>CM055128.1:240729321-243439571 GCA_029206835.1 Rana muscosa | reverse complement strand
GGTCACGCGTCAAATCAGGCAACAGGAGCCTCTTGTCACGACATAAAGAAAGAAAGAATAGAAATAAAAACGACATGAGTATATATATTCCCAATTCCTTTAACCACGATCCGCTGTAAAATAAAAATTAGATCCCCAAAGATTCCCAGACCCTTAAAATAGACTCCCAACCTTCACTTAGCTACAGCTCTGGCTTCAACAATTACATGAAGAACCCTATCCTTAACGGATGAGAATTGTTCAATCGTATCCCAAGCCCGAGCCCCCCCCCACCTTGTACATGCAGGACCCCATGCCCAGACCTGGTCGGGATTGGTGAACAAATCCCTTCTAGCTGTCCCTGCCATTCTTAATTTCCTGCGCCATCAGATCCTCGCGATCGGCCGCGACCTAAAATGTTGGGACAGCTTCACCATCGCGCATGAACCTCTTGCTTTGGGGGAATTACCTTTATAAGCTGCAGATCCACATAAACACCAAACTAAAGTTCAAACACACTTGTGGGCTGCCTAGATACCCAAACCGACAAGAGACAGAGCCATTAAAACTAAAACCAATTTTACCCTCTAAAAATACATCGTTAGGTTCCATCGACAAGTGTCTGTCTGGAGTCTTCACTAGTTTGTCAAAACTCCTCATACCCATAATAACATCATAAATGGCATGTACCGCTGTCATCGCTGGAGACTAAAACTCGGTGAAGACTCAGAACAGACCATCGGTCCTGTTCGCTTTCTGGGCTAGTCAGGAAATACACTTTAAATAATAACTTGGGATGCTTTTCACCGTTACCCTCGCTAAAATTTACTAAACAACAAAAATATAAATAAACAAAGATACTCCTCATTCTTTGGTGTGGTTGAGCCGCTTCTTGCAGTGGCTGGCGTGGTCTCATCCCTCAAGCTTCTTTATAACGACCCAGTCACCTGGTTGGAAAGAATGTAAACTGATTATTAAGTCAGGGTCCGGGAGGGAATCGTGAACCCTGTGGTGGACATTTTGAAGTTCATGTCACAACGATCGCACCCACCCCATCAGCCGAGAATATAAGTGACAGCTAATGAGGAGAGTACGACCCTGATTTTGATTGACCTTCAAACAACCCTCATATGACAATAACCCAGACATTGGGACTGTGGTCACTGCATAACCTGTTCGTGGCTTACAATACCTGGAGCCATTGATAAAAGGTTCTTAGCCTCTGGGATGGGAACTTACTTCACCAGACTGCTGCTTGCCGATTCAAATTCTATTAAAGAAAGACAGTCTTGGCACAAACTTGGTTAGAATTACAGAGGTTATTATTAGTTTGAAAAAAAAAAACTGTCACTCTTACATTTATCAACTAAGTATAGGTATGGAGAGTATGGGACTTTTAAGGTGCAACAACTACACAATGTTCTATTTAAAATATGATTTTATTACAAAGACATTTTCATAGAAAGATATATTTTCTCATATGTACATTAAATACATGAACCATCGAATAAACATATTTAAAATTTCCAACATGCATATAGACAGATTAACTCAACATGTTTCGCCAGTTTTTGGCTTCTTCAGGAGTAGTGTCATGCAATTGCTGAGAATAAAAAAGGAAAATAAATACAACATAATTTGTTCAATCTATTATCAAAGTTAAAGACACAAAAAACACAAAAAATATAGTTGTATTTAGAGATGACTGAAAACCAAATCCACCCAGAAGGATATTTCCAATCTCAGTTCAGTTTTACCCCATATTATATATATATGCTTTACCTGTAAATTTGTTGGTATGATCATAAAGAAAGGGTAAAAGACGGATAACCAGTAAGTTGAGCCACGTAGGGAGACCTCAAAAGGAAAGATTATTGGTGTATCATAGAAGGGAGAATATACTGGCACGAGTAGCCACCCGAAGCACACCAACAAAAGAACAGAGGATCATCTGGGGGAAACTATGAAAAGGAGTATTGGTCAGAACTTATAATATCTTTTATATTGACTTACTTCGTCTTATATCTTATATTTCCCATCCATATTTACCTTTCTATATATCAAACTGATTTCAAAACAAGCAACCGAAGAGATGGATGAGGGGGAGAAAAAGGAGTGGTAGAGAAGAAAAAGGGAAATTATCCCAATCTCTCCAAATCACCCCTTGTCGCCCCACTTCTATCCGCTCTATGGAGACACAAAGAAAGGGAGAAGAAAAAAATTATTAATTATAAGGATGTTAAATAACCTTATTTTATTATGTTTTAATTTTTATTTTTTATTTCTATATATAGTCAAAAATTGCCATATATTTATGACTATTGATTACCTATTGTTTTCCCACATCTGGGTTAGATCCACCTTAAGATATTTTTACCGGTATAAGCAACCAGTTCCTAAGAAAATTAAAAAATATATATGTATGTATAAAGATTGCTACTTTGAATTAACAGCCTATTAGACCAAAAAGATAGGATAAGAACAATAATTCAATATCAAGTCATTAATTACCTTAGCCTAGTAACGCAAGACGTCTTTTCCCCAGGGTGTTGGTCATGTTACTGAATTAAACCAGACTGTGCTCTGGACTATATATCTCCCCTCCTCCTTCCCATTGGACGCCTATTTCGCGCCAAATCAATGGGAGGAGCGGGCGCGTCATTTCCTGCATCCACCCCCTTTGCCATGCTGACCCGGATGTGACGATCGTGCTGGAGAATGCCGCACCGATGTTTGCAGGCCACTGCAAACCAGTCTAGTGGACGAGCCCCCGACAGGCAGGAAGCGCCGCAAACCTGATACAGGAAGCGGAAGTAGCCTAAAGTATAGAAAAAAGGCCAACTTCCCTTTAACTACAGCACTGTCGACACATGTTGATGTTGAGTAAGGGGCCAGGATATCATTGCGGGTTTTGTCAGATGGCGCTCCCCTTGTTCCCAGTTTGAGGACAAAGGAAAGCGCCCTGGGTGCCCATATGATCACCTAATCTGCCCCCTTCTATGGAGGTGAATATTTTTGGCTCAATTGTGTTCCGTTTTATATAAACATATATCCAATATATTTTACTGGGATTGAAACATTTCCCTCTGAATAGATAGGGATATATATTCAGCCATCTACATTTTACACTATAGGCAACAAAAATCGTTAAACACAATATAATAGATAAACAACATTCGAGTTGTTTAGAACAAAGTTTACATAACCAGCATTACTATTGAGATCCTATAGAAAGGGTTTGAAGCTGATGGACTCATTTAACCCCGGGTACATAGTTGCTCTTAAACTGTGTATCCATCTGGTTTCCCGTTGTAGGAGATTTTTATCCACATCACCACCTCTTTCGTTTATAGATATATATTCTAGGGCAAAAAATTTGATCTTATGTAGATCGAAGGAGTGAAAAAGGCCACTGTGTCGGCTAATAGGAGTCTCCATTTTTTTCTTCTTAATAAGAGACACATGGTCTCTTATTCTATGAAAAAATGGCCTTTTCGTTTTTCCAACATAAAAGGCCTTACAGTCACAGATCATCAAATAAATGACGCCAATTGACTGGCAGTTACAGAAAAAATTGGGTCTGTAGGTGATTCCATTAGGCAAAACTAATTCAGTTACATCTAAGATGAACCTACAGTACTCACAGTGACCACATGGTGCAGAACCCTTTCTACTTTCAATCCTTTTAGTTTCAAAGTGACTATGTACTAGTTGGTCTTTTAAAGATCTGGATTTCCTGTATGTAATTTGAGGGAACGGCTTAACATATTTTGAAATAGTCTGGTCAGTTGCTAGCAGTGGCCAGAATTTTTCAATGATCCTTCTTACTTTATAGTGTTCACCTGAGAACCTGGTAATTAGGCGTACCGTTTGGTCTTTGGTTTGAGATTTTTTAGGATGTATTAGATCTTTCCTATTTTTGTTTTTTGCTCGTTTATAGGCTTTTTTAAGGGTTGACCTGCTATATCCCCTAGCAATCAGCCGAGATTGGAGGGCTGATGCCTCCTTCTCAAAGTCTGCTTCCTTGCTACAATTTCTTCGAATTCGTAGATATTGACCATACGGTATGTTTTGTACCAGAGTTCTAGGATGAGAGCTTTTGGCATGTAAGATGGTATTGCCTGATGAAGGCTTTCTATATAGGGAGGATCCCAAAGTATTATCAGGATTCAGATAAATCGTAATGTCAAGAAAGTTTATCAAATTTTGATCACACATCATTGTAAACTTCAGATTGAAAGAGTTTACAGCCAATATAGACATAAAGGAGGTTAATTCTTCTAAAGAGCCAGTCCACACCATAAAAATGTCATCGATAAAGCGTCGCCAAATCAAGACCTTATCAAAAAACATTTCCATTGATTGAGACGAAAAAATAGTAATGCTGGTTATGTAAACTTTGTTCTAAACAACTCGAATGTTGTTTATCTATTATATTGTGTTTAACGATTTTTGTTGCCTATAGTGTAAAATGTAGATGGCTGAATATATATCCCTATCTATTCAGAGGGAAATGTTTCAATCCCAGTAAAATATATTGGATATATGTTTATATAAAACGGAACACAATTGAGCCAAAAATATTCACCTCCATAGAAGGGGGCAGATTAGGTGATCATATGGGCGCCCAGGGCGCTTTCCTTTGTCCTCAAACTGGGAACAAGGGGAGCGCCATCTGACAAAACCCGCAATGATATCCTGGCCCCTTACTCAACATCAACATGTGTCGACAGTGCTGTAGTTAAAGGGAAGTTGGCCTTTTTTCTATACTTTAGGCTACTTCCGCTTCCTGTATCAGGTTTGCGGCGCTTCCTGCCTGTCGGGGGCTCGTCCACTAGACTGGTTTGCAGTGGCCTGCAAACATCGGTGCGGCATTCTCCAGCACGATCGTCACATCCGGGTCAGCATGGCAAAGGGGGTGGATGCAGGAAATGACGCGCCCGCTCCTCCCATTGATTTGGCGCGAAATAGGCGTCCAATGGGAAGGAGGAGGGGAGATATATAGTCCAGAGCACAGTCTGGTTTAATTCAGTAACATGACCAACACCCTGGGGAAAAGACGTCTTGCGTTACTAGGCTAAGGTAATTAATGACTTGATATTGAATTATTGTTCTTATCCTATCTTTTTGGTCTAATAGGCTGTTAATTCAAAGTAGCAATCTTTATACATACATATATATTTTTTAATTTTCTTAGGAACTGGTTGCTTATACCGGTAAAAATATCTTAAGGTGGATCTAACCCAGATGTGGGAAAACAATAGGTAATCAATAGTCATAAATATATGGCAATTTTTGACTATATATAGAAATAAAAAATAAAAATTAAAACATAATAAAATAAGGTTATTTAACATCCTTATAATTAATAATTTTTTTCTTCTCCCTTTCTTTGTGTCTCCATAGAGCGGATAGAAGTGGGGCGACAAGGGGTGATTTGGAGAGATTGGGATAATTTCCCTTTTTCTTCTCTACCACTCCTTTTTCTCCCCCTCATCCATCTCTTCGGTTGCTTGTTTTGAAATCAGTTTGATATATAGAAAGGTAAATATGGATGGGAAATATAAGATATAAGACGAAGTAAGTCAATATAAAAGATATTATAAGTTCTGACCAATACTCCTTTTCATAGTTTCCCCCAGATGATCCTCTGTTCTTTTGTTGGTGTGCTTCGGGTGGCTACTCGTGCCAGTATATTCTCCCTTCTATGATACACCAATAATCTTTCCTTTTGAGGTCTCCCTACGTGGCTCAACTTACTGGTTATCCGTCTTTTACCCTTTCTTTATGATCATACCAACAAATTTACAGGTAAAGCATATATATATAATATGGGGTAAAACTGAACTGAGATTGGAAATATCCTTCTGGGTGGATTTGGTTTTCAGTCATCTCTAAATACAACTATATTTTTTGTGTTTTTTGTGTCTTTAACTTTGATAATAGATTGAACAAATTATGTTGTATTTATTTTCCTTTTTTATTCTCAGCAATTGCATGACACTACTCCTGAAGAAGCCAAAAACTGGCGAAACATGTTGAGTTAATCTGTCTATATGCATGTTGGAAATTTTAAATATGTTTATTCGATGGTTCATGTATTTAATGTACATATGAGAAAATATATCTTTCTATGAAAATGTCTTTGTAATAAAATCATATTTTAAATAGAACATTGTGTAGTTGTTGCACCTTAAAAGTCCCATACTCTCCATACCTATACTTAGTTTACAAATTAAGGGATGTGGTGCCTATGAGATACAGGTGATAGGTATTATCTTCAAATTTTCCGTGTGATTATACCGGGTGGAAAACGCCCAAAATCTTTCTTATACCTGTCACCTCTATATCATCTTGTTTAAATAGATTTTTTTTTTTTCTTGAATTGTGTCTAAAGATTAATTTCTTTATAGTTTCTTATTTGTATAACAGAGTTTTTCAACCAGCATGGCTACCTATAGGGGGCCGGCATTTGATGGTCTTATGACAAAAATTCATCTTGCCCAAGGGTCTACATTTGGTGGAATGACCCTTGAACGTTTTTTCAATAGCCTTCAACGACTGTTGGAAAAGAAAGCTCGTATTTTCTGGAATCACAGGTATTTTTTGAAATATTTAGAGGATAAAATCGTACCATGGGGACTACGCATACAGATATTTCCTAATGTGTTTAAAATAGAGACAGAATTTAAACTAAACTGGGAGTCTAATCTACAGTCATGTTCATTTAAAATGATGGAGGCTTTATGCCTAAACTATTCGAAAGATCTGGAAATAGTAAATAATGACATAGAAAAACTATATGCTGATAACTCCAATTTGATTACTGAAGAAACCTTCTCAAATAGAGAGGCTCTTTTAGAAAAACACTTGGAGCTCTTTGTCTCCAATATCCTCAAAACTAAAGATAAGAAATACTATAGGGATCGTTTGGCATATGAATCAAACACAGCCTATCGTTGGACTTCAGAAAATCAATGGAGGAAATCTAAATCCTCAGTTCGAAAACAAACAAACACAAACCAGGAAGCTACCGATTCTGATGAAACGTCTTTATCTTCTTCATCTGTATCGGGCAATACCTTTAATACCTCAGTAAGTTCCCAAAAAAGAAAAACAGATCGAGCACCCTCATCGTCTGCACTTTCTAAACGTGCCCAACGGGAGAGTAACCGTCAGGGTTTACGTTCACAATCTAAACATATTTCTCCTCTCACTAACTCCACAGTTGATGGTCACTCTAATATGTTTCCATCAAGTTCCTCGAATAGTTTCAATGCACCTAAGTTAAATCAACTAACAAATACCCCGTCGGGGGACTCCCAAACCCCCTTAACAGGGGATCTTCGCACTGCACCAATCTTTTCACCCTCCCAAATAGTAAATATCAAAAAGACACCAGTTCTCTCACAAGCACTCAAAATAGTTCCCAAAGTAATTTCCAAGTAATTAATTTATCTTCATATTCACTTACACCGAACCAAATGGAGGTCTTGGGCCTCGGTCTGACTTTTTGTCCAGATCAGGAAGCTGACGCCTTTGAAATTATAAAGGACGTCAATCTCTTTGCGAGAAAACTTACCTTTAAAACTATGTTTGACAAGGACCAAAGATGCTCTCCCATGGTATCCATGGGGGATGATCTCTGGCAGAATAAAACAATTAGAGAAATTCAGGCAATTAATGATTTAATGGAATTATGGGAAGAGGGTAACCCATTAGACGAGCCCCTTGAGGAACCCCAATTGGGCCCCGTGGATGAGATTTCCACGGAAAGAATTTTCCCCCCACCAAACTTATATAAGCCAAAATCCAGAACCTTCCCCACCCTTCAGGGCAATCCCAACATCTGGGCTTTCACCCAACAAGTGACAAAGGAAATACAAAGTACCAACTGGAAAAAGTTAAAAAGAAATACCAATCTTAAACCATCACAACAAAAAGCCTTGACAGAATTAAAAAAGAATGAACAATTAGTGATAAAATCCTCGGATAAAGGAGGAAACATAGTGATAATGGATGTAAAAAACTACAAGCAGATGGTTATGAACCTTCTTTTAAATAAAAGTTGGTATCGCTCCATTCCTTTTGCACAGGTGAAATATGCAGAGACCAAATATCGCATACTTATAAATCGAGCATTCTGTGATAATTTGATAGATAAAAAAACGTGTGAATTTCTGATTATTGAAAAGCCGAGACTTCCCACGTTTTATGCACTACCAAAGGTGCACAAAGATCAAAAAAACCCCCCTGGCCGTCCTATTGTGTCAGGGATTGGGTGTCTCACAGAACCAGCTAGCCAGTTGGTAGATGATTACTTGAGGCCTCATGTAGGTTCCTTAAGTTCTTATATTCAAGATACTGCTGACCTACTTAGATCATTGGATGGCCTGTGTGTGCCATTGGGATCATGGCTAGTAGCTATAGACGTCGAGGCCCTCTATAACTCTATTCCCCATGTCAAGGGTGTCCAAGTGATAGAGGGCTTCCTTTTAGAGAGAGGACCAGGAGCCAAGCCCTATAACAATTTCATTAGGGAACTGTTATTCTTTATACTTACCAACAATATTTTTATATTCGACCGTTCCCACTACCTCCAGGTGCAGGGTGTGGCGATGGGGACCAAGTGTGCCCCATCGTACGCCAACCTGTACCTGGGGGGGTGGGAACGGGAGATTTTTTCGTCTCAATCAATGGAAATGTTTTTTGATAAGGTCTTGATTTGGCGACGCTTTATCGATGACATTTTTATGGTGTGGACTGGCTCTTTAGAAGAATTAACCTCCTTTATGTCTATATTGGCTGTAAACTCTTTCAATCTGAAGTTTACAATGATGTGTGATCAAAATTTGATAAACTTTCTTGACATTACGATTTATCTGAATCCTGATAATACTTTGGGATCCTCCCTATATAGAAAGCCTTCATCAGGCAATACCATCTTACATGCCAAAAGCTCTCATCCTAGAACTCTGGTACAAAACATACCGTATGGTCAATATCTACGAATTCGAAGAAATTGTAGCAAGGAAGCAGACTTTGAGAAGGAGGCATCAGCCCTCCAATCTCGGCTGATTGCTAGGGGATATAGCAGGTCAACCCTTAAAAAAGCCTATAAACGAGCAAAAAACAAAAATAGGAAAGATCTAATACATCCTAAAAAATCTCAAACCAAAGACCAAACGGTACGCCTAATTACCAGGTTCTCAGGTGAACACTATAAAGTAAGAAGGATCATTGAAAAATTCTGGCCACTGCTAGCAACTAACCAGACTATTTCAAAATATGTTAAGCCGTTCCCTCAAATTACATACAGGAAATCCAGATCTTTAAAAGACCAACTAGTACATAGTCACTTTGAAACTAAAAGGATTGAAAGTAGAAAGGGTTCTGCACCATGTGGTCACTGTGAGTACTGTAGGTTCATCTTAGATGTAACTGAATTAGTTTTGCCTAATGGAATCACCTACAGACCCAATTTTTTCTGTAACTGCCAGTCAATTGGCGTCATTTATTTGATGATCTGTGACTGTAAGGCCTTTTATGTTGGAAAAACGAAAAGGCCATTTTTTCATAGAATAAGAGACCATGTGTCTCTTATTAAGAAGAAAAAAATGGAGACTCCTATTAGCCGACACAGTGGCCTTTTTCACTCCTTCGATCTACATAAGATCAAATTTTTTGCCCTAGAATATATATCTATAAACGAAAGAGGTGGTGATGTGGATAAAAATCTCCTACAACGGGAAACCAGATGGATACACAGTTTAAGAGCAACTATGTACCCGGGGTTAAATGAGTCCATCAGCTTCAAACCCTTTCTATAGGATCTCAATAGTAATGCTGGTTATGTAAACTTTGTTCTAAACAACTCGAATGTTGTTTATCTATTATATTGTGTTTAACGATTTTTGTTGCCTATAGTGTAAAATGTAGATGGCTGAATATATATCCCTATCTATTCAGAGGGAAATGTTTCAATCCCAGTAAAATATATTGGATATATGTTTATATAAAACGGAACACAATTGAGCCAAAAATATTCACCTCCATAGAAGGGGGCAGATTAGGTGATCATATGGGCGCCCAGGGCGCTTTCCTTTGTCCTCAAACTGGGAACAAGGGGAGCGCCATCTGACAAAACCCGCGATGATATCCTGGCCCCTTACTCAACATCAACATGTGTCGACAGTGCTGTAGTTAAAGGGAAGTTGGCCTTTTTTCTATACTTTAGGCTACTTCCGCTTCCTGTATCAGGTTTGCGGCGCTTCCTGCCTGTCGGGGGCTCGTCCACTAGACTGGTTTGCAGTGGCCTGCAAACATCGGTGCGGCATTCTCCAGCACGATCGTCACATCCGGGTCAGCATGGCAAAGGGGGTGGATGCAGGAAATGACGCGCCCGCTCCTCCCATTGATTTGGCGCGAAATAGGCGTCCAATGGGAAGGAGGAGGGGAGATATATAGTCCAGAGCACAGTCTGGTTTAATTCAGTAACATGACCAACACCCTGGGGAAAAGACGTCTTGCGTTACTAGGCTAAGGTAATTAATGACTTGATATTGAATTATTGTTCTTATCCTATCTTTTTGGTCTAATAGGCTGTTAATTCAAAGTAGCAATCTTTATACATACATATATATTTTTTAATTTTCTTAGGAACTGGTTGCTTATACCGGTAAAAATATCTTAAGGTGGATCTAACCCAGATGTGGGAAAACAATAGGTAATCAATAGTCATAAATATATGGCAATTTTTGACTATATATAGAAATAAAAAATAAAAATTAAAACATAATAAAATAAGGTTATTTAACATCCTTATAATTAATAATTTTTTTCTTCTCCCTTTCTTTGTGTCTCCATAGAGCGGATAGAAGTGGGGCGACAAGGGGTGATTTGGAGAGATTGGGATAATTTCCCTTTTTCTTCTCTACCACTCCTTTTTCTCCCCCTCATCCATCTCTTCGGTTGCTTGTTTTGAAATCAGTTTGATATATAGAAAGGTAAATATGGATGGGAAATATAAGATATAAGACGAAGTAAGTCAATATAAAAGATATTATAAGTTCTGACCAATACTCCTTTTCATAGTTTCCCCCAGATGATCCTCTGTTCTTTTGTTGGTGTGCTTCGGGTGGCTACTCGTGCCAGTATATTCTCCCTTCTATGATACACCAATAATCTTTCCTTTTGAGGTCTCCCTACGTGGCTCAACCTACTGGTTATCCGTCTTTTACCCTTTCTTTATGATCATACCAACAAATTTACAGGTAAAGCATATATATATAATATGGGGTAAAACTGAACTGAGATTGGAAATATCCTTCTGGGTGGATTTGGTTTTCAGTCATCTCTAAATACAACTATATTTTTTGTGTTTTTTGTGTCTTTAACTTTGATAATAGATTGAACAAATTATGTTGTATTTATTTTCCTTTTTTATTCTCAGCAATTGCATGACACTACTCCTGAAGAAGCCAAAAACTGGCGAAACATGTTGAGTTAATCTGTCTATATGCATGTTGGAAATTTTAAATATGTTTATTCGATGGTTCATGTATTTAATGTACATATGAGAAAATATATCTTTCTATGAAAATGTCTTTGTAATAAAATCATATTTTAAATAGAACATTGTGTAGTTGTTGCACCTTAAAAGTCCCATACTCTCCATACCTATACTTAGTTTACAAATTAAGGGATGTGGTGCCTATGAGATACAGGTGATAGGTATTATCTTCAAATTTTCCGTGTCTTACATTTATCACTTCTCCCCCCTTTTCTTCCTCATTACAGACTGAAGGAAGAAATGCGTGGTGCAGGAAAAAAGAAACAATGAAATAGCCTATGATACTTTTACCTCCCTTAGACTCATATTTATCCATATGTACAGCTGTCTACATACACCTGTTCTCTGTGTACAAACTCCTTGGACCTGAAAAATACTTATAAGCAAAATCATTGCTCTATCCTTCATATTTAACCTGCAAAGAATGGAAAATAATAATGACATTCCTGTACATTGGTAAATTGTCAATGACATTCTTTCAAAACTGATTCAAACAAAACCCTCTGTAACCCTTACTTTTCCCGTTCCTACAAAAATACAACAGCCGCGACGCATCGAAGGATCGCCGCGGTAAGTTCGAACATATTCACGTTACTACATACAAACATTCAGATACAAACGTGGGGGAAATACTTCCCAGTTTCCAAAACCACAAATGAAAAAAACAAAAACAGCCAGAATTCTACCTTCACTCTTTCAGCAATAGGAAAAAATACAATGGGAATATGAGAGCAGCTCGAGAAGCTTGCATGGACCAGCCATACAAAGTTCAAACAAACGGGCATGAGACTACACCTCCATCAACACTCATCATTACAGATTTCGGAAGCCGCAGCTCAACTACATCCATTCCAGAGGGATACCCAAAATAGTATCCTTGGACCACCTATGTTAATCTTTTTGGGGTTCAAAGGCCTTTGCCCGAAAACTAGGCTTTGTGCATTGTGTGACCGTCTGACTATGGGAAGCCTCCATTCCTTCCCTTTTCACAGACCTCCTTGTGTCCATGGCGATTCGAATCGGCTTATCGTCTTAAACCTGCGTCCAGGTTAAACCGTTGCACCCATTTTCGGAGATCACCGCCCGGTGTCTTCTTATACGGTGAATTGAAGAACTACAACCACTATATGGTCAAGTCCTCCAACTAGAAACCCTAACCGAGGCGTCAACTCTATGGCTTGTTGTCCCAACACTTTTGGAACTACAGCAACAACCACAGATCAACCCCCGAATTAGGCCTCTACCCCTCACAGTGCATGCATACACAAGCATTTTCCGCTATACACCCATACACTGCGTTGTCAGACTAAACCACACAGAACACTTACGCCAGTTTACCACCTGCAGAACAATGTGGCTTCTCTCTGTATCTAGATGTTACAATAATGGTGATACCCCCTGTTTGCTCTCTACCCAAAACTGTATTACAGTACAAAACTTCACAAAACTGGAACAAAATATAAAAGACTTTTAAACGCCAAAATGCCTTCCATTTTCCTTCCAAGCACAAATCTCATTCAGACAACCCCAAGCTCCTCCCACCAACTTTCTGCTGATATATAAATGCTGAAAAGAAACTTCCGGTTATGCTCAGCTACTTAAAAAAAAAAAACTGCTTTATTTACATATCAATTGTTCAGGAAGAGGGAGGGGGAGGGGAGGCCTTAGCCTTGTCTATCAAGACTCCAAAAAAATCCATGGCTACACATTATATATTTCAACCATTTAAAACCTTGTCAAGGAAATGATGGAGTAAACCCCCCTTTGCAAATGGGAGGGAATCCCCCCTGACCCACATTTCCTGGAAGTCAAACCATAAGTTGGGACCCAAAATACAAACTCCTGCCAAAAGATGGCTATACAGTACAAGATCCAAAAAAATGAATTGCCCTCTGGGAAACTCCCAAATATTTAAACATAAAAACACATCATTGTACAAAAACTCTGTTAGTCTTACAATCTATCAAAATTCAGTGTAAAGTGAAGTTTTTTCTTAAAACCAAAATCCAAAACCCCAAACCCCTGCTCATATACTGCTAAGTCAGCCGATCCTGCAATAGCCCACACTCACCCAAATGAAAACAGAGAAATCCCCAACCTAACATCATGTGCATGGAGTTTGCATGTCCTCCCTGTGTCTGCGTTGGCCTCCTCCCACACGCCAACTGCTGGTAGGTCAGCCAGATCCCATCCATAAATAGGCCCCAGCATGTGCGTGTGTCCGCAAGCACGTTGTGGCCCCTCGGGGTAAGACCGCGCTATTTCAAGATACCACTCTACCCAACTCAAAAGGCGATGCTTAGAAAAACAATTTAAACCAGCAAATTCATTAAACAAAAACCAGTCTCTCAGTATGTCCCCCTGGTGTCTCACTACTCTTCCCAGCAGTGCACAGGTCAAACTGTAAACGCATAAAACATAAGAAAACTGCGCCGATCAACAAATGCCAATACAGCATATTCAGGAGTCGTGTTTGCTAAACTGGAACTTCCTATCTCAAACTGTAAACGTCTCAAAATGGCCGACAAGCCAGGACTACAAAATGGTGGATGACCCACCACAGCACCTCATGGACAACAAGAATTGCGCCATTGACGCATGCAATTTTTCCCGCCAAAACCAGCATGGGACGTCACAATGAACACCACATGGGTTCCCCCACACAAAGACAAACACAAATGGCCTCCAGCAGGTTAAAAAGGCCGCACTACCCAATTCGCACTAAACATCAAAAACTGAGAAATTCTATCAGCAACATAGCTGACGAATGCCACAGTATGGTCACATATCATCACACCCAAAGGAAAGGTGGCTGTACCTTCCCTTATAGGATACCCACAGGCTAAGACAAAACTGCGCCTCAAAATGGCAGGCAGACCGCAAGGTTAACAAAACCCAAGAATGGCGCAATTACTTTTTCCCGCCAAAACCAGGATCTCTTCACTAGAGAACCAAAAATGCTTTTCTCCACAAAGACTGACTACACAATTGAAACTTTTCTAAATGATCAACAAAATCCACTGAAAAAGGTGTCAGCTACACTCTACAAGGACCACATGTACACTTACAAACTTAGCCTCCCTTTTGCCAACTAAACAGCACATTCAATAAATGTGAGTTACATGACAATATTAAAAACATATTCATTTCTCTAAGTTCATATACTCTGAGATATTCACCACTTTTCTCTACCTAAAGTTCACACACAGTGGCCTCAGCTTCCATAACAAAGCCATTGCAGAGACATACCTCCTCAATAGGGATGAGCCGAACACCCCCGGGTTCGGTTCGCACCAGAACCTTCGAACGGACCGAAAGTTCGCGCGAATTTTCGAACCCTATTCGTTATAATGGACGCGAACGTTCGAAATCAAAATTGCTAATTACAACGGCCAATATGCATGTTAATGTCATAAAACAGGTTTGGGGACCCGGGTCCTGCCCCAGGGGACATATATCAATGCAAAAAGAAATTTTAAAAACTAAAGTTTTTTCGGGAGCAGTCATTTTAATGATGCATAAAGTGAAAAAAAAAAAGTGAAATTTTCCTTTAAATATGGTACCTGGGGGGTGTCTAAAGTATGCCTGTGAAGTGGCATGTGTTTCCCGTGTTTAGAACTGTCCTTGCACAAAATGACATTTGTAAAGGAAAAAAAGAAGCCATTTAAAACCACTTGCGGCTTTAATGTCATGTCTTGTCCTGGCCGCCATATGGCTGAAAATCCTTGAGAAAAATGGCATGGCTACCCCATCACCCCCCCCCCCCCCACCCCAGCCCCTTTGGGTCTTGTATGGATACTAAGGGGGACCCCGCACCCAAAATAAAACCCTATACCTACAACCCTATATACTCTGAACAGCAGTATATAGGTGGTGCAAACAAGACATGGACTGTAGGTTTGTTCTTAAGTAGAATCTGAACAGGTACATTATGAAGTGTAGCTACATCCCAAAAAAATCAATTTTTAAGCTTTTTGGAGAACATAGGGAGGGGTTATCACCCCTGTAACATTTGCTGTCTTTGCACATCTGTTCAGAACATGTCACCTCACTTTCCGTCCCAATGACAAATGTTTTTGGAAAAGTGGGGTTTTAATTGAAACAAGGATTGGTGATAAAGCATCAGTAGAGAGGAGATACCTTTTTCCCAAATTAAATCTAACAGGATAGAATTTTCCTTCCTAGGGGTAGATTTCCTCTCACTTCCTGTTTTCTCTTGCCGTTTGCAAGTAGGAGTCGTTTGTAAGTTGGATGTTTGAAAGTAGGGGCCTGCCGTATATACTCTGCAGAAATTTGCCCTATTAGATGTTGGTGTAGCCACAAGACTGGTGGGCACAGGAATGGGCCCTGCTGTGAGTTAATAGATCAAGATTTGTACTTGCATGCACCTGTTGAACCGGGCAGAAAAATTGGGCCTTTGGTGGTGGTGGTGGTGGTGGTGGACGGTGTTGCCACAAGACTGTAAGCCCTCACAGTTACTCTTGGTGGGTGCAGGAATGGGCCCTGCTGTGAGTTATTAGATCAAGATTTGTAATTGCATGCACCTGTTGAACAGGGCAGAAAAATTGGGCCTTTGGTGGTGGTGGTGGTGGTGGACGGTGTTGCCACAAGACTGTAGGCCCTCATAGTTACTCTTGGTGGGCGCAGGAATGGGCCCTGCTGTGAACTATTAGATCAAGATTTGTAATTACACGCCCCTGTTAAACAGGGGCTGAAAAATTGTGCCTTAGGCATTGGTGCTGGTGCCACAACACTGCAACCCCTCACAGATACTGTACTTGGAGCACAGCAGTCACACCTGTTGCGAAGCATCTTTTTAAAAAATTGTAATTACACGCCCCTGTTATACAGGGGCTGAAAAATTGTGCCTTAGGCACTGGTGTGGTGGCATGGATCATTGAGGAGGAGGAAGAGGATAGTCAGTGAACATAACAGGACAGTCACTCAGCATCAGCATAGGCAGTCTTGAAGGGATGTGACATTATAAATTATTCCGTTATATCCGCTTCAGGTGTCTGGTAGCTGGTGGTGATCCAAGACTGATTCATTTTTATGAAGGTCAGTCGATCAACCGAGTCGGTGGACAGGCGCACCCTATGATCGGTGACAAATCCTCCAGCAGCACTGAATGTGCGTTCGGAAAGAACGCTGGATGCAGGACAGGCCAGTAGCTCAATTGCATACTGTGCAAGCTCTGGCCAGTGATCCATCCTCAGGACCCAGTAAGCCAGAGGATTTTCGGTGGGAAAGGTGTCCAAGTCTGACCTTGCCCCTAGGTATTCCTGCACCATGTATATCAGACGCTGGCGATGGTTGCTGGAACCGATCATACCTTGGGGCTGCGGACTAAAAAATTGTCTGAACGCATCGGTCAGACGTCCACCTTCCCCACCGCTCCTTCTGCTACTGACCGAAGCCTCAGCAACTCGTCGTCCAGGACCAGGAGTTTGTAACCTCCCAGTTTCTGGGAACGCGTTGCACAGACCTTTCTGCAAGGCCTCCCTGAGATGTCTCATCCTCTGCTCCCTCTGCGACGGCAAGATAAGGTCCGCAACCTTACCCTTGTACCGTGGATCAAGGAGAGTGGCCAGCCAGTAATGGTCACTCTCCTTGATCCGAAGAACACGAGGATCCTTCCGCAGGCTTTGCAGGATCAGGGAGGCCATGCAGCGTAGGTTAGCTGAGGCATTCGGTCCGGAGTCTTCTGGGTCACTGAGGATGACATGATCGCCAGCCACCTCCTCCCAGCCACGTACAAGTCCACTGGTTTGTTGGGACTGTACATCATCCCTAAAAGACTGCTGCTGCTGATGCTGAGTGCCAGGCTCCACCTCCATGCTCACACAATCCTCCTCCTCCTCCTCCTCCTCCTCCTCTTCCTGTGTGATGGGTGGGACAGAAGGAACATTGTCTGGATAAAGGGGGCCTTGAGAGACAAGGAAGTCCTCCTCTTCCTGCCTCTGTTCTGCCTCAAGTGCCCTGTCCATTATCCCACGCAGCGTATGCTCCAACAGGTGGACAAGAGGTACAGTGTCACTGATGCATGCACTGTCACTGCTCACCATCCTCGTGGCCTCCTCAAATGGTGAGAGGACAGTGCATGCATCCCTGATCATGCTCCACTGGCGTGGGGGAAAAAAGCCAAGCTCCCCTGACCCTGTCCTGGTGCCGTAGTCGCAAAGGTACTCATTGATGGCCCTCTGCTGCGTGTGCAGTCGCTGCAGCATGGCCAACGTTGAGTTCCACCTGGTGGGCATGTCACATATTAGGCGGTTCTTGGGCAGGTTCAGCTCCTTTTGCAGCTCAGTCAGCCGAGCACTGGCATTATAAGATCGGCGGAAATGCACACAGACTTTCCTGGCCTGCCTCAGGACATCCTGTAAGCCTGGGAACCTGCCCAAGAACCGCTGCACCACCAGGTTGAGGACGTGAGCCATACAGGGCACATGGGTGAGCTGCCCCTGTCGCAGGGCGGAGAGGAGGTTGGTGCCATTATCAGAAACGACCATTCCTGGCTTAAGCTGGCGTGGCGTCAACCACCTCTCGGCCTGCCCCTGCAGAGCTGCCAGAACCTCTGGCCCAGTGTGGCTCCTGTCCCCCAAACACACCAGCGCAAGCACGGCATGGCATCTTTTTGCCTGCGTACTCGCGTAGCCCCTTGTACGCCTACGGAGCACCGCTGGTTCCGAGGACAGAGCACTCGAAGAGGACATGGAGGAAGAAGAAGAGGAGGGGGTGGAGGAGAGAGGTGTGTCACAACCAGTAGTAGCATTTTGGAGGCGTGGTGGCGGAACAACCTCCAACACTACTGCACCTTGTCCTGCATCCCTCCCAGCTGCCAATAGAGTGACCCAATGGGCCGTGAAAGAAAGATAACGTCCCTGTCCATGCCTGCTGGACCATGAGTCAGCGGTAATATGCACCTTACCGCTGACCGCCCTGTCCAGCGAGGCATGGACATTGCCTTCCACATGCCAGTAGAGAGACGGAATCGCCTTCCGTGAGAAAAAGTGGCGTTTGGGAACCTGCCACTGAGGAACCGCACATTGAACAAACTCACGGAAGGGGGCCGAGTCTATCAACTGAAAAGGCAGCAGTTGAAGTGCTAGCAATTTAGCCAAGCTAGCATTCAACCGCTGGGCATGTGGATGGCTGGGAGTATACTTCTTTCGACGGTCCAGCAGCTGGGGCAGGGAAATTTGCCTGCTACAATCGGACGTCGGTGTACTGCAAGTACTTGGTTGTGACACACCTAATTCTACACCTTCAGTCCTCTCAGAGCAGCTTTCAGAGAGGACTGAAGATATAGTGGGGATGGAGATCCCAGCTGATGAGGAGCAAGGAGAGGTCCGCTTTGTTCTTTGGTGTGGGTCTTTTATGTGTGCTTGCCAACGAGCTGCCTGGCAGGTCGACATATGTCTGCTCATGCTTGTGGTGCCCAAGCGGCTGATGTTTTGGCCACGCGAGATACGCTTGAGACAAATATTGCAAATAGCAGTGGTGCGATCTGATGCACTCGTCTCAAAAAAGGCCCACACCAAAGAACTTTTGTGATAATGTGCAGAGGCAGCGCCCTGCACAGGCGGAGCTCTGCGGTGTGGTACAGTTGCTGTGCTGGCCTCTAGCTGGCCTCCAGGGGGCATCCTGCCTCGTTGGACATGTGACGCTGCATCCTCCTCCTCCTCCTCCTCTCTCCCTTCAGGCACCCACGTGGAGTCAGTGACCTCATCATCCCCTCCCTCTTCACCACTAGAGCAAACCTGGCAGTAAGCTGCAGCTGGTGGAACACTACTGCCAGATTGCTGTCCTTCAGCATCCCCTCTCTCTGCGCGCACACTACTGACTTCCTCAAGCTGGGTATCATCATCCGAGCCTTCGAATCGTTGGGCATCCTCCTGGAGCATGTACCCAACACTGTGCTCAAACAGTTCGGGGGACTCCTCAGGAGGACATGGTGGGTCTAGGGAAGGGGTGGCTGATGATGCCATTGAGTACGCGTTGGCAGCTGCTCTGCCAGTACCCTGAGCCTGGGTGAGAGAGGATGAGGAGGATGAGGAGGGCTTGGTCATCCATTCTACCAAGCCTTCGGCATGATGCGGCTCCACATGTCCAGCTGCCGAAAACAAAGACAAGCGTGTCCCATGGCCACGTGCTGATGACGATGCACGACCACGTCCACGGCCAGCACTGTTGTCTCTAGAAACAGAGCCTGCCTGCCCTGTGTTCTTGCCTCGGCACGCTCTGCCTCTCCTTGGCGGTCTTCCAGCCATTGTAGTCGGTAGTGTATATAGTATAAAAAATAGAACTCCTATGTGTGCTCACAACACACTGTAGGTCCTATGGGTGCTGACACTAACACACTATAGGTACTATGTGTGCTGCTGACAAGAAAATATAGGAGCTCTGTTTGCTGCCACTAACACACTAGAAGTCCTATGGGTGCTGCTGAGAAGAAAATATAGGAGCTCTGTTTGCTGCCACTAACACACTAGAAGTCCTATGGGTGCTGCTGAGAAGAAAATATAGGAGCTCTGTTTGCTGCCACTAACACACTAGAAGTCCTATGGGTGCTGCTGAGAAGAAAATATAGGAGCTCTGTTTGCTGCCACTAACACACTAGAAGTCCTATGGGTGCTGCTGAGAAGAAAATATAGGAGCTCTGTGTGATGCCACTAACACACTAGAAGTCCTATGGGTGCTGCTGAGAAGAAAATATAGGAGCTCTGTTTGCTGCCACTAACACACTAGAAGTCCTATGGGTGCTGCTGAGAAGAAAATATAGGAGCTCTGTTTGCTGCCACTAACACACTAGAAGTCCTATGGGTGCTGCTGAGAAGAAAATATAGGAGCTCTGTGTGATGCCACTAACACACTAGAAGTCCTATGGGTGCTGCTGAGAAGAAAATATAGGAGCTCTGTGTGATGCCACTAACACACTAGAAGTCCTATGGGTGCTGCTGAGAAGAAAATATAGGAGCTCTGTGTGATGCCACTAACACACTAGAAGTCCTATGGGTGCTGCTGAGAAGAAAATATAGGAGCTCTGTTTGCTGCCACTAACACACTAGAAGTCCTATGGGTGCTGCTGAGAAGAAAATATAGGAGCTCTGTTTGCTGCCACTAACACACTAGAAGTCCTATGGGTGCTGCTGAGAAGAAAATATAGGAGCTCTGTGTGATGCCACTAACACACTAGAAGTCCTATGGGTGCTGCTGAGAAGAAAATATAGGAGCTCTGTTTGCTGCCACTAACACACTAGAAGTCCTATGGGTGCTGCTGAGAAGAAAATATAGGAGCTCTGTTTGCTGCCACTAACACACTAGAAGTCCTATGGGTGCTGCTGAGAAGAAAATATAGGAGCTCTGTTTGCTGCCACCAACACACTAGAAGTCCTATGGGTGCTGCTGAGAAGAAAATATAGGAGCTCTGTTTGCTGCCACTAACACACTAGAAGTCCTATGGGTGCTGCTGAGAAGAAAATATAGGAGCTCTGTTTGCTGCCACTAACACACTAGAAGTCCTATGGGTGCTGCTGAGAAGAAAATATAGGAGCTCTGTTTGCTGCCACTAACACACTAGAAGTCCTATGGGTGCTGCTGAGAAGAAAATATAGGAGCTCTGTGTGATGCCACTAACACACTAGAAGTCCTATGGGTGCTGCTGAGAAGAAAATATAGGAGCTCTGTTTGCTGCCACTAACACACTAGAAGTCCTATGGGTGCTGCTGAGAAGAAAATATAGGAGCTCTGTTTGCTGCCACTAACACACTAGAAGTCCTATGGGTGCTGCTGAGAAGAAAATATAGGAGCTCTGTTTGCTGCCACTAACACACTAGAAGTCCTATGGGTGCTGCTGAGAAGAAAATATAGGAGCTCTGTGTGATGCCACTAACACACTAGAAGTCCTATGGGTGGTGCTGAGAAGAAAATATAGGAGCTCTGTTTGCTGCCACTAACACACTAGAAGTCCTATGGGTGCTGCTGAGAAGAAAATATAGGAGCTCTGTTTGCTGCCACTAACACACTAGAAGTCCTATGGGTGCTGTTGGGGTGCAATGCTGTGCTAACAGCACTGCGGTTGGTACTACTGCAATACTGTACTAATAACAGTAAGCACGCACCAGACTAATCCCCAGCAGCAGCTAATAACACACTAACTGTGCAATCAGCAGCAATGAACGATCAATGACTTAGGTAGCAATGGTTTAGCAAAGAAATAGCCAATGGTTTAGCAAAGAAGAGCAAATCTTTCAGTATCAAGCAAAGACAGAATCAGCAGACTAATCTCTCCTAAAGCCGGAACTCATGTGACCGGGGCCGATGGCGTGGCGGCCTTTTAAATGGTGGGGCGTGTACTAAAGCCCCTGAGCTGTAATTGGCTACAGGCGTCCTGCCTGTAGCCAATTATTGCTCTCCGAGTTTCGGGCGCTGTGATTGGCCAAGCATGCGGGGTCACAGTGCATGCTTGGCCAATCATCAGCCAGCAATGCACTGCGCCGGCCGCGCCGGCCGCAATGCATTGCGGGGCCGCTCGCATCACACGAATGTGATGCGAACGGCCCAAATAGTTCTGGGCTCGACGAGCGAGCGAACGCCCGATGCTCGATTCGAACATGGGTTCGAATCGAGCACCGGGCCCATCCCTACTCCTCAATGCTAGCATCCAAAACAGCCTGCAACCATTCAAAGGGCGTATTCCTTTCAACAAACAGCTACTATTGTCTGGCTTCCAACAATGCCTGGCCACTTGAATATGCGGCAGGAATTTTCAACTTTAAAACCAAACACTTTTGTTAAAATATTTTTACACTTATGGGGACATGTGTCTTTGTCCCCTATAAAGGCAAAAATCACAATCTAACCATTTCTATTTTTCATAGAAATCACAAACACCACACACATACAGTATATTGTTGCTTGTACATCAGATTATCTCTCAGGGCGTTTCCACTACAAAACTCCTGCATGCTATTTACAGAAAGTCACCAACTTTCACCCTTGTAACTGAGATGTTGCCTGCCCCTCCCCCACTAAACCTCATGGCTCACAAGGACCAGAACAATGCAGCAGCCATGACTGGCAGCAGACTGCTCAATACATCGCACAAACAGCCATCTCTTACACAATTTCAATCGCACTCATGGGTACACATGTCCTACATCACACAAATAATCTAATCACACAGGCACATGCAGGCATACCCACACACAATCAAATTCACAGGCATACGATCCATGACAAAATCACACACACACATGCACACGCTGCAAACTTAAAGCATGATTTCAAAAAGACAAAATTTTTTTTTTTTTGTTCGTTTCAAAGTACAGCCTCTTTACGCATCAATCACATCACAGGTCCACTCTCCTCCTCTGCTGATCTGATGCTCAAAGAGGCCGCAATTGGTCCCAACCGTGAGTCGCCATTCTGTTGTGGAATTCCTAGGCTGTTTGCAGAGCACACAGCCTATAATTCCTGTGCTATCTAAGCACACATCAGATTTCATCTTTTTGCAATAATGCTATCTTTAGCTAAGTTTGCTAAAATCCACTCACCGTTCATTCCATCATTCAATCAAGGAAACCACCAACACAGGTCTTATGGTTAAGTCATCTCAGAGCAGAGTGTTCCCCTGGGATAGCCAGCTCTCTTTATTTATAGTAAACATGAGTAACAAAAGAAGGTGTGGCTTCACAGAACAGCCATTCAGACATTTTGTATATTTTCAAAAGAACCAATCACAGACATGTTTAAATTCAAATATAATCCCAGCAGTGACGTGTGCAAACGGCTGTGTACAGGGGTCATGCTTTCTGTGAGACAAAGGAACAGTAGAAAGCATGGCTTTGTACAGAGCCGTGTGCAAACCAACTTACTGCTACCAATGACGGAAACTACATGACAATTATGCCTCAATGGACCACAATTATTTTATAGTTATGCTACCGTTCCTGTGGACACAGATATGTGCGCTCAGAGTCATTCAACGCCCCCCGCCAGGGGCTGGCCAATTCCCCCAACGGGGCGCAAAACAACATCTCTAAATACAGCAAACATCGCTGTCTCCACAGGAAGATTTTCCCGCCACCGATCTTCCACCAATGTCTGTATGTGCAAATACGCTCAGATGAGCGCATTACAGCAAAACTGACACTGGGGGGACATCTGACAACATACATTAATACATTTCCATAAAAATCTCCACAAGAGAAGTGAAAAGCCTCAGATGATACACAGAGATTAAACAAATCTCCCTACATGAGTTTTACATGTATATCTGCTATCTTCACCTTTATATATTATTTAGAAAGTTCAGATCGTGTAAGGAGATTTTCTCTTCCTGTTCAGCACTGGAAGTGAAGTCTGGGCATACAGGCAAGACAGCTAATTGGAGGAAAGGCACACACCCCCCTACACATAGGCAGAGACTTGCAGAGCTGTCCTGTGACATGGCAAGCTCTCTGCTAATCTATTCATAGCAACCTCCCCCGAAACAAAATTCAGCCTGGTTTTATCTCAGTTGACAGAGAGCTTGTCAGAAGTTATCGGGCTGATAACAGAAGAACAGAGCAGGATAAAGCCACAGTACTTAGTGCTTTGAAGAGAGATAAGAAAAGCTGCAGATATATGTGCCCAGCTCAAATTTCATAAATCGGGTTTACATCCACTTTAACCACTTCCCGCCAGGCCTATAGCAGAATGACGGCCGGGCAGTGGTTCTGTTATCCTGACTGGGCGTCATATAATGTCCAGCTGGATAACATGCCGAGGCACGCAGCATGGCGATCGCGAGTGCGGCGTGTCAGTCTGACACGCCGCATCTCCAATCGTGGTAAGGAGCGTCTGACAGAGGCTTCTTACCACGTGATCAGCTGTGACCAATCACAGCTGATCATCGTGTGAACCAGGAAGTGTCGGTAAACGCCTTTCCTTGGTTCGCGCTGACAGGGAGAGACGACCGGCGGCTCTCCTTGGCAGAGGGGCGGGTCTGTGATGATAATCAGCTTATTGATTATCAGCACAGCCCCCATCAGATGTGCCCATCAGCTGCCAATCAGTGCCCAACAGCTTCCAGTCAGTGCCCCCTCAAAAAAACCTCAGTGCCCACCACAGTGCCAATCGGTGCCCACCACAGTGCCAGTCAGTGCCCAGCAGTAACACCTGTCAGTACCTCATCATCGGTGCTGCCCATCAGTGCTATCTATTAGTGTCCATCAGTGCCATCTGTCAGTGCCAATCAGTGCCGCCAATCAGTGCCACCTGCCAGTACCCATCAGTGCCACTTACAGTGCCCATCAGTGCTGCATATCAGTGCCCATCAATTCTACAAATCAGTGCCTCCTCATTAGTGCCACCTTATCAGTGCAAACTCATCAGTGCCCATCAGCAAAGGAGAAAACAATTTTTTTGACAGAAACTTAAAAAAAAAAGCACTCATTCCCTGGCAACAATGCCAATTACAGTTACAGTCCCAGTCTCAGCTGCTAAAGGGTCAGAGTATTTGTCAATCAAAAAAAATCCACTATAAGGAAGATTATCACATGACACCTATATGTATATAACAGATTGCAGATATCAGGATATTTTATTTTAGTATATTATAAACAAAAATTGTAAAACATCAATTTCATAAATATTCTTATTGCAACATCCATATATTTTGATGTGTCTTGCACTGTTCACCCGCTTCTTCAGGACGGGGAGGTGAGATTTTATACATCAATTGATTTATTATGGGAGTGGGGATACCAGGGAGCATAACGTGTGCAAAAATGCTCTACAGGGTTCGGTGAGGAAGCATATGTATATAAATAAAGCATATATATATAAATATATAAAGTATACACTTTGATGTCCAAATCTGTAAACAATCGAATAACCATAAGTTTCCTTCTGATCATTTTGAACTCCATTTAGAACAAATTTGAATAAACTGAGTCTACCAGCCAGGTCAAAATATTATCGATTGTTTTGCATCGACCGGCAAAAAAAATACTTTGGTCACAAATACGATCGTATTTCAATCAATCAGATTATAAGATTGCATAATGCAAAGATAGGATCAATAATGTACAATCAAAAGTTATGATCATATCTTGACCATCAATCGAAATCCACATTCCTGTGTGTGGCATATCGATCAAATGGGTTAACTATAAATTGATTATTCCTACTGGAAGAGATTGATCGGAAAATAAACTGATTGTTTATCGAAACAGATATAACCACCATTATACTGATATAACTCTCAATTGACTGTAGCGGACGGAATGAAAGCAGCCTATTAACAAGGGTCTCAGAGAGCAGAAACTAGATATCTATTTAAAAATAAATAAAATTACATTTTTATATTATTAAATAAAAAAAAAACTGGTATTTATTTAGGAAGCCTTGCACAGTTACATTTTGGGTCTGTTCACATTTTGAGAATTGCCCTTAGGGAATTATTTACACAATTTTAGTGTTTGGGTTTATAGCCATTAAAAAAAAAAAAAATGTCCCCACTTCCAGACCGGCAGTTGGCAAATGACAGTTGGAGTTTGAATTTGTTTTCTGGCTAACTGACATCGCTAACACAGATATTTGTATCCATGTCTAAAAAGACTTGAATATTACACTCACACAGCTGAAAATAAAGACCCCTATCCTTGTGTTAAATCTTTATTCATTAAACTAATTATAGAAGAAATAAGAAAAACAAAGGATTTGCTGATTGCATTTAATCTAATAAAATATAATAAAATTTAGCATCTCTGATTGGTTTCTATAGGCTTATCCATATCTTTCAATGCTTATAAATGAATTCCAATACAATATGTAGCAATTTCCATCCAGTAATTTTCCCAGACCAAACTAATTCATCTGCTAGAGCAGTTTACAGGGGTGTATGTTTTCCATTGCAAAGCCTGGGTGAGGTCTCCATGGCAACCACGGAACACTGTGACATCATATTAACAGCTCCAGCTGAGGAGGTAAACAGCCTGCAGCCTCACTGCTCCTGACAGAAGTCTCTGACCTCAGTACAGTGCAGACCGTTAGATGCATTCTACTATGTTCACAAAGCTTCTTAGTATTTTGATGTTTTTCATCTGTTGGCAGATCACAACAGTGAATGCTTATGTTCTTGCAGAAAAGGAACAAACAAATGAAAAGCATTTATGCCCGTCTATTCCGATTTATGAAAGTGTGGCTTATGCCACCGATATGACCATAGAACTGCCTTGTAGGTGCAGACCAGACACAAACACACCTGTTTACTGGTTCTATAAAAAATCAGTGAACAGTGTAGGAACTCAGATGCTGACACCAGATGGAACAAAGAAGTCTCTTCATGTGGAGTCGAAGATCGTCACCAAAGTGTACAACGTCATCATACACAAGGCTCGCGTAAAAGACTCGGGAATTTACATATGTGGAAACGGCGATGGTGCCTACTTCTGGGGGTACGACCTTGATGTGCAGGATACCTCAAATGCTTATGTGGCATTTAAAGAGCACCACCAAGACCCCCAGCCAGACCTCAAAACGGAGCACCTGACAGCCTTTACCGCTTTCTGGAACTGGGAAAAGTGTGACCGCTGTGATGTCACCGGGGAACAAAGAAAGATAGGCTTTTGCTATGTCAGTAGTGCCTATCTTGAACCAAGGCACATGTTCTCACAGAGCAGCGTTGTTCCCTGCGGCTCACATGGGATTCCTGACAACCTGCGAAAGGAAATTTCCGATCGAAGACCAGAAATATTCATCAGGAGTTGTAATACCCCCTGTCACATAAGGGTTCCAGGGTTAAAAGGTACCGCCAAATACTGGATACACAAAATAAGCAAGATTAAGAATTATATCCCATTCCTCTCCAAGGCTCCGACTGAAAAACATACACACACCTTGGGGAGCAGCCTTACTCTTGCCTGCCCAGGTGCCAAACCAGGAGATGCTGTTGCCTGGGATAAAAAGGACAAAAAATTCTACAAATCAGACTATCTGATTGGCCAAAAGAAGGCGACACGTATCTTCATAGATCACGGCAATAATCTCAACTTTCAATATGTCCGGTACAGCGATGAAGCAACATATTACTGTTGGCTGCAAGGGAAGCTTAAAGCTGGCATCAAACTGACCCTTCAAGCGGACCCAACAGAAAAGCGAAAGTTCTCTGATGCTGACTCCATCCTCGCATTGAGAATTATTGGTGTCAGTTTTGCCATCTTTTGCCTTATTTTTGTGATGGTCCATTGCATAAAATGCAGCGCCTATAATTTTAGGTGGTCGCCATCACCATGCATAGCAGACATGGTCTGAGGAGTTGTTCGTGGATCACTAGACGTCACATCTGTACCATGTGATTAGCTCTGACCAATCAGAGCTAATCACTACAAAACAAACTGAATGAGAGAGTAGGAAAGAGAGAGAGAGAGAGAGGGGGGAGAGAAAGGCTGGGGGAGAGAGAGGGAAAAGAGAGGGGGGGGAGAAAGAGATAGGGGAGATGGAGGAGAGAGTGAGAGGGGAGATAGAGAGGGGAAAGATAGAGGGGGAGGAGAGATAGAGGAGGGGGAGGGAGAGAGAGAGGGGAGGAGGTAGAGAAAGAGATAGGGGAGAGAGGGAGGAGAGAGTGAAAGGGGGAGAGAGAGAGGGGAAAGATAGAGGGGTGAGAGAGGAGGGGGGATATGAGAGATAGAGGGGGTAGAGAAAGAGATAGAGGAGAGATAAAAGGGGGGAGAGAGAGGGGGAGTGAGAGAGAGGGGGGAGTGAGAGAGAGGGGGAGTGAGAGGAGAGAGGTGGGAGTGAGAGATGGGGAGTGAGAGAGAGGGGGAGTGAGAGGTGGGAGTGAGAGATAGAGAGAGGGGGAGAGAGTGAGGAGGGAAGGAGAGAGAAGGGGGGTGAGAGAGGGGGGAGTGAGAGGAGAGGGGGAAGTGAGAGAGAGAGGGGGAGAGAGTGAGGTGGGAGTGAGAGATAGAGAGAGGGGGAGAGAGTGAGGAGGGAAGAGAGAGAGAGGGGGGAGTGAGAGGAAGGGGGAGAGAGTGAGGTGGGAAGGAGAGAGAGAGAGAGAGGGGAGTGAGAGGAAGGGGGAGAGAGTGAGGTGGGAAGGAGAGAGAGAGAGAGAGGGGAGAGAAAGAGACTGAGACTCTCTCAATGTCACTACAAATCAAGGCGTGGCAGACCAATTCCACAGCCCACAGCACAAGGAGATATCCAGCAAAGCTATCACTAAAAATGCACGCAAAATAAAAAACTAGCAGGTGCGCTGATCAACATTTTGGTGTAGCCCTCCAGCTGGCTATTGGTGATAATTAGACAAGTTAAATGGTGTTGCTGCTCTCTATGGATCCTCTGGGTGGCAGGGACACATCTAGACAAAACACAAAAGAGAGCGCAAAGCTGCCCTACTGTAACTCAGCTTTAATATGGTGAAGGTAAAAACACTACAATGATCAAACTCACATTGTGTGAAGATAGATAAAGCATAAGGATTCCACTGTGGCCGCACTTCTATAACCACCTCAAGACCACCTAACCGCTGGATCCTGGCAGCACATCCGAGTCTATCCACCACCATGCTCATCGTGCAGATCCTAATGCGCATGCTACCGGTCAAGCCGGCGCTGCTCTTCGAGGACATACAAACCCACACGAGCAAGATACAGGGGGGAAGAGAGCGAGGACGTTACACAGTTGCCATGCCAATGCGTTTTGGAATGACCTTCCTCAGGCCATTTAAAGGTATCACTAAAGCCTGTCCAATGAGGACCCGATACAGTGGCTGGAGCTGCTGTGCTTGTCCCCGTTGCTGGAATGATCGGGTTCAGGTAAGAAACGGGGGGGGGGGTGGGCTTTTGCAGCACAGAAGGTTTTTCACCTTAATGCATGGAATGCTTCAGGGGAAAAACCGTGAGGGTTTACAACCCCTTTAAAGGTTAGCGTCCGGCTGACAGAGTCAATTGAAAAACAAACAATAAGGATGCTATGCCTTTTTATATAAAACATACTCTGCCGCTGTAAGTTATTGGTTAATCAGATAGGCACAAACAATCGGAGATATGGTCTAACTACAGCTTAGAGAATAATTCCAGGTATGGATATTTCATACATAGTTATATTGGTGCAGTTTGGACAAGTCTACTATAGATCATACCTGGCCGATCCTGCTGGAAATCACTGAAGTAAGTATCGTTACTCCAGTGATCTCTACTTGCTTTGGGGTCTCATGTTGAGCGGCTGTCCTGCTAAATTGTTAACAGAGGAGGTCAGATGCTCATCACAGGCACCATTCGGAAATGCTTTACATTTTGTGATTGAATGCAAATTGTTTGCCAATTGAACAAAATAGAGAGCCTGACATCACCACCATACCTCTTTCAATCAGAGATCGCTTCGCATTTATTCAGAAAATGCAAATCATTGTCTGAGTGCTCAGTGCACGACCCCCACAAGCAAGTTGGGACCTCTGGAAAAATGGTGTCAACTTCAGTGTTTTCCAGCTTCCAGGGGCATCGGACAGGTATGGTTTATACATAGTTATATTGATCCAAGCTGGACCAATGTAACTATGTATAGAATATCCATACCTGGAATTCCTTAAAAGAAAAAGGAAAAAAGCACTGCCCATTTATTAAGCACAGCTCTGTAGAAGCATGGGGGGGGTTAGCAATGCAAGAGCCTATATATTGCACCTGGAATGCACTGATCCCAGTTGCAATGCATTTTTTATGTTACTAGCGATGTTAAAATGCTCCCCGCTCCCCTCCGAAAGGTGCCAAATGTGAGAGGGGTGGAGGGTTCCGAAAAGCGGAAGTTCCATTTTTGGGTGGAACTCCGCTGTCATGGATATGCACTAATGTCTGTCTGCCATCTTACCTTCCTCCTCATGTGTTCATCTTAGAGGCCAGACCCCTTCACCTGGCTTCCTTTATAATCTCCTCCCAGCCTGGCTCCACCCCAGGGCCTATCACAGAACACTATATTAACCTGTGCACTGCAAGCCTGCTTTGCTGATCAACGTGTTTGTTAAGCATTGTGTGTTTGGGTTCCTGCCTGCCGCGTGCTACGTCTGTCTCTCTGTTACGATATTGGCTTGTTCCTGACTATCCCTGTCTGCTTGTGACCCTTGACCTTCGGTTTGTCTTTCGTTTATACTTGTCTGCTTGTTGCCCTGACCTTGGCTTTTCCCCTCACTATTCTTGTATCCTGTGCTGCTGCTTCCCCTCTCTCCTCCTTACCCTTTGGGGCGTGAGCTAGGGGACTCTAGGGGCCGCGACCCGGACCCAGCCTGCAGCGTAACATCCTCACCACTAGAGGCTCTGGAGAAGACCTGCTGGGTCTTAGACTCCACGCCCTGGGGAATCTCGGCTCTAGCTTCCTGTAGGATCCCGGTTGTGCTCCTCTGGTCCCGCTTTCCACAACCACCTAGTTTCCTATCCGCAGCAGTCAGCCATAGGGTTCACTACCTTGTGGTGCACTCCTGACCCCCTACGGTGTGCATTTGTCATCTGGCCACAGGTGACCTGACAGTTTGATCAGCCATGGGCATAGTCCGTAGACTTGAGACCCAGGAATCTGATCAGACTCAGGTGATTCGATTCCTCTAAGTTCTGGCTTCTCACTTCGAGCAGCTTCAGGTCTCCTTGGGAACCCCAAATCCGCAACCTCAAGTACAACCAGCAGGTGCGCCTTTCGCACCAGTCGCAGCCACACACTCACTAGAACTGCCAGCTCCATTCCGTTTCTCTGGGGACTCCAAGGCCTGCAGGGGGTTTCTCAGCCAATGTACAATTCATTTTGAGCTTCAGCCTCAAAACTTCCTGTCTGATCGGGCTAAGGTAGCCTATATCATCTCCCTCCTCTCCTGTGAAGCTTTAGCCAGGGCTCCCTCCCTGTGGGAAAAGAATGATCCGGTGGTCCCCAGCCTGTCCGACTTCTTGGAGCTCTTTCGTAACATCTTCGAGGAGCCGGCTCGTGCTTCTTCAGCAGCTAGTGCCCTCTTACGTCTTCGCCAAGAATCTAGTTCTGTGGGACAATATGCTCTTCAGTTCCGTATCCACACAGCTGAATTGAGCTGGAACAATGAGGCCCTGGTCGCTACCTTTTTAGATGGCCTCTCTGACCGAGTGAAAGACAAATTAGCGGGAAGAGCCATCCCCGTCGGTCTGGACGATGTAATTTCTTTGTGCAATCAGATCGACATTCGTTTTCAGGAGAGGTCCCTAGAGAAAAGACGCCAGCACTCCCTGGACCCTAGCCAGTCTGAGCTCCCCTCCCTTCATCCCGTGGAGCATCTTCTGCCTGCTGAGGAGCCTATGCAGCTGGGCCGGTCCAGACTAACCCCCGAAGAACATGCTAGGCGCAGAACTCGGGGCTTGTGCCTCTATTGTGGGGGCAAGGGTCATTTTCGTGACTCCTGCTCGCTTCTGTCCGGGAAACGCTCGGTCCTCATACATTTGGAAGGTGGAGTATTGGACCCAGAAACATCACCTTCTCGTCTTCTCCTGCCGGTGTGCCTTCATGTAGGTACTTCTCCTCAATCAACCCTTGCATATCTGGATTCCGGGGCTGCCGGCAATTTTATGGATTGGGGAACTGCTTCTGCCATGAAGCTTACCCTTTCACCTCTCGCTTCCCCATTGGTAGTCTCGGCAATTGATGGCACTGTTCTCCCAGGGGGCCCTATTCGCTTCCAGACGCTACCCATTAGGATGTCGGTAGGGATTCTCCACCAGGAGTGGATATCCTTTCTCATTCTACCCAAGGCCTCTACCCCCATTGTATTGGGCCTCCCTTAGCTACAACTCCACTCTCCACATGTGGACTGGGTCTCTGGGAAGGTCCTGGCTTGGGGTCCCTCATGTTTCTCGTCATGTCTTCTCAAGGTGGCCCCCATGGAGAGACTTCCGGTTGCTACCACTTCTGTTTCTTCTTGCAGCATACAGCGATTACCGGGACGTGTTCTGTAAGAAATCAGCTGAGGTGCTTCCTCCCCACAGGTCTTTTGACTGTGCTATTGACCTTGTCCCCGGAGCAACTCTGCCCAAGGGTCGTACCTACCCTCTGTCCATCCCAGAGACCCAGGCCATGTCTGAGTATGTCGCAAAGAATCTGGAGAGAGGTTTCATCCGGAAATCCGCATCGCCTGCAGGGGCAGGGTTCTTTTTCATTTCCAAAAAGGATGGTACCCTAAGACCCTGTATCGACTATCGAGGTTTAAACGTGGTTACTATCAAAAATCGATACCCCTTACCCTTAATATCTGAGTTATTCGATAGGTTGAAGGGTGCCTCCATTTTCACCAAGTTGGATCTCAGAGGCGCGTACAATCTCATTCGAATACGGGAGGGTGATGAATGGAAGACTGCATTCAACACTAGAGACGGGCATTACGAATACCTGGTGATGCCTTTTGGTTTGTGTAATGCCCCAGCCGTGTTTCAAAACTTCGCCAATGAAATCTTCAGAGATCTGCTGTACCAATTTGTTGTCATCTATCTGGATGACATCCTGATCTTTTCTGAAAATCTGCTCGTCCACAGAAACCATGTCCACACTGTACTTCAGCGTCTTAGAGAGAACAATCTCTATGCCAAGCTGGAGAAATGTTCCTTTGAATGTTCTAAGGTCCTGTTTCTGGGGTGCTTTGTCTCATGTTCTGGTCTTCGTATGGATCCTGGGAAGGTCTTGGCTATTACCAACTGGCCTCTTCCTGCTAGCCTCAAGGCCACACAGCGCTTTCTTGGCTTCACAAATTATTATAAGTAGTTTATAAGGAATTACTCTTCCATTGCCGCGCCTATTATCGCTTTGACCAAGAAGGGTGCGAATGCCAAAGACTGGCCTCCCGAAGCTGTCTCTGCATTTCACGACCTGAAACAGGACTTTGTTTCTGGACCTCTTTTGAGGAGACCAAATCCTGGGGATGCATTTTTTATTGAAGTGGACGCTTCCTCAATGGGGGTGGGAGCTGTGCTTCTTCAATTCTTTGAGAAGAAACGTCAACCATGTGCGTTCTTCTCCAAAAAAAATTCTCAGGCAGAGAGGAATTATGCCATCGGTGATCGGGAACTTCTCGCAATTAAATTGGCGTTAGAGGAGTGGCGTCATCTCTTGGAGGGTTCCCCTCACTCCATAACGATCTTTACGGATCACAAGAATTTACAGTATCTACAGAATGCTAAACGTCTGAATCCCAGACAGGCCAGGTGGAGTCTCTTCTTTGCCCGTTTTAATTTCACGATTACCTACAAACCTGGTTCCTGCAATGGTCGGGCAGATGCGCTCTCTAGGTCATTTGACACTTTGGACGAGGAGTCCGCCCCTGAACCTGACATCCGCTTTTCACCAGGTGACCTGACATCCACTTTAAGTGATTTGGTAACTGGCCACAGGCCATAATGAACTATAGGGTTTTACCAGACATGGGAGTAAGTCACACATGTGCAAGTCACAAGCAAGTCTCAAGTCTTAACCTTCAAGTCTCAAGCAAGTCCCAAGTTACTGTGACGAAAAGCAAGCAAGTCAAGTCGAGTCCCTGCTAGAAGTCAAGCAAGTCAAGTCAAGTCATTTATTTTGGTCAAGTCACAAATCAAGTCAAAATACTGATCTACCCCATACTGTATAAAAATAATAGGAGGGATAACAATAAATAATATTGGTTATGTGCCCATGCCTCACTGTGCCCGTGCCTCACTGTGCCCGTGCCTCACTGTGCCCATGCCTCACTGTGCCCATGCCTCACTGTGCCCATGCTTCACTGTGCCCGTCAGCCGTGTGCCTGATCGGCAGCATCCCGGCGGCCATTCCAGTATTCAAAAGCCGCGCCTCCTCCTCGTCTGTGATAGGCGGAACACTCAATTTCCCAGCATTCAGTGTTCCGCCTTTCATGGACATCCGCTCATCCTCATAACACAGACGAGGATAAGAGGATATCCATGATAGGCTGAACACTGCCTGCTGTGAAATTGAGTGTTCCGCCTATCACAGACGAGGAGGCGCGGCTTTTGAACACTGCAATGGCCGCCGTCTGTCTGCATGACACGCTGATCAGGTAGGCAGACGGCGGCTTGCGGTTAGTATTAGTGGTGCCAAGTCATTGCAAGTCATATAGCCCAAGTCAAAGTCAAGTCGCAAGTCATTAGTGACAAGTCAAAGTCAAGTCGAGTCATTTATTGAATTCTGTCAAGCAAGTCGCAAGTCCCCAAACAGGTGACTTAAGTCTGACTTAAGTCGTCATGTGACTCAAGTCCCCCACCTCTGGGTTTTACCACCCCCAAACCTCAAATCTAAATGAGCCTTACTGTCCTAAACCCCCTATTAGTCTGCTTTCACACCAACAAACTGTGGTTTACCCACACTGTGAGTGTAGCGCAATGCACCTACAGCTCTCCTGTGGGTTACCTGCACTGGGCCATAGAATTCTATAACATCTTGCAGGTGTGGTAAACTTTCTGAAAGCGCACCAAAACTCCCGTATTTAGGAACTGTTGTGTGCGATTTCAGAAAGTGCACCAAACCCGTAGAATATAGTAGAAGTCTATGGCTCAGTACGGCTGACCCGCAGGAAAGCTGTAGGTGCAATGTGCGGCACTTGCGGATGAGTGTGAAAGCAATCTAATAACATTTTTTTATAAGTGCTAATATGCCCATTGCAAAAGAGCAGTGTATGTGATGTTAAATACACTGACCTTTTTCCTCTTCTATCTTCTGCTGGCATCGCTCTCCAGGCTGCTGGAAAGGTCCTAGGTGAAGTGCATTTGGTGTCACTACACTTAGGACTGGAGGCGGCGATACAGAGGAAGCATCAGCTTACTGTATGTGGCTCCTGCTCCCTCCGTGGCCGCCGTCTCCATACATGCCATGCTGTGGGGTGACGGGTCAGCAACCCATTTATCAAGATCTGAGCTTGCCAACCCACTATCCCAGAGCAAGGACATGTGCTACCCAGGTTTTAGGCCACGGGCCACAGATGGAGCACCCTCACCTTAAGTAAGGAGAACTCTGTGAGACCTCACAGGCTGCACACCACAGCCTTCATTTTATGAATAGGGTGTACATTTCAGGCCGTAGTGCAGAGCTGGTATTGGTATCCACTCTCCTCTATAAATCAGCCCTCTGATGTAAAAGGGTGCAACGTACTGGACTGCATATTTGGTTCCCTACAATTATAAGGAAAGTAAAAACCTGAGGCAATGTTCCCTGAGATATAAAGGCAAATCACCCATCCAAAAAAGATAGAGGCGTCTTGGAGACATTTCAAGACTATAATAAAAAACAATCCTGTTTTAGGCCGACTCGCACTGCTAAAGCACACACACTGCACAAAAAGAAAGCTCTATCTGTCTCAAAAAGATGATAAACATTTAGTTTGAGTTCAGTGTTACATAACCATGCAATTGTCATTCAAAGTGCGACATCGCTAAAAACTGACAATTGGCCTGAGCAGGAAGGAGGTGAAAGTGGCCAGTATTGAAGTGGTTAAAGCGATCTTAAAATCTTTTTTTTTTTTCAAAAAATAAATAACAAACACGTTACACTTACCTGCTCTGTGAAATGGTTTTGCACAGAGCAGCCCGTATCTTCCTCTTCTCAGGTCCCTCACTGGCGCTCCTGGCTCCTCCCTCTTGCTGTGTGCCCCCCACAAGCTGCTTGCTGTGGGGGCACCCAAGCAGGCATGCTCCCGAGTCATGGCTGTCTGTGTCCATTCACACATGAACCCGCCTCTCGGCCCCATCCCCTCTGTCTCCCGATTGGCTCACTGGCTGTGATGGACAGCAGCGGGAGCCAATGGCTGACAAAAAACAATCAGGAGTGCGAGTCCTCGGAGAGCCAAGGCTCTCGTGTACATCGCTGGATCAAGAGGGGGCTCAGGTAAGTATTGGGGGGGGGGCTGCTGCCCACAGATTTTTTTTAATCTTAATGCATAGAATGCATTAACTACTTAAGGACCGAGCCTCTTTCTGAGATTTGGTGTTTACAAGTTAAAAACATTTTTTTTGCTAGAAAATTACTTAGAACCTCTAAACATTATATATATTTTTTTCTAACACCCTAGAGAATAAACTGGCGGTCGTTGCAATACTTTTTGTCACACCGTATTTGCGCAGCTTTTTTTCGGAAATAATTCACTTTTTTGAATTACAAAATAAGACAGAAGTAAAGTCAGCCCAATTTTTTTTTATATTGTGAAAGATAATGTTACGTTAAGTAAATTGATACCTAACATGTCACGTTTCAAAATTGCGCCCCCTCGTGGAATGGCGACAACTTTTAAGCCTCGTACACACGGCCGAGCATCTCGTCAGGAAAAAACACGTAGTTTTTCTTCACGAGATTCTTGGACAAGAAACTTGTCCCGGCCGAGTGTACACATGCTCGATTCAAAGAACCCGCGGTTCTTTGAATGGAGTGAACGCGGTGACGTCATCGACTACGACGAGCGTGCACTCGTCACATTCGATTCCGTCGCCGCCATCTTGCTACACCCTACCTATGCCTAGGAAGCTACCGCGCATGCGTCAAAGTCATTTCGAGCATGCGCGGGTTTCCACAGCGACAGGTAAGTGTACACACACACACTTTTCTCGTCGAGAAACATGCCGACGAGAATCTCGACGAGAAAATAGAGAGCAAGTTCTCTATTTTTCTCGTTGAGATTCTGGTCAGTTTTCTCGACGAGAAACCATACACACAAACTATTTTCTCGGCAAGAAAGCTATCTCGGCAGTTTTCTTGTCGTTTCTTGCCGAGAAACTCGTTCGTGTGTACGAGGCTTCACCCTCAAAAATCTCCATATGTGACATATAAAAAAATTCTATAGGTCTCATGTTTTGAGTTATAGAGCAGGACTAGGGCTAGAATTATTGCTCCCACTCTAACGATACCTCACATGTGTGGTTTGAACACCGTTTTCATATGCGTTCGCTTTTGCACGCGAGCTCGGCGGGACAGGGCGCGTTTACAAAAAAAAAAAAATAAATCATATTTTTTTTACCTTTTATTTAAAATTTTTACTCTGTTTCTAAAAAAAAAAAAAAACAATCGTGTTACTTTTATTCCTATTACAAGGAATGTAAACATCCCTTGTAATAGAAAAAAAGCATGACAGGACCTCTTAAATATAAGATCTGAGGTCAAAAACCTCAGATCTCATATTTACACTCAAATGCAATAAAATAATAAAAATAAAAATTTAATGTAATTAAAAAAAAAAAATGTTCCTTTAAGAGCTATGGGCGGAAGTGACGGTTTGACGTCGCTTCTGCCCTGCAATGATATGGAAACGGGTGGGGGTCATCTTTCCCTCACTCATCTCCATATCACAGACCAAGAAGGTTTCGATTGCTTCCGCCGCTACCGACGGCTCCGGTAAGCGTCGGAGGGCACCGGAGTCCGGTAGGGGGCCCTCTCCTGCCACCGATAAAAGTGATCTTGCGGCGAATCCCCTGCAGAAACCACTTTTATCTTGAAGCGGACCGCCCACTCTTGAAGAGGATACCGGGGTTAAAGTAGCTAGCTGCAACCATAACCCCGGTATTCCTCTTCAAAGTAGTGACGTAAAACGACGGTGGGCGGTCTGGAAGTGGTTAAAGTGGATGTAAACCATCACATATACCCAGTGAAGTGAAAAGCCTCAGATGATACACAGAGATTAAACAAATCTCCCTACATGAGTTTTACATGTATATCTGCTGTCTTCACCTTTATATATTCTTTAGAAAGTTCAGATCGTGTAAGGAGATTTTCTCTTCCTGTTCAGCACTGGAAGTGAAGTCCGGGCATACAGGCAAGACAGCTAATTGGAGGAAAGGCACACACCCCCCTACACATAGGCAGAGACTTGCAGAGCTGTCCTGTGACATGGCAAGCTCTCTGCTAATCTATTCATAGCAACCTCCCCCGAAACAAAATTCAGCCTGGTTTTATCTCAGTTGACAGAGAGCTTGTCAGAAGTTATCGGGCTGATAACAGAAGAACAGAGCAGGATAAAGCCACAGTACTTAGTGCTTTGAAGAGAGATAAGAAAAGCTGCAGATATATGTGCCCAGCTCAAATTTCATAAATCGGGTTTACATCCACTTTAACCACTTCCCGCCAGGCCTATAGCAGAATGACGGCCGGGCAGTGGTTCTGTTATCCTGACTGGGCATCATATAATGTCCAGCAGGATAACATGCCGAGGCACGCAGCGCGGCGATCGCGAGTGCGGCGTGCCAGTCTGACACGCCACATCTCCGATCGTGGTAAGGAGCGTCTGACAGAGGCTTCTTACCACGTGATCAGCTGTGACCAATCACAGCTGATCATTGCGTGAACCAGGAAGTGCCGGTAAACGCCTTTCCTTGGTTCGCGCTGACAGGGAGAGTACCTCATCATCGGTGCTGTCCATCAGTGCTATCTATTAGTGTCCATCAGTGCCATCTGTCAGTGCCAATCAGTGCCGCCAATCAGTGCCACCTGCCAGTGCCCATCAGTGCCACTTACAGTGCCCATCAGTGCTGCATATCAGTGCTGCCTATCAGTGCCCATCAATTCTACAAATCAGTGCCTCCTCATTAGTGCCACCTTATCAGTGCAAACTCATCAGTGCCCATCAGCAAAGGAGAAAACTATTTTTTTGACAGAAACTTAAAAAAAAAAGCACTCATTCCCTGGCAACAATGCCAATTACAGTTACAGTCCCAGTCTCAGCTGCTAAAGGGTCAGAGTATTTGTCAATCAAAAAAAATCCACTATAAGGAAGATTATCACATGACACCTATATGTATATAACAGATTGCAGATATCAGAATATTTTATTTTAGTATATTATAAACAAAAATTGTAAAACATCAATTTCATAAATATTCTTATTGCAACATCCATATATTTTGATGTGTCTTGCACTGTTCACCCGCTTCTTCAGGACGGGGAGGTGAGATTTTATACATCAATTGATATATTATGGGAGTGGGGATACCAGGGAGCATAACGTGTGCAAAAATGCTCTACAGGGTTCGGTGAGGAAGCATATGTATATAAATAAAGCATATATATATAAATATATAAAGTATACACTTTGATGTCCAAATCTGTAAACAATCGAATAACCATAAGTTCCCTTCTGATCATTTTGAACTCCATTTAGAACAAATTTGAATAAACTGAGTCGATCAGCCAGGTCAAAATATTATCGATTGTTTTGCATCGACCGGCAAAAAAAATACTTTGGTCACAAATACGATCGTATTTCAATCAATCAGATTATAAGATTGCATAATGCAGAGATAGGATCAATAATGTACAATCAAAAGTTATGATCATATCTTGACCATCAATCGAAATCCACATTCCTGTGTGTGGCATATCGATCAAATGGGTTAACTATAAATTGATTATTCCTACTGGAAGAGATTGATCGGAAAATAAATTGATTGTTTATCGAAACAGATATAACCACCATTATACTGATATAACTCTCAATTGACTGTAGCGGACGGAATGAAAGCAGCCTATTAACAAGGGTCTCAGAGAGCAGAAACTAGATATCTATTTAAAAATAAATAAAATTACATTTTTATATTATTAAATAAAAAAACAGGTATTTATTTAGGAAGCCTTGCACAGTTACATTTTGGGTCTGTTCACATTTTGAGAATTGCCCTCAGGGAATTATTTACACAATTTTAGTGTTTGGGGTTATAGCCATTAAAAAAAAAAAAAAAAATATCCCCACTTCCAGACCGGCAGTTGGCAAATGACAGTTGGAGTTTGAATTTGTTTTCTGGCTAACTGACATCGCTAACACAGATATTTGTATCCATGTCTAAACAGACTTGAATATTACACTCACACAGCTGAAAATAAAGACCCCTATCCTTGTGTTAAATCTCTATTCATTAAACTAATTATAGAAGAAATAAGAAAAACAAAGGGTTTGCTGATTGCATTTAATCTGATAAAATAAAATAAAATCTAGCATCTCTGATTGGTTTCTATAGGCTTATCCATATCTTTCAATGCTTATAAATGAATTCCAATACAATATGTATCAATTTCCATCCAGTAATTTTCCCAGACCAAACTAATTCATCTGCTAGAGCAGTTTACAGGGGTGTATTTTTCCTGTGTTTTCCATTGCAAAGCCTGGGTGAGGTGTCCATGGCAACCACGGAACACTGTGACATCATATTAACAGCTCCAGCTGAGGAGGTAAACAGCCTGCAGCCTCACTGCTCCTGACAGAAGTCTCTGACCTCAGTACAGTGCAGACCGTTAGATGCATTCTACTATGTTCACAAAGCTTCTTGGTATTTTGATGTTTTTCATCTGTTGGCAGATCACAACAGTGAATGCTTATGTTCTTGCAGAAAAGGAACAAACAAATGAAAAGCATTTATGCCCGTCTATTCCGATTTATGAAAGTGTGGCTTATGCCACCGATATGACCATAGAACTGCCTTGTAGGTGCAGACCAGACACAAACACACCTGTTTACTGGTTCTATAAAAAATCAGTGAACAGTGTAGGAACTCAGATGCTGACACCAGATGGAACAAAGAAGTCTCTTCATGTGGAGTCGAAGATCGTCACCAAAGTGTACAACGTCATCATACACAAGGCTCGCGTAAAAGACTCGGGAATTTACATATGTGGAAACGGCGATGGTGCCTACTTCTGGGGGTACGACCTTGATGTGCAGGATACCTCAAATGCTTATGTGGCATTTAAAGAGCACCACCAAGACCCCCAGCCAGACCTCAAAACGGAGCACCTGACAGCCTTTACCGCTTTCTGGAACTGGGAAAAGTGTGACCGCTGTGATGTCACCGGGGAACAAAGAAAGATAGGCTTTTGCTATGTCAGTAGTGCCTATCTTGAACCAAGGCACATGTTCTCACAGAGCAGCGTTGTTCCCTGCGGCTCACATGGGATTCCTGACAACCTGCGAAAGGAAATTTCCGATCGAAGACCAGAAATATTCATCAGGAGTTGTAATACCCCCTGTCACATAAGGGTTCCAGGGTTAAAAGGTACCGCCAAATACTGGATACATAAAATAAGCAAGATTAAGAATTATATCCCATTCCTCTCCAAGGCTCCGACTGAAAAACATACACACACCTTGGGGAGCAGCCTTACTCTTGCCTGCCCAGGTGCCAAACCAGGAGATGCTGTTGCCTGGGATAAAAAGGACAAAAAATTCTACAAATCAGACTATCTGATTGGCCAAAAGAAGGCGACACGTATCTTCATAGATCATGGCAATAATCTCAACTTTCAATACGTCCGGTACAGCGATGAAGCAACATATTACTGTTGGCTGCAAGGGAAGCTTAAAGCTGGCATCAAACTGACCCTTCAAGCGGACCCAACAGAAAAGCGAAAGTTCTCTGATGCTGACTCCATCCTCGCATTGAGAATTATTGGGGTCAGTTTTGCCATCTTTTGCCTTATTTTTGTGATGGTCCATTGCATAAAATGCAGCGCCTATAATTTTAGGTGGTCGCCATCACCATGCATAGCAGACATGGTCTGAGGAGTTGTTCGTGGATCACTAGAAGTCACATCTGTACCATGTGATTAGCTCTGACCAATCAGAGCTAATCACTACAAAACAAACTGAATGAGAGAGTAGGAAGGAGAGAGAGAGGGGGGAGAGAAAGGGTGGGGGGGGGAGAGGGAAAAGAGAGATAGAGATGAGAGATAGAGGGGGTAGAGAAAGAGATAGAGGAGAGATAAAAGGGGGTAGAGAGAGATGGGGAGAGAGAGGGAGAGTGAGAGAGAGGGGGAGTGAGAGAGAGGGGGAGTGAGAGGAGAGAGGTGGGAGTGAGAGATAGAGAGAGGGGGAGAGAGTAAGGAGGGAAGGAGAGAGAGAGAGAGAGGTGGGAGTGAGAGGAGAGAGGGGGGAGTGAGAGAGAGATAGAGAGAGGGGGAGAGAGTGAGGTGGAAAGGAGAGAGAAGGGGGTGAGAGAGGGGGGAGTGAGAGGAGAGGGGGGAGTGAGAGAGAGATAGAGAGAGGGGGAGAGAGTGAGGTGGGAGTGAGAGATAGAGAGAGGGGGAGAGAGTGAGGAGGGAAGGAGAGAGAGAGGGGGGAGTGAGAGGAAGGGGGAGAGAGTGAGGTGGGAAGGAGAGAGAGAGAGAGGGGAGAGAAAGAGACTGAGACTCTCTCAATGTCACTACAAATCAAGGAGTGGCAGACCAATTCCACAGCCCACAGCACAAGGAGATATCCAGCAAAGCTATCACTAAAGCTATCACTAAAAATGCACGCAAAATAAAAAACTAGCAGGTGCGCTGATCAACATTTTGGTGTAGCCCTCCAGCTGGCTATTGGTGATAATTAGACAAGTTAAATGGTGTTGCTGCTCTCTATGGATCCTCTGGGTGGCAGGAACACATCTAGACAAAACACAAAAGAGAGCGCAAAGCTGCCCTACTGTAACTCAGCTTTAATATGGTAAAGGTAAAAACACTACAATGATCAAACTCACATTGTGTGAAGATAGATAAAGCATAAGGATTCCACTGTGGCCGCACTTCTATAACCACCTCAAGACCACCTAACCGCTGGATCCTGGCAGCACATCCGAGTCTATCCACCACCATGCTCATCGTGCAGATCCTAATGCGCATGCTACCGGTCAAGCCGGCGCTGCTCTTCGAGGACATACAAACCCACACGAGCAAGATACAGGGGGTAAGAGAGCGAGGACGTTACACAGTTGCCATGCCAATGCGTTTTGGAATGACCTTCCTCAGGTCATTTAAAGGTATCACTAAAGCCTGTCCAATGAGGACCCGATACAGTGGCTGGAGCTGCTGTGATTGTCCCCGTTGCTGGAATGATCGGGTTCAGGTAGGAAACGGGGGGGGGGGGGGCTGCAGCACAGAAGGTTTTTCACCTTAATGCATAGAATGCATTAGGGGAAAAACCGTGAGGGTTTACAACCCCTTTAAAGGCTAGCGTCCGGCTGACAGAGTCAATTGAAAAACAAACAATAAGGATGCTATGCCTTTTTATATAAAACATACTCTGCCGCTGTAAGTTATTGGTTAATCAGATAGGCACAAACAATCGGAGATATGGTCTAACTACAGCTTAGAGAATAATTCCAGGTATGGATATTTCATACATAGTTATATTTGTGCAGTTTGGACCAGTCTACTATAGATCATACCTGGCCGATGCCGCTGGAAATCACTGAAGTAAGTATCGTTACTCCAGTGATCTCTACTTGCTTTGGGGTCTCATGTTGAGCGGCTGTCCTGCTAAATTGTTAACAGAGGAGGTCAGATGCTCATCACAGGCACCATTCGGAAATGCTTTACATTTTGTGATTGAATGCAAATTGTTTGCCAATTGAACAAAATAGAGAGCCTGACATCACCACCATACCTCTTTCAATCAGAGATCGCTTCGCATTTATTCAGAAAATTTGGGATCTCTGGAAAAATGGTGTCAACTTCAGTCTTTTCCAGCTTCCAGGGGCATCGGACAGGTATGGTTTATACATAGTTATACTGATCCAAGCTGGACCAATGTAACTATGTATAGAATATCCATACATGGAATTCCTTAAAAGAAAAAGGAAAAAATCACTGCCCATTTATTAAGCACAGCTCTGTAGAAGCATGGGGGGGGGGGGGGGGTTAGCAATGCAAGAGCCTATATATTGCACCTGGAATGCACTGATCCCAGTTGCAATGCATTTTTTATGTTAATAGCGATGTTAAAATGCTCCCCGCTCCCCTCCGAAAGGTGCCAAATGTGAGAGGGGTGGAGGGTTCCGAAAAGCGGAAGTTCCATTTTTGGGTGGAACTCCGCTGTCATGGATATGCACTAATGTCTGTCTGCCATCTTACCTTCCTCCTCATGTGTTCATCTTAGAGGCCAGACCCCTTCACCTGGCTTCCTTTATAATCTCCTCCCAGCCTGACTCCACCCCAGGGCCTATCACAGAACACTATATTAACCTGTGCACTGCAAGCCTGCTTTGCTGATCAACGTGTTTGTTAAGCATTGTGTGTTTGGGTTCCTGCCTGCCGTGTGCTACGTCTGTCTCTCTGTTACGATATTGGCTTGTTCCTGACTATCCCTGTCTGCTTGTGACCCTTGACCTTCGGTTTGTCTTTCGTTTATCCTTGTCTGCTTGTTGCCCTGACCTTGGCTTTTCCCCTCACTATTCTTGTATCCTGTGCTGCTGCTTCCCCTCTCTCCTCCTTACCCTTTGGGGCGTGAGCTAGGGGACTCTAGGGGCCGCGACCCGGACCCAGCCTGCAGCGTAACATCCTCACCACTAGAGGCTCTGGAGAAGACCTGCTGGGTCTTAGACTCCACGCCCTGGGGAATCTCGGCTCTAGCTTCCTGTAGGATCCCGGTTGTGCTCCTCTGGTCCCGCTTTCCACAACCACCTAGTTTCCTATCCGCAGCAGTCAGCCATAGGGTTCACTACCTTGTGGTGCACTCCTGACCCCCTACGGTGTGCATCTGTCATCTGGCGACAGGTGACCTGACAGTTTGATCAGCCATGGACCCGGCTGACATGCCGCTCCCTGCGGATGATCCATTACAGGGCATAGTCCGTAGACTTGAGACCCAGGAATCTGATCAGACTCAGGTGATTCGATTCCTCCAAGTTCTGGCTTCTCACTTCGAGCAGCTTCAGGTCTCCTTGGGAACCCCAAATCCGCAACCTCAAGTACAACCAGCAGGTGCGCCTTTCGCACCAGTCGCAGCCACACACTCACTAGAACTGCCAGCTCCATTCCGTTTCTCTGGGGACTCCAAGGCCTGCAGGGGGTTTCTCAGCCAATGTACAATTCATTTTGAGCTTCAGCCTCAAAACTTCCTGTCTGATCGGGCTAAGGTAGCCTATATCATCTCCCTCCTCTCCTGTGAAGCTTTAGCCTGGGCTGCCCCCCTGTGGGAAAAGAATGATCCGGTGGTCCCCAGCCTGTCCGACTTCTTGGAGCTCTTTTGTAACATCTTCGAGGAGCCGGCTCGGGCTTCTTCAGCAGCTAGTGCCCTTTTACGTCTTCGCCAAGAATCTAGTCCTGTGGGACAATATGCTCTTCAGTTCCGTATCCACACAGCTGAATTGAGCTGGAACAATGAGGCCCTGGTCGCTACATTTTTACATGGCCTCTCTGACCGAGTGAAAGACGAATTAGCGGGAAAAGCCATCCCCGTCGGTATGGGCGATGTAATTTCTTTGTGCAATCAGATCGACATTCGTTTTCAGGAGAGGTCCCTAGAGAAAAGACGCCAGCACTCCCTGGACCCTAGCCAGTCTGAGCTCCCCTCCCTTCGTCCCGTGGAGCATCTTCTGCCTGCTGAGGAGCCTATGCAGCTGGGCCGGTCCAGACTAACCCCCGAAGAAAATGTAGGCGCAGAACTCGGGGCTTGTGCCTTTATTGTGGGGGCAAGGGTCATTTTCGTGACTCCTGCTCGCTTCTGTCCGGGAAACGCTCGGTCCTCATACATTTGGAAGGTGGAGTATTGGACCCAGAAACATCACCTTCTCGTCTTCTCCTGCCGGTGTGCCTTCATGTAGCTACTTCTCCTCAATCAACCCTTGCATATCTGGATTCCGGGGCTGCCGGCAATTTTATGGATTGGGGAACTGCTTCTTCCATGAAGCTTACCCTTTCACCTCTCTCTACCCCATTGGTAGTCTCGGCAATTGATGGCACTGTTCTCCCAGGGGGCCCTATTCGCTTCCAGACGCTACCCATTAGGATGTCGGGAGGGATTCTCCACCAGGAGTGGATATCCTTTCTCATTCTACCCAAGGCCTCTACCCCCATTGTATTGGGCCTCCCTTAGCTACAGCTCCACTCTCCACATGTGGACAGGGTCTCTGGGAAGGTCCTGGCTTGGGGTCCCTCATGTTTCTCGTCATGTCTTCTCAAGGTGGCCCCCAGGGAGAGATTTCCGGTTGCTACCACTTCTGTTTCTTCTTGCAGCATACAGCGATTACCGGGACGTGTTCTGTAAGAAATCAGCTGAGGTGCTTCCTCCCCACAGGTCTTTTGACTGTGCTATTGACCTTGTCCCCGGAGCAACTCTGCCCAAGGGTCGTACCTACCCTCTGTCCATCCCAGAGACCCAGGCCATGTCTGAGTATGTCACAAAGAATCTGGAGAGAGGTTTCATCCGGAAATCCGCATCGCCTGCAGGGGCAGGGTTCTTTTTCATTTCCAAAAAGGATGGTACCCTAAGACCCTGTATCGACTATCGAGGTTTAAACATGGTTACTATTACAAATCGATACCCCTTACCCTTAATATCTGAGTTATTCGATAGGTTGAAGGGTGCCTCTATTTTCACCAAGTTGGATCTCAGAGGCGCGTACAATCTCATTCGAATACGGGAGGGTGACGAATGGAAGACTGCATTCAACACTAGAGACGGGCATTACGAATACCTGGTGATGCCTTTTGGTTTCGTGTAATGCCCCAGCCGTGTTTCAAAACTTTGTCAATGAACTCTTCAGAGATCTGCTGTACCAATTTGTTGTCATCTATCTGGATGACATCCTGATCTTTTCTGAAAATCTGCTCGTCCACAGAAACCATGTCCACACTGTACTTCAGCGTCTTAGAGAGAACAATCTCTATGCCAAGCTGGAGAAATGTTCCTTTGAATGTTCTGAAGTCCTGTTTCTGGGGTGCTTTGTCTCATGTTCGGGTCTTCGTATGGATCCTGGGAAGGTCTTGGCTAGTGATGAGCCGAACACCCCCGGGTTCGGTTCGCACCAGAACCCGCGAACGGACCGAAAGTTCGTACGAACATTAGAACCCTATTAAATACAATGGATGCGAACGTTCGAATTCTAAAGTGCTAATTATAACAACTATTATGCATGTTATTGTCCTAAAAAGGGTTTGGGAACCCGGGTTGTGCACCAGGGGACATGTATCAATGCAAAAAGAAGTTTTAAAAACGGTCGTTTTTCGGGAGCAGTCATTTTAATGATGCATAAAGTGAAAAAAAAAAAGTCAAATATTCCTTTAAATATCGTACCTGGGGGGTGTCTAAAGTATGCCTGTGAAGTGCCACGTGTTTCCCGTGTTTAGAACTGTCCCTGCACAAAATGACACTTCTAAAGGAAAAAAAAGCCATTTAAAACTGCTTGCGGCTTTAATGTAATGTCTGGTCCCGGTAATATGGATGAAAATCTTTAAGAAAAATGGCATAGCTACCCCATGACCCCCCCCCCCCCCCCCTACCCCAGCCCATTACCAGCCCCTTTGGATCTTGTATGGATATTAAGGGGAACCCCGCACATAAAATAAAAAAGGCCCTATATACTCTGAACAGCCGTATACAGGCGGTGCATACAAGACAGGGACTGTAGGTTTGTTCTTATGTAGAATCTGTTTGTAATTTTGAACAGGTACATTGTTGAAGTGTAGCTCCAGCCCAAAAATCTATTTTTAAACTTTTTGGAAAACATAGGTAAGGGTTATCACCCCTGTAACATTTGTTTTGCTGTCTGTGCCCCTGTTCAGAACATTTCACCTCACTTTCCGTCCCAATGACAACTGTTTTTGAAATGTGGTGTTTTTCTTGAAACAAGGATTGCTGATAAAGCATCAGTACAGAGGAGACACCTTTCTCCCATATTTATTCTTACAGGAGAGAATTTTCCTTCCTAGTGGTAGATTTCCTCTCACTTCCTGTTGTCTTCTTGCGTTTGCAAGTAGGAGTCGTTTGTAAGTTGGATGTTTGAAAGTAGGGACCTGCCGTATATACTCTGCAGAAATAGGCCCCTTAGTTGTTGGTGTTGGCACAACACTGTAAGCACTCACAGTTACTCTTGGTTGGTGCTGGAACGCCCTGCTGTCAACTATTATATCAGGAATTTTAATTACATATAATTGTTGAACAGTGGTAGTAAAAATTGGGCCTTTGATGGTGGTGCTGGTGCCACAACACTGTAAGCCCTGACAGTTACTCTTGGTGGGTGCAGCAATGGGCCCTGCTGTGAATTATTAGATCAAGAATTGTAATGACATGCCCCTTTTGAACAGGGGCTGAAAAATTGGGCCTTTCGTGGTGGTGGTGGTGGTGGCGTTGCCACAACACTGTAAGCCCTCATAGTTACTCTTGGTGGGTGCAGCAATGGGCCCTGCTGTGAATTATTAGATCAAGAATTGTAATTACATGCCCCTTTTGAACAGGGGCTGAAAAATTGGGCCTTTCGTGGTGGTGGTGGTGGTGGTGGCGTTGCCACAACACTGTAAGCCCTCAGAGTTACTCTTGGTGGGTGCAGCAATGGGCCCTGCTGTGAATTATTAGATCAAGAATTGTAATTACATGCCCCTTTTGAACAGGGGCTGAAAAATTGGGCCTTTCGTGGTGGTGGTGGTGGTGGTGGCGTTGCCACAACACTGTAAGCCCTCAGAGTTACTCTTGGTGGGTGCAGCAATGGGCCCTGCTGTGAATTATTAGATCAAGAATTGTAATTGCATGCCCCTGTTGAACAGGGGCTGAAAAATTGGGCCTTTCGTGGTGGTGGTGGTGTTGCCACAACACTGTAAGCCCTCAGAGTTACTCTTGGTGGGTGCAGCAATGGGCCCTGCTGTGAATTATTAGATCAAGAATTGTAATTACATGCCCCTTTTGAACAGGGGCTGAAAAATTGGGCCTTTCGTGGTGGTGGTGGTGGTGGCGTTGCCACAACACTGTAAGCCCTCAGAGTTACTCTTGGTGGGTGCAGCAATGGGCCCTGCTGTGAATTATTAGATCAAGAATTGTAATTGCATGCCCCTGTTGAACATGGGCTGAAAAATTGGGCCTTTCGTGGTGGTGGTGGTGGTGGTGGTGTTGCCACAACACTGTAAGCCCTCAGAGTTACTCTTGGTGGGTGCAGCAATGGGCCCTGCTGTGAATTATTAGATCAAGAATTGTAATTACATGCCCCTTTTGAACAGGGGCTGAAAAATTGGGCCTTTCGTGGTGGTGGTGGTGGTGGCGTTGCCACAACACTGTAAGCCCTCAGAGTTACTCTTGGTGGGTGCAGCAATGGGCCCTGCTGTGAATTATTAGATCAAGAATTGTAATTGCATGCCCCTGTTGAACAGGGGCTGAAAAATTGGGCCTTTCGTGGTGGTGGTGGTGGTGGTGGTGTTGCCACAACACTGTAAGCCCTCAGAGTTACTCTTGGTGGGTGCAGCAATGGGCCCTGCTGTGAATTATTAGATCAAGAATTGTAATTACATGCCCCTTTTGAACAGGGGCTGAAAAATTGGGCCTTTCGTGGTGGTGGTGGTGGTGGCGTTGCCACAACACTGTAAGCCCTCAGAGTTACTCTTGGTGGGTGCAGCAATGGGCCCTGCTGTGAATTATTAGATCAAGAATTGTAATTGCATGCCCCTGTTGAACAGGGGCTGAAAAATTGGGCCTTTCGTGGTGGTGGTGGTGGTGGTGGCGTTGCCACAACACTGTAAGCCCTCAGAGTTACTCTTGGTGGGTGCAGCAATGGGCCCTGCTGTGAATTATTAGATCAAGAATTGTAATTGCATGCCCCTGTTGAACAGGGGCTGAAAAATTGGGCCTTTTGTGGTGGTGGTGGTGGTGGTGGTGGCGTTGCCACAACACTGTAAGCCCTCAGAGTTACTCTTGGTGGGTGCAGCAATGGGCCCTGCTGTGAATTATTAGATCAAGAATTGTAATTGCATGCCCCAGTTGAACAGGGGCTGAAAAATTGGGCCTTTCGTGGTGGTGGTGGTGGTGGTGGTGTTGCCACAACACTGTAAGCCCTCAGAGTTACTCTTGGTGGGTGCAGCAATGGGCCCTGCTGTGAATTATTAGATCAAGAATTGTAATTACATGCCCCTTTTGAACAGGGGCTGAAAAATTGGGCCTTTCGTGGTGGTGGTGGTGGTGGCGTTGCCACAACACTGTAAGCCCTCATAGTTACTCTTGGTGGGTGCAGCAATGGGCCCTGCTGTGAATTATTAGATCAAGAATTGTAATTGCATGCCCCTGTTGAACAGGGGCTGAAAAATTGGGCCTTTCGTGGTGGTGGTGGTGGTGGTGGTGTTGCCACAACACTGTAAGCCCTCAGAGTTACTCTTGGTGGGTGCAGCAATGGGCCCTGCTGTGAATTATTAGATCAAGAATTGTAATTACATGCCCCTTTTGAACAGGGGCTGAAAAATTGGGCCTTTCGTGGTGGTGGTGGTGGTGGCGTTGCCACAACACTGTAAGCCCTCAGAGTTACTCTTGGTGGGTGCAGCAATGGGCCCTGCTGTGAATTATTAGATCAAGAATTGTAATTGCATGCCCCTGTTGAACAGGGGCTGAAAAATTGGGCCTTTCGTGGTGGTGGTGGTGGTGGTGGCGTTGCCACAACACTGTAAGCCCTCAGAGTTACTCTTGGTGGGTGCAGCAATGGGCCCTGCTGTGAATTATTAGATCAAGAATTGTAATTGCATGCCCCTGTTGAACAGGGGCTGAAAAATTGGGCCTTTCGTGGTGGTGGTGGTGGTGGTGGTGTTGCCACAACACTGTAAGCCCTCAGAGTTACTCTTGGTGGGTGCAGCAATGGGCCCTGCTGTGAATTATTAGATCAAGAATTGTAATTGCATGCCCCTGTTGAACAGGGGCTGAAAAATTGGGCCTTAGGCACTGGTGGCACAACACTACAACCCCTCACAGATACTGTACTTGGAGCACAGCAATGAGCCCTGTTGCAAAGTATTGCTTCAAAAATTGTAATGACACGCCCCTGTTAAACAGGGGCTGAAAAATTGGGCCTTAGGCACTGGTGCCACAACACTCCAACCCCTCACAGATACTGTACTTGGAGCACAGCAATGAGCCCTATGGCAAATTATTGCTAAAAAAATTGTAATTACACGCCCCTGTAAAACAGGGGCTGAAAAATTGGGCCTTAGCCACTGGTGGCGGCACCCATAAACAAAAATGATCTTCCAAGCTATCATCATCAATCGTATCATTGAGGACTCGGAGGAGGAGGATAGCCAGTCAACATAACAGCACAGGCACTCAGCATCAGCATCAGTCTTGAAGGGATGTGACATGTTAAAATCAATTAGTCTGTTATATCAGCATCAGGTGTGTGGTAGCTGGTGGTGATCCAAGACTGGTTCATCTTGATGAAAGTCAGTCGATCAACCGAGTCGGTGGACAGGCGCACCCTGTGATCCGTGACAAATCCTCCAGCAGCACTGAATGTGCGTTCCGAAAGAACGCTGGATGCAGGACAGGCCAGTAGCTCAATTGCATACTGTGCAAGCTCTGGCCAGTGATCCATCCTCAAGACCCAGTAAGCCAGAGGATTTTCGGTGGGGAAGGTGTCCAAGTCTGACCTTGCCCCTAGATATTCCTGCACCATGTTTATCAGACGCTGGCGATGGTTGCTGGAACCGATCATACTTTGGGGCTGCGGACTAAAGAATTGTCTGAACGCATCGGTCAGACGGCCACCTTCCCCACCGCTCCTTCTTTGACTGGCCGAAGCCTCAGCAACTCGTTGTCCAGGACCAGGAGTTTGTAACCTCCCAGTCTCTGGGAACGCGTTGCACAGACCTTTCTGCAAGGCCTCCCGAAGTTGTCTCATCCTCTGCTCCCTCTGCGACGGTAACATAAGGTCCGCAACCTTACCCTTGTACCGTGGATCAAGGAGAGTGGCCAGCCAGTAATGGTCCCTCTCCTTGATCCGAAGAATACGAGGATCCTTCCGCAGACTTTGCAGGATCAGGGAGGCCATGCAGCGTAGGTTTGCTGAGGCATTCGCTCCGGAGTCCTCTGGGTCACTAAGGACGACATGATCCGCAGCCACCTCCTCCCAGCCACGTACAAGTCCACTGGTTTCTTGGGACTGTAAATCATCCCTAAAAGACTGCTGCTGATGATGCTGAGTGCCAGCCTCCACCTCCATGCTGACACAATCCTCCTCCTCCTCCTCCTCCTCTTCCTGTGCGATGGGTGGGACAGAAGGAACACTGTCTGGGTAAAGGGGGCCTTGAGAGGCAAGGAAGTCCTCCTCTTCCTGCCTCTGTTCTGCCTCAAGTGCCCTGTCCATTATTCCACGCAGCGTGTGCTCCAACAGGTGGACAAGAGGTACAGTGTCACTGATGCATGCACTGTCACTGCTCACCATCCTCGTGGCCTCCTCAAATGGTGCCAGGACAGTGCATGCATCCCTGATCATGCCCCACTGGCGTGGAGAAAAAAAACCAAGCTCCCCTGACCCTGTCCTGGTGCCGTAGTCGCACAGGTACTCATTGATGGCCCTCTGCTGCGTGTGCAGCCGCTGCAGCATGGCCAACGTTGAGTTCCACCTGGTGGGCATGTCACATATAAGGCGGTTCTTGGGCAGGTTCAACTCCTTTTGCAGCTCAGCCAGGCGAGCACTGGCATTATAAGATCTGCGGAAATGCACACAGACTTTCCTCGCCTGCCTCAGGACATCCTGTAAGCCCGGGTACCTGCCCAAGAACCGCTGCACCACCAGGTTAAGGACGTGAGCCACACAGGGCACATGGGTCAGTTGTCCCTGTCGGAGGGCGGAGAGGAGGTTGGTGCCATTGTCGCAAACCACCATTCCTGGCTTAAGCTGGCGTGGCGTCAACCACCTCTCGGCCTGGCCCTGCAGAGCAGACAGGACCTCTGCCCCAGTGTGGCTTCTGTCCCCCAAACACACCAGCGCAAGCACGGCATGGCATCTTTTTGCCTGCGTACTTGCGTAGCCCCTTGAACGCCTACGGAGCACCGCTGGTTCCGAGGACAAACCACAGGAAGAGGCCATGGAGGAAGAAGAAGAGGAGGGGGTGGAGGAGAGAGGTGTGTCACAACCAGTAGTAGCATTTTGGAGGCGTGGCGGTGGAACAACCTCCAACACTACTGCACCTTGTCCTGCATCCTTCCCAGCTGCCAAAAGAGTGACCCAATGGGCCGTAAAAGAAAGGTAACGTCCCTGTCCATGCCTGCTGGACCATGAGTCAGCGGTAATATGCACCTTACCGCTGACCGCCCTGTTCAGCGAGGCCAAGACATTGCCTTCCACATGCCGGTAGAGAGCCGGAATAGCCTTCCGTGAGAAAAAGTGGCGTTTGGGAACCTGCCACTGAGGAACCGCACATTGCACAAACTCACGGAAGGGGGCCGAGTCTACCAACTGAAAAGGCAGCAGTTGAAGCGCTAGCAATTTAGCCAAGCTAGCATTCAACCGCTGGGCATGTGGATGGCTGGGAGTGAACTTCTTTCGACGGTCCAGCAGCTGGGGCAGGGAAATTTGCCTGCTAGAATCGGACGTCGGTGTACTGCTAGCAGAGTGGCCGCAAGTACTTGGCTGTGACACACCTAATTCTACACCTTCATTCCTCTCAGTGCATGTTTCAGAGAGGACTGAAGTTATAGTGGGGTTGGAGATCCCAGCTGATGCGGTGCAAGGAGAGGTCCGCTTTGTTCTTTGGTGTGGGTCTTTGAGGTAGGCTTGCCAACGAGCTGCATGGCAGGTCAACATATGTCTGGTCAGGCATGTGGTACCCAAGCGGCTGATGTTTTGGCCACGCGATATACGCTTGAGACATATGTTGCAAACAGCAGCTGTGCGATCTGATGCACTAGCCTCAAAAAAGGCCCACACCAAAGAACTTTTTGAATGACGGGCAGAGGCAGCGCCCTGCACAGGCGGAGCTCTGCGGTGTGATTCCGTCAGTGTACTGCCCTTACGCTGGCCACCAAAGGGCATCCTGCCTCGTTGGAGATGTGCCTCCTCCTCATCCTCCTCCTCCTCCTCTCTCCTATTAGGCACCCACGTGGAGTCAGTGACCTCATCATCCCCTCCCTCCTCATCACTGGAGCCAATCTGGCAGTATGCTGCAGCTGCTGGAACATGACTGCCAGATTGGTGTCCTTCTTGAGCATCCCCTCTGTCTGCTCTCACGCTACTGCCTTCCTGTAGCTGGGTTTCATCATCAGACCCTTCGAAACGCTGGGCATCCTCCTGGAGCATGTACCCAACACTGTGCTCAAACAGTTCGGGGGACTCCTCAGGAGGAGGACATGGTGAGTCTAGGGAAGGAGTGACTGATGATGAGTCTGACATTGATACCAGGGAAGAGGACGCTTTGGCAGCTGCTTTTCCAGTACCCTGAGCCTGGGTGAGAGAGGATGAGGAGGAGGAGGAGGGCTTGGTCATCCACTCTACCAAGTCTTCGGCATGATGTGGCTCAACATGTCCAGCTGCCGAAAAGAAGGACAAGCGTGTCCCATGGCCATGTGCTGATGACAATGCACCGCGTCCACGACCAGCACTGTTGCCCCCAGACACAGAGCCTGCTTGCCCTCTTTTATTGCCTCCTGACTGTCTGCCTCTCCTTGTTTGCCTTCCAGACATTCTAATAGATGGCCTGCAGGGAGATGGGAAAAAAGCAATAAGGGCTACCTTCAGGTGTCCTTCTCTGTCCCTTTACTTAAGGATTTCTAAATATGGTTGAGGATGATTGCTTTTGCACAGAATAGCACAACGACAATTTCCCTGACTGTCCAAAAAAACAAGGATTTCAAAGATGGTTGATGAGGAATGCTTTAGCACACTATAGCACAAGGAGAATTTCCCTCACTGTCCTTCCCTGTCCCTAGAAACAAGGATTATCACAGTGAAAGAAACTGACACTCTTCCTACCTATAGTTTTCTGTCCCTAGAAAAAATGTTTTTTTAAAGCACACTATAGCACAAGGAGAATTCCCTCACTGTCCTTCCCTGTCCCTAGAAACAAGGATTTGCACAGTAAAAGACACTGACACTCTCCCTACCTATAGTTTTCTGTCCCTAGAAAAAATGTTTTTTTAAAGCACACTATAGCACAAGGAGAATTTCCCTCACTTTCCTTCTTTGTCCCTAGAAACAAGGATTATCACAGTGAAAGAAACTGACACTCTTCCTACCTATAGTTTTCTGTCCCTAGAAAAAATGTTTTTTTAAAGCACACTATAGCACAAGGAGAATTCCCTCACTGTCCTTCCCTGTCCCTAGAAACAAGGATTCGCACAGTAAAACACACTGACACTCTCCCTACCTATAGTTTTCTGTCCCTAGAAAAAATGTTTTTTTAAAGCACACTATAGCACAAGGAGAATTCCCTCACTGTCCTTCCCTGTCCCTAGAAACAAGGATTCGCACAGTAAAACACACTGACACTCTCCCTACCTATAGTTTTCTGTCCCTAGAAAAAATGTTTTTTTAAAGCACACTATAGCACAAGGAGAATTTCCCTCACTTTCCTTCTTTGTCCCTAGAAACAAGGATTATCACAGTGAAAGAAACTGACACTCTTCCTACCTATAGTTTTCTGTCCCTAGAAAAAATGTTTTTTTAAAGCACACTATAGCACAAGGAGAATTCCCTCACTGTCCTTCCCTGTCCCTAGAAACAAGGATTCGCACAGTAAAACACACTGACACTCTCCCTACCTATAGTTTTCTGTCCCTAGAAAAAATGTTTTTTTAAAGCACACTATAGCACAAGGAGAATTCCCTCACTGTCCTTCCCTGTCCCTAGAAACAAGGATTCGCACAGTAAAACACACTGACACTCTCCCTACCTATAATTTTCTGTCCCTAGAAAAAATGTTTTTTTAAAGCACACTATAGCACAAGGAGAATTCCCTCACTGTCCTTCCCTGTCCCTAGAAACAAGGATTTGCACAGTAAAAGACACTGACACTCTCCCTACTGTGACAGCAGGAAGGTAAAGTCACCTGGTTGCATCCAGGGGGGTAGATATATTTCGCCCAGATTCAGGCTTTACGCCGACTTATACAACTAGGTGGAGAGTTGTATAAGCCCAGCTGAGGCTAGTGGGCTCATGGATGACTCATACCTCTAGGGAGAGTGTGGGGCGTCGTGCAGACAGGGAGTTGATGAGACCAGCTGAAGCTTGTCAGCTCGTTTAAGGCCTCTATAAAAACTCCCAGCTTCATTAGGTGTTTGCTCATGCCTGGAACCAGACCTGTGTGGACTGTCTAGGGAGAGTGAACCCCTGTGCGGTGAGACAAAGCCTGTGTGGCTATTTGCTTGGACATTTAAAACCAGGGACTTAGGGACTAGGACAGCACTAGGCTGATCCCAGTTGTTAGTTAGGAAACCTGTATGTTTACTCAGAGGTCAAGTTGACCAGGATTTATTTTATTTATGTTTCTTTTGCTTTGCTGTGTTTTGTCACTGTAAATAGAAAATAAACCACACCTTTTTGATTACAAAAACCACAACCTCCGTTTGCTGGCCCTGTTTTTGTGTGGGGAGCCCATCCCGGGGGTCACACACACCCGCTGCCGAGCCAACCCCCTCACAGTTGGTGGAGAACCAGTGGCAGTTTTTTTTAAGCCAGCATGGAGGAGATACTGAAACAGCTGGCTCTAGCAAATGCCAATCAACAGCAGACAAATGCAGGTTTGCAAAGGAGCCTTGCAGCCCAGCAGCAAGCTCATCAACAGAGCCTTGCAGCCCAGCAGCAAGCTCACCAACAGAGTCTGGAAGCTCAGCAACAAGCCCAGCAGCAATCTGAGGCCCGCTTCATAGACCTGTTACAGAAGCAAGAGCAGAGACTACAACAAATGGAAGCAGTAATGCAGCAACGTCCGCAGACCAGTGAGGAAAGCCGTCCCACTAACACCGCGTCCTTTGGGGTGAGTCGTTTATTGACAAAAATGACTGGAGAGGATGATCCAGAGGTATTTTTGACCACATTTGAAAGGACCGCTGAAAGAGAAAAGTGGCCTGAGGAGCAGTGGGCTGGACTGGTGGCTCCTCTGTTAACTGGTGAATCGCAGAAAGCTTACTATGACCTAGAGCCTAACCAAGCAAAAGACTATGTGATGCTAAAAGCTGAAATATTGGCAAGGCTGGGTGTCACCCAGGCTGTCCGGGCTCAGCGTGTGCATAACTGGACTTTCCAGCTTGGAAAACCCCCCAGGTCTCAAATGTATGATCTCATTCACCTGAGCAGAAAGTGGCTACAGCCAGAGGCTTTGTCCGCACCAAAGATTGTGGAACGTGTTGTAATGGATCGGTTTTTGAGAGCTCTTCCTACTGCCATCCAAAAGTGGGTAAGCCATGGAGACCCAGAGACGGCCGATGGTCTTGTGGATCGTGTGGAGAAATACTTGGCTACAGAGAACCTGACGGCCTCTTCCAGAGACACTCGGACTTTCCACCCTAAGACCAGACCATCCCCAGGGGCGGATAAGAGGATTCCAAGGGGTGAGGGTGGAGAGAGTGAGAGGGTGGGAGCTCTACCCCAAGTTTGGCGAGAACAGCCTGGGAAATCAGCGGCTCAAGAGGCGGCAAGAAGGATCGTTTGCTACCGCTGCCGGCAAGCGGGACATATTGCAGCCAATTGCCCGGTTGTGGAGGAACCCATGCAGTGTGACTTTCTGACGGGCAGACGTCAGTCGCTGTGTGCGACAGTCGCATGCACTGCCATTCGAGGAACTGAGAAACATTTATGCAAAATGTGTGTTAATGGTAGAAATGTTGTGGTATTGCTGGATTCAGGTAGCCTTGTGACCCTGATAAAGGCTGAGTTAGTTAAAACAGAGGTCTTTGGGAATAGCAAGGTAGCTGTTATTTGTGTGCATGGGGACACCCGAGAGTATCCAGTGACTACAGTGTGTTTCGAGACCCCCAAAGGTACCCTCTCTCATCCAGTGGGCTTAGTATCTCAGTTACCGCATGACGCCATTGTGGGAAGGGATTTTCCGAAGTTCTGGGAACTGTGGGATGATCCTGAGCCCCCCACTGGTGCCCCTATGTACCAGGAATGTGATAGCCAGAACTCCCCTGAGAGTGGTGAGGACTCTCCGGAATTTCCCTTATCAGTATTGGCAGGGGAGACTCAAGAAACTGGAGAGGAGCCCACCTCCTCAGACGAAAACCTACCGTCTGTGGAGTTTTCTGATCTTGAGGTTCACAGGGAAAACTTTGCCACAGAACAGTTGAAAGACCCCGCCCTAATAAAGGCACGGGAAAACGTAGTGAAAATAGATGGCGAGTTAGTGAACCCAGATAATACCTGCACTTACCCATACTTCAGCGTAGAGAAGGACCTACTGTATCGGGTGGCAAAAAGGGCAGAAGAAACCGTTGAGCAGCTTGTGGTGCCCAAACCTTACAGGAAGTTGGTGTTGGAGTTGGCCCATGGGCACATTCTTGGAGGTCATCTGGGGACAGAGAAAACCCGAGAGAGGGTATTACAGAGATTCTATTGGCCGGGGGTGATGAAGGACATAGAAAATTATTGTTCCTCCTGCCCTGTGTGTCAGAGGTCGGCCCCGATGCCACATTTCCGTAGCCCGCTGGTCCCTCTACCCATCATTGAGGTCCCGTTTGAGAGGATCGCCATGGATTTGGTAGGGCCTATAATCAAGTCCGCTAGGGGGCACCAGTACATATTAGTTATAATGGACTATGCCACCCGTTATCCAGAAGCGATCCCTCTCCGAAATACCTCGGCCAAAACCATAGCCAAAGAGCTATCTCTTGTGTTTAGCCGGGTGGGTATTTGTAAAGAACTGCTTACGGACCAAGGTACACCCTTTATGTCCCGGGTTATGAAGGAGCTGTGTAAATTGTTCAAAGTGACGCAATTACGTACATCTGTGTATCACCCCCAAACCGATGGGCTGGTTGAAAGATTCAACAAAACCCTAAAACAAATGTTGAAGAAAGTGGTGGATAGAGATGGAAAGGATTGGGACTGTCTACTTCCTTATCTGATGTTTGCTATTAGGGAGGTGCCCCAATCCTCTACGGGATTCTCCCCCTTTGAGTTACTGTATGGGAGACACCCAAGAGGGCTGTTGGATATTGCCAAGGAAACTTGGGAAAGTGAGAGTTCTCCCCACAGGAGTGTGATTGAGCATGTCGCCCTGATGCAAGACCGAATTGCACAGGTAATACCCATCGTGAAGGAACATTTGGCCCAAGCGCAGTTAGCACAGCAGAGAGTGTACAACCGTGGAGCCAAGACCCGTACCTTTTCCCCGGGGGATAGGATACTGGTACTTGTCCCTACGGTTGAAAGTAAATTCCTTGCCAAATGGCAAGGCCCCTATGAGATAATGGAAAAAGTGAGCGAAGTGAATTACAAGGTCAGACAACCAGGAAGGCGAAAGCCCGAACAGATCTATCACGTTAATCTGTTGAAAGCCTGGAGGGATAGAGAGTCCCTAGTCGCAGACACTTGGTCACCAGCTCAAACTGGTTGCGTGATTCCTGAGGTTGGAATAGCAGCCACCTTGTCACAACCCCAACAACAGGAGGTTAAGGAGTTTGTGCTTCGCAACAAGGAGGTATTCTCTGAGCTGCCGGGACAAACATCTGGGGTAGAGCATGACATCATTACCCCGCCCGGTGAAAGGGTGAAGTTAAAACCCTATCGGATCCCAGAGGCCCGACGGGAGGCAATACGGGAGGAAGTACAGAAAATGCTGAACTTAGGGGTGATAGAGGAGTCCCAAAGTGATTGGTCTAGTCCCATTGTGTTGGTGCCTAAACCGGATGGGAGCTGGCGATTTTGTAACGATTTTCGTCAGTTGAACAAAGTTACAAAATTTGACACCTACCCCATGCCACGTATAGATGAGTTGATCGACCGGCTGGGAACAGCCCGATACATGACGACTCTTGACCTCACAAAAGGGTATTGGCAAATCCCCCTGGCCAAGTCGGCCAAAGAGAAAACCGCATTTGTAACCCCAGACGGGGCGTTCCAATATAAAAGAATGCCGTTCGGGTTACAGAATGCGCCGGCCACATTCCAGCGGAAAATGGACCAGATGCTGAGGCCCCATCGGAAGTATGCTGCGGCTTACCTGGATGACGTAATTGTCCATAGCACAGATTGGGCCTCACATCTGCCAAAAGTGCAAGCAGTCCTGGACTCTGTTCGGGAAGCGGGGTTTACGGCTAACCCCAAGAAGTGTACCATTGGGCAGGAGGAGGCCAAATATCTTGGGTACACCATTGGGAGGGGAGTAATAAAACCCCAACTCAACAAAGTCGAGGCCATCCAGAGTTGGCCACGTCCCAACAGCAAGAAGCAGGTACGAGCCTTTCTGGGAATCGCTGGGTATTATCGGCGATTCATTCCCCACTTTGCTTCTAAGGCTGTGCCCCTAACCAACCTGACGAAGGGGAAAGGGTCGGTCATGATTAAATGGACCCCCGAGGCTGAGGCAGCATTCCAATTCTTGAAACAAGCCTTATGTAGCCAGCCAGTGTTGTACTCACCCGACTTCTCTAAAGACTTTGTCGTACAAAGTGATGCGTCAGATGTGGGGTTAGGAGCAGTATTGTCCCAGGTCTGGAACGGGGAAGAGCACCCAGTCATTTACCTCAGCAGGAAGTTGAAGTCCCATGAGGTAAATTACGCCACCGTTGAAAAGGAGTGTTTAGCGGTGAAGTGGGCTCTAGATTCCCTTCGGTACTACCTGCTAGGTAGGCACTTTGACATGGTTACGGATCACGCTCCGTTAAAGTGGATGGCTCAAAACAAGGAAACAAATAGAAGAGTGAATAGGTGGTTCCTGGCCCTCCAGGAATTCAACTTCACAGTAAAGCATCGCCCTGGCGTTCAAATGGGGAATGTGGATGCTTTGTCTCGAGTACATGAATGCCTGATTGCTGGTGTTCCAACCCCGAGGTTAAAACAAGAGGGGGGGTATGTGACAGCAGGAAGGTAAAGTCACCTGGTTGCATCCAGGGGTGTAGATATATTTCGCCCAGATTCAGGCTTTACGCCGACTTATACAACTAGGTGGAGAGTTGTATAAGCCCAGCTGAGGCTAGTGGGCTTATGGATGACTCATACCTCTAGGGAGAGTGTGGGGCGTCGTGCAGACAGGGAGTTGATGAGACCAGCTGAAGCTTGTCAGCTCGTTTAAGGCCTCTATAAAAACTCCCAGCTTCATTAGGTGTTTGCTCATGCCTGGAACCAGACCTGTGTGGACTGTCTAGGGAGAGTGAACCCCTGTGCGGTGAGACAAAGCCTGTGTGGCTATTTGCTTGGACATTTAAAACCAGGGACTTAGGGACTAGGTCAGCACTAGGCTGATCCCAGTTGTTAGTTAGGAAACCTGTATGTTTACTCAGAGGTCAAGTTGACCAGGATTTATTTTATTTATGTTTCTTTTGCTTTGCTGTGTTTTGTCACTGTAAATAGAAAATAAACCGCACCTTTTTGATTACAAAAACCACAACCTCCGTTTACTGGGCCTGTTTTTGTGTGGGGAGCCCATCCCGGGGGTCACACACACCCGCTGCCGAGCCAACCCCCTCACACTACCTATAGTTTTCTGTCCCTAGAAAAAATGTTTTTTTAAAGCACACTATAGCACAAGGAGAATTTCCCTCACTTTCCTTCTTTGTCCCTAGAAACAAGGATTATCACAGTGAAAGAAACTGACACTCTTCCTACCTATAGTTTTCTGTCCCTAGAAAAAATGTTTTTTTAAAGCACACTATAGCACAAGGAAAATTCCCTCACTGTCCTTTCCTGTCCCTAGAAACAAGGATTCGCACAGTAAAACACACTGACACTCTCCCTACCTATAGTTTTCTGTCCCTAGAAAAAATGTTTTTTAAAGCACACTATAGCACAAGGAGAATTTCCCTCACTTTCCTTCTTTGTCCCTAGAAACAAGGATTATCACAGTGAAAGAAACTGACACTCTTCCTTCCTATAGTTTTCTGTCCCTAGAAAAAATGTTTTTTTAAAGCACACTATAGCACAAGGAGAATTCCCTCACTGTCCTTCCCTGTCCCTAGAAACAAGGATTCGCACAGTAAAAGACACTGACACTCTCCCTACCTATAGTTTTCTGTCCCTAGAAAAAATGTTTTTTTAAAGCACACTATAGCACAAGGAGAATTTCCCTCACTTTCCTTCTTTGTCCCTAGAAACAAGGATTATCACAGTGAAAGAAACTGACACTCTTCCTACCTATAGTTTTCTGTCCCTAGAAAAAATGTTTTTTTAAAGCACACTATAGCACAAGGAGAATTCCCTCACTGTCCTTCCCTGTCCCTAGAAACAAGGATTCGCACAGTAAAACACACTGACACTCTCCCTACCTATAGTTTTCTGTCCCTAGAAAAAATGTTTTTTTAAAGCTCACTATAGCACAAGGAGAATTTCCCTCACTTTCCTTCTTTGTCCCTAGAAACAAGGATTATCACAGTGAAAGAAACTGACACTCTTCCTACCTATAGTTTTCTGTCCCTAGAAAAAATGTTTTTTTAAAGCACACTATAGCACAAGGAGAATTCCCTCACTGTCCTTCCCTGTCCCTAGAAACAAGGATTCGCACAGTAAAACACACTGACACTCTCCCTACCTATAGTTTTCTGTCCCTAGAAAAAATGTTTTTTTAAAGCACACTATAGCACAAGGAGAATTCCCTCACTGTCCTTCCCTGTCCCTAGAAACAAGGATTTGTACAGTAAAACACACTGACACTCTCCCTACCTATAGTTTTCTGTCCCTAGAAAAAATGTTTTTTTAAAGCACACTATAGCACAAGGAGAATTTCCCTCACTTTCCTTCTTTGTCCCTAGAAACAAGGATTATCACAGTGAAAGAAACTGACACTCTTCCTACCTATAGTTTTCTGTCCCTAGAAAAAATGTTTTTTTAAAGCACACTATAGCACAAGGAGAATTCCCTCACTGTCCTTCCCTGTCCCTAGAAACAAGGATTCGCACAGTAAAACACACTGACACTCTCCCTACCTATAGTTTTCTGTCCCTAGAAAAAATGTTTTTTTAAAGCACACTATAGCACAAGGAGAATTCCCTCACTGTCCTTCCCTGTCCCTAGAAACAAGGATTCGCACAGTAAAACACACTGACACTCTCCCTACCTATAGTTTTCTGTCCCTAGAAAAAATGTTTTTTTAAAGCACACTATAGCACAAGGAGAATTTCCCTCACTTTCCTTCTTTGTCCCTAGAAACAAGGATTATCACAGTGAAAGAAACTGACACTCTTCCTACCTATAGTTTTCTGTCCCTAGAAAAAATGTTTTTTTAAAGCACACTATAGCACAAGGAGAATTCCCTCACTGTCCTTCCCTGTCCCTAGAAACAAGGATTCGCACAGTAAAACACACTGACACTCTCCCTACCTATAGTTTTCTGTCCCTAGAAAAAATGTTTTTTTAAAGCACACTATAGCACAAGGAGAATTCCCTCACTGTCCTTCCCTGTCCCTAGAAACAAGGATTCACACAGTAAAACACACTGACACTCTCCCTACCTATAGTTTTCTGTCCCTAGAAAAAATGTTTTTTTAAAGCACACTATAGCACAAGGAGAATTTCCCTCACTTTCCTTCTTTGTCCCTAGAAACAAGGATTATCACAGTGAAAGAAACTGACACTCTTCCTACCTATAGTTTTCTGTCCCTAGAAAAAATGTTTTTTTAAAGCACACTATAGCACAAGGAGAATTCCCTCACTGTCCTTCCCTGTCCCTAGAAACAAGGATTCGCACAGTAAAACACACTGACACTCTCCCTACCTATAGTTTTCTGTCCCTAGAAAAAATGTTTTTTTAAAGCACACTATAGCACAAGGAGAATTCCCTCACTGTCCTTCCCTGTCCCTAGAAACAAGGATTCGCACAGTAAAACACACTGACACTCTCCCTACCTATAGTTTTCTGTCCCTAGAAAAAATGTTTTTTTTAAAGCACACTATAGCACAAGGATAATTTCCCTCACTTTCCTTCTTTGTCCCTAGAAACAAGGATTATCACAGTGAAAGAAACTGACACTCTTCCTACCTATAGTTTTCTGTCCCTAGAAAAAATGTTTTTTTAAAGCACACTATAGCACAAGGAGAATTCCCTCACTGTCCTTCCCTGTCCCTAGAAACAAGGATTCGCACAGTAAAACACACTGACACTCTCCCTACCTATAGTTTTCTGTCCCTAGAAAAAATGTTTTTTTAAAGCACACTATAGCACAAGGAGAATTCCCTCACTGTCCTTCCCTGTCCCTAGAAACAAGGATTCGCACAGTAAAACACACTGACACTCTCCCTACCTATAGTTTTCTGTCCCTAGAAAAAATGTTTTTTTAAAGCACACTATAGCACAAGGAGAATTCCCTCACTGTCCTTCCCTGTCCCAAGAAACAAGGATTCGCACAGTAAAACACACTGACACTCTCCCTACCTATCCTTCTCTTTCCCTAAACTAAAGGAATCCAGGTTAAGCAAGAAAAAAATAAATGTCACTGTCCCTGCCTATGCTTCTCTTTCCCTGCTTCGGAACACACTACACTAGGCCGCCGTGCTGGCGGCCTTTTATAGTGTGGGGCGTGTACTAAACACCCTCAGCAATAATTGGCCACAGGCATCCTGCCTGTGGCCAATCATTGCTCTCCTCGCTGCCGGCGCTGTGATTGGCCAAGCATGCGGGGTCACAGTGCATGCTTGGCCAATCACAGCGCCTGGATGACACTGCGATGGCGTAGTGCATTGTGGGCCGTTCGCGTCACTCGAATTTGGCGCGAACGGCCCAAATCGTTCGATCTTCGTCGAACGATCGAACAGCCGATGTTCGAGTCGAACGTATGTTCGACTCGAACACGAAGCTCATCCCTAGTCTTGGCTATTACCAACTGGCCTCTTCCTGCTAGCCTCAAGGCCACACAGCGCTTTCTTGGCTTCACAAATTATTATAGGTAGTTCATAAGGAATTACTCTTCCATTGCCGCGCCTATTATCGCTTTGACCAAGAAGGGTGCGAATGCCAAAGACTGGCCTCCCGAAGCTGTCTCTGCATTTCACGACCTGAAACAGGACTTTGTTTCTGGACCTCTCTTGAGGAGACCAAATCCTGGGGATGCATTTTTTATTGAAGTGGACGCTTCCTCAATGGGGGTGGGAGCTGTGCTTCTTCAATTCTTTGAGAAGAAACGTCAACCATGTGCGTTCTTCTCCAAAAAAAATTCTCAGGCAGAGAGGAATTATGCCATCGGTGATCGGGAACTTCTCGCAATTAAATTGGCGTTAGAGGAGTGGCGTCATCTCTTAGAGGGTTCCCCTCACTCCATAACGATCTTTACGGATCACAAGAATTTACAGTATCTACAGAATGCTAAACGTCTGAATCCCAGACAGGCCAGGTGGAGTCTCTTCTTTGCCCGTTTTAATTTCACGATTACCTACAAACCTGGTTCCTGCAATGGTCGGGCAGATGCGCTCTCTAGGTCATTTGACAGTTTGGACGAGGAGTCCGCCCCTGAACCTGACATCCGCTTTTCACCAGGTGACCTGACATCCGCTTTAAGTGATTTGGTAACTGGCCACAGGCCATAATGAACTATAGGGTTTTACCACCCCCAAACCTCAAATCTAAATGAGCCTTACTGTCCTAAACCCCCTATTAGTCTGCTTTCACACCAACAAACTGTGGTTTACCCACACTGTGAGTGTAGCGCAATGCACCTACAGCTCTCCTGTGGGTTACCTGCACTGGGCAGTGTATGTGATGTTAAATACACTGACCTTTTTCCTCTTCTATCTTCTGCTGGCATCGCTCTCCAGGCTGCTGGAAAGGTCCTAGGTGAAGTGCATTTGGTGTCACTACACTTAGGACTGGAGGCGGCGATACAGAGGAAGCCTCAGCTTACTGTATGTGGCTCCTGTTCCCTCCGTGGCCGCCGTCTCCATACACTCCATGCTGTGGGGTGACGGGTCAGCAACCCATTTATCAAGATCTGAGCTTGCCAACCCACTATCCCAGAGCAAGGACATGTGCTACCCAGGTTTTAGGCCACGGGCCACAGATGGAGCACCCTCACCTTAAGTAAGGAGAACTCTGTGAGACCTCACAGGCTGTACACCACAGCCTTCATTTTATGAATAGGGTGTACATTTCAGGCCGTAGTGCAGAGCTGGTATTGGTATCCACTCTCCTCTATAAATCAGCCCCCTGATGTAAAAGGGTGCAACGTACTGGACTGCATATTTGGTTCCCTACAATTATAAGGAAAGTAAAAACCTGAGGCAATGTTCCCTGAGATATAAAGGCAAATCTCCCATCCAAAAAAGATAGAGGCGTCTTGGAGACATTTCAAGACTATAATAAAAAACAATCCTGTTTTAGGCCAACTCACACTGCTGAAACACACACACTGCACAAAAAGAAAGCTCTATCTGTCTCAAAAAGATGATAAACATTTAGTTTGAGTTCAGTGTTACATAACCATGCAATTGTCATTCAAAGTGCGACATCGCTAAAAACTGACAATTGGCCTGAGCAGGAAGGAGGTGAAAGTGGCCAGTATTGAAGTGGTTAAAGCGATCTTAAAATCTTTTTTTTTTTTTTTTTTTAAATAACAAACACGTTACACTTACCTGCTCCGTGAAATGGTTTTGCACAGAGCAGCCCGTATCTTCCTCTTCTCAGGTCCCTCACTGGCGCTCCTGGCTCCTCCCTCTTGTTGTGTGCCCCCACAGCAAGCAGCTTGATGTGGGGGCACCCAAGCAGGCATGCTCCCGAGTCATGGCTGTCTGTGTCCATTCACACATGAACCCGCCTCTCGGCCCCAGCCCCTCTGTCTCCTGATTGGCTCACTGGCTGTGATGGACAGCAGCGGGAGCCAATGGCTGACAAAAAACAATCAGGAGTGCGAGTCCTCGGAGAGCAAAGGCTCTCGTGTACATCGCTGAATCAAGAGGGGGCTCAGGTAAGTATTGGGGGGGGGCTGCTGCCCACAGATTTTTTTTATCTTAATGCATAGAATGCATTAACCACTCAACCACTTAACGACCGCCCACTGTAAATATACGTCGGCAGAATGGCACCGACAGGCAGAATCACGTATATGTACATGATTGCCTTTGTATAGTTGGGGGGTCCGATCGGACCCCCCTTCTTTACAGTGAGCGGTCGTTTTACCTTCGGGAGCGATCCGGCATGAGGGGACGGCCGTTCGATTCCGGCCACCCCCTCTCGATCGCTCCCGGCAAATAAGAGCTTCCCCTGCCTGTGTGCTTGTTTACACAGGCTGGAGGAAGTGATGTCATCTCTCCTGCGGCGCTCACATATACCGAGCGCCGTACAGGAGAAGATGCAGGTTAGTGCACACAACACTACACTGACACCAGGACACATAGGTACATAAATCGCCCCCCCAGGCCCCCCCCAGACCCCCCCAGATCACCCCCCCAGATCACCCCCCAGCCCCCAGTCACAGTGTCACTGATTGCAGTGACCATTTATTTAGTGATCACTGCAATCAGTGACATTTGTGACTGTAAAAGTGTCAGTACATTTAGTTTTAGGTCCAGTGTAGCCCCCTAACCCCCCCTAATAAAGGTTTAACCCCCTGATCACCCCCCAGATAACCCTTTCACCCCCTAGTACCCGCCGTCGCTAAGCGATAATTTTTCTGATCGATGTCTTAGCGTCGGTGATGCTGATCGGTAGCCAGTAATTTTTTTTAGGTTCGCCGCAGGTTTTTATAGCGTCAGGTACCCCCATATATTACCTAATAAAGGTTTAACCCCCTTGATCGCCCCCAGGTAACCCTTTCACCCCCTATCACCACGGTCACTAAGCGATAATTTTTCTGATCGATGATTTAGCGTCGGCGATGCTGATCGGTAGGCAGTAATTTTTTTTAGGTACGCCGCAGGTTTTTATAGCGTCGGGTACCCCCATATATTACCTAATAAAGGTTTAACCCCCTTGATCACCCCCCAGGTAACCCTTTCACCCCCTAGCACCGCCGTCACTAAGCGATCATTTTTCTGATCGATGTCTTAGCGTCGGTGATTCTGATCGGTAGCCAGTAATTTTTTTTAGGTTTGCCGCAGGTTTTTATAGCGTCGGGTACCCCCATATATTACCTAATAAAGGTTTAACCCCCTTGATCGCCCCCCAGGTAACCCTTTCACCCCCTATCACCACTGTCACTAAGCGATAATTTTTCTGATCGCTGTCTTAGCGTCGGTGATGCAGATCGGTAGCCAGTAATTTTTTTTAGGTTCGCCGCAGGTTTTTATAGCGTCAGGTACCCCAATATATTACCTAATAAAGGTTTAACCCCCTTGATCGCCCCCCAGGTAACCCTTTCACCCCCTATCACCACTGTCGCTAAGCGATCGTTTTTCTGATCGCTGTCTTAGCGTCGGTGATGCAGATCGGTAGCCAGTAATTTTTTATAGGTTCGCTGCAGGTTTTTATAGCGTCAGGTACCCCCATATATTATCTAACAAAGGTTTAACCCCCTGATCGCCCCCCAGGTAACCCTTTCACCCCCTATCACCACTGTCGCTAAGCGATCGTTTTTATGATCGTTGTCTTAGTTTCGGTGATGCAGATCGGTAGCCAGTAATTTTTTTTTAGGTTCGCCGTCAGGTTTTTATATAGCGTCAGGTACCCCCCATATATTACCTAATAAAGGTTTTAACCCCCTAATTGCCCCTAGTTAACCCTTTCACCAGTAATCACCATATAAGTGTTACGGGTGACGCTGGTTAGTTAGTTTGCTTTTTATAGTGTCAGGGCACCCGCCGTATATAACCCAATAAAGGTTTAACCCCCTGATCGCCCGGCGGGTGATATCAATTAGGTTTTAGCGTCAGAGAGGGTCTGCGTCACACCCCAGGCAGCGTCAGGTTAGTGCCAGTAACGCTAACACCCACGCGTGAAGCATACACCCCCCTTAGTGGTATAGTATCTGAACAGATCAATATCTGATCTGATCAGATCTATACTAGCGTCCCCAGCAGTTTAGGGTTCCCAAAAACGCAGTGTTAGCGGAATCAGCCCAGATACCTGCTGGCACCTGCGTTTTGCCCCTCCGTCCAGCCCAGGCCACCCAAGTGCAGTATCGATCGATCACTGTCACTTGCAAAACACAACACACATAACTGCAGCGTTCGCAGAGACAGGCCTGATCCCTGCGACTCCAGTGCTGTAGGAGGTGATTTCGCCACCACAGTAAAAAAAAAAAAGCATATATGCCGAAGCATTGGGGCAGCAGGGGTGGAGGAGCGATTTTGCTCCTAATGCCGCGTACATACAGTCGAAATTCCGACGGAGGCTTGCCCGTGGAAAAGTCTGACCATGTGTACGCGGCATAACTTTTGCGGGAAGATGCCCCCATGCTTCGGCATATATAAATGGTGCATGTATGCCCATCATTAGAAGTGGGTGGATGAAGGGCGGTATTCTAATGGTGGGCATACCCACCGATCAATCTTTTTTTTTCGTTCAGCCAACAGGCTGCATGAAAAAAAAGATTACAATACATGTCCAACAAGGACCAGCAACGTACTGGTATGTTGCTGGACTTTGAATGTTTATACCAGAATGATGCCTGCGGGTTTAGGTATCATCTTAGTATCATTCTTTTCAGCCAGCAGCCGGCTTTCATGTAAAAGCAATCCTAGTGGCTAATTAGCCTCTGGACTGCTTTTACAAGCAGTGGGAGGGAATGACCCCCCCCAGATATAAAAAGCGCCATTGGGAAATTGGGAAAGCATTTTATCACACCGATCTTGGTGTGGTCAGATGCTTTGAGGGCAGAGGAAAGATCTAGCGTCCAATAGACCCCAGTTTTTTCAAAAAAGAGTACCTGTCATTACCTATAGCTATCATAGGGGATATTTACATTCCCTGAGATAACAATAAAAATGATAAAAAAAATAAAAAATATGGAAGCAACAGTTTAAAAATAAAATAAAAAAGCAAAATTAATAATAATAAAAAAAAAATATATAAAAAAGCACCCCTGTCCTGCCCTGCTCTTGCCCAATGGCGAACGCAAGCGTCGGTCTGGCGTCATATGTAAACAGCAATTGCACCATGCATGTGAGGTATCACCGCGAAGGTCAGATCGAGGGCAGTAATTTTAGCAGTAGACCTCCTCTGTAAATCTAACGGGGTAACCTGTAAAGGCTTTTAAAGGCTTTTAAAAATGTATGTAGTTTGTCGCCAATGCGCGTTTGTGCGAAATTTTAAAGCATGTCGTGTTTGGTATCTATGTACTCGGCCTAAGATCATCTTTTTTATTTCATCAAACATTTGGGCAATATAGTGTGTTTTAGTGCATTAAAATTAAAAAAAGTGTATTTTTTCCCCCAAAAAATGCGTTTGAAAAATCGCTGCGCAAATACTGTGTAGAAAAAAAAAATGCAACACCCACCATTTTATTCTGTAGGGCCTTTGCTTTAAAAATATATATAATGTTTGGGGGTTCAACATAATTTTCTTGCAAAAAAAAATATGTTTTCATGTAAACAAAAAGTGTCAAAAAGGGCTTTCCTGACAGACTCCATGGCAGCCTACGTGCGGGTTAATCCTGCCCCTCATACCTCATAGGACCCTTCTCCCATAAATCTTTGCTCTGGGTCAGAGGCTGTGTTCCTTTTTTTGTCCTCCTCCTAGGACCAAGATATAGTCTTACCTTTTCATGAAGTTTTTCTGTAATCCAGGCCTGGCGGTGTGCACGGCGATACGTTGGTGGTTAGCGGTGATCCTCTCTGCAGTCCAGCAATCCTAGCTATTAGCAGGTGGACATGGGCGATATGATGTGATACCATGAAGAGCTTACTAACCTGGCCATTGGCAGGCAAGCGGCAATATGGCCAAACGTCCCAGCTATTAGCGGGAGGCTTTGTAAACGCCCGATCGTGCGGTGGGTCGAGCGAACAGCTCCCCAGTCCCAGGTTCTGGTCCGGATCGTGCCGTAGTGGTGGTAATGTACAAAGATATTCCTTTTATATGGCAGCCGTATCTCTGTGTTTTGTGTGTCTCCTTATTTTCTATCAAGCTCCAGTGAGTGGCCACGGCGGCTGGAGCGCAGCTGCGTTCCAGCTCGCCGTTTCAGGAAGTCGCTGTGCATCCGCAAGCCGCGAACGAAGATTCTGTGCTTGGTTCGTGCAGGCGCAGTTTCGCCAAAAGGGCGGCGGCGGTCGCGACTGCGATTGGCCGCCACCGGATGGCAACCGCTATGGGGCGGTGACATCGTTAACGGTGGCAGATTTAAATAGCTGTCAAAGCAGCTATTACTTGGGATGACTTGCAGGCTTATGCAGTATTTTCCCAGGCACTGGGCTCTGGTTTACAAGGTAAATTGTTTGCTGCAGGCTCCCTGGGTGCTTGCTATGTTTTGTTATGTGCTCTCTCATGCCTGTTGTCACTCCTGTTTCTTATAAGGCTGTAATGATTCATTTCACTTTCAAACTGCCTTGCCATGGATCTGTCACCGCCCTCTTGTGGCCAACCCTTGCGCTGCAGGTAGGATTTATTTATTTTCTACCTGTGATGCTTGGGTTCACTCATTCAGGAGCTGTTAACCCTTTCTTTTTCACTCAGCTCTTCTAGGTCTGAACACCAAAGCACGGCAAAGACCGTCCTAGGTCTCAACGTTGTCACTCCTCTTCAAGGTACAGGCGTCAGATCTTCCTTTAGATCTAGGTACCACAGATAGGAGTCTAAAACCACCTCTGGGCGTCACTCTCACCGCCACTCCAGCCGCTCTGTGAGGAAAGCCTGCTGGGTATGCGGGGCCCAGGTTCCTGAAGGCAAATCGCTCTGCAAGCGATGCTTTTCTAAAGTCGCATAAGAAAGAGAGGGTGGAGACCAACAAGTGGAAGCACTGGTCAGAAAGGTGGTCCATGAGTCCCTGAGTAAAGGGGATTCTGGTCATACCCACAACCCTGCTGGCGACACTATGTCAGTCCCTATTAGGGATGATCTCAAGGCTCCAGGCCCTTCACAGCCAAGCCATTCCTCAATTGAAGCCTCAGACAGTGAGGTGGAGGTAGATGACCCTGGTGCAGGTTTTGAATTTGCCCTAGTACCACAGCTGGTCAAAAGCTGTCAAAGAAGCTTTGAGATGGAAGAGCCAGCGGAGGCACCCTCCAAACAGAGGAAATATTTTAAACACCTCAAAAAAGAACACCCTATTTTCTCCTTTTTGGGTAAACTCAGCGCAATAATTACCGACAAATGGGGTGGTGTTGAAAGGAAGAATTGCCTGTTAATGAAGGTATCAAAAATGTACCCATTTAAAAGCAAGGATGTAAAACACCTGGAGTCGGCTCCTCTCATTGACTCAGCCCTAATGAGGATGGTGAGGCATGTCACACTCCCATTGGAGGATACTGTTTCCTTTAGGGATTGCCTGGAGTGGAAAATTTATACCGACCTCAAGCAGATCTACATTACAGCGGGTATGACCTGCAAACCAGCTCTAGCTCTCGCAGCCCTTTCTAAAGCGATGGAAGTCTGGGCAGACGACGTAGATGCTTCTCTGAGGAGCATCTCGGAAGAACTGGCCAGGAGCTCACCTATTCATGGGCTAAGGTTGACGTTGGCTTTTCTCGTGGGGCTTCCCTAGACATAATTCGCCTGGTGGCTCGGATCATGCTGACATCTGTCACGGCTAAGCGTGCCTTGTGGCTGCGCCCATGGGTAGCTGACCCTGAATCCAAGCAGGCATGGTGCAGGATTCTATTTGGGGGTTCGTCCCTCTTTGGGAACATATCGGACAGTGCCATCACCCGTGCCACAGGGGGCAAGTTGGGGTTCCTTCCCCAGGATCGCCGTCTGCTAAACCAGAAGAGAACACAGCCCAGGCAAAGTTCAGATCGAGCAAGGAATGCTTGCTACTATAGGCCTGGCCGTGAGTTCAAGAAGACCTGGAAGAAAAAAGAAAAAAAACAGCCTTCAGGCCAGAAGTTTTCAAAAGGGGCATCTTCCGGTGGACAAGAATCCCCTAAGTCTTTATGATATTGCACCTGCCTAAAACAGAGCGAGTCGGCATCCTTGCCTCTCTCGGAAGAGGAAAAGCAAATTCTCCTGTCTCTCTTGTGGCTCAGGGCGCTGCAATTCCAGTTCCAGATGACAAAAGGTTTTAAGGGGTCTACTCGCCCCTCTTCATGGTGTTGAAGAAAAACGTCTCCTGGAGGCCAGTTATAGACCTAACCCACTTGAATTCTTTTATCTAGGAGAAGTTCAAGATGGAGACACTACTCATGATCAGTCAAGCAATCCAACCAGGCGATTGGCTTGTCTCTATAGACCTGAAGGACGCCTACTTCCATGTTCCGATAGCGTCAGAATTCCAGAAATACCTTCACTTTGCTGTCGATCAAATCCGTCTGCAGTTCACCTGTCTCCCCTTCGGGCTTACAACATCGCCTCGTGTGTTTTCAAAACTTGTTGGCTGTCGTGGCTCTGATCAGGACCAGAGGTATCCGTCTGTATCAGTATCTAGACGACCTGCTGTTGTCTCGGGACAAGGAGCAGTTGCTAATCCACAGATCCCAGGTCATCTCCACTCTACTCGAGTTTGGTTGGCTTCTGAATCTGGAAAAGAGCCATCTGGATCCTACGCAGTCCCTGGTATTCCTCGGGGCACACTTCAACGCTATCAAGAGCACCATCTTGTTACCCCTGGAAAAATCCCAGTGATCCGGGACAGAGTTTGGCTTGCAATGTCGTCCTCATCTCCAAGCCTCTCAATGCCTAAAGATCATTGGCCCCATGGTGGCAACAACACCCATGGTAAAGTGGGCTCAGTGGAAAATGCGGCCCTTCCAGAAGGGTTTTCTCCAGCAGTATAATCCAGGGCTTCGGGATCACTTTATCCAAATAACCTCATCCATGCGGGAGAGCTTTCCTTGGTGGCTACAACAGAGGAACCTCCTCGATTGTCACTCCATCGCACCTGTGTCTTGGGTCACCATCACTACAGATGCCAGCAACAGGGGCTGACAGAAGTAGCCCAAGGCATATGGAATTTTCCCTCTCACAGAATAGTCTCCAATGTTCTGGAACTCCGGGCAGCGTTCTGCGCTCTGCAGGCCTTTCACCACTTAACAGCAGGAGACTCAGTCCTCCTAAGACTGGACAACACAACGGCAGTCGCATACATCAAGAGACAGGTGGGTACTCGCAGACTCTCCCTGTCAAAGGAAATAGAGCCCATCATGATCTGGGCCCAGAAAAACCTGGCCAACCTGACAGCTGTCTATCTCCCTGGAGTCCCGAACGTTCAGGCAGATTTTCTGTTGAGAGTTTCTCTGGACAACGAGTGGTCTTCCCCCCCGAAGTCTTCAGGTGGGTCCTGTCCCTGGGAGTCATTCCGGAAGTAGACTTGTTTGCCTCCCCATGCAACTTCAGACTAGAGAGATACTACACGAGGTCTTGGTATCCCCAGGCTTTTGGGTAGATGCTCTGACAGACCATTGGCGGTTCCACAGGGCCTATGCCTTTCCCCCGGTTCCTGTCATTCTCCGTTTTTTGTCGAGGCTCAGGATGGAAGAAGCAGAGATAGTGGCAATAGTCCCGTACTGGCCAAACAAGCCATGGTTTCTACTGCTGATGCAACTCAGCTTCCGGGACCCAGTTCCTCTACCCTCCAGACCAGATCTCCTATCACAAGGGGCATTTCTACATCCATGCCCGGCCCATCTACATCTGATGATCTGGTTCTTGAGAGGGGAAGGTTGGAGGCCCTAGGCTGTCCAAGTAGGGCCATCTCCACAATATTAAATGCCAGAAGAACAGGCACCAACAGGGTCTACCAGAGGATTTGGAAAAAGTTTTCAGACTACACCTCTTCCACTGCAGGTTCTTGCAATAACCCAAAGATACATGATATCCTGGGCTTCTTACAATCAGGATTGGATCTCTCATTGTCAGTCAGCTCGCTGCGAGTCCAAATCGCTGTAATCTCTGCCTTTACGGGTGTTTCCTGGGCTAGACACCCTCTTACTCAGTAGTTTTTCAGAGGAGCAATAAGGCTCAGACCTCAGAGCCAAGTTTTTCTAATTGGGATCTTCCCCTTGTCCTGGATTTTTTCTTAGGTAGAGAGTTGGAACATGAAGATCAATCTTCTGTCAAATGACTCTCTCTAATAGTTGTCTTCTTGGTGGCTATAACCTCGGCCAAGAGGGTCTCTGAAATCAGCTCTCAGGGATGCAAGGAGCCATTTCCAAACCTTTTAATTCCTATGTTGGGTTCAAACCCCAAAGTGGCATCTGTGTTTCATGACAATCAGGAGATTGCTCTTCCAACGTTCAGATCTACCGAGGATTCCAGTGTTTATCCCTTAGATGTTGGAAAAGCTCTGAGTCAGTATCTTGAAGCTACAGCTTCTTTCTGTCAGACCGACCACCTGCTTGTTCTTTTCACAGGAAGTATAAGGGAATGCGTGCCTCTTCCAGATCTATCGGAGCATGGATTGTTCAGGCCATTCAGTGGGCCTATAAAGCCAAGGGCTTGGCGCCTCCAGAAGCGGTGACTGCTCACTCAACTAGAAGTGTCTTCATCATGGGCGGCATCACGTCACGTGCCTCCAGAAGTTATTTGCAAGGTGGCCATGTGGTCTTCAATTAACACGTTCATGGCACACTACTGCGTAGTGGTTTACGTATCTTGTCTGTGATGGTGCCAATTAAACCTTTTTTCTTTTGTCCAGCACTCTGCCCACCCGGGTGTGTATGGCTAGTTATTTCCCACACGTAGGCTGCCATGGAGTCTGTCAGGAAAACGGAAAATTTATATCAAATACTTACCGTAATTTTCCTTTCCTGATGGACTCCATGGCAGCAGGAGTTCCCTCCCAGTGGCTGGAGTAGGCTAAATTATGGAACACAGCCTCTGGCCCAGAGCAAAGATTTATGGGAGAAGGGTCCTATGAGGTATGAGGGGCGGGATTAACCCGCACGTAGGCTGCCATGGAGTCCGTCAGGAAAGGAAAATTACGGTAAGTATTTGATATAAATTTTCCGTTTTGTCTTCAAGTGGTTAGAAGAGTGGATGTAAGCTTCCTAATGTTGTGTATAAAATGCCAGAACAGTTCAAAACCCCCCCAAATGACCCCATTTTGGAAAGTAGACACCCCAAGCTATATACTGAGAGGCATGTCGAGTCCATGGAATATTTTATATGTTGACACAAGTTGCGAAAAAAAGACAATTTTTTATTTTTTTTTGCACAAAGTTGTCACTAAATGATATATTGCTCAAACATGCCATGGGCATATGTGGAATTACACCCCAAAATACATTCTGTTGCTTCTCCTGAGTACGGGGATACCACATGTGTGAGACTTTTTGGGAGCCTAGCCGCGTACGGGACCCCAAAAACCAATCACCGCCTTCAGGCTTTCTAAAGGGTGTAAATTTTTGATTTCACTTCTCACTGCCTATCACAGTTTCGGAGGCCATGGAATGCCCAGATGGCACAAAACCCCCCCAAATGACCCCATTTTGGAAAGTAGACACCCCAAGCTATTTGCTGAGAGGTATTGTGAGTATTTTGCAGATCTCGCTTTTTGTCACAAAGTTTTGAAAATTTAAAAAAAAAAAAAAAAAAAAAATGTCTTTCTTCACTTTCAAAAACAAATGAGAGCTGTAAAATACTCACCATGCCTCTCAGCAAACAGCTTGGGGTGTCTACTTTCCAAAATGGGGTCATTTGGGGGGGTTTTGTGCTATTTTGGCATTTTATGGCCTTCGAAACTGTGATAGGTAGTGAGGAGTCAAATCAAAAATTTGTGCCTAGAAATCCTGAAGGCGGTGATTGGTTTTCGGGGTCCCGTACGCGGCTAGGCTCCTAAAAAGTCCCACACATGTGGTATCCCCGTACTCAGGAGAAGCAGCAAAATTTATTTTGGGGTGCAATTCCACATATAACCATGGCATGTGTGAGCAATATATCATTTAGTGACAACTTTTTGTAATTTCTTTTTTTTGTCATTATTCAATCACTTGGGACAAAAAAAAAATATTCAATGGGCTCAACAGGCCTCTCAGCAATTTCCTTGGGGTGTCTACTTTCTAAAATGGGGTCATTTGGGGGGGGGGGTTTGTGCTATTTTGGCATTTTATGGCCTTCAAAACTGTGATAGGTAGTGAGGAGTGAAATCAAAAATTTACACCCTTAGAAATCCTGAAGGCGGTGCTTGGTTTCCGGGGTCCCGTACGTGGCTAGGCTCCTAAAAAGTCCCACACATGTGGTATCCCCGTACTCAGGAGAAGCAGCAGAATGTATTTTGGGGTGCAATTCCACATATAACCATGGCATGTGTTAGCAATATATCATTTAGTGACAACTTTTTGTAATTTTTTTTTTTTCATTATTCAATCACTTGGGACAAAAAAAAAATATTCAATGGGCTCAACATGCCTCTCAGCAATTTCCTTGGGGTGTCTACTTTCTAAAATGGGGTCATTTGGGGGGGTTTTGTACTGCCCTGCCATTTTAGCACCTCAAGAAATGAGATAGGCAGTCATAAATTTAAAGCTGTGTAAATTCCAGAAAATGTACCCTAGTTTGTAAACGCTATAACTTTTGCGCAAACCGATAAATATACGCTTATTGACATTTTTTTTACTAAAGACATGTGGCTGAATACATTTTGGCCTAAATGTATGACTAAAATTGAGTTTATTCGATTTTTCTTATAACAAAAAGTAGAAAATATCATTTTTTTTCAAAATTTTTGGTATTTTTCCGTTTATATCGCAAAAAATAAAAATCGCAGAGGCAATCAAATACCATTAAAAGAAAGCTCTATTTGTGGGAAGAAAAGGACGCAAATTTTGTTTGGGTACAACATTGCATGTCCGCACAATTTACAGTTAAAGCAGCACAGTGCAAAATTCTGAATTCACCTCTGGTCCTTTAGCTACCAAATGGTCCGGGGCTTAAGTGGTTAAGGACCGAGCCTCTTTCTGAGATTTGGTGTTTACAAGTTAAAAACATTTTTTTTGCTAGAAAATTACTTAGAACCTCCAAACATTATATATATTTTTTTCTAACACCCTAGAGAATAAACTGGCGGTCGTTGCAATACTTTTTGTCACACCGTATTTGCGCAGCTTTTTTTGGAAAGAATTCACTTTTTTGAATTACAAAATAAGACAGCAGTAAAGTCAGCCCAATTTTTTTTTATATTTTGAAAGATAATGTTACGTTAAGTAAATTGATACCTAACATGTCACGTTTCAAAATTGCGCCCCCTCGTGGAATGGCGACAACTTTTAAGCCTCGTACACACGGCCGAGAATCTCGTCAGGAAAAAACACGTTGTTTTTCTTGACGAGATTCTTGGACAAGAAACTTGTCCCGGCCGAGTGTACACATGCTCGATTCAAAGAACCCGCGGTTCTTTGAATGGAGCGAACGCAGTGACGTCATCGACTACGACGAGCGTGCACTCGTCACATTCGATTCCGTCGCCGCCATCTTGCTACACCCTACCTATGCCTAGGAAGCTACCGCGCATGCGTCAAAGTCATTTCGAGCATGCGCGGGTTTCCACGGCGACAGGTAAGTGTACACACACACACACACTTTTCTCGTTGAGAAACATGCCGACGAGAATCTCGACGAGAAAATAGGGATGCAAGTTCTCTATTTTTCTCGTTGAGATTCTGGTCAGTTTTCTCGACGAGAAACCATACACACAAACTATTTTTTCGGCAAGAAAGCTATCTCGGCAGTTTTCTTGTCGTTTCTTGCCGAGAAACTTGTTCGTGTGTACGAGGCTTCACCCTTAAAAATCTCCATATGCGACATATAAAAAAATTCTATAGGTCTCATGTTTTGAGTTATAGAGCAGGACTAGGGCTAGAATTATTGCTCCCACTCTAACGATACCTCACATGTGTGGTTTGAACACCGTTTTCATATGCGTTCGCTTCTGCACGCGAGCTCGGCGGGACAGGGCGCGTTTACAAAAAAAAAAGAAAAAAATCATATTTTTTTTACCTTTTATTTTAAATTTTTACTCTGTTTCTAGAAAAAAAAAAAACAATCGTGTTACTTTTCTTCCTATTACAAGGAATGTAAACATCCCTTGTAATAGAAAAAAAGCATGACAGGACCTCTTAAATATGAGATCTGAGGTCAAAAACCTCAGATCTCATATTTACACTCAAATGCAATAAAATAATAAAAATAAAAATTTAATGTAATTTAAAAAAAAAAAAAATGTTCCTTTAAGAGCTATGGGCGGAAGTGGCGGTTTGACGTCGCTTCTGCCCTGCAATGATATGGAAACGGGTGGGGGTCATCTTTCCCTCACTCATCTCCATATCACAGACCAAGAAGGTTTCGATTGCTTCCGCCGCTACCGACGGCTCCGGTAAGCGTCGGAGGGCACCGGAGAGCGGTAGGGGGCCCTCTCCTGCCACCGATAAAAGTGATCTTGCGGCAAATCCCCTGCAGAAACCACTTTTATCTTGAAGCGGACCGCCCACTCTTGAAGAGGATACCGGGGTTAACCACTTCCCGCCCCGTCAATAGCAGATTGACGTCTGGGAAGTGGTTCAGTTATCCACACTGGACGTCATATGACGTCCTGCGGGATAACAGCCGCCGCGCGCCCGGGGGGGCGCGCATCGCGGCGATCAGTGGAGCGGTGGGTCAGTCTGACCCACCGCTACACTGATCTCGGTAAAAAGCCTCCGTCGGAGGCTTTCTACCACGTGATCAGCCGTGTCGAATCACGGCTGATCACAATGTAAACAGGAAGAGCCGTTGATCGGCTCTTCCTCACTCGCGTCTGACAGACGCGAGTAGAGGAGAGCCGATCGCGGCTCTCCTGACAGGGGGGTTCGCGCTGATTGTTTATCAGCGCAGCCCCCCCTCGGAAACCCACACTAGACCACCAGGGAAGCCCCCCAGGATCCGTCGGAGGCTTTTTACCACGTGATCAGCCGTGTCGAATCACGGCTGATCACAATGTAAACAGGAAGAGCCGTTGATCGGCTCTTCCTCACTCGCGTCTGACAGACGCGAGTAGAGGAGAGCCGATCGGCGGCTCTCCTGACAGGGGGGGTTCGCGCTGATTGTTTATCAGCGCAGCCCCCCCTGGGAAACCCACACTAGACCACCAGGGAAGCCCCCCAGGACCACCAGGGAAGCCCCAATCATGTGGATGGCCCCAATGGCCATCCACATGTAGTAAAAAAAAAAAAGAAAAACATTAAAAAAAATATGCCAATCAGTGCCCACAAATGGGCACTGACTGGCACTTTCACAATGTGTGGTGGCTGGCATTGCTGGGCACCAGTGCCACCAATGCCACCTACTAGTGTCCATCAGTGCCACCTATCAGTGCCCATCCGTGCCAATCTGTGCCCACCTATCAGTGCCCGTCCATGCCACCTATCAGTGCCACCCATAAGTGCCCATCAGTGCCGCCTATAAGTGCCCATCAGTGCCGCCTATGAGTGCCAATCAGTGCCACCTATGAGTGCCAATCAGTGCCACCTATGAGTGCCCATCAGTGCCGCATACCAGTGCCACATATCAGTGCCCATCAGTGCCGCCTATCAGTGCCCATCATCAGTGCCCATCAGTGCCACCTCATCAGTGCCACCTCATTGGTGCCACCTCATCGGTGCCCATCAGTGTCGCCTTATCAGTGCCCTTCAGTGCCGCCTTATCAGTGCCCGTCATTGAAGTAGAAAAGGTACTTATTTACAAAAAAATTAACAGAAACAAAGAAAAACTTAGTTTTTTTTAAAATTTTCGCTCTTTTTTTATTTGTTGTGCAAAAAATAAAAATCGCGATCAAATACCACCGAAAGAAAGCTCTATTTGTGGGAACAAAATGATAAAAAATTTGTTTGGGTACAGTGTAGCATGACCGCGCAATTGTCATTCAAATTGCGACAGTGCTGAAAGCTCAAAATTGGCTTGGGCAGGAAGCTGTATAAGTGCATGGTATTGAAGTGGTTAAAGTAGCTAGCTGCTACAATAACCCCGGTATTCCTCTTCAAAGTAGTGACGTAAAACGACGGTGGGCGGTCTGGAAGTGGTTAAAGTGGATGTAAACCATCACATATACCCAATGAAGTGAAAAGCCTCAGATGATACACAGAGAATAAACAAATCTCCCTACATGAGTTTTACATGTATATCTGCTATCTTCACCTTTATATATTCTTTAGAAAGTTCAGATCGTGTAAGGAGATTTTCTCTTCCTGTTCAGCACTGGAAGTGAAGTCCGGGCATACAGGCAAGACAGCTAACTGGAGGAAAGGCACACACCCCCTACACATAGGCAGAGACTTGCAGAGCTGTCCTGTGACATCGGGCTGATAACAGAAGAACAGAGTAGGATAAAGCCACAGTACTTAGTGCTTTGAAGAGAGATAAGAAAAGCTGCAGATATATTTGCTCAGCTCAAATTTCATAAATCGGGTTTACATCCACTTTAACCACTTCCGGCCAGGCCTATAGCAGAATGACGGCCGGGCAGTGGTTCTGTTATCCTGACTGGGCGTCATATAATGTCCAGCTGGATAACATGCCGAGGCACGCAGCACGGCGATCGCGAGTGCGGCGTGTTATTCTGACACGCCGCATCTCCGATCGTGGTAAGGAGCGTCTGACAGAGGCTTCTTACCACGTGATCAGCTGTGACCAATCACAGCTGATCATCACGTGAACCAGGAAGTGCCGGTAAACGCCTTTCCTTGGTTCGCGCTGACAGGGAGAGACGACCGGCGGCTCTCCTTGGCAGAGGGGCAGGTCTGTGATGATAATCAGCTTATTGATTATCAGCACAGCCCCCATAAGATGTGCCCATCAGCTGCCAATCAGTGCCCAACAGCTTCCAGTCAGTGCCCCCTCAAAAAAATCTCAGTGCCCACCACAGTGCCAATCGGTGCCCACCACAGTGCCAGTCAGTGCCCAGCAGTAACTCCTGTCAGTACCTCATCATCGGTGCTGCCCATCAGTGCTATCTATTAGTGTCCATCAGTGCCATCTGTCAGTGCCAATCAGTGCCGCCAATCAGTGCCACCTGCCAGTGCCCATCAGTGCCACTTACAGTGCCCATCAGTGCTGCATATCAGTGCTGCCTATCAGTGCCCATCAATTCTACAAATCAGTGCCTCCTCATTAGTGCCACCTTATCAGTGCAAACTCATCAGTGCCCATCAGCAAAGGAGAAAACTATTTTTTTGACAGAAACTTAAAAAAAATGCACTCATTCCCTGGCAACAATGCCAATTACAGTTACAGTCCCAGTCTCAGCTGCTAAAGGGTCAGAGTATTTGTCAATCAAAAAAAATCCACTATAAGGAAGATTATCACATGACACCTATATGTATATAACAGATTGCAGATATCAGAATATTTTATTTTAGTATATTATAAACAAAAATTGTAAAACATCAATTTCATAAATATTCTTATTGCAACATCCATATATTTTGATGTGTCTTGCACTGTTCACCCGCTTCTTCAGGACGAGGAGGTGAGATTTTATACATCAATTGATATATTATGGGAGTGGGGATACCAGGGAGCATAACGTGTGCAAAAATGCTCTACAGGGTTCGGTGAGGAAGCATATGTATATAAATAAAGCATATATATATAAATATATAAAGTATACACTTTGATGTCCAAATCTGTAAACAATCGAATAACCATAAGTTCCCTTCTGATCATTTTGAACTCCATTTAGAACAAATTTGAATAAACTGAGTTGATCAGCCAGGTCAAAATATTATCGATTGTTTTGCATCGACCGGCAAAAAAATACTTTGGTCACAAATACGATCGTATTTCAATCAATCAGATTATAAGATTGCATAATGCAGAGATAGGATCAATAATGTACAATCAAAAGTTATGATCATATCTTGACCATCAATCGAAATCCACATTCCTGTGTGTGGCATATCGATCAAATGGGTTAACTATAGATTGATTATTCCTACTGGAAGAGATTGATCGGAAAATAAATTGATTGTTTATCGAAACAGATATAACCACCATTACACTGATATAACTCTCAATTGACTGTAGCGGACGGAATGAAAGCAGCCTATTAACAAGGGTCTCAGAGAGCAGAAACTAGATATCTATTTAAAAATAAGTAAAATTACATTTTTATATTATTAAATAAGAAAACAGGTATTTATTTAGGAAGCCTTGCACAGTTACATTTTGGGTCTGTTCACATTTTGAGAATTGCCCTTAGGGAATTATTTACACAATTTTAGTGTTTGGGTTTATAGCCATTAAAAAAAAAAAAAATGTCCCCACTTCCAGACCGGCAGTTGGCAAATGACAGTTGGAGTTTGAATTTGTTTTCTGGCTAACTGACATCGCTAACACAGATATTTTTATCCATGTCTAAACAGACTTGAATATTACACTCACACAGCTGAAAATAAAGACCCCTATCCTTGTGTTAAATCTTTATTCATTAAACTAATTATAGAAGAAATAAGAAAAACAAAGGGTTTGCTGATTGCATTTAATCTGATAAAATAAAATAAAATCTAGCATCTCTGATTGGTTTCTATAGGCTTATCCATATCTTTCAATGCTTATAAATGAATTCCAATACAATATGTAGCAATTTCCAACCAGTAATTTTCCCAGACCAAACTAATTCATCTCCTAGAGCAGTTTACAGGGGTGTATTTTTCCTGTGTTTTCCATTGCAAAGCCTGAGTGAGGTGTCCATGGCAACCACAGAACACTGTGACATCATATTAACAGCTCCAGCTGAGGAGGTAAACAGCCTGCAGCCTCACTGCTCCTGACAGAAGTCTCTGACCTCAGTACAGTGCAGACCGTTAGATGCATTCTACTATGTTCACAAAGCTTCTTAGTATTTTGATGTTTTTCATCTGTTGGCAGATCACAACAGTGAATGCTTATGTTCTTGCAGAAAAGGAACAGACAAATGAAAAGCATTTATGCCCGTCTATTCCGATTTATGAAAGTGTGGCTTATGCCACCGATATGACCATAGAACTGCCTTGTAAGTGCAGACCAGACACAAACACACCTGTTTACTGGTTCTATAAAAAATCAGTGAACAGTGTAGGAACTCAGATGCTGACACCAGATGGAACAAAGAAGTCTCTTCATGTGGAGTCGAAGATCGTCACCAAAGTGTACAATGTCATCATACACAAGGCTCGCGTAAAAGACTCAGGAATTTACATATGTGGAAACGGCGATGGTGCCTACTTCTGGGGGTACGACCTTGATGTGCAGGATACCTCAAATGCTTATGTGGCATTTAAAGAGCACCACCAAGAACCCCAGCCAGACCTCAAAACGGAGCACCTGACAGCCTTTACCGCTTTCTGGAACTGGGAAAAGTGTGACCGCTGTGATGTCACCGGGGAACAAAGAAAGATAGGCTTTTGCTATGTCAGTAGTGCCTATCTTGAACCAAGGCACATGTTCTCACAGAGCAGCGTTGTTCCCTGCGGCTCACATGGGATTCCTGACAACCTGCGAAAGGAAATTTCCGATCGAAGACCAGAAATATTCATCAGGAGTTGTAATACCCCCTGTCACATAAGGGTTCCAGGGTTAAAAGGCACCGCCAAATACTGGATACACAAAATAAGCAAGATTAAGAATTATATCCCATTCCTCTCCAAGGCTCCGACTGAAAAACATACACACACCTTGGGGAGCAGCCTTACTCTTGCCTGCCCAGGTGCCAAACCAGGAGATGCTGTTGCCTGGGATAAAAAGGACAAAAAATTCTACAAATCAGACTATCTGATTGGCCAAAAGAAGGCGACACGTATCTTCATAGATCATGGCAATAATCTCAACTTTCAATACGTCCGGTACAGCGATGAAGCAACATATTACTGTTGGCTGCAAGGGAAGCTTAAAGCTGGCATCAAACTGACCCTTCAAGCGGACCCAACAGAAAAGCGAAAGTTCTCTGATGCTGACTCCATCCTCGCATTGAGAATTATTGGGGTCAGTTTTGCCATTTTTTGCCTTATTTTTGTGATGGTCCATTGCATAAAATGCAGCGCCTATAATTTTAGGTGGTCGCCATCACCATGCATAGCAGACATGGTCTGAGGAGTTGTTCGTGGATCACTAGAAGTCACATCTGTACCATGTGATTAGCTCTGACCAATCAGAGCTAATCACTACAAAACAAACTGAATGAGAGAGTAGGAAGGAGAGAGAGAGAGAGAGAGGGGGGGAGAGAAAGGGTGGGGGAGAGAGAGGGAAAAGATAGAGGGGGAGAGAGAGGGGGGGAGAAAGAGATGGGGAGACGGAGGAGAGAGTGAGAAGGGAGATAGAGAGGGGAAAGATAGAGGGGGAGGAGAGATAGAGGAGGGGTAGGGAGGGAGAGAGAGAGAGGGGAGGGGGTAGAGAAAGAGATAGGGGAGAGAGGGAGGAGAGAGTGAAAGGGGGAGAGAGAGAGGGGAAAGATAGAGGGGTGAGAGAGGAGGGGGGATATGAGAGATAGAGGGGGTAGAGAAAGAGATAGGGGAGAGAGGAGAGATAAAAGGGGGGAGAGAGAGAGGGGGAGTGAGAGAGAGGGGGAGTGAGAGGAGAGAGGTGGGAGTGAGAGATAGAGAGAGGGGGAGAGAGTGAGGAGGGAAGGAGAGAGAGAGGTGGGAGTGAGAGGAGAGAGGGGGAGTGAGAGAGAGATAGAGAGAGGGGGAGAGAGTGAGGTGGAAAGGAGAGAGAGGGGGTGAGAGAGGGGGGAGTGAGAGGAGAGGGGGGGAGTGAGAGAGAGATAGAGAGAGGGGGAGAGAGTGAGGTGGGAGTGAGAGATAGAGAGAGGGGGAGAGAGTGAGAAGGGAAGGAGAGAGAGAGGGGGGGAGTGAGAGGAAGGGGAAGAGAGTGAGGTGGGAAGGAGAGAGAGAGGGGAGAGAAAGAGACTGAGACTCTCTCAATGTCACTACAAATCAAGGCGTGGCAGACCAATTCCACAGCCCACAGCACAAGGAGATATCCAGCAAAGCTATCACTAAAAATGCTCACAAAATAAAAAACTAGCAGGTGCGCTGATCAACATTTTGGTGTAGCCCTCTAGCTGCCCTACTGTAACTCAGCTTTAATATGGTAAAGGTAAAAACACTACAATGATCAAACTCACATTGTGTGAAGATAGATAAAGCATAAGGATTCCACTGTGGCCGCACTTCTATAACCACCTCAAGACCACCTAACCGCTGGATCCTGGCAGCACATCCGAGTCTATCCACCACCATGCTCATCGTGCAGATCCTAATGCGCATGCTACCGGTCAAGCCGGCGCTGCTCTTTGAGGACATACAAACCCACACGAGCAAGATACAGGGGGGAAGAGGGCGAGGACGTTACACAGATGCCATGCCAATGCGTTTTGGAATGACCTTCCTCTGGTCTTTAAAGGTATCACTAAAGCCTGTCCAATGAGGACCCGATACAGTGGCTGGAGCTGCTGTGCTTGTCCCCGTTGCTGGAATGATTGGGTTCAGGTAAGAAACGGGGGGAGGGGGGGGGGCTGCAGCACAGAAGGTTTTTCACCTTAATGCATAGAATGCATTAGGGGAAAAACCGTGAGGGTTTACAACCCCTTTAAAGGTTAGCGTCCGGCTGACAGAGTCAATTGAAAAACAAACAATAAGGATGCTATGCCTTTTTATATAAAACATACTCTGCCGCTGTAAGTTATTGGTTAATCAGATAGGCACAAACAATCGGAGATATGGTCTAACTACAGCTTAGAGAATAATTCCAGGTATGGATATTTCATACATAGTTATATTGGTGCAGTTTGGACCAATCTACTATAGATCATACCTGGCCGATCCCGCTGGAAATCACTGAAGTAAGTATCGTTACTCCAGTGATCTCTACTTGCTTTGGGGTCTCATGTTGAGCGGCTGTCCTGCTAAATTGTTAACAGAGGAGGTCAGATGCTTATCACAGGCACCATTCGGAAATGCTTTACATTTTGTGATTGAATGCAAATTGTTTGCCAATTGAACAAAATGGAGAGCCTGACATCACCACCATACCTCTTTCAATCAGAGATCGCTTCGCATTTATTCAGAAAATGCAAATTATTGTCTGAGTGCTCAGTGCACGACCCCCACAAGCAAGTTGGGACCTCTGGAAAAATGGTGTCAACTTCAGTGTTTTCCAGCTTCCAGGGGCATCAGACAGGTATGGTTTATACATAGTTATATTGATCCAAGCTGGACCAATGTAACTATGTATAGAATATCCATACCTGGAATTCCTTAAAAGAAAAAGGAAAAAAGCACTGCCCATTTATTAAGCACAGCTCTGTAGAAGCATGGGGGGGTTAGCAATGCAAGAGCCTATATATTGCACCTGGAATGCACTGATCCCAGTTGCAATGCATTTTTTATGTTAATAGCGATGTTAAAATGCTCCCCGCTCCCCTCCGAAAGGTGCCAAATGTGAGAGGGGTGGAGGGTTCTGAAAAACGGAAGTTCCATTTTTGGGTGGAACTCCGCTGTCATGGATATGCACTAATGTCTGTCTGCCATCTTACCTTCCTCCTCATGTGTTCATCTTAGAGGCCAGACGCCTTCACCTGGCTTCCCTTATAATCTCCTCCCAGCCTGACTCCACCCCAGGCCCTATCACAGAACACTATATTAACCTGTGCACTGCAAGCCTGCTTTGCTGATCAACGTGTTTGTTAAGCATTGTGTGTTTGGGTTCCTGCCTGCCGTGTGCTACGTCTGTCTCTCTGTTACGATATTAGCTTGTTGCTGACTATCCCTGTCTGCTTGTGACCCTTGACCTTCGGTTTGTCTTTCGTTTATCCTTGTCTGCTTGTTGCCCTGACCTTGGCTTTTCCCCTCACTATTCTTGTATCCTGTGCTGCTGCTTCCCCTCTCTCCTCCTTACCCTTTGGGGCGTGAGCTAGGGGACTCTAGGGGCCGCAACCCGGACCCAGCCTGCAGCGTAACATCCTCACCACTAGAGGCTCTGGAGAAGACCTGCTGGGTCTTAGACTCCACGCCCTGGGGAATCTCGGCTCTAGCTTCCTGTAGGATCCCGGTTGTGCTCCTCTGGTCCCGCTTTCCACAACCACCTAGTTTCCTATCCGCAGCAGTCAGCCATAGGATTCACTACCTTGTGGTGCACTCCTGACCCCCTACGGTGTGCATCTGTCATCTGGCCACAGGTGACCTGACAGTTTGATCAGCCATGGACCCGGCTGACATGCAGCTCCCCGCAGATGATCCATTACAGGGCATAGTCCGTAGACTTGAGACCCAGGAATCTGATCAGACTCAGGTGATTCGATTCCTCCAAGTTCTGGCTTCTCACATCGAGCAGCTTCAGGTCTCCTTGGGAACCCCAAATCCGCAACCTCAAGTACAACCAGCAGGTGCGCCTTTCGCACCAGTCGCAGCCACACACTCACTAGAACTGCCAGCTCCATTCCGTTTCTCTGGGGACTCCAAGGCCTGCAGGGGGTTTCTCAGCCAATGTACAATTCATTTTGAGCTTCAGCCTCAAAACTTCCTGTCTGATCGGGCTAAGGTAGCCTATATCATCTCCCTCCTCTCCTGTGAAGCTTTACCCGCTGACCCCACAACCCGGAAGTGGTCTGCTGGTTTGTTCCAGCTAAGTCGTCCCCCGCTCCGCTATTGTGAGTGAGTGGTTCCGCTCCATGGTGAACACCGACGACTCCTGAGAAGAGGCTCAGAGACACCACCTTCCCTCCATCTCTGGACATACAGCATTACATCTCTGGGATAAGCGGATGAACTTTACTACCCTGGACCCCCTTTCAGATAAGCTCACCTTTACTCTTCTTTTCTGAGTGCATTACCTCTACTTGGTTTTATATTTTAATAAATTTCACTGACTGCTACGCTTAGAAGGCGCTGCTTTTTTGTCTTTTTTGTCCTGTAAGGCTTTAGCCTGGGCTGCCCCTCTGTGGGAAAAGAATGATCCGGTGGTCCCCAGCCTGTCCGACTTATTGGAGCTCTTTCGTAACATCTTCGAGGAGCCGGCTCGGGCTTCTTCAGCAGCTAATGCCCTCTTACGTCTTCGCCAAGAATCTAGTTCTGTGGGACAATATGCTCTTCAGTTCCGTATCCACACAGCTGAATTGAGCTGGAACAATGAGGCCCTGGTCGCTACCTTTTTACATGGCCTCTCTGACCGAGTGAAAGACAAATTAGCAGGAAGAGCCATCCCCGTCGGTCTGGACGATGTAATTTCTTTGTGCAATCAGATCGACATTCGTTTTCAGGAGAGGTCCCTAGAGAAAAGACGCCAGCACTCCCTGGACCCTAGCCAGTCTGAGCTCCCCTCCCTTCGTCCCGTGGAGCATCTTCTGCCTGCTGAGGAGCCTATGCAGCTGGGCCAGACCAGACTAACCCCCGAAGAACATGCTAGGCGCAGAACTCGGGGCTTGTGCCTCTATTGTGGGGGCAAGGGTCATTTTCGTGACTCCTGCTCGCTTCTGTCCGGGAAACGCTCGGTTCTCATACATTTGGAAGGTGGAGTATTGGACCCAGAAACATCACCTTCTCGTCTTCCCCTGCCGGTGTGCCTTCATGTAGGTACTTCTCCTCAATCAACCCTTGCATATCTGGATTCCGAGGCTGCCGGCAATTTTATGGATTGGGGAACTGCTTCTTCCATGAAGCTTACCCTTTCACCTCTCGCTACCCCATTGGTAGTCTCGGCAATTGATGGCACTGTTCTCCCAGGGGGCCCTATTCGCTTCCAGACGCTACCCATTAGGATGTCGGTAGGGATTCTCCACCAGGAGTGGATATCCTTTCTCATTCTACCCAAGGCCTCTACCCCCATTGTATTGGGCCTCCCTTAGCTACAGCTCCACTCTCCACATGTGGACTGGGTCTCTGGGAAGGTCCTGGCTTGGGGTCCCTCATGTTTCTCGTCATGTCTTCTCAAGGTGGCCCCCAGGGAGAGACTTCCGGTTGCTACCACTTCTGTTTCTTCTTGCAGCATACAGCGATTACCGGGACGTGTTCTGTAAGAAATCAGCTGAGGTGCTTCCTCCCCACAGGTCTTTTGACTGTGCTATTGACCTTGTCCCCGGAGCAACTCTGCCCAAGGGTCGTACCTACCCTCTGTCCATCCCAGAGACCCAGGCCATGTCTGAGTATGTCGCAAAGAATCTGGAGAGAGGTTTCATCCGGAAATCCGCATCGCCTGCAGGGGCAGGGTTCTTTTCCATTTCCAAAAAGGATGGTACCCTAAGACCCTGTATCGACTATCGAGGTTTAAACGTGGTTACTATTAAAAATCGATACCCCATACCCTTAATATCTGAGTTATTCGATAGGTTGAAGGGTGCCTCCATTTTCACCAAGTTGGATCTCAGAGGCGCGTACAATCTCATTCGAATACAGGAGGGTGACGAATGGAAGACTGCATTCAACACTAGAGACGGGCATTACGAATACCTGGTGATGCCTTTTGGTTTGTGTAATGCCCCAGCGGTGTTTCAAAACTTCGTCAATGAAATCTTCAGAGATCTGCTGTACCAATTTGTTGTCATCTATCTGGATGACATCCTGATCTTTTCTGAAAATCTGCTCGTCCACAGAAACCATGTCCACACTGTACAGCGTCTTAGAGAGAACAATCTCTATACCAAGCTGGAGAAATGTTCCTTTGAATGTTCTGAGGTCCTGTTTCTGGGGTGCTTTGTCTCATTATCGGGTCTTCGTATGGATCCTGGGAAGGTCTTGGCTATTACAAACTGGCCTCTTCCTGCTAGCCTCTAGGCCACACAGCGCTTTCTTGGCTTCACAAAATATTATAGGTAGTTCATAAGGAATTACTCTTCCATTGCCGTGCCTATTATCGCTTTGACCAAGAAGGGTGCGAATGCCAAAGACTGGCCTCCCGAAGCTGTCTCTGCATTTCACGACCTGAAACAGGACTTTGTTTCTGGACCTCTCTTGAGGAGACCAAATCCTGGGGATGCATTTTTTATTGAAGTGGACGCTTCCTCAATGGGGGTGGGAGCTGTGCTTCTTCAATTCTTTGAGAAGAAATGTCAACCATGTGCGTTCTTCTCCAAAAAAAAACTCAGGCAGAGAGGAATTATGCCATCGGTGATCGGGAACTTCTCGCAATTAAATTGGCGTTAGAGGAGTGGCGTCATCTCTTGGAGGGTTCCCCTCACTCCATAACGATCTTTACGGATCGCAAGAATTTACAGTATCTACAGAATGCTAAACGTCTGAATCCCAGACAGGCCAGGTGGAGTCTCTTCTTTGCCCGTTTTAATTTCACGATTACCTACAAACCTGGTTCCTGCAATGGTTGGGCAGATGCGCTCTCTAGGTCATTTGACACTTTGGACGAGGAGTCCGCCCCTGAACCTGACATCCGCTTTTCACCAGGTGACCTGACATCCGCTTTAAGTGATTTGGTAACTGGCCACAGGCCATAATGAACTATAGGGTTTTACCACCCCCAAACCTCAAATCTAAATGAGCCTTACTGTCCTAAACCCCCTATTAGTCTGCTTTCACACCAACACACTGTGGTTTACCCACACTGTGAGTGTAGCGCAATGCACCTACAGCTCTCCTGTGGGTTACCTGCACTGGGCCATAGAATTCTATAACATCTTGCAGGTGTGGTAAACTTTCTGAAAGCGCACCAAAACTCCCGCATTTAGGAACTGTTGTGTGCGATTTCAGAAAGTGCACCAAACCCGTAGAATATAGTAGAAGTCTATGGCTCAGTACGGCTGACCCGCAGGAAAGCTGTAGGTGCATTGTGCGGCACTTGCGGATGAGTGTGAAAGCAATCTAATAAAATTTTTTTATAAGTGCTAATATGCCCATTGCAAAAGAGCAGTGTATGTGATGTTAAATACACTGACTTTTTTCCTCTTCTATCTTCTGCTGGCATCACTCTCCAGGCTGCTGGAAAGGTCCTAGGTGAAGTGCATTTGGTGTCACTACACTTAGGACTGGAGGTGGCGATACAGAGGAAGCATCAGCTTACTGTATGTGGCTCCTGCTCCCTCCGTGGCCGCCGTCTCCATACACTCCATGCTGTGGGGTGACGGGTCAGCAACCCATTTATCAAGATCTGAGCTTGCCAACCCACTATCCCAGAGCAAGGACATGTGCTACCCAGGTTTTAGGCCAAGGGCCACAGATGGAGCACCCTCACCTTAAGTAAGGAGAACTCTGTAAGACCTCACAGGCTGCACACCACAGCCTTCATTTTATGAATAGGGTGTACATTTCAGGCCGTAGTGCAGAGCTGGTATTGGTATCCACTCTCCTCTATAAATCAGCCCCCTGATGTAAAAGGGTGCAACGTACTGGACTGCATATTTGGTTCCCTACAATTATAAGGAAAGTAAAAACCTGAGGCAATGTTCCCTGAGATATAAAGGCAAATCACCCATCCAAAAAAGATAGAGGCGTCTTGGAGACATTTCAAGACTATAATAAAAAACAATCCTGTTTTAGGCCAACTCAAACTGCTGAAGCACACACACTGCACAAAAAGAAAGCTCTATCTGTCTCAAAAAGATGATAAACATTTAGTTTGAGTTCAGTGTTACATAACCATGCAATTGTCATTCAAAGTGCGACATCGCTAAAAACTGACAATTGGCCTGAGCAGGAAGGAGGTGAAAGTGGCCAGTATTGAAGTGGTTAAAGCGATCTTAAAATCTTTTTTTTTTTTTTTTTAAATAACAAACACGTTACACTTACCTGCTCTGTGAAATGGTTTTGCACAGAGCAGCCCGTATCTTCCTCTTCTCAGGTCCCTCACTGGCGCTCCTGGCTCCTCCCTCTTGCTGTGTGCCCCCACAGCAAGCAGCTTGCTGTGGGGGCACCCAAGCAGGCATGCTCCTGAGTCATGGCTGTCTGTGTCCATTCACACATGAACCCGCCTCTCGGCCCCATCCCCTCTGTCTCCTGATTGGCTCACTGGCTGTGATGGACAGCAGCGGGAGCCAATGGCTGACAAAAAACAATCAGGAGTGCGAGTCCTCGGAGAGCCAAGGCTCTCGTGTACATCGCTGGATCAAGAGGGGGCTCAGGTAAGTATTGGGGGGGGCTGCTGCCCACAGATTTTTTTTAATCTAATGCATAGAATGCATTAACCACTTAAGGACCGAGCCTCTTTCTGAGATTTGGTGTTTACACGTTAAAAACATTTTTTTTGCTAGAAAATTACTTAGAACCTCCAAACATTATATATATTTTTTTCTAACACCCTAGAGAATAAACTGGCGGTCGTTGCAATACTTTTTGTCACACCGTATTTGCGCAGATTTTTTTTGGAAAGAATTCACATTTTTGATTTACAAAATAAGACAGCAGTAAAGTTAGCCCAATTTTTTTTTTATATTGTGAAAGATAATGTTACGTTAAGTAAATTGATACCTAACATGTCACGTTTCAAAATTGCGCCCCCTCGTGGAATGGCGACAACTTTTAAGCCTCGTACACATGGCCGAGAATCTCGTCAGGAAAAAACACGCCGTTTTTCTTGACGAGATTCTTGGACAAGAAACTTGTCCCGGCCGAGTGTACACACGCTCGATTCAAAGAACCCGCGGTTCTTTGAATGGAGCGAACGCGGTGACGTCATCGACTACGACGAGCGTGCACTCGTCACATTCTATTCCGTCGTCGCCACCTTGCTACACCCTACCTATGCCTAGGAAGCTACCGCGCATGCGTCAAAGTCATTTCGAGCATGCGCGGGTTTCCAAGGCGACAGGTAAGTGTACACACACACACTTTTCTCGTCGAGAAACATGCTGACGAGAATCTCGACGAGAAAATAGAGAGCAAGTTCTCTATTTTTCTCGTTGAGATTCTGGTCAGTTTTCCTCAGATCTCATATTTACACTCAAATGCAATAAAATAATAAAAATTTAATGTCATTTAAAAAAAAAAAAATGTTCCTTTAAGAGCTATGGGCGGAAGTGACGGTTTGATGTCGCTTCTGCCCTGCAACGATATGGAAACGGGTGGGGGTCATCTTTCCCTCACTCATCTCCATATCACAGACCAAGAAGGTTTCGATTGCTTCCGCCGCTACCGACGGCTCCGGTAAGCGTCGGAGGGCACCGGAGAGCGGTAGGGGGCCCTCTCCTGCCACCGATAAAAGTGATCTTGCGGCGAATCCCCTGCAGAAACCACTTTTATCTTGAAGCGGACCGCCCACTCTTGAAGAGGATACCGGGGTTAAAGTAGCTAGCTGCTACCATAACCCCGGTATTCCTCTTCAAAGTAGTGACGTAAAACGACGGTGGGCGGTCTGGAAGTGGTTAAAGTGGATGTAAACCATCACATATACCCAGTGAAGTGAAAAGCCTCAGATGATACACAGAGATTAAACAAATCTCCCTACATGAGTTTTACATGTATATCTGCTGTCTTCACCTTTATATATTCTTTAGAAAGTTCAGATCGTGTAAGGAGATTTTCTCTTCCTGTTCAGCACTGGAAGTGAAGTCCGGGCATACAGGCAAGACAGCTAATTGGAGGAAAGGCACATACCCCCCTACACATAGGCAGAGACTTGCAGAGCTGTCCTGTGACATGGCAAGCTCTCTGCTAATTTATTCATAGCAACCTCCCCCAAAACAAAATTCAGCCTGGTTTTATCTCAGTTGACAGAGAGCTTGTCAGAAGTTATCGGGCTGATAACAGAAGAACAGAGCAGGATAAAGCCACAGTACTTAGTGCTTTGAAGAGAGATAAGAAAAGCTGCAGATATATGTGCCCAGCTCAAATTTCATAAATCGGGTTTACATCCACTTTAACCACTTCCCGCCAGGCCTATAGCAGAATGACGGCCGGGCAGTGGTTCTGTTATCCTGACTGGGCGTCATATAATGTCCAGCAGGATAACATGCAGAGGCACGCAGCATGGCGATCACGAGTGCGGCGTGTCAGTCTGACACGCCGCATCTCCAATTGTGGTAAGGAGCATCTGACAGAGGCTTCTTACCACGTGATCAGCTGTGACCAATCACAGCTGATCATCGTGTGAACCAGGAAGTGTCGGTAAACGCCTTTCCTTGGTTCGCGCTGACAGGGAGAGATGACCGGCGGCTCTCCTTTGCAGAGGGGCGGGTCTGTTATGATAATCAGCTTATTGATTATCAGCACAGCCCCCATCAGATGTGCCCATCAGCTGCCAATCAGTGCCCAACAGCTTCCAGTCAGTGCCCCCTCAAAAAAACCTCAGTGCCCACCACAGTGCCAATCGGTGCCCACCACAGTGCCAGTCAGTGCCCAGCAGTAACACCTGTCAGTACCTCATCATCGGTGCTGCCCATCAGTGCTATATATTAGTGTCCATCTGTGCCACTTACAGTGCCCATCAGTGCTGCATATCAGTGCCGCCTATCAGTGCCCATCAATTCTACAAATCATTGCCTCCTCATTAGTGCCGCCTTATCAGTGCCAACTCATCAGTGCCCATCAGCGAAGGAGAAAACATTTTTTTTGACAGAAACTAAAAAAAAAAGCACTCATTCCCTGGCAACAATGCCAATTACAGTTACAGTCCCAGTCTCAGCTGCTAAAGGGTCAGAGTATTTGTCAATCAAAAAAAATCCACTATAAGGAAGATTATCACATGACACCTATATGTATATAACAGATTGTAGATATCAGAATATTTTATTTTAGTATATTAACTACTTGCTTACTGGGCACATAAACCCCCTTCCTGCCCAGGCCAATTTTCAGCTTTCAGCGCTGTCACGCTTTGAATGACAATTGCGCGGTCGTGCGACGTGGCTCCCAAACAAAATTGGCGCCCTTTTTTCCCACAAATAGAGCTTTCTTTTGGTGGTATTTGATCATCTCTGCGGTTTTTTTATTTTTTGCGCTATAAACAAAAAAAGAGCGACGGTTTTGAAAAAAACACAATATTTTTTTACTTTTTGCTATAATAAATATCCGAATTTCAAAAAAAATAAATAATAATTTTTCCTCAGTTTAGTCCGATACGTATTCTTCTACATATTTTTGGTAAAAAAAAAAAAAAATCGCAATAAGCGTTTATTGATTGGTTTGCGCAAAAGTTTTAGCGTCTACAAAATAGGGGATAGTTTTATAGCATTTTTATTAATATTTTTTTTTTTACTAGTAATGGCGGCGATCAGCGATTTTTATTGCGACTGCGACATTATGGCGGACACATCGGACACTTTTGACACCATTTTGGGACTATTGTCATTTTTACAGCGACCAGTGCTATAAAAATGCACTGGTTACTGTAAAAATGACACTGGCAGTGAAGGGGTTAACACTAGGGGCGAGGAAGGGGTTAAATGTGTGCCCTGGGAGTGATTACTACTGTGTGAGGAGAGGGGACTGACTGGGGGAGATGACCGATCTGTGTCCCTATGTACAAGGGACACAGCATCGGTCTCCTCTCCCTGACAGGACATGGATCTGTGTGTTTACACACACAGATCCACATCCTTGTCTGTGTACCGGCTGATCGCGGGTACCTGGTGGACATCGCGGCCGCCAGGCACGCGTAGCGGCATCTCAGTGAGGCGCCGGGTGCACTCGCGCGCCCCCCAGTGGCCGGAATAGCCGAGGCCGTCTAATGACGGCCTCCCGGATTTCTAGAGCCACCTTGAGGCCGTCATTTGTACATGGCCCGGCTCTCAGGTGGTTAAAAACAAAAATTGTAAAACATCAATTTCATAAATATTCTTATTGCAACATCCATATTTTTTGATGTGTCTTGCACTGTTCACCCGCTTCTTCAGGACGGGGAGGTGAGATTTTATACATCAATTGATATATTAGGGGAGTGGGGATACCAGGGAGCATAACGTGTGCAAAAATGCTCTACAGGGTTCGGTGAGGAAGCATATGTATATAAATAAAGCATATATATATAAATATATAATGTATACACTTTGATGTCCAAATCTGTAAACAATCGAATAACCATAAGTTCCCTTCTGATCATTTTGAACTCCATTTAGAAAAAAATTGAATAAACTGAGTTGATCAGCCAGGTCAAAATATTATCGATTGTTTTGCATCGACCTGCAAAAAAATACTTTGATCACAAATACGATCGTATTTCAATCAATCAGATTATAAGATTGCATAATGCAGAGATAGGATCAATAATGTACAATCAAAAGTTATGATCATATCTTGACCATCAATCAAAATCCACATTCCTGTGTGTGGCATATCGATCAAATGGGTTAACTATAAATTGATTATTCCTACTGGAAGAGATTGATCGGAAAATAAACTGATTGTTTATCGAAACAGATATAACCACCATTATACTGATATAACTCTCAATTGACTGTAGTGGACGGAATGAAAGCAGCCTATTAACAAGGGTCTCAGAGAGCAGAAACTAGATATTTATTTAAAAATAAATAAAATGAAATTTTTATATTATTAAATAAAAAAACAGGTATTTATTTAGGAAGCCTTGCATAGTTACATTTTGGGTCTGTTCACATTTTGAGAATTGCCCTTAGGGAATTATTTACACAATTTTAGTGTTTGGGTTTATAGCCATTAAAAAAAAATAAAAATGTCCCCACTTCCAGACCGGCAGTTGGCAAATGACAGTTGGAGTTTGAATTTGTTTTCTGGCTAACTGACATCGCTAACACAGATATTTGTATCCATGTCTAAAAAGACTTGAATATTACACTCACACAGCTGAAAATAAAGACCCCTATCCTTGTGTTAAATCTTTATTCATTAAACTAATTATAGAAGAAATAAGAAAAACAAAGGGTTTGCTGATTGCATTTAATCTGATAAAATAAAATAAAATTTAGCATCTCTGTTTGGTTTCTATAGGCTTATCCATATCTTTCAATGCTTATAAATGAATTCCAATACAATATGTAGCAATTTCCATCCAGTAATTTTCCCAGACCAAACTAATTCATCTGCTAGAGCAGTTTACAGGGGTGTATTTTTCCTGTGTTTTCCATTGCAAAGCCTGGGTGAGGTGTCCATGGCAACCACAGAACACTGTGACATCATATTAACAGCTCCAGCTGAGGAGGTAAACAGCCTGCAGCCTCACTGCTCCTGACAGAAGTCTCTGACCTCAGTACAGTGCAGACCGTTAGATGCATTCTACTATGTTCACAAAGCTTCTTAGTATTTTGATGTTTTTCATCTGTTGGCAGATCACAACAGTGAATGCTTATGTTCTTGCAGAAAAGGAACAAACAAATGAAAAGCATTTATGCCCGTCTATTCCGATTTATGAAAGTGTGGCTTATGCCACCGATATGACCATAGAACTGCCTTGTAGGTGCAGACCAGACACAAACACACCTGTTTACTGGTTCTATAAAAAATCAGTGAACAGTGTAGGAACTCAGATGCTGACACCAGATGGAACAAAGAAGTCTCTTCATGTGGAGTCGAAGATCGTCACCAAAGTGTATAACGTCATCATACATAAGGCTCGCGTAAAAGACTCGGGAATTTACATATGTGGAAACGGCGATGGTGCCTACTTCTGGGGGTACGACCTTGATGTGCAGGATACCTCAAATGCTTATGTGGCATTTAAAGAGCACCACCAAGACCCCCAGCCAGACCTCAAAACGGAGCACCTGACAGCCTTTACCGCTTTCTGGAACTGGGAAAAGTGTGACCGCTGTGATGTCACCGGGGAACAAAGAAAGATAGGCTTTTGCTATGTCAGTAGTGCCTATCTTGAACCAAGGCACATGTTCTCACAGAGCAGCGTTGTTCCCTGCGGCTCACATGGGATTCCTGACAACCTGCGAAAGGAAATTTCCGATCGAAGACCAGAAATATTCATCAGGAGTTGTAATACCCCCTGTCACATAAGGGTTCCAGGGTTAAAAGGTACCGCCAAATACTGGATACACAAAATAAGCAAGATTAAGAATTATATCCCATTCCTCTCCAAGGCTCCGACTGAAAAACATACACACACCTTGGGGAGCAGCCTTACTCTTGCCTGCCCAGGTGCCAAACCAGGAGATGCTGTTGCCTGGGATAAAAAGGACAAAAAATTCTACAAATCAGACTATCTGATTGGCCAAAAGAAGGCGACACGTATCTTCATAGATCACGGCAATAATCTCAACTTTCAATATGCCCGGTACAGCGATGAAGCAACATATTACTGTTGGCTGCAAGGGAAGCTTAAAGCTGGCATCAAACTGACCCTTCAAGCGGACCCAACAGAAAAGCGAAAGTTCTCTGATGCTGACTCCATCCTCGCATTGAGAATTATTGGTGTCAGTTTTGCCATCTTTTGCCTTATTTTTGTGATGGTCCATTGCATAAAATGCAGCGCCTATAATTTTAGGTGGTCACCATCACCATGCATAGCAGACATGGTCTGAGGAGTTGTTCGTGGATCACTAGAAGTCACATCTGTACCATGTGATTAGCTCTGACCAATCAGAGCTAATCACTACAAAACAAACTGAATGAGAGAGTAGGAAGGAGAGAGAGAGAGAGGGGGAGAGAAAGGGTGGGGGAGAGAGAGGGAAAAGATAGAGGGGGAGAGAGAGGGGGGGAGAAAGAGATAGGGGAGACGGAGGAGAGAGTGAGAGGGGAGATAGAGGGGTGAGAGAGGAGGGGGGATATGAGAGATAGAGGGGGTAGATAAAGAGATAGGGGAGACTGGGAGTGAGAGAGAGGGGGGAGTGAGAGAGAGGGGAGTGAGAGGAGAGAGGTGGGAGTGAGAGATAGAGAGAGGGGGAGAGAGAGAGGTGGGAGTGAGAGGAGAGAGGGGGGAGTGAGAGAGAGATAGAGAGAGGGGGAGAGAGTGAGGTGGAAAGGAGAGAGAGGGGGAGAGAGTGAGGTGGGAGTGAGAGATAGAGAGAGGGGGAGAGAGTGAGGAGGGAAGGAGAGAGAGAGGGGGGAGTGAGAGGAAGGGGGAGAGAGTGAGGTGGGAAGGAGAGAGAGTGAGGTGGGAAGGAGAGAGAGAGAGAGGGGAGAGAAAGAGACTGAGACTCTCTCAATGTCACTACAAATCAAGGCGTGGCAGACCAATTCCACAGCCCACAGCACAAGGAGATATCCAGCAAAGCTATCACTAAAAATGCACACAAAATAAAAAACTAGCAGGTGCGCTGATCAACATTTTGGTGTAGCCCTCCAGCTGGCTATTGGTGATAATTAGACAAGTTAAATGGTGTTGCTGCTCTCTATGGATCCTCTGGGTGGCAGGGACACATCTAGACAAAACACAAAAGAGAGCGCAAAGCTGCCCTACTGTAACTCAGCTTTAATATGGTGAAGGTAAAAACACTACAATGATCAAACTCACATTGTGTGAAGATAGATAAAGCATAAGGATTCCACTGTGGCCGCACTTCTATAACCACCTCAAGACCACCTAACCGCTGGATCCTGGCAGCACATCCGAGTCTATCCACCACCATGCTCATTGTGCAGATCCTAATGCGCGTGCTACCGGTCAAGCCGGCGCTGCTCTTCGAGGACATACAAACCCACACGAGCAAGATACAGGGGGGAAGAGAGCGAGGACGTTACACAGTTGCCATGCCAATGCGTTTTGGAATGACCTTCCTCAGGTAAATTAAAGGTATCACTAAAGCCTGTCCATTGAGGACCCGATACAGTGGCTGGAGCTGCTGTGCTTGTCCCTGTTGCTGGAATGATCGGGTTCAGGTAGGAAACGGGGGGGGGGGGCTGCAGCACAGAAGGTTTTTCACCTTAATGCATAGAATGCATTAGGGGAAAAACCGTGAGAGTTTACAACCCCTTTAAAGGTTAGCGTCCGGCTGACAGAGTCAATTGAAAGACAAACAATAAGGATGCTATGCCTTTTTATATAAAACATACTCTGCCGCTGTAACTTATTGGTTAATTAGATAGGCACAAACAGGCACCATTCGGAAATGCTTTACATTTTGTGATTGAATGCAAATTGTTTGCCAATTGAACAAAATAGAGAGCCTGACATCACCACCATACCTCTTTCAATCAGAGATCGCTTCGCATTTATTCAGAAAATGCAAATCATTGTCTGAGTGCTCAGTGCACGACCCCCACAAGCAAGTTGGGACCTCTGGAAAAATGGTGTCAACTTCAGTGTTTTCCAGCTTCCAGGGGCATCGGACATGTATGGTTTATACATAGTTATATTGATCCAAGCTGGACCAATGTAACTATGTATAGAATATTCATACCTGGAATTCCTTAAAAGAAAAAGGAAAAAAGCACTGCCCATTTATTAAGCACAGCTCTGTAGAAGCATGGGGGGGGGAGGTTAGCAATGCAAGAGCCTATATATTGCACCTGGAATGCACTGATCCCAGTTGCAATGCATTTTTTATGTTAATAGCGATGTTAAAATTCTCCCCGCTCCCCTCCGAAAGGTGCCAAATGTGAGAGGGGTGGAGGGTTCCGAAAAGCGGAAGTTCCATTTTTGGGTGGAACTCCGCTGTCATGGATATGCACTAATGTCTGTCTGCCATCTTACCTTCCTCCTCATGTGTTCATCTTAGAGGCCAGACCCCTTCACCTGGCTTCCTTTATAATCTCCTCCCAGCCTGACTCCACCCCAGGGCCTATCACAGAACACTATATTAACCTGTGCACTGCAAGCCTGCTTTGCTGATCAACGTGTTTGTTAAGCATTGTGTGTTTGGGTTCCTGCCTGCCGTGTGCTATGTCTGGCTCTCTGTTATGATATTGGCTTGTTCCTGACTATCCCTGTCTGCTTGTGACCCTTGACCTTCGGTTTGTCTTTCGTTTATCCTTGTCTGCTTGTTGCCCTGACCTTGGCTTTTCCCCTCACTATTCTTGTATCCTGTGATGCTGCTTCCCCTCTCTCCTCCTTACCCTTTGGGGCGTGAGCTAGGGGACTCTAGGGGCCACGACCCGTACCCAGCCTGCAGCGTAACATCCTCACCACTAGAGGCTCTGGAGAAGACCTGCTGGGTCTTAGACTCCACGCCCTGGGGAATCTCGGCTCTAGCTTCCTGTAGGATCCCGGTTGTGCTCCTCTGGTCCCGCTTTCCACAAGCACGTAGTTTCCTATCCGCAGCAGTCAGCCATAGGGTTCACAACCTTGTGATGCACTCCTGACCCCCTACGGTGTGCATCTGTCATCTGGCCACAGGTGACCTGACAGTTTGATCAGCCATGGACCCGGCTGACATGCCGCTCCCCGCGGATGATCCATTACAGGGCATAGTCCGTAGACTTGAGACCCAGGAATCTGATCAGACTCAGGTGATTCGATTCCTCCAAGTTCTGGCTTCTCACTTCGAGCAGCTTCAGGTCTCTCCTTGGGAACCCCAAATCCGCAACCTCAAGTACAACCAGCAGGTGCGCCTTTCGTACCAGTCGCAGCCACACACTCACTAGAACTGCCAGCTCCGTTCCGTTTCTCTGGGGACTCCAAGGCCTGCAGGGAGTTTCTCAGCCAATGTACAATTCATTTTGAGCTTCAGCCTCAAAACTTCCTGTCTGATCGGGCTAAGGTAGCCTATATCATCTCCCACCTCTCCTGTGAAGCTTTAGCCTGGGCTGCCCCCCTGTGGGAAAAGAATGATCCGTCGGTCTGGACGATGTAATTTCTTTGTGCAATCAGATCGACATTCGTTTTCAGGAGAGGTCCCTAGAGAAAAGACGCCAGCACTCCCTGGACCCTAGCCAGTCTGAGCTCCCCTCCCTTCATCCCGTGAAGCATCTTCTGCCTGCTGAGGAGCCTATGCAGCTGGGCCGGACCAGACTAACCCCCGAAGAACATGCTAGGCGCAGAACTCGGGGCTTGTGCCTCTATTGTGGGGGCAAGGGTCATTTCGTGACTCCTGCTCGCTTCTGTCCGGGAAACACTCGGTCCTCATACATTTGGAAGGTGGAGTATTGGACCCAGAAACATCACCTTCTCGTCTTCTCCTGCTGGTGTGCCTTCATGTAGGTACTTCTCCTCAATCAACCCTTGCATATCTGGATTCCGGGGCTGCCGGCAATTTTATGGATTGGGGAACTGCTTCTTCCATGAAGCTTACCCTTTCACCTCTCGCTACCCCATTGGTAGTCTCGGCAATTGATGGCACTGTTCTCCCAGGGGGCCCTATTCGCTTCCAGACGCTACCCATTAGGATGTCGGTAGGGATTCTCCACCAGGAGTGGATATCCTTTCTCATTCTACCCAAGGCCTCTACCCCCATTGTATTGGGCCTCCCTTAGCTACAGCTCCACTCTCCACATGTGGACTGGGTCTCTGGGAAGGTCCTGGCTTGGGGTCCCTCATGTTTCTCGTCATGTCTTCTCAAGGTGGCCCCCAAGGAGAGACTTCCGGTTGCTACCACTTCTGTTTCTTCTTGCAGCATACAGCGATTACCGGGACGTGTTCTGTAAGAAATCAGCTGAGGTGCTTCCTCCCCACAGGTCATTTGACTGTGCTATTGACCTTGTCCCCGGAGCAACTCTGCCCAAGGGTCGTACCTACCCTCTGTCCATCCCAGAGACCCAGGCCATGTCTGAGTATGTCGCAAAGAATCTGGAGAGAGGTTTCATCCGTAAATCCGCATCGCCTGCAGGGGCAGGGTTCTTTTTCATTTCCAAAAAGGATGGTACCCTAAGACCCTGTATCGACTATCAAGGTTTAATTGTGGTTACTATTAAAAATCGATACCCCTTACCCTTAATATCTGAGTTATTCGATAGGTTGAAGGGTGCCTCCATTTTCACCAAGTTGGATCTCAGAGGCGCGTACAATCTCATTCGAATACGGGAGGGTGACGAATGGAAGACTGCATTCAACACTAGAGACGGGCATTACGAATACCTGGTGATGCCTTTTGGTTTGTGTAATGCCCCAGCCGTGTTTCAAAACTTTGTCAATGAAATCTTCAGAGATCTGCTGTACCAATTTGTTGTCATCTATCTGGATGACATCCTGATCTTTTCTGAAAATCTGCTCGTCCACAGAAACCATGTCCACACTGTACTTCAGCATCTTAGAGAGAACAATCTCTATGCCAAGCTGGAGAAATGTTCCTTTGAATGTTCTGAGGTCCTGTTTCTGGGGTGCTTTGTCTCATGTTCGGGTCTTCGTATGGATCCTGGGAAGGTCTTGGCTATTACCAATTGGCCTCTTCCTGCTAGCCTCAAGGCCACACAGCGCTTTCTTGGCTTCACAAATTATTATAGGTAGTTCATAAGGAATTACTCTTCCATTGCCGCGCCTATTATCGCTTTGACCAAGAAGGGTGCGAATGCCAAAGACTGGCCTCCCGAAGCTGTCTCTGCATTTCACAACCTGAAACAGGACTTTGTTTCTGGACCTCTCTTGAGGAGACCAAATCCTGGGGGTTGCATTTTTTATTGAAGTGGATGCTTCCTCAATGGGGGTGGGAGCTGTGCTTCTTCAATTCTTTGAGAAGAAACGTCAACCATGTGCGTTCTTCTCCAAAAAAAATTCTCAGGCAGAGAGGAATTATGCCATCGGTGATCGGGAACTTCTCGCAACTAAATTGGCGTTAGAGGAGTGGCGTCATCTCTTGGAGGGTTCCCCTCACTCCATAACGATCTTTACGGATCACAAGAATTTACAGTATCTACAGAATGCTAAACGTCTGAATCCCAGACAGGCCAGGTGGAGTCTCTTCTTTGCCCGTTTTAATTTCACGATTACCTACAAACCTGGTTCCTGCAATGGTCAGGCAGATGCGCTCTCTAGGTCATTTGACACTTTGGACGAGGAGTCCGCCCCTGAACCTGACATCCGCTTTTCACCAGGTGACCTGACATCCGCTTTAAGTGATTTGGTAACTGGCCACAGGCCATAATGAACTATAGGGTTTTACCACCCCCAAACCTCAAATCTAAATGAGCCTTACTGTCCTAAACCCCCTATTAGTCTGCTTTCACAACAACAAACTGTGGTTTACCCACACTGTGAGTGTAGCGCAATGCACCTACCGCTCTCCTGTGGGCTACCTGCACTGGGCCATAGAATTCTATAACATCTTGCAGATGTGGTAAACTTTCTGAAAGCGCACCAAAACTCCCGTATTTAGGAACTGTTGTGTGCGATTTCAGAAAGTGCACCAAACCCGTAGAATATGGAAGTCTATGGCTCAGTACGGCTGACCCGCAGAAAAGCTGTAGGTGCAATGTGCGGCACTTGCGGATGAGTGTGAAAGCAATCTAATAAAAAAATGTTATAAGTGCTGATATGCCCATTGCAAAAGAGCAGTGTATGTGATGTTAAATACACTGACCTTTTTCCTCTTCTATCTTCTGCAGGCTGCTGGAAAGGTCCTAGGTGAAGTGCATTTGGTGTCACTACACTTAGGACTGGAGGCGGCGATACAGAGGAAGCATCAGCTTACTGTATGTGGCTCCTGCTCCCTCCGTGGCCACCGTCTCCATACACTCCATGCTATGGGGTGACGGGTCAGCAACCCATTTATCAAGATCTGAGCTTGCCAACCCACTATCCCAGAGCAAGGACATGTGCTACCCAGGTTTTAGGCCATGGGCCTCAGATGGAGCACCCTCACCTTAAGTAAGGAGAACTCTGTGAGATCTCACAGGCTGCACACCACAGCCTTCATTTTATGAATAGGGTGTACATTTCAGGCCGTAGTGCAGAGCTGGTATTGGTATCCACTCTCCTCTATAAATCAGCCCCCTGATGTAAAAGGATGCAACGTACTGGACTGCATATTTGGTTCCCTACAATTATAAGGAAAGTAAAAACCTGAGGCAATGTTCCCTGAGATATAAAGGAAAATCACCCATCCAAAAAAGATAGAGGCGTCTTGGAGACATTTCAAGACTATGACCATGCAATTGTCATTCAAAGTGCGACAGCGCTAAAAACTGACAATTGGCCTAAACAGGAAGAAGGTGAAAGAGGCCAGTATTGAAGTGGTTAAAGCGATCTTAAAATCTTTAAAAAAAATAAAAATAAAATAACAAACACGTTACACTTACCTGCTCTGTGAAATGGTTTTGCACAGAGCAGCCCGTATCTTCCTCTTCTCAGGTCCCTCACTGGCGCTCCTGGCTCCTCCCTCTTGCTGTGTGCCCCCAAGCAGGCATGCTCCCGAGTCATGGCTGTCTGTGTCCATTCACACATGAACTCGCCTCTCTGCCCCATCCCCTCTGTCTCCTGATTGGCTCACTGGCTGTGATGGACAGCAGCGGGAGCCAATGGCTGACAAAAAACAATCAGGACTGCGAGTCCTCGGAGAGCCAAGGCTCTCGTGTACATCGCTGAATCAAGAGGGGGCTCAGGTAAGTATTGGGGGGGGGCTGCTGCCCACAGATTTTTTTTTATCTTAATGCATAGAATGCATTAACCACTTAACGACCGCCCACCGCCGATTTACGTCGGCAGAATGGCACCGACAGGCAGAATCACGTAGATCTACGTGATCGCCTTTGTGCAGTTGGGGGGTCCATCCGGACCCCCCTTCACTGCAGTGAGCGGCCGTTAAGTGTTCGGGAGCGATCAGGCATGAGGGGGCGGCCGCTCGATTCCGCCCCCCCCCCCTCGCGATCGCTCCCGGCCAATGAAAATGCTTCCTCCGCCATGTGATGTAAACACAGGCAGGAGGAATTGATGTCATCTCCCTCGCCGCGGTCTTTTCGTTCCCGGCGCCGAGCAGAGAAGAAGCAGGTTAGTGCACCAACAGTCCACTGACACGTAGGTACACATAGGCACACAAATCACCCCCCAGTCACCCCCAGATCACCCCCCAGGTCACCCCAAAGCCCCCAATCACAGTGTCACTGATTGCAGTGATCATTTATTTTACTGATCACTGCATTTAGTGTCATCTGTGATTGTAAAAAGTTGCAGGGCAGTTAGGATTAGGCCCCTTTAGGTCCAGGGTAGCCCCCTAACCCCCCCTAATAAAGGTTTAACCCCTTGATCACCCCCCAGGTAACCCTTTCACCCCCTAACTTCAGCGTCACTAAGCGATTGTTTTTCCGATCGCTGTATTCGTGTCGCTGGTGTTTTAGATAGGCAGTTATTTTTTTTTAGGTTCGCCGCAGGTTTTTATTAGTGTCAGGTACCCCCATATATTATTTTAACCCCCTGATTGCCCCTAGAGTTAACCCTTTCACCAGTGATCGCCGTATAAGCGTCACTGGTGTCACTGGTTAGCCAGTAAGTTATTTAGTTATTTAGGTTAACCGTCAGGTTTTTATATAGTGTCAGGTACCCCCATATTTAACCTAATAAAGGTTTTAACCCCCTGATTGCCCCTAGTTAACCCTTTCACCAGTGATCACCATATAAAGGTTACGGGTGACGCTGGTTGATTAGTTTGCTTTTTATAGCATCAGGGCACCCGCCGTATATAACCCAATAAAGGTTTAACCCCCCTGATCGCCCGGCGGGTGAGATCAATTAGGTTTTAGCGCCAGAGAGGGTCTGCGTCGCCCCAGGCAGTGTTAGGTTAGTGACAGTAACGCTAACACCCACGCGCAAAGCATACACCCCCCTTAGTGGTATAGTATCTGATCAGATCTGATCAGGTCTATACTAGCATCCCCAGCGGTTTAGGGTTCCCAAAAACGCAGTGTTAGCGGGATCAGCCCAGATACCTGCTAGCGCCTGTGTTTAGCCCCTCCGCCCAGCCCAGCCCAGCCCAGCCCACCCAAGTGCAGTATCGATCGATCACTGTCACTTACCAAACACAACACACATAACTGCAGCGTTCGCAGTGCTTGGTTTTTGGGGCCCTGTACGCGGCTAGGCTCCCAAAAAGTCCCACACATGTGGTATCCCCGTACTCAGGAAAAGCAGCAGAATGTATTTTGGGGTGCAATTCCACATATAACCATGGCATGTGTGAGCAATATATCATTTAGTGACAACTTTTTGTACATTTTTTTTTTCTTTTTGTCATTATTCAATCATTTGGGACAAAAAAAAAAAATATTCAATGGGGTCAACATGCCTCTCAGCAAATAGCTTGGGGTGTCTACTTTCCAAAATGGGGTCATTTGGGGGGGGTTTGTGCCATCTTGGCATTTTATGGCCTTCAAAACTGTGATAGGTAGTGAGGAGTGAAATCAAAAATGTATGCCCTTAGAAACCTTGAAGGCGGTGCTTGGTTTTTGGGGTCCCGTACGCGGCTAGGCTCCCAAAAAGTCCCACACATGTGGTATCCCCGTACTCAGGAGAAGCAGCAGAATGTATTTTGGGGTGTAATTTCACATATGCCCATGGCATGTGTGAGCAATATATCATTTAGTGACAACTTTGTGCAAAAAAAAAAAAGTTTGTCATATTCCCGCAACTTGTGGCAAAATATAAAATATTCCATGGACTGAACATGCCTCTCAGTAAATAGCTTGGGGTGTCTACTTTCCAAAATGGGGTCATTTGGGGGGGGGTTTGTGCTATTTTGGCATTTTATGGCCTTCGAAACTGTGATAGGTAGTGAGGAGTGAAATCAAAAATTTATGCCCTTAGAAACCTTGAAGGCGGTGCTTGGTTTTTGGGGTCCCGTACGCGGCTAGGCTCCCAAAAAGTCCCACACATGTGGTATCCCCGTACTCAGGAGAAGCAGCAGAATGTATTTTGGGGTGTAATTTCACATATGCCCATGGCATGTGTGAGCAATATATCATTTAGTGACAACTTTGTGCAAAAAAAAAAAAGTTTGTCATATTCCCGCAACTTGTGGCAAAATATAAAATATTCCATGGACTGAACATGCCTCTCAGTAAATAGCTTGGGGTGTCTACTTTCCAAAATGGGGTCATTTGGGGGGGTTTTGTGCTATTTTGGCATTTTATGGCCTTCGAAACTGTGATAGGTAGTGAGGAGTGAAATCAAAAATTTGCGCCCTTAGAAATCCTGAAGGCGGTGCTTGGTTTCCGGGGTCCCGTACGCGGCTAGGCTCCCAAAAAGTCCCACACATGTGGTATCCCCGTACTCAGGAGAAGCAGCAGAATGTATTTTGGGGTGCAATTCCACATATAACCATGGCATGTGTGAGCAATATATCATTTAGTGACAACTTTTTGTAATTTTTTTTTTTTTTTGTCATTATTCAATCACTTGGGACAAAAAAAAAAAATATTCAATGGGCTCAACATGCCTCTCAGCAATTTCCTTGGGGTGTCTACTTTCCAAAATGGGGTCATTTGGCGGGGTTTTGTACTGCCCTGCCATTTTAGCACCTCAAGAAATGAGATAGGCAGTCATAAATTTAAAGCTGTGTAAATTTCAGAAAATGTACCCTAGTTTGTAAACGCTATAACTTTTGCGCAAACCAATAAATATACGCTTATTGACATTTTTTTTACTAAAGACATGTGGCTGAATACATTTTGGCCTAAATGTATGACTAAAATTGAGTTTATTCGATTTTTCTTATAACAAAAAGTAGAAAATATCATTTTTTTTCAAAATTTTCGGTCTTTTTCTGTTTATATCGCAAAAAATAAAAATCGCAGAGGCAATCAAATACCATTAAAAGAAAGCTCTATTTGTGGGAAGAAAAGGACGCAAATTTCATTTGGGTACAACATTGCATGTCCGCACAATTTACAGTTAAAGCAGCGCAGTGCCGAATCCCAAAAACAGGCCTGGTCCTAATGGCCCGAAATGGTCCTAATGGCCCGAAATGGTCATGGCTGTCTGTGTCCATTCACACATGAACTCGCCTCTCTGCCCCATCCCCTCTGTCTCCTGATTGGCTCACTGGCTGTGATGGACAGCAGCGGGAGCCAATGGCTGACAAAAAACAATCAGGACTGCGAGTCCTCGGAGAGCCAAGGCTCTCGTGTACATCGCTGAATCAAGAGGGGGCTCAGGTAAGTATTGGGGGGGGGGCTGCTGCCCACAGATTTTTTTTATCTTAATGCATAGAATGCATTAACCACTTAAGGACCGAGCCTCTTTCTGAGATTTGGTGTTTACAAGTTAAAAAAAATTTTTTGCTAGAAAATTACTTAGAACCTCCAAACATTATATATATATATTTTTCTAACACCCTAGAGAATAAACTGGCGGTCGTTGCAATACTTTTTGTCACACTGTATTTGCGCAGCTTTTTTTTGGAAAGAATTCACTTTTTTGAATTACAAAATAAGACAGCAGTAAAGTTAGCCCAATTTTTTTTTTATATTGTAAAAGATAATGTTACGTTAAGTAAATTGATACCTAACATGTCACGTTTCAAAATTTCGCCCCCTCGTGGAATGGCGACAACTTTTAAGCCTCGTACACACGGCCGAGAATCTCGTCAGGAAAAAACACGTTGTTTTTCTTGATGAGATTCTTGGACAAGAAACTTGTCCTGGCCGAGTGTACACACGCTCGATTCAAAGAACCCGCGGTTCTTTGAATGGAGCGAACGCGGTGACGTCATCGACTACGACGAGCGTGCATTCGTCACATTCGATTCCGTCGCCGCCATCTTGCTACACCCTACCTATGCCTAGGAAGCTACCGCGCATGGGTCAAAGTCATTTCGAGCATGCGCGGGTTTCCACGGCGACAGGTACGTGTACACACACACACACTTTTCTCGTCGAGAAACATGCCGACAAGACTCTCAACGAGAAAATAGAGAGCAAGTTCTCTATTTTTCTCGTCGAGATTCCATACTCGACGAGAAACCATACACACGAACGATTTTCTCGGCAAGAAAGCTATCTCGGCAGTTTTCTTGTTGTTTCTTGCAGAGAAACTCGTTCGTGTGTACGAGGCTTCACCCTTAAAAATCTCCATATGCGACATATAAAAAAATTCTACAGGTCTCATGTTTTGAGTTATAGAGCAGGACTAGGGCTAGAATTATTGCTCCCACTCTAACGATACCTCACATGTGTGGTTTGAACATCGTTTTCATATGCGTTCGCTTCTGCACGCGAGCTCGGCGGGACAGGGCGCGTTTACAAAAAAAAGAAAAAAATCATTTTTTTTTTACCTTTTATTTTAAATTTTTACTCTGTTTCTAAAAAAAAACAAAAAAAAAAAACAATCGTGTTACTTTTATTCCTATTACAAGGAATTGTGAGGGAGTTAGCTCGGCAGCGGGTGTGTGTGACCCCCGGGATGGGCTCCCCACACAAAAACAGGCCCAGCAAACGGAGGTTGTGGTTTTCAAAATCAAAAAGGTGCGGTTTATTTTCTATTTACAGTGACAAAACACAGCAAAGCAAAAGAAACATAAATAAAATAAATCCTGGTCAACTTGACCTCTGACTAAACATACAGGTTTCCTAACTAACAACTGGGATCAGCCTAGTGCTGTCCTAGTCCCTAAGTCCCTGGTTTTAAATGTCCAAGCAAATAGCCACACAGGCTTTGCCTCACCGCACAGGGGTTCACTCTCCCTAGACAGTCCACACAGGTCTGGTTCCAGGCATGAGCAAACACCTAATGAAGCTGGGAGTTTTTATAGAGGCCTTAAACGAGCTGACAAGCTTCAGCTGGTCTCATCAACTCCCTGTCTGCACGACGCCCCACACTCTCCCTAGAGGTATGAGTCATCCATGAGCCCACTAGCCTCAGCTGGGCTTATACAACTCTCCACCTAGTTGTATAAGTCGGCGTAAAGCCTGAATCTGGGCGAAATATATCTACCCCCCTGGATGCAACCAGGTGACTTTACCTTCCTGCTCTCACAGAATGTAAACATCCCTTGTAATAGAAAAAAAGCATGACAGGACCTCTTAAATATGAGATCTGAGGTCAAAAACCTCAGATCTCATATTTACACTCAAATGCAATAAAATAATAAAAATACAATTTTCATGTCATTTAAAAAAAAAAAAATGTTCCTTTAAGAGCTATGGGCGGAAGTGACGGTTTGACTTCGCTTCTGCCCTGCAATGATATGGAAACGGGTGGGGGTCATCTTTCCCTCACTCATCTCCATATCACAGACCAAGAAGGTTCCAATTGCTTCCGCCGCTACCGACGGCTCCGGTAAGCGTCAGAGGGCACCGGAGAGCGGTAGGGGGCCCTCTCCTGCAACCGATAAAAGTGATCTTGCGGCGAATCCCCTGCAGAAACCACTTTTATCTTGAAGCGGACCGCCCACTCTTGAAGAGGATACCGGGGTTAAAGTAGCTAGCTGCTACCATAACCCCGGTATTCCTCTTCAAAGTAGTGACGTAAAACGACGGTGGGCGGTCTGGAAGTGGTTAAAGTGGATGTAAACCATCACATATACCCGGTGAAGTGAAAAGCCTTAGATGATACACAGAGATTAAACAAATCTCCCTACATGAGTTTTACATGTATATCTGCTGTCTTCACCTTTATATATTCTTTAGAAAGTTCAGATCGTGTAAGGAGATTTTCTCTTCCTGTTCAGCACTGGAAGTGAAGTCTGGGCATACAGGCAAGACAGCCAATTGGAGGAAAGGCACACCCCCCTACACATAGGCAGAGACTTGCAGAGCTGTCCTGTGACATGGCAAGCTCTCTGCTAATCTATTCATAGCAACCTCCCCCGAAACAAAATTCAGCCTGGTTTTATCTCAGTTGACAGAGAGCTTGTCAGAAGTTATCGGGCTGATAACAGAAGAACAGAGCAGGATAAAGCCACAGTACTTAGTGCTTTGAAGAGAGATAAGAAAAGCTGCAGATATATGTGCCCAGCTCAAATTTCATGAATCGGGTTTACATCCACTTTAACCACTTCCCGCCAGGCCTATAGCAGAATGACGGCCGGGCAGTGGTTCTGTTATCCTGACTGGGCGTCATATAATGTCCAGCAGGATAACATGCCGAGGCACGCAGCATGGCGATCGCGCGTGCGGCGTCAGTCTGACGAGCCGCATCTCCAATCGTGGTAAGGAGCGTCTGACAGAGGCTTCTTACCACATGATCAGCTGTGACCAATCACAGCTGATTATCGCATGAACCAGGAAGTGCCGGTAAACGCCTTTCCTTGGTTCGCGCTGACAGGGAGAGACGACCGGCGGCTCTCCTTGGCAGAGGGGCGGGTCTGTGATGATAATCAGCTTATTGATTATCAGCACAGCCCCCATCAGATGTGCCCATCAGCTGCCAATCAGTGTCCAACAGCTTCCAGTCAGTGCCCCCTCCAAAAAATCTCAGTGCCCACCACAGTGCCAATCGGTGCCCACCACAGTGCCAGTCAGTGCCCAGCAGTAACACCTGTCAGTACCTCATCATCGGTGCTGCCCATCAGTGCTATCTATTAGTGTCCATCAGTGCCATCTGTCAGTGGCAATCAGTGCTGCCAATCAGTGCCACCTGCCAGTGCCCATCAGTGCCACTTACAGTGCCCATCAGTGCTGCATATCAGTGCTGCCTATCAGTGCCCATCAATTCTACAAATCAGTGCCTCCTCATTAGTGCCACCTTATCAGTGCAAACTCATCAGTGCCCATCAGCAAAGGAGAAAACTATTTTTTTGACAGAAACTTAAAAAAAAAAAAAGCACTCATTCCCTGGCAACAATGCCAATTACAGTTACAGTCCCAGTCTCAGCTGCTAAAGGGTCAGAGTATTTGTCAATCAAAAAAAATCCACTATAAGGAAGATTATCACATGACACCTATATGTATATAACAGATTGCAGATATCAGAATATTTTATTTTAGTTTATTATAAACAAAAATTATAAAACATCAATTTCATAAATATTCTTATTGCAACATCCATATATTTTGATGTGTCTTGCACTGTTCACCCGCTTCTTCAGGACGGGGAGGTGAGATTTTATACATCAATTGATTTATTATGGGAGTGGGGATACCAGGGAGCTTAACGTGTGCAAAAATGCTCTACAGGGTTCGGTGAGGAAGCATATGTATATAAATAAAGCATATATATATATAAATATATAAAGTATACACTTTGATGTCCAAATCTGTAAACAATCGAATAACCATAAGTTTCCTTCTGATCATTTTGAACTCCATTTAGAACAAATTTGAATAAACTGAGTCGATCAGCCAGGTCAAAATATTATCGATTGTTTTGCATCGACCGTATTTCAATCAATCAGATTATAAGATTGCATAGATAGGATCAATAATGTACAATCAAAAGTTATGATCATATCTTGACCATCAATCGAAATCCACATTCCTGTGTGTGGCATATCGATCAAATGGGTTAACTATAAATTGATTATTCCTACTGGAAGAGATTGATCGGAAAATAAATTGATTGTTTATCGAAACAGATATAACCACCATTACACTGATATAACTCTCAATTGACTGTAGCGGACGGAATGAAAGCAGCCTATTAACAAGGGTCTCAGAGAGCAGAAACTAGATATTTATTTAAAAATAAATAAAATTACATTTTTATATTATTAAATAAAAAAAACAGGTATTTATTTAGGAAGCCTTGCACAGTTACATTTTGGGTCTGTTCACATTTTGAGAATTGCCCTTAGGGAATTATTTACAAAATTTTAGTGTTTGGGTTTATAGCCATTAAAAAATAAAAAAAAATGTCCCCACTTCCAGACCGGCAGTTGGCAAATGACAGTTGGAATTTGAATTTGTTTTCTGGCTAACTGACATCGCTAACACAGATATTTTTATCCATGTCTAAACAGACTTGAATATTACACTCACACAGCTGAAAATAAAGACCCCTATTCTTGTGTTAAATCTTTATTCATTAAACTAATTATAGAAGAAATAAGAAAAACAAAGGGTTTGCTGATTGCATTTAATCTGATAAAATAAAATTTAGCATCTCTGATTGGTTTCTATAGGCTTATCCATATCTTTCAATGCTTATAAATGAATTCCAATACAATATGTAGCAATTTCCATCCAGTAATTTTCCCAGACCAAACTAATTCATCTGCTAGAGCAGTTTACAGGGGTGTATTTTTCCTGTGTTTTCCATTGCAAAGCCTGGGTGAGGTGTCCATGGCAACCACAGAACACTGTGACATCATATTAACAGTTCCAGCTGAGGAGGTAAACAGCCTGCAGCCTCACTGCTCCTGACAGAAGTCTCTGACCTCAGTACAGTGCAGACCGTTAGATGCATTCTACTATGTTCACAAAGCTTCTTAGTATTTTGATGTTTTTCATCTGTTGGCAGATCACAACAGTGAATGCTTATGTTCTTGCAGAAAAGGAACAAACAAATGAAAAGCATTTATGCCCGTCTATTCCGATTTATGAAAGTGTGGCTTATGCCACCGATATGACCATAGAACTGCCTTGTAGGTGCAGACCAGACACAAACACACCTGTTTACTGGTTCTATAAAAAATCAGTGAACAGTGTAGGAACTCAGATGCTGACACCAGATGGAACAAAGAAGTCTCTTCATGTGGAGTCGAAGATCGTCACCAAAGTGTACAACGTCATCATACACAAGGCTCGCGTAAAAGACTCGGGAATTTACATATGTGGAAACGGCGATGGTGCCTACTTCTGGGGGTACGACCTTGATGTGCAGGATACCTCAAATGCTTATGTGGCATTTAAAGAGCACCACCAAGACCCCCAGCCAGACCTCAAAACGAAGCACCTGACAGCCTTTACCGCTTTCTGGAACTGGGAAAAGTGTGACCGCTGTGATGTCACCGGGGAACAAAGAAAGATAGGCTTTTGCTATGTCAGTAGTGCCTATCTTGAACCAAGGCACATGTTCTCACAGAGCAGCGTTGTTCCCTGCGGCTCACATGGGATTCCTGACAACCTGCGAAAGGAAATTTCCGATCGAAGACCAGAAATATTCATCAGGAGTTGTAATACCCCCTGTCACATAAGGGTTCCAGGGTTAAAAGGTACCGCCAAATACTGGATACACAAAATAAGCAAAATTAAGAATTATATCCCATTCCTCTCCAAGGCTCCGACTGAAAAACATACACACACCTTGGGGAGCAGCCTTACTCTTGCCTGCCCAGGTGCCAAACCAGGAGATGCTGTTGCCTGGGATAAAAAGGACAAAAATTCTACAAATCAGACTATCTGATTGGCCAAAAGAAGGCGACACGTATCTTCATAGATCATGGCAATAATCTCAACTTTCAATACGTCCGGTACAGCGATGAAGCAACATATTACTGTTGGCTGCAAGGGAAGCTTAAAGCTGGCATCAAACTGACCCTTCAAGCAGACCCAACAGAAAAGCGAAAGTTCTCTGATGCTGACTCAATCCTCGCATTGAGAATTATTGGTGTCAGTTTTGCAATTTTTTGCCTTATTTTTGCGATGGTCCATTGCATAAAATGCAGCGCCTATAATTTTAGGTGGTCGCCATCACCATGCATAGCAGACATGGTCTAAGGAGTCGTTCATGGGTCACTAGAAGTCATAGTCTGGTCACACGCCATTTAACTATATGGAAGTTGAGTTATAATTAGTTTTATCTTTAGTTTTGTCTGGGTGTGTATGTGCATATGTACCTTCCCCGCCCAGCCTATAGCAGATTGTTGGCCGCGCAGGTCTTTCCTCCTGAGTGGACATCATATGATATCCTCTAAGAAGGGGCAACACAGCGGTGCAACCTGTCACCGGCTATGTTCACCGAACACTGCTGATGACTGATACCAGCTTGCTGCCAGTAGCACGTGACCGCTGTGACCAATCACAGCAGATCACATGACAGTAGTAAACATTGGATGGCCTCCTTTCATGCCATCCATTGTGTACAATTGTGTTGCTTGCTGTGATTGGTCAATGTGATCAGATGGTACAGACACGGTCAATCACAGCCCATCTGTACCATGTGATTTGCTCTGGCCAATCATAGCTAATCACAACAAAACAAACTGAATGAGAGAGAGGGGGTAGAGAGAGAGGGAGGGGGAGACAGAGAGAGAGAAGGGGGATAGATGGCAAGAGAGAGAGAGAGAGGAAGAGAGAGATAGGGGGGAAAGAGAGGAGGGGACAGAGAGGGGGAGAGGAGGGGAGAGAGAGGGTGGGGGGGAGAGAGAGCGGGAGGTGGGGGGAGAGAGAGGTGGGAAGAGAGAGATGGGGGAGAGAGAGAGGAGGGAGAGAGAGAGATGGGGAGAGAGAGAGATGGGGAAAGAGAGAGATGGGGAAAGAGAGAGATGGGGAAAGAGAGAGATGGGGGAAAGAGAGGTGGGGGGGTGAGAGAAATGGGGGAGAGAGAGGTGAGGGGAGTGAGAGAGATGGGGGAGAGAGAGGTGGGGGGAGTGAAAGAGATGGGGGAGAGAGAGAGAGGGGGGGAAAAGAGAGGAGGGGAGAGATAGGGGGAGAGAGAGAGAGAGGGTGGGGGGAGAGAGAGGTGGGGGGGAGAGAGATGGGGCGAGAGAGAAATAGGGGCGAGAGAGAGATGGGGAGAGAGAGAGATGGGGGAGAGAGAGAGAGAGATGGGGGAGAGAGAGAGGTAGGGGGAAGTGAGAGAGATGGGGAGAGAAAGAGGTGGGGGAGAGAGAGAGGTGGGGGGAGAGATACTGAGACTCTCTCAATGTCACTACAAATCAAGACGTGGCAGGCCAATTCCCTCTCTATTGTTCTTCTCTTTTTTACTGTATTCTATGCTTAACTGCAATGTTTTATTGTTACTATGTTTGTTACTATGTTTTATCATGTTTGCTTTTCAGGTATGTAATTCTTTTATACTTTACTGTTTACTGTGTTTTATTGTTAACCATTTTTTTGTTTTCAGGTACGCCATTCAGCTGCAGCACTGATTTATTTATCTTGACAGCAACAGCGTTTGCTCCCACGATATGTAAATCAGCAACTCCAGCGCTAAAGAAGGTGATTTCACCATCACAGTAAAAAAAAAAAGAGACCCTCATTTTCTTCCTTGTATGGGAATTGCACATCCCGTTATTTGATTGTCTGAACTGTAATGTGATTTTACCCAATATTTTTTTGTAAGATAATACTTTTTATATCACTGCCACTAGGCAGGAAAATAAAAAATGGTTTATTTTTCTATATACTCTGGTATTTCTATATTTATTTACTCCACTGAGGCACATATAAATTCCCACCCTGCTCAACCTTTTCTTGACAGATAGTCGCATAAAAAAAAAGAGCATATATGCCGAAGCATGGGGGCCAGGGGTGGAGGGGCGATTTGCCCCTAACATTAGGGATGGATGCCCCCATGCTTCGGCATATATTTTTTAGGCACAGATTGTGTTAAAAAATGTTTTATTTTTTTTTACTATGTTTTATTGTATTTGCTTTGCAGGTATGGCATGTCTTACTGTTATACTGTAATGTTACTTTGTTTTATTGTTAACCATCATTTGCTTAGCAGGTACCCTATTCAGCTGCAGCACTGATTTATTTATCTTGACAGCAACAGTGTTTGCTCCCACGATACATAAATCACAGACTCCGGTGCTGTAGAAGGTGATTTCACCATCACAGTTAAAAAAAAATGGTGCATGTATGCCCATCATTAGAAGTGGGTTGATGAAGGGCGGTATTCTAATGGTGGGCATACCCACCGATCAATCTCTTTTTTTCATGCAGCCCACAGGCTGCATGAACCCCCCCCCCAAATGATCCCATTTTGGAAAGAAGACACTTCAAGCAATTTGCTGAGAGGCATGTTAACTCCATGGAATATTTTATATTTTACCAAAAGTTGTGGGGAAATTTTATAATTTTTTTGGTTGGTTTTTGGGGTCCTGTACACAACTAGGCTCCCAAAAAGTCTCACACATGTGGTATCCCCGTACTCAGGAGAAGCAGCAGAATGTATTTTGGGGTGTATTTCACATATGCCCATGGCATGTTTGAGCAATATATCATTTAGTGACAACTTTTTCCCCAAAAAATAATAAAAAATAAATATTGTAATTTTCCCGCAACAAGTGGCAAAATATAAAATATTTCATGAACTCAACATGCCTCTCAGCAAATACCTTGGGGTGTCTACTTTTAAAAATGGGGTCATTTGGGGGGGTTTTGTGCTATCTTGGCATTTTATGGCCTTCAAAACTGTGATAGGTAGTGTGGAGTGAAATCAAAAATTTACGCCCTTAGAAATCCTGAAGGCGGTGCTTGGTTTTCGGGGTCCCGTACGACGCGGCTAGGCTCCCAAAAAGTCTCACACATGTGGTATCCCCATACTCAGGAGAAGCAGCAGAATGTATTTTGGGGTGTAATTCCACATATAACCATGGCATGTGTACGAACAATATATCATTTAGTGACAACTCTGTGTCATTTTTATTATTTTTTGTCATTTTTCAATCATTATTATTATAATAATTATTATTATAAAATATTCAATGGGTTCAACATGCCTCTCAGCAATTTCCTTGGGGTCATTTGGGGGGGGGGGGGGGTTGTACTGCCCTGCCATTTTAGCACCTTAAGAAATTAGATAGGCAGTCATAAACTAAAAGCTGCGTAAATTCCAGAAAATGTACCCTAGTTTGTAGACGCTATAACTTTTGCGCAAACCAATAAATATACGCTTATTGACATTTTTTTACCAAAGACATGTGGCTGAATACATTTTGGCCTAAATGTATGACTAAAATTGAGTTTATTAGATTTTTCTTATAACAAAAAGTAGAAAATATAATTTTTTTTCCAAATTTTCTGCCTTTTTCCGTTTATATTGCAAAAAATAAAAATAGCAGAGGCAATGAAATACCATCAAAAAAAAGCTCTATTTGTGGGAAAAAAGGACACAAATTTTGTTTGGGTACAACATTGCATGACCGCGCAATTACCAATTAAAGCAGCACAGTGCCAAATTGTAAAACGTGCTCTGGTCATTCAGCAGCCTAATCTTCCGGGGCTGAAGTGGTTAAGGTTTGTTCACATGTGTGGCAGCCCTTGCCACCTCTATGAAAAGCAACTTGCAGAGGCATTTGACAGTCAGTGAAGAGATGACATATCGCCCCCTTACTGCTGTATTTAAAACCTCATTAACAGAGGGCATATCAAATAAGGCCAGATATGGGGGGGAGCTGGTGTGGGCTGTGCCCCCTAGATTTCAGTGGTGACCCCCCCCCCTCAAGCTGCTCTGAACATTGTGGGAGGCTAAGCGCTCCTCCTCCTGACCATCACGCTGCAAGATTTCCACACTGCACACAGAGCTTGGGGAATCAGAATGGTCAGAAGGTGGTTGGCTTTGCCTCGCACTCTACACGTTGTAGCACCACCGATACACCCAACCCCCCATGCAGCACAGATCCCGATGTGTCCAGAGGCGATGGCTTCCCTGTACAGAGACAGAGGAACTGCCATCATTCCCCACCCTCTGTAATCCTGGAAACCGGGAGCGATGAGTTATGTTGTCACTTCCGGTTTTGGCTCTTTGTTTCCCTGGCCACCAGCAGCCAGGAAAGCAGCCGATCAGACTGATCTGTGCCTGATCGGCTGCATGGGAGGCTAGAGCAGAGATTTGGGGTCTCTACATAAAAGAGGACCTGCCACAGCCCATGCTGCCACAAGGAATGTTGTTCATCCCTTGTAAAAGCAATAAAGTTTATCCCAAATAAAGGGTACATTTTTTTATTTTGTATAAAATAGATAATAAAAATATATTTTAAAAAAAATTCAAGGGCCCCCCCATCCCACCGTGCTAATGCGAACGCATATGTTACTCCCGCACGCATATGTAAATTGCGATCGCACCACACATGTGAGGTATTGTCGCAAACATAAGAGCGAGAGCAATAATTCTTGCACCAGACCCCCTGTGCAACTCTAAACTGATAACCTTTAAAGACGTTTAAAGCATCGCCTATGGAGAATTTTAAGCACCGTAGCTTGCTGCCATTCCACTACAAATCACTACTACTAGAAACACCGACTTTCTAATTCTGCGTCCAAGGAAAAGTGCACTTGAAGCAAACGGCCATCTCTTGGTAACAGCAAGATGCTTGCTTTCCGCGTGTCCTTGTATTAAATCACTACTTTGCACTTTTATCCGGCTTTGTTCTTTCCTTCCAATGCATTGGAAATGATGAAGATAGCATAGAATGGTGACAAGGGTAAAGCTGCTTCTATCGCAATTTCTCCATCAAGTAATCTTCAGCGGATTTATTTTTTCATTAAATTCCTGGCAGAACAGCGACATGAACCAACAATGTTGACATGTAGGCCTCAGCAGAGTTACGGCACATTAGATCGACCTGTGAGCGTCATCAGTCTCACCCGACGCCAAGCTTCACAAGTCAGGATGGCCAAGCAGTCTAAGGTGCTGCGTTCAGGTCGCAGTCTGCCCTGGAGGCGTGGGTTCAAATCCCACTTCTGACAGCTTTTAAGCTTTTCTTTGCTTGCGTTCACATTCTCCAGCTCGTCTACCGCTGAACCTCTAGCACAAAAAATAACTTTTGTTCCATGCCAACAAACAGGGCTCCATAGCTCAGGGGTTAGAGCACTGGTCTTGTAAACCAGGGGTCGCGAGTTCAAATCTCGCTGGGGCCTTCCTGCAAGTGTTGGCGACTGTATCTCACATTGCAGCATAACCAGAATTTTTCCCCAAGGAAACACAAGGGTAAAAACGTTTGAAGGGCTCTAGATTATGACATCAAACTGTTAGGACGACTTGACGTTCCAGAGACCTTGAATTGGGCAATATCTACTAGAAACACCCATTTTCTAATTCTGCATCCAAGGAAAGTGCACTTGAAGCAAACGGACACCTCTTGTTAACAGCAAGACGCTTGCTTTCCGCGTGTTCTTGTATTAAATTACTACTTTGCACTTTTAACATTTGGCTTTGTTCTTTCCTTCCAACGCATTGGAAATGATGAAGATAGCATGGAATGGTGACAAGGGTAAAGCTGCTTCTATCGCAAATTCTCCATCAAGTAACCTTCAGCGGATTTATTTTTTCATTAAATTCCTGGCAGAACAGCGACATGAACCAACAATGTTGACATGTAGGCCTCAGCAGAGTTACGGGCACATTAGATCGACCTGTAAGCGTCATCAGTCGCACGTAACACCAGGTCAGGATGGCCGAGTGGTCTAAAATGCTGCGTTTAGGACGCAGTCTCCCCTGGAGCCGTGGGTTCGAATCCTACTTCAGACAGCATTTAAGCTTTTCTTTGCTTGCGTTCACATTCTACAGCTCGTCTACCGCTGAACCTCTAGCACAAAAAAATAACTCGTGTTCTGTGCTGACAAAAAAGGCTCAGGGGTTAGAGCACTGGTTTTGTAAACCAGCAGTCGAGATTTCAAATCTGGTCTTGTAAACCAGAGGTTGCGAGTTCAAATCTCGCTGGGGCCTTCCTGCAAGTGTTGGCGTCTTCATCTCATTTAGTAGTGTAGTGATAATTTTTTTTAGGCACACGATTGCCCCCTAGATATTAACCCCTTCCCAGCCAGTGTCATTAGTGCAGTGACAATGTATAGTATTAGCACTGATCACTGTATTAGTGTCATTGGTGATGTCAGTTCCCAACCAGTGTTAGTTAGTGTCATTGTTGCCGCACTATCACAGTCCTATTTTAAGTCACTGATCACCGCCATTAATAGTGTAAAAAAAATTCCAGCATATATATCATCATTTGTTAGACGCTATAACTTTCACGCAAACCAATCAAGATACGCTTATTGTGATTTTTTTTTTTTTTTTACTAAAGACATTTAGCAGAACACATTTTGGCCTAAATTTATGAAGAAATTTGATTATTTATTTTTTTGGACATGTTTTATAGGAGAAAGTTTTTTCTTGGTATGGTAAAATGAAACAGCATGTTGCAGTTGGTGGCTGTACCCTGCCTAATTCAAATAAATTAGACTACACCACAACCACCCCACAACTGCATACAATGAAAACGGTTGCAGCACGTTGGGTCAGAGTTTAAAACAGGTGATGAGGAGTTGACCTCACCGCCTGTCTAAAATCTCTAAAAAACACTACAGATCAAGGGCTGCACATATATGAATGAGCCTTAAGCCCTGGTTCACACTGGTGCGATTTGACATGCGATTTGACATGTCAAATTGTGCAAATTGTGCTAGAGGCATGTCAAATCAGCGATATTTGCGGGCAATGGCACCGTCCTAATCGGTGCGACGCCGCATCTGCGGCGCTGCACGGATTTCAAAAAGTAGTTTCTGTACTACTTTTTGCGATTTCGGCCGCGATTTACATTGACATCTGTGTCAGATGTCTTTGTAATCGCGGCTGAAATCGGGACTGCCAGCGGGAGTGAAATCGTGCGAGTTCAGCTGAACTCGTGCGAGTTCAGTGTGAACCTGGGCTAAAGCAGATTACGAATGATATAAGCATGTTAAAAATTATAAACTTCATTATCGTGTAATAAAAATAAGTAAAGCCAAAAAAAAATGAAAAAATAGAAAGTTATCAAAAACTGTATAAAAAGTGTTACTAAGCTACCTCGTCATAAACATTAGTGTCACTAATGGCAAGATTTTTATACAGTTTCTGATCGTTTTATATTTTTTACTAACTTCTATTGCAAGATAATAACGTTTATGATTTTCAAAATGTTTTTATCATTCCTAATCTGCTTCAAAGTAAAACTAAATGTAATTTTTTTTATTTTGGATGGACAAAACTAAAAGAAGTTTTGCCTTAGGCTACTTTCACACTGAGGCGCTGGATGCGCTGGCGGTATAGCGGCACTATTTTTAGCGCCGCTATACCGTTTTTTTTGCCGCGATTTGCGGGCGCTAGCGGGGGTATTTTAACCCCCGCTAGCGGCCGAAAAAGGGTTAAAAACGCCCGTAATAACGCCTCTTTGAGGCGTTTTGCGGGCGTATTAGAGGCGCTACCCTATTGATTTCAATGGGCAGGGGCGCTATAGGAGCACTATTTTTAGCGCTCCTATTGCGCCTCAAAGATGCGGCTTGCAGGAGTTTTTTGAGCTTTCACATTGCATAGTATTGAGAGGCTTTTTTGGGGCGCATTGCAGGCGCTATTTAGAGCGCAATAGCTCCTGCAAAGCGCCTCAGTGTGAAAGGGGCCTTAATGCTGGCCATACACTATACAATAAATCTGCCGAAATTCGGTCATTTAGCCAGTTTGTTCATTTTTCGGACAGTTAATGGGCACAAAATCGATAATCGTTGGGACATTTGGAAATTTTCTGCTGAACGAATGATAAATTGAAAGGTTAATGTGTTTCCCGTCCAAACGGTCTGCACTAAGTATATGTAAGAAAAAAAAACAACTGCTGTTGGCCGGTGCTCTGATAGACACTTCCAAAAACCAACCAACTGCTGTTGGCTGGTGCTCGCCAGGGGGCCGGCCATCTGAATAGTGGGCGGCAGTGGCGCCGGCGACAATACATACATTTATGCAATGCATGAATGTATGTATTGTTGACTTGAGTGACGGGTGCAGGAGAGAGGGGGCGGCGCTCCTGCGCCCACTATGGACGCACCGCCACTGATGGCCAGCATTAGTTGTATTGTAAAGTGGAACTAGGGGGTAAGCAGGGTGTAAACCCCCAGAGTTTTTCAAATTAATGCTGAAAAACTTTTTGTGCTGCACCCCCTCCCCCCCTCTTTTCTTACCTGAGCCAATCGTTTCAGCAACGGGGATGAGCACAGCAGCTTCAGCCGCTGTCTCGGTTCCTCATTGGATAGATTGATTTCAGCAGGAACCATTGGCTTCTGCTGCTGTGAATCAAATCCAGTGACACGGGAAGTGGGGGGCGGGGCAGAGTCCTGCTATCTGTGTCAATAGACGCAGCAGCAGGACTCGGGAGCATGCCCACACGAGTGCCCCCCTTGGAAAGCGTCTCTCTGAATGGCACTTGAGAAGAGGAGGAGCCAGGACCCCATAAAAGGAGGATCGGGGTCACTCTGTGCAAAACCCTTGCACAAAGGAGGTAAGTAACATGTTTGTTATTTAAAAAAAAAAAACCTTTACAATCACTTTAATATTCAACGGTTATTCGTAGAAACCTTTGCCATATCAACCCTTCTCTTCTATGCTCTGCGACTGACCACCTCTATGACAAAATCGCACCCCTGTCCTGCACCCACCTAGCCACTTCTGTCTACAACACTTCACTTCTAGCATCACTGGACAGACTGGTCCCCCTCACTACACGCAGAATAAGGCCCCGTCCCCTTCAACCCTGGCAAACAGATGATACTAGAAGTCTGAAAAAACACAGCCGTGCTCTCGAGCGCCAATGGCGTAAGACGATGTCCCAGAAAGATTTCGGCCAGTATAAATCTGCCCTCCAAAAAAACAATTCCAGCCTCCTCACTGCCAAGCAGCCCTATTTCATCACCCTCATTAAAAACGTATCATCCCGTCCCCGTCAACTCTTCTCTACCTTCAACTCGCTCCTTCGTCCTCCTCTGCCTCCACTCACTAACTCACTCACTGCCCAGGAGATCGCCAATCACTTCAAACAGAAGATTGATACAATTCGCGAGGAGATCTCTACTGTTCAGATACCCTTCACGCTTTACACCTCATGCCCACAGGTACTATCATTACTTCCCTCTTTCAACCCCACCACTATAGATGAGGTTGCTAAACTACTTGCTAATGTCCATCTTACCACTCTGCGCTCTGATCCTGCTACGTCCACCCTCTGGCTCTATTCTACACTCTCTAACCCACATCTTCAATCTCTCCCTCTCTTCTGGCATCTTCCCTAACTCTTTGAAAGATGCACCAGTCAGCCCCATACTAAAAAAGCCCTCTCTGGACCCATCCAATCTTGACAACCTACGCCCCACCTCCTTGCTCCCCTTTTTATCCAAACTCCTTTAATATTTAGTCTATAACCGACTGAGCGTCCACCTTGCTGATAATAACCTTGATTCCCTTCAGTCTGGATTTCGTCCTCAACATTCCACAGAAACTGCTCAACTGCTCTCCTAAAACTAACAAATGATATACTAATGGCCAAAACTAAAGGACACTATTCTGTACTCTTACTCCTGGACCTCTCTGTTGCCTTCGATACGGTTAACCACCCCCTCCTCCTCAAAAAACTCCATGCCTTTGGTCTCCGCGACTGTACTCTTCGCTGGTTCTATACCTACTTATCCAACCGCACCTTTAGCGTTACTTAAAACTCTACTTCCTCCTCTCCTCTTCCTTTCTCAGTTGGGGTCCCCCGAGGTTCTGTTCTTGGCCCTCTCCTATTTTCAATCTAAACCTCCTCCCTGGGTCAGCTGATAGCCTCCCGCGGCTTCCAATAACACCTCTACGCTGACGATACTCAAATCTATTTCTCTGCCCCTCAACTCACTCCTTCATTCTCCTCACGTATCTCTAATTTACTATCAGATATATCAGTTTGGATGTCACACCACTTCCTCAAACTTAATCTATCCAAAACTGAACTGATCATATTTCCTCCCCCACGTGCCTCCTCCCCCGATCTCTCTGTCAAAATTGATGGCGTAACTATCAGCCCATCCCCACATGCCAAGGTCCTAGGAGTAGTCCTGGACTTTGAACTCTCCTTTAAGCCTCACGTCCAATCACTGTCCAAATCTTGCCGCCTCAACCTCCGCAACATCTCCAAAATACGCCCCTTTCTAACCAATGACACAACAAAGCTCCTAATTCACTCCCTGGTCATCTCTCGCCTCAATTACTGCAACTCCCTCCTCATTGGCTTACCTCTGCATATTCTATCCCCCCTTCAGTCCATCATGAATGCTGCTGCCAGACTCATCCACCTTACCAACCGCTCTGTCTCTGCTACTCCTCTCTGTCAATCCCTCCACTGACCCAACAAATTAAATTCAAAATACTAACAACTACCTACAAAGCCACCCACAACACTGCCCCCAGCTACATCACTGACCTAGTCTCTAAATACCAACTTAATCGGTCTCTTTGTTCTTCTCAAGACCTCCTGCTCTCTAGCTCTCTCATCACCTGCTCCCATGCTCGTCTCCAGGACTTTTCCAGAGCCTCTCCAAGCCTACGGAACTCCTTACCCCAATCTGTCCATCTATCTCCTTCTCTATTAGCTTTTAGAGGATCCCTAAAAACCCTCCTCTTCAGAGAAGCCTATCCTACCCACACCTAACAACTGTATTTTCATTTTGTTCACCTGATCATCCCCCACAGCTACTACCCTCTGTTTCACTTGACCCTTCCTTCTAGACTGTAAGCTCTAACGAGCAGGGCCCTCTGATCCCTCCTGTATTGAATTGTATTGTGACTGTACTGTCTTCCCTGATGTTGTAAAGCGCTGCGCAAACTGCTGGCGCTATATAAATCCTGTATAATAATAATATTCACCTTTCCAACGGTTTCTCACTGAGGCTGGTATCTTCTCTTGTGTGCTGATTTTCAGCCATCTGACACTAGGGGTTTATTAGACCCCAATGTCTCCATAAAGTTTACCTCTCACCTTCCCAATGCTATTGCATGGAGGTTTGCAAACCACCTTGTGATAACAATAAAGTTAAATAAAAAACAAAATAAAATGATAAAATGTATTAAAAAAAAACAAAAAAATGACATGTAAACCCTGGGGGTGTGCCAAAAATATAAGGTATTGCTGCAAAGGTTGAAGTGAGAGCAATAATTCCAACACCATAGCATAGCTCAAACTAACTCTAAACTGATGAGCAGTAAGGGCTCTTTCACACATGCGATGAAAATAGACGGTTGGGTTGCGTTTTTAACGCTTCCAGAATGCCTATCAATGCCGTTTGTATGCTCCATCGGACAATTGTTGACGGACAAATGTTGGATAGCATGCTTTAAAATTGTCTGCCAACAAATGTGTGTTGTCGGATTATCCGATCGTGTGTACACAAGTCCGTCGGACAAAACTCCAAAGTACAAACACGCATGCAATGCTCACCATAACACATTAGCAGAAGTTGCCCAAAGGGTGGCGCTAAAGAGCTGAAAAACCACGTAGTAACCTCGCAGCAACACAAGGTAACGCTAAAGCCTTGTACACACGATCGGACTTTCTGCGGACAAAGCATAGGACTTTTGTCCGAAGCAAGCTGCTTGCTATGTGGGCACTGAACAGGGGGGAGGGGCCAGGAGCACAGAAGAGGGACCCGAGAAGAGGAGGATCTGGGCTGCTCTGTGCAAATCCAGCATTAGTTGTGTGGTTTAGATAGTGTTTTGAAACCTGAAGAATGAATATGAGGCATCCTGAAAGCTTGAATATTTATTATATATATCTGTTAGGCCAGGGCATAGGCAGGTGCAGTCTGTACTCCCCACTTCAGGTGGTGCTTGACCGAGACGGCAATGCAGATGGGTAACAAAATTCCATGACTTCCTGAGGTCACAGGTTGACAGCTGTCTGAATGGATGCTGGTGCCCCATGTGACTGGTGGCATCTTGGGTTGGGCACAGTCTATTTAAGACCCTGGCTCCCGGGTTTGTTGCACTTTTATGCGAGTAGCTAGCACAGGATCCCCACCTGACAGGAACAGTGCTTACAGGTAGGGAAAGGTTCCAGAGGAGTAGGGAAGCCTACTCTTTGAGTGTGGACCGGCCAGGCCACATACCCCTCCTCATTGCAGACGCTGTTGACATCTTCAAGTCTTCAGATCGCTGTCACTTTTCGTAAGTGGCTCCAGACGGGTGTGCCTACTAACCAGGGCCTGAATAAGTTGTGTTGATCCTTTTCTACAATATGACTTGCTGCAGAAACAATACTTTACCAGTAGATGGCAATGATGTTTTATGAAAGTCTCAGTCAATATGGCTGCTGCCTTTATCTTTTTTGTACAAGCTCCAGCAAACTGCAGTTATTGAATTGTATAGAAGTGTAGCGGACCCCCAAAATTGGGGTCGCTGTGCCTTAAATTTAAGGGCAGCCTGGGCAATAGTTTGGCTCGGGTTTTCTGATTCTCTAGATTGGACTCTGCTCTGCTGTGGTGTTGCCTGGGTGTATAGTTCCCCTTGACCTGCAGGTAGCGCTGTTGCCCAGGTCTTGGGTCGAACCACAGGTGGCATTGCAGCGTGATTGAGTGTCCTCTCTCGGCAGCCATGCAGTGGGCGTGGTCTACCTGCTGTGCATGCCGGGAGAGGGTACATAAGGGGCAGGCGCCATTAGGCGGGGAGATTGGCCGGGGGATTCCAAGGGGGACCCCTGGTGGCAAGAGTCGCGACCTTTGGCCCTGCTGGCCAGGGGTGCGTTAAATTGGTCGAGAAGTCTCGGACACCTTCAACCCGAGGCCATAGTGTTCCAGGTAGGCCCAGTACCTTCAACTGGGTCTACAACCAAACCATCGGAGTCCCAGGGTACCCGAGGGAGGGTGGCGCACTCTGAAAGAGAGGAAACCAGGGGAGGACCTGTCCGGGGGATCGGTGAAGGAAGTCACTGTCTCAGGAGAGGCCTGGTTGCCTATCAGAGGGAAGGATTCCGTGAGTTGAACAATAGCTCCTGTGATGTGCCCCTTGGCACTTATGGTTTATAAAGTTGGGGGCGCTAGAGAGTTCTAGATTCGGGAACTAAAGGATTCTGTGGCAGAGGATCTCCTGAACTTGTCCTTGAAGGGGACGAAATCTAAAGTAACTGTTTGTGTTTCACTCTGGCTGCTAGAACTGTGAGAGGGATCTATCCGGGTGAGCAATACCCACTCAGGCTTGAGTGGAGAATAGAATAAATGGGAGCCGCGTGCCTGAACCTACTTCCCTACCCAACTCTATCTCTATCTTCAACTTTTTCCCACTGAGTTCCAAGCAAGAAAAATAAACTCGTTTGTTAGAGTTTAAACAGTCTGGACATTGGCCTTCTTTTAAGAGAAAGAGTAGACTTTTCCCTACACTCTAGGGACGAGAACCAATGGAGGGAGGTAACTCGCTGCAGGACCCAAAAATTGTATGAACACCACTCAACCTCTTATACCAGGAGGATACGGGCCAGTGGCATGGTGTGCCCTACTCTGCAAGTGGAGGTAAGCAGGAGAAAAAGGGTCTGTGTGCTACAGAAGTATTTTATTAATACCTGATAAGAAAGTTAAAAAATTCTCAATGTTGAGGGTGTTACTCGTTGGGGATTGTTTATGGGTTTTAGAGTCACAGTAAGTTTTATAGAGCAAAACTATTTTATAGTATTATAACCTCCCAGGATCCAGACAACTACACCACCAATTGTAGTATGCATGCAATCTGAGGTTCAATTAGGCTGGAGAACTGATCTGGATAAGCACATTCATTGCTCAAAGGGTTGTCCAGTGATCTGCTGCGCCAAGACTCAGCATCACATGTAAGAAAAGCTTCAATCAAACAATGGAAGGAGATTTAGCAGTCCTTTTTCTTTATATTTTAAACTTTTAAACTTCAGCTCGGAAGTATTAGGGACCTGGCAGTTAGCCCATTTTAAGAATGGCTGTTTTGAGACGAATAAAGACCTGTAAGGGCAGAAGAACCACCAAAGGACTTAGAGTGGTTCTAAAGGCTGACGATTTATTACCTTAAAGCATTCCCTGCATTAAAGTTGTTATAAAGCTTTGTTTTTGTTTTTTTTCTTTATAAACTAACAAACATGTCATACTTCCCTCCACTGTGCAGCTCGTTTTGCACAGAGTGGCCCCGATCCTCGTCTTCTGGGGTCCCCCGGCGGCTCATCCCCACATCTGATAACCCCCTAGGAGAAGCGCTCTCCCGGGGGGTTACCTTGCAGGCTCTCTCCCAAGTCTATCATTTGGCGTCCATAGCCGCCGAATGTATGACTCAGCCCTGCCCCCAGCGCCCGCGTCATTGGATTTGATTGACAGCAGTGGGAGCTAATGGCTGCGCTGCTATCAATCTATCCAATCAAGAGCCGAGAACCCCAGGCAGAGGAAGAGCACATCTCCACCGGGTGAAATTCCAGGGCTCAGGTAAGTAAAACGGGGAGGCTAGGGGGCCGGTGACTGCCAGAAGTTTTTTCACCTTAATGCATAGGATACATTAAGGTGAAAAAACACAAGGGTTTACAACCCCATTAAGGTTAAAATCCTCCAGTGTGCTGTGCCCCCCTATACTTACCCGAGCCCGATCTCAGTCCAGCAATGTGCACAAAAGCAGCAGCTCTCTTGAATCTCCTTATTGGCTCAGACACAGACAAACCATTGGCTCTCGCTGCTGTCAAGCACAGCCAATGCGGAGGGGGTGGGGCTAAGATGCACTCTGTGTGTCTTATGGACATAAAGAGACGGGTCAGGAGCGAGTGTACACGAGTGCCTCTTAATAGCAAGCGGCTTACTATGGCGGCACTTGGCAGTGGTCGGGAGGAGCCAGGAGCACTGACAGCGTGAGTATAACATGTTTGTTATATAAAAAATATATATATACTGAACGTTTATGTAGCGGGTCCTAAATTGAGGTTATGTTATGCCAAATTTAGGGGTGAATTGAGTGATAGTTGGCTCAAGTCTTTCAATTACAGGACTCTGCCTTGCTGCTGCTTCACCTGGCTTGCAGTTCCCCTAAGCAGTATGAGTGGCACTGTCACTTGTACTCAGGGTTGAACCGCAGGTGTTGGAGTGACGATTTGGTGTCCTCTCTCGGCAGCCGTGCGGTGGGCGGGGTCGGCCTGATGTGCATGCTGAGAGAGGATACAAAAGGGGCGGACACCATTGTTACGGGGAGATCCATAGAGATCCAGGGAGAGATCCGGGGTACCTGCGCATTCGGGAGCAGAGTGCGTGGCCCTCCAGGCTATGGGGCCACGTACACCTCAGTCCCAGGCACCTTTAGTCCTGGGACTGCAACTTCAGCCCTGGCCCCAGCACCTTTAGCTGGAGCCCGCTTTGGAAGGAGGAATCTCAGGGTGCTGCCTTGCGAGGAGACCCGTTCCTGGATGAGGAGGCTGGGGGAGGACCGTTCCGAAGGACTGGTGAGCCATCACAGTGAAGGAAGGGGCCCAGTAACTCTCCAGGGGGATGTCATCCATCCGGACCGGAACCCAGGGGCCTAACAATCTGGACCATTGGGAGGTTTGGGACGCTATAGATCCTGTGGCAGAGGATCTCTTAGAAGCATCTATTAGGGATCTAGATTGACTGTTCGAGCTGCACGCCGGCTGCTAGCACCATAGGTGGCTATCCGGGTGAGCTATACCCACTCGGGACCGAGTGGCGACGAAGCCTAAATGCTGTCTATCCTTTTAACACCTTTCTCTCTTCATGCAAAGAAAAATAAAGCTCTACGTTGGAGTGATATACTTGTGTGGACCTTGGAGTTATTTAGGGTATAGAGATTCTGTCCTTGCACACTGAGGACAGAAACCAACTTTGAGGAGAACTCCGCTGCAAGACTCGTAGGTGAAACAAGTGTGCTTAACCTCTGAAAACCAGAGGGTACGGGCATGGTGGCACCTTATGCCTTTTCCTCTCATGAGCGAGCCAAATAGATCGGGAGGAAAGGGGTGAGGTCGCTACATTTACAATCACTGACCAATAGAAGGGAGGCAGGCCAGACCTGACTTTTTACAACAAAAGTCAGTACTTGCAATTTCTGGATCTATGTTCGGACATAAGGTTTTTACTAGCGATAACCTCTACTTTGTATTTTCTGATCTTTTTAAATTGACAGGGATTTCCATTAAAGCAAACTTGTAGTTTGCCCATTCAGAGAAAAGTAACAGAATTATGCCCCCATTGCAGATGCTTATTGTCTCTTTAATCCGCTTCCACCCCACTCACCCATTAGATTGGGAGGAAGAGGAAAGAGTCACATGCTACCCAGAAGTATCAGGTAATTATGGGGTTTTATTAGAGCACATGGGCAAATTAAGTATCAGCAGCGACGATGGGAAACTCAAACCCAATGCTGGAAACCTTACACCTATTTGCAAAGTTTCATTTAGTTGGATTTCTGTGTTCAATAAAACAAGTAACCATCTTTAGTGCAAATACCAATATGATTAATAAAAAAAATGTATCAAAACAAATGGAATATTTATCTTATTGTTTTTTTACACTTTTATAACTCCATCATCATTATTTTCAGTTACACAAGGACATCAAGACTTAAGGAATGGGGGGTGTGGCAGTAACAACATGGCGCCGTAAGATCAGCGCCTAGCAGGCAGGCTCCAAACCTCCTCCAGGAAATCAGAACAAGAAGTAAGATGTGAACGAGGATATGAAACAGAGGCTTTGAGGTACTGAACACCTGAATCTCTGAACTTCTGAAAAGAGAGATGGTCTTATCTCTCATTAGACCTAATTCAGATTAAATCTATCCAGGTAATAACCCTCCGTCCCTCTATTTTTCACCTTACCTGACCCTCCGGAGAGACACCTGAAGGGGGAGCGTTAAGGGGCAGAGATCTGAGGGAAAGCCGCTGAGATACTGCAAGCCGGGAGCCGGGTGAGTGTTAGACGCGCTGGATGTGGACGGAGTACGGAGACCTGAAGCGGGTCACGTCAGTATCCAGAAAGAACGAAGGACAACGCGAGACTCATCGAGACTACTACGGGATCCTCCAGGTGATCGTATGATCGTATGATCGTATGTCGGAATCCACACTCTGGCGTATTGGAGCGGCGGAGCAGTAGGTCCGGATCCGTTGTCGGGAAGTGACGCGAGTCGAGGTGAGCGGAGAGTGGATAGTAGGGAGATCTCGTACCTACAGCCGGAGGTATCCCCAAGGTGTCCCTATGAGAGCTCCTTCCAGGACAGGAGATCCGTGAGAGAGTCGGTGTCGTCCCGGGAAGTGAGGGGTAAGAAAAAAAAAAAACGTATCACTCTTCCTCTTGACTCCCCCCGCTCAGTGTAGGCTGTAATAAGAACAGGGAAGATTGAAGGACTGATGTAATACGAGGATATAGTTGCATCAAAAAATCTCTCTATAATAAAGGGAACAGCCCAGATATATAAGATATATAAGATAGATAGATGTAAATCATTGGATCTTGGACTTATTAGTCGTATGAAAACTGTGAAGTTCCCTGCATTTATCTATACCTGGGTCGATAACTAAGGATTTTGTCCCTTGTCCACCTTTTTTTTTTTTCATCTCCCATTTTTCCTTTTCCTTTGGTTTTTGGTATCAATTCTAACTGTTCCTAACCATTACTAACCACCCCTAACCATTCATGCTGAGAGAATGAGATTCTAAGACTGTGGGAACCCCCTGCCATTAGCCTGTTGAAACTGCAAATCTCCTGAATTTTCAGCTGTCGGATTGCTGTCGGATTGCTAGGAGTCTTATACTACCTTCACTCACAACCCAGTATGATGTGAACCGTACACCTATCTGCATATGCAAGGGCCTGTGTTTTTTTTTTTTTTTGCTTTTTGTCCTTTTGCCTTTTTTTTTTGGGCATGAAAATATGGAAAGAACTGAATCATTAAGAAATTAAGAAATTATATATATCAAGGGATTGAATTTTTTGTCTTATATTTATATTTATCATTTTTTTTTTTTTTTTTTCCCTCCCTTTTTTTTTTTTTGTTGTTTATAAGTAGTGATGAGCCGAACACCCCCGGGTTCGGTTCGCACCAGAACCCGCGAACGGACCGAAAGTTCGAACGAACATTAGAACCCTATTAAATACAATGGATGCGAACGTTCGAATTCTAAAGTGCTAATTATAACAACTATTATGCATGTTATTGTCCTAAAAAGGGTTTGGGAACCCGGGTTCTGCACCAGGGGACATGTATCAATGCAAAAATAAGTTTTAAAAACGGTCGTTTTCCGGGAGCAGTCATTTTAATGATGCATAAAGTGAAAAAAAAAAAGTCAAATATTCCTTTAAATATCGTACCTGGGGGGTGTCTAAAGTATGCCTGTGAAGTGCCACGTGTTTCCCGTGTTTAGAACTGTCCCTGCACAAAATGACACTTCTAAAGGAAAAAAAAGCCATTTAAAACTGCTTGCGGCTTTAATGTAATGTCTGGTCCCGGTAATATGGATGAAAATCTTTAAGAAAAATGGCATAGCTACCCCATGACCCCCCCCCCTACCCCAGCCCATTACCAGCCCCTTTAGGTCTTGTATGGATATTAAGGGGAACCCCGCACATAAAATAAAAAAGGCCCTATATACTCTGAACAGCCGTATACAGGCGGTGCATACAAGACAGGGACTGTAGGTTTGTTCTTATGTAGAATGTGTTTGTAATTTTGAACAGGTACATTGTTGAAGTGTAGCTCCAGACCAAAAATCTATTTTTAAACTTTTTGGAAAACATAGGTAAGGGTTATCACCCCTGTAACATTTGTTTTGCTGTCTGTGCCCCTGTTCAGAACATTTCACCTCACTTTCCGTCCTAATGACAACTGTTTTTGAAATGTGGTGTTTTTCTTGAAACAAGGATTGCTGATAAAGCATCAGTACAGAGGAGACACCTTTCTCCCATATTTATTCTTACAGGAGAGAATTTTCCTTCCTAGTGGTAGATTTCCTCTCACTTCCTGTTGTCTTCTTGCGTTTGCAAGTAGGAGTCGTTTGTAAGTTGGATGTTTGAAAGTAGGGACCTGCCGTATATACTCTGCAGAAATAGGCCCCTTAGTTGTTGGTGTTGGCACAACACTGTAAGCACTCACAGTTACTCTTGGTTGGTGCTGGAACGCCCTGCTGTCAACTATTATATCAGGAATTTTAATTACATATAATTGTTGAACAGTGGTAGTAAAAATTGGGCCTTTGATGGTGGTGCTGGTGCCACAACACTGTAAGCCCTGACAGTTACTCTTGGTGGGTGCAGCAATGGGCCCTGCTGTGAATTATTAGATCAAGAATTGTAATTACATGCCCCTGTTGAACAGGGGCTGAAAAATTGGGCCTTAGGCACTGGTGGCACAACACTGCAACCCTTCACAGATACTGTACTTGGAGCACAGCAATGAGCCCTGTTGCAAAGTATTGCTTCAAAAATTGTAATGACACGCCCCTGTTAAACAGGGGCTGAAAAATTGGGCCTTAGGCACTGGTGGCACAACACTGCAACTCCTCACAGATACTGTACTTGGAGCACAGCAATGAGCCCTGTTGCAAAGTATTGCTTCAAAAATTGTAATTACACGCCACTGTTAAACAGGGGCTGAAAAATTGGGCGTTAGGCACTGGTGGCGGCACCCATAAACAAAAATGATCTTCCAAGCTATCATCATCAATCGTATCATTGAGGACTCGGAGGAGGAGGATAGCCAGTCAACATAACAGCACAGGCACTCAGCATCAGCATCAGTCTTGAAGGGATGTGACATTTTAAAATCAATTAGTCTGTTATATCAGCATCAGGTGTGTGGTAGCTGGTGGTGATCCAAGACTGGTTCATCTTGATGAAAGTCAGTCGATCAACCGAGTCGGTGGACAGGCGCACCCTGTGATCCGTGACAAATCCTCCAGCAGCACTGAATGTGCGTTCCGAAAGAACGCTGGATGCAGGACAGGCCAGTAGCTCAATTGCATACTGTGCAAGCTCTGGCCAGTGATCCATCCTCAAGACCCAGTAAGCCAGAGGATTTTCGGTGGGGAAGGTGTCCAAGTCTGACCTTGCCCCTAGATATTCCTGCACCATGTTTATCAGACGCTGGCGATGGTTGCTGGAACCGATCATACTTTGGGGCTGCGGACTAAAGAATTGTCTGAACGCATCGGTCAGACGGCCACCTTCCCCACCGCTCCTTCTTTGACTGGCCGAAGCCTCAGCAACTCGTTGTCCAGGACCAGGAGTTTGCAACCTCCCAGTCTCTGGGAACGCGTTGCACAGACCTTTCTGCAAGGCCTCCCGGAGTTGTCTCATCCTCTGCTCCCTCTGCGACGGTAACATAAGGTCCGCAACCTTACCCTTGTACCGTGGATCAAGGAGAGTGGCCAGCCAGTAATGGTCCCTCTCCTTGATCCGAAGAATACGAGGATCCTTCCGCAGACTTTGCAGGATCAGGGAGGCCATGCAGCGTAGGTTTGCTGAGGCATTCGCTCCGGAGTCCTCTGGGTCACTAAGGACGACATGATCCGCAGCCACCTCCTCCCAGCCACGTACAAGTCCACTGGTTTCTTGGGACTGTAAATCATCCCTAAAAGACTGCTGCTGATGATGCTGAGTGCCAGCCTCCACCTCCATGCTGACACAATCCTCCTCCTCCTCCTCCTCCTCCTCCTCCTCCTCTTCCTGTGCGATGGGTGGGACAGAAGGAACACTGTCTGGGTAAAGGGGGCCTTGAGAGGCAAGGAAGTCCTCCTCTTCCTGCCTCTGTTCTGCCTCAAGTGCCCTGTCCATTATTCCACGCAGCGTGTGCTCCAACAGGTGGACAAGAGGTACAGTGTCACTGATGCATGCACTGTCACTGCTCACCATCCTCGTGGCCTCCTCAAATGGTGCCAGGACAGTGCATGCATCCCTGATCATGCCCCACTGGCGTGGAGAAAAAAAACCAAGCTCCCCTGACCCTGTCCTGGTGCCGTAGTCGCACAGGTACTCATTGATGGCCCTCTGCTGCGTGTGCAGCCGCTGCAGCATGGCCAACGTTGAGTTCCACCTGGTGGGCATGTCACATATAAGGCGGTTCTTGGGCAGGTTCAACTCCTTTTGCAGCTCAGCCAGGCGAGCACTGGCATTATAAGATCTGCGGAAATGCACACAGACTTTCCTGGCCTGCCTCAGGACATCCTGTAAGCCCGGGTACCTGCCCAAGAAGCGCTGCACCACCAGGTTAAGGACGTGAGCCACACAGGGCACATGGGTCAGTTGTCCCTGTCGGAGGGCGGAGAGGAGGTTGGTGCCATTGTCGCAAACCACCATTCCTGGCTTAAGCTGGCGTGGCGTCAACCACCTCTCGGCCTGGCCCTGCAGAGCAGACAGGACCTCTGCCCCAGTGTGGCTTCTGTCCCCCAAACACACCAGCGCAAGCACGGCATGGCATCTTTTTGCCTGCGTACTTGCGTAGCCCCGTGAACGGCTACGGAGCACCGCTGGTTCATAGGACAAACCACAGGAAGAGGCCATGGAGGAAGAAGAAGAGGAGGGGGTGGAGGAGAGAGGTGTGTCACAACCAGTAGTAGCATTTTGGAGGCGTGGCGGTGGGACAACCTCCAACACTACTGCACCTTGTCCTGAATCCTTCCCAGCTGCCAAAAGAGTGACCCAATGGGCCGTGAAAGAAAGGTAACGTCCCTGTCCATGCCTGCTGGACCATGAGTCAGCGGTAATATGCACCTTACCGCTGACCGCCCTGTCCAGCGAGGCCAAGACATTGCCTTCCACATGCCGGTAGAGAGCCGGAATAGCCTTCCGTGAGAAAAAGTGGCGTTTGGGAACCTGCCACTGAGGAACCGCACATTGCACAAACTCACGGAAGGGGGCCGAGTCTACCAACTGAAAAGGCAGCAGTTGAAGCGCTAGCAATTTAGCCAAGCTAGCATTCAACCGCTGGGCATGTGGATGGCTGGGAGTGAACTTCTTTCGACGGTCCAGCAGCTGGGGCAGGGAAATTTGCCTGCTAGAATCGGACGTCGGTGTACTGCTAGCAGAGTGGGCGCAAGTACTTGGCTGTGACACACCTAATTCTACACCTTCATTCCTCTCAGTGCATGTTTCAGAGAGGACTGAAGTTATAGTGGGGTTGGAGATCCCAGCTGATGCGGTGCAAGGAGAGGTCCGCTTTGTTCTTTGGTGTGGGTCTTTGAGGTAGGCTTGCCAACGAGCTGCATGGCAGGTCAACATATGTCTGGTCAGGCATGTGGTACCCAAGCGGCTGATGTTTTGGCCACGCGATATACGCTTGAGACATATGTTGCAAACAGCAGCTGTGCGATCTGATGCACTAGCCTCAAAAAAGGCCCACACCAAAGAACTTTTTGAATGACGGGCAGAGGCAGCGCCCTGCACAGGCGGAGCTCTGCGGTGTGATTCCGTCGGTGTACTGCCCTTACGCTGGCCACCAAAGGGCATCCTGCCTCGTTGGAGATGTGCCTCCTCCTCATCCTCCTCCTCCTCCTCTCTCCTATTAGGCACCCACGTGGAGTCATTGACCTCATCATCCCCTCCCTCCTCATCACTGGAGCCAATCTGGCAGTATGCTGCAGCTGCTGGAACATGACTGCCAGATTGGTGTCCTTCTTGAGCATCCCCTCTGTCTGCTCTCACGCTACTGCCTTCCTCTAGCTGGGTTTCATCATCAGACCCTTCGAAACGCTGGGCATCCTCCTGGAGCATGTACCCAACACTGTGCTGAAACAGTTCGGGGGACTCCTCAGGAGGAGGACATGGTGGGTCTAGGGAAGGAGTGACTGATGATTTGTCTGACATTGATACCAGGGAAGACGACGCTTTGGCAGCTGCTTTTCCAGTACCCTGAGCCTGGGTGAGAGAGGATGAGGAGGAGGAGGAGGGCTTGGTCATCCACTCTACCAAGTCTTCGGCATGATGTGGCTCAACATGTCCAGCTGCCGAAAAGAAGGACAAGCGTGTCCCATGGCCATGTGCTGATGACAATGCACCGCGTCCACGACCAGCACTGTTGCCCCCAGACACAGAGCCTGCTTGCCCTCTTTTATTGCCTCCTGACTGTCTGCCTCTCCTTGTTTGCCTTCCAGACATTCTAATAGATGGCCTGCAGGGAGATGGGAAAAAAGCAATAAGGGCTACCTTCAGGTGTCCTTCTCTGTCCCTTGAAACAAGGACTTTCACAGTGAAAGAAACTGACACTGTCCCTACCTAGAGTTTTCTGTCCCTAGAATAAATGTTTTTTTTAATCACAATATAGCACAAGGACAATTCACTCAATGTCTCTCCAGGTCCCTGGAAACAAGGACTTGCAGAGTGAAAGAAACTGACACTGTCCCTACCTAGAGTTTTCTGTCCCTAGAATAAATGTTTTTTTTAAGCACAATATAGCACAAGGAAAATTAACTCACTGTCCTTACAGGTCCCTGGAAACAAGGACTTGCAGAGTGAAAGAAACTGACACTGTCCCTACCTAGAGTTTTCTGTCCCTAGAATAAATGTTTTTTTTAAGCACAATATAGCACAAGGACAATTAACTCACTGTCCTTACAGGTCCCTGGAAACAAGGACTTGCAGAGTGAAAAAAAAAAAACACTCTCCCTACCTAGAGTTTTCTGTCCCTAGAAAAAATGTTTTTTTTAAGCACAATATAGCACAAGGACAATTAACTCACTGTCCTTACAGGTCCCTGGAAACAAGGACTTGCAGAGTGAAAGAAAAAAAACACTCTCCCTACCTACAGTTTTCTGTCCCTAGAAAAAATGTTTTTTTTAATCACAATATAGCACAAGGAAAATTAACTCACTGTCCTTACAGGTCCCTGGAAACAAGGACTTGCAGAGTGAAAGAAAAAAAACACTCTCCCTACCTACAGTTTTCTGTCCCTAGAAAAAATGTTTTTTTTAATCACAATATAGCACAAGGAAAATTAACTCACTGTCCTTACAGGTCCCTGGAAACAAGGACTTGCAGAGTGAAAGAAAAAAAACACTCTCCCTACCTACAGTTTTCTGTCCCTAGAAAAAATGTTTTTTTTAATCACAATATAGCACAAGGAAAATTAACTCACTGTCCTTACAGGTCCCTGGAAACAAGGACTTGCAGAGTGAAAGAAACTGACACTGTCCCTACCTAGAGTTTTCTGTCCCTAGAATAAATGTTTTTTTTAATCACAATATAGCACAAGGAAAATTAACTCACTGTCCTTACAGGTCCCTGGAAACAAGGACTTGCAGAGTGAAAGAAACTGACACTGTCCCTACCTAGAGTTTTCTGTCCCTAGAATAAATGTTTTTTTTAAGCACAATATAGCACAAGGACAATTAACTCACTGTCCTTACAGGTCCCTGGAAACAAGGACTTGCAGAGTGAAAGAAAAAAAACACTCTCCCTACCTACAGTTTTCTGTCCCTAGAAAAAATGTTTTTTTTAATCACAATATAGCACAAGGAAAATTAACTCACTGTCCTTCCAGGTCCCTGGAAACAAGGACTTGCAGAGTGAAAGAAAAAAAACACTCTCCCTACCTACAGTTTTCTGTCCCTAGAAAAAATGTTTTTTTTAATCACAATATAGCACAAGGAAAATTAACTCACTGTCCTTACAGGTCCCTGGAAACAAGGACTTGCAGAGTGAAAGAAACTGACACTGTCCCTACCTAGAGTTTTCTGTCCCTAGAATAAATGTTTTTTTTAATCACAATATAGCACAAGGACAATTCACTCAATGTCTCTCCAGGTCCCTGGAAACAAGGACTTGCAGAGTGAAAGAAACTGACACTGTCCCTACCTAGAGTTTTCTGTCCCTAGAATAAATGTTTTTTTTAAGCACAATATAGCACAAGGACAATTAACTCACTGTCCTTACAGGTCCCTGGAAACAAGGACTTGCAGAGTGAAAGAAAAAAAACACTCTCCCTACCTACAGTTTTCTGTCCCTAGAAAAAATGTTTTTTTTAATCACAATATAGCACAAGGAAAATTAACTCACTGTCCTTACAGGTCCCTGGAAACAAGGACTTGCAGAGTGAAAGAAAAAAAACACTCTCCCTACCTACAGTTTTCTGTCCCTAGAAAAAATGTTTTTTTTAATCACAATATAGCACAAGGAAAATTAACTCACTGTCCTTACAGGTCCCTGGAAACAAGGACTTGCAGAGTGAAAGAAACTGACACTGTCCCTACCTAGAGTTTTCTGTCCCTAGAATAAATGTTTTTTTTAATCACAATATAGCACAAGGAAAATTAACTCACTGTCCTTACAGGTCCCTGGAAACAAGGACTTGCAGAGTGAAAGAAACTGACACTGTCCCTACCTAGAGTTTTCTGTCCCTAGAATAAATGTTTTTTTTAAGCACAATATAGCACAAGGACAATTAACTCACTGTCCTTACAGGTCCCTGGAAACAAGGACTTGCAGAGTGAAAGAAAAAAAACACTCTCCCTACCTACAGTTTTCTGTCCCTAGAAAAAATGTTTTTTTTAATCACAATATAGCACAAGGAAAATTAACTCACTGTCCTTACAGGTCCCTGGAAACAAGGACTTGCAGAGTGAAAGAAACTGACACTGTCCCTACCTAGAGTTTTCTGTCCCTAGAATAAATGTTTTTTTTAATCACAATATAGCACAAGGAAAATTAACTCACTGTCCTTACAGGTCCCTGGAAACAAGGACTTGCAGAGTGAAAGAAACTGACACTGTCCCTACCTAGAGTTTTCTGTCCCTAGAATAAATGTTTTTTTTAAGCACAATATAGCACAAGGACAATTAACTCACTGTCCTTACAGGTCCCTGGAAACAAGGACTTGCAGAGTGAAAGAAACTGACACTGTCCCTACCTAGAGTTTTCTGTCCCTAGAATAAATGTTTTTTTTAATCACAATATAGCACAAGGAAAATTAACTCACTGTCCTTACAGGTCCCTGGAAACAAGGACTTGCAGAGTGAAAGAAACTGACACTGTCCCTACCTAGAGTTTTCTGTCCCTAGAATAAATGTTTTTTTTAATCACAATATAGCACAAGGACAATTAACTCACTGTCCTTACAGGTCCCTGGAAACAAGGACTTGCAGAGTGAAAGAAACTGACACTGTCCCTACCTAGAGTTTTCTGTCCCTAGAATAAATGTTTTTTTTAAGCACAATATAGCACAAGGACAATTAACTCACTGTCCTTACAGGTCCCTGGAAACAAGGACTTGCAGAGTGAAAGAAACTGACACTGTCCCTACCTAGAGTTTTCTGTCCCTAGAATAAATGTTTTTTTTAATCACAATATAGCACAAGGAAAATTAACTCACTGTCCTTACAGGTCCCTGGAAACAAGGACTTGCAGAGTGAAAGAAACTGACACTGTCCCTACCTAGAGTTTTCTGTCCCTAGAATAAATGTTTTTTTTAATCACAATATAGCACAAGGACAATTAACTCACTGTCCTTACAGGTCCCTGGAAACAAGGACTTGCAGAGTGAAAGAAACTGACACTGTCCCTACCTAGAGTTTTCTGTCCCTAGAATAAATGTTTTTTTTAAGCACAATATAGCACAAGGACAATTAACTCACTGTCCTTACAGGTCCCTGGAAACAAGGACTTGCAGAGTGAAAGAAACTGACACTGTCCCTACCTAGAGTTTTCTGTCCCTAGAATAAATGTTTTTTTTAAGCACACTATAGCAGAAGCACAAAACACACTGACACTCTCCCTACCTATCCTTCTCTTTCCCTAAACTAAAGGAATCCAGGTTAAGCAAGAAAGAAATAACAGTCACTGTCCCTGCCTATGCTACTCTATCCCTGCTCCGGAACACACTACACTAGGCCGCCGTGCTGGCGGCCTTTTATAGTGTGGGGCGTGTACTAAACACCCTCAGCAATAATTGGCCACAGGCATCCTGCCTGTGGCCAATCATTGCTCTCCTCGCTGCCGGCGCTGTGATTGGCCAAGCATGCGGGGTCACAGTGCATGCTTGGCCAATCACAGCGCCTGGATGACACTGCGATAGCGTAGTGCATTGTGGGCCGTTCGCGTCACTCGAATTTGGCGCGAACGGCCCAAATCGTTCGATCTTCGTCGAACGATCGAACAGCCAATGTTCGAGTCGAACGTATGTTCGACTCGAACACGAAGCTCATCCCTATTTATAAGTACTAAGTTATTACTGTGGTTGAGTTAGTTTTGGAACACTGGGATATGTATTAAGAAGGTGTTGAGACGCGACTAATGTATCAAAATCTGCATTAAGTATTAAGTTCAATTACTTTTGTGTTTCTTGCTAGCCGTAGGAAAGGGGGGGGTGGGGCAGAAAGTGAAATAGTGAGACTACTTGAATCATCCGGTAATGAGCGGATATTAAGGGACTGAAAACGTATAAAGTTACAGTATATTACTTAAGTGAGAAACTACATTGAAGCAGAATTTAAACTCTCTAAATCTATAGAAATAAAGCTGAAGATTCCCCCAATTGGTGGTGCGGGAGGAGGAGGGATAGGGGTAGGATAGAGGTGGGGGGGGGAGAAGAAAAAGTAGATTATATTCAGCTTTGTGCTGGAGTTAAGATCCTCGGTCAAGGAGAAAATGGTAAAAAAGGGTGTCAAAGTAAATCAGGGGGAAGGAACCAGCCGGAGCACAATCAAGTCCTACTTGATTGTAGAAGGGTCTGATCAAATGTCGGAGAGTCCTAGAAATAGAGATTTAAACTCAGGAACACCAAAAAAATATATTGGTCACCCAGAGATGAATGAGGTGAAGGAAGGGTCCCCAGGGACCTCGGGGAAAAATAAAGGAAGTAAGGCCCAAGTCTCAGAAACCAAAAGTAAGAAAACCCCGGAAAAACATCAACAAACTGATACACCCCGCGAAGATCTACAGGACCCTCCAACAAAGCAAGATATGACGGATATGATTGAAATGATATCACGTCTGGAGCGAACAATAAAAGGCGAAATGGGAGCTACGAGAAAGGATATTCAGAGTGTATTACATAGGGTAGAGGGAATAGAAGATCAGCTAGAAGAACATAAAAACGCTATAAAAGAACTTAGAGATAGGGCAGATATGGACTGGATAGAGATAAGGAACGCCCGATATAAATTAGAGGACCAGGAGAATCGGAGTAGGAGAAAAAATCTCCGGATAAGAGGACTTCCGGAAGAGGTTAAAGATACAGAATTGGAAGAGGTTCTACGAGGGATATTTAATAAAGCTCTAAAGAATGAAACAACGGCAGCAATGCAATTCGAGAGGGTACATAGAATACAAAGATCGTACAGCACTCAGAGAGACCTTCCAAGAGACATTATAATAAGATTTCATGAGTATGGTCAAAAAGACCTGGTCTCGCAAAGTACTAGAAACTCCTCCCCGATGGAATATAAGGGAATTAAACTATCTATTTTCTCAGACCTGGCTCCAGAGACTTTGGCGCGGAAAAGAGCATTGAAGCCTCTAACAAATTTCCTGCAGATAAATAATATACCCTATAGGTGGGGGTTCCCTGCATGCCTGGTGGTGAAAAAGGAGGGGGTATCAGCAACCGTTAGATTTCCAGAAGATATAAAATAATTCTGTAAAAGACTGAATATAGAAGATATACAGGTAGAAAATTGGGAAAAGAGACCCCCAGTATGGAGAAAGTGGAAGGATCAGGACTGGAAACGAACTTAGTGTTAAGGAGATAAAGGGGTGGAGGAGGGAGGTAAATTGAACTGATAGAAGGGGAAGGAAGAGGGTGGGTGAAGGGTGTGGAGGGAGAGAGATGAAGGAAGATAAGGTGTAGAGATTAAAAGTATGATTCTGTATGATTCTGTATTCTCCTGAGAGGGAGGTTTGGAGAGGGAATGCCCGCCTGCGCTCTGGGGCCTTTCCAATTTTGGGTAGACCCCGGGGAGCGGGGGGACAGATGCAAAGCCCAGAGGCGGCTCCCACCTGGCAGATTGCCGGGGTGGGATCACGCCAAAGGACTCAAAACATTGATTTGCAATGTGAATGGGGGTGGGGGGAGGGGGGTATATGTGGTCTTGGCTTTTCCTACTGACGCTGAAATATACCAGAGAGGAGGCTGTTCATCAAAAATTTATGAGGACTAGTTCTAAGGGGTTATGGTCTGAAGGTTTGTTGGAGGTAATAGATCTGTTAATGCCCCTTCGACCCGGCACATGTCTGTTGTATAACAATTGGGTCACAATGAAAGAAATTAATTATAGAAATGGAAACTCTGAAAATAGTTACATATAATGTGCGGGGATTAAATTGCCCAAATAAGCGATACCAGATCTTGCAAGAGATGAGGGGAGAATCGGCAAACATAGTGTTTCTTCAGGAAACACATTTAAAGTGGACATCAAAGACTAGATTGAATTCAAAAGAGTATCCTATATGGATACATAGTTATTCTTCTAATAAAAGGTCTAAGGGAACGGCGATTGGATTCGACAGGAATACATGCTTCACAGTGGATGCTGTGGAGTTAGATCCTGAGGGGCGATTTACTTTTGTCAAGGGCTCTTTGTTTAATATAAGGTTCACATTGGCAAATGTATACTGCCCGAATGTACGGCCCTCAGTGTATTTAAAGAAAATCTTGAATAGACTGGAGGTCTTTAAAGAGGGAAAGGTGATACTTGCCGGGGATTTTAATTTTGTTTTTGATCCTGTCTTAGACACACAACCTATATCATTGAGGTCCGCAGGTAAACACCTGAGATCTGTAAAATCTAAAATACATCAAATGCATTTAGTTGAGGCCTGGAGAATTACACATCCAAAAGTGAAGGACTATACATATTATTCTCCAGTACGTAGATCATACTCTAGAATTGATCATATTCTGATAGATCATCAGTTATTAGAAGGTCTAAGGAGGGTAGAAATAAAGACGGTAACGATCTCTGATCATGCGCCGGTCAAATTGACCCTTGCTTTAAGGGAAATCCCGGCGGGCCAGAGAGCGTGGAGACTTGATGAAACCCTGTTAAATAATAAGAAGATCTCGGAAGATCTAGAAAAGGACATGGTCTGCTTCTTCAAAGAGAATGATGTAGAAAATGTTGACCCACTGGTATTATGGGAAACACAAAAAGTATATATGAGAGGCAGATTGATAGAAGAGGGGATTAAGAGGAAAAAAAGAAGACAGGCCCAAAGACAGACCCTACTAGAAGGAATTAAGGACCTAGAACAAAAGCACAAAGTAAGTCAGGAAGGTCAAATCTTAATAACATTGACTGGGAAAAGAGAAAAATTAAAGGAGGTATTAGAAAAAGAAACTAAATGGGCATTTAATAATATGAGTAAGAAATTCTATGTTATGGGTAATAAACCAGGTAAATTACTTGTAAGGACAATTAAGCCTAGGAACACTCAAAATTTTATATCAAAGATGAAAAACAATAAAGGTGAGATGAGGCATTCCACGAAGGAGATTATAAATATCTTCCAGGATTATTATCAGGAATTATATAATGTAAACAAAGAACAGGCCCCAATAGAATCTTATAACAGAAGTAGAAAAATTAAAGAGTACTTGAAAAAGATTAAATTTCCGGAAATACCAGAAGAAAGTATTAGTAAATTGGAAACAGAAATATCGAGAGAGGAAATAACGCAAACAATTAAAAATATAAAGATGGGTAAGAGCCCTGGCCCAGATGGGTATACCTCCCTTTACTATAAAAGATATGTGGAGATTTTACTTCCGTTCTTCCAGAAGAAAATTAATTCCATAGGCGGAGGAAAGACATTACGTGAGGAAGCACTGGGGGCCCACATAGTTCTTGTAGAGAAGGAGGGGAAGGATCCCACAGTATGCTCCAGCTATCGACCTATATCCTTGATCAACGTGGACATCAAAATCTATGCAAAAATATTAGCGGAGAGATTGAAACCTCTAATGTCGGGATTAGTAGAGAAAGATCAGGCGGGGTTTGTTCCAGGGAGAGAAACAAGAGATTGCATACTTAGAACTGTCCTCCTGATTCAAAAAGTTAAAAAACATAGGACACCAACATTGTTTCTGTCAGTCGATGCCGAAAAGGCATTCGATAGGCTTGACTGGGATTATATGATATCTACTCTGAGGCATATTGGTTTGGGGCCAAGGATAGTCAGCTGGATAGCAGCACTGTACTCTAAACCCTCAGCTCAGGTACGGGTTAATGGAGCTCTTTCGGAGAGGTTCCCTTTGTTTAACGGGACCCGACAGGGATGCCCGTTATCACCCCTTCTTTTTGTTCTATCTTTAGAAGTATTTATGATAACGTTACGAGCCAATCAGGAGATAGAGGGGGTCAAGGTGGAAGGGAGGGAACATAAGGTCTCTGCGTTCGCTGACGACATGATGCTGTATATAACAAACCCAAGTCTATTCATTTTTAAATTTGAGATCTCCTCATAGATCTCATATTCCTTTATTATCTTGGGTAGTGATTGACTTGGGTTTGTTATATACAGCATCATGTCGTCAGCGAACGCAGAGACCTTATGTTCCCTCCCTTCCACCTTGAGAGAAGACTGAGATTATGGGTGTATCCTTAGGTGCATCGGAGCGGAGAGACCTTGTGGACCTTTACCCATTCAACTGGAAACAGAGGGGAATGAAATATCTAGGAATAGTCCTATCTAACAGGGAAAGAGACTTATATGAAGATAATTATATCCCGCTATTAAATAAAATAAAATTAGAATTAAAGAGATATCCAATAGAAAAACTTTCGTGGTGGGGTAGGATCAACACAGTAAAAATGATGATACTACCTAAAGCTCTGTATGTTTTTCAAACTCTCCCGATTAAAATCCCTGATACATTCTTTAAAATATTGAGGAAAATAATAGGGAAGTTTATCTGGAAGGAAAAGAGACCCCGCATATCTACCGAAATCTTGACTAGTTCTAGATAGGATGGAGGATTAAACTTCCCTGACATGAAAAGATATTATGTGGCAGCTGTTTTAAGGAGGATATTAGATTGGGTCCAAGGAACCAAACAACAGGAGAAAAAGTGGGTAGAAGTAGAGGAGAGTCTGTGTAGGAAAAAAACTAGGAAGGTTGATATGGATACCAAATCAATTTAGAGGCTTTACCCAAGAATTACCTTCAATAACTAAAGAAACTTTTAGAATTTGGGATAGAGTGTGTAAAGTAAAGAAATGGCAATGTAATAGCCCGCTGATGCCCCTCACGGGAACGGACTACTTCTCTCCGGGGAAAGAGGGTGGGGCGTTCTTGCGTTGGGCAGCGGGGGATACATTGCTTTTGAAGGATGTACTGAAGGGGAACACTCTATGTCCAATTCTGGAACTTCGAGAGAAATATGGATTAGAGAGGGGAGATAGCTGGAGATATATCCAAATTCAACACTTCACAAATCATTTACCTAGACCCCTCCGATCGAGAAGTGAGTTAAACGCCTGGGAAAAACTTACTGAAGTAGGAGGTACTGGAAGACAGGGAATATCAAACATATATGGGATTTTGACTCCCACAAGGGGACCTGATTTGTGTAGAGCTTTGAGTAGCTGGGAAGAGGAACTTAATCAAACCATAACCAAAGATAAGAAGAGACAGATCTTAGAATATGTCCACTCTACGTCAATAGAGGCAAATATAAAAGAGATGAATTATAAACTGTTGACTAAATGGTATTTTGTACCAATGAAAGTACATAGAATAAATAAGGAGGAGTCACCTTTATGTTGGAGGGAGTGTGGGGGGGAGGGAACTCATGCCCACATTTGGTGGCTATGCCCATTGATACAAGAATACTGGAAGGAAATATTAAAGTGGATAAAGAGAATAAGTGGACTGGAAGTAAAATTCGACCCTTGGTACTGTCTATTTCACAACACGGGGCTATCAAAGAATAAGTACAGGGAGACTCTGATCCCATATTTGTTAAATGGGGCAAAGGTGCTTATACCAAGGAAATGGAAGGAAAAGGAGGTCCCTACAATAGGTGAATGGAAGAAAGAAATAGACAGAATCAGTCTGATGGAGGAGTTGATGTCAAATCATAATGAGACGAGGAGAAAATGGGATAGGATCTGGGGGGGATGGAGGAAGTTCAGGGATTCAGAGGTGGTCGGGGAGGGAGTAGTGGATGGTGAGGGATAAAAACATACATCCTTTTTTTTTTTTTTTTTTTTTTTCACTATTAGGCTTGGAAGGCCAAGTCCTCTTAGGATATTATATTAATTAGGGCACTATAAAAGATTCAATTTTTTAAATTTTTTTTTTTTTTTATATATATATTTTTTTTTACAAAAATATGCTAGGGTTTAAATAGAAGATCTGTCTGTAGGCAGTCTATAGTGGCGGCCTTTTATTGGATAACACTTAGATTGTAAATGGGGAATAATTTATCCAACTTAATGAATACCTGTTAGGCACTTTTTAATATAATTATTTATTTATTTATTTATTTTTCCTTTCCTCACTATTAGGCTTTGAAGGCCAAGTCCTCTTAGGATATTAGATTAATTAGGGCACTATAAGAGATTCATTTTTTTTATTTTTATTTTTTATTTATTTTTATTTATTTATTTATTTTTATTTTTCCTTCACTATTAGGCTTGGAAGGCCAAGTCCTCGTAGGATATTATATTAATTAGGGCACTATAAGAGATTCAAAATTTTTTTTTTTTTTGATTTACACAAATACACTAGGGTTTAAATAGAAGATCTGTTTGTAGGCAGTCTATAGTGGCTGCCTTTTATTGGATAACACTTAGATTGTAAATGGGGAATAATTGATTTAACTTAATGATACTTTTTAGGCACTTTTTTTTTTTTTTTTTCAGATACACTTGGGGTTAAACAGAAGATCTGTTGGAAGACAGTCTAAAGTGGCTGTCTCTTATTGGGATGCACTTAGATTGTAAATGGGGAATAATTTAATTCATTTAATGAATATAATTTAGGCACCCGCTTTAGTTGTTCTTTTTGTAGGATAGGGGTATATTTTAGTGGATAAATGTTGTGGGTAATGTTGGCACTTAAGTCACCTTCACTTTGTTGGGGTGGATCCCCTCTTCTCTTTTTCTTTCTTCTTTTTTTTTTCTTCCTTTTTTTTTTCTTCCCTCTCTCCCCCCTCTCTCTCTCTTTCTTTCTCTCTCTCTCTCTCTCTATCTTTCCCTACCTCTCGTTCTCTATGTACCTCCCCGTTGAGTCAACGACCAACTAAAATCGACTGATTATATAGGGGGACAATACAATATAGAAGGATTCTTTGGGACAGGTATCCTCTAGGATAGATTAGGTAAAGATAATGAGGTGTGAAAAAGCCGAACACCACATACAATCCCCCACGGGTAAGACTCTCACGAATAACAATGACATAGCCAGAGAGTTTGAGAAGTACTACTCGTCCCTATATAATCTAGATAAATCCGAACCCCCTACTACCTTATCGAATGACAGACCCAATGATATTAACTCGTTCTTAGACCAATTTGCTCCAGGAAAGCTCCCCACTGACACCACCACGATTCTGGAATCCCCGATCTCTATTCAGGAATGGAAAAAAGCTTTAAAACAACTTAAGCCTGGTAAGAGCCCGGGACCTGATGGTCTTTCCGCCGTATATTTCAAGACATTCTCAGACCTTCTTCAACAACCCTTCCTTGACGCCTTCAATACACTCTCTCCCACAAATCCTTTCAAAAGCGAAATGTTAGAAGCACATATCGTTGTTATCCCCAAAGAAGATAAGGACCCCACCCAAACGGGAAATTATAGACCAATCTCATTATTGAATGTAGATGTCAAAATCTTTTCTAAGATTTTGGCAAACAGACTCTTACCGCTTCTCCCTTCCTTAATCTCGCATGACCAGACCGGCTTTATCCCTGGACGTGAAGCCAGGGACAACACTGTTAAAGCAATAAACTTACACCACCTTATGACACAGACAACCCAAAAAGGCCTGTTTTTGTCACTCGATGCGGAGAAGGCGTTCGACAGAGTAGCTTGGGACTATATGACAGCGGTTCTGAGGGCCATAGGATTGGGCCCATATATGTTAGGCCTAATCCTGTCACTATACACGGGACCATCTGCTAAGGTACGGGTCAACAATACTCTGTCGGACGCCTTTCCCATCGGAAATGGCACAAGACAGGGCTGCCCCCTGTCCCCCATCCTCTTTGTACTCACACTTGAACCATTCCTCCGTAAACTGACATACAACCCAGATATCCAAGGTATAAGTTCCTCCAAAAGAGAATATAAATACGCTGCTTTCGCAGACGATATTTTGTTGTTCCTGTCGAACCCACTGATCTCCCTACCAAACCTTCTTTCTGAATTTAAACAATTTCAGTTCCTCTCCCACCTTAAAATTAATTTCTCGAAATCCTTTGCCCTTAATATAACATTACCTCAACACATAGTTGATCAATGTAAGGCTAACTTCCCGTTCCAATGGAAACATGATTCCATCACATACCTAGGGATACAACTCCCTTCCAAACTCTCAAACCTCTACGCTAAAAACCATGTTCCTATCCTACACAGAATATCCTCTGATCTTGAAACATGGAACAAACCGCTTTTCTCTTGGTTTGGCAGAGCGGCGATCCTCAAAATGAATGCCCTCCCGAGAATACTCTATATATTGCAGGCGATCCCTATACATATACCTCCGGCCTTTTTTAAATCTTATAGAAACATATGCACTAAATTCTTATGGGGGAACCGTAGACCCAGAATCAGCTTTACGCAGCTCACCCGACCTAAAAGACTTGGGGGCATAGGCCTCCCCAACCTTCTCAATTATTACACTGCTACACACCTTACCAGGATAGTGGACTGGAATACTCAATCTCTCCACAAAGATTGGGTTTCCCTAGAAGCATCTTTTTCTGCTCTCCCTTTGGAGTCTCTCCCATGGTTACTCTCACCCCACGTCCCCTCTGAATTACACGTACACCCACTTATAGGCCCAACCTTGCAATGCTTCAAAAAGCTTTGCTACCGATCACCCATATCTTCGATTCCCGGCCCACTGACACCTGTAAAAATGAACCCTGGGTTCCCACCAGGTATGCACGCAAAGTTTCTTACCGATAACTGGACACAGAGCCCAATTAGATCACATCAGTTCTTCCTCCGGGGCAAACTATTGTCTACATCCCAACTCTCCTCCCAACTAAACAAGCCACCCATTCCCCCTTGGACATATATTTTAATTGCTCATTTTCTAAAATCCCTTAACAAGAATATACAATGCTCCAGAGAACTCACCCCTTTCGAAAAGCTATGTATCCAAACGACACCCCAATCTCATCTAGTTTCTACCACACATGAACTCCTCTTCGCCGAGATGAAAGCTAACGAGACCTTAGCCTGTAAGAACTGGGAGTCAGATCTCTCGGTATCTCTTTCAGCGGAACAATGGGAACTAATTTTCCTCAACATACATAAAGGGTCGACGAATGTGTCGACCCAGGAAAACGGCTTTAAGATCCAATCTAGATGGTACCGCACGCCCACCCTTCTGCATAAATATAATCCCACAATCCCAGAGGTTTGCTGGAGATGTCTCCGGGAAAGGGGAACCCTTCTCCATATCTGGTGGTCCTGTCCATCTCTAAAAGACTTCTGGGAAAAGGTATGCCATATAACCTCTCGAGTCACCTCATATCATTTGGACCTTTCCCCTTCTCAATTCCTTCTACACCATTCACCCCTGTCGCACAATTCCTATCACAAATCCCTAGCAATGCACATGATCAATGCGGCAAAGCAGTGTATCCCTATACACTGGAAATCGACTCACCAACCAACCATAAAAGAATGGTTTAACAGAATATGCAAAATTGAGGAAATGGAAAATCTTATACATATTGCAAGAGAGACTCCGTCATCATTTAGTAAAAAATGGGCCTGCTGGTTACACTATAAAACGACCCCAGAATTTGCAAACTCCCTGAACCCTGACAAAGGATAAATTACTCCTCTGAGAATTGTCATTAAAAATCTACGACGTGCCAGGATCTCCCCTTAACCCTAAACCTTACAAAGACACCTCTCTCCTCCTATATCTCCCCCTATACAGATCCGCCCCTAGTTTCTCATAACACGCCCCTTGAACACCCCAAGGGGTCGGGGAAGTCAGAGACGGACCCCCTGCCAACGCCATCCCTTCCTGCCTCACTCCCCTCCCCTCGATCCCCACCCCACCCCTTCTCCTTCCACCACTTACCCCCTCCTACTTTCTCATCCACAAGCTTCTGTACAATACAACCACTAACATAGCTCCAGCCTACACTCCCGCATTCATACACTCTCAACGAAATAAACCTGTTTATAGCTCCTTCCCTCCCTTTCTGCCATATTGCACCTGTTGGCCTTTCCCTCCCACACAGACCAAAAGTCCATAACGGCATCCGTGAACCTACCTAGCTCTAACCTACCAACAAGATCTATCCCCGTCAATGGTAGTGGACTTTGACTAGACCCCACAACTACCTTGAATTAAGGTAGCCCACCCCAACACGGCCTAGTTCATGAAGGATGCACATAGCCATTTCATTTTCACTACCCGCAAGTTGAATTGTATGTGACACATGTTATTCATCCATGTTTTGTGGTTGTATTAATACCTTATTGTACTACTATTGTTCAAGATATCTGTAAATGCTTTTTACATTTCAATAAACTGTTTTTGGGGAAAAAGCCGAGACCGAATAAGTGGGTTTTTAAATGTATGTATACATTTTTTTTTTTTTTTAATGCTATGGTACAATTTGTAAATGTTTATTATACTGTTGAAAAAAAAAAAAAAGACTTAAGGAACTACCTAGCGCGCTCACTAGCGCCTTGGTAGTTCACTGAGGACTACAAGCTGTCAGCTGAAAAGACTATTGGTACTTGTAGTTCATTCATTCACAGGAAACTGTGAATGAATGACGTGGCTGTGTGGGTGGAGCCTAACATTTATGCCTATGTTATATGCAATTTTTTTTCAATAAAGTCTTTATGGAATAAAATTAAAAAAAAAGTCCACCACTGATAAGTCATACATCCTGCGTTATCATGGCGCCAGTGAGCTGGTTGCCATCACCATAGAAACAAATGATGCCATGTGTCGTAGAATTAGACCGTTGCTGGTTGTTATGGTGGTGGGAGCCAGCCCCGCATGCACTGCGCCAACTCATGATACAGATCCAAGGCAAACCGAGTCCCATGCTCGCAGCACCCCAGGGGAACCCAGATGACACCCCGGTTGAGAAACTCTGAGCTAGAGATCTGCTTTGATAGCACTATTGATAGATGGAGCATCTATAATAGGGTGACCAGACATCCCCGGTTTCCAGGGACAGTCCCCGGATTGAGGACACTGTCCCCGAACCAAATCTGTCCCCGGTTTTGTCCCCGGATTGGATTTGAACAGGGGATGGGGCAATTTTAAAGACAATCAGTGCAGGATTAAAAAAAAAAAAAATCTGAATTACACACCCCTGCTCCACCGCACCTACTAGCTTAGGGGGTGTATTTTTATTTTTTCCAATATCTGTGCCCCTTTCTGCTGATCATATGCTGGTCAGAGCGGAGGGACCATTTCTTCAGTTTCGGGCGCATGCCCATTCAGCTCCGCTTGCATGTTCTTCTGCCTGGGCTCAAGTCCCGGCCAGCCGCCTGCCTATTTATCTCCTTGCCTTCCCTGGCGGAGTGATCTTCCTCCACTCCCCACCCAGTAGTAGCCGGGGGCCCGGAGAGTAAGACTTGACAGGCTGTGAGGCGGGCAGGGGGCGGCGACGGGCAGAGAGAGGCAGCTGAGCTCAGATGACGGTGTCCAGCAGGAGGAACAGAGGGGAAGCGCATTTGATCGTGGGGCTGCCAGTGCCTTCAAGGCTTTAACACAGGTGTGCTTTGGGGTGTCTGTGAATAGACTACATTGCACTTTGTCTGTCTCTCTGGCATCATGGATGGTATCATTTTTCACAGGCAGCAGGCACTTACTGGTCATAAACTAACAAAATCAGCACCCAGCAGCCATGTTATGTGACACACTGTGGCAGAGCCAGCCAGAACCATCATAGAATGCCTGCTGCCTGTGAGTTATCATAATGCTGATGATCTTAACCAGTTGCTGATCGCCTGATATCAGATTTAATGCTACAGGGCGGTCGCACTGCGCAGGATCACGTATATACGTGATTCTGCATTTCTGGGTATGGGAGCCAATCAGCGGCTCCAGTGGACTCGATATCCACTGATACCTGCTGATCTTTATGTACAAAGGCAGAACTGGTTCCCACAAAGTGTCCGATTTGTCCGCCGCAATATCGCAGTCCAGCTATGAGTCGCTGATTGCTGCCATTACTAGTAAAAAGGAAAAAAAATGTCCCCGGATTTCATTTAAAAAATCTGGTCACCTTACATTAGAGTACCCCTTACATCAGATGTCACCATCATATTCCCTCATTACATTAGGTGTCACCAGCAGTGTCCCCCTGTACATCATGAGACGTCACCATTGAAGCACCCCCTTACATCAGATGTTCTCATAAGAGCATCCCCCTTTCATCAGGTGTCACCATTAGAGCACCCCCTTAAATCAGGTGTCACCATTAGAGCAACCCCTTAAATCAGGTGTCACCATTAGAGCACCCCCTTACAGCAGATGTTACCATTAGAGCACCCCCTTATCAGATGTTATCATTAGAGCACCCCCTCTTACATCAGATGTTACCATTAGAGCACCCCCTTACATCAGATGTCACCATTAGAGCACCCCCTTACATCAGAGGTCACCATCATATTCCCTTATTACATTAGGTGTCACCAGCAGTATCCCCCCGTACATCATCAGACGTCATCATTAGAGCACCCCCTTACATCAGATGTCACCATCATATTCCCTCATTACATTAGGTGTCACCAGCAGTATCCCCCCGTACATCATCAGACGTCACCATTAGAGCACCCCCTTACATCAGATGTTCTCATGAAAGCCATTAGATTAGAGCACCCCCTTACATCAGATGTCACCATTAGAGCATCCCCCTTACATCAGATGTTCTCATTAGAGCATCCCCTTACATCAGGTGTCACCATTAGAGCATCCTCCTTACATCAGGTGTCACCATTAGAGCACTCCCCTTACATGAGATGTTCTCATTAGAGCATCCCCTTACATCAGGTGTCACCATTAGAGCATCCCCCTTACATCTGGTGTCACCATTAGGGCACCCCCTTACATCAGGTGTCACCATTAGAGCATCCCCTTACATCAGATGTTCTCATTTGAGCATCCCCTTACATCAGGTGTCACCATTAGAGCACCCTCTTAAATCAGGTGTCACCATTAGAGCACCCCCTTAAATCACGTGTCACCATTAGAGCATCCCCTTACATCAGATGTTCTCATTAGAGCATCCCCCTTACATCAAGTGAGACCATTAGAGCACCCCCTTACATCAGATGTCACCATTAGAGCACCCCCTTACATCAGATGTCACCATTAGAGCACCCCCTTACATCAGACGTTACCATTAGAGTACCCCCCTTCATGAGCTGTCAACATTATGTTTTTTTTTTGTTTTAAATCTTTTGCTTTTAAAGGTAAATGAGAGATTTAGGGTCTTTTTGATCTCTCCATAAGGAGGACCTGTCATCCTTATTTCTATTACAAGGGCTGTTTACATTCCTTGTCATAAGAATAAAAGGGATCAAAAAAATAAAAGGACAGTGTAAAAATAAAAAAATAAAAGGACAGTGTAAAAATGAAAAAATAAAAAGGACAGTGTAAAAATAAAAAAATAAAAGGACAGTGTAAAAATGAAAAAATAAAAAGGACAGTGTAAAAATAAAAAAATAAAAGGACAGTGTAAAAATGAAAAAAATAAAAAGGACAGTGTAAAAATAAAAAAATAGAAAGTAAAAAGGAAAAAAATGAGCCCCATCCCTCTGTGCTCGTGTGCAGAAGTGAACGCATACATAAGTCCCACAAGCATATATAAAGGGTGTTCAAACCACGCATGTGAGGTATCGCCGCGATCGTTAAAGCAAGAGCAATAATTCTATCCCTCCTCTCTGTAATGCTAAACAGGTAACCTGTAAACATTTTTAAATTATCGCCTATGGATATTTATAAGTACCGCAGTTTGTCACCATTCCACGAGTATGCGTAACTTTCAAGCATGACATGTTAGATATCTATTTACTTGGCGTAAAATCATTTTTGACATGGAGTTCCCTTTAAAAATTATAGCAGAATCCTGGATAAGTGGCATGGATATTAAGGGAAGCCCACTTTTTTTTTTTTGCAGTACAGTAGTCCAGTAATTAGGGGGTTAAAGCAAAAGGTGAGGAGGTACTACAACACCCCCTCACCACCTGTCAAATGCTCTATAAAGAGCGATCTGAATGTGGATCACTCTTTAGAGAGCAATGCTAGTGTAAACGAGGTCTAAGGCCTCGTTCATAGGGGCATATCGATTCATACAGCCTGTGTGAGGGCCATCTTTACTGGCCTGGAGAGGCACAGATGTTCCATGTATCCCTGTGCAGGTAGCCCCAATAATGTCAACTGGGATATATCTGGGCGGGATTGATTTATTCAGTCCTGCCCATAATTAGTGCTGAGCAGAAGATCTGCATAGTCGGAATAACTACAAAAAGGGTGTCCACCTACTTCCTGTGCTGTTCCACAGGACAGGAAGAAAGCCTAAAATGAAGATATATGTGGATCTGCAGACATGCCAGCAACATACTGTAGGTATTGCCTATACTTATATTTTCAAATTTCATTCATTTTATTTATATATAAAGCTGGAATTCAGCTTTAATGAAGAAACAGACCCACAACATGTCATGGTCAGCAGAGAAAAAATACTGGGATAAGCCTCCAGGAAAACAAACCACCAAAGGAACCTTGACCAAAACCAGATCCACAAGAGAATACCAATTGGCCTACACTGGAAGGCTAAAGCCTTGCGCTCCCAACCCTTAATAATCAGGTAAGGAAAATTCCATGATAAGAAGAAACTTGCCTGGCCAGTCTACCAATCTCACTAAATGAGATATCAAAAGACATTTAGAATTATCACAGCCCAATAGCCCATATGGATTGTGAAGTGACCCTTGAGACCAGTAAAGAACTCAATCCCAAAATCCCAAAAAAGTGACCCTGACCAAAAGGGGTACCGCTCTGAAGGAGAGGAAACCAGGGGAGGACCTGTCCAGGGGGTCGGTGAAGGAAGTCACTGTCTCAGGAGAGGCCTGGTTGCCTGTCAGAGGGAAGGATTCTGTAATCTGTGAAACAGCCCTGTAAAGTGCCCCATTGGCATCTATGGTCTCAAAAGTTACAGGTGCTAAGGACTTCTGGATTTAAGAACCAAAAGATTCTGTGGCAGAAGATCTTCTGAACAGTCCCCGGGAGGGATAAAAGCTAAAGTAAACATTCGTGCTTCACTTCGGCTGCTAGAACCGTGAGAGGGATCTATCCAGGTGAGCAAAACCCACTCATGCTTGAGTGGCGATGAGGGTAAATAAGTGCCGCGTGCCTGAACCTACCTCCCTACCCAACTCTATCTCTATCTTCAACTTTTCCTACTAAGTTACTGGCAAAGAAAAATAAACTCGTCTGTTGGAATTTAACACTGTCTGGACATTGGCCTTCTTTAAGAGAGAGAATAGACTTTTCCCTACACTCTAGGGACGAGAACCAACGGAAGGAGGCAACTCGCTGCAGGACCCAAAAACTGTTAACACTGCTCACCCTCTACACAAGATGGAGGTTACTGGACATGTAAGCAGGACAGGGATCTGTGTGCTACATATATGTCTAATGAAGCGTTCACAGCTATTGATCGAGTGACAGGAACTATACTACTAAGAACATTCCCCTGATTAAGAACAGAACAAAGGGAGGTACAGTACCTGATAAATCTTCCTCAAGAGGCTGTGGATCAGCCACGGAAGAATGACCTATCTCTGGGTGATCAGTAACTAAAAAGGTCTCCATGGATGCACTCTATACCCAACAGGGGGTACCTGCAACAAGATCCCAACATGTTCTACTTGCTGACAATCCAGGGGGCACAGAGCCATCTAGAGTTGATTTCTGCTTGCTACGTAGGAGATGTGAAGTATCCTGGTGTGCAACCCTCCCCCTTTGGTGCAGAAACAACCAATGGAGGAAAGCTAAATGCCAAGGCATTGTTTTAAAGAAACTCAGTGCAGTTGAGGGTAGTACTTTTAGGGTTTTCGAACACAGGGACCTGACTGCTTGTCACAGGGAGGACTCCTACACCTTCCCAGGATGCAAAGGTACTGCACCATCTAGGTGATATCCAACAAAGTCCAACCTGAGAAGCCAACTCAAGGTGAGGCCCCCTGATGAAGAGGAAACCATCTGTTCTGGAGAGCCAGACTGAAGGCTTAAGAATGGGGACACCCCAGGAATAGAGGTCTCCCTGAGGTGAGAGGAAGAGACCACCACACTCTTGAAGAGACTGATGGGTCATGCCAGGGACTACCTGGTTCATAGAGACAATGTGGGAAGGAGAGATGATACTGAGGGGGGTTCTCTCTGATTGGAGAAATAGGTAAACTTCCTGACTGTTAAGAAAGAGCCCAGTGGCACACAGGGTGTAGAGCTTTTTACCAAAGGTTTGAGCTTAACAGATTTGCCTGAAAGGGAGCAACCAAAAACAGACACCTGTAAGGTCCTATCTGGTCAAATCTTGCAGGCATTATGCCCTTCCAAGGAAGGCTAAGTGCAAGGGTCCAAAAAGCTAAATCTCCTTAGGGGAGGTCAGATGAGCATCCCACAATTTTGACACAAGGAAAAACAGTAGTAGTAGTAGGTGCCACTAAAGGATGTTGCGGGGTACTGTGTAATAAAGAATGTTTAATAGACATGTGCACACTGAAATCTGCCATTGAAGGCTTATGGCGCCTGTCGAATGTTCTAAGAAGATTTGACAGGGCAGCTAAACTGTACGACGCCGCAATCGTACATTTCCGGTCGAATGTTCCGCCTACAAGCTATAGAAGAATTCTAATGTTGTATGACACTAGTAATAATTATATTTATAAATTATTATTACTACATTAGTGAACCAACATTCGAATTCTCCTATAGCCTATGGGCTGAGCATTTGACCGGAAATGTACGATAGCGGCGCTGTACATGTTGTGTTACACTATGTGATTATTCTTGCTCTGTGTCTTTAAGATCTGTCCCCGTTTTTCTAGCTGAACTCCCTCTCTCACCGTAGTTCTTTATATATCTCCTCCACTTCCTGATTCTGGTCATTACTCCTGTATATCTTCCATGCTAAACATCTTACATGTGGCTTACAACTGCAACGTTTTTCTACCTATGAATATCCATCATTAAACGGAACATTCGAAAGGATTCATCGTCTGTCGTCCTAACTGTGAGTTTATTCATTGAGTTAAACTGCCTGTATCGATGCAAGGGATGAATATCAAACCAGCTTGAGTAAGGCCTACTTAAACCTGGAGATGAACTTTATCGCTTTGTAGTTGAGACAGAACAGTAGAAAAACGGAGTTTCACAGCCTAATTACAAGATTTCTGCATGTCAGTACTGAAACAGACAAGATTTACTGCCCTCATAGCAAGACAGAAGGGACAGAGCAGCACATGGCAGCCTTATAGCCTGAGACAATCTGCACAGTGTCATATTTCAGCACACAGATCCTGCCTGCTTTCACAGTCAGTCTGCTATCATGAGTGACCAAGCTTCTGCATGTGAACTCACATCTCCTTCCTCACAAGTTCCTGAAGAAACTGAGTTACCCAAACGCTCAGTTAAACCCACTTGGAAAGTAATGGAGAATTATGAAGCTTCAAGGACTGAATTGTCAAATAGCTTGGAATTAGTCTGGGAGAAAATCCTTGCTGAAGCCAATACAGTGTCTGTTGAACGTGAACTACTGACACTAGAGGGCGCCATTAAACAACTTTCTGCCTCATATGAGCTTTATCAGCTTACCAGCAGCAAATTCACTAATGTCTTGCAAAACATGAATACAGAAAGTGCGATGACACAATTAAAGCGCGTCAATGCTCTCAATATTGAAAGAGACAGTTTTATCCAGCAAACCAGATTAAAGGCAGAAGCAAAAATAAAGCTGTTACAGGACACTGCATCTCACAGATCTGTTTCCACCAGACGTTCTAAAAACTCGTCAAGATCCCATAGTTCAAGATACTCAACACTCAGTGAGCGACTTATTAATGCCCGCGCTGAAGTGGAAGCCAGCAAAGTGCAGGTGGCATATGCAGAAAAAAGAGCAGAGTTGGAAGCGCAGTCAGCACGTCAAAGAGCAGAGTTGGAAGCTCAGAGGGCAGAGTCGGAAGCGCAGTCAGCACGACAAAGAGCAACAATGGAAACCTTAAATGAACAGTGTAAACATGACGCAGCTATGGCAAAGCTAAGGGTCCTACAGCAAGCTATCAGTGCAGACGAAGGTGCAAGTGAGAAAGACAGCATTAACCTAAACATAGCAGATATGGAAGACCCCTTCAAACGCACTAAAGACTATGTCCTAAGCCACTGCAGTGCACACTCCATTGTCTCCAATGCTCCCAGCTACATAGAGACTCCTTCACAGCTTCAAGTTAAAGAGGTTCCAGCAACTTCCTGCACTCAAAATCACTCCACTGCATTTTCTGCATTTTCTACCTGCCTACCTTGCCTGCCTTCATACGTCACAGAGCATCAGCGCAAGCTTCAAGCAAGTCATCAATCTCCAGTCATCGGTACAGCCTTGAATCAACGTACCATTGGAACAACTGACTTCAAGCAAGCAACTCACCTGGATGCATCTGCTGCACCATATTTCCCTGTGTCCTTTAACAACAATGTCAAAGATAACGCAATCAGCACCATACAGCCAACAGCATCTCACATAAAGGCGGAGACAACTGAGACAGAAGAGTTTGTGAGGTACATGCTTCGCAGAGAGCTCACAAAGACTGGTCTTACAAGTTTTGATGACCAACCTGAGAACTACAGAAGTTGGAAATGTGCCTTCAGAACTACAATCAGCAATATTGGCATTACAACTGATCAAGAATTGGATCTGCTGATCAAATGGCTTGGTCCTCTATCTGCTGCACGTGTTAAGCCATTAAGATCGGTTTTCATGGACAATCCTACTGCAGGCCTCACAGCTGCATGGGAGCGACTAGAGCAAAGTTATGGCAGTCCAGAAGCTATAGAAAATGCTTTGTTCATGTGTCTGGAAACTTTCCCAAAGATATCCGGTAAGGACAACAAGGAGTTCCAGAGACTGAGTGACCTTCTCCTTGAGCTTCAGCTAGCCAAGACAGACCCAAAACTACCTGGACTCAGTTACCTTGACACTCCAAGAGGGGTAAACCCAATTGTCTCCAAGCTCCCGCATGGTTTGCAAGAGAAATGGACTGCAAGGTTTCCTTCCCTCCATTCTCTTTCTTCTGTGAATTCATCAGGGAAATTGCAGAGACCAAGAACGATCCAAGTTTTTCCTACGGTGAGTACAGTCTCTTCTCACCCTTTCCTAAGAGTACCAGTCTTCAGGGCAACTACAGAAACCATAGAGGCCCAGTGTCTGTGAAAAAGACTGACATCCTTCCCACTCCTACCACAGTTCTGGCCACGAACAAACAGAGTAGGAAGATTGAAAACCCTAACAGAGAGTGTCCCATACACAAGAAGCCACCCCCCCTCAATAAATGTATCGGCTTTAGGAAAAAGCCTCTGGAAGAGCGCAAGGAGCTTTTAAAGACATTTAGGGTATGTTTCAGGTGCTGTGCTTCTACAGAACATTTTGCAAGGGACTGTAATGTGTCCAACAAGTGCATAGAGTGTGGCTCTGAAGAACATGTGCAAGCCCTCCATCCTCTTGAGCCCAGCTCTGCACAACCTGCCAACACTCCTCCCAGGTTAACACATGGCGGGGAGAATACAGACCAAGTGCCTAATTCTACCATAATTTCTTCATCCTGCACTGAAGTTTGTGGAGAAGACCGCTGTGGTAAGTCCTGTGCTAAGATATGCTTGGTGAACATATACCACAAGGATCAATCAGAAAAGTCTCTAAAGGCATATGCTATCTTAGACGATCAGATCAATCGATCACTTGCAAAATCGGAATTGTTCAATCTATTTGAAATAAAAGGCGAAGCTCATCCTTACACCTTGGGTACCTGTAGTGGAACTATAGAGGTTTCTGGAAGAAGGGCTCATGGACTCATGGTATCTTCTCTCAAAGGTAACTTGCAATTACCCTTACCTACACTTGTTGAGTGCAATCAGATACCTGCCAACAGGGAAGAAATCCCTACTCCAGCTGCTGCTTTCCATCACCCTCACCTCAAGGTAATAGCAAATGAGATACCGCCGCTTGACAAAGATGCTCAGATCCTTCTTCTGTTAGGAAGAGACATTCTAACAGTTCACAAGGTACACAGACAAGTCTGTGGACCCCCAGATGCCCCATATGCCCAGCGCACGGATCTAGGATGGGTCATCATAGGCAATGTCTGCATAGGCAAAATGAAAAGACCTACCAACATTTCGTCATTCAAGACAAATGTTCTGCCAAATGGCCGAAACACTTACTTTGAGCCATGCCCACATCACTACTGGGTGAAAGAGAAGATAGCCAGCCACAAATGGCAACATGGTATCTCAGGTGACACAAGCCCTTTCTCCTGCCATGATGGCGACTTCGGGTCTACAGTGTTCAATGCAACCAGTGAAGATGACATACTGGCTCCTTCAATGGAAGACAAAGAATTCATCAAGGTAATGGACAATGAGTTCTTTCAAGATGACTCCAATAACTGGGTAGCACCCCTACCCTTTCGTCTCCCAAGAGAGAGATTGCCCAACAACTTACAGCAGGCCATCAGTAGATTCTCCTCCTTAAAGCGAAACTTAAGCAGGAAACCAGAGATGCAAAAGCACTTTGTGGACTTTATGCAAAATGTATTTGACAGAGATCATGCAGAGCCTGCTCCCCCACTAAAGGAGGGAGAAGAATGCTGGTACCTTCCATCCTTTGGCGTGTATCACCCACGCAAACCAGACCAAATCAGAGTTGTCTTTGATTTCAGTGCTCAGCACGAAGGTGTTTCTCTTAACAACATGCTCCTTACGGGACCCAACTTGAACAACAGTCTAACAGGAGTCTTGATTCGTTTCAGACAAGAGCCTGTAGCAGTAATGGCCGACATTCAACAGATGTTTCACTGCTTCATCGTCAGAGAAGACAACAGAAACTACCTCAGGTTTCTATGGCACAAGGACAATGACCTCAACAAGGAAGTTATAGATTATCGCATGAAGGTACATGTCTTCGGTAACAGTCCTTCCCCAGCAGTGGCAACTTATGGGCTAAGGAGAACAGCTCAAACTGGAGAAGTTGAATATGGATCTGATGCCCGTCAATTTGTTGAAAGAAACTTCTATGTTGATGACGCACTTAAGTCCTTTCCAACTGCTAAAGAAGCAATTGATCTTCTCACCAGAACAAAGGAGATGCTGTCTGTAGTAAACCTTAGACTGCACAAGATTATATCCAACAGCCAGGAACTTATGAATGCCTTTCACTCTGAGGACTATGCCACTAGTCTAAAAAACCTTGACTTAGGTACAGATGTGCCTCCTGTACAGCGAAGTCTGGGTTTGTTGTGGAACATCAAGCAAGACAAATTCACCTTCCAAGTGTCAACTTGTGACAAACCCTTCACTAAGAGAGGAGTCCTGTCCGTGGTGAATAGCATCTATTACCCACTGGGTTTCCTTGCTCCAGTTACCATTCAAGGTAAGATTTTACTAAGACAGTTGTCTACTGAGAACATAGACTGGGATACTCCCTTGCCTAGTGAGAATCAACACAAGTGGGAAAGGTGGAGATATTCTTTGAAGTCACTAGAAAAACTTCAGATTCCCCGTTGCTATGTTCCAGGATCCACTTCAACCGTTAACCGGAGAGAGATTCATATTTTCTCTGATGCATCAGTTGAAGCTATTGCTGCAGTAGCCTATTTGAAGACCTCTGAACTGAATGGAGAATCACACTGTAGTTTTGTCTTAGGCAAGGCAAAACTCACTCCCAAGCCTGCACATACCATACCAAGACTTGAACTTTGTGCAGCCGTGCTAGCAGTAGAAATTGCCGAGGTCATACGAAGTGAAATGGACACTAGAATTGATTCTTTCACCTTCTATAGACAGTAAGGTAGTACTTGGTTACATAAACAACCAAACAAAACAATTTTATGTGTACGTCAGCAACAGGGTTGAACGTATCAAGAGATTCTCTCTACCAAGTCAATGGCATCACGTTCCCACTGAACTCAACCCAGCTGACTGTGGGACCAGAGCCGTGTCACCTGCCGCTCTTCGGGACAGCTTATGGCTGTCACCTCCAAGGTTTCTGTGTGAGGACTCTTACTTACTCCCTATTGACACCACCTATGGGCTAGTAAACCCTGAAGATGATAAGGAAATAAGAACTGTGAACATCTCACTACACACTTCTGTAAGTACAAAACAGAAGCTGCGGTCACATCATTACAGGCATCAATGGAAGCAGGTACAGCATCTAACCAATGTGTTCTGGCATCGCTGGAAGAAAAAGTATCTTCATCACCTTCAAGGTCGTAACAAATGGCAAGCATCTAAGCCGAATCTTAAGGTTGGAGACCTCATCCTTCTAAAAGACAAGGAAGTTTGTCGGAATGAGTGGCCTATGGGTCTTATTACTAAAGTTATGCCCAGCGACGATAACAAAGTCCGGAAGGTAGAAGTCAAGGTAACCAAGGGAGGATCGACACAAACCTTTAGTCGACCAATTACAGAGTTAGTACTCCTTTTGCCAGGTGAGTGACTTGTGCAAGGACTAGCCATGCTGTTGGCACGGCGGGGAGTACATTGCTGCCATCTACAGGTTCTACTCAGAACTTTGGAATTATTTGAAGACATCATACTTTGACTTTATGTTCTTCATCCTGTTGAACTTACATTTATTATTTGCTTGTTGCATGTTTTTCATTACAGGTTCCAGGACATTCGTCAGTATTGGACTTTTTGAAAATATATATTTTAGTTTAAGGTTATGAAATCTAAAGATTTCAGACGGGGAGTGTTGTGTTACACTATGTGATTATTCTTGCTCTGTGTCTTTAAGATCTGTCCCCGTTTTTCTAGCTGAACTCTCTCTCTCACCGTAGTTCTTTATATATCTCCTCCACTTCCTGATTCTGGTCATTACTCCTGTATATCTTCCATGCTAAACATCTTATATGTGGCTTACAACTGCAACGTTTTTCTATCTATGAATATCCATCATTAAACGGAACATTCAAAAGGATTCATCGTCTGTCGTCCTAACTGTGAGTTTATTCATTGAGTTAAACTGCCTGTATCGATGCAAGGGATGAATATCAAACCAGCTTGAGTAAGGCCTACTTAAACCTGGAGATGAACTTTATCGCTTTGTAGTTGAGACAGAACAGTACAGTTTAGCTGCTTGTCGAATCTTCTTAGAACTTTCGACAGACACCATAAGCCTTCCATGACAGATTTGACATTTGTATGTTTTTCGCTGCTTCGTCAAATCTTCGTTGTTCATGTCGAATGGTCTACCCCAACACTGTCTCTATAATGTTGAATCTTTTCTTTCTATGTCGAATCTTTCCTCTCTATGTAGAATATTCTTGGACTAATAGAGTTAGGCCCAGTTCACACTTGTGCGAGTTCATAACGAATGCGATGCGTCAAAAACACTTTGAATTCGCATGTCGTCCCTAAAGTCATTGTTTTCAATGACGGTCGTTCACATACATGCATTGCGATTCCTCTACGAATGCGATAAAAAAAAGGGTCTTGTCCGACTTTACTGCGTTGCGTTGCAAATTCAGTCTCCATAGACATCAATGGAAATCGTTCTGGAATCGCAATGATGGTTCACATATGTGTGCATTACATCACGCGATTCTCCACAAAATCCAGGAAGTACACAGAAAGTTAACACTTTTTTTTTTTTTTTTACACTATGATTCCATTGGCTAGAACATTAATCACAGCTATGTCCCACTCCTGAAATTTCTCGATAAAATCGCAGTAAAATCGTGGTAAATTTGCAGTAAAATTCGCACCTCAGAATGAACAAAAAACAGAACAAAATCACAGCGCATCAGTGTGAACCGGGCCTTAAGGTCAGGCACATTAGACCACAGGTTCGATAGACACAGATCGCTATTGTCAGCGTCATGTCGAATCTCCTATCTATGTTGAACTGTTGTAGCAACGAAAACAAAAATAAAGCATTTTTTTATGTCAGATTTTTTTGATTTCGGATTCTGCGCGTTCGTTTTCGTTTGTTAAAACGATAAAGAAAATACCCGAAATTCGGACGAAAATGCATTCGGACGAAAACGAATGCACATGTCTAATGTTTAACAGAATCCAAGGACAGAGGAACTTCTGAGGAAGGGAGTGAGTGGTCAGATGAGATACAATTTCAAAGTCCCAAAATATGGACAGGAAAAAGGGGTCCCAGGATTCAGGAATTCAGAGAAAAGTTCTCTGGCTGGTGCGGCAGCACAAGGGACATAGTGAGGAGCAACTGAAGGAGGTGCTAAGGATAGGAGGTTAGCCTGGGAGGTAAAAGGTTGGTCCTCTGCACCCAAATACTGGACAGGCAAGTACCAAAGAACATGTTCAGGTGCAACGTCAGCCCCCCGCTTGTAAAATGCAGGAGATTTATCAGATGGGTTGGCTGACCTCCGGCTTTGAGCCCTATGAGGCTGAGCTAAGTGAGAGTCAGGATCGGAAGACTGGCGAGTACCCACTGCTTAAGTAGATATAGAATGGTGGGATTCCTCTAGCCCCCGCAGACCTTCTGTGTTGAGGCAAAGGTTAAGCAAGTCCAATGCTATTTGGTTGCAGCATCAGTGTCCCAACCATGCATGAGATTGCTATGCGCATCTGTATGAACATCAGTCCCTTGCAAGAAACCAGTTTAGATTCTTATACTGAGCCGTCACAATTAAAGCACAAAGCTCCAGACGTGTCCCATCTGCTCCAGGAAACAGGGCCTACTCCAGCATTGGATCCACCCATTCTGACATAGCTTGACAAATTAAAGGCACTGTTGGTACTGGTGAGAGGGCAAGACCAGTCAAATGAAACTGGGATTTAAGGAGGGTCTCTAGTTGCCTTTCGGTGGAACCCTAAAAAGGTGGGTGCACCCTGAACCAGTCTATTGGTATTCTTGTTAAGGCGGGTCACTGGTGTATCTATGGTGTCCACCAGGACATTTTTAGGAATTCACCATTCACCCAATGGATAGGCACACTTTCACTAATCTTTCTCCTCCACACCAACAGCCCGAGAGCAGCTCAGCGCTGCTCAGAGTTCATTAGACGCTCATTCTCTTTATTCCTATTTTTTTTTTATTACACAAATACCATCCAAGAAATCACTGACATAGACAGCATGTTTCAAGACTAGTAACAGATTTCCTATCTAGAAGTAAAAGTCCCACTTGAAACTAATGTTTTCTATAGCGACTGTTTGCCCAAAGCAATTAAATGTACAGAGATCAATTTGTTGTGTCCTCCCAAAGCCTTTATTGTTTATCAGTCTTTTCTGAAACAAGTACAATGTAGGATATGTTTTGTGTTTAGTAAATAACTATTTTGTCTACAGAACTGAGCATTTTATAATGAAGCACAAGAGAACATTTGAAGCATTAATAAAGTCAAAACTTTTTTCTCTTTTATTGATAGAGTAGGGAAGAGTTAAAACAACTAAAACAGACCAGCATTGGTCTGAGCACTCACACTTCCACCTCTCTGGCACTAGCAGTTCCTCATGTCTGTGGTAATGATGGGCTCAGGCGTGTTCAGATCGTACCTGCCAGAAATCCGTCACTGCACACCGCCAATCATAGGCATGTGGGAAATGCCTCACTGCCTATGATTGGCGGTGTGCAGTGAGGGCTTCCTGGCGGGTACAATTCCAACACGCCTGAGCCCATCCCTAATCTGAGGACATCACTGAGCCCTATGTGTAATCTGTTGTAGACCCTTTAAGATTAAGTCCCCATCATCCCCTACTGTACATACCATCTGAAAGATAAAATCAGGAAGACTGGAAATAACCACATCCAACCAGTAAGAGAGAGAAAGCACAGAGACAAATTATTTATACAACATTGCATCATCAGCCTCTCCTCTATAGCTCTGATAGTGTCATATTACAGGTACTGTTGTTTAATTATTACAGGTTTGTTTTGGGTTTAGGGTCCTTTCACACTGATGCATTTTTCCTGTGTTCTTACCTTGGAAGAAAAACGCAATGCAAATGTATTCTTTTAAACCCTTTGAGACTCTTCACACCACTGGGTGCGTTGCGTTTTAAAAAGTCCTGCATGCTGCATCTTTGGTGCAGTTTTCAAAACTGCGCCAAAAAAGCAACTCCCCATTGAATTGAATAGAAAACGCTGCAAAAAATGTATCAAAAATGCACCGCGTTTGCATTTTTGGAGCGTTTTGTTTAGATACATGTCCATTTTTCATAGATGTAGGCAACCAGAAAACGCACTGGAAACGCATCCGATTTTTTTTTTTGCCACAGAGCATTGTGAACATAGGCTTAGACTGCACACAGAGTTTAAAAAGAGCTCAGACTGATGTTAGGAGGTGGGGTTTTGAGACTGACTACTAAAGAAATACTGAAAGGATCAGAAAAAAAATAATAAAAAAGGCAATTATTTGGGGTAATAATGATAAATTAAAAGATGATAAAAAAATTAAAATAAAAGCGGGGCAGAAATGAAAATATATGACCTACAGGAAAGCTTTATATAAAGTGATAAGACTCAATTCACAGTGCTAACATAGGAATAAAGATCTTTATTTAAGCCATGGGATTGTAAATTTTAAATATCAATCAAAAATATCACTTTAATAAAACTAAAAAAAATCATTTGGTATGTGAGATCTGTTTACTGAGCCTAGAGGCTGAATTCACAAAGCTAACACACCTGGAGAAACATGTCAGTTACTCTTGGCAGAGTGCCAGATATTTAAAAAAACAAGTAAACAAGTGACATCTGTGATGTCATCACCTGCCCCCCTATATGAGGAAGCTCTCAGTAGGATCCTGCCAGTCCCAGAGTGATTGCTGAACCGTGCAGACGTGTTTTGTTTATCTGGTGATATTTTGCTTGCGATTTCATTCTAGTGATTTCGTTTGATTCAATTGTATTGTAATTTCATTCTCTCACGCTTAAAGCGTACTTGGATTATTCTTCAGAATGAGATTTTTTCAGTGTAAAAAGGCTGTTTATCACATTAACACCAAAGATAAACAGACCACTGGAAGACCAGCTATGGAAGGAGGTATCATTGAACAGCCTGCAGATACCTCAACTAAGGAGCCCACAAAGATAAAGTGGGCTCAAGCTTTTCTGCGCGAATGCTTTAGAGCCGCCGCTAGATGCTTTGGTGTTGGCTCTAAAATCTATGGCCCACCCCAGGATTGGAGTGGTGAGTATTGTGAATATATTGATAGATACATTTTTACTTTTCCCTATTGGTGACAGGTGACATTCCCATATGTACATATGTATAGGGATGGCCATGGACAGGGCACAGTGACTGGCACATATGGTCCTGAATAGACATGCATTGGAATAAGCAGTGTGGGGAGTAAATCACATAGTGGATGGGAAGAAGACAAGCCTGGTCCTCATTAGAATTGCTGGGTTGTGTCTTCAATCTGTAGATTTTTTCAAATTATAGTAAATCTTACAAAACACAACCCTGCAGGGTTTAGAACTGTTAGCAGCTCTCTGGTCTCCTTGGACTGTAGGATGATGTCTCTGTTAATTTGTAACAATGAAAGCCTCTTCCACAAATTAGCCATGTGCAGTTTGTCTCGTTCCGAATCGAAATTCGGACACATTTTTCATTATTCAGATGCATCCGAATTACCAAATTACATAAGAAACAAATTTTTAGTAACAATTGTGAGGGGGTTAGCTCGGCAGCGGGTGTGTGTGACCCCCGGGATGGGCTCCCCACACAAAAACAGGCCCAGCAAACGGAGGTTGTGGTTTTCAAAATCAAAAAGGTGCGGTTTATTTTCTATTTACAGTGACAAAACACAGCAAAGCAAAAGAAACATAAACAAAATAAATCCTGGTCAACTTGACCTCTGACTAAACATACAGGTTTCCTAACTAACAACTGGGATCAGCCTAGTGCTGTCCTAGTCCCTAAGTCCCTGGTTTTAAATGTCCAAGCAAATAGCCACACAGGCTTTGTCTCACCGCACAGGGGTTCACTCTCCCTAGACAGTCCACACAGGTCTGGTTCCAGGCATGAGCAAACACCTAATGAATCTGGGAGTTCTTATAGAGGCCTAAATGAGCTGACAAGCTTCAGCTGGTCTCATCAACTCCCTGTCTGCACGACGCCCCACACTCTCCCTAGAGGTATGAGTCATCCATGAGCCCACTAGCCTCAGCTGGGCTTATACAACTCTCCACCTAGTTGTATAAGTCGGCGTAAAGCCTGAATCTGGGCGAAATATATCTACCCCCCTGGATGCAACCAGGTGACTTTACCTTCCTGCTGTCACATGCCCCCCCCCCCTTGTTTTAACCTCGGGGTTGGAACACCAGCAATCAGGCATTCATGTACTCGAGACAAAGCATCCACATTCCCCATTTGAACGCCAGGGCGATGCTTTACTGTGAAGTTGAATTCCTGGAGGGCCAGGAACCACCTATTCACTCTTCTATTTGTTTCCTTGTTTTGAGCCATCCACTTTAACGGAGCGTGATCCGTAACCATGTCAAAGTGCCTACCTAGCAGGTAGTACCGAAGGGAATCTAGAGCCCACTTCACCGCTAAACACTCCTTTTCAACGGTGGCGTAATTTACCTCATGGGACTTCAACTTCCTGCTGAGGTAAATGACTGGGTGCTCTTCCCCGTTCCAGACCTGGGACAATACTGCTCCTAACCCCACATCTGACGCATCACTTTGTACGACAAAGTCTTTAGAGAAGTCGGGTGAGTACAACACTGGCTGGCTACATAAGGCTTGTTTCAAGAATTGGAATGCTGCCTCAGCCTCGGGGGTCCATTTAATCATGACCGACCCTTTCCCCTTCGTCAGGTTGGTTAGGGGCACAGCCTTAGAAGCAAAGTGGGGAATGAATCGCCGATAATACCCAGCGATTCCCAGAAAGGCTCGTACCTGCTTCTTGCTGTTGGGACGTGGCCAACTCTGGATGGCCTTGATTTTGTTGAGTTGGGGTTTTATTACTCCCCTCCCAATGGTGTACCCAAGATATTTGGCCTCCTCCTGCCCAATGGTACACTTCTTGGGGTTAGCCGTAAACCCCGCTTCCCGAACAGAGTCCAGGACTGCTTGCACTTTTGGCAGATGTGAGGCCCAATCTGTGCTATGGACAATTACGTCATCCAGGTAAGCCGCAGCATACTTCCGATGGGGCCTCAGCATCTGGTCCATTTTCCGCTGGAATGTGGCCGGCGCATTCTGTAACCCGAACGGCATTCTTTTATATTGGAACGCCCCGTCTGGGGTTACAAATGCGTTTTTCTCTTTGGCCGACTTGGCCAGGGGGATTTGACAATACCCTTTTGTGAGGTCAAGAGTCGTCATGTATCGGGCTGTTCCCAGCCGGTCGATCAACTCATCAATACGTGGCATGGGGTAGGTGTCAAATTTTGTAACTTTGTTCAACTGACGAAAATCGTTACAAAATCGCCAGCTCCCATCCGGTTTAGGCACCAACACAATGGGACTAGACCAATCACTTTGGGACTCCTCTATCACCCCTAAGTTCAGCATTTTCTGTACTTCCTCCCGTATTGCCTCCCGTCGGGCCTCTGGGATCCGATAGGGTTTTAACTTCACCCTTTCACCGGGTGGGGTAATGATGTCATGCTCTACCCCAGATGTTTGTCCCGGCAGCTCAGAGAATACCTCCTTGTTGCGAAGCACAAACTCCTTAACCTCCTGTTGTTGGGGTTGTGACAAGGTGGCTGCTATTCCAACCTCAGGAATCACGCAACCAGTTTGAGCTGGTGACCAAGTGTCTGCGACTAGGGACTCTCTATCCCTCCAGGCTTTCAACAGATTAACGTGATAGATCTGTTCGGGCTTTCGCCTTCCTGGTTGTCTGACCTTGTAATTCACTTCGCTCACTTTTTCCATTATCTCATAGGGGCCTTGCCATTTGGCAAGGAATTTACTTTCAACCGTAGGGACAAGTACCAGTATCCTATCCCCCGGGGAAAAGGTACGGGTCTTGGCTCCACGGTTGTACACTCTCTGCTGTGCTAACTGCGCTTGGGCCAAATGTTCCTTCACGATGGGCATTACCTGTGCAATTCGGTCTTGCATCAGGGCGACATGCTCAATCACACTCCTGTGGGGAGAACTCTCACTTTCCAAAGTTTCCTTGGCAATATCCAACAGCCCTCTTGGGTGTCTCCCATACAGTAACTCAAAGGGGGAGAATCCCGTAGAGGATTGGGGCACCTCCCTAATAGCAAACATCAGATAAGGAAGTAGACAGTCCCAATCCTTTCCATCTCTATCCACCACTTTCTTCAACATTTGTTTTAGGGTTTTGTTGAATCTTTCAACCAGCCCATCGGTTTGGGGGTGATACACAGATGTACGTAATTGCGTCACTTTGAACAATTTACACAGCTCCTTCATAACCCGGGACATAAAGGGTGTACCTTGGTCCGTAAGCAGTTCTTTACAAATACCCACCCGGCTAAACACAAGAGATAGCTCTTTGGCTATGGTTTTGGCCGAGGTATTTCGGAGAGGGATCGCTTCTGGATAACGGGTGGCATAGTCCATTATAACTAATATGTACTGGTGCCCTCTAGCGGACTTGATTATAGGACCTACCAAATCCATGGCGATCCTCTCAAACGGGACCTCAATGATGGGTAGAGGGACCAGCGGGCTACGGAAATGTGGCATCGGGGCCAACCTCTGACACACAGGGCAGGAGGAACAATAATTTTCTATGTCCTTCATCACCCCCGGCCAATAGAATCTCTGTAATACCCTCTCTCGGGTTTTCTCTGTCCCCAGATGACCTCCAAGAATGTGCCCATGGGCCAACTCCAACACCAACTTCCTGTAAGGTTTGGGCACCACAAGCTGCTCAACGGTTTCTTCTGCCCTTTTTGCCACCCGATACAGTAGGTCCTTCTCTACGCTGAAGTATGGGTAAGTGCAGGTATTATCTGGGTTCACTAACTCGCCATCTATTTTCACGACGTTTTCCCGTGCCTTTATTAGGGCGGGGTCTCTCAACTGTTCTGTGGCAAAGTTTTCCCTGTGAACCTCAAGATCAGAAAACTCCACAGACGGTAGGTTTTCGTCTGAGGAGGTGGGCTCCTCTCCAGTTTCTTGAGTCTCCCCTGCCAATACTGATAAGGGAAATTCCGGAGAGTCCTCACTACTCTCAGGGGAGTTCTGGCTATCACATTCCTGGTACATAGGGGCACCAGTGGGGGGCTCAGGATCATCCCACAGTTCCCAGAACTTCGGAAAATCACTTCCCACAATGGCGTCATGCGGTAACTGAGATACTAAGCCCACTGGATGAGAGAGGGTACCTTTGGGGGTCTCGAAACACACTGTAGTCACTGGATACTCTCGGGTGTCCCCATGCACACAAATAACAGCTACCTTGCTATTCCCAGAGACCTCTGTTTTAACTAACTCAGCCTTTATCAGGGTCACAAGGCTACCTGAATCCAGCAATACCACAACATTTCTACCATTAACACACATTTTGCATAAATGTTTCTCAGTTCCTCGAATGGCAGTGCATGCGACTGTCGCACACAGCGACTGACGTCTGCCCGTCAGAAAGTCACACTGCATGGGTTCCTCCACAACCGGGCAATTGGCTGCAATATGTCCCGCTTGCCGGCAGCGGTAGCAAACGATCCTTCTTGCCGCCTCTTGAGCCGCTGATTTCCCAGGCTGTTCTCGCCAAACTTGGGGTAGAGCTCCCACCCTCTCACTCTCTCCACCCTCACCCCTTGGAATCCTCTTATCCGCCCCTGGGGATGGTCTGGTCTTAGGGTGGAAAGTCCGAGTGTCTCTGGAAGAGGCCGTCAGGTTCTCTGTAGCCAAGTATTTCTCCACACGATCCACAAGACCATCGGCCGTCTCTGGGTCTCCATGGCTTACCCACTTTTGGATGGCAGTAGGAAGAGCTCTCAAAAATCGATCCATTACAACACGTTCCACAATCTTTGGTGCGGACAAAGTCTCTGGCTGTAGCCACTTTCTGCTCAGGTGAATGAGATCATACATTTGAGACCTGGGGGGTTTTCCAAGCTGGAAAGTCCAGTTATGCACACGCTGAGCCCGGACAGCCTGGGTGACACCCAGCCTTGCCAATATTTCAGCTTTTAGCATCACATAGTCTTTTGCTTGGTTAGGCTCTAGGTCATAGTAAGCTTTCTGCGATTCACCAGTTAACAGAGGAGCCACCAGTCCAGCCCACTGCTCCTCAGGCCACTTTTCTCTTTCAGCGGTCCTTTCAAATGTGGTCAAAAATACCTCTGGATCATCCTCTCCAGACATTTTTGTCAATAAACGACTCACCCCAAAGGACGCGGTATTAGTGGGACGGCTTTCCTCACTGGTCTGCGGACGTTGCTGCATTACTGCTTCCATCTGTTGTTGTAGTCTCTGCTCTTGCTTCTGCAACAGGTCTATGAAGCGGGCCTCAGATTGCTGCTGGGCTTGTTGCTGAGCCTCCAGACTCTGTTGCAAAGTTGCGTTTGTCTGCTGCTGGGCTGCAAGGCTCTGTTGATGAGCTTGCTGCTGGGCTGCGAAGTTCTGTTGTTGAGCTGCAAGGCTCTGTTGATGAGCTTGCTGCTGGGCTGCGAAGCTCTGTTGATGAGCTGCAAGGCTCTTTTGTAAACCTGCATTTGTCTGCTGTTGATTGGCATTTGCTAGAGCCAGCTGCTTCAGTAAATCTCCTCCATGCTGGCTTAAAAAAAAACTGCCACTGGTTCTCCACCAACTGTGAGGGGGTTAGCTCGGCAGCGGGTGTGTGTGACCCCCGGGATGGGCTCCCCACACAAAAACAGGCCCAGCAAACGGAGGTTGTGGTTTTCAAAATCAAAAAGGTGCGGTTTATTTTCTATTTACAGTGACAAAACACAGCAAAGCAAAAGAAACATAAACAAAATAAATCCTGGTCAACTTGACCTCTGACTAAACATACAGGTTTCCTAACTAACAACTGGGATCAGCCTAGTGCTGTCCTAGTCCCTAAGTCCCTGGTTTTAAATGTCCAAGCAAATAGCCACACAGGCTTTGTCTCACCGCACAGGGGTTCACTCTCCCTAGACAGTCCACACAGGTCTGGTTCCAGGCATGAGCAAACACCTAATGAATCTGGGAGTTCTTATAGAGGCCTAAATGAGCTGACAAGCTTCAGCTGGTCTCATCAACTCCCTGTCTGCACGACGCCCCACACTCTCCCTAGAGGTATGAGTCATCCATGAGCCCACTAGCCTCAGCTGGGCTTATACAACTCTCCACCTAGTTGTATAAGTCGGCGTAAAGCCTGAATCTGGGCGAAATATATCTACCCCCTGGATGCAACCAGGTGACTTTACCTTCCTGCTGTCACACAATATAAAATATTATATTTTATTCTATTCTGTTCTATTGTTTTTCTAGTCTATTATTTTATGTTATTTTCTATTCCACTCTAATCTTTTCTATTCAAATTCATTCTATATAAAATTCGAATTTCGGAATATGGTTTTATATATATATATATATATATATATATATTGTGACAGCAGGAAGGTAAAGTCACCTGGTTGCATCCAGGGGGGTAGGTATATTTCTCCCAGATTCAGGCTTTATGCCGACTTATACAACTAGGGAGAGAGTTGATGAAGCCCAGCTGAGGCTAGTGGGCTCATGGATGATTCATACCTCTAGGGAGAGTGCTGGGCGTCGTGCAGGCAGGGAGTTGAGGAGACCAGCTGTAGCTTGTCAGCTCGTTTAAGGCCTCTATAAAAACTCCCAGCTTCATTAGGTGTTTGCTCATGCCTGGAACCAGACCTGTGTGGACTGTCTAGGGAGAGTGAACCCCTGTGCGGTGAGACAAAGCCTGTGTGGCTATTTGTTTGGACATTTACTAAACCAGGGACTTAGGGACTAGGACAGCACCAGGCTGATCCCAGTTGTTAGTTAGGAAACCTGCATGTTTAGTCAGAGGTCAAGCTGACCAGGGTTTATTTTGTTTATGTTTCTTTTTGCTTTGCTGTGTTTTTTGTCACTGTAAATAGAGAAATAAACCGCACCTTTTTGATCTTGAAAACCACAACCTCCGTCTGCTGGGCCTGTTTTGTGTGGGGAGCCCATCCAGGGGATCACACACACCCGCTGCCGAGCTAACCCCCTCACAGTTGGTGGAGAATGCAGGCAGTTTTTTTTTAAGCCAGCATGGAGGAGATACTGAAACAGCTGGCTCTAGCAAATGCCAATCAACAGCAGACAAATGCAGGTTTGCAAAAGAGCCTTGCAGCTCAACAACAGAGCTTCGCAGCCCAGCAGCAAGCTCATCAACAGAGCCTTGCAGCCCAGCAGCAATCTGAGGCCCGCTTCATAGACCTGTTACAGAAGCAAGAGCAGAGACTACAACAAATGGAAGCAGTAATGCAGCAACGTCCGCAGACCAGTGAGGAAAGCCGTCCCACTAATACCGCGTCCTTTGGGGTGAGTCGTTTATTGACAAAAATGACTGGAGAGGATGATCCAGAGGTATTTTTGACCACATTTGAAAGGACTGCTGAAAGAGAAAAGTGGCCTGAGAAGCAGTGGGCTGGACTGGTGGCTCCTCTGTTAACTGGTGAATCGCAGAAGGCTTACTATGACCTAGAGCCTGACCAAGCAAAAGACTATGTGATGCTAAAAGCTGAAATATTGGCAAGGCTGGGTGTCACCCTGGCTGTCCGGGCTCAGCGTGTGCATAACTGGACTTTCCAGCTTGGAAAACCCCCCAGGTCTCAAATGTATGATCTCATTCACCTGAGCAGGAAGTGGCTACAGCCAGAGACTTTGTCCGCACCAGAGATTGTGGAACGTGTTGTAATGGATCGGTTTTTGAGAGCTCTTCCTACTGCCATCCAAAAGTGGGTAAGCCATGGAGACCCAGAGACGGCCGGTGGTCTTGTGGATCATGTAGAGAAATACTTGGCTACAGAGAACCTGACGGCCTCTTCCAGAGACTCTCGGACTTTCCACCCTAAGACCAGACCATCCCCAGGGGCGGATAAGAGGATTCCAAGGGGTGAGGGTGGAGAGAGTGAGAGGGTGGGAGCTCTACCCAAAGTTTGGCGAGAACAGCCTGGGAAGTCAGGGGCTCAAGAGGCAGCCAAATGGATTGTTTGCTACCGCTGCCCGCAAGCGGGACATATTGCAGCAAATTGCCCGGTTGTGGAGGAACCCATGCAATGTGACTTTCTGACGGACAGACGTCAGTCGCTGTGTGCGACAGTCGCATGCACTGCCATTCGGGGAACTGAGAAACATTTATGCAAAATGTGTATTAATGGTAGAAATGTTGTGGTATTACTGGATTCAGGTAGCCTTGTGACCCTGATAAAGGCTGAATTAGTTAAAACAGAGGTCTCTGGGAATAGCAAGGTAGCTGTTATTTGTGTGCATGGGGACACCCGAGAGTATCCAGTGACTACAGTGTGTTTCAAGACCCCCAAAGGTACCCTCTCTCATCCAGTGGGGTTAGTATCTCAATTACCGCATGATGCCATTGTGGGAAGGGATTTTCCGAAGTTCTGGGAACTGTGGGATGATCCTGAGCCCCCCACTGGTGCCCCTATGTACCAGGAAGGTGATAGCCAGAACTCCTCTGAGAGTGGTGAGGACTCTCCAGAATTTCCCTTGTCAGTATTGGCAGGCGAGACTCAAGAAACTGGAGAGGAGCCCACCTCCTCAGATGAAAACCTACCGTCTGTGGAGTTTTCTGATCTTGAGGTTCACAGGGAAAATTTTGCCACAGAACAGTTAAAAGACCCCGCCCTAATAAAGGCACGGGAAAACGTAGTGGAAATAGATGGCGAGTTAGTGAACCCAGATAATACCTGCACTTACCCATACTTCAGCATAGAGAAGGACCTACTGTATCGGGTGGCAAAAAGGGCAGAAGAAACCGTTGAGCAGCTTGTGGTGCCCAAACCTTACAGGAAGTTGGTGTTGGAGTTGGCCCATGGGCACATTCTTGGAGGTCATCTGGGGACAGAGAAAACCCGAGAGAGGGTATTACAGAGATTCTATTGGCCTGGGGTGATGAAGGACATAGAAAATTATTGTTCCTCCTGCCCTGTGTGTCAGAGGTCGGCCCCGATGCCACATTTCCGTAGCCCGCTGGTCCCTCTACCCATCATTGAGGTCCCGTTTGAGAGGATCGCAATGGATTTGGTAGGTCCTATAATCAAGTCCGCTAGGGGGCACCAGTACATATTAGTTATAATGGACTATGCCACCCGTTATCCAGAAGCGATCCCTCTCCGAAATACCTCGGCCAAAACCATAGCCAAAGAGCTATCTCTTGTTTTTAGCCGGGTGGGTATTTGTAAAGAACTGCTTACGGACCAAGGTACACCCTTTATGTCCCGGGTTATGAAAGAGCTGTGTAAATTGTTCAAAGTGACGCAATTGCGTACGTCTGTGTATCACCCCCAAACCGATGGGCTGGTTGAAAGATTCAACAAAACCCTAAAACAAATGTTGAAGAAAGTGGTGGATAGAGATGGAAAGGATTGGGACTGTCTACTTCCTTATTTGATGTTTGCTATTAGGGAGGTGCCCCAATCCTCTACGGGATTCTCCCCCTTTGAGTTACTGTATGGGAGACACCCAAGAGGGCTGTTGGATATTGCCAAGGAAACTTGGGAAAGTGAGAGTTCTCCCCACAGGAGTGTGATTGAGCATGTCGCCCTGATGCAAGATCGAATTGCACAGGTAATGCCCATCGTGAAGGAACATTTGGCCCAAGCGCAGTTGGCACAGCAGAGAGTGTACAACCGTGGAGCCAAGACCCGTACCTTTTCCCCGGGGGATAGGATATTGGTACTTGTCCCTACGGTTGAAAGTAAATTCCTTGCCAAATGGCAAGGCCCCTACGAGATAATGGAAAAAGTGAGCGAAGTGAATTACAAGGTCAGACAACCAGGAAGGCGAAAGCCCGAACAGATCTATCACGTTAATCTGTTGAAAGCCTGGAGGGATAGAGAGTCCCTAGTCGCAGAAACTTGGTCACCAGCTCAAACTGGTTGCGTGATTCCGGAGGTTGGAATAGCAGCCACCTTGTCACAACCCCAACAACAGGAGGTTAAGGAGTTTGTGCTTCGCAACAAGGAGGTGTTCTCTGAGCTGCCGGGACAAACATCTGGGGTAGAGCATGATATTATTACCCCGCCCGGTGAAAGGGTGAAGTTAAAACCCTATCGGATCCCAGAGGCCCGACGGGAGGCAATACGGGAGGAAGTACAGAAAATGCTGAACTTAGGGGTGATAGAGGAGTCCCAAAGTGATTGGTCTAGTCCCATTGTGTTGGTGCCTAAACCGGATGGGAGCTGGCGATTTTGTAACGATTTTCGTCAGTTGAACAAAGTTACAAAATTTGACACCTACCCCATGCCACGTATAGATGAGTTGATCGACCGGCTGGGAACAGCCCGATACATGACGACTCTGGACCTCACAAAAGGGTATTGGCAAATTCCCCTGGCCAAGTCGGCCAAAGAGAAAACCGCATTTGTAACCCCAGACGGGGCGTTCCAATATAAGAGAATGCCGTTCGGGTTACAGAATGCGCCGGCCACATTCCAGCGGAAAATGGACCAGATACTGAGGCCCCATCGGAAGTATGCTGCGGCTTACCTGGATGACGTAATTGTCCATAGCACAGATTGGGCCTCACATCTGCCAAAAGTGCAAGCAGTCCTAGACTCTATCCGGGAAGCGGGGTTTACGGCTAACCCCAAGAAGTGTACCATTGGGCAGGAGGAGGCCAAATATCTTGGGTACACCATTGGCAGGGGAGTAATAAAACCCCAACTCAACAAAGTCGAGGCCATCCAGAGTTGGCCACGTCCCAACAGCAAGAAGCAGGTACGAGCCTTTCTGGGAATCGCGGGTTATTATCGGCGCTTCATTCCCCACTTTGCTTCTAAGGCTGTGCCCCTAACCAACCTGACGAAAGGAAAAGGGTCGGTCATGATTAAATGGACCCCCGAGGCTGAGGCAGCGTTCCAATTCTTGAAACAAGCCTTATGTAGCCAGCCAGTGTTGTACTCACCCGACTTCTCTAAAGACTTTGTCGTACAAAGTGATGCGTCAGATGTGGGGTTAGGAGCAGTATTGTCCCAGGTCTGGAACGGGGAAGAGCACCCAGTCATTTACCTCAGCAGGAAGTTGAAGTCCCATGAGGTAAATTACGCCACGGTTGAAAAGGAGTGTTTAGCGGTGAAGTGGGCTCTAGATTCCCTTCGGTACTATCTGCTAGGTAGGCACTTTGACATGGTTACGGATCACGCTCCGTTAAAGTGGATGGCTCAAAACAAGGAGACAAATAGAAGAGTAAATAGGTGGTTCCTGGCCCTACAGGAATTCAACTTCACAGTAAAGCATCGCCCTGGCGTTCAAATGGGGAATGTGGATGCTTTGTCTCAAGTACATGAATGCCTGATTGCTGGTGTTCCAACCCCAAGGTTAAAACAAGAGGGGGGGTATGTGACAGCAGGAAGGTAAAGTCACCTGGTTGCATCCAGGGGGGTAGGTATATTTCTCCCAGATTCAGGCTTTATGCCGACTTATACAACTAGGGAGAGAGTTAATGAAGCCCAGCTGAGGCTAGTGGGCTCATGGATGATTCATACCTCTAGGGAGAGTGCTGGGCGTCGTGCAGGCAGGGAGTTGAGGAGACCAGCTGAAGCTTGTCAGCTCGTTTAAGGCCTCTATAAAAACTCCCAGCTTCATTAGGTGTTTGCTCATGCCTGGAACCAGACCTGTGTGGACTGTCTAGGGAGAGTGAACCCCTGTGCGGTGAGACAAAGCCTGTGTGGCTATTTGTTTGGACATTTACTAAACCAGGGACTTAGGGACTAGGACAGCACCAGGCTGATCCCAGTTGTTAGTTAGGAAACCTGCATGTTTAGTCAGAGGTCAAGCTGACCAGGGTTTATTTTGTTTATGTTTCTTTTTGCTTTGCTGTGTTTTTTGTCACTGTAAATAGAGAAATAAACCGCACCTTTTTGATCTTGAAAACCACAACCTCCGTCTGCTGGGCCTGTTTTGTGTGGGGAGCCCATCCAGGGGATCACACACACCCGCTGCCGAGCTAACCCCCTCACAATATATATTGTGAGGGGGTTAGCTCGGCAGCGGGTGTGTGTGACCCCCGGGATGGGCTCCCCACACAAAAACAGGCCCAGCAAACGGAGGTTGTGGTTTTCAAAATCAAAAAAAAGGTGCGGTTTATTTTCTATTTACAGTGACAAAACACAGCAAAGCCAAAAGAAACATAAACAAAATAAATCCTGGTCAACTTGACCTCTGACTAAACATACAGGTTTCCTAACTAACAACTGGGATCAGCCTAGTGCTGTCCTAGTCCCTAAGTCCCTGGTTTTAAATGTCCAAGCAAATAGCCACACAGGCTGTCTCACCGCACAGGGGTTCACTCTCCCTAGACAGTCCACACAGGTCTGGGTCCAGGCATGAGCTAACACCTAATGAATCTGGGAGTTCTTATAGAGGCCTAAATGAGCTGACAAGCTTCAGCTGGTCTCATCAACTCCCTGTCTGCACGACGCCCCACACTCTCCCTAGAGGTATGAGTCATCCATGAGCCCACTAGCCTCAGCTGGGCTTATACAACTCTCCACCTAGTTGTATAAGTCGGCGTAAAGCCTGAATCTGGGCGAAATATATCTACCCCCCTGGATGCAACCAGGTGACTTTACCTTCCTGCTGTCACATACCCCCCCTCTTGTTTTAACCTCGGGGTTGGAACACCAGCAATCAGGCATTCATGTACTCGAGACAAAGCATCCACATTCCCCATTTGAACGCCAGGGCGATGCTTTACTGTGAAGTTGAATTCCTGGAGGGCCAGGAACCACCTATTCACTCTTCTATTTGTTTCCTTGTTTTGAGCCATCCACTTTAACGGAGCGTGATCCGTAACCATGTCAAAGTGCCTACCTAGCAGGTAGTACCGAAGGGAATCTAGAGCCCACTTCACCGCTAAACACTCCTTTTCAACGGTGGCGTAATTTACCTCATGGGACTTCAACTTCCTGCTGAGGTAAATGACTGGGTGCTCTTCCCCGTTCCAGACCTGGGACAATACTGCTCCTAACCCCACATCTGACGCATCACTTTGTACGACAAAGTCTTTAGAGAAGTCGGGTGAGTACAACACTGGCTGGCTACATAAGGCTTGTTTCAAGAATTGGAATGCTGCCTCAGCCTCGGGGGTCCATTTAATCATGACCGACCCTTTCCCCTTCGTTAGGTTGGTTAGGGGCACAGCCTTAGAAGCAAAGTGGGGAATGAATCGCCGATAATACCCAGCGATTCCCAGAAAGGCTCGTACCTGCTTCTTGCTGTTGGGACGTGGCCAACTCTGGATGGCCTCGACTTTGTTGAGTTGGGGTTTTATTACTCCCCTCCCAATGGTGTACCCAAGATATTTGGCCTCCTCCTGCCCAATGGTACACTTCTTGGGGTTAGCCGTAAACCCCGCTTCCCGAACAGAGTCCAGGACTGCTTTCACTTTTGGCAGATGTGAGGCCCAATCTGTGCTATGGACAATTACGTCATCCAGGTAAGCCGCAGCATACTTCCGATGGGGCCTCAGCATCTGGTCCATTTTCCGCTGGAATGTGGCCGGCGCATTCTGTAACCCGAACGGCATTCTTTTATATTGGAACGCCCCGTCTGGGGTTACAAATGCGGTTTTCTCTTTGGCCAATTTGGCCAGGGGGATTTGCCAATACCCTTTTGTGAGGTCAAGAGTCGTCATGTATCGGGCTGTTCCCAGCCGGTCGATCAACTCATCTATACGTGGCATGGGGTAGGTGTCAAATTTTGTAACTTTGTTCAACTGACGAAAATCGTTACAAAATCGCCAGCTCCCATCCGGTTTAGGCACCAACACAATGGGACTAGACCAATCACTTTGGGACTCCTCTATCACCCCTAAGTTCAGCATTTTCTGTACTTCCTCCCGTATTGCCTCCCGTCGGGCCTCTGGGATCCAATAGGGTTTTAACTTCACCCTTTCACCGGGCGGGGTAATGATGTCATGCTCTACCCCAGATGTTTGTCCCGGCAGCTCAGAGAATACCTCCTTGTTGCGAAGCACAAACTCCTTAACCTCCTGTTGTTGGGGTTGTGACAAGGTGGCTGCTATTCCAACCTCAGGAATCACGCAACCAGTTTGAGCTGGTGACCAAGTGTCTGCGACTAGGGACTCTCTATCCCTCCAGGCTTTCAACAGATTAACGTGATAGATCTGTTCGGGCTTTCGCCTTCCTGGTTGTCTGACCTTGTAATTCACTTCGCTCACTTTTTCCATTATCTCGTAGGGGCCTTGCCATTTGGCAAGGAATTTACTTTCAACCGTAGGGACAAGTACCAGTATCCTATCCCCCGGGGAAAAGGTACGGGTCTTGGCTCCACGGTTGTACACTCTCTGCTGTGCTAACTGCGCTTGGGCCAAATGTTCCTTCACGATGGGCATTACCTGTGCAATTCGGTCTTGCATCAGGGCGACATGCTCAATCACACTCCTGTGGGGAGAACTCTCACTTTCCCAAGTTTCCTTGGCAATATCCAACAGCCCTCTTGGGTGCCTCCCATACAGTAACTCAAAGGGGGAGAATCCCGTAGAGGATTGGGGCACCTCCCTAATAGCAAACATCAGATAAGGAAGTAGACAGTCCCAATCCTTTCCATCTCTATCCACCACTTTCTTCAACATTTGTTTTAGGGTTTTGTTGAATCTTTCAACCAGCCCATCGGTTTGGGGGTGATACACAGATGTACGTAATTGCGTCACTTTGAACAATTTACACAGCTCCTTCATAACCCGGGACATAAATGGTGTACCTTGGTCCGTAAGCAGTTCTTTACAAATACCCACCCGGCTAAACACAAGAGATAGCTCTTTGGCTATGGTTTTGGCCGAGGTATTTCGGAGAGGGATCGCTTCTGGATAACGGGTGGCATAGTCCATTATAACTAATATGTACTGGTGCCCCCTAGCGGACTTGATTATAGGACCTACCAAATCCATGGCGATCCTCTCAAACGGGACCTCAATGATGGGTAGAGGGACCAGCGGGCTACGGAAATGTGGCATCGGGGCCGACCTCTGACACACAGGGCAGGAGGAACAATAATTTTCTATGTCCTTCATCACCCCCGGCCAATAGAATCTCTGTAATACCCTCTCTCGGGTTTTCTCTGTCCCCAGATGACCTCCAAGAATGTGCCCATGGGCCAACTCCAACACCAACTTCCTGTAAGGTTTGGGCACCACAAGCTGCTCAACGGTTTCTTCTGCCCTTTTTGCCACCCGATACAGTAGGTCCTTCTCTACGCTGAAGTATGGGTAAGTGCAGGTATTATCTGGGTTCACTAACTCGCCATCTATTTTCACTACGTTTTCCCGTGCCTTTATTAGGGCGGGGTCTTTCAACTGTTCTGTGGCAAAGTTTTCCCTGTGAACCTCAAGATCAGAAAACTCCACAGACGGTAGGTTTTCGTCTGAGGAGGTGGGCTCCTCTCCAGTTTCTTGAGTCTCCCCTGCCAATACTGATAAGGGAAATTCCGGAGAGTCCTCACCACTCTCAGGGGAGTTCTGGCTATCACATTCCTGGTACATAGGGGCACCAGTGGGGGGCTCAGGATCATCCCACAGTTCCCAGAACTTCGGAAAATCCCTTCCCACAATGGCGTCATGCGGTAACTGAGATACTAAGCCCACTGGATGAGAGAGGGTACCTTTGGGGGTCTCGAAACACACTGTAGTCACTGGATACTCTCGGGTGTCCCCATGCACACAAATAACAGCTACCTTGCTATTCCCAGAGACCTCTGTTTTAACTAACTCAGCCTTTATCAGGGTCACAAGGCTACCTGAATCCAGCAATACCACAACATTTCTACCATTAACACACATTTTGCATAAATGTTTCTCAGTTCCTCGAATGGCAGTGCATGCGACTGTCGCACACAGCGACTGACGTCTGCCCGTCAGAAAGTCACACTGCATGGGTTCCTCCACAACCGGGCAATTGGCTGCAATATGTCCCGCTTGCCGGCAGCGGTAGCAAACGATCCTTCTTGCCGCCTCTTGAGCCGCTGATTTCCCAGGCTGTTCTCGCCAAACTTGGGGTAGAGCTCCCACCCTCTCACTCTCTCCACCCTCACCCCTTGGAATCCTCTTATCCGCCCCTGGGGATGGTCTGGTCTTAGGGTGGAAAGTCCGAGTGTCTCTGGAAGAGGCCGTCAGGTTCTCTGTAGCCAAGTATTTCTCCACACGATCCACAAGACCATCGGCCGTCTCTGGGTCTCCATGGCTTACCCACTTTTGGATGGCAGTAGGAAGAGCTCTCAAAAACCGATCCATTACAACACGTTCCACAATCTTTGGTGCGGACAAAGTCTCTGGCTGTAGCCACTTTCTGCTCAGGTGAATGAGATCATACATTTGAGACCTGGGGGGTTTTCCAAGCTGGAAAGTCCAGTTATGCACACGCTGAGCCCGGACAGCCTGGGTGACACCCAGCCTTGCCAATATTTCAGCTTTTAGCATCACATAGTCTTTTGCTTGGTCAGGCTCTAGGTCATAGTAAGCCTTCTGCGATTCACCAGTTAACAGAGGAGCCACCAGTCCAGCCCACTGCTCCTCAGGCCACTTTTCTCTTTCAGCAGTCCTTTCAAATGTGGTCAAAAATACCTCTGGATCATCCTCTCCAGTCATTTTTGTCAATAAACGACTCACCCCAAAGGACGCGGTATTAGTGGGACGGCTTTCCTCACTGGTCTGCGGACGTTGCTGCATTACTGCTTCCATTTGTTGTAGTCTCTGCTCTTGCTTCTGTAACAGGTCTATGAAGCGGGCCTCAGATTGCTGCTGGGCTGCAAGGCTCTGTTGATGAGCTTGCTGCTGGGCTGCGAAGTTCTGTTGTTGAGCTGCAAGGCTCTGTTGATGAGCTGCAAGGCTCTTTTGCAAACCTGCATTTGTCTGCTGTTGATTGGCATTTGCTAGAGCCAGCTGCTTCAGTATCTCCTCCATGCTGGCTTAAAAAAAAACTGCCACTGGTTCTCCACCAACTGTGAGGGGGTTAGCTCGGCAGCGGGTGTGTGTGACCCCCGGGATGGGCTCCCCACACAAAAACAGGCCCAGCAAACGGAGGTTGTGGTTTTCAAAATCAAAAAAAAGGTGCGGTTTATTTTCTATTTACAGTGACAAAACACAGCAAAGCCAAAAGAAACATAAACAAAATAAATCCTGGTCAACTTGACCTCTGACTAAACATACAGGTTTCCTAACTAACAACTGGGATCAGCCTAGTGCTGTCCTAGTCCCTAAGTCCCTGGTTTTAAATGTCCAAGCAAATAGCCACACAGGCTGTCTCACCGCACAGGGGTTCACTCTCCCTAGACAGTCCACACAGGTCTGGGTCCAGGCATGAGCTAACACCTAATGAATCTGGGAGTTCTTATAGAGGCCTAAATGAGCTGACAAGCTTCAGCTGGTCTCATCAACTCCCTGTCTGCACGACGCCCCACACTCTCCCTAGAGGTATTAGTCATCCATGAGCCCACTAGCCTCAGCTGGGCTTATACAACTCTCCACCTAGTTGTATAAGTCGGCGTAAAGCCTGAATCTGGGCGAAATATATCTACCCCCCTGGATGCAACCAGGTGACTTTACCTTCCTGCTGTCACAATATATATATATATATATATATATATATATATATATAATATAATATTTTTTTCTATTCTGTTCTATTGTTTTTCTATGCTATTCTTTTCTATCATTTTCTATTCTATAAATTCATTCTTTACGAAATTCGAATTTCGGGAGATGGCTTCCAAAATTTTAATTTCGTATAGAATGAACTCGCATTAAAATACAAAAGATTAGAATAGAAAATAATAGAAAAGAATAGCATAGAAAAACAATAGCACAGAATAGAATAAAATATAATATATATTACATTTTATCCTATTCTGTTCTATATATATATACATTTTTTTTCTGTTCTGTTCTATTGTTTTTCTATGCTATTCTTTTCTATTATTTTCCATTCTATTCTAATCTTTTCTATTCAAATTCGATTTCATTGTATACGAAATTCGAGTTTCGAAAATGGTTATATATAGTTTACTTTTTCGAATTCGGACGATTGTTTTCGAATGCGGTTGATTTGTTTCGAATTTGATCAAATTTTTTGAATTTGAACAAAGCTTTTAGAATTCGGTCAAGTTTTTTTCGATTTAGAATATGAAACGAATCCCGAAAATGAATGCAACAAATTTAAATAAACAAATTTAAATAATGAATTGAAACTATTTTCATCCTGCACATGTCTACCAAAGATCATAAACAGTCACTGTCAGTGGGGGGTGTCAGTTAGGTGGTCCAGTAACTGGAATTTCATTGGTGGAGATTTTTGTCCTCCATGATTACTATATCCTCACTCAGTCTGTGTGCGATATAGCACTGAGAATTATGCTCAATTCCTGATGTTGGGTGTCATTGGAGTGGCACAGCAGACAGCAGCAGTCTAGGGGAGGGGAGTGTTAGATAATATACTTGCAGCTTTAGATACACCAACAATTTGAAGCCAAACTTCACGTCACACTGCATTTAAACAAACAGTTACTGTGACCCATCTCCTGTCTGATCTTAGGGATAACTTACACACTTTCTGAGCAATATTACCAGTTAACAAAGACTTTCCCTTTCTTTTAAAATACATTTGTACATTTTCTTAGCTGGTCTGATGACTTACAAACCCCTGCCACAATGCACAGCAAGGCAGGTGACACAGCTACTTCCTGTTGCATCTTCGCAACTTCATTTATGCCTTCTAATTTAACTCAAAACATCACACCACTTAAAATACTTGTTTCCGGCTTCTTTACTCACTGACTTGTAGAAAGTATCACATCCAGTGGGTTGGATAAGTGCCAGGCAACTGGAATTTTTATAAGAAGGGGAAAAATAGTCATCCCTGTGTTATGGCAGGTTTATTTATTGTCACTGGAAATGGAGTTGATGTTCTACAAAGAAAAATGTATCAAATGTAGGTGAAGGTTCTAAATCCAATTTTTTATATTGCAGATGTACACGGTATTTACCGCAGATGCAGCTCACATGGCAGGCCTGCCACAATGAGTGAAACCCAACGTGAAATCCACATCGAGACTCCACCAACATGTGATGTCCACATTGAGACTTCACCAACATGTGAAGTCCACATTGAGACTTCACCAACATGTGAAGTCCACATTGAGACTTCACCAATATGTAAAGTCCACATTGAGACTTCACCAACATGTGAAGTCCACATTGCGACGCCATCAAAAAGTGACCATCAGTGCCACAGCACTAAGGGGATCATCCCAATGACATTGGATGGCTTCAGATTCCATAGCCTTCTTGGAAAGGGGGCTTTTGGAAAGGTGAGTGGTCAAATATTTTCTCTGATTTTAAAATGTTCAGATATAGTGAGAGAGGATCTAAACCCCTGTCTGGCTTTATCACTATCCAGGGCTACATGAGAGATTTCCCCTCACTTTCTGTCCTGCTGACAATGGTTTCACCAGACAGGAAGTGATGGAAAATCTGCAACAAGGACACAGACAAATATCCCCTCTCACTACTCTACTAAAGAAAAGTATTTTTATTTCTGTCTGTGTGGCTGTTGCAGAGCTGGACATACAATTTAAAGCCCAAAATAATCTTTTCATTTTATTCAGATAAATCCATTCCAGGTGCATTAACACAAAAGGGGTTTATACTTATTTTTTCTTTAGCAGCTAAGTAGAAAAGCCTGTCACTTTCCAGCATGTTACAGAGCAGAGCCTCTTGTGAAGCAGTGGTCTCTCTACAGTGGTTCAGCATGTCCCTGATGAGTCAGAGCTAGAGCTCTCCGATCACCAAAGCTCACATTCCAAGCTAATTGGAGAGCTCTGGGCTCTCATTCACAAAGAGACATGCCAAAGCTCTATAGAGAGACCACTGCTTCAGGGGGACAGGCAATAGGGTTTTCTATTCAGGTTGTTGCTGCTTTTTAATTAAAGCGAATTGTAAGACTTATTATAAACATATTTTGTTTTGATGTATCTGCAGTGTATTTAGCTGATTTCATCTAAAACATTTAATTAGGCGTCTAACTTTATAGAACAGAGAAGGATTCTCTGATCTCACCTTTTTTTGGTGGATTCTTTATTGACTTGTATCTCCAGCCAGGAGTGAGAGAATGTCCCAGAATTTCAGCTGTTTTACCATTCTAGACCCTGTGATGATAAAAATGTCATTATAGTAATTCCACCATTATTGTGGATCCATAAATAAAGTTTTAAATGGCAATGAACATCTCTAATTGTCAGCTATTATTTCTCTCCCTATTTCCTCCAGGTGGTTTTGGCATCACACACCTCTACTGATGAACCATTGGCTGTCAAAATCCAGACCAAGAACAGCGAAGCCTACAAAGAAGCCCTCAATGAGAGCCACATACTGAGGGAAATTTGTACCAGCCCATTCTGCATTTGTGGATACGGTGCCTTTCAGACAAAGGTAGGACTCTACCTTCTATTTATTTTGTGAAAGAGGTTGGTGTTAAATGGTTATCCTCTCAGAATTCCTCTGTAACTGACACCTACCTTTCTCACAAGCTAACCAATTTTGTATAGTAATTCAAATAGCGAATCATTTCTATAACCTGGATCTTTCTTTCCTCGGCACAGGATCTCTTATTCTTCGTCATGGAATGCCTGAATGGTGGAGACCTGAGGAACTTCTTAAACAAAAGGGCACCATTACCTATTGGGATGACAAGGTAAGGCAGTGGGGTACTATAATAATAGGAATGGGGGTATAACATAGTACTGTATATAGAGCACATCAATGTATAGCCTTGTTCTAGATATGAGATAGATAAGACAATAGGGTACCATAATAATAGGGATTGAGGTAGAATACAGTACTGTACATATATCAAATAACATATGGGATTTTCCAAGATATAAGTTAGGTAAGACAATAGGGTACCATAATAATAGGGATTGAGGTAGAACATGGTACTGTACAGAGATTACATCAAAGTGTAGGCTTGTCCTAGATCCTAGATACGAGATTGTGGCAGAAAGGTGTGACTTTCTGTCATACCTTGGTACAGGGCCGGCCCTACCATGGGACCCGGTGGGACCATGGTTCATAGGCGGCACTTTAAGAGGGGCGGCAACAGGGGCGCACTGCCTGAGGACCTGGGTTTCCCTCCATCTAGTGTGCAGTGTCATACTGTACTGCATCGCCGGCGCTGCTGTCACTGGCCGCAGTGGCAAGACCCACTTCAATGGTCTCTCCAGCGGCCCCTGCTTCACTGCCCAAACTGGTTGCTAGCCGCGGACCGCTTTGTGTCTAGCAACCAGTGACGTAAGGAGAGAGAGGCCCATCATTCATTGCAGAGAGTATTTCACTTCCTCCTCCTCCGCTAGCTCCACCCACCTCCTCGCTGTATGTAACAGCATGAGATCGGAGCGGCTGTGTGTGTGTGTGTGGAGAGAGAGCAGCTGCGGGCTCTTCTCCCCCCTCCTTCTCCTCCTCATGCTGCTGTTCCTAGGACAGCTACCGCTATGTTTCTTCCCCCTTTTCCTCCCATTGGCCAGGGAAAAAAACTAAAAGGAGAAAAGAGGATTATGGGATGTGTAGTGCAAATGGCTGGCCCATTGCAATTCTAGGGGGGAAACTGCAGCCCCCAGCATGCCCATCTGAAGGGGAGGGAGAGAGAGCCAGGCTGAGTGACAGGCTGCATCTGGTGACAGGCATCAGTGACAAGTGACAGGCTGCATCTGGTGACAGACATTGGTGACAAGTGACACGCTGCATCTGGTGACAGACATTGGTGACAAGTGACAGGCTGCATCTGGTGACAGACATCGGTGACAAGTGACAGGCTGCATCTGGTGACAGGCAATGGTGACAAGTGACAGGCTGCATCTGGTGACAGGCATCGGTGACAAGTGACAGGCTGCATCTGACGACAGTCAATGGTGACAAGTGACAGGCTGCATCTGGTGACAGGCATTGGTGACAAGTGACACGCTGCATCTGGTGACAGACATTGGTGACAAGTGACAGGCTGCATCTGGTGACAGGCATTGGTGACAAGTGACACGCTGCATCTGGTGACAGACATTGGTGACAAGTGACAGGCTGCATCTGGTGACAGGCATCGGTGACAAGTGACAGACTGCATGTGGTGACAGGCATCGGTGACAAGTGACAGGCTGCATCTGGTGACAGGCAATGGTGACAAATGACAGGCTACATCTGGTGACAGGCAATGGTAACAAGTGACAGGCTGCATCTGGTGACAGGCAATGGTGACAAGTGACAGGCTGCATCTGTTGACAGGCATCAGTGACAAGTGACAGGCTGCATCTGGTGACAGGCAATGGTGACAAGTGACAGGCTGCATCTGGTGACAGGCAATGGTGACAAGTGACAGGCTGCATCTGTTGACAGGCATCAGTGACAATTGACAGGCTGCATCTGGTGACAGGCAATGGTGACAAGTGACAGGCTGCATCTGGTGACAGGCATCGGTGACAAGTGACAGGCTGCATCTGGTGACAGGCAATGGTGACAAGTGACAGGCTGCATCTGTTGACAGGCATCAGTGACAAGTGACAGGCTGCATCTGGTGACAGGCTGCATCTGGTGACAGGCATTGGTGACAAGTGACAGGCTGCACCTGGTGACAGGCATTGGTGACAAGTGACAGGCTGCATCTGGTGACAGGCATTGGTGACAAGTGACAGGCTGCATCTGGTGACAGGCATTGGTGACAAGTGACTGGCTGCATCTGGTGACAGGCATTGGTGACAAGTGACAGGCTGCATCTGGTGACAGGCATTGGTGACAAGTGACAGGCTGCATCTGGTGACAGGCATTGGTGACAAGTGACAGGCTGCATGTTGTGGCAGGCTATGGGTGGCAAGTGGCACAGCTGCATCTGGTGGCAGGCAACGGTGGCAAGCAATAAGCTACATCTGGTGGCAAGCAATGGTGGCAAATGACCAGCTCAGGGTTCCCACTGATTCCGCATTATGGTGAGTTAAACTATTTCATTATATATTACAATGTAGTAATAGAAATAATGTGATTTGATCATCCTGACACCATATCAATCATAATGTTAGGATGATTTAAGTGCTAACACCAGCCATTCGCCCGACAAATCACCCGCTGCCAAATTCCCTGTCAGCGAGACTACACCCCCCCCTCATCTTTTTTTGGGAAGGAAGGGCGGTATCCCTGAATGGCAGTTTGGAAATGTGGTCAATGCAGCGCTGTTGTTGCAGCATGTTGCATCACTGAGCTGGGATCAGAGCGTAGCTGGTCGGTGGCAGTGGAGAGAAAGTGGGGAGATTTCGTGGTGCTACACAATACTCTTTGCAGGAAGGAGCTAGGGTGGCCACATTTTTAAACTACTATTCACGGACACCCCCCCTTCCCAAACATCAGCTTGTTCTCTAACGAATCACAGCACAGTGATTGGACACAAGAGGTGGGATTTATGATTTCTCCAATCACATGCAGGGAGCGGGGATTGTGCTCCTCCAGGCATTCCCGGCCAGGACAAGTACTGTCAGTGAGTAAAGCGGTGATGTGGCGGCCTTTTTTGGGGGGATCAGATTGGCCCGGGGGGTGGCTGTGTCAGTTTCATTCCGGGACACTGTATTGTCCTGGAATGAATGTGCCCGGGACAGATCTGCAAAATGCGTGGTCACCCTAGAAGGGGCATGTCTCTTTGCTGAATATATGGGATGTCTCTTGCTGAATATATTGGGCTGTCTCTTTGCTTTATGGAAACGTCTCTTTGCTGGATGGGCATAGGATTTTTTTTTGGGGGGGGGGGGGCAGCATTTCATTCTTGGGCCCAGGCAGCACAATGTCTTGGGCCAGCCCTGCCTTGGTAGGTACATCTGTCCTACCAAAGCTCTGACCATACATGTACAATCACACGCTAAGCAGACGTCCCAGGCATCAGACTAACTAGCAAACTTCTAGTGAGACTGATTCCGGACAATAAAGTTAGTTTGTAAATGTAAAACTTTTTTTGTAGTTTTGGATTGACCGGGGAATCTTTTTTAATGCTTTCTGTTTAGGCCTTACATACACTTTAAAGTGACACTCAAGGCTCACTTATTTTTTTTTTTTAAATAACAAACATTTTATACTTACCTTCACTGTGCAGTTCGTTTTGCACAGAGTGGCCCTGATCGTTCTCTGCTGGGGTCCCACGGCGGCTCTCGCAGCTCCTCCCTGCAAGAGCTAACCCCCTCTGAGAAGCTCTATCCCGAGGGGGTTAGATTTTGGGTGCGCTCCCTTGCCATACAGTCGGCGTCCATAGCCGGCAATTGTATGACTCGGCCCCGCCCCTCGGCGGCCGCGTCATTGGATTTGATTGACAGCAGCGGGAGCCAATGGCATGGCGAGAACGACGGGGGATCGCGCCCTCTGAGATTCGGGGCTTAGGTAAGTAAAACGGGGGCTCGGGGGGGCAGTGACTGCAAGGTGTTTTTTCACCTTAATGCATAGGATGCATTAAGGTGACAAAACACAAACGTTTACAACCCCTTTAAGAGAGACTGTAAAATTTCATTCAATCATATCTGAACACTTTTACCATCATAAAAAAAAAACAATCTGTGAGAATTCACAAAGCATATTTGTTAAATATTCATTAGTGATGTCAAATATCCCTATAAAACACTTCTATGTATTGTGCTAAATTCTGCCATTATCATAATATTTTCTTTCAACATGATTTAGTTATTGCAAGTATACATGATTATACCTGATAATTGGAGCATTATGCGGCGTACACACGATCGTTTTTCATGCCATTTTTTTTTTCATGTTTCCTCTCAAGCCTGTCTTGCGTACACACGATCATTTTAAAAAACGTTCAAGCAAAGTGCAGTGACGTACAACACGTACGACGGCACTATAAAGGGGAAGTTCCGTTCGGATGGTGCCACCCTTCATGTTAGTAAAGTTTGTTGAGCAGGGATGAGCCGAACACCCCCCTGTTCGGTTCGCACCAGAACCTGCGAACAGACAAAATGTTCGTGTGAACTTTAGAACCCTATTAAATACAATGGACTCGAACGTTCGAAATCTAAAGTGTTAATTATAAAGGCTAATATGCAAGTTATTGTCCTAAAAAGTGTTTGGGGACCTGAGTCCTGCCCCAGGGGACATGAATCAATGCAAAAAAAAAGTTTTAAAAACGGTCGTTTTTTCGGGAGCAGTGATTTTAATAATGCTTAAAATTAAAAAATAAAAGTGAAATATTCCTTTAACCACTTCTCTACTGTGCACGGAAACCCCCTTCCTGCCCAAGCCATTTTTCAGCTTTCAGCGCTGTCACACTTTGAATGACAATTGCGCGGTCGTGCGACGTGGCTCCCAAACGAAATTTGCGTCCTTTTTTTCCCACAAATAGAGCTTTCTTTTGGTGGTATTTGATCACCTCTGCGGTTTTTATTTTTTGCGCTATAAACAAAAGAAGAGCGTCCAGTTTGGAAAAAAAACACTATTTTTTAATTTTTGCTATAATAAATACCCATTTTTTTTTTTAAATAAAATTTTCCTCAGTTTAGGCCGATACATATTCTTCTACATATTTTTGGTAAAAAAAAAAATCGCAATAAGCGCGTATTGATTGGTTTGCGCAAAAGTTATAGCGTGTACAAAATAGGGGATAGATTTATAGCATTTTTATTTTTTTATTTTTTTATTAGTAATGGCGGCGATCTGCGATTTTTTTATTGTGACTGCGATATTGCGGCGGACACATCGGACACTTTTGACACATTTGACACTGTGTCATATGACGTCCTCCCAGAACGAGAGTATCCTCCGCCCGCCGTCAATTGACAGTGGTTAAATTTTGTACCTGGGGGGTGTGGTTGCGTGCTCGGATAAGGGGTCTGGTATGGATTTTTAGGGGGACTCCACGCCATTTTTTTTTAAATTTGGGGTGGAGTTCCCCTTAAAATCCATGCCAGATCTGAAGGGCCTGGAATGGATATTTGGGGGAACCCCACGTCAATTTTTTTTAAAATTTGCGGCGGGGTTCCCCTTAATATCCATTCCAGACCTGAAGGGCCTGGTAATTGAATTCTGGGGAACCCCCACGCTTTTTTTTTTTTTTTATCAATGACTTTTGTATGTATTGCCGGGAGCCGACAATTCATTAATAGCCGCGAGTGAGTTTTAAATGACTTTTTTTCTTTCAAAAATGACATTTTTTGCAGGGACAGTTCTAAGCACGGGAAACATGCGCCACTTCACATGCATATCATACACACCCCCCAGGTACGAAATTTAAAGGAATATTTCACTTTTATTTTTTCATTTTAAGCATTATTAACCACTTAAGCCCCGGACCATTTGGTAGCTAAAGGACCAGAGGTGAATTCAGAATTTTGCACTGCGCTGCTTTAACTGTAAATTGTGCGGACATGCAATGTTGTACCCAAACGAAATTTGCATCCTTTTCTTCCCACAAATAGAGCTTTCTTTTAATGGTATTTGATTGCCTCTCGGATTTTTATTTTTTGCGATATAAACGGAAAAAGACCGAAAATTTTGAAAAAAAATGATATTTTCGACTTTTTGTTATAAGAAAAATCGAATAAACTCAATTGTAGTCATACATTTAGGCCAAAATGTATTCAGCCACATGTTTTTAGTAAAAAAAATGTCAATAAGCGTATATTTATTGGTTTGCGCAAAAGTTATAGAGTTTACAAACTAGGGTACATTTTCTGAAATTTACACAGCTTTAAATTTATGACTGCCTATCTCATTTCTTGAGGTGCTAAAATGACAGGGCAGTACAAAACCCCCCAAATGACCCCGTTTTGGAAAGTAGACACCCCAAGGAAATTGCTGAGAGGCATGTTGAGCCCATTGAATTTTTATTTTTTTGTCCCAAGTGATTGAATAATGACTAAAAAAAAAAAAAAAAAAAAAAATTACAAAAAGTTGTCACTAAATGATATATTGCGCACACATGCCATGGTTATATGTGGAATTTCACCCCAAAATACATTTTGCTGCTTCTCCTGAGTACGGGGATACCACATGTGTGGGACTTTTTGGGAGCCTAGCCACGTACGGGACCCCGGAAACCAAGCACCGCCTTCAGGATTTCTAAGGGCGCAAATTTTTGATTTCACTCCTCACTACCTATCACAGTTTCGAAGGCCATAAAATGCCAAAATAGCACAAAACCCCCCCAAATGACCCCATTTTAGAAAGTAGACACCCCAAGGAAATTGCTGAGAGGCCTGTTGAGCCCATTGAATATATTTTTTTTGTCCCAAGTGATTGAATAATGACAAAAAAAAAAAAAATTACAAAAAGTTGTCACTAAATGATATATTGCTCACACATGCCATGGTTATATGTGGAATTACACCCCAAAATACATTTTTCTGCTTCTCCTGAGTACGGGGATACCACATGTGTGGGACTTTTTAGGAGCCTAGCCGCGTACGGGACCCCGAAAACCAAGCACCGCCTTCAGGATTTCTAGGCACAAATTTTTGATTTCACTCCTCACTACCTATCACAGTTTCGAAGGCCATAAAATGCCAAAATCGCACAAAACCCCTCCAAATGACCCCATTTTGGAATATAGACACCCCAAGCTATTTGCTGAGAGGCATGGCAAGTATTTTACAGCTCTAATTTGTTTTTGAAAATGAAGAAAGAAAATATATATATATATATTTTTTTTTTTTAAATTTTCAAAACTTTGTGACAAAAAGCGAGATCTGCAAAATACTCACAATACCTCTCAGCAAATAGCTTGGGGTGTCTACTTTCCAAAATGGGGTCATTTGGGGGGGGGGTTTGTGCTATCTGGGCATTCCATGGCCTCCGAAACTGTGATAGGCAGTGAGAAGTGAAATCAAAATTTACACCCTTAGAAAGCCTGAAGGCGGTGCTTGGTTTTTGGGGTCCCGTACGTGGCTAGGCTCCCAAAAAGTCTCACACATGTGGTATCCCCGTACTCAGGAGAAGCAACAGAATGTATTTTGGGGTGTAATTCCACATATGCCCATGGCATGTTTGAGCAATATATCATTTAGTGACAACTTTGTGCAAAAAAAAAAAAAAAATTGTTGTTTTTCCGCAACTTGTGTCAACATATAAAATATTCCATGGACTCGACATGCCTCTCAGTATATAGCTTGGGGTGTCTACTTTCCAAAATGGGGTCATTTGGGGGGGTTTTGAACTGTTCTGGCATTTTATACACAACATTAGGAAGCTTACATCCACTCTTCTAACCACTTGAAGACAAAGCCCTTTTTGACACTTTTTGTTTACATGAAAACATTTTTTTTTTTGCAAGAAAATTATGTTGAACCCCCAAACATTATATATATTTTTAAAGCAAAGGCCCTACAGATTAAAATGGTGGGTGTTGCATTTTTTTTTCTACACAGTATTTGCGCAGCGATTTTTCAAACGCATTTTTTGGGTTAAAAAATACACTTTTTTAAATTTTAATGCACTAAAACACACTATATTGCCCAAATGTTTGATGAAATAAAAAAGATGATCTTAGGCCGAGTACATAGATACCAAACACGACATGCTTCAAAATTTCACACAAACGCGCATTGGCGACAAACTACATACATTTTTAAAAGCCTTTAAAAGCCTTTACAGGTTACCCCAGTAGATTTACAGAGGAGGTCTACTCCTAAAATGATTGCCCTCGATCTGACCTTCGCGGTGATACCTCACATGCATGGTGCAATTTCTGTTTACATATGACGCCAGACCGACGCTTGCGTTCGCCATTGGGCAAGAGCAGGGCAGGACAGGGGTGCTTTTTTTTTTTTCTTTTTTTTTTATTATTAATTTTGCTTTTTTATTTTATTTTTATATTGTTCCTTCCAAGTATTTTTTTTTTTTATCATTTTTATTGTTATCTCAGGGAATGTAAATATCCCCTATGATAGCAATAGGTAGTGACAGGTACTCTTTTTTTGAAAAAACTGGGGTCTTTGCCCTCAAAGCATCTGACCACACCAAGATCGGTGTGATAAAATGCTTTCCCAATTTCCCAATGGCGCTTTTTATATCCGGGGGGTCATTCCCTCCCACTGCTTGTAAAAGCAGTCCAGAGGCTAATTAGCCGCTAGGATTGCTTTTACATGAAAGCCGGCCGCAGGCTGAAAAGAATGATACCAAGAAGATACCTAAACCCGCAGGCATCATTCTGGTATAAACATTCAAAGTCCAGCAACATACCAGTACGTTGCTGGTCCTTGTTGGACATGTATTGTAATCTTTTTTTTTCATGCAGCCAGTTGGCTGAACGAAAAAAGAGATTGATCGGTGGGTATGCCCACCATTAGAATACCGCCCATCATCCACCCACTTCCAATGATGGGCATACACGCACCATTTATATATGCCGAAGCATGGGGGCATCCTCCCGCAAAAAAGTTATGCCGCACACACATGGTCGGACTTTTCCACGGGCAAGCCTCCGTCGGAATTTCGACCGTATGTACGTGGCATTAGGAGCAAAATCGCTCCTCCGCCCCTGCTGCCCCAATGCTTCGGCATATTTGCTTTTTTTTTTTAACTGTGGTGGTGAAATCACCTCCTACAGCACTGGAGTCGCAGGGATCAGGCCTGTCTCTGCGAACGCTGCAGTTATGTGTGTTTTTGTTTTGTAAGTGACAGTGATCGATCGATACTGCACTTGGGTGGCCTGGGCTGGACGGAGGGGCAAAACGCAGGTGCCAGCAGGTATCTGGGCTGATCCCGCTAACACTGCGTTTTTGGGAACCCTAAACTGCTGGGGACGCTAGTATAGATCTGATCAGATCAGATATTGATCTGTTCAGATACTATACCACTAAGGGGGGTGTATGCTTCACGCGTGGGTGTTAGCGTTACTGGCACTAACCTGACGCTGCCTGGGGTGTGACGCAGACCCTCTCTGACGCTAAAACCTAATTAATATCACCCGCCGGGCGATCAGGGGGTTAAACCTTTATTGGGTTATATACACGGCGGGTGCCCTGACACTATAAAAAGCAAACTAACTAACCAGCGTCACCCGTAACACTTATATGGTGATCACTGGTGAAAGGGATAACTAGGGGCAATCAGGGGGTTAAAACCTTTATTAGATAATATATGGGGGTACCTGACGCTATAAAAACCTGCGGCGAACCTAAAAAAAATTACCAGCTACCGATCTGCATCACCGACACTAAGACAGCGTTTAGAAAAACGATCGCTTAGTGACAGTGGTGATGGGGGTGAAAGGGTTACCTGGGGGGCGATCAAGGGGGTTAAACCTTTATTAGATAATATATTGGGGTACCTGACGCTATAAAAACATGCGGCGAACCTAAAAAAAATTACTGGCTACCGATCTGCATCACCGACACTAAGACAGCGTTTAGAAAAACGATTGCTTAGCGACAGTGGTTGATAGGGGGTGAAAGGGTTACCTGGGGGGCGATCAAGGGGGTTAAACCTTTATTAGATAATATATTGGGGTACCTGACGCTATAAAAACCTGCGGCGAACCTAAAAAAATTTACCAGCTACCGATCTGCATCACCGACACTAAGACAGCGTTTAGAAAAACGATTGCTTAGTGACAGTGGTGATGGGGGTGAAAGGGTTACCTGGGGGGCGATCAAGGGGGTTAAACCTTTTTTAGATAATATATTGGGGTACCTGACGCTATAAAAACCTGCGGCGAACCTAAAAAAAATTACTGGCTACCGATCTGCATCACCGACACTAAGACAGCGTTTAGAAAAACAATTGCTTAGCGACAGTGGTGATAGGGGGTGAAAGGGTTACCTGGGGGGCGATCAAGGGGGTTAAACCTTTATTAGATAATATATTGGGGTACCTGACGCTATAAAAACCTGCGGCGAACCTAAAAAAAATTACCGGCTACCGATCTGCATCACAGACACTAAGACAGCGTTTAGAAAAACGATCGCTTAGTGACAGTGGTGATAGGGGGTGAAAGGGTTACCTGGGGGGGCGATCAAGGGGGTTAAACCTTTATTAGATAATATATTGGGGTACCTGACGCGATAAAAACATGCGGCGAACCTAAAAAAAATTACTGGCTGCCGATCGGCATCACTGACGCTAAGACAGCGATCAGAAAAATGATCGCTTAGTGACAGTGGTGATAGGGGGTGAAAGGGTTATCTGGGGGGTGATCAGGGGGTTAAACCTTTATTAGGGGGGGTTAGGGGGCTACACTGGACCTAAGACTAAACTTTGGTGACACTTTTACAGTCACAAATGTCACTGATTGCAGTGATCACTAAATAAATGGTCACTGCAATCAGTGACACTGTGACTGGGGGCTGGGGGGGGGTGATCTGGGGGGTGATCTGGGGTGTCTGGGGGGGGGCTGGGGGGGCGATTTATGTCCCTATGTGTCCTGGTGTCAGTGTAGTGTTGTGTGCACTGACCTGATGTCTTCTCTTGTACGGCGCTCGGAATATGTGAGCGCCGCACCAGAGATGACATCACTTCCTCCTGCTCCCTCTGTCTGACACAGACAGAGGGGGCATTTCCATTCGCCGAGAGCGATCGCGAGGGGGTGGCCAGAAACGAATGGCTGCCCCCTCATCCCGGAACGCTCCCGGACACTTAGCCACCGCTCACTGTACAGAAGGGGGGTCCGATTGGACCCCCCAACTGTACAAAGGCAATCACGTACACTCTACGTGATTGTGCCTGTCGGTGCCATTCTGCCGACGTATATATACAGTGAGCGGTCGTTAAGTGGTTAAAATCACTGCTCCCGAAAAAACGGACGTTTTTAAAACTTTTTTTTGCATTGATACATGTCCCCTGGGGCAGGACCCGGGTCCCCAAACACTTTTTAGGACAATAACTTGCATATAAGCCTTTATAATTAGCACTTTAGATTTCTCCCATAGATTTTTCGAATTTGCCGCGAACACCTCAATTTGTTCGCTGTTCGGCGAACGGGCGAACAGGCAATGTTCGAGTCGAACATGAGTTTGACTCGAACTCGAAGCTCATCCCTATTGTTGAGCGACGATTCGCGCTTTTCAGCCTCCTGCTTTTCAGTCCGTTACAGCGTGACGAATGAGCTATCTCCATTACAAATGCTAGTTTTACCAGAACGTGCGTTCCCGTCTCATACTTGATTCTGAGCATGCGCGGTTTTTTTCACCTCGTCAAAGCATACATACCATCGATTTTCACGACGTTAAAAAAAACGACATGAAAAACGACGTGAAAAAATATAGCATGTTCGAAATTTTTAATGCCCGTTTTTCACGTCGTTAAAAATGCTCTGGAGCATACACACGATCGGTTTTAGTGCCCATTTTTAAAAATGGCATTTTTAACGGCATGGACAACGATCGTGTGTATGGGGCATTAGAATCAATGATTTGTTATTTTCTGGCTTGGATTTCCATAAAAAATGCTTTATATCAACCTTTTCTATCTCTCCATCAGATTCCTCACTGCCGAGATCATTTGTGGCCTGCAGTCCTTTCATAAAAGGGGAATTGTACATCGGGATATCAAACCAGAAAACATTCTGCTCGATAGCAGTGGACATGTCAGAATCGCAGATTTTGGCTTATCGGAAACAGATGTGCATTCCTCTCATGCCCTGACGTCCATAGTCGGCACTCCAACCTACATGGCACCAGAAGTGAGTATTGGATCAATTTGCTTTTCCATTCTTCTTGTCAGTAAAGCAACCAGTAATGACTATTCTTTTTTTATATTTCTACAGCTCTATTTGGAAATGCCATATGGATTTGCTGCGGACTATTTCTCCCTGGGAGTTATAGTCTATGAGATGGCGACTGGAGAATATCCATTCTCCTCCTCGGACACCGTCCCGGGCACTGTCTCTGGGACTGTCTCGGGGAGTGTCTCAGACTCCGTCCTAGGCACCGTCTCAGGCACCGTCTCAGGCACCGCCTCAGGCACCGTCTCAGGCACCGTCTCAGGCACCGCCTCAGGTACCGCCTCAGGCACCGTCTCTGGCACCGCCTCAGGCACCGTCTCTGATATCGACTTAGGCATCGGCTTATACATCGATGAGGTGCTCGCAGACTCAATCTGCAACGAATATCCAAGATTCCCTGACGATTTCAGCATGGATCTCATGGACCTCATAGCAGACAGAGTAAGTAAACATCATCTGAAGCCAGACAGAAAATGGCTATTTTATTAATATTTATTAAAGAAAAATTGCATAGTTATTACCTTTGTACCAATGTTAACCTTTGTTTTGTATATTATTATAGCTTCTATGCAAATCATCAAGCCTAAGAGAGATGCATGTTAAATATCTGCAAAGCCACCCATTTTTTAACGGCGTAGACTGGATGAAACTGAAGGCTGGGGAAGTAATCCCACCATTTGACTTGGAGACAGTAAGTATTTGAATCTTCTATATTCTGTGTGTGCATAAAAATTTCAAATGGAAAGGCTATTATTGTACATATTCTTCAATAATAATGTTTCTTCTCTTCACAGTTACCACCGATGGACCTGACGACAGAGATGATGATGGAGGAAATCATAGATCCTGACAATGAAGAACTGAAGCCTGAATTATCAGAAGAGGACCAGGAGCTTTATTGTGGGTTCTCTTTCACCAGCAAGGGATGGAGAGAAATACAAAGGCCATAGGTGCCATCAGCTCCCCCTGCAAAAGTTGCAGGACCATACATTTTTTTCCCCACACTATGGAAGAGGTGCAAGGCATGTGACCAGCCTAACACCAAGGACATCCTGGGGGGGGGGGGTCTCCTGGTGTGTTGGGTATTTTTTTGGGCGTGTGCGTGACTAGCTATAAGGGGAGGCCAGTATTTTATTCAGATGTGCGTTGGATCACCTAAATGGGAGGTTGGAGGCTAGTATTGTTTTAGGCGTGTGTTGGACTGGCTATAAGGGGAGGTCAGAGGCCAGTATTTTATTCAGATGTGTGTTGCATCACATAAAGGGTTATGCATGTGACCAGCCTGACACCAAGGACATCCTGGGGGGGGTCTCCTGGTGTGTTGGGTATTTTTTTGGGCGTGTGTGTGACCGGTTATAAGGGGAGGTTGGGGGACAGTATTTTATTCAGATGGGTGTTGGATCACCTAAAAAGGAGGTTGGAGGCTGGTACTTTTTTAGGCGTGTGTTGGACTGACTATAAGGCGAGGTTGGAGGCCAGTATTTTATTCAGATGTGTGTTGGATCACCCAAAGCGGAGGTTGGAGGCTGGTACATTTTTAGGCGTGTGTTGGACTGGCTATAAGGGGAGGTCGGAAGCCAGTATTTTATTCAGATGTGTGTTGCATCACCTAAAGGGTTATGCATGTGACCAGCCTGACACCAAGGACATCCTGGGGGGGGTCTCCTGGTGTGTTGGGTATTTTTTTGGGCGTGTGTGTGACCGGTTATAAGGGGAGGTTGGGGGACAGTATTTTATTCAGATGGGTGTTGGATCACCTAAAAAGGAGGTTGGAGGCTGGTACTTTTTTAGGCGTGTGTTGGACTGACTATAAGGCGAGGTTGGAGGCCAGTATTTTATTCAGATGTGTGTTGGATCACCCAAAGCGGAGGTTGGAGGCTGGTACATTTTTAGGCGTGTGTTGGACTGGCTATAAGGGGAGGTCGGAAGCCAGTATTTTATTCAGATGTGTGTTGCATCACCTAAAGGGTTATGCATGTGACCAGCCTGACACCAAGGACATCCTGGGGGGGGTCTCCTGGTGTGTTGGGTATTTTTTTGGGCGTGGGTGTGACCGGCTATAAGGGGAGGTTAGGGAACAGTATTTTATTCAGATGGGTGTTGCATCACCTAAAGGGTTAGGTTGGAGGCTGATATTTTTTTAGGCGTGTGTTTGACTGGCTATAATGGGAGGTCGGAGGCCAGTATTTTATTCAGATGTGTGTTGGATCACCTAAAGGGGAGGTTGGAGGCCAGTATTTTTTTTTTGCCATTTAGCACTAGTTGTGTGCAAACCAGCAATAATATATTGACTGGAATAATATGACATTACTCTCACAATAAATGGTAAAAATAAGTGCTGGTGACTTTCCAAACTTTAAAAAAACACAATCCATTGTGTATCACTATGAGCACCCAAGATTTAGAATAGATTATGCGATGTGTCACTGTGATCAAGTGCAAGCCATAAAGTATCTGTGGGAGTGCTGTGTAACAAATGTTTGTTTGCAAATATATGCAACAAAAACCTCTGTTTTATCAACATTTTAGCACTAGTTTAGCTGCTAAATCTATTTATTGCCATAAATGTCTCAATTTGGAAATGACGTTAGAGTAGAGTTAGGGACCGCACTTTGCAGAGGGGCCTTGACGTGGCAGTGCGGCTTCACATATATTTGCAAATATGCATACAATGTAAACCTAATACAAATTGTTGAAACTGTTTATACTTGTTTTATTATGCTGGCTAGCTGGTAAGTGTGCTAGGGAATTTTGTATTGTATTGTTCTGTGAACTGCCATACTTAAAGTGTAAGCTCACCTTTACAGAAAAATCTGTAAGGTGAACTTACACATGACCCCCTCCTCACCCTCCCTGTCCCGCTGACCTGTAGCGTGGCAATCTCCCGTTCTGAGCCCCGGTATAGCCGCCTCACCGGATCGGGGCTTAGAAATCCCCTCGACATTCTCTCTACTTCTTCCCCGCTGACAGGACAGGCTATGCGGGATCTGATTGGTCGGCGCTGCCCATGTGACGGCGCCGACCAATTAGAATTCTCGGAAAACATTCCTCCTGACAGGGGACGTTTTGGAGAGCCGAGGGGATTTCTAAGCCCCGGTTCAGTGAGGGCTCACCATGGGAGATCGCCAAGCTGCAGGTCAGTGAGACAGGGGGGGTGGGTCCTGTTTAACCACCTCAATACAGGGCATTTTCACCCCCTTCCTTTCTAGGCCAATTTTTAGTTTTCAGCGCTGTCGCACTTTGAATGACAATTGCGCGGTCATGCAACACTGCACCCAAATTACATTTTTGTGTTTTTTTCCCCACAAATAGAGCTTTCTTTTGGTGGTATTTTATCACCTCTGCGGTTTTTATTTTTTGCGCTATAAACAAAAGAAGAGTGACAATTTTGAAGAAAACACAATATTTTTTTCATTTTTGCTATAATAAATATCACAATTTTAAAAAAATAATACATTTTTTTCCTGTTTAGGCCGATTACGTATTCTTGTACATATTTTTGGTAAAAAAAAATGCAATAAGTGTATATTGATTGGTTTGCGCAAACGTTAGAGCGTCTACAAAATAAGGAATAGAATTATGGCATTTTTATTTTTTTATTTTTTTTACTAGTAATGGCAGCGATCTGCGATTTTTATTGTGACTGCGACATTGCGGCGGACATATCGGACACTTTTGACACATTTTTGGGACCATTCACATTTATACAGCGATCAGTGCTATAAAAATGCATTGATTACTGTATAATGTGACTGGCAGGGAAGGGGTTAACACTAGGGGGCGATCAAGGGGTTAAATGTGTATCCTAGGGAGTGCTTCTAACTGTAGGGGGCGAGGACTCACAAGGGGAGGAGACCGATCTGTGTTCCTCTGTACTGGGAACACACATTGGTCTCCTTACCTCTGACAGGACGTAGGTCTGTGTGTTTACACACACAGATCCACGGTCCTGCTGTGATCGTGGGCAATCGCTGGCATGCGCACCGGGTCCAGAGCGATTCCGCGGGTGCGTGCGCGCCCCCTAGACGGCCGGGAAGTCCAGGACGTCATATGACGTCCACCCAGGATGGGAGATCCCATCTGTGGACGTAATTTGACTATAGGCGGGATGTGAAGTGGTTAAGTGATGTGTGCCTTCATCTATGGTTCTTGCTGCCATCCACTGCCTCAGCCATCCAGCCCAGCTCTGGTGACGCACCTGCCGCACACACCTCTGCGACCAACGGAAGATCTTGCAGGCACTTTTACCCCACCGCGTTCTCATAGCCACTGTGGCAACTCCTGTGGCCCTTGAGTCGGGGCTGTGTGAGAGGTCTCCCTCTACACGTCAGGCTTTGCCACAAGGTATGTGACAGGGTCATAGATTGGGGTTCTCCCAGACTGCAAGCAGAGTCCTGGTCCCTGGAAGAGATAGCAGATTGGTCGTTCCACAGCAGCTCGGAGGAGGAATGGGAGATAGAAGGATCCCAGGTCTAGGAGAGCCAGTCCGAGGTGGTAGATGTGCCAGATCTGGCTATGGAAGCTAAAGAAACTGCAGGAACCCCCATCAGCAACAGACAACAATTATGTGCCACTTTGTGTTGGTCTATCACATAAAATCTCAATAAAATACATTTAAGTTTTTGGTTGTAACATTACAAAATGTGGAATATTTCAATACTTTTTCAAGGCACTGTATATAGCAAAAAATAAAAAACCCAGTGGTGATAAAACACCACCAAAAGAAAGATTTATTTGTGTGAAAAAAATGATATAAATTTATTTTGTGTACAGTGTTGAATGACCGCACAATTACCAGTTAAAGTGACAGTGCTAAATAGCAAATTAGTCATGAAGGGGATAAAACCTTCAAGAGCTCAAGTGGTTAAAAGCTTCAATAATGGGCATGTGCATGGGGTGTGCCAGCTGTACATGGGCACCCCCTAATCACCCTATACCTCCTGTACTAGTAAACAAAACGAAATTTAAAAAATAATGAAATAAAACAAATTTTTCCAATCTGCACAGGTGTACCATAATTAGGGCTGGAGAGCTGCTGTTTCAGCAGAAAATGAGTGAAAAAACGCTTGTAAAATGCTCAAGTCTCATGTTCTCAGGCATTTTTATTGAAGTCTATGGGGCCAAAAGCTTGTAATCTGCCAAAAAGAGTGACAGGCAATTTGCTTCAGGCGACAGAATGCTCAGAGGTTTACAGGAACCATTGAAATTAATGGGATTTGGCTTGTTGAGCGTTTTAGAGCTACAAGCTTCAAGCATGAAAATCTGGTGTGAACAGGGCCTTAGTGGTTCAAAAAAAAAACATCTGATCACATCGATCTTGGGCAGAGGAGAGATCTAAGGTCTACAGAGTACCTATTGCTACCACATAGGATAGTTATATTCCCTGTGATATGGATAAAAGTGATCAAAAAATAAAATGTAAAGAGACAGGGCAAAAAAAATAGTAATAAAAAAATAAATAAAAAATAGGATGCCTTGGGTGGTTACTCACGAGCAAAGGTGAACTCATACGTCGGTCCCGCAAGTGCACAAACAGCGACCACACATGTGAGGAATCACCACAAACATCAGATCATGGGCAATAATTCTAGCACCAGACCTCCTGTGTAATTGTAGTGTGGTAACCTGTAAAGGCTTTTAAAGCTTTGTATATATAAAAAAAAGAACACCCGAGCTGTCTCTAACAATGACACTAACAAACTAATAATTAAGGGGGACACTGCAGCAGGCACCTAAAGGTCTGATCCTAAAAGACAGTGATAATATGATAAAAGTGATGGTGACTGCGCTGTGATGTGAGGAGAAGGGCTAAGTGAAATTAGTCTACAGGCCAAGGGTGAAATAAATAATATGTGACTAAATAAATATCATGGGTAGAAAATATGTGACATCAAAAAATATAAATAATGACCAACCAAGGTGGTAGGTAAACATACCACGCATGACATAAAGTGATAACAAGATAGATAACCAAAAAAGTATGTGTATCGTATCAAAGATACTAAAAATAATAAACCATAAAACTTGGTGGCCCAATGCACGGGCACGAAATATATGTTAAAGTCTATAGGTCCACAATCCAGTGCCAAAAGTCCAAAAGACAGGTGAAAAATCCTGTGTAAGGAAAGTCCTGTCACCACGGAAATACTAGCGTACTTAGGACAATCTTCAGTGCAAACCACCTCAGTGCTCACATGCAGCTTACCTCACAGCTGTAGAATAACCAGCATGGATAAATACTCATTGGGGGTGACAATATAATAATCCTCTCCTTTAGATGGTGGAAATGTTTTCACTCATAAAGATGCATGTGGATGCATAAGCATGAAGGAAAAAAAATATATAGCGTAACTCTGTAACTATCAGGCATGGGAGAGATAGCTGAGGTGCACAGTATCAAACTCACTTAGATAAAGGGAGCATAGGCGTTGATCCATGAGCGCCGAACTCGTATGTCCCAGCTGTGTATTCTCAGTATGCTTGGATCTCCCTGGTCTCGATGGTCAGTGACTCATGGGGTGCCGGTATTGATGAAAGGAAATACACATAGCATAAACCAGTAAAAACTGGGCGCATTTATTGAAAATAAAACATAGGAAAACAACTCACATAAAACCGCTGACAGAGGGCATAGGAAAATGTTGACCCATTGATTTTATGGGAAACACAAAAAGTATATATGAGAGGTAGGCTGATAGAAGAAAAGGCCAAGAGGAAAAAAACAAGACAGGCCCAGAGACAAATTTTATTAGAAGAGATCCAGGATCTAGAACAAAAGCATAAAGTAAGACAGGATGAACAAGTTCTAATAGCACTGACTGGGAAAAGGGAAAAATTAAAGGAGATTTTAGAACAAGAAACTAAATGGGTATTTAACAACTGGAGTAAGAGAAATTCTATGCTATGGGTAATAAACCAGGTAAATTATTAGCAAGGATAATTAAACCCAGAAACACACAGAATTTTATCCCACAGATGAAAAACAATAAAGGCGAGATGAGGCATTATGCTACGAAGGAGATCATAAAAGTTTTTCAGGATTATTACCAAAATCTATATAACGTAAATAAGGAACAGGTCCCATTAGAATTCCAGAATAGGAGTAGAAAAATTAAGGAATATTTAAAAAAGATCAAACTCCCAGAAATATCAGAAGAAGTAGGGAACAAGTTGGATACAGAAATATTGAAAGAGGAAATAACTCAAACTATTAAAAATATTAAAAAGGGCGAGAGCCCTGGCCCAGACGGGTATACCTCCCTTTACTATAAGAGGTATGTGGATATCTTATTACCGCTAGCTGCTACCATAACCCCGGTATTCCTCTTCAAAGTAGTGACGTAAAACGACGGTGGGCGGTCTGGAAGTGGTTAAAGTGGATGTAAACCATCACATATACCCAGTGAAGTGAAAAGCCTTAGATGATACACAGAGATTAAACAAATCTCCCTACATGAGTTTTACATGTATATCTGCTGTCTTCACCTTTATATATTCTTTAGAAAGTTCAGATCGTGTAAGGAGATTTTCTCTTCCTGTTCAGCACTGGAAGTGAAGTCTGGGCATACAGGCAAGACAGCCAATTGGAGGAAAGGCACACACCCCCCTACACATAGGCAGAGACTTGCAGAGCTGTCCTGTGACATGGCAAGCTCTCTGCTAATCTATTCATAGCAACCTCCCCCAAAACAAAATTCAGCCTGGTTTTATCTCAGTTGACAGAGAGCTTGTCAGAAGTTATCGGGCTGATAACAGAAGAACAGAGCAGGATAAAGCCACAGTACTTAGTGCTTTGAAGAGAGATAAGAAAAGCTGCAGATATATGTGCCCAGCTCAAATTTCATAAATCGGGTTTACATCCACTTTAACCACTTCCCGCCAGGCCTATAGCAGAATGACGGCCGGGCAGTGGTTCTGTTATCCTGACTGGGCGTCATATAATGTCCAGCAGGATAACATGCCGAGGCACGCAGCATGGCGATCGCGCGTGCGGCGTCAGTCTGACGCGCCGCATCTCCAATCGTGGTAAGGAGCGTCTGACAGAGGCTTCTTACCACATGATCAGCTGTGACCAATCACAGCTGATTATCGCATGAACCAGGAAGTGCCGGTAAACGCCTTTCCTTGGTTCGCGCTGACAGGGAAAGACGACCGGCGGCTCTCCTTGGCAGAGGGGCGGGTCTGTGATGATAATCAGCTTATTGATTATCAGCACAGCCCCCATCAGATGTGCCCATCAGCTGCCAATCAGTGTCCAACAGCTTCCAGTCAGTGCCCCCTCCAAAAAATCTCAGTGCCCACCACAGTGCCAATCGGTGCCCACCACAGTGCCAGTCAGTGCCCAGCAGTAACACCTGTCAGTACCTCATCATCGGTGCTGCCCATCAGTGCTATCTATTAGTGTCCATCAGTGCCATCTGTCAGTGCCAATCAGTGCTGCCAATCAGTGCCACCTGCCAGTGCCCATCAGTGCCACTTACAGTGCCCATCAGTGCTGCATATCAGTGCTGCCTATCAGTGCCCATCAATTCTACAAATCAGTGCCTCCTCATTAGTGCCACCTTATCAGTGCAAACTCATCAGTGCCCATCAGCAAAGGAGAAAACTATTTTTTTGACAGAAACTTAAAAAAAAAAAGCACTCATTCCCTGGCAACAATGCCAATTACAGTTACAGTCCCAGTCTCAGCTGCTAAAGGGTCAGAGTATTTGTCAATCAAAAAAAATCCACTATAAGGAAGATTATCACATGACACCTATATGTATATAACAGATTGCAGATATCAGAATATTTTATTTTAGTTTATTATAAACAAAAATTGTAAAACATCAATTTCATAAATATTCTTATTGCAACATCCATATATTTTGATGTGTCTTGCACTGTTCACCCGCTTCTTCAGGACGGGGAGGTGAGATTTTATACATCAATTGATTTATTATGGGAGTGGGGATACCAGGGAGCTTAACGTGTGCAAAAATGCTCTACAGGGTTCGGTGAGGAAGCATATGTATATAAATAAAGCATATATATATAAATATATAAAGTATACACTTTGATGTCCAAATCTGTAAACAATCGAATAACCATAAGTTTCCTTCTGATCATTTTGAACTCCATTTAGAACAAATTTGAATAAACTGAGTCGATCAGCCAGGTCAAAATATTATCGATTGTTTTGCATCGACCGTATTTCAATCAATCAGATTATAAGATTGCATAGACAGGATCAATAATGTACAATCAAAAGTTATGATCATATCTTGACCATCAATCGAAATCCACATTCCTGTGTGTGGCATATCGATCAAATGGGTTAACTATAAATTGATTATTCCTACTGGAAGAGATTGATCGGAAAATAAACTGATTGTTTATCGAAACAGATATAACCACCATTATACTGATATAACTCTCAATTGACTGTAGCGGACGGAATGAAAGCAGCCTATTAACAAGGGTCTCAGAGAGCAGAAACTAGATATTTATTTAAAAATAAATAAAATTACATTTTTATATTATTAAATAAAAAAAACAGGTATTTATTTAGGAAGCCTTGTACAGTTACATTTTGGGTCTGTTCACATTTTGAGAATTGCCCTTAGGGAATTATTTACACAATTTTAGTGTTTGGGTTCATAGCCATTAAAAAATAAAAATAAATGTCCCCACTTCCAGACCGGCAGTTGGCAAATGACAGTTGGAATTTGAATTTGTTTTCTGGCTAACTGACATCGCTAACACAGATATTTGTATCCATGTCTAAACAGACTTGAATATTACATTCACACAGCTGAAAATAAAGACCCCTATCCTTGTGTTAAATCTTTATTCATTAAACTAATTATAGAAGATATAAGAAAAACAAAGGGTTTGCTGGTTGCATTTAATCTGATAAAATATAATAAAATTTAGCATCTCTGATTGGTTTCTATAGGCTTATCCATATCTTTCAATGCTTATAAATGAATTCCAATACAATATGTAGCAATTTCCATCCAGTAATTTTCCCAGACCAAACTAATTCATCTGCTAGAGCAGTTTACAGGGGTGTATTTTTCCTGTGTTTTCCATTGCAAAGCCTGAGTGAGGTGTCCATGGCAACCACAGAACACTGTGACATCATATTAACAGCTCCAGCTGAGGAGGTAAACAGCCTGCAGCCTCACTGCTCCTGACAGAAGTCTCTGACCTCAGTACAGTGCAGACCGTTAGATGCATTCTACTATGTTCACAAAGCTTCTTGGTATTTTGATGTTTTTCATCTGTTGGCAGATCACAACAGTGAATGCTTATGTTCTTGCAGAAAAGGAACAAACAAATGAAAAGCATTTATGCCCGTCTATTCCGATTTATGAAAGTGTGGCTTATGCCACCGATATGACCATAGAACTGCCTTGTAGGTGCAGACCAGACACAAACACACCTGTTTACTGGTTCTATAAAAAATCAGTGAACAGTGTAGGAACTCAGATGCTGACACCAGATGGAACAAAGAAGTCTCTTCATGTGGAGTCGAAGATCGTCACCAAAGTGTACAACGTCATCATACACAAGGCTCGCGTAAAAGACTCGGGAATTTACATATGTGGAAACGGCGATGGTGCCTACTTCTGGGGGTACGACCTTGATGTGCAGGATACCTCAAACGCTTATGTGGCATTTAAAGAGCACCACCAAGACCCCCAGCCAGACCTCAAAACGGAGCACCTGACAGCCTTTACCGCTTTCTGGAACTGGGAAAAGTGTGACCGCTGTGATGTCACCGGGGAACAAAGAAAGATAGGCTTTTGCTATGTCAGTAGTGCCTATCTTGAACCAAGGCACATGTTCTCACAGAGCAGCGTTGTTCCCTGCGGCTCACATGGGATTCCTGACAACCTGCGAAAGGAAATTTCCGATCGAAGACCAGAAATATTCATCAGGAGTTGTAATACCCCCTGTCACATAAGGGTTCCAGGGTTAAAAGGTACCGCCAAATATTGGATACACAAAATAAGCAAGATTAAGAATTATATCCCATTCCTCTCCAAGGCTCCGACTGAAAAACATACACACACCTTGGGGAGCAGCCTTACTCTTGCCTGCCCAGGTGCCAAACCAGGAGATGCTGTTGCCTGGGATAAAAAGGACAAAAAATTCTACAAATCAGACTATCTTATTGGCCAAAAGAAGGCGACACGTATCTTCATAGATCATGGCAATAATCTCAACTTTCAATACGTCCGGTACAGCGATGAAGCAACATATTACTGTTGGCTGCAAGGGAAGCTTAAAGCTGGCATCAAACTGACCCTTCAAGCAGACCCAACAGAAAAGCGAAAGTTCTCTGATGCTGACTCAATCCTCGCATTGAGAATTATTGGTGTCAGTTTTGCAATTTTTTGCCTTATTTTTGCGATGGTCCATTGCATAAAATGCAGCGCCTATAATTTTAGGTGGTCGCCATCACCATGCATAGCAGACATGGTCTAAGGAGTCGTTCATGGGTCACTAGAAGTCATAGTCTGGTCACACGCCATTTAACTATATGGAAGTTGAGTTATAATTAGTTTTATCTTTAGTTTTGTCTGGGTGTGTATGTGCATATGTACCTTCCCCGCCCAGCCTATAGCAGATTGTTGGCCGCGCAGGTCTTTCCTCCTGAGTGGACATCATATGATATCCTCTAAGAAGGGGCAACACAGCGGTGCAACCTGTCACCAGCTATGTTCACCGAACACTGCTGATGACTGATACCAGCTTGCTGCCAGTAGCACGTGACCGCTGTGACCAATCACAGCAGATCACATGACAGTAGTAAACATTGGATGGCCTCCTTTCATGCCATCCATTGTGTACAATTGTGTTGCTTGCTGTGATTGGTCAATGTGATCAGATGGTACAGAGACGGTCAATCACAGCCCATCTGTACCATGTGATTTGCTCTGGCCAATCATAGCTAATCACAACAAAACAAACTGAATGAGAGAGAGGGGGTAGAGAGAGAGGGAGGGGGAGACAGAGAGAGAGAGAAGGGGGATAGATGGGAAGAGAGAGAGAGAGAGGAAGAGAGAGATAGGGGGGAAAGAGAGGAGGGGACAGAGAGGGGGAGAGGAGGGGAGAGAGAGGGTGGGGGAGAGAGAGCGGGAGGTGGGGGGAGAGAGAGGTGGGAAGAGAGAGATGGGGGAGAGAGAGAGGAGGGAGAGAGAGAGATGGGGAGAGAGAGAGATGGGGAAAGAGAGAGATGGGGAAAGAGAGAGATGGTGAAAGAGAGAGATGGGGGAAAGAGAGGTGGGGGGTGAGAGAAATGGGGGAGAGAGAGGTGGGGGGAGTGAGAGAGATGGGGGAGAGAGAGGTGGGGGGAGTGAAAGAGATGGGGGAGAGAGAGAGAGGGGGAAAAAGAGAGGAGGGGAGAGAGAGGGGGAGAGAGAGAGAGAGAGAGGGTGGGGGGAGAGAGAGGTGGGGGGGAGAGAGATGGGGCGAGAGAGAAATAGGGGCGAGAGAGAGATGGGGAGAGAGAGAGATGGGGGAGAGAGAGAGAGAGATGGGGGAGAGAGAGAGGTAGGGGGAAGTGAGAGAGATGGGGAGAGAAAGAGGTGGGGGAGAGAGAGAGGTGGGGGGAGAGATACTGAGATTCTCTCAATGTCACTACAAATCAAGACGTGGCAGGCCAATTCCCTCTCTATTGTTCTTCTCTTTTTTACTGTATTCTATGCTTAACTGCAATGTTTTATTGTTACTATGTTTGTTACTATGTTTTATCATGTTTGCTTTTCAGGTATGTAATTCTTTTATACTTTACTGTTTACTGTGTTTTATTGTTAACCATTTTTTTGTTTTCAGGTACGCCATTCAGCTGCAGCACTGATTTATTTATCTTGACAGCAACAGCGTTTGCTCCCACGATATGTAAATCAGCAACTCCAGCACTAAAGAAGGTGATTTCACCATCACAGTAAAAAAAAAAAGAGACCCTCATTTTCTTCCTTGTATGGGAATTGCACATCCCGTTATTTGATTGTCTGAACTGTAATGTGATTTTACCCAATATTTTTTTTGTAAGATAATACTTTTTATATCACTGCCACTAGGCAGGAAAATAAAAAATTGTTTATTTTTCTATATACTCTGGTATTTCTATATTTATTTACTCCACTGAGGCACATATAAATTGATACCTAACATGTCACGTTTCAAAATTGCGCCCCCTCGTGGAATGGCGACAACTTTTAAGCCTCGTACACACGGCCGAGAATCTCGTCAGGAAAAAACACGTAGTTTTTCTTGATGAGATTCTTGGACAAGAAACTTGTCCTGGCCGAGTGTACACACGCTCGATTCAAAGAACCCGCGGTTCTTTGAATGGAGCGAACGCGGTGACGTCATCGACTACGACGAGCGTGCACTCGTCACATTCGATTCCGTCGCCGCCATCTTGCTACACCCTACCTATGTCTAGGAAGCTACCGCGCATGGGTCAAAGTCATTTCGAGCATGCGCGGGTTTCCACGGCGACAGGTACGTGTACACACACACACACTTTTCTCGTCGAGAAACATGCCGACAAGACTCTCGACGAGAAAATAGAGAGCAAGTTCTCTATTTTTCTCATCGAGATTCTGGTCAGTTTTCTCGACGAGAAACCATACACACGAACCATTTTCTCGGCAAGAAAGCTATCTCGGCAGTTTTCTTGTCGTTTCTTGCAGAGAAACTCGTTCGTGTGTACGAGGCTTCACCCTTAAAAATCTCCATATGCGACATATAAAAAAATTCTACAGGTCTCATGTTTTGAGTTATAGAGCAGGACTAGGGCTATAATTATTGCTCCCACTCTAACGATACCTCACATGTGTGGTTTGAACATCGTTTTCATATGCGTTCGCTTCTGCACACGAGCTCGGCGGGACAGGGCGCGTTTACAAAAAAAAAGAAAAAAATCATATTTTTTTTACCTTTTATTTAAAATTTTTACTCTGTTTCTAAAAAAAAAACAAAAAAAAAAACAATCGTGTTACTTTTATTCCTATTACAAGGAATGTAAACATCCCTTGTAATAGAAAAAAAGCATGACAGGACCTCTTAAAAATGAGATCTGAGGTCAAAAAACTCAGATCTCATATTTACACTCAAATGCAATAAAATAATAAAAATAAAATTTTCATGTCATTTAAAAAAAAAAAATGTTCCTTTAAGAGCTATGGGCGGAAGTGACGGTTTGACTTCGCTTCTGCCCTGCAATGATATGGAAACGGGTGGGGGTCATCTTTCCCTCACTCATCTCCATATCACAGACCAAGAAGGTTCCAATTGCTTCCGCCGCTACCGACGGCTCCGGTAAGCGTCAGAGGGCACCGGAGAGCGGTAGGGGGCCGTCTCCTGCCACCGATAAAAGTGATCTTGCGGCGAATCCCCTGCAGAAACCACTTTTTTTTTAAGCGGACCGCCCACTCTTGAAGAGGATACCGGGGTTAAAGTAGCTAGCTGCTACCATAACCCCGGTATTCCTCTTCAAAGTAGTGACGTAAAACGACGGTGGGCGGTCTGGAAGTGGTTAAAGTGGATGTAAACCATCACATATACCCAGTGAAGTGAAAAGCCTTAGATGATACACAGAGATTAAACAAATCTCCCTACATGAGTTTTACATGTATATCTGCTGTCTTCACCTTTATATATTCTTTAGAAAGTTCAGATCGTGTAAGGAGATTTTCTCTTCCTGTTCAGCACTGGAAGTGAAGTCTGGGCATACAGGCAAGACAGCCAATTGGAGGAAAGGCACACACCCCCCTACACATAGGCAGAGACTTGCAGAGCTGTCCTGTGACATGGCAAGCTCTCTGCTAATCTATTCATAGCAACCTCCCCCAAAACAAAATTCAGCCTGGTTTTATCTCAGTTGACAGAGAGCTTGTCAGAAGTTATCGGGCTGATAACAGAAGAACAGAGCAGGATAAAGCCACAGTACTTAGTGCTTTGAAGAGAGATAAGAAAAGCTGCAGATATATGTGCCCAGCTCAAATTTCATAAATCGGGTTTACATCCACTTTAACCACTTCCCGCCAGGCCTATAGCAGAATGACGGCCGGGCAGTGGTTCTGTTATCCTGACTGGGCGTCATATAATGTCCAGCAGGATAACATGCCGAGGCACGCAGCATGGCGATCGCGCGTGCGGCGTCAGTCTGACGCGCCGCATCTCCAATCGTGGTAAGGAGCGTCTGACAGAGGCTTCTTACCACATGATCAGCTGTGACCAATCACAGCTGATTATCGCATGAACCAGGAAGTGCCGGTAAACGCCTTTCCTTGGTTCGCGCTGACAGGGAAAGACGACCGGCGGCTCTCCTTGGCAGAGGGGCGGGTCTGTGATGATAATCAGCTTATTGATTATCAGCACAGCCCCCATCAGATGTGCCCATCAGCTGCCAATCAGTGTCCAACAGCTTCCAGTCAGTGCCCCCTCCAAAAAATCTCAGTGCCCACCACAGTGCCAATCGGTGCCCACCACAGTGCCAGTCAGTGCCCAGCAGTAACACCTGTCAGTACCTCATCATCGGTGCTGCCCATCAGTGCTATCTATTAGTGTCCATCAGTGCCATCTGTCAGTGCCAATCAGTGCTGCCAATCAGTGCCACCTGCCAGTGCCCATCAGTGCCACTTACAGTGCCCATCAGTGCTGCATATCAGTGCTGCCTATCAGTGCCCATCAATTCTACAAATCAGTGCCTCCTCATTAGTGCCACCTTATCAGTGCAAACTCATCAGTGCCCATCAGCAAAGGAGAAAACTATTTTTTTGACAGAAACTTAAAAAAAAAAGCACTCATTCCCTGGCAACAATGCCAATTACAGTTACAGTCCCAGTCTCAGCTGCTAAAGGGTCAGAGTATTTGTCAATCAAAAAAAATCCACTATAAGGAAGATTATCACATGACACCTATATGTATATAACAGATTGCAGATATCAGAATATTTTATTTTAGTTTATTATAAACAAAAATTGTAAAACATCAATTTCATAAATATTCTTATTGCAACATCCATATATTTTGATGTGTCTTGCACTGTTCACCCGCTTCTTCAGGACGGGGAGGTGAGATTTTATACATCAATTGATTTATTATGGGAGTGGGGATACCAGGGAGCTTAACGTGTGCAAAAATGCTCTACAGGGTTCGGTGAGGAAGCATATGTATATAAATAAAGCATATATATATAAATATATAAAGTATACACTTTGATGTCCAAATCTGTAAACAATCGAATAACCATAAGTTTCCTTCTGATCATTTTGAACTCCATTTAGAACAAATTTGAATAAACTGAGTCGATCAGCCAGGTCAAAATATTATCGATTGTTTTGCATCGACCGTATTTCAATCAATCAGATTATAAGATTGCATAGACAGGATCAATAATGTACAATCAAAAGTTATGATCATATCTTGACCATCAATCGAAATCCACATTCCTGTGTGTGGCATATCGATCAAATGGGTTAACTATAAATTGATTATTCCTACTGGAAGAGATTGATCGGAAAATAAACTGATTGTTTATCGAAACAGATATAACCACCATTATACTGATATAACTCTCAATTGACTGTAGCGGACGGAATGAAAGCAGCCTATTAACAAGGGTCTCAGAGAGCAGAAACTAGATATTTATTTAAAAATAAATAAAATTACATTTTTATATTATTAAATAAAAAAAACAGGTATTTATTTAGGAAGCCTTGTACAGTTACATTTTGGGTCTGTTCACATTTTGAGAATTGCCCTTAGGGAATTATTTACACAATTTTAGTGTTTGGGTTCATAGCCATTAAAAAATAAAAATAAATGTCCCCACTTCCAGACCGGCAGTTGGCAAATGACAGTTGCAATTTGAATTTGTTTTCTGGCTAACTGACATCGCTAACACAGATATTTGTATCCATGTCTAAACAGACTTGAATATTACACTCACACAGCTGAAAATAAAGACCCCTATCCTTGTGTTAAATCTTTATTCATTAAACTAATTATAGAAGATATAAGAAAAACAAAGGGTTTGCTGGTTGCATTTAATCTGATAAAATATAATAAAATTTAGCATCTCTGATTGGTTTCTATAGGCTTATCCATATCTTTCAATGCTTATAAATGAATTCCAATACAATATGTAGCAATTTCCATCCAGTAATTTTCCCAGACCAAACTAATTCATCTGCTAGAGCAGTTTACAGGGGTGTATTTTTCCTGTGTTTTCCATTGCAAAGCCTGAGTGAGGTGTCCATGGCAACCACAGAACACTGTGACATCATATTAACAGCTCCAGCTGAGGAGGTAAACAGCCTGCAGCCTCACTGCTCCTGACAGAAGTCTCTGACCTCAGTACAGTGCAGACCGTTAGATGCATTCTACTATGTTCACAAAGCTTCTTGGTATTTTGATGTTTTTCATCTGTTGGCAGATCACAACAGTGAATGCTTATGTTCTTGCAGAAAAGGAACAAACAAATGAAAAGCATTTATGCCCGTCTATTCCGATTTATGAAAGTGTGGCTTATGCCACCGATATGACCATAGAACTGCCTTGTAGGTGCAGACCAGACACAAACACACCTGTTTACTGGTTCTATAAAAAATCAGTGAACAGTGTAGGAACTCAGATGCTGACACCAGATGGAACAAAGAAGTCTCTTCATGTGGAGTCGAAGATCGTCACCAAAGTGTACAACGTCATCATACACAAGGCTCGCGTAAAAGACTCGGGAATTTACATATGTGGAAACGGCGATGGTGCCTACTTCTGGGGGTACGACCTTGATGTGCAGGATACCTCAAACGCTTATGTGGCATTTAAAGAGCACCACCAAGACCCCCAGCCAGACCTCAAAACGGAGCACCTGACAGCCTTTACCGCTTTCTGGAACTGGGAAAAGTGTGACCGCTGTGATGTCACCGGGGAACAAAGAAAGATAGGCTTTTGCTATGTCAGTAGTGCCTATCTTGAACCAAGGCACATGTTCTCACAGAGCAGCGTTGTTCCCTGCGGCTCACATGGGATTCCTGACAACCTGCGAAAGGAAATTTCCGATCGAAGACCAGAAATATTCATCAGGAGTTGTAATACCCCCTGTCACATAAGGGTTCCAGGGTTAAAAGGTACCGCCAAATACTGGATACACAAAATAAGCAAGATTAAGAATTATATCCCATTCCTCTCCAAGGCTCCGACTGAAAAACATACACACACCTTGGGGAGCAGCCTTACTCTTGCCTGCCCAGGTGCCAAACCAGGAGATGCTGTTGCCTGGGATAAAAAGGACAAAAAATTCTACAAATCAGACTATCTTATTGGCCAAAAGAAGGCGACACGTATCTTCATAGATCATGGCAATAATCTCAACTTTCAATACGTCCGGTACAGCGATGAAGCAACATATTACTGTTGGCTGCAAGGGAAGCTTAAAGCTGGCATCAAACTGACCCTTCAAGCAGACCCAACAGAAAAGCGAAAGTTCTCTGATGCTGACTCAATCCTCGCATTGAGAATTATTGGTGTCAGTTTTGCAATTTTTTGCCTTATTTTTGCGATGGTCCATTGCATAAAATGCAGCGCCTATAATTTTAGGTGGTCGCCATCACCATGCATAGCAGACATGGTCTAAGGAGTCATTCATGGGTCACTAGAAGTCATAGTTTGGTCACACGCCATTTAACTATATGGAAGTTGAGTTATAATTAGTTTTATCTTTAGTTTTGTCTGGGTGTGTATGTGCATATGTACCTTCCCTGCCCAGCCTATAGCAGATTGTTGGCCGCGCAGGTCTTTCCTCCTGAGTGGACATCATATGATATCCTCTAAGAAGGGGCAACACAGCGGTGCAACCTGTCACCAGCTATGTTCACCGAACACTGCTGATGACTGATACCAGCTTGCTGCCAGTAGCACGTGACCGCTGTGACCAATCACAGCAGATCACATGACAGTAGTAAACATTGGATGGCCTCCTTTCATGCCATCCATTGTGTACAATTGTGTTGCTTGCTGTGATTGGTCAATGTGATCAGATGGTACAGAGACGGTCAATCACAGCCCATCTGTACCATGTGATTTGCTCTGGCCAATCATAGCTAATCACAACAAAACAAACTGAATGAGAGAGAGGGGGTAGAGAGAGAGGGAGGGGGAGACAGAGAGAGAGAGAAGGGGGATAGATGGGAAGAGAGAGAGAGAGAGAGGAAGAGAGAGATAGGGGGAAAGAGAGGAGGGGACAGAGAGGGGGAGAGGAGGGGAGAGAGAGGGTGGGGGAGAGAGAGCGGGAGGTGGGGGGAGAGAGAGGTGGGAAGAGAGAGATGGGGGAGAGAGAGAGGAGGGAGAGAGAGAGATGGGGAGAGAGAGAGATGGGGAAAGAGAGAGATGGGGAAAGAGAGAGATGGGGAAAGAGAGAGATGGGGGAAAGAGAGGTGGGGGGTGAGAGAAATGGGGGAGAGAGAGGTGGGGGGAGTGAGAGAGATGGGGGAGAGAGAGGTGGGGGGAGTGAAAGAGATGGGGGAGAGAGAGAGAGGGGGGAAAAGAGAGGAGGGGGAGAGAGAGAGAGAGGGTGGGGGGAGAGAGAGGTGGGGGGGAGAGAGATGGGGCGAGAGAGAAATAGGGGCGAGAGAGAGATGGGGAGAGAGAGAGATGGGGGAGAGAGAGAGAGAGATGGGGGAGAGAGAGAGGTAGGGGGAAGTGAGAGAGATGGGGAGAGAAAGAGGTGGGGGAGAGAGAGAGGTGGGGGGAGAGATACTGAGACTCTCTCAATGTCACTACAAATCAAGACGTGGCAGGCCAATTCCCTCTCTATTGTTCTTCTCTTTTTTACTGTATTCTATGCTTAACTGCAATGTTTTATTGTTACTATGTTTGTTACTATGTTTTATCATGTTTGCTTTTCAGGTATGTAATTCTTTTATACTTTACTGTTTACTGTGTTTTATTGTTAACCATTTTTTTGTTTTCAGGTACGCCATTCAGCTGCAGCACTGATTTATTTATCTTGACAGCAACAGCGTTTGCTCCCACGATATGTAAATCAGCAACTCCAGCACTAAAGAAGGTGATTTCACCATCACAGTAAAAAAAAAAAGAGACCCTCATTTTCTTCCTTGTATGGGAATTGCACATCCCGTTATTTGATTGTCTGAACTGTAATGTGATTTTACCCAATATTTTTTTTGTAAGATAATACTTTTTATATCACTGCCACTAGGCAGGAAAATAAAAAATTGTTTATTTTTCTATATACTCTGGTATTTCTATATTTATTTACTCCACTGAGGCACATATAAATTCCCACCCTGCTCAACCTTTTCTTGACAGATAGTCGCATAAAAAAAAAGAGCATATATGCCGAAGCATGGGGGCCAGGGGTGGAGGGGCGATTTGCCCCTAACATTAGGGATGGATGCCCCCATGCTTCGGCATATATTTTTTAGGCACAGATTGTGTTAAAAAATGTTTTATTTTTTTTTACTATGTTTTATTGTATTTGCTTTGCAGGTATGGCATGTCTTACTGTTATACTGTAATGTTACTTTGTTTTATTGTTAACCATCATTTGCTTAGCAGGTACCCTATTCAGCTGCAGCACTGATTTATTTATCTTGACAGCAACAGTGTTTGCTCCCACGATATATAAATCACAGACTCCGGTGCTGTAGAAGGTGATTTCACCATCACAGTTAAAAAAAAATGGTGCATGTATGCCAATCATTAGAAGTGGGTTGATGAAGGGCGGTATTCTAATGGTGGGCATACCCACCGATCAATCTCTTTTTTTCATGCAGCCCACAGGCTGCATGAACCCCCCCCCAAATGATCCCATTTTGGAAAGAAGACACTTCAAGCAATTTGCTGAGAGGCATGTTAACTCCATGGAATATTTTATATTTTACCAAAAGTTGCGGGGAAATTTTATAATTTTTTTGGTTGGTTTTTGGGGTCCTGTACACAACTAGGCTCCAAAAAGTCTCACACATGTGGTATCCCCGTACTCAGGAGAAGCAGCAGAATGTATTTTGGGGTGTATTTCACATATGCCCATGGCATGTTTGAGCAATATATCATTTAGTGACAACTTTTTCCCCAAAAAATAATAAAAAATAAATATTGTAATTTTCCCGCAATAAGTGGCAAAATATAAAATATTTCATGAACTCAACATGCCTCTCAGCAAATACCTTGGGGTGTCTACTTTTAAAAATGGGGTCATTTGGGGGGGTTTTGTGCTATCTTGGCATTTTATGGCCTTCAAAACTGTGATAGGTAGTGTGGAGTGAAATCAAAAATTTACGCCCTTAGAAATCCTGAAGGCGGTGCTTGGTTTTCGGGGTCCCGTACGACGCGGCTAGGCTCCCAAAAAGTCTCACACATGTGGTATCCCCATACTCAGGAGAAGCAGCAGAATGTATTTTGGGGTGTAATTCCACATATAACCATGGCATGTGTACGAGCAATATATCATTTAGTGACAACTCTGTGTAATTTTTATTATTTTTTGTCATTTTTCAATCATTATTATTATAATAATTATTATTATAAAATATTCAATGGGTTCAACATGCCTCTCAGCAATTTCCTTGGGGTCATTTGGGGGGGGGGTTGTACTGCCCTGCCATTTTAGCACCTTAAGAAATTAGATAGGCAGTCATAAACTAAAAGCTGCGTAAATTCCAGAAAATGTACCCTAGTTTGTAGACGCTATAACTTTTGCGCAAACCAATAAATATACGCTTATTGACATTTTTTTACCAAAGACATGTGGCTGAATACATTTTGGCCTAAATGTATGACTAACATTGAGTTTATTAGATTTTTCTTATAACAAAAAGTAGAAAATATAATATTTTTTCCAAATTTTCTGCCTTTTTCCGTTTATATTGCAAAAAATAAAAATAGCAGAGGCAATGAAATACCATCAAAAAAAAGCTCTATTTGTGGGAAAAAAGGACACAAATTTTGTTTGGGTACAACATTGCATGACCGCGCAATTACCAATTAAAGCAGCACAGTGCCAAATTGTAAAACGTGCTCTGGTCATTCAGCAGCCTAATCTTCCGGGGCTGAAGTAGTTAAGGTTTGTTCACATGTGTGGCAGCCCTTGCCACCTCTATGAAAAGCAACTTGCAGAGGCATTAGACAGTCAGTGAAGAGATGACATATCGCCCCCTTACTGCTTAATTTAAAACCTCATTAACAGAGGGCATATCAAATAAGGCCAGATATGGGGGGGAGCTGGTGTGGGCTGTGCCCCCTAGATTTCAGTGGTGACCCCCCCCCCCCCCTCAAGCTGCTCTGAACATTGTGGGAGGCTAAGCGCTCCTCCTCCTGACCATCACGCTGCAAGATTTCCATACTGCACACAGAGCTTGGGGAATCAGAATGGTCAGAAGGTGGTTGGCTTTGCCTCGCACTCTACACGTTGTAGCACCACCGATACACCCAACCCCCCATGCAGCACAGATCCCGATGTGTCCAGAGGCGATGGCTTCCCTGTACAGAGACAGAGGAACTGCCATCATTCCCCACCCTCTGTAATCCTGGAAACCGGGAGCGATGAGTTATGTTGTCACTTCCGGTTTTGGCTCTTTGTTTCCCTGGCCACCAGCAGCCAGGAAAGCAGCCGATCAGACTGATCTGTGCCTGATCGGCTGCATGGGAGGCTAGAGCAGAGATTTGGGGTCTCTACATAAAAGAGGACCTGCCACGGCCCATGCTGCCACAAGGAATGTTGTTCATCCCTTGTAAAAGCAATAAAGTTAATCCCAAATAAAGGGTACATTTTTTTATTTTGTATAAAATAGATAATAAAAATATATTTAAAAAAAAATTCAAGGGCCCCCCCCATCCCACCATGCTAATGCGAACGCATATGTTACTCCCGCACGCATATGTAAATTGCGATCGCACCACACATGTGAGGTATTGTCACAAACATAAGAGCGAGAGCAATAATTCTAGCACCAGACCCCCTGTGCAACTCTAAACTGATAACCTTTAAAGACGTTTAAAGCATCGCCTATGGAGAATTTTAAGCACCGTAGCTTGCTGCCATTCCACTACAAATCACTACTACTAGAAACACCCACTTTCTAATTCTGCGTCCAAGGAAAAGTGCACTTGAAGCAAACGGCCATCTCTTGGTAACAGCAAGATGCTTGCTTTCCGTGTGTCCTTGTATTAAATCACTACTTTGCACTTTTATCCGGCTTTGTTCTTTCCTTCCAATGCATTGGAAATGATGAAGATAGCATAGAATGGTGACAAGGGTAAAGCTGCTTCTATCGCAATTTCTCCATCAAGTAATCTTCAGCGGATTTATTTTTTCATTAAATTCCTGGCAGAACAGCGACATGAACCAACAATGTTGACATGTAGGCCTCAGCAGAGTTACGGCACATTAGATCGACCTGTGAGCGTCATCAGTCTCACCCGACGCCAAGCTTCACAGGTCAGGATGGCCAAGCAGTCTAAGGTGCTGCGTTCAGGTCACAGGTTACATATATATATTTTTTGTACAATAAAATTTAAAATGTTTTCTTTACTTTTATAAATCTGTTGCCGCTAAAGTCCCATCCTATGTGGGGGGTTTTCCTCTCTTGCGTTCAGGTCACAGTCTCCCCTGGAGGCGTGGGTTCAAATCCCACTTCTGACAGCTTTTAAGCTTTTCTTTGCTTGCGTTCACATTCTCCAGCTCGTCTACCGCTGAACCTCTAGCACAAAAAATAACTTTTGTTCCATGCCAACAAACAGGGCTCCATAGCTCAGGGGTTAGAGCACTGGTCTTGTAAACCAGGGGTCGCGAGTTCAAATCTCGCTGGGGCCTTCCTGCAAGTGTTGGCGACTGTATCTCACATTGCAGCATAACCAGAAATTTTCCCCAAGGAAACACAAGGGTGAAAACGTTTGAAGGGCTCTAGATTATGACATCAAACTGTTAGGACGACTTGACGTTCCAGAGACCTTGAATTGGGCAATATCTACTAGAAACACCCATTTTCTAATTCTGCATCCAAGGAAAGTGCACTTGAAGCAAACGGACACCTCTTGTTAACAGCAAGACGCTTGCTTTCCGCGTGTTCTTGTATTAAATTACTACTTTTCACTTTTATCCGGCTTTGTTCTTTCCTTCCAATGCATTGGAAATGATGAAGATAGCATAGAATGGTGACAAGGGTAAAGCTGCTTCTATCGCAATTTCTCCATCAAGTAACCTTCAGCGGATTTATTTTTTCATTAAATTCCTGGCAGAACAGCGACATGAACCAACAATGTTGACATGTAGGCCTCAGCAGAGTTACGGGCACATTAGATCGACCTGTAAGCATCATCAGTCTCATGTAACACCAGGTCAGGATGGCCGAGTGGTCTAAAATGCTGCGTTTAGGACTGGAGGCGTGGGTTCGAATCCTACTTCAGACAGCATTTAAGCTTTTCTTTGCTTGCGTTCACATTCTACAGCTCGTCTACCGCTGAACCTCTAGCACAAAAAAATAACTTGTGTTCTGTGCTGACAAAAAAGGCTCAGGGGTTAGAGCACTGGTTTCGTAAACCAGCAGTCGAGATTTCAAATCTGGTCTTGTAAACCAGAGGTTGCGAGTTCAAATCTCGCTGGGGCCTTCCTGCAAGTGTTGGCATCTTCATCTCATTTAGTAGTGTAGTGATAATTTTTTTTAGGCACACGATTGCCCCCTAGATATTAACCCCTTCCCAGCCAGTGTCATTAGTGCAGTGACAATGTATAGTATTAGCACTGATCACTGTATTAGTGTCATTGGTGATGTCAGTTCCCAACCAGTGTTAGTTAGTGTCATTGTTGCCGCACTATCACAGTCCTATTTTAAGTCACTGATCACCGCCATTAATAGTGTAAAAAAAATTCCAGCATATATATCATCATTTGTTAGACGCTATAACTTTCACGCAAACCAATCAAGATACGCTTATTGTGATTTTTTTTTTTTTTTTACTAAAGACATTTAGCAGAACACATTTTGGCCTAAATTTATGAAGAAATTTGATTATTTATTTTTTTGGACATGTTTTATAGGAGAAAGTTTTTTCTTGGTATGGTAAAATGAAACAGCATGTTGCAGTTGGTGGCTGTACCCTGTCTAATTCAAATAAATTAGACTACACCACAACCACCCCGCAACTGCATACAATGAAAACGGTTGCAGCACGTTGGGTCAGAATTTAAAACAGGTGATGAGGAGTTGACCTCACCGCCTGTCTAAAATCTCTAAAAAACACTACAGATCAAGGGCTGCACATATATGAATGAGCCTTAAGCCCTGGTTCACACTGGTGCGATTTGACATGCGATTTGACATGTCAAATTGTGCAAATTGTGCTAGAGGCATGTCAAATCGGCGATATTTGCGGGCAATGGCACCGTCCTAATCGGTGCGACGCCGCATCTGCGGCGCTGCACCGATTTCAAAAAGTAGTTTCTGTACTACTTTTTGCGATTTCGGCCGCGATTTACATTGACATCTGTGTCAGATGTCTTTGTAATCGTGGCTGAAATCGGGACTGCCAGCGGGAGTGAAATCGTGCGAGTTCAGCTGAACTCGTGCGAGTTCAGTGTGAACCTGGGCTAAAGCAGATTAAGAATGATATAAGCATGTTTAAAATTATAAACTTCATTATCGTGTAATAAAAATAAGTAAAGCCAAAAAAAAATTAAAAAATAGAAAGTTATCAAAAACTGTATAAAAAGTGTTACTAAGCTACCTCGTCATAAACATTAGTGTCACTAATGGCAAGATTTTTATACAGTTTCTGATCGTTTTATATTTTTTACTAACTTCTATTGCAAGATAATAACGTTTATGATTTTCAAAATGTTTTTATCATTCCTAATCTGCTTCAAAGTAAAACTAAATGTAATTTTTTTTATTTTGGATGGCCAAAACTAAAAGACGTTTTGCCTTAGGCTACTTTCACACTGAGGCGCTGGATGCGCTGGCGGTATAGTGGCGCTATTTTTAGCGCCGCTATACCGTTTTTTTGGCCGCGATTTGCGGGCGCTAGCGGGGGTATTTTAACCCCCGCTAGCGGCCGAAAAAGGGTTAAAAACGCCCGTAATAACGCCTCTTTGAGGCGTTTTGCGGGCGTATTAGAGGCGCTACCCTATTGATTTCAATGGGCAGGGGCGCTATAGGAGCACTATTTTTAGCGCTCCTATTGCGCCTCAAAGATGCGGCTTGCAGGAGTTTTTTGAGCTTTCACATTGCATAGTATTGAGAGGCTTTTTTGGGGCGCATTGCAGGCGCTATTTAGAGCGCAATAGCGCCTGCAAAGCGCCTCAGTGTGAAAGGGGCCTTAATGCTGGCCATACACTATACAATAAATCTGCCGAAATTCGGTCATTTAGCCAGTTTGTTCATTTTTCGGACAGTTAATGGGCACAAAATCGATAATCGTTGGGACATTTGGAAATTTTCTGCTGAACGAATGATAAATTGAAAGGTTAATGTGTTTCCCGTCCAAACGGTCTGCACTAAGTATATGTAAGAAAAAAAAACAACTGCTGTTGGCCGGTGCTCTGATAGACACTTCCAAAAACCAACCAACTGCTGTTGGCTGGTGCTCGCCAGGGGGCTGGCCATCTGAATAGTGGGCGGCAGTGGCGCCGGCGACAATACATACATTTATGCAATGCATGAATGTATGTATTGTTGACTTGAGTGACGGGTGCAGGAGAGAGGGGGCGGCGCTCCTGCGCCCACTATGGACGCACCGCCACTGAAGGCCAGCATTAGTTGTATTGTAAAGTGGAACTAGGGGGTAAGCAGGGTGTAAACCCCCAGAGTTTTTCAAATTAATGCTGAAAAACTTTTTGTGCTGCACCCCCTCCCCCCCTCTTTTCTTACCTGAGCCAATCGTTTCAGCAACGGGGACGAGCACAGCAGCTTCAGCCGCTGTCTCGGTTCCTCATTGGATAGATTGATTTCAGCAGGAACCCTTGGCTTCTGCTGCTGTGAATCAAATCCAGTGACACGGGAAGTGGGGGGCGGGGCAGAGTCCTGCTATCTGTGTCAATAGACGCAGCAGCAGGACTCGGGAGCATGCCCACACGAGTGCCCCCCTTGGAAAGCGGCTCTCTGAATGGCACTTGAGAAGAGGAGGAGCCAGGACCCCATAAAAGGAGGATCGGGGTCACTCTGTGCAAAACCCTTGCACAAAGGAGGTAAGTAACATGTTTGTTATTTAAAAAAAAAAAACCTTTACAATCACTTTAATATTCAACGGTTATTCGTAGAAACCTTTGCCATATCAACCCTTCTCTTCTATGCTCTGCGACTGACCACCTCTATGACAAAATCGCACCCCTGTCCTGCACCCACCTAGCCACTTCTGTCTACAACACTTCACTTCTAGCATCACTGGACAGACTGGCCCCCCTCACTACACGCAGAATAAGGCCCCGTCCCCTTCAACCCTGGCAAACAGATGATACTAGAAGTCTGAAAAAACACAGCCGTGCTCTCGAGCGCCAATGGCGTAAGACGATGTCCCAGAAAGATTTCGGCCAGTATAAATCTGCCCTCCAAAAAAACAATTCCAGCCTCCTCACTGCCAAGCAGCCCTATTTCATCACCCTCATTAAAAACGTATCATCCCGTCCCCGTCAACTCTTCTCTACCTTCAACTCGCTCCTTCGTCCTCCTCTGCCTCCACTCACTAACTCACTCACTGCCCAGGAGATCGCCAATCACTTCAAACAGAAGATTGATACAATTCGCGAGGAGATCTCTACTGTTCAGATACCCTTCACGCTTTACACCTCATGCCCACAGGTACAATCATTACTTCCCTCTTTCAACCCCACCACTATAGATGAGGTTGCTAAACTACTTGCTAATGTCCATCTTACCACTCTGCGCTCTGATCCTGCTACGTCCACCCTCTGGCTCTATTCTACACTCTCTAACCCACATCTTCAATCTCTCCCTCTCTTCTGGCATCTTCCCTAACTCTTTGAAAGATGCACCAGTCAGCCCCATACTAAAAAAGCCCTCTCTGGACCCATCCAATCTTGACAACCTACGCCCCACCTCCTTGCTCCCCTTTTTATCCAAACTCCTTTAATATCTAGTCTATAACCAACTGAGCGTCCACCTTGCTGATAATAACCTTGATTCCCTTCAGTCTGGATTTCGTCCTCAACATTCCACAGAAACTGCTCAACTGCTCTCCTAAAACTAACAAATGATATACTAATGGCCAAAACTAAAGGACACTATTCTGTACTCTTACTCCTGGACCTCTCTGTTGCCTTCGATACGGTTGACCACCCCCTCCTCCTCAAAAAACTCCATGCCTTTGGTCTCCGCGACTGTACTCTTTGCTGGTTCTATACCTACTTATCCAACCGCACCTTTAGCGTTACTTAAAACTCTACTTCCTCCTCTCCTCTTCCTTTCTCAGTTGGGGTCCCCCAAGGTTCTGTTCTTGGCCCTCTCCTATTTCCAATCTAAACCTCCTCCCTGGGTCAGCTGATAGCCTCCCACGGCTTCCAATAACACCTCTACGCTGACGATACTCAAATCTATTTCTCTGCCCCTCAACTCACTCCTTCATTCTCCTCACGTATCTCTAATTTACTATCAGATATATCAGTTTGGATGTCACACCACTTCCTCAAACTTAATCTATCCAAAACTGAACTGATCATATTTCCTCCCCCACGTGCCTCCTCCCCCGATCTCTCTGTCAAAATTGATGGCGTAACTATCAGCCCATCCCCACATGCCAAGGTCCTAGGAGTAGTCCTGGACTTTGAACTCTCCTTTAAGCCTCACGTCCAATCACTGTCCAAATCTTGCCGCCTCAACCTCCGCAACATCTCCAAAATACGCCCCTTTCTAACCAATGACACAACAAAGCTCCTAATTCACTCCCTGGTCATCTCTCGCCTTGATTACTGCAACTCCCTCCTCATTGGCTTACCTCTGCATATTCTATCCCCCCTTCAGTCCATCATGAATGCTGCTGCCAGACTCATCCACCTTACCAACCGCTCTGTCTCTGCTACTCCTCTCTGTCAATCCCTCCACTGACCCAACAAATTAAATTCAAAATACTAACAACTACCTACAAAGCCACCCACAACACTGCCCCCAGCTACATCACTGACCTAGTCTCTAAATACCAACTTAATCGGTCTCTTTGTTCTTCTCAAGACCTCCTGCTCTCTAGCTCTCTCATCACCTGCTCCCATGCTCATCTCCAGGACTTTTCCAGAGCCTCTCCAAGCCTACGGAACTCCTTACCCCAATCTGTCCATCTATCTCCTTCTCTATTAGCTTTTAGAGGATCCCTAAAAACCCTCCTCTTCAGAGAAGCCTATCCTACCCACACCTAACAACTGTATTTTCATTTTGTCCACCTGATCATCCCCCACAGCTACTACCCTCTGTTTCACTTGACCCTTCCTTCTAGACTGTAAGCTCTAACGAGCAGGGCCCTCTGATCCCTCCTGTATTGAATTGTATTGTGACTGTACTGTCTTCCCTGATGTTGTAAAGTGCTGCGCAAACTGCTGGCGCTATATAAATCCTGTATAATAATAATATTTACCTTTCCAACGGTTTCTCACTGAGGCTGGTATCTTCTCTTGTGTGCTGATTTTCAGCCATCTGACACTAGGGGTTTATTAGACCCCAATGTCTCCATAAAGTTTACCTGTCACCTTCCCAATGCTATCGCATGGAGGTTTGCAAACCACCTTGTGATAACAATAAAGTTAAATAAAAAACAAAATAAAATGATGATAAAATGTATTAAAAAAAACAAAAAAATGACATGTAAACCCTGGGGGTGTGCCAAAAATATAAGGTATTGCTGCAAAGGTTGAAGTGAGAGCAATAATTCCAACACCATAGCATAGCTCAAACTAACTCTAAACTGATGAGCAGTAAGGGCTCTTTCACACATGCGATGAAAATAGACGGTTGGGTTGCGTTTTTAATGCTTCCAGAATGCCTATCAATGCCGTTTGTATGCTCCATCGGACAATTGTTGACGGATTTTCCGCGGACAAATGTTGGATAGCATGCTTTAAAATTGTCTGCCAACAAATGTGTGTTGTTGGATTATCCGATCGTGTGTACACAAGTCCGTCAGACAAAACTCCAAAGTACAAACACGCATTCTCGGAAGCAATGCTCACCATAACACATTAGCAGAAGTTGCCCAAAGGGTGGCGCTAAAGAGCTGAAAAACCACGTAGTAACCTCTCAGCAACACAAGGTAACGCTAAAGCCTCGTACACACGATCGGACTTTCTGCGGACAAAGCATAGGACTTTTGTCCGAAGCAAGCTGCTTGCTATGTGGGCACTGAACAGGGGGGAGGGGCCAGGAGCACAGAAGAGGGACCCGAGAAGAGGAGGATCTGGGCTGCTCTGTGCAAATCCAGCATTAGTTGTGTGGTTTAGATAGTGTTTTGAAACCTGAAGAATGAATATGAGGCATCCTGAAAGCTTGAATATTTATTATATATATATATATGTTAGGCCAGGGCATAAACAGGTGCAGTCTGTACTCCCCACTTCAGGTGGTGCTTGACCGAGATGGCGATGCAGATGGGTAACAAAATTCCATGACTTCCTGAGGTCACAGGTTGACAGCTGTCTGAATGGATGCTGGTGCCCCATGTGACTGGTGGCATCTTGGGTTGGGCACAGTCTATTTAAGACCCTGGCTCCCAGGTTTGTTGCACTTTTATGCGAGTAGCTAGCACAGGATCCCCACCTGACAGGAACAGTGCTTACAGGTAGGGAAAGGTTCCAGAGGAGTAGGGAAGCCTACTCTTTGAGTGTGGACTGGCCAGGCCACATACCCCTCCTCATTGCAGACGCTGTTGACATCTTCAAGTCTTCAGATCGCTGTCACTTTTCGTAAGTGGCTCCAGACGGGTGTGCCTACTAACCAGGGCCTGAATAAGTTGTGTTGATCCTTTTCTACAATATGACTTGCTGCAGAAACAATACTTTACCAGTAGATGGCAATGATGTTTTATGAAAGTCTCAGTCAATATGGCTGCTGCCTTTTTTTTTTTGTACAAGCTCCAGCAAACTGCAGTTATTGAATTGTATAGAAGTGTAGCGGACCCCCAAAATTGGGGTCGCTGTGCCTTAAATTTAAGGGCAGCCTGGGCAATAGTTTGGCTCGGGTTTTCTGATTCTCTAGATTGGACTCTGCTCTGCTGTGGTGTTGCCTGGGTGTATAGTTCCCCTTGACCTCCAGGTAGCGCTGTTGCCCAGGTCTTGGGTCGAACCACAGGTGGCATTGCAGCGTGATTGAGTGTCCTCTCTCGGCAGCCATGCAGTGGGCGTGGTCTACCTGCTGTGCATGCCGGGAGAGGGTACATAAGGGGCAGGCGCCATTAGGCGGGGAGATTGGCCGGGGGATTCCAAGGGGGACCCCTGGTGGCAAGAGTCGCGACCTTTGGCCCTGCTGGCCAGGGGTGCGTTAAATTGGTCGAGAAGTCTCGGACACCTTCAACCCGAGGCCATAGTGTTCCAGGTAGGCCCAGTACCTTCAACTGGGTCTACAACCAAACCATCGGAGTCCCAGGGTACCCGAGGGAGGGTGGCGCACTCTGAAAGAGAGGAAACCAGGGGAGGACCTGTCCGGAGGATCAGTGAAGGAAGTCACTGTCTCAGGAGAGGCCTGGTTGCCTATCAGAGGGAAGGATTCCGTGAGTTGAATAATAGCTCCTGTAATGTGCCCCTTGGCACTTATGGTTTATAAAGTTGGGGGCGCTAGAGAGTTCTAGATTCAGGAACTAAAGGATTCTGTGGCAGAGGATCTCCTGAACTTGTCCTTGAAGGGGACCAAATCGAAAGTAACTGTTCCTTTTTTCACTCCGGCTGCTAGAACTGTGAGAGGGATCTATCCGGGTGAGCAATACCCACTCAGGCTTGAGTGGAGAATAGAATAAATGGGAGCCGCGTGCCTGAACCTACCTCCCTACCCAACTCTATCTCTATCTTCAACTTTTTCCCACTGAGTTCCAAGCAAGAAAAATAAACTCGTTTGTTAGAGTTTAAACAGTCTGGACATTGGCCTTCTTTTAAGAGAAAGAGTAGACTTTTCCCTACACTCTAGGGACGAGAACCAATGGAGGGAGGTAACTCGCTGCAGGACCCAAAAATTGTATGAACACCACTCAACCTCTTATACCAGGAGGATACGGGCCAGTGGCATGGTGTGCCCTACTCTGCAAGTGGAGGTAAGCAGGAGAAAAAGGGTCTGTGTGCTACAGAAGTATTTTATTAATACCTGATAAGAAAGTAAAAAATTTCTCAATGTTGAGGGTGTTACTCGTTGGGGATTGTTTATGGGTTTTAGAGTCACAGTAAGTTTTATAGAGCAAAACTATTTTATAGTATTATAACCTCCCAGGATAGAGGACAACTACACCACCAATTGTAGTATGCATGCAATCTGAGGTTCAATTAGGCTGGAGAACTGATCTGGATAAGCACATTCATTGCTCAAAGGGTTGTCCAGTGATCTGCTGCTCCAAGACTCAGCATCACATGTAATAAAAGCTTCAATCAAACAATAGAAGGAGATTTAGCAGTCCTTTTTCTTTATATTTTTAACTTTTAAACTTCAGCTCGGAAGTATTAGGGACCTGGCAGTAAGCCCATTTTAAGAATGGCTTTTTTGAGACGAATAAAGACCTGTAAGGGCAGAAGAACCACCAAAGGACTTAGAGTGGTTCTAAAGGCTGACGATTTATTACCTTAAAGCATTCCCTGCATTAAAGTTGTTATAAAGCTTTGTTTTTGTTTTTTTTCTTTATAAACTAACAAACATGTCATACTTCCCTCCACTGTGCAGCTCGTTTTGCACAGAGTGGCCCCGATCCTCGTCTTCTGGGGTCCCCCGGCGGCTCATCCCCACATCTGATAACCCCCTAGGAGAAGCGCTCTCCCGGGGGGTTACCTTGCGGGCTCTCTCCCAAGTCTATCATTCGGCGTCCATAGCCGCCGAATGTATGACTCAGCCCTGCCCCCAGCGCCCGCGTCATTGGATTTGATTGACAGCAGTGGGAGCTAATGGCTGCGCTGCTATCAATCTATCCAATCAAGAGCCGAGAACCCCAGGCAGAGGAAGAGCACATCTCCACCGGGTGAAATTCCAGGGCTCAGGTAAGTAAAACGGGGAGGCTAGGGGGCCGGTGACTGCCAGAAGTTTTTTCACCTTAATGCATAGGATACATTAAGGTGAAAAAACACAAGGGTTTACAACCCCATTAAGGTTAAAATCCTCCAGTGTGCTGTGCCCCCCTATACTTACCCGAGCCCGATCTCAGTCCAGCAATGTGCACAAAAGCAGCAGCTCTCTTGAATCTCCTTATTGGCTCAGACACAGACAAACCATTGGCTCTCGCTGCTGTCAAGCACAGCCAATGCGGAGGGGGTGGGGCTAAGATGCACTCTGTGTGTCTTATGGACATAAAGAGACGGGTCAGGAGCGAGTGTACACGAGTGCCTCTTAATAGCAAGCGGCTTACTATGGCGGCACTTGGCAGTGGTCGGGAGGAGCCAGGAGCACTGACAGCGTGAGTATAACATGTTTGTTATATAAAAAATATATATATACTGAACGTTTATGTAGCGGGTCCTAAATTGAGGTTATGTTATGCCAAATTTAGGGGTGAATTGAGTGATAGTTGGCTCAAGTCTTTCAATTACAGGACTCTGCCTTGCTGCTGCTTCACCTGGCTTGCAGTTCCCCTAAGCAGTATGAGTGGCACTGTCACTTGTACTCGGGGTTGAACCGCAGGTGTTGGAGTGATGATTTGGTGTCCTCTCTCGGCAGCCGTGCGGTGGGCGGGGTCGGCCTGATGTGCATGCTGAGAGAGGATACAAAAGGGGCGGACACCATTGTTACGGGGAGATCCATAGAGATCCAGGGAGAGATCCGGGGTACCTGCGCATTCGGGAGCAGAGTGCGTGGCCACGTACACCTCAGTCCCAGGCACCTTTAGTCCTGGGACTGCAACTTCAGCCCTGGGCCCAGCACCTTTAGCTGGAGCCCGCTTTGGAAGGAGGAATCTCAGGGTGCCGCCTTGCGAGGAGACCCGTTCCTGGATGAGGAGGCTGGGGGAGGACCGTTCCGAAGGACTGGTGAGCCATCACAGTGAAGGAAGGGGCCCAGGGGGATGTCATCCATCCGGACCGGAACCCAGGGGCCTAACAATCTGGACCATTGGGAGGTTTGGGACGCTATAGATCCTGTGGCAGAGGATCTCTTAGAAGCATCTATTAGGGATCTAGATTGACTGTTCGAGCTGCACGCCGGCTGCTAGCACCATAGGTGGCTATCCGGGTGAGCTATACCCACTCGGGACCGAGTGGCGACGAAGCCTAAATGCTGTCTATCCTTTTAACACCTTTCTCTCTTCATGCAAAGAAAAATAAAGCTCTACGTTGGAGTGATATACTTGTGTGGACCTTGGAGTTATTTAGGGTATAGAGATTCTGTCCTTGCACACTGAGGACAGAAACCAACTTTGAGGAGAACTCCGCTGCAAGACTCGTAGGTGAAACAAGTGTGCTTAACCTCTGAAAACCAGAGGGTACGGGCATGGTGGCACCTTATGCCTTTTCCTCTCATGAGCGAGCCAAATAGATCGGGAGGAAAGGGGTGAGGTCGCTACATTTACAATCACTGACCAATAGAAAGGAGGCAGGCCAGACCTGACTTTTTACAACAAAAGTCAGTACTTGCAATTTCTGGATCTATGTTCGGACATAAGGTTTTTACTAGCGATAACCTCTACTTTGTATTTCCTGATCTTTTTAAATTGACAGGGATTTCCAGTAAAGCAAACTTGTAGTTTGCCCATTCAGAGAAAAGTAACAGAATTATGCCCCCATTGCAGATGCTTATTGTCTCTTTAATCCGCTTCCACCCCACTCACCCATTAGATTGGGAGGAAGAGGAAAGAGTCACATGCTACCCAGAAGTATCAGGTAATTATGGGGTTTTATTAGAGCACATGGGCAAATTAAGTATCAGCAGCGACGATGGGAAACTCAAACCCAATGCTGGAAACCTTACACCTATTTGCAAAGTTTCATTTAGTTTGATTTCTGTGTTCAATAAAACAAGTAACCATCTTTAGTGCAAATACCAATATGATTAATAAAAAAAATGTATCAAAACAAATGGAATATTTATCTTATTGTTTTATTACACTTTTATAACTCCATCATCATTATTTTCAGCTACACAAGGACATCAAGATTTAAGGAATGGGGGGGTGTGGCAGTAACAACATGGCGCCGTAAGATCAGCGCCTAGCAGGCAGGCTCCAAACCTCCTCCAGGAAATCAGAACAAGAAGTAAGATGTGAACGAGGATATGAAACAGAGGCTTTGAGGTACTGAACACCTGAATCTCTGAACTTCTGAAAAGAGAGATGGTCTTATCTCTCATTAGACCTAATTCAGATTAAATCTATCCGGCTAATAACCCTCCGTCCCTCTATTTTTCACCTTACCTGACCCTCCGGAGAGACACCTGAAGGGGGAGCGTTAAGAGGCAGAGATCTGAGGGAAAGCCGCTGAGATACTGCAAGCCGGGAGCCGGGTGAGTGTTAGACGCGCTGGATGTGGACGGAGTACGGAGACCTGAAGCGGGTCACGTCAGTATCCAGAAAGAACGAAGGACAACGCGAGACTCATCGAGACTACTACGGGATCCTCCAGGTGATCGTATGATCGTATGTCGGAATCCACACTCTGGCGTATTGGAGCGGCGGAGCAGTAGGTCCGGATCCGTTGTCGGGAAGTGACGCGAGTCGAGGTGAGCGGAGAGTGGATAGTAGGGAGATCTCGTACCTACAGCCGGAGGTATCCCCAAGGTGTCCCTATGAGAGCTCCTTCCAGGACAGGAGATCCGTGAGAGAGTCGGTGTCGTCCCGGGAAGTGAGGGGTAAGAAAAAAAAAACCTTATCACTCTTCCTCTTGACTCCCCCCGCTCAGTGTAGGCTGTAAAAAGAACAGGGAAGATTGAAGGACTGATGTAATACGAGGATATAGTTGCATCAAAAAATCTCTCTATAATAAAGGGAACAGCCCAGATATATAAGATATATAAGATAGATAGATGTAAATCATTGGATCTTGGACTTATTAGTCGTATGAGAACTGTGAAGTTCCCTGCATTTATCTATACCTGGGTCGATAACTAAGGATTTTGTCCCTTGTCCACCTTTTTTTTTTTTCATCTCCCATTTTTCCTTTTCCTTTGGTTTTTGGTATCAATTCTAACTGTTCCTAACCATTACTAACCACCCCTAACCATTCATGCTGAGAGAATGAGATTCTAAGACTGTGGGAACCCCCTGCCATTAGCCTGTTGAAACTGCAAATCTCCTGAATTTTCAGCTGTCGGATTGCTGTCGGATTGCTAGGAGTCTTATACTACCTTCACACACAACCCAGTATTATGTGAACCGTACACCTATCTGCATATGCAAGGGCCTGTGTTTTTTTTTTTTTTGCTTTTTGTCCTTTTGCCTTTTTTTTTGGGCATGAAAATATGGAAAGAACTGAATCATTAAGAAATTAAGAAATTATATATATCAAGGGATTGAATTTTTTGTCTTATATTTATATTTATCATTTTTTTTTTCCCTCCCTTTTCCCTTTTTTTTTTTTGTTGTTTATAAGTACTAAGTTATTACTGTGGTTGAGTTCGTTTTGGAACACTGGGATATGTATTAAGAAGGTGTTGAGACGCGACTAATGTATCAAAATCTGCATTAAGTATTAAGTTCAATTACTTTTGTGTTTCTTGCTAGCCGTAGGAAAGGGGGGGTGGGGCAGAAAGTGAAATAGTGAGACTACTTGAATCATCCGGTAATGAGCGGATATTAAGGGACTGAAAACGTATAAAGTTACAGTATATTACTTAAGTGAGAAACTACATTGAAGCAGAATTTAAACTCTCTAAATCTATAGAAATAAAGCTGAAGATTCCCCCAATTGGTGGTGCGGGAGGAGGAGGGATAGGGGTAGGATAGAGGTGGGGGGGGAGAAGAAAAAGTAGATTATATTCAGCTTTGTGCTGGAGTTAAGATCCTCGGTCAAGGAGAAAATGGTAAAAAAGGGTGTCAAAGTAAATCAGGGGGAAGGAACCAGCCGGAGCACAATCAAGTCCTACTTGATTGTAGAAGGGTCTGATCAAATGTCGGAGAGTCCTAGAAATAGAGATTTAAACTCAGGAACACCAAAAAAAAATATTGGTCACCCAGAGATGAATGAGGTGAAGGAAGGGTCCCCAGGGACCTCGGGGAAAAATAAAGGAAGTAAGGCCCAAGTCTCAGAAACCAAAAGTAAGAAAACCCCGGAAAAACATCAACAAACTGATACACCCCGCGAAGATCTACAGGACCCTCCAACAAAGCAAGATATGACGGATATGATTGAAATGATATCACGTCTGGAGCGAACAATAAAAGGCGAAATGGGAGCTACGAGAAAGGATATTCAGAGTGTATTACATAGGGTAGAGGGAATAGAAGATCAGCTAGAAGAACATAAAAACGCTATAAAAGAACTTAGAGATAGGGCAGATATGGACTGGATAGAGATAAGGAACGCCCGATATAAATTAGAGGACCAGGAGAATCGGAGTAGGAGAAAAAATCTCCGGATAAGAGGACTTCCGGAAGAGGTTAAAGATACAGAATTGGAAGAGGTTCTACGAGGGATATTTAATAAAGCTCTAAAGAATGAAACAACGGCAGCAATGCAATTCGAGAGGGTACATAGAATACAAAGATCGTACAGCACTCAGAGAGACCTTCCACGAGACATTATAATAAGATTTCATGAGTATGGTCAAAAAGACCTGGTCTCGCAAAGTACTAGAAACTCCTCCCCGATGGAATATAAGGGAATTAAACTATCTATTTTCTCAGACCTGGCTCCAGAGACTTTGGCGCGGAAAAGAGCATTGAAGCCTCTAACAAATTTCCTGCAGATAAATAATATACCCTATAGGTGGGGGTTCCCTGCATGCCTGGTGGTGAAAAAAGAGGGGGTATCAGCAACCGTTAGATTTCCAGAAGATATAAAAGAATTCTGTAAAAGACTGAATATAGAAGATATACAGGTAGAAAATTGGGAAAAGAGACCCCCCAGTATGGAGAAAGTGGAAGGATCAGGACTGGAAACGAACTTAGTGTTAAGGAGATAAAGGGGTGGAGGAGGGAGGTAAATTGAACTGATAGAAGGGGAAGGAAGAGGGTGGGTGAAGGGTGTGGAGGGAGAGAGATGAAGGAAGATAAGGTGTAGAGATTAAAAGTATGATTCTGTATGATTCTGTATTCTCCTGAGAGGGAGGTTTGGAGAGGGAATGCCCGCCTGCGCTCTGGGGCCTTTCCAATTTTGGGTAGACCCCGGGGAGCGGGGGGACAGATGCGAAGCCCAGAGGCGGCTCCCACCTGGCAGATTGCCGGGGTGGGATCACGCCAAAGGACTCAAAACATTGATTTGCAATGTGAATGGGGGTGGGGGGGAGGGGGGTATATGTGGTCTCGGCTTTTCCTACTGACGCTGAAATATACCAGAGAGGAGGCTGTTCATCAAAAATGTATGAGGACTAGTTCTAAGGGGTTATGGTCTGAAGGTTTGTTGGAGGTAATAGATCTGTTAATGCCCCTTCGACCCGGCACATGTCTGTTGTATAACAATTGGGTCACAATGAAAGAAATTAATTATAGAAATGGAAACTCTGAAAATAGTTACATATAATGTGCGGGGATTAAATTGCCCAAATAAGCGATACCAGATCTTGCAAGAGATGAGGGGAGAATCGGCAAACATAGTGTTTCTTCAGGAAACACATTTAAAGTGGACATCAAAGACTAGATTGAATTCAAAAGAGTATCCTATATGGATACATAGTTATTCTTCTAATAAAAGGTCTAAGGGAACGGCGATTGGATTCGACAGGAATACATGCTTCACAGTGGATGCTGTGGAGTTAGATCCTGAGGGGCGATTTACTTTTGTCAAGGGCTCTTTGTTTAATATAAGGTTCACATTGGCAAATGTATACTGCCCGAATGTACGGCCCTCAGTGTATTTAAAGAAAATCTTGAATAGACTGGAGGTCTTTAAAGAGGGAAAGGTGATACTTGCCGGGGATTTTAATTTTGTTTTTGATCCTGTCTTAGACACACAACCTATATCATTGAGGTCCGCAGGTAAACACCTGAGATCTGTAAAATCTAAAATACATCAAATGCATTTAGTTGAGGCCTGGAGAATTACACAACCAAAAGAGAAGGACTATACATATTATTCTCCAGTACATAGATCATACTCTAGAATTGATCATATTCTGATAGATCATCAGTTATTAGAAGGTCTAAGGAGGGTAGAAATAAAGACGGTAACGATCTCTGATCATGCGCCGGTCAAATTGACCCTTGCTTTAAGGGAAATCCCGGCGGGCCAGAGAGCGTGGAGACTTGATGAAACCCTGTTAAATAATAAGAAGATCTCGGAAGATCTAGAAAAGGACATGGTCTGCTTCTTCAAAGAGAATGATGTAGAAAATGTTGACCCACTGGTATTATGGGAAACACAAAAAGTATATATGAGAGGCAGATTGATAGAAGAGGGGATTAAGAGGAAAAAAAGAAGACAGGCCCAAAGACAGACCCTACTAGAAGGAATTAAGGACCTAGAACAAAAGCACAAAGTAAGTCAGGAAGGTCAAATCTTAATAACATTGACTGGGAAAAGAGAAAAATTAAAGGAGGTATTAGAAAAAGAAACTAAATGGGCATTTAATAATATGAGTAAGAAATTCTATGTTATGGGTAATAAACCAGGTAAATTACTTGTAAGGACAATTAAGCCTAGGAACACTCAAAATTTTATATCAAAGATGAAAAACAATAAAGGTGAGATGAGGCATTCCACGAAGGAGATTATAAATATCTTCCAGGATTATTATCAGGAATTATATAATGTAAACAAAGAACAGGCCCCAATAGAATCTTATAACAGAAGTAGAAAAATTAAAGAGTACTTGAAAAAGATTACATTTCCGGAAATACCAGAAGAAAGTATTAGTAAATTGGAAACAGAAATATCGAGAGAGGAAATAACGCAAACAATTAAAAATATAAAGATGGGTAAGAGCCCTGGCCCAGATGGGTATACCTCCCTTTACTATAAAAGATATGTGGAGATTTTACTTCCGTTCTTCCAGAAGAAAATTAATTCCATAGGCGGAGGAAAGACATTACGTGAGGAAGCACTGGGGGCCCACATAGTTCTTGTAGAGAAGGAGGGGAAGGATCCCACAGTATGCTCCAGCTATCGACCTATATCCTTGATCAACGTGGACATCAAAATCTATGCAAAAATATTAGCGGAGAGATTGAAACCTCTAATGTCGGGATTAGTAGAGAAAGATCAGGCGGGGTTTGTTCCAGGGAGAGAAACAAGAGATTGCATACTTAGAACTGTCCTCCTGATTCAAAAAGTTAAAAAACATAGGACACCAACATTGTTTCTGTCAGTCGATGCCGAAAAGGCATTCGATAGGCTTGACTGGGATTATATGATATCTACTCTGAGGCATATTGGTTTGGGGCCAAGGATAGTCAGCTGGATAGCAGCACTGTACTCTAAACCCTCAGCTCAGGTACGGGTTAATGGAGCTCTTTCGGAGAGGTTCCCTTTGTTTAACGGGAGCCGACAGGGATGCCCGTTATCACCCCTTCTTTTTGTTCTATCTTTAGAAGTATTTATGATAACGTTACGAGCCAATCAGGAGATAGAGGGGGTCAAGGTGGAAGGGAGGGAACATAAGGTCTCTGCGTTCGCTGACGACATGATGCTGTATATAACAAACCCAAGTCAATCACTACCCAAGATAATAAAGGAATATGAGATCTATGAGGAGATCTCAAATTTAAAAATTAATAAAGAGAAGACTGAGATTATGGGTGTATCCTTAGGTGCATCGGAGCGGAGAGACCTTGTGGACCTTTACCCATTCAACTGGAAACAGAGGGGAATGAAATATCTAGGAATAGTCCTATCTAACAGGGAAAGAGACTTATATGAAGATAATTATATCCCGCTATTAAGTAAAATAAAATTAGAATTGAAGAGATATCCAATAGAAAAACTTTCGTGGTGGGGTAGGATCAACACAGTAAAAATGATGATACTACCTAAAGCTCTGTATGTATTTCAAACTCTCCCGATTAAAATCCCTGATACATTCTTTAAAATATTGAGGAAAATAATAGGGAAGTTTATCTGGAAGGAAAAGAGACCCCGCATATCTACCGAAATCTTGACTAGTTCTAGACAGGATGGAGGATTAAACTTCCCTGACATGAAAAGATATTATGTGGCAGCTGTTTTAAGGAGGATATTAGATTGGGTCCAAGGAACCAAACAACAGGAGAAAAAGTGGGTAGAAGTAGAGGAGAGTCTGTGTAGGAAAAAACTAGGAAGGTTGATATGGATACCAAATCAATTTAGAGGCTTTACCCAAGAATTACCTTCAATAACTAAAGAAACTTTTAGAATTTGGGATAGAGTGTGTAAAGTAAAGAAAAGGCAATGTAATAGCCCGCTGATGCCCCTCACGGGAACGGACTACTTCTCTCCGGGGAAAGAGGGTGGGGCGTTCTTGCGTTGGGCAGCGGGGGATACATTGCTTTTGAAGGATGTACTGAAGGGGAACACTCTATGTCCAATTCTGGAACTTCGAGAGAAATATGGATTAGAGAGGGGAGATAGCTGGAGATATATCCAAATTCAACACTTCACAAATCATTTACCTAGACCCCTCCAATCGAGAAGTGAGTTAAACGCCTGGGAAAAACTTACTGAAGTAGGAGGTACTGGAAGACAGGGAATATCAAACATATATGGGATTTTGACTCCCACAAGGGGACCTGATTTGTGTAGAGCTTTGAGTAGCTGGGAAGAGGAACTTAATCAAACCATAACCAAAGATAAGAAGAGACAGATCTTAGAATATGTCCACTCTACGTCAATAGAGGCAAATATAAAAGAGATGAATTATAAACTGTTGACTAAATGGTATTTTGTACCAATGAAAGTACATAGAATAAATAAGGACGAGTCACCTTTATGTTGGAGGGAGTGTGGGGGGGAGGGAACTCATGCCCACATTTGGTGGCTATGCCCATTGATATAAGAATACTGGAAGGAAATATTAAAGTGGATAAAGAGAATAAGTGGACTGGAAGTAAAATTCGACCCTTGGTACTGTCTATTTCACAACACGGGGCTATCAAAGAATAAGTACAGGGAGACTCTGATCCCATATTTGTTAAATGGGGCAAAGGTGCTTATACCAAGGAAATGGAAGGAAAAGGAGGTCCCTACAATAGGTGAATGGAAGAAAGAAATAGACAGAATCAGTCTGATGGAGGAGTTGATGTCAAATCATAATGAGACGAGGAGAAAATGGGATAGGATCTGGGGGGGATGGAGGAAGTTCAGGGATTCAGAGGTGGTCGGGGAGGGAGTAGTGGATGGGGAGGGATAAAAACATACATCCTTTTTTTTTTTTTCACTATTAGGCTTGGAAGGCCAAGTCCTCTTAGGATATTATATTAATTAGGGCACTATAAAAGATTCAATTTTTTTTAATTTTTTTTTTTTTTTTACACAAATATGCTAGGGTTTAAATAGAAGATCTGTCTGTAGGCAGTCTATAGTGGCGGCCTTTTATTGGATAACACTTAGATTGTAAATGGGGAATAATTTATCCAACTTAATGAATACCTGTTAGGCACTTTTTAATTTTTTTTCCTTTCCTCACTATTAGGCTTTGAAGGCCAAGTCCTCTTAGGATATTAGATTAATTAGGGCACTATAAGAGATTCATTTTTTTTATTTTTATTTTTTATTTTTTTTTATTTATTTATTTATTTATTTATTTATTTCCTTCACTATTAGGCTTGGAAGGCCAAGTCCTCGTAGGATATTATATTAATTAGGGCACTATAAGAGATTCAAAAATTATTATTATTTTTTTTTTTTTGATTTACACAAATACACTAGGGTTTAAATAGAAGATCTGTTTGTAGGCAGTCTATAGTGGCTGCCTTTTATTGGATAACACTTAGATTGTAAATGGGGAATAATTGATTTAACTTAATGATACTTTTTAGGCACTTTTTTTTTTTTTTTTTCAGATACACTTGGGGTTAAACAGAAGATCTGTTGGAAGACAGTCTAAAGTGGCTGTCTCTTATTAGGATGCACTTAGATTGTAAATGGGGAATAATTTAATTCATTTAATGAATATAATTTAGGCACCCGCTTTAGTTGTTCTTTTTGTAGGATAGGGGTATATTTTAGTGGATAAATGTTGTGGGTAATGTTGGCACTTAAGTCACCTTCACTTTGTTGGGGTGGATCCCCTCTTCTCTTTTTCTTTCTTCTTTTTTTTTTTCTTCCTTTTTTTTTTTTTTTCTTCCCTCTCTCCCCCCTCTCTCTCTCTTTCTTTCTCTCTCTCTCTCTCTCTCTCTCTATCTTTCCCTACCTCTCGTTCTCTATGTACCTCCCCGTTGAGTCAACGACCAACTAAAATCGACTGATTATATAGTGGGACAATACAATATAGAAGGATTCTTTGGGACAGGTATCCTCTAGGATAGATTAGGTAAAGATAATGAGGTGTGAAAAAGCCGAGACCGAATAAGTGGGTTTTTAAATGTATGTATAAAAAAATTAATTTTTTTAATGCTATGGTACAATTTGTAAATGTTTATTATACTGTTGAAAAAAAAAAAAAGACTTAAGGAACTACCTAGCGCGCTCACTAGCGCCTTGGTAGTTCACTGAGGACTACAAGCTGTCAGCTGAAAAGACTATTGGTACTTGTAGTTCATTCATTCACAGGAAACTGTGAATGAATGACGTGGCTGTGTGGGTGGAGCCTAACATTTATGCCTATGTTATATGCAAATTTTTTTCAATAAAGTCTTTATGGAATAAAATTTAAAAAAAAGTCCACCACTGATAAGTCATACATCCTGCGTTATCATGGCGCCAGTGAGCTGGTTGCCATCGCCATAGAAACAAATGATGCCATGTGTCGTAGAATTAGACCGTTGCTGGTTGTTATGGTGGTGGGAGCCAGCCCCGCATGCACTGCGCCAACTCATGATACAGATCCAAGGCAAACCGAGTCCCATGCTCGCAGCACCCCAGGGGAACCCAGATGACACCCCGGTTGAGAAACTCTGAGCTAGAGATCTGCTTTGATAGCACTATTGATAGATGGAGCATCTATAATAGGGTGACCAGACATCCCCGGTTTCCAGGGACAGTCCCCGGATTGAGGACACTGTCCCCGAACCAAATCTGTCCCCGGTTTTGTCCCCGGATTGGATTTGAACAGGGGATGGGGCAATTTTAAAGACAATCAGTGCAGGATTAAAAAAAAAAAAATCTGAATTACACACCCCTGCTCCACCGCACCTACTAGCTTAGGGGGTGTATTTTTATTTTTTCCAATATCTGTGCCCCTTTCTGCTGATCATATGCTGGTCAGAGCGGAGGGACCATTTCTTCAGTTTCGGGCGCATGCCCATTCAGCTCCGCTTGCATGTTTTTCTGCCTGGGCTCAAGTCCCGGCCAGCCGCCTGCCTATTTATCTCCTTGCCTTCCCTGGCGGAGTGATCTTCCTCCACTCCCCACCCAGTAGTAGCCGGGGGCCCGGAGAGTAAGACTTGACAGGCTGTGAGGCGGGCAGGGGGCGGCGACGGGCAGAGAGAGGCAGCTGAGCTCAGATGATGGTGTCCAGCAGGAGGAACAGAGGGGAAGCGCATTTGATCGTGGGGCTGCCAGTGCCTTCAAGGCTTTAACACAGGTGTGCTTTGGGGTGTCTGTGAATAGACTACATTGCACTTTGTCTGTCTCTCTGGCATCATGGATGGTATCATATTTCACAGGCAGCAGGCACTTACTGGTCATAAACTAACAAAATCAGCACCCAGCAGCCATGTTATGTGACACACTGTGACAGAGCCAGCCAGAACCATGATAGAATGCCTGCTGCCTGTGAGTTATCATAATGCTGATGATCTTAACCAGTTGCTGATCGCCTGATATCAGATTTAATGCTACAGGGCGGTCGCACTGCGCAGGATCACGTATATACGTGATTCTGCATTTCTGGGTATGGGAGCCAATCAGCGGCTCCAGTGGACTCGATATCCACTGATACCTGCTGATCTTTATGTACAAAGGCAGAACTGGTTCCCACAAAGTGTCCGATTTGTCCGCCGCAATATCGCAGTCCAGCTATGAGTCGCTGATTGCTGCCATTACTAGTAAAAAGGAAAAAAAAATGTCCCCGGATTTCATTTAAAAAATCTGGTCACCTTACATTAGAGTACCCCTTACATCAGATGTCACCATCATATTCCCTCATTACATTAGGTGTCACCAGCAGTGTCCCCCTGTACATCATGAGACGTCACCATTGAAGCACCCCCTTACATCAGATGTTCTCATAAGAGCATCCCCCTTTCATCAGGTGTCACCATTAGAGCACCCCCTTAAATCAGGTGTCACCATTAGAGCACCCCCTTAAATCAGGTGTCACCATTAGAGCACCCCCTTACAGCAGATGTTACCATTAGAGCACCCCCTTATCAGATGTTATCATTAGAGCACCCCCTCTTACATCAGATGTTACCATTAGAGCACCCCCTTACATCAGATGTCACCATTAGAGCACCCCATTACATCAGATGTCACCATCATATTCCCTTATTACATTAGGTGTCACCAGCAGTATCCCCCCGTACATCATCAGACGTCATCATTAGAGCACCCCCTTACATCAGATGTCACCATCATATTCCCTCATTACATTAGGTGTCACCAGCAGTATCCCCCCGTACATCATCAGACGTCACCATTAGAGCACCCCCTTACATCAGATGTTCTCATGAAAGCCATTAGATTAGAGCACCCCCTTACATCAGATGTCACCATTAGAGCATCCCCCTTACATCAGATGTTCTCATTAGAGCATCCCCTTACATCAGGTGTCACCATTAGAGCATCCCCCTTACATCAGGTGTCACCATTAGAGCACTCCCCTTACATGAGATGTTCTCATTAGAGCATCCCCTTACATCAGGTGTCACCATTAGAGCATCCCCCTTACATCTGGTGTCACCATTAGGGCACCTCCTTACATCAGGTGTCACCATTAGAGCATCCCCTTACATCAGATGTTCTCATTTGAGCATCCCCTTACATCAGGTGTCACCATTAGAGCACCCTCTTAAATCAGGTGTCACCATTAGAGCACCCCCTTAAATCACGTGTCACCATTAGAGCATCCCCTTACATCAGATGTTCTCATTAGAGCATCCCCCTTACATCAAGTGAGACCATTAGAGCATCCCCCTTACATCAAGTGAGACCATTAGAGCACCCCCTTACATCAGATGTCACCATTAGAGCACCCCCTTACATCAGATGTCACCATTAGAGCACCCCCTTACATCAGACGTTACCATTATTGCACCCCCCCTTCATGAGCTGTCAACATTATGTTTTTTTTTTTGTTTTAAATCTTTTGCTTTTAAAGGTAAATGAGAGATTTGGGGTCTTTTTGATCTCTCCATAAGGAGGACCTGTCATCCTTATTTCTATTACAAGGGCTGTTTACATTCCTTGTCATAAGAATAAAAGGGATCAAAAAAATAAAAGGACAGTGTAAAAATAAAAAAATAAAAGGACAGTGTAAAAATGAAAAAATAAAAAGGACAGTGTAAAAATAAAAAAATAAAAGGACAGTGTAAAAATGAAAAAATAAAAAGGACAGTGTAAAAATAAAAAAATAAAAGGACAGTGTAAAAATGAAAAAATAAAAAGGACAGTGTAAAAATAAAAAAATAGAAAGTAAAAAGGAAAAAAATGAGCCCCATCCCTCTGTGCTCGTGTGCAGAAGTGAACGCATACATAAGTCCCACAAGCATATATAAAGGGTGTTCAAACCACGCATGTGAGGTATCGCCGCGATCGTTAAAGCAAGAGCAATAATTCTATCCCTCCTCTCTGTAATGCTAAACAGGTAACCTGTAAACATTTTTAAATTATCGCCTATGGATATTTATAAGTACCGCAGTTTGTCACCATTCCACGAGTATGCGTAACTTTCAAGCATGACATGTTAGATATCTATTTACTTGGCGTAAAATCATTTTTGACATGGAGTTCCCTTTAAAAATTATAGCAGAATCCTGGATAAGTGGCATGGATATTAAGGGAAGCCCACTTTTTTTTTTGCAGTACAGTAGTCCAGTAATTAGGGGGTTAAAGCAAAAGGTGAGGAGGTACTACAACACCCCCTCACCACCTGTCAAATGCTCTATAAAGAGCGATCTGAATGTGGATCACTCTTTAGAGAGCAATGCTAGTGTAAACGAGGTCTAAGGCCTCGTTCATAGGGGCATATCGATTCATACAGCCTGTGTGAGGGCCATCTTTACTGGCCTGGAGAGGCACAGATGTTCCATGTATCCCTGTGCAGGTAGCCCCAATAATGTCAACTGGGATATATCTGGGCGGGATTGATTTATTCAGTCCTGCCCATAATTAGTGCTGAGCAGAAGATCTGCATAGTCGGAATAACTACAAAAAGGGTGTCCACCTACTTCCTGTGCTGTTCCACAGGACAGGAAGAAAGCCTAAAATGAAGATATATGTGGATCTGCAGACATGCCAGCAACATACTGTAGGTATTGCCTATACTTATATTTTCAAATTTCATTCATTTTATTTATATATAAAGCTGGAATTCAGCTTTAATGAAGAAACAGACCCACAACATGTCATGGTCAGCAGAGAAAAAATACTGGGATAAGCCTCCAGGAAAACAAACCACCAAAGGAACCTTGACCAAAACCAGATCCACAAGAGAATACCAATTGGCCTACACTGGAAGGCTAAAGCCTTGCGCTCCCAACCCTTAATAATCAGGTAAGGAAAATTCCATGATAAGAAGAAACTTGCCTGGCCAGTCTACCAATCTCACTAAATGAGATATCAAAAGACATTTAGAATTATCACAGCCCAATAGCCCATATGGATTGTGAAGTGACCCTTGAGACCAGTAAAGAACTCAATCCCAAAATCCCAAAAAGTGACCCTGACCAAAAGGGGTACCGCTCTGAAGGAGAGGAAACCAGGGGAGGACCTGTCCAGGGGGTCGGTGAAGGAAGTCACTGTCTCAGGAGAGGCCTGGTTGCCTGTCAGAGGGAAGGATTCTGTGATCTGTGAAACAGCCCTGTAAAGTGCCCCATTGGCATCTATGGTCTCAAAAGTTACAGGTGCTAAGGACTTCTGGATTTAAGAACCAAAAGATTCTGTGGCAGAGGATCTTCTGAACAGTCCCCGGGAGGGATAAAAGCTAAAGTAAACATTCGTGCTTCACTTCGGCTGCTAGAACCGTGAGAGGGATCTATCCAGGTGAGCAAAACCCACTCATGCTTGAGTGGCGATGAGGGTAAATAAGTGCCGCGTGCCTGAACCTACCTCCCTACCCAACTCTATCTCTATCTTCAACTTTTCCTATTAAGTTACTGGCAAAGAAAAATAAACTCGTCTGTTGGAATTTAACACTGTCTGGACATTGGCCTTCTTTAAGAGAGAGAATAGACTTTTCCCTACACTCTAGGGACGAGAACCAACGGAAGGAGGCAACTCGCTGCAGGACCCAAAAACTGTTAACACTGCTCACCCTCTACACAATATGGAGGTTAATGGACATGTAAGCAGGACAGGGATCTGTGTGCCTAATGAAGCGTTCACAGCTATTGATCGAGTGACAGGAACTATACTACTAAGAACATTCCCCTGATTAAGAACAGAACAAAGGGAGGTACAGTACCTGATAAATCTTCCTCAAGAGGCTGTGGATCAGCCACGGAAGAATGACCTATCTCTGGGTGATCAGTAACTAAAAAGGTCTCCATGGATGCACTCTATACCCAACAGGGGGTACCTGCAACAAGATCCCAACATGTTCTACTTGCTGACAATCCAGGGGGCACAGAGCCATCTAGAGTTGATTTCTGCTTGCTACGTAGGAGATGTGAAGTATCCTGGTGTGCAACCCTCCCCCTTTGGTGCAGAAACAACCAATGGAGGAAAGCTAAATGCCAAGGCATTGTTTTAAAGAAACTCAGTGCAGTTGAGGGTAGTACTTTTAGGGTTTTCGAACACAGGGACCTGACTGCTTGTCACAGGGAGGACTCCTACACCTTCCCAGGATGCAAAGGTACTGCACCATCTAGGTGATATCCAACAAAGTCCAACCTGAGAAGCCAACTCAAGGTGAGGCCCCCTGATGAAGAGGAAACCATCTGTTCTGGAGAGCCAGACTGAAGGCTTAAGAATGGGGACACCCCAGGAATAGAGGTCTCCCTGAGGTGAGAGGAAGAGACCACCACACTCTTGAAGAGACTGATGGGTCATGCCAGGGACTACCTGGTTCATAGAGACAATGTGGGAAGGAGAGATGATACTGAGGGGGGTTCTCTCTGATTGGAGAAATAGGTAAACTTCCTGACTGTTAAGAAAGAGCCCAGTGGCACACAGGGTGTAGAGCTTTTTACCAAAGGTTTGAGCTTAACAGATTTGCCTGAAAGGGAGCAACCAAAAACAGACACCTGTAAGGTCCTATCTGGTCAAATCTTGCAGGCATTATGCCCTTCCAAGGAAGGCTAAGTGCAAGGGTCCAAAAAGCTAAATCTCCTTAGGGGAGGTCAGATGAGCATCCCACAATTTTGACACAAGGAAAAACAGTAGTAGTAGTAGGTGCCACTAAAGGATGTTGCGGGGTACTGTGTAATAAAGAATGTTTAATAGACATGTGCACACTGAAATCTGCCATTGAAGGCTTATGGCGCCTGTCGAATGTTCTAAGAAGATTTGACGGAGCAGCTAAACTGTACGACGCCGCAATCGTACATTTCCGGTCGAATGTTCCGCCTACAAGCTATAGAAGAATTCTAATGTTGTATGACACTAGTAATAATTATATTTATAAATTATTATTACTACATTAGTGAACCAACATTCGAATTCTTCTATAGCCTATGGGCTGAGCATTTGACCGGAAATGTACGATAGCGGCGTTGTACATGTTCTGTTACACTATGTGATTATTCTTGCTCTGTGTCTTTAAGATCTGTCCCCGTTTTTCTAGCTGAACTCCCTCTCTCACCGTAGTTCTTTATATATCTCCTCCACTTCCTGATTCTGGTCATTACTCCTGTATATCTTCCATGCTAAACATCTTACATGTAGCTTACAACTGCAACGTTTTTCTACCTATGAATATCCATCATTAAACGGAACATTCGAAAGGATTCATCGTCTGTCGTCCTAACTGTGAGTTTATTCATTGAGTTAAACTGCCTGTATCGATGCAAGGGATGAATATCAAACCAGCTTGAGTAAGGCCTACTTAAACCTGGAGATGAACTTTATCGCTTTGTAGTTGAGACAGAACAGTAGAAAAACGGAGTTTCACAGCCTAATTACAAGATTTCTGCATGTCAGTACTGAAACAGACAAGATTTACTGCCCTCATAGCAAGACAGAAGGGACAGAGCAGCACATGGCCGCCTTATAGCCTGAGACAATCTGCATAGTGTCATATTTCAGCACACAGATCCTGCCTGCTTTCACAGTCAGTCTGCTATCATGAGTGACCAAGCTTCTGCATGTGAACTCACATCTCCTTCCTCACAAGTTCCTGAAGAAACTGAGTTACCCAAACGCTCAGTTAAACCCACTTGGAAAGTAATGGAGAATTATGAAGCTTCAAGGACTGAATTGTCAAATAGCTTGGAATTAGTCTGGGAGAAAATCCTTGCTGAAGCCAATACAGTGTCTGTTGAACGTGAACTACTGACACTAGAGGGCGCCATTAAACAACTTTCTGCCTCATATGAGCTTTATCAGCTTACCAGCAGCAAATTCACTAGTTCAGCTATGAGTAAGCGTCAATTCGTGACGTGAAACGCGTTAGCCACCCTTCCCTGCATGCACACCATCTGCATTTGTTGTTTTGGATTTATGGATTTATTTTGAATTTGGATTTTTTACCTGAAATTTTGGAATAAATAACTGTCTATACAGAGTGCGGCAGTCCAGGGTTTCTTTTTCTCCCATCCTACAGCAAGCTATCAGTGCAGACGAAGGTGCAAGTGAGAAAGACAGCATTAACCTAAACATAGCAGATATGGAAGACCCCCTCAAACGCACTAAAGACTATGTCCTAAGCCACTGCAGTGCACACTCCATTGTCTCCAATGCTCCCGGCTACATAGAGACTCCTTCACAGCTTCAAGTTAAAGAGGTTCCAGCAACTTCCTGCACTCAAAATCACTCCACTGCATTTTCTACCTGCCTACCTTGCCTGCCTTCATACGTCACAGAGCATCAGCGCAAGCTTCAAGCAAGTCATCAATCTCCAGTCATCGGTACAGCCTTGAATCAACGTACCATTGGAACAACTGACTTCAAGCAAGCAACTCACCTGGATGCATCTGCTGCACCATATTTCCCTGTGTCCTTTAACAACAATGTCAAAGATAACGCAATCAGCACCATACAGCCAACAGCATCTCACATAAAGGCGGAGACAACTGAGACAGAAGAGTTTGTGAGGTACATGCTTCGCAGAGAGCTCACAAAGACTGGTCTTACAAGTTTTGATGACCAACCTGAGAACTACAGAAGTTGGAAATGTGCCTTCAGAACTACAATCAGCAATATTGGCATTACAGCTGATCAAGAATTGGATCTGCTGATCAAATGGCTTGGTCCTCTATCTGCTGCACGTGTTAAGCCATTAAGATCGGTTTTCATGGACAATCCTACTGCAGGCCTCACAGCTGCATGGGAGCGACTAGAGCAAAGTTATGGCAGTCCAGAAGCTATAGAAAATGCTTTGTTCATGCATCTGGAAACATTCCCAAAGATATCCGGTAAGGACAACAAGGAGTTCCAGAGACTGAGTGACCTTCTCCTTGAGCTTCAGCTAGCCAAGACAGACCCAAAACTACCTGGACTCAGTTACCTTGACACTCCAAGAGGGGTAAACCCAATTGTCTCCAAGCTCCCGCATGGTTTGCAAGAGAAATGGACTGCACTAGGGTCATCATACTAAAAAGAGAACAAGGTTTCCTTCCCTCCATTCTCTTTCTTCTGTGAATTCATCAGGGAAATTGCAGAGACCAAGAACGATCCAAGTTTTTCCTACGGTGAGTACAGTCTCTTCTCACCCTTTCCTAAGAGTACCAGTCTTCAGGGCAACTACAGAAACCATAGAGGCCCAGTGTCCGTGAAAAAGACTGACATCCTTCCCACTCCTACCACAGTTCTGGCCACGAACAAACAGAGTAGGAAGATTGAAAACCCTAACAGAGAGTGTCCCATACACAAGAAGCCACACCCCCTCAATAAATGTATCGGCTTTAGGAAAAAGCCTCTGGAAGAGCGCAAGGAGCTTTTAAAGACATTTAGGGTATGTTTCAGGTGCTGTGCTTCTACAGAACATTTTGCAGGGGACTGTAATGTGTCCATCAAGTGCATAGAGTGTGGCTCTGAAGAACATGTGCAAGCCCTCCATCCTCTTGAGCCCAGCTCTGCACAACCTGCCAACACTCCTCCCAGGTTAACGCATGGCGGGGAGAATACAGACCAAGTGCCTAATTCTACCATAATTTCTTCATCCTGCACTGAAGTTTGTGGAGAAGACCGCTGTGGTAAGTCCTGTGCTAAGATATGCTTGGTGAACATATACCACAAGGATCAACCAGAAAAGTCTCTAAAGGCATATGCTATCTTAGACGATCAGAGCAATCGATCACTTGCAAAATCGGAATTGTTCAATCTATTTGAAATAAAAGGCGAAGCTCATCCTTACACCTTGGGTACCTGTAGTGGAACTATAGAGGTTTCTGGAAGAAGGGCTCATGGACTCATGGTATCTTCTCTCAAAGGTAACTTGCAATTACCCTTACCTACACTTGTTGAGTGCAATCAGATACCTGCCAACAGGGAAGAAATCCCTACTCCAGCTGCTGCTTTCCATCACCCTCACCTCAAGGTAATAGCAAATGAGATACCGCCGCTTGACAAAGATGCTCAGATCCTTCTTCTGTTAGGAAGAGACATTCTAAGAGTTCACAAGGTACACAGACAAGTCTGTGGACCCCCAGATGCCCCATTTGCCCAGCGCACGGATCTAGGATGGGTCATCATAGGCAATGTCTGCATAGGCAAAATGAAAAGACCTACCAACATTTCGTCATTCAAGAGAAATGTTCTGCCAAATGGCCGAAACACTTACTTTGAGCCATGCCCACATCACTACTGGGTGAAAGAGAAGATAGCCAGCCACAAATGGCAACATGGTATCTCAGGTGACACAAGCCCTTTCTCCTGCCATGATGGCGACTTCGGGTCTACAGTGTTCAATGCAACCAGTGAAGATGACATACTGGCTCCTTCAATGGAAGACAAAGAATTCATCAAGGTAATGGACAATGAGTTCTTTCAAGATGACTCCAATAACTGGGTAGCACCCCTACCCTTTCGTCTCCCAAGAGAGAGATTGCCCAACAACTTACAGCAGGCCATCAGTAGATTCTCCTCCTTAAAGCGAAACTTAAGCAGGAAACCAGAGATGCAAAAGCACTTTGTGGACTTTATGCAAAATGTATTTGACAGAGATCATGCAGAGCCTGCTCCCCCACTAAAGGAGGGAGAAGAATGCTGGTACCTTCCATCCTTTGGCGTGTATCACCCACGCAAACCAGACCAAATCAGAGTTGTCTTTGATTTCAGTGCTCAGCACGGAGGTGTTTCTCTTAACAACATGCTCCTTACGGGACCCAACTTGAACAACAGTCTAACAGGAGTCTTGATTCGTTTCAGACAAGAGCCTGTAGCAGTAATGGCCGACATTCAACAGATGTTTCACTGCTTCATCGTCAGAGAAGACAACAGAAACTACCTCAGGTTTCTATGGCACAAGGACAATGACCTCAACAAGGAAGTTATAGATTATCGCATGAAGGTACATGTCTTCGGTAACAGTCCTTCCCCAGCAGTGGCAACTTATGGGCTAAGGAGAACAGCTCAAACTGGAGAAGTTGAATATGGATCTGATGCCCGTCAATTTGCTGAAAGAAACTTCTATGTTGATGACGCACTTAAGTCCTTTCCAACTGCTAAAGAAGCAATTGATCTTCTCACCAGAACAAAGGAGATGCTGTCTGTAGCAAACCTTAGACTGCACAAGATTATATCCAACAGCCAGGAACTTATGAATGCCTTTCACTCTGAGGACTATGCCACTAGTCTAAAAAACCTTGACTTAGGTACAGATGTGCCTCCTGTACAGCGAAGTCTGGGTTTGTTGTGGAACATCAAGCAAGACAAATTCACCTTCCAAGTGTCAACTTGTGACAAACCCTTCACTAAGAGAGGAGTCCTGTCCGTGGTGAATAGCATCTATTACCCACTGGGTTTCCTTGCTCCAGTTACCATTCAAGGTAAGATTTTACTAAGACAGTTGTCTACTGAGAACATAGACTGGGATACTCCCTTGTCTAGTGAGAATCAACACAAGTGGGAAAGGTGGAGATATTCTTTGAAGTCACTAGAAAAACTTCAGATTTCCCGTTGCTATGTTCCAGGATCCACTTCAACCGTTAACCGGAGAGAGATTCATATTTTCTCTGATGCATCAGTTGAAGCTATTGCTGCAGTAGCCTATTTGAAGACCTCTGAACTGAATGGAGAATCACACTGTAGTTTTGTCTTAGGCAAGGCAAAACTCACTCCCAAGCCTGCACATACCATACCAAGACTTGAACTTTGTGCAGCCGTGCTAGCAGTAGAAATTGCCGAGGTCATACGAAGTGAAATGGACACTAGAATTGATTCTTTCACCTTCTATACAGACAGTAAGGTAGTACTTGGTTACATAAAAACCAAACAAAACAATTTTATGTGTACGTCAGCAACAGGGTTGAACGTATCAAGAGATTCTCTCTACCAAGTCAATGGCATCACGTTCCCACTGAACTCAACCCAGCTGACTGTGGGACCAGAGCTGTGTCACCTGCTGCTCTTCAGGACAGCTTATGGCTGTCACCTCCAAGGTTTCTGTGTGAGGACTCTTACTTACTCCCTATTGACACCACCTATGGGCTAGTAAACCCTGAAGATGATAAGGAAATAAGAACATCTCACTACACACTTCTGTAAGTACAAAACAGAAGCTGCGGTCACATCATTACAGGCATCAATGGAAGCAGGTGCAGCATCTAACCAATGTGTTCTGGCATCGCTGGAAGAAAAAGTATCTTCATCACCTTCAAGGTCGTAACAAATGGCAAGCATCTAAGCCGAATCTTAAGGTTGGAGACCTCATCCTTCTAAAAGACAAGGAAGTTTGTCGGAATGAGTGGCCTATGGGTCTTATTACTAAAGTTATGCCCAGCGACGATAACAAAGTCCGGAAGGTAGAAGTCAAGGTAACCAAGGGAGGATCGACACGAACCTTTAGTCGACCAATTACAGAGTTAGTACTCCTTTTGCCAGGTGAGTGACTTGTGCAAGGACTAGCCATGCTGTTGGCACGGCGGGGAGTACATTGCTGCCATCTACAGGTTCTACTCAGAACTTTGGAATTATTTGAAGACATCATACTGTGACTTTATGTTCTTCATCCTGTTGAACTTACTTGCTTGTTGCATGTTTTTCATTACAGGTTCCAGGACATTCGTCAGTATTGGACTTTTTGAAAATATATATTTTAGTTTAAGGTTATGAAATCTAAAGATTTCAGACGGGGAGTGTTGTGTTACACTATGTGATTATTCTTGCTCTGTGTCTTTAAGATCTGTCCCTGTTTTTCTAGCTGAACTCCCTCTCTCACCGTAGTTCTTTATATATCTCCTCCACTTCCTGATTCTGGTCATTACTCCTGTATATCTTCCATGCTAAACATCTTACATGTGGCTTACAACTGCAACGTTTTTCTACCTATGAATATCCATCATTAAACGGAACATTCGAAAGGATTCATCGTCTGTCGTCCTAACTGTGAGTTTATTCATTGAGTTAAACTGCCTGTATCGATGCAAGGGATGAATATCAAACCAGCTTGAGTAAGGCCTACTTAAACCTGGAGATGAACTTTATCGCTTTGTAGTTGAGACAGAACAGTACAGTTTAGCTGCTTGTCGAATCTTCTTAGAACTTTCGACAGACACCATAAGCCTTCCATGACAGATTTGACATTTGTATGTTTTTCGCTGCTTCGTCGAATCTTCGTTGTTCAAGTCGAATGGTCTACCCCAACACTGTCTCTATAATGTTGAATCTTTTCTTTCTATGTCGAATCTTTCCTCTCTATGTAGAATATTCTTGGACTAATAGAGTTAGGCCCAGTTCACACTTGTGCGAGTTCATAACGAATGTGATGCATCAAAAACACTTTGAATTCGCATGTCATCCCTAAAGTCATTGTTTTCAATGACGGTCGTTCACATACATGCATTGCGATTCCTCTACAAATGCGATAAAAAAAAGGGTCTTGTCCGACTTTACTGCGTTGCGTTGCAAATTCAGTCTCCATAGACATCAATGTAAATCGTTCTGGAATCGCAATGATGGTTCACATATGTGTGCATTACATCACGCGATTCTCCACAAAATCCAGGAAGTACACAGAAAGTTAACACTTTTTTTTTTTTGCACTATGATTCCATTGGCTAGAACATTAATCACAGCTATGTCCCACTCCTGAAATTTCTCGATAAAATCGCAGTAAAATCGTGGTAAATTTGCAGTAAAATTCGCACCTCAGAATGAACAAAAAACAGAACAAAATCACAGCGCATCAGTGTGAACCGGGCCTTAAGGTCAGGCACATTAGACCACAGGTTCGATAGACACAGATCGCTATTGTCAGCGTCATGTCGAATCTCCTATCTATGTTGAACTGTTGTAGCAACGAAAACAAAAATAAAGCATTTTTTTATGTCGGATTTTTTTGATTTCGGATTCTGCGCGTTCGTTTTCGTTTGTTAAAACGATAAAGAAAATACCCGAAATTCGGACGAAAATGCATTCGGACGAAAACGAATGCACATGTCTAATGTTTAACAGAATCCAAGGACAGAGGAACTTCTGAGGAAGGGAGTGAGTGGTCAGATGAGATACAATTTCAAAGTCCCAAAATATGGACAGGAAAAAGGGGTCCCAGGATTCAGGAATTCAGAGAAAAGTTCTCTGGCTGGTGCGGCAGCACAAGGGACATAGTGAGGAGCAACTGAAGGAGGTGCTAAGGATAGGAGGTTAGCCTGGGAGGTAAAAGGTTGGTCCTCTGCACCCAAATACTGGACAGGCAAGTACCAAAGGACATGTTCAGGTGCAACGTCAGCCCCCCGCTTGTAAAATGCAGGAGATTTATCAGATGGGTTGGCTGACCTCCGGCTTTGAGCCCTATGAGGCTGAGCTAAGTGAGAGTCAGGATCGGAAGACTGGCGAGTACCCACTGCTTAAGTAGATATAGAATGGTGGGATTCCTCTAGCCCCCGCAGACCTTCTGTGTTGAGGCAAAGGTTAAGCAAGTCCAATGCTATTTGGTTGCAGCATCAGTGTCCCAACCATGCATGAGATTGCTATGCGCATCTGTATGAACATCAGTCCCTTGCAAGAAACCAGTTTAGATTCTTATACTGAGCCGTCACAATTAAAGCACAAAGCTCCAGACGTGTCCCATCTGCTCCAGGAAACAGGGCCTACTCCAGCATTGGATCCACCCATTCTGACATAGCTTGACAAATTAAAGGCACTGTTGGTACTGGTGAGAGGGCAAGACCAGTCAAATGAAACTGGGATTTAAGGAGGGTCTCTAGTTGCCTTTCGGTGGAACCCTAAAAAGGTGGGTGCACCCTGAACCAGTCTATTGGTATTCTTGTTAAGGCGGGTCACTGGTGTATCTATGGTGTCCACCAGGACATTTTTAGGAATTCACCATTCACCCAATGGATAGGCACACTTTCACTAATCTTTCTCCTCCACACCAACAGCCCGAGAGCAGCTCAGCGCTGCTCAGAGTTCATTAGACGCTCATTCTCTTTATTCCTATTTTTTTTTTATTACACAAATACCATCCAAGAAATCACTGACATAGACAGCATGTTTCAAGACTAGTAACAGATTTCCTATCTAGAAGTAAAAGTCCCACTTGAAACTAATGTTTTCTATAGCGACTGTTTGCCCAAAGCAATTAAATGTACAGAGATCAATTTGTTGTGTCCTCCCAAAGCCTTTATTGTTTATCAGTCTTTTCTGAAACAAGTACAATGTAGGATATGTTTTGTGTTTAGTAAATAACTATTTTGTCTACAGAACTGAGCATTTTATAATGAAGCACAAGAGAACATTTGAAGCATTAATAAAGTCAAAACTTTTTTCTCTTTTATTGATAGAGTAGGGAAGAGTTAAAACAACTAAAACAGACCAGCATTGGTCTGAGCACTCACACTTCCACCTCTCTGGCACTAGCAGTTCCTCATGTCTGTGGTAATGATGGGCTCAGGCGTGTTCAGATCGTACCTGCCAGAAATCCGTCACTGCACACCGCCAATCATAGGCATGTGGGAAATGCCTCACTGCCTATGATTGGCGGTGTGCAGTGAGGGCTTCCTGGCGGGTACAATTCCAACACGCCTGAGCCCATCCCTAATCTGAGGACATCACTGAGCCCTATGTGTAATCTGCTGTAGACCCTTTAAGATTAAGTCCCCATCATCCCCTACTGTACATACCATCTGAAAGATAAAATCAGGAAGACTGGAAATAACCACATCCAACCAGTAAGAGAGAGAAAGCACAGAGACAAATTATTTATACAACATTGCATCATCAGCCTCTCCTCTATAGCTCTGATAGTGTCATATTACAGGTACTGTTGTTTAATTATTACAGGTTTGTTTTGGGTTTAGGGTCCTTTCACACTGATGCATTTTTCCTGTGTTCTTACCTTGGAAGAAAAACGCAATGCAAATGTATTCTTTTAAACCCTTTGAGACTCTTCACACCACTGGGTGCGTTGCGTTTTAAAAAGTCCTGCATGCTGCATCTTTGGTGCAGTTTTCAAAACTGCGCCAAAAAAGCAACTCCCCATTGAATTGAATAGAAAACGCTGCAAAAAATGTATCAAAAATGCACCGCGTTTGCATTTTTGGAGCGTTTTGTTTAGATACATGTCCATTTTTCATAGATGTAGGCAACCAGAAAACGCACTGGAAACGCATCCGATTTTTTTTTTTTGCCACAGAGCATTGTGAACATAGGCTTAGACTGCACACAGAGTTTAAAAAGAGCTCAGACTGATGTTAGGAGGTGGGGTTTTGAGACTGACTACTAAAGAGATACTGAAAGGATCAGAAAAAAATAATAAAAAAGGCAATTATTTGGGGTAATAATGATAAATTAAAAGATGATAAAAATTTTTAAATAAAAGCGGGACAGAAATGAAAATATATGACCTACAGGAAAGCTTTATATAAAGTGATAAGACTCAATTCACAGTGCTAACATAGGAATAAAGATCTTTATTTAAGCCATGGGATTGTAAATTTTAAATATCAATCAAAAATATCACTTTAATAAAACTAAAAAAAATCATTTGGTATGTGAGATCTGTTTACTGAGCCTAGAGGCTGAATTCACAAAGCTAACACGCCTGGAGAAACATGTCAGTTACTCTTGGCAGAGTGCCAGATATTTAAAAAAACAAGTAAACAAGTGACATCTGTGATGTCATCACCTGCCCCCCTATATGAGGAAGCTCTCAGTAGGATCCTGCCAGTCCCAGAGTGATTGCTGAACCGTGCAGACGTGTTTTGTTTATCTGGTGATATTTTGCTTGCGATTTCATTCTAGTGATTTCGTTTGATTCAATTGTATTGTAATTTCATTCTCTCACGCTTAAAGCGTACTTGGATTATTCTTCAGAATGAGATTTTTTCAGTGTAAAAAGGCTGTTTATCACATTAACACCAAAGATAAACAGACCACTGGAAGACCAGCTATGGAAGGAGGTATCATTGAACAGCCTGCAGATACCCCAACTAAGGAGCCCACAAAGATAAAGCGGGCTCAAGCTTTTCTGCGCGAATGCTTTAGAGCCGCCGCTAGATGCTTTGGTGTTGGCTCTAAAATCTATGGCCCACCCCAGGATTGGAGTGGTGAGTATTGTGAATATATTGATAGATACATTTTTACTTTTCCCTATTGGTGACAGGTGACATTCCCATATGTACATATGTATAGGGATGGCCATGGACAGGGCACAGTGACTGGCACATATGGTCCTGAATAGACATGCATTGGAATAAGCAGTGTGGGGAGTAAATCACATAGTGGATGGGAAGAAGACAAGCCTGGTCCTCATTAGAATTGCTGGGTTGTGTCTTCAATCTGTAGATTTTTTCAAATTATAGTAAATCTTACAAAACACAACCCTGCAGGGTTTAGAACTGTTAGCAGCTCTCTGGTCTCCTTGGACTGTAGGATGATGTCTCTGTTAATTTCTAACAATGAAAGCCTCTTCCACAAATTAGCCATGTGCAGTTTGTCTCGTTCCGAATCGAAATTCGGACACATTTTTCATTATTCAGATGCATCCGAATTACCAAATTACATAAGAAACAAATTTTTAGTAACAATATAAAATATTATATTTTATTCTATTCTGTTCTATTGTTTTTCTAGTCTATTATTTTATGTTATTTTCTATTCCACTCTAATCTTTTCTATTCAAATTCATTCTATATAAAATTCGAATTTCGGAATATGGTTTTATATATATATATATATATATATATAATATAATATTTTTTTCTATTCTGTTCTATTGTTTTTCTATGCTATTCTTTTCTATCATTTTCTATTCTATAAATTCATTCTTTACGAAATTCGAATTTCGGGAGATGGCTTCCAAAATTAGAATTTCGTATAGAATGAACTCGCATTAAAATACAAAAGATTAGAATAGAAAATAATAGAAAAGAATAGCATAGAAAAACAATAGCACAGAATAGAATAAAATATAATATATATTACATTTTATCCTATTCTGTTCTATATATATATATATACATTTTTTTTCTGTTCTGTTCTATTGTTTTTCTATGCTATTCTTTTCTATTATTTTCCATTCTATTCTAATCTTTTCTATTCAAATTCGATTTCATTGTATACGAAATTCGAGTTTCGAAAATGGTTATATATAGTTTACTTTTTCGAATTCGGACGATTGTTTTCGAATGCGGTTGATTTGTTTCGAATTTGATCAAATTTTTTGAATTTGAACAAAGCTTTTAGAATTCGGTCAAGTTTTTTTCGATTTAGAATATGAAACGAATCCCGAAAATGAATGCAACAAATTTAAATAAACAAATTTAAATAATGAATTGAAACTATTTTCATCCTGCACATGTCTACCAAAGATCATAAACAGTCACTGTCAGTGGGGGGTGTCAGTTAGGTGGTCCAGTAACTGGAATTTCATTGGTGGAGATTTTTGTCCTCCATGATTACTATATCCTCACTCAGTCTGTGTGCGATATAGCACTGAGAATTATGCTCAATTCCTGATGTTGGGTGTCATTGGAGTGGCACAGCAGACAGCAGCAGTCTAGGGGAGGGGAGTGTTAGATAATATACTTGCAGCTTTAGATACACCAACAATTTGAAGCCAAACTTCACGTCACACTGCATTTAAACAAACAGTTACTGTGACCCATCTCCTGTCTGATCTTAGGGATAACACACACTTTCTGAGCAATATTACCAGTTAACAAAGACTTTCCCTTTCTTTTAAAATACATTTGTACATTTTCTTAGCTGGTCTGATGACTTACAAACCCCTGCCACAATGCACAGCAAGGCAGGTGACACAGCTACTTCCTGTTGCATCTTCGCAACTTCATTTATGCCTTCTAATTTAACTCAAAACATCACACCACTTAAAATACTTGTTTCCGGCTTCTTTACTCACTGACTTGTAGAAAGTATCACATCCAGTGGGTTGGATAAGTGCCAGGCAACTGGAATTTTTATAAGAAGGGGAAAAATAGTCATCCCTGTGTTATGGCAGGTTTATTTATTGTCACTGGAAATGGAGTTGATGTTCTACAAAGAAAAATGTATCAAATGTAGGTGAAGGTTCTAAATCCAATTTTTTATATTGCAGATGTACACGGTATTTACCGCAGATGCAGCTCACATGGCAGGCCTGCCACAATGAGTGAAACCCAACGTGAAATCCACATTGAGACTCCACCAACATGTGATGTCCACATTGAGACTTCACCAACATGTGAAGTCCACATTGAGACTTCACCAACATGTGAAGTCCACATTGAGACTTCACCAATATGTAAAGTCCACATTGAGACTTCACCAACATGTGAAGTCCACATTGCGACGCCATCAAAAAGTGACCATCAGTGCCACAGCACTAAGGGGATCATCCCAATGACATTGGATGGCTTCAGATTCCATAGCCTTCTTGGAAAGGGGGCTTTTGGAAAGGTGAGTGGTCAAATATTTTCTCTGATTTTAAAATGTTCAGATATAGTGAGAGAGGATCTAAACCCCTGTCTGGCTTTATCACTATCCAGGGCTACATGAGAGATTTCCCCTCACTTTCTGTCCTGCTGACAATGGTTTCACCAGACAGGAAGTGATGGAAAATCTGCAACAAGGACACAGACAAATATCCCCTCTCACTACTCTACTAAAGAAAAGTATTTTTATTTCTGTCTGTGTGGCTGTTGCAGAGCTGGACATACAATTTAAAGCCCAAAATAATCTTTTCATTTTATTCAGATAAATCCATTCCAGGTGCATTAACACAAAAGGGGTTTATACTTATTTTTTCTTTAGCAGCTAAGTAGAAAAGCCTGTCACTTTCCAGCATGTTACAGAGCAGAGCCTCTTGTGAAGCAGTGGTCTCTCTACAGTGGTTCAGCATGTCCCTGATGAGTCAGAGCTAGAGCTCTCCGATCACCAAAGCTCACATTCCAAGCTAATTGGAGAGCTCTGGGCTCTCATTCACAAAGAGACATGCCAAAGCTCTATAGAGAGACCACTGCTTCAGGGGGACAGGCAATAGGGTTTTCTATTCAGGTTGTTGCTGCTTTTTAATTAAAGCGAATTGTAAGACTTATTATAAACATATTTTGTTTTGATGTATCTGCAGTGTATTTAGCTGATTTCATCTAAAACATTTAATTAGGCGTCTAACTTTATAGAACAGAGAAGGATTCTCTGATCTCACCTTTTTTTGGTGGATTCTTTATTGACTTGTATCTCCAGCCAGGAGTGAGAGAATGTCCCAGAATTTCAGCTGTTTTACCATTCTAGACCCTGTGATGATAAAAATGTCATTATAGTAATTCCACCATTATTGTGGATCCATAAATAAAGTTTTAAATGGCAATGAACATCTCTAATTGTCAGCTATTATTTCTCTCCCTATTTCCTCCAGGTGGTTTTGGCATCACACACCTCTACTGATGAACCATTGGCTGTCAAAATCCAGACCAAGAACAGCGAAGCCTACAAAGAAGCCCTCAATGAGAGCCACATACTGAGGGAAATTTGTACCAGCCCATTCTGCATTTGTGGATACGGTGCCTTTCAGACAAAGGTAGGACTCTACCTTCTATTTATTTTGTGAAAGAGGTTGGTGTTAAATGGTTATCCTCTCAGAATTCCTCTGTAACTGACACCTACCTTTCTCACAAGCTAACCAATTTTGTATAGTAATTCAAATAGCGAATCATTTCTATAACCTGGATCTTTCTTTCCTCGGCACAGGATCTCTTATTCTTCGTCATGGAATGCCTGAATGGTGGAGACCTGAGGAACTTCTTAAACAAAAGGGCACCATTACCTATTGGGATGACAAGGTAAGGCAGTGGGGTACTATAATAATAGGAATGGGGGTATAACATAGTACTGTATATAGAGCACATCAATGTATAGCCTTGTTCTAGATATGAGATAGATAAGACAATAGGGTACCATAATAATAGGGATTGAGGTAGAATACAGTACTGTACATATATCAAATAACATATGGGATTTTCCAAGATATAAGTTAGGTAAGACAATAGGGTACCATAATAATAGGGATTGAGGTAGAACATGGTACTGTACAGAGATTACATCAAAGTGTAGGCTTGTCCTAGATCCTAGATACGAGATTGTGGCAGAAAGGTGTGACTTTCTGTCATACCTTGGTACAGGGCTAGCCCTACCATGGGACCCGGTGGGACCATGGTCCCAGGCGGCACTTTAAGAGGGGCGGCAACAGGGGCGCACTGCCTGAGGACCTGGGTTTCCCTCCATCTAGTGTGCAGTGTCATACTGTACTGCATCGCCGGCGCTGCTGTCACTGGCCGCAGTGGCAAGACCCACTTCAATGGTCTCTCCAGCGGCCCCTGCTTCACTGCCCAAACTGGTTGCTAGCCGCGGACCGCTTTGTGTCTAGCAACCAGTGACGTAAGGAGAGAGAGGCCCATCATTCATTGCAGAGAGTATTTCACTTCCTCCTCCTCCGCTAGCTCCACCCACCTCCTCGCTGTATGTAACAGCATGAGATCGGAGCGGCTGTGTGTGTGTGTGTGGAGAGAGAGCAGCTGCGGGCTCTTCTCCCCCCTCCTTCTCCTCCTCATGCTGCTGTTCCTAGGACAGCCACCGCTATGTTTCTTCCCCCTTTTCCTCCCATTGGCCAGGGAAAAAAACTAAAAGGAGAAAAGAGGATTATGGGATGTGTAGTGCAAATGGCTGGCCCATTGCAATTCTAGGGGGGAAACTGCAGCCCCCAGCATGCCCATCTGAAGGGGAGGGAGAGAGAGCCAGGCTGAGTGACAGGCTGTATCTGGTGACAGGCATCAGTGACAAGTGACAGGCTGCATCTGGTGACAGACATTGGTGACAAGTGACACGCTGCATCTGGTGACAGACATTGGTGACAAGTGACAGGCTGCATCTGGTGACAGACATCGGTGACAAGTGACAGGCTGCATCTGGTGACAGGCAATGGTGACAAGTGACAGGCTGCATCTGGTGACAGGCATCGGTGACAAGTGACAGGCTGCATCTGGTGACAGTCAATGGTGACAAGTGACAGGCTGCATCTGGTGACAGGCATTGGTGACAAGTGACACGCTGCATCTGGTGACAGACATTGGTGACAAGTGACATGCTGCATCTGGTGACAGACATTGGTGACAAGTGACAGGCTGCATCTGGTGACAGGCATCGGTGACAAGTGACAGACTGCATCTGGTGACAGGCATCGGTGACAAGTGACAGGCTGCATCTGGTGACAGGCAATGGTGACAAGTGACAGGCTACATCTGGTGACAGGCAATGGTAACAAGTGACAGGCTGCATCTGGTGACAGGCAATGGTGACAAGTGACAGGCTGCATCTGTTGACAGGCATCAGTGACAAGTGACAGGCTGCATCTGGTGACAGGCAATGGTGACAAGTGACAGGCTGCATCTGGTGACAGGCAATGGTGACAAGTGACAGGCTGCATCTGTTGACAGGCATCAGTGACAATTGACAGGCTGCATCTGGTGACAGGCAATGGTGACAAGTGACAGGCTGCATCTGGTGACAGGCATCGGTGACAAGTGACAGGCTGCATCTGGTGACAGGCAATGGTGACAAGTGACAGGCTGCATCTGTTGACAGGCATCAGTGACAAGTGACAGGCTGCATCTGGTGACAGGCTGCATCTGGTGACAGGCATTGGTGACAAGTGACAGGCTGCACCTGGTGACAGGCATTGGTGACAAGTGACAGGCTGCATCTGGTGACAGGCATTGGTGACAAGTGACAGGCTGCATCTGGTGACAGGCATTGGTGACAAGTGACTGGCTGCATCTGGTGACAGGCATTGGTGACAAGTGACAGGCTGCATCTGGTGACAGGCATTGGTGACAAGTGACAGGCTGCATCTGGTGACAGGCATTGGTGACAAGTGACAGGCTGCATGTTGTGGCAGGCTATGGGTGGCAAGTGGCACAGCTGCATCTGGTGGCAGGCAACGGTGGCAAGCAATAAGCTACATCTGGTGGCAAGCAATGGTGGCAAATGACCAGCTCAGGGTTCCCACTGATTCCGCATTATGGTGAGTTAAACTATTTCATTATATATTACAATGTAGTAATAGAAATAATGTGATTTGATCATTCTGACACCATATCAATCATAATGTTAGGATGATTTAAGTGCTAACACCAGCCATTCGCCCGACAAATCACCCGCTGCCAAATTCCCTGTCAGCGAGACTACACCCCCCCTCATCTTTTTTTGGGAAGGAAGGGCGGTATCCCTGAATGGCAGTTTGGAAATGTGGTCAATGCAGCGCTGTTGTTGCAGCATGTTGCATCACTGAGCTGGGATCAGAGCGTAGCTGGTCGGTGGCAGTGGAGAGAAAGTGGGGAGCTTTCGTGGTGCTACACAATACTCTTTACAGGAAGGAGCTAGGGTGGCCACATTTTTAAACTACTATTCACGGACACCCCCCCCTTCCCAAACATCAGCTTGTTCTGTAACGAATCACAGCACAGTGATTGGACACAAGAGGTGGGATTTATGATTTCTCCAATCACATGCAGGGAGCGGGGATTGTGCTCCTCCAGGCATTCCCGGCCAGGACAAGTACTGTCAGTGAGTAAAGCGGTGATGTGGCGGCCTTTTTTGGGGGGATCAGATTGGCCCGGGGGGTGGCTGTGTCAGTTTCATTCCGGGACACTGTATTGTCCTGGAATGAATGTGCCCGGGACAGACCTGCAAAATGCGTGGTCACCCTAGAAGGGGCATGTCTCTTTGCTGAATATATGGGATGTCTCTTGCTGAATATATTGGGCTGTCTCTTTGCTTTATGGAAACGTCTCTTTGCTGGATGGGCATAGGATTTTTTTTGGGGGGGGGGCAGCATTTCATTCTTGGGCCCAGGCAGCACAATGTCTTGGGCCAGCCCTGCCTTGGTAGGTACATCTGTCCTACCAAAGCTCTGACCATACATGTACAATCACACGCTAAGCAGACGTCCCAGGCATCAGACTAACTAGCAAACTTCTAGTGAGACTGATTCCGGACAATAAAGTTAGTTTGTAAATGTAAAACTTTTTTTGTAGTTTTGGATTGACCGGGGAATCTTTTTTAATGCTTTCTGTTTAGGCCTTACATACACTTTAAAGTGACACTCAAGGCTCACTTATTTTTTTTTTTTAAATAACAAACATTTTATACTTACCTTCACTGTGCAGTTCGTTTTGCACAGAGTGGCCCTGATCGTTCTCTGCTGGGGTCCCACGGCGGCTCTCGCAGCTCCTCCCTGCAAGAGCTAACCCCCTCTGAGAAGCTCTATCCCGAGGGGGTTAGATTTTGGGTGCGCTCCCTTGCCATACAGTCGGCGTCCATAGCCGGCAATTGTATGACTCGGCCCCGCCCCTCGGCGGCCGCGTCATTGGATTTGATTGACAGCAGCGGGAGCCAATGGCATGGCGAGAATGACGGGGGATCGCGCCCTCTGAGATTCGGGGCTCAGGTAAGTAAAACGGGGGCTCGGGGGGGCAGTGACTGCAAGGTGTTTTTTCACCTTAATGCATAGGATGCATTAAGGTGACAAAACACAAACGTTTACAACCCCTTTAAGAGAGACTGTAAAATTTCATTCAATCATATCTGAACACTTTTACCATCATAAAAAAAAAACAATCTGTGAGAATTCACAAAGCATATTTGTTAAATATTCATTAGTGATGTCAAATATCCCTATAAAACACTTCTATGTATTGTGCTAAATTCTGCCATTATCATAATATTTTCTTTCAACATGATTTAGTTATTGCAAGTATACATGACTATACCTGATAATTGGAGCATTATGCGGCGTACACACGATCGTTTTTCATGCCATTTTTTTTTTCATGTTTCCTCTCAAGCCTGTCTTGCGTACACACGATCATTTTAAAAAACGTTCAAGCAAAGTGCAGTGACGTACAACACGTACGACGGCACTATAAAGGGGAAGTTCCGTTCGGATGGTGCCACCCTTCATGTTAGTAAAGTTTGTTGAGCAGGGATGAGCCGAACACCCCCCTGTTCGGTTCGCACCAGAACCTGCGAACAGACAAAATGTTCGTGTGAACTTTAGAACCCTATTAAATACAATGGACTCGAACGTTCAAAATCTAAAGTGTTAATTATAAAGGCTAATATGCAAGTTATTGTCCTAAAAAGTGTTTGGGGACCTGGGTCCTGCCCCAGGGGACATGAATCAATGCAAAAAAAAAGTTTTAAAAACGGTCGTTTTTTCGGGAGCAGTGATTTTAATAATGCTTAAAATGAAAAAATAAAAGTGAAATATTCCTTTAACCACTTCTCTACTGTGCACGGAAACCCCCTTCCTGCCCAAGCCATTTTTCAGCTTTCAGCGCTGTCACACTTTGAATGACAATTGCGCGGTCGTGCGACGTGGCTCCCAAACGAAATTTGCGTCCTTTTTTTCCCACAAATAGAGCTTTCTTTTGGTGGTATTTGATCACCTCTGCGGTTTTTATTTTTTGCGCTATAAACAAAAGAAGAGCGTCCAGTTTGGAAAAAAAACACTATTTTTTACTTTTTGCTATAATAAATACCCATTTCTTTTTTTTCAAATAAAATTTTCCTCAGTTTAGGCCGATACGTATTCTTCTACATATTTTTGGTAAAAAAAAAATCGCAATAAACACGTATTGATTGGTTTGCGCAAAAGTTATAGCGTGTACAAAATAGAGGATAGATTTATAGCATTTTTATTTTTTTATTTTTTTCTTAGTAATGGCGGCGATCTGCGATTTTTTTATTGTGACTGCGATATTGCGGCGGACACATCGGACACTTTTGACACATTTTTGGGACCATTCACGTTTATACAGCGATCCCTGCTATAAAAATGCATTGATTACTGTATAAATGTGATTGGCAGGGAAGGGGTTAACCACTAGGGGGCTGGAAGGGGATAAATATGTTCCCTCAATGTGTTCTTATTGTGGGGGGAGGGGACTGACTGGGGGAGGTGACCGAAGGTTGTCCCTATGTACAAGGGACACACCATCGGTCCCCTCTCCCTCACAGGACGTGGATCTCTGTGTTTACACACAGAGATCCACTTTCCTGCTCGTTTCCCGGGCAATCGCGGGTGCCCGGCGGCAATCTCGGCCACCGGGCACGCGCACCGGGGCCTTGTGAACGCGGTGGGCGCGCGCACCGCTGGCGGCAAGCGCGTGCCTCGTAGCTCGTTTTAAAGGGAGGACGTCATATGACGTCCTCCCAGAACGAGAGTATCCTCCGCCCGCCGTCAATTGACAGTGGGCGGGGGACAAGTGGTTAAATTTTGTACCTGGGGGGTGTGTATGATATGCATGTGAAGTGGCGCATGTTTCCCGTGCTTAGAACTGTCCCTGCAAAAAATGTCATTTTTGAAAGAAAAGAAGTCATTTAAAACTCCCTCGCGGCTATTAATGAATTGTCAGCTCCCGGCAATACATACAAAAGTCATTGATAAAAAAAAAAAAAAAAGCGTGGGGGTTCCCCAGAATTCAATTACCAGGCCCTTCAGGTCTGGAATGGATATTAAGGGGAACCCCGCCGCAAATTTTAAAAAAAATTGACGTGGGGTTCGCCCAAATATCCATTACAGGCCCTTCAGATCTGGCATGGATTTTAAGGGGAACGCCACCCCAAATTTAAAAAAAAATGGCGTGGAGTCCCCCTAAAAATCCATACCAGACCCCTTATCCGAGCACGCAACCTGGCCGGCCGCAGGGGAAAAGGGGGGGACGAGAGAGCGCCCCCCCCCTCCTGAACCGTACCAGGCCACATGCCCTTAACATGGGGAGGATGTCCCCATGTTGATGGGGACAAGGGCCTCATCCCCACAACCCTTGCCCGGTGGTTGTGGGGGTCTGCGGGCGGGGGGCTTATCGGAATCTGGAAGACTCCTTTAACAAAGGGGACCCCCAGATCCCGGCCGCCCCCTATGTGAATTGGTAAGGGGTACATTGTACCCCTACCATTTCACGAAGAAAGCGTAAAAAAATGTTTAAAAAAACACACAAACACCTTGAAAAAGTCCTTTATTTTAAAAAAAAACATTCCAGCGGTGAAATCCAGTGTCCCGCGGCGATCCCGATGTCCAGCGCTGTCCTTCATTGGTTGTGCCTGAGCGGACCTGATGGGGAACTCCCTCTCAGTATTTTAAATGTATAGACCCGCCCCTTCTAAAGTTCCCCATCAGGTCCGCTCAGCGGACCAAAGTGAGAGCAGTTCCCCATCAGGTCCGCCCCCTCGGTATGTCGGACCCGCCTACGTCATTGGCTTGAGCGGGGAACTTCCTTCACTGTGTAATTTAAATTTACATAGTGAAGGAAGTTTCCCCGCTCAAGCCAATGACGTAGGCGGGTCCGACATACCGAGGGGGCGGACCTGATGGGGAACTGCTCTCACTTTGGTAATACATGTATAGACCCGCCCCTTCTCATGTTCCGCATCTGGTCCGCTGAGCGGACCTGATGGGGAAATTTAGAAGGGGCGGGTCTATACATTTAAAACACTGAGAGGGAGTTCCCCATCAGGTCCGCTCAGGCACAACCAATGAAGGACAGCGCTGGACATCGGGATCGCCGCGGGACACTGGATTTCACCGCTGGAATGTTTTTGTTTTGTTTTTTTAAATAAAGGACTTTTTCAAGGTGTTTGTGTTTTTTTTTTAAACATTTTTTTACGCTTTCTTCGTGAAATGGTAGGGGTACAATGTACCCCTTACCAATTCACATAGGGGGGGCGGGATCTGGCGGTCCCCTTTGTTAAAGGGGTCTTCCAGATTCCGATAAGCCCCCCGCCCGCAGACCCCCACAACCACCGGGCAAGGGTTGTGGGGATGAGGCCCTTGTCCCCATCAACATGGGGACATCCTCCCCATGTTGAGGGCATGTGGCCTGGTACGCTCTCTCGTCCCCCCCCCTTTTCCCCTGCGGCCGGCCAGGTTGCGTGCTCGGATAAGGGGTCTGGTATGGATTTTTAGGGGGACTCCACGCCATTTTTTTTTAAATTTGGGGTGGAGTTCCCCTTAAAATCCATGCCAGATCTGAAGGGCCTGGAATGGATATTTGGGGGAACCCCACGTCAATTTTTTTTAAAATTTGCGGCGGGGTTCCCCTTAATATCCATTCCAGACCTGAAGGGCCTGGTAATTGAATTCTGGGGAACACCCACGCTTTTTTTTTTTTTTTTATCAATGACTTTTGTATGTATTGCCGGGAGCCGACAATTCATTAATAGCCGCGAGTCAGTTTTAAATGCATTTTTTTCTTTCAAAAATGACATTTTTTGCAGGGACAGTTTTAAGCACGGGAAACATGCGCCACTTCACATGCATATCATACACACCCCCCAGGTACGAAATTTAAAGGAATATTTCACTTTTATTTTTTCATTTTAAGCATTATTAACCACTTAAGCCCCGGACCATTTGGTAGCTAAAGGACCAGAGGTGAATTCAGAATTTTGCACTGCGCTGCTTTAACTGTAAATTGTGCGGACATGCAATGTTGTACCCAAACGAAATTTGCGTCCTTTTCTTCCCACAAATAGAGCTTTCTTTTAATGGTATTTGATTGCCTCTGCGATTTTAATTTTTTGCGATATAAACGGAAAAAGACCGAAAATTTTGAAAAAAAATGATATTTTCTACTTTTTGTTATAAGAAAAATCGAATAAACTCAATTGTAGTCATACATTTAGGCCAAAATGTATTCAGCCACATGTTTTTAGTAAAAAAAATGTCAATAAGCGTATATTTATTGGTTTGCGCAAAAGTTATAGAGTTTACAAACTAGGGTACATTTTCTGAAATTTACACAGCTTTAAATTTATGACTGCCTATCTCATTTCTTGAGGTGCTAAAATGACAGGGCAGTACAAAACCCCCCAAATGACCCCGTTTTGGAAAGTAGACACCCCAAGGAAATTGCTGAGAGGCATGTTGAGCCCATTGAATTTTTATTTTTTTTGTCCCAAGTGATTGAATAATGACTAAAAAAAAAAAAAAAAAAAAAAAATTACAAAAAGTTGTCACTAAATGATATATTGCGCACACATGCCATGGTTATATGTGGAATTTCACCCCAAAATACATTTTGCTGCTTCTCCTGAGTACGGGGATACCACATGTGTGGGACTTTTTGGGAGCCTAGCCACGTACGGGACCCCGGAAACCAAGCACCGCCTTCAGAATTTCTAAGGGCGCAAATTTTTGATTTCACTCCTCACTACCTATCACAGTTTCGAAGGCCATAAAATGCCAAAATAGCACAAAACCCCCCAAATGACCCCATTTTAGAAAGTAGACACCCCAAGGAAATTGCTGAGAGGCCTGTTGAGCCCATTGAATATATTTTTTTTTGTCCCAAGTGATTGAATAATGACAAAAAAAAAATAAAAAATTACAAAAAGTTGTCACTAAATGATATATTGCTCACACATGCCATGGTTATATGTGGAATTACACCCCAAAATACATTTTTCTGCTTCTCCTGAGTACGGGGATACCACATGTGTGGGACTTTTTAGGAGCCTAGCCGCGTACGGGACCCCGAAAACCAAGCACCGCCTTCAGGATTTCTAGGCACAAATTTTTGATTTCACTCCTCACTACCTATCACAGTTTCGAAGGCCATAAAATGCCAAAATCGCACAAAACCCCCCCAAATGACCCCATTTTGGAATATAGACACCCCAAGCTATTTGCTGAGAGGCATGGCGAGTATTTTACAGCTCTAATTTGTTTTTGAAAATGAAGAAAGAAAATATATATATATATTTTTTTTTTTCAATTTTCAAAACTTTGTGACAAAAAGCGAGATCTGCAAAATACTCACAATACCTCTCAGCAAATAGCTTGGGGTGTCTACTTTCCAAAATGGGGTCATTTGGGGGGGGGGGGGGGGTTTGTGCTATCTGGGCATTCCATGGCCTCCGAAACTGTGATAGGCAGTGAGAAGTGAAATCAAAAATTTACACCCTTAGAAAGCCTGAAGGCGGTGCTTGGTTTTTGGGGTCCCGTACGTGGCTAGGCTCCCAAAAAGTCTCACACATGTGGTATCCCCGTACTCAGGAGAAGCAACAGAATGTATTTTGGGGTGTAATTCCACATATGCCCATGACATGTTTGAGCAATATATCATTTAGTGACAACTTTGTGCAAAAAAAAAAAAAATTGTTGTTTTTCCGCAACTTGTGTCAACATATAAAATATTCCATGGACTCGACATGCCTCTCAGTATATAGCTTGGGGTGTCTACTTTCCAAAATGGGGTCATTTGGGGGGGTTTTGAACTGTTCTGGCATTTTATACACAACATTAGAGGAAGCTTACATCCACTCTTCTAACCACTTGAAGACAAAGCCCTTTTTGACACTTTTTGTTTACATGAAAACATTTTTTTTTGCAAGAAAATTATGTTGAACCCCCAAACATTATATATATTTTTAAAGCAAAGGCCCTACAGATTAAAATGGTGGGTGTTGCATTTTTTTTTCTACACAGTATTTGCGCAGCGATTTTTCAAACGCATTTTTTGGGTTAAAAAATACACTTTTTTTAATTTTAATGCACTAAAACACACTATATTGCCCAAATGTTTGATGAAATAAAAAAGATGATCTTAGGCCGAGTACATAGATACCAAACACGACATGCTTTAAAATTTCACACAAACGCGCATTGGCGACAAACTACATACATTTTTAAAAGCCTTTAAAAGCCTTTACAGGTTACCCCAGTAGATTTACAGAGGAGGTCTACTGCTAAAATGATTGCCCTCGATCTGACCTTCGCGGTGATACCTCACATGCATGGTGCAATTTCTGTTTACATATGACGCCAGACCGACGCTTGCGTTCGCCATTGGGCAAGAGCAGGGCAGGACAGGGGTGCTTTTTTTTTATTTATTTTTTTTTTTATTATTAATTTTGCTTTTTTATTTTATTTTTAAATTGTTCCTTCCAAGTATTTTTTTTTTTTTATCATTTTTATTGTTATCTCAGGGAATGTAAATATCCCCTATGATAGCAATAGGTAGTGACAGGTACTCTTTTTTTGAAAAAACTGGGGTCTTCTAGACCCTAGATTTTTCCTCTGCCCTCAAAGCATCTGACCACACCAAGATCGGTGTGATAAAATGCTTTCCCAATTTCCCAATGGCGCTTTTTATATCCGGGGGGGGGGCATTCCCTCCCACTGCTTGTAAAAGCAGTCCAGAGGCTAATTAGCCGCTAGGATTGCTTTTACATGAAAGCCGGCCGCAGGCTGAAAAGAATGATACCAAGAAGATACCTAAACCCGCAGGCATCATTCTGGTATAAACATTCAAAGTCCAGCAACATACCAGTACGTTGCTGGTCCTTGTTGGACATGTATTGTAATCTTTTTTTTTCATGCAGCCAGTTGGCTGAACGAAAAAAGAGATTGATCGGTGGGTATGCCCACCATTAGAATACCGCCCTTCATCCACCCACTTCCAATGATGGGCATACACGCACCATTTATATATGCCGAAGCATGGGGGCATCTTCCCGCAAAAAAGTTATGCCGCACACACATGGTCGGACTTTTCCACGGGCAAGCCTCCGTCGGAATTTCGACCGTATGTACGCGGCATTAGGAGCAAAATCGCTCCTCCGCCCCTGCTGCCCCAATGCTTCGGCATATTTGCTTTTTTTTTTTAACTGTGGTGGTGAAATCACCTCCTACAGCACTGGAGTCGCAGGGATCAGGCCTGTCTCTGCGAACGCTGCAGTTATGTGTGTTTTTGTTTTGCAAGTGACAGTGATCGATCGATACTGCACTTGGGTGGCCTGGGCTGGACGGAGGGGCAAAACGCAGGTGCTAGCAGGTATCTGGGCTGATTCCGCTAACACTGCGTTTTTGGGAACCCTAAACTGCTGGGGACGCTAGTATAGATCTGATCAGATCAGATATTGATCTGTTTAGATACTATACCACTAAGGGGGGTGTATGCTTCACGCGTGGGTGTTAGCGTTACTGGCACTAACCTGACGCTGCCTGGGGTGTGACGCAGACCCTCTCTGACGCTAAAACCTAATTGATATCACCCGCCGGGCGATCAGGGGGTTAAACCTTTATTGGGTTATATACACGGCGGGTGCCCTGACACTATAAAAAGCAAACTAACTAACCAGCGTCACCCGTAACACTTATATGGTGATCACTGGTGAAATGGATAACTAGGGGCAATCAGGGGGTTAAAACCTTTATTAGATAATATATGGGGGTACCTGACGCTATAAAAACCTGCGGCGAACCTAAAAAAAATTACCAGCTACCGATCTGCATCACCGACACTAAGACAGCGTTTAGAAAAACGATCGCTTAGTGACAGTGGTGATGGGGGTGAAAGGGTTACCTGGGGGGCGATCAAGGGGGTTAAACCTTTATTAGATAATATATTGGGGTACCTGACGCTATAAAAACATGCGGCGAACCTAAAAAAAATTACTGGCTACCGATCTGCATCACCGACACTAAGACAGCGTTTAGAAAAACGATTGCTTAGCGACAGTGGTGATAGGGGGTGAAAGGGTTACCTGGGGGGCGATCAAGGGGGTTAAACCTTTATTAGATAATATATTGGGGTACCTGACGCTATAAAAACCTGCGGCGAACCTAAAAAAAATTACCAGCTACCGATCTGCATCACCGACACTAAGACAGCGTTTAGAAAAACGATCGCTTAGTGACAGTGGTGATGGGGGTGAAAGGGTTACCTGGGGGGCGATCAAGGGGGTTAAACCTTTATTAGATAATATATTGGGGTACCTGACGCTATAAAAACCTGCGGCGAACCTAAAAAAAATTACTGGCTACCGATCTGCATCACCGACACTAAGACAGCGTTTAGAAAAGCAATTGCTTAGCGACAGTGGTGATAGGGGGTGAAAGGGTTACCTGGGGGGCGATCAAGGGGGTTAAACCTTTATTAGATAATATATTGGGGTACCTGACGCTATAAAAACCTGCGGCGAACCTAAAAAAAATTACCGGCTACCGATCTGCATCACAGACACTAAGACAGCGTTTAGAAAAACGATCGCTTAGTGACAGTGGTGATAGGGGGTGAAAGGGTTACCTGGGGGGCGATCAAGGGGGTTAAACCTTTATTAGATAATATATTGGGGTACCTGACGCGATAAAAACATGCGGCGAACCTAAAAAAAATTACTGGCTGCCGATCGGCATCACTGACGCTAAGACAGCGATCAGAAAAATGATCGCTTAGTGACAGTGGTGATAGGGGGTGAAAGGGTTATCTGGGGGGTGATCAGGGGGTTAAACCTTTATTAGGGGGGGTTAGGGGGCTACACTGGACCTAAGACTAAACTTTGGTGACACTTTTACAGTCACAAATGTCACTGATTGCAGTGATCACTAAATAAATGGTCACTGCAATCAGTGACACTGTGACTGGGGGCTGGGGGGGTGATCTGGGGGGTGATCTGGGGTGTCTGGGGGGGGCTGGGGGGGGGCGATTTATGTCCCTATGTGTCCTGGTGTCAGTGTAGTGTTGTGTGCACTGACCTGATGTCTTCTCTTGTACGGCGCTCGGAATATGTGAGCGCCGCACCAGAGATGACATCACTTCCTCCTGCTCCCTCTGTCTGACACAGACAGAGGGGGCATTTCCATTCGCCGGGAGCGATCGCGAGGGGGTGGCCAGAAACGAATGGCTGCCCCCTCATCCCGGAACGCTCCCGGACACTTAGCCACCGCTCACTGTACAGAAGGGGGGTCCGATTGGACCCCCCAACTGTACAAAGGCAATCACGTACACTCTACGTGATTGTGCCTGTCGGTGCCATTCTGCCGACGTATATATACAGTGAGTGGTCGTTAAGTGGTTAAAATCACTGCTCCCGAAAAAACGGCCGTTTTTAAAACTTTTTTTTGCATTGATACATGTCCCCTGGGGCAGGACCCGGGTCCCCAAACACTTTTTAGGACAATAACTTGCATATAAGCCTTTATAATTAGCACTTTAGATTTCTCCCATAGATTCTTCGAATTTGCCGCAAACACCTCAATTTGTTCGCTGTTCGGCGAACGGGCGAACAGGCAATGTTCGAGTCGAACATGAGTTTGACTCGAACTCGAAGCTCATCCCTATTGTTGAGCGACGATTCACGCTTTTCAGCCTCCTGCTTTTCAGTCTGTTACAGCGTGACGAATGAGCTATCTCCATTACAAATGCTAGTTTTACCAGAACGTGCGTTCCCGTCTCATACTTGATTCTGAGCATGCGCGGTTTTTTTCACCTCGTCAAAGCATATATACCATCGATTTTCACGACGTTAAAAAAAACGACATGAAAAACGACGTGAAAAAATATAGCATGTTCGAAATTTTTAATGGCCGTTTTTCACGTCGTTAAAAATGCTCTGGAGCATACACACGATCGGTTTTAGTGCCCATTTTTAAAAATGGCATTTTTAACGGCATGGACAACGATCGTGTGTATGGGGCATTAGAATCAATGATTTGTTATTTTCTGGCTTGGATTTCCATAAAAAATGCTTTATATCAACCTTTTCTATCTCTCCATCAGATTCCTCACTGCCGAGATCATTTGTGGCCTGCAGTCCTTTCATAAAAGGGGAATTGTACATCGGGATATCAAACCAGAAAACATTCTGCTCGATAGCAGTGGACATGTCAGAATCGCAGATTTTGGCTTATCGGAAACAGATGTGCATTCCTCTCATGCCCTGACGTCCATAGTCGGCACTCCAACCTACATGGCACCAGAAGTGAGTATTGGATCAATTTGCTTTTCCATTCTTCTTGTCAGTAAAGCAACCAGTAATGACTATTCTTTTTTTATATTTCTACAGCTCTATTTGGAAATGCCATATGGATTTGCTGCGGACTATTTCTCCCTGGGAGTTATAGTCTATGAGATGGCGACTGGAGAATATCCATTCTCCTCCTCGGACACCGTCCCGGGCACTGTCTCTGGGACTGTCTCGGGGAGTGTCTCAGACTCCGTCCTAGGCACCGTCTCAGGCACCGTCTCAGGCACCGCCTCAGGCACCGTCTCAGGCACCGTCTCAGGCACCGTCTCAGGCACCGCCTCAGGTACCGCCTCAGGCACCGTCTCTGGCACCGCTTCAGGCACCGTCTCTGATATCGACTTAGGCATCGGCTTATACATCGATGAGGTGCTCGCAGACTCAATCTGCAACGAATATCCAAGATTCCCTGACGATTTCAGCATGGATCTCATGGACCTCATAGCAGACAAAGTAAGTAAACATCATCTGAAGCCAGACAGAAAATGGCTATTTTATTAATATTTATTAAAGAAAAATTGCATAGTTATTACCTTTGTACCAATGTTAACCTTTGTTTTGTATATTATTATAGCTTCTATGCAAATCATCAAGCCTAAGAGAGATGCATGTTAAATATCTGCAAAGCCACCCATTTTTTAACGGCGTAGACTGGATGAAACTGAAGGCTGGGGAAGTAATCCCACCATTTGACTTGGAGACAGTAAGTATTTGAATCTTCTATATTCTGTGTGTGCATAAAAATTTCAAATGGAAAGGCTATTATTGTACATATTCTTCAATAATAATGTTTCTTCTCTTCACAGTTACCACCGATGGACCTGACGACAGAGATGATGATGGAGGAAATCATAGATCCTGACAATGAAGAACTGAAGCCTGAATTATCAGAAGAGGACCAGGAGCTTTATTGTGGGTTCTCTTTCACCAGCAAGGGATGGAGAGAAATACAAAGGCCATAGGTGCCATCAGCTCCCCCTGCAAAAGTTGCAGGACCATACATTTTTTTCCCCACACTATGGAAGAGGTGCAAGGCATGTGACCAGCCTAACACCAAGGACATCCTGGGGGGGGGGGGTCTCCTGGTGTGTTGGGTATTTTTTTTGGGCGTGTGCGTGACTAGCTATAAGGGGAGGCCAGTATTTTATTCAGATGTGCGTTGGATCACCTAAATGGGAGGTTGGAGGCTGGTATTGTTTTAGGCGTGTGTTGGACTGGCTATAAGGGGAGGTCAGAGGCCAGTATTTTATTCAGATGTGTGTTGCATCACCTAAAGGGTTATGCATGTGACCAGCCTGACACCAAGGACATCCTGGGGGGGTCTCCTGGTGTGTTGGGTATTTTTTTGGGCGTGTGTGTGACCGGTTATAAGGGGAGGTTGGGGGACAGTATTTTATTCAGATGGGTGTTGGATCACCTAAAAAGGAGGTTGGAGGCTGGTACTTTTTTAGGCGTGTGTTGGACTGACTATAAGGCGAGGTTGGAGGCCAGTATTTTATTCAGATGTGTGTTGGATCACCCAAAGCGGAGGTTGGAGGCTGGTACATTTTTAGGCGTGTGTTGGACTGGCTATAAGGGGAGGTCGGAAGCCAGTATTTTATTCAGATGTGTGTTGCATCACCTAAAGGGTTATGCATGTGACCAGCCTGACACCAAGGACATCCTGGGGGGGGTCTCCTGGTGTGTTGGGTATTTTTTTGGGCGTGGGTGTGACCGGCTATAAGGGGAGGTTAGGGAACAGTATTTTATTCAGATGGGTGTTGCATCACCTAAAGGGTTAGGTTGGAGGCTGATATTTTTTTAGGCGTGTGTTTGACTGGCTATAATGGGAGGTCGGAGGCCAGTATTTTATTCAGATGTGTGTTGGATCACCTAAAGGGGAGGTTGGAGGGCAGTATTTTTTTTTTTTTTGCCATTTAGCACTAGTTGTGTGCAAACCAGCAATAATATATTGACTGGAATAATATGACATTACTCTCACAATAAATGGTAAAAATAAGTGCTGGTGACTTTCCAAACTTTAAAAAAACACAATCCATTGTGTATCACTATGAGCACCCAAGATTTAGAATAGATTATGCGATGTGTCACTGTGATCAAGTGCAAGCCATAAAGTATCTGTGGGAGTGCTGTGTAACAAATGTTTGTTTGCAAATATATGCAACAAAAACCTCTGTTTTATCAACATTTTAGCACTAGTTTAGCTGCTAAATCTATTTATTGCCATAAATGTCTCAATTTGGAAATGACGTTAGAGTAGAGTTAGGGACCGCACTTTGCAGAGGGGCCTTGACGTGGCAGTGCGGCTTCACATATATTTGCAAATATGCATACAATGTAAACCTAATACAAATTGTTGAAACTGTTTATACTTGTTTTATTATGCTGGCTAGCTGGTAAGTGTGCTAGGGAATTTTGTATTGTATTGTTCTGTGAACTGCCATACTTAAAGTGTAAGCTCACCTTTACAGAAAAATCTGTAAGGTGAACTTACACATGACCCCCTCCTCACCCTCCCTGTCCCGCTGACCTGTAGCGTGGCAATCTCCCGTTCTGAGCCCCGGTATAGCCGCCTCACCGGATCGGGGCTTAGAAATCCCCTCGACATTCTCTCTACTTCTTCCCCGCTGACAGGACAGGCTATGCGGGATCTGATTGGTCGGCGCTGCCCATGTGACGGCGCCGACCAATTAGAATTCTCGGAAAACATCCCTCCTGACAGGGGACGTTTTGGAGAGCCGAGGGGATTTCTAAGCCCCGGTTCAGTGAGGGCTCACCATGGGAGATCGCCAAGCTGCAGGTCAGTGAGACAGGGGGGGTGGGTCCTGTTTAACCACCTCAATACAGGGCATTTTCACCCCCTTCCTTTCCAGGCCAATTTTTAGTTTTCAGCGCTGTCGCACTTTGAATGACAATTGCGCGGTCATGCAACACTGCACCCAAATTACATTTTTGTGTTTTTTTCCCCACAAATAGAGCTTTCTTTTGGTGGTATTTTATCACCTCTGCGGTTTTTATTTTTTGCGCTATAAACAAAAGAAGAGTGACAATTTTGAAGAAAACACAATATTTTTTTCATTTTTGCTATAATAAATATCACAATTTTAAAAAAATAATACATTTTTTTCCTGTTTAGGACGATTACGTATTCTTGTACATATTTTTGGTAAAAAAAAATGCAATAAGTGTATATTGATTGGTTTGCGCAAACGTTAGAGCGTCTACAAAATAAGGAATAGAATTATGGCATTTTTATTTTTTTTATTTTTTTTTACTAGTAATGGCAGCGATCTGCGATTTTTATTGTGACTGCGACATTGCGGCGGACATATCGGACACTTTTGACACATTTTTGGGACCATTTACATTTATACAGCGATCAGTGCTATAAAAATGCATTGATTACTGTATAATGTGACTGGCAGGGAAGGGGTTAACACTAGGGGGCGATCAAGGGGTTAAATGTGTATCCTAGGGAGTGCTTCTAACTGTAGGGGGCGAGGACTCACAAGGGGAGGAGACCGATCTGTGTTCCTCTGTACTGGGAACACACATTGGTCTCCTTACCTCTGACAGGACGTAGGTCTGTGTGTTTACACACACAGATCCACGGTCCTGCTGTGATCGTGGGCAATCGCTGGCATGCGCACCGGGTCCAGAGCGATTCCGCGGGTGCGTGCGCGCCCCCTAGACGGCCGGGAAGTCCAGGACGTCATATGACGTCCACCCAGGATGGGAGATCCCATCTGTGGACGTAATTTGACTATAGGCGGGATGTGAAGTGGTTAAGTGATGTGTGCCTTCATCTATGGTTCTTGCTGCCATCCACTGCCTCAGCCATCCAGCCCAGCTCTGGTGACGCACCTGCCGCACACACCTCTGCGACCAACGGAAGATCTTGCAGGCACTTTTACCCCACCGCGCTCTCATAGCCACTGTGGCAACTCCTGTGGCCCTTGAGTCGGGGCTGTGTGAGAGGTCTCCCTCTACACGTCAGGCTTTGCCACAAGGTATGTGACAGGGTCATAGATTGGGGTTCTCCCAGACTGCAAGCAGAGTCCTGGTCCCTGGAAGAGATAGCAGACTGGTCGTTCCACAGCAGCTCGGAGGAGGAATGGGAGATAGAAGGATCCCAGGTCTAGGAGAGCCAGTCCGAGGTGGTAGATGTGCCAGATCTGGCTATGGAAGCTAAAGAAACTGCAGGAACCCCCATCAGCAACAGACAACAATTATGTGCCACTTTGTGTTGGTCTATCACATAAAATCTCAATAAAATACATTTAAGTTTTTGGTTGTAACATTACAAAATGTGGAATATTTCAATACTTTTTCAAGGCACTGTATATAGCAAAAAATAAAAAACCCAGTGGTGATAAAACACCACCAAAAGAAAGATTTATTTGTGTGAAAAAAATGATATAAATTTATTTTGTGTACAGTGTTGAATGACCGCACAATTACCAGTTAAAGTGACAGTGCTAAATAGCAAATTGGTCATGAAGGGGATAAAACCTTCAAGAGCTCAAGTGGTTAAAAGCTTCAATAATGGGCGTGTGCATGGGGTGTGCCAGCTGTACATGGGCACCCCCTAATCACCCTATACCTCCTGTACTAGTAAACAAAACGAAATTTAAAAAATAATGAAATAAAACAAATTTTTCCAATCTGCACAGGTGTACCATAATTAGGGCTGGAGAGCTGCTGTTTCAGCAGAAAATGAGTGAAAAAACGCTTGTAAAATGCTCAAGTCTCATGTTCTCAGGCATTTTTATTGAAGTCTATGGGGCCAAAAGCTTGTAATCTGCCAAAAAGAGTGACAGGCAATTTGCTTCAGGCGACAGAATGCTCAGAGGTTTACAGGAACCATTGAAATTAATGGGATTTGGCTTGTTTTAGAGCTACAAGCTTCAAGCATGAAAATCTGGTGTGAACAGGGCCTTAGTGGTTCAAAAAAAAAACATCTGATCACATCGATCTTGGGCAGAGGAGAGATCTAAGGTCTACAGAGTACCTATTGCTACCACATAGGATAGTTATATTCCCTGTGATATGGATAAAAGTGATCAAAAAATAAAATTTAAAGAGACAGGGCAAAAAAAAAAGTAATAAATAAATAAATAAAAAATAGGATGCCTTGGGTGGTTACTCACGAGCAAAGGTGAACTCATACGTCGGTCCCGCAAGTGCACAAACAGCGACCACACATGTGAGGAATCACCACAAACATCAGATCATGGGCAATAATTCTAGCACCAGACCTCCTGTGTAATTGTAGTGTGGTAACCTGTAAAGGCTTTTAAAGCTTTGTATATATAAAAAAAAGAACACCCGAGCTGTCTCTAACAATGACACTAACAAACTAATAATTAAGGGGGACACTGCAGCAGGCACCTAAAGGTCTGATCCTAAAAGACAGTGATAATATGATAAAAGTGATGGTGACTGCGCTGTGATGTGAGGAGAAGGGCTAAGTGAAAGGGCCGAGAAATTAGTCTACAGGCCAAGGGTGAAATAAATAATATGTGACTAAATAAATATCATGGGTAGAAAATATGTGACATCAAAAAATATAAATAATGACCAACCAAGGTGGTAGGTAAACATACCACGCATGACATAAAGTGATAACAAGATAGATAACCAAAAAGGTATGTGTATCGTATCAAAGATACTAAAAATAATAAACCATAAAACTTGGTGGCCCAATGCACGGGCACGAAATATATGTTAAAGTCTATAGGTCCACAATCCAGTGCCAAAAGTCCAAAAGACAGGTGAAAAATCCTGTGTAAGGAAAGTCCTGTCACCACGGAAATACTAGCGTACTTAGGACAATCTTCAGTGCAAACCACCTCAGTGCTCACATGCAGCTTACCTCACAGCTGTAGAATAACCAGCATGGATAAATACTCATTGGGGGTGACAATATAATAATCCTCTCCTTTAGATGGTGGAAATGTTTTCACTCATAAAGATGCATGTGGATGCATAAGCATGAAGGAAAAAAAATATATAGCGTAACTCTGTAACTATCAGGCATGGGAGAGATAGCTGAGGTGCATAGTATCAAACTCACTTAGATAAAGGGAGCATAGGCGTTGATCCATGAGCGCCGAACTCGTATGTCCCAGCTGTGTATTCTCAGTATGCTTGGATCTCCCTGGTCTCGATGGTCAGTGACTCATGTTGTGCCGGTATTGATGAAAGGAAATACACATAGCATAAACCAGTAAAAACTGGGCGCATTTATTGAAAATAAAACATAGGAAAACAACTCACATAAAACCGCTGACAGAGGGCATAGGAAAATGTTGACCCATTGATTTTATGGGAAACACAAAAAGTATATATGAGAGGTAGGCTGATAGAAGAAAAGGCCAAGAGGAAAAAAACAAGACAGGCCCAGAGACAAATTTTATTAGAAGAGATCCAGGATCTAGAACAAAAGCATAAAGTAAGACAGGATGAACAAGTTCTAATAGCACTGACTGGGAAAAGGGAAAAATTAAAGGAGATTTTAGAACAAGAAACTAAATGGGTATTTAACAACTGGAGTAAGAGAAATTCTATGCTATGGGTAATAAACCAGGTAAATTATTAGCAAGGATAATTAAACCCAGAAACACACAGAATTTTATCCCACAGATGAAAAACAATAAAGGCGAGATGAGGCATTATGCTACGAAGGAGATCATAAAAGTTTTTCAGGATTATTACCAAAATCTATATAACGTAAATAAGGAACAGGTCCCATTAGAATTCCAGAATAGGAGTAGAAAAATTAAGGAATATTTAAAAAAGATCAAACTCCCAGAAATATCAGAAGAAGTAGGGAACAAGTTGGATACAGAAATATTGAAAGAGGAAATAACTCAAACTATTAAAAATATTAAAAAGGGCGAGAGCCCTGGCCCAGACGGGTATACCTCCCTTTACTATAAGAGGTATGTGGATATCTTATTACCGCATTTTCAGAAGTATATGAACTCCATTGGTGGAGGAAAGACAATGCGTGAGGAAGCGTTGGGGGCCCACATAGTTCTTAAAGGGAAGGAAGGGAAGGATCTTTCAGTATGCGCCAGCTATCGGCCTATATCCTTGATTAATGTTGATATTAAGATCTATTCAAAGATATTAGCGGAAAGATTAAAACCTTTAATGTCTGGAATAATAGAGAATGATCAGGCGGGGATTGTACCTGGGAGAGAGACAAGAGACGGGATTCTTAGGACTGTCCTTTTGATTCAAAAAGTTAAAAAACATAGGACCCCAACATTATTCTTGTCAGTCGATGCCGAAAAGCATTCGATAGACTATATTGGGAGTTTATGTTAGCAACTTTGAGGGGTATTGGTTTGGGGCCTAAGATGTTTAGCTGGATAGCCGCACTGAACTCTAAACCCTCAGCTCAGGTATGGGTAAATGGAGCCCTATCGGAGAGGTTTCCTTTGTTTAATGGGACCCGACAGGGTTGTCCGCTATCACCCCTTCTTTTTGTTCTATCTTTAGAACCATTGTTAGCAACCATACGAGCCAATCAGGAGATAGAGGGGGTTAAGGTGGATGGGAGGGAACACAAGATCTCTGCATTTGCTGATGACATGATGCTGTATATAACAAATCCTAGGAAATCACTACCTAGGATAATAGAGGAATATGAAAAGTATGGGGAGATTTCAAATCTAAAAATTAATAGAGAGAAGACTGAGATACTGAGTGTATCACTAGGTTCATCAGAGCGGAGAGATCTTGAGGACCTTTACCCATTCACCTGGAAACAGAGGGGGATGAAATATCTGGGTATTGTCCTATCAAATAGAGAAGGAGACCTATATGAAGATAATTATATTCCTTTGTTAACCACTTAAGCCCCGGACCATTTGGTAGCTAAAGGACCAGAGGTGAATTCAGAATTTTGCACTGCGCTGCTTTAACTGTAAATTGTGCGGACATGCAATGTTGTACCCAAACGAAATTTGCGTCCTTTTCTTCCCACAAATAGAGCTTTCTTTTAATGGTATTTGATTGCCTCTGCGATTTTTATTTTTTGCGATATAAACGGAAAAAGACCGAAAATTTTGAAAAAAAATTATATTTTCTACTTTTTGTTATAAGAAAAATCGAATAAACTCAATTTTAGTCATACATTTAGGCCAAAATGTATTCAGCCACATGTCTTTAGTAAAAAAAAATTCAATAAGCGTATATTTATTGGTTTGCGCAAAAGTTATAGCGTTTACAAACTAGGGTACATTTTCTGGAATTTACACAGCTTTAAATTTATGACTGCCTATCTCATTTCTTGAGGTGCTAAAATGGCAGGGCAGTACAAACCCCCCCCCAAATGACCCCATTTTAGAAAGTAGACACCCCAAGGAAATTGCTGAGAGGCATGTTGAGCCCATTGAATATTTTTTTTTTGTCCCAAGTGATTGAATAATGACAAAAAAAAATAAAAATAAATTACAAAAAGTTGTCACTAAATGATATATTGCTCACACATGCCATGGTTATATGTGGAATTGCACCCCAAAATACATTCTGCTGCTTCTCCTGAGTCCGGGGATACCACATGTGTGGGACTTTTTAGGAGCCTAGCCACGTACGGGACCCCGGAAACCAAGCACCGCCTTCAGGATTTCTAAGGGTGTAAATTTTTGATTTCACTTCTCACTACCTATCACAGTTTTGAAGGCCATAAAATGCCAAAATAGCTCAAAACCCCCCAAATGACCCCATTTTAGAAAGTAGACACCCCAAGGAAATTGCTGAGAGGCCTGTTGAGCCCATTGAATATTTTTTTTTTTGTCCCAAGTGATTGAATAATGACAAAAAAAAATAAAAAATTACAAAAAGTTGTCACTAAATGATATATTGCTCACACATGCCATGGTTATATGTGGAATTGCACCCCAAAATAAATTTTGCTGCTTCTCCTGAGTACGGGGATACCACATGTGTGGGACTTTTTAGGAGCCTAGCCGCGTACCTGACCCCGAAAACCAATCACCGCCTTCAGGATTTCTAGGCACAAATTTTTGATTTGACTCCTCACTACCTATCACAGTTTCGAAGGCCATAAAATGCCAAAATAGCACAAAACCCCCCCAAATGACCCCATTTTGGAAAGTAGACACCCCAAGCTGTTTGCTGAGAGGCATAGTGAGTATTTTACAGCTCTCATTTGTTTTTGAAAATGAAGAAAGAACATTTTTTTTTTCTTTTTTTTTTTCAATTTTCAAAACTTTGTGACAAAAAGCGAGATCTGCAAAATACTCACAATACCTCTCAGCAAATAGCTTGGGGTGTCTACTTTCCAAAATGGGGTCATTTGGGGGGGTTTTGTGCCATCTGGGCATTCCATGGCCTCCGAAACTGTGATAGGCAGTGAGAAGTGAAATCAAAAATTTACACCCTTAGAAAGCCTGAAGGCGGTGATTGGTTTTTGGGGTCCCGTACGCGGCTAGGCTCCCAAAAAGTCTCACACATGTGGTATCCCCGTACTCAGGAGAAGCAACAGAATGTATTTTGGGGTGTAATTCCACATATGCCCATGGCATGTTTGAGCAATATATCATTTAGTGACAACTTTGTGCAAAAAAAAAAAAAAAAAATTCTTTTTTCCGCAACTTGTGTCAACATATAAAATATTCCGTGGACTCGACATGCCTCTCAGTATATAGCTTGGGGTGTCTACTTTCCAAAATGGGGTCATTTGGGGGGGTTTGAACTGTTCTGGCATTTTATACACAACATTAGGAAGCTTACATCCACTCTTCTAACCACTTGAAGACAAAGCCCTTTTTGACACTTTTTGTTTACATGAAAACATATTTTTTTTGCAAGAAAATTATGTTGAACCCCCAAACATTATATATATTTTTAAAGCAAAGGCCCTACAGAATAAAATGGTGGGTGTTGCATTTTTTTTTTCTACACAGTATTTGCGCAGCGATTTTTCAAACGCATTTTTTGGGGAAAAAATACACTTTTTTTACTTTTAATGCACTAAAACACACTATATTGCCCAAATGTTTGATGAAATAAAAAAGATGATCTTAGGCCGAGTACATAGATACCAAACACGACATGCTTTAAAATTTCGCACAAACGCGCATTGGCGACAAACTACATACATTTTTAAAAGCCTTTAAAAGCCTTTACAGGTTACCCCATTAGATTTACAGAGGAGGTCTACTGCTAAAATTACTGCCCTCGATGTGACCTTCGCGGTGATACCTCACATGCATGGTGCAATTGCTGTTTACATATGACGCCAGACCGACGCTTGCGTTCGCCATTGGGCAAGAGCAGGGCAGGACAGGGGTGCTTTTTTTTTTATTTTTTTTTATTATTAATTTTGCTTTTTTATTTTATTTTTAAACTGTTGCTTCCATATTTATTTATTTATTTATCATTTTTATTGTTATCTCAGGGAATGTAAATATCCCCTATGATAGCTATAGGTAATGACAGGTACTCTTTTTTGAAAAAACTTTGGGTCTTTTGGACCCTAGATCTTTCCTCTGCCCTCAAAGCATCTGACCACACCAAGATCGGTGTGATAAAATGCTTTCCCAATTTCCCAATGGCGCTTTTTATATCCGGGGGGGGGGTCATTCCCTCCCACTGCTTGTAAAAGCAGTCCAGAGGCTAATTAGCCACTAGGATTGCTTTTACATGAAAGCCGGCCGCTGGCTGAAAAGAATGATACCAAGATGATACCTAAACCTGCAGGCATCATTCTGGTATAAACATTCAAAGTCCAGCAACATACCAGTACGTTGCTGGTCCTTGTTGGACATGTATTGTAATCTTTTTTTTCATGCAGCCTGTTGGCTGAACGAAAAAAAAAGATTGATCGGTGGGTATGCCCACCATTAGAATACCGCCCTTCATCCACCCACTTCTAATGATGGGCATACATGCACCATTTATATATGCCGAAGCATGGGGGCATCTTCCCGCAAAAGTTATGCCGCGTACACATGGTCAGACTCTTCCACGGGCAAGCCTCCGTCAGAATTTCGACTGTATGTACGCGGCATTAGGAGCAAAATCACTCCTCCGCCCCTGCTGCCCCAATGCTTCGGCATATATGCTTTTTTTTTTTTTAACTGTGGTGGCGAAATCACCTCCTACAGCACTGGAGTCGCAGGGATCAGGCCTGTCTCTGCGAACGTTGCAGTTATGTGTGTTGTGTTTTGCAAGTGACAGTGATCGATCGATACTGCACTTGGGTGGCCTGGGCTGGACGGAGGGGCAAAACGCAGGTGCTAGCAGGTATCTGGGCTGATTCCGCTAACACTGCGTTTTTGGGAACCCTAAACTGCTGGGGACGCTAGTATAGATCTGATCAGATCAGATATTGATCTGTTCAGATACTATACCACTAAGGGGGGTGTATGCTTCACGCGTGGGTGTTAGCGTTACTGGCACTAACCTGACGCTGCCTGGGGTGTGACGCAGACCCTCTCTGACGCTAAAACCTAATTGATATCACCCGCCGGGCGATCAGGGGGTTAAACCTTTATTGGGTTATATACGGCGGGTGCCCTGACACTATAAAAAGCAAACTAACTAACCAGCGTCACCCGTAACACTTATATGATGATCACTGGTGAAAGGGTTAACTAGGGGCAATTAGGGGGTTAAAACCTTTATTAGGTAATATATGGGGGTACCTGACGCTATATAAAAACCTGACGGCGAACCTAAAAAAAAATTACTGGCTACCGATCTGCATCACCGACACTAAGACAACGATCATAAAAACGATCGCTTAGCGACAGTGGTGATAGGGGGTGAAAGGGTTACCTGGGGGGCGATCAGGGGGTTAAACCTTTATTAGATAATATATGGGGGTACCTGACGCTATAAAAACCTGCGGCGAACCTAAAAAAAATTACTGGCTACCGATCTGCATCACTGACGCTAAGACAGCGATCAGAAAAATGATCGCTTAGCGACAGTGGTGATAGGGGGTGAAAGGGTTACCTGGGGGGCGATCAAGGGGGTTAAACCTTTATTAGGTAATATATTGGGGTACCTGACGCTATAAAAACCTGCGGCGAACCTAAAAAAAATTACTGGCTACCGATCTGCATCACCGACGCTAAGACAGCGATCAGAAAAATTATCGCTTAGTGACAGTGGTGCTAGGGGGTGAAAGGGTTACCTGGGGGGCGATCAAGGGGGTTAAACCTTTATTAGGTAATATATGGGGGTACCCGACGCTATAAAAACCTGCGGCGAACCTAAAAAAAAATACTGGCTACCGATCAGCATCGCCGACGCTAAAACATCGATCAGAAAAATGATCGCTTAGTGACCGTGGTGATAGGGGGTGAAAGGGTTACCTGGGGGGCGATCAAGGGGGTTAAACCTTTATTAGGTAATATATGGGGGTACCCGACGCTATAAAAACCTGCGGCGAACCTAAAAAAAATTACTGGCTACCGATCAGCATCATCGACGCTAAGACATCGATCAGAAAAATGATCGCATAGCGATGGCGGTGCTAGGGGGTGAAAGGGTTATCTGGGGGGTGATCAGGGGGTTAAACCTTTATTAGGGGGGGTTAGGGGGCTACACTGGACCTAAAACTAAATGTACTGACACTTTTACAGTCACAAATGTCACTGATTGCAGTGATCACTAAATAAATGGTCACTGCAATCAGTGACACTGTGACTGGGGGCTGGGGGGTGATCTGGGGGTGTCTGGGGGGGGCCTGGGGGGCGATTTATGTACCTATGTGTCCTGGTGTCAGTGTAGTGTTGTGTGCACTGACCTGCATCTTCTCCTGTACGGCGCTCGGTATATGTGAGCGCCGCAGGAGAGATGACATCACTTCCTCCAGCCTGTGTAAACAAGTACACAGGCAGGGGAAGCTCTCATTCGTCGGGAGCGATCGAGAGGGGGTGGCCGGAATCGAACGGCCGTCCCCTCATGCCGGATCGCTCCCGAAGGTAAAACGACCGCTCACTGTAAAGAAGGGGGTCCGATCGGACCCCCCAACTATACAAAGGCAATCACGTACATATACGTGATTCTGCCTGTCGGTGCCATTCTGCCGACATATATTTACAGTGGGCGGTCGTTAAGTGGTTAAATAAAATAAAATTAGAATTAAAGAGATACCCAATAGAAAAACTCTTGTGGTGGGGTAGAATCAACACAGTGAAGATGGTGATATTACCTAAAGCCCTGTACATGTTCCAAACTCTCCCGATTAAAATCCCGGATACATATTTTAAAGTATTAAGGAAGATAAAAAGGAAGTTTATCTGGAGAGAGAAGAAACCGCGTATATCAACTGAAAGTATGTCTAGTAGCAGAGAAGGGGGAGGATTAAACTTTCCAGATTTAAAAAGATACTACGAGGCAGCGGTATTAAAGAGGATATTAGACTGGTCCCATGGAACTAAATATCAGGGGAAAAAATGGGTAGAAGTTGAGGAGAGCCTGAGTATGAAAACACTAGGAAGACTGATATGGATACCAAAACAATACAGAGGCTTCACTCAAGAAACACCAGTAATAACAAAAGAAACTTTTAGAATCTGGGATAGAGTGTGCAAAGCAAAGAAGTGGCATTATAATAGTCCTCTGATGCCCCTCACGGGTTCGGACTATTTCCCTCCAGGGAAAGAGGGTGGTGCGTTCTTGCGATGGGCAACGGGGGATACATTAATACTGAAAGATGTATTGAAGGGGAACACTCTATGCCCGATTCTAGAATTACAAGAGAAATATAGATCAGAGAGGGGAGACAGTTGGAGATATAGACAAATCCAACATTTTGTAAAGGATATACCAAGACCCCTTCGATCGAGGAACAAGCTAAATGGATGAGAAAAACTTATAGAAGTAGGAGGAACAGGAAGACAGGGAATATCAATTATATATAAGATACTGACTCCCACAAGGGGACCTGAAGCATGTAAAGCATTAGGTAGTTGGGAAGTAGAACTAAATCAGACCATAACAATAGAGAAGAAGAGACAGATTTTAGAATATGTCCACTCTACGTCAGTAGAGGCATCTATAAAAGAGATGAATTACAAATTGTTAACCAAATGGTATTTTGTGCCAATGAAACTACACAGAATAAATAGGGAGGAGTCTCCTCTATGTTGGAGAGAATGTGGGATGGAAGAAACCCATGCCCACATTTGGTGGTTCTGCCCTTTGATACAAAAATATTGGAGGGACATACTAAATGCGATAAAGAGAATAAGTGGTCTGGAGGTAAAACTCGACCCATGGTACTGTTTGTTTCATAACACGGGGCTTACAAAGAATACGTATAGAAAGACTTAGTTTGATCCCATACTTGTTAAATGGGGCAAAGGCGTTAATTCAGAGGAAATGCAAGCAAAAGGAAGCCCCTACAATAAGTGAATGGAGAAGAGAGATAGATAGGATTAGTCTGATGGAGGAGTTGATGTCAAATCAAAACGAGACTAGGGAGATATGGAGTGTGGTTTGGAGGGGTGGAGGGAGGTCAGGGAATAAGAGATACATAGGGAGGGATAGAATTGTGTCTTATTTTTAAAAATGTTTTTTTTTTTTTTATTAGGCTTGGAAGTCCAAGCCTTCTGGATATATTTTACAAATTAAGGTATTATTAGAAATTATTTTCTAAACCAGTATGGGAATTTTTTTTTTTTCAGCACTATTAGATGATTGGGTGTACAGGAAGTTGTTAGGAATGTCCTTATTTCTGTATTAATTTTTGAGAATAAGGGAATAAGTCATTGGATAATTTTTTTGTCTTCAATGAGGGTACTTTAGACACTTATATATGAATCTTGGGGAGTAGATACCCCCCTCTTTCTCTATTTCACACCTCCCCTTTATTGCTGCTCACTTTTTTTTTTTTCTTCCTCTCTTTTTTCCTTTCTTTCTCTCTTCTCTCTCCTCTCTGCCTGCCTCCCCCTTCCCCTTCCCCCCTCCTCTCTCCACCTCTTTTTCATATCCCTTCCATCATACTGCTTCTTCATAATATCTCTGTACCCCTTCGCTAAGGAGGCAACTTACCAAATTACCAAATGAATTGACTAAAAATATTAGTTTATATAATTCCATAAATGGACATATCATATGGGGTAGGATAGATGGATTGACTATGAAACAATGCTAAGTAAAGATATTTAGATGGGGGGAAAAAAAGCCAAGACCATATAAATGTTTTAAAGTGTTTTGTAATAATTTTAATGTATGTATAATGTACGTAAATGTTTTCTATATATATATGAAAAAAGATTAATAAAGAAAAGTTAAAAAAATAAATAAATAAATGTTACAAACAGGATTTAATAAGGTCCCCGTTGCTGGCTATCAATCTGGGATAGAAGCTTCACATCACAAATGAACAGTTCAGATACAATTTGATTTCCATGTCGGGTCAGGTAGAAGATTGAAGGAGGAAACCAACACGTTTTGCCCATCACCACCCACTTTGCCAGGGCTAAGCTAGATAATAGATATGTGCGGTTCGTTTCATACCGAACTTTATTTCGTTATTCGCGCATTTGTGAGGTCAGGCACTAATGTGGATGAGAAAGCGTGGCTCGCAGTCTCCGCTCTAATTCAACCTCAAGGTGTTCTATCGGGTTGAGGTCAGGACTGTGCAGTCCAGTCATGTTCCTCCACCCCAATCTTGCTCATCCATGTCTTTATGGACCTTGCTTTGTGCACTGGTGTGCAGTCATGTTGGAACAGGAAGGGGCCATCCCCAAACTGTTACCACAAATTTATGAGCATGAAATTGTCCAAAATGTCTTGGATACTGTGCAGGGGGGGGCTGTGTACTGTGTTAGTGGTCTGTATACTATGCAGGGGGTCTGTGCACTATGCAGGGGGTCTGCGTACTGTCTAGAGGGCTGCGTACTGTGCAGGGGGTCTGTGTACCGTGCAGGGGGTCTGTGTATCGTGCAGGGGCCTGCATATTATGCAGGGGGTCTGTGTACTGCGCAGGGGGCTGTGTACTGTGCAGGGGGACTGTGTACTGTGCAGGGGGACTGTGTACTGTGCAGGGGGTCCGTGTACTGTGCAGGAGATCTGTGTACTGTGCAGGGGATCTGTGTACTGTGCAGGGGATCTGTGTACTGTGCAGGGGATCTGTGTACTGTGCATGGGGCTGTGTACTGTGCAGGGGGCTGTGGACTTAAAGTTAAAGTAAGCTGCTGGACGGCTCTACACTGCTCTCTACCACTATGCTAAGGATGGACACATGCCACAGATGAGGACTCCTGATTTTATCATGTTTTTTAACACTCAACAACCTTGTAAGTGCTTTTAACCCCCTGTGCACTGTATTCAATTTTGCATACTGCACTTTCTTTTCCTTTTTTATATCTTCAGAGTTGCGTCTACTCTAACCAAAGTGCTGCCAGAAGCACCATCTCATCACTATCATCCCTCTGACCAGCTATCCACCTCCACCAGAGCACCCTTATCTCCTCTCCGGTCTGTGTACTGCGCAGGGGGCCTGTGTACTGCGCAGGGGGTCAGTGTACTGCGCAGGGGGTCAGTGTACTGCGCAGGGGGTCAGTGTACTGCGCAGGTGGGCTGTGTACTGCGCAGGTGGGCTGTGTACTGCGCAGGTGGGCTGTGTACTGCGCAGGGGGCCTGTGTACTGCACAGGGGGTCAGTGTACTGCGCAGGGGGTCAGTGTACTGCGCAGGGGGTCAGTGTACTGCGCAGGGGGGCTGTGTACTGCGCAGGGGGGCTGTGTACTGCGCATCCCTCCTGCCGGGCCATCGTCTTCTCCTGGAAGGGGGGGCAGGAGTGGGCGAGGGAATCTAGTGGCTATAGCAGCCGTAATCACAAGAGAATCCAGCAGGCTGGTTGTACCCAAGTTACTGATTGATCAACTTGGTACATTCATATTGTCCATTAATGATTTTATTCTCGGCCAGTTTGTACTGAACCAGCTGAGATTTGAACCATGTGTAGTGGGTGGTTACATTTAGGGGGAAGCATCTGAGTGGTAGCCAGGCTCAGGTGTACCAATTGTTAGATCTCATTGACCATTTTTATCCCTGGGGGACAGTACTGGTGGTTAAGTTCACTGGGGCCTATAGGTGGCGCTGTTGCCGTGGGTCCCGGGTTGAACTGCAGTACGAGGTTGTGTCCTTTTTGTCCCCTCTCGGCAGTAGTTCGGCGGGGCGGGGAACCTGCTGTGCCTGTCGGGAGAGGATATAAAAGGGGGCGGCCATCTTCCAGAGGGGTCGTTGGTTCCGCGCTCAGGCACCTGAAGCCTGGGTGCGGGTGTGTCGCCTCCGGATGCCCTAGGCCCGGAGGCCTGTCGGGTGGTCTCTGGGTGCTCTAGGCCCAGAGATGGAGCTGCTGTTCCATCTCAGACACCTTCAGTCTGGGGTGGGCCCGAGGCCCAGCACCTTCGACTGGGTCCCACAACGGATCGAGGGATCCTAGGGTGCCCCCTGGAAGTGGGTGCCCGAATCTAGAACGAGGAGGCCAGGGAGGTGACCCTTCCCGAAGACCCGGCGCGGTATCACTGGTGACGATGGGGCCTCTGGTAACTCTCTGGATGGATGTCCTTTGCCTGACAGGGGTCAATACTTTTAGAAGGTAATCCACGTTCTCATGGTCTGTGGCAGAGACCCATCGTGAATTCAGTCGGTGGCAGAGACCCAACAACCGGGCCTGTGGCAGAGGCCCTATTCACCTGGTCTGTGGCAGAGACCCCTCATCTAAGTTTGTGCCTGGACCTCCTCCCACCTTATCTGACCTGTGTTTGTCTCAGGGAGAAAAAAAAATTTAGTTTTTGGATTTGCAATGGCCGGTTCCTTTTTAGGGTAGCCGACCTTGCAATCTCAAATAATATTATTATTAATTTATTAATTATTATTTATTTATAATATAGTATTGATTTATTCACAAATAATCATTATTCACAATATATGCAATATATGGCATATTTCATATATGCAATAATTTTTCACTGCACTTAATATCAGAATCTTACAGAAAGCATGTGGAGCGTTTTTTTGCTATAAGGGGCTTTTTACATGCTTTTTTTTTTTTTTTTGTAATTGAGATTCATATAATTCATTAATTTTGTATTTTTATAACTATTTATTTTTAATATATTGTGCTGAAATAATTCTAATCACAATTTCACTTATTTACATTGATATTATACACATTCATACACCATAGGTGCCAGGATGGCCCAATGTCATTGGTCACTATGATACAATATGTAGATAATTTCATGTTTTTATATATTTTGGAGACATATTATTTTGCTTTTCAGCTATTTATTGTTTCTTTTTATCCTCTTTCATCTCACTTATTTTCACATGTGTACGCAAACACATTTTTAATTTTATAGGAGTAATTTTTAATTTATGTTCTCGTTCTCAGGGATGGACATGTTGTTTTGCCAGTAGTTTGGATGGTGGGTATTGACTCACGCTCAAGATCCAGATCGAGGCTAAGGATTTATGGTCTCGTGTTTCCATCTTTTCTTGTCAGTTTTTAAACTAAGGGCAACCTTACAAATAGTCCATAGATACGAACGCGGTTTTCCATCACTTAAGATGGCGGCCACATATTCATGTCCGGACCCCATAACGAGGTCAGATACTATATAATGTGGTGATTCAGCTCGCTACCCGTCCCTTATTGACAATGTCTATGATGACGAAACGCGTCTAAGGGGGTACGTGCTGACGTCACCACGCTCGTTAGGACGGGAGTTTGCTCGTAGCCGGCCGGCTTTCATTTTGATCGTTTTACTGCTTACCGAGTAACTGTAATTTTAAATCTCTTAATAAACTGTTGTGGCGATATCACACTATCGGTCCCTATTTTGTTTTTTTGGATATAACCTCTGTATGGGCCCCACGGAGCTATCATAATTGCGAGGATCGTTGATTGATCCACCTGTTAGAATCAGATCTGTGAGAGTGACATCCACATCCCTCCAGCCATCTACTAGCCTATGATCAATACACTGCATAAAGCTTGGATTATTCTGGTAAGCAGACTCTGTGTAAGGTGGCGGTTTTCACACACTGGTGGATGTGTTCCATGAAGGCTGTCTATTAACAAGGTTTTTTTCACAATTATATCTGGTGAGGAGACCCCATATATGGTGATGGTTCACGATAAATAGAGGCCACACACTGGGTGCTGTTTTGTCTTTTCCATCCCATACTTTTTACATAACATAGAGACATTTCATGTAGCAGGATTACGCTATGTGTTTTTCTTTGTTTTGTTTTTTTATTCCAAAAATTTGCTTCCTTGGATACACGTACCAACGCATTCTGTGGAGCCATCCCCCCATTGCTGCTATTCACTTTCATTGGAGGAATTGACACTGGTGTGTCAAACAAAGGCCTAGGCTGGGCTATAGCCATTTGTCTATATTGGCTTATCATCTGGTAAGCATATACCTTGATAAGATCTGCCCAGACATCTATGACAAGCACAGTGCCTTTTGCTGTTTGCGTTGGTTTTGTCATTACTTTTGTTCTATAAGGACTTTATATCTTTGGACTTTATTAATTAACTTTTTACCCATAGCGCAATTTTTTCCATTCTGTGTTTGTCTCAACCCGTCTGCTCTAAAAGAGACTGTTTATTGTGCAAGAAGGAATAAACAAGTGTTGGACCTTTCAGTTGGTGTGGAAAGTTGCTTACTGGGGAAAGTTAAAGACTTGTTCTGGTTACTGCAGAAACGAGGTCAGCACTGGAGGCCTTTTTACACCAGTTGCAAGCAGGTCCGAGAAACTAACACCGCTCAATCTCCCTATTCAGGAGGGTACGGGCTTGTGGTGCAGTGTGCCTCATTCTTTTCCTGCGGAGGAGCCAAGCAGAAGAAAAGCAGGTAAAGTCTGGGGTTGGTGCGCTACACGTAGGGGAAAGGAAAAACGTACCGCTCAAAAGCTTGAGAATTCACCAAATAGCTGCTTCCGCCCGGTCACTCACACAGGTGCTGGCTCTGCACTGATGCATGGGAGAAAAAGAAACCCTGGACTGCCGCACTCTGTATAGACAGTTATTTATTCCAAAATTTCAGGTAAAAAATCCAAATTCAAAATAAATCCATAAATCCAAAACAACAAATGCAGATAGTGTGCATGCAGGGAAGGGTGGCTAACGCGTTTCACGTCACGAATTGACGCTTACTCATAGCTAAGGTGTGTGGGAATCAATAGAGGTATAAATGAAAAATAAAGTAACTTTACACCAATCAGTACTGAAAGAACACAGCTGACTGGGATAACCTTATGTTTGATTCCGACACTCCCAAGAAAGGGTGAGGGGGGAAGGGAATAGCACTCTTTTGAAGACCATTCACAAAAATACAAAATTACAAAATGTGTATAAATTATAAACTAAACACTTAATGCTTAAACATAGACACACCAAAGTGTGTCTATATATTATTTAAAGTGAATGAATATGACAGTGATAAGTATGAATGTCAATTAATTAAGTTCAAAAAATGAACGAAAAAATCTTTTTAAATGAAAAAATAAATGAAAAGTGAAAATGTTTTTTGGAGATGGTGAGCCATAGATGTAAATATATTCATGTATGTGAAATAATTATTATGTGATATTCATGTGAATTGAAATAATAATAATAGTAATTTACAAATACTCCAAAAAACCATAATGATGAATTAATTAATAAATAATAAATAATACAATTTAAATGCACAAAATGTGCACAATGCGTGCTACTGCCAAACAGACTGTGTGACAATTACATAGGGAAATGTGAAGAATGATAAAAATGAATAAATAAATGATAAGTGATCATGAAGGAGATATATGTGTGTGTATAAAGTGTAAAAAAATGTCCATATATGAATGTCTATAAATGTGCTATATAACATAATATAATCCACCTTGTAATGGGTCAATGGATATAATACAATATGCCATAGAACAAAATAAACATGGATAAATCAATAAAATTTAAATAAATATCATGTGTGAATATATGCATTTACCGGAGACACATGTCTCTCCTGTATGCACACATGAACCTTGGACTTTCAACTTTAAACATAAACATAAATAAGAAATGTGTAATAAATGAGTATAAGAATGTACAAAGATATGCACGATAATATACAATAAAATCATGCAAGGGGGTACATGAAAATGTGTGTAAGGAAATTCGGATGTTCAGATCCATATAGGAAAATGGTATTGAACCACACACAATCTAGCTATCACTATCTAGCAGGATGACCGAGCATCTTTGCATAGATGCACCCTCATCTCTGCGGTTTAAGATGTAAACCCAATATTCAAATAATGATAAAATCATGATATTAACCTTAATTGTCAAGGGAATCTGTTAAAATAGTGTGTATGCACATGTCAATCACCGCACTTATCCAAAATTAAAAATTAAATAATATATGAACATATAAAAGTGTGCATGGTGGCCGGGCATGTGCATAGACACTATGGTACCTAAGTACTGGAAGCCGATGCTCATAATCACGGAATTTCAAATATGTATTAAGAACGGAATTACTATTAGTTCGAGGACTGGTAGTTGATAATAGCTCGAAAATTGTCGTCGTGGTGTATGGGCATTTATAAAGAAACAAAAATGTAAAAAAATGTAAAAAAATATCAAAATATAATATCAAAAATTGAAAAAAATCAAAAGGATATTTTTATCCTATATAGATATATTACATTAGAGTTATGTCCATACAAACACGGCGACAAATGATTGGAGTAATTGGCCATCATTGGTTTGAAAAAATGAAAATAAAAATAAAAAATGTTTACAAATATGTGTTTACAAATATGTGTACACAAAGAGAAGGTAGATGTAAACAGAGGTAGAACAGATACAATGATGCTTGGCCTCACAATGATTGATCTCCAAAAATCCTCCATGGTGGAGTCCTCTGTGTACAGAGGACTCCACCATGGAGGATTTTTGGAGATCAATCATTGTGAGGCCAAGCATCATTGTATCTGTTCTACCTCTGTTTACATCTACCTTCTCTTTGTGTACACATATTTGTAAACACATATTTGTAAACATTTTTTATTTTTATTTTCATTTTTTCAAACCAATGATGGCCAATTACTCCAATCATTTGTCGCCGTGTTTGTATGGACATAACTCTAATGTAATATATCTATATAGGATAAAAATATCCTTTTGATTTTTTTCAATTTTTGATATTATATTTTGATATTTTTTTACATTTTTTTACATTTTTGTTTCTTTATAAATGCCCATACACCACGACGACAATTTTCGAGCTATTATCAACTACCAGTCCTCGAACTAATAGTAATTCCGTTCTTAATACATATTTGAAATTCCGTGATTATGAGCATCGGCTTCCAGTACTTAGGTACCATAGTGTCTATGCACATGCCCGGCCACCATGCACACTTTTATATGTTCATATATTATTTAATTTTTAATTTTGGATAAGTGCGGTGATTGACATGTGCATACACACTATTTTAACAGATTCCCTTGACAATTAAGGTTAATATCATGATTTTATCATTATTTGAATATTGGGTTTACATCTTAAACCGCAGAGATGAGGGTGCATCTATGCAAAGATGCTCGGTCATCCTGCTAGATAGTGATAGCTAGATTGTGTGTGGTTCAATACCATTTTCCTATATGGATCTGAACATCCGAATTTCCTTACACACATTTTCATGTACCCCCTTGCATGATTTTATTGTATATTATCGTGCATATCTTTGTACATTCTTATACTCATTTATTACACATTTCTTATTTATGTTTATGTTTAAAGTTGAAAGTCCAAGGTTCATGTGTGCATACAGGAGAGACATGTGTCTCCGGTAAATGCATATATTCACACATGATATTTATTTAAATTTTATTGATTTATCCATGTTTATTTTGTTCTATGGCATATTGTATTATATCCATTGACCCATTACAAGGTGGATTATATTATGTTATATAGCACATTTATAGACATTCATATATGGACATTTCTTTACACTTTATACACACACATATATCTCCTTCATGATCACTTATCATTTATTTATTCATTTTTATCATTCTTCACATTTCCCTATGTAATTGTCACACAGTCTGTTTGGCAGTAGCACGCATTGTGCACATTTTGTGCATTTAAATTTTATTATTTATTATTTATTAATTAATTCATCATTATGGTTTTTTGGAGTATTTGTAAATTACTATTATTATTATTTCAATTCACATGAATATCACATAATAATTATTTCACATACATGAATATATTTACATCTATGGCTCACCATCTCCAAAAAACATTTTCACATTTTCACTTTTCATTTATTTTTTCATTTAAAAAGATTTTTTCGTTCATTTTTTGAACTTAATTAATTGACATTCATACTTATCACTGTCATATTCATTCACTTTAAATAATATATAGACACACTTTGGTGTGTCTATGTTTAAGCATTAAGTGTTTAGTTTATAATTTATACACATTTTGTAATTTTGTATTTTTGTGAATGGTCTTCAAAAGAGTGCTATTCCCTTCCCCCCTCACCCTTTCTTGGGAGTGTCGGAATCAAACATAAGGTTATCCCAGTCAGCTGTGTTCTTTCAGTACTGATTGGTGTAAAGTTACTTTATTTTTCATTTATACCTCTATTGATTCCCACACACCTTAGCTATGAGTAAGCGTCAATTCGTGACGTGAAACGCGTTAGCCACCCTTCCCTGCATGCACACTATCTGCATTTGTTGTTTTGGATTTATGGATTTATTTTGAATTTGGATTTTTTACCTGAAATTTTGGAATAAATAACTGTCTATACAGAGTGCGGCAGTCCAGGGTTTCTTCTGCTACACGTAGGGGCTCGAGTCCGGGATGTGTTTGCGGGCATTGAGTGAAAACCCCCCCAGAAGCTGAACTTTTATTCCCCAGTGAAGTTCCGTGGAGGTCGGCCATGTTTGAAACTGCGCCACGGGGAGAACCCTGACTCCGTAGCTCGTGGGCATGTCTATTCAGAAAAGCCTGCGAGCGATGTAGGAGATGGGAGGAGTCTGACCATGTATGGGGTCAGAGCGCGATGGAGCAGCAAGTGGTCAGCATGTCCTCTCATGCCTCATGGGTTCCAGCTTCAAATACCATGAAAATTACATCATTCGCTGCTTCGGTTACGGATACAGGGATTCGGCTCAAGCCCCGGGGAAGATTTGCCCTCTATGTGTGTAAAGACGTGGAGGCCCTCGGTGTGATTTGTCCCGGCTGCTCGGGACTGGTGGTTCATCTGAAGCCATTCGGGCAATGTGAGAGCTGCAAGAAATTTCTTTTTGAGGTCGAGCAACCTACAGAGAGGCCTCGGGCCTTCCACCTCAACTGCCTTAGAAAAGTATATTACTATATATCTGAGAAAAAACTCTGGTAGAAGGATAAGCAGTCTGGTACAAGAACGAAAAAACGCATAAGGAGTCGCATGGGTAAAGGAGGCGATAAGGTTGATAATTAAAAATGCATAAAGTGATGGTAATGCAAGAATTTTCAGATGATGTTGTTGGTTTCTATTTCTTTGTTGAGGCCATGAGGCGACATGGTGTTCAAAGAATAAATCCAATAGGTTTCTTGTCTGCAGAGGCGTTGGAATCTCTCTACGGCAGTAGGTGATTCGATAATCCAAACTTGAAGGGCACTAATATCTTTGTGATGGTGAGCTGCAAAGTGACGGGCCACACTGTATTTTGGGTTGTTTCCTTGAACTGTACGACGGTGTTCTCCAAATCTGGCCCGTAGGGCTCTGATGGTTCTGCCTACGTATAAAAGGCTGCATGGACAGGAGATGCAATACACTACATAAGTGGTGGAGCAATTATAAAAAGAGCTGAGGTTGAAAGTCTTGCTATTGGCCCTAAAGGTTTTTTGGCTATGGGTGACATGAGAGCAGGTTAGGCATAGGGCCTTTTTGCATTGGAGCATATAAATTTTTATGATGATTGGATGTTTTGGTTTTGCTAGGAGCGATCTTACTTTTGATGTTGGGGGCCCTTTGGTAGGCAAACTTGGGAGTAACTGATAAAGATTTCGATAGGTGGGGATCTTGGGTGAGGATGGTTCAATGTTTCTTGAAGATGTTTTCCATTTTATTGTGTTTTGCGTGGTACTGGGTGATGAAACGAGTGGTGGGTTCAGAGTTGGATTTATTAGGGATGGGAAAGGAATCTTGCTGATAGGTGGCGCGAGCCTCTTCGATCAAGTGGGGGGGATAACCTTTTTCGATAAATTTGTTTTTAAGTAAGATACTTTGAGATGTATAATCCTCTAGTCTAGTGCAATTGCGTCTGAGTCGATTAAATTGGCTTTTGGGGACATTGTTGATCCACATGGGATGGTGGCAACTAGAGTAATGTAGATAAGAGTTTCCGGCTGTGGGTTTGGTGAAATTTTTTGCAGAAATAGAATTGTCTGTATGAAAGAGCTCGAGGTCTAAAAAGCATAAGGATGCGGGGTCCATGGTCAAGGTAAAAGTTAGTCCAAAGTTGTTGCAATTGCAGTAGGTTAAAAATTCACTGACCGAAGTGGTTGGCCCATCCCAAATGATGATGATGGCGTCTATATAGCGACCGTAGAAAATAAGGTTGGCTGCAAAGGGGTTGTTAGCTTCAATATATCTGGACTCCCATAATCCCATAGTGAGATTGGCGTAACTAGGCGCAAAGTTAGCGCCTTGTTTTTGGAGATAGAATTCTCCAGCTGAAAATAAGTAATTGTGCTCAAGGCAAAACCGGGTGGCCAGGAGGATGAAGTCTATTTGTGTTGTATTAAGAGTGGAATCATCTTTCAAGAAATGGGCGACTGCTTCAAGCCCTACGGAATGTGGTATAGATGTATAGAGTGAGCATACATCAAGGGATACCCATATATACGATGGTTCCCAAGTATAGGGTTTTTAGTAGGTCAATTAGATGGGTACCGTCGCGAATGTAAGACAGAAGTGCTTGGGCTAATGGTTGTAAGAAGTGGTCAATATACAGAGAAAAGCTGGTAGTGATGCTGTCCATGGAGGCAACGATAGGGCGGCCTGGCGGGTTGGAAATGTCTTTATGGATTTTTGGTAAATGGTATAGGTAAGGTACTTGAAAGAAGGGTTTCAGAAAAAAGGCGGCATCTAGCTTGTTAAGGATACCATCTGTGCAGGCTTGTTTGATGATGGTGGTTTTGACATCGCTTCTGCCCTGCAATAATATGTAAACGGGTGGGGGTCATCTTTCCCTCACTCATCTCCATATCACAGACCGAAGGTTCCGATTGCTTCCGCCGCTACCGACGGCTCCGGTAAGCGTCGAAGGGCACCGGAGAGCGGTAGGGGGCCCTCTCCTGCCACTGATAAAAGTGATCTTGCGGCGAATCCCCTGCAGAAACCACTTTCATCTTGAAGCGGACCACCCACACTTGAAGAGGATACCGGGCTTAAAGTAGCTAGCTGCTACCATAACCCCGGTATTCCTCTTCAAAGTAGCGACGTAAAATGACGGTGGTCGGTCTGGAAGTGGTTAAAGTGGATGTAAACCATCACATATACCCAGTAAAGTGAAAAGCCTCAGATGATACACAAATCTCCCTACATGAGTTTTACATGTATATCTGCTGTCTTCACCTTTATATATTCTTTAGAAAGTTCAGATCGTGTAAGGAGATTTTCTCTTCCTGTTCAGCACTGGAAGTGAAGTCTGGGCATACAGGCAAGGCAGCTAATTGGAGAAAAGGCACACCCCCCCCCTTCACATAGGCAGAGACTGGCAGAGACTTTCAGAGCTGTCCTGTGACATGGCAAGCTCTCTGCTAATCTATTCATAGCAACCTCCCCCGACTCAAAATTCAGCCTGGTTTTATCTCAGTTGACAGAGAACTTGTCAGGAGTTATCGGTACAGTACTTAGTGCTTTGAAGAGAGATAAGAAAAGCTGCAGATATATGTGCCCAGCTCAAATTTCATAAATCGGGTTTACATCCACTTTAACCACTTCCCGCCAGGCCTATAGCAGAATGACGGCCGGGCAGTGGTTCTGTTATCCTGACTGGGCGTCATATAATGTCCAGCAGGATAACATGCCGAGGCGCGCAGCATGGCGATCGCCAGTGCGGCGTGTTAGTCTGACACGCCGCATCTCCGATCGTGGTAAGGAGCGTCTGACAGAGGCTTCTTACCACGTGATCAGCTGTGACCAATCACAGCTGATCATCGTGTGAACCAGGAAGTGACGGGAAATGCCTTTCCTCGGTTCGCGCTGACAGGGAGAGACAATCGGCGGCTCTCCTTGGCAGAGGGGCGGGTCTGTGATGATAATCAGCACATTGATTATCAGCACAGCCCCGATCAGATGTGGCCATCAGCTGCCAATCAGTGCCCAACAGCTTCCATTCAGTGACCCCTCAAAAAAATCTCATTGCTCACCACAGTGCCAATCGGTGCCCACCACAGTGCAAATCAGTGCCCAGCAGTAACACCTGTCAGTACCTCATTATCGGTGCTGCCCATCAGTGCTATCTATTAGTGTCCATCAGTGCCATCTGTCAGTGCCAATCAGTGCCACTTACAGTGCCCATCAGTGCTGCATATCAGTGCCCATCAATTCTACAAATCAGTGCCTCCTCATTAGTGCCACCTTATCAGAGCAAACTCATCAGTGCCCATCAGCAAAGGAGAAAACTATTTTTTTGACAGAAACGTAAAAAAAAAAAAAACACTCATTCCCTGGCAACAATGCCAATTACAGTTACAGTCCCAGTCTCAGCTGCTAAAGGGTCAGAGTATTTGTCAATCAAAAAAAATCCACTATAAGGAAGATTATCACATGACACCTATGTGTATATAACAGATTGTAGATATTAGAATATTTTATTTTAGTATATTAACTACTTGCTTACTGGGCACTTAAACCCCCTTCCTGCCCAGGCCAATTTTTAGCTTTCAGCGCTGTCACGCTTTGAATGACAATTGCGCGGTCGTGCGACGTGGCTCCCAAACACAATTGGCGTCCTTTTTTCCCCACAAATAGAGCTTTCTTTTGGTGGTATTTGATCATCTCTGCGTTTTTTTTTTATTTTTTGCGCTATAAACAAAAAAAAAGCGACGATTTTGAAAAAAACACAATATTTTTTACTTTTTGCTATAATAAATATCCGAATTTTTTAAAAAAAAAAATTTTTTTTTCCTCAGTTTAGTCCGATACGTATTCTTCTACATATTTTTGGTAAAAAAAAAAAAATCGCAATAAGCGTTTATTGATTGGTTTGCGCAAAAGTTATAGCGTCCACAAAATAGGGGATAGTTTTATAGCATTTTTATTAATAGTTTTTTTTTTACTAGTAATGGCGGCGATCAGCGATTTTTATTGCGACTGCGACATTATGGCGGACACATCGGACACTTTTGACACCATTTTGGGACTATTGTCATTTTTACAGCGACCAGTGCTAATAAAAGTGACTGGTTACTGTAAAAATGACACTGGCAGTGAAGGGGTTAACACTAGGGGGTGAGGAAGGGGTTAAATGTTTGCCCTGGGAGTGATTACTACTGTGTGGGGAGAGGGGACTGACTGGGGGAGGTGACCGATCTGTGTCCCTATGTACAAGGGACACAGCATCGGTCTCCTCTCCCTGACAGGACATGGATCTGTGTGTTTACACACACAGATCCACATCCTTGTCTGTGTACCGGCCGATCGCGGGTACTTGGCGGACATCGCGGCCGCCAGGCACACGCATCGGCATCTCAGTGATGCGCCCCCCAGTGGCCGGAATAGCCGAGGCCGTATAATGACGGCCTCCCAGATTTCTAGAGCCACCATGAGGCCGTCATTTGTACACGGCCCGGCTCTCAGGTGGTTAAAAACAAAAATTGTAAAACAACAATTACATAAATATTCTTATTGCAACATCCATATATTTTGATGTGTCTTGCACTGTTCACCCGCTTCTTCAGGACGGGGAGGTGAGATTTTATACATCAATTGATATATTATGGGAGTGGGGATACCAGGGAGCATAACGTGTGCAAAAATGCTCTACAGGGTTCGGTGAGGAAGCATATGTATATAAATAAAGCATATATATATAAATATATAAAGTATACACTTTGATGTCCAAATCTGTAAACAATCGAATAACCATAAGTTCCCTTCTGATCATTTTGAACTCCATTTAGAACAAATTTGAATAAACTGAGTTGATCAGCCAGGTCAAAATATTATTGATTGTTTTGCATCGACCGGCAAAAAAATACTTTGGTCACAAATACGATCATATTTCAATCAATCAGATTATAAGATTGCATAATGCAGAGATAGGATCAATAATGTACAATCAAAAGTTATGATCATATCTTGACCATCAATCGAAATCCACATTCCTGTGTGTGGCATATCGATCAAATGGGTTAACTATAGATTGATTATTCCTACTGGAAGAGATTGATCGGAAAATAACCTGATTGTTTATCGAAACAGATATAACCACCATTATACTGATATAACTCTCAATTGACTGTAGCGGACGGAATGAAAGCAGCCTATTAACAAGGGTCTCAGAGAGCAGAAACTAGATATTTATTTAAAAATAAATAAAATGAAATTTTTATATTATTAAATAAAAAAACAGGTATTTATTTAGGAAGCCTTGCATAGTTACATTCTGGGTCTGTTCACATTTTGAGAATTGCCCTTAGGGAATTATTTACACAATTTTAGTGTTTGGGTTTATAGCCATTAAAAAAAAAAAAAAATGTCCCCACTTCCAGACCGGCAGTTGGCAAATGACAGTTGGAGTTTGAATTTGTTTTCTGGCTAACTGACATCGGTAACACAGATATTTTTATCCATGTCTAAACAGACTTGAATATTACATTCACACAGCTGAAAATAAAGACCCCTATCCTTGTGTTAAATCTTTATTCATTAAACTAATTATAGAAGAAATAAGAAAAACAAAGGGTTTGCTGGTTGCATTTAATCTGATAAAATATAATAAAATTTAGCATCTCTGATTGGTTTCTATAGGCTTATCCATATCTTTCAATGCTTATAAATGAATTCCAATACAATATGTAGCAATTTCCATCCAGTAATTTTCCCAGACCAAACGAATTCATCTGCTAGAGCAGTTTACAGGGGTGTATTTTTCCTGTGTTTTCCATTGCAAAGCCTGGGTGAGGTGTCCATGGCAACCACGGAACACTGTGACATCATATTAACAGCTCCAGCTGAGGAGGTAAACAGCCTGCAGCCTCACTGCTCCTGACAGAAGTCTCTGACCTCAGTACAGTGCAGACCGTTAGATGCATTCTACTATGTTCACAAAGCTTCTTAGTATTTTGATGTTTTTCATCTGTTGGCAGATCACAACAGTGAATGCTTATGTTCTTGCAGAAAAGGAACAAACAAATGAAAAGCATTTATGCCCGTCTATTCCGATTTATGAAAGTGTGGCTTATGCCACCGATATGACCATAGAACTGCCTTGTAGGTGCAGACCAGACACAAACACACCTGTTTACTGGTTCTATAAAAAATCAGTGAACAGTGTAGGAACTCAGATGCTGACACCAGATGGAACAAAGAAGTCTCTTCATGTGGAGTCGAAGATCGTCACCAAAGTGTACAACGTCATCATACACAAGGCTCGCGTAAAAGACTCGGGAATTTACATATGTGGAAACGGCGATGGTGCCTACTTCTGGGGGTACGACCTTGATGTGCAGGATACCTCAAACGCTTATGTGGCATTTAAAGAGCACCACCAAGACCCCCAGCCAGACCTCAAAACGGAGCACCTGACAGCCTTCACCGCTTTCTGGAACTGGGAAAAGTGTGACCGCTGTGATGTCACCGGGGAACAAAGAAAGATAGGCTTTTGCTATGTCAGTAGTGCCTATCTTGAACCAAGGCACATGTTCTCACAGAGCAGCGTTGTTCCCTGCGGCTCACATGGGATTCCTGACAACCTGCGAAAGGAAATTTCAAATCGAAGACCAGAAATATTCATCAGGAGTTGTAATACCCCCTGTCACATAAGGGTTCCAGGGTTAAAAGGTACCGCCAAATACTGGATACACAAAATAAGCAAGATTAAGAATTATATCCCATTCCTCTCCAAGGCTCCGACTGAAAAACATACACACACCTTGGGGAGCAGCCTTACTCTTGCCTGCCCAGGTGCCAAACCAGGAGATGCTGTTGCCTGGGATAAAAAGGACAAAAAATTCTACAAATCAGACTATCTGATTGGCCAAAAGAAGGCGACACGTATCTTCATAGATCACGGCAATAATCTCAACTTTCAATATGTCCGGTACAGCGATGAAGCAACATATTACTGTTGGCTGCAAGGGAAGCTTAAAGCTGGCATCAAACTGACCCTTCAAGCAGACCCAACAGAAAAGCGAAAGTTCTCTGATGCTGACTCCATCCTCGCATTGAGAATTATTGGGGTCAGTTTTGCCATCTTTTGCCTTATTTTTGTGATGGTCCATTGCATAAAATGCAGCGCCTATAATTTTAGGTGGTCGCCATCACCATGCATAGCAGACATGGTCTGAGGAGTTGTTCGTGGATCACTAGAAGTCACATCTGTACCATGTAATTAGCTCTGACCAATCAGAGCTAATCACTACAAAACAAACTGAATGAGAGAGTAGGAAGGAGAGAGAGAGAGAGGGGGGGGAGAGAAAGGGTGGGGGAGAGAGAGGGAAAAGAGAGAGGGGGGGAGAAAGAGATAGGGGAGACGGAGGAGAGAGTGAGAGGGGAGATAGAGAGGGGAAAGATAGAGGGGGAGGAGAGATAGAGGAGGGGGAGGGAGAGAGAGAGAGGGGAGGGGGTAGAGAAAGAGATAGGGGAGAGAGGGAGGAGAGAGTGAAAGGGGGAGAGAGAGAGGGGAAGATAGAGGGGTGAGAGAGGAGGGGGGATATGAGAGATAGAGGGGGTAGAGAAAGAGATACAGGAGAGATAAAAGGGGGGAGAGAGAGATGGGGAGAGAGAGGGGGAGTGAGAGAGAGGGGGGAGTGAGAGAGAGGGGGAGTGAGAGGAGAGAGGTGGGAGTGAGAGATAGAGAGAGGGGGAGAGAGTAAGGAGGGAAGGAGAGAGAGAAAGAGGTGGGAGTGAGAGGAGAGAGGGGGGAGTGAGATAGAGAGAGGGGGAGAGAGTGAGGTGGAAAGGAGAGAGAAGGGGGGAAGAGAGAGGGGGAAGTGAGAGGAGAGGGGGGAGTGAGAGGAGAGGGGGGAGTGAGAGAGTGAGGTGGGAGTGAGAGATAGAGAGAGGGGGAGAGAGTGAGGAGGGAAGGAGAGAGAGAGGGGGGAGTGAGAGGAAGGGGGAGAGAGTGAGGTGGGAAGGAGAGAGAGAGAGGGGAGAGAAAGAGACTGAGGCCTCGTACACACGGCCGAGATTCTCGTCGAAAAAAACATGTAGTTTTTTCGACGAGATTCTTGGACAAGAAAATTGTCCCGGCCGAGTGTACACACGCTCGATTCAAAGAACCCGCGGTTCTTTGAATGGAGCGTACGCGGTGACGTCATCGACTACGACGAGCATGCGCTCGTCACATTCGATGCCGTCGCCGCCATCTTGGTATACCCTATCTATTAGACATGTGCATTCGTTTTTGTCCGAATGCATTTTCGTTCGAATTTCAGCTATTTTCGTTATCGTTTTAACAAACGAAAACGAAAGCACAGAATCAAGATCCGACATAAACAAATGCTTTATTTTCGTTTTCGTTGCTACAACAGTTCGATATAGATAGGAGATTCGACGTGACGCTGACAATAACAATCTGTGTCTATCGAACCTGTGGTCGAATGTGCCTAACCTTAACTCTATTAGTCCAAGATTATTCTACATAGGAGAGAAAAGATTCGACATTATAGAGAGAAAAGATTCGACATTATAGAGAGAAAAGATTCGACATAGGAGAGAAAGATTCGACATAGGAGAGAAAAGATTTGACATAGGAGAGAAAAGATTCGACATAGGAGAGAAAAGATTTGACATTATAGAGAGAAAATATTCGACATAGGAGAGAAAAGATTCGACATAGGAGAGAAAAAATGTGTTATTATAGAGAGAAAAGATTAGACATAGAGAGAAAAGATCACTGCTGGAATTGGGTGGGGGAAGTAAAATAAAAATAAAGTTGATGATGAATGTTATTGGCTGATTGTAACCAAAGAGGAGGAGCAGTAAAATAGCTAGAATGATGAAGATTCGACAAAGCATCGAAAGTTAGAAGATTCGACGGTGCAGCAAAACTGTACGACGCTGCAATCGTACATTTCCGGTCAAATGCATCCGCCCATAGGCTATAGAAGAATTCTAATGTTGGTTGACTAGTAATAGTAATGAATAAATATAATTATTACTAGTCATACAACATTAGAATTCTTGTGGGCGGAACATTCGACTGGAAATGTATGATTGCGGCGTCGTACAGTTTCACTGCTCCGTTGAATCTTCTTTGAACATTCGACAGACACCATAAGCCTTCAATGACAGATTCGACCTTAATTAATTCAGATTTTCGGACGAATGCAATTTCTAACGAAAAACAAAATAAATAAAAACCAATTTCGGGAGTAACTAAATAAATTTATTTTTCGGACGAAAACGAAATTCCGAAACGAAATATTTCAGTGTGCACATGTCTACTATCTATGCCTAGGAAGCTACCGCGCATGCGTCGAAGTCATTTCGAGCATGCGCGGGCTTCCCGGCGAAAAGGTAAGTGTACACACACACAATTTTCTCGTCGAGAAACAGGCTGACGAGAATCTCGACGAGAAAATAGAGAGCAGGATCTCTATTTTCTTGTCGAGATTCTTGTCGCTTTTCTTGACGAGAAACCATACACACGAACGAATTTCTCGGCAAAAAATCTCTGCCAGCAAGTTTCTTGCTGGTTTTTGCCGAGAAACTAGTTTGTGTGTACGAGGCCTGAGACTCTCTCAATGTCACTACAAATCAAGGCGTGGCAGACCAATTCCACAGCCCACAGCACAAGGAGATATCCAGCAAAGCTATCACTAAAAATGCACACAAAATAAAAAACTAGCAGGTGCGCTGATCAACATTTTGGTGTAGCCCTCCAGCTGGCTATTGGTGATAATTAGACAAGTTAAATGGTGTTGCTGCTCTCTATGGATCCTCTGGGTGGCAGGAACACATCTAGACAAAACACAAAAGCGAGTACAAAGCTGCCCTACTGTAACTCAGCTTTAATATGGTAAAGGTAAAAACACTACAATGATCAAACTCACATTTTGTGAAGATAGATAAAGCATAAGGATTCCACTGTGGCCGCACTTCTATAACCACCACAAGACCACCTAACCGCTGGATCCTGGCAGCACATCCGAGTCTATCCACCACCATGCTCATCGTGCAGATCCTAATGCGCATGCTACCGGTCAAGCCGGCGCTGCTCTTCGAGGACATACAAACCCACACGAGCAAGATACAGGGGGGAAGAGAGCGAGGACGTTACACAGTTGCCATGCCAATGCGTTTTGGAATGACCTTCCTCAGGTCATTTAAAGGTATCACTAAAGCCTGTCCAATGAGGACCCGATACAGTGGCTGGAGCTGCTGTGATTGTCCCCATTGCTGGAATGATCGGGTTCAGGTAAGAAACGGGGGGGGGGGGGGGTAGTGGGCGGCTGCAGCACAGAAGGTTTTTCACCTTAATAGATAGAATGCATTAGGGGAAAAACCGTGAGGGTTTACAAGCCCTTTAAAGGTTAGCGTCCGGCTGACAGAGTCAATTGAAAAACAAACAATAAGGATGCTATGCCTTTTTATATAAAACATACTCTGCCGCTGTAAGTTATTGGTTAATCAGATAGGCACAAACAATCGGAGATATGGTCTAACAACAGCTTAGAGAATAATTCCAGGTATGGATATTTCATACATAGTTAAATTGGTGCAGTTTGGACCAGTCTACTATAGATCATACCTGGCCGATCCCGCTGGAAATCACTGAAGTAAGTATCGTTACTCCAGTGATCTCTACTTGCTTTGGGGTCTCATGTTGAGCGGCTGTCCTGCTAAATTGTTAACAGAGGAGGTCAGATGCTCATCACAGGCACCATTCGGAAATGCTTTACATTTTGTGATTGAATGCAAATTGTTTGCCAATTGAACAAAATAGAGAGCCTGACATCACCACCATACCTCTTTCAATCAGAGATCGCTTCGCATTTATTCACAAAATGCAAATCATTGTCTGAGTGCTCAGTGCACGACCCCCACAAGCAAGTTGAGACCTCTGGAAAAATGGTGTCAACTTCAGTGTTTTCCAGCTTCCAGGGGCATCGGACAGGTATGGTTTATACATAGTTATATTGATCCAAGCTGGACCAATGTAACTATGTATAGAATATCCACACCTGGAATTCCTTAAAAGAAAAAGGAAAAAAGCACTGCCCATTTATTAAGCACAGCTCTGTAGAAGCATGGGGGGTTAGCAATGCAAGAGCCTATATATTGCACCTGGAATGCACTGATCCCAGTTGCAATGCATTTTTTATGTTACTAGCGATGTTAAAATGCTCCCCGCTCCCCTCCGAAAGGTGCCAAATGTGAGAGGGGTGGAGGGTTCTGAAAAACGGAAGTTCAATTTTTGGGTGGAACTCCGCTGTCATGGATATGCACTAATGTCTGTCTGCCATCTTACCTTCCTCCTCATGTGTTCATCTTAGAGGCCGGACCCCTTCACCTGGCTTCCCTTATAATCTCCTCCCAGCCTGACTCCACCCCAGGGCCTATCACAGAACACTATATTAACCTGTGCACTGCAACCCTGCTTTGCTGATCAATGTGTTTGTTAAGCATTGTGTGTTTGGGTTCCTGCCTGCCGTGTGCTACGTCTGTCTCTCTGTTACGATATTAGCTTGTTCCTGACTATCCCTGTCTGCTTGTGACCCTTGACCTTCGGTTTGTCTTTCGTTTATCCCTGTCTGCTTGTTGCCCTGACCTTGGCTTTTCCCCTCACTATTCTTGTATCCTGTGCTGCTGCTTCCCCTCTCTCCTCCTTACCCTTTGGGGCGTGAGCTAGGGGACTCTAGGGGCCGCGACCCGGACCCAGCCTGCAGCGTAACATCCTCACCACTAGAGGCTCTGGAGAAGACCTGCTGGGTCTTAGACTCCAGGCCCTGGGGAATCTCGGCTCTAGCTTCCTGTAGGATCCCGGTTGTGCTCCTCTGGTCCCGCTTTCCACAACCACCTAGTTTCCTATCCGCAGCAGTCAGCCATAGGGTTCACTATCTTGTGGTGCACTCCTGACCCCCTACGGTGTGCATCTGTCATCTGGCGACAGGTGACCTGACAGTTTGATCAGCCATGGACCCGGCTGACATGCCGCTCCCCGCGGATGATCCATTACAGAGCATAGTCCGTAGACTTGAGACCCAGGAATCTGATCAGACTCAGGTGATTAGATTCCTCCAAGTTCTGGCTTCTCACTTCGAGCAGCTTCAGGTCTCCTTGGGAACCCCAAATCCGCAACCTCAAGTACAACCAGCAGGTGCGCCTTTCGCACCAGTCGCAGCCACACACTCACTAGAACTGCCAGCTCCATTCCGTTTCTCTGGGGACTCCAAGGCCTGCAGGGGGTTTCTCAGCCAATGTACAATTCATTTTGAGCTTCAGCCTCAAAACTTCCTGTCTGATCGGGCTAAGGTAGCCTATATCATCTCCCTCCTCTCCTGTGAAGCTTTAGCCTGGGCTGCCCCCCTGTGGGAAAAGAATGATCCGGTGGTCCCCAGCCTGTCCGACTTCTTGGAGCTCTTTCGTAACATCTTCGAGGAGCCGGCTCGGGCTTCTTCAGCAGCTAGTGCCCTCTTACGTCTTCGCCAAGAATCTAGTTCTGTGGGACAATATGCTCTTCAGTTCCGTATCCACACAGCTGAATTGAGCTGGAACAATGAGGCCCTGGTCGCTACCTTTTTACATGGCCTCTCTGACCGAGTGAAAGACGAATTAGCGGGAAGAGCCATCCCCGTCGGTCTGGACGATGTAATTTCTTTGTGCAATCAGATCGACATTCGTTTTCAGGAGAGGTCCCTAGAGAAAAGACGCCAGCACTCCCTGGACCCTAGCCAGTCTGAGCTCCCCTCCCTTCGTCCCGTGGAGCATCTTCTGCCTGCTGAGGAGCCTATGCAGCTGGGCTGAACCAGACTAACCCCCGAAGAACATGCTAGGCGCAGAACTCGGGGCTTGTGCCTCTATTGTGGGGGCAAGGGTCATTTTCGTGACTCCTGCTCGCTTCTGTTCGGGAAACGCTCGGTCCTCATACATTTGGAAGGTGGAGTATTGGACCCAGAAACATCACCTTCTCGTCTTCTCCTGCCGGTGTGCCTTCATGTAGGTACTTCTCCTCAATCAACCCTTGCATATCTGGATTCTGGGGCTGCCAGCAATTTTATGGATTGGGGAACTGCTTCTTCCATGAAGCTTACCCTTTCACCTCTCGCTACCCCATTGGTAGTCTCGGCAATTGATGGCACTGTTCTCTCAGGGGGCCCTATTCGCTTCCAGACGCTACCCATTAGGATGTCGGTAGGGATTCTCCACCAGGAGTGGATATCCTTTCTCATTCTACCCAAGGCCTCTACCCCCATTGCATTGGGCCTCCCTTAGCTACAGCTCTGGGAAGGTCCTGGCTTGGGGTCCCTCATGTTTCTCGTCATGTCTTCTCAAGGTGGCCCCCAGGGAGAGATTTCCGGTTGCTACCACTTCTGTTTCTTCTTGCAGCATACAGCGATTACCGGGACGTGTTCTGTAAGAAATCAGCTGAGGTGCTTCCTCCCCACAGGTCTTTTGACTGTGCTATTGACTTTGTCCCCGGAGCAACTCTGCCCAAGGGTCGTACCTACCCTCTGTCCATCCCAGAGACCCAGGCCATGTCTGAGTATGTCGCAAAGAATCTGGAGAGAGGTTTTATCCGGAAATCCACATCGCCTGCAGGGGCAGGGTTCTTTTTCATTTCCAAAAAGGATGGTACCCTAAGACCCTGTATCGACTATCAAGGTTTAAACGTGGTTACTATTAAAAATCGATACCCCTTACCCTTAATATCTGAGTTATTCGATAGGTTGAAGGGTGCCTCCATTTTCACCAAGTTGGATCTCAGAGGCGCGTACAATCTCATTCGAATACGGGAGGGTGATGAATGGAAGACTGCATTCAACACTAGAGACGGGCATTACGAATACCTGGTGATGCCTTTTGGTTTGTGTAATGCCCCAGCCGTGTTTCAAAACTTCGTCAATGAAATCTTCAGAGATCTGCTGTACCAATTTGTTGTCATCTATCTGGATGACATCCTGATCTTTTCTGAAAATCTGCTCGTCCACAGAAACCATGTCCACACTGTACTTCAGCGTCTTAGAGAGAACAATCTCTATGCCAAGCTGGAGAAATGTTCCTTTGAATGTTCTGAAGTCCTGTTTCTGGGGTGCTTTGTCTCATGTTCGGGTCTTCGTATGGATCCTGGGAAGGTCTTGGCTATTACCAACTGGCCTCTTCCTGCTAGCCTCAAGGCCACACAGCGCTTTCTTGGCTTCACAAATTATTATAGGTAGTTCATAAGGAATTACTCTTCCATTGCCGCGCCTATTATCACTTTTACCAAGAAGGGTGCGAATGCCAAAGACTGGCCTCCCGAAGCTGTCTCTGCATTTCACGACCTGAAACAGGACTTTGTTTCTGGACCTCTCTTGAGGAGACCAAATCCTGGGGATGCATTTTTTATTGAAGTGGACGCTTCCTCAAAGGGGGTGGGAGCTGTGCTTCTTCAATTCTTTGAGAAGAAACGTCAACCATGTGCGTTCTTCTCCAAAAAAAATTCTCAGGCAGAGAGGAATTATGCCATTGGTGATCGGGAACTTCTCGCAACTAAATTGGCGTTAGAGGAGTGGCGTCATCTCTTGGAGGGTTCCCCTCACTCCATAACGATCTTTACGGATCACAAGAATTTACAGTATCTACAGAATGCTAAACGTCTGAATCCCAGACAGGCCAGGTGGAGTCTCTTCTTTGCCCGTTTTAATTTCACCATTACCTACAAACCTGGTTCCTGCAATGGTCGGGAAGATGCGCTCTCTAGGTCATTTGACACTTTGGACGAGGAGTCCGCCCCTGAACCTGACATCCGCTTTTCACCAGGTGACCTGACATCCGCTTTAAGTGATTTGGTAACTGGCCACAGGCCATAATGAACTATAGGGTTTTACCACCCCCAAACCTCAAATCTAAATGAGCCTTACTGTCCTAAACCCCCTATTAGTCTGCTTTCACACCAACAAACTGTGGTTTACCCACACTGTGAGTGTAGCGCAATGCCCCTACAGCTCTCCTGTGGGTTACCTGCACTGGGCCATAGAATTCTATAACATCTTGCAGGTGTGGTAAACTTTCTGAAAGCGCACCAAAACTCCCGTATTTAGGAACTGTTGTGTGCGATTTCAGAAAGTGCACCAAATCCGTAGAATATAGTAGAAGTCTATAGCTCAGTACGGCTGACCCGCAGGAAAGCTGTAGGTGCAATGTGCGGCACTTGCGGATGAGTGTGAAAGCAATCTAATAACATTTTTTTATAAGTGCTATGCCCATTGCAAAAGAGCAGTGTATGTGATGTTAAATACACTGACCTTTTTCCTCTTCTATCTTCTGCTGGCATCGCTCTCCAGGCTGCTGGAAAGGTCCTAGGTGAAGTGCATTTGGTGTCACTACACTGAGGACTGGAGGCGGCGATACAGAGGAAGCATCAGCTTACTGTATGTGGCTCCTGTTCCCTCCGTGCCCGCCGTCTCCATACACTCCATGCTGTGGGGTGACGAGTCAGCAACCCATTTATCAAGATCTGAGCTTGCCAACCCACTATCCCAGAGCAAGGACATGTGCTACCCAGGTTTTAGGCCATGGGCCACAGATGGAGCACCCTCACCTTAAGTAAGGAGAACTCTGTGAGACCTCGCAGGCTGCACACCACAGCCTTCATTTTATGAATAGGGTGTACATTTCAGGCCGTAGTGCAGAGCTGGTATTGGTATCCACTCTCCTCTATAAATCAGCCCCCTGATGTAAAAGGGTGCAACGTACTGGACTGCATATTTGGTTCCCTACAATTATAAGGAAAGTAAAAACCTGAGGCAATGTTCCCTGAGATATAAAGGCAAATCACCCATCCAAAAAAGATAGAGGCGTCTTGGAGACATTTCAAGACTATAATAAAAAACAATCCTGTTTTAGGCCGACTCAAACTGCTGGAGCACACACACTGCACAAAAAGAAAGCTCTATCTGTCTCAAAAAGATGATAAACATTTAGTTTGAGTTCAGTGTTACATAACCATGCAATTGTCATTCAAAGTGCGACATTGCTAAAAACTGACAATTGGCTTGAGCAGGAAGGAGGTGAAAGTGGCCAGTTTTGAAGTGGTTAAAGCGATCTTAAAATCTTTTTTTTTTTTTTTTTTTTTTTTAAATAACAAACACGTTACACTTACCTGCTCTGTGAAATGGTTTTGCACAGAGCAGCCCGTATCTTCCTCTTCTCAGGTCCCTCACTGGCGCTCCTGGCTCCTCCCTCTTGCTGTGTGCCCCCACAGCAAGCAGCTTGATGTGGGGGCACCCAAGCAGGCATGTTCCTGAGTCATGGCTGTCTGTGTCCATTCACACATGAACCCGCCTCTCGGCCCCATCCCCTCTGTCTCCTGATTGGCTCACTGGCTGTGATGGACAGCAGCGGGAGCCAATGGCTGACAAAAAACAATCAGGAGTGCGAGTCCTCGGAAAGCCAAGGCTCTCGTGTACATCGCTGGATCAAGAGGGGGCTCAGGTAAGTATTGGGGGGGGGGGCTGCTGCCCACAGATTTTTTTTTATCTTAATGCATAGAATGCATTAACCACTTAAGGACCGAGCCTCTTTCTGAGATTTGGTGTTTACACGTTAAAAACATTTTTTTTGCTAGAAAATTACTTAGAACCTCCAAACATTATATATATTTTTTTCTAACACCCTAGAGAATAAACTGGCGGTCGTTGCAATACTTTTTGTCACACCGTATTTGCGCAGCTTTTTTTGGAAAGAATTCACTTTTTTGAATTACAAAATAAGACAGCAGTAAAGTTAGCCCAATTTTTTTTTATATTGTGAAAGATAATGTTACGTTAAGTAAATTGATACCTAACATGTCACGTTTCAAAATTGCGCCCCCTCGTGGAATGGCGACAACTTTTAAGCCTCGTACACACGGCCGAGAATCTCGTCAGGAAAAAACACGTTGTTTTTCTTGACGAGATTCTTGGACAAGAAACTTGTCCCGGCCGAGTGTACACACACTCCATTCAAAGAACCCGCGGTTCTTTGAATGGAGCGAACGTGGTGACGTCATCGACTACGACGAGCGTGCACTCGTCACACTCTATTCCGTCGCCGCCACCTTGCTACACCCTACCTATGCCTAGGAAGCTACCGTGCATGCGTCAAAGTCATTTTGAGCATGCGCGGGTTTTCACGGCGACAGGTAAGTGTACACACACACACTTTTCTCGTCGAGAAACATGCCGACGAGAATCTCGACGAGAAAATAGAGAGCAAGTTCTCTATTTTTCTCGTTGAGATTCTGGTCAGTTTTTCTCAGATCTCATATTTACACTCAAATGCAATAAAATAATAAAAATAAAAATTTAATGTCATTTAAAAAAAAAAATGTTCCTTTAAGAGCTATGGGCGGAAGTGACGGTTTGACGTCGCTTCTGCCCTGCAACGATATGGAAACGGGTGGGGGTCATCTTTCCCTCACTCATCTCCATATCACAGACCAAGAGGGTTTCGATTGCTTCCGCCGCTACCGACGGCTCCGGTAAGCGTCGGAGGGCACCGGAGAGCGGTAGGGGGCCGTCTCCTGCCACCGATAAAAGTGATCTTGCGGCGAATCCCCTGCAGAAACCACTTTTTTCTTGAAGCGGACCGCCCACTCTTGAAGAGGATACCGGGGTTAAAGTAGCTAGCTGCTACCATAACCCCGGTATTCCTCTTCAAAGTAGTGACGTAAAACGACGGTGGGCGGTCTGGAAGTGGTTAAAGTGGATGTAAACCATCACATATACCCAGTGAAGTGAAAAGCCTCAGATGATACACAGAGATTAAACAAATCTCCCTACATGAGTTTTACATGTATATCTGCTATCTTCACCTTTATATATTATTTAGAAAGTTCAGATCGTGTAAGGAGATTTTCTCTTCCTGTTCAGCACTGGAAGTGAAGTCTGGGCATACAGGCAAGACAGCTAATTGGAGGAAAGGCACACACCCCCCTACACATAGGCAGAGACTTGCAGAGCTGTCCTGTGACATGGCAAGCTCTCTGCTAATCTATTCATAGCAACCTCCCCCGAAACAAAATTCAGCCTGGTTTTATCTCAGTTGACAGAGAGCTTGTCAGAAGTTATCGGGCTGATAACAGAAGAACAGAGTAGGATAAAGCCACAGTACTTAGTGCTTTGAAGAGAGATAAGAAAAGCTGCAGATATATGTGCCCAGCTCAAATTTCATAAATCGGGTTTACATCCACCTTAACCACTTCCCGCCAGGCCTATAGCAGAATGACGGCCGGGCAGTGGTTCTGTTATCCTGACTGGGCGTCATATAATGTCCAGCAGGATAACATGCAGAGGCACGCAGCATGGCGATCGCGAGTGCGGCGTCAGTCTGACACGCCGCATCTCCAATCGTGGTAAGGAGCGTCTGACAGAGGCTTCTTACCACGTGATCAGCTGTGACCAATCACAGCTGATCATCGTGTGAACCAGGAAGTGTCGGTAAACGCCTTTCCTTGGTTCGCGCTGACAGGGAGAGACGACCTGCGGCTCTCCTTGGCAGAGGGGCGGGTCTGTGATGATAATCAGCTTATTGATTATCAGCACAGCCCCCATCAGATGTGCCCATCAGCTGCCAATCAGTGCTCAACAGCTTCCAGTCAGTGCCCCCTCAAAAAAATCTCAGTGCTCACCACAGTGCCAATCGGTGCCCACCACAGTGCCAGTCAGTGCCCAGCAGTAACACCTGTCAGTAGCTCATCATCGGTGCTGCCCATCAGTGCTATCTATTAGTGTCCATCAGTGCCATCTGTCAGTGCCAATCAGTGCCGCCAATCAGTGCCACCTGCCAGTGCCCATCAGTGCCACTTACAGTGCCCATCAGTGCTGCATATCAGTGCCCATCAATTCTACAAATCAGTGCCTCCTCATTAGTGCCACCTTATCAGTGCAAACTCATCAGTGCCCATCAGCAAAGGAGAAAACTATTTTTTTGACAGAAACTTAAAAAAAAAAAAAAAAACACTCATTCCCTGGCAACAATGCCAATTACAGTTACAGTCCCAGTCTCAGCTGCTAAAGGGTCAGAGTATTTGTCAATCAAAAAAAATCCACTATAAGGAAGATTATCACATGACACCTATATGTATATAACAGATTGCAGATATCAGAATATTTTATTTTAGTATATTATAAACAAAAATTGTAAAACATCAATTTCATAAATATTCTTATTGCAACATCCATATATTTTGATGTGTCTTGCACTGTTCACCCGCTTCTTCAGGACGGGGAGGTGAGGTTTTATACATCAATTGATTTATTATGGGAGTGGGGATACCAGGGAGCATAACGTGTGCAAAAATTCTCTACAGGGTTCGGTGAGGAAGCATATGTATATAAATAAAGCATATATATATAAATATATAAAGTATACACTTTGATGTCCAAATCTGTAAACAATCGAATAACCATAAGTTTCCTTCTGATCATTTTGAACTCCATTTAGAACAAATTTGAATAAACTGAGTCGATCAGCCAGGTCAAAATATTATCGATTGTTTTGCATCGACCGGCAAAAAAATACTTTGGTCAAAAATACGATCGTATTTCAATCAATCAGATTATAAGATTGCATAATGCAGAGATAGGATCAATAATGTACAATCAAAAGTTATGATCATATCTTGACCATCAATCGAAATCCACATTCCTGTGTGTGGCATATCGATCAAATGGGTTAACTATAAATTGATTATTCCTACTGGAAGAGATTGATCGGAAAATAACCTGATTGTTTATCGAAACAGATATAACCACCATTATACTGATATAACTCTCAATTTACTGTAGCGGACGGAATGAAAGCAGCCTATTAACAAGGGTCTCAGAGAGCAGAAACTAGATATTTATTTAAAAATATATAAAATGAAATTTTTATATTATTAAATAAAAAAACAGGTATTTATTTAGGAAGCCTTGCATAGTTACATTTTGGGTCTGTTCAAAACTGGGGGAATTGCCCTTAGAGAATTATTTACACAATTTTAGTGTTTGGGTTTATAGCCATTAAAAAAAAAAAAAAAATGTCCCCACTTCCAGACCGGCAGTTGGCAAATGACAGTTGGAATTTGAATTTGTTTTTTGGCTAACTGACATCGCTAACACAGATATTTTTATCCATGTCTAAACAGACTTGAATATTACATTCACACAGCTGAAAATAAAGACCCCTATCCTTGTGTTAAATCTTTATTCATTAAACTAATTATAGAATAAATAAGAAAAACAAAGGGTTTGCTGATTGCATTTAATCTGATAAAATAAAATAAAATCTAGCATCTCTGATTGGTTTCTATAGGCTTATCCATATCTTTCAATGCTTATAAATGAATTCCAATACAATATGTAGCAATTTCCATCCAGTAATTTTCCCAGACCAAACTAATTCATCTGCTAGAGCAGTTTACAGGGGTGTATTTTTCCTGTGTTTTCCATTGCAAAGCCTGGGTGAGGTGTCCATGGCAACCACAGAACACTGTGACATCATATTAACAGCTCCAGCTGAGGAGATAAACAGCCTGCAGCCTCACTGCTCCTGACAGAAGTCTCTGACCTCAGTACAGTGCAGACCGTTAGATGCATTCTACTATGTTCACAAAGCTTCTTAGTATTTTGATGTTTTTCATCTGTTGGCAGATCACAACAGTGAATGCTTATGTTCTTGCAGAAAAGGAACAAACAAATGAAAAGCATTTATGCCCGTCTATTCCGATTTATGAAAGTGTGGCTTATGCCACCGATATGACCATAGAACTGCCTTGTAGGTGCAGACCAGACACAAACACACCTGTTTACTGGTTCTATAAAAAATCAGTGAACAGTGTAGGAACTCAGATGCTGACACCAGATGGAACAAAGAAGTCTCTTCATGTGGAGTCGAAGATCGTCACCAAAGTGTACAACGTCATCATACACAAGGCTCGCGTAAAAGACTCGGGAATTTACATATGTGGAAACGGTGATGGTGCCTACTTCTGGGGGTACGACCTTGATGTGCAGGATACCTCAAATGCTTATGTGGCATTTAAAGAGCACCACCAAGACCCCCAGCCAGACCTCAAAACGGAGCACCTGACAGCCTTTACCGCTTTCTGGAACTGGGAAAAGTGTGACCGCTGTGATGTCACCGGGGAACAAAGAAAGATAGGCTTTTGCTATGTCACTAGTGCCTATCTTGAACCAAGGCACATGTTCTCACAGAGCAGCGTTGTTCCCTGCGGCTCACATGGGATTCCTGACAACCTGCGAAAGGAAATTTCCGATCGAAGACCAGAAATATTCATCAGGAGTTGTAATACCCCCTGTCACATAAGGGTTCCAGGGTTAAAAGGTACCGCCAAATACTGGATACACAAAATAAGCAAGATTAAGAATTATATCCCATTCCTCTCCAAGGCTCCGACTGAAAAACATACACACACCTTGGGGAGCAGCCTTACTCTTGCCTGCCCAGGTGCCAAACCAGGAGATGCTGTTGCCTGGGATAAAAAGGACAAAAAATTCTACAAATCAGACTATCTGATTGGCCAAAAGAAGGCGACACGTATCTTCATAGATCACGGCAATAATCTCAACTTTCAATATGTCCGGTACAGCGATGAAGCAACATATTACTGTTGGCTGCAAGGGAAGCTTAAAGCTGGCATCAAACTGACCCTTCAAGCGGACCCAACAGAAAAGCGAAAGTTCTCTGATGCTGACTCCATCCTCGCATTGAGAATTATTGGTGTCAGTTTTGCCATCTTTTGCCTTATTTTTGTGATGGTCCATTGCATAAAATGCAGCGCCTATAATTTTAGGTGGTCACCATCACCATGCATAGCAGACATGGTCTGAGGAGTTGTTCGTGGATCACTAGAAGTCACATCTGTACCATGTGATTAGCTCTGACCAATCAGAGCTAATCACTACAAAACAAACTGAATGAGAGAGTAGGAAGGAGAGAGAGAGAGAGGGGGGAGAGAAAGGGTGGGGGAGAGAGAGGGAAAAGATAGAGGGGGAGAGAGAGGGGGGGAGAAAGAGATAGGGGAGACGGAGGAGAGAGTGAGAGGGGTGATAGAGGGGTGAGAGAGGAGGGGGGATATGAGAGATAGAGGGGGTAGATAAAGAGATAGGGGAGACTGGGAGTGAGAGAGAGGGGGGAGTGAGAGAGAGGGGAGTGAGAGGAGAGAGGTGGGAGTGAGAGATAGAGAGAGGGGGAGAGAGTGAGGAGGGAAGGAGAGAGAGAGGTGGGAGTGAGAGGAGAGAGGGGGGAGTGAGAGAGAGATAGAGAGAGGGGGAGAGAGTGAGGTGGAAAGGAGAGAGAGGGGGTGAGAGAGGGGGGTGAGAGAGGGGGGAGTGAGAGAGAGATAGAGAGAGGGGGAGAGAGTGAGGTGGGAGTGAGAGATAGAGAGAGGGGGAGAGAGTGAGGAGGGAAGGAGAGAGAGAGGGGGGAGTGAGAGGAAGGGGGAGAGATTGAGGTGGGAAGGAGAGAGAGTGAGGTGGGAAGGAGAGAGAGAGAGAGGGGAGAGAAAAAGACTGAGACTCTCTCAATGTCACTACAAATCAAGGCGTGGCAGACCAATTCCACAGCCCACAGCACAAGGAGATATCCAGCAAAGCTATCACTAAAAATGCACACAAAATAAAAAACTAGCAGGTGCGCTGATCAACAGTTTGGTGTAGCCCTCCAGCTGGCTATTGGTGATAATTAGACAAGTTAAATGGTGTTGCTGCTCTCTATGGATCCTCTGGGTGGCAGGGACACATCTAGACAAAACACAAAAGAGAGCGCAAAGCTGCCCTACTGTAACTCAGCTTTAATATGGTAAAGGTAAAAACACTACAATGATCAAACTCACATTGTGTGAAGATAGATAAAGCATAAGGATTCCACTGTGGCCGCACTTCTATAACCACCTCAAGACCACCTAACCGCTGGATCCTGGCAGCACATCCGAGTCTATCCACCACCATGCTCATCGTGCAGATCCTAATGCGCATGCTACCGGCGCTGCTCTTCGAGGACATACAAACCCACACGAGCAAGATACAGGGGGGAAGAGAGCGAGGACGTTACACAGTTGACATGCCAATGCGTTTTGGAATGACCTTCCTCAGGTCATTTAAAGGTATCACTAAAGCCTGTCCATTGAGGACCTGATACAGTGGCTGGAGCTGCTGTGCTTGTCCCCGTTGCTGGAATGATCGGGTTCAGGTAAGAAACGGGGGGGGGGGGGCTGCAGCACAGATGGTTTTTCACCTTAATGCATAGAATGCATTAGGGGAAAAACCGTGAGCGTTTACAACCCCTTTAAAGGTTAGCGTCCGGCTGACAGAGTCAATTGAAAGACAAACAATAAGGATGCTATGCCTTTTTATATAAAACATACTCTGCCGCTGTAACTTATTGGTTAATTAGATAGGCACAAACAGGCACCATTCGGAAATGCTTTACATTTTGTGATTGAATGCAAATTGTTAGCCAATTGAACAAAATAGAGAGCCTGACATCACCACCATACCTCTTTCAATCAGAGATCGCTTCGCATTTATTCAGAAAATGCAAATCATTGTCTGAGTGCTCAGTGCACGACCCCCACAAGCAAGTTGGGACCTCTGGAAAAATGGTGTCAACTTCAGTGTTTTCCAGCTTCCAGGGGCATCGGACAGGTATGGTTTATACATAGTTATATTGATCCAAGCTGGACCAATGTAACTATGTATAGAATATCCATACCTGGAATTCCTTAAAAGAAAAAGGAAAAAAGCACTGCCCATTTATTAAGCACAGCTTTGTAGAAGCATGGGGGGGGGGGGGAGGTTAGCAATGCAAGAGCCTATATATTGCACCTGGAATGCACTGATCCCAGTTGCAATGCATTTTTTATGTTAATAGCGATGTTAAAATTCTCCCCGCTCCCCTCCGAAAGGTGCCAAATGTGAGAAGGGTGGAGGGTTCCGAAAAGCGGAAGTTCCATTTTTGGGTGGAACTCCGCTGTCATGGATATGCACTAATGTCTGTCTGCCATCTTACCTTCCTCCTCATGTGTTCATCTTAGAGGCCAGACCCCTTCACCTGGCTTCCTTTATAATCTCCTCCCAGCCTGACTCCACCCCAGGGCCTATCACAGAACACTATATTAACCTGTGCACTGCAAGCCTGCTTTGCTGATCAAAGTGTTTGTTAAGCATTGTGTGTTTGGGTTCCTGCCTGCCGTGTGCTACGTCTGTCTCTCTGTTACGATATTGGCTTGTTCCTGACTATCCCTGTCTGCTTGTGACCCTTGACCTTCGGTTTGTCTTTCGTTTATCCTTGTCTGCTTGTTGCCCTGACCTTGGCTTTTCCCCTCACTATTCTTGTATCCTGTGCTGCTGCTTCCCCTCTCTCCTCCTTACCCTTTGGGGCGTGAGCTAGGGGACTCTAGGGGCCACGACCCGTACCCAGCCTGCAGCGTAACATCCTCACCACTAGAGGCTCTGGAGAAGACCTGCTGGGTCTTAGACTCCACGCCCTGGGGAATCTCGGCTCTAGCTTCCTGTAGGATCCCGGTTGTGCTCCTCTGGTCCCGCTTTCCACAAGCACCTAGTTTCCTATCCGCAGCAGTCAGCCATAGGGTTCACAACCTTGTGATGCACTCCTGACCCCCTACGGTGTGCATCTGTCATCTGGCCACAGGTGACCTGACAGTTTGATCAGCCATGGACCCGGCTGACATGCCGCTCCCCGCGGATGATCCATTACAGGGCATAGTCCGTAGACTTGAGACCCAGGAATCTGATCAGACTCAGGTGATTTGATTCCTCCAAGTTCTGGCTTCTCACTTCGAGCAGCTTCAGGTCTCTCCTTGGGAACCCCAAATCCGCAACCTCAAGTACAACCAGCAGGTGCGCCTTTCGCACCAGTCGCAGCCACACACTCACTAGAACTGCCAGCTCCGTTCCGTTTCTCTGGGGACTCCAAGGCCAGCAGGGAGTTTCTCAGCCAATGTACAATTCATTTTGAGCTTCAGCCTCAAAACTTCCTGTCTGATCGGGCTAAGGTAGCCTATATCATTTCCCTCCTCTCCTGTGAAGCTTTAGCCTGGGCTGCCCCCCTGTGGGAAAAGAATGATCCGGTGGTCCCCAGCCTCTCCGACTTCTTGGAGCTCTTTCGTAACATTTTCGAGGAGCCGGCTCGGGCTTCTTCAGCAGCTAGTGCCCTCTTACGTCTTCGCCAAGAATCTAGTTCTGTGGGACAATATGCTCTTCAGTTCCGTATCCACACAGCTGAATTGAGCTGGAACAATGAGGCCCTGGTCGCTAGCTACCTTTTTACATGGCCTATCTGACCGAGTGAAAGACGAATTAGCGGGAAGAGCCATCCCCGTCGGTCTGGACGATGTAATTTCTTTGTGCAATCAGATCGACATTCGTTTTCAGGAGAGGTCCCTAGAGAAAAGACGACAGCACTCCCTGGACCCTAGCCAGTCTGAGCTCCCCTCCCTTCGTCCCGTGGAGCATCTTCTGCCTGCTGAGGAGCCTATGCAGCTGGGCCGGACCAGACTAACCCCCGAAGAACATGCTAGGCGCAGAACTCGGGGCTTGTGCCTTTATTGTGGGGGCAAGGGTCATTTTCGTGACTCCTGCTCGCTTCTGTCCGGGAAACGCTCGGTCCTCATACATTTGGAAGGTGGAGTATTGGACCCAGAAACATCACCTTCTCGTCTTCTCCTGCTGGTGTGCCTTCATGTAGGTACTTCTCCTCAATCAACCCTTGCATATCTGGATTCCGGGGCTGCCGGCAATTTTATGGATTGGGGAACTGCTTCTTCCATGAAGCTTACCCTTTCACCTCTCGCTACCCCATTGGTAGTCTCGGCAATTGATGGCACTGTTCTCCCAGGGGGCCCTATTCGCTTCCAGACGCTACCCATTAGGATGTCGGTAGGGATTCTCCACCAGGAGTGGATATCCTTTCTCATTCTACCCAAGGCCTCTACCTCCATTGTATTGGACCTCCCTTAGCTACAGCTCCACTCTCCACATGTGGACTGGGTCTCTGGGAAGGTCCTGGCTTGGGGTCCCTCATGTTTCTCGTCATGTCTTCTCAAGGTAGCCCCCAAGGAGAGACTTCCGGTTGCTACCACTTCTGTTTCTTCTTGCAGCATACAGCGATTACCGGGACGTGTTCTGTAAGAAATCAGCTAAGGTGCTTCCTCCCCACAGGTCTTTTGACTGTGCTATTGACCTTGTCCCCGGAGCAACTCTGCCCAAGGGTCGTACCTACCCTCTGTCCATCCCAGAGACCCAGGCCATGTCTGAGTATGTCGCAAAGAATCTGGAGAGAGGTTTCATCCGTAAATCCGCATAGCCTGCAGGGGCAGGGTTCTTTTTCATTTCCAAAAAGGATGGTACCCTAAGACCCTGTATCGACTATCGAGGTTTAAACGTGGTTACTATTAAAAATCGATACCCCTTAATATCTGAGTTATTCGATAGGTTGAAGGGTGCCTCCATTTTCACCAAGTTGGATCTCAGAGGCGCGTACAATCTCATTCGAATACGGGAGGGTGACGAATGGAAGACTGCATTCAACACTAGAGACGGGCATTACGAATACCTGGTGATGCCTTTTGGTTTGTGTAATGCCCCAGCCGTGTTTCAAAACTTCGTCAATGAAATCTTCAGAGATCTGCTGTACCAATTTGTTGTCATCTATCTGGATGACATCCTGATCTTTTCTGAAAATCTGCTCGTCCACAGAAACCATGTCCACACTGTACTTCAGCATCTTAGAGAGAACAATCTCTATGCCAAGCTGGAGAAAGGTTCCTTTGAATGTTCTGAGGTCCTGTTTCTGGGGTGCTTTGTCTCATGTTCGGGTCTTCGTATGGATCCTGGGAAGGTCTTGGCTATTACCAACTGGCCTCTTCCTGCTAGCCTCAAGGCCACACAGCGCTTTCTTGGCTTCACAAATTATTATAGGTAGTTCATAAGGAATTACTCTTCCATTGCCGCGCCTATTATCGCTTTGACCAAGAAGGGTGCGAATGCCAAAGACTGGCCTCCCGAAGCTGTCTCTGCATTTCACGACCTGAAACAGGACTTTGTTTCTGGACCTCTCTTGAGGAGACCAAATCCTGGGGGTTGCATTTTTTATTGAAGTGGATGCTTCCTCAATGGGGGTGGGAGCTGTGCTTCTTCAATTCTTTGAGAAGAAACGTCAACCATGTGCGTTCTTCTCCAAAAAAAAATTCTCAGGCAGAGAGGAATTATGCCATCGGTGATCGGGAACTTCTCGCAATTAAATTGGCGTTAGAGGAGTGGCGTCATCTCTTGGAGGGTTCCCCTCACTCCATAACGATCTTTACGGATCACAAGAATTTACAGTATCTACAGAATGCTAAACGTCTGAATCCCAGACAGGCCAGGTGGAGTCTCTTCTTTGCCCGTTTTAATTTCACGATTACCTACAAACCTGGTTCCCGCAATGGTCAGGCAGATGCGCTCTCTAGGTCATTTGACACTTTGGACGAGGAGTCCGCCCCTGAACCTGACATCCGCTTTTCACCAGGTGACCTGATATCCGCTTTAAGTGATTTGGTAACTGGCCACAGGCCATAATGAACTATAGGGTTTTACCACCCCCAAACCTCAAATCTAAATGAGCCTTACTGTCCTAAACCCCCTATTAGTCTGCTTTCACAACAACAAACTGTGGTTTACCCACACTGTGAGTGTAGCGCAATGCACCTACAGCTCTCCTGTGGGCTACCTGCACTGGGCCATAGAACTCTATAACATCTTGCAGATGTGGTAAACTTTCTGAAAGCGCACCAAAACTCCCGTATTTAGGAACTGTTGTGTGCGATTTCAGAAAGTGCACCAAACCCGTAGAATATGGAAGTCTATGGCTCAGTATGGCTGACCCGCAGGAAAGCTGTAGGTGCAATGTGCGGCACTTGCGGATGAGTGTGAAAGCAATCTAATAAAAAAAATTTATAAGTGCTAATATGCCCATTGCAAAACAGCAGTGTATGTGATGTTAAATACACTGACCTTTTTCCTCTTCTATCTTCTGCAGGCTGCTGGAAAGGTCCTAGGTGAAGTGCATTTGGTGTCACTACACTTAGGACTGGAGGCGGCGATACAGAGGAAGCATCAGCTTACTGTATGTGGCTCCTGCTCCCTCCGTGGCCACCGTCTCCATACACTCCATGCTGTGGGGTGACGGGTCAGCAACCCATTTATCAAGATCTGAGCTTGCCAACCCACTATCCCAGAGCAAGGACATGTGCTACCCAGGTTTTAGGCCACGGGCCACAGATGGAGCACCCTCACCTTAAGTAAGGAGAACTCTGTGAGATCTCACAGGCTGCACACCACAGCCTTCATTTTATGAATAGGGTGTACATTTCAGGCCGTAGTGCAGAGCTGGTATTGGTATCCACTCTCCTCTATAAATCAGCCCCCTGATGTAAAAGGGTGCAACGTACTGGACTGCATATTTGGTTCCCTACAATTATAAGGAAAGTAAAAACCTGAGGCAATGTTCCCTGAGATATAAAGGCAAATCACCCATCCAAAAAAGATAGAGGCGTCTTGGAGACATTTCAAGATTATGACCATGCAATTGTCATTCAAAGTGCGACATCGCTAAAAACTGACAATTGGCCTGAGCAGGAAGGAGGTGAAAGTGGCCAGTATTGAAGTGGTTAAAGCGATCTTAAAATCTTTAAAAAAAATAAAAAATAAATAACAAACACGTTACACTTACCTGCTCTATGAAATGGTTTTGCACAGAGCAGCCCGTATCTTCCTCTTCTCAGGTCCCTCACTGGCGCTCCTGGCTCCTCCCTCTTGCTGTGTGCCCCCACAGCAAGCAGCTTGATGTGGGGGCACCCAAGCAGGCATGCTCCCGAGTCATGGCTGTCTGTGTCCATTCACACATGAACTCGCCTCTCTGCCCCATCCCCTCTGTCTCCTGATTGGCTCACTGGCTGTAATGGACAGCAGCGGGAGCCAATGGCTGACAAAAAACAATCAGGAGTGCGAGTCCTCGGAGAGCCAAGGCTCTCGTGTACATCGCTGGATCAAGAGGGGGCTCAGGTAAGTATTGGGGGGGGGGCTGCTGCCCACAGATTTTTTTTTTATCTTAATGCATAGAATGCATTAACCACTTAAGGACCGAGCCTCTTTCTGAGATTTGGTGTTTACAAGTTAAAAACATTTTTTTTGCTAGAAAATTACTTAGAACCTCCAAACATTATATATATATATTTTTCTAACACCCTAGAGAATAAACTGGCGGTCGTTGCAATACTTTTTGTCACACCGTATTTGCGCAGCTTTTTTTTGGAAAGAATTCACTTTTTTGAATTACAAAATAAGACAGCAGTAAAGTTAGCCCAATTTTTTTTTTTATATTGTAAAAGATAATGTTACGTTAAGTAAATTGATACCTAACATGTCACGTTTCAAAATTGCGCCCCCTCGTGGAATGGCGACAACTTTTAAGCCTCGTACACACGGCCGAGAATCTCGTCAGGAAAAAACACGTAGTTTTTCTTGATGAGATTCTTGGACAAGAAACTTGTCCTGGCCGAGTGTACACACGCTCGATTCAAAGAACCCGCGGTTCTTTGAATGGAGCGAACGCGGTGACGTCATCGACTACGACGAGCGTGCACTCGTCACATTCGATTCCGTCGCCGCCATCTTGCTACACCCTACCTATGCCTAGGAAGCTACCGCGCATGGGTCAAAGTCATTTCGAGCATGCGCGGGTTTCCACGGCGACAGGTACGTGTACACACACACACACTTTTCTCGTCGAGAAACATGCCGACAAGACTCTCGACGAGAAAATAGAGAGCAAGTTCTCTATTTTTCTCATCGAGATTCTGGTCAGTTTTCTCGACGAGAAACCATACACACGAACCATTTTCTCGGCAAGAAAGCTATCTCGGCAGTTTTCTTGTCGTTTCTTGCAGAGAAACTCGTTCGTGTGTACGAGGCTTCACCCTTAAAAATCTCCATATGCGACATATAAAAAAATTCTACAGGTCTCATGTTTTGAGTTATAGAGCAGGACTAGGGCTAGAATTATTGCTCCCACTCTAACGATACCTCACATGTGTGGTTTGAACATCGTTTTCATATGCGTTCGCTTCTGCACGCGAGCTCGGCAGGACAGGGCGCGTTTACAAAAAAAAATAAAAAAATCATATTTTTTTACCTTTTATTTAAAATTTTTACTCTGTTTCTAAAAAAAAAAACAAAAAAAAAAACAATCGTGTTACTTTTATTCCTATTACAAGGAATGTAAACATCCCTTGTAATAGAAAAAAAGCATGACAGGACCTCTTAAAAATGAGATCTGAGATGTCATTTAAAAAAAAAAAATGTTCCTTTAAGAGCTATGGGCGGAAGTGACGGTTTGACTTCGCTTCTGCCCTGCAATGATATGGAAACGGGTGGGGGTCATCTTTCCCTCACTCATCTCCATATCACAGACCAAGAAGGTTCCAATTGCTTCCGCCGCTACCGACGGCTCCGGTAAGCGTCAGAGGGCACCGGAGAGCGGTAGGGGGCCGTCTCCTGCCACCGATAAAAGTGATCTTGCGGCGAATCCCCTGCAGAAACCACTTTTTTCTTGAAGCGGACCGCCCACTCTTGAAGAGGATACCGGGGTTAAAGTAGCTAGCTGCTACCATAACCCCGGTATTCCTCTTCAAAGTAGTGACGTAAAACGACGGTGGGCGGTCTGGAAGTGGTTAAAGTGGATGTAAACCATCACATATACCCAGTGAAGTGAAAAGCCTTAGATGTTACACAGAGATTAAACAAATCTCCCTACATGAGTTTTACATGTATATCTGCTGTCTTCACCTTTATATATTCTTTAGAAAGTTCAGATTCTGTAAGGAGATTTTCTCTTCCTGTTCAGCACTGGAAGTGAAGTCTGGGCATACAGGCAAGACAGCCAATTGGAGGAAAGGCACACACCCCCCTACACATAGGCAGAGACTTGCAGAGCTGTCCTGTGACATGGCAAGCTCTCTGCTAATCTATTCATAGCAACCTCCCCCGAAACAAAATTCAGCCTGGTTTTATCTCAGTTGACAGAGAGCTTGTCAGAAGTTATCGGGCTGATAACAGAAGAACAGAGCAGGATAAAGCCACAGTACTTAGTGCTTTGAAGAGAGATAAGAAAAGCTGCAGATATCTGTGCCTAGCTCAAATTTCATAAATCGGGTTTACATCCACTTTAACCACTTCCCGCCAGGCCTATAGCAGAATGACGGCCGGGCAGTGGTTCTGTTATCCTGACTGGGCGTCATATAATGTCCAGCAGGATAACATGCCGAGGCACGCAGCATGGCGATCGCGCGTGCGGCGTCAGTCTGACGCGCCGCATCTCCAATCGTGGTAAGGAGCGTCTGACAGAGGCTTCTTACCACATGATCAGCTGTGACCAATCACAGCTGATTATCGCATGAACCAGGAAGTGCCGGTAAACGCCTTTCCTTGGTTCGCGCTGACAGGGAAAGACGACCGGCGGCTCTCCTTGGCAGAGGGGCGGGTCTGTGATGATAATCAGCTTATTGATTATCAGCACAGCCCCCATCAGATGTGCCCATCAGCTGCCAATCAGTGTCCAACAGCTTCCAGTCAGTGCCCCCTCCAAAAAATCTCAGTGCCCACCACAGTGCCAATCGGTGCCCACCACAGTGCCAGTCAGTGCCCAGCAGTAACACCTGTCAGTACCTCATCATCGGTGCTGCCCATCAGTGCTATCTATTAGTGTCCATCAGTGCCATCTGTCAGTGCCAATCAGTGCTGCCAATCAGTGCCACCTGCCAGTGCCCATCAGTGCCACTTACAGTGCCCATCAGTGCTGCATATCAGTGCTGCCTATCAGTGCCCATCAATTCTACAAATCAGTGCCTCCTCATTAGTGCCACCTTATCAGTGCAAACTCATCAGTGCCCATCAGCAAAGGAGAAAACTATTTTTTTGACAGAAACTTAAAAAAAAAAAGCACTCATTCCCTGGCAACAATGCCAATTACAGTTACAGTCCCAGTCTCAGCTGCTAAAGGGTCAGAGTATTTGTCAATCAAAAAAAATCCACTATAAGGAAGATTATCACATGACACCTATATGTATATAACAGATTGCAGATATCAGAATATTTTATTTTAGTTTATTATAAACAAAAATTGTAAAACATCAATTTCATAAATATTCTTATTGCAACATCCATATATTTTGATGTGTCTTGCACTGTTCACCCGCTTCTTCAGGACGGGGAGGTGAGATTTTATACATCAATTGATTTATTATGGGAGTGGGGATACCAGGGAGCTTAACGTGTGCAAAAATGCTCTACAGGGTTCGGTGAGGAAGCATATGTATATAAATAAAGCATATATATATAAATATATAAAGTATACACTTTGATGTCCAAATCTGTAAACAATCGAATAACCATAAGTTTCCTTCTGATCATTTTGAACTCCATTTAGAACAAATTTGAATAAACTGAGTCGATCAGCCAGGTCAAAATATTATCGATTGTTTTGCATCGACCGTATTTCAATCAATCAGATTATAAGATTGCATAGACAGGATCAATAATGTACAATCAAAAGTTATGATCATATCTTGACCATCAATCGAAATCCACATTCCTGTGTGTGGCATATCGATCAAATGGGTTAACTATAAATTGATTATTCCTACTGGAAGAGATTGATCGGAAAATAAACTGATTGTTTATCGAAACAGATATAACCACCATTATACTGATATAACTCTCAATTGACTGTAGCGGACGGAATGAAAGCAGCCTATTAACAAGGGTCTCAGAGAGCAGAAACTAGATATTTATTTAAAAATAAATAAAATTACATTTTTATATTATTAAATAAAAAAAACAGGTATTTATTTAGGAAGCCTTGTACAGTTACATTTTGGGTCTGTTCACATTTTGAGAATTGCCCTTAGGGAATTATTTACACAATTTTAGTGTTTGGGTTCATAGCCATTAAAAAATAAAAATAAATGTCCCCACTTCCAGACCGGCAGTTGGCAAATGACAGTTGCAATTTGAATTTGTTTTCTGGCTAACTGACATCGCTAACACAGATATTTGTATCCATGTCTAAACAGACTTGAATATTACACTCACACAGCTGAAAATAAAGACCCCTATCCTTGTGTTAAATCTTTATTCATTAAACTAATTATAGAAGAAATAAGAAAAACAAAGGGTTTGCTGGTTGCATTTAATCTGATAAAATATAATAAAATTTAGCATCTCTGATTGGTTTCTATAGGCTTATCCATATCTTTCAATGCTTATAAATGAATTCCAATACAATATGTAGCAATTTCCATCCAGTAATTTTCCCAGACCAAACGAATTCATCTGCTAGAGCAGTTTACAGGGGTGTATTTTTCCTGTGTTTTCCATTGCAAAGCCTGAGTGAGGTGTCCATGGCAACCACAGAACACTGTGACATCATATTAACAGCTCCAGCTGAGGAGGTAAACAGCCTGCAGCCTCACTGCTCCTGACACAAGTCTCTGACCTCAGTACAGTGCAGACCGTTAGATGCATTCTACTATGTTCACAAAGCTTCTTAGTATTTTGATGTTTTTCATCTGTTGGCAGATCACAACAGTGAATGCTTATGTTCTTGCAGAAAAGGAACAAACAAATGAAAAGCATTTATGCCCGTCTATTCCGATTTATGAAAGTGTGGCTTATGCCACCGATATGACCATAGAACTGCCTTGTAGGTGCAGACCAGACACAAACACACCTGTTTACTGGTTCTATAAAAAATCAGTGAACAGTGTAGGAACTCAGATGCTGACACCAGATGGAACAAAGAAGTCTCTTCATGTGGAGTCGAAGATCATCACCAAAGTGTACAACGTCATCATACACAAGGCTCGCGTAAAAGACTCGGGAATTTACATATGTGGAAACGGCGATGGTGCCTACTTCTGGGGGTACGACCTTGATGTGCAGGATACCTCAAACGCTTATGTGGCATTTAAAGAGCACCACCAAGACCCCCAGCCAGACCTCAAAACGGAGCACCTGACAGCCTTTACCGCTTTCTGGAACTGGGAAAAGTGTGACCGCTGTGATGTCACCGGGGAACAAAGAAAGATAGGCTTTTGCTATGTCAGTAGTGCCTATCTTGAACCAAGGCACATGTTCTCACAGAGCAGCGTTGTTCCCTGCGGCTCACATGGGATTCCTGACAACCTGCGAAAGGAAATTTCCGATCGAAGACCAGAAATATTCATCAGGAGTTGTAATACCCCCTGTCACATAAGGGTTCCAGGGTTAAAAGGTACCGCCAAATACTGGATACACAAAATAAGCAAGATTAAGAATTATATCCCATTCCTCTCCAAGGCTCCGACTGAAAAACATACACACACCTTGGGGAGCAGCCTTACTCTTGCCTGCCCAGGTGCCAAACCAGGAGATGCTGTTGCCTGGGATAAAAAGGACAAAAAATTCTACAAATCAGACTATCTGATTGGCCAAAAGAAGGCGACACGTATCTTCATAGATCATGGCAATAATCTCAACTTTCAATACGTCCGGTACAGCGATGAAGCAACATATTACTGTTGGCTGCAAGGGAAGCTTAAAGCTGGCATCAAACTGACCCTTCAAGCAGACCCAACAGAAAAGCGAAAGTTCTCTGATGCTGACTCAATCCTCGCATTGAGAATTATTGGTGTCAGTTTTGCAATTTTTTGCCTTATTTTTGCGATGGTCCATTGCATAAAATGCAGCGCCTATAATTTTAGGTGGTCGCCATCACCATGCATAGCAGACATGGTCTAAGGAGTCGTTCATGGGTCACTAGAAGTCATAGTCTGGTCACACGCCATTTAACTATATGGAAGTTGAGTTATAATTAGTTTTATCTTTAGTTTTGTCTGGGTGTGTATGTGCATATGTACCTTCCCCGCCCAGCCTATAGCAGATTGTTGGCCGTGCAGGTCTTTCCTCCTGAGTGGACATCATATGATATCCTCTAAGAAGGGGCAACACAGCGGTGCAACCTGTCACCAGCTATGTTCACCGAACACTGCTGATGACTGATACCAGCTTGCTGCCAGTAGCACGTGACCGCTGTGACCAATCACAGCAGATCACATGACAGTAGTAAACATTGGATGGCCTCCTTTCATGCCATCCATTGTGTACAATTGTGTTGCTTGCTGTGATTGGTCAATGTGATCAGATGGTATAGAGACGGTCAATCACAGCCCATCTGTACCATGTGATTTGCTCTGGCCAATCATAGCTAATCACAACAAAACAAACTGAATGAGAGAGAGGGGGTAGAGAGAGAGGGAGGGGGAGACAGAGAGAGAGAGAAGGGGGATAGATGGGAAGAGAGAGAGAGAGAGGAAGAGAGAGATAGGGGGGAAAGAGAGGAGGGGACAGAGAGGGGGAGAGGAGGGGAGAGAGAGGGTGGGGGGAGAGAGAGCGGGAGGTGGGGGGAGAGAGAGGTGGGAAGAGAGAGATGGGGGAGAGAGAGAGGAGGGAGAGAGAGAGATGGGGAGAGAGAGAGATGGGGAAAGAGAGAGATGGGGAAAGAGAGAGATGGGGAAAGAGAGAGATGGGGGAAAGAGAGGTGGGGGGGTGAGAGAAATGGGGGAGAGAGAGGTGGGGGGAGTGAGAGAGATGGGGGAGAGAGAGTGGGGGGAGTGAAAGAGATGGGGGAGAGAGAGAGAGGGGGGAAAAGAGAGGAGGGGAGAGAGAGGGGGAGAGAGAGAGAGAGAGGGTGGGGGGAGAGAGAGGTGGGGGGGAGAGAGATGGGGCGAGAGAGAAATAGGGGCGAGAGAGAGATGGGGAGAGAGAGAGATGGGGGAGAGAGAGAGAGAGATGGGGGAGAGAGAGAGGTAGGGGGAAGTGAGAGAGATGGGGAGAGAAAGAGGTGGGGGAGAGAGAGAGGTGGGGGGAGAGATACTGAGACTCTCTCAATGTCACTACAAATCAAGACGTGGCAGGCCAATTCCCTCTCTATTGTTCTTCTCTTTTTTACTGTATTCTATGCTTAACTGCAATGTTTTATTGTTACTATGTTTGTTACTATGTTTTATCATGTTTGCTTTTCAGGTATGTAATTCTTTTATACTTTACTGTTTACTGTGTTTTATTGTTAACCATTTTTTTGTTTTCAGGTACGCCATTCAGCTGCAGCACTGATTTATTTATCTTGACAGCAACAGCGTTTGCTCCCACGATATGTAAATCAGCAACTCCAGCACTAAAGAAGGTGATTTCACCATCACAGTAAAAAAAAAAAGAGACCCTCATTTTCTTCCTTGTATGGGAATTGCACATCCCGTTATTTGATTGTCTGAACTGTAATGTGATTTTACCCAATATTTTTTTTGTAAGATAATACTTTTTATATCACTGCCACTAGGCAGGAAAATAAAAAATTGTTTATTTTTCTATATACTCTGGTATTTCTATATTTATTTACTCCACTGAGGCACATATAAATTCCCACCCTGCTCAACCTTTTCTTGACAGATAGTCGCATAAAAAAAAAGAGCATATATGCCGAAGCATGGGGGCCAGGGGTGGAGGGGCGATTTGCCCCTAACATTAGGGATGGATGCCCCCATGCTTCGGCATATATTTTTTAGGCACAGATTGTGTTAAAAAATGTTTTATTTTTTTTTACTATGTTTTATTGTATTTGCTTTGCAGGTATGGCATGTCTTACTGTTTTACTGTAATGTTACTTTGTTTTATTGTTAACCATCATTTGCTTAGCAGGTACCCTATTCAGCTGCAGCACTGATTTATTTATCTTGACAGCAACAGTGTTTGCTCCCACGATACATAAATCACAGACTCCGGTGCTGTAGAAGGTGATTTCACCATCACAGTTAAAAAAAAATGGTGCATGTATGCCCATCATTAGAAGTGGGTTGATGAAGGGCGGTATTCTAATGGTGGGCATACCCACCGATCAATCTCTTTTTTTCATGCAGCCCACAGGCTGCATGAACCCCCCCCCCCCCAAATGATCCCATTTTGGAAAGAAGACACTTCAAGCTATTTGCTGAGAGGCATGTTAACTCCATGGAATATTTTATATTTTACCAAAAGTTGCGGGGAAATTTTATAATTTTTTGGGTTGGTTTTTGGGGTCCTGTACACAACTAGGCTCCAAAAAGTCTCACACATGTGGTATCCCCGTACTCAGGAGAAGCAGCAGAATGTATTTTGGGGTGTATTTCACATATGCCCATGGCATGTTTGAGCAATATATCATTTAGTGACAACTTTTTCCCCAAAAAATAATAAAAAATAAATATTGTAATGTTCCCGCAACAAGTGGCAAAATATAAAATATTTCATGAACTCAACATGCCTCTCAGCAAATACCTTGGGGTGTCTACTTTTAAAAATGGGGTCATTTGGGGGGGTTTTGTGCTATCTTGGCATTTTATGGCCTTCAAAACTGTGATAGGTAGTGTGGAGTGAAATCAAAAATTTACGCCCTTAGAAATCCTGAAGGCGGTGCTTGGTTTTCGGGGTCCCGTACGACGCGGCTAGGCTCCCAAAAAGTCTCACACATGTGGTATCCCCATACTCAGGAGAAGCAGCAGAATGTATTTTGGGGTGTAATTCCACATATAACCATGGCATGTGTACGAGCAATATATCATTTAGTGACAACTCTGTGTAATTTTTATTATTTTTTGTCATTTTTCAATCATTATTATTATAATAATTATTATTATAAAATATTCAATGGGTTCAACATGCCTCTCAGCAATTTCCTTGGGGTCATTTGGGGGGGGGGGGGGTTGTACTGCCCTGCCATTTTAGCACCTTAAGAAATTAGATAGGCAGTCATAAACTAAAAGCTGCGTAAATTCCAGAAAATGTACCCTAGTTTGTAGACGCTATAACTTTTGCGCAAACCAATAAATATACGCTTATTGACATTTTTTTACCAAAGACATGTGGCTGAATACATTTTGGCCTAAATGTATGACTAAAATTGAGTTTATTAGATTTTTCTTATAACAAAAAGTAGAAAATATAATTTTTTTTCCAAATTTTCTGCCTTTTTCCGTTTATATTGCAAAAAATAAAAATAGCAGAGGCAATGAAATACCATCAAAAAAAAGCTCTATTTGTGGGAAAAAAGGACACAAATTTTGTTTGGGTACAACATTGCATGACCGCGCAATTACCAATTAAAGCAGCACAGTGCCAAATTGTAAAACGTGCTCTGGTCATTCAGCAGCCTAATCTTCCGGGGCTGAAGTGGTTAAGGTTTGTTCACATGTGTGGCAGCCCTTGCCACATCTATTAAAGGCAAATTGCAGAGGCATTTGACAGTCAGTGAAGAGATGACATATCGCCCCCTTACTGCTTAATTTAAAACCTCATTAACAGAGGGCATATCAAATAAGGCCAGATATGGGGGGGGAGCTGGTGTGGGCTGTGCCCCCTAGATTTCAGTGGTGACCCCCCCCCTCAAGCTGCTTTGAACATTGTGGGAGGCTAAGCACTCCTCCTCCTGACCATCACGCTGCAAGATTTCCATACTGCACACAGAGCTTGGGGAATCAGAATGGTCAGAAGGTGGTTGGCTTTGCCTCGCACTCTACACGTTGTAGCACCACCGATACACCCAACCCCCCATGCAGCACAGATCCCGATGTGTCCAGAGGCGATGGCTTCCCTGTACAGAGACAGAGGAACTGCCATCATTCCCCACCCTCTGTAATCCTGGAAACCGGGAGCGATGAGTTATGTTGTCACTTCCGGTTTTGGCTCTTTGTTTCCCTGGCCACCAGCAGCCAGGAAAGCAGCCGATCAGACTGATCTGTGCCTGATCGGCTGCATGGGAGGCTAGAGCAGAGATTTGGGGTCTCTACATAAAAGAGGACCTGCCACGGCCCATGCTGCCACAAGGAATGTTGTTCATCCCTTGTAAAAGCAATAAAGTTAATCCCAAATAAAGGGTACATTTTTTTATTTTGTATAAAATAGATAATAAAAATATATTTAAAAAAAAATTCAAGGGCCCCCCCATCCCACCATGCTAATGCGAACGCATATGTTACTCCCGCACGCATATGTAAATTGCGATCGCACCACACATGTGAGGTATTGTCACAAACATAAGAGCGAGAGCAATAATTCTAGCACCAGACCCCCTGTGCAACTCTAAACTGATAACCTTTAAAGACGTTTAAAGCATCGCCTATGGAGAATTTTAAGCACCGTAGCTTGCTGCCATTCCACTACAAATCACTACTACTAGAAACACCCACTTTCTAATTCTGCGTCCAAGGAAAAGTGCACTTGAAGCAAACGGCCATCTCTTGGTAACAGCAAGATGCTTGCTTTCCGTGTGTCCTTGTATTAAATCACTACTTTGCACTTTTATCCGGCTTTGTTCTTTCCTTCCAATGCATTGGAAATGATGAAGATAGCATAGAATGGTGACAAGGGTAAAGCTGCTTCTATCGCAATTTCTCCATCAAGTAATCTTCAGCGGATTTATTTTTTCATTAAATTCCTGGTAGAACAGCGACATGAACCAACAATGTTGACATGTAGGCCTCAGCAGAGTTACGGCACATTAGATCGACCTGTGAGCGTCATCAGTCTCACCCGACGCCAAGCTTCACAGGTCAGGATGGCCAAGCAGTCTAAGGTGCTGCGTTCAGGTCGCAGGCTCCCCTGGAGGCGTGGGTTCAAATCCCACTTCTGACAGCTTTTAAGCTTTTCTTTGCTTGCGTTCACATTCTCCAGCTCGTCTACCGCTGAACCTCTAGCACAAAAAATAACTTTTGTTCCATGCCAACAAACAGGGCTCCATAGCTCAGGGGTTAGAGCACTGGTCTTGTAAACCAGGGGTCGCGAGTTCAAATTCTCGCTGGGGCCTTCCTGCAAGTGTTGGCGACTGTATCTCACATTGCAGCATAACCAGAAGTTTTCCCCAAGGAAACACAAGGGTGAAAACGTTTGAAGGGCTCTAGATTATGACATCAAACTGTTAGGACGACTTGACGTTCCAGAGACCTTGAATTGGGCACTATCTACTAGAAACACCCATTTTCTAATTCTGCATCCAAGGAAAGTGCACTTGAAGCAAACGGACACCTCTTGTTAACAGCAAGACGCTTGCTTTCCGCGTGTTCTTGTATTAAATTACTACTTTGCACTTTTATCCGGCTTTGTTCTTTCCTTCCAATGCATTGGAAATGATGAAGATAGCATAGAATGGTGACAAGGGTAAAGCTGCTTCTATCGCAATTTCTCCATCAAGTAACCTTCAGCGGATTTATTTTTTCATTAAATTCCTGGCAGAACAGCGACATGAACCAACAATGTTGACATGTAGGCCTCAGCAGAGTTACGGGCACATTAGATCGACCTGTAAGCGTCATCAGTCTCATGTAACACCAGGTCAGGATGGCCGAGTGGTCTAAAATGCTGCGTTTAGGACTGGAGGCGTGGGTTCGAATCCTACTTCAGACAGCATTTAAGCTTTTCTTTGCTTGCGTTCACATTCTACAGCTCGTCTACCGCTGAACCTCTAGCACAAAAAAATAACTTGTGTTCTGTGCTGACAAAAAAGGCTCAGGGGTTAGAGCACTGGTTTCGTAAACCAGCAGTCGAGATTTCAAATCTGGTCTTGTAAACCAGAGGTTGCGAGTTCAAATCTCGCTGGGGCCTTCCTGCAAGTGTTGGCATCTTCATCTCATTTAGTAGTGTAGTGATAATTTTTTTTAGGCACACGATTGCCCCCTAGATATTAACCCCTTCCCAGCCAGTGTCATTAGTGCAGTGACAATGTATAGTATTAGCACTGATCACTGTATTAGTGTCATTGGTGATGTCAGTTCCCAACCAGTGTTAGTTAGTGTCATTGTTGCCGCACTATCACAGTCCTATTTTAAGTCACTGATCACCGCCATTAATAGTGTAAAAAAAATTCCAGCATATATATCATCATTTGTTAGACGCTATAACTTTCACGCAAACCAATCAAGATACGCTTATTGTGATTTTTTTTTTTTTTTACTAAAGACATTTAGCAGAACACATTTTGGCCTAAATTTATGAAGAAATTTGATTATTTATTTTTTTGGACATGTTTTATAGGAGAAAGTTTTTTCTTGGTATGGTAAAATGAAACAGCATGTTGCAGTTGGTGGCTGTACCCTGCCTAATTCAAATAAATTAGACTACACCACAACCACCCCGCAACTGCATACAATGAAAACGGTTGCAGCACGTTGGGTCAGAATTTAAAACAGGTGATGAGGAGTTGACCTCACCGCCTGTCTAAAATCTCTAAAAAACACTACAGATCAAGGGCTGCACATATATGAATGAGCCTTAAGCCCTGGTTCACACTGGTGCGATTTGACATGCGATTTGACATGTCAAATTGTGAAAATTGTGCTAGAGGCATGTCAAATCGGCGATATTTGCGGGCAATGGCACCGTCCTAATCGGTGCGACGCCGCATCTGCGGCGCTGCACCGATTTCAAAAAGTAGTTTCTGTACTACTTTTTGCGATTTCGGCCGCGATTTACATTGACATCTGTGTCAGATGTCTTTGTAATCGCGGCTGAAATCGGGACTGCCAGCGGGAGTGAAATCGTGCGAGTTCAGCTGAACTCGTGCGAGTTCAGTGTGAACCTGGGCTAAAGCAGATTAAGAATGATATAAGCATGTTTAAAATTATAAACTTCATTATCGTGTAATAAAAATAAGTAAAGCCAAAAAAAAATGAAAAAATAGAAAGTTATCAAAAACTGTATAAAAAGTGTTACTAAGCTACCTCGTCATAAACATTAGTGTCACTAATGGCAAGATTTTTATACAGTTTCTGATCGTTTTATATTTTTTACTAACTTCTATTGCAAGATAATAACGTTTATGATTTTCAAAATGTTTTTATCATTCCTAATCTGCTTCAAAGTAAAACTAAATGTAATTTTTTTTATTTTGGATGGCCAAAACTAAAAGACGTTTTGCCTTAGGCTACTTTCACACTGAGGCGCTGGATGCGCTGGCGGTATAGTGGCGCTATTTTTAGCGCCGCTATACCGTTTTTTTGGCCGCGATTTGCGGGCGCTAGCGGGGGTATTTTAACCCCCGCTAGCGGCCGAAAAAGGGTTAAAAACGCCCGTAATAACGCCTCTTTGAGGCGTTTTGCGGGCGTATTAGAGGCGCTACCCTATTGATTTCAATGGGCAGGGGCGCTATAGGAGCACTATTTTTAGCGCTCCTATTGCGCCTCAAAGATGCGGCTTGCAGGAGTTTTTTGAGCTTTCACATTGCATAGTATTGAGAGGCTTTTTTGGGGCGCATTGCAGGCACTATTTAGAGCGCAATAGCGCCTGCAAAGCGCCTCAGTGTGAAAGGGGCCTTAATGCTGGCCATACACTATACAATAAATCTGCCGAAATTCGGTCATTTAGGCAGTTTGTTCATTTTTCGGACAGTTAATGGGCACAAAATCGATAATCGTTGGGACATTTGGAAATTTTCTGCTGAACGAATGATAAATTGAAAGGTTAATGTGTTTCCCGTCCAAACGGTCTGCACTAAGTATATGTAAGAAAAAAAAACAACTGCTGTTGGCCGGTGCTCTGATAGACACTTCCAAAAACCAACCAACTGCTGTTGGCTGGTGCTCGCCAGGGGGCTGGCCATCTGAATAGTGGGCGGCAGTGGCGCCGGCGACAATACATACATTTATGCAATGCATGAATGTATGTATTGTTGACTTGAGTGACGGGTGCAGGAGAGAGGGGGCGGCGCTCCTGCGCTCACTATGGACGCACCGCCACTGATGGCCAGCATTAGTTGTATTGTAAAGTGGAACTAGGGGGTAAGCAGGGTGTAAACCCCCAGAGTTTTTCAAATTAATGCTGAAAAACTTTTTGTGCTGCACCCCCTCCCCCCCTCTTTTCTTACCTGAGCCAATCGTTTCAGCAACGGGGACGAGCACAGCAGCTTCAGCCGCTGTCTCGGTTCCTCATTGGATAGATTGATTTCAGCAGGAACCCTTGGCTTCTGCTGCTGTGAATCAAATCCAGTGACACGGGAAGTGGGGGGCGGGGCAGAGTCCTGCTATCTGTGTCAATAGACGCAGAAGCAGGACTCGGGAGCATGCCCACACGAGTGCCCCCCTTGGAAAGCGGCTCTCTGAATGGCACTTGAGAAGAGGAGGAGCCAGGACCCCATAAAAGGAGGATCGGGGTCACTCTGTGCAAAACCCTTGCACAAAGGAGGTAAGTAACATGTTTGTTATTTAAAAAAAAAAAACCTTTACAATCACTTTAATATTCAACGGTTATTCGTAGAAACCTTTGCCATATCAACCCTTCTCTTCTATGCTCTGCGACTGACCACCTCTATGACAAAATCGCACCCCTGTCCTGCACCCACCTAGCCACTTCTGTCTACAACACTTCACTTCTAGCATCACTGGACAGACTGGCCCCCCTCACTACACGCAGAATAAGGCCCCGTCCCCTTCAACCCTGGCAAACAGATGATACTAGAAGTATGAAAAAACACAGCCGTGCTCTCGAGCGCCAATGGCGTAAGACGATGTCCCAGAAAGATTTCGGCCAGTATAAATCTGCCCTCCAAAAAAACAATTCCAGCCTCCTCACTGCCAAGCAGCCCTATTTCATCACCCTCATTAAAAACGTATCATCCCGTCCCCGTCAACTCTTCTCTACCTTCAACTCGCTCCTTCGTCCTCCTCTGCCTCCACTCACTAACTCACTCACTGCCCAGGAGATCGCCAATCACTTCAAACAGAAGATTGATAAAATTCGCGACGAGATCTCTACTGTTCAGATACCCTTCACGCTTTACACCTCATGCCCACAGGTACAATCATTACTTCCCTCTTTCAACCCCACCACTATAGATGAGGTTGCTAAACTACTTGCTAATGTCCATCTTACCACTCTGCGCTCTGATCCTGCTACGTCCACCCTCTGGCTCTATTCTACACTCTCTAACCCACATCTTCAATCTCTCCCTCTCTTCTGGCATCTTCCCTAACTCTTTGAAAGATGCACCAGTCAGCCCCATACTAAAAAAGCCCTCTCTGGACCCATCCAATCTTGACAACCTACGCCCCACCTCCTTGCTCCCCTTTTTATCCAAACTCCTTTAATATCTAGTCTATAACCGACTGAGCGTCCACCTTGCTGATAATAACCTTGATTCCCTTCAGTCTGGATTTCGTCCTCAACATTCCACAGAAACTGCTCAACTGCTCTCCTAAAACTAACAAATGATATACTAATGGCCAAAACTAAAGGACACTATTCTGTACTCTTACTCCTGGACCTCTCTGTTGCCTTTGATACGGTTAACCACCCCCTCCTCCTCAAAAAACTCCATGCCTTTGGTCTCCGCGACTGTACTCTTTGCTGGTTCTATACCTACTTATCCAACCGCACCTTTAGCGTTACTTAAAACTCTACTTCCTCCTCTCCTCTTCCTTTCTCAGTTGGGGTCCCCCAAGGTTCTGTTCTTGGCCCTCTCCTATTTCCAATCTAAACCTCCTCCCTGGGTCAGCTGATAGCCTCCCACGGCTTCCAATAACACCTCTACGCTGACGATACTCAAATCTATTTCTCTGCCCCTCAACTCACTCCTTCATTCTCCTCACGTATCTCTAATTTACTATCAGATATATCAGTTTGGATGTCACACCACTTCCTCAAACTTAATCTATCCAAAACTGAACTGATCATATTTCCTCCCCCACGTGCCTCCTCCCCCGATCTCTCTGTCAAAATTGATGGCGTAACTATCAGCCCATCCCCACATGCCAAGGTCCTAGGAGTAGTCCTGGACTTTGAACTCTCCTTTAAGCCTCACGTCCAATCACTGTCCAAATCTTGCCGCCTCAACCTCCGCAACATCTCCAAAATACGCCCCTTTCTAACCAATGACACAACAAAGCTCCTAATTCACTCCCTGGTCATCTCTCGCCTTGATTACTGCAACTCCCTCCTCATTGGCTTACCTCTGCATATTCTATCCCCCCTTCAGTCCATCATGAATGCTGCTGCCAGACTCATCCACCTTACCAACCACTCTGTCTCTGCTACTCCTCTCTGTCAATCCCTCCACTGACCCAACAAATTAAATTCAAAATACTAACAACTACCTACAAAGCCACCCACAACACTGCCCCCAGCTACATCACTGACCTAGTCTCTAAATACCAACTTAATCGGTCTCTTTGTTCTTCTCAAGACCTCCTGCTCTCTAGCTCTCTCATCACCTGCTCCCATGCTCATCTCCAGGACTTTTCCAGAGCCTCTCCAAGCCTACGGAACTCCTTACCCCAATCTGTCCATCTATCTCCTTCTCTATTAGCTTTTAGAGGATCCCTAAAAACCCTCCTCTTCAGAGAAGCCTATCCTACCCACACCTAACAACTGTATTTTCATTTTGTCCACCTGATCATCCCCCACAGCTACTACCCTCTGTTTCACTTGACCCTTCCTTCTAGACTGTAAGCTCTAACGAGCAGGGCCCTCTGATCCCTCCTGTATTGAATTGTATTGTGACTGTACTGTCTTCCCTGATGTTGTAAAGTGCTGCGCAAACTGCTGGCGCTATATAAATCCTGTATAATAATAATATTCACCTTTCCAACGGTTTCTCACTGAGGCTGGTATCTTCTCTTGTGTGCTGATTTTCAGCCGTCTGACACTAGGGGTTTATTAGACCCCAATGTCTCCATAAAGTTTACCTGTCACCTTCCCAATGCTATCGCATGGAGGTTTGCAAACCACCTTGTGATAACAATAAAGTTAAATAAAAAACAAAATAAAATGATGATAAAATGTATTAAAAAAAACAAAAAAATGACATGTAAACCCTGGGGGTATGCCAAAAATATAAGGTATTGCTGCAAAGGTTGAAGTGAGAGCAATAATTCCAACACCATAGCATAGCTCAAACTAACTCTAAACTGATGAGCAGTAAGGGCTCTTTCACACATGCGATGAAAATAGACGGTTGGGTTGCGTTTTTAATGCTTCCAGAATGCCTATCAATGCCGTTTGTATGCTCCATCGGACAATTGTTGACGGATTTTCCGCGGACAAATGTTGGATAGCATGCTTTAAAATTGTCTGCCAACAAATGTGTGTTGTTGGATTATCCGATCGTGTGTACACAAGTCCGTCGGACAAAACTCCAAAGTACAAACACGCATTCTCGGAAGCAATGCTCACCATAACACATTAGCAGAAGTTGCCCAAAGGGTGGCGCTAAAGAGCTGAAAAACCACGTAGTAACCTCTCAGCAACACAAGGTAACGCTAAAGCCTCGTACACACGATCGGACTTTCTGCGGACAAAGCATAGGACTTTTGTCCGAAGCAAGCTGCTTGCTATGTGGGCACTGAACAGGGGGGAGGGGCCAGGAGCACAGAAGAGGGACCCGAGAAGAGGAGGATCTGGGCTGCTCTGTGCAAATCCAGCATTAGTTGTGTGGTTTAGATAGTGTTTTGAAACCTGAAGAATGAATATGAGGCATCCTGAAAGCTTGAATATTTATTATATATATATCTGTTAGGCCAGGGCATAAACAGGTGCAGTCTGTACTCCCCACTTCAGGTGGTGCTTGACCGAGATGGCGATGCAGATGGGTAACAAAATTCCATGACTTCCTGAGGTCACAGGTTGACAGCTGTCTGAATGGATGCTGGTGCCCCATGTGACTGGTGGCATCTTGGGTTGGGCACAGTCTATTTAAGACCCTGGCTGTCAGGTTTGTTGCACTTTTATGCGAGTAGCTAGCACAGGATCCCCACCTGACAGGAACAGTGCTTACAGGTAGGGAAAGGTTCCAGAGGAGTAGGGAAGCCTACTCTTTGAGTGTGGACCGGCCAGGCCACATACCCCTCCTCATTGCAGACGCTGTTGACATCTTCAAGTCTTCAGATCGCTGTCACTTTTCGTAAGTGGCTCCAGACGGGTGTGCCTACTAACCAGGGCCTGAATAAGTTGTGTTGATCCTTTTCTACAATATGACTTGCTGCAGAAACAATACTTTACCAGTAGATGGCAATGATGTTTTATGAAAGTCTCAGTCAATATGGCTGCTGCCTTTATCTTTTTTGTACAAGCTCCAGCAAACTGCAGTTATTGAATTGTATAGAAGTGTAGCGGACCCCCAAAATTGGGGTCGCTGTGCCTTAAATTTAAGGGCAGCCTGGGCAATAGTTTGGCTCGGGTTTTCTGATTCTCTAGATTGGACTCTGCTCTGCTGTGGTGTTGCCTGGGTGTATAGTTCCCCTTGACCTCCAGGTAGCGCTGTTGCCCAGGTCTTGGGTCGAACCACAGGTGGCATTGCAGCGTGATTGAGTGTCCTCTCTCGGCAGCCATGCAGTGGGCGTGGTCTACCTGCTGTGCATGCCGGGAGAGGGTACATAAGGGGCAGGCGCCATTAGGCGGGGAGATTGGCCGGGGGATTCCAAGGGGGACCCCTGGTGGCAAGAGTCGCGACCTTTGGCCCTGCTGGCCAGGGGTGCGTTAAATTGGTCGAGAAGTCTCGGACACCTTCAACCCGAGGCCATAGTGTTCCAGGTAGGCCCAGTACCTTCAACTGGGTCTACAACCAAACCATCGGAGTCCCAGGGTACCCGAGGGAGGGTGGCGCACTCTGAAAGAGAGGAAACCAGGGGAGGACCTGTCCGGAGGATCAGTGAAGGAAGTCACTGTCTCAGGAGAGGCCTGGTTGCCTATCAGAGGGAAGGATTCCGTGAGTTGAATAATAGCTCCTGTAATGTGCCCCTTGGCACTTATGGTTTATAAAGTTGGGGGCGCTAGAGAGTTCTAGATTCAGGAACTAAAGGATTCTGTGGCAGAGGATCTCCTGAACTTGTCCTTGAAGGGGACCAAATCGAAAGTAACTGTTCCTTTTTTCACTCCGGCTGCTAGAACTGTGAGAGGGATCTATCCGGGTGAGCAATACCCACTCAGGCTTGAGTGGAGAATAGAATAAATGGGAGCCGCGTGCCTGAACCTACCTCCCTACCCAACTCTATCTCTATCTTCAACTTTTTCCCACTGAGTTCCAAGCAAGAAAAATAAACTCGTTTGTTAGAGTTTAAACAGTCTGGACATTGGCCTTCTTTTAAGAGAAAGAGTAGACTTTTCCCTACACTCTAGGGACGAGAACCAATGGAGGGAGGTAACTCGCTGCAGGACCCAAAAATTGTATGAACACCACTCAACCTCTTATACCAGGAGGATACGGGCCAGTGGCATGGTGTGCCCTACTCTGCAAGTGGAGGTAAGCAGGAGAAAAAGGGTCTGTGTGCTACAGAAGTATTTTATTAATACCTGATAAGAAAGTTAAAAATTTCTCAATGTTGAGGGTGTTACTCGTTGGGGATTGTTTATGGGTTTTAGAGTCACAGTAAGTTTTATAGAGCAAAACTATTTTATAGTATTATAACCTCCCAGGATAGAGGACAACTACACCACCAATTGTAGTATGCATGCAATCTGAGGTTCAATTAGGCTGGAGAACTGATCTGGATAAGCACATTCATTGCTCAAAGGGTTGTCCAGTGATCTGCTGCTCCAAGACTCAGCATCACATGTAATAAAAGCTTCAATCAAACAATAGAAGGAGATTTAGCAGTCCTTTTTCTTTATATTTTTAACTTTTAAACTTCAGCTCGGAAGTATTAGGGACCTGGCAGTAAGCCCATTTTAAGAATGGCTGTTTTGAGACGAATAAAGACCTGTAAGGGCAGAAGAACCACCAAAGGACTTAGAGTGGTTCTAAAGGCTGACGATTTATTACCTTAAAGCATTCCCTGCATTAAAGTTGTTATAAAGCTTTGTTTTTGTTTTTTTTCTTTATAAACTAACAAACATGTCATACTTCCCTCCACTGTGCAGCTCGTTTTGCACAGAGTGGCCCCGATCCTCGTCTTCTGGGGTCCCCCGGCGGCTCATCCCCACATCTGATAACCCCCTAGGAGAAGCGCTCTCCCGGGGGGTTACCTTGCGGGCTCTCTCCCAAGTCTATCATTCGGCGTCCATAGCCGCCGAATGTATGACTCAGCCCTGCCCCCAGCGCCCGCGTCATTGGATTTGATTGACAGCAGTGGGAGCTAATGGCTGCACTGCTATCAATCTATCCAATCAAGAGCCGAGAACCCCAGGCAGAGGAAGAGCACATCTCCACCGGGTGAAATTCCAGGGCTCAGGTAAGTAAAACGGGGAGGCTAGGGGGCCGGTGACTGCCAGAAGTTTTTTCACCTTAATGCATAGGATACATTAAGGTGAAAAAACACAAGGGTTTACAACCCCATTAAGGTTAAAATCCTCCAGTGTGCTGTGCCCCCCTATACTTACCCGAGCCCGATCTCAGTCCAGCAATGTGCACAAAAGCAGCAGCTCTCTTGAATCTCCTTATTGGCTCAGACATAGACAAACCATTGGCTCTCGCTGCTGTCAAGCACAGCCAATGCGGAGGGGGTGGGGCTAAGATGCACTCTGTGTGTCTTATGGACATAAAGAGACGGGTCAGGAGCGAGTGTACATGAGTGCCTCTTAATAGCAAGCGGCTTACTATGGCGGCACTTGGCAGTGGTCGGGAGGAGCCAGGAGCACTGACAGCGTGAGTATAACATGTTTGTTATATAAAAAATATATATATACTGAACGTTTATGTAGCGGGTCCTAAATTGAGGTTATGTTATGCCAAATTTAGGGGTGAATTGAGTGATAGTTGGCTCAAGTCTTTCAATTACAGGACTCTGCCTTGCTGCTGCTTCACCTGGCTTGCAGTTCCCCTAAGCAGTATGAGTGGCACTGTCACTTGTACTCGGGGTTGAACCGCAGGTGTTGGAGTGACGATTTGGTGTCCTCTCTCGGCAGCCGTGCGGTGGGCGGGGTCGGCCTGATGTGCATGCTGAGAGAGGATACAAAAGGGGCGGACACCATTGTTACGGGGAGATCCATAGAGATCCAGGGAGAGATCCGGGGTACCTGCGCATTCGGGAGCAGAGTGCGTGGCCCTCCAGGCTATGGGGCCACGTACACCTCAGTCCCAGGCACCTTTAGTCCTGGGACTGCAACTTCAGCCCTGGGCCCAGCACCTTTAGCTGGAGCCCGCTTTGGAAGGAGGAATCTCAGGGTGCCGCCTTGCGAGGAGACCCGTTCCTGGATGAGGAGGCTGGGGGAGGACCGTTCCGAAGGACTGGTGAGCCATCACAGTGAAGGAAGGGGCCCAGTAACTCTCCAGGGGGATGTCATCCATCCGGACCGGAACCCAGGGGCCTAACAATCTGGACCATTGGGAGGTTTGGGACGCTATAGATCCTGTGGCAGAGGATCTCTTAGAAGCATCTATTAGGGATCTAGATTGACTGTTCGAGCTGCACGCCGGCTGCTAGCACCATAGGTGGCTATCCGGGTGAGCTATACCCACTCGGGACCGAGTGGCGACGAAGCCTAAATGCTGTCTATCCTTTTAACACCTTTCTCTCTTCATGCAAAGAAAAATAAAGCTCTACGTTGGAGTGATATACTTGTGTGGACCTTGGAGTTATTTAGGGTATAGAGATTCTGTCCTTGCACACTGAGGACAGAAACCAACTTTGAGGAGAACTCCGCTGCAAGACTCATAGGTGAAACAAGTGTGCTTAACCTCTGAAAACCAGAGGGTACGGGCATGGTGGCACCTTATGCCTTTTCCTCTCATGAGCGAGCCAAATAGATCGGGAGGAAAGGGGTGAGGTCGCTACATTTACAATCACTGACCAATAGAAAGGAGGCAGGCCAGACCTGACTTTTTACAACAAAAGTCAGTACTTGCAATTTCTGGATCTATGTTCGGACATAAGGTTTTTACTAGCGATAACCTCTACTTTGTATTTTCTGATCTTTTTAAATTGACAGGGATTTCCAGTAAAGCAAACTTGTAGTTTGCCCATTCAGAGAAAAGTAACAGAATTATGCCCCCATTGCAGATGCTTATTGTCTCTTTAATCCGCTTCCACCCCACTCACCCATTAGATTGGGAGGAAGAGGAAAGAGTCACATGCTACCCAGAAGTATCAGGTAATTATGGGGTTTTATTAGAGCACATGGGCAAATTAAGTATCAGCAGCGACGATGGGAAACTCAAACCCAATGCTGGAAACCTTACACCTATTTGCAAAGTTTCATTTAGTTTGATTTCTGTGTTCAATAAAACAAGTAACCATCTTTAGTGCAAATACCAATATGATTAATAAAAAAAATGTATCAAAACAAATGGAATATTTATCTTATTGTTTTATTACACTTTTATAACTCCATCATCATTATTTTCAGTTACACAAGGACATCAAGATTTAAGGAATGGGGGGTGTGGCAGTAACAACATGGCGCCGTAAGATCAGCGCCTAGCAGGCAGGCTCCAAACCTCCTCCAGGAAATCAGAACAAGAAGTAAGATGTGAACGAGGATATGAAACAGAGGCTTTGAGGTACTGAACACCTGAATCTCTGAACTTCTGAAAAGAGAGATGGTCTTATCTCTCATTAGACCTAATTCAGATTAAATCTATCCGGCTAATAACCCTCCGTCCCTCTATTTTTCACCTTACCTGACCCTCCGGAGAGACACCTGAAGGGGGAGCGTTAAGAGGCAGAGATCTGAGGGAAAGCCGCTGAGATACTGCAAGCCGGGAGCCGGGTGAGTGTTAGACGCGCTGGATGTGGACGGAGTACGGAGACCTGAAGCGGGTCACGTCAGTATCCAGAAAGAACGAAGGACAACGCGAGACTCATCGAGACTACTACGGGATCCTCCAGGTGATCGTATGATCGTATGTCGGAATCCACACTCTGGCGTATTGGAGCGGCGGAGCAGTAGGTCCGGATCCGTTGTCGGGAAGTGACGCGAGTCGAGGTGAGCGGAGAGTGGATAGTAGGGAGATCTCGTACCTACAGCCGGAGGTATCCCCAAGGTGTCCCTATGAGAGCTCCTTCCAGGACAGGAGATCCGTGAGAGAGTCGGTGTCGTCCCGGGAAGTGAGGGGTAAGAAAAAAAAAACCTTATCACTCTTCCTCTTGACTCCCCCCGCTCAGTGTAGGCTGTAAAAAGAACAGGGAAGATTGAAGGACTGATGTAATACGAGGATATAGTTGCATCAAAAAATCTCTCTATAATAAAGGGAACAGCCCAGATATATAAGATATATAAGATAGATAGATGTAAATCATTGGATCTTGGACTTATTAGTCGTATGAGAACTGTGAAGTTCCCTGCATTTATCTATACCTGGGTCGATAACTAAGGATTTTGTCCCTTGTCCACCTTTTTTTTTTTTTCATCTCCCATTTTTCCTTTTCCTTTGGTTTTTGGTATCAATTCTAACTGTTCCTAACCATTACTAACCACCCCTAACCATTCATGCTGAGAGAATGAGATTCTAAGACTGTGGGAACCCCCTGCCATTAGCCTGTTGAAACTGCAAATCTCCTGAATTTTCAGCTGTCGGATTGCTGTCGGATTGCTAGGAGTCTTATACTACCTTCACTCACAACCCAGTATTATGTGAACCGTACACCTATCTGCATATGCAAGGGCCTGTGTTTTTTTTTTTTTGCTTTTTGTCCTTTTGCCTTTTTTTTTGGGCATGAAAATATGGAAAGAACTGAATCATTAAGAAATTAAGAAATTATATATATCAAGGGATTGAATTTTTTGTCTTATATTTATATTTATCTTTTTTTTTTTTTTCCCTCCCTTTTCCCTTTTTTTTTTTTGTTGTTTATAAGTACTAAGTTATTACTGTGGTTGAGTTCGTTTTGGAACACTGGGATATGTATTAAGAAGGTGTTGAGACGCGACTAATGTATCAAAATCTGCATTAAGTATTAAGTTCAATTACTTTTGTGTTTCTTGCTAGCCGTAGGAAAGGGGGGGTGGGGCAGAAAGTGAAATAGTGAGACTACTTGAATCATCCGGTAATGAGCGGATATTAAGGGACTGAAAACGTATAAAGTTACAGTATATTACTTAAGTGAGAAACTACATTGAAGCAGAATTTAAACTCTCTAAATCTATAGAAATAAAGCTGAAGATTCCCCCAATTGGTGGTGCGGGAGGAGGAGGGATAGGGGTAGGATAGAGGTGGGGGGGGAGAAGAAAAAGTAGATTATATTCAGCTTTGTGCTGGAGTTAAGATCCTCGGTCAAGGAGAAAATGGTAAAAAAGGGTGTCAAAGTAAATCAGGGGGAAGGAACCAGCCGGAGCACAATCAAGTCCTACTTGATTGTAGAAGGGTCTGATCAAATGTCGGAGAGTCCTAGAAATAGAGATTTAAACTCAGGAACACCAAAAAAAAATATTGGTCACCCAGAGATGAATGAGGTGAAGGAAGGGTCCCCAGGGACCTCGGGGAAAAATAAAGGAAGTAAGGCCCAAGTCTCAGAAACCAAAAGTAAGAAAACCCCGGAAAAACATCAACAAACTGATACACCCCGCGAAGATCTACAGGACCCTCCAACAAAGCAAGATATGACGGATATGATTGAAATGATATCATGTCTGGAGCGAACAATAAAAGGCGAAATGGGAGCTACGAGAAAGGATATTCAGAGTGTATTACATAGGGTAGAGGGAATAGAAGATCAGCTAGAAGAACATAAAAACGCTATAAAAGAACTTAGAGATAGGGCAGATATGGACTGGATAGAGATAAGGAACGCCCGATATAAATTAGAGGACCAGGAGAATCGGAGTAGGAGAAAAAATCTCCGGATAAGAGGACTTCCGGAAGAGGTTAAAGATACAGAATTGGAAGAGGTTCTACGAGGGATATTTAATAAAGCTCTAAAGAATGAAACAACGGCAGCAATGCAATTCGAGAGGGTACATAGAATACAAAGATCGTACAGCACTCAGAGAGACCTTCCACGAGACATTATAATAAGATTTCATGAGTATGGTCAAAAAGACCTGGTCTCGCAAAGTACTAGAAACTCCTCCCCGATGGAATATAAGGGAATTAAACTATCTATTTTCTCAGACCTGGCTCCAGAGACTTTGGCGCGGAAAAGAGCATTGAAGCCTCTAACAAATTTCCTGCAGATAAATAATATACCCTATAGGTGGGGGTTCCCTGCATGCCTGGTGGTGAAAAAAGAGGGGGTATCAGCAACCGTTAGATTTCCAGAAGATATAAAAGAATTCTGTAAAAGACTGAATATAGAAGATATACAGGTAGAAAATTGGGAAAAGAGACCCCCCAGTATGGAGAAAGTGGAAGGATCAGGACTGGAAACGAACTTAGTGTTAAGGAGATAAAGGGGTGGAGGAGGGAGGTAAATTGAACTGATAGAAGGGGAAGGAAGAGGGTGGGTGAAGGGTGTGGAGGGAGAGAGATGAAGGAAGATAAGGTGTAGAGATTAAAAGTATGATTCTGTATGATTCTGTATTCTCCTGAGAGGGAGGTTTGGAGAGGGAATGCCCGCCTGCGCTCTGGGGCCTTTCCAATTTTGGGTAGACCCCGGGGAGCGGGGGGACAGATGCGAAGCCCAGAGGCGGCTCCCACCTGGCAGATTGCCGGGGTGGGATCACGCCAAAGGACTCAAAACATTGATTTGCAATGTGAATGGGGGTGGGGGGGAGGGGGGTATATGTGGTCTCGGCTTTTCCTACTGACGCTGAAATATACCAGAGAGGAGGCTGTTCATCAAAAATTTATGAGGACTAGTTCTAAGGGGTTATGGTCTGAAGGTTTGTTGGAGGTAATAGATCTGTTAATGCCCCTTCGACCCGGCACATGTCTGTCGTATAACAATTGGGTCACAATGAAAGAAATTAATTATAGAAATGGAAACTCTGAAAATAGTTACATATAATGTGCGGGGATTAAATTGCCCAAATAGGCGATACCAGATCTTGCAAGAGATGAGGGGAGAATCGGCAAACATAGTGTTTCTTCAGGAAACACATTTAAAGTGGACATCAAAGACTAGATTGAATTCAAAAGAGTATCCTATATGGATACATAGTTATTCTTCTAATAAAAGGTCTAAGGGAATGGCGATTGGATTCGACAGGAATACATGCTTCACAGTGGATGCTGTGGAGTTAGATCCTGAGGGGCGATTTACTTTTGTCAAGGGCTCTTTGTTTAATATAAGGTTCACATTGGCAAATGTATACTGCCCGAATGTACGGCCCTCAGTGTATTTAAAGAAAATCTTGAATAGACTGGAGGTCTTTAAAGAGGGAAAGGTGATACTTGCCGGGGATTTTAATTTTGTTTTTGATCCTGTCTTAGACACACAACCTATATCATTGAGGTCCGCAGGTAAACACCTGAGATCTGTAAAATCTAAAATACATCAAATGCATTTAGTTGAGGCCTGGAGAATTACACAACCAAAAGAGAAGGACTATACATATTATTCTCCAGTACATAGATCATACTCTAGAATTGATCATATTCTGATAGATCATCAGTTATTAGAAGGTCTAAGGAGGGTAGAAATAAAGACGGTAACGATCTCTGATCATGCGCCGGTCAAATTGACCCTTGCTTTAAGGGAAATCCCGGCGGGCCAGAGAGCGTGGAGACTTGATGAAACCCTGTTAAATAATAAGAAGATCTCGGAAGATCTAGAAAAGGACATGGTCTGCTTCTTCAAAGAGAATGATGTAGAAAATGTTGACCCACTGGTATTATGGGAAACACAAAAAGTATATATGAGAGGCAGATTGATAGAAGAGGGGATTAAGAGGAAAAAAAGAAGACAGGCCCAAAGACAGACCCTACTAGAAGGAATTAAGGACCTAGAACAAAAGCACAAAGTAAGTCAGGAAGGTCAAATCTTAATAACATTGACTGGGAAAAGAGAAAAATTAAAGGAGGTATTAGAAAAAGAAACTAAATGGGCATTTAATAATATGAGTAAGAAATTCTATGTTATGGGTAATAAACCAGGTAAATTACTTGTAAGGACAATTAAGCCTAGGAACACTCAAAATTTTATATCAAAGATGAAAAACAATAAAGGTGAGATGAGGCATTCCACGAAGGAGATTATAAATATCTTCCAGGATTATTATCAGGAATTATATAATGTAAACAAAGAACAGGCCCCAATAAAATCTTATAACAGAAGTAGAAAAATTAAAGAGTACTTGAAAAAGATTAAATTTCCGGAAATACCAGAAGAAAGTATTAGTAAATTGGAAACAGAAATATTGAGAGAGGAAATAACGCAAACAATTAAAAATATAAAGATGGGTAAGAGCCCTGGCCCAGATGGGTATACCTCCCTTTACTATAAAAGATATGTGGAGATTTTACTTCCGTTCTTCCAGAAGAAAATTAATTCCATAGGCGGAGGAAAGACATTACGTGAGGAAGCACTGGGGGCCCACATAGTTCTTGTAGAGAAGGAGGGGAAGGATCCCACAGTATGCTCCAGCTATCGACCTATATCCTTGATCAACGTGGACATCAAAATCTATGCAAAAATATTAGCGGAGAGATTGAAACCTCTAATGTCGGGATTAGTAGAGAAAGATCAGGCGGGGTTTGTTCCAGGGAGAGAAACAAGAGATTGCATACTTAGAACTGTCCTCCTGATTCAAAAAGTTAAAAAACATAGGACACCAACATTGTTTCTGTCAGTCGATGCCGAAAAGGCATTCGATAGGCTTGACTGGGATTATATGATATCTACTCTGAGGCATATTGGTTTGGGGCCAAGGATAGTCAGCTGGATAGCAGCACTGTACTCTAAACCCTCAGCTCAGGTACGGGTTAATGGAGCTCTTTCGGAGAGGTTCCCTTTGTTTAACGGGAGCCGACAGGGATGCCCGTTATCACCCCTTCTTTTTGTTCTATCTTTAGAAGTATTTATGATAACGTTACGAGCCAATCAGGAGATAGAGGGGGTCAAGGTGGAAGGGAGGGAACATAAGGTCTCTGCGTTCGCTGACGACATGATGCTGTATATAACAAACCCAAGTCAATCACTACCCAAGATAATAAAGGAATATGAGATCTATGAGGAGATCTCAAATTTAAAAATTAATAAAGAGAAGACTGAGATTATGGGTGTATCCTTAGGTGCATCGGAGCGGAGAGACCTTGTGGACCTTTACCCATTCAACTGGAAACAGAGGGGAATGAAATATTTAGGAATAGTCCTATCTAACAGGGAAAGAGACTTATATGAAGATAATTATATCCCGCTATTAAGTAAAATAAAATTAGAATTGAAGAGATATCCAATAGAAAAACTTTCGTGGTGGGGTAGGATCAACACAGTAAAAATGATGATACTACCTAAAGCTCTGTATGTATTTCAAACTCTCCCGATTAAAATCCCTGATACATTCTTTAAAATATTGAGGAAAATAATAGGGAAGTTTATCTGGAAGGAAAAGAGACCCCGCATATCTACCGAAATCTTGACTAGTTCTAGACAGGATGGAGGATTAAACTTCCCTGACATGAAAAGATATTATGTGGCAGCTGTTTTAAGGAGGATATTAGATTGGGTCCAAGGAACCAAACAACAGGAGAAAAAGTGGGTAGAAGTAGAGGAGAGTCTGTGTAGGAAAAAACTAGGAAGGTTGATATGGATACCAAATCAATTTAGAGGCTTTACCCAAGAATTACCTTCAATAACTAAAGAAACTTTTAGAATTTGGGATAGAGTGTGTAAAGTAAAGAAAAGGCAATGTAATAGCCCGCTGATGCCCCTCACGGGAACGGACTACTTCTCTCCGGGGAAAGAGGGTGGGGCGTTCTTGCGTTGGGCAGCGGGGGATACATTGCTTTTGAAGGATGTACTGAAGGGGAACACTCTATGTCCAATTATGGAACTTCGAGAGAAATATGGATTAGAGAGGGGAGATAGCTGGAGATATATCCAAATTCAACACTTCACAAATCATTTACCTAGACCCCTCCAATCGAGAAGTGAGTTAAACGCCTGGGAAAAACTTACTGAAGTAGGAGGTACTGGAAGACAGGGAATATCAAACATATATGGGATTTTGACTCCCACAAGGGGACCTGATTTGTGTAGAGCTTTGAGTAGCTGGGAAGAGGAACTTAATCAAACCATAACCAAAGATAAGAAGAGACAGATCTTAGAATATGTCCACTCTACGTCAATAGAGGCAAATATAAAAGAGATGAATTATAAACTGTTGACTAAATGGTATTTTGTACCAATGAAAGTACATAGAATAAATAAGGACGAGTCACCTTTATGTTGGAGGGAGTGTGGGGGGGAGGGAACTCATGCCCACATTTGGTGGCTATGCCCATTGATATAAGAATACTGGAAGGAAATATTAAAGTGGATAAAGAGAATAAGTGGACTGGAAGTAAAATTCGACCCTTGGTACTGTCTATTTCACAACACGGGGCTATCAAAGAATAAGTACAGGGAGACTCTGATCCCATATTTGTTAAATGGGGCAAAGGTGCTTATACCAAGGAAATGGAAGGAAAAGGAGGTCCCTACAATAGGTGAATGGAAGAAAGAAATAGACAGAATCAGTCTGATGGAGGAGTTGATGTCAAATCATAATGAGACGAGGAGAAAATGGGATAGGATCTGGGGGGGATGGAGGAAGTTCAGGGATTCAGAGGTGGTCGGGGAGGGAGTAGTGGATGGGGAGGGATAAAAACATACATCCTTTTTTTTTTTTCACTATTAGGCTTGGAAGGCCAAGTCCTCTTAGGATATTATATTAATTAGGGCACTATAAAAGATTCAATTTTTTTTAATTTTTTTTTTTTTTTACACAAATATGCTAGGGTTTAAATAGAAGATCTGTCTGTAGGCAGTCTATAGTGGCGGCCTTTTATTGGATAACACTTAGATTGTAAATGGGGAATAATTTATCCAACTTAATGAATACCTGTTAGGCACTTTTTAATTTTTTTTCCTTTCCTCACTATTAGGCTTTGAAGGCCAAGTCCTCTTAGGATATTAGATTAATTAGGGCACTATAAGAGATTCATTTTTTTTATTTTTACTTTTTTATTTATTTTTATTTATTTATTTATTTATTTATTTCCTTCACTATTAGGCTTGGAAGGCCAAGTCCTCGTAGGATATTATATTAATTAGGGCACTATAAGAGATTCAAAAATTATTATTATTATTTTTTTTTTGATTTACACAAATACACTAGGGTTTAAATAGAAGATCTGTTTGTAGGCAGTCTATAGTGGCTGCCTTTTATTGGATAACACTTAGATTGTAAATGGGGAATAATTGATTTAACTTAATGATACTTTTTAGGCACTTTTTTTTTTTTTTTTTCAGATACACTTGGGGTTAAACAGAAGATCTGTTGGAAGACAGTCTAAAGTGGCTGTCTCTTATTAGGATGCACTTAGATTGTAAATGGGGAATAATTTAATTCATTTAATGAATATAATTTAGGCACCCGCTTTAGTTGTTCTTTTTGTAGGATAGGGGTATATTTTAGTGGATAAATGTTGTGGGTAATGTTGGCACTTAAGTCACCTTCACTTTGTTGGGGTGGATCCCCTCTTCTCTTTTTCTTTCTTCTTTTTTTTTTTCTTCCTTTTTTTTTTTTTTTCTTCCCTCTCTCCCCCCTCTCTCTCTCTTTCTTTCTCTCTCTCTCTCTCTCTCTCTCTCTCTATCTTTCCCTACCTCTCGTTCTCTATGTACCTCCCCGTTGAGTCAACGACCAACTAAAATTGACTGATTATATAGTGGGACAATACAATATAGAAGGATTCTTTGGGACAGGTATCCTCTAGGATAGATTAGGTAAAGATAATGAGGTGTGAAAAAGCCGAGACCGAATAAGTGGGTTTTTAAATGTATGTATAAAAAAATTAATTTTTTTAATGCTATGGTACAATTTGTAAATGTTTATTATACTGTTGAAAAAAAAAAAAAGACTTAAGGAACTACCTAGCGCGCTCACTAGCGCCTTGGTAGTTCACTGAGGACTACAAGCTGTCAGCTGAAAAGACTATTGGTACTTGTAGTTCATTCATTCACAGGAAACTGTGAATGAATGACGTGGCTGTGTGGGTGGAGCCTAACATTTATGCCTATGTTATATGCAAATTTTTTTCAATAAAGTCTTTATGGAATAAAATTTTAAAAAAAGTCCACCACTGATAAGTCATACATCCTGCGTTATCATGGCGCCAGTGAGCTGGTTGCCATCGCCATAGAAACAAATGATGCCATGTGTCGTAGAATTAGACCGTTGCTGGTTGTTATGGTGGTGGGAGCCAGCCCCGCATGCACTGCGCCAACTCATGATACAGATCCAAGGCAAACCGAGTCCCATGCTCGCAGCACCCCAGGGGAACCCAGATGACACCCCGGTTGAGAAACTCTGAGCTAGAGATCTGCTTTGATAGCACTATTGATAGATGGAGCATCTATAATAGGGTGACCAGACATCCCCGGTTTCCAGGGACAGTCCCCGGATTGAGGACACTGTCCCCGAACCAAATCTGTCCCCGGTTTTGTCCCCGGATTGGATTTGAACAGGGGATGGGGCAATTTTAAAGACAATCAGTGCAGGATTAAAAAAAAAAAAAAATCTGAATTACACACCCCTGCTCCACCGCACCTACTAGCTTAGGGGGTGTATTTTTATTTTTTCCAATATCTGTGCCCCTTTCTGCTGATCATATGCTGGTCAGAGCGGAGGGACCATTTCTTCAGTTTCGGGCGCATGCCCATTCAGCTCCGCTTGCATGTTCTTCTGCCTGGGCTCAAGTCCCGGCCAGCCGCCTGCCTATTTATCTCCTTGCCTTCCCTGGCGGAGTGATCTTCCTCCACTCCCCACCCAGTAGTAGCCGGGGGCCCGGAGAGTAAGACTTGACAGGCTGTGAGGCGGGCAGGGGGCAGCGACGGGCAGAGAGAGGCAGCTGAGCTCAGATGATGGTGTCCAGCAGGAGGAACAGAGGGGAAGCGCATTTGATCGTGGGGCTGCCAGTGCCTTCAAGGCTTTAACACAGGTGTGCTTTGGGGTGTCTGTGAATAGACTACATTGCACTTTGTCTGTCTCTCTGGCATCATGGATGGTATCATATTTCACAGGCAGCAGGCACTTACTGGTCATAAACTAACAAAATCAGCACCCAGCAGCCATGTTATGTGACACACTGTGACAGAGCCAGCCAGAACCATGATAGAATGCCTGCTGCCTGTGAGTTATCATAATGCTGATGATCTTAACCAGTTGCTGATCGCCTGATATCAGATTTAATGCTACAGGGCGGTCGCACTGCGCAGGATCACGTATATACGTGATTCTGCATTTCTGGGTATGGGAGCCAATCAGCGGCTCCAGTGGACTCGATATCCACTGATACCTGCTGATCTTTATGTACAAAGGCAGAACTGGTTCCCACAAAGTGTCCGATTTGTCCGCCGCAATATCGCAGTCCAGCTATGAGTCGCTGATTGCTGCCATTACTAGTAAAAAGGAAAAAAAATGTCCCCGGATTTCATTTAAAAAATCTGGTCACCTTACATTAGAGTACCCCTTACATCAGATGTCACCATCATATTCCCTCATTACATTAGGTGTCACCAGCAGTGTCCCCCTGTACATCATGAGACGTCACCATTGAAGCACCCCCTTACATCAGATGTTCTCATAAGAGCATCCCCCTTTCATCAGGTGTCACCATTAGAGCACCCCCTTAAATCAGGTGTCACCATTAGAGCACCCCCTTAAATCAGGTGTCACCATTAGAGCACCCCCTTACAGCAGATGTTACCATTAGAGCACCCCCTTATCAGATGTTATCATTAGAGCACCCCCTCTTACATCAGATGTTACCATTAGAGCACCCCCTTACATCAGATGTCACCATTAGAGCACCCCCTTACATCAGATGTCACCATCATATTCCCTCATTACATTAGGTGTCACCAGCAGTATCCCCCCGTACATCATCAGACGTCACCATTAGAGCACCCCCTTACATCAGATGTTCTCATGAAAGCCATTAGATTAGAGCACCCCCTTACATCAGATGTCACCATTAGAGCATCCCCCTTACATCAGATGTTCTCATTAGAGCATCCCCTTACATCAGGTGTCACCATTAGAGCATCCCCCTTACATCAGGTGTCACCATTAGAGCACTCCCCTTACATGAGATGTTCTCATTAGAGCATCCCCTTACATCAGGTGTCACCATTAGAGCATCCCCCTTACATCTGGTGTCACCATTAGGGCACCCCCTTACATCAGGTGTCACCATTAGAGCATCCCCTTACATCAGATGTTCTCATTTGAGCATCCCCTTACATCAGGTGTCACCATTAGAGCACCCTCTTAAATCAGGTGTCACCATTAGAGCACCCCCTTAAATCACGTGTCACCATTAGAGCATCCCCTTACATCAGATGTTCTCATTAGAGCATCCCCCTTACATCAAGTGAGACCATTAGAGCACCCCCTTACATCAGATGTCACCATTAGAGCACCCCCTTACATCAGATGTCACCATTAGAGCACCCCCTTACATCAGACGTTACCATTAGAGTACCCCCCTTCATGAGCTGTCAACATTATGTTTTTTTTTTGTTTTAAATCTTTTGCTTTTAAAGGTAAATGAGAGATTTGGTGTCTTTTTGATCTCTCCATAAGGAGGACCTGTCATCCTTATTTCTATTACAAGGGCTGTTTACATTCCTTGTCATAAGAATAAAAGGGATCAAAAAAATAAAAGGACAGTGTAAAAATAAAAAAATAAAAGGACAGTGTAAAAATGAAAAAATAAAAAGGACAGTGTAAAAATAAAAAAATAAAAGGACAGTGTAAAAATGAAAAAATAAAAAGGACAGTGTAAAAATAAAAAAATAAAAGGACAGTGTAAAAATGAAAAAAATAAAAAAATAGAAAGTAAAAAGGAAAAAAATGAGCCCCATCCCTCTGTGCTCGTGTGCAGAAGTGAACGCATACATAAGTCCCACAAGCATATATAAAGGGTGTTCAAACCACGCATGTGAGGTATCGCCGCGATCGTTAAAGCAAGAGCAATAATTCTATCCCTCCTCTCTGTAATGCTAAACAGGTAACCTGTAAACATTTTTAAATTATCGCCTATGGATATTTATAAGTACCGCAGTTTGTCACCATTCCACGAGTATGCGTAACTTTCAAGCATGACATGTTAGATATCTATTTACTTGGCGTAAAATCATTTTTGACATGGAGTTCCCTTTAAAAATTATAGCAGAATCCTGGATAAGTGGCATGGATATTAAGGGAAGCCCACTTTTTTTTTTGCAGTACAGTAGTCCAGTAATTAGGGGGTTAAAGCAAAAGGTGAGGAGGTACTACAACACCCCCTCACCACCTGTCAAATGCTCTATAAAGAGCGATCTGAATGTGGATCACTCTTTAGAGAGCAATGCTAGTGTAAACGAGGTCTAAGGCCTCGTTCATAGGGGCATATCGATTCATACAGCCTGTGTGAGGGCCATCTTTACTGGCCTGGAGAGGCACAGATGTTCCATGTATCCCTGTGCAGGTAGCCCCAATAATGTCAACTGGGATATATCTGGGCGGGATTGATTTATTCAGTCCTGCCCATAATTAGTGCTGAGCAGAAGATCTGCATAGTCGGAATAACTACAAAAAGGGTGTCCACCTACTTCCTGTGCTGTTCCACAGGACAGGAAGAAAGCCTAAAATGAAGATATATGTGGATCTGCAGACATGCCAGCAACATACTGTAGGTATTGCCTATACTTATATTTTCAAATTTCATTCATTTTATTTATATATAAAGCTGGAATTCAGCTTTAATGAAGAAACAGACCCACAACATGTCATGGTCAGCAGAGAAAAAATACTGGGATAAGCCTCCAGGAAAACAAACCACCAAAGGAACCTTGACCAAAACCAGATCCACAAGAGAATACCAATTGGCCTACACTGGAAGGCTAAAGCCTTGCGCTCCCAACCCTTAATAATCAGGTAAGGAAAATTCCATGATAAGAAGAAACTTGCCTGGCCAGTCTACCAATCTCACTAAATGAGATATCAAAAGACATTTAGAATTATCACAGCCCAATAGCCCATATGGATTGTGAAGTGACCCTTGAGACCAGTAAAGAACTCAATCCCAAAATCCCAAAAAGTGACCCTGACCAAAAGGGGTACCGCTCTGAAGGAGAGGAAACCAGGGGAGGACCTGTCCAGGGGGTCGGTGAAGGAAGTCACTGTCTCAGGAGAGGCCTGGTTGCCTGTCAGAGGGAAGGATTCTGTGATCTGTGAAACAGCCCTGTAAAGTGCCCCATTGGCATCTATGGTCTCAAAAGTTACAGATGCTAAGGACTTCTGGATTTAAGAACCAAAAGATTCTGTGGCAGAGGATCTTCTGAACAGTCCCCGGGAGGGATAAAAGCTAAAGTAAACATTCGTGCTTCACTTCGGCTGCTAGAACCGTGAGAGGGATCTATCCAGGTGAGCAAAACCCACTCATGCTTGAGTGGCGATGAGGGTAAATAAGTGCCGCGTGCCTGAACCTACCTCCCTACCCAACTCTATCTCTATCTTCAACTTTTCCTATTAAGTTACTGGCAAAGAAAAATAAACTCGTCTGTTGGAATTTAACACTGTCTGGACATTGGCCTTCTTTAAGAGAGAGAATAGACTTTTCCCTACACTCTAGGGACGAGAACCAACGGAAGGAGGCAACTCGCTGCAGGACCCAAAAACTGTTAACACTGCTCACCCTCTACACAAGATGGAGGTTAATGGACATGTAAGCAGGACAGGGATCTGTGTGCTACATATATGTCTAATGAAGCGTTCACAGCTATTGATCGAGTGACAGGAACTATACTACTAAGAACATTCCCCTGATTAAGAACAGAACAAAGGGAGGTACAGTACCTGATAAATCTTCCTCAAGAGGCTGTGGATCAGCCACGGAAGAATGACCTATCTCTGGGTGATCAGTAACTAAAAAGGTCTCCATGGATGCACTCTATACCCAACAGGGGGTACCTGCAACAAGATCCCAACATGTTCTACTTGCTGACAATCCAGGGGGCACAGAGCCATCTAGAGTTGATTTCTGCTTGCTACGTAGGAGATGTGAAGTATCCTGGTGTGCAACCCTCCCCCTTTGGTGCAGAAACAACCAATGGAGGAAAGCTAAATGCCAAGGCATTGTTTTAAAGAAACTCAGTGCAGTTGAGGGTAGTACTTTTAGGGTTTTCGAACACAGGGACCTGACTGCTTGTCACAGGGAGGACTCCTACACCTTCCCAGGATGCAAAGGTACTGCACCATCTAGGTGATATCCAACAAAGTCCAACCTGAGAAGCCAACTCAAGGTGAGGCCCCCTGATGAAGAGGAAACCATCTGTTCTGGAGAGCCAGACTGAAGGCTTAAGAATGGGGACACCCCAGGAATAGAGGTCTCCCTGAGGTGAGAGGAAGAGACCACCACACTCTTGAAGAGACTGATGGGTCATGCCAGGGACTACCTGGTTCATAGAGACAATGTGGGAAGGAGAGATGATACTGAGGGGGGTTCTCTCTGATTGGAGAAATAGGTAAACTTCCTGACTGTTAAGAAAGAGCCCAGTGGCACACAGGGTGTAGAGCTTTTTACCAAAGGTTTGAGCTTAACAGATTTGCCTGAAAGGGAGCAACCAAAAACAGACACCTGTAAGGTCCTATCTGGTCAAATCTTGCAGGCATTATGCCCTTCCAAGGAAGGCTAAGTGCAAGGGTCCAAAAAGCTAAATCTCCTTAGGGGAGGTCAGATGAGCATCCCACAATTTTGACACAAGGAAAAACAGTAGTAGTAGTAGGTGCCACTAAAGGATGTTGCGGGGTACTGTGTAATAAAGAATGTTTAATAGACATGTGCACACTGAAATCTGCCATTGAAGGCTTATGGCGCCTGTCGAATGTTCTAAGAAGATTTGACGGAGCAGCTAAACTGTACGACGCCGCAATCGTACATTTCCGGTCGAATGTTCCGCCTACAAGCTAAAGAAGAATTCTAATGTTGTATGACACTAGTAATAATTATATTTATAAATTATTATTACTACATTAGTGAACCAACATTCGAATTCTTCTATAGCCTATGGGCTGAGCATTTGACCGGAAATGTACGATAGCGGCGTTGTACATGTTGTGTTACACTATGTGATTATTCTTGCTCTGTGTCTTTAAGATCTGTCCCCGTTTTTCTAGCTGAACTCCCTCTCTCACCGTAGTTCTTTATATATCTCCTCCACTTCCTGATTCTGGTCATTACTCCTGTATATCTTCCATGCTAAACATCTTACATGTAGCTTACAACTGCAACGTTTTTCTACCTATGAATATCCATCATTAAACGGAACATTCGAAAGGATTCATCGTCTGTCGTCCTAACTGTGAGTTTATTCATTGAGTTAAACTGCCTGTATTGATGCAAGGGATGAATATCAAACCAGCTTGAGTAAGGCCTACTTAAACCTGGAGATGAACTTTATCGCTTTGTAGTTGAGACAGAACAGTAGAAAAACGGAGTTTCACAGCCTAATTACAAGATTTCTGCATGTCAGTACTGAAACAGACAAGATTTACTGCCCTCATAGCAAGACAGAAGGGACAGAGCAGCACATGGCAGCCTTATAGCCTGAGACAATCTGCATAGTGTCATATTTCAGCACACAGATCCTGCCTGCTTTCACAGTCAGTCTGCTATCATGAGTGACCAAGCTTCTGCATGTGAACTCACATCTCCTTCCTCACAAGTTCCTGAAGAAACTGAGTTACCCAAACGCTCAGTTAAACCCACTTGGAAAGTAATGGAGAATTATGAAGCTTCAAGGACTGAATTGTCAAATAGCTTGGAATTAGTCTGGGAGAAAATCCTTGCTGAAGCCAATACAGTGTCTGTTGAACGTGAACTACTGACACTAGAGGGCGCCATTAAACAACTTTCTGCCTCATATGAGCTTTATCAGCTTACCAGCAGCAAATTCACTAATGTCTTGCAAAACATGAATACAGAAAGTGCGATGACACAATTAAAGCGCGTCAATGCTCTCAATATTGAAAGAGACAGTTTTATCCAGCAAACCAGATTAAAGGCAGAAGCAAAAATAAAGCTGTTACAGGACACTGCATCTCACAGATCTGTTTCCACCAGACGTTCTAAAAACTCGTCAAGATCCCATAGTTCAAGATACTCAACACTCAGTGAGCGACTTATTAATGCCCGCGCTGAAGTGGAAGCCAGCAAAGTGCAGGTGGCATATGCAGAAAAAAGAGCAGAGTTGGAAGCGCAGTCAGCACGTCAAAGAGCAGAGTTGGAAGCTCAGAGGGCAGAGTCGGAAGCGCAGTCAGCACGACAAAGAGCAACAATGGAAACCTTAAATGAACAGTGTAAACATGACGCAGCTATGGCAAAGCTAAGGGTCCTACAGCAAGCTATCAGTGCAGACGAAGGTGCAAGTGAGAAAGACAGCATTAACCTAAACATAGCAGATATGGAAGACCCCCTCAAACGCACTAAAGACTATGTCCTAAGCCACTGCAGTGCACACTCCATTGTCTCCAATGCTCCCGGCTACATAGAGACTCCTTCACAGCTTCAAGTTAAAGAGGTTCCAGCAACTTCCTGCACTCAAAATCACTCCACTGCATTTTCTACCTGCCTACCTTGCCTGCCTTCATACGTCACAGAGCATCAGCGCAAGCTTCAAGCAAGTCATCAATCTCCAGTCATCGGTACAGCCTTGAATCAACGTACCATTGGAACAACTGACTTCAAGCAAGCAACTCACCTGGATGCATCTGCTGCACCATATTTCCCTGTGTCCTTTAACAACAATGTCAAAGATAACGCAATCAGCACCATACAGCCAACAGCATCTCACATAAAGGCGGAGACAACTGAGACAGAAGAGTTTGTGAGGTACATGCTTCGCAGAGAGCTCACAAAGACTGGTCTTACAAGTTTTGATGACCAACCTGAGAACTACAGAAGTTGGAAATGTGCCTTCAGAACTACAATCAGCAATATTGGCATTACAGCTGATCAAGAATTGGATCTGCTGATCAAATGGCTTGGTCCTCTATCTGCTGCACGTGTTAAGCCATTAAGATCGGTTTTCATGGACAATCCTACTGCAGGCCTCACAGCTGCATGGGAGCGACTAGAGCAAAGTTATGGCAGTCCAGAAGCTATAGAAAATGCTTTGTTCATGCGTCTGGAAACATTCCCAAAGATATCCGGTAAGGACAACAAGGAGTTCCAGAGACTGAGTGACCTTCTCCTTGAGCTTCAGCTAGCCAAGACAGACCCAAAACTACCTGGACTCAGTTACCTTGACACTCCAAGAGGGGTAAACCCAATTGTCTCCAAGCTCCCGCATGGTTTGCAAGAGAAATGGACTGCACTAGGGTCATCATACAAAAAAGAGAACAAGGTTTCCTTCCCTCCATTCTCTTTCTTCTGTGAATTCATCAGGGAAATTGCAGAGACCAAGAACGATCCAAGTTTTTCCTACGGTGAGTACAGTCTCTTCTCACCCTTTCCTAAGAGTACCAGTCTTCAGGGCAACTACAGAAACCATAGAGGCCCAGTGTCCGTGAAAAAGACTGACATCCTTCCCACTCCTACCACAGTTCTGGCCACGAACAAACAGAGTAGGAAGATTGAAAACCCTAACAGAGAGTGTCCCATACACAAGAAGCCACACCCCCTCAATAAATGTATCGGCTTTAGGAAAAAGCCTCTGGAAGAGCGCAAGGAGCTTTTAAAGACATTTAGGGTATGTTTCAGGTGCTGTGCTTCTACAGAACATTTTGCAGGGGACTGTAATGTGTCCATCAAGTGCATAGAGTGTGGCTCTGAAGAACATGTGCAAGCCCTCCATCCTCTTGAGCCCAGCTCTGCACAACCTGCCAACACTCCTCCCAGGTTAACGCATGGCGGGGAGAATACAGACCAAGTGCCTAATTCTACCATAATTTCTTCATCCTGCACTGAAGTTTGTGGAGAAGACCGCTGTGGTAAGTCCTGTGCTAAGATATGCTTGGTGAACATATACCACAAGGATCAACCAGAAAAGTCTCTAAAGGCATATGCTATCTTAGACGATCAGAGCAATCGATCACTTGCAAAATCGGAATTGTTCAATCTATTTGAAATAAAAGGCGAAGCTCATCCTTACACCTTGGGTACCTGTAGTGGAACTATAGAGGTTTCTGGAAGAAGGGCTCATGGACTCATGGTATCTTCTCTCAAAGGTAACTTGCAATTACCCTTACCTACACTTGTTGAGTGCAATCAGATACCTGCCAACAGGGAAGAAATCCCTACTCCAGCTGCTGCTTTCCATCACCCTCACCTCAAGGTAATAGCAAATGAGATACCGCCGCTTGACAAAGATGCTCAGATCCTTCTTCTGTTAGGAAGAGACATTCTAAGAGTTCACAAGGTACACAGACAAGTCTGTGGACCCCCAGATGCCCCATTTGCCCAGCGCACGGATCTAGGATGGGTCATCATAGGCAATGTCTGCATAGGCAAAATGAAAAGACCTACCAACATTTCGTCATTCAAGACAAATGTTCTGCCAAATGGCCGAAACACTTACTTTGAGCCATGCCCACATCACTACTGGGTGAAAGAGAAGATAGCCAGCCACAAATGGCAACATGGTATCTCAGGTGACACAAGCCCTTTCTCCTGCCATGATGGCGACTTCGGGTCTACAGTGTTCAATGCAACCAGTGAAGATGACATACTGGCTCCTTCAATGGAAGACAAAGAATTCATCAAGGTAATGGACAATGAGTTCTTTCAAGATGACTCCAATAACTGGGTAGCACCCCTACCCTTTCGTCTCCCAAGAGAGAGATTGCCCAACAACTTACAGCAGGCCATCAGTAGATTCTCCTCCTTAAAGCGAAACTTAAGCAGGAAACCAGAGATGCAAAAGCACTTTGTGGACTTTATGCAAAATGTATTTGACAGAGATCATGCAGAGCCTGCTCCCCCACTAAAGGAGGGAGAAGAATGCTGGTACCTTCCATTCTTTGGCGTGTATCACCCACGCAAACCAGACCAAATCAGAGTTGTCTTTGATTTCAGTGCTCAGCACGGAGGTGTTTCTCTTAACAACATGCTCCTTACGGGACCCAACTTGAACAACAGTCTAACAGGAGTCTTGATTCGTTTCAGACAAGAGCCTGTAGCAGTAATGGCCGACATTCAACAGATGTTTCACTGCTTCATCGTCAGAGAAGACAACAGAAACTACCTCAGGTTTCTATGGCACAAGGACAATGACCTCAACAAGGAAGTTATAGATTATCGCATGAAGGTACATGTCTTCGGTAACAGTCCTTCCCCAGCAGTGGCAACTTATGGGCTAAGGAGAACAGCTCAAACTGGAGAAGTTGAATATGGATCTGATGCCTGTCAATTTGTTGAAAGAAACTTCTATGTTGATGACGCACTTAAGTCCTTTCCAACTGCTAAAGAAGCAATTGATCTTCTCACCAGAACAAAGGAGATGCTGTCTGTAGCAAACCTTAGACTGCACAAGATTATATCCAACAGCCAGGAACTTATGAATGCCTTTCACTCTGAGGACTATGCCACTAGTCTAAAAAACCTTGACTTAGATACAGATGTGCCTCCTGTACAGCGAAGTCTGGGTTTGTTGTGGAACATCAAGCAAGACAAATTCACCTTCCAAGTGTCAACTTGTGACAAACCCTTCACTAAGAGAGGAGTCCTGTCCGTGGTGAATAGCATCTATTACCCACTGGGTTTCCTTGCTCCAGTTACCATTCAAGGCAAGATTTTACTAAGACAGTTGTCTACTGAGAACATAGACTGGGATACTCCCTTGTCTAGTGAGAATCAACACAAGTGGGAAAGGTGGAGATATTCTTTGAAGTCACTAGAAAAACTTCAGATTTCCCGTTGCTATGTTCCAGGATCCACTTCAACCGTTAACCGGAGAGAGATTCATATTTTCTCTGATGCATCAGTTGAAGCTATTGCTGCAGTAGCCTATTTGAAGACCTCTGAACTGAATGGAGAATCACACTGTAGTTTTGTCTTAGGCAAGGCAAAACTCACTCCCAAGCCTGCACATACCATACCAAGACTTGAACTTTGTGCAGCCGTGCTAGCAGTAGAAATTGCCGAGGTCATACGAAGTGAAATGGACACTAGAATTGATTCTTTCACCTTCTATACAGACAGTAAGGTAGTACTTGGTTACATAAAAACCAAACAAAACAATTTTATGTGTACGTCAGCAACAGGGTTGAACGTATCAAGAGATTCTCTCTACCAAGTCAATGGCATCACGTTCCCACTGAACTCAACCCAGCTGACTGTGGGACCAGAGCCGTGTCACCTGCTGCTCTTCAGGACAGCTTATGGCTGTCACCTCCAAGGTTTCTGTGTGAGGACTCTTACTTACTCCCTATTGACACCACCTATGGGCTAGTAAACCCTGAAGATGATAAGGAAATAAGAACATCTCACTACACACTTCTGTAAGTACAAAACAGAAGCTGCGGTCACATCATTACAGGCATCAATGGAAGCAGGTGCAGCATCTAACCAATGTGTTCTGGCATCGCTGGAAGAAAAAGTATCTTCATCACCTTCAAGGTCGTAACAAATGGCAAGCATCTAAGCCGAATCTTAAGGTTGGAGACCTCATCCTTCTAAAAGACAAGGAAGTTTGTCGGAATGAGTGGCCTATGGGTCTTATTACTAAAGTTATGCCCAGCGACGATAACAAAGTCCGGAAGGTAGAAGTCAAGGTAACCAAGGGAGGATCGACACGAACCTTTAGTCGACCAATTACAGAGTTAGTACTCCTTTTGCCAGGTGAGTGACTTGTGCAAGGACTAGCCATGCTGTTGGCACGGCGGGGAGTACATTGCTGCCATCTACAGGTTCTACTCAGAACTTTGGAATTATTTGAAGACATCATACTGTGACTTTATGTTCTTCATCCTGTTGAACTTACTTGCTTGTTGCATGTTTTTCATTACAGGTTCCAGGACATTCGTCAGTATTGGACTTTTTGAAAATATATATTTTAGTTTAAGGTTATGAAATCTAAAGATTTCAGACGGGGAGTGTTGTGTTACACTATGTGATTATTCTTGCTCTGTGTCTTTAAGATCTGTCCCCGTTTTTCTAGCTGAACTCTCTCTCTCACCGTAGTTCTTTATATATCTCCTCCACTTCCTGATTCTGGTCATTACTCCTGTATATCTTCCATGCTAAACATCTTACATGTGGCTTACAACTGCAACGTTTTTCTACCTATGAATATCCATCATTAAACGGAACATTCGAAAGGATTCATCGTCTGTCGTCCTAACTGTGAGTTTATTCATTGAGTTAAACTGCCTGTATCGATGCAAGGGATGAATATCAAACCAGCTTGAGTAAGGCCTACTTAAACCTGGAGATGAACTTTATCGCTTTGTAGTTGAGACAGAACAGTACAGTTTAGCTGCTTGTCGAATCTTCTTAGAACTTTCGACAGACACCATAAGCCTTCCATGACAGATTTGACATTTGTATGTTTTTCGCTGCTTCGTCGAATCTTCGTTGTTCATGTCGAATGGTCTACCCCAACACTGTCTCTATAATGTTGAATCTTTTCTTTCTATGTCGAATCTTTCCTCTCTATGTAGAATATTCTTGGACTAATAGAGTTAGGCCCAGTTCACACTTGTGCGAGTTCATAACGAATGCGATGCGTCAAAAACACTTTGAATTCGCATGTCATCCCTAAAGTCATTGTTTTCAATGACGGTCGTTCACATACATGCATTGCGATTCCTCTACGAATGCGATAAAAAAAAGGGTCTTGTCCGACTTTACTGCATTGCGTTGCAAATTCAGTCTCCATAGACATCAATGTAAATCGTTCTGGAATCGCAATGATGGTTCACATATGTGTGCATTACATCACGCGATTCTCCACAAAATCCAGGAAGTACACAGAAAGTTAACACTTTTTTTTTTTTGCACTATGATTCCATTGGCTAGAACATTAATCACAGCTATGTCCCACTCCTGAAATTTCTCGATAAAATCGCAGTAAAATCGTGGTAAATTTGCAGTAAAATTCGCACCTCAGAATGAACAAAAAACAGAACAAAATCACAGCGCATCAGTGTGAACCGGGCCTTAAGGTCAGGCACATTAGACCACAGGTTCGATAGACACAGATCGCTATTGTCAGCGTCATGTCGAATCTCCTATCTATGTTGAACTGTTGTAGCAACGAAAACAAAAATAAAGCATTTTTTTATGTCGGATTTTTTTGATTTCGGATTCTGCGCGTTCGTTTTCGTTTGTTAAAACGATAAAGAAAATACCCGAAATTCGGACGAAAATGCATTCGGACGAAAACGAATGCACATGTCTAATGTTTAACAGAATCCAAGGACAGAGGAACTTCTGAGGAAGGGAGTGAGTGGTCAGATGAGATACAATTTCAAAGTCCCAAAATATGGACAGGAAAAAGGGGTCCCAGGATTCAGGAATTCAGAGAAAAGTTCTCTGGCTGGTGCGGCAGCACAAGGGACATAGTGAGGAGCAACTGAAGGAGGTGCTAAGGATAGGAGGTTAGCCTGGGAGGTAAAAGGTTGGTCCTCTGCACCCAAATACTGGACAGGCAAGTACCAAAGGACATGTTCAGGTGCAACGTCAGCCCCCCGCTTGTAAAATGCAGGAGATTTATCAGATGGGTTGGCTGACCTCCGGCTTTGAGCCCTATGAGGCTGAGCTAAGTGAGAGTCAGGATCGGAAGACTGGCGAGTACCCACTGCTTAAGTAGATATAGAATGGTGGGATTCCTCTAGCCCCCGCAGACCTTCTGTGTTGAGGCAAAGGTTAAGCAAGTCCAATGCTATTTGGTTGCAGCATCAGTGTCCCAACCATGCATGAGATTGCTATGCGCATCTGTATGAACATCAGTCCCTTGCAAGAAACCAGTTTAGATTCTTATACTGAGCCGTCACAATTAAAGCACAAAGCTCCAGACGTGTCCCATCTGCTCCAGGAAACAGGGCCTACTCCAGCATTGGATCCACCCATTCTGACATAGCTTGACAAATTAAAGGCACTGTTGGTACTGGTGAGAGGGCAAGACCAGTCAAATGAAACTGGGATTTAAGGAGGGTCTCTAGTTGCCTTTCGGTGGAACCCTAAAAAGGTGGGTGCACCCTGAACCAGTCTATTGGTATTCTTGTTAAGGCGGGTCACTGGTGTATCTATGGTGTCCACCAGGACATTTTTAGGAATTCACCATTCACCCAATGGATAGGCACACTTTCACTAATCTTTCTCCTCCACACCAACAGCCCGAGAGCAGCTCAGCGCTGCTCAGAGTTCATTAGACGCTCATTCTCTTTATTCCTATTTTTTTTTTTATTACACAAATACCATCCAAGAAATCACTGACATAGACAGCATGTTTCAAGACTAGTAACAGATTTCCTATCTAGAAGTAAAAGTCCCACTTGAAACTAATGTTTTCTATAGCGACTGTTTGCCCAAAGCAATTAAATGTACAGAGATCAATTTGTTGTGTCCTCCCAAAGCCTTTATTGTTTATCAGTCTTTTCTGAAACAAGTACAATGTAGGATATGTTTTGTGTTTAGTAAATAACTATTTTGTCTACAGAACTGAGCATTTTATAATGAAGCACAAGAGAACATTTGAAGCATTAATAAAGTCAAAACTTTTTTCTCTTTTATTGATAGAGTAGGGAAGAGTTAAAACAACTAAAACAGACCAGCATTGGTCTGAGCACTCACACTTCCACCTCTCTGGCACTAGCAGTTCCTCATGTCTGTGGTAATGATGGGCTCAGGCGTGTTCAGATCGTACCTGCCAGAAATCCGTCACTGCACACCGCCAATCATAGGCATGTGGGAAATGCCTCACTGCCTATGATTGGCGGTGTGCAGTGAGGGCTTCCTGGCGGGTACAATTCCAACACGCCTGAGCCCATCCCTAATCTGAGGACATCACTGAGCCCTATGTGTAATCTGCTGTAGACCCTTTAAGATTAAGTCCCCATCATCCCCTACTGTACATACCATCTGAAAGATAAAATCAGGAAGACTGGAAATAACCACATCCAACCAGTAAGAGAGAGAAAGCACAGAGACAAATTATTTATACAACATTGCATCATCAGCCTCTCCTCTATAGCTCTGATAGTGTCATATTACAGGTACTGTTGTTTAATTATTACAGGTTTGTTTTGGGTTTAGGGTCCTTTCACACTGATGCATTTTTCCTGTGTTCTTACCTTGGAAGAAAAACGCAATGCAAATGTATTCTTTTAAACCCTTTGAGACTCTTCACACCACTGGGTGCGTTGCGTTTTAAAAAGTCCTGCATGCTGCATCTTTGGTGCAGTTTTCAAAACTGCGCCAAAAAAGCAACTCCCCATTGAATTGAATAGAAAACGCTGCAAAAAATGTATCAAAAATGCACCGCGTTTGCATTTTTGGAGTGTTTTGTTTAGATACATGTCCATTTTTCATAGATGTAGGCAACCAGAAAACGCACTGGAAACGCATCCGATTTTTTTTTTTTGCCACAGAGCATTGTGAACATAGGCTTAGACTGCACACAGAGTTTAAAAAGAGCTCAGACTGATGTTAGGAGGTGGGGTTTTGAGACTGACTACTAAAGAGATACTGAAAGGATCAGAAAAAAATAATAAAAAAGGCAATTATTTGGGGTAATAATGATAAATTAAAAGATGATAAAAAAATTTAAATAAAAGCGGGACAGAAATGAAAATATATGACCTACAGGAAAGCTTTATATAAAGTGATAAGACTCAATTCACAGTGCTAACATAGGAATAAAGATCTTTATTTAAGCCATGGGATTGTAAATTTTAAATATCAATCAAAAATATCACTTTAATAAAACTAAAAAAAATCATTTGGTATGTGAGATCTGTTTACTGAGCCTAGAGGCTGAATTCACAAAGCTAACACACCTGGAGAAACATGTCAGTTACTCTTGGCAGAGTGCCAGATATTTAAAAAAACAAGTAAACAAGTGACATCTGTGATGTCATCACCTGCCCCCCTATATGAGGAAGCTCTCAGTAGGATCCTGCCAGTCCCAGAGTGATTGCTGAACCGTGCAGACGTGTTTTGTTTATCTGGTGATATTTTGCTTGCGATTTCATTCTAGTGATTTCGTTTGATTCAATTGTATTGTAATTTCATTCTCTCACGCTTAAAGCGTACTTGGATTATTCTTCAGAATGAGATTTTTTCAGTGTAAAAAGGCTGTTTATCACATTAACACCAAAGATAAACAGACCACTGGAAGACCAGCTATGGAAGGAGGTATCATTGAACAGCCTGCAGATACCCCAACTAAGGAGCCCACAAAGATAAAGCGGGCTCAAGCTTTTCTGCGCGAATGCTTTAGAGCCGCCGCTAGATGCTTTGGTGTTGGCTCTAAAATCTATGGCCCACCCCAGGATTGGAGTGGTGAGTATTGTGAATATATTGATAGATACATTTTTACTTTTCCCTATTGGTGACAGGTGACATTCCCATATGTACATATGTATAGGGATGGCCATGGACAGGGCACAGTGACTGGCACATATGGTCCTGAATAGACATGCATTGGAATAAGCAGTGTGGGGAGTAAATCACATAGTGGATGGGAAGAAGACAAGCCTGGTCCTCATTAGAATTGCTGGGTTGTGTCTTCAATCTGTAGATTTTTTCAAATTATAGTAAATCTTACAAAACACAACCCTGCAGGGTTTAGAACTGTTAGCAGCTCTCTGGTCTCCTTGGACTGTAGGATGATGTCTCTGTTAATTTCTAACAATGAAAGCCTCTTCCACAAATTAGCCATGTGCAGTTTGTCTCGTTCCGAATCGAAATTCGGACACATTTTTCATTATTCAGATGCATCCGAATTACCAAATTACATAAGAAACAAATTTTTAGTAACAATATAAAATATTATATTTTATTCTATTCTGTTCTATTGTTTTTCTAGTCTATTATTTTATGTTATTTTCTATTCCACTCTAATCTTTTCTATTCAAATTCATTCTATATAAAATTCGAATTTCGGAATATGGTTTTATATATATATATATATATATATTGTGACAGCAGGAAGGTAAAGTCACCTGGTTGCATCCAGGGGGGTAGATATATTTCGCCCAGATTCAGGCTTTACGCCGACTTATACAACTAGGTGGAGAGTTGTATAAGGCTAGTGGGCTCATGGATGACTCATACCTCTAGGGAGAGGGCTGGGCGTCGTGCAGACAGGGAGTTGATGAGACCAGCTGAAGCTTGTCAGCTCATTTAGGCCTCTATAAGAACTCCCAGCTTCATTAGATGTTAGCTCATGCCTGGAACCAGACCTGTGTGGACTGTCTAGGGAGAGTGAACCCCTGTGCGGTGAGACAAAGCCTGTGTGGCTATTTGCTTGGACATTTAAAACCAGGGACTTAAGGACTAGGACAGCACTAGGCTGATCCCAGTTGTTAGTTAGGAAACCTGTATGTTTAGTCAGAGGTCAACTTGACCAGGATTTATTTTGGTTATGTTTCTTTTGCTTTGCTGTGTTTTGTCACTGTAAATAGAAAATAAACCGCACCTTTTTGATTTTGAAAACCACAACCTCCGTTTGCTGGGCCTGTTTTGTGTGGGGAGCCCATCCCGGGGGTCACACACACCCGCTGCCGAGCTAACCCCCTCACAGTTGGTGGAGAACCAGTGGCAGTTTTTTTTTAAGCCAGCATGGAGGAGATACTGAAGCAGCTGGCTCTAGCAAATGCCAATCAACAGCAGACAAATGCAGGTTTGCAACAGAGCCTTGCAGCTCAACAACAGAACTTCGCAGCCCAGCAGCAAGCTCATCAACAGAGCCTTGCAGCCCAGCAGCAGACAAACGCAACTTTGCAACAGAGTCTGGAGGCTCAGCAACGAGCCCAGCAGCAATCTGAGGCCCGCTTCATAGACCTGTTGCAGAAGCAAGAGCAGAGACTACAACAACAGATGGAAGCAGTAATGCAGCAAAGTCCGCAGACCAGTGAGGAAAGCCGTCCCACTAATACCGCGTCCTTTGGGGTGAGTCGTTTATTGACAAAAATGACTGGAGAGGATGATCCAAAGGTATTTTTGACCACATTTGAAAGGACCGCTGAAAGAGAAAAGTGGCCTTAGGAGCAGTGGGCTGGACTGGTGGCTCCTCTGTTAACTGGTGAATCGCAGAAAGCTTACTATGACCTAGAGCCTAACCAAGCAAAAGACTATGTGATGCTAAAAGCTGAAATATTGGCAAGGCTGGGTGTCACCCAGGCTGTCCGGGCTCAGCGTGTGCATAACTGGACTTTCCAGCTTGGAAAACCCCCCAGGTCTCAAATGTATGATCTCATTCACCTGAGCAGAAAGTGGCTACAGCCAGAGACTTTGTCCGCACCAAAGATTGTGGAACGTGTTGTAATGGATCGGTTTTTGAGAGCTCTTCCTACTGCCATCCAAAAGTGGGTAAGCCATGGAGACCCAGAGGCGGCCGATGGTCTTGTGGATCGTGTGGAGAAATACTTGGCTACAGAGAACCTGACGGCCTCTTCCAGAGACACTCGGACTTTCCACCCTAAGACCAGACCATCCCCAGGGGCGGATAAGAGGATTCCAAGGGGTGAGGGTGGAGAGAGTGAGAGGGTGGGAGCTCTACCCCAAGTTTGGCGAGAACAGCCTGGGAAATCAGCGGCTCAAGAGGCGGCAAGAAGGATCGTTTGCTACCGCTGCCGGCAAGCGGGACATATTGCAGCCAATTGCCCGGTTGTGGAGGAACCCATGCAGTGTGACTTTCTGACGGGCAGACGTCAGTCGCTGTGTGCGACAGTCGCATGCACTGCCATTCGAGGAACTGAGAAACATTTATGCAAAATGTGTGTTAATGGTAGAAATGTTGTGGTATTGCTGGATTCAGGTAGCCTTGTGACCCTGATAAAGGCTGAGTTAGTTAAAACAGAGGTCTCTGGGAATAGCAAGGTAGCTGTTATTTGTGTGCATGGGGACACCCGAGAGTATCCAGTGACTACAGTGTGTTTCGAGACCCCCAAAGGTACCCTCTCTCATCCAGTGGGCTTAGTATCTCAGTTACCGCATGACGCCATTGTGGGAAGGGATTTTCCGAAGTTCTGGGAACTGTGGGATGATCCTGAGCCCCTCACTGGTGCCCCTATGTACCAGGAATGTGATAGCCAGAACTCCCCTGAGAGTGGTGAGGACTCTCCGGAATTTCCCTTATCAGTATTGGCAGGGGAGACTCAAGAAACTGGAGAGGAGCCCACCTCCTCAGACGAAAACCTACCGTCTGTGGAGTTTTCTGATCTTGAGGTTCACAGGGAAAACTTTGCCACAGAACAGTTGAAAGACCCCGCCCTAATAAAGGCACGGGAAAACGTAGTGAAAATAGATGGCGAGTTAGTGAACCCAGATAATACCTGCACTTACCCATACTTCAGCGTAGAGAAGGACCTACTGTATCGGGTGGCAAAAAGGGCAGAAGAAACCGTTGAGCAGCTTGTGGTGCCCAAACCTTACAGGAAGTTGGTGTTGGAGTTGGCCCATGGGCACATTCTTGGAGGTCATCTGGGGACAGAGAAAACCCGAGAGAGGGTATTACAGAGATTCTATTGGCCGGGGGTGATGAAGGACGTAGAAAATTATTGTTCCTCCTGCCCTGTGTGTCAGAGGTTGGCCCCGATGCCACATTTCCGTAGCCCGCTGGTCCCTCTACCCATCATTGAGGTCCCGTTTGAGAGGATCGCCATGGATTTGGTAGGTCCTATAATCAAGTCCGCTAGGGGGCACCAGTACATATTAGTTATAATGGACTATGCCACCCGTTATCCAGAAGCGATCCCTCTCCGAAATACCTCGGCCAAAACCATAGCCAAAGAGCTATCTCTTGTTTTTAGCCGGGTGGGTATTTGTAAAGAACTGCTTACGGACCAAGGTACACCCTTTATGTCCCGGGTTATGAAAGAGCTGTGTAAATTGTTCAAAGTGACGCAATTGCGTACGTCTGTGTATCACCCCCAAACCGATGGGCTGGTTGAAAGATTCAACAAAACCCTAAAACAAATGTTGAAGAAAGTGGTGGATAGAGATGGAAAGGATTGGGACTGTTTACTTCCTTATTTGATGTTTGCTATTAGGGAGGTGCCCCAATCCTCTACGGGATTCTCCCCCTTTGAGTTACTGTATGGGAGACACCCAAGAGGGCTGTTGGATATTGCCAAGGAAACTTGGGAAAGTGAGAGTTCTCCCCACAGGAGTGTGATTGAGCATGTCGCCCTGATGCAAGATCGAATTGCACAGGTAATGCCCATCGTGAAGGAACATTTGGCCCAAGCGCAGTTGGCACAGCAGAGAGTGTACAACCGTGGAGCCAAGACCCGTACCTTTTCCCCGGGGGATAGGATATTGGTACTTGTCCCTACGGTTGAAAGTAAATTCCTTGCCAAATGGCAAGGCCCCTACGAGATAATGGAAAAAGTGAGCGAAGTGAATTACAAGGTCAGACAACCAGGAAGGCGAAAGCCCGAACAGATCTATCACGTTAATCTGTTGAAAGCCTGGAGGGATAGAGAGTCCCTAGTCGCAGACACTTGGTCACCAGCTCAAACTGGTTGCGTGATTCCTGAGGTTGGAATAGCAGCCACCTTGTCACAACCCCAACAACATGAGGTTAAGGAGTTTGTGCTTCGCAACAAGGAGGTATTCTCTGAGCTGCCGGGACAAACATCTGGGGTAGAGCATGACATCATTACCCCGCCCGGTGAAAGGGTGAAGTTAAAACCCTATCGGATCCCAGAGGCTCGACGGGAGGCAATACGGGAGGAAGTACAGAAAATGCTGAACTTAGGGGTGATAGAGGAGTCCCAAAGTGATTGGTCTAGTCCCATCGTGTTGGTGCCTAAACCGGATGGGAGCTGGCGATTTTGTAACGATTTTCGTCAGTTGAACAAAGTTACAAAATTTGACACCTACCCCATGCCACGTATAGATGAGTTGATCGACCGGCTGGGAACAGCCCGATACATGACGACTCTTGACCTCACAAAAGGGTATTGGCAAATCCCCCTGGCCAAGTCGGCCAAAGAGAAAACCGCATTTGTAACCCCAGACGGGGCGTTCCAATATAAAAGAATGCCGTTCGGGTTACAGAATGCGCCGGCCACATTCCAGCGGAAAATGGACCAGATGCTGAGGCCCCATCGGAAGTATGCTGCGGCTTACCTGGATGACGTAATTGTCCATAGCACAGATTGGGCCTCACATCTGCCAAAAGTGCAAGCAGTCCTGGACTCTGTTCGGGAAGCGGGGTTTACGGCTAACCCCAAGAAGTGTACCATTGGGCAGGAGGAGGCCAAATATCTTGGGTACACCATTGGGAGGGGAGTAATAAAACCCCAACTCAACAAAGTCGAGGCCATCCAGAGTTGGCCACGTCCCAACAGCAAGAAGCAGATACGAGCCTTTCTGGGAATCGCTGGGTATTATCGGCGATTCATTCCCCACTTTGCTTCTAAGGCTGTGCCCCTAACCAACCTGACGAAGGGGAAAGGGTCGGTCATGATTAAATGGACCCCCGAGGCTGAGGCAGCATTCCAATTCTTGAAACAAGCCTTATGTAGCCAGCCAGTGTTGTACTCACCCGACTTCTCTAAAGACTTTGTCGTACAAAGTGATGCGTCAGATGTGGGGTTAGGAGCAGTATTGTCCCAGGTCTGGAACGGGGAAGAGCACCCAGTCATTTACCTCAGCAGGAAGTTGAAGTCCCATGAGGTAAATTACGCCACCGTTGAAAAGGAGTGTTTAGCGGTGAAGTGGGCTCTAGATTCCCTTCGGTACTACCTGCTAGGTAGGCACTTTGACATGGTTACGGATCACGCTCCGTTAAAGTGGATGGCTCAAAACAAGGAAACAAATAGAAGAGTGAATAGGTGGTTCCTGGCCCTCCAGGAATTCAACTTCACAGTAAAGCATCGCCCTGGCGTTCAAATGGGGAATGTGGATGCTTTGTCTCGAGTACATGAATGCCTGATTGCTGGTGTTCCAACCCCGAGGTTAAAACAAGAGGGGGGGTATGTGACAGCAGGAAGGTAAAGTCACCTGGTTGCATCCAGGGGGGTAGATATATTTCGCCCAGATTCAGGCTTTACGCCGACTTATACAACTAGGTGGAGAGTTGTATAAGGCTAGTGGGCTCATGGATGACTCATACCTCTAGGGAGAGGGCTGGGCGTCGTGCAGACAGGGAGTTGATGAGACCAGCTGAAGCTTGTCAGCTCATTTAGGCCTCTATAAGAACTCCCAGCTTCATTAGATGTTAGCTCATGCCTGGAACCAGACCTGTGTGGACTGTCTAGGGAGAGTGAACCCCTGTGCGGTGAGACAAAGCCTGTGTGGCTATTTGCTTGGACATTTAAAACCAGGGACTTAGGGACTAGGACAGCACTAGGCTGATCCCAGTTGTTAGTTAGGAAACCTGTATGTTTAGTCAGAGGTCAACTTGACCAGGATTTATTTTGGTTATGTTTCTTTTGCTTTGCTGTGTTTTGTCACTGTAAATAGAAAATAAACCGCACCTTTTTGATTTTGAAAACCACAACCTCCGTTTGCTGGGCCTGTTTTGTGTGGGGAGCCCATCCCGGGGGTCACACACACCCGCTGCCGAGCTAACCCCCTCACAATATATATAATATAATATTTTTTTCTATTCTGTTCTATTGTTTTTCTATGCTATTCTTTTCTATCATTTTCTATTCTATAAATTCATTCTTTACGAAATTCGAATTTCGGGAGATGGCTTCCAAAATTTGAATTTCGTATAGAATGAACTCGCATTAAAATACAAAAGATTAGAATAGAAAATAATAGAAAAGAATAGCATAGAAAAACAATAGCACAGAATAGAATAAAATATAATATATATTACATTTTATCCTATTCTGTTCTATATATATATACATTTTTTTTCTGTTCTGTTCTATTGTTTTTCTATGCTATTCTTTTCTATTATTTTCCATTCTATTCTAATCTTTTCTATTCAAATTCGATTTCATTGTATACGAAATTCGAGTTTCGAAAATGGTTATATATAGTTTACTTTTTCGAATTCGGACGATTGTTTTCGAATGCGGTTGATTTGTTTCGAATTTGATCAAATTTTTTGAATTTGAACAAAGCTTTTAGAATTCGGTCAAGTTTTTTTCGATTTAGAATATGAAACGAATCCCGAAAATGAATGCAACAAATTTAAATAAACAAATTTAAATAATGAATTGAAACTATTTTCATCCTGCACATGTCTACCAAAGATCATAAACAGTCACTGTCAGTGGGGGGTGTCAGTTAGGTGGTCCAGTAACTGGAATTTCATTGGTGGAGATTTTTGTCCTCCATGATTACTATATCCTCACTCAGTCTGTGTGCGATATAGCACTGAGAATTATGCTCAATTCCTGATGTTGGGTGTCATTGGAGTGGCACAGCAGACAGCAGCAGTCTAGGGGAGGGGAGTGTTAGATAATATACTTGCAGCTTTAGATACACCAACAATTTGAAGCCAAACTTCACGTCACACTGCATTTAAACAAACAGTTACTGTGACCCATCTCCTGTCTGATCTTAGGGATAACACACACTTTCTGAGCAATATTACCAGTTAACAAAGACTTTCCCTTTCTTTTAAAATACATTTGTACATTTTCTTAGCTGGTCTGATGACTTACAAACCCCTGCCACAATGCACAGCAAGGCAGGTGACACAGCTACTTCCTGTTGCATCTTCGCAACTTCATTTATGCCTTCTAATTTAACTCAAAACATCACACCACTTAAAATACTTGTTTCCGGCTTCTTTACTCACTGACTTGTAGAAAGTATCACATCCAGTGGGTTGGATAAGTGCCAGGCAACTGGAATTTTTATAAGAAGGGGAAAAATAGTCATCCCTGTGTTATGGCAGGTTTATTTATTGTCACTGGAAATGGAGTTGATGTTCTACAAAGAAAAATGTATCAAATGTAGGTGAAGGTTCTAAATCCAATTTTTTATATTGCAGATGTACACGGTATTTACCGCAGATGCAGCTCACATGGCAGGCCTGCCACAATGAGTGAAACCCAACGTGAAATCCACATTGAGACTCCACCAACATGTGATGTCCACATTGAGACTTCACCAACATGTGAAGTCCACATTGAGACTTCACCAACATGTGAAGTCCACATTGAGACTTCACCAATATGTAAAGTCCACATTGAGACTTCACCAACATGTGAAGTCCACATTGCGACGCCATCAAAATGTGACCATCAGTGCCACAGCACTAAGGGGATCATCCCAATGACATTGGATGGCTTCAGATTCCATAGCCTTCTTGGAAAGGGGGCTTTTGGAAAGGTGAGTGGTCAAATATTTTCTCTGATTTTAAAATGTTCAGATATAGTGAGAGAGGATCTAAACCCCTGTCTGGCTTTATCACTATCCAGGGCTACATGAGAGATTTCCCCTCACTTTCTGTCCTGCTGACAATGGTTTCACCAGACAGGAAGTGATGGAAAATCTGCAACAAGGACACAGACAAATATCCCCTCTCACTACTCTACTAAAGAAAAGTATTTTTATTTCTGTCTGTGTGGCTGTTGCAGAGCTGGACATACAATTTAAAGCCCAAAATAATCTTTTCATTTTATTCAGATAAATCCATTCCAGGTGCATTAACACAAAAGGGGTTTATACTTATTTTTTCTTTAGCAGCTAAGTAGAAAAGCCTGTCACTTTCCAGCATGTTACAGAGCAGAGCCTCTTGTGAAGCAGTGGTCTCTCTACAGTGGTTCAGCATGTCCCTGATGAGTCAGAGCTAGAGCTCTCCGATCACCAAAGCTCACATTCCAAGCTAATTGGAGAGCTCTGGGCTCTCATTCACAAAGAGACATGCCAAAGCTCTATAGAGAGACCACTGCTTCAGGGGGACAGGCAATAGGGTTTTCTATTCAGGTTGTTGCTGCTTTTTAATTAAAGCGAATTGTAAGACTTATTATAAACATATTTTGTTTTGATGTATCTGCAGTGTATTTAGCTGATTTCATCTAAAACATTTAATTAGGCGTCTAACTTTATAGAACAGAGAAGGATTCTCTGATCTCACCTTTTTTTGGTGGATTCTTTATTGACTTGTATCTCCAGCCAGGAGTGAGAGAATGTCCCAGAATTTCAGCTGTTTTACCATTCTAGACCCTGTGATGATAAAAATGTCATTATAGTAATTCCACCATTATTGTGGATCCATAAATAAAGTTTTAAATGGCAATGAACATCTCTAATTGTCAGCTATTATTTCTCTCCCTATTTCCTCCAGGTGGTTTTGGCATCACACACCTCTACTGATGAACCATTGGCTGTCAAAATCCAGACCAAGAACAGCGAAGCCTACAAAGAAGCCCTCAATGAGAGCCACATACTGAGGGAAATTTGTACCAGCCCATTCTGCATTTGTGGATACGGTGCCTTTCAGACAAAGGTAGGACTCTACCTTTTATTTATTTTGTGAAAGAGGTTGGTGTTAAATGGTTATCCTCTCAGAATTCCTCTGTAACTGACACCTACCTTTCTCACAAGCTAACCAATTTTGTATAGTAATTCAAATAGCGAATCATTTCTATAACCTGGATCTTTCTTTCCTCGGCACAGGATCTCTTATTCTTCGTCATGGAATGCCTGAATGGTGGAGACCTGAGGAACTTCTTAAACAAAAGGGCACCATTACCTATTGGGATGACAAGGTAAGGCAGTGGGGTACTATAATAATAGGAATGGGGGTATAACATAGTACTGTATATAGAGCACATCAATGTATAGCCTTGTTCTAGATATGAGATAGATAAGACAATAGGGTACCATAATAATAGGGATTGAGGTAGAATACAGTACTGTACATATATCAAATAACATATGGGATTTTCCAAGATATAAGTTAGGTAAGACAATAGGGTACCATAATAATAGGGATTGAGGTAGAACATGGTACTGTACAGAGATTACATCAAAGTGTAGGCTTGTCCTAGATCCTAGATACGAGATTGTGGCAGAAAGGTGTGACTTTCTGTCATACCTTGGTACAGGGCTAGCCCTACCATGGGACCCGGTGGGACCATGGTCCCAGGCGGCACTTTAAGAGGGGCGGCAACAGGGGCGCACTGCCTGAGGACCTGGGTTTCCCTCCATCTAGTGTGCAGTGTCATACTGTACTGCATCGCCGGCGCTGCTGTCACTGGCCGCAGTGGCAAGACCCACTTCAATGGTCTCTCCAGCGGCCCCTGCTTCACTGCCCAAACTGGTTGCTAGCCGCGGACCGCTTTGTGTCTAGCAACCAGTGACGTAAGGAGAGAGAGGCCCATCATTCATTGCAGAGAGTATTTCACTTCCTCCTCCTCCGCTAGCTCCACCCACCTCCTCGCTGTATGTAACAGCATGAGATCGGAGCGGCTGTGTGTGTGTGTGTGGAGAGAGAGCAGCTGCGGGCTCTTCTCCCCCCTCCTTCTCCTCCTCATGCTGCTGTTCCTAGGACAGCCACCGCTATGTTTCTTCCCCCTTTTCCTCCCATTGGCCAGGGAAAAAAACTAAAAGGAGAAAAGAGGATTATGGGATGTGTAGTGCAAATGGCTGGCCCATTGCAATTCTAGGGGGGAAACTGCAGCCCCCAGCATGCCCATCTGAAGGGGAGGGAGAGAGAGCCAGGCTGAGTGACAGGCTGCATCTGGTGACAGGCATCAGTGACAAGTGACAGGCTGCATCTGGTGACAGACATTGGTGACAAGTGACACGCTGCATCTGGTGACAGACATTGGTGACAAGTGACAGGCTGCATCTGGTGACAGACATCGGTGACAAGTGACAGGCTGCATCTGGTGACAGGCAATGGTGACAAGTGACAGGCTGCATCTGGTGACAGGCATCGGTGACAAGTGACAGGCTGCATCTGGTAACAGTCAATGGTGACAAGTGACAGGCTGCATCTGGTGACAGGCATTGGTGACAAGTGACACGCTGCATCTGGTGACAGACATTGGTGACAAGTGACACGCTGCATCTGGTGACAGACATTGGTGACAAGTGACAGGCTGCATCTGGTGACAGGCATCGGTGACAAGTGACAGACTGCATCTGGTGACAGGCATCGGTGACAAGTGACAGGCTGCATCTGGTGACAGGCAATGGTGACAAGTGACAGGCTACATCTGGTGACAGGCAATGGTAACAAGTGACAGGCTGCATCTGGTGACAGGCAATGGTGACAAGTGACAGGCTGCATCTGTTGACAGGCATCAGTGACAAGTGACAGGCTGCATCTGGTGACAGGCAATGGTGACAAGTGACAGGCTGCATCTGGTGACAGGCAATGGTGACAAGTGACAGGCTGCATCTGTTGACAGGCATCAGTGACAATTGACAGGCTGCATCTGGTGACAGGCAATGGTGACAAGTGACAGGCTGCATCTGGTGACAGGCATCAGTGACAAGTGACAGGCTGCATCTGGTGACAGGCAATGGTGACAAGTGACAGGCTGCATCTGTTGACAGGCATCAGTGACAAGTGACAGGCTGCATCTGGTGACAGGCTGCATCTGGTGACAGGCATTGGTGACAAGTGACAGGCTGCACCTGGTGACAGGCATTGGTGACAAGTGACAGGCTGCATCTGGTGACAGGCATTGGTGACAAGTGACAGGCTGCATCTGGTGACAGGCATTGGTGACAAGTGACTGGCTGCATCTGGTGACAGGCATTGGTGACAAGTGACAGGCTGCATCTGGTGACAGGCATTGGTGACAAGTGACAGGCTGCATCTGGTGACAGGCATTGGTGACAAGTGACAGGCTGCATGTTGTGGCAGGCTATGGGTGGCAAGTGGCACAGCTGCATCTGGTGGCAGGCAACGGTGGCAAGCAATAAGCTACATCTGGTGGCAAGCAATGGTGGCAAATGACCAGCTCAGGGTTCCCACTGATTCCGCATTATGGTGAGTTAAACTATTTCATTATATATTACAATGTAGTAATAGAAATAATGTGATTTGATCATTCTGACACCATATCAATCATAATGTTAGGATGATTTAAGTGCTAACACCAGCCATTCGCCCGACAAATCACCCGCTGCCAAATTCCCTGTCAGCGAGACTACACCCCCCCCTCATCTTTTTTTGGGAAGGAAGGGCGGTATCCCTGAATGGCAGTTTGGAAATGTGGTCAATGCAGCGCTGTTGTTGCAGCATGTTGCATCACTGAGCTGGGATCAGAGCGTAGCTGGTCGGTGGCAGTGGAGAGAAAGTGGGGAGCTTTCGTGGTGCTACACAATACTCTTTACAGGAAGGAGCTAGGGTGGCCACATTTTTAAACTACTATTCACGGACACCCCCCCTTCCCAAACATCAGCTTGTTCTGTAACGAATCACAGCACAGTGATTGGACACAAGAGGTGGGATTTATGATTTCTCCAATCACATGCAGGGAGCGGGGATTGTGCTCCTCCAGGCATTCCCGGCCAGGACAAGTACTGTCAGTGAGTAAAGCGGTGATGTGGCGGCCTTTTTTGGGGGGATCAGATTGGCCCGGGGGGTGGCTGTGTCAGTTTCATTCCGGGACACTGTATTGTCCTGGAATGAATGTGCCCGGGACAGACCTGCAAAATGCGTGGTCACCCTAGAAGGGGCATGTCTCTTTGCTGAATATATGGGATGTCTCTTGCTGAATATATTGGGCTGTCTCTTTGCTTTATGGAAACGTCTCTTTGCTGGATGGGCATAGGATTTTTTTTTGGGGGGGGGGGGCAGCATTTCATTCTTGGGCCCAGGCAGCACAATGTCTTGGGCCAGCCCTGCCTTGGTAGGTACATCTGTCCTACCAAAGCTCTGACCATACATGTACAATCACACGCTAAGCAGACGTCCCAGGCATCAGACTAACTAGCAAACTTCTAGTGAGACTGATTCCGGACAATAAAGTTAGTTTGTAAATGTAAAACTTTTTTTGTAGTTTTGGATTGACCGGGGAATCTTTTTTAATGCTTTCTGTTTAGGCCTTACATACACTTTAAAGTGACACTCAAGGCTCACTTATTTTTTTTTTTTAAATAACAAACATTTTATACTTACCTTCACTGTGCAGTTCGTTTTGCACAGAGTGGCCCTGATCGTTCTCTGCTGGGGTCCCACGGCGGCTCTCGCAGCTCCTCCCTGCAAGAGCTAACCCCCTCTGAGAAGCTCTATCCCGAGGGGGTTAGATTTTGGGTGCGCTCCCTTGCCATACAGTCGGCGTCCATAGCCGGCAATTGTATGACTCGGCCCCGCCCCTCGGCGGCCGCGTCATTGGATTTGATTGACAGCAGCGGGAGCCAATGGCATGGCGAGAACGACGGGGGATCGTGCCCTCTGAGATTCGGGGCTCAGGTAAGTAAAACGGGGGCCCGGGGGGGCAGTGACTGCAAGGTGTTTTTTCACCTTAATGCATAGGATGCATTAAGGTGACAAAACACAAACGTTTACAACCCCTTTAAGAGAGACTGTAAAATTTCATTCAATCATATCTGAACACTTTTACCATCATAAAAAAAAAACAATCTGTGAGAATTCAGAAAGCATATTTGTTAAATATTCATTAGTGATGTCAAATATCCCTATAAAACACTTCTATGTATTGTGCTAAATTCTGCCATTATCATAATATTTTCTTTCAACATGATTTAGTTATTGCAAGTATACATGACTATACCTGATAATTGGAGCATTATGCGGCGTACACACGATCGTTTTTCATGCCATTTTTTTTTTCATGTTTCCTCTCAAGCCTGTCTTGCGTACACACGATCATTTTAAAAAACGTTCAAGCAAAGTGCAGTGACGTACAACACGTACGACGGCACTATAAAGGGGAAGTTCCGTTCGGATGGTGCCACCCTTCATGTTAGTAAAGTTTGTTGAGCAGGGATGAGCCGAACACCCCCCTGTTCGGTTCGCACCAGAACCTGCGAACAGACAAAATGTTCGTGTGAACTTTAGAACCCTATTAAATACAATGGACTCGAACGTTCGAAATTTAAAGTGTTAATTATAAAGGCTAATATGCAAGTTATTGTCCTAAAAAGTGTTTGGGGACCTGGGTCCTGCCCCAGGGGACATGAATCAATGCAAAAAAAAAGTTTTAAAAACGGTCGTTTTTTCGGGAGCAGTGATTTTAATAATGCTTAAAATGAAAAAATAAAAGTGAAATATTCCTTTAACCACTTCTCTACTGTGCACGAAAACCCCCTTCCTGCCCAAGCCATTTTTCAGCTTTCAGCGCTGTCACACTTTGAATGACAATTGCGCGGTCGTGCGACGTGGCTCCCAAACGAAATTTGCGTCCTTTTTTTCCCACAAATAGAGCTTTCTTTTGGTGGTATTTGATCACCTCTGCGGTTTTTATTTTTTGCGCTATAAACAAAAGAAGAGCGTCCAGTTTGGAAAAAAAACACTATTTTTTAATTTTTGCTATAATAAATACCCATTTTTTTTTTTTTAAATAAAATTTTCCTCAGTTTAGGCCGATACGTATTCTTCTACATATTTTTGGTAAAAAAAAAAATCGCAATAAGCGCGTATTGATTGGTTTGCGCAAAAGTTATAGCGTGTACAAAATAGAGGATAGATTTATAGCATTTTTATTTTTTTATTTTTTTCTTAGTAATGGCGGCGATCTGCGATTTTTTTATTGTGACTGCGATATTGTGGCGGACACATCGGACACTTTTGACACATTTTTGGGACCATTCACGTTTATACAGCGATCCCTGCTATAAAAATGCATTGATTACTGTATAAATGTGATTGGCAGGGAAGGGGTTAACCACTAGGGGGCTGGAAGGGGATAAATATGTTCCCTCAATGTGTTCTTATTGTGGGGGGAGGGGACTGACTGGGGGAGGTGACCGAAGGTTGTCCCTATGTACAAGGGACACACCATCGGTCCCCTCTCCCTCACAGGACGTGGATCTCTGTGTTTACACACAGAGATCCACTTTCCTGCTCGTTTCCCGGGCAATCGCGGGTGCCCGGCGGCAATCTCGGCCACCGGGCACGCGCACCGGGGCCTTGTGAACGCGGTGGGCGCGCGCACCGCTGGCGGCAAGCGCGTGCCTCGTAGCTCGTTTTAAAGGGAGGACGTCATATGACGTCCTCCCAGAACGAGAGTATCCTCCGCCCGCCGTCAATTGACAGTGGGCGGGGGACAAGTGGTTAAATTTTGTACCTGGGGGGTGTGTATGATATGCATGTGAAGTGGCGCATGTTTCCCGTGCTTAGAACTGTCCCTGCAAAAAATGTCATTTTTGAAAGAAAAAAAGTCATTTAAAACTCCCTCGCGGCTATTAATGAATTGTCAGCTCCCGGCAATACATACAAAAGTCATTGATAAAAAAAAAAAAAAAAGCGTGGGGGTTCCCCAGAATTCAATTACCAGGCCCTTCAGGTCTGGAATGGATATTAAGGGGAACCCCGCCGCAAATTTTAAAAAAAATTGACGTGGGGTTCGCCCAAATATCCATTACAGGCCCTTCAGATCTGGCATGGATTTTAAGGGGAACGCCACCCCAAATTTAAAAAAAAATGGCGTGGAGTCCCCCTAAAAATCCATACCAGACCCCTTATCCGAGCACGCAACCTGGCCGGCCGCAGGGGAAAAGGGGGGGACGAGAGAGCGCCCCCCCCCTCCTGAACCGTACCAGGCCACATGCCCTTAACATGGGGAGGATGTCCCCATGTTGATGGGGACAAGGGCCTCATCCCCACAACCCTTGCCCGGTGGTTGTGGGGGTCTGCGGGCGGGGGGCTTATCGGAATCTGGAAGACCCCTTTAACAAAGGGAACCCCCAGATCCCGGCCGCCCCCTATGTGAATTGGTAAGGGGTACATTGTACCCCTACCATTTCACGAAGAAAGCGTAAAAAAATGTTTAAAAAAACACACAAACACCTTGAAAAAGTCCTTTATTTAAAAAAAAAAACATTCCAGCGGTGAAATCCAGTGTCCCGCGGCGATCCCGATGTCCAGCGCTGTCCTTCATTGGTTGTGCCTGAGCGGACCTGATGGGGAACTCCCTCTCAGTATTTTAAATGTATAGACCCGCCCCTTCTAAAGTTCCCCATCAGGTCCGCTCAGCGGACCAAAGTGAGAGCAGTTCCCCATCAGGTCCGCCCCCTCGGTATGTCGGACCCGCCTACGTCATTGGCTTGAGCGGGGAACTTCCTTCACTGTGTAATTTAAATTTACATAGTGAAGGAAGTTTCCCCGCTCAAGCCAATGACGTAGGCGGGTCCGACATACCGAGGGGGCGGACCTGATGGGGAACTGCTCTCACTTTGGTAATACATGTATAGACCCGCCCCTTCTCATGTTCCGCATCTGGTCCGCTGAGCGGACCTGATGGGGAAATTTAGAAGGGGCGGGTCTATACATTTAAAACACTGAGAGGGAGTTCCCCATCAGGTCCGCTCAGGCACAACCAATGAAGGACAGCGCTGGACATCGGGATCGCCGCGGGACACTGGATTTCACCGCTGGAATGTTTTTGTTTTGTTTTTTTAAATAAAGGACTTTTTCAAGGTGTTTGTGTTTTTTTTTTAAACATTTTTTTACGCTTTCTTCGTGAAATGGTAGGGGTACAATGTACCCCTTACCAATTCACATAGGGGGGGCGGGATCTGGCGGTCCCCTTTGTTAAAGGGGTCTTCCAGATTCCGATAAGCCCCCCGCCCGCAGACCCCCACAACCACCGGGCAAGGGTTGTGGGGATGAGGCCCTTGTCCCCATCAACATGGGGACATCCTCCCCATGTTGAGGGCATGTGGCCTGGTACGCTCTCTCGTCCCCCCCCCCTTTTCCCCTGCGGCCGGCCAGGTTGCGTGCTCGGATAAGGGGTCTGGTATGGATTTTTAGGGGGACTCCACGCCATTTTTTTTTAAATTTGGGGTGGAGTTCCCCTTAAAATCCATGCCAGATCTGAAGGGCCTGGAATGGATATTTGGGGGAACCCCACGTCAATTTTTTTTTAAATTTGCGGCGGGGTTCCCCTTAATATCCCTTCCAGACCTGAAGGGCCTGGTAATTGAATTCTGGGGAACCCCCACGCTTTTTTTTTTTTTTTTATCAATGACTTTTGTATGTATTGCCGGGAGCCGACAATTCATTAATAGCCGCGAGTGAGTTTTAAATGACTTTTTTTCTTTCAAAAATGACATTTTTTGCAGGGACAGTTTTAAGCACGGGAAACATGCGCCACTTCACATGCATATCATACACACCCCCCAGGTACGAAATTTAAAGGAATATTTCACTTTTATTTTTTCATTTTAAGCATTATTAACCACTTAAGCCCCGGACCATTTGGTAGCTAAAGGACCAGAGGTGAATTCAGAATTTTGCACTGCGCTGCTTTAACTGTAAATTGTGCGGACATGCAATGTTGTACCCAAACGAAATTTGCGTCCTTTTCTTCCCACAAATAGAGCTTTCTTTTAATGGTATTTGATTGCCTCTGCGATTTTAATTTTTTGCGATATAAACGGAAAAAGACCGAAAATTTTGAAAAAAAATGATATTTTCTACTTTTTGTTATAAGAAAAATCGAATAAACTCAATTGTAGTCATACATTTAGGCCAAAATGTATTCAGCCACATGTTTTTAGTAAAAAAAATGTCAATAAGCGTATATTTATTGGTTTGCGCAAAAGTTATAGAGTTTACAAACTAGGGTACATTTTCTGAAATTTACACAGCTTTAAATTTATGACTGCCTATCTCATTTCTTGAGGTGCTAAAATGACAGGGCAGTACAAAACCCCCCAAATGACCCCGTTTTGGAAAGTAGACACCCCAAGGAAATTGCTGAGAGGCATGTTGAGCCCATTGAATTTTTATTTTTTTTGTCCCAAGTGATTGAATAATGACTAAAAAAAAAAAAAAAAAAAAAAATTACAAAAAGTTGTCACTAAATGATATATTGCGCACACATGCCATGGTTATATGTGGAATTTCACCCCAAAATACATTTTGCTGCTTCTCCTGAGTACGGGCATACCACATGTGTGGGACTTTTTGGGAGCCTAGCCACGTACGGGACCCCGGAAACCAAGCACCGCCTTCAGGATTTCTAAGGGCGCAAATTTTTGATTTCACTCCTCACTACCTATCACAGTTTCGAAGGCCATAAAATGCCAAAATAGCACAAAACCCCCCCAAATGACCCCATTTTAGAAAGTAGACACCCCAAGGAAATTGCTGAGAGGCCTGTTGAGCCCATTGAATATATTTTTTTTTGTCCCAAGTGATTGAATAATGACAAAAAAAAATAAAAAATTACAAAAAGTTGTCACTAAATGATATATTGCTCACACATGCCATGGTTATATGTGGAATTACACCCCAAAATACATTTTTCTGCTTCTCCTGAGTACGGGGATACCACATGTGTGGGACTTTTTAGGAGCCTAGCCGCGTACGGGACCCCGAAAACCAAGCACCGCCTTCAGGATTTCTAGGCACAAATTTTTGATTTCACTCCTCACTACCTATCACAGTTTCGAAGGCCATAAAATGCCAAAATCGCACAAAACCCCCCCAAATGACCCCATTTTGGAATATAGACACCCCAAGCTATTTGCTGAGAGGCATGGCGAGTATTTTACAGCTCTAATTTGTTTTTGAAAATGAAGAAAGAAAATATATATATATATATTTTTTTTTTCAATTTTCAAAACTTTGTGACAAAAAGCGAGATCTGCAAAATACTCACAATACCTCTCAGCAAATAGCTTGGGGTGTCTACTTTCCAAAATGGGGTCATTTGGGGGGGGGTTTGTGCTATCTGGGCATTCCATGGCCTCCGAAACTGTGATAGGCAGTGAGAAGTGAAATCAAAAATTTACACCCTTAGAAAGCCTGAAGGCGGTGCTTGGTTTTTGGGGTCCCGTACGTGGCTAGGCTCCCAAAAAGTCTCACACATGTGGTATCCCCGTACTCAGGAGAAGCAACAGAATGTATTTTGGGGTGTAATTCCACATATGCCCATGACATGTTTGAGCAATATATCATTTAGTGACAACTTTGTGCAAAAAAAAAAAAAATTGTTGTTTTTCCGCAACTTGTGTCAACATATAAAATATTCCATGGACTCGACATGCCTCTCAGTATATAGCTTGGGGTGTCTACTTTCCAAAATGGGGTCATTTGGGGGGGTTTTGAACTGTTCTGGCATTTTATACACAACATTAGAGGAAGCTTACATCCACTCTTCTAACCACTTGAAGACAAAACCCTTTTTGACACTTTTTGTTTACATGAAAACATTTTTTTTTTGCAAGAAAATTATGTTGAACCCCCAAACATTATATATATTTTTAAAGCAAAGGCCCTACAGATTAAAATGGTGGGTGTTGCATTTTTTTTTTCTACACAGTATTTGCGCAGCGATTTTTCAAACGCATTTTTTGGGTTAAAAAATACACTTTTTTTAATTTTAATGCACTAAAACACACTATATTGCCCAAATGTTTGATGAAATAAAAAAGATGATCTTAGGCCGAGTACATAGATACCAAACACGACATGCTTTAAAATTTCACACAAACGCGCATTGGCGACAAACTACATACATTTTTAAAAGCCTTTAAAAGCCTTTACAGGTTACCCCAGTAGATTTACAGAGGAGGTCTACTGCTAAAATGATTGCCCTCGATCTGACCTTCGTGGTGATACCTCACATGCATGGTGCAATTTCTGTTTACATATGACGCCAGACCGCCGCTTGCGTTCGCCATTGGGCAAGAGCAGGGCAGGACAGGGGTGCTTTTTTTTTTTTTTTTTTTTTTTTATTATTAATTTTGCTTTTTTATTTTATTTTTAAATTGTTCCTTCCAAGTATTTTTTTTTTTTTTTATCATTTTTATTGTTATCTCAGGGAATGTAAATGTCCCCTATGATAGCAATAGGTAGTGACAGGTACTCTTTTTTTGAAAAAACTGGGGTCTTCTAGACCCTAGATTTTTCCTCTGCCCTCAAAGCATCTGACCACACCAAGATCGGTGTGATAAAATGCTTTCCCAATTTCCCAATGGCGCTTTTTATATCCGGGGGGGGGCATTCCCTCCCACTGCTTGTAAAAGCAGTCCAGAGGCTAATTAGCCGCTAGGATTGCTTTTACATGAAAGCCGGCCGCAGGCTGAAAAGAATGATACCAAGAAGATACCTAAACCCACAGGCATCATTCTGGTATAAACATTCAAAGTCCAGCAACATACCAGTACGTTGCTGGTCCTTGTTGGACATGTATTGTAATCTTTTTTTTTCATGCAGCCAGTTGGCTGAACGAAAAAAGAGATTGATCGGTGGGTATGCCCACCATTAGAATACCGCCCTTCATTCACCCACTTCCAATGATGGGCATACACGCACCATTTATATATGCCGAAGCATGGGGGCATCTTCCCGCAAAAAAGTTATGCCGCACACACATGGTCGGACTTTTCCACGGGCAAGCCTCCGTCGGAATTTCGACCGTATGTACGCGGCATTAGGAGCAAAATCGCTCCTCCGCCCCTGCTGCCCCAATGCTTCGGCATATTTGCTTTTTTTTTTTAACTGTGGTGGTGAAATCACCTCCTACAGCACTGGAGTCGCAGGGATCAGGCCTGTCTCTGCGAACGCTGCAGTTATGTGTGTTTTTGTTTTGCAAGTGACAGTGATCGATCGATACTGCACTTGGGTGGCCTGGGCTGGACGGAGGGGCAAAACGCAGGTGCTAGCAGGTATCTGGGCTGATTCCGCTAACACTGCGTTTTTGGGAACCCTAAACTGCTGGGGACGCTAGTATAGATCTGATCAGATCAGATATTGATCTGTTCAGATACTATACCACTAAGGGGGGTGTATGCTTCACGCGTGGGTGTTAGCGTTACTGGCACTAACCTGACGCTGCCTGGGGTGTGACGCAGACCCTCTCTGACGCTAAAACCTAATTGATATCACCCGCCGGGCGATCAGGGGGTTAAACCTTTATTGGGTTATATACACGGCGGGTGCCCTGACACTATAAAAAGCAAACTAACTAACCAGCGTCACCCGTAACACTTATATGGTGATCACTGGTGAAAGGGATAACTAGGGGCAATCAGGGGGTTAAAACCTTTATTAGATAATATATGGGGTACCTGACGCTATAAAAACCTGCGGCGAACCTAAAAAAATTACCAGCTACCGATCTGCATCACCGACACTAAGACAGCGTTTAGAAAAACTATCGCTTAGTGACAGTGGTGATGGGGGTGAAAGGGTTACCTGGGGGGCGATCAAGGGGGTTAAACCTTTATTAGATAATATATTGGGGTACCTGACGCTATAAAAACATGCGGCGAACCTAAAAAAAATTACTGGCTACCGATCTGCATCACCGACACTAAGACAGCGTTTAGAAAAACGATTGCTTAGCGACAGTGGTGATAGGGGGTGAAAGGGTTACCTGGGGGGCGATCAAGGGGGTTAAACCTTTATTAGATAATATATTGGGGTACCTGACGCTATAAAAACCTGCGGCGAACCTAAAAAAAATTACCAGCTACCGATCTGCATCACCGACACTAAGACAGCGTTTAGAAAAACGATCGCTTAGTGACAGTGGTGATGGGGGTGAAAGGGTTACCTGGGGGGCGATCAAGGGGGTTAAACCTTTATTAGATAATATATTGGGGTACCTGACGCTATAAAAACCTGCGGCGAACCTAAAAAAAATTACTGGCTACCGATCTGCATCACCGACACTAAGACAGCGTTTAGAAAAGCAATTGCTTAGCGACAGTGGTGATAGGGGGTGAAAGGGTTACCTGGGGGGCGATCAAGGGGGTTAAACCTTTATTAGATAATATATTGGGGTACCTGACGCTATAAAAACCTGCGGCGAACCTAAAAAAAATTACCGGCTACCGATCTGCATCACAGACACTAAGACAGCGTTTAGAAAAACGATCGCTTAGTGACAGTGGTGATAGGGGGTGAAAGGGTTACCTGGGGGGCGATCAAGGGGGTTAAACCTTTATTAGATAATATATTGGGGTACCTGACGCGATAAAAACATGCGGCGAACCTAAAAAAAATTACTGGCTGCCGATCGGCATCACTGACGCTAAGACAGCGATCAGAAAAATGATCGCTTAGTGACAGTGGTGATAGGGGGTGAAAGGGTTATCTGGGGGGTGATCAGGGGGTTAAACCTTTATTAGGGGGGGTTAGGGGGCTACACTGGACCTAAGACTAAACTTTGGTGACACTTTTACAGTCACAAATGTCACTGATTGCAGTGATCACTAAATAAATGGTCACTGCAATCAGTGACACTGTGACTGGGGGCTGGGGGGGTGATCTGGGGGGTGATCTGGGGTGTCTGGGGGGGGCTGGGGGGGGCGATTTATGTCCCTATGTGTCCTGGTGTCAGTGTAGTGTTGTGTGCACTGACCTGATGTCTTCTCTTGTACGGCGCTCGGAATATGTGAGCGCCGCACCAGAGATGACATCACTTCCTCCTGCTCCCTCTGTCTGACACAGACAGAGGGGGCATTTCCATTCGCCGGGAGCGATCGCGAGGGGGTGGCCAGAAACGAATGGCTGCCCCCTCATCCCGGAACGCTCCCGGACACTTAGCCACCGCTCACTGTACAGAAGGGGGGTCCGATTGGACCCCCCAACTGTACAAAGGCAATCACGTACACTCTACGTGATTGTGCCTGTCGGTGCCATTCTGCCGACGTATATATACAGTGAGTGGTCGTTAAGTGGTTAAAATCACTGCTCCCGAAAATGGCCGTTTTTAAAACTTTTTTTTGCATTGATACATGTCCCCTGGGGCAGGACCCGGGTCCCCAAACACTTTTTAGGACAATAACTTGCATATAAGCCTTTATAATTAGCACTTTAGATTTCTCCCATAGATTCTTCGAATTTGCCGCGAACACCTCAATTTGTTCGCTGTTCGGCGAACGGGCGAACAGGCAATGTTCGAGTCGAACATGAGTTTGACTCGAACTCGAAGCTCATCCCTATTGTTGAGCGACGATTCACGCTTTTCAGCCTCCTGCTTTTCAGTCCGTTACAGCGTGACGAATGAGCTATCTCCATTACAAATGCTAGTTTTACCAGAACGTGCGTTCCCGTCTCATACTTGATTCTGAGCATGCGCGTTTTTTTTCACCTCGTCAAAGCATACATACCATCGATTTTCACGACGTTAAAAAAAACGACATGAAAAACGACGTGAAAAAATATAGCATGTTCGAAATTTTTAATGGCCGTTTTTCACGTCGTTAAAAATGCTCTGGAGCATACACACGATCGGTTTTAGTGCCCATTTTTAAAAATGGCATTTTTAACGGCATGGACAACGATCGTGTGTATGGGGCATTAGAATCAATGATTTGTTATTTTCTGGCTTGGATTTCCATAAAAAATGCTTTATATCAACCTTTTCTATCTCTCCATCAGATTCCTCACTGCCAAGATCATTTGTGGCCTGCAGTCCTTTCATAAAAGGGGAATTGTACATCGGGATATCAAACCAGAAAACATTCTGCTCGATAGCAGTGGACATGTCAGAATCGCATATTTTGGCTTATCGGAAACAGATGTGCATTCCTCTCATGCCCTGACGTCCATAGTCGGCACTCCAACCTACATGGCACCAGAAGTGAGTATTGGATCAATTTGCTTTTCCATTCTTCTTGTCAGTAAAGCAACCAGTAATGACTATTCTTTTTTTATATTTCTACAGCTCTATTTGGAAATGCCATATGGATTTGCTGCGGACTATTTCTCCCTGGGAGTCATAGTCTATGAGATGGCGACTGGAGAATATCCATTCTCCTCCTCGGACACCGTCCCGGGCACTGTCTCTGGGACTGTCTCGGGGAGTGTCTCAGACTCCGTCCTAGGCACCGTCTCAGGCACCGTCTCAGGCACCGCCTCAGGCACCGTCTCAGGCACCGTCTCAGGCACCGTCTCAGGCACCGCCTCAGGTACCGCCTCAGGCACCGTCTCTGGCACCGCTTCAGGCACCGTCTCTGATATCGACTTAGGCATCGGCTTATACATCGATGAGGTGCTTGCAGACTCAATCTGCAACGAATATCCAAGATTCCCTGACGATTTCAGCATGGATCTCATGGACCTCATAGCAGACAAAGTAAGTAAACATCATCTGAAGCCAGACAGAAAATGGCTATTTTATTAATATTTATTAAAGAAAAATTGCATAGTTATTACCTTTGTACCAATGTTAACCTTTGTTTTGTATATTATTATAGCTTCTATGCAAATCATCAAGCCTAAGAGAGATGCATGTTAAATATCTGCAAAGCCACCCATTTTTTAACGGCGTAGACTGGATGAAACTGAAGGCTGGGGAAGTAATCCCACCATTTGACTTGGAGACAGTAAGTATTTGAATCTTCTATATTCTGTGTGTGCATAAAAATTTCAAATGGAAAGGCTATTATTGTACATATTCTTCAATAATAATGTTTCTTCTCTTCACAGTTACCACCGATGGACCTGACGACAGAGATGATGATGGAGGAAATCATAGATCCTGACAATGAAGAACTGAAGCCTGAATTATCAGAAGAGGACCAGGAGCTTTATTGTGGGTTCTCTTTCACCAGCAAGGGATGGAGAGAAATACAAAGGCCATAGGTGCCATCAGCTCCCCCTGCAAAAGTTGCAGGACCATACATTTTTTTCCCCACACTATGGAAGAGGTGCAAGGCATGTGACCAGCCTAACACCAAGGACATCCTGGGGGGGGGTCTCCTGGTGTGTTGGGTATTTTTTTTGGGCGTGTGCGTGACTAGCTATAAGGGGAGGCCAGTATTTTATTCAGATGTGCGTTGGATCACCTAAATGGGAGGTTGGAGGCTGGTATTGTTTTAGGCGTGTGTTGGACTGGCTATAAGGGGAGGTCAGAGGCCAGTATTTTATTCAGATGTGTGTTGCATCACCTAAAGGGTTATGCATGTGACCAGCCTGACACCAAGGACATCCTGGGGGGGTCTCCTGGTGTGTTGGGTATTTTTTTTGGGCGTGTGTGTGACCGGTTATAAGGGGAGGTTGGGGGACAGTATTTTATTCAGATGGGTGTTGGATCACCTAAAAAGGAGGTTGGAGGCTGGTACTTTTTTAGGCGTGTGTTGAACTGACTATAAGGCGAGGTTGGAGGCCAGTATTTTATTCAGATGTGTGTTGGATCACCCAAAGCGGAGGTTGGAGGCTGGTACATTTTTAGGCGTGTGTTGGACTGGCTATAAGGGGAGGTCGGAAGCCAGTATTTTATTCAGATGTGTGTTGCATCACCTAAAGGGTTATGCATGTGACCAGCCTGACACCAAGGACATCCTGGGGGGGGTCTCCTGGTGTGTTGGGTATTTTTTTGGGCGTGGGTGTGACCGGCTATAAGTGGAGGTTAGGGAACAGTATTTTATTCAGATGGGTGTTGCATCACCTAAAGGGTTAGGTTGGAGGCTGATATTTTTTTAGGCGTGTGTTTGACTGGCTATAATGGGAGGTCGGAGGCCAGTATTTTATTCAGATGTGTGTTGGATCACCTAAAGGGGAGGTTGGAGGCCAGTATTTTTTTTTTTTTTTGCCATTTAGCACTAGTTGTGTGCAAACCAGCAATAATATATTGACTGGAATAATATGACATTACTCTCACAATAAATGGTAAAAATAAGTGCTGGTGACTTTCCAAACTTTAAAAAAACACAATCCATTGTGTATCACTATGAGCACCCAAGATTTAGAATAGATTATGCGATGTGTCACTGTGATCAAGTGCAAGCCATAAAGTATCTGTGGGAGTGCTGTGTAACAAATGTTTGTTTGCAAATATATGCAACAAAAACCTCTGTTTTATCAACATTTTAGCACTAGTTTAGCTGCTAAATCTATTTATTGCCATAAATGTCTCAATTTGGAAATGACGTTAGAGTAGAGTTAGGGACCGCACTTTGCAGAGGGGCCTTGACGTGGCAGTGCGGCTTCACATATATTTGCAAATATGCATACAATGTAAACCTAATACAAATTGTTGAAACTGTTTATACTTGTTTTATTATGCTGGCTAGCTGGTAAGTGTGCTAGGGAATTTTGTATTGTATTGTTCTGTGAACTGCCATACTTAAAGTGTAAGCTCACCTTTACAGAAAAATCTGTAAGGTGAACTTACACATGACCCCCTCCTCACCCTCCCTGTCCCGCTGACCTGTAGCGTGGCAATCTCCCGTTCTGAGCCCCGGTATAGCCGCCTCACCGGATCGGGGCTTAGAAATCCCCTCGACATTCTCTCTACTTCTTCCCCGCTGACAGGACAGGCTATGCGGGATCTGATTGGTCGGCGCTGCCCATGTGACGGCGCCGACCAATTAGAATTCTCGGAAAACATCCCTCCTGACAGGGGACGTTTTGGAGAGCCGAGGGGATTTCTAAGCCCCGGTTCAGTGAGGGCTCACCATGGGAGATCGCCAAGCTGCAGGTCAGTGAGACAGGGGGGGTGGGTCCTGTTTAACCACCTCAATACAGGGCATTTTCACCCCCTTCCTTTCCAGGCCAATTTTTAGTTTTCAGCGCTGTCGCACTTTGAATGACAATTGCGCGGTCATGCAACACTGCACCCAAATTACATTTTTGTGGTTTTTTCCCCACAAATAGAGCTTTCTTTTGGTGGTATTTTATCACCTCTGCGGTTTTTATTTTTTGCGCTATAAACAAAAGAAGAGTGACAATTTTGAAGAAAACACAATATTTTTTTCATTTTTGCTATAATAAATATCACAATTTAAAAAAAATAATACATTTTTTTCCTGTTTAGGCCGATTACGTATTCTTGTACATATTTTTGGTAAAAAAAAATGCAATAAGTGTATATTGATTGGTTTGCGCAAACGTTAGAGCGTCTACAAAATAAGGAATAGAATTATGGCATTTTTTTTTTTTTTTTTTTACTAGTAATGGCAGCGATCTGCGATTTTTATTGTGACTGCGACATTGCGGCGGACATATCGGACACTTTTGACACATTTTTGGGACCATTTACATTTATACAGCGATCAGTGCTATAAAAATGCATTGATTACTGTATAATGTGACTGGCAGGGAAGGGGTTAACACTAGGGGGCGATCAAGGGGTTAAATGTGTATCCTAGGGAGTGCTTCTAACTGTAGGGGGCGAGGACTCACAAGGGGAGGAGACCGATCTGTGTTCCTCTGTATTGGGAACACACATTGGTCTCCTTACCTCTGACAAGACGTAGGTCTGTGTGTTTACACACACAGATCCACGGTCCTGCTGTGATCGTGGGCAATCGCTGGCATGCGCACCGGGTCCAGAGCGATTCCGCGGGTGCGTGCGCGCCCCCTAGACGGCCGGGAAGTCCAGGACGTCATATGACGTCCACCCAGGATGGGAGATCCCATCTGTGGACGTAATTTGACTATAGGCGGGATGTGAAGTGGTTAAGTGATGTGTGCCTTCATCTATGGTTCTTGCTGCCATCCACTGCCTCAGCCATCCAGCCCAGCTCTGGTGACGCACCTGCCGCACACACCTCTGCGACCAACGGAAGATCTTGCAGGCACTTTTACCCCACCGCGCTCTCATAGCCACTGTGGCAACTCCTGTGGTCCTTGAGTCGGGGCTGTGTGAGAGGTCTCCCTCTACACGTCAGGCTTTGCCACAAGGTATGTGACAGGGTCATAGATTGGGGTTCTCCCAGACTGCAAGCAGAGTCCTGGTCCCTGGAAGAGATAGCAGATTGGTCGTTCCACAGCAGCTCGGAGGAGGAATGGGAGATAGAAGGATCCCAGGTCTAGGAGAGCCAGTCCGAGGTGGTAGATGTGCCAGATCTGGCTATGGAAGCTAAAGAAACTGCAGGAACCCCCATCAGCAACAGACAACAATTATGTGCCACTTTGTGTTGGTCTATCACATAAAATCTCAATAAAATACATTTAAGTTTTTGGTTGTAACATTACAAAATGTGGAATATTTCAATACTTTTTCAAGGCACTGTATATAGCAAAAAATAAAAAACCCAGTGGTGATAAAACACCACCAAAAGAAAGATTTATTTGTGTGAAAAAAATGATATAAATTTATTTTGTGTACAGTGTTGAATGACCGCACAATTACCAGTTAAAGTGACAGTGCTAAATAGCAAATTGGTCATGAAGGGGATAAAACCTTCAAGAGCTCAAGTGGTTAAAAGCTTCAATAATGGGCGTGTGCATGGGGTGTGCCAGCTGTACATGGGCACCCCCTAATCACCCTATACCTCCTGTACTAGTAAACAAAACGAAATTTAAAAAATAATGAAATAAAACAAATTTTTCCAATCTGCACAGGTGTACCATAATTAGGGCTGGAGAGCTGCTGTTTCAGCAGAAAATGAGTGAAAAAACGCTTGTAAAATGCTCAAGTCTCATGTTCTCAGGCATTTTTATTGAAGTCTATGGGGCCAAAAGCTTGTAATCTGCCAAAAAGAGTGACAGGCAATTTGCTTCAGGCGACAGAATGCTCAGAGGTTTACAGGAACCATTGAAATTAATGGGATTTGGCTTGTTGAGCGTTTTAGAGCTACAAGCTTCAAGCATGAAAATCTGGTGTGAACAGGGCCTTAGTGGTTCAAAAAAAAAACATCTGATCACATCGATCTTGGGCAGAGGAGAGATCTAAGGTCTACAGAGTACCTATTGCTACCACATAGGATAGTTATATTCCCTGTGATATGGATAAAAGTGATCAAAAAATAAAATTTAAAGAGACAGGGCAAAAAAAAAAGTAATAAAAAAATAAATAAAAAATAGGATGCCTTGGGTGGTTACTCACGAGCAAAGGTGAACTCATACGTCGGTCCCGCAAGTGCACAAACAGCGACCACACATGTGAGGAATCACCACAAACATCAGATCATGGGCAATAATTCTAGCACCAGACCTCCTGTGTAATTGTAGTGTGGTAACCTGTAAAGGCTTTTAAAGCTTTGTATATATAAAAAAAAGAACACCCGAGCTGTCTCTAACAATGACACTAACAAACTAATAATTAAGGGGGACACTGCAGCAGGCACCTAAAGGTCTGATCCTAAAAGACAGTGATAATATGATAAAAGTGATGGTGACTGCGCTGTGATGTGAGGAGAAGGGCTAAGTGAAAGGGCCGAGAAATTAGTCTACAGGCCAAGGGTGAAATAAATAATATGTGACTAAATAAATATCATGGGTAGAAAATATGTGACATCAAAAAATATAAATAATGACCAACCAAGGTGGTAGGTAAACATACCACGCATGACATAAAGTGATAACAAGATAGATAACCAAAAAGGTATGTGTATCGTATCAAAGATACTAAAAATAATAAACCATAAAACTTGGTGGCCCAATGCACGGGCACGAAATATATGTTAAAGTCTATAGGTCCACAATCCAGTGCCAAAAGTCCAAAAGACAGGTGAAAAATCCTGTGTAAGGAAAGTCCTGTCACCACGGAAATACTAGCGTACTTAGGACAATCTTCAGTGCAAACCACCTCAGTGCTCACATGCAGCTTACCTCACAGCTGTAGAATAACCAGCATGGATAAATACTCATTGGGGGTGACAATATAATAATCCTCTCCTTTAGATGGTGGAAATGTTTTCACTCATAAAGATGCATGTGGATGCATAAGCATGAAGGAAAAAAAATATATAGCGTAACTCTGTAACTATCAGGCATGGGAGAGATAGCTGAGGTGCACTGTATCAAACTCACTTAGATAAAGGGAGCATAGGCGTTGATCCATGAGCGCCGAACTCGTATGTCCCAGCTGTGTATTCTCAGTATGCTTGGATCTCCCTGGTCTCGATGGTCAGTGACTCATGGGGTGCCGGTATTGATGAAAGGAAATACACATAGCATAAACCAGTAAAAACTGGGCGCATTTATTGAAAATAAAACATAGGAAAACAACTCACATAAAACCGCTGACAGAGGGCATAGGAAAATGTTGACCCATTGATTTTATGGGAAACACAAAAAGTATATATGAGAGGTAGGCTGATAGAAGAAAAGGCCAAGAGGAAAAAACAAGACAGGCCCAGAGACAAATTTTATTAGAAGAGATCCAGGATCTAGAACAAAAGCATAAAGTAAGACAGGATGAACAAGTTCTAATAGCACTGACTGGGAAAAGGGAAAAATTAAAGGAGATTTTAGAACAAGAAACTAAATGGGTATTTAACAACTGGAGTAAGAGAAATTCTATGCTATGGGTAATAAACCAGGTAAATTATTAGCAAGGATAATTAAACCCAGAAACACACAGAATTTTATCCCACAGATGAAAAACAATAAAGGCGAGATGAGGCATTATGCTACGAAGGAGATCATAAAAGTTTTTCAGGATTATTACCAAAATCTATATAACGTAAATAAGGAACAGGTCCCATTAGAATTCCAGAATAGGAGTAGAAAAATTAAGGAATATTTAAAAAAGATCAAACTCCCAGAAATATCAGAAAAAGTAGGGAACAAGTTGGATACGGAAATATTGAAAGAGGAAATAACTCAAACTATTAAAAATATTAAAAAGGGCGAGAGCCCTGGCCCAGACGGGTATACCTCCCTTTACTATAAGAGGTATGTGGATATCTTATTACCGCATTTTCAGAAGTATATGAACTCCATTGGTGGAGGAAAGACAATGCGTGAGGAAGCGTTGGGGGCCCACATAGTTCTTAAAGGGAAGGAAGGGAAGGATCTTTCAGTATGTGCCAGCTATCGGCCTATATCCTTGATTAATGTTGATATTAAGATCTATTCAAAGATATTAGCGGAAAGATTAAAACCTTTAATGTCTGGAATAATAGAGAATGATCAGGCGGGGATTGTACCTGGGAGAGAGACAAGAGACGGGATTCTTAGGACTGTCCTTTTGATTCAAAAAGTTAAAAAACATAGGACCCCAACATTATTCTTGTCAGTCGATGCCGAAAAGCATTCGATAGACTATATTGGGAGTTTATGTTAGCAACTTTGAGGGGTATTGGTTTGGGGCCTAAGATGTTTAGCTGGATAGCCGCACTGAACTCTAAACCCTCAGCTCAGGTATGGGTAAATGGAGCCCTATCGGAGAGGTTTCCTTTGTTTAATGGGACCCGACAGGGTTGTCCGCTATCACCCCTTCTTTTTGTTCTATCTTTAGAACCATTGTTAGCAACCATACGAGCCAATCAGGAGATAGAGGGGGTTAAGGTGGATGGGAGGGAACACAAGATCTCTGCATTTGCTGATGACATGATGCTGTATATAACAAATCCTAGGAAATCACTACCTAGGATAATAGAGGAATATGAAAAGTATGGGGAGATTTCAAATCTAAAAATTAATAGAGAGAAGACTGAGATACTGAGTGTATCACTAGGTTCATCAGAGCGGAGAGATCTTGAGGACCTTTACCCATTCACCTGGAAACAGAGGGGGATGAAATATCTGGGTATTGTCCTATCAAATATAGAAGGAGACCTATATGAAGATAATTATATTCCTTTGTTAACCACTTAAGCCCCGGACCATTTGGTAGCTAAAGGACCAGAGGTGAATTCAGAATTTTGCACTGCGCTGCTTTAACTGTAAATTGTGCGGACATGCAATGTTGTACCCAAACGAAATTTGCGTCCTTTTCTTCCCACAAATAGAGCTTTCTTTTAATGGTATTTGATTGCCTCTGCGATTTTTATTTTTTGCGATATAAACGGAAAAAGACCGAAAATTTTGAAAAAAAATGATATTTTCTACTTTTTGTTATAAGAAAAATCGAATAAACTCAATTTTAGTCATACATTTAGGCCAAAATGTATTCAGCCACATGTCTTTAGTAAAAAAAAATTCAATAAGCGTATATTTATTGGTTTGCGCAAAAGTTATAGCGTTTACAAACTAGGGTACATTTTCTGGAATTTACACAGCTTTAAATTTATGACTGCCTATCTCATTTCTTGAGGTGCTAAAATGGCAGGGCAGTACAAACCCCCCCCAAATGACCCCATTTTAGAAAGTAGACACCCCAAGGAAATTGCTGAGAGGCATGTTGAGCCCATTGAATATTTTTTTTTTTTTGTCCCAAGTGATTGAATAATGACAAAAAAAAATAAAAAAAAATTACAAAAAGTTGTCACTAAATGATATATTGCTCACACATGCCATGGTTATATGTGGAATTGCACCCCAAAATACATTCTGCTGCTTCTCCTGAGTCCGGGGATACCACATGTGTGGGACTTTTTAGGAGCCTAGCCACGTACGGGACCCCGGAAACCAAGCACCGCCTTCAGGATTTCTAAGGGTGTAAATTTTTGATTTCACTTCTCACTACCTATCACAGTTTTGAAGGCCATAAAATGCCAAAATAGCTCAAAAACCCCCCAAATGACCCCATTTTAGAAAGTAGACACCCCAAGGAAATTGCTGAGAGGCCTGTTGAGCCCATTGAATATTTTTTTTTGTCCCAAGTGATTGAATAATGACAAAAAAAAATAAAAAATTACAAAAAGTTGTCACTAAATGATATATTGCTCACACATGCCATGGTTATATGTGGAATTGCACCCCAAAATAAATTTTGCTGCTTCTCCTGAGTACGGGGATACCACATGTGTGGGACTTTTTAGGAGCCTAGCCGCGTACCTGACCCCGAAAACCAATCACCGCTTCAGGCTTTCTAAGGGTGTAAATTTTTGATTTCACTTCTCACTGCCTATCACAGTTTCGGAGGCCATGGAATGCCCAGATGGCACAAAACCCCCCCCAAATGACCCCATTTTGGAAAGTAGACACCCCAAGCTATTTGCTGAGAGGTATTGTGAGTATTTTGCAGATCTCGCTTTTTGTCACAAAGTTTTGAAAATTGAAAAAAAAAAAGAAAAAAAAATGTTCTTTCTTCATTTTCAAAAACAAATGAGAGCTGTAAAATACTCACCATGCCTCTCAGCAAACAGCTTGGGGTGTCTACTTTCCAAAATGGGGTCATTTGGGGGGGTTTTGTGCTATTTTGGCATTTTATGGCCTTCGAAACTGTGATAGGTAGTGAGGAGTCAAATCAAAAATTTGTGCCTAGAAATCCTGAAGGCGGTGATTGGTTTTCGGGGTCAGGTACGCGGCTAGGCTCCTAAAAAGTCCCACACATGTGGTATCCCCGTACTCAGGAGAAGCAGCAAAATTTATTTTGGGGTGCAATTCCACATATGCCCATGGCATGTGTGAGCAATATATCATTTAGTGACAACTTTGTGCAAAAAAAAAAAAAAACATTTTCTTTTTTCCGCAACTTGTGTCAACATATAAAATATTCCGTGGACTCGACATGCCTCTCAGTATATAGCTTGGGGTGTCTACTTTCCAAAATGGGGTCATTTGGGGGGGGTTTGAACTGTTCTGGCATTTTATACACAACATTAGGAAGCTTACATCCACTCTTCTAACCACTTGAAGACAAAGCCCTTTTTGACACTTTTTGTTTACATGAAAACATATTTTTTTTGCAAGAAAATTATGTTGAACCCCCAAACATTATATATATTTTTAAAGCAAAGGCCCTACAGAATAAAATGGTGGGTGTTGCATTTTTTTTTTCTACACAGTATTTGCGCAGCGATTTTTCAAACGCATTTTTTGGGGAAAAAATACACTTTTTTTACTTTTAATGCACTAAAACACACTATATTGCCCAAATGTTTGATGAAATAAAAAGATGATCTTAGGCCGAGTACATAGATACCAAACACGACATGCTTTAAAATTTCGCACAAACGCGCATTGGCGACAAACTACATACATTTTTAAAAGCCTTTAAAAGCCTTTACAGGTTACCCCATTAGATTTACAGAGGAGGTCTACTGCTAAAATTACTGCCCTCGATCTGACCTTCGCGGTGATACCTCACATGCATGGTGCAATTGCTGTTTACATATGACGCCAGACCGACGCTTGCGTTCGCCATTGGGCAAGAGCAGGGCAGGACAGGGGTGCTTTTTTTTTTATTTTTTTTTATTATTAATTTTGCTTTTTTATTTTATTTTTAAACTGTTGCTTCCATATTTATTTATTTATTTATCATTTTTATTGTTATCTCAGGGAATGTAAATATCCCCTATGATAGCTATAGGTAATGACAGGTACTCTTTTTTGAAAAAACTTTGGGTCTTTTGGACCCTAGATCTTTCCTCTGCCCTCAAAGCATCTGACCACACCAAGATCGGTGTGATAAAATGCTTTCCCAATTTCCCAATGGCGCTTTTTATATCCGGGGGGGGGGTGTCATTCCCTCCCACTGCTTGTAAAAGCAGTCCAGAGGCTAATTAGCCACTAGGATTGCTTTTACATGAAAGCCGGCCGCTGGCTGAAAAGAATGATACCAAGATGATACCTAAACCTGCAGGCATCATTCTGGTATAAACATTCAAAGTCCAGCAACATACCAGTACGTTGCTGGTCCTTGTTGGACATGTATTGTAATCTTTTTTTTCATGCAGCCTGTTGGCTGAACGAAAAAAAAAGATTGATCGGTGGGTATGCCCACCATTAGAATACCGCCCTTCATCCACCCACTTCTAATGATGGGCATACATGCACCATTTATATATGCCGAAGCATGGGGGCATCTTCCCGCAAAAGTTATGCCGCGTACACATGGTCAGACTCTTCCACGGGCAAGCCTCCGTCGGAATTTCGACTGTATGTACGCGGCATTAGGAGCAAAATCACTCCTCCGCCCCTGCTGCCCCAATGCTTCGGCATATATGCTTTTTTTTTTTTTAACTGTGGTGGCGAAATCACCTCCTACAGCACTGGAGTCGCAGGGATCAGGCCTGTCTCTGCGAACGTTGCAGTTATGTGTGTTGTGTTTTGCAAGTGACAGTGATCGATCGATACTGCACTTGGGTGGCCTGGGCTGGACGGAGGGGCAAAACGCAGGTGCTAGCAGGTATCTGGGCTGATTCCGCTAACACTGCATTTTTGGGAACCCTAAACTGCTGGGGACGCTAGTATAGATCTGATCAGATCAGATATTGATCTGTTCAGATACTATACCACTAAGGGGGGTGTATGCTTCACGCGTGGGTGTTAGCGTTACTGGCACTAACCTGACGCTGCCTGGGGTGTGACGCAGACCCTCTCTGACGCTAAAACCTAATTGATATCACCCGCCGGGCGATCAGGGGGTTAAACCTTTATTGGGTTATATACGGCGGGTGCCCTGACACTATAAAAAGCAAACTAACTAACCAGCGTCACCCGTAACACTTATATGATGATCACTGGTGAAAGGGTTAACTAGGGGCAATTAGGGGGTTAAAACCTTTATTAGGTAATATATGGGGGTACCTGACGCTATATAAAAACCTGACGGCGAACCTAAAAAAAAATTACTGGCTACCGATCTGCATCACCGACACTAAGACAACGATCATAAAAACGATCGCTTAGCGACAGTGGTGATAGGGGGTGAAAGGGTTACCTGGGGGGCGATCAGGGGGTTAAACCTTTATTAGATAATATATGGGGGTACCTGACGCTATAAAAACCTGCGGCGAACCTAAAAAAAATTACTGGCTACCGATCTGCATCACTGACGCTAAGACAGCGATCAGAAAAATGATCGCTTAGCGACAGTGGTGATAGGGGGTGAAAAGGTTACCTGGGGGGCGATCAAGGGGGTTAAACCTTTATTAGGTAATATATTGGGGTACCTGACGCTATAAAAACCTGCGGCGAACCTAAAAAAAATTACTGGCTACCGATCTGCATCACCGACGCTAAGACAGCGATCAGAAAAATTATCGCTTAGTGACAGTGGTGATAGGGGGTGAAAGGGTTACCTGGGGGGCGATCAAGGGGGTTAAACCTTTATTAGGTAATATATGGGGGTACCCGACGCTATAAAAACCTGCGGCGAACCTAAAAAAAAATACTGGCTACCGATCAGCATCGCCGACGCTAAAACATCGATCAGAAAAATGATCGCTTAGTGACCGTGGTGATAGGGGGTGAAAGGGTTACCTGGGGGGCGATCAAGGGGGTTAAACCTTTATTAGGTAATATATGGGGGTACCCGACGCTATAAAAACCTGCGGCGAACCTAAAAAAAATTACTGGCTACCGATCAGCATCATCGACGCTAAGACATCGATCAGAAAAATGGTCGCATAGCGACGGCGGTGCTAGGGGGTGAAAGGGTTATCTGGGGGGTGATCAGGGGGTTAAACCTTTATTAGGGGGGTTAGGGGGCTACACTGGACCTAAAACTAAATGTACTGACACTTTTACAGTCACAAATGTCACTGATTGCAGTGATCACTAAATAAATGGTCACTGCAATCAGTGACACTGTGACTGGGGGCTGGGGGGTGATCTGGGGGTGTCTGGGGGGGGGCCTGGGGGGCGATTTATGTACCTATGTGTCCTGGTGTCAGTGTAGTGTTGTGTGCACTGACCTGCATCTTCTCCTGTACGGCGCTCGGTATATGTGAGCGCCGCAGGAGAGATGACATCACTTCCTCCAGCCTGTGTAAACAAGTACACAGGCAGGGGAAGCTCTCATTCGTCGGGAGCGATCGAGAGGGGGTGGCCGGAATCGAACGGCCGTCCCCTCATGCCGGATCGCTCCCGAAGGTAAAACGACCGCTCACTGTAAAGAAGGGGGGTCCGATCGGACCCCCCAACTATACAAAGGCAATCACGTACATATACGTGATTCTGCCTGTCGGTGCCATTCTGCCGACATATATTTACAGTGGGCGGTCGTTAAGTGGTTAAATAAAATAAAATTAGAATTAAAGAGATACCCAATAGAAAAACTCTTGTGGTGGGGTAGAATCAACACAGTGAAGATGGTGATATTACCTAAAGCCCTGTACATGTTCCAAACTCTCCCGATTAAAATCCCGGATACATATTTTAAAGTATTAAGGAAGATAAAAAGGAAGTTTATCTGGAGAGAGAAGAAACCGCGTATATCAACTGAAAGTATGTCTAGTAGCAGAGAAGGGGGAGGATTAAACTTTCCAGATTTAAAAAGATACTACGAGGCAGCGGTATTAAAGAGGATATTAGACTGGTCCCATGGAACTAAATATCAGGGGAAAAAATGGGTAGAAGTTGAGGAGAGCCTGAGTATGAAAACACTAGGAAGACTGATATGGATACCAAAACAATACAGAGGCTTCACTCAAGAAACACCAGTAATAACAAAAGAAACTTTTAGAATCTGGGATAGAGTGTGCAAAGCAAAGAAGTGGCATTATAATAGTCCTCTGATGCCCCTCACGGGTTCGGACTATTTCCCTCCAGGGAAAGAGGGTGGTGCGTTCTTGCGATGGGCAACGGGGGATACATTAATACTGAAAGATGTATTGAAGGGGAACACTCTATGCCCGATTCTAGAATTACAAGAGAAATATAGATCAGAGAGGGGAGACAGTTGGAGATTTAGACAAATCCAACATTTTGTAAAGGATATACCAAGACCCCTTCGATCGAGGAACGAGCTAAATGGATGAGAAAAACTTATAGAAGTAGGAGGAACAGGAAGACAGGGAATATCAATTATATATAAGATACTGACTCCCACAAGGGGACCTGAAGCATGTAAAACATTAGGTAGTTGGGAAGTAGAACTAAATCAGACCATAACAATAGAGAAGAAGAGACAGATTTTAGAATATGTCCACTCTACGTCAGTAGAGGCATCTATAAAAGAGATGAATTACAAATTGTTAACCAAATGGTATTTTGTGCCAATGAAACTACACAGAATAAATAGGGAGGAGTCTCCTCTATGTTGGAGAGAATGTGGGATGGAAGAAACCCATGCCCACATTTGGTGGTTCTGCCCTTTGATACAAAAATATTGGAGGGACATACTAAATGCGATAAAGAGAATAAGTGGTCTGGAGGTAAAACTCGACCCATGGTACTGTTTGTTTCATAACACGGGGCTTACAAAGAATACGTATAGAAAGACTTAGTTTGATCCCATACTTGTTAAATGGGGCAAAGGCGTTAATTCCGAGGAAATGCAAGCAAAAGGAAGCCCCTACAATAAGTGAATGGAGAAGGGAGATAGATAGGATTAGTCTGATGGAGGAGTTGATGTCAAATCAAAACGAGACTAGGGAGATATGGAGTGTGGTTTGGAGGGGTGGAGGGAGGTCAGGGAATAAGAGATACATAGGGAGGGATAGAATTGTGTCTTATTTTTAAAAATGTTTTTTTTTTTTTTATTAGGCTTGGAAGTCCAAGCCTTCTGGATATATTTTACAAATTAAGGTATTATTAGAAATTATTTTCTAAACCAGTATGGGAATTTTTTTTTTTTCAGCACTATTAGATGATTGGGTGTACAGGAAGTTGTTAGGAATGTCCTTATTTCTGTATTAATTTTTGAGAATAAGGGAATAAGTCATTGGATAATTTTTTGTCTTCAATGAGGGTACTTTAGACACTTATATATGAATCTTGGGGAGTAGATATCCCCCTCTTTCTCTATTTCACACCTCCCCTTTATTGCTGCTCACTTTTTTTTTTTTCTTCCTCTCTTTTTTCCTTTCTTTCTCTCTTCTCTCTCCTCTCTGCCTGCCTCCCCCTTCCCCTTCCCCCCTCCTCTCTCCACCTCTTTTTCATATCCCTTCCTTCATACTGCTTCTTCATAATATCTCTGTACCCCTTCGCTAAGGAGGCAACTTACCAAATTACCAAATGAATTGACTAAAAATATTAGTTTATATAATTCCATAAATGGACATATCATATGGGGTAGGATAGATGGATTGACTATGAAACAATGCTAAGTAAAGATATTTAGATTGGGGAAAAAAAAGCCGAGACCATATAAATGTTTTAAAGTGTTTTGTAATAATTTTAATGTATGTATAATGTATGTAAATGTTTTCTATATATATATGAAAAAAGATTAATAAAGAAAAGTTAAAAAAATAAATAAATAAATGTTACAAACAGGATTTAATAAGGTCCCCGTTGCTGGCTATCAATCTGGGATAGAAGCTTCACATCACAAATGAACAGTTCAGATACAATTTGATTTCCATGTCGGGTCAGGTAGAAGATTGAAGGAGGAAACCAACACGTTTTGCCCATCACCACCCACTTTGCCGGGGCTAAGCTAGATAATAGATATGTGCGGTTCGTTTCATACCGAACTTTATTTCGTTATTCGCGCATTTGTGAGGTCAGGCACTAATGTGGATGAGAAAGCGTGGCTCGCAGTCTCCGCTCTAATTCAACCTCAAGGTGTTCTATCGGGTTGAGGTCAGGACTGTGCAGTCCAGTCATGTTCCTCCACCCCAATCTTGCTCATCCATGTCTTTATGGACCTTGCTTTGTGCACTGGTGTGCAGTCATGTTGGAACAGGAAGGGGCCATCCCCAAACTGTTACCACAAATTTATGAGCATGAAATTGTCCAAAATGTCTTGGATACTGTGCAGGGGGGGGGGCTGTGTACTGTGTTAGTGGTCTGTATACTATGCAGGGGGTCTGTGCACTATGCAGGGGGTCTGCGTACTGTCTAGAGGGCTGCGTACTGTGCAGGGGGTCTGTGTACCGTGCAGGGGGTCTGTGTACCGTGCAGGGGCCTGCATATTATGCAGGGGGTCTGTGTACTGCGCAGGGGGCTGTGTACTGTGCAGGGGGACTGTGTACTGTGCAGGGGGACTGTGTACTGTGCAGGGGGTCCGTGTACTGTGCAGGAGATCTGTGTACTGTGCAGGGGATCTGTGTACTGTGCAGGGGATCTGTGTACTGTGCAGGGGATCTGTGTACTGTGCAGGGGGCTGTGGACTTAAAGTTAAAGTAAGCTGCTGGACGGCTCTACACTGCTCTCTACCACTATGCTAAGGATGGACACATGCCACAGATGAGGACTCCTGATTTTATCATGTTTTTTAACACTCAACAACCTTGTAAGTGCTTTTAACCCCCTGTGCACTGTATTCAATTTTGCATACTGCACTTTCTTTTCCTTTTTTATATCTTCAGAGTTGCGTCTACTCTAACCAAAGTGCTGCCAGAAGTACCATCTCATCACTATCATCCCTCTGACCAGCTATCCACCTCCACCAGAGCACCCTTATCTCCTCTCCGGTCTGTGTACTGCGCAGGGGGCCTGTGTACTGCGCAGGGGGTCAGTGTACTGCGCAGGGGGTCAGTGTACTGCGCAGGGGGTCAGTATACTGCGCAGGTGGGCTGTGTACTGCGCAGGTGGGCTGTGTACTGCGCAGGTGGGCTGTGTACTGCGCAGGGGGCCTGTGTACTGCACAGGGGGTCAGTGTACTGCGCAGGGGGTCAGTGTACTGCGCAGGGGGGCTGTGTACTGCGCAGGGGGCTGTGTACTGCGCAGGGGGGATGTGTACTGCGCATCCCTCCTGGAAGGGGGGGGCAGGAGTGGGCGAGGGAATCTACTGGCTATAGCAGCCGTAATCACAAGAGAATCCAGCAGGCTGGTTGTACCCAAGTTACTGATTGACCAACTTGGTACATTCATATTGTCCATTAATGATTTTATTCTCGGCCAGTTTGTACTGAACCAGCTGAGATTTGAACCATGTGTAGTGGGTGGTTACATTTAGGGGGAAGCATCTGAGTGGTAGCCAGGCTCAGGTGTACCAATTGTTAGATCTCATTGACCATTTTTATCCCTGGGGGACAGTACTGGTGGTTAAGTTCACTGGGGCCTATAGGTGGCGCTGTTGCCGTGGGTCCCGGGTTGAACTGCAGTACGAGGTTGTGTCCTTTTTGTCCCCTCTTGGCAGTAGTTCTGCGGGGCGGGGAACCTGCTGTGCCTGTCGGGAGAGGATATAAAAGGGGGCGGCCATCTTCCAGAGGGGTCGTTGGTTCCGCGCTCAGGCACCTGAAGCCTGGGTGCGGGTGTGTCGCCTCCGGATGCCCTAGGCCCGGAGGCCTGTCGGGTGGTCTCTGGGTGCTCTAGGCCCAGAGATGGAGCTGCTGTTCCATCTCAGACACCTTCAGTCTGGGGTGGGCCCGAGGCCCAGCACCTTCGACTGGGTCCCACAACGGATCGAGGGATCCTAGGGTGCCCCCTGGAAGTGGGTGCCCGAATATAGAACGAGGAGGCCAGGGAGGTGACCCTTCCCGAAGACCCGGCGCGGTATCACTGGTGACGATGGGGCCTCTGGTAACTCTCCGGATGGATGTCCTTTGCCTGACAGGGGTCAATACTTTTAGAAGGTAATCCACGTTCTCATGGTCTGTGGCAGAGACCCATCGTGAATTCAGTCGGTGGCAGAGACCCAACAACCGGGCCTGTGGCAGAGGCCCTATTCACCTGGTCTGTGGCAGAGACCCCTCATCTAAGTTTGTGCCTGGACCTCCTCCCACCTTATCTGACCTGTGTTTGTCTCAACCCGTCTGCTCTAAAAGAGACTGTTTATTGTGCAAGAAGGAATAAACAAGTGTTGGACCTTTCAGTTGGTGTGGAAAGTTGCTTACTGGGGAAAGTTAAAGACTTGTTCTGGTTACTGCAGAAACGAGGTCAGCACTGGAGGCCTTTTTACACCAGTCGCAAGCAGGTCCGAGAAACTAACACCGCTCAACCTCCCTATTCAGGAGGGTACGGGCTTGTGGTGCAGTGTGCCTCATTCTTTTCCTGCGGAGGAGCCAAGCAGAAGAAAAGCAGGTAAAGTCTGGGGTTGGTGCGCTACACGTAGGGGCTCGAGTCCGGGATGTGTTTGCGGGCATTGAGTGAAAACCCCCCCAGAAGCTGAACTTTTATTCCCCAGTGAAGTTCCGTGGAGGTCGGCCATGTTTGAAACTGCACCACGGGGAGAACCCTGACTCCGTAGCTCGTGGGCATGTCTATTCAGAAAAGCCTGCGAGCGATGTAGGAGATGGGAGGAGTCTGACCATGTATGGGGTCAGAGCGCGATGGAGCAGCAAGTGGTCAGCATGTCCTCTCATGCCTCATGGGTTCCAGCTTCAAATACCATGAAAATTACATCATTCGCTGCTTCGGTTACGGATACGGGGATTCGGCTCAAGCCCCGGGGAAGATTTGCCCTCTATGTGTGTAAAGACGTGGAGGCCCTCGGTGTGATTTGTCCCGGCTGCTCGGGACTGGTGGTTCATCTGAAGCCATTCGGGCAATGTGAGAGCTGCAAGAAATTTCTTTTTGAGGTCGAGCAACCTACAGAGAGGCCTCGGGCCTTCCACCTCAACTGCCTTAGAAAAGTATATTACTATATATCTGAGAAAAAACTCTGGTAGAAGGATAAGCAGTCTGGTACAAGAACGAAAAAATGCATAAGGAGTCGCATGGGTAAAGGAGGCGATAAGGTTGATAATTAAAAATGCATAAAGTGATGGTAATGCAAGAATTTTCAGATGATGTTGTTGGTTTCTATTTCTTTGTTGAGGCCATGAGGCGACATGGTGTTCAAAGAATAAATCCAATAGGTTTCTTGTCTGCAGAGGCGTTGGAATCTCTCTACGGCAGTAGGTGATTCGATAATCCAAACTTGAAGGGCACTAATATCTTTGTGATGGTGAGCTGCAAAGTGACGGGCCACACTGTATTTTGGGTTGTTTCCTTGAACTGCACGACGGTGTTCTCCAAATCTGGCCCGTAGGGCTCTGATGGTTCTGCCTACGTATAAAAGGCTGCATGGACAGGAGATGCAATACACTACATAAGTGGTGGAGCAATTATAAAAAGAGCTGAGGTTGAAAGTCTTGCTATTGGCCCTAAAGGTTTTTTGGCCATGGGTGACATGAGAGCAGGTTAGGCATAGGGCCTTTTTGCATTGGAGCATATAAATTTTTATGATGATTGGATGTTTTGGTTTTGCTAGGAGCGATCTTACTTTTGATGTTGGGGGCCCTTTGGTAGGCAAACTTGGGAGTAACTGATAAAGATTTCGATAGGTGGGGATCTTGGGTGAGGATGGTTCAATGTTTCTTGAAGATGTTTTCCATTTTATTGTGTTTTGCGTGGTACTGGGTGATGAAACGAGTGGTGGGTTCAGAGTTGGATTTATTAGGGATGGGAAAGGAATCTTGCTGATAGGTGGCGCGAGCCTCTTCGATCAAGTGGGGGGGATAACCTTTTTCGATAAATTTGTTTTTAAGTAAGATACTTTGAGATGTATAATCCTCTAGTCTAGTGCAATTGCGTCTGAGTCGATTAAATTGGCTTTTGGGGACATTGTTGATCCACATGGGATGGTGGCAACTAGAGTAATGTAGATAAGAGTTTCCGGCTGTGGGTTTGGTGAAATTTTTTGCAGAAATAGAATTGTCTGTATGAAAGAGCTCGAGGTCTAAAAAGCATAAGGATGCGGGGTCCATGGTCAAGGTAAAAGTTAGTCCAAAGTTGTTGCAATTGCAGTAGGTTAAAAATTCACTGACCGAAGTGGTTGGCCCATCCCAAATGATGATGATGTCGTCTATATAGCGACCGTAGAAAATAAGGTTGGCTGCAAAGGGGTTGTTAGCTTCAATATATCTGGACTCCCATAATCCCATAGTGAGATTGGCGTAACTAGGCGCAAAGTTAGCGCCTTGTTTTTGGAGATAGAATTCTCCAGCTGAAAATAAGTAATTGTGCTCAAGGCAAAACCGGGTGGCCAGGAGGATGAAGTCTATTTGTGTTGTATTAAGAGTGGAATCATCTTTCAAGAAATGGGCGACTGCTTCAAGCCCTACGGAATGTGGTATAGATGTATAGAGTGAGCATACATCAAGGGATACCCATATATACGATGGTTCCCAAGTATAGAAGTGCTTGGGCTAATGGTTGTAAGAAGTGGTCAATATACAGAGAAAAGCTGGTAGTGATGCTGTCCATGGAGGCAACGATAGAGCGGCCTGGCGGGTTGGAAATGTCTTTATGGATTTTTGGTAAATGGTATAGGTAAGGTACTTGAAAGAAGGGTTTCAGAAAAAAGGCGGCATCTAGCTTGTTAAGGATACCATCCGTGCAGGCTTGTTTGATGATGGTGGTTTTGACATTGCTTCTGCCCTGCAATAATATGTAAACGGGTGGGGGGTCATCTTTCCCTCACTCATCTCCATATCACAGACCGAAGGTTCCGATTGCTTCCGCCGCTACCGACGGCTCCGGTAAGCGTCGGAGGGCACCGGAGAGCGGTAGGGGGCCCTCTCCTGCCACCGATAAAAGTGATCTTGCGGCGAATCCCCTGCAGAAAGCACTTTCATCTTGAAGCGGACCACCCACACTTGAAGAGGATACCGGGCTTAAAGTAGCTAGCTGCTACCATAACCCCGGTATTCCTCTTCAAAGTAGCGACGTAAAATGACGGTGGTCGGTCTGGAAGTGGTTAAAGTGGATGTAAACCATCACATATACCCAGTAAAGTGAAAAGCCTCAGATGATGCACAAATCTCCCTACATGAGTTTTACATGTATATCTGCTGTCTTCACCTTTATATATTCTTTAGAAAGTTCAGATCGTGTAAGGAGATTTTCTCTTCCTGTTCAGCACTGGAAGTGAAGTCTGGGCATACAGGCAAGGCAGCTAATTGGAGGAAAGGCACACACCCCCCTTCACATAGGCAGAGACTGGCAGAGACTTTCAGAGCTGTCCTGTGACATGGCAAGCTCTCTGCTAATCTATTCATAGCAACCTCCCCCGACTCAAAATTCAGCCTGGTTTTATCTCAGTTGACAGAGAACTTGTCAGGAGTTATCGGGCTGATAACAGAAGAACAGAGCAGGATAAAGCCACAGTACTTAGTGCTTTGAAGAGAGATAAGAAAAGCTGCAGATATATGTGCCCAGCTCAAATTTCATAAATCGGGTTTACATCCACTTTAACCACTTCCCGCCAGGCCTATAGCAGAATGACGGCCGGGCAGTGGTTCTGTTATCCTGACTGGGCGTCATATAATGTCCAGCAGGATAACATGCCGAGGCGCGCAGCATGGCGATCGCCAGTGCGGCGTGTTAGTCTGACACGCCGCATCTCCGATCGTGGTAAGGAGCGTCTGACAGAGGCTTCCTACCACGTGATCAGCTGTGACCAATCACAGCTGATCATCGTGTGAACCAGGAAGTGACGGGAAATGCCTTTCTTCGGTTCGCGCTGACAGGGAGAGACAATCGGCGGCTCTCCTTGGCAGAGGGGCGGGTCTGTGATGATAATCAGCACATTGATTATCAGCACAGCCCCGATCAGATGTGGCCATCAGCTGCCAATCAGTGCCCAACAGCTTCCATTCAGTGACCCCTCAAAAAAATCTCAGTGCTCACCACAGTGCCAATCGGTGCCCACCACAGTGCAAATCAGTGCCCAGCAGTAACACCTGTCAGTACCTCATCATCGGTGCTGCCCATCAGTGCTATCTATTAGTGTCCATCAGTGCCATCTGTCAGTGCCAATCAGTGCCGCCAATCAGTGCCACCTGCCAGTGCCCATCAGTGCCACTTACAGTGCCCATTAGTGCTGCATATCAGTGCCCATCAATTCTACAAATCAGTGCCTCCTCATTAGTGCCACCTTATCAGTACAAACTCATCAGTGCCCATCAGCAAAGGAGAAAACTATTTTTTTGACAGAAACTTAAAAAAAAAAAAAAAACACTCATTCCCTGGCAACAATGCCAATTACAGTTACAGTCCCAGTCTCAGCTGCTAAAGGGTCAGAGTATTTGTCAATCAAAAAAAATCCACTATAAGGAAGATTATCACATGACACCTATATGTATATAACAGATTGTAGATATCAGAATATTTTATTTTAGTATATTAACTACTTGCTTACTGGGCACTTAAACCCCCTTCCTGCCCAGGCCAATTTTTAGCTTTCAGCGCTGTCACGCTTTGAATGACAATTGCGCGGTCGTGCGACGTGGCTCCCAAACACAATTGGCGTCCTTTTTTCCCCACAAATAGAGCTTTCTTTTGGTGGTATTTGATCATCTCTGCGTTTTTTTTTTTTTTTGCGCTATAAACAAAAAAAAAGCGACGATTTTGAAAAAAGCACAATATTTTTTACTTTTTGCTATAATAAATATCCGAATTTTTTAAAAAAAAATTTTTTTTTTCCTCAGTTTAGTCCGATACATATTCTTCTACATATTTTTGGTAAAAAAAAAAAAATCGCAATAAGCGTTTATTGATTGGTTTGCGCAAAAGTTATAGCGTCCACAAAATAGGGGATAGTTTTATAGCATTTTTATTAATAGTTTTTTTTTTACTAGTAATGGCGGCGATCAGCGATTTTTATTGCGACTGCGACATTATGGCGGACACATCGGACACTTTTGACACCATTTTGGGACTATTGTAATTTTTACAGCGACCAGTGCTAATAAAAGGGACTGGTTACTGTAAAAATGACACTGGCAGTGAAGGGGTTAACACTAGGGGGTGAGGAAGGGGTTAAATGTTTGCCCTGGGAGTGATTACTACTGTGTGGGGAGAGGGGACTGACTGGGGGAGGTGACCGATCTGTGTCCCTATGTACAAGGGACACAGCATCGGTCTCCTCTCCCTGACAGGACATGGATCTGTGTGTTTACACACACAGATCCACATCCTTGTCTGTGTACCGGCCGATCGCGGGTACTTGGCGGACATCGCGGCCGCCAGGCACACGCATCGGCATCTCAGTGATGCGCCCCCCAGTGGCCGGAATAGCCGAGGCCGTATAATGACGGCCTCCCAGATTTCTAGAGCCACCATGAGGCCGTCATTTGTACACGGCCCGGCTCTCAGGTGGTTAAAAACAAAAATTGTAAAACAACAATTACATAAATATTCTTATTGCAACATCCATATATTTTGATGTGTCTTGCACTGTTCACCCGCTTCTTCAGGACGGGGAGGTGAGATTTTATACATCAATTGGTTTATTATGGGAGTGGGGATACCAGGGAGCATAACGTGTGCAAAAATGCTCTACAGGGTTCGGTGAGGAAGCATATGTATATAAATAAAGCATATATATATAAATATATAAAGTATACACTTTGATGTCCAAATCTGTAAACAATCGAATAACCATAAGTTTCCTTCTGATCATTTTGAACTCCATTTAGAACAAATTTGAATAAACTGAGTTGATCAGCCAGGTCAAAATATTATCGATTGTTTTGCATCGACCTGCAAAAAAATACTTTGGTCACAAATACGATCATATTTCAATCAATCAGATTATAAGATTGCATAATGCAGAGATAGGATCAATAATGTACAATCAAAAGTTATGATCATATCTTGACCATCAATCGAAATCCACATTCCTGTGTGTGGCATATCGATCAAATGGGTTAACTATAGATTGATTATTCCTACTGGAAGAGATTGATCGGAAAATAACCTGATTGTTTATCGAAACAGATATAACCACCATTATACTGATATAACTCTCAATTGACTGTAGCGGACGGAATGAAAGCAGCCTATTAACAAGGGTCTCAGAGAGCAGAAACTAGATATTTATTTAAAAATAAATAAAATGAAATTTTTATATTATTAAATAAAAAAACAGGTATTTATTTAGGAAGCCTTGCATAGTTACATTCTGGGTCTGTTCACATTTTGAGAATTGCCCTTAGGGAATTATTTACACAATTTTAGTGTTTGGGTTTATAGCCATTAAAAAAAAAAAAAAATGTCCCCACTTCCAGACCGGCAGTTGGCAAATGACAGTTGGAGTTTGAATTTGTTTTCTGGCTAACTGACATCGGTAACACAGATATTTTTATCCATGTCTAAACAGACTTGAATATTACACTCACACAGCTGAAAATAAAGACCCCTATCCTTGTGTTAAATCTTTATTCATTAAACTAATTATAGAAGAAATAAGAAAAACAAAGGGTTTGCTGGTTGCATTTAATCTGATAAAATATAATAAAATTTAGCATCTCTGATTGGTTTCTATAGGCTTATCCATATCTTTCAATGCTTATAAATGAATTCCAATACAATATGTAGCAATTTCCATCCAGTAATTTTCCCAGACCAAACTAATTCATCTGCTAGAGCAGTTTACAGGGGTGTATTTTTCCTGTGTTTTCCATTGCAAAGCCTGGGTGAGGTGTCCATGGCAACCACGGAACACTGTGACATCATATTAACAGCTCCAGCTGAGGAGGTAAACAGCCTGCAGCCTCACTGCTCCTGACAGAAGTCTCTGACCTCAGTACAGTGCAGACCGTTAGATGCATTCTACTATGTTCACAAAGCTTCTTAGTATTTTGATGTTTTTCATCTGTTGGCAGATCACAACAGTGAATGCTTATGTTCTTGCAGAAAAGGAACAAACAAATGAAAAGCATTTATGCCCGTCTATTCCGATTTATGAAAGTGTGGCTTATGCCACCGATATGACCATAGAATTGCCTTGTAGGTGCAGACCAGACACAAACACACCTGTTTACTGGTTCTATAAAAAATCAGTGAACAGTGTAGGAACTCAGATGCTGACACCAGATGGAACAAAGAAGTCTCTTCATGTGGAGTCGAAGATCGTCACCAAAGTGTATAACGTCATCATACATAAGGCTCGCGTAAAAGACTCGGGAATTTACATATGTGGAAACGGCGATGGTGCCTACTTCTGGGGGTACGACCTTGATGTGCAGGATACCTCAAACGCTTATGTGGCATTTAAAGAGCACCACCAAGACCCCCAGCCAGACCTCAAAACGGAGCACCTGACAGCCTTCACCGCTTTCTGGAACTGGGAAAAGTGTGACCGCTGTGATGTCACCGGGGAACAAAGAAAGATAGGCTTTTGCTATGTCAGTAGTGCCTATCTTGAACCAAGGCACATGTTCTCACAGAGCAGCGTTGTTCCCTGCGGCTCACATGGGATTCCTGACAACCTGCGAAAGGAAATTTCCGATCGAAGACCAGAAATATTCATCAGGAGTTGTAATACCCCCTGTCACATAAGGGTTCCAGGGTTAAAAGGTACCGCCAAATACTGGATACACAAAATAAGCAAGATTAAGAATTATATCCCATTCCTCTCCAAGGCTCCGACTGAAAAACATACACACACCTTGGGGAGCAGCCTTACTCTTGCCTGTCCAGGTGCCAAACCAGGAGATGCTGTTGCCTGGGATAAAAAGGACAAAAAATTCTACAAATCAGACTATCTGATTGGCCAAAAGAAGGCGACACGTATCTTCATAGATCACGGCAATAATCTCAACTTTCAATATGTCCGGTACAGCGATGAAGCAACATATTACTGTTGGCTGCAAGGGAAGCTTAAAGCTGGCATCAAACTGACCCTTCAAGCAGACCCAACAGAAAAGCGAAAGTTCTCTGATGCTGACTCCATCCTCGCATTGAGAATTATTGGGGTCAGTTTTGCCATCTTTTGCCTTATTTTTGTGATGGTCCATTGCATAAAATGCAGCGCCTATAATTTTAGGTGGTCGCCATCACCATGCATAGCAGACATGGTCTGAGGAGTTGTTCGTGGATCACTAGAAGTCACATCTGTACCATGTAATTAGCTCTGACCAATCAGAGCTAATCACTACAAAACAAACTGAATGAGAGAGTAGGAAGGAGAGAGAGAGAGAGGGGGGGAGAGAAAGGGTGGGGGAGAGAGAGGGAAAAGAGAGAGGAGGGGAGAAAGAGATAGGGGAGACGGAGGAGAGAGTGAGAGGGGAGATAGAGAGGGGAAAGATAGAGGGGGAGGAGAGATAGAGGAGGGGGAGGGAGAGAGAGAGAGGGGAGGGGGTAGAGAAAGAGATAGGGGAGAGAGGGAGGAGAGAGTGAAAGGGGGAGAGAGAGAGGGGAAGATAGAGGGGTGAGAGAGGAGGGGGGATATGAGAGATAGAGGGGGTAGAGAAAGAGATACAGGAGAGATAAAAGGGGGGAGAGAGAGATGGGGAGAGAGAGGGGGAGTGAGAGAGAGGGGGGAGTGAGAGAGAGGGGGAGTGAGAGGAGAGAGGTGGGAGTGAGAGATAGAGAGAGGGGGAGAGAGTAAGGAGGGAAGGAGAGAGAGAAAGAGGTGGGAGTGAGAGGAGAGAGGGGGGAGTGAGAGAGAGATAGAGAGAGGGGGAGAGAGTGAGGTGGAAAGGAGAGAGAAGGGGGGGGAAGAGAGAGGGGGAAGTGAGAGGAGAGGGGGGAGTGAGAGGAGAGGGGGGAGTGAGAGAGTGAGGTGGGAGTGAGAGATAGAGAGAGGGGGAGAGAGTGAGGAGGGAAGGAGAGAGAGAGGGGGGAGTGAGAGGAAGGGGGAGAGAGTGAGGTGGGAAGGAGAGAGAGAGAGAGAGGGGAGAGAAAGAGACTGAGGCCTCGTACACACGGCCGAGATTCTCGTCGAAAAAAACATGTAGTTTTTTCGACGAGATTCTTGGACAAGAAAATTGTCCCGGCCGAGTGTACACACGCTCGATTCAAAGAACCCGCGGTTCTTTGAATGGAGCGTACGCGGTGACGTCATCGACTACGACGAGCATGCGCTCGTCACATTCGATGCCGTCGCCGCCATCTTGGTATACCCTATCTATTAGACATGTGCATTCGTTTTCGTCCGAATGCATTTTCGTTTGAATTTCAGCTATTTTCGTTATCGTTTTAACAAACGAAAACGAAAGCACAGAATCAAGATCCGACATAAACAAATGCTTTATTTTCGTTTTCGTTGCTACAACAGTTCGATATAGATAGGAGATTCGACGTGACGCTGACAATAACAATCTGTGTCTATCGAACCTGTGGTCGAATGTGCCTAACCTTAACTCTGTTAGTCCAAGATTATTCTACATAGGAGAGAAAAGATTCGACATTATAGAGAGAAAAGATTTGACATTATAGAGAGAAAAGATTCGACATAGGAGAGAAAGATTCGACATAGGAGAGAAAAGATTCGACATAGGAGAGAAAAGATTCGACATAGGAGAGAAAAGATTTGACATTATAGAGAGAAAATATTCGACATAGGAGAGAAAAGATTCGACATAGGAGAGAAAAAAATTGTTATTATAGAGAGAAAAGATTTGACATAGAGAGAAAAGATCACTGCTGGAATTGGGTGGGGGAAGTAAAATAAAAATAAAGTTGATGATGAATGTTATTGGCTGATTGTAACCAAAGAGGAGGAGCAGTAAAATAGCTAGAATGATGAAGATTCGACAAAGCATCGAAAGTTAGAAGATTCGACGGTGCAGCAAAACTGTACGACGCTGCAATCGTACATTTCCGGTCAAATGCATCCGCCCATAGGCTATAGAAGAATTCTAATGTTGGTTGACTAGTAATAGTAATGAATAAATATAATTATTACTAGTCATACAACATTAGAATTCTTGTGGGCGGAACATTCGACTGGAAATGTATGATTGCGGCGTCGTACAGTTTCACTGCTCCGTTGAATCTTCTTTGAACATTCGACAGACACCATAAGCCTTCAATGACAGATTCGACCTTAATTAATTCAGATTTTCGGACGAATGCAATTTCTAACGAAAAACAAAATAAATAAAAACGAATTTCGGGAGTAACTAAATAAATTTATTTTTCGGACGAAAACAAAATTCCGAAACGAAATATTTCAGTGTGCACATGTCTACTATCTATGCCTAGGAAGCTACCGCGCATGCGTCAAAGTCATTTCGAGCATGCGCGGGCTTCCCGGCGAAAAGGTAAGTGTACACACACACAATTTTCTCGTCGAGAAACAGGCTGACGAGAATCTCGACGAGAAAATAGAGAGCAGGATCTCTATTTTCTTGTCGAGATTCTTGTCGCTTTTCTTGACGAGAAACCATACACACGAACGAATTTCTCGGCAAAAAATCTCTGCCAGCAAGTTTCTTGCTGGTTTTTGCCGAGAAACTAGTTTGTGTGTACGAGGCCTGAGACTCTCTCAATGTCACTACAAATCAAGGCGTGGCAGACCAATTCCACAGCCCACAGCACAAGGAGATATCCAGCAAAGCTATCACTAAAAATGCACACAAAATAAAAAACTAGCAGGTGCGCTGATCAACATTTTGGTGTAGCCCTCCAGCTGGCTATTGGTGATAATTAGACAAGTTAAATGGTGTTGCTGCTCTCTATGGATCCTCTGGGTGGCAGGAACACATCTAGACAAAACACAAAAGCGAGTACAAAGCTGCCCTACTGTAACTCAGCTTTAATATGGTAAAGGTAAAAACACTACAATGATCAAACTCACATTGTGTGAAGATAGATAAAGCATAAGGATTCCACTGTGGCCGCACTTCTATAACCACCACAAGACCACCTAACCGCTGGATCCTGGCAGCACATCCGAGTCTATCCACCACCATGCTCATCGTGCAGATCCTAATGCGCATGCTACCGGTCAAGCCGGCGCTGCTCTTCGAGGACATACAAACCCACACGAGCAAGATACAGGGGGGAAGAGAGCGAGGACGTTACACAGTTGCCATGCCAATGCGTTTTGGAATGACCTTACTCAGGTCATTTAAAGGTATCACTAAAGCCTGTCCAATGAGGACCCGATACAGTGGCTGGAGCTGCTGTGATTGTCCCCGTTGCTGGAATGATCGGGTTCAGGTAAGAAACGGGGGGGGGGGGGGTAGTGGGCGGCTGCAGCACAGAAGGTTTTTCACCTTAATACATAGAATGCATTAGGGGAAAAACCGTGAGGGTTTACAACCCCTTTAAAGGTTAGCGTCCGGCTGACAGAGTCAATTGAAAAACAAACAATAAGGATGCTATGCCTTTTTATATAAAACATACTCTGCCGCTGTAAGTTATTGGTTAATCAGATAGGCACAAACAATCGGAGATATGGTCTAACAACAGCTTAGAGAATAATTCCAGGTATGGATATTTCATACATAGTTAAATTGGTGCAGTTTGGACCAGTCTACTATAGATCATACCTGGCCGATCCCGCTGGAAATCACTGAAGTAAGTATCGTTACTCCAGTGATCTCTACTTGCTTTGGGGTCTCATGTTGAGCGGCTGTCCTGCTAAATTGTTAACAGAGGAGGTCAGATGCTCATCACAGGCACCATTCGGAAATGCTTTACATTTTGTGATTGAATGCAAATTGTTTGCCAATTGAACAAAATAGAGAGCCTGACATCACCACCATACCTCTTTCAATCAGAGATCGCTTCGCATTTATTCAGAAAATGCAAATCATTGTCTGAGTGCTCAGTGCACGACCCCCACAAGCAAGTTGAGACCTCTGGAAAAATGGTGTCAACTTCAGTGTTTTCCAGCTTCCAGGGGCATCGGACAGGTATGGTTTATACATAGTTATATTGATCCAAGCTGGACCAATGTAACTATGTATAGAATATCCATACCTGGAATTCCTTAAAAGAAAAAGGAAAAAAGCACTGCCCATTTATTAAGCACAGCTCTGTAGAAGCATGGGGGGTTAGCAATGCAAGAGCCTATATATTGCACCTGGAATGCACTGATCCCAGTTGCAATGCATTTTTTATGTTACTAGCGATGTTAAAATGCTCCCCGCTCCCCTCCGAAAGGTGCCAAATGTGAGAGGGGTGGAGGGTTCTGAAAAACGGAAGTTCAATTTTTGGGTGGAACTCCGCTGTCATGGATATGCACTAATGTCTGTCTGCCATCTTACCTTCCTCCTCATGTGTTCATCTTAGAGGCCGGACCCCTTCACCTGGCTTCCCTTATAATCTCCTCCCAGCCTGACTCCACCCCAGGGCCTATCACAGAACACTATATTAACCTGTGCACTGCAACCCTGCTTTGCTGATCAATGTGTTTGTTAAGCATTGTGTGTTTGGGTTCCTGCCTGCCGTGTGCTACGTCTGTCTCTCTGTTACGATATTAGCTTGTTCCTGACTATCCCTGTCTGCTTGTGACCCTTGACCTTCGGTTTGTCTTTCGTTTATCCCTGTCTGCTTGTTGCCCTGACCTTGGCTTTTCCCCTCACTATTCTTGTATCCTGTGCTGCTGCTTCCCCTCTCTCCTCCTTACCCTTTGGGGCGTGAGCTAGGGGACTCTAGGGGCCGCGACCCGGACCCAGCCTGCAGCGTAACATCCTCACCACTAGAGGCTCTGGAGAAGACCTGCTGGGTCTTAGACTCCACGCCCTGGGGAATCTCGGCTCTAGCTTCCTGTAGGATCCCGGTTGTGCTCCTCTGGTCCCGCTTTCCACAACCACCTAGTTTCCTATCCGCAGCAGTCAGCCATAGGGTTCACTACCTTGTGGTGCACTCCTGACCCCCTACGGTGTGCATCTGTCATCTGGCGACAGGTGACCTGACAGTTTGATCAGCCATGGACCCGGCTGACATGCCGCTCCCCGCGGATGATCCATTACAGGGCATAGTCCGTAGACTTGAGACCCAGGAATCTGATCAGACTCAGGTGATTCGATTCCTCCAAGTTCTGGCTTCTCACTTCGAGCAGCTTCAGGTCTCCTTGGGAACCCCAAATCCGCAACCTCAAGTACAACCAGCAGGTGCGCCTTTCGCACCAGTCGCAGCCACACACTCACTAGAACTGCCAGCTCCATTCCGTTTCTCTGGGGACTCCAAGGCCTGCAGGGGGTTTCTCAGCCAATGTACAATTCATTTTGAGCTTCAGCCTCAAAACTTCCTGTCTGATCGGGCTAAGGTAGCCTATATCATCTCCCTCCTCTCCTGTGAAGCTTTAGCCTGGGCTGCCCCCCTGTGGGAAAAGAATGATCCGGTGGTCCCCAGCCTGTCCGACTTCTTGGAGCTCTTTCGTAACATCTTCGAGGAGCCGGCTCGGGCTTCTTCAGCAGCTAGTGCCCTCTTACGTCTTTGCCAAGAATCTAGTTCTGTGGGACAATATGCTCTTCAGTTCCGTATCCACACAGCTGAATTGAGCTGGAACAATGAGGCCCTGGTCGCTACCTTTTTACATGGCCTCTCTGACCGAGTGAAAGACGAATTAGCGGGAAGAGCCATCCCCGTCGGTCTGGACGATGTAATTTCTTTGTGCAATCAGATCGACATTCGTTTTCAGGAGAGGTCCCTAGAGAAAAGACGCCAGCACTCCCTGGACCCTAGCCAGTCTGAGCTCCCCTCCCTTCGTCCCGTGGAGCATCTTCTGCCTGCTGAGGAGCCTATGCAGCTGGGCTGAACCAGACTAACCCCCGAAGAACATGCTAGGCGCAGAACTCGGGGCTTGTGCCTCTATTGTGGGGGCAAGGGTCATTTTCGTGACTCCTGCTCGCTTCTGTTCGGGAAACGCTCGGTCCTCATACATTTGGAAGGTGGAGTATTGGACCCAGAAACATCACCTTCTCGTCTTCTCCTGCCGGTGTGCCTTCATGTAGGTACTTCTCCTCAATCAACCCTTGCATATCTGGATTCCGGGGCTGCCAGCAATTTTATGGATTGGGGAACTGCTTCTTCCATGAAGCTTACCCTTTCACCTCTCGCTACCCCATTGGTAGTCTCGGCAATTGATGGCACTGTTCTCTCAGGGGGCCCTATTCGCTTCCAGACGCTACCCATTAGGATGTCGGTAGGGATTCTCCACCAGGAGTGGATATCCTTTCTCATTCTACCCAAGGCCTCTACCCCCATTGCATTGGGCCTCCCTTAGCTACAGCTCTGGGAAGGTCCTGGCTTGGGGTCCCTCATGTTTCTCGTCATGTCTTCTCAAGGTGGCCCCCAGGGAGAGATTTCCGGTTGCTACCACTTCTGTTTCTTCTTGCAGCATACAGCGATTACCGGGACGTGTTCTGTAAGAAATCAGCTGAGGTGCTTCCTCCCCACAGGTCTTTTGACTGTGCTATTGACCTTGTCCCCGGAGCAACTCTGCCCAAGGGTCGTACCTACCCTCTGTCCATCCCAGAGACCCAGGCCATGTCTGAGTATGTCGCAAAGAATCTGGAGAGAGGTTTTATCCGGAAATCCACATCGCCTGCAGGGGCAGGGTTCTTTTTCATTTCCAAAAAGGATGGTACCCTAAGACCCTGTATCGACTATCGAGGTTTAAACGTGGTTACTATTAAAAATCGATACCCCTTACCCTTAATATCTGAGTTATTCGATAGGTTGAAGGGTGCCTCCATTTTCACCAAGTTGGATCTCAGAGGCGCGTACAATCTCATTCGAATACGGGAGGGTGACGAATGGAAGACTGCATTCAACACTAGAGACGGGCATTACGAATACCTGGTGATGCCTTTTGGTTTGTGTAATGCCCCAGCCGTGTTTCAAAACTTTGTCAATGAAATCTTCAGAGATCTGCTGTACCAATTTGTTGTCATCTATCTGGATGACATCCTGATCTTTTCTGAAAATCTGCTCGTCCACAGAAACCATGTCCACACTGTACTTCAGCGTCTTAGAGAGAACAATCTCTATGCCAAGCTGGAGAAATGTTCCTTTGAATGTTCTGAAGTCCTGTTTCTGGGGTGCTTTGTCTCATGTTCGGGTCTTCGTATGGATCCTGGGAAGGTCTTGGCTATTACCAACTGGCCTCTTCCTGCTAGCCTCAAGGCCACACAGCGCTTTCTTGGCTTCACAAATTATTATAGGTAGTTCATAAGGAATTACTCTTCCATTGCCGCGCCTATTATCACTTTTACCAAGAAGGGTGCGAATGCCAAAGACTGGCCTCCCGAAGCTGTCTCTGCATTTCACGACCTGAAACAGGACTTTGTTTCTGGACCTCTCTTGAGGAGACCAAATCCTGGGGATGCATTTTTTATTGAAGTGGACGCTTCCTTAAAGGGGGTGGGAGCTGTGCTTCTTCAATTCTTTGAGAAGAAACGTCAACCATGTGCGTTCTTCTCCAAAAAAAATTCTCAGGAAGAGAGGAATTATGCCATTGGTGATCGGGAACTTCTCGCAACTAAATTGGCGTTAGAGGAGTGGCGTCATCTCTTGGAGGGTTCCCCTCACTCCATAACGATCTTTACGGATCACAAGAATTTACAGTATCTACAGAATGCTAAACGTCTGAATCCCAGACAGGCCAGGTGGAGTCTCTTCTTTGCCCGTTTTAATTTCACGATTACCTACAAACCTGGTTCCTGCAATGGTCGGGCAGATGCGCTCTCTAGGTCATTTGCCACTTTGGACAAGGAGTCCGCCCCTGAACCTGACATCCGCTTTTCACCAGGTGACCTGACATCCGCTTTAAGTGATTTGGTAACTGGCCACAGGCCATAATGAACTATAGGGTTTTACCACCCCCAAACCTCAAATCTAAATGAGCCTTACTGTCCTAAACCCCCTATTAGTCTGCTTTCACACCAACAAACTGTGGTTTACCCACACTGTGAGTGTAGCGCAATGCCCCTACAGCTCTCCTGTGGGTTACCTGCACTGGGCCATAGAATTCTATAACATCTTGCAGGTGTGGTAAACTTTCTGAAAGCGCACCAAAACTCCCGTATTTAGGAACTGTTGTGTGCGATTTCAGAAAGTGCACCAAATCCGTAGAATATAGTAGAAGTCTATAGCTCAGTACGGCTGACCCGCAGGAAAGCTGTAGGTGCAATGTGCGGCACTTGCGGATGAGTGTGAAAGCAATCTAATAACATTTTTTTATAAGTGCTATGCCCATTGCAAAAGAGCAGTGTATGTGATGTTAAATACACTGACCTTTTTCCTCTTCTATCTTCTGCTGGCATCGCTCTCCAGGCTGCTGGAAAGGTCCTAGGTGAAGTGCATTTGGTGTCACTACACTTAGGACTGGAGGCGGCGATACAGAGGAAGCATCAGCTTACTGTATGTGGCTCCTGTTCCCTCCGTGCCCGCCGTCTCCATACACTCCATGCTGTGGGGTGACGAGTCAGCAACCCATTTATCAAGATCTGAGCTTGCCAACCCACTATCCCAGAGCAAGGACATGTGCTACCCAGGTTTTAGGCCATGGGCCACAGATGGAGCACCCTCACCTTAAGTAAGGAGAACTCTGTGAGACCTCGCAGGCTGCACACCACAGCCTTCATTTTATGAATAGGGTGTACATTTCAGGCCGTAGTGCAGAGCTGGTATTGGTATCCACTCTCCTCTATAAATCAGCCCCCTGATGTAAAAGGGTGCAACGTACTGGACTGCATATTTGGTTCCCTACAATTATAAGGAAAGTAAAAACCTGAGGCAATGTTCCCTGAGATATAAAGGCAAATCACCCATCCAAAAAAGATAGAGGCGTCTTGGAGACATTTCAAGACTATAATAAAAAACAATCCTGTTTTAGGCCGACTCAAACTGCTGAAGCACACACACTGCACAAAAAGAAAGCTCTATCTGTCTCAAAAAGATGATAAACATTTAGTTTGAGTTCAGTGTTACATAACCATGCAATTGTCATTCAAAGTGCGACATTGCTAAAAACTGACAATTGGCCTGAGCAGGAAGGAGGTGAAAGTGGCCAGTTTTGAAGTGGTTAAAGCGATCTTAAAATCTTTTTTTTTTTTTTTTTTTTTTTAAATAACAAACACGTTACACTTACCTGCTCTGTGAAATGGTTTTGCACAGAGCAGCCCTTATCTTCCTCTTCTCAGGTCCCTCACTGGCGCTCCTGGCTCCTCCCTCTTGCTGTGTGCCCCCACAGCAAGCAGCTTGATGTGGGGGCACCCAAGCAGGCATGTTCCTGAGTCATGGCTGTCTGTGTCCATTCACACATGAACCCGCCTCTCGGCCCCATCCCCTCTGTCTCCTGATTGGCTCACTGGCTGTGATGGACAGCAGCGGGAGCCAATGGCTGACAAAAAACAATCAGGAGTGCGAGTCCTCGGAAAGCCAAGGCTCTCGTGTACATCGCTGGATCAAGAGGGGGCTCAGGTAAGTATTGGGGGGGGGGGCTGCTGCCCACAGATTTTTTTTTATCTTAATGCATAGAATGCATTAACCACTTAAGGACCGAGCCTCTTTCTGAGATTTGGTGTTTACACATTAAAAACATTTTTTTTGCTAGAAAATTACTTAGAACCTCCAAACATTATATATATTTTTTTCTAACACCCTAGAGAATAAACTGGCGGTCGTTGCAATACTTTTTGTCACACCGTATTTGCGCAGCTTTTTTTGGAAAGAATTCACTTTTTTGAATTACAAAATAAGACAGCAGTAAAGTTAGCCCAATTTTTTTTTATATTGTGAAAGATAATGTTACGTTAAGTAAATTGATACCTAACATGTCACGTTTCAAAATTGCGCCCCCTCGTGGAATGGCGACAACTTTTAAGCCTCGTACACACGGCCGAGAATCTCGTCAGGAAAAAACACGTTGTTTTTCTTGACGAGATTCTTGGACAAGAAACTTGTCCCGGCCGAGTGTACACACGCTCCATTCAAAGAACCCGCGGTTCTTTGAATGGAGCGAACGTGGTGACGTCATCGACTACGACGAGCGTGCACTCGTCACACTCTATTCCGTCGCCGCCACCTTGCTACACCCTACCTATGCCTAGGAAGCTACCGTGCATGCGTCAAAGTCATTTTGAGCATGCGCGGGTTTTCACGGCGACAGGTAAGTGTACACACACACACTTTTCTCGTCGAGAAACATGCCGACGAGAATCTCGACGAGAAAATAGAGAGCAAGTTCTCTATTTTTCTCGTTGAGATTCTGGTCAGTTTTTCTCAGATCTCATATTTACACTCAAATGCAATAAAATAATAAAAATAAAAATTTAATGTCATTTAAAAAAAAAAAATGTTCCTTTAAGAGCTATGGGCGGAAGTGATGGTTTGACTTCGCTTCTGCCCTGCAACGATATGGAAACGGGTGGGGGTCATCTTTCCCTCACTCATCTCCATATCACAGACCAAGAAGGTTTCGATTGCTTCCGCCGCTACCGACGGCTCCGGTAAGCGTCGGAGGGCACCGGAGAGCGGTAGGGGGCCGTCTCCTGCCACCGATAAAAGTGATCTTGCGGCGAATCCCCTGCAGAAACCACTTTTTTCTTGAAGCGGACCGCCCACTCTTGAAGAGGATACCGGGGTTAAAGTAGCTAGCTGCTACCATAACCCCGGTATTCCTCTTCAAAGTAGTGACGTAAAACGACGGTGGGCGGTCTGGAAGTGGTTAAAGTGGATGTAAACCATCACATATACCCAGTGAAGTGAAAAGCCTCAGATGATACACAGAGATTAAACAAATCTCCCTACATGAGTTTTACATGTATATCTGCTATCTTCACCTTTATATATTATTTAGAAAGTTCAGATCGTGTAAGGAGATTTTCTCTTCCTGTTCAGCACTGGAAGTGAAGTCTGGGCATACAGGCAAGACAGCTAATTGGAGGAAAGGCACACACCCCCCTACACATAGGCAGAGACTTGCAGAGCTGTCCTGTGACATGGCAAGCTCTCTGCTAATCTATTCATAGCAACCTCCCCCGAAACAAAATTCAGCCTGGTTTTATCTCAGTTGACAGAGAGCTTGTCAGAAGTTATCGGGCTGATAACAGAAGAACAGAGCAGGATAAAGCCACAGTACTTAGTGCTTTGAAGAGAGATAAGAAAAGCTGCAGATATATGTGCCCAGCTCAAATTTCATAAATCGGGTTTACATCCACCTTAACCACTTCCCGCCAGGCCTATAGCAGAATGACGGCCGGGCAGTGGTTCTGTTATCCTGACTGGGCGTCATATAATGTCCAGCAGGATAACATGCAGAGGCACGCAGCATGGCGATCGCGAGTGCGGCGTCAGTCTGACACGCCGCATCTCCAATCGTGGTAAGGAGCGTCTGACAGAGGCTTCTTACCATGTGATCAGCTGTGACCAATCACAGCTGATCATCGTGTGAACCAGGAAGTGACGGTAAACGCCTTTCCTTGGTTCGCGCTGACAGGGAGAGACGACCGGCGGCTCTCCTTGGCAGAGGGGCGGGTCTGTGATGATAATCAGCTTATTGATTATCAGCACAGCCCCCATCAGATGTGCCCATCAGCTGCCAATCAGTGCTCAACAGCTTCCAGTCAGTGCCCCCTCAAAAAAATCTCAGTGCCCACCACAGTGCCAATCGGTGCCCACCACAGTGCCAGTCAGTGCCCAGCAGTAACACCTGTCAGTAGCTCATCATCGGTGCTGCCCATCAGTGCTATCTATTAGTGTCCATCAGTGCCATCTGTCAGTGCCAATCAGTGCCGCCAATCAGTGCCACCTGCCAGTGCCCATCAGTGCCACTTACAGTGCCCATCAGTGCTGCATATCAGTGCCCATCAATTCTACAAATCAGTGCCTCCTCATTAGTGCCACCTTATCAGTGCAAACTCATCAGTGCCCATCAGCAAAGGAGAAAACTATTTTTTTGACAGAAACTTAAAAAAAAACACTCATTCCCTGGCAACAATGCCAATTACAGTTACAGTCCCAGTCTCAGCTGCTAAAGGGTCAGAGTATTTGTCAATCAAAAAAAATCCACTATAAGGAAGATTATCACATGACACCTATATGTATATAACAGATTGCAGATATCAGAATATTTTATTTTAGTATATTATAAACAAAAATTGTAAAACATCAATTTCATAAATATTCTTATTGCAACATCCATATATTTTGATGTGTCTTGCACTGTTCACCCGCTTCTTCAGGACGGGGAGGTGAGGTTTTATACATCAATTGATTTATTATGGGAGTGGGGATACCAGGGAGCATAACGTGTGCAAAAATGCTCTACAGGGTTCGGTGAGGAAGCATATGTATATAAATAAAGCATATATATATAAATATATAAAGTATACACTTTGATGTCCAAATCTGTAAACAATCGAATAACCATAAGTTTCCTTCTGATCATTTTGAACTCCATTTAGAACAAATTTGAATAAACTGAGTCGATCAGCCAGGTCAAAATATTATCGATTGTTTCGCATCGACCAGCAAAAAAATACTTTGGTCAAAAATACGATCGTATTTCAATCAATCAGATTATAAGATTGCATAATGCAGAGATAGGATCAATAATGTACAATCAAAAGTTATGATCATATCTTGACCATCAATCGAAATCCACATTCCTGTGTGTGGCATATCGATCAAATGGGTTAACTATAAATTGATTATTCCTACTGGAAGAGATTGATCGGAAAATAACCTGATTGTTTATCGAAACAGATATAACCACCATTATACTGATATAACTCTCAATTTACTGTAGCGGACGGAATGAAAGCAGCCTATTAACAAGGGTCTCAGAGAGCAGAAACTAGATATTTATTTAAAAATAAATAAAATTACATTTTTATATTATTAAATAAAAAAAACAGGTATTTATTAAGAAAGCCTTGCACAGTTACATTTTGGGTCTGTTCACATTTTGAGAATTGCCCTTAGGGAATTATTTACAAAATTTTAGTGTTTGGGTTTATAGCCATTAAAAAATAAAAAAAAATGTCCCCACTTCCAGACCGGCAGTTGGCAAATGACAGTTGGAATTTGAATTTGTTTTCTGGCTAACTGACATCGCTAACACAGATATTTTTATCCATGTCTAAACAGACTTGAATATTACACTCACACAGCTGAAAATAAAGACCCCTATTCTTGTGTTAAATCTTTATTCATTAAACTAATTATAGAAGAAATAAGAAAAACAAAGGGTTTGCTGATTGCATTTAATCTGATAAAATAAAATTTAGCATCTCTGATTGGTTTCTATAGGCTTATCCATATCTTTCAATGCTTATAAATGAATTCCAATACAATATGTAGCAATTTCCATCCAGTAATTTTCCCAGACCAAACTAATTCATCTGCTAGAGCAGTTTACAGGGGTGTATTTTTCCTGTGTTTTCCATTGCAAAGCCTGGGTGAGGTGTCCATGGCAACCACAGAACACTGTGACATCATATTAACAGTTCCAGCTGAGGAGGTAAACAGCCTGCAGCCTCACTGCTCCTGACAGAAGTCTCTGACCTCAGTACAGTGCAGACCGTTAGATGCATTCTACTATGTTCACAAAGCTTCTTAGTATTTTGATGTTTTTCATCTGTTGGCAGATCACAACAGTGAATGCTTATGTTCTTGCAGAAAAGGAACAAACAAATGAAAAGCATTTATGCCCGTCTATTCCGATTTATGAAAGTGTGGCTTATGCCACCGATATGACCATAGAACTGCCTTGTAGGTGCAGACCAGACACAAACACACCTGTTTACTGGTTCTATAAAAAATCAGTGAACAGTGTAGGAACTCAGATGCTGACACCAGATGGAACAAAGAAGTCTCTTCATGTGGAGTCGAAGATCGTCACCAAAGTGTACAACGTCATCATACACAAGGCTCGCGTAAAAGACTCGGGAATTTACATTTGTGGAAACGGCGATGGTGCCTACTTCTGGGGGTACGACCTTGATGTGCAGGATACCTCAAATGCTTATGTGGCATTTAAAGAGCACCACCAAGACCCCCAGCCAGACCTCAAAACGGAGCACCTGACAGCCTTTACCGCTTTCTGGAACTGGGAAAAGTGTGACCGCTGTGATGTCACCGGGGAACAAAGAAAGATAGGCTTTTGCTATGTCAGTAGTGCCTATCTTGAACCAAGGCACATGTTCTCACAGAGCAGCGTTGTTCCCTGCGGCTCACATGGGATTCCTGACAACCTGCGAAAGGAAATTTCCGATCGAAGACCAGAAATATTCATCAGGAGTTGTAATACCCCCTGTCACATAAGGGTTCCAGGGTTAAAAGGTACCGCCAAATACTGGATACACAAAATAAGCAAGATTAAGAATTATATCCCATTCCTCTCCAAGGCTCCGACTGAAAAACATACACACACCTTGGGGAGCAGCCTTACTCTTGCCTGCCCAGGTGCCAAACCAGGAGATGCTGTTGCCTGGGATAAAAAGGACAAAAAATTCTACAAATCAGACTATCTGATTGGCCAAAAGAAGGCGACACGTATCTTCATAGATCATGGCAATAATCTCAACTTTCAATACGTCCGGTACAGCGATGAAGCAACATATTACTGTTGGCTGCAAGGGAAGCTTAAAGCTGGCATCAAACTGACCCTTCAAGCAGACCCAACAGAAAAGCGAAAGTTCTCTGATGCTGACTCAATCCTCGCATTGAGAATTATTGGTGTCAGTTTTGCAATTTTTTGCCTTATTTTTGCGATGGTCCATTGCATAAAATGCAGCGCCTATAATTTTAGGTGGTCGCCATCACCATGCATAGCAGACATGGTCTAAGGAGTCGTTCATGGGTCACTAGAAGTCATAGTCTGGTCACACGCCATTTAACTATATGGAAGTTGAGTTATAATTAGTTTTATCTTTAGTTTTGTCTGGGTGTGTATGTGCATATGTACCTTCCCCGCCCAGCCTATAGCAGATTGTTGGCCGCGCAGGTCTTTCCTCCTGAGTGGACATCATATGATATCCTCTAAGAAGGGGCAACACAGCGGTGCAACCTGTCACCGGCTATGTTCACCGAACACTGCTGATGTCTGATACCAGCTTGCTGCCAGTAGCACGTGACCGCTGTGACCAATCACAGCAGATCACATGACAGTAGTAAACATTGGATGGCCTCCTTTCATGCCATCCATTGTGTACAATTGTGTTGCTTGCTGTGATTGGTCAATGTGATCAGATGGTACAGACACGGTCAATCACAGCCCATCTGTACCATGTGATTTGCTCTGGCCAATCATAGCTAATCACAACAAAACAAACTGAATGAGAGAGAGGGGGTAGAGAGAGAGGGAGGGGGAGACAGAGAGAGAGAGAAGGGGGATAGATGGGAAGAGAGAGAGAGAGAGGAAGAGAGAGATAGGGGGGAAAGAGAGGAGGGGACAGAGAGGGGGAGAGGAGGGGAGAGAGAGGGTGGGGAGAGAGAGAGCGGGAGGTGGGGGGAGAGAGAGGTGGGAAGAGAGAGATGGGGGAGAGAGAGAGGAGGGAGAGAGAGAGATGGGGAGAGAGAGAGATGGGGAGAGAGATGGGGAAAGAGAGAGATGGGGAAAGAGAGAGATGGGGGAAAGAGAGGTGGGGGGGTGAGAGAAATGGGGGAGAGAGAGGTGAGGGGAGTGAGAGAGATGGGGGAGAGAGAGGTGGGGGGAGTGAAAGAGATGGGGGAGAGAGAGAGAGGGGGGGAAAAGAGAGGAGGGGAGAGAGAGGGGGAGAGAGAGAGAGAGGGTGGGGGGAGAGAGAGGTGGGGGGGAGAGAGATGGGGCGAGAGAGAAATAGGGGCGAGAGAGAGATGGGGAGAGAGAGAGATGGGGGAGAGGGAGAGAGAGATGGGGGAGAGAGAGAGGTAGGGGGAAGTGAGAGAGATGGGGAGAGAAAGAGGTGGGGGAGAGAGAGAGGTGGGGGGAGAGATACTGAGACTCTCTCAATGTCACTACAAATCAAGACGTGGCAGGCCAATTCCCTCTCTATTGTTCTTCTCTTTTTTACTGTATTCTATGCTTAACTGCAATGTTTTATTGTTACTATGTTTGTTACTATGTTTTATCATGTTTGCTTTTCAGGTATGTAATTCTTTTATACTTTACTGTTTACTGTGTTTTATTGTTAACCATTTTTTTGTTTTCAGGTACGCCATTCAGCTGCAGCACTGATTTATTTATCTTGACAGCAACAGCGTTTGCTCCCACGATATGTAAATCAGCAACTCCAGCGCTAAAGAAGGTGATTTCACCATCACAGTAAAAAAAAAAAGAGACCCTCATTTTCTTCCTTGTATGGGAATTGCACATCCCGTTATTTGATTGTCTGAACTGTAATGTGATTTTACCCAATATTTTTTTGTAAGATAATACTTTTTATATCACTGCCACTAGGCAGGAAAATAAAAAAAAAATTATTTTTCTATATACTCTGGTATTTCTATATTTATGTACTCCACTGAGGCACATATAAATTCCCACCCTGCTCAACCTTTTCTTGACAGATAGTCGCATAAAAAAAAAGAGCATATATGCCGAAGCATGGGGGCCAGGGGTGGAGGGGCGATTTGCCCCTAACATTAGGGATGGATGCCCCCATGCTTCGGCATATATTTTTTAGGCACAGATTGTGTTAAAAAATGTTTTATTTTTTTTTACTATGTTTTATTGTATTTGCTTTGCAGGTATGGCATGTCTTACTGTTATACTGTAATGTTACTTTGTTTTATTGTTAACCATCATTTGCTTAGCAGGTACCCTATTCAGCTGCAGCACTGATTTATTTATCTTGACAGCAACAGTGTTTGCTCCCACGATACATAAATCACAGACTCCGGTGCTGTAGAAGGTGATTTCACCATCACAGTTAAAAAAAAATGGTGCATGTATGCCCATCATTAGAAGTGGGTTGATGAAGGGCGGTATTCTAATGGTGGGCATACCCACCGATCAATCTCTTGGGCTGCATGAACCCCCCCCCCCCCCAAATGATCCCATTTTGGAAAGAAGACACTTCAAGCAATTTGCTGAGAGGCATGTTAACTCCATGGAATATTTTATATTTTACCAAAAGTTGCGGGGAAATTTTATAATTTTTTTGGTTGGTTTTTGGGGTCCTGTACACAACTAGGCTCCCAAAAAGTCTCACACATGTGGTATCCCCGTACTCAGGAGAAGCAGCAGAATGTATTTTGGGGTGTATTTCACATATGCCCATGGCATGTTTGAGCAATATATCATTTAGTGACAACTTTTTCCCCAAAAAATAATAAAAAATAAATATTGTAATTTTCCCGCAACAAGTGGCAAAATATAAAATATTTCATGAACTCAACATGCCTCTCAGCAAATACCTTGGGGTGTCTACTTTTAAAAATGGGGTCATTTGGGGGGGTTTTGTGCTATCTTGGCATTTTATGGCCTTCAAAACTGTGATAGGTAGTGTGGAGTGAAATCAAAAATTTACGCCCTTAGAAATCCTGAAGGCGGTGCTTGGTTTTCGGGGTCCCGTACGACGCGGCTAGGCTCCCAAAAAGTCTCACACATGTGGTATCCCCATACTCAGGAGAAGCAGCAGAATGTATTTTGGGGTGTAATTCCACATATAACCATGGCATGTGTACGAGCAATATATCATTTAGTGACAACTCTGTGTAATTTTTATTATTTTTTGTCATTTTTCAATCATTATTATTATAATAATTATTATTATAAAATATTCAATGGGTTCAACATGCCTCTCAGCAATTTCCTTGGGGTCATTTGGGGGGGGGGGGGGGTTGTACTGCCCTGCCATTTTAGCACCTTAAGAAATTAGATAGGCAGTCATAAACTAAAAGCTGCGTAAATTCCAGAAAATGTACCCTAGTTTGTAGACGCTATAACTTTTGCGCAAACCAATAAATATACGCTTATTGACATTTTTTTACCAAAGACATGTGGCTGAATACATTTTGGCCTAAATGTATGACTAAAATTGAGTTTATTTGATTTTTCTTATAACAAAAAGTAGAAAATATAATTTTTTTTCCAAATTTTCTGCCTTTTTCCGTTTATATTGCAAAAAATAAAAATAGCAGAGGCAATGAAATACCATCAAAAAAAAGCTCTATTTGTGGGAAAAAAGGACACAAATTTTGTTTGGGTACAACATTGCATGACCGCGCAATTACCAATTAAAGCAGCACAGTGCCAAATTGTAAAACGTGCTCTGGTCATTCAGCAGCCTAATCTTCCGGGGCTGAAGTGGTTAAGGTTTGTTCACATGTGTGGCAGCCCTTGCCACCTCTATGAAAAGCAACTTGCAGAGGCATTTGACAGTCAGTGAAGAGATGACATATCGCCCCCTTACTGCTGTATTTAAAACCTCATTAACAGAGGGCATATCAAATAAGGCCAGATATGGGGGGGAGCTGGTGTGGGCTGTGCCCCCTAGATTTCAGTGGTGACCCCCCCCCCTCAAGCTGCTCTGAACATTGTGGGAGGCTAAGCGCTCCTCCTCCTGACCATCACGCTGCAAGATTTCCACACTGCACACAGAGCTTGGGGAATCAGAATGGTCAGAAGGTGGTTGGCTTTGCCTCGCACTCTACACGTTGTAGCACCACCGATACACCCAACCCCCCATGCAGCACAGATCCCGATGTGTCCAGAGGCGATGGCTTCCCTGTACAGAGACAGAGGAACTGCCATCATTCCCCACCCTCTGTAATCCTGGAAACCGGGAGCGATGAGTTATGTTGTCACTTCCGGTTTTGGCTCTTTGTTTCCCTGGCCACCAGCAGCCAGGAAAGCAGCCGATCAGACCGATCTGTGCCTGATCGGCTGCATGGGAGGCTAGAGCAGAGATTTGGGGTCTCTACATAAAAGAGGACCTGCCACGGCCCATGCTGCCACAAGGAATGTTGTTCATCCCTTGTAAAAGCAATAAAGTTTATCCCAAATAAAGGGTACATTTTTTTATTTTGTATAAAATAGATAATAAAAATATATTTAAAAAAAAATTCAAGGGCCCCCCCATCCCACCGTGCTAATGCGAACGCATATGTTACTCCCGCACGCATATGTAAATTGCGATCGCACCACACATGTGAGGTATTGTCGCAAACATAAGAGCGAGAGCAATAATTCTAGCACCAGACCCCCTGTGCAACTCTAAACTGATAACCTTTAAAGACGTTTAAAGCATCGCCTATGGAGAATTTTAAGCACCGTAGCTTGCTGCCATTCCACTACAAATCACTACTACTAGAAACACCCACTTTCTAATTCTGCGTCCAAGGAAAAGTGCACTTGAAGCAAACGGCCATCTCTTGGTAACAGCAAGATGCTTGCTTTCCGCGTGTCCTTGTATTAAATCACTACTTTGCACTTTTATCCGGCTTTGTTCTTTCCTTCCAATGCATTGGAAATGATGAAGATAGCATAGAATGGTGACAAGGGTAAAGCTGCTTCTATCGCAATTTCTCCATCAAGTAATCTTCAGATTTATTTTTTCATTAAATTCCTGGCAGAACAGCGACATGAACCAACAATGTTGACATGTAGGCCTCAGCAGAGTTACGGGCACATTAGATCGACCTGTAAGCGTCATCAGTCTCACGTAACACCAGGTCAGGATGGCCGAGTGGTCTAAAATGCTGCGTTTAGGACGCAGTCTCCCCTGGAGGCGTGGGTTCAAATCCTACTTCAGACAGCATTTAAGCTTTTCTTTGCTTGCGTTCACATTCTACAGCTCGTCTACCGCTGAACCTCTAGCACAAAAAAAAAACTCGTGTTCTGTGCCGACAAAAAAGGCTCAGGGGTTAGAGCACTGGTTTCGTTAAACCAGCAGTCGAGATTTCAAATCTGGTCTTGTAAACCAGAGGTTGTGAGTTCAAATCTCGCTGGGGCCTTCCTGCAAGTGTTGGCGTCTTCATCTCATTTAGTAGTGTAGTGATAATTTTTTTTAGGCACGCGATTGCCCCCTAGATATTAACCCCTTCCCAGCCAGTGTCATTAGTGCAGTGACAATGTATAGTATTAGCACTGATCACTGTATTAGTGTCATTGGTGATGTCAGTTCCCAACCAGTGTTAGTTAGTGTCATTGTTGCCGCACTATCACAGTCCTATTTTAAGTCACTGATCACCGCCATTAATAGTGTAAAAAAAATTCCAGCATATATATCATCATTTGTTAGACGCTATAACTTTCACGCAAACCAATCAAGATACGCTTATTGTGATTTTTTTTTTTTTTTACTAAAGACATTTAGCAGAACACATTTTGGCCTAAATTTATGAAGAAATTTGATTATTTATTTTTTTGGACATGTTTTATAGGAGAAAGTTTTTTCTTGGTATGGTAAAATGAAACAGCATGTTGCAGTTGGTGGCTGTACCCTGCCTAATTCAAATAAATTAGACTACACCACAACCACCCCGCAACTGCATACAATGAAAACGGTTGCAGCACGTTGGGTCAGAATTTAAAACAGGTGATGAGGAGTTGACCTCACCGCCTGTCTAAAATCTCTAAAAAACACTACAGATCAAGGGCTGCACATATATGAATGAGCCTTAAGCCCTGGTTCACACTGGTGCGATTTGACATGCGATTTGACATGTCAAATTGTGCAAATTGTGCTAGAGGCATGTCAAATCGGCGATATTTGCGGGCAATGGCACCGTCCTAATCGGTGCGACGCCGCATCTGCGGCGCTGCACCGATTTCAAAAAGTAGTTTCTGTACTACTTTTTGCGATTTTGGCCGCGATTTACATTGACATCTGTGTCAGATGTCTTTGTAATCGCGGCTGAAATCGGGACTGCCAGCGGGAGTGAAATCGTGCGAGTTCAGCTGAACTCGTGCGAGTTCAGTGTGAACCTGGGCTAAAGCAGATTACGAATGATATAAGCATGTTAAAAATTATAAACTTCATTATCGTGTAATAAAAATAAGTAAAGCCAAAAAAAAATGAAAAAATAGAAAGTTAGCAAAAAATGTATAAAAAGTGTTACTAAGCTACCTCGTCATAAACATTAGTGTCACTAATGGCAAGATTTTTATACAGTTTCTGATCGTTTTATATTTTTTACTAACTTCTATTGCAAGATAATAACGTTTATGATTTTCAAAATGTTTTTATCATTCCTAATCTGCTTCAAAGTAAAACTAAATGTAATTTTTTTTATTTTGGATGGACAAAACTAAAAGAAGTTTTGCCTTAGGCTACTTTCACACTGAGGCGCTGGATGCGCTGGCGGTATAGCGGCGCTATTTTTAGCGCCGCTATACCGTTTTTTTGGCCGCGATTTGCGGGCGCTAGCGGGGGTATTTTAACCCCCGCTAGCGGCCGAAAAAGGGTTAAAAACGCCCGTAATAACGCCTCTTTGAGGCGTTTTGCGGGCGTATTAGAGGCGCTACCCTATTGATTTCAATGGGCAGGGGCGCTATAGGAGCACTATTTTTAGCGCTCCTATTGTGCCTCAAAGATGCGGCTTGCAGGAGTTTTTTGAGCTTTCACATTGCATAGTATTGAGAGGCTTTTTTGGGGCGCATTGCAGGCGCTATTTAGAGCGCAATAGCTCCTGCAAAGCGCCTCAGTGTGAAAGGGGCCTTAATGCTGGCCATACACTATACAATAAATCTGCCGAAATTCGGTCATTTAGCCAGTTTGTTCATTTTTCGGACAGTTAATGGGCACAAAATCGATAATCGTTGGGACATTTGGAAATTTTCTGCTGAACGAATGATTAATTGAAAGGTTAATGTGTTTCCCGTCCAAACGGTCTGCACTAAGTATATGTAAGAAAAAAAACCAACTGCTGTTGGCCGGTGCTCTGATAGACACTTCCAAAAACCAACCAACTGCTGTTGGCTGGTGCTCGCCAGGGGGCCGGCCATCTGAATAGTGGGCGGCAGTGGCGCCGGCGACAATACATACATTTATGCAATGCATGAATGTATGTATTGTTGACTTGAGTGACGGGTGCAGGAGAGAGGGGGCGGCGCTCCTGCGCCCACTATGGACGCACCGCCACTGATGGCCAGCATTAGTTGTATTGTAAAGTGGAACTAGGGGGTAAGCAGGGTGTAAACCCCCAGAGTTTTTCAAATTAATGCTGAAAAACTTTTTGTGCTGCACCCCCTCCCCCCCTCTTTTCTTACCTGAGCCAATCGTTTCAGCAACGGGGATGAGCACAGCAGCTTCAGCCGCTGTCTCGGTTCCTCATTGGATAGATTGATTTCAGCAGGAACCATTGGCTTCTGCTGCTGTGAATCAAATCCAGTGACACGGGAAGTGGGGGGCGGGGCAGAGTCCTGCTATCTGTGTCAATAGACGCAGCAGCAGGACTCGGGAGCATGCCCACACGAGTGCCCCCCTTGGAAAGCGGCTCTCTGAATGGCACTTGAGAAGAGGAGGAGCCAGGACCCCATAAAAGGAGGATCGGGGTCACTCTGTGCAAAACCCTTGCACAAAGGAGGTAAGTAACATGTTTGTTATTTAAAAAAAAAAAACCTTTACAATCACTTTAATATTCAACGGTTATTCGTAGAAACCTTTGCCATATCAACCCTTCTCTTCTATGCTCTGCGACTGACCACCTCTATGACAAAATCGCACCCCTGTCCTGCACCCACCTAGCCACTTCTGTCTACAACACTTCACTTCTAGCATCACTGGACAGACTGGTCCCCCTCACTACACGCAGAATAAGGCCCCGTCCCCTTCAACCCTGGCAAACAGATGATACTAGAAGTCTGAAAAAACACAGCCGTGCTCTCGAGCGCCAATGGCGTAAGACGATGTCCCAGAAAGATTTCGGCCAGTATAAATCTGCCCTCCAAAAAAACAATTCCAGCCTCCTCACTGCCAAGCAGCCCTATTTCATCACCCTCATTAAAAACATATCATCCCGTCCCCGTCAACTCTTCTCTACCTTCAACTCGCTCCTTCGTCCTCCTCTGTCTCCACTCACTAACTCACTCACTGCCCAGGAGATCGCCAATCACTTCAAACAGAAGATTGATACAATTCGCGAGGAGATCTCTACTGTTCAGATACCCTTCACGCTTTACACCTCATGCCCACAGGTACAATCATTACTTCCCTCTTTCAACCCCACCACTATAGATGAGGTTGCTAAACTACTTGCTAATGTCCATCTTACCACTCTGCGCTCTGATCCTGCTACGTCCACCCTCTGGCTCTATTCTACACTCTCTAACCCACATCTTCAATCTCTCCCTCTCTTCTGGCATCTTCCCTAACTCTTTGAAAGATGCACCAGTCAGCCCCATACTAAAAAAGCCCTCTCTGGACCCATCCAATCTTGACAACCTACGCCCCACCTCCTTGCTCCCCTTTTTATCCAAACTCCTTTAATATCTAGTCTATAACCGACTGAGCGTCCACCTTGCTGATAATAACCTTGATTCCCTTCAGTCTGGATTTCGTCCTCAACATTCCACAGAAACTGCTCAACTGCTCTCCTAAAACTAACAAATGATATACTAATGGCCAAAACTAAAGGACACTATTCTGTACTCTTACTCCTGGACCTCTCTGTTGCCTTCGATACGGTTAACCACCCCCTCCTCCTCAAAAAACTCCATGCCTTTGGTCTCCGCGACTGTACTCTTCGCTGGTTCTATACCTACTTATCCAACCGCACCTTTAGCGTTACTTAAAACTCTACTTCCTCCTCTCCTCTTCCTTTCTCAGTTGGGGTCCCCCGAGGTTCTGTTCTTGGCCCTCTCCTATTTTCAATCTAAACCTCCTCCCTGGGTCAGCTGATAGCCTCCCGCGGCTTCCAATAACACCTCTACGCTGACGATACTCAAATCTATTTCTCTGCCCCTCAACTCACTCCTTCATTCTCCTCACGTATCTCTAATTTACTATCAGATATATCAGTTTGGATGTCACACCACTTCCTCAAACTTAATCTATCCAAAACTGAACTGATCATATTTCCTCCCCAACGTGCCTCCTCCCCCGATCTCTCTGTCAAAATTGATGGCGTAACTATCAGCCCATCCCCACATGCCAAGGTCCTAGGAGTAGTCCTGGACTTTGAACTCTCCTTCAAGCCTCACGTCCAATCACTGTCCAAATCTTGCCGCCTCAACCTCCGCAACATCTCCAAAATACGCCCCTTTCTAACCAATGACACAACAAAGCTCCTAATTCACTCCCTGGTCATCTCTCGCCTCGATTACTGCAACTCCCTCCTCATTGGCTTACCTCTGCATATTCTATCCCCCCTTCAGTCCATCATGAATGCTGCTGCCAGACTCATCCACCTTACCAACCGCTCTGTCTCTGCTACTCCTCTCTGTCAATCCCTCCACTGACCCAACAAATTAAATTCAAAATACTAACAACTACCTACAAAGCCACCCACAACACTGCCCCCAGCTACATCACTGACCTAGTCTCTAAATACCAACTTAATCGGTCTCTTTGTTCTTCTCAAGACCTCCTGCTCTCTAGCTCTCTCATCACCTGCTCCCATGCTCGTCTCCAGGACTTTTCCAGAGCCTCTCCAAGCCTACGGAACTCCTTACCCCAATCTGTCCATCTATCTCCTTCTCTATTAGCTTTTAGAGGATCCCTAAAAACCCTCCTCTTCAGAGAAGCCTATCCTACCCACACCTAACAACTGTATTTTCATTTTGTCCACCTGATCATCCCCCACAGCTACTACCCTCTGTTTCACTTGACCCTTCCTTCTAGACTGTAAGCTCTAACGAGCAGGGCCCTCTGATCCCTCCTGTATTGAATTGTATTGTGACTGTACTGTCTTCCCTGATGTTGTAAAGCGCTGCGCAAACTGCTGGCGCTATATAAATCCTGTATAATAATAATATTTACCTTTCCAACGGTTTCTCACTGAGGCTGGTATCTTCTCTTGTGTGCTGATTTTCAGCCATCTGACACTAGGGGTTTATTAGACCCCAATGTCTCCATAAAGTTTACCTGTCACCTTCCCAATGCTATTGCATGGAGGTTTGCAAACCACCTTGTGATAACAATAAAGTTAAATAAAAAACAAAATAAAATGTATTAAAAAAAACCAAAAAAATGACATGTAAACCCTGGGGGTGTGCCAAAAATATAAGGTATTGCTGCAAAGGTTGAAGTGAGAGCAATAATTCCAACACCATAGCATAGCTCAAACTAACTCTAAACTGATGAGCAGTAAGGGCTCTTTCACACATGCGATGAAAATAGACGGTTGGGTTGCGTTTTTAACGCTTCCAGAATGCCTATCAATGCCGTTTGTATGCTCCATCGGACAATTGTTGACGGACAAATGTTGGATAGCATGCTTTAAAATTGTCTGCCAACAAATGTGTGTTGTCGGATTATCCGATCGTGTGTACACAAGTCCGTCGGACAAAACTCCAAAGTACAAACACGCATGCAATGCTCACCATAACACATTAGCAGAAGTTGCCCAAAGGGTGGCGCTAAAGAGCTGAAAAACCACGTAGTAACCTCGCAGCAACACAAGGTAACGCTAAAGCCTTGTACACACGATCGGACTTTCTGCGGACAAAGCATAGGACTTTTGTCCGAAGCAAGCTGCTTGCTATGTGGGCACTGAACAGGGGGGAGGGGCCAGGAGCACAGAAGAGGGACCCGAGAAGAGGAGGATCTGGGCTGCTCTGTGCAAATCCAGCATTAGTTGTGTGGTTTAGATAGTGTTTTGAAACCTGAAGAATGAATATGAGGCATCCTGAAAGCTTGAATATTTATTATATATATATCTGTTAGGCCAGGGCATAAACAGGTGCAGTCTGTACTCCCCACTTCAGGTGGTGCTTGACCGAGATGGCGATGCAGATGGGTAACAAAATTCCATGACTTCCTGAGGTCACAGGTTGACAGCTGTCTGAATGGATGCTGGTGCCCCATGTGACTGGTGGCATCTTGGGTTGGGCACAGTCTATTTAAGACCCTGGCTCCCGGGTTTGTTGCACTTTTATGCGAGTAGCTAGCACAGGATCCCCACCTGACAGGAACAGTGCTTACAGGTAGGGAAAGGTTCCAGAGGAGTAGGGAAGCCTACTCTTTGAGTGTGGACCGGCCAGGCCACATACCCCTCCTCAGAGGCGTTGCTAGGGGGGTGCGGGGGGTGCGGTCCGCCCCCGGGTGACACCCGCTAGAGGGGTGACACCCTCCCTTTTTTTTTTTTTTATTTTTTTTTTTATTTTTTTTTTTTTTTTTTTACAGCTGACCCATTCATTGATTAATTTCACCCCGCTGGGCTGGAAGCCTGGAACAACACCTCCAGCGCCGCGGCCGCGCCTGGTGTGTGTCCTCCGGCTCCTTATTCTTCCTATTCCTAAATTCCAATCCTCCTCCCTACCCTACAGAGCCAGCGAGCGACTCAGCCTGTCACATCATCACACTGCACTGTAGTGTCACACTGGAGTGTCAGTGAAAAGATTATCAACAACACGCTGGAGTGCTCATCATGCTGCAGTTAAGCCAGTAAAAGAAAAATTGAATATGTTTGTGTCTGCAATCGAAGCGCTTTGTGATCCTTCTGAAAATATGGACACAAGAGGAGCAGCAGAATGTCTACTGCCTGCTGTCTGTGATTTTACGTTTTTGTGCTACCTATACTTCTGGGGTGATGTACTTCAAGAAGTTGATGTTACACAACAGTACCTGCAGACCAAAGGCTTAAGTCTGGACAAGGTGGTGACAAAGCTAGAGTCACTAAGACTTTTTCTGTTTGAAGAGCGCAGTCACCTAGTGGAACATGCAATTAAGCAGGCACATTTAAAATCTAAAGAATATGGAATTGCCGTAGAGAGAAGAGCCAGGTTTAAGAAGAGGATGGCAGGGGAACAGGCACGTGATGCTGGAGGCATAAGTCTACAAGACGAGAACAAGAGGGCAATGCTTGAGTGCATTGATCGCTTCCATTCTGAACTCCAGATCAGATTAAGAGCCATCATGGAAGTTGCAGCCATGTTTGAGGCTGTTCAAGCAAAGAGTCTCATATATGAAACTGAAGAAACATTAAAGGTGTCCATTCCAAAACTGACCACTTTTTATGACGAAATATCTGAGAGTGAGCTGTTAATGGAAATACCCAGACTGAGGAGACATCTCAAAGCAGCCAAGATCAACCTAGAAGAAGTCAAAGATTGGTCGGCTTTACAAGTTTTGACCTTCATAGCAGAATGGGACTTCATTGAATCTCTTCCAACCCTTTCACTATGTCTAAAAATATTTCTGACAATCTGTGTGTCTGTGGCTTCATGTGAGAGGAGCTTTTCAAAGTTGAAGCTGATAAAAAACTATTTGCGTTCAACGATGGGACAGGCAAGGCTTTCTGATCTTGCAATATTATCAGTTGAAAGTGAACTAGCGAAATGTATTGATTTTGATGATGTTGTTCACAATTTTGCAGCTGTCAAGGCTAGAAAAGCAAAGTTTTGATTTAGATGTTAACTAAATGCTTTCATATTTGTTCCTGTTTTTGTGTTATTTATTTATTAATTCAGTAAAGTTTAAAGTTAAAATAAATACAGTTCTTTAACAGTTTAAGCTTTGATTTCTATTATTTTCATATGATTTTGTTATTCAAATTTGCTAGTTGATTGATAGTTATTAACGGCACTACTGTTGCCAATATATGCAGTGTTATTAGGGTGAAAAAAATTATTGGGGGAAGGGGGGTGACACCATGTTATACCGCACCAGGTGACACCAACCCTAGTGACGCCACTGCCCCTCCTCATTGCAGACGCTGTTGACATCTTCAAGTCTTCAGATCGCTGTCACTTTTCGTAAGTGGCTCCAGACGGGTGTGCCTACTAACCAGGGCCTGAATAAGTTGTGTTGATCCTTTTCTACAATATGACTTGCTGCAGAAACAATACTTTACCAGTAGATGGCAATGATGTTTTATGAAAGTCTCAGTCAATATGGCTGCTGCCTTTATCTTTTTTGTACAAGCTCCAGCAAACTGCAGTTATTGAATTGTATAGAAGTGTAGCGGACCCCCAAAATTGGGGTCGCTGTGCCTTAAATTTAAGGGCAGCCTGGGCAATAGTTTGGCTCGGGTTTTCTGATTCTCTAGATTAGACTCTGCTCTGCTGTGGTATTGCCTGGGTGTATAGTTCCCCTTGACCTGCAGGTAGCGCTGTTGCCCAGGTCTTGGGTCGAACCACAGGTGGCATTGCAGCGTGATTGAGTGTCCTCTCTCGGCAGCCATGCAGTGGGCGTGGTCTACCTGCTGTGCATGCCGGGAGAGGGTACATAAGGGGCAGGCGCCATTAGGCGGGGAGATTGGCCGGGGGATTCCAAGGGGGACCCCTGGTGGCAAGAGTCGCAACCTTTGGCCCTGCTGGCCAGGGGTGCGTTAAATTGGTCGAGAAGTCTCGGACACCTTCAACCCGAGGCCATAGTGTTCCAGGTAGGCCCAGTACCTTCAACTGGGTCTACAACCAAACCATCGGAGTCCCAGGGTACCCGAGGGAGGGTGGCGCACTCTGAAAGAGAGGAAACCAGGGGAGGACCTGTCCGGGGGATCGGTGAAGGAAGTCACTGTCTCAGGAGAGGCCTGGTTGCCTATCAGAGGGAAGGATTCCGTGAGTTGAACAATAGCTCCTGTGATGTGCCCCTTGGCACTTATGGTTTATAAAGTTGGGGGCGCTAGAGAGTTCTAGATTCGGGAACTAAAGGATTCTGTGGCAGAGGATCTCCTGAACTTGTCCTTGAAGGGGACGAAATCTAAAGTAACTGTTTGTGTTTCACTCTGGCTGCTAGAACTGTGAGAGGGATCTATCCGGGTGAGCAATACCCACTCAGGCTTGAGTGGAGAATAGAATAAATGGGAGCCGCGTGCCTGAACCTACTTCCCTACCCAACTCTATCTCTATCTTCAACTTTTTCCCACTGAGTTCCAAGCAAGAAAAATAAACTCGTTTGTTAGAGTTTAAACAGTCTGGACATTGGCCTTCTTTTAAGAGAAAGAGTAGACTTTTCCCTACACTCTAGGGACGAGAACCAATGGAGGGAGGTAACTCGCTGCAGGACCCAAAAATTGTATGAACACCACTCAACCTCTTATACCAGGAGGATACGGGCCAGTGGCATGGTGTGCCCTACTCTGCAAGTGGAGGTAAGCAGGAGAAAAAGGGTCTGTGTGCTACAGAAGTATTTTATTAATACCTGATAAGAAAGTTAAAAAATTCTCAATGTTGAGGGTGTTACTCGTTGGGGATTGTTTATGGGTTTTAGAGTCACAGTAAGTTTTATAGAGCAAAACTATTTTATAGTATTATAACCTCCCAGGATCCAGACAACTACACCACCAATTGTAGTATGCATGCAATCTGAGGTTCAATTAGGCTGGAGAACTGATCTGGATAAGCACATTCATTGCTCAAAGGGTTGTCCAGTGATCTGCTGCGCCAAGACTCAGCATCACATGTAAGAAAAGCTTCAATCAAACAATGGAAGGAGATTTAGCAGTCCTTTTTCTTTATATTTTTAACTTTTAAACTTCAGCTCGGAAGTATTAGGGACCTGGCAGTAAGCCCATTTTAAGAATGGCTGTTTTGAGACGAATAAAGACCTGTAAGGGCAGAAGAACCACCAAAGGACTTAGAGTGGTTCTAAAGGCTGACGATTTATTACCTTAAAGCATTCCCTGCATTAAAGTTGTTATAAAGCTTTGTTTTTGTTTTTTTTCTTTATAAACTAACAAACATGTCATACTTCCCTCCACTGTGCAGCTCGTTTTGCACAGAGTGGCCCCGATCCTCGTCTTCTGGGGTCCCCCGGCGGCTCATCCCCACATCTGATAACCCCCTAGGAGAAGCGCTCTCCCGGGGGGTTACCTTGCGGGCTCTCTCCCAAGTCTATCATTCGGCGTCCATAGCCGCTGAATGTATGACTCAGCCCTGCCCCCAGCGCCCGCGTCATTGGATTTGATTGACAGCAGTGGGAGCTAATGGCTGCGCTGCTATCAATCTATCCAATCAAGAGCCGAGAACCCCAGGCAGAGGAAGAGCACATCTCCACCGGGTGAAATTCCAGGGCTCAGGTAAGTAAAACGGGGAGGCTAGGGGGCCGGTGACTGCCAGAAGTTTTTTCACCTTAATGCATAGGATACATTAAGGTGAAAAAACACAAGGGTTTACAACCCCATTAAGGTTAAAATCCTCCAGTGTGCTGTGCCCCCCTATACTTACCCGAGCCCGATCTCAGTCCAGCAATGTGCACAAAAGCAGCAGCTCTCTTGAATCTCCTTATTGGCTCAGACACAGACAAACCATTGGCTCTCGCTGCTGTCAAGCACAGCCAATGCGGAGGGGGTGGGGCTAAGATGCACTCTGTGTGTCTTATGGACATAAAGAGACGGGTCAGGAGTGAGTGTACACGAGTGCCTCTTAATAGCAAGCGGCTTACTATGGCGGCACTTGGCAGTGGTCGGGAGGAGCCAGGAGCACTGACAGCGTGAGTATAACATGTTTGTTATATAAAAAATATATATATACTGAACGTTTATGTAGCGGGTCCTAAATTGAGGTTATGTTATGCCAAATTTAGGGGTGAATTGAGTGATAGTTGGCTCAAGTCTTTCAATTACAGGACTCTGCCTTGCTGCTGCTTCACCTGGCTTGCAGTTCCCCTAAGCAGTATGAGTGGCACTGTCACTTGTACTCGGGGTTGAACCGCAGGTGTTGGAGTGACGATTTGGTGTCCTCTCTCGGCAGCCGTGCGGTGGGCGGGGTCGGCCTGATGTGCATGCTGAGAGAGGATACAAAAGGGGCGGACACCATTGTTACGGGGAGATCCATAGAGATCCAGGGAGAGATCCGGGGTACCTGCGCATTCGGGAGCAGAGTGCGTGGCCCTCCAGGCTATGGGGCCACGTACACCTCAGTCCCAGGCACCTTTAGTCCTGGGACTGCAACTTCAGCCCTGGCCCCAGCACCTTTAGCTGGAGCCCGCTTTGGAAGGAGGAATCTCAGGGTGCTGCCTTGCGAGGAGACCCGTTCCTGGATGAGGAGGCTGGGGGAGGACCGTTCCGAAGGACTGGTGAGCCATCACAGTGAAGGAAGGGGCCCAGTAACTCTCCAGGGGGATGTCATCCATCCGGACCGGAACCCAGGGGCCTAACAATCTGGACCATTGGGAGGTTTGGGACGCTATAGATCCTGTGGCAGAGGATCTCTTAGAAGCATCTATTAGGGATCTAGATTGACTGTTCGAGCTGCACGCCGGCTGCTAGCACCATAGGTGGCTATCCGGGTGAGCTATACCCACTCGGGACCGAGTGGCGACGAAGCCTAAATGCTGTCTATCCTTTTAACACCTTTCTCTCTTCATGCAAAGAAAAATAAAGCTCTACGTTGGAGTGATATACTTGTGTGGACCTTGGAGTTATTTAGGGTATATAGATTCTGTCCTTGCACACTGAGGACAGAAACCAACTTTGAGGAGAACTCCGCTGCAAGACTCGTAGGTGAAACAAGTGTGCTTAACCTCTGAAAACCAGAGGGTACGGGCATGGTGGCACCTTATGCCTTTTCCTCTCATGAGCGAGCCAAATAGATCGGGAGGAAAGGGGTGAGGTCGCTACATTTACAATCACTGACCAATAGAAAGGAGGCAGGCCAGACCTGACTTTTTACAACAAAAGTCAGTACTTGCAATTTCTGGATCTATGTTCGGACATAAGGTTTTTACTAGCGATAACCTCTACTTTGTATTTTCTGATCTTTTTAAATTGACAGGGATTTCCATTAAAGCAAACTTGTAGTTTGCCCATTCAGAGAAAAGTAACAGAATTATGCCCCCATTGCAGATGCTTATTGTCTCTTTAATCCGCTTCCACCCCACTCACCCATTAGATTGGGAGGAAGAGGAAAGAGTCACATGCTACCCAGAAGTATCAGGTAATTATGGGGTTTTATTAGAGCACATGGGCAAATTAAGTATCCGCAGCGACGATGGGAAACTCAAACCCAATGCTGGAAACCTTACACCTATTTGCAAAGTTTCATTTAGTTGGATTTCTGTGTTCAATAAAACAAGTAACCATCTTTAGTGCAAATACCAATATGATTAATAAAAAAAATGTATCAAAACAAATGGAATATTTATCTTATTGTTTTTTTACACTTTTATAACTCCATCATCATTATTTTCAGTTACACAAGGACATCAAGACTTAAGGAATGGGGGGTGTGGCAGTAACAACATGGCGCCGTAAGATCAGCGCCTAGCAGGCAGGCTCCAAACCTCCTCCAGGAAATCAGAACAAGAAGTAAGATGTGAACGAGGATATGAAACAGAGGCTTTGAGGTACTGAACACCTGAATCTCTGAACTTCTGAAAAGAGAGATGGTCTTATCTCTCATTAGACCTAATTCAGATTAAATCTATCCAGGTAATAACCCTCCGTCCCTCTATTTTTCACCTTACCTGACCCTCCGGAGAGACACCTGAAGGGGGAGCGTTAAGAGGCAGAGATCTGAGGGAAAGCCGCTGAGATACTGCAAGCCGGGAGCCGGGTGAGTGTTAGACGCGCTGGATGTGGACGGAGTACGGAGACCTGAAGCGGGTCACGTCAGTATCCAGAAAGAACGAAGGACAACGCGAGACTCATCGAGACTACTACGGGATCCTCCAGGTGATCGTATGATCGTATGTCGGAATCCACACTCTGGCGTATTGGAGCGGCGGAGCAGTAGGTCCGGATCCGTTGTCGGGAAGTGACGCGAGTCGAGGTGAGCGGAGAGTGGATAGTAGGGAGATCTCGTACCTACAGCCGGAGGTATCCCCAAGGTGTCCCTATGAGAGCTCCTTCCAGGACAGGAGATCCGTGAGAGAGTCGGTGTCGTCCCGGGAAGTGAGGGGTAAGAAAAAAAAAAAACTTATCACTCTTCCTCTTGACTCCCCCCGCTCAGTGTAGGCTGTAATAAGAACAGGGAAGATTGAAGGACTGATGTAATACGAGGATATAGTTGCATCAAAAAATCTCTCTATAATAAAGGGAACAGCCCAGATATATAAGATATATAAGATAGATAGATGTAAATCATTGGATCTTGGACTTATTAGTCATATGAGAACTGTGAAGTTCCCTGCATTTATCTATACCTGGGTCGATAACTAAGGATTTTGTCCCTTGTCCACCTTTTTTTTTTTCATCTCCCATTTTTCCTTTTCCTTTGGTTTTTGGTATCAATTCTAACTGTTCCTAACCATTACTAACCACCCCTAACCATTCATGCTGAGAGAATGAGATTCTAAGACTGTGGGAACCCCCTGCCATTAGCCTGTTGAAACTGCAAATCTCCTGAATTTTCAGCTGTCGGATTGCTGTCGGATTGCTGTCGGATTGCTAGGAGTCTTATACTACCTTCACTCACAACCCAGTATGATGTGAACCGTACACCTATCTGCATATGCAAGGGCCTGTGTTTTTTTTTTTTTTTTGCTTTTTGTCCTTTTGCCTTTTTTTTTGGGCATGAAAATATGGAAAGAACTGAATCATTAAGAAATTAAGAAATTATATATATCAAGGGATTGAATTTTTTGTCTTATATTTATATTTATCATTTTTTTTTTTTCCCTCCCTTTTTTTTTGTTGTTGTTTATAAGTACTAAGTTATTACTGTGGTTGAGTTAGTTTTGGAACACTGGGATATGTATTAAGAAGGTGTTGAGACGCGACTAATGTATCAAAATCTGCATTAAGTATTAAGTTCAATTACTTTTGTGTTTCTTGCTAGCCGTAGGAAAGGGGGGGTGGGGCAGAAAGTGAAATAGTGAGACTACTTGAATCATCCGGTAATGAGCGGATATTAAGGGACTGAAAACGTATAAAGTTACAGTATATTACTTAAGTGAGAAACTACATTGAAGCAGAATTTAAACTCTCTAAATCTATAGAAATAAAGCTGAAGATTCCCCCAATTGGTGGTGCGGGAGGAGGAGGGATAGGGGTAGGATAGAGGTGGGGGGGGAAGAAGAAAAAGTAGATTATATTCAGCTTTGTGCTGGAGTTAAGATCCTCGGTCAAGGAGAAAATAGTAAAAAAGGGTGTCAAAGTAAATCAGGGGGAAGGAACCAGCCGGAGCACAATCAAGTCCTACTTGATTGTAGAAGGGTCTGATCAAATGTCGGAGAGTCCTAGAAATAGAGATTTAAACTCAGGAACACCAAAAAAAATATTGGTCACCCAGAGATGAATGAGGTGAAGGAAGGGTCCCCAGGGACCTCGGGGAAAAATAAAGGAAGTAAGGCCCAAGTCTCAGAAACCAAAAGTAAGAAAACCCCGGAAAAACATCAACAAACTGATACACCCCACGAAGATCTACAGGACCCTCCAACAAAGCAAGATATGACGGATATGATTGAAATGATATCACGTCTGGAGCGAACAATAAAAGGCGAAATGGGAGCTACGAGAAAGGATATTCAGAGTGTATTACATAGGGTAGAGGGAATAGAAGATCAGCTAGAAGAACATAAAAACGCTATAAAAGAACTTAGAGATAGGGCAGATATGGACTGGATAGAGATAAGGAACGCCCGATATAAATTAGAGGACCAGGAGAATCGGAGTAGGAGAAAAAATCTCCGGATAAGAGGACTTCCGGAAGAGGTTAAAGATACAGAATTGGAAGAGGTTCTACGAGGGATATTTAATAAAGCTCTAAAGAATGAAACAACGGCAGCAATGCAATTCGAGAGGGTACATAGAATACAAAGATCGTACAGCACTCAGAAAGACCTTCCAAGAGACATTATAATAAGATTTCATGAGTATGGTCAAAAAGACCTGGTCTCGCAAAGTACTAGAAACTCCTCCCCGATGGAATATAAGGGAATTAAACTATCTATTTTCTCAGACCTGGCTCCAGAGACTTTGGCGCGGAAAAGAGCATTGAAGCCTCTAACAAATTTCCTGCAGATAAATAATATACCCTATAGGTGGGGGTTCCCTGCATGCCTGGTGGTGAAAAAGGAGGGGGTATCAGCAACCGTTAGATTTCCAGAAGATATAAAAGAATTCTGTAAAAGACTGAATATAGAAGATATACAGGTAGAAAATTGGGAAAAGAGACCCCCAGTATGGAGAAAGTGGAAGGATCAGGACTGGAAACGAACTTAGTGTTAAGGAGATAAAGGGGTGGAGGAGGGAGGTAAATTGAACTGATAGAAGGGGAAGGAAGAGGGTGGGTGAAGGGTGTGGAGGGAGAGAGATGAAGGAAGATAAGGTGTAGAGATTAAAAGTATGATTCTGTATGATTCTGTATTCTCCTGAGAGGGAGGTTTGGAGAGGGAATGCCCGCCTGCGCTCTGGGGCCTTTCCAATTTTGGGTAGACCCCGGGGAGCGGGGGGACAGATGCGAAGCCCAGAGGCGGCTCCCACCTGGCAGATTGCCGGGGTGGGATCACGCCAAAGGACTCAAAACATTGATTTGCAATGTGAATGGGGGTGGGGGGTATATGTGGTCTCGGCTTTTCCTACTGACGCTGAAATATACCAGAGAGGAGGCTGTTCATCAAAAATTTATGAGGACTAGTTCTAAGGGGTTATGGTCTGAAGGTTTGTTGGAGGTAATAGATCTGTTAATGCCCCTTCGACCCGGCACATGTCTGTTGTATAACAATTGGGTCACAATGAAAGAAATTAATTATAGAAATGGAAACTCTGAAAATAGTTACATATAATGTGCGGGGATTAAATTGCCCAAATAAGCGATACCAGATCTTGCAAGAGATGAGGGGAGAATCGGCAAACATAGTGTTTCTTCAGGAAACACATTTAAAGTGGACATCAAAGACTAGATTGAATTCAAAAGAGTATCCTATATGGATACATAGTTATTCTTCTAATAAAAGGTCTAAGGGAACGGCGATTGGATTCGACAGGAATACATGCTTCACAGTGGATGCTGTGGAGTTAGATCCTGAGGGGCGATTTACTTTTGTCAAGGGCTCTTTGTTTAATATAAGGTTCACATTGGCAAATGTATACTGCCCGAATGTACGGCCCTCAGTGTATTTAAAGAAAATCTTGAATAGACTGGAGGTCTTTAAAGAGGGAAAGGTGATACTTGCCGGGGATTTTAATTTTGTTTTTGATCCTGTCTTAGACACACAACCTATATCATTGAGGTCCGCAGGTAAACACCTGAGATCTGTAAAATCTAAAATACATCAAATGCATTTAGTTGAGGCCTGGAGAATTACACATCCAAAAGAGAAGGACTATGCATATTATTCTCCAGTACATAGATCATACTCTAGAATTGATCATATTCTGATAGATCATCAGTTATTAGAAGGTCTAAGGAGGGTAGAAATAAAGACGGTAACGATCTCTGATCATGCGCCGGTCAAATTGACCCTTGCTTTAAGGGAAATCCCGGCGGGCCAGAGAGCGTGGAGACTTGATGAAACCCTGTTAAATAATAAGAAGATCTCGGAAGATCTAGAAAAGGACATGGTCTGCTTCTTCAAAGAGAATGATGTAGAAAATGTTGACCCACTGGTATTATGGGAAACACAAAAAGTATATATGAGAGGCAGATTGATAGAAGAGGGGATTAAGAGGAAAAAAAGAAGACAGGCCCAAAGACAGACCCTACTAGAAGGAATTAAGGACCTAGAACAAAAGCACAAAGTAAGTCAGGAAGGTCAAATCTTAATAACATTGACTGGGAAAAGAGAAAAATTAAAGGAGGTATTAGAAAAAGAAACTAAATGGGCATTTAATAATATGAGTAAGAAATTCTATGTTATGGGTAATAAACCAGGTAAATTACTTGTAAGGACAATTAAGCCTAGGAACACTCAAAATTTTATATCAAAGATGAAAAACAATAAAGGTGAGATGAGGCATTCCACGAAGGAGATTATAAATATCTTCCAGGATTATTATCAGGAATTATATAATGTAAACAAAGAACAGACCCCAATAGAATCTTATAACAGAAGTAGAAAAATTAAAGAGTACTTGAAAAAGATAACATTTCCGGAAATACCAGAAGAAAGTATTAGTAAATTGGAAACAGAAATATCGAGAGAGGAAATAACGCAAACAATTAAAAATATAAAGATGGGTAAGAGCCCTGGCCCAGATGGGTATACCTCCCTTTACTATAAAAGATATGTGGAGATTTTACTTCCGTTCTTCCAGAAGAAAATTAATTCCATAGGCGGAGGAAAGACATTACGTGAGGAAGCACTGGGGGCCCACATAGTTCTTGTAGAGAAGGAGGGGAAGGATCCCACAGTATGCTCCAGCTATCGACCTATATCCTTGATCAACGTGGACATCAAAATCTATGCAAAAATATTAGCGGAGAGATTGAAACCTCTAATGTCGGGATTAGTAGAGAAAGATCAGGCGGGGTTTGTTCCAGGGAGAGAAACAAGAGATTGCATACTTAGAACTGTCCTCCTGATTCAAAAAGTTAAAAAACATAGGACACCAACATTGTTTCTGTCAGTCGATGCCGAAAAGGCATTCGATAGGCTTGACTGGGATTATATGATATCTACTCTGAGGCATATTGGTTTGGGGCCAAGGATAGTCAGCTGGATAGCAGCACTGTACTCTAAACCCTCAGCTCAGGTACGGGTTAATGGAGCTCTTTCGGAGAGGTTCCCTTTGTTTAACGGGACCCGACAGGGATGCCCGTTATCACCCCTTCTTTTTGTTCTATCTTTAGAAGTATTTATGATAACGTTACGAGCCAATCAGGAGATAGAGGGGGTCAAGGTGGAAGGGAGGGAACATAAGGTCTCTGCGTTCGCTGACGACATGATGCTGTATATAACAAACCCAAGTCTATTAATTTTTAAATTTGAGATCTCCTCATAGATCTCATATTCCTTTATTATCTTGGGTAGTGATTGACTTGGGTTTGTTATATACAGCATCATGTCGTCAGCGAACGCAGAGACCTTATGTTCCCTCCCTTCCACCTTGAGAGAAGACTGAGATTATGGGTGTATCCTTAGGTGCATCGGAGCGGAGAGACCTTGTGGACCTTTACCCATTCAACTGGAAACAGAGGGGAATGAAATATCTAGGAATAGTCCTATCTAACAGGGAAAGAGACTTATATGAAGATAATTATATCCCGCTATTAAATAAAATAAAATTAGAATTAAAGAGATATCCAATAGAAAAACTTTCGTGGTGGGGTAGGATCAACACAGTAAAAATGATGATACTACTTAAAGCTCTGTATGTATTTCAAACTCTCCCGATTAAAATCCCTGATACATTCTTTAAAATATTGAGGAAAATAATAGGGAAGTTTATCTGGAAGGAAAAGAGACCCCGCATATCTACCGAAATCTTGACTAGTTCTAGATAGGATGGAGGATTAAACTTCCCTGACATGAAAAGATATTATGTGGCAGCTGTTTTAAGGAGGATATTAGATTGGGTCCAAGGAACCAAACAACAGGAGAAAAAGTGGGTAGAAGTAGAGGAGAGTCTGTGTAGGAAAAAACTAGGAAGGTTGATATGGATACCAAATCAATTTAGAGGCTTTACCCAAGAATTACCTTCAATAACTAAAGAAACTTTTAGAATTTGGGATAGAGTGTGTAAAGTAAAGAAATGGCAATGTAATAGCCCGCTGATGCCCCTCACGGGAACGGACTACTTCTCTCCGGGGAAAGAGGGTGGGGCGTTCTTGCGTTGGGCAGCGAGGGATACATTGCTTTTGAAGGATGTACTGAAGGGGAACACTCTATGTCCAATTCTGGAACTTCGAGAGAAATATGGATTAGAGAGGGGAGATAGCTGGAGATATATCCAAATTCAACACTTCACAAATCATTTACCTAGACCCCTCCGATCGAGAAGTGAGTTAAATGCCTGGGAAAAACTTACTGAAGTAGGAGGTACTGGAAGACAGGGAATATCAAACATATATGGGATTTTGACTCCCACAAGGGGACCTGATTTGTGTAGAGCTTTGAGTAGCTGGGAAGAGGAACTTAATCAAACCATAACCAAAGATAAGAAGAGACAGATTTTAGAATATGTCCACTCTACGTCAATAGAGGCAAATATAAAAGAGATGAATTATAAACTGTTGACTAAATGGTATTTTGTACCAATGAAAGTACATAGAATAAATAAGGAGGAGTCACCTTTATGTTGGAGGGAGTGTGGGGGGGAGGGAACTCATGCCCACATTTGGTGGCTATGCCCATTGATACAAGAATACTGGAAGGAAATATTAAAGTGGATAAAGAGAATAAGTGGACTGGAAGTAAAATTCGACCCTTGGTACTGTCTATTTCACAACACGGGGCTATCAAAGAATAAGTACAGGGAGACTCTGATCCCATATTTGTTAAATGGGGCAAAGGTGCTTATACCAAGGAAATGGAAGGAAAAGGAGGTCCCTACAATAGGTGAATGGAAGAAAGAAATAGACAGAATCAGTCTGATGGAGGAGTTGATGTCAAATCATAATGAGACGAGGAGAAAATGGGATAGGATCTGGGGGGGATGGAGGAAGTTCAGGGATTCAGAGGTGGTCGGGGAGGGAGTAGTGGATGGTGAGGGATAAAAATATACATCATTTTTTTGTTTTTTCACTATTAGGCTTGGAAGGCCAAGTCCTCTTAGGATATTATATTAATTAGGGCACTATAAAAGATTCAATTTTTTAAAATTTTTTTTTTTTTTTATATATTTTTTTTTTTTTACACAAATATGCTAGGGTTTAAATAGAAGATCTGTCTGTAGGCAGTCTATAGTGGCGGCCTTTTATTGGATAACACTTAGATTGTAAATGGGGAATAATTTATCCAACTTAATGAATACCTGTTAGGCACTTTTTAATATAATTATTTATTTATTTATTTATTTTTCCTTTCCTCACTATTAGGCTTTGAAGGCCAAGTCCTCTTAGGATATTAGATTAATTAGGGCACTATAAGAGATTCATTTTTTTTATTTTTATTTTTTATTTATTTTTATTTATTTATTTATTTTTATTTTTCCTTCACTATTAGGCTTGGAAGGCCAAGTCCTCGTAGGATATTATATTAATTAGGGCACTATAAGAGATTCAAAAATTTTTATTTTTTTTTATTTTTTTTTATTTACACAAATACACTAGGGTTTAAATAGAAGATCTGTTTGTAGGCAGTCTATAGTGGCTGCCTTTTATTGGATAACACTTAGATTGTAAATGGGGAATAATTGATTTAACTTAATGATACTTTTTAGGCCCTTTTTTTTTTTTTTTTCAGATACACTTGGGGTTAAACAGAAGATCTGTTGGAAGACAGTCTAAAGTGGCTGTCTCTTATTGGGATGCACTTAGATTGTAAATGGGGAATAATTTAATTCATTTAATGAATATAATTTAGGCACCCGCTTTAGTTGTTCTTTTTGTAGGATAGGGGTATATTTTAGTGGATAAATGTTGTGGGTAATGTTGGCACTTAAGTCACCTTCACTTTGTTGGGGTGGATCCCCTCTTCTCTTTTTCTTTCTTCTTTTTTTTTTCTTCCTTTTTTTTTTCTTCCCTCTCTCCCCCCTCTCTCTCTCTTTCTTTCTCTCTCTCTCTCTCTCTCTATCTTTCCCTACCTCTCGTTCTCTATGTACCTCCCCGTTGAGTCAACGACCAACTAAAATCGACTGATTATATAGGGGGACAATACAATATAGAAGGATTCTTTGGGACAGGTATCCTCTAGGATAGATTAGGTAAAGATAATGAGGTGTGAAAAAGCCGAGACCGAATAAGTGGGTTTTTAAATGTATGTATAAATTTTTTTTTTTTTTTTAATGCTATGGTACAATTTGTAAATGTTTATTATACTGTTGAAAAAAAAAAAAAAGACTTAAGGAACTACCTAGCGCGCTCACTAGCGCCTTGGTAGTTCACTGAGGACTACAAGCTGTCAGCTGAAAAGACTATTGGTACTTGTAGTTGTAGTTCATTCATTCACAGGAAACTGTGAATGAATGACGTGGCTGTGTGGGTGGAGCCTAACATTTATGCCTATGTTATATGCAAATTTTTTTCAATAAAGTCTTTATGGAATAAAATAAAATAAAAAGTCCACCACTGATAAGTCATACATCCTGCGTTATCATGGCGCCAGTGAGCTGGTTGCCATCACCATAGAAACAAATGATGCCATGTGTCGTAGAATTAGACCGTTGCTGGTTGTTATGGTGGTGGGAGCCAGCCCCGCATGCACTGCGCCAACTACAGATCCAAGGCAAACCGAGTCCCATGCTCGCAGCACCCCAGGGGAACCCAGATGACACCCCGGTTGAGAAACTCTGAGCTAGAGATCTGCTTTGATAGCACTATTGATAGATGGAGCATCTATAATAGGGTGACCAGACATCCCCGGTTTCCAGGGACAGTCCCCGGATTGAGGACACTGTCCCCGAACCAAATCTGTCCCCGGTTTTGTCCCCGGATTGGATTTGAACAGGGGATGGGGCAATTTTAAAGACAATCAGTGCAGGATTAAAAAAAAATAAAATCTGAATTACACACCCCTGCTCCACCGCACCTACTAGCTTAGGGGGTGTATTTTTATTTTTTCCAATATCTGTGCCCCTTTCTGCTGATCATATGCTGGTCAGAGCGGAGGGACCATTTCTTCAGTTTCGGGCGCATGCCCATTCAGCTCCGCTTGCATGTTCTTCTGCCTGGGTTCAAGTCCCGGCCAGCCGCCTGCCTATTTATCTCCTTGCCTTCCCTGGCGGAGTGATCTTCCTCCACTCCCCACCCAGTAGTAGCCGGGGGCCCGGAGAGTAAGACTTGACAGGCTGTGAGGCGGGCAGGGGGCGGCGACGGGCAGAGAGAGGCAGCTGAGCTCAGATGACGGTGTCCAGCAGGAGGAACAGAGGGGAAGCGCATTTGATCGTGGGGCTGCCAGTGCCTTCAAGGCTTTAACACAGGTGTGCTTTGGGGTGTCTGTGAATAGACTACATTGCACTTTGTCTGTCTCTCTGGCATCATGGATGGTATCATTTTTCACAGGCAGCAGGCACTTACTGGTCATAAACTAACAAAATCAGCACCCAGCAGCCATGTTATGTGACACACTGTGGCAGAGCCAGCCAGAACCATCATAGAATGCCTGCTGCCTGTGAGTTATCATAATGCTGATGATCTTAACCAGTTGCTGATCGCCTGATATCAGATTTAATGCTACAGGGCGGTCGCACTGCGCAGGATCACGTATATACGTGATTCTGCATTTCTGGGTATGGGAGCCAATCAGCGGCTCCAGTGGACTCGATATCCACTGATACCTGCTGATCTTTATGTACAAAGGCAGAACTGGTTCCCACAAAGTGTCCGATTTGTCCGCCGCAATATCGCAGTCCAGCTATGAGTCGCTGATTGCTGCCATTACTAGTAAAAAGGAAAAAAAATGTCCCCGGATTTCATTTAAAAAATCTGGTCACCTTTCATTAGAGTACCCCTTACATCAGATGTCACCATCATATTCCCTCATTACATTAGGTGTCACCAGCAGTGTCCCCCTGTACATCATGAGACGTCACCATTGAAGCACCCCCTTACATCAGATGTTCTCATAAGAGCATCCCCCTTTCATCAGGTGTCACCATTAGAGCACCCCCTTAAATCAGGTGTCACCATTAGAGCACCCCCTTAAATCAGGTGTCACCATTAGAGCACCCCCTTACAGCAGATGTTACCATTAGAGCACCCCCTTATCAGATGTTATCATTAGAGCACCCCCTCTTACATCAGATGTTACCATTAGAGCACCCCCTTACATCAGATGTCACCATTAGAGCACCCCCTTACATCAGAGGTCACCATCATATTCCCTTATTACATTAGGTGTCACCAGCAGTATCCCCCCGTACATCATCAGACGTCATCATTAGAGCACCCCCTTACATCAGATGTCACCATCATATTCCCTCATTACATTAGGTGTCACCAGCAGTATCCCCCCGTACATCATCAGACGTCACCATTAGAGCACCCCCTTACATCAGATGTTCTCATGAAAGCCATTAGATTAGAGCACCCCCTTACATCAGATGTCACCATTAGAGCATCCCCCTTACATCATATGTTCTCATTAGAGCATCCCCTTACATCAGGTGTCACCATTAGAGCATCCCCCTTACATCAGGTGTCACCATTAGAGCACTCCCCTTACATGAGATGTTCTCATTAGAGCATCCCCTTACATCAGGTGTCACCATTAGAGCATCCCCCTTACATCTGGTGTCACCATTAGGGCACCCCCTTACATCAGGTGTCACCATTAGAGCATCCCCTTACATCAGATGTTCTCATTTGAGCATCCCCTTACATCAGGTGTCACCATTAGAGCACCCTCTTAAATCAGGTGTCACCATTAGAGCACCCCCTTAAATCACGTGTCACCATTAGAGCATCCCCTTACATCAGATGTTCTCATTAGAGCATCCCCCTTACATCAAGTGAGACCATTAGAGCACCCCCTTACATCAGATGTCACCATTAGAGCACCCCCTTACATCAGATGTCACCATTAGAGCACCCCCTTACATCAGACGTTACCATTAGAGTACCCCCCCTTCATGAGCTGTCAACATTATGTTTTTTTTTTGTTTTAAATCTTTTGCTTTTAAAGGTAAATGAGAGATTTGGTGTCTTTTTGATCTCTCCATAAGGAGGACCTGTCATCCTTATTTCTATTACAAGGGCTGTTTACATTCCTTGTCATAAGAATAAAAGGGATCAAAAAAATAAAAGGACAGTGTAAAAATAAAAAAATAAAAGGACAGTGTAAAAATGAAAAAATAAAAAGGACAGTGTAAAAATAAAAAAATAAAAGGACAGTGTAAAAATGAAAAAATAAAAAGGACAGTGTAAAAATAAAAAAATAAAAGGACAGTGTAAAAATGAAAAAAATAAATAGGACAGTGTAAAAATAAAAAAATAGAAAGTAAAAAGGAAAAAAATGAGCCCCATCCCTCTGTGCTCGTGTGCAGAAGTGAACGCATACATAAGTCCCACAAGCATATATAAAGGGTGTTCAAACCACGCATGTGAGGTATCGCCGCGATCGTTAAAGCAAGAGCAATAATTCTATCCCTCCTCTCTGTAATGCTAAACAGGTAACCTGTAAACATTTTTAAATTATCGCCTATGGATATTTATAAGTACCGCAGTTTGTCACCATTCCACGAGTATGCATAACTTTCAAGCATGACATGTTAGATATCTATTTACTTGGCGTAAAATCATTTTTGACATGGAGTTCCCTTTAAAAATTATAGCAGAATCCTGGATAAGTGGCATGGATATTAAGGGAAGCCCACTTTTTTTTTTTGCAGTACAGTAGTCCAGTAATTAGGGGGTTAAAGCAAAAGGTGAGGAGGTACTACAACACCCCCTCACCACCTGTCAAATGCTCTATAAAGAGCGATCTGAATGTGGATCACTCTTTAGAGAGCAATGCTAGTGTAAACGAGGTCTAAGGCCTCGTTCATAGGGGCATATCGATTCATACAGCCTGTGTGAGGGCCATCTTTACTGGCCTGGAGAGGCACAGATGTTCCATGTATCCCTGTGCAGGTAGCCCCAATAATGTCAACTGGGATATATCTGGGCGGGATTGATTTATTCAGTCCTGCCCATAATTAGTGCTGAGCAGAAGATCTGCATAGTCGGAATAACTACAAAAAGGGTGTCCACCTACTTCCTGTGCTGTTCCACAGGACAGGAAGAAAGCCTAAAATGAAGATATATGTGGATCTGCAGACATGCCAGCAACATACTGTAGGTATTGCCTATACTTATATTTTCAAATTTCATTCATTTTATTTATATATAAAGCTGGAATTCAGCTTTAATGAAGAAACAGACCCACAACATGTCATGGTCAGCAGAGAAAAAATACTGGGATAAGCCTCCAGGAAAACAAACCACCAAAGGAACCTTGACCAAAACCAGATCCACAAGAGAATACCAATTGGCCTACACTGGAAGGCTAAAGCCTTGCGCTCCCAACCCTTAATAATCAGGTAAGGAAAATTCCATGATAAGAAGAAACTTGCCTGGCCAGTCTACCAATCTCACTAAATGAGATATCAAAAGACATTTAGAATTATCACAGCCCAATAGCCCATATGGATTGTGAAGTGACCCTTGAGACCAGTAAAGAACTCAATCCCAAAATCCCAAAAAGTGACCCTGACCAAAAGTGGTACCGCTCTGAAGGAGAGGAAACCAGGGGAGGACCTGTCCAGGGGGTCGGTGAAGGAAGTCACTGTCTCAGGAGAGGCCTGGTTGCCTGTCAGAGGGAAGGATTCTGTGATCTGTGAAACAGCCCTGTAAAGCGCCCCATTGGCATCTATGGTCTCAAAAGTTACAGGTGCTAAGGACTTCTGGATTTAAGAACCAAAAGATTCTGTGGCAGAGGATCTTCTGAACAGTCCCCGGGAGGGATAAAAGCTAAAGTAAACATTCGTGCTTCACTTCGGCTGCTAGAACCGTGAGAGGGATCTATCCAGGTGAGCAAAACCCACTCATGCTTGAGTGGCGATGAGGGTAAATAAGTGCCGCGTGCCTGAACCTACCTCCCTACCCAACTCTATCTCTATCTTCAACTTTTCCTACTAAGTTACTGGCAAAGAAAAATAAACTCGTCTGTTGGAATTTAACACTGTCTGGACATTGGCCTTCTTTAAGAGAGAGAATAGACTTTTCCCTACACTCTAGGGACGAGAACCAACGGAAGGAGGCAACTCGCTGCAGGACCCAAAAACTGTTAACACTGCTCACCCTCTACACAAGATGGAGGTTACTGGACATGTAAGCAGGACAGGGATCTGTGTGCTACATATATGTCTAATGAAGCGTTCACAGCTATTGATCGAGTGACAGGAACTATACTACTAAGAACATTCCCCTGATTAAGAACAGAACAAAGGGAGGTACAGTACCTGATAAATCTTCCTCAAGAGGCTGTGGATCAGCCACGGAAGAATGACCTATCTCTGGGTGATCAGTAACTAAAAAGGTCTCCATGGATGCACTCTATACCCAACAGGGGGTACCTGCAACAAGATCCCAACATGTTCTACTTGCTGACAATCCAGGGGGCACAGAGCCATCTAGAGTTGATTTCTGCTTGCTACGTAGGAGATGTGAAGTATCCTGGTGTGCAACCCTCCCCCTTTGGTGCAGAAACAACCAATGGAGGAAAGCTAAATGCCAAGGCATTGTTTTAAAGAAACTCAGTGCAGTTGAGGGTAGTACTTTTAGGGTTTTCGAACACAGGGACCTGACTGCTTGTCACAGGGAGGACTCCTACACCTTCCCAGGATGCAAAGGTACTGCACCATCTAGGTGATATCCAACAAAGTCCAACCTGAGAAGCCAACTCAAGGTGAGGCCCCCTGATGAAGAGGAAACCATCTGTTCTGGAGAGCCAGACTGAAGGCTTAAGAATGGGGACACCCCAGGAATAGAGGTCTCCCTGAGGTGAGAGGAAGAGACCACCACACTCTTGAAGAGACTGATGGGTCATGCCAGGGACTACCTGGTTCATAGAGACAATGTGGGAAGGAGAGATGATACTGAGGGGGGTTCTCTCTGATTGGAGAAATAGGTAAACTTCCTGACTGTTAAGAAAGAGCCCAGTGGCACACAGGGTGTAGAGCTTTTTACCAAAGGTTTGAGCTTAACAGATTTGCCTGAAAGGGAGCAACCAAAAACAGACACCTGTAAGGTCCTATCTGGTCAAATCTTGCAGGCATTATGCCCTTCCAAGGAAGGCTAAGTGCAAGGGTCCAAAAAGCTAAATCTCCTTAGGGGAGGTCAGATGAGCATCCCACAATTTTGACACAAGGAAAAACAGTAGTAGTAGTAGGTGCCACTAAAGGATGTTGCGGGGTACTGTGTAATAAAGAATGTTTAATAGACATGTGCACACTGAAATCTGCCATTGAAGGCTTATGGCGCCTGTCGAATGTTCTAAGAAGATTTGACGGAGCAGCTAAACTGTACGACGCCGCAATCGTACATTTCCGGTCGAATGTTCCGCCTACAAGCTATAGAAGAATTCTAATGTTGTATGACACTAGTAATAATTATATTTATAAATTATTATTACTACATTAGTGAACCAACATTCGAATTCTTCTATAGCCTATGGGCTGAGCATTTGACCGGAAATGTACGATAGCGGCGTTGTACATGTTGTGTTACACTATGTGATTATTCTTGCTCTGTGTCTTTAAGATCTGTCCCCGTTTTTCTAGCTGAACTCCCTCTCTCACCGTAGTTCTTTATATATCTCCTCCACTTCCTGATTCTGGTCATTACTCCTGTATATCTTCCATGCTAAACATCTTACATGTAGCTTACAACTGCAACGTTTTTCTACCTATGAATATCCATCATTAAACGGAACATTCGAAAGGATTCATCGTCTGTCGTCCTAACTGTGAGTTTATTCATTGAGTTAAACTGCCTGTATCGATGCAAGGGATGAATATCAAACCAGCTTGAGTAAGGCCTACTTAAACCTGGAGATGAACTTTATCGCTTTGTAGTTGAGACAGAACAGTAGAAAAACGGAGTTTCACAGCCTAATTACAAGATTTCTGCATGTCAGTACTGAAACAGACAAGATTTACTGCCCTCATAGCAAGACAGAAGGGACAGAGCAGCACATGGCCGCCTTATAGCCTGAGACAATCTGCATAGTGTCATATTTCAGCACACAGATCCTGCCTGCTTTCACAGTCAGTCTGCTATCATGAGTGACCAAGCTTCTGCATGTGAACTCACATCTCCTTCCTCACAAGTTCCTGAAGAAACTGAGTTACCCAAACGCTCAGTTAAACCCACTTGGAAAGTAATGGAGAATTATGAAGCTTCAAGGACTGAATTGTCAAATAGCTTGGAATTAGTCTGGGAGAAAATCCTTGCTGAAGCCAATACAGTGTCTGTTGAACGTGAACTACTGACACTAGAGGGCGCCATTAAACAACTTTCTGCCTCATATGAGCTTTATCAGCTTACCAGCAGCAAATTCACTAATGTCTTGCAAAACATGAATACAGAAAGTGCGATGACACAATTAAAGCGCGTCAATGCTCTCAATATTGAAAGAGACAGTTTTATCCAGCAAACCAGATTAAAGGCAGAAGCAAAAATAAAGCTGTTACAGGACACTGCATCTCACAGATCTGTTTCCACCAGACGTTCTAAAAACTCGTCAAGATCCCATAGTTCAAGATACTCAACACTCAGTGAGCGACTTATTAATGCCCGCGCTGAAGTGGAAGCCAGCAAAGTGCAGGTGGCATATGCAGAAAAAAGAGCAGAGTTGGAAGCGCAGTCAGCACGTCAAAGAGCAGAGTTGGAAGCTCAGAGGGCAGAGTCGGAAGCGCAGTCAGCACGACAAAGAGCAACAATGGAAACCTTAAATGAACAGTGTAAACATGACGCAGCTATGGCAAAGCTAAGGGTCCTACAGCAAGCTATCAGTGCAGACGAAGGTGCAAGTGAGAAAGACAGCATTAACCTAAACATAGCAGATATGGAAGACCCCCTCAAACGCACTAAAGACTATGTCCTAAGCCACTGCAGTGCACACTCCATTGTCTCCAATGCTCCCGGCTACATAGAGACTCCTTCACAGCTTCAAGTTAAAGAGGTTCCAGCAACTTCCTGCACTCAAAATCACTCCACTGCATTTTCTACCTGCCTACCTTGCCTGCCTTCATACGTCACAGAGCATCAGCGCAAGCTTCAAGCAAGTCATCAATCTCCAGTCATCGGTACAGCCTTGAATCAACGTACCATTGGAACAACTGACTTCAAGCAAGCAACTCACCTGGATGCATCTGCTGCACCATATTTCCCTGTGTCCTTTAACAACAATGTCAAAGATAACGCAATCAGCACCATACAGCCAACAGCATCTCACATAAAGGCGGAGACAACTGAGACAGAAGAGTTTGTGAGGTACATGCTTCGCAGAGAGCTCACAAAGACTGGTCTTACAAGTTTTGATGACCAACCTGAGAACTACAGAAGTTGGAAATGTGCCTTCAGAACTACAATCAGCAATATTGGCATTACAGCTGATCAAGAATTGGATCTGCTGATCAAATGGCTTGGTCCTCTATCTGCTGCACGTGTTAAGCCATTAAGATCGGTTTTCATGGACAATCCTACTGCAGGCCTCACAGCTGCATGGGAGCGACTAGAGCAAAGTTATGGCAGTCCAGAAGCTATAGAAAATGCTTTGTTCATGCGTCTGGAAACATTCCCAAAGATATCCGGTAAGGACAACAAGAAGTTCCAGAGACTGAGTGACCTTCTCCTTGAGCTTCAGCTAGCCAAGACAGACCCAAAACTACCTGGACTCAGTTACCTTGACACTCCAAGAGGGGTAAACCCAATTGTCTCCAAGCTCCCGCATGGTTTGCAAGAGAAATGGACTGCACTAGGGTCATCATACAAAAAAGAGAACAAGGTTTCCTTCCCTCCATTCTCTTTCTTCTGTGAATTCATCAGGGAAATTGCAGAGACCAAGAACGATCCAAGTTTTTCCTACGGTGAGTACAGTCTCTTCTCACCCTTTCCTAAGAGTACCAGTCTTCAGGGCAACTACAGAAACCATAGAGGCCCAGTGTCCGTGAAAAAGACTGACATCCTTCCCACTCCTACCACAGTTCTGGCCACGAACAAACAGAGTAGGAAGATTGAAAACCCTAACAGAGAGTGTCCCATACACAAGAAGCCACACCCCCTCAATAAATGTATCGGCTTTAGGAAAAAGCCTCTGGAAGAGCGCAAGGAGCTTTTAAAGACATTTAGGGTATGTTTCAGGTGCTGTGCTTCTACAGAACATTTTGCAGGGGACTGTAATGTGTCCATCAAGTGCATAGAGTGTGGCTCTGAAGAACATGTGCAAGCCCTCCATCCTCTTGAGCCCAGCTCTGCACAACCTGCCAACACTCCTCCCAGGTTAACGCATGGCGGGGAGAATACAGACCAAGTGCCTAATTCTACCATAATTTCTTCATCCTGCACTGAAGTTTGTGGAGAAGACCGCTGTGGTAAGAGCTGTGCTAAGATATGCTTGGTGAACATATACCACAAGGATCAACCAGAAAAGTCTCTAAAGGCATATGCTATCTTAGACGATCAGAGCAATCGATCACTTGCAAAATCGGAATTGTTCAATCTATTTGAAATAAAAGGCGAAGCTCATCCTTACACCTTGGGTACCTGTAGTGGAACTATAGAGGTTTCTGGAAGAAGGGCTCATGGACTCATGGTATCTTCTCTCAAAGGTAACTTGCAATTACCCTTACCTACACTTGTTGAGTGCAATCAGATACCTGCCAACAGGGAAGAAATCCCTACTCCAGCTGCTGCTTTCCATCACCCTCACCTCAAGGTAATAGCAAATGAGATACCGCCGCTTGACAAAGATGCTCAGATCCTTCTCCTGTTAGGAAGAGACATTCTAAGAGTTCACAAGGTACACAGACAAGTCTGTGGACCCCCAGATGCCCCATTTGCCCAGCGCACGGATCTAGGATGGGTCATCATAGGCAATGTCTGCATAGGCAAAATGAAAAGACCTACCAACATTTCGTCATTCAAGACAAATGTTCTGCCAAATGGCCGAAACACTTACTTTGAGCCATGCCCACATCACTACTGGGTGAAAGAGAAGATAGCCAGCCACAAATGGCAACATGGTATCTCAGGTGACACAAGCCCTTTCTCCTGCCATGATGGCGACTTCGGGTCTACAGTGTTCAATGCAACCAGTGAAGATGACATACTGGCTCCTTCAATGGAAGACAAAGAATTCATCAAGGTAATGGACAATGAGTTCTTTCAAGATGACTCCAATAACTGGGTAGCACCCCTACCCTTTCGTCTCCCAAGAGAGAGATTGCCCAACAACTTACAGCAGGCCATCAGTAGATTCTCCTCCTTAAAGCGAAACTTAAGCAGGAAACCAGAGATGCAAAAGCACTTTGTGGACTTTATGCAAAATGTATTTGACAGAGATCATGCAGAGCCTGCTCCCCCACTAAAGGAGGGAGAAGAATGCTGGTACCTTCCATCCTTTGGCGTGTATCACCCACGCAAACCAGACCAAATCAGAGTTGTCTTTGATTTCAGTGCTCAGCACGGAGGTGTTTCTCTTAACAACATGCTCCTTACGGGACCCAACTTGAACAACAGTCTAACAGGAGTCTTGATTCGTTTCAGACAAGAGCCTGTAGCAGTAATGGCCGACATTCAACAGATGTTTCACTGCTTCATCGTCAGAGAAGACAACAGAAACTACCTCAGGTTTCTATGGCACAAGGACAATGACCTCAACAAGGAAGTTATAGATTATCGCATGAAGGTACATGTCTTCGGTAACAGTCCTTCCCCAGCAGTGGCAACTTATGGGCTAAGGAGAACAGCTCAAACTGGAGAAGTTGAATATGGATCTGATGCCCGTCAATTTGCTGAAAGAAACTTCTATGTTGATGACGCACTTAAGTCCTTTCCAACTGCTAAAGAAGCAATTGATCTTCTCACCAGAACAAAGGAGATGCTGTCTGTAGCAAACCTTAGACTGCACAAGATTATATCCAACAGCCAGGGACTTATGAATGCCTTTCACTCTGAGGACTATGCCACTAGTCTAAAAAACCTTGACTTAGGTACAGATGTGCCTCCTGTACAGCGAAGTCTGGGTTTGTTGTGGAACATCAAGCAAGACAAATTCACCTTCCAAGTGTCAACTTGTGACAAACCCTTCACTAAGAGAGGAGTCCTGTCCGTGGTGAATAGCATCTATTACCCACTGGGTTTCCTTGCTCCAGTTACCATTCAAGGTAAGATTTTACTAAGACAGTTGTCTACTGAGAACATAGACTGGGATACTCCCTTGTCTAGTGAGAATCAACACAAGTGGGAAAGGTGGAGATATTCTTTGAAGTCACTAGAAAAACTTCAGATTTCCCGTTGCTATGTTCCAGGATCCACTTCAACCGTTAACCGGAGAGAGATTCATATTTTCTCTGATGCATCAGTTGAAGCTATTGCTGCAGTAGCCTATTTGAAGACCTCTGAACTGAATGGAGAATCACACTGTAGTTTTGTCTTAGGCAAGGCAAAACTCACTCCCAAGCCTGCACATACCATACCAAGACTTGAACTTTGTGCAGCCGTGCTAGCAGTAGAAATTGCCGAGGTCATACGAAGTGAAATGGACACTAGAATTGATTCTTTCACCTTCTATACAGACAGTAAGGTAGTACTTGGTTACATAAAAACCAAACAAAACAATTTTATGTGTACGTCAGCAACAGGGTTGAACGTATCAAGAGATTCTCTCTACCAAGTCAATGGCATCACGTTCCCACTGAACTCAACCCAGCTGACTGTGGGACCAGAGCCGTGTCACCTGCTGCTCTTCAGGACAGCTTATGGCTGTCACCTCCAAGGTTTCTGTGTGAGGACTCTTACTTACTCCCTATTGACACCACCTATGGGCTAGTAAACCCTGAAGATGATAAGGAAATAAGAACATCTCACTACACACTTCTGTAAGTACAAAACAGAAGCTGCGGTCACATCATTACAGGCATCAATGGAAGCAGGTGCAGCATCTAACCAATGTGTTCTGGCATCGCTGGAAGAAAAAGTATCTTCATCACCTTCAAGGTCGTAACAAATGGCAAGCATCTAAGCCGAATCTTAAGGTTGGAGACCTCATCCTTCTAAAAGACAAGGAAGTTTGTCGGAATGAGTGGCCTATGGGTCTTATTACTAAAGTTATGCCCAGCGACGATAACAAAGTCCGGAAGGTAGAAGTCAAGGTAACCAAGGGAGGATCGACACGAACCTTTAGTCGACCAATTACAGAGTTAGTACTCCTTTTGCCAGGTGAGTGACTTGTGCAAGGACTAGCCATGCTGTTGGCACGGCGGGGAGTACATTGCTGCCATCTACAGGTTCTACTCAGAACTTTGGAATTATTTGAAGACATCATACTGTGACTTTATGTTCTTCATCCTGTTGAACTTACATTTATTATTTGCTTGTTGCATGTTTTTCATTACAGGTTCCAGGACATTCGTCAGTATTGGACTTTTTGAAAATATATATTTTAGTTTAAGGTTATGAAATCTAAAGATTTCAGACGGGGAGTGTTGTGTTACACTATGTGATTATTTTTGCTCTGTGTCTTTAAGATCTGTCCCCGTTTTTCTAGCTGAACTCTCTCTCTCACCGTAGTTCTTTATATATCTCCTCCACTTCCTGATTCTGGTCATTACTCCTGTATATCTTCCATGCTAAACATCTTACATGTGGCTTACAACTGCAACGTTTTTCTACCTATGAATATCCATCATTAAACGGAACATTCGAAAGGATTCATCGTCTGTCGTCCTAACTGTGAGTTTATTCATTGAGTTAAACTGCCTGTATCGATGCAAGGGATGAATATCAAACCAGCTTGAGTAAGGCCTACTTAAACCTGGAGATGAACTTTATCGCTTTGTAGTTGAGACAGAACAGTACAGTTTAGCTGCTTGTCGAATCTTCTTAGAACTTTCGACAGACACCATAAGCCTTCCATGACAGATTTGACATTTGTATGTTTTTCGCTGCTTCGTCGAATCTTCGTTGTTCATGTCGAATGGTCTACCCCAACACTGTCTCTATAATGTTGAATCTTTTCTTTCTATGTCGAATCTTTCCTCTCTATGTAGAATATTCTTGGACTAATAGAGTTAGGCCCAGTTCACACTTGTGCGAGTTCATAACGAATGCGATGCGTCAAAAACACTTTGAATTCGCATGTCATCCCTAAAGTCATTGTTTTCAATGACGGTCGTTCACATACATGCATTGCGATTCCTCTACAAATGCGATAAAAAAAAGGGTCTTGTCCGACTTTACTGCGTTGCGTTGCAAATTCAGTCTCCATAGACATCAATGTAAATCGTTCTGGAATCGCAATGATGGTTCACATATGTGTGCATTACATCACGCGATTCTCCACAAAATCCAGGAAGTACACAGAAAGTTAACACTTTTTTTTTTTTGCACTATGATTCCATTGGCTAGAACATTAATCACAGCTATGTCCCACTCCTGAAATTTCTCGATAAAATCGCAGTAAAATCGTGGTAAATTTGCAGTAAAATTCGCACCTCAGAATGAACAAAAAACAGAACAAAATCACAGCGCATCAGTGTGAACCGGGCCTTAAGGTCAGGCACATTAGACCACAGGTTCGATAGACACAGATCGCTATTGTCAGCGTCATGTCGAATCTCCTATCTATGTTGAACTGTTGTAGCAACGAAAACAAAAATAAAGCATTTTTTTATGTCGGATTTTTTTGATTTCGGATTCTGCGCGTTCGTTTTCGTTTGTTAAAACGATAAAGAAAATACCCGAAATTCGGACGAAAATGCATTCGGACGAAAACGAATGCACATGTCTAATGTTTAACAGAATCCAAGGACAGAGGAACTTCTGAGGAAGGGAGTGAGTGGTCAGATGAGATACAATTTCAAAGTCCCAAAATATGGACAGGAAAAAGGGGTCCCAGGATTCAGGAATTCAGAGAAAAGTTCTCTGGCTGGTGCGGCAGCACAAGGGACATAGTGAGGAGCAACTGAAGGAGGTGCTAAGGATAGGAGGTTAGCCTGGGAGGTAAAAGGTTGGTCCTCTGCACCCAAATACTGGACAGGCAAGTACCAAAGGACATGTTCAGGTGCAACGTCAGCCCCCCGCTTGTAAAATGCAGGAGATTTATCAGATGGGTTGGCTGACCTCCGGCTTTGAGCCCTATGAGGCTGAGCTAAGTGAGAGTCAGGATCGGAAGACTGGCGAGTACCCACTGCTTAAGTAGATATAGAATGGTGGGATTCCTCTAGCCCCCGCAGACCTTCTGTGTTGAGGCAAAGGTTAAGCAAGTCCAATGCTATTTGGTTGCAGCATCAGTGTCCCAACCATGCATGAGATTGCTATGCACATCTGTATGAACATCAGTCCCTTGCAAGAAACCAGTTTAGATTCTTATACTGAGCCGTCACAATTAAAGCACAAAGCTCCAGACGTGTCCCATCTGCTCCAGGAAACAGGGCCTACTCCAGCATTGGATCCACCCATTCTGACATAGCTTGACAAATTAAAGGCACTGTTGGTACTGGTGAGAGGGCAAGACCAGTCAAATGAAACTGGGATTTAAGGAGGGTCTCTAGTTGCCTTTCGGTGGAACCCTAAAAAGGTGGGTGCACCCTGAACCAGTCTATTGGTATTCTTGTTAAGGCGGGTCACTGGTGTATCTATGGTGTCCACCAGGACATTTTTAGGAATTCACCATTCACCCAATGGATAGGCACACTTTCACTTATCTTTCTCCTCCGCACCAACAGCCCGAGAGCAGCTCAGCGCTGCTCAGAGTTCATTAGACGCTCATTCTCTTTATTCCTATTTTTTTTTTTATTACACAAATACCATCCAAGAAATCACTGACATAGACAGCATGTTTCAAGACTAGTAACAGATTTCCTATCTAGAAGTAAAAGTCCCACTTGAAACTAATGTTTTCTATAGCGACTGTTTGCCCAAAGCAATTAAATGTACAGAGATCAATTTGTTGTGTCCTCCCAAAGCCTTTATTGTTTATCAGTCTTTTCTGAAACAAGTACAATGTAGGATATGTTTTGTGTTTAGTAAATAACTATTTTGTCTACAGAACTGAGCATTTTATAATGAAGCACAAGAGAACATTTGAAGCATTAATAAAGTCAAAACTTTTTTCTCTTTTATTGATAGAGTAGGGAAGAGTTAAAACAACTAAAACAGACCAGCATTGGTCTGAGCACTCACACTTCCACCTCTCTGGCACTAGCAGTTCCTCATGTCTGTGGTAATGATGGGCTCAGGCGTGTTCAGATCGTACCTGCCAGAAATCCGTCACTGCACACCGCCAATCATAGGCATGTGGGAAATGCCTCACTGCCTATGATTGGCGGTGTGCAGTGAGGGCTTCCTGGCGGGTACAATTCCAACACGCCTGAGCCCATCCCTAATCTGAGGACATCACTGAGCCCTATGTGTAATCTGCTGTAGACCCTTTAAGATTAAGTCCCCATCATCCCCTACTGTACATACCATCTGAAAGATAAAATCAGGAAGACTGGAAATAACCACATCCAACCAGTAAGAGAGAGAAAGCACAGAGACAAATTATTTATACAACATTGCATCATCAGCCTCTCCTCTATAGCTCTGATAGTGTCATATTACAGGTACTGTTGTTTAATTATTACAGGTTTGTTTTGGGTTTAGGGTCCTTTCACACTGATGCATTTTTCCTGTGTTCTTACCTTGGAAGAAAAACGCAATGCAAATGTATTCTTTTAAACCCTTTGAGACTCTTCACACCACTGGGTGCGTTGCGTTTTAAAAAGTCCTGCATGCTGCATCTTTGGTGCAGTTTTCAAAACTGCGCCAAAAAAGCAACTCCCCATTGAATTGAATAGAAAACGCTGCAAAAAATGTATCAAAAATGCACCGCGTTTGCATTTTTGGAGCGTTTTGTTTAGATACATGTCCATTTTTCATAGATGTAGGCAACCAGAAAACGCACTGGAAACGCATCCGATTTTTTTTTTTTGCCACAGAGCATTGTGAACATAGGCTTAGACTGCACACAGAGTTTAAAAAGAGCTCAGACTGATGTTAGGAGGTGGGGTTTTGAGACTGACTACTAAAGAGATACTGAAAGGATCAGAAAAAAATAATAAAAAAGGCAATTATTTGGGGTAATAATGATAAATTAAAAGATGATAAAAAAATTTAAATAAAAGCGGGACAGAAATGAAAATATATGACCTACAGGAAAGCTTTATATAAAGTGATAAGACTCAATTCACAGTGCTAACATAGGAATAAAGATCTTTATTTAAGCCATGGGATTGTAAATTTTAAATATCAATCAAAAATATCACTTTAATAAAACTAAAAAAAATCATTTGATATGTGAGATCTGTTTACTGAGCCTAGAGGCTGAATTCACAAAGCTAACACACCTGGAGAAACATGTCAGTTACTCTTGGCAGAGTGCCAGATATTTAAAAAAACAAGTAAACAAGTGACATCTGTGATGTCATCACCTGCCCCCCTATATGAGGAAGCTCTCAGTAGGATCCTGCCAGTCCCAGAGTGATTGCTGAACCGTGCAGACGTGTTTTGTTTATCTGGTGATATTTTGCTTGCGATTTCATTCTAGTGATTTCGTTTGATTCAATTGTATTGTAATTTCATTCTCTCACGCTTAAAGCGTACTTGGATTATTCTTCAGAATGAGATTTTTTCAGTGTAAAAAGGCTGTTTATCACATTAACACCAAAGATAAACAGACCACTGGAAGACCAGCTATGGAAGGAGGTATCATTGAACAGCCTGCAGATACCCCAACTAAGGAGACCACAAAGATAAAGCGGGCTCAAGCTTTTCTGCGCGAATGCTTTAGAGCCGCCGCTAGATGCTTTGGTGTTGGCTCTAAAATCTATGGCCCACCCCAGGATTGGAGTGGTGAGTATTGTGAATATATTGATAGATACATTTTTACTTTTCCCTATTGGTGACAGGTGACATTCCCATATGTACATATGTATAGGGATGGCCATGGACAGGGCACAGTGACTGGCACATATGGTCCTGAATAGACATGCATTGGAATAAGCAGTGTGGGGAGTAAATCACATAGTGGATGGGAAGAAGACAAGCCTGGTCCTCATTAGAATTGCTGGGTTGTGTCTTCAATCTGTAGATTTTTTCAAATTATAGTAAATCTTACAAAACACAACCCTGCAGGGTTTAGAACTGTTAGCAGCTCTCTGGTCTCCTTGGACTGTAGGATGACGTCTCTGTTAATTTCTAACAATGAAAGCCTCTTCCACAAATTAGCCATGTGCAGTTTGTCTCGTTCCGAATCGAAATTCGGACACATTTTTCATTATTCAGATGCATCCGAATTACCAAATTACATAAGAAACAAATTTTTAGTAACAATATAAAATATTATATTTTATTCTATTCTGTTCTATTGTTTTTCTAGTCTATTATTTTATGTTATTTTCTATTCCACTCTAATCTTTTCTATTCAAATTCATTCTATATAAAATTCGAATTTCGGAATATGGTTTTATATATATATATATATATATATATATATATATATATATATAATATAATATTTTTTTCTATTCTGTTCTATTGTTTTTCTATGCTATTCTTTTCTATCATTTTCTATTCTATAAGGTCATTCTTTACGAAATTCGAATTTCGGGAGATGGCTTCCAAAATTTGAATTTCGTATAGAATGAACTCGCATTAAAATACAAAAGATTAGAATAGAAAATAATAGAAAAGAATAGCATAGAAAAACAATAGCACAGAATAGAATAAAATATAATATATATTACATTTTATCCTATTCTGTTCTATATATATATATATACATTTTTTTTCTGTTCTGTTCTATTGTTTTTCTATGCTATTCTTTTCTATTATTTTCCATTCTATTCTAATCTTTTCTATTCAAATTCGATTTCATTGTATACGAAATTCGAGTTTCGAAAATGGTTATATATAGTTTACTTTTTCGAATTCGGACGATTGTTTTCGAATGCGGTTGATTTGTTTCGAATTTGATCAAATTTTTTGAATTTGAACAAAGCTTTTAGAATTCGGTCAAGTTTTTTTCGATTTAGAATATGAAACGAATCCCGAAAATGAATGCAACAAATTTAAATAAACAAATTTAAATAATGAATTGAAACTATTTTCATCCTGCACATGTCTACCAAAGATCATAAACAGTCACTGTCAGTGGGGGGTGTCAGTTAGGTGGTCCAGTAACTGGAATTTCATTGGTGGAGATTTTTGTCCTCCATGATTACTATATCCTCACTCAGTCTGTGTGCGATATAGCACTGAGAATTATGCTCAATTCCTGATGTTGGGTGTCATTGGAGTGGCACAGCAGACAGCAGCAGTCTAGGGGAGGGGAGTGTTAGATAATATACTTGCAGCTTTAGATACACCAACAATTTGAAGCCAAACTTCACGTCACACTGCATTTAAACAAACAGTTACTGTGACCCATCTCCTGTCTGATCTTAGGGATAACTTACACACTTTCTGAGCAATATTACCAGTTAACAAAGACTTTCCCTTTCTTTTAAAATACATTTGTACATTTTCTTAGCTGGTCTGATGACTTACAAACCCCTGCCACAATGCACAGCAAGGCAGGTGACACAGCTACTTCCTGTTGCATCTTCGCAACTTCATTTATGCCTTCTAATTTAACTCAAAACATCACACCACTTAAAATACTTGTTTCCGGCTTCTTTACTCACTGACTTGTAGAAAGTATCACATCCAGTGGGTTGGATAAGTGCCAGGCAACTGGAATTTTTATAAGAAGGGGAAAAATAGTCATCCCTGTGTTATGGCAGGTTTATTTATTGTCACTGGAAATGGAGTTGATGTTCTACAAAGAAAAATGTATCAAATGTAGGTGAAGGTTCTAAATCCAATTTTTTATATTGCAGATGTACACGGTATTTACCGCAGATGCAGCTCACATGGCAGGCCTGCCACAATGAGTGAAACCCAACGTGAAATCCACATCGAGACTCCACCAACATGTGATGTCCACATTGAGACTTCACCAATATGTAAAGTCCACATTGAGACTTCACCAACATGTGAAGTCCACATTGCGACACCATCAAAAAGTGACCATCAGTGCCACAGCACTAAGGGGATCATCCCAATGACATTGGATGGCTTCAGATTCCATAGCCTTCTTGAAAAGGGGGCTTTTGGAAAGGTGAGTGGTCAAATATTTTCTCTGATTTTAAAATGTTCAGATATAGTGAGAGAGGATCTAAACCCCTGTCTGGCTTTATCACTATCCAGGGCTACATGAGAGATTTCCCCTCACTTTCTGTCCTGCTGACAATGGTTTCACCAGACAGGAAGTGATGGAAAATCTGCAACAAGGACACAGACAAATATCCCCTCTCACTACTCTACTAAAGAAAAGTATTTTTATTTCTGTCTGTGTGGCTGTTGCAGAGCTGGACATACAATTTAAAGCCCAAAATAATCTTTTCATTTTATTCAGATAAATCCATTCCAGGTGCATTAACACAAAAGGGGTTTATACTTATTTTTTCTTTAGCAGCTAAGTAGAAAAGCCTGTCACTTTCCAGCATGTTACAGAGCAGAGCCTCTTGTGAAGCAGTGGTCTCTCTACAGTGGTTCAGCATGTCCCTGATGAGTCAGAGCTAGAGATCTCCGATCACCAAAGCTCACATTCCAAGCTAATTGGAGAGCTCTGGGCTCTCATTCACAAAGAGACATGCCAAAGCTCTATAGAGAGACCACTGCTTCAGGGGGACAGGCAATAGGGTTTTCTATTCAGGTTGTTGCTGCTTTTTAATTAAAGCGAATTGTAAGACTTATTATAAACATATTTTGTTTTGATGTATCTGCAGTGTATTTAGCTGATTTCATCTAAAACATTTAATTAGGCGTCTAACTTTATAGAACAGAGAAGGATTCTCTGATCTCACCTTTTTTTGGTGGATTCTTTATTGACTTGTATCTCCAGCCAGGAGTGAGAGAATGTCCCAGAATTTCAGCTGTTTTACCATTCTAGACCCTGTGATGATAAAAATGTCATTATAGTAATTCCACCATTATTGTGGATCCATAAATAAAGTTTTAAATGGCAATGAACATCTCTAATTGTCAGCTATTATTTCTCTCCCTATTTCCTCCAGGTGGTTTTGGCATCACACACCTCTACTGATGAACCATTGGCTGTCAAAATCCAGACCAAGAACAGCGAAGCCTACAAAGGAGCCCTCAATGAGAGCCACATACTGAGGGAAATTTGTACCAGCCCATTCTGCATTTGTGGATACGGTGCCTTTCAGACAAAGGTAGGACTCTACCTTCTATTTATTTTGTGAAAGAGGTTGGTGTTAAATGGTTATCCTCTCAGAATTCCTCTGTAACTGACACCTACCTTTCTCACAAGCTAACCAATTTTGTATAGTAATTCAAATAGCGAATCATTTCTATAACCTGGATCTTTCTTTCCTCGGCACAGGATCTCTTATTCTTCGTCATGGAATGCCTGAATGGTGGAGACCTGAGGAACTTCTTAAACAAAAGGGCACCATTACCTATTGGGATGACAAGGTAAGGCAGTGGGGTACTATAATAATAGGAATGGGGGTATAACATAGTACTGTATATAGAGCACATCAATGTATAGCCTTGTTCTAGATATGAGATAGATAAGACAATAGGGTACCATAATAATAGGGATTGAGGTAGAATACAGTACTGTACATATATCAAATAACATATGGGATTTTCCAAGATATAAGTTAGGTAAGACAATAGGGTACCATAATAATAGGGATTGAGGTAGAACATGGTACTGTACAGAGATTACATCAAAGTGTAGGCTTGTCCTAGATCCTAGATACAAGATTGTGGCAGAAAGGTGTGACTTTCTGTCATACCTTGGTACAGGGCCGGCCCTACCATGGGACCCGGTGGGACCATGGTCCCAGGCGGCACTTTAAGAGGGGCGGCAACAGGGGCGCACTGCCTGAGGACCTGGGTTTCCCTCCATCTAGTGTGCAGTGTCATACTGTACTGCATCGCCGGCGCTGCTGTCACTGGCCGCAGTGGCAAGACCCACTTCAATGGTCTCTCCAGCGGCCCCTGCTTCACTGCCCAAACTGGTTGCTAGCCGCGGACCGCTTTGTGTCTAGCAACCAGTGACGTAAGGAGAGAGAGGCCCATCATTCATTGCAGAGAGTATTTCACTTCCTCCTCCTCCGCTAGCTCCACCCACCTCCTCGCTGTATGTAACAGCATGAGATCGGAGCGGCTGTGTGTGTGTGTGTGGAGAGAGAGCAGCTGCGGGCTCTTCTCCCCCCTCCTTCTCCTCCTCATGCTGCTGTTCCTAGGACAGCCACCGCTATGTTTCTTCCCCCTTTTCCTCCCATTGGCCAGGGAAAAAAACTAAAAGGAGAAAAGAGGATTATGGGATGTGTAGTGCAAATGGCTGGCCCATTGCAATTCTAGGGGGGAAACTGCAGCCCCCAGCATGCCCATCTGAAGGGGAGGGAGAGAGAGCCAGGCTGAGTGACAGGCTGCATCTGGTGACAGGCATCAGTGACAAGTGACAGGCTGCATCTGGTGACAGACATTGGTGACAAGTGACACGCTGCATCTGGTGACAGACATTGGTGACAAGTGACAGGCTGCATCTGGTGACAGACATCGGTGACAAGTGACAGGCTGCATCTGGTGACAGGCAATGGTGACAAGTGACAGGCTGCATCTGGTGACAGGCATCGGTGACAAGTGACAGGCTGCATCTGGTGACAGTCAATGGTGACAAGTGACAGGCTGCATCTGGTGACAGGCATTGGTGACAAGTGACACGCTGCATCTGGTGACAGACATTGGTGACAAGTGACAGGCTGCATCTGGTGACAGGCATTGGTGACAAGTGACACGCTGCATCTGATGACAGACATTGGTGACAAGTGACAGGCTGCATCTGGTGACAGGCATCGGTGACAAGTGACAGACTGCATGTGGTGACAGGCATCGGTGACAAGTGACAGGCTGCATCTGGTGACAGGCAATGGTGACAAGTGACAGGCTACATCTGGTGACAGGCAATGGTAACAAGTGACAGGCTGCATCTGGTGACAGGCAATGGTGACAAGTGACAGGCTGCATCTGTTGACAGGCATCAGTGACAAGTGACAGGCTGCATCTGGTGACAGGCAATGGTGACAAGTGACAGGCTGCATCTGGTGACAGGCAATGGTGACAAGTGACAGGCTGCATCTGTTGACAGGCATCAGTGACAATTGACAGGCTGCATCTGGTGACAGGCAATGGTGACAAGTGACAGGCTGCATCTGGTGACAGGCATCGGTGACAAGTGACAGGCTGCATCTGGTGACAGGCAATGGTGACAAGTGACAGGCTGCATCTGTTGACAGGCATCAGTGACAAGTGACAGGCTGCATCTGGTGACAGGCTGCATCTGGTGACAGGCATTGGTGACAAGTGACAGGCTGCACCTGGTGACAGGCATTGGTGACAAGTGACAGGCTGCATCTGGTGACAGGCATTGGTGACAAGTGACAGGCTGCATCTGGTGACAGGCATTGGTGACAAGTGACTGGCTGCATCTGGTGACAGGCATTGGTGACAAGTGACAGGCTGCATCTGGTGACAGGCATTGGTGACAAGTGACAGGCTGCATCTGGTGACAGGCATTGGTGACAAGTGACAGGCTGCATGTTGTGGCAGGCTATGGGTGGCAAGTGGCACAGCTGCATCTGGTGGCAGGCAACGGTGGCAAGCAATAAGCTACATCTGGTGGCAAGCAATGGTGGCAAATGACCAGCTCAGGGTTCCCACTGATTCCGCATTATGGTGAGTTAAACTATTTCATTATATATTACAATGTAGTAATAGAAATAATGTGATTTGATCATCCTGACACCATATCAATCATAATGTTAGGATGATTTAAGTGCTAACACCAGCCATTCGCCCGACAAATCACCCGCTGCCAAATTCCCTGTCAGCGAGACTACACCCCCCCCTCATCTTTTTTTGGGAAGGAAGGGCGGTATCCCTGAATGGCAGTTTGGAAATGTGGTCAATGCAGCGCTGTTGTTGCAGCATGTTGCATCACTGAGCTGGGATCAGAGCGTAGCTGGTCGGTGGCAGTGGAGAGAAAGGGGGGAGCTTTCGTGGTGCTACACAATACTCTTTGCAGAAAGGAGCTAGGGTGGCCACATTTTTTAACTACTATTCACGGACACCCCCCCTTCCCAAACATCAGCTTGTTCTGTAACAAATTACAGCACAGTGATTGGACACAAGAGGTGGGATTTATGATTTCTCCAATCACATGCAGGGAGCGGGGATTGTGCTCCTCCAGGCATTTCCGGCCAGGACAAGTACTGTCAGTGAGTAAAGCGGTGATGTGGCGGCCTTTTTTGGGGGGATCAGATTGGCCCGGGGGGTGGCTGTGTCAGTTTCATTCCGGGACACTGTATTGTCCTGGAATGAATGTGCCCGGGACAGACCTGCAAAATGCGTGGTCACCCTAGAAGGGGCATGTCTCTTTGCTGAATATATGGGATGTCTCTTGCTGAATATATTGGGCTGTCTCTTTGCTTTATGGAAACGTCTCTTTGCTGGATGGGCATAGGATTTTTTTTTGGGGGGGGGGGCAGCATTTCATTCTTGGGCCCAGGCAGCACAATGTCTTGGGCCAGCCCTGCCTTGGTAGGTACATCTGTCCTACCAAAGCTCTGACCATACATGTACAATCACACGCTAAGCAGACGTCCCAGGCATCAGACTAACTAGCAAACTTCTAGTGAGACTGATTCCGGACAATAAAGTTAGTTTGTAAATGTAAAACTTTTTTTGTAGTTTTGGATTGACCGGGGAATCTTTTTTAATGCTTTCTGTTTAGGCCTTACATACACTTTAAAGTGACACTCAAGGCTCACTTTTTTTTTTTTTTAAATAACAAACATTTTATACTTACCTTCACTGTGCAGTTCGTTTTGCACAGAGTGGCCCTGATCGTTCTCTGCTGGGGTCCCACGGCGGCTCTCGCAGCTCCTCCCTGCAAGAGCTAACCCCCTCTGAGAAGCTCTATCCCGAGGGGGTTAGATTTTGGGTGCGCTCCCTTGCCATACAGTCGGCGTCCATAGCCGGCAATTGTATGACTCGGCCCCGCCCCTCGGCGGCCGCGTCATTGGATTTGATTGACAGCAGCGGGAGCCAATGGCATGGCGAGAACGACGGGGGATCGCGCCCTCTGAGATTCGGGGCTCAGGTAAGTAAAACGGGGGCTCGGGGGGGCAGTGACTGCAAGGTGTTTTTTCACCTTAATGCATAGGATGCATTAAGGTGACAAAACACAAACGTTTACAACCCCTTTAAGAGAGACTGTAAAATTTCATTCAATCATATCTGAACACTTTTACCATCATAAAAAAAAAACAATCTGTGAGAATTCACAAAGCATATTTGTTAAATATTCATTAGTGATGTCAAATATCCCTATAAAACACTTCTATGTATTGTGCTAAATTCTGCCATTATCATAATATTTTCTTTCAACATGATTTAGTTATTGCAAGTATACATGACTATACCTGATAATTGGAGCATTATGCGGCGTACACACGATCGTTTTTCATGCCATTTTTTTTTTCATGTTTCCTCTCAAGCCTGTCTTGCGTACACACGATCATTTTAAAAAACGTTCAAGCAAAGTGCAGTGACGTACAACACGTACGACGGCACTATAAAGGGGAAGTTCCGTTCGGATGGTGCCACCCTTCATGTTAGTAAAGTTTGTTGAGCAGGGATGAGCCGAACACCCCCCTGTTCGGTTCGCACCAGAACCTGCGAACAGACAAAATGTTCGTGTGAACTTTAGAACCCTATTAAATACAATGGACTCGAACGTTCGAAATCTAAAGTGCTAATTATAAAGGCTAATATGCAAGTTATTGTCCTAAAAAGTGTTTGGGGACCTGGGTCCTGCCCCAGGGGACATGAATCAATGCAAAAAAAAAGTTTTAAAAACGGTCGTTTTTTCGGGAGCAGTGATTTTAATAATGCTTAAAATGAAAAAATAAAAGTGAAATATTCCTTTAACCACTTCTCTACTGTGCACGAAAACCCCCTTCCTGCCCAAGCCATTTTTCAGCTTTCAGCGCTGTCACACTTTGAATGACAATTGCGCGGTCGTGCGACGTGGCTCCCAAACGAAATTTGCGTCCTTTTTTTCCCACAAATAGAGCTTTCTTTTGGTGGTATTTGATCACCTCTGCGTTTTTTATTTTTTGCGCTATAAACAAAAGAAGAGCGTCCAGTTTGGAAAAAAAACACAATTTTTTAATTTTTGCTATAATAAATACCCATTTTTTTTTTTAAATAAAATTTTCCTCAGTTTAGGCCGATACATATTCTTCTACATATTTTTGGTAAAAGAAAAAATCGCAATAAGCGCGTATTGATTGGTTTGCGCAAAAGTTATAGCGTGTACAAAATAGGGGATAGATTTATAGCATTTTTATTTTTTTATTTTTTTATTAGTAATGGCGGCGATCTGCGATTTTTTTATTGTGACTGCGATATTGCGGCGGACACATCGGACACTTTTGACACATTTGACACTGTGTCATATGACGTCCTCCCAGAACGAGAGTATCCTCCGCCCGCCGTCAATTGACAGTGGGCGGGGGACAAGTGGTTAAATTTTGTACCTGGGGGGTGTGTATGATATGCATGTGAAGTGGCGCATGTTTCCCGTGCTTAGAACTGTCCCTGCAAAAAATGTCATTTTTGAAAGAAAAAAAGTCATTTAAAACTCACTCGCGGCTATTAATGAATTTTCAGCTCCCGGCAATACATACAAAAGTCATTGATAAAAAAAAAAAAAAAGCGTGGGGGTTCCCCAGAATTCAATTACCAGGCCCTTCAGGTCTGGAATGGATATTAAGGGGAACCCCGCCGCAAATTAAAAAAAAAATTGACGTGGGGTTCGCCCAAATATCCATTACAGGCCCTTCAGATCTGGCATGGATTTTAAGGGGAACGTCACCCCAAATTTAAAAAAAAATGGCGTGGAGTCCCCCTAAAAATCCATACCAGACCCCTTATCCGAGCACGCAACCTGGCCGGCCGCAGGGGAAAAGGGGGGGACGAGAGAGCGCCCCCCCCCTCCTGAACCGTACCAGGCCACATGCCCTTAACATGGGGAGGATGTCCCCATGTTGATGGGGGCAAGGGCCTCATCCCCACAACCCTTGCCCGGTGGTTGTGGGGGTCTGCGGGTGGGGGGCTTATCGGAATCTGGAAGACCCCTTTAACAAAGGGGACCCCCAGATCCCGGCCGCCCCCTATGTGAATTGGTAAGGGGTACATTGTACCCCTACCATTTCACGAAGAAAGCGTAAAAAAATGTTTAAAAAAACACACAAACACCTTGAAAAAGTCCTTTATTTAAAAAAAAAACATTCCAGCGGTGAAATCCAGTGTCCCGCGGCGATCCCGATGTCCAGCGCTGTCCTTCATTGGTTGTGCCTGAGCGGACCTGATGGGGAACTCCCTCTCAGTATTTTAAATGTATAGACCCGCCCCTTCTAAAGTTCCCCATCAGGTCCGCTCAGCGGACCAAAGTGAGAGCAGTTCCCCATCAGGTCCGCCCCCTCGGTATGTCGGACCCGCCTACGTCATTGGCTTGAGCGGGGAACTTCCTTCACTGTGTAATTTAAATTTACATAGTGAAGGAAGTTTCCCCGCTCAAGCCAATGACGTAGGCGGGTCCGACATACCGAGGGGGCGGACCTGATGGGGAACTGCTCTCACTTTGGTAATACATGTATAGACCCGCCCCTTCTCATGTTCCGCATCTGGTCCGCTGAGCGGACCTGATGGGGAACTTTAGAAGGGGCGGGTCTATACATTTAAAACACTGAGAGGGAGTTCCCCATCAGGTCCGCTCAGGCACAACCAATGAAGGACAGCGCTGGACATCGGGATCGCCGCGGGACACTGGATTTCACCGCTGGAATGTTTTTTTGTTTTTTTTTAAATAAAGGACTTTTTCAAGGTGTTTGTGTGTTTTTTTTAAACATTTTTTTACGCTTTCTTCGTGAAATGGTAGGGGTACAATGTACCCCTTACCAATTCACATAGGGGGGGCGGGATCTGGCGGTCCCCCTTTGTTAAAGGGGTCTTCCAGATTCCGATAAGCCCCCCGCCCGCAGACCCCCACAACCACCGGGCAAGGGTTGTGGGGATGAGGCCCTTGTCCCCATCAACATGGGGACATCCTCCCCATGTTGAGGGCATGTGGCCTGGTACGCTCTCTCGTCCCCCCCCTTTTCCCCTGCGGCCGGCCAGGTTGCGTGCTCGGATAAGGGGTCTGGTATGGATTTTTAGGGGGACTCCACGCCATTTTTTTTTAAATTTGGGGTGGAGTTCCCCTTAAAATCCATGCCAGATCTGAAGGGCCTGGAATGGATATTTGGGGGAACCCCACGTCATTTTTTTTTAAAATTTGCGGCGGGGTTCCCCTTAATATCCATTCCAGACCTGAAGGGCCTGGTAATTGAATTCTGGGGAACCCCCACGCTTTTTTTTTTTTTTATCAATGACTTTTGTATGTATTGCCGGGAGCCGACAATTCATTAATAGCCGCGAGTGAGTTTTAAATGACTTTTTTTCTTTCAAAAATGACATTTTTTGCAGGGACAGTTCTAAGCACGGGAAACATGCGCCACTTCACATGCATATCATACACACCCCCCAGGTACGAAATTTAAAGGAATATTTCAGTTTTATTTTTTCATTTTAAGCATTATTAACCACTTAAGCCCCGGACCATTTGGTAGCTAAAGGACCAGAGGTGAATTCAGAATTTTGCACTGCGCTGCTTTAACTGTAAATTGTGCGGACATGCAATGTTGTACCCAAACGAAATTTGCGTCCTTTTCTTCCCACAAATAGAGCTTTCTTTTAATGGTATTTGATTGCCTCTGCGATTTAAATTTTTTGCGATATAAACGGAAAAAGACCGAAAATTTTGAAAAAAAATGATATTTTCTACTTTTTGTTATAAGAAAAATCGAATAAACTCAATTGTAGTCATACATTTAGGCCAAAATGTATTCAGCCACATGTTTTTAGTAAAAAAAATGTCAATAAGCGTATATTTATTGGTTTGCGCAAAAGTTATAGAGTTTACAAACTAGGGTACATTTTCTGAAATTTACACAGCTTTAAATTTATGACTGCCTATCTCATTTCTTGAGGTGCTAAAATGACAGGGCAGTACAAAACCCCCCAAATGACCCCGTTTTGGAAAGTAGACACCCCAAGGAAATTGCTGAGAGGCATGTTGAGCCCATTGAATTTTTATTTTTTTTGTCCCAAGTGATTGAATAATGACTAAAAAAAAAAGAAAAAAAAAATTACAAAAAGTTGTCACTAAATGATATATTGCGCACACATGCCATGGTTATATGTGGAATTTCACCCCAAAATACATTTTGCTGCTTCTCCTGAGTACGGGGATACCACATGTGTGGGACTTTTTGGGAGCCTAGCCACGTACGGGACCCCGGAAACCAAGCACCGCCTTCAGGATTTCTAAGGGCGCAAATTTTTGATTTCACTCCTCACTACCTATCACAGTTTCGAAGGCCATAAAATGCCAAAATAGCACAAAACCCCCCCAAATGACCCCATTTTAGAAAGTAGACACCCCAAGGAAATTGCTGAGAGGCCTGTTGAGCCCATTGAATATATTTTTTTTGTCCCAAGTGATTGAATAATGACAAAAAAAAAAAAAAATTACAAAAAGTTGTCACTAAATGATATATTGCTCACACATGCCATGGTTATATGTGGAATAACACCCCAAAATACATTTTTCTGCTTCTCCTGAGTACGGGGATACCACATGTGTAGAACTTTTTAGGAGCCTAGCCGCGTACGGGACCCCGAAAACCAAGCACCGCCTTCAGGATTTCTAGGCACAAATTTTTGATTTCACTCCTCACTACCTATCACAGTTTCGAAGGCCATAAAATGCCAAAATCGCACAAAACCCCCCCAAATGACCCCATTTTGGAATATAGACACCCCAAGCTATTTGCTGAGAGGCATGGCGAGTATTTTACAGCTCTAATTTGTTTTTGAAAATGAAGAAAGAAAATATATATATATATATATATTTTTTTTACATTTTCAAAACTTTGTGACAAAAAGCGAGATCTGCAAAATACTCACAATACCTCTCAGCAAATAGCTTGGGGTGTCTACTTTCCAAAATGGGGTCATTTGGGGGGGGGGTTTGTGCTATCTGGGCATTCCATGGCCTCCGAAACTGTGATAGGCAGTGAGAAGTGAAATCAAAAATTTACACCCTTAGAAAGCCTGAAGGCGGTGCTTGGTTTTTGGGGTCCCGTACGTGGCTAGGCTCCCAAAAAGTCTCACACATGTGGTATCCCCGTACTCAGGAGAAGCAACAGAATGTATTTTGGGGTGTAATTCCACATATGCCCATGACATGTTTGAGCAATATATCATTTAGTGACAACTTTGTGCAAAAAAAAAAAAAAATTGTTGTTTTTCCGCAACTTGTGTCAACATATAAAATATTCCATGGACTCGACATGCCTCTCAGTATATAGCTTGGGGTGTCTACTTTCCAAAATGGGGTCATTTGGGGGGGTTTTGAACTGTTCTGGCATTTTATACACAACATTAGGAAGCTTACATCCACTCTTCTAACCACTTGAAGACAAAGCCCTTTTTGACACTTTTTGTTTACATGAAAACATTTTTTTTTTTGCAAGAAAATTATGTTGAACCCCCAAACATTATATATATTTTTAAAGCAAAGGCCCTACAGATTAAAATGGTGGGTGTTGCATTTTTTTTTCTACACAGTATTTGCGCAGCGATTTTTCAAACGCATTTTTTGGGTTAAAAAATACACTTTTTTAAATTGTAATGCACTAAAACACACTATATTGCCCAAATGTTTGATGAAATAAAAAAGATGATCTTAGGCCGAGTACATAGATACCAAACACGACATGCTTTAAAATTTCACACAAACGCGCATTGGCGACAAACTACATACATTTTTAAAAGCCTTTAAAAGCCTTTACAGGTTACCCCAGTAGATTTACAGAGGAGGTCTACTGCTAAAATGATTGCCCTCGATCTGACCTTCGCGGTGATACCTCACATGCATGGTGCAATTTCTGTTTACATATGACGCCAGACCGACGCTTGCGTTCGCCATTGGGCAAGAGCAGGGCAGGACAGGGGTGCTTTTTTTTTTTTTCTTTTTTTTTTATTATTAATTTTGCTTTTTTATTTTATTTTTATATTGTTCCTTCCAAGTATTTTTTTTTTTTATCATTTTTATTGTTATCTCAGGGAATGTAAATATCCCCTATGATAGCAATAGGTAGTGACAGGTACTCTTTTTTTGAAAAAACTGGAGTCTTTGCCCTCAAAGCATCTGACCACACCAAGATCGGTGTGATAAAATGCTTTCCCAATTTCCCAATGGCGCTTTTTATATCCGGGGGGGCATTCCCTCCCACTGCTTGTAAAAGCAGTCCAGAGGCTAATTAGCCGCTAGGATTGCTTTTACATGAAAGCCGGCCGCAGGCTGAAAAGAATGATACCAAGATGATACCTAAACCCGCAGGCATCATTCTGGTATAAACATTCAAAGTCCAGCAACATACCAGTACGTTGCTGGTCCTTGTTGGACATGTATTGTAATCTTTTTTTTTCATGCAGCCAGTTGGCTGAACGAAAAAAGAGATTGATCGGTGGGTATGCCCACCATTAGAATACCGCCCTTCATCCACCCACTTCCAATGATGGGCATACACGCACCATTTATATATGCCGAAGCATGGGGGCATCCTCCCGCAAAAAAGTTATGCCGCACACACATGGTCGGACTTTTCCACGGGCAAGCCTCCGTCGGAATTTCGACCGTATGTACGCGGCATTAGGAGCAAAATCGCTCCTCCGCCCCTGCTGCCCCAATGCTTCGGCATATTTGCTTTTTTTTTTTAACTGTGGTGGTGAAATCACCTCCTACAGCACTGGAGTCGCAGGGATCAGGCCTGTCTCTGCGAACGCTGCAGTTATGTGTGTTTTTGTTTTGTAAGTGACAGTGATCGATCGATACTGCACTTGGGTGGCCTGGGCTGGACGGAGGGGCAAAACGCAGGTGCCAGCAGGTATCTGGGCTGATCCCGCTAACACTGCGTTTTTGGGAACCCTAAACTGCTGGGGACGCTAGTATAGATCTGATCAGATCAGATATTGATCTGTTCAGATACTATACCACTAAGGGGGGTGTATGCTTCACGCGTGGGTGTTAGCGTTACTGGCACTAACCTGACGCTGCCTGGGGTGTGACGCAGACCCTCTCTGACGCTAAAACCTAATTAATATCACCCGCCGGGCGATCAGGGGGTTAAACCTTTATTGGGTTATATACACGGCGGGTGCCCTGACACTATAAAAAGCAAACGAACTAACCAGCGTCACCCGTAACACTTATATGGTGATCACTGGTGAAAGGGATAACTAGGGGCAATCAGGGGGTTAAAACCTTTATTAGATAATATATGGGGGTACCTGACGCTATAAAAACCTGCGGCGAACCTAAAAAAAATTACCAGCTACCGATCTGCATCACCGACACTAAGACAGCGTTTAGAAAAACGATCGCTTAGTGACAGTGGTGATGGGGGTGAAAGGGTTACCTGGGGGGCGATCAAGGGGGTTAAACCTTTATTAGATAATATATTGGGGTACCTGACGCTATAAAAACATGCGGCGAACCTAAAAAAAATTACTGGCTACCGATCTGCATCACCGACACTAAGACAGCGTTTAGAAAAACGATTGCTTAGCGACAGTGGTGATAGGGGGTGAAAGGGTTACCTGGGGGGCGATCAAGGGGGTTAAACCTTTATTAGATAATATATTGGGGTACCTGACGCTATAAAAACCTGCGGCGAACCTAAAAAAATTTACCAGCTACCGATCTGCATCACCGACACTAAGACAGCGTTTAGAAAAACGATTGCTTAGTGACAGTGGTGATGGGGGTGAAAGGGTTACCTGGGGGGCGATCAAGGGGGTTAAACCTTTTTTAGATAATATATTGGGGTACCTGACGCTATAAAAACCTGCGGCGAACCTAAAAAAAATTACTGGCTACCGATCTGCATCACCGACACTAAGACAGCGTTTAGAAAAACAATTGCTTAGCGACAGTGGTGATAGGGGGTGAAAGGGTTACCTGGGGGGCGATCAAGGGGGTTAAACCTTTATTAGATAATATATTGGGGTACCTGACGCTATAAAAACCTGCGGCGAACCTAAAAAAAATTACCGGCTACCGATCTGCATCACAGACACTAAGACAGCGTTTAGAAAAACGATCGCTTAGTGACAGTGGTGATAGGGGGTGAAAGGGTTACCTGGGGGGCGATCAAGGGGGTTAAACCTTTATTAGATAATATATTGGGGTACCTGACGCAATAAAAACATGCGGCGAACCTAAAAAAAATTACTGGCTGCCGATCGGCATCACTGACGCTAAGACAGCGATCAGAAAAATGATCGCTTAGTGACAGTGGTGATAGGGGGTGAAAGGGTTATCTGGGGGGTGATCAGGGGGTTAAACCTTTATTAGGGGGGGTTAGGGGGCTACACTGGACCTAAGACTAAACTTTGGTGACACTTTTACAGTCACAAATGTCACTGATTGCAGTGATCACTAAATAAATGGTCACTGCAATCAGTGACACTGTGACTGGGGGCTGGGGGGGTGATCTGGGGGGTGATCTGGGGGGGGCTGGGGGGGCGATTTATGTCCCTATGTGTCCTGGTGTCAGTGTAGTGTTGTGTGCACTGACCTGATGTCTTCTCTTGTACGGCGCTCGGAATATGTGAGCGCCGCACCAGAGATGACATCACTTCCTCCTGCTCCCTCTGTCTGACACAGACAGAGGGGGCATTTCCATTCGCCGAGAGCGATCGCGAGGGGGTGGCTAGAAACGAATGGCTGCCCCCTCATCCCGGAACGCTCCCGGACACTTAGCCACCGCTCACTGTACAGAAGGGGGGTCCGATTGGACCCCCCAACTGTACAAAGGCAATCACGTACACTCTACGTGATTGTGCCTGTCGGTGCCATTCTGCCGACGTATATATACAGTGAGCGGTCGTTAAGTGGTTAAAATCACTGCTCCCGAAAAAACTGACGTTTTTAAAACTTTTTTTTGCATTGATACATGTCCCCTGGGGCAGGACCCGGGTCCCCAAACACTTTTTAGGACAATAACTTGCATATAAGCCTTTATAATTAGCACTTTAGATTTCTCCCATAGATTTTTCGAATTTGCCGCGAACACCTCAATTTGTTCGCTGTTCGGCGAACGGGCGAACAGGCAATGTTCGAGTCGAACATGAGTTTGACTCGAACTCGAAGCTCATCCCTATTGTTGAGCGACGATTCGCGCTTTTCAGCCTCCTGCTTTTCAGTCCGTTACAGCGTGACGAATGAGCTATCTCCATTACAAATGCTAGTTTTACCAGAACGTGCGTTCCCGTCTCATACTTGATTCTGAGCATGCGCGGTTTTTTTCACCTCGTCAAAGCATACATACCATCGATTTTCACGACGTTAAAAAAAACGACATGAAAAACGACGTGAAAAAATATAGCATGTTCGAAATTTTTAATGCCCGTTTTTCACGTCGTTAAAAATGCTCTGGAGCATACACACGATCGGTTTTAGTGTCCATTTTTAAAAATGGCATTTTTAACGGCATGGACAACGATCGTGTGTATGGGGCATTAGAATCAATGATTTGTTATTTTCTGGCTTGGATTTCCATAAAAAATGCTTTATATCAACCTTTTCTATCTCTCCATCAGATTCCTCACTGCCGAGATCATTTGTGGCCTGCAGTCCTTTCATAAAAGGGGAATTGTACATCGGGATATCAAACCAGAAAACATTCTGCTCGATAGCAGTGGACATGTCAGAATCGCAGATTTTGGCTTATCGGAAACAGATGTGCATTCCTCTCATGCCCTGACGTCCATAGTCGGCACTCCAACCTACATGGCACCAGAAGTGAGTATTGGATCAATTTGCTTTTCCATTCTTCTTGTCAGTAAAGCAACCAGTAATGACTATTCTTTTTTTATATTTCTACAGCTCTATTTGGAAATGCCATATGGATTTGCTGCGGACTATTTCTCCCTGGGAGTTATAGTCTATGAGATGGCGACTGGAGAATATCCATTCTCCTCCTCGGACACCGTCCCGGGCACTGTCTCTGGGACTGTCTCGGGGAGTGTCTCAGACTCCGTCCTAGGCACCGTCTCAGGCACCGTCTCAGGCACCGCCTCAGGCACCGTCTCAGGCACCGTCTCAGGCACCGCCTCAGGTACCGCCTCAGGCACCGTCTCTGGCACCGCCTCAGGCACCGTCTCTGATATCGACTTAGGCATCGGCTTATACATCGATGAGGTGCTCGCAGACTCAATCTGCAACGAATATCCAAGATTCCCTGACGATTTCAGCATGGATCTCATGGACCTCATAGCAGACAAAGTAAGTAAACATCATCTGAAGCCAGACAGAAAATGGCTATTTTATTAATATTTATTAAAGAAAAATTGCATAGTTATTACCTTTGTACCAATGTTAACCTTTGTTTTGTATATTATTATAGCTTCTATGCAAATCATCAAGCCTAAGAGAGATGCATGTTAAATATCTGCAAAGCCACCCATTTTTTAACGGCGTAGACTGAATGAAACTGAAGGCTGGGGAAGTAATCCCACCATTTGACTTGGAGACAGTAAGTATTTGAATCTTCTATATTCTGTGTGTGCATAAAAATTTCAAATGGAAAGGCTATTATTGTACATATTCTTCAATAATAATGTTTCTTCTCTTCACAGTTACCACCGATGGACCTGACGACAGAGATGATGATGGAGGAAATCATAGATCCTGACAATGAAGAACTGAAGCCTGAATTATCAGAAGAGGACCAGGAGCTTTATTGTGGGTTCTCTTTCACCAGCAAGGGATGGAGAGAAATACAAAGGCCATAGGTGCCATCAGCTCCCCCTGCAAAAGTTGCAGGACCATACATTTTTTTCCCCACACTATGGAAGAGGTGCAAGGCATGTGACCAGCCTAACACCAAGGACATCCTGGGGGGGGGGTCTCCTGGTGTGTTGGGTATTTTTTTGGGCGTGTGCGTGACTAGCTATAAGGGGAGGCCAGTATTTTATTCAGATGTGCGTTGGATCACCTAAATGGGAGGTTGGAGGCTGGTATTGTTTTAGGCGTGTGTTGGACTGGCTATAAGGGGAGGTCGGAAGCCAGTATTTTATTCAGATGTGTGTTGCATCACCTAAAGGGTTATGCATGTGACCAGCCTGACACCAAGGACATCCTGGGGGGGGGGGGTCTCCTGGTGTGTTGGGTATTTTTTTGGGCGTGGGTGTGACCGGCTATAAGGGGAGGTTAGGGAACAGTATTTTATTCAGATGGGTGTTGCATCACCTAAAGGGTTAGGTTGGAGGCTGATATTTTTTTAGGCGTGTGTTTGACTGGCTATAATGGGAGGTCGGAGGCCAGTATTTTATTCAGATGTGTGTTGGATCACCTAAAGGGGAGGTTGGAGGCCAGTATTTTTTTTTTTTTTTGCCATTTAGCACTAGTTGTGTGCAAACCAGCAATAATATATTGACTGGAATAATATGACATTACTCTCACAATAAATGGTAAAAATAAGTGCTGGTGACTTTCCAAACTTTAAAAAAACACAATCCATTGTGTATCACTATGAGCACCCAAGATTTAGAATAGATTATGCGATGTGTCACTGTGATCAAGTGCAAGCCATAAAGTATCTGTGGGAGTGCTGTGTAACAAATGTTTGTTTGCAAATATATGCAACAAAAACCTCTGTTTTATCAACATTTTAGCACTAGTTTAGCTGCTAAATCTATTTATTGCCATAAATGTCTCAATTTGGAAATGACGTTAGAGTAGAGTTAGGGACCGCACTTTGCAGAGGGGCCTTGACGTGGCAGTGCGGCTTCACATATATTTGCAAATATGCATACAATGTAAACCTAATACAAATTGTTGAAACTGTTTATACTTGTTTTATTATGCTGGCTAGCTGGTAAGTGTGCTAGGGAATTTTGTATTGTATTGTTCTGTGAACTGCCATACTTAAAGTGTAAGCTCACCTTTACAGAAAAATCTGTAAGGTGAACTTACACATGACCCCCTCCTCACCCTCCCTGTCCCGCTGACCTGTAGCGTGGCAATCTCCCGTTCTGAGCCCCGGTATAGCCGCCTCACCGGATCGGGGCTTAGAAATCCCCTCGACATTCTCTCTACTTCTTCCCCGCTGACAGGACAGGCTATGCGGGATCTGATTGGTCGGCGCTGCCCATGTGACGGCGCCGACCAATTAGAATTCTCGGAAAACATCCCTCCTGACAGGGGACGTTTTGGAGAGCCGAGGGGATTTCTAAGCCCCGGTTCAGTGAGGGCTCACCATGGGAGATCGCCAAGCTGCAGGTCAGTGAGACAGGGGGGGTGGGTCCTGTTTAACCACCTCAATACAGGGCATTTTCACCCCCTTCCTTTCTAGGCCAATTTTTAGTTTTCAGCGCTGTCGCACTTTGAATGACAATTGCGCGGTCATGCAACACTGCACCCAAATTACATTTTTGTGTTTTTTTCCCCACAAATAGAGCTTTCTTTTGGTGGTATTTTATCACCTCTGCGGTTTTTATTTTTTGCGCTATAAACAAAAGAAGAGTGACAATTTTGAAGAAAACACAATATTTTTTTCATTTTTGCTATAATAAATATCACAATTTTAAAAAAAATAATACATTTTTTTCCTGTTTAGGCCGATTACGTATTCTTGTACATATTTTTGGTAAAAAAAAATGCAATAAGTGTATATTGATTGGTTTGCGCAAACGTTAGAGCGTCTACAAAATAAGGAATAGAATTATGGCATTTTTATTTTTTTTATTTTTTTTACTAGTAATGGCAGCGATCTGCGATTTTTATTGTGACTGCGACATTGCGGCGGACATATCGGACACTTTTGACACATTTTTGGGACCATTCACATTTATACAGCGATCAGTGCTATAAAAATGCATTGATTACTGTATAATGTGACTGGCAGGGAAGGGGTTAACACTAGGGGGCGATCAAGGGGTTAAATGTGTATCCTAGGGAGTGCTTCTAACTGTAGGGGGCGAGGACTCACAAGGGGAGGAGACCGATCTGTGTTCCTCTGTACTGGGAACACACATTGGTCTCCTTACCTCTGACAGGACGTAGGTCTGTGTGTTTACACACACAGATCCACGGTCCTGCTGTGATCGTGGGCAATCGCTGGCATGCGCACCGGGTCCAGAGCGATTCCGCGGGTGCGTGCGCGCCCCCTAGACGGCCGGGAAGTCCAGGACGTCATATGACGTCCACCCAGGATGGGAGATCCCATCTGTGGACGTAATTTGACTATAGGCGGGATGTGAAGTGGTTAAGTGATGTGTGCCTTCATCTATGGTTCTTGCTGCCATCCACTGCCTCAGCCATCCAGCCCAGCTCTGGTGACGCACCTGCCGCACACACCTCTGCGACCAACGGAAGATCTTGCAGGCACTTTTACCCCACCGCGCTCTCATAGCCACTGTGGCAACTCCTGTGGTCCTTGAGTCGGGGCTGTGTGAGAGGTCTCCCTCTACACGTCAGGCTTTGCCACAAGGTATGTGACAGGGTCATAGATTGGGGTTCTCCCAGACTGCAAGCAGAGTCCTGGTCCCTGGAAGAGATAGCAGATTGGTCGTTCCACAGCAGCTCGGAGGAGGAATGGGAGATAGAAGGATCCCAGGTCTAGGAGAGCCAGTCCGAGGTGGTAGATGTGCCAGATCTGGCTATGGAAGCTAAAGAAACTGCAGGAACCCCCATCAGCAACAGACAACAATTATGTGCCACTTTGTGTTGGTCTATCACATAAAATCTCAATAAAATACATTTAAGTTTTTGGTTGTAACATTACAAAATGTGGAATATTTCAATACTTTTTCAAGGCACTGTATATAGCAAAAAATAAAAAACCCAGTGGTGATAAAACACCACCAAAAGAAAGATTTATTTGTGTGAAAAAAATGATATAAATTTATTTTGTGTACAGTGTTGAATGACCGCACAATTACCAGTTAAAGTGACAGTGCTAAATAGCAAATTAGTCATGAAGGGGATAAAACCTTCAAGAGCTCAAGTGGTTAAAAGCTTCAATAATGGGCATGTGCATGGGGTGTGCCAGCTGTACATGGGCACCCCCTAATCACCCTATACCTCCTGTACTAGTAAACAAAACGAAATTTAAAAAATAATGAAATAAAACAAATTTTTCCAATCTGCACAGGTGTACCATAATTAGGGCTGGAGAGCTGCTGTTTCAGCAGAAAATGAGTGAAAAAACGCTTGTAAAATGCTCAAGTCTCATGTTCTCAGGCATTTTTATTGAAGTCTATGGGGCCAAAAGCTTGTAATCTGCCAAAAAGAGTGACAGGCAATTTGCTTCAGGCGACAGAATGCTCAGAGGTTTACAGGAACCATTGAAATTAATGGGATTTGGCTTGTTGAGCGTTTTAGAGCTACAAGCTTCAAGCATGAAAATCTGGTGTGAACAGGGCCTTAGTGGTTCAAAAAAAAAACATCTGATCACATCGATCTTGGGCAGAGGAGAGATCTAAGGTCTACAGAGTACCTATTGCTACCACATAGGATAGTTATATTCCCTGTGATATGGATAAAAGTGATCAAAAAATAAAATGTAAAGAGACAGGGCAAAAAAAAAAGTAATAAAAAAATAAATAAAAAATAGGATGCCTTGGGTGGTTACTCACGAGCAAAGGTGAACTCATACGTCGGTCCCGCAAGTGCACAAACAGCGACCACACATGTGAGGAATCACCACAAACATCAGATCATGGGCAATAATTCTAGCACCAGACCTCCTGTGTAATTGTAGTGTGGTAACCTGTAAAGGCTTTTAAAGCTTTGTATATATAAAAAAAAGAACACCCGAGCTGTCTCTAACAATGACACTAACAAACTAATAATTAAGGGGGACACTGCAGCAGGCACCTAAAGGTCTGATCCTAAAAGACAGTGATAATATGATAAAAGTGATGGTGACTGCGCTGTGATGTGAGGAGAAGGGCTAAGTGAAAGGGCCGAGAAATTAGTCTACAGGCCAAGGGTGAAATAAATAATATGTGACTAAATAAATATCATGGGTAGAAAATATGTGACATCAAAAAATATAAATAATGACCAACCAAGGTGGTAGGTAAACATACCACGCATGACATAAAGTGATAACAAGATAGATAACCAAAAAGGTATGTGTATCGTATCAAAGATACTAAAAATAATAAACCATAAAACTTGGTGGCCCAATGCACGGGCACAAAATATATGTTAAAGTCTATAGGTCCACAATCCAGTGCCAAAAGTCCAAAAGACAGGTGAAAAATCCTGTGTAAGGAAAGTCCTGTCACCACGGAAATACTAGCGTACTTAGGACAATCTTCAGTGCAAACCACCTCAGTGCTCACATGCAGCTTACCTCACAGCTGTAGAATAACCAGCATGGATAAATACTCATTGGGGGTGACAATATAATAATCCTCTCCTTTAGATGGTGGAAATGTTTTCACTCATAAAGATGCATGTGGATGCATAAGCATGAAGGAAAAAAAATATATAGCGTAACTCTGTAACTATCAGGCATGGGAGAGATAGCTGAGGTGCACAGTATCAAACTCACTTAGATAAAGGGAGCATAGGCGTTGATCCATGAGCGCCGAACTCGTATGTCCCAGCTGTGTATTCTCAGTATGCTTGGATCTCCCTGGTCTCGATGGTCAGTGACTCATGTTGTGCCGGTATTGATGAAAGGAAATACACATAGCATAAACCAGTAAAAACTGGGCGCATTTATTGAAAATAAAACATAGGAAAACAACTCACATAAAACCGCTGACAGAGGGCATAGGAAAATGTTGACCCATTGATTTTATGGGAAACACAAAAAGTATATATGAGAGGTAGGCTGATAGAAGAAAAGGCCAAGAGGAAAAAAACAAGACGGGCCCAGAGACAAATTTTATTAGAAGAGATCCAGGATCTAGAACAAAAGCATAAAGTAAGACAGGATGAACAAGTTCTAATAGCACTGACTGGGAAAAGGGAAAAATTAAAGGAGATTTTAGAACAAGAAACTAAATGGGTATTTAACAACTGGAGTAAGAGAAATTCTATGCTATGGGTAATAAACCAGGTAAATTATTAGCAAGGATAATTAAACCCAGAAACACACAGAATTTTATCCCACAGATGAAAAACAATAAAGGCGAGATGAGGCATTATGCTACGAAGGAGATCATAAAAGTTTTTCAGGATTATTACCAAAATCTATATAACGTAAATAAGGAACAGGTCCCATTAGAATTCCAGAATAGGAGTAGAAAAATTAAGGAATATTTAAAAAAGATCAAACTCCCAGAAATATCAGAAGAAGTAGGGAACAAGTTGGATACAGAAATATTGAAAAAGGAAATAACTCAAACTATTAAAAATATTAAAAAGGGCGAGAGCCCTGGCCCAGACGGGTATACCTCCCTTTACTATAAGAGGTATGTGGATATCTTATTACCGCATTTTCAGAAGTATATGAACTCCATTGGTGGAGGAAAGACAATGCGTGAGGAAGCGTTGGGGGCCCACATAGTTCTTAAAGGGAAGGAAGGGAAGGATCTTTCAGTATGCGCCAGCTATCGGCCTATATCCTTGATTAATGTTGATATTAAGATCTATTCAAAGATATTAGCGGAAAGATTAAAACCTTTAATGTCTGGAATAATAGAGAATGATCAGGCGGGGATTGTACCTGGGAGAGAGACAAGAGACGGGATTCTTAGGACTGTCCTTTTGATTCAAAAAGTAAAAAAACATAGGACCCCAACATTATTCTTGTCAGTCGATGCCGAAAAGCATTCGATAGACTATATTGGGAGTTTATGTTAGCAACTTTGAGGGGTATTGGTTTGGGGCCTAAGATGTTTAGCTGGATAGCCGCACTGAACTCTAAACCCTCAGCTCAGGTATGGGTAAATGGAGCCCTATCGGAGAGGTTTCCTTTGTTTAATGGGACCCGACAGGGTTGTCCGCTATCACCCCTTCTTTTTGTTCTATCTTTAGAACCATTGTTAGCAACCATACGAGCCAATCAGGAGATAGAGGGGGTTAAGGTGGATGGGAGGGAACACAAGATCTCTGCATTTGCTGATGACATGATGCTGTATATAACAAATCCTAGGAAATCACTACCTAGGATAATAGAGGAATATGAAAAGTATGGGGAGATTTCAAATCTAAAAATTAATAGAGAGAAGACTGAGATACTGAGTGTATCACTAGGTTCATCAGAGCGGAGAGATCTTGAGGACCTTTACCCATTCACCTGGAAACAGAGGGGGATGAAATATCTGGGTATTGTCCTATCAAATAGAGAAGGAGACCTATATGAAGATAATTATATTCCTTTGTTAACCACTTAAGCCCCGGACCATTTGGTAGCTAAAGGACCAGAGGTGAATTCAGAATTTTGCACTGCGCTGCTTTAACTGTAAATTGTGCGGACATGCAATGTTGTACCCAAACGAAATTTGCGTCCTTTTCTTCCCACAAATAGAGCTTTCTTTTAATGGTATTTGATTGCCTCTGCGATTTTTATTTTTTGCGATATAAACGGAAAAAGACCGAAAATTTTGAAAAAAAATGATATTTTCTACTTTTTGTTATAAGAAAAATCGAATAAACTCAATTTTAGTCATACATTTAGGCCAAAATGTATTCAGCCACATGTCTTTAGTAAAAAAAAATTCAATAAGCGTATATTTATTGGTTTGCGCAAAAGTTATAGCGTTTACAAACTAGGGTACATTTTCTGGAATTTACACAGCTTTAAATTTATGACTGCCTATCTCATTTCTTGAGGTGCTAAAATGGCAGGGCAGTACAAACCCCCCCCAAATGACCCCATTTTAGAAAGTAGACACCCCAAGGAAATTGCTGAGAGGCATGTTGAGCCCATTGAATATTTTTTTTTTTGTCCCAAGTGATTGAATAATGACAAAAAAAATAAAAATAAATTACAAAAAGTTGTCACTAAATGATATATTGCTCACACATGCCATGGTTATATGTGGAATTGCACCCCAAAATACATTCTGCTACTTCTCCTGAGTCCGGGGATACCACATGTGTGGGACTTTTTAGGAGCCTAGCCACGTACGGGACCCCGGAAACCAAGCACCGCCTTCAGGATTTCTAAGGGTGTAAATTTTTGATTTCACTTCTCACTACCTATCACAGTTTTGAAGGCCATAAAATGCCAAAATAGCTCAAAAACCCCCCAAATGACCCCATTTTAGAAAGTAGACACCCCAAGGAAATTGCTGAGAGGCCTGTTGAGCCCATTGAATATTTTTTTTTTGTCCCAAGTGATTGAATTATGACAAAAAAAAATAAAAAATTACAAAAAGTTGTCACTAAATGATATATTGCTCACACATGCCATGGTTATATGTGGAATTGCACCCCAAAATAAATTTTGCTGCTTCTCCTGAGTACGGGGATACCACATGTGTGGGACTTTTTAGGAGCCTAGCCGCGTACCTGACCCCGAAAACCAATCACCGCCTTCAGGATTTCTAGGCACAAATTTTTGATTTGACTCCTCACTACCTATCACAGTTTCGAAGGCCATAAAATGCCAAAATAGCACAAAACCCCCCCAAATGACCCCATTTTGGAAAGTAGACACCCCAAGCTGTTTGCTGAGAGGCATAGTGAGTATTTTACAGCTCTCATTTGTTTTTGAAAATGAAGAAAGAACATTTTTTTTTTCTTTTTTTTTTTCAATTTTCAAAACTTTGTGACAAAAAGCGAGATCTGCAAAATACTCACAATACCTCTCAGCAAATAGCTTGGGGTGTCTACTTTCCAAAATGGGGTCATTTGGGGGGGTTTGTGCCATCTGGGCATTCCATGGCCTCCGAAACTGTGATAGGCAGTGAGAAGTGAAATCAAAAATTTACACCCTTAGAAAGCCTGAAGGCGGTGATTGGTTTTTGGGGTCCCGTACGCGGCTAGGCTCCCAAAAAGTCTCACACATGTGGTATCCCCGTACTCAGGAGAAGCAACAGAATGTATTTTGGGGTGTAATTCCACATATGCCCATGGCATGTTTGAGCAATATATCATTTAGTGACAACTTTGTGCAAAAAATAAAAAAAATTTTTTCTTTTTTCCGCAACTTGTGTCAACATATAAAATATTCCGTGGACTCGACATGCCTCTCAGTATATAGCTTGGGGTGTCTACTTTCCAAAATGGGGTCATTTGGGGGGGGTTTGAACTGTTCTGGCATTTTATACACAACATTAGGAAGCTTACATCCACTCTTCTAACCACTTGAAGACAAAGCCCTTTTTGACACTTTTTGTTTACATGAAAACATATTTTTTTTTGCAAGAAAATTATGTTGAACCCCCAAACATTATATATATTTTTAAAGCAAAGGCCCTACAGAATAAAATGGTGGGTGTTGCATTTTTTTTTTCTACACAGTATTTGCGCAGCGATTTTTCAAACGCATTTTTTGGGGAAAAAATACACTTTTTTTACTTTTAATGCACTAAAACACACTATATTGCCCAAATATTTGTTGAAATAAAAAAGATGATCTTAGGCCGAGTACATAGATACCAAACACGACATGCTTTAAAATTTCGCACAAACGCGCATTGGCGACAAACTACATACATTTTTAAAAGCCTTTAAAAGCCTTTACAGGTTACCCCATTAGATTTACAGAGGAGGTCTACTGCTAAAATTACTGCCCTCGATGTGACCTTCGCGGTGATACCTCACATGCATGGTGCAATTGCTGTTTACATATGACGCCAGACCGACGCTTGCGTTCGCCATTGGGCAAGAGCAGGGCAGGACAGGGGTGCTTTTTTTTTTATTTTTTTTTATTATTAATTTTGCTTTTTTATTTTATTTTTAAACTGTTGCTTCCATATTTATTTATTTATTTATCATTTTTATTGTTATCTCAGGGAATGTAAATATCCCCTATGATAGCTATAGGTAATGACAGGTACTCTTTTTTGAAAAAACTTTGGGTCTTTTGGACCCTAGATCTTTCCTCTGCCCTCAAAGCATCTGACCACACCAAGATCGGTGTGATAAAATGCTTTCCCAATTTCCCAATGGCGCTTTTTATATCCGGGGGGGGGGTCATTCCCTCCCACTGCTTGTAAAAGCAGTCCAGAGGCTAATTAGCCACTAGGATTGCTTTTACATGAAAGCCGGCCGCTGGCTGAAAAGAATGATACCAAGATGATACCTAAACCTGCAGGCATCATTCTGGTATAAACATTCAAAGTCCAGCAACATACCAGTACGTTGCTGGTCCTTGTTGGACATGTATTGTAATCTTTTTTTTCATGCAGCCTGTTGGCTGAACGAAAAAAAAAGATTGATCGGTGGGTATGCCCACCATTAGAATACCGCCCTTCATCCACCCACTTCTAATGATGGGCATACATGCACCATTTATATATGCCGAAGCATGGGGGCATCTTCCCGCAAAAGTTATGCCGCGTACACATGGTCAGACTCTTCCACGGGCAAGCCTCCGTCAGAATTTCGACTGTATGTACGCGGCATTAGGAGCAAAATCACTCCTCCGCCCCTGCTGCCCCAATGCTTCGGCATATATGCTTTTTTTTTTTTTAACTGTGGTGGCGAAATCACCTCCTACAGCACTGGAGTCGCAGGGATCAGGCCTGTCTCTGCGAACGTTGCAGTTATGTGTGTTGTGTTTTGCAAGTGACAGTGATCGATCGATACTGCACTTGGGTGGCCTGGGCTGGACGGAGGGGCAAAACGCAGGTGCTAGCAGGTATCTGGGCTGATTCCGCTAACACTGCGTTTTTGGGAACCCTAAACTGCTGGGGACGCTAGTATAGATCTGATCAGATCAGATATTGATCTGTTCAGATACTATACCACTAAGGGGGGTGTATGCTTCACGCGTGGGTGTTAGCGTTACTGGCACTAACCTGACGCTGCCTGGGGTGTGACGCAGACCCTCTCTGACGCTAAAACCTAATTGATATCACCCGCCGGGCGATCAGGGGGTTAAACCTTTATTGGGTTATATACGGCGGGTGCCCTGACACTATAAAAAGCAAACTAACTAACCAGCGTCACCCGTAACACTTATATGATGATCACTGGTGAAAGGGTTAACTAGGGGCAATTAGGGGGTTAAAACCTTTATTAGGTAATATATGGGGGTACCTGACGCTATATAAAAACCTGACGGCGAACCTAAAAAAAAATTACTGGCTACCGATCTGCATCACCGACACTAAGACAACGATCATAAAAACGATCGCTTAGCGACAGTGGTGATAGGGGGTGAAAGGGTTACCTGGGGGGCGATCAGGGGGTTAAACCTTTATTAGATAATATATGGGGGTACCTGACGCTATAAAAACCTGCGGCGAACCTAAAAAAAATTACTGGCTACCGATCTGCATCACTGACGCTAAGACAGCGATCAGAAAAATGATCGCTTAGCGACAGTGGTGATAGGGGGTGAAAGGGTTACCTGGGGGGCGATCAAGGGGGTTAAACCTTTATTAGGTAATATATTGGGGTACCTGACGCTATAAAAACCTGCGGCGAACCTAAAAAAAATTACTGGCTACCGATCTGCATCACCGACGCTAAGACAGCGATCAGAAAAATTATCGCTTAGTGACAGTGGTGATAGGGGGTGAAAGGGTTACCTGGGGGGCGATCAAGGGGGTTAAACCTTTATTAGGTAATATATGGGGGTACCCGACGCTATAAAAACCTGCGGCGAACCTAAAAAAAAATACTGGCTACCGATCAGCATCGCCGACGCTAAAACATCGATCAGAAAAATGATCGCTTAGTGACCGTGGTGATAGGGGGTGAAAGGGTTACCTGGGGGGCGATCAAGGGGGTTAAACCTTTATTAGGTAATATATGGGGGTACCCGACGCTATAAAAACCTGCGGCGAACCTAAAAAAAATTACTGGCTACCGATCAGCATCATCGACGCTAAGACATCGATCAGAAAAATGATCGCATAGCGATGGCGGTGCTAGGGGGTGAAAGGGTTATCTGGGGGGTGATCAGGGGGTTAAACCTTTATTAGGGGGGGTTAGGGGGCTACACTGGACCTAAAACTAAATGTACTGACACTTTTACAGTCACAAATGTCACTGATTGCAGTGATCACTAAATAAATGGTCACTGCAATGACACTGTGACTGGGGGCTGGGGGGTGATCTGGGGGTGTCTGGGGGGGGCCTGGGGGGCGATTTATGTACCTATGTGTCCTGGTGTCAGTGTAGTGTTGTGTGCACTGACCTGCATCTTCTCCTGTACGGCGCTCGGTATATGTGAGCGCCGCAGGAGAGATGACATCACTTCCTCCAGCCTGTGTAAACAAGTACACAGGCAGGGGAAGCTCTCATTCGTCGGGAGCGATCGAGAGGGGGTGGCCGGAATCGAACGGCCGTCCCCTCATGCCGGATCGCTCCCGAAGGTAAAACGACCGCTCACTGTAAAGAAGGGGGTCCGATCGGACCCCCCAACTATACAAAGGCAATCACGTACATATACGTGATTCTGCCTGTCGGTGCCATTCTGCCGACATATATTTACAGTGGGCGGTCGTTAAGTGGTTAAATAAAATAAAATTAGAATTAAAGAGATACCCAATAGAAAAACTCTTGTGGTGGGGTAGAATCAACACAGTGAAGATGGTGATATTACCTAAAGCCCTGTACATGTTCCAAACTCTCCCGATTAAAATCCCGGATACATATTTTAAAGTATTAAGGAAGATAAAAAGGAAGTTTATCTGGAGAGAGAAGAAACCGCGTATATCAACTGAAAGTATGTCTAGTAGCAGAGAAGGGGGAGGATTAAACTTTCCAGATTTAAAAAGATACTACGAGGCAGCGGTATTAAAGAGGATATTAGACTGGTCCCATGGAACTAAATATCAGGGGAAAAAATGGGTAGAAGTTGAGGAGAGCCTGAGTATGAAAACACTAGGAAGACTGATATGGATACCAAAACAATACAGAGGCTTCACTCAAGAAACACCAGTAATAACAAAAGAAACTTTTAGAATCTGGGATAGAGTGTGCAAAGCAAAGAAGTGGCATTATAATAGTCCTCTGATGCCCCTCACGGGTTCGGACTATTTCCCTCCAGGGAAAGAGGGTGGTGCGTTCTTGCGATGGGCAACGGGGGATACATTAATACTGAAAGATGTATTGAAGGGGAACACTCTATGCCCGATTCTAGAATTACAAGAGAAATATAGATCAGAGAGGGGAGACAGTTGGAGATATAGACAAATCCAACATTTTGTAAAGGATATACCAAGACCCCTTCGATCGAGGAACAAGCTAAATGGATGAGAAAAACTTATAGAAGTAGGAGGAACAGGAAGACAGGGAATATCAATTATATATAAGATACTGACTCCCACAAGGGGACCTGAAGCATGTAAAGCATTAGGTAGTTGGGAAGTAGAACTAAATCAGACCATAACAATAGAGAAGAAGAGACAGATTTTAGAATATGTCCACTCTACGTCAGTAGAGGCATCTATAAAAGAGATGAATTACAAATTGTTAACCAAATGGTATTTTGTGCCAATGAAACTACACAGAATAAATAGGGAGGAGTCTCCTCTATGTTGGAGAGAATGTGGGATGGAAGAAACCCATGCCCACATTTGGTGGTTCTGCCCTTTGATACAAAAATATTGGAGGGACATACTAAATGCGATAAAGAGAATAAGTGGTCTGGAGGTAAAACTCGACCCATGGTACTGTTTGTTTCATAACACGGGGCTTACAAAGAATACGTATAGAAAGACTTAGTTTGATCCCATACTTGTTAAATGGGGCAAAGGCGTTAATTCAGAGGAAATGCAAGCAAAAGGAAGCCCCTACAATAAGTGAATGGAGAAGAGAGATAGATAGGATTAGTCTGATGGAGGAGTTGATGTCAAATCAAAACGAGACTAGGGAGATATGGAGTGTGGTTTGGAGGGGTGGAGGGAGGTCAGGGAATAAGAGATACATAGGGAGGGATAGAATTGTGTCTTATTTTTAAAAATGTTTTTTTTTTTTTTATTAGGCTTGGAAGTCCAAGCCTTCTGGATATATTTTACAAATTAAGGTATTATTAGAAATTATTTTCTAAACCAGTATGGGAATTTTTTTTTTTTCAGCACTATTAGATGATTGGGTGTACAGGAAGTTGTTAGGAATGTCCTTATTTCTGTATTAATTTTTGAGAATAAGGGAATAAGTCATTGGATAATTTTTTTGTCTTCAATGAGGGTACTTTAGACACTTATATATGAATCTTGGGGAGTAGATACCCCCCTCTTTCTCTATTTCACACCTCCCCTTTATTGCTGCTCACTTTTTTTTTTTTCTTCCTCTCTTTTTTCCTTTCTTTCTCTCTTCTCTCTCCTCTCTGCCTGCCTCCCCCTTCCCCTTCCCCCCTCCTCTCTCCACCTCTTTTTCATATCCCTTCCATCATACTGCTTCTTCATAATATCTCTGTACCCCTTCGCTAAGGAGGCAACTTACCAAATTACCAAATGAATTGACTAAAAATATTAGTTTATATAATTCCATAAATGGACATATCATATGGGGTAGGATAGATGGATTGACTATGAAACAATGCTAAGTAAAGATATTTAGATGGGGGGAAAAAAAGCCAAGACCATATAAATGTTTTAAAGTGTTTTGTAATAATTTTAATGTATGTATAATGTACGTAAATGTTTTCTATATATATATGAAAAAAGATTAATAAAGAAAAGTTAAAAAAATAAATAAATAAATGTTACAAACAGGATTTAATAAGGTCCCCGTTGCTGGCTATCAATCTGGGATAGAAGCTTCACATCACAAATGAACAGTTCAGATACAATTTGATTTCCATGTCGGGTCAGGTAGAAGATTGAAGGAGGAAACCAACACGTTTTGCCCATCACCACCCACTTTGCCAGGGCTAAGCTAGATAATAGATATGTGCGGTTCGTTTCATACCGAACTTTATTTCGTTATTCGCGCATTTGTGAGGTCAGGCACTAATGTGGATGAGAAAGCGTGGCTCGCAGTCTCCGCTCTAATTCAACCTCAAGGTGTTCTATCGGGTTGAGGTCAGGACTGTGCAGTCCAGTCATGTTCCTCCACCCCAATCTTGCTCATCCATGTCTTTATGGACCTTGCTTTGTGCACTGGTGTGCAGTCATGTTGGAACAGGAAGGGGCCATCCCCAAACTGTTACCACAAATTTATGAGCATGAAATTGTCCAAAATGTCTTGGATACTGTGCAGGGGGGGGCTGTGTACTGTGTTAGTGGTCTGTATACTATGCAGGGGGTCTGTGCACTATGCAGGGGGTCTGCGTACTGTCTAGAGGGCTGCGTACTGTGCAGGGGGTCTGTGTACCGTGCAGGGGGTCTGTGTATCGTGCAGGGGCCTGCATATTATGCAGGGGGTCTGTGTACTGCACAGGGGGCTGTGTACTGTGCAGGGGGACTGTGTACTGTGCAGGGGGACTGTGTACTGTGCAGGGGGTCCGTGTACTGTGCAGGAGATCTGTGTACTGTGCAGGGGATCTGTGTACTGTGCAGGGGATCTGTGTACTGTGCAGGGGATCTGTGTACTGTGCATGGGGCTGTGTACTGTGCAGGGGGCTGTGGACTTAAAGTTAAAGTAAGCTGCTGGACGGCTCTACACTGCTCTCTACCACTATGCTAAGGATGGACACATGCCACAGATGAGGACTCCTGATTTTATCATGTTTTTTAACACTCAACAACCTTGTAAGTGCTTTTAACCCCCTGTGCACTGTATTCAATTTTGCATACTGCACTTTCTTTTCCTTTTTTATATCTTCAGAGTTGCGTCTACTCTAACCAAAGTGCTGCCAGAAGCACCATCTCATCACTATCATCCCTCTGACCAGCTATCCACCTCCACCAGAGCACCCTTATCTCCTCTCCGGTCTGTGTACTGCGCAGGGGGCCTGTGTACTGCGCAGGGGGTCAGTGTACTGCGCAGGGGGTCAGTGTACTGCGCAGGGGGTCAGTGTACTGCGCAGGTGGGCTGTGTACTGCGCAGGTGGGCTGTGTACTGCGCAGGGGGCCTGTGTACTGCACAGGGGGTCAGTGTACTGCGCAGGGGGTCAGTGTACTGCGCAGGGGGTCAGTGTACTGCGCAGGGGGGCTGTGTACTGCGCAGGGGGGCTGTGTACTGCGCATCCCTCCTGCCGGGCCATCGTCTTCTCCTGGAAGGGGGGGCAGGAGTGGGCGAGGGAATCTAGTGGCTATAGCAGCCGTAATCACAAGAGAATCCAGCAGGCTGGTTGTACCCAAGTTACTGATTGATCAACTTGGTACATTCATATTGTCCATTAATGATTTTATTCTCGGCCAGTTTGTACTGAACCAGCTGAGATTTGAACCATGTGTAGTGGGTGGTTACATTTAGGGGGAAGCATCTGAGTGGTAGCCAGGCTCAGGTGTACCAATTGTTAGATCTCATTGACCATTTTTATCCCTGGGGGACAGTACTGGTGGTTAAGTTCACTGGGGCCTATAGGTGGCGCTGTTGCCGTGGGTCCCGGGTTGAACTGCAGTACGAGGTTGTGTCCTTTTTGTCCCCTCTCGGCAGTAGTTCGGCGGGGCGGGGAACCTGCTGTGCCTGTCGGGAGAGGATATAAAAGGGGGCGGCCATCTTCCAGAGGGGTCGTTGGTTCCGCGCTCAGGCACCTGAAGCCTGGGTGCGGGTGTGTCGCCTCCGGATGCCCTAGGCCCGGAGGCCTGTCGGGTGGTCTCTGGGTGCTCTAGGCCCAGAGATGGAGCTGCTGTTCCATCTCAGACACCTTCAGTCTGGGGTGGGCCCGAGGCCCAGCACCTTCGACTGGGTCCCACAACGGATCGAGGGATCCTAGGGTGCCCCCTGGAAGTGGGTGCCCGAATCTAGAACGAGGAGGCCAGGGAGGTGACCCTTCCCGAAGACCCGGCGCGGTATCACTGGTGACGATGGGGCCTCTGGTAACTCTCCGGATGGATGTCCTTTGCCTGACAGGGGTCAATACTTTTAGAAGGTAATCCACGTTCTCATGGTCTGTGGCAGAGACCCATCGTGAATTCAGTCGGTGGCAGAGACCCAACAACCGGGCCTGTGGCAGAGGCCCTATTCACCTGGTCTGTGGCAGAGACCCCTCATCTAAGTTTGTGCCTGGACCTCCTCCCACCTTATCTGACCTGTGTTTGTCTCAGGGAGAAAAAAAAATTTAGTTTTTGGATTTGCAATGGCCGGTTCCTTTTTAGGGTAACCGACCTTGCAATCTCAAATAATATTATTATTAATTTATTAATTATTATTTATTTATAATATAGTATTGATTTATTCACAAATAATCATTATTCACAATATATGCAATATATGGCATATTTCATATATGCAAAAATTTTTCACTGCACTTAATATCAGAATCTTACAGAAAGCATGTGGAGCGTTTTTTTGCTATAAGGGGCTTTTTACATGCTTTTTTTTTTTTTTTTGTAATTGAGATTCATATAATTCATTAATTTTGTATTTTTATAACTATTTATTTTTAATATATTGTGCTGAAATAATTCTAATCACAATTTCACTTATTTACATTGATATTATACACATTCATACACCATAGGTGCCAGGATGGCCCAATGTCATTGGTCACTATGATACAATATGTAGATAATTTCATGTTTTTATATATTTTGGAGACATATTATTTTGCTTTTCAGCTATTTATTGTTTCTTTTTATCCTCTTTCATCTCACTTATTTTCACATGTGTACGCAAACACATTTTTAATTTTATAGGAGTAATTTTTAATTTATGTTCTCGTTCTCAGGGATGGACATGTTGTTTTGCCAGTAGTTTGGATGGTGGGTATTGACTCACGCTCAAGATCCAGATCGAGGCTAAGGATTTATGGTCTCGTGTTTCCATCTTTTCTTGTCAGTTTTTAAACTAAGGGCAACCTTACAAATAGTCCATAGATACGAACGCGGTTTTCCATCACTTAAGATGGCGGCCACATATTCATGTCCGGACCCCATAACGAGGTCAGATACTATATAATGTGGTGATTCAGCTCGCTACCCGTCCCTTATTGACAATGTCTATGATGACGAAACGCGTCTAAGGGGGTACGTGCTGACGTCACCACGCTCGTTAGGACGGGAGTTTGCTCGTAGCCGGCCGGCTTTCATTTTGATCGTTTTACTGCTTACCGAGTAACTGTAATTTTAAATCTCTTAATAAACTGTTGTGGCGATATCACACTATCGGTCCCTATTTAGTTTTTTTGGATATAACCTCTGCATGGGCCCCACGGAGCTATCATAATTGCGAGGATCGTTGATTGATCCACCTGTTAGAATCAGATCTGTGAGAGTGACATCCACATCCGTCCAGCCATCTACTAGCCTATGATCAATACACTGCATAAAGTTTGGATTATTCTGGTAAGCAGACTCTGTGTAAGGTGGCGGTTTTCACACACTGGTGGATGTGTTCCATGAAGGCTGTCTATTAACAAGGTTTTTTTCACAATTATATCTGGTGAGGAGACCCCATATATGGTGATGGTTCACGATAAATAGAGGCCACACACTGGGTGCTGTTTTGTCTTTTCCATCCCATACTTTTTACATAACATAGAGACATTTCATGTAGCAGGATTACGCTATGTGTTTTTCTTTGTTTTGTTTTTTTATTCCAAAAATTTGCTTCCTTGGATACACGTACCAACGCATTCTGTGGAGCCATCCCCCCATTGCTGCTATTCACTTTCATTGGAGGAATTGACACTGGCGTGTCAAACAAAGGCCTAGACTGGGCTATAGCCATTTGTCTATATTGGCTTATCATCTGGTAAGCATATACCTTGATAAGATCTGCCCAGACATCTATGACAAGCACAGTGCCTTTTGCTGTTTGCGTTGGTTTTGTCATTACTTTTGTTCTATAAGGACTTTATATCTTTGGACTTTATTAATTAACTTTTTACCCATAGCGCAATTTTTTCCATTCTGTGTTTGTCTCAACCCGTCTGCTCTAAAAGAGACTGTTTATTGTGCAAGAAGGAATAAACAAGTGTTGGACCTTTCAGTTGGTGTGGAAAGTTGCTTACTGGGGAAAGTTAAAGACTTGTTCTGGTTACTGCAGAAACGAGGTCAGCACTGGAGGCCTTTTTACACCAGTCGCAAGCAGGTCCGAGAAACTAACACCGCTCAACCTCCCTATTCAGGAGGGTACGGGCTTGTGGTGCAGTGTGCCTCATTCTTTTCCTGCGGAGGAGCCAAGCAGAAGAAAAGCAGGTAAAGTCTGGGGTTGGTGCGCTACACGTAGGGGAAAGGAAAAACGTACCGCTCAAAAGCTTGAGAATTCACCAAATAGCTGCTTCCGCCCGGTCACTCACACAGGTGCTGGCTCTGCACTGATGCATGGGAGAAAAAGAAACCCTGGACTGCCGCACTCTGTATAGACAGTTATTTATTCCAAAATTTCAGGTAAAAAATCCAAATTCAAAATAAATCCATAAATCCAAAACAACAAATGCAGATAGTGTGCATGCAGGGAAGGGTGGCTAACGCGTTTCACGTCACGAATTGACGCTTACTCATAGCTAAGGTGTGTGGGAATCAATAGAGGTATAAATGAAAAATAAAGTAACTTTACACCAATCAGTACTGAAAGAACACAGCTGACTGGGATAACCTTATGTTTGATTCCGACACTCCCAAGAAAGGGTGAGGGGGGAAGGGAATAGCACTCTTTTGAAGACCATTCACAAAAATACAAAATTACAAAATGTGTATAAATTATAAACTAAACACTTAATGCTTAAACATAGACACACCAAAGTGTGTCTATATATTATTTAAAGTGAATGAATATGACAGTGATAAGTATGAATGTCAATTAATTAAGTTCAAAAAATGAACGAAAAAATCTTTTTAAATGAAAAAATAAATGAAAAGTGAAAATGTGAAAATGTTTTTTGGAGATGGTGAGCCATAGATGTAAATATATTCATGTATGTGAAATAATTATTATGTGATATTCATGTGAATTGAAATAATAATAATAGTAATTTACAAATACTCCAAAAAACCATAATGATGAATTAATTAATAAATAATAAATAATAAAATTTAAATGCACAAAATGTGCACAATGCGTGCTACTGCCAAACAGACTGTGTGACAATTACATAGGGAAATGTGAAGAATGATAAAAATGAATAAATAAATGATAAGTGATCATGAAGGAGATATATGTGTGTGTATAAAGTGTAAAAAAATGTCCATATATGAATGTCTATAAATGTGCTATATAACATAATATAATCCACCTTGTAATGGGTCAATGGATATAATACAATATGCCATAGAACAAAATAAACATGGATAAATCAATAAAATTTAAATAAATATCATGTGTGAATATATGCATTTACCGGAGACACATGTCTCTCCTGTATGCACACATGAACCTTGGACTTTCAACTTTAAACATAAACATAAATAAGAAATGTGTAATAAATGAGTATAAGAATGTACAAAGATATGCACGATAATATACAATAAAATCATGCAAGGGGGTACATGAAAATGTGTGTAAGGAAATTCGGATGTTCAGATCCATATAGGAAAATGGTATTGAACCACACACAATCTAGCTATCACTATCTAGCAGGATGACCGAGCATCTTTGCATAGATGCACCCTCATCTCTGCGGTTTAAGATGTAAACCCAATATTCAAATAATGATAAAATCATGATATTAACCTTAATTGTCAAGGGAATCTGTTAAAATAGTGTGTATGCACATGTCAATCACCGCACTTATCCAAAATTAAAAATTAAATAATATATGAACATATAAAAGTGTGCATGGTGGCCGGGCATGTGCATAGACACTATGGTACCTAAGTACTGGAAGCCGATGCTCATAATCACGGAATTTCAAATATGTATTAAGAACGGAATTACTATTAGTTCGAGGACTGGTAGTTGATAATAGCTCGAAAATTGTCGTCGTGGTGTATGGGCATTTATAAAGAAACAAAAATGTAAAAAAATGTAAAAAAATATCAAAATATAATATCAAAAATTGAAAAAAATCAAAAGGATATTTTTACCCTATATAGATATATTACATTAGAGTTATGTCCATACAAACACGGCGACAAATGATTGGAGTAATTGGCCATCATTGGTTTGAAAAAATGAAAATAAAAATAAAAAATGTTTACAAATATGTGTTTACAAATATGTGTACACAAAGAGAAGGTAGATGTAAACAGAGGTAGAACAGATACAATGATGCTTGGCCTCACAATGATTGATCTCCAAAAATCCTCCATGGTGGAGTCCTCTGTACACAGAGGACTCCACCATGGAGGATTTTTGGAGATCAATCATTGTGAGGCCAAGCATCATTGTATCTGTTCTACCTCTGTTTACATCTACCTTCTCTTTGTGTACACATATTTGTAAACACATATTTGTAAACATTTTTTATTTTTATTTTCATTTTTTCAAACCAATGATGGCCAATTACTCCAATCATTTGTCGCCGTGTTTGTATGGACATAACTCTAATGTAATATATCTATATAGGATAAAAATATCCTTTTGATTTTTTTCAATTTTTGATATTATATTTTGATATTTTTTTACATTTTTTTACATTTTTGTTTCTTTATAAATGCCCATACACCACGACGACAATTTTCGAGCTATTATCAACTACCAGTCCTCGAACTAATAGTAATTCCGTTCTTAATACATATTTGAAATTCCGTGATTATGAGCATCGGCTTCCAGTACTTAGGTACCATAGTGTCTATGCACATGCCCGGCCACCATGCACACTTTTATATGTTCATATATTATTTAATTTTTAATTTTGGATAAGTGCGGTGATTGACATGTGCATACACACTATTTTAACAGATTCCCTTGACAATTAAGGTTAATATCATGATTTTATCATTATTTGAATATTGGGTTTACATCTTAAACCGCAGAGATGAGGGTGCATCTATGCAAAGATGCTCGGTCATCCTGCTAGATAGTGATAGCTAGATTGTGTGTGGTTCAATACCATTTTCCTATATGGATCTGAACATCCGAATTTCCTTACACACATTTTCATGTACCCCCTTGCATGATTTTATTGTATATTATCGTGCATATCTTTGTACATTCTTATACTCATTTATTACACATTTCTTATTTATGTTTATGTTTAAAGTTGAAAGTCCAAGGTTCATGTGTGCATACAGGAGAGACATGTGTCTCCGGTAAATGCATATATTCACACATGATATTTATTTAAATTTTATTGATTTATCCATGTTTATTTTGTTCTATGGCATATTGTATTATATCCATTGACCCATTACAAGGTGGATTATATTATGTTATATAGCACATTTATAGACATTCATATATGGACATTTCTTTACACTTTATACACACACATATATCTCCTTCATGATCACTTATCATTTATTTATTCATTTTTATCATTCTTCACATTTCCCTATGTAATTGTCACACAGTCTGTTTGGCAGTAGCACGCATTGTGCACATTTTGTGCATTTAAATTTTATTATTTATTATTTATTAATTAATTCATCATTATGGTTTTTTGGAGTATTTGTAAATTACTATTATTATTATTTCAATTCACATGAATATCACATAATAATTATTTCACATACATGAATATATTTACATCTATGGCTCACCATCTCCAAAAAACATTTTCACATTTTCACTTTTCATTTATTTTTTCATTTAAAAAGATTTTTTCGTTAATTTTTTGAACTTAATTAATTGACATTCATACTTATCACTGTCATATTCATTCACTTTAAATAATATATAGACACACTTTGGTGTGTCTATGTTTAAGCATTAAGTGTTTAGTTTATAATTTATACACATTTTGTAATTTTGTATTTTTGTGAATGGTCTTCAAAAGAGTGCTATTCCCTTCCCCCCTCACCCTTTCTTGGGAGTGTCGGAATCAAACATAAGGTTATCCCAGTCAGCTGTGTTCTTTCAGTACTGATTGGTGTAAAGTTACTTTATTTTTCATTTATACCTCTATTGATTCCCACACACCTTAGCTATGAGTAAGCGTCAATTCGTGACGTGAAACGCGTTAGCCACCCTTCCCTGCATGCACACTATCTGCATTTGTTGTTTTGGATTTATGGATTTATTTTGAATTTGGATTTTTTACCTGAAATTTTGGAATAAATAACTGTCTATACAGAGTGCGGCAGTCCAGGGTTTCTTCTGCTACACGTAGGGGCTCGAGTCCGGGATGTGTTTGCGGGCATTGAGTGAAAACCCCCCCAGAAGCTGAACTTTTATTCCCCAGTGAAGTTCCGTGGAGGTCGGCCATGTTTGAAACTGCGCCACGGGGAGAACCCTGACTCCGTAGCTCGTGGGCATGTCTATTCAGAAAAGCCTGCGAGCGATGTAGGAGATGGGAGGAGTCTGACCATGTATGGGGTCAGAGCGCGATGGAGCAGCAAGTGGTCAGCATGTCCTCTCATGCCTCATGGGTTCCAGCTTCAAATACCATGAAAATTACATCATTCGCTGCTTCGGTTACGGATACAGGGATTCGGCTCAAGCCCCGGGGAAGATTTGCCCTCTATGTGTGTAAAGACGTGGAGGCCCTCGGTGTGATTTGTCCCGGCTGCTCGGGACTGGTGGTTCATCTGAAGCCATTCGGGCAATGTGAGAGCTGCAAGAAATTTCTTTTTGAGGTCGAGCAACCTACAGAGAGGCCTCGGGCCTTCCACCTCAACTGCCTTAGAAAAGTATATTACTATATATCTGAGAAAAAACTCTGGTAGAAGGATAAGCAGTCTGGTACAAGAACGAAAAAACGCATAAGGAGTCGCATGGGTAAAGGAGGCGATAAGGTTGATAATTAAAAATGCATAAAGTGATGGTAATGCAAGAATTTTCAGATGATGTTGTTGGTTTCTATTTCTTTGTTGAGGCCATGAGGCGACATGGTGTTCAAAGAATAAATCCAATAGGTTTCTTGTCTGCAGAGGCGTTGGAATCTCTCTACGGCAGTAGGTGATTCGATAATCCAAACTTGAAGGGCACTAATATCTTTGTGATGGTGAGCTGCAAAGTGACGGGCCACACTGTATTTTGGGTTGTTTCCTTGAACTGCACGACGGTGTTCTCCAAATCTGGCCCGTAGGGCTCTGATGGTTCTGCCTACGTATAAAAGGCTGCATGGACAGGAGATGCAATACACTACATAAGTGGTGGAGCAATTATAAAAAGAGCTGAGGTTGAAAGTCTTGCTATTGGCCCTAAAGGTTTTTTGGCCATGGGTGACATGAGAGCAGGTTAGGCATAGGGCCTTTTTGCATTGGAGCATATAAATTTTTATGATGATTGGATGTTTTGGTTTTGCTAGGAGCGATCTTACTTTTGATGTTGGGGGCCCTTTGGTAGGCAAACTTGGGAGTAACTGATAAAGATTTCGATAGGTGGGGATCTTGGGTGAGGATGGTTCAATGTTTCTTGAAGATGTTTTCCATTTTATTGTGTTTTGCGTGGTACTGGGTGATGAAACGAGTGGTGGGTTCAGAGTTGGATTTATTAGGGATGGGAAAGGAATCTTGCTGATAGGTGGCGCGAGCCTCTTCGATCAAGTGGGGGGGATAACCTTTTTCGATAAATTTGTTTTTAAGTAAGATACTTTGAGATGTATAATCCTCTAGTCTAGTGCAATTGCGTCTGAGTCGATTAAATTGGCTTTTGGGGACATTGTTGATCCACATGGGATGGTGGCAACTAGAGTAATGTAGATAAGAGTTTCCGGCTGTGGGTTTGGTGAAATTTTTTGCAGAAATAGAATTGTCTGTATGAAAGAGCTCGAGGTCTAAAAAGCATAAGGATGCGGGGTCCATGGTCAAGGTAAAAGTTAGTCCAAAGTTGTTGCAATTGCAGTAGGTTAAAAATTCACTGACCGAAGTGGTTGGCCCATCCCAAATGATGATGATGGCGTCTATATAGCGACCGTAGAAAATAAGGTTGGCTGCAAAGGGGTTGTTAGCTTCAATATATCTGGACTCCCATAATCCCATAGTGAGATTGGCGTAACTAGGCGCAAAGTTAGCGCCTTGTTTTTGGAGATAGAATTCTCCAGCTGAAAATAAGTAATTGTGCTCAAGGCAAAACCGGGTGGCCAGGAGGATGAAGTCTATTTGTGTTGTATTAAGAGTGGAATCATCTTTCAAGAAATGGGCGACTGCTTCAAGCCCTACGGAATGTGGTATAGATGTATAGAGTGAGCATACATCAAGGGATACCCATATATACGATGGTTCCCAAGTATAGGGTTTTTAGTAGGTCAATTAGATGGGTACCGTCGCGAATGTAAGACAGAAGTGCTTGGGCTAATGGTTGTAAGAAGTGGTCAATATACAGAGAAAAGCTGGTAGTGATGCTGTCCATGGAGGCAACGATAGGGCGGCCTGGCGGGTTGGAAATGTCTTTATGGATTTTTGGTAAATGGTATAGGTAAGGTACTTGAAAGAAGGGTTTCAGAAAAAAGGCGGCATCTAGCTTGTTAAGGATACCATCTGTGCAGGCTTGTTTGATGATGGTGGTTTTGACATCGCTTCTGCCCTGCAATAATATGTAAACGGGTGGGGGTCATCTTTCCCTCACTCATCTCCATATCACAGACCGAAGGTTCCGATTGCTTCCGCCACTACCGACGGCTCCGGTAAGCGTCGGAGGGCACCGGAGAGCGGTAGGGGGCCCTCTCCTGCCACTGATAAAAGTGATCTTGCGGCGAATCCCCTGCAGAAACCACTTTCATCTTGAAGCGGACCACCCACACTTGAAGAGGATACCGGGCTTAAAGTAGCTAGCTGCTACCATAACCCCGGTATTCCTCTTCAAAGTAGCGACGTAAAATGACGGTGGTCGGTCTGGAAGTGGTTAAAGTGGATGTAAACCATCACATATACCCAGTAAAGTGAAAAGCCTCAGATGATACACAAATCTCCCTACATGAGTTTTACATGTATATCTGCTGTCTTCACCTTTATATATTCTTTAGAAAGTTCAGATCGTGTAAGGAGATTTTCTCTTCCTGTTCAGCACTGGAAGTGAAGTCTGGGCATACAGGCAAGGCAGCTAATTGGAGGAAAGGCACACACCCCCCTTCACATAGGCAGAGACTGGCAGAGACTTTCAGAGCTGTCCTGTGACATGGCAAGCTCTCTGCTAATCTATTCATAGCAACCTCCCCCGACTCAAAATTCAGCCTGGTTTTATCTCAGTTGACAGAGAACTTGTCAGGAGTTATCGGTACAGTACTTAGTGCTTTGAAGAGAGATAAGAAAAGCTGCAGATATATGTGCCCAGCTCAAATTTCATAAATCGGGTTTACATCCACTTTAACCACTTCCCGCCAGGCCTATAGCAGAATGACGGCCGGGCAGTGGTTCTGTTATCCTGACTGGGCGTCATATAATGTCCAGCAGGATAACATGCCGAGGCGCGCAGCATGGCGATCGCCAGTGCGGCGTGTTAGTCTGACACGCCGCATCTCCGATCGTGGTAAGGAGCGTCTGACAGAGGCTTCTTACCACGTGATCAGCTGTGACCAATCACAGCTGATCATCGTGTGAACCAGGAAGTGACGGGAAATGCCTTTCCTCGGTTCGCGCTGACAGGGAGAGACAATCGGCGGCTCTCCTTGGCAGAGGGGCGGGTCTGTGATGATAATCAGCACATTGATTATCAGCACAGCCCCGATCAGATGTGGCCATCAGCTGCCAATCAGTGCCCAACAGCTTCCATTCAGTGACCCCTCAAAAAAATATCAGTGCTCACCACAGTGCCAATCGGTGCCCACCACAGTGCAAATCAGTGCCCAGCAGTAACACCTGTCAGTACCTCATTATCGGTGCTGCCCATCAGTGCTATCTATTAGTGTCCATCAGTGCCATCTGTCAGTGCCAATCAGTGCCACTTACAGTGCCCATCAGTGCTGCATATCAGTGCCCATCAATTCTACAAATCAGTGCCTCCTCATTAGTGCCACCTTATCAGTGCAAACTCATCAGTGCCCATCAGCAAAGGAGAAAACTATTTTTTTGACAGAAACGTAAAAAAAAAAAAAACACTCATTCCCTGGCAACAATGCCAATTACAGTTACAGTCCCAGTCTCAGCTGCTAAAGGGTCAGAGTATTTGTCAATCAAAAAAAATCCACTATAAGGAAGATTATCACATGACACCTATGTGTATATAACAGATTGTAGATATTAGAATATTTTATTTTAGTATATTAACTACTTGCTTACTGGGCACTTAAACCCCCTTCCTGCCCAGGCCAATTTTTAGCTTTCAGCGCTGTCACGCTTTGAATGACAATTGCGCGGTCGTGCGACGTGGCTCCCAAACACAATTGGCGTCCTTTTTTCCCCACAAATAGAGCTTTCTTTTGGTGGTATTTGATCATCTCTGCGTTTTTTTTTTTTTTTTTGCGCTATAAACAAAAAAAAAGCGACGATTTTGAAAAAAACACAATATTTTTTACTTTTTGCTATAATAAATATCCGAATTTTTTAAAAAAAATAATTTTTTTTTCCTCAGTTTAGTCCGATACGTATTCTTCTACATATTTTTGGTAAAAAAAAAAAAATCGCAATAAGCGTTTATTGATTGGTTTGCGCAAAAGTTATAGCGTCCACAAAATAGGGGATAGTTTTATAGCATTTTTATTAATAGTTTTTTTTTTACTAGTAATGGCGGCGATCAGCGATTTTTATTGCGACTGCGACATTATGGCGGACACATCGGACACTTTTGACACCATTTTGGGACTATTGTCATTTTTACAGCGACCAGTGCTAATAAAAGTGACTGGTTACTGTAAAAATGACACTGGCAGTGAAGGGGTTAACACTAGGGGGTGAGGAAGGGGTTAAATGTTTGCCCTGGGAGTGATTACTACTGTGTGGGGAGAGGGGACTGACTGGGGGAGGTGACCGATCTGTGTCCCTATGTACAAGGGACACAGCATCGGTCTCCTCTCCCTGACAGGACATGGATCTGTGTGTTTACACACACAGATCCACATCCTTGTCTGTGTACCGGCCGATCGCGGGTACTTGGCGGACATCGCGGCCGCCAGGCACACGCATCGGCATCTCAGTGATGCGCCCCCCAGTGGCCGGAATAGCCGAGGCCGTATAATGACGGCCTCCCAGATTTCTAGAGCCACCATGAGGCCGTCATTTGTACACGGCCCGGCTCTCAGGTGGTTAAAAACAAAAATTGTAAAACAACAATTACATAAATATTCTTATTGCAACATCCATATATTTTGATGTGTCTTGCACTGTTCACCCGCTTCTTCAGGACGGGGAGGTGAGATTTTATACATCAATTGATATATTATGGGAGTGGGGATACCAGGGAGCATAACGTGTGCAAAAATGCTCTACAGGGTTCGGTGAGGAAGCATATGTATATAAATAAAGCATATATATATAAATATATAAAGTATACACTTTGATGTCCAAATCTGTAAACAATCGAATAACCATAAGTTCCCTTCTGATCATTTTGAACTCCATTTAGAACAAATTTGAATAAACTGAGTTGATCAGCCAGGTCAAAATATTATTGATTGTTTTGCATCGACCGGCAAAAAAATACTTTGGTCACAAATACGATCATATTTCAATCAATCAGATTATAAGATTGCATAATGCAGAGATAGGATCAATAATGTACAATCAAAAGTTATGATCATATCTTGACCATCAATCGAAATCCACATTCCTGTGTGTGGCATATCGATCAAATGGGTTAACTATAGATTGATTATTCCTACTGGAAGAGATTGATCGGAAAATAACCTGATTGTTTATCGAAACAGATATAACCACCATTATACTGATATAACTCTCAATTGACTGTAGCAGACGGAATGAAAGCAGCCTATTAACAAGGGTCTCAGAGAGCAGAAACTAGATATTTATTTAAAAATAAATAAAATGAAATTTTTATATTATTAAATAAAAAAACAGGTATTTATTTAGGAAGCCTTGCATAGTTACATTCTGGGTCTGTTCACATTTTGAGAATTGCCCTTAGGGAATTATTTACACAATTTTAGTGTTTGGGTTTATAGCCATTAAAAAAAAAAAAAAATGTCCCCACTTCCAGACCGGCAGTTGGCAAATGACAGTTGGAGTTTGAATTTGTTTTCTGGCTAACTGACATCGGTAACACAGATATTTTTATCCATGTCTAAACAGACTTGAATATTACACTCACACAGCTGAAAATAAAGACCCCTATCCTTGTGTTAAATCTTTATTCATTAAACTAATTATAGAAGAAATAAGAAAAACAAAGGGTTTGCTGGTTGCATTTAATCTGATAAAATATAATAAAATTTAGCATCTCTGATTGGTTTCTATAGGCTTATCCATATCTTTCAATGCTTATAAATGAATTCCAATACAATATGTAGCAATTTCCATCCAGTAATTTTCCCAGACCAAACTAATTCATCTGCTAGAGCAGTTTACAGGGGTGTATTTTTCCTGTGTTTTCCATTGCAAAGCCTGGGTGAGGTGTCCATGGCAACCACGGAACACTGTGACATCATATTAACAGCTCCAGCTGAGGAGGTAAACAGCCTGCAGCCTCACTGCTCCTGACAGAAGTCTCTGACCTCAGTACAGTGCAGACCGTTAGATGCATTCTACTATGTTCACAAAGCTTCTTAGTATTTTGATGTTTTTCATCTGTTGGCAGATCACAACAGTGAATGCTTATGTTCTTGCAGAAAAGGAACAAACAAATGAAAAGCATTTATGCCCGTCTATTCCGATTTATGAAAGTGTGGCTTATGCCACCGATATGACCATAGAACTGCCTTGTAGGTGCAGACCAGACACAAACACACCTGTTTACTGGTTCTATAAAAAATCAGTGAACAGTGTAGGAACTCAGATGCTGACACCAGATGGAACAAAGAAGTCTCTTCATGTGGAGTCGAAGATCGTCACCAAAGTGTACAACGTCATCATACACAAGGCTCGCGTAAAAGACTCGGGAATTTACATATGTGGAAACGGTGATGGTGCCTACTTCTGGGGGTACGACCTTGATGTGCAGGATACCTCAAACGCTTATGTGGCATTTAAAGAGCACCACCAAGACCCCCAGCCAGACCTCAAAACGGAGCACCTGACAGCCTTCACCGCTTTCTGGAACTGGGAAAAGTGTGACCGCTGTGATGTCACCGGGGAACAAAGAAAGATAGGCTTTTGCTATGTCAGTAGTGCCTATCTTGAACCAAGGCACATGTTCTCACAGAGCAGCGTTGTTCCCTGCGGCTCACATGGGATTCCTGACAACCTGCGAAAGGAAATTTCAAATCGAAGACCAGAAATATTCATCAGGAGTTGTAATACCCCCTGTCACATAAGGGTTCCAGGGTTAAAAGGTACCGCCAAATACTGGATACACAAAATAAGCAAGATTAAGAATTATATCCCATTCCTCTCCAAGGCTCCGACTGAAAAACATACACACACCTTGGGGAGCAGCCTTACTCTTGCCTGCCCAGGTGCCAAACCAGGAGATGCTGTTGCCTGGGATAAAAAGGACAAAAAATTCTACAAATCAGACTATCTGATTGGCCAAAAGAAGGCGACACGTATCTTCATAGATCACGGCAATAATCTCAACTTTCAATATGTCCGGTACAGCGATGAAGCAACATATTACTGTTGGCTGCAAGGGAAGCTTAAAGCTGGCATCAAACTGACCCTTCAAGCAGACCCAACAGAAAAGCGAAAGTTCTCTGATGCTGACTCCATCCTCGCATTGAGAATTATTGGGGTCAGTTTTGCCATCTTTTGCCTTATTTTTGTGATGGTCCATTGCATAAAATGCAGCGCCTATAATTTTAGGTGGTCGCCATCACCATGCATAGCAGACATGGTCTGAGGAGTTGTTCGTGGATCACTAGAAGTCACATCTGTACCATGTAATTAGCTCTGACCAATCAGAGCTAATCACTACAAAACAAACTGAATGAGAGAGTAGGAAGGAGAGAGAGAGAGAGGGGGGGGAGAGAAAGGGTGGGGGAGAGAGAGGGAAAAGAGAGAGGGGGGGAGAAAGAGATAGGGGAGACGGAGGAGAGAGTGAGAGGGGAGATAGAGAGGGGAAAGATAGAGGGGGAGGAGAGATAGAGGAGGGGGAGGGAGAGAGAGAGGGGAGGGGGTAGAGAAAGAGATAGGGGAGAGAGGGAGGAGAGAGTGAAAGGGGGAGAGAGAGAGGGGAAGATAGAGGGGTGAGAGAGGAGGGGGGATATGAGAGATAGAGGGGGTAGAGAAAGAGATACAGGAGAGATAAAAGGGGGGAGAGAGAGATGGGGAGAGAGAGGGGGAGTGAGAGAGAGGGGGGAGTGAGAGAGAGGGGGAGTGAGAGGAGAGAGGTGGGAGTGAGAGATAGAGAGAGGGGGAGAGAGTAAGGAGGGAAGGAGAGAGAGAAAGAGGTGGGAGTGAGAGGAGAGAGGGGGGAGTGAGATAGAGAGAGGGGGAGAGAGTGAGGTGGAAAGGAGAGAGAAGGGGGGAAGAGAGAGGGGGAAGTGAGAGGAGAGGGGGGAGTGAGAGGAGAGGGGGGAGTGAGAGAGTGAGGTGGGAGTGAGAGATAGAGAGAGGGGGAGAGAGTGAGGAGGGAAGGAGAGAGAGAGGGGGGAGTGAGAGGAAGGGGGAGAGAGTGAGGTGGGAAGGAGAGAGAGAGAGAGAGGGGAGAGAAAGAGACTGAGGCCTCGTTCACATGGCCGAGATTCTCGTCGAAAAAAACATGTAGTTTTTTCGAGGAGATTCTTGGACAAGAAAATTGTCCCGGCCGAGTGTACACACGCTCGATTCAAAGAACCCGCGGTTCTTTGAATGGAGCGTACGCGGTGACGTCATCGACTACGACGAGCATGCGCTCGTCACATTCGATGCCGTCGCCGCCATCTTGGTATACCCTATCTATTAGACATGTGCATTCGTTTTTGTCCGAATGCATTTTCGTTCGAATTTCAGCTATTTTCGTTATCGTTTTAACAAACGAAAACGAAAGCACAGAATCAAGATCCGACATAAACAAATGCTTTATTTTCGTTTTCGTTGCTACAACAGTTCGATATAGATAGGAGATTCGACGTGACGCTGACAATAACAATCTGTGTCTATCGAACCTGTGGTCGAATGTGCCTAACCTTAACTCTATTAGTCCAAGATTATTCTACATAGGAGAGAAAAGATTCGACATTATAGAGAGAAAAGATTCGACATTATAGAGAGAAAAGATTCGACATAGGAGAGAAAGATTCGACATAGGAGAGAAAAGATTCGACATAGGAGAGAAAAGATTCGACATAGGAGAGAAAAGATTTGACATTATAGAGAGAAAATATTCGACATAGGAGAGGAAAGATTCGACATAGGAGAGAAAAGATTCGACATAGGAGAGAAAAGATTCGACATAGGAGAGAAAAGATTTGACATTATAGAGAGAAAATATTCGACATAGGAGAGAAAAGATTCGACATAGGAGAGAAAAAAATTGTTATTATAGAGAGAAAAGATTTGACATAGAGAGAAAAGATCACTGCTGGAATTGGGTGGGGGAAGTAAAATAAAAATAAAGTTGATGATGAATGTTATTGGCTGATTGTAACCAAAGAGGAGGAGCAGTAAAATAGCTAGAATGATGAAGATTCGACAAAGCATCGAAAGTTAGAAGATTCGACGGTGCAGCAAAACTGTACGACGCTGCAATCGTACATTTCCGGTCAAATGCATCCGCCCATAGGCTATAGAAGAATTCTAATGTTGGTTGACTAGTAATAGTAATGAATAAATATAATTATTACTAGTCATACAACATTAGAATTCTTGTGGGCGGAACATTCGACTGGAAATGTATGATTGCGGCGTCGTACAGTTTCACTGCTCCGTTGAATCTTCTTTGAACATTCGACAGACACCATAAGCCTTCAATGACAGATTCGACCTTAATTAATTCAGATTTTCGGACGAATGCAATTTCTAACGAAAAACAAAATAAATAAAAACCAATTTCGGGAGTAACTAAATAAATTTATTTTTCGGACGAAAACGAAATTCCGAAACGAAATATTTCAGTGTGCACATGTCTACTATCTATGCCTAGGAAGCTACCGCGCATGCGTCGAAGTCATTTCGAGCATGCGCGGGCTTCCCGGCGAAAAGGTAAGTGTACACACACACAATTTTCTCGTCGAGAAACAGGCTGACGAGAATCTCGACGAGAAAATAGAGAGCAGGATCTCTATTTTCTTGTCGAGATTCTTGTCGCTTTTCTTGACGAGAAACCATACACACGAACGAATTTCTCGGCAAAAAATCTCTGCCAGCAAGTTTCTTGCTGGTTTTTGCCGAGAAACTAGTTTGTGTGTACGAGGCCTGAGACTCTCTCAATGTCACTACAAATCAAGGCGTGGCAGACCAATTCCACAGCCCACAGCACAAGGAGATATCCAGCAAAGCTATCACTAAAAATGCACACAAAATAAAAAACTAGCAGGTGCGCTGATCAACATTTTGGTGTAGCCCTCCAGCTGGCTATTGGTGATAATTAGACAAGTTAAATGGTGTTGCTGCTCTCTATGGATCCTCTGGGTGGCAGGAACACATCTAGACAAAACACAAAAGCGAGTACAAAGCTGCCCTACTGTAACTCAGCTTTAATATGGTAAAGGTAAAAACACTACAATGATCAAACTCACATTTTGTGAAGATAGATAAAGCATAAGGATTCCACTGTGGCCGCACTTCTATAACCACCACAAGACCACCTAACCGCTGGATCCTGGCAGCACATCCGAGTCTATCCACCACCATGCTCATAGTGCAGATCCTAATGCGCATGCTACCGGTCAAGCCGGCGCTGCTCTTCGAGGACATACAAACCCACACGAGCAAGATACAGGGGGGAAGAGAGCGAGGACGTTACACAGTTGCCATGCCAATGCGTTTTGGAATGACCTTCCTCAGGTCATTTAAAGGTATCACTAAAGTCTGTCCAATGAGGACCCGATACAGTGGCTGGAGCTGCTGTGATTGTCCCCATTGCTGGAATGATCGGGTTCAGGTAAGAAACGGGGGGGGGGTAGTGGGCGGCTGCAGCACAGAAGGTTTTTCACCTTAATACATAGAATGCATTAGGGGAAAAACCGTGAGGGTTTACAACCCCTTTAAAGGTTAGCGTCCGGCTGACAGAGTCAATTGAAAAACAAACAATAAGGATGCTATGCCTTTTTATATAAAACATACTCTGCCGCTGTAAGTTATTGGTTAATCAGATAGGCACAAACAATCGGAGATATGGTCTAACAACAGCTTAGAGAATAATTCCAGGTATGGATATTTCATACATAGTTAAATTGGTGCAGTTTGGACCAGTCTACTATAGATCATACCTGGCCGATCCCGCTGGAAATCACTGAAGTAAGTATCGTTACTCCAGTGATCTCTACTTGCTTTGGGGTCTCATGTTGAGCGGCTGTCCTGCTAAATTGTTAACAGAGGAGGTCAGATGCTCATCACAGGCACCATTCGGAAATGCTTTACATTTTGTGATTGAATGCAAATTGTTTGCCAATTGAACAAAATAGAGAGCCTGACATCACCACCATACCTCTTTCAATCAGAGATCGCTTCGCATTTATTCACAAAATGCAAATCATTGTCTGAGTGCTCAGTGCACGACCCCCACAAGCAAGTTGAGACCTCTGGAAAAATGGTGTCAACTTCAGTGTTTTCCAGCTTCCAGGGGCATCGGACAGGTATGGTTTATACATAGTTATATTGATCCAAGCTGGACCAATGTAACTATGTATAGAATATCCACACCTGGAATTCCTTAAAAGAAAAAGGAAAAAAGCACTGCCCATTTATTAAGCACAGCTCTGTAGAAGCATGGGGGGTTAGCAATGCAAGAGCCTATATATTGCACCTGGAATGCACTGATCCCAGTTGCAATGCATTTTTTATGTTACTAGCGATGTTAAAATGCTCCCCGCTCCCCTCCGAAAGGTGCCAAATGTGAGAGGGGTGGAGGGTTCTGAAAAACGGAAGTTCAATTTTTGGGTGGAACTCCGCTGTCATGGATATGCACTAATGTCTGTCTGCCATCTTACCTTCCTCCTCATGTGTTCATCTTAGAGGCCGGACCCCTTCACCTGGCTTCCCTTATAATCTCCTCCCAGCCTGACTCCACCCCAGGGCCTATCACAGAACACTATATTAACCTGTGCACTGCAACCCTGCTTTGCTGATCAATGTGTTTGTTAAGCATTGTGTGTTTGGGTTCCTGCCTGCCGTGTGCTACGTCTGTCTCTCTGTTACGATATTAGCTTGTTCCTGACTATCCCTGTCTGCTTGTGACCCTTGACCTTCGGTTTGTCTTTCGTTTATCCCTGTCTGCTTGTTGCCCTGACCTTGGCTTTTCCCCTCACTATTCTTGTATCCTGTGCTGCTGCTTCCCCTCTCTCCTCCTTACCCTTTGGGGCGTGAGCTAGGGGACTCTAGGGGCCGCGACCCGGACCCAGCCTGCAGCGTAACATCCTCACCACTAGAGGCTCTGGAGAAGACCTGCTGGGTCTTAGACTCCAGGCCCTGGGGAATCTCGGCTCTAGCTTCCTGTAGGATCCCGGTTGTGCTCCTCTGGTCCCGCTTTCCACAACCACCTAGTTTCCTATCCGCAGCAGTCAGCCATAGGGTTCACTATCTTGTGGTGCACTCCTGACCCCCTACGGTGTGCATCTGTCATCTGGCGACAGGTGACCTGACAGTTTGATCAGCCATGGACCCGGCTGACATGCCGCTCCCCGCAGATGATCCATTACAGGGCATAGTCCGTAGACTTGAGACCCAGGAATCTGATCAGACTCAGGTGATTCGATTCCTCCAAGTTCTGGCTTCTCACTTCGAGCAGCTTCAGGTCTCCTTGGGAACCCCAAATCCGCAACCTCAAGTACAACCAGCAGGTGCGCCTTTCGCACCAGTCGCAGCCACACACTCACTAGAACTGCCAGCTCCATTCCGTTTCTCTGGGGACTCCAAGGCCTGCAGGGGGTTTCTCAGCCAATGTACAATTCATTTTGAGCTTCAGCCTCAAAACTTCCTGTCTGATCGGGCTAAGGTAGCCTATATCATCTCCCTCCTCTCCTGTGAAGCTTTAGCCTGGGCTGCCCCCCTGTGGGAAAAGAATGATCCGGTGGTCCCCAGCCTGTCCGACTTCTTGGAGCTCTTTCGTAACATCTTCGAGGAGCCGGCTCGGGCTTCTTCAGCAGCTAGTGCCCTCTTACGTCTTCGCCAAGAATCTAGTTCTGTGGGACAATATGCTCTTCAGTTCCGTATCCACACAGCTGAATTGAGCTGGAACAATGAGGCCCTGGTCGCTACCTTTTTACATGGCCTCTCTGACCGAGTGAAAGACGAATTAGCGGGAAGAGCCATCCCCGTCGGTCTGGACGATGTAATTTCTTTGTGCAATCAGATCGACATTCGTTTTCAGGAGAGGTCCCTAGAGAAAAGACGCCAGCACTCCCTGGACCCTAGCCAGTCTGAGCTCCCCTCCCTTCGTCCCGTGGAGCATCTTCTGCCTGCTGAGGAGCCTATGCAGCTGGGCTGAACCAGACTAACCCCCGAAGAACATGCTAGGCGCAGAACTCGGGGCTTGTGCCTCTATTGTGGGGGCAAGGGTCATTTTCGTGACTCCTGCTCGCTTCTGTTCGGGAAACGCTCGGTCCTCATACATTTGGAAGGTGGAGTATTGGACCCAGAAACATCACCTTCTCGTCTTCTCCTGCCGGTGTGCCTTCATGTAGGTACTTCTCCTCAATCAACCCTTGCATATCTGGATTCCGGGGCTGCCAGCAATTTTATGGATTGAACTGCTTCTTCCATGAAGCTTACCCTTTCACCTCTCGCTACCCCATTGGTAGTCTCGGCAATTGATGGCACTGTTCTCTCAGGGGGCCCTATTCGCTTCCAGACGCTACCCATTAGGATGTCGGTAGGGATTCTCCACCAGGAGTGGATATCCTTTCTCATTCTACCCAAGGCCTCTACCCCCATTGCATTGGGCCTCCCTTAGCTACAGCTCTGGGAAGGTCCTGGCTTGGGGTCCCTCATGTTTCTCGTCATGTCTTCTCAAGGTGGCCCCCAGGGAGAGATTTCCGGTTGCTACCACTTCTGTTTCTTCTTGCAGCATACAGCGATTACCGGGACGTGTTCTGTAAGAAATCAGCTGAGGTGCTTCCTCCCCACAGGTCTTTTGACTGTGCTATTGACTTTGTCCCCGGAGCAACTCTGCCCAAGGGTTGTACCTACCCTCTGTCCATCCCAGAGACCCAGGCCATGTCTGAGTATGTCGCAAAGAATCTGGAGAGAGGTTTTATCCGGAAATCCACATCGCCTGCAGGGGCAGGGTTCTTTTTCATTTCCAAAAAGGATGGTACCCTAAGAGCCTGTATCGACTATCAAGGTTTAAACGTGGTTACTATTAAAAATCGATACCCCTTACCCTTAATATCTGAGTTATTCGATAGGTTGAAGGGTGCCTCCATTTTCACCAAGTTGGATCTCAGAGGCGCGTACAATCTCATTCGAATACGGGAGGGTGACGAATGGAAGACTGCATTCAACACTAGAGACGGGCATTACGAATACCTGGTGATGCCTTTTGGTTTGTGTAATGCCCCAGCCGTGTTTCAAAACTTCGTCAATGAAATCTTCAGAGATCTGCTGTACCAATTTGTTGTCATCTATCTGGATGACATCCTGATCTTTTCTGAAAATCTGCTCGTCCACAGAAACCATGTCCACACTGTACTTCAGCGTCTTAGAGAGAACAATCTCTATGCCAAGCTGGAGAAATGTTCCTTTGAATGTTCTGAAGTCCTGTTTCTGGGGTGCTTTGTCTCATGTTCGGGTCTTCGTATGGATCCTGGGAAGGTCTTGGCTATTACCAACTGGCCTCTTCCTGCTAGCCTCAAGGCCACACAGCGCTTTCTTGGCTTCACAAATTATTATAGGTAGTTCATAAGGAATTACTCTTCCATTGCCGCGCCTTTTAATCACTTTTACCAAGAAGGGTGCGAATGCCAAAGACTGGCCTCCCGAAGCTGTCTCTGCATTTCACGACCTGAAACAGGACTTTGTTTCTGGACCTCTCTTGAGGAGACCAAATCCTGGGGATGCATTTTTTATTGAAGTGGACGCTTCCTCAAAGGGGGTGGGAGCTGTGCTTCTTCAATTCTTTGAGAAGAAACGTCAACCATGTGCGTTCTTCTCCAAAAAAAATTCTCAGGCAGAGAGGAATTATGCCATTGGTGATCGGGAACTTCTCACAACTAAATTGGCGTTAGAGGAGTGGCGTCATCTCTTGGAGGGTTCCCCTCACTCCATAACGATCTTTACGGATCACAAGAATTTACAGTATCTACAGAATGCTAAACGTCTGAATCCCAGACAGGCCAGGTGGAGTCTCTTCTTTTCCCGTTTTAATTTCACCATTACCTACAAACCTGGTTCCTGCAATGGTCGGGAAGATGCGCTCTCTAGGTCATTTGACACTTTGGACGAGGAGTCCGCCCCTGAACCTGACATCCGCTTTTCACCAGATGACCTGACATCCGCTTTAAGTGATTTGGTAACTGGCCACAGGCCATAATGAACTATAGGGTTTTACCACCCCCAAACCTCAAATCTAAATGAGCCTTACTGTCCTAAACCCCCTATTAGTCTGCTTTCACACCAACAAACTGTGGTTTACCCACACTGTGAGTGTAGCGCAATGCCCCTACAGCTCTCCTGTGGGTTACCTGCACTGGGCCATAGAATTCTATAACATCTTGCAGGTGTGGTAAACTTTCTGAAAGCGCACCAAAACTCCCGTATTTAGGAACTGTTGTGTGCGATTTCAGAAAGTGCACCAAATCCGTAGAATATAGTAGAAGTCTATAGCTCAGTACGGCTGACCCGCAGGAAAGCTGTAGGTGCAATGTGCGGCACTTGCGGATGAGTGTGAAAGCAATCTAATAACATTTTTTTATAAGTGCTATGCCCATTGCAAAAGAGCAGTGTATGTGATGTTAAATACACTGACCTTTTTCCTCTTCTATCTTCTGCTGGCATCGCTCTCCAGGCTGCTGGAAAGGTCCTAGGTGAAGTGCATTTGGTGTCACTACACTGAGGACTGGAGGCGGCGATACAGAGGAAGCATCAGCTTACTGTATGTGGCTCCTGTTCCCTCCGTGCCCGCCGTCTCCATACACTCCATGCTGTGGGGTGACGAGTCAGCAACCCATTTATCAAGATCTGAGCTTGCCAACCCACTATCCCAGAGCAAGGACATGTGCTACCCAGGTTTTAAGCCATGGGCCACAGATGGAGCACCCTCACCTTAAGTAAGGAGAACTCTGTGAGACCTCGCAGGCTGCACACCACAGCCTTCATTTTATGAATAGGGTGTACATTTCAGGCCGTAGTGCAGAGCTGGTATTGGTATCCACTCTCCTCTATAAATCAGCCCCCTGATGTAAAAGGGTGCAACGTACTGGACTGCATATTTGGTTCCCTACAATTATAAGGAAAGTAAAAACCTGAGGCAATGTTCCCTGAGATATAAAGGCAAATCACCCATCCAAAAAAGATAGAGGCGTCTTGGAGACATTTCAAGACTATAATAAAAAACAATCCTGTTTTAGGCCGACTCAAACTGCTGGAGCACACACACTGCACAAAAAGAAAGATCTATCTGTCTCAAAAAGATGATAAACATTTAGTTTGAGTTCAGTGTTACATAACCATGCAATTGTCATTCAAAGTGCGACATTGCTAAAAACTGACAATTGGCCTGAGCAGGAAGGAGGTGAAAGTGGCCAGTTTTGAAGTGGTTAAAGCGATCTTAAAATCTTTTTTTTTTTTTTTTAAATAACAAACACGTTACACTTACCTGCTCTGTGAAATGGTTTTGCACAGAGCAGCCCGTATCTTCCTCTTCTCAGGTCCCTCACTGGCGCTCCTGGCTCCTCCCTCTTGCTGTGTGCCCCCACAGCAAGCAGCTTGATGTGGGGGCACCCAAGCAGGCATGTTCCTGAGTCATGGCTGTCTGTGTCCATTCACACATGAACCCGCCTCTCGGCCCCATCCCCTCTGTCTCCTGATTGGCTCACTGGCTGTGATGGACAGCAGCGGGAGCCAATGGCTGACAAAAAACAATCAGGAGTGCGAGTCCTCGGAAAGCCAAGGCTCTCGTGTACATCGCTGGATCAAGAGGGGGCTCAGGTAAGTATTGGGGGGGGGGCTGCTGCCCACAGATTTTTTTTTATCTTAATGCATAGAATGCATTAACCACTTAAGGACCGAGCCTCTTTCTGAGATTTGGTGTTTACACGTTAAAAACATTTTTTTTGCTAGAAAATTACTTAGAACCTCCAAACATTATATATATTTTTTTCTAACACCCTAGAGAATAAACTGGCGGTCGTTGCAATACTTTTTGTCACACCGTATTTGCGCAGCTTTTTTTGGAAAGAATTCACTTTTTTGAATTACAAAATAAGACAGCAGTAAAGTTAGCCCAATTTTTTTTTATATTGTGAAAGATAATGTTACGTTAAGTAAATTGATACCTAACATGTCACGTTTCAAAATTGCGCCCCCTCGTGGAATGGCGACAACTTTTAAGCCTCGTACACACGGCCGAGAATCTCGTCAGGAAAAAACACGTTGTTTTTCTTGACGAGATTCTTGGACAAGAAACTTGTCCCGGCCGAGTGTACACACACTCCATTCAAAGAACCCGCGGTTCTTTGAATGGAGCGAACGTGGTGACGTCATCGACTACGACGAGCGTGCACTCGTCACACTCTATTCCGTCGCCGCCACCTTGCTACACCCTACCTATGCCTAGGAAGCTACCGTGCATGCGTCAAAGTCATTTTGAGCATGCGCGGGTTTTCACGGCGACAGGTAAGTGTACACACACACACTTTTCTCGTCGAGAAACATGCCGACGAGAATCTCGACGAGAAAATAGAGAGCAAGTTCTCTATTTTTCTCGTTGAGATTCTGGTCAGTTTTTCTCAGATCTCATATTTACACTCAAATGCAATAAAATAATAAAAATAAAAATTTAATGTCATTTAAAAAAAAAAATGTTCCTTTAAGAGCTATGGGCGGAAGTGACGGTTTGACGTCGCTTCTGCCCTGCAACGATATGGAAACGGGTGGGGGTCATCTTTCCCTCACTCATCTCCATATCACAGACCAAGAGGGTTTCGATTGCTTCCGCCGCTACCGACGGCTCCGGTAAGCGTCGGAGGGCACCGGAGAGCGGTAGGGGGCCGTCTCCTGCCACCGATAAAAGTGATCTTGCGGCGAATCCCCTGCAGAAACCACTTTTTTCTTGAAGCGGACCGCCCACTCTTGAAGAGGATACCGGGGTTAAAGTAGCTAGCTGCTACCATAACCCCGGTATTCCTCTTCAAAGTAGTGACGTAAAACGACGGTGGGCGGTCTGGAAGTGGTTAAAGTGGATGTAAACCATCACATATACCCAGTGAAGTGAAAAGCCTCAGATGATACACAGAGATTAAACAAATCTCCCTACATGAGTTTTACATGTATATCTGCTATCTTCACCTTTATATATTATTTAGAAAGTTCAGATCGTGTAAGGAGATTTTCTCTTCCTGTTCAGCACTGGAAGTGAAGTCTGGGCATACAGGCAAGACAGCTAATTGGAGGAAAGGCACACACCCCCCTACACATAGGCAGAGACTTGCAGAGCTGTCCTGTGACATGGCAAGCTCTCTGCTAATCTATTCATAGCAACCTCCCCCGAAACAAAATTCAGCCTGGTTTTATCTCAGTTGACAGAGAGCTTGTCAGAAGTTATCGGGCTGATAACAGAAGAACAGAGCAGGATAAAGCCACAGTACTTAGTGCTTTGAAGAGAGATAAGAAAAGCTGCAGATATATGTGCCCAGCTCAAATTTCATAAATCGGGTTTACATCCACCTTAACCACTTCCCGCCAGGCCTATAGCAGAATGACGGCCGGGCAGTGGTTCTGTTATCCTGACTGGGCGTCATATAATGTCCAGCAGGATAACATGCAGAGGCACGCAGCATGGCGATCGCGAGTGCGGCGTCAGTCTGACACGCCGCATCTCCAATCGTGGTAAGGAGCGTCTGACAGAGGCTTCTTACCAGGTGATCAGCTGTGACCAATCACAGCTGATCATCGTGTGAACCAGGAAGTGTCGGTAAACGCCTTTCCTTGGTTCGCGCTGACAGGGAGAGACGACCTGCGGCTCTCCTTGGCAGAGGGGCGGGTCTGTGATGATAATCAGCTTATTGATTATCAGCACAGCCCCCATCAGATGTGCCCATCAGCTGCCAATCAGTGCTCAACAGCTTCCAGTCAGTGCCCCCTCAAAAAAATCTCAGTGCCCACCACAGTGCCAATCGGTGCCCACCACAGTGCCAGTCAGTGCCCAGCAGTAACACCTGTCAGTAGCTCATCATCGGTGCTGCCCATCAGTGCTATCTATTAGTGTCCATCAGTGCCATCTGTCAGTGCCAATCAGTGCCGCCAATCAGTGCCATCTGCCAGTGCCCATCAGTGCCACTTACAGTGCCCATCAGTGCTGCATATCAGTGCCCATCAATTCTACAAATCAGTGCCTCCTCATTAGTGCCACCTTATCAGTGCAAACTCATCAGTGCCCATCAGCAAAGGAGAAAACTATTTTTTTGACAGAAACTTAAAAAAAAAAAAAAAAACACTCATTCCCTGGCAACAATGCCAATTACAGTTACAGTCCCAGTCTCAGCTGCTAAAGGGTCAGAGTATTTGTCAATCAAAAAAAATCCACTATAAGGAAGATTATCACATGACACCTATATGTATATAACAGATTGCAGATATCAGAATATTTTATTTTAGTATATTATAAACAAAAATTGTAAAACATCAATTTCATAAATATTCTTATTGCAACATCCATATATTTTGATGTGTCTTGCACTGTTCACCCGCTTCTTCAGGACGGGGAGGTGAGGTTTTATACATCAATTGATTTATTATGGGAGTGGGGATACCAGGGAGCATAACGTGTGCAAAAATTCTCTACAGGGTTCGGTGAGGAAGCATATGTATATAAATAAAGCATATATATATAAATATATAAAGTATACACTTTGATGTCCAAATCTGTAAACAATCGAATAACCATAAGTTTCCTTCTGATCATTTTGAACTCCATTTAGAACAAATTTGAATAAACTGAGTCGATCAGCCAGGTCAAAATATTATCGATTGTTTTGCATCGACCGGCAAAAAAATACTTTGGTCAAAAATACGATCGTATTTCAATCAATCAGATTATAAGATTGCATAATGCAGAGATAGGATCAATAATGTACAATCAAAAGTTATGATCATATCTTGACCATCAATCGAAATCCACATTCCTGTGTGTGGCATATCGATCAAATGGGTTAACTATAAATTGATTATTCCTACTGGAAGAGATTGATCGGAAAATAACCTGATTGTTTATCAAAACAGATATAACCACCATTATACTGATATAACTCTCAATTTACTGTAGCGGACGGAATGAAAGCAGCCTATTAACAAGGGTCTCAGAGAGCAGAAACTAGATATTTATTTAAAAATATATAAAATGAAATTTTTATATTATTAAATAAAAAAACAGGTATTTATTTAGGAAGCCTTGCATAGTTACATTTTGGGTCTGTTCAAAACTGGGGGAATTGCCCTTAGAGAATTATTTACACAATTTTAGTGTTTGGGTTTATAGCCATTAAAAAAAAAAAAAAAATGTCCCCACTTCCAGACCGGCAGTTGGCAAATGACAGTTGGAATTTGAATTTGTTTTCTGGCTAACTGACATCGCTAACACAGATATTTTTATCCATGTCTAAACAGACTTGAATATTACATTCACACAGCTGAAAATAAAGACCCCTATCCTTGTGTTAAATCTTTATTCATTAAACTAATTATAGAATAAATAAGAAAAACAAAGGGTTTGCTGATTGCATTTAATCTGATAAAATAAAATAAAATCTAGCATCTCTGATTGGTTTCTATAGGCTTATCCATATCTTTCAATGCTTATAAATGAATTCCAATACAATATGTAGCAATTTCCATCCAGTAATTTTCCCAGACCAAACTAATTCATCTGCTAGAGCAGTTTACAGGGGTGTATTTTTCCTGTGTTTTCCATTGCAAAGCCTGGGTGAGGTGTCCATGGCAACCACAGAATACTGTGACATCATATTAACAGCTCCAGCTGAGGAGATAAACAGCCTGCAGCCTCACTGCTCCTGACAGAAGTCTCTGACCTCAGTACAGTGCAGACCGTTAGATGCATTCTACTATGTTCACAAAGCTTCTTAGTATTTTGATGTTTTTCATCTGTTGGCAGATCACAACAGTGAATGCTTATGTTCTTGCAGAAAAGGAACAAACAAATGAAAAGCATTTATGCCCGTCTATTCCGATTTATGAAAGTGTGGCTTATGCCACCGATATGACCATAGAACTGCCTTGTAGGTGCAGACCAGACACAAACACACCTGTTTACTGGTTCTATAAAAAATCAGTGAACAGTGTAGGAACTCAGATGCTGACACCAGATGGAACAAAGAAGTCTCTTCATGTGGAGTCGAAGATCGTCACCAAAGTGTACAACGTCATCATACACAAGGCTCGCGTAAAAGACTCGGGAATTTACATATGTGGAAACGGCGATGGTGCCTACTTCTGGGGGTACGACCTTGATGTGCAGGATACCTCAAATGCTTATGTGGCATTTAAAGAGCACCACCAAGACCCCCAGCCAGACCTCAAAACGGAGCACCTGACAGCCTTTCCGCTTTCTGGAACTGGGAAAAGTGTGACCGCTGTGATGTCACCGGGGAACAAAGAAAGATAGGCTTTTGCTATGTCAGTAGTGCCTATCTTGAACCAAGGCACATGTTCTCACAGAGCAGCGTTGTTCCCTGCGGCTCACATGGGATTCCTGACAACCTGCGAAAGGAAATTTCCGATCGAAGACCAGAAATATTCATCAGGAGTTGTAATACCCCCTGTCACATAAGGGTTCCAGGGTTAAAAGGTACCGCCAAATACTGGATACACAAAATAAGCAAGATTAAGAATTATATCCCATTCCTCTCCAAGGCTCCGACTGAAAAACATACACACACCTTGGGGAGCAGCCTTACTCTTGCCTGCCCAGGTGCCAAACCAGGAGATGCTGTTGCCTGGGATAAAAAGGACAAAAAATTCTACAAATCAGACTATCTGATTGGCCAAAAGAAGGCGACACGTATCTTCATAGATCACGGCAATAATCTCAACTTTCAATATGTCCGGTACAGCGATGAAGCAACATATTACTGTTGGCTGCAAGGGAAGCTTAAAGCTGGCATCAAACTGACCCTTCAAGCGGACCCAACAGAAAAGCGAAAGTTCTCTGATGCTGACTCCATCCTCGCATTGAGAATTATTGGTGTCAGTTTTGCCATCTTTTGCCTTATTTTTGTGATGGTCCATTGCATAAAATGCAGCGCCTATAATTTTAGGTGGTCACCATCACCATGCATAGCAGACATGGTCTGAGGAGTTGTTCGTGGATCACTAGAAGTCACATCTGTACCATGTGATTAGCTCTGACCAATCAGAGCTAATCACTACAAAACAAACTGAATGAGAGAGTAGGAAGGAGAGAGAGAGAGAGGGGGGAGAGAAAGGGTGGGGGAGAGAGAGGGAAAAGATAGAGGGGGAGAGAGAGGGGGGGAGAAAGAGATAGGGGAGACGGAGGAGAGAGTGAGAGGGGTGATAGAGGGGTGAGAGAGGAGGGGGGATATGAGAGATAGAGGGGGTAGATAAAGAGATAGGGGAGACTGGGAGTGAGAGAGAGGGGGGAGTGAGAGAGAGGGGAGTGAGAGGAGAGAGGTGGGAGTGAGAGATAGAGAGAGGGGGAGAGAGTGAGGAGGGAAGGAGAGAGAGAGGTGGGAGTGAGAGGAGAGAGGGGGGAGTGAGAGAGAGATAGAGAGAGGGGGAGAGAGTGAGGTGGAAAGGAGAGAGAGGGGGGTGAGAGAGGGGGGAGTGAGAGAGAGATAGAGAGAGGGGGAGAGAGTGAGGTGGGAGTGAGAGATAGAGAGAGGGGGAGAGAGTGAGGAGGGAAGGAGAGAGAGAGGGGGGAGTGAGAGGAAGGGGGAGAGATTGAGGTGGGAAGGAGAGAGAGTGAGGTGGGAAGGAGAGAGAGAGAGAGGGGAGAGAAAAAGACTGAGACTCTCTCAATGTCACTACAAATCAAGGCGTGGCAGACCAATTCCACAGCCCACAGCACAAGGAGATATCCAGCAAAGCTATCACTAAAAATGCACACAAAATAAAAAACTAGCAGGTGCGCTGATCAACAGTTTGGTGTAGCCCTCCAGCTGGCTATTGGTGATAATTAGACAAGTTAAATGGTGTTGCTGCTCTCTATGGATCCTCTGGGTGGCAGGGACACATCTAGACAAAACACAAAAGAGAGCGCAAAGCTGCCCTACTGTAACTCAGCTTTAATATGGTATAGGTAAAAACACTACAATGATCAAACTCACATTGTGTGAAGATAGATAAAGCATAAGGATTCCACTGTGGCCGCACTTCTATAACCACCTCAAGACCACCTAACCGCTGGATCCTGGCAGCACATCCGAGTCTATCCACCACCATGCTCATCGTGCAGATCCTAATGCGCATGCTACCGGCGCTGCTCTTCGAGGACATACAAACCCACACGAGCAAGATACAGGGGGGAAGAGAGCGAGGACGTTACACAGTTGACATGCCAATGCGTTTTGGAATGACCTTCCTCAGGTCATTTAAAGGTATCACTAAAGCCTGTCCATTGAGGACCTGATACAGTGGCTGGAGCTGCTGTGCTTGTCCCCGTTGCTGGAATGATCGGGTTCAGGTAAGAAACGGGGGGGGGGGCTGCAGCACAGATGGTTTTTCACCTTAATGCATAGAATGCATTAGGGGAAAAACCGTGAGCGTTTACAACCCCTTTAAAGGTTAGCGTCCGGCTGACAGAGTCAATTGAAAGACAAACAATAAGGATGCTATGCCTTTTTATATAAAACATACTCTGCCGCTGTAACTTATTGGTTAATTAGATAGGCACAAACAGGCACCATTCGGAAATGCTTTACATTTTGTGATTGAATGCAAATTGTTAGCCAATTGAACAAAATAGAGAGCCTGACATCACCACCATACCTCTTTCAATCAGAGATCGCTTCGCATTTATTCAGAAAATGCAAATCATTGTCTGAGTGCTCAGTGCACGACCCCCACAAGCAAGTTGGGACCTCTGGAAAAATGGTGTCAACTTCAGTGTTTTCCAGCTTCCAGGGGCATCGGACAGGTATGGTTTATACATAGTTATATTGATCCAAGCTGGACCAATGTAACTATGTATAGAATATCCATACCTGGAATTCCTTAAAAGAAAAAGGAAAAAAGCACTGCCCATTTATTAAGCACAGCTTTGTAGAAGCATGGGGGGGGGGGGGGGAGGTTAGCAATGCAAGAGCCTATATATTGCACCTGGAATGCACTGATCCCAGTTGCAATGCATTTTTTATGTTAATAGCGATGTTAAAATTCTCCCCGCTCCCCTCCGAAAGGTGCCAAATGTGAGAAGGGTGGAGGGTTCCGAAAAGCGGAAGTTCCATTTTTGGGTGGAACTCCGCTGTCATGGATATGCACTAATGTCTGTCTGCCATCTTACCTTCCTCCTCATGTGTTCATCTTAGAGGCCAGACCCCTTCACCTGGCTTCCTTTATAATCTCCTCCCAGCCTGACTCCACCCCAGGGCCTATCACAGAACACTATATTAACCTGTGCACTGCAAGCCTGCTTTGCTGATCAAAGTGTTTGTTAAGCATTGTGTGTTTGGGTTCCTGCCTGCCGTGTGCTACGTCTGTCTCTCTGTTACGATATTGGCTTGTTCCTGACTATCCCTGTCTGCTTGTGACCCTTGACCTTCGGTTTGTCTTTCGTTTATCCTTGTCTGCTTGTTGCCCTGACCTTGGCTTTTCCCCTCACTATTCTTGTATCCTGTGCTGCTGCTTCCCCTCTCTCCTCCTTACCCTTTGGGGCGTGAGCTAGGGGACTCTAGGGGCCACGACCCGTACCCAGCCTGCAGCGTAACATCCTCACCACTAGAGGCTCTGGAGAAGACCTGCTGGGTCTTAGACTCCACGCCCTGGGGAATCTCGGCTCTAGCTTCCTGTAGGATCCCGGTTGTGCTCCTCTGGTCCCGCTTTCCACAAGCACCTAGTTTCCTATCCGCAGCAGTCAGCCATAGGGTTCACAACCTTGTGATGCACTCCTGACCCCCTACGGTGTGCATCTGTCATCTGGCCACAGGTGACCTGACAGTTTGATCAGCCATGGACCCGGCTGACATGCCGCTCCCCGCGGATGATCCATTACAGGGCATAGTCCGTAGACTTGAGACCCAGGAATCTGATCAGACTCAGGTGATTTGATTCCTCCAAGTTCTGGCTTCTCACTTCGAGCAGCTTCAGGTCTCTCCTTGGGAACCCCAAATCCGCAAACTCAAGTACAACCAGCAGGTGCGCCTTTCGCACCAGTCGCAGCCACACACTCACTAGAACTGCCAGCTCCGTTCCGTTTCTCTGGGGACTCCAAGGCCAGCAGGGAGTTTCTCAGCCAATGTACAATTCATTTTGAGCTTCAGCCTCAAAACTTCCTGTCTGATCGGGCTAAGGTAGCCTATATCATTTCCCTCCTCTCCTGTGAAGCTTTAGCCTGGGCTGCCCCCCTGTGGGAAAAGAATGATCCGGTGGTCCCCAGCCTCTCCGACTTCTTGGAGCTCTTTCGTAACATTTTCGAGGAGCCGGCTCGGGCTTCTTCAGCAGCTAGTGCCCTCTTACGTCTTCGCCAAGAATCTAGTTCTGTGGGACAATATGCTCTTCAGTTCCGTATCCACACAGCTGAATTGAGCTGGAACAATGAGGCCCTGGTCGCTAGCTACCTTTTTACATGGCCTATCTGACCGAGTGAAAGACGAATTAGCGGGAAGAGCCATCCCCGTCGGTCTGGACGATGTAATTTCTTTGTGCAATCAGATCGACATTCGTTTTCAGGAGAGGTCCCTAGAGAAAAGACGACAGCACTCCCTGGACCCTAGCCAGTCTGAGCTCCCCTCCCTTCGTCCCGTGGAGCATCTTCTGCCTGCTGAGGAGCCTATGCAGCTGGGCCGGACCAGACTAACCCCCGAAGAACATGCTAGGCGCAGAACTCGGGGCTTGTGCCTTTATTGTGGGGGCAAGGGTCATTTTCGTGACTCCTGCTCGCTTCTGTCCGGGAAACGCTCGGTCCTCATACATTTGGAAGGTGGAGTATTGGACCCAGAAACATCACCTTCTCGTCTTCTCCTGCTGGTGTGCCTTCATGTAGGTACTTCTCCTCAATCAACCCTTGCATATCTGGATTCCGGGGCTGCCGGCAATTTTATGGATTGGGGAACTGCTTCTTCCATGAAGCTTACCCTTTCACCTCTCGCTACCCCATTGGTAGTCTCGGCAATTGATGGCACTGTTCTCCCAGGGGGCCCTATTCGCTTCCAGACGCTACCCATTAGGATGTCGGTAGGGATTCTCCACCAGGAGTGGATATCCTTTCTCATTCTACCCAAGGCCTCTACCTCCATTGTATTGGACCTCCCTTAGCTACAGCTCCACTCTCCACATGTGGACTGGGTCTCTGGGAAGGTCCTGGCTTGGGGTCCCTCATGTTTCTCGTCATGTCTTCTCAAGGTAGCCCCCAAGGAGAGACTTCCGGTTGCTACCACTTCTGTTTCTTCTTGCAGCATACAGCGATTACCGGGACGTGTTCTGTAAGAAATCAGCTAAGGTGCTTCCTCCCCACAGGTCTTTTGACTGTGCTATTGACCTTGTCCCCGGAGCAACTCTGCCCAAGGGTCGTACCTACCCTCTGTCCATCCCAGAGACCCAGGCCATGTCTGAGTATGTCGCAAAGAATCTGGAGAGAGGTTTCATCCGTAAATCCGCATAGCCTGCAGGGGCAGGGTTCTTTTTCATTTCCAAAAAGGATGGTACCCTAAGACCCTGTATCGACTATCGAGGTTTAAACGTGGTTACTATTAAAAATCGATACCCCTTAATATCTGAGTTATTCGATAGGTTGAAGGGTGCCTCCATTTTCACCAAGTTGGATCTCAGAGGCGCGTACAATCTCATTCGAATACGGGAGGGTGACGAATGGAAGACTGCATTCAACACTAGAGACGGGCATTACGAATACCTGGTGATGCCTTTTGGTTTGTGTAATGCCCCAGCCGTGTTTCAAAACTTCGTCAATGAAATCTTCAGAGATCTGCTGTACCAATTTGTTGTCATCTATCTGGATGACATCCTGATCTTTTCTGAAAATCTGCTCGTCCACAGAAACCATGTCCACACTGTACTTCAGCATCTTAGAGAGAACAATCTCTATGCCAAGCTGGAGAAAGGTTCCTTTGAATGTTCTGAGGTCCTGTTTCTGGGGTGCTTTGTCTCATGTTCGGGTCTTCGTATGGATCCTGGGAAGGTCTTGGCTATTACCAACTGGCCTCTTCCTGCTAGCCTCAAGGCCACACAGCGCTTTCTTGGCTTCACAAATTATTATAGGTAGTTCATAAGGAATTACTCTTCCATTGCCGCGCCTATTATCGCTTTGACCAAGAAGGGTGCGAATGCCAAAGACTGGCCTCCCGAAGCTGTCTCTGCATTTCACGACCTGAAACAGGACTTTGTTTCTGGACCTCTCTTGAGGAGACCAAATCCTGGGGGTTGCATTTTTTATTGAAGTGGATGCTTCCTCAATGGGGGTGGGAGCTGTGCTTCTTCAATTCTTTGAGAAGAAACGTCAACCATGTGCGTTCTTCTCCAAAAAAAAATTCTCAGGCAGAGAGGAATTATGCCATCGGTGATCGGGAACTTCTCGCAATTAAATTGGCGTTAGAGGAGTGGCGTCATCTCTTGGAGGGTTCCCCTCACTCCATAACGATCTTTACGGATCACAAGAATTTACAGTATCTACAGAATGCTAAACGTCTGAATCCCAGACAGGCCAGGTGGAGTCTCTTCTTTGCCCGTTTTAATTTCACGATTACCTACAAACCTGGTTCCCGCAATGGTCAGGCAGATGCGCTCTCTAGGTCATTTGACACTTTGGACGAGGAGTCCGCCCCTGAACCTGACATCCGCTTTTCACCAGGTGACCTGATATCCGCTTTAAGTGATTTGGTAACTGGCCACAGGCCATAATGAACTATAGGGTTTTACCACCCCCAAACCTCAAATCTAAATGAGCCTTACTGTCCTAAACCCCCTATTAGTCTGCTTTCACACCAACAAACTGTGGTTTACCCACACTGTGAGTGTAGCGCAATGCCCCTACAGCTCTCCTGTGGGTTACCTGCACTGGGCCATAGAATTCTATAACATCTTGCAGGTGTGGTAAACTTTCTGAAAGCGCACCAAAACTCCCGTATTTAGGAACTGTTGTGTGCGATTTCAGAAAGTGCACCAAATCCGTAGAATATGGAAGTCTATGGCTCAGTATGGCTGACCCGCAGGAAAGCTGTAGGTGCAATGTGCGGCACTTGCGGATGAGTGTGAAAGCAATCTAATAAAAAATTTTTATAAGTGCTAATATGCCCATTGCAAAACAGCAGTGTATGTGATGTTAAATACACTGACCTTTTTCCTCTTCTATCTTCTGCAGGCTGCTGGAAAGGTCCTAGGTGAAGTGCATTTGGTGTCACTACACTTAGGACTGGAGGCGGCGATACAGAGGAAGCATCAGCTTACTGTATGTGGCTCCTGCTCCCTCCGTGGCCACCGTCTCCATACACTCCATGCTGTGGGGTGACGGGTCAGCAACCCATTTATCAAGATCTGAGCTTACCAACCCACTATCCCAGAGCAAGGACATGTGCTACCCAGGTTTTAGGCCACGGGCCACAGATGGAGCACCCTCACCTTAAGTAAGGAGAACTCTGTGAGATCTCACAGGCTGCACACCACAGCCTTCATTTTATGAATAGGGTGTACATTTCAGGCCGTAGTGCAGAGCTGGTATTGGTATCCACTCTCCTCTATAAATCAGCCCCCTGATGTAAAAGGGTGCAACGTACTGGACTGCATATTTGGTTCCCTACAATTATAAGGAAAGTAAAAACCTGAGGCAATGTTCCCTGAGATATAAAGGCAAATCACCCATCCAAAAAAGATAGAGGCGTCTTGGAGACATTTCAAGATTATGACCATGCAATTGTCATTCAAAGTGCGACATCGCTAAAAACTGACAATTGGCCTGAGCAGGAAGGAGGTGAAAGTGGCCAGTATTGAAGTGGTTAAAGCGATCTTAAAATCTTTTAAAAAAATAAAAAATAAATAACAAACACGTTACACTTACCTGCTCTATGAAATGGTTTTGCACAGAGCAGCCCGTATCTTCCTCTTCTCAGGTCCCTCACTGGCGCTCCTGGCTCCTCCCTCTTGCTGTGTGCCCCCACAGCAAGCAGCTTGATGTGGGGGCACCCAAGCAGGCATGCTCCCGAGTCATGGCTGTCTGTGTCCATTCACACATGAACTCGCCTCTCTGCCCCATCCCCTCTGTCTCCTGATTGGCTCACTGGCTGTAATGGACAGCAGCGGGAGCCAATGGCTGACAAAAAACAATCAGGAGTGCGAGTCCTCGGAGAGCCAAGGCTCTCGTGTACATCGCTGGATCAAGAGGGGGCTCAGGTAAGTATTGGGGGGGGGCTGCTGCCCACAGATTTTTTTTTTATCTTAATGCATAGAATGCATTAACCACTTAAGGACCGAGCCTCTTTCTGAGATTTGGTGTTTACAAGTTAAAAACATTTTTTTTGCTAGAAAATTACTTAGAACCTCCAAACATTATATATATATATTTTTCTAACACCCTAGAGAATAAACTGGCAGTCGTTGCAATACTTTTTGTCACACCGTATTTGCGCAGCTTTTTTTTGGAAAGAATTCACTTTTTTGAATTACAAAATAAGACAGCAGTAAAGTTAGCCCAATTTTTTTTTTTATATTGTAAAAGATAATGTTACGTTAAGTAAATTGATACCTAACATGTCACGTTTCAAAATTGCGCCCCCTCGTGGAATGGCGACAACTTTTAAGCCTCGTACACACGGCCGAGAATCTCGTCAGGAAAAAACACGTAGTTTTTCTTGATGAGATTCTTGGACAAGAAACTTGTCCTGGCCGAGTGTACACACGCTCGATTCAAAGAACCCGCGGTTCTTTGAATGGAGCGAACGCGGTGACGTCATCGACTATGACGAGCGTGCACTCGTCACATTCGATTCCGTCGCCGCCATCTTGCTACACCCTACCTATGCCTAGGAAGCTACCGCGCATGGGTCAAAGTCATTTCGAGCATGCGCGGGTTTCCACGGCGACAGGTACGTGTACACACACACACACTTTTCTCGTCGAGAAACATGCCGACAAGACTCTCGACGAGAAAATAGAGAGCAAGTTCTCTATTTTTCTCATCGAGATTCTGGTCAGTTTTCTCGACGAGAAACCATACACACGAACCATTTTCTCGGCAAGAAAGCTATCTCGGCAGTTTTCTTGTCGTTTCTTGCAGAGAAACTCGTTCGTGTGTACGAGGCGTCACCCTTAAAAATCTCCATATGCGACATATAAAAAAATTCTACAGGTCTCATGTTTTGAGTTATAGAGCAGGACTAGGGCTAGAATTATTGCTCCCACTCTAACGATACCTCACATGTGTGGTTTGAACATCGTTTTCATATGCGTTCGCTTCTGCACGCGAGCTCGGCAGGACAGGGCGCGTTTACAAAAAAAAATAAAAAAATCATATTTTTTTTACCTTTTATTTAAAATTTTTACTCTGTTTCTAAAAAAAAAACAAAAAAAAAAAACAATCGTGTTACTTTTATTCCTATTACAAGGAATGTAAACATCCCTTGTAATAGAAAAAAAGCATGACAGGACCTCTTAAAAATGAGATCTGAGATGTCATTTAAAAAAAAAAAATGTTCCTTTAAGAGCTATGGGCGGAAGTGACGGTTTGACTTCGCTTCTGCCCTGCAATGATATGGAAACGGGTGGGGGTCATCTTTCCCTCACTCATCTCCATATCACAGACCAAGAAGGTTCCAATTGCTTCCGCCGCTACCGACGGCTCCGGTAAGCGTCAGAGGGCACCGGAGAGCGGTAGGGGGCCGTCTCCTGCCACCGATAAAAGTGATCTTGCGGCGAATCCCCTGCAGAAACCACTTTTTTCTTGAAGCGGACCGCCCACTCTTGAAGAGGATACCAGGGTTAAAGTAGCTAGCTGCTACCATAACCCCGGTATTCCTCTTCAAAGTAGTGACGTAAAACGACGGTGGGCGGTCTGGAAGTGGTTAAAGTGGATGTAAACCATCACATATACCCAGTGAAGTGAAAAGCCTTAGATGATACACAGAGATTAAACAAATCTCCCTACATGAGTTTTACATGTATATCTGCTGTCTTCACCTTTATATATTCTTTAGAAAGTTCAGATTCTGTAAGGATATTTTCTCTTCCTGTTCAGCACTGGAAGTGAAGTCTGGGCATACAGGCAAGACAGCCAATTGGAGGAAAGTCACACACCCCCCTACACATAGGCAGAGACTTGCAGAGCTGTCCTGTGACATGGCAAGCTCTCTGCTAATCTATTCATAGCAACCTCCCCCGAAACAAAATTCAGCCTGGTTTTATCTCAGTTGACAGAGAGCTTGTCAGAAGTTATCGGGCTGATAACAGAAGAACAGAGCAGGATAAAGCCACAGTACTTAGTGCTTTGAAGAGAGATAAGAAAAGCTGCAGATATCTGTGCCTAGCTCAAATTTCATAAATCGGGTTTACATCCACTTTAACCACTTCCCGCCAGGCCTATAGCAGAATGACGGCCGGGCAGTGGTTCTGTTATCCTGACTGGGCGTCATATAATGTCCAGCAGGATAACATGCCGAGGCACGCAGCATGGCGATCGCGCGTGCGGCGTCAGTCTGACGCGCCGCATCTCCAATCGTGGTAAGGAGCGTCTGACAGAGGCTTCTTACCACATGATCAGCTGTGACCAATCACAGCTGATTATCGCATGAACCAGGAAGTGCCGGTAAACGCCTTTCCTTGGTTCGCGCTGACAGGGAAAGACGACCGGCGGCTCTCCTTGGCAGAGGGGCGGGTCTGTGATGATAATCAGCTTATTGATTATCAGCACAGCCCCCATCAGATGTGCCCATCAGCTGCCAATCAGTGTCCAACAGCTTCCAGTCAGTGCCCCCTCCAAAAAATCTCAGTGCCCACCACAGTGCCAATCGGTGCCCACCACAGTGCCAGTCAGTGCCCAGCAGTAACACCTGTCAGTACCTCATCATCGGTGCTGCCCATCAGTGCTATCTATTAGTGTCCATCAGTGCCATCTGTCAGTGCCTATCAGTGCTGCCAATCAGTGCCACCTGCCAGTGCCCATCAGTGCCACTTACAGTGCCCATCAGTGCTGCATATCAGTGCTGCCTATCAGTGCCCATCAATTCTACAAATCAGTGCCTCCTCATTAGTGCCACCTTATCAGTGCAAACTCATCAGTGCCCATCAGCAAAGGAGAAAACTATTTTTTTGACAGAAACTTAAAAAAAAAAAGCACTCATTCCCTGGCAACAATGCCAATTACAGTTACAGTCCCAGTCTCAGCTGCTAAAGGGTCAGAGTATTTGTCAATCAAAAAAAATCCACTATAAGGAAGATTATCACATGACACCTATATGTATATAACAGATTGCAGATATCAGAATATTTTATTTTAGTTTATTATAAACAAAAATTGTAAAACATCAATTTCATAAATATTCTTATTGCAACATCCATATATTTTGATGTGTCTTGCACTGTTCACCCGCTTCTTCAGGACGGGGAGGTGAGATTTTATACATCAATTGATTTATTATGGGAGTGGGGATACCAGGGAGCTTAACGTGTGCAAAAATGCTCTACAGGGTTCGGTGAGGAAGCATATGTATATAAATAAAGCATATATATATAAATATATAAAGTATACACTTTGATGTCCAAATCTGTAAACAATCGAATAACCATAAGTTTCCTTCTGATCATTTTGAACTCCATTTAGAACAAATTTGAATAAACTGAGTCGATCAGCCAGGTCAAAATATTATCGATTGTTTTGCATCGACCGTATTTCAATCAATCAGATTATAAGATTGCATAGACAGGATCAATAATGTACAATCAAAAGTTATGATCATATCTTGACCATCAATCGAAATCCACATTCCTGTGTGTGGCATATCGATCAAATGGGTTAACTATAAATTGATTATTCCTACTGGAAGAGATTGATCGGAAAATAAACTGATTGTTTATCGAAACAGATATAACCACCATTATACTGATATAACTCTCAATTGACTGTAGCGGACGGAATGAAAGCAGCCTATTAACAAGGGTCTCAGAGAGCAGAAACTAGATATTTATTTAAAAATAAATAAAATTACATTTTTATATTATTAAATAAAAAAAACAGGTATTTATTTAGGAAGCCTTGTACAGTTACATTTTGGGTCTGTTCACATTTTGAGAATTGCCCTTAGGGAATTATTTACACAATTTTAGTGTTTGGGTTCATAGCCATTAAAAAATAAAAATAAATGTCCCCACTTCCAGACCGGCAGTTGGCAAATGACAGTTGGAATTTGAATTTGTTTTCTGGCTAACTGACATCGCTAACACAGATATTTGTATCCATGTCTAAACAGACTTGAATATTACACTCACACAGCTGAAAATAAAGACCCCTATCCTTGTGTTAAATCTTTATTCATTAAACTAATTATAGAAGAAATAAGAAAAACAAAGGGTTTGCTGGTTGCATTTAATCTGATAAAATAAAATAAAATCTAGCATCTCTGATTGGTTTCTATAGGCTTATCCATATCTTTCAATGCTTATAAATGAATTCCAATACAATATGTAGCAATTTCCATCCAGTAATTTTCCCAGACCAAACTAATTCATCTGCTAGAGCAGTTTACAGGGGTGTATTTTTCCTGTGTTTTCCATTGCAAAGCCTGAGTGAGGTGTCCATGGCAACCACGGAACACTGTGACATCATATTAACAGTTCCAGCTGAGGAGGTAAACAGCCTGCAGCCTCACTGCTCCTGACAGAAGTCTCTGACCTCAGTACAGTGCAGACCGTTAGATGCATTCTACTATGTTCACAAAGCTTCTTAGTATTTTGATGTTTTTCATCTGTTGGCAGATCACAACAGTGAATGCTTATGTTCTTGCAGAAAAGGAACAAACAAATGAAAAGCATTTATGCCCGTCTATTCCGATTTATGAAAGTGTGGCTTATGCCACCGATATGACCATAGAACTGCCTTGTAGGTGCAGACCAGACACAAACACACCTGTTTACTGGTTCTATAAAAAATCAGTGAACAGTGTAGGAACTCAGATGCTGACACCAGATGGAACAAAGAAGTCTCTTCATGTGGAGTCGAAGATCGTCACCAAAGTGTACAACGTCATCATACACAAGGCTCGCGTAAAAGACTCGGGAATTTACATATGTGGAAACGGTGATGGTGCCTACTTCTGGGGGTACGACCTTGATGTGCAGGATACCTCAAACGCTTATGTGGCATTTAAAGAGCACCACCAAGACCCCCAGCCAGACCTCAAAACGGAGCACCTGACAGCCTTTACCGCTTTCTGGAACTGGGAAAAGTGTGACCGCTGTGATGTCACCGGGGAACAAAGAAAGATAGGCTTTTGCTATGTCAGTAGTGCCTATCTTGAACCAAGGCACATGTTCTCACAGAGCAGCGTTGTTCCCTGCGGCTCACATGGGATTCCTGACAACCTGCGAAAGGAAATTTCCGATCGAAGACCAGAAATATTCATCAGGAGTTGTAATACCCCCTGTCACATAAGGGTTCCAGGGTTAAAAGGTACCGCCAAATACTGGATACACAAAATAAGCAAGATTAAGAATTATATCCCATTCCTCTCCAAGGCTCCGACTGAAAAACATACACACACCTTGGGGAGCAGCCTTACTCTTGCCTGCCCAGGTGCCAAACCAGGAGATGCTGTTGCCTGGGATAAAAAGGACAAAAAATTCTACAAATCAGACTATCTGATTGGCCAAAAGAAGGCGACACGTATCTTCATAGATCATGGCAATAATCTCAACTTTCAATACGTCCGGTACAGCGATGAAGCAACATATTACTGTTGGCTGCAAGGGAAGCTTAAAGCTGGCATCAAACTGACCCTTCAAGCAGACCCAACAGAAAAGCGAAAGTTCTCTGATGCTGACTCAATCCTCGCATTGAGAATTATTGGTGTCAGTTTTGCAATTTTTTGCCTTATTTTTGCGATGGTCCATTGCATAAAATGCAGCGCCTATAATTTTAGGTGGTCGCCATCACCATGCATAGCAGACATGGTCTAAGGAGTCGTTCATGGGTCACTAGAAGTCATAGTCTGGTCACACGCCATTTAACTATATGGAAGTTGAGTTATAATTAGTTTTATCTTTAGTTTTGTCTGGGTGTGTATGTGCATATGTACCTTCCCCGCCCAGCCTATAGCAGATTGTTGGCCGTGCAGGTCTTTCCTCCTGAGTGGACATCATATGATATCCTCTAAGAAGGGGCAACACAGCGGTGCAACCTGTCACCAGCTATGTTCACCGAACACTGCTGATGACTGATACCAGCTTGCTGCCAGTAGCACGTGACCGCTGTGACCAATCACAGCAGATCACATGACAGTAGTAAACATTGGATGGCCTCCTTTCATGCCATCCATTGTGTACAATTGTGTTGCTTGCTGTGATTGGTCAATGTGATCAGATGGTACAGAGACGGTCAATCACAGCCCATCTGTACCATGTGATTTGCTCTGGCCAATCATAGCTAATCACAACAAAACAAACTGAATGAGAGAGAGGGGGTAGAGAGAGAGGGAGGGGGAGACAGAGAGAGAGAGAAGGGGGATAGATGGGAAGAGAGAGAGAGAGAGGAAGAGAGAGATAGGGGGGAAAGAGAGGAGGGGACAGAGAGGGGGAGAGGAGGGGAGAGAGAGGGTGGGGGGAGAGAGAGCGGGAGGTGGGGGGAGAGAGAGGTGGGAAGAGAGAGATGGGGGAGAGAGAGAGGAGGGAGAGAGAGAGATGGGGAGAGAGAGAGATGGGGAAAGAGAGAGATGGGGAAAGAGAGAGATGGGGAAAGAGAGAGATGGGGGAAAGAGAGGTGGGGGGTGAGAGAAATGGGGGAGAGAGAGGTGGGGGGAGTGAGAGAGATGGGGGAGAGAGAGTGGGGGGAGTGAAAGAGATGGGGGAGAGAGAGAGAGGGGGGAAAAGAGAGGAGGGGAGAGAGAGGGGGAGAGAGAGAGAGAGGGTGGGGGGAGAGAGAGGTGGGGGGGAGAGAGATGGGGCGAGAGAGAAATAGGGGCGAGAGAGAGATGGGGAGAGAGAGAGATGGGGGAGAGAGAGAGAGATGGGGGAGAGAGAGAGGTAGGGGGAAGTGAGAGAGATGGGGAGAGAAAGAGGTGGGGGAGAGAGAGAGGTGGGGGGAGAGATACTGAGACTCTCTCAATGTCACTACAAATCAAGACGTGGCAGGCCAATTCCCTCTCTATTGTTCTTCTCTTTTTTACTGTATTCTATGCTTAACTGCAATGTTTTATTGTTACTATGTTTTATCATGTTTGCTTTTCAGGTATGTAATTCTTTTATACTTTACTGTTTACTGTGTTTTATTGTTAACCATTTTTTTGTTTTCAGGTACGCCATTCAGCTGCAGCACTGATTTATTTATCTTGACAGCAACAGCGTTTGCTCCCACGATATGTAAATCAGCAACTCCAGCACTAAAGAAGGTGATTTCACCATCACAGTAAAAAAAAAAAGAGACCCTCATTTTCTTCCTTGTATGGGAATTGCACATCCCGTTATTTGATTGTCTGAACTGTAATGTGATTTTACCCAATATTTTTTTTGTAAGATAATACTTTTTATATCACTGCCACTAGGCAGGAAAATAAAAAATTGTTTATTTTTCTATATACTCTGGTATTTCTATATTTATTTACTCCACTGAGGCACATATAAATTCCCACCCTGCTCAACCTTTTCTTGACAGATAGTCGCATAAAAAAAAAGAGCATATATGCCGAAGCATGGGGGCCAGGGGTGGAGGGGCGATTTGCCCCTAACATTAGGGATGGATGCCCCCATGCTTCGGCATATATTTTTTAGGCACAGATTGTGTTAAAAAATGTTTTATTTTTTTTTACTATGTTTTATTGTATTTGCTTTGCAGGTATGGCATGTCTTACTGTTATACTGTAATGTTACTTTGTTTTATTGTTAACCATCATTTGCTTAGCAGGTACCCTATTCAGCTGCAGCACTGATTTATTTATCTTGACAGCAACAGTGTTTGCTCCCACGATACATAAATCACAGACTCCGGTGCTGTAGAAGGTGATTTCACCATCACAGTTAAAAAAAAATGGTGCATGTATGCCCATCATTAGAAGTGGGTTGATGAAGGGCGGTATTCTAATGGTGGGCATACCCACCGATCAATCTCTTTTTTTCATGCAGCCCACAGGCTGCATGAACCCCCCCCCCCAAATGATCCCATTTTGGAAAGAAGACACTTCAAGCTATTTGCTGAGAGGCATGTTAACTCCATGGAATATTTTATATTTTACCAAAAGTTGCGGGGAAATTTTATAATTTTTTTGGTTGGTTTTTGGGGTCCTGTACACAACTAGGCTCCAAAAAGTCTCACACATGTGGTATCCCCGTACTCAGGAGAAGCAGCAGAATGTATTTTGGGGTGTATTTCACATATGCCCATGGCATGTTTGAGCAATATATCATTTAGTGACAACTTTTTCCCCAAAAAATAATAAAAAATAAATATTGTAATGTTCCCGCAACAAGTGGCAAAATATAAAATATTTCATGAACTCAACATGCCTCTCAGCAAATACCTTGGGGTGTCTACTTTTAAAAATGGGGTCATTTGGGGGGGTTTTGTGCTATCTTGGCATTTTATGGCCTTCAAAACTGTGATAGGTAGTGTGGAGTGAAATCAAAAATTTACGCCCTTAGAAATCCTGAAGGCGGTGCTTGGTTTTCGGGGTCCCGTACGACGCGGCTAGGCTCCCAAAAAGTCTCACACATGTGGTATCCCCATACTCAGGAGAAGCAGCAGAATGTATTTTGGGGTGTAATTCCACATATAACCATGGCATGTGTACGAGCAATATATCATTTAGTGACAACTCTGTGTAATTTTTATTATTTTTTGTCATTTTTCAATCATTATTATTATAATAATTATTATTATAAAATATTCAATGGGTTCAACATGCCTCTCAGCAATTTCCTTGGGGTCATTTGGGGGGGGGGGGGGGGGGGTTGTACTGCCCTGCCATTTTAGCACCTTAAGAAATTAGATAGGCAGTCATAAACTAAAAGCTGCGTAAATTCCAGAAAATGTACCCTAGTTTGTAGACGCTATAACTTTTGCGCAAACCAATAAATATACGCTTATTGACATTTTTTTACCAAAGACATGTGGCTGAATACATTTTGGCCTAAATGTATGACTAAAATTGAGTTTATTAGATTTTTCTTATAACAAAAAGTAGAAAATATAATTTTTTTTTCCAAATTTTCTGCCTTTTTCCGTTTATATTGCAAAAAATAAAAATAGCAGAGGCAATGAAATACCATCAAAAAAAAGCTCTATTTGTGGGAAAAAAGGACACAAATTTTGTTTGGGTACAACATTGCATGACCGCGCAATTACCAATTAAAGCAGCACAGTGCCAAATTGTAAAACGTGCTCTGGTCATTCAGCAGCCTAATCTTCCGGGGCTGAAGTGGTTAAGGTTTGTTCACATGTGTGGCAGCCCTTGCCACCTCTATGAAAAGCAACTTGCAGAGGCATTTGACAGTCAGTGAAGAGATGACATATCGCCCCCTTACTGCTTAATTTAAAACCTCATTAACAGAGGGCATATCAAATAAGGCCAGATATGGGGGGGGGGAGCTGGTGTGGGCTGTGCCCCCTAGATTTCAGTGGTGACCCCCCCCCCCTCAAGCTGCTTTGAACATTGTGGGAGGCTAAGCACTCCTCCTCCTGACCATCACGCTGCAAGATTTCCATACTGCACACAGAGCTTGGGGAATCAGAATGGTCAGAAGGTGGTTGGCTTTGCCTCGCACTCTACACGTTGTAGCACCACCGATACACCCAACCCCCCATGCAGCACAGATCCCGATGTGTCCAGAGGCGATGGCTTCCCTGTACAGAGACAGAGGAACTGCCATCATTCCCCACCCTCTGTAATCCTGGAAACCGGGAGCGATGAGTTATGTTGTCACTTCCGGTTTTGGCTCTTTGTTTCCCTGGCCACCAGCAGCCAGGAAAGCAGCCGATCAGACTGATCTGTGCCTGATCGGCTGCATGGGAGGCTAGAGCAGAGATTTGGGGTCTCTACATAAAAGAGGACCTGCCACGGCCCATGCTGCCACAAGGAATGTTGTTCATCCCTTGTAAAAGCAATAAAGTTAATCCCAAATAAAGGGTACATTTTTTTATTCTGTATAAAATAGATAATAAAAATATATTTAAAAAAAAATTCAAGGGCCCCCCCATCCCACCATGCTAATGCGAACGCATATGTTACTCCCGCACGCATATGTAAATTGCGATCGCACCACACATGTGAGGTATTGTCACAAACATAAGAGCGAGAGCAATAATTCTAGCACCAGACCCCCTGTGCAACTCTAAACTGATAACCTTTAAAGACGTTTAAAGCATCGCCTATGGAGAATTTTAAGCACCGTAGCTTGCTGCCATTCCACTACAAATCACTACTACTAGAAACACCCACTTTCTAATTCTGCGTCCAAGGAAAAGTGCACTTGAAGCAAACGGCCATCTCTTGGTAACAGCAAGATGCTTGCTTTCCGTGTGTCCTTGTATTAAATCACTACTTTGCACTTTTATCCGGCTTTGTTCTTTCCTTCCAATGCATTGGAAATGATGAAGATAGCATAGAATGGTGACAAGGGTAAAGCTGCTTCTATCGCAATTTCTCCATCAAGTAATCTTCAGCGGATTTATTTTTTCATTAAATTCCTGGCAGAACAGCGACATGAACCAACAATGTTGACATGTAGGCCTCAGCAGAGTTACGGCACATTAGATCGACCTGTGAGCGTCATCAGTCTCACCCGACGCCAAGCTTCACAGGTCAGGATGGCCAAGCAGTCTAAGGTGCTGCGTTCAGGTCGCAGTCTCCCCTGGAGGCGTGGGTTCAAATCCCACTTCTGACAGCTTTTAAGCTTTTCTTTGCTTGCGTTCACATTCTCCAGCTCGTCTACCGCTGAACCTCTAGCACAAAAAATAACTTTTGTTCCATGCCAACAAACAGGGCTCCATAGCTCAGGGGTTAGAGCACTGGTCTTGTAAACCAGGGGTCGCGAGTTCAAATCTCGCTGGGGCCTTCCTGCAAGTGTTGGCGACTGTATCTCACATTGCAGCATAACCAGAAATTTTCCCCAAGGAAACACAAGGGTGAAAACGTTTGAAGGGCTCTAGATTATGACATCAAACTGTTAGGACGACTTGACGTTCCAGAGACCTTGAATTGGGCAATATCTACTAGAAACACCCATTTTCTAATTCTGCATCCAAGGAAAGTGCACTTGAAGCAAACGGACACCTCTTGTTAACAGCAAGACGCTTGCTTTCCGCGTGTTCTTGTATTAAATTACTACTTTGCACTTTTATCCGGCTTTGTTCTTTCCTTCCAATGCATTGGAAATGATGAAGATAGCATAGAATGGTGACAAGGGTAAAGCTGCTTCTATCGCAATTTCTCCATCAAGTAACCTTCAGCGGATTTATTTTTTCATTAAATTCCTGGCAGAACAGCGACATGAACCAACAATGTTGACATGTAGGCCTCAGCAGAGTTACGGGCACATTAGATCGACCTGTAAGCGTCATCAGTCTCATGTAACACCAGGTCAGGATGGCCGAGTGGTCTAAAATGCTGCGTTTAGGACTGGAGGCGTGGGTTCGAATCCTACTTCAGACAGCGTTTAAGCTTTTCTTTGCTTGCGTTCACATTCTACAGCTCGTCTACCGCTGAACCTCTAGCACAAAAAAATAACTTGTGTTCTGTGCTGACAAAAAAGGCTCAGGGGTTAGAGCACTGGTTTCGTAAACCAGCAGTCGAGATTTCAAATCTGGTCTTGTAAACCAGAGGTTGCGAGTTCAAATCTCGCTGGGGCCTTCCTGCAAGTGTTGGCATCTTCATCTCATTTAGTAGTGTAGTGATAATTTCTTTTAGGCACACGATTGCCCCCTAGATATTAACCCCTTCCCAGCCAGTGTCATTAGTGCAGTGACAATGTATAGTATTAGCACTGATCACTGTATTAGTGTCATTGGTGATGTCAGTTCCCAACCAGTGTTAGTTAGTGTCATTGTTGCCGCACTATCACAGTCCTATTTTAAGTCACTGATCACCGCCATTAATAGTGTAAAAAAAATTCCAGCATATATATCATCATTTGTTAGACGCTATAACTTTCACGCAAACCAATCAAGATACGCTTATTGTGATTTTTTTTTTTTTTTTACTAAAGACATTTAGCAGAACACATTTTGGCCTAAATTTATGAAGAAATTTGATTATTTATTTTTTTGGACATGTTTTATAGGAGAAAGTTTTTTCTTGGTATGGTAAAATGAAACAGCATGTTGCAGTTGGTGGCTGTACCCTGCCTAATTCAAATAAATTAGACTACACCACAACCACCCCGCAACTGCATACAATGAAAACGGTTGCAGCACGTTGGGTCAGAATTTAAAACAGGTGATGAGGAGTTGACCTCACCGCCTGTCTAAAATCTCTAAAAAACACTACAGATCAAGGGCTGCACATATATGAATGAGCCTTAAGCCCTGGTTCACACTGGTGCGATTTGACATGCGATTTGACATGTCAAATTGTGAAAATTGTGCTAGAGGCATGTCAAATCGGCGATATTTGCGGGCAATGGCACCGTCCTAATCGGTGCGACGCCGCATCTGCGGCGCTGCACCGATTTCAAAAAGTAGTTTCTGTACTACTTTTTGCGATTTCGGCCGCGATTTACATTGACATCTGTGGCAGATGTCTTTGTAATCGCGGCTGAAATCGGGACTGCCAGCGGGAGTGAAATCGTGCGAGTTCAGCTGAACTCGTGCGAGTTCAGTGTGAACCTGGGCTAAAGCAGATTAAGAATGATATAAGCATGTTTAAAATTATAAACTTCATTATCGTGTAATAAAAATAAGTAAAGCCAAAAAAAAATGAAAAAATAGAAAGTTATCAAAAACTGTATAAAAAGTGTTACTAAGCTACCTCGTCATAAACATTAGTGTCACTAATGGCAAGATTTTTATACAGTTTCTGATCGTTTTATATTTTTTACTAACTTCTATTGCAAGATAATAACGTTTATGATTTTCAAAATGTTTTTATCATTCCTAATCTGCTTCAAAGTAAAACTAAATGTAATTTTTTTTATTTTGGATGGCCAAAACTAAAAGACGTTTTGCCTTAGGCTACTTTCACACTGAGGCGCTGGATGCGCTGGCGGTATAGTGGCGCTATTTTTAGCGCCGCTATACCGTTTTTTTGGCCGCGATTTGCGGGCGCTAGCGGGGGTATTTTAACCCCCGCTAGCGGCCGAAAAAGGGTTAAAAACGCCCGTAATAACGCCTCTTTGAGGCGTTTTGCGGGCGTATTAGAGGCGCTACCCTATTGATTTCAATGGGCAGGGGCGCTATAGGAGCACTATTTTTAGCGCTCCTATTGCGCCTCAAAGATGCGGCTTGCAGGAGTTTTTTGAGCTTTCACATTGCATAGTATTGAGAGGCTTTTTTGGGGCGCATTGCAGGCACTATTTAGAGCGCAATAGCGCCTGCAAAGCGCCTCAGTGTGAAAGGGGCCTTAATGCTGGCCATACACTATACAATAAATCTGCCGAAATTCGGTCATTTAGGCAGTTTGTTCATTTTTCGGACAGTTAATGGGCACAAAATCGATAATCGTTGGGACATTTGGAAATTTTCTGCTGAACGAATGATAAATTGAAAGGTTAATGTGTTTCCCGTCCAAACGGTCTGCACTAAGTATATGTAAGAAAAAAAAACAACTGCTGTTGGCCGGTGCTCTGATAGACACTTCCAAAAACCAACCAACTGCTGTTGGCTGGTGCTCGCCAGGGGGCTGGCCATCTGAATAGTGGGCGGCAGTGGCGCCGGCGACAATACATACATTTATGCAATGCATGAATGTATGTATTGTTGACTTGAGTGACGGGTGCAGGAGAGAGGGGGCGGCGCTCCTGCGCCCACTATGGACGCACCGCCACTGATGGCCAGCATTAGTTGTATTGTAAAGTGGAACTAGGGGGTAAGCAGGGTGTAAACCCCCAGAGTTTTTCAAATTAATGCTGAAAAACTTTTTGTGCTGCACCCCCTCCCCCCCTCTTTTCTTACCTGAGCCAATCGTTTCAGCAACGGGGACGAGCACAGCAGCTTCAGCCGCTGTCTCGGTTCCTCATTGGATAGATTGATTTCAGCAGGAACCCTTGGCTTCTGCTGCTGTGAATCAAATCCAGTGACACGGGAAGTGGGGGGCGGGGCAGAGTCCTGCTATCTGTGTCAATAGACGCAGCAGCAGGACTCGGGAGCATGCCCACACGAGTGCCCCCCTTGGAAAGCGGCTCTCTGAATGGCACTTGAGAAGAGGAGGAGCCAGGACCCCATAAAAGGAGGATCGGGGTCACTCTGTGCAAAACCCTTGCACAAAGGAGGTAAGTAACATGTTTGTTATTTAAAAAAAAAAAACCTTTACAATCACTTTAATATTCAACGGTTATTCGTAGAAACCTTTGCCATATCAACCCTTCTCTTCTATGCTCTGCGACTGACCACCTCTATGACAAAATCGCACCCCTGTCCTGCACCCACCTAGCCACTTCTGTCTACAACACTTCACTTCTAGCATCACTGGACAGACTGGCCCCCCTCACTACACGCAGAATAAGGCCCCGTCCCCTTCAACCCTGGCAAACAGATGATACTAGAAGTCTGAAAAAACACAGCCGTGCTCTCGAGCGCCAATGGCGTAAGACGATGTCCCAGAAAGATTTCGGCCAGTATAAATCTGCCCTCCAAAAAAACAATTCCAGCCTCCTCACTGCCAAGCAGCCCTATTTCATCACCCTCATTAAAAACGTATCATCCCGTCCCCGTCAACTCTTCTCTACCTTCAACTCGCTCCTTCGTCCTCCTCTGCCTCCACTCACTAACTCACTCACTGCCCAGGAGATCGCCAATCACTTCAAACAGAAGATTGATACAATTTGCGAGGAGATCTCTACTGTTCAGATACCCTTCACGCTTTACACCTCATGCCCACAGGTACAATCATTACTTCCCTCTTTCAACCCCACCACTATAGATGAGGTTGCTAAACTACTTGCTAATGTCCATCTTACCACTCTGCGCTCTGATCCTGCTACGTCCACCCTCTGGCTCTATTCTACACTCTCTAACCCACATCTTCAATCTCTCCCTCTCTTCTGGCATCTTCCCTAACTCTTTGAAAGATGCACCAGTCAGCCCCATACTAAAAAAGCCCTCTCTGGACCCATCCAATCTTGACAACCTACGCCCCACCTCCTTGCTCCCCTTTTTATCCAAACTCCTTTAATATCTAGTCTATAACCGACTGAGCGTCCACCTTGCTGATAATAACCTTGATTCCCTTCAGTCTGGATTTCGTCCTCAACATTCCACAGAAACTGCTCAACTGCTCTCCTAAAACTAACAAATGATATACTAATGGCCAAAACTAAAGGACACTATTCTGTACTCTTACTCCTGGACCTCTCTGTTGCCTTTGATACGGTTAACCACCCCCTCCTCCTCAAAAAACTCCATGCCTTTGGTCTCCGCGACTGTACTCTTTGCTGGTTCTATACCTACTTATCCAACCGCACCTTTAGCGTTACTTAAAACTCTACTTCCTCCTCTCCTCTTCCTTTCTCAGTTGGGGTCCCCCAAGGTTCTGTTCTTGGCCCTCTCCTATTTCCAATCTAAACCTCCTCCCTGGGTCAGCTGATAGCCTCCCACGGCTTCCAATAACACCTCTACGCTGACGATACTCAAATCTATTTCTCTGCCCCTCAACTCACTCCTTCATTCTCCTCACGTATCTCTAATTTACTATCAGATATATCAGTTTGGATGTCACACCACTTCCTCAAACTTAATCTATCCAAAACTGAACTGATCATATTTCCTCCCCCACGTGCCTCCTCCCCCGATCTCTCTGTCAAAATTGATGGCGTAACTATCAGCCCATCCCCACATGCCAAGGTCCTAGGAGTAGTCCTGGACTTTGAACTCTCCTTTAAGCCTCCCGTCCAATCACTGTCCAAATCTTGCCGCCTCAACCTCCGCAACATCTCCAAAATACGCCCCTTTCTAACCAATGACACAACAAAGCTCCTAATTCACTCCCTGGTCATCTCTCGCCTTGATTACTGCAACTCCCTCCTCATTGGCTTACCTCTGCATATTCTATCCCCCCTTCAGTCCATCATGAATGCTGCTGCCAGACTCATCCACCTTACCAACCACTCTGTCTCTGCTACTCCTCTCTGTCAATCCCTCCACTGACCCAACAAATTAAATTCAAAATACTAACAACTACCTACAAAGCCACCCACAACACTGCCCCCAGCTACATCACTGACCTAGTCTCTAAATACCAACTTAATCGGTCTCTTTGTTCTTCTCAAGACCTCCTGCTCTCTAGCTCTCTCATCACCTGCTCCCATGCTCATCTCCAGGACTTTTCCAGAGCCTCTCCAAGCCTACGGAACTCCTTACCCCAATCTGTCCATCTATCTCCTTCTCTATTAGCTTTTAGAGGATCCCTAAAAACCCTCCTCTTCAGAGAAGCCTATCCTACCCACACCTAACAACTGTATTTTCATTTTGTCCACCTGACCATCCCCCACAGCTACTACCCTCTGTTTCACTTGACCCTTCCTTCTAGACTGTAAGCTCTAACGAGCAGGGCCCTCTGATCCCTCCTGTATTGAATTGTATTGTGACTGTACTGTCTTCCCTGATGTTGTAAAGTGCTGCGCAAACTGCTGGCGCTATATAAATCCTGTATAATAATAATATTCACCTTTCCAACGGTTTCTCACTGAGGCTGGTATCTTCTCTTGTGTGCTGATTTTCAGCCGTCTGACACTAGGGGTTTATTAGACCCCAATGTCTCCATAAAGTTTACCTGTCACCTTCCCAATGCTATCGCATGGAGGTTTGCAAACCACCTTGTGATAACAATAAAGTTAAATAAAAAACAAAATAAAATGATGATAAAATGTATTAAAAAAAACAAAAAAATGACATGTAAACCCTGGGGGTATGCCAAAAATATAAGGTATTGCTGCAAAGGTTGAAGTGAGAGCAATAATTCCAACACCATAGCATAGCTCAAACTAACTCTAAACTGATGAGCAGTAAGGGCTCTTTCACACATGCGATGAAAATAGACGGTTGGGTTGCGTTTTTAATGCTTCCAGAATGCCTATCAATGCCGTTTGTATGCTCCATCGGACAATTGTTGACGGATTTTCCGCGGACAAATGTTGGATAGCATGCTTTAAAATTGTCTGCCAACAAATGTGTGTTGTTGGATTATCCGATCGTGTGTACACAAGTCCGTCGGACAAAACTCCAAAGTACAAACACGCATTCTCGGAAGCAATGCTCACCATAACACATTAGCAGAAGTTGCCCAAAGGGTGGCGCTAAAGAGCTGAAAAACCACGTAGTAACCTCTCAGCAACACAAGGTAACGCTAAAGCCTCGTACACACGATCGGACTTTCTGCGGACAAAGCATAGGACTTTTGTCCGAAGCAAGCTGCTTGCTATGTGGGCACTGAACAGGGGGGAGGGGCCAGGAGCACAGAAGAGGGACCCGAGAAGAGGAGGATCTGGGCTGCTCTGTGCAAATCCAGCATTAGTTGTGTGGTTTAGATAGTGTTTTGAAACCTGAAGAATGAATATGAGGCATCCTGAAAGCTTGAATATTTATTATATATATATCTGTTAGGCCAGGGCATAAACAGGTGCAGTCTGTACTCCCCACTTCAGGTGGTGCTTGACCGAGATGGCGATGCAGATGGGTAACAAAATTCCATGACTTCCTGAGGTCACAGGTTGACAGCTGTCTGAATGGATGCTGGTGCCCCATGTGACTGGTGGCATCTTGGGTTGGGCACAGTCTATTTAAGACCCTGGCTCCCAGGTTTGTTGCACTTTTATGCGAGTAGCTAGCACAGGATCCCCACCTGACAGGAACAGTGCTTACAGGTAGGGAAAGGTTCCAGAGGAGTAGGGAAGCCTACTCTTTGAGTGTGGACCGGCCAGGCCACATACCCCTCCTCATTGCAGACGCTGTTGACATCTTCAAGTCTTCAGATCGCTGTCACTTTTCGTAAGTGGCTCCAGACGGGTGTGCCTACTAACCAGGGCCTGAATAAGTTGTGTTGATCCTTTTCTACAATATGACTTGCTGCAGAAACAATACTTTACCAGTAGATGGCAATGATGTTTTATGAAAGTCTCAGTCAATATGGCTGCTGCCTTTATCTTTTTTGTACAAGCTCCAGCAAACTGCAGTTATTGAATTGTATAGAAGTGTAGCGGACCCCCAAAATTGGGGTCACTGTGCCTTAAATTTAAGGGCAGCCTGGGCAATAGTTTGGCTCGGGTTTTCTGATTCTCTAGATTGGACTCTGCTCTGCTGTGGTGTTGCCTGGGTGTATAGTTCCCCTTGACCTCCAGGTAGCGCTGTTGCCCAGGTCTTGGGTCGAACCACAGGTGGCATTGCAGCGTGATTGAGTGTCCTCTCTCGGCAGCCATGCAGTGGGCGTGGTCTACCTGCTGTGCATGCCGGGAGAGGGTACATAAGGGGCAGGCGCCATTAGGCGGGGAGATTGGCCGGGGGATTCCAAGGGGGACCCCTGGTGGCAAGAGTCGCGACCTTTGGCCCTGCTGGCCAGGGGTGCGTTAAATTGGTCGAGAAGTCTCGGACACCTTCAACCCGAGGCCATAGTGTTCCAGGTAGGCCCAGTACCTTCAACTGGGTCTACAACCAAACCATCGGAGTCCCAGGGTACCCGAGGGAGGGTGGCGCACTCTGAAAGAGAGGAAACCAGGGGAGGACCTGTCCGGAGGATCAGTGAAGGAAGTCACTGTCTCAGGAGAGGCCTGGTTGCCTATCAGAGGGAAGGATTCCGTGAGTTGAATAATAGCTCCTGTAATGTGCCCCTTGGCACTTATGGTTTATAAAGTTGGGGGCGCTAGAGAGTTCTAGATTCAGGAACTAAAGGATTCTGTGGCAGAGGATCTCCTGAACTTGTCCTTGAAGGGGACCAAATCGAAAGTAACTGTTCCTTTTTTCACTCCGGCTGCTAGAACTGTGAGAGGGATCTATCCGGGTGAGCAATACCCACTCAGGCTTGAGTGGAGAATAGAATAAATGGGAGCCGCGTGCCTGAACCTACCTCCCTACCCAACTCTATCTCTATCTTCAACTTTTTCCCACTGAGTTCCAAGCAAGAAAAATAAACTCGTTTGTTAGAGTTTAAACAGTCTGGACATTGGCCTTCTTTTAAGAGAAAGAGTAGACTTTTCCCTACACTCTAGGGACGAGAACCAATGGAGGGAGGTAACTCGCTGCAGGACCCAAAAATTGTATGAACACCACTCAACCTCTTATACCAGGAGGATACGGGCCAGTGGCATGGTGTGCCCTACTCTGCAAGTGGAGGTAAGCAGGAGAAAAAGGGTCTGTGTGCTACAGAAGTATTTTATTAATACCTGATAAGAAAGTTAAAAATTTCTCAATGTTGAGGGTGTTACTCGTTGGGGATTGTTTATGGGTTTTAGAGTCACAGTAAGTTTTATAGAGCAAAACTATTTTATAGTATTATAACCTCCCAGGATAGAGGACAACTACACCACCAATTGTAGTATGCATGCAATCTGAGGTTCAATTAGGCTGGAGAACTGATCTGGATAAGCACATTCATTGCTCAAAGGGTTGTCCAGTGATCTGCTGCGCCAAGACTCAGCATCACATGTAATAAAAGCTTCAATCAAACAATAGAAGGAGATTTAGCAGTCCTTTTTCTTTATATTTTTAACTTTTAAACTTCAGCTCGGAAGTATTAGGGACCTGGCAGTAAGCCCATTTTAAGAATGGCTGTTTTGAGACGAATAAAGACCTGTAAGGGCAGAAGAACCACCAAAGGACTTAGAGTGGTTCTAAAGGCTGACGATTTATTACCTTAAAGCATTCCCTGCATTAAAGTTGTTATAAAGCTTTGTTTTTGTTTTTTTTCTTTATAAACTAACAAACATGTCATACTTCCCTCCACTGTGCAGCTCGTTTTGCACAGAGTGGCCCCGATCCTCGTCTTCTGGGGTCCCCCGGCGGCTCATCCCCACATCTGATAACCCCCTAGGAGAAGCGCTCTCCCGGGGGGTTACCTTGCGGGCTCTCTCCCAAGTCTATCATTCGGCGTCCATAGCCGCCGAATGTATGACTCAGCCCTGCCCCCAGCGCCCGCGTCATTGGATTTGATTGACAGCAGTGGGAGCTAATGGCTGCACTGCTATCAATCTATCCAATCAAGAGCCGAGAACCCCAGGCAGAGGAAGAGCACATCTCCACCGGGTGAAATTCCAGGGCTCAGGTAAGTAAAACGGGGAGGCTAGGGGGCCGGTGACTGCCAGAAGTTTTTTCACCTTAATGCATAGGATACATTAAGGTGAAAAAACACAAGGGTTTACAACCCCATTAAGGTTAAAATCCTCCAGTGTGCTGTGCCCCCCTATACTTACCCGAGCCCGATCTCAGTCCAGCAATGTGCACAAAAGCAGCAGCTCTCTTGAATCTCCTTATTGGCTCAGACACAGACAAACCATTGGCTCTCGCTGCTGTCAAGCACAGCCAATGCGGAGGGGGTGGGGCTAAGATGCACTCTGTGTGTCTTATGGACATAAAGAGACGGGTCAGGAGCAAGTGTACACGAGTGCCTCTTAATAGCAAGCGGCTTACTATGGCGGCACTTGGCAGTGGTCGGGAGGAGCCAGGAGCACTGACAGCGTGAGTATAACATGTTTGTTATATAAAAAATATATATATACTGAACGTTTATGTAGCGGGTCCTAAATTGAGGTTATGTTATGCCAAATTTAGGGGTGAATTGAGTGATAGTTGGCTCAAGTCTTTCAATTACAGGACTCTGCCTTGCTGCTGCTTCACCTGGCTTGCAGTTCCCCTAAGCAGTATGAGTGGCACTGTCACTTGTACTCGGGGTTGAACCGCAGGTGTTGGAGTGACGATTTGGTGTCCTCTCTCGGCAGCCGTGCGGTGGGCGGGGTCGGCCTGATGTGCATGCTGAGAGAGGATACAAAAGGGGCGGACACCATTGTTACGGGGAGATCCATAGAGATCCAGGGAGAGATCCGGGGTACCTGCGCATTCGGGAGCAGAGTGCGTGGCCCTCCAGGCTATGGGGCCACGTACACCTCAGTCCCAGGCACCTTTAGTCCTGGGACTGCAACTTCAGCCCTGGGCCCAGCACCTTTAGCTGGAGCCCGCTTTGGAAGGAGGAATCTCAGGGTGCCGCCTTGCGAGGAGACCCGTTCCTGGATGAGGAGGCTGGGGGAGGACCGTTCCGAAGGACTGGTGAGCCATCACAGTGAAGGAAGGGGCCCAGTAACTCTCCAGGGGGATGTCATCCATCCGGACCGGAACCCAGGGGCCTAACAATCTGGACCATTGGGAGGTTTGGGACGCTATAGATCCTGTGGCAGAGGATCTCTTAGAAGCATCTATTAGGGATCTAGATTGACTGTTCGAGCTGCACGCCGGCTGCTAGCACCATAGGTGGCTATCCGGGTGAGCTATACCCACTCGGGACCGAGTGGCGACGAAGCCTAAATGCTGTCTATCCTTTTAACACCTTTCTCTCTTCATGCAAAGAAAAATAAAGCTCTACGTTGGAGTGATATACTTGTGTGGACCTTGGAGTTATTTAGGGTATAGAGATTCTGTCCTTGCACACTGAGGACAGAAACCAACTTTGAGGAGAACTCCGCTGCAAGACTCGTAGGTGAAACAAGTGTGCTTAACCTCTGAAAACCAGAGGGTACGGGCATGGTGGCACCTTATGCCTTTTCCTCTCATGAGCGAGCCAAATAGATCGGGAGGAAAGGGGTGAGGTCGCTACATTTACAATCACTGACCAATAGAAAGGAGGCAGGCCAGACCTGACTTTTTACAACAAAAGTCAGTACTTGCAATTTCTGGATCTATGTTCGGACATAAGGTTTTTACTAGCGATAACCTCTACTTTGTATTTTCTGATCTTTTTAAATTGACAGGGATTTCCAGTAAAGCAAACTTGTAGTTTGCCCATTCAGAGAAAAGTAACAGAATTATGCCCCCATTGCAGATGCTTATTGTCTCTTTAATCCGCTTCCACCCCACTCACCCATTAGATTGGGAGGAAGAGGAAAGAGTCACATGCTACCCAGAAGTATCAGGTAATTATGGGGTTTTATTAGAGCACATGGGCAAATTAAGTATCAGCAGCGACGATGGGAAACTCAAACCCAATGCTGGAAACCTTACACCTATTTGCAAAGTTTCATTTAGTTTGATTTCTGTGTTCAATAAAACAAGTAACCATCTTTAGTGCAAATACCAATATGATTAATAAAAAAAATGTATCAAAACAAATGGAATATTTATCTTATTGTTTTATTACACTTTTATAACTCCATCATCATTATTTTCAGTTACACAAGGACATCAAGATTTAAGGAATGGGGGGTGTGGCAGTAACAACATGGCGCCGTAAGATCAGCGCCTAGCAGGCAGGCTCCAAACCTCCTCCAGGAAATCAGAACAAGAAGTAAGATGTGAACGAGGATATGAAACAGAGGCTTTGAGGTACTGAACACCTGAATCTCTGAACTTCTGAAAAGAGAGATGGTCTTATCTCTCATTAGACCTAATTCAGATTAAATCTATCCGGCTAATAACCCTCCGTCCCTCTATTTTTCACCTTACCTGACCCTCCGGAGAGACACCTGAAGGGGGAGCGTTAAGAGGCAGAGATCTGAGGGAAAGCCGCTGAGATACTGCAAGCCGGGAGCCGGGTGAGTGTTAGACGCGCTGGATGTGGACGGAGTACGGAGACCTGAAGCGGGTCACGTCAGTATCCAGAAAGAACGAAGGACAACGCGAGACTCATCGAGACTACTACGGGATCCTCCAGGTGATCGTATGATCGTATGTCGGAATCCACACTCTGGCGTATTGGAGCGGCGGAGCAGTAGGTCCGGATCCGTTGTCGGGAAGTGACGCGAGTCGAGGTGAGCGGAGAGTGGATAGTAGGGAGATCTCGTACCTACAGCCGGAGGTATCCCCAAGGTGTCCCTATGAGAGCTCCTTCCAGGACAGGAGATCCGTGAGAGAGTCGGTGTCGTCCCGGGAAGTGAGGGGTAAGAAAAAAAAAACCTTATCACTCTTCCTCTTGACTCCCCCCGCTCAGTGTAGGCTGTAAAAAGAACAGGGAAGATTGAAGGACTGATGTAATACGACGAGGATATAGTTGCATCAAAAAATCTCTCTATAATAAAGGGAACAGCCCAGATATATAAGATATATAAGATAGATAGATGTAAATCATTGGATCTTGGACTTATTAGTCGTATGAGAACTGTGAAGTTCCCTGCATTTATCTATACCTGGGTCGATAACTAAGGATTTTGTCCCTTGTCCACCTTTTTTTTTTTTCATCTCCCATTTTTCCTTTTCCTTTGGTTTTTGGTATCAATTCTAACTGTTCCTAACCATTACTAACCACCCCTAACCATTCATGCTGAGAGAATGAGATTCTAAGACTGTGGGAACCCCCTGCCATTAGCCTGTTGAAACTGCAAATCTCCTGAATTTTCAGCTGTCGGATTGCTGTCGGATTGCTAGGAGTCTTATACTACCTTCACTCACAACCCAGTATTATGTGAACCGTACACCTATCTGCATATGCAAGGGCCTGTGTTTTTTTTTTTTTGCTTTTTGTCCTTTTGCCTTTTTTTTTGGGCATGAAAATATGGAAAGAACTGAATCATTAAGAAATTAAGAAATTATATATATCAAGGGATTGAATTTTTTGTCTTATATTTATATTTATCATTTTTTTTTTTTCCCTCCCTTTTCCCTTTTTTTTTTTTGTTGTTTATAAGTACTAAGTTATTACTGTGGTTGAGTTCGTTTTGGAACACTGGGATATGTATTAAGAAGGTGTTGAGACGCGACTAATGTATCAAAATCTGCATTAAGTATTAAGTTCAATTACTTTTGTGTTTCTTGCTAGCCGTAGGAAAGGGGGGGTGGGGCAGAAAGTGAAATAGTGAGACTACTTGAATCATCCGGTAATGAGCGGATATTAAGGGACTGAAAACGTATAAAGTTACAGTATATTACTTAAGTGAGAAACTACATTGAAGCAGAATTTAAACTCTCTAAATCTATAGAAATAAAGCTGAAGATTCCCCCAATTGGTGGTGCGGGAGGAGGAGGGATAGGGGTAGGATAGAGGTGGGGGGGGAGAAGAAAAAGTAGATTATATTCAGCTTTGTGCTGGAGTTAAGATCCTCGGTCAAGGAGAAAATGGTAAAAAAGGGTGTCAAAGTAAATCAGGGGGAAGGAACCAGCCGGAGCACAATCAAGTCCTACTTGATTGTAGAAGGGTCTGATCAAATGTCGGAGAGTCCTAGAAATAGAGATTTAAACTCAGGAACACCAAAAAAAAATATTGGTCACCCAGAGATGAATGAGGTGAAGGAAGGGTCCCCAGGGACCTCGGGGAAAAATAAAGGAAGTAAGGCCCAAGTCTCAGAAACCAAAAGTAAGAAAACCCCGGAAAAACATCAACAAACTGATACACCCCGCGAAGATCTACAGGACCCTCCAACAAAGCAAGATATGACGGATATGATTGAAATGATATCATGTCTGGAGCGAACAATAAAAGGCGAAATGGGAGCTACGAGAAAGGATATTCAGAGTGTATTACATAGGGTAGAGGGAATAGAAGATCAGCTAGAAGAACATAAAAACGCTATAAAAGAACTTAGAGATAGGGCAGATATGGACTGGATAGAGATAAGGAACGCCCGATATAAATTAGAGGACCAGGAGAATCGGAGTAGGAGAAAAAATCTCCGGATAAGAGGACTTCCGGAAGAGGTTAAAGATACAGAATTGGAAGAGGTTCTACGAGGGATATTTAATAAAGCTCTAAAGAATGAAACAACGGCAGCAATGCAATTCGAGAGGGTACATAGAATACAAAGATCGTACAGCACTCAGAGAGACCTTCCACGAGACATTATAATAAGATTTCATGAGTATAGTCAAAAAGACCTGGTCTCGCAAAGTACTAGAAACTCCTCCCCGATGGAATATAAGGGAATTAAACTATCTATTTTCTCAGACCTGGCTCCAGAGACTTTGGCGCGGAAAAGAGCATTGAAGCCTCTAACAAATTTCCTGCAGATAAATAATATACCCTATAGGTGGGGGTTCCCTGCATGCCTGGTGGTGAAAAAAGAGGGGGTATCAGCAACCGTTAGATTTCCAGAAGATATAAAAGAATTCTGTAAAAGACTGAATATAGAAGATATACAGGTAGAAAATTGGGAAAAGAGACCCCCCAGTATGGAGAAAGTGGAAGGATCAGGACTGGAAACGAACTTAGTGTTAAGGAGATAAAGGGGTGGAGGAGGGAGGTAAATTGAACTGATAGAAGGGGAAGGAAGAGGGTGGGTGAAGGGTGTGGAGGGAGAGAGATGAAGGAAGATAAGGTGTAGAGATTAAAAGTATGATTCTGTATGATTCTGTATTCTCCTGAGAGGGAGGTTTGGAGAGGGAATGCCCGCCTGCGCTCTGGGGCCTTTCCAATTTTGGGTAGACCCCGGGGAGCGGGGGGACAGATGCGAAGCCCAGAGGCGGCTCCCACCTGGCAGATTGCCGGGGTGGGATCACGCCAAAGGACTCAAAACATTGATTTGCAATGTGAATGGGGGTGGGGGGGAGGGGGGTATATGTGGTCTCGGCTTTTCCTACTGACGCTGAAATATACCAGAGAGGAGGCTGTTCATCAAAAATTTATGAGGACTAGTTCTAAGGGGTTATGGTCTGAAGGTTTGTTGGAGGTAATAGATCTGTTAATGCCCCTTCGACCAGGCACATGTCTGTTGTATAACAATTGGGTCACAATGAAAGAAATTAATTATAGAAATGGAAACTCTGAAAATAGTTACATATAATGTGCGGGGATTAAATTGCCCAAATAAGCGATACCAGATCTTGCAAGAGATGAGGGGAGAATCGGCAAACATAGTGTTTCTTCAGGAAACACATTTAAAGTGGACATCAAAGACTAGATTGAATTCAAAAGAGTATCCTATATGGATACATAGTTATTCTTCTAATAAAAGGTCTAAGGGAATGGCGATTGGATTCGACAGGAATACATGCTTCACAGTGGATGCTGTGGAGTTAGATCCTGAGGGGCGATTTACTTTTGTCAAGGGCTCTTTGTTTAATATAAGGTTCACATTGGCAAATGTATACTGCCCGAATGTACGGCCCTCAGTGTATTTAAAGAAAATCTTGAATAGACTGGAGGTCTTTAAAGAGGGAAAGGTGATACTTGCCGGGGATTTTAATTTTGTTTTTGATCCTGTCTTAGACACACAACCTATATCATTGAGGTCCGCAGGTAAACACCTGAGATCTGTAAAATCTAAAATACATCAAATGCATTTAGTTGAGGCCTGGAGAATTACACAACCAAAAGAGAAGGACTATACATATTATTCTCCAGTACATAGATCATACTCTAGAATTGATCATATTCTGATAGATCATCAGTTATTAGAAGGTCTAAGGAGGGTAGAAATAAAGACGGTAACAATCTCTGATCATGCGCCGGTCAAATTGACCCTTGCTTTAAGGGAAATCCCGGCGGGCCAGAGAGCGTGGAGACTTGATGAAACCCTGTTAAATAATAAGAAGATCTCGGAAGATCTAGAAAAGGACATGGTCTGCTTCTTCAAAGAGAATGATGTAGAAAATGTTGACCCACTGGTATTATGGGAAACACAAAAAGTATATATGAGAGGCAGATTGATAGAAGAGGGGATTAAGAGGAAAAAAAGAAGACAGGCCCAAAGACAGACCCTACTAGAAGGAATTAAGGACCTAGAACAAAAGCACAAAGTAAGTCAGGAAGGTCAAATCTTAATAACATTGACTGGGAAAAGAGAAAAATTAAAGGAGGTATTAGAAAAAGAAACTAAATGGGCATTTAATAATATGAGTAAGAAATTCTATGTTATGGGTAATAAACCAGGTAAATTACTTGTAAGGACAATTAAGCCTAGGAACACTCAAAATTTTATATCAAAGATGAAAAACAATAAAGGTGAGATGAGGCATTCCACGAAGGAGATTATAAATATCTTCCAGGATTATTATCAGGAATTATATAATGTAAACAAAGAACAGGCCCCAATAAAATCTTATAACAGAAGTAGAAAAATTAAAGAGTACTTGAAAAAGATTAAATTTCCGGAAATACCAGAAGAAAGTATTAGTAAATTGGAAACAGAAATATTGAGAGAGGAAATAACGCAAACAATTAAAAATATAAAGATGGGTAAGAGCCCTGGCCCAGATGGGTATACCTCCCTTTACTATAAAAGATATGTGGAGATTTTACTTCCGTTCTTCCAGAAGAAAATTAATTCCATAGGCGGAGGAAAGACATTACGTGAGGAAGCACTGGGGGCCCACATAGTTCTTGTAGAGAAGGAGGGGAAGGATCCCACAGTATGCTCCAGCTATCGACCTATATCCTTGATCAACGTGGACATCAAAATCTATGCAAAAATATTAGCGGAGAGATTGAAACCTCTAATGTCGGGATTAGTAGAGAAAGATCAGGCGGGGTTTGTTCCAGGGAGAGAAACAAGAGATTGCATACTTAGAACTGTCCTCCTGATTCAAAAAGTTAAAAAACATAGGACACCAACATTGTTTCTGTCAGTCGATGCCGAAAAGGCATTCGATAGGCTTGACTGGGATTATATGATATCTACTCTGAGGCATATTGGTTTGGGGCCAAGGATAGTCAGCTGGATAGCAGCACTGTACTCTAAACCCTCAGCTCAGGTACGGGTTAATGGAGCTCTTTCGGAGAGGTTCCCTTTGTTTAACGGGAGCCGACAGGGATGCCCGTTATCACCCCTTCTTTTTGTTCTATCTTTAGAAGTATTTATGATAACGTTACGAGCCAATCAGGAGATAGAGGGGGTCAAGGTGGAAGGGAGGGAACATAAGGTCTCTGCGTTCGCTGACGACATGATGCTGTTGTATATAACAAACCCAAGTCAATCACTACCCAAGATAATAAAGGAATATGAGATCTATGAGGAGATCTCAAATTTAAAAATTAATAAAGAGAAGACTGAGATTATGGGTGTATCCTTAGGTGCATCGGAGCGGAGAGACCTTGTGGACCTTTACCCATTCAACTGGAAACAGAGGGGAATGAAATATCTAGGAATAGTCCTATCTAACAGGGAAAGAGACTTATATGAAGATAATTATATCCCGCTATTAAGTAAAATAAAATTAGAATTGAAGAGATATCCAATAGAAAAACTTTCGTGGTGGGGTAGGATCAACACAGTAAAAATGATGATACTACCTAAAGCTCTGTATGTATTTCAAACTCTCCAGATTAAAATCCCTGATACATTCTTTAAAATATTGAGGAAAATAATAGGGAAGTTTATCTGGAAGGAAAAGAGACCCCGCATATCTACCGAAATCTTGACTAGTTCTAGACAGGATGGAGGATTAAACTTCCCTGACATGAAAAGATATTATGTGGCAGCTGTTTTAAGGAGGATATTAGATTGGGTCCAAGGAACCAAACAACAGGAGAAAAAGTGGGTAGAAGTAGAGGAGAGTCTGTGTAGGAAAAAACTAGGAAGGTTGATATGGATACCAAATCAATTTAGAGGCTTTACCCAAGAATTACCTTCAATAACTAAAGAAACTTTTAGAATTTGGGATAGAGTGTGTAAAGTAAAGAAAAGGCAATGTAATAGCCCGCTGATGCCCCTCACGGGAACGGACTACTTCTCTCCGGGGAAAGAGGGTGGGGCGTTCTTGCGTTGGGCAGCGGGGGATACATTGCTTTTGAAGGATGTACTGAAGGGGAACACTCTATGTCCAATTCTGGAACTTCGAGAGAAATATGGATTAGAGAGGGGAGATAGCTGGAGATATATCCAAATTCAACACTTCACAAATCATTTACCTAGGCCCCTCCAATCGAGAAGTGAGTTAAACGCCTGGGAAAAACTTACTGAAGTAGGAGGTACTGGAAGACAGGGAATATCAAACATATATGGGATTTTGACTCCCACAAGGGGACCTGATTTGTGTAGAGCTTTGAGTAGCTGGGAAGAGGAACTTAATCAAACCATAACCAAAGATAAGAAGAGACAGATCTTAGAATATGTCCACTCTACGTCAATAGAGGCAAATATAAAAGAGATGAATTATAAACTGTTGACTAAATGGTATTTTGTACCAATGAAAGTACATAGAATAAATAAGGACGAGTCACCTTTATGTTGGAGGGAGTGTGGGGGGGAGGGAACTCATGCCCACATTTGGTGGCTATGCCCATTGATATAAGAATACTGGAAGGAAATATTAAAGTGGATAAAGAGAATAAGTGGACTGGAAGTAAAATTCGACCCTTGGTACTGTCTATTTCACAACACGGGGCTATCAAAGAATAAGTACAGGGAGACTCTGATCCCATATTTGTTAAATGGGGCAAAGGTGCTTATACCAAGGAAATGGAAGGAAAAGGAGGTCCCTACAATAGGTGAATGGAAGAAAGAAATAGACAGAATCAGTCTGATGGAGGAGTTGATGTCAAATCATAATGAGACGAGGAGAAAATGGGATAGGATCTGGGGGGGATGGAGGAAGTTCAGGGATTCAGAGGTGGTCGGGGAGGGAGTAGTGGATGGGGAGGGATAAAAACATACATCCTTTTTTTTTTTTCACTATTAGGCTTGGAAGGCCAAGTCCTCTTAGGATATTATATTAATTAGGGCACTATAAAAGATTCAATTTTTTTTAATTTTTTTTTTTTTTTACACAAATATGCTAGGGTTTAAATAGAAGATCTGTCTGTAGGCAGTCTATAGTGGCGGCCTTTTATTGGATAACACTTAGATTGTAAATGGGGAATAATTTATCCAACTTAATGAATACCTGTTAGGCACTTTTTAATTTTTTTTCCTTTCCTCACTATTAGGCTTTGAAGGCCAAGTCCTCTTAGGATATTAGATTAATTAGGGCACTATAAGAGATTCATTTTTTTTATTTTTATTTTTTATTTATTTTTATTTATTTATTTATTTATTTATTTCCTTCACTATTAGGCTTGGAAGGCCAAGTCCTCGTAGGATATTATATTAATTAGGGCACTATAAGAGATTCAAAAATTATTATTATTTTTTTTTTTTGATTTACACAAATACACTAGGGTTTAAATAGAAGATCTGTTTGTAGGCAGTCTATAGTGGCTGCCTTTTATTGGATAACACTTAGATTGTAAATGGGGAATAATTGATTTAACTTAATGATACTTTTTAGGCACTTTTTTTTTTTTTTTTTTTCAGATACACTTGGGGTTAAACAGAAGATCTGTTGGAAGACAGTCTAAAGTGGCTGTCTCTTATTAGGATGCACTTAGATTGTAAATGGGGAATAATTTAATTCATTTAATGAATATAATTTAGGCACCCGCTTTAGTTGTTCTTTTTGTAGGATAGGGGTATATTTTAGTGGATAAATGTTGTGGGTAATGTTGGCACTTAAGTCACCTTCACTTTGTTGGGGTGGATCCCCTCTTCTCTTTTTCTTTCTTCTTTTTTTTTTTCTTCCTTTTTTTTTTTTTTTCTTCCCTCTCTCCCCCCTCTCTCTCTCTTTCTTTCTCTCTCTCTCTCTCTCTCTCTCTCTCTATCTTTCCCTACCTCTTGTTCTCTATGTACCTCCCCGTTGAGTCAACGACCAACTAAAATCGACTGATTATATAGTGGGACAATACAATATAGAAGGATTCTTTGGGACAGGTATCCTCTAGGATAGATTAGGTAAAGATAATGAGGTGTGAAAAAGCCGAGACCGAATAAGTGGGTTTTTAAATGTATGTATAAAAAAATTAATTTTTTTAATGCTATGGTACAATTTGTAAATGTTTATTATACTGTTGAAAAAAAAAAAAAGACTTAAGGAACTACCTAGCGCGCTCACTAGCGCCTTGGTAGTTCACTGAGGACTACAAGCTGTCAGCTGAAAAGACTATTGGTACTTGTAGTTCATTCATTCACAGGAAACTGTGAATGAATGACGTGGCTGTGTGGGTGGAGCCTAACATTTATGCCTATGTTATATGCAATTTTTTTTCAATAAAGTCTTTATGGAATAAAATTTAAAAAAAAGTCCACCACTGATAAGTCATACATCCTGCGTTATCATGGCGCCAGTGAGCTGGTTGCCATCGCCATAGAAACAAATGATGCCATGTGTCGTAGAATTAGACCGTTGCTGGTTGTTATGGTGGTGGGAGCCAGCCCCGCATGCACTGCGCCAACTCATGATACAGATCCAGGGCAAACCGAGTCCCATGCTCGCAGCACCCCAGGGGAACCCAGATGACACCCCGGTTGAGAAACTCTGAGCTAGAGATCTGCTTTGATAGCACTATTGATAGATGGAGCATCTATAATAGGGTGACCAGACATCCCCGGTTTCCAGGGACAGTCCCCGGATTGAGGACACTGTCCCCGAACCAAATCTGTCCCCGGTTTTGTCCCCGGATTGGATTTGAACAGGGGATGGGGCAATTTTAAAGACAATCAGTGCAGGATTAAAAAAAAAAAAAAAATCTGAATTACACACCCCTGCTCCACCGCACCTACTAGCTTAGGGGGTGTATTTTTATTTTTTCCAATATCTGTGCCCCTTTCTGCTGATCATATGCTGGTCAGAGCGGAGGGACCATTTCTTCAGTTTCGGGCGCATGCCCATTCAGCTCCGCTTGCATGTTCTTCTGCCTGGGCTCAAGTCCCGGCCAGCCGCCTGCCTATTTATCTCCTTGCCTTCCCTGGCGGAGTGATCTTCCTCCACTCCCCACCCAGTAGTAGCCGGGGGCCCGGAGAGTAAGACTTGACAGGCTGTGAGGCGGGCAGGGGGCAGCGACGGGCAGAGAGAGGCAGCTGAGCTCAGATGATGGTGTCCAGCAGGAGGAACAGAGGGGAAGCGCATTTGATCGTGGGGCTGCCAGTGCCTTCAAGGCTTTAACACAGGTGTGCTTTGGGGTGTCTGTGAATAGACTACATTGCACTTTGTCTGTCTCTCTGGCATCATGGATGGTATCATATTTCACAGGCAGCAGGCACTTACTGGTCATAAACTAACAAAATCAGCACCCAGCAGCCATGTTATGTGACACACTGTGACAGAGCCAGCCAGAACCATGATAGAATGCCTGCTGCCTGTGAGTTATCATAATGCTGATGATCTTAACCAGTTGCTGATCGCCTGATATCAGATTTAATGCTACAGGGCGGTCGCACTGCGCAGGATCACGTATATACGTGATTCTGCATTTCTGGGTATGGGAGCCAATCAGCGGCTCCAGTGGACTCGATATCCACTGATACCTGCTGATCTTTATGTACAAAGGCAGAACTGGTTCCCACAAAGTGTCCGATTTGTCCGCCGCAATATCGCAGTCCAGCTATGAGTCGCTGATTGCTGCCATTACTAGTAAAAAGGAAAAAAAATGTCCCCGGATTTCATTTAAAAAATCTGGTCACCTTACATTAGAGTACCCCTTACATCAGATGTCACCATCATATTCCCTCATTACATTAGGTGTCACCAGCAGTGTCCCCCTGTACATCATGAGACGTCACCATTGAAGCACCCCCTTACATCAGATGTTCTCATAAGAGCATCCCCCTTTCATCAGGTGTCACCATTAGAGCACCCCCTTAAATCAGGTGTCACCATTAGAGCACCCCCTTAAATCAGGTGTCACCATTAGAGCACCCCCTTACAGCAGATGTTACCATTAGAGCACCCCCTTATCAGATGTTATCATTAGAGCACCCCCTCTTACATCAGATGTTACCATTAGAGCACCCCCTTACATCAGATGTCACCATTAGAGCACCCCCTTACATCAGATGTCACCATCATATTCCCTTATTACATTAGGTGTCACCAGCAGTATCCCCCCGTACATCATCAGACGTCATCATTAGAGCACCCCCTTACATCAGATGTCACCATCATATTCCCTCATTACATTAGGTGTCACCAGCAGTATCCCCCCGTACATCATCAGACGTCACCATTAGAGCACCCCCTTACATCAGATGTTCTCATGAAAGCCATTAGATTAGAGCACCCCCTTACATCAGATGTCACCATTAGAGCATCCCCCTTACATCAGATGTTCTCATTAGAGCATCCCCTTACATCAGGTGTCACCATTAGAGCATCCCCCTTACATCAGGTGTCACCATTAGAGCACTCCCCTTACATGAGATGTTCTCATTAGAGCATCCCCTTACATCAGGTGTCACCATTAGAGCATCCCCCTTACATCTGGTGTCACCATTAGGGCACCCCCTTACATCAGGTGTCACCATTAGAGCATCCCCTTACATCAGATGTTCTCATTTGAGCATCCCCTTACATCAGGTGTCACCATTAGAGCACCCTCTTAAATCAGGTGTCACCATTAGAGCACCCCCTTAAATCACGTGTCACCATTAGAGCATCCCCTTACATCAGATGTTCTCATTAGAGCATCCCCCTTACATCAAGTGAGACCATTAGAGCACCCCCTTACATCAGATGTCACCATTAGAGCACCCCCTTACATCAGATGTCACCATTAGAGCACCCCCTTACATCAGACGTTACCATTAGAGTACCCCCCTTCATGAGCTGTCAACATTATGTTTTTTTTTTGTTTTAAATCTTTTGCTTTTAAAGGTAAATGAGAGATTTGGTGTCTTTTTGATCTCTCCATAAGGAGGACCTGTCATCCTTATTTCTATTACAAGGGCTGTTTACATTCCTTGTCATAAGAATAAAAGGGATCAAAAAAATAAAAGGACAGTGTAAAAATAAAAAAATAAAAGGACAGTGTAAAAATGAAAAAATAAAAAGGACAGTGTAAAAATAAAAAAATAAAAGGACAGTGTAAAAATGAAAAAATAAAAAGGACAGTGTAAAAATAAAAAAATAAAAGGACAGTGTAAAAATGAAAAAAATAAAAAGGACAGTGTAAAAATAAAAAAATAGAAAGTAAAAAGGAAAAAAATGAGCCCCATCCCTCTGTGCTCGTGTGCAGAAGTGAACGCATACATAAGTCCCACAAGCATATATAAAGGGTGTTCAAACCACGCATGTGAGGTATCGCCGCGATCGTTAAAGCAAGAGCAATAATTCTATCCCTCCTCTCTGTAATGCTAAACAGGTAACCTGTAAACATTTTTAAATTATCGCCTATGGATATTTATAAGTACCGCAGTTTGTCACCATTCCACGAGTATGCGTAACTTTCAAGCATGACATGTTAGATATCTATTTACTTGGCGTAAAATCATTTTTGACATGGAGTTCCCTTTAAAAATTATAGCAGAATCCTGGATAAGTGGCATGGATATTAAGGGAAGCCCACTTTTTTTTTTGCAGTACAGTAGTCCAGTAATTAGGGGGTTAAAGCAAAAGGTGAGGAGGTACTACAACACCCCCTCACCACCTGTCAAATGCTCTATAAAGAGCGATCTGAATGTGGATCACTCTTTAGAGAGCAATGCTAGTGTAAACGAGGTCTAAGGCCTCGTTCATAGGGGCATATCGATTCATACAGCCTGTGTGAGGGCCATCTTTACTGGCCTGGAGAGGCACAGATGTTCCATGTATCCCTGTGCAGGTAGCCCCAATAATGTCAACTGGGATATATCTGGGCGGGATTGATTTATTCAGTCCTGCCCATAATTAGTGCTGAGCAGAAGATCTGCATAGTCGGAATAACTACAAAAAGGGTGTCCACCTACTTCCTGTGCTGTTCCACAGGACAGGAAGAAAGCCTAAAATGAAGATATATGTGGATCTGCAGACATGCCAGCAACATACTGTAGGTATTGCCTATACTTATATTTTCAAATTTCATTCATTTTATTTATATATAAAGCTGGAATTCAGCTTTAATGAAGAAACAGACCCACAACATGTCATGGTCAGCAGAGAAAAAATACTGGGATAAGCCTCCAGGAAAACAAACCACCAAAGGAACCTTGACCAAAACCAGATCCACAAGAGAATACCAATTGGCCTACACTGGAAGGCTAAAGCCTTGCGCTCCCAACCCTTAATAATCAGGTAAGGAAAATTCCATGATAAGAAGAAACTTGCCTGGCCAGTCTACCAATCTCACTAAATGAGATATCAAAAGACATTTAGAATTATCACAGCCCAATAGCCCATATGGATTGTGAAGTGACCCTTGAGACCAGTAAAGAACTCAATCCCAAAATCCCAAAAAGTGACCCTGACCAAAAGGGGTACCGCTCTGAAGGAGAGGAAACCAGGGGAGGACCTGTCCAGGGGGTCGGTGAAGGAAGTCACTGTCTCAGGAGAGGCCTGGTTGCCTGTCAGAGGGAAGGATTCTGTGATCTGTGAAACAGCCCTGTAAAGTGCCCCATTGGCATCTATGGTCTCAAAAGTTACAGGTGCTAAGGACTTCTGGATTTAAGAACCAAAAGATTCTGTGGCAGAGGATCTTCTGAACAGTCCCCGGGAGGGATAAAAGCTAAAGTAAACATTCGTGCTTCACTTCGGCTGCTAGAACCGTGAGAGGGATCTATCCAGGTGAGCAAAACCCACTCATGCTTGAGTGGCGATGAGGGTAAATAAGTGCCGCGTGCCTGAACCTACCTCCCTACCCAACTCTATCTCTATCTTCAACTTTTCCTATTAAGTTACTGGCAAAGAAAAATAAACTCGTCTGTTGGAATTTAACACTGTCTGGACATTGGCCTTCTTTAAGAGAGAGAATAGACTTTTCCCTACACTCTAGGGACGAGAACCAACGGAAGGAGGCAACTCACTGCAGGACCCAAAAACTGTTAACACTGCTCACCCTCTACACAAGATGGAGGTTAATGGACATGTAAGCAGGACAGGGATCTGTGTGCTACATATATGTCTAATGAAGCGTTCACAGCTATTGATCGAGTGACAGGAACTATACTACTAAGAACATTTCCCCTGATTAAGAACAGAACAAAGGGAGGTACAGTACCTGATAAATCTTCCTCAAGAGGCTGTGGATCAGCCACGGAAGAATGACCTATCTCTGGGTGATCAGTAACTAAAAAGGTCTCCATGGATGCACTCTATACCCAACAGGGGGTACCTGCAACAGGATCCCAACATGTTCTACTTGCTGACAATCCAGGGGGCACAGAGCCATCTAGAGTTGATTTCTGCTTGCTACGTAGGAGATGTGAAGTATCCTGGTGTGCAACCCTCCCCCTTTGGTGCAGAAACAACCAATGGAGGAAAGCTAAATGCCAAGGCATTGTTTTAAAGAAACTCAGTGCAGTTGAGGGTAGTACTTTTAGGGTTTTCGAACACAGGGACCTGACTGCTTGTCACAGGGAGGACTCCTACACCTTCCCAGGATGCAAAGGTACTGCACCATCTAGGTGATATCCAACAAAGTCCAACCTGAGAAGCCAACTCAAGGTGAGGCCCCCTGATGAAGAGGAAACCATCTGTTCTGGAGAGCCAGACTGAAGGCTTAAGAATGGGGACACCCCAGGAATAGAGGTCTCCCTGAGGTGAGAGGAAGAGACCACCACACTCTTGAAGAGACTGATGGGTCATGCCAGGGACTACCTGGTTCATAGAGACAATGTGGGAAGGAGAGATGATACTGAGGGGGGTTCTCTCTGATTGGAGAAATAGGTAAACTTCCTGACTGTTAAGAAAGAGCCCAGTGGCACACAGGGTGTAGAGCTTTTTACCAAAGGTTTGAGCTTAACAGATTTGCCTGAAAGGGAGCAACCAAAAACAGACACCTGTAAGGTCCTATCTGGTCAAATCTTGCAGGCATTATGCCCTTCCAAGGAAGGCTAAGTGCAAGGGTCCAAAAAGCTAAATCTCCTTAGGGGAGGTCAGATGAGCATCCCACAATTTTGACACAAGGAAAAACAGTAGTAGTAGTAGGTGCCACTAAAGGATGTTGCGGGGTACTGTGTAATAAAGAATGTTTAATAGACATGTGCACACTGAAATCTGCCATTGAAGGCTTATGGCGCCTGTCGAATGTTCTAAGAAGATTTGACGGAGCAGCTAAACTGTACGACGCCGCAATCGTACATTTCCGGTCGAATGTTCCGCCTACAAGCTATAGAAGAATTCTAATGTTGTATGACACTAGTAATAATTATATTTATAAATTATTATTACTACATTAGTGAACCAACATTCGAATTCTTCTATAGCCTATGGGCTGAGCATTTGACCGGAAATATACGATAGCGGCGTTGTACATGTTGTGTTACACTATGTGATTATTCTTGCTCTGTGTCTTTAAGATCTGTCCCCGTTTTTCTAGCTGAACTCCCTCTCTCACCGTAGTTCTTTATATATCTCCTCCACTTCCTGATTCTGGTCATTACTCCTGTATATCTTCCATGCTAAACATCTTACATGTAGCTTACAACTGCAACGTATTTCTACCAATGAATATCCATCATTAAACGGAACATTCGAAAGGATTCATCGTCTGTCGTCCTAACTGTGAGTTTATTCATTGAGTTAAACTGCCTGTATCGATGCAAGGGATGAATATCAAACCAGCTTGAGTAAGGCCTACTTAAACCTGGAGATGAACTTTATCGCTTTGTAGTTGAGACAGAACAGTAGAAAAACGGAGTTTCACAGCCTAATTACAAGATTTCTGCATGTCAGTACTGAAACAGACAAGATTTACTGCCCTCATAGCAAGACAGAAGGGACAGAGCAGCACATGGCAGCCTTATAGCCTGAGACAATCTGCATAGTGTCATATTTCAGCACACAGATCCTGCCTGCTTTCACAGTCAGTCTGCTATCATGAGTGACCAAGCTTCTGCATGTGAACTCACATCTCCTTCCTCACAAGTTCCTGAAGAAACTGAGTTACCCAAACGCTCAGTTAAACCCACTTGGAAAGTAATGGAGAATTATGAAGCTTCAAGGACTGAATTGTCAAATAGCTTGGAATTAGTCTGGGAGAAAATCCTTGCTGAAGCCAATACAGTGTCTGTTGAACGTGAACTACTGACACTAGAGGGCGCCATTAAACAACTTTCTGCCTCATATGAGCTTTATCAGCTTACCAGCAGCAAATTCACTAATGTCTTGCAAAACATGAATACAGAAAGTGCGATGACACAATTAAAGCGCGTCAATGCTCTCAATATTGAAAGAGACAGTTTTATCCAGCAAACCAGATTAAAGGCAGAAGCAAAAATAAAGCTGTTACAGGACACTGCATCTCACAGATCTGTTTCCACCAGACGTTCTAAAAACTCGTCAAGATCCCATAGTTCAAGATACTCAACACTCAGTGAGCGACTTATTAATGCCCGCGCTGAAGTGGAAGCCAGCAAAGTGCAGGTGGCATATGCAGAAAAAAGAGCAGAGTTGGAAGCGCAGTCAGCACGTCAAAGAGCAGAGTTGGAAGCTCAGAGGGCAGAGTCGGAAGCGCAGTCAGCACGACAAAGAGCAACAATGGAAACCTTAAATGAACAGTGTAAACATGACGCAGCTATGGCAAAGCTAAGGGTCCTACAGCAAGCTATCAGTGCAGACGAAGGTGCAAGTGAGAAAGACAGCATTAACCTAAACATAGCAGATATGGAAGACCCCCTCAAACGCACTAAAGACTATGTCCTAAGCCACTGCAGTGCACACTCCATTGTCTCCAATGCTCCCGGCTACATAGAGACTCCTTCACAGCTTCAAGTTAAAGAGGTTCCAGCAACTTCCTGCACTCAAAATCACTCCACTGCATTTTCTACCTGCCTACCTTGCCTGCCTTCATACGTCACAGAGCATCAGCGCAAGCTTCAAGCAAGTCATCAATCTCCAGTCATCGGTACAGCCTTGAATCAACGTACCATTGGAACAACTGACTTCAAGCAAGCAACTCACCTGGATGCATCTGCTGCACCATATTTCCCTGTGTCCTTTAACAACAATGTCAAAGATAACGCAATCAGCACCATACAGCCAACAGCATCTCACATAAAGGCGGAGACAACTGAGACAGAAGAGTTTGTGAGGTACATGCTTCGCAGAGAGCTCACAAAGACTGGTCTTACAAGTTTTGATGACCAACCTGAGAACTACAGAAGTTGGAAATGTGCCTTCAGAACTACAATCAGCAATATTGGCATTACAGCTGATCAAGAATTGGATCTGCTGATCAAATGGCTTGGTCCTCTATCTGCTGCACGTGTTAAGCCATTAAGATCGGTTTTCATGGACAATCCTACTGCAGGCCTCACAGCTGCATGGGAGCGACTAGAGCAAAGTTATGGCAGTCCAGAAGCTATAGAAAATGCTTTGTTCATGCGTCTGGAAACATTCCCAAAGATATCCGGTAAGGACAACAAGGAGTTCCAGAGACTGAGTGACCTTCTCCTTGAGCTTCAGCTAGCCAAGACAGACCCAAAACTACCTGGACTCAGTTACCTTGACACTCCAAGAGGGGTAAACCCAATTGTCTCCAAGCTCCCGCATGGTTTGCAAGAGAAATGGACTGCACTAGGGTCATCATACAAAAAAGAGAACAAGGTTTCCTTCCCTCCATTCTCTTTCTTCTGTGAATTCATCAGGGAAATTGCAGAGACCAAGAACGATCCAAGTTTTTCCTACGGTGAGTACAGTCTCTTCTCACCCTTTCCTAAGAGTACCAGTCTTCAGGGCAACTACAGAAACCATAGAGGCCCAGTGTCCGTGAAAAAGACTGACATCCTTCCCACTCCTACCACAGTTCTGGCCACGAACAAACAGAGTAGGAAGATTGAAAACCCTAACAGAGAGTGTCCCATACACAAGAAGCCACACCCCCTCAATAAATGTATCGGCTTTAGGAAAAAGCCTCTGGAAGAGCGCAAGGAGCTTTTAAAGACATTTAGGGTATGTTTCAGGTGCTGTGCTTCTACAGAACATTTTGCAGGGGACTGTAATGTGTCCATCAATTGCATAGAGTGTGGCTCTGAAGAACATGTGCAAGCCCTCCATCCTCTTGAGCCCAGCTCTGCACAACCTGCCAACACTCCTCCCAGGTTAACGCATGGCGGGGAGAATACAGACCAAGTGCCTAATTCTACCATAATTTCTTCATCCTGCACTGAAGTTTGTGGAGAAGACCGCTGTGGTAAGTCCTGTGCTAAGATATGCTTGGTGAACATATACCACAAGGATCAACCAGAAAAGTCTCTAAAGGCATATGCTATCTTAGACGATCAGAGCAATCGATCACTTGCAAAATCGGAATTGTTCAATCTATTTGAAATAAAAGGCGAAGCTCATCCTTACACCTTGGGTACCTGTAGTGGAACTATAGAGGTTTCTGGAAGAAGGGCTCATGGACTCATGGTATCTTCTCTCAAAGGTAACTTGCAATTACCCTTACCTACACTTGTTGAGTGCAATCAGATACCTGCCAACAGGGAAGAAATCCCTACTCCAGCTGCTGCTTTCCATCACCCTCACCTCAAGGTAATAGCAAATGAGATACCGCCGCTTGACAAAGATGCTCAGATCCTTCTTCTGTTAGGAAGAGACATTCTAAGAGTTCACAAGGTACACAGACAAGTCTGTGGACCCCCAGATGCCCCATTTGCCCAGCGCACGGATCTAGGATGGGTCATCATAGGCAATGTCTGCATAGGCAAAATGAAAAGACCTACCAACATTTCGTCATTCAAGACAAATGTTCTGCCAAATGGCCGAAACACTTACTTTGAGCCATGCCCACATCACTACTGGGTGAAAGAGAAGATAGCCAGCCACAAATGGCAACATGGTATCTCAGGTGACACAAGCCCTTTCTCCTGCCATGATGGCGACTTCGGGTCTACAGTGTTCAATGCAACCAGTGAAGATGACATACTGGCTCCTTCAATGGAAGACAAAGAATTCATCAAGGTAATGGACAATGAGTTCTTTCAAGATGACTCCAATAACTGGGTAGCACCCCTACCCTTTCGTCTCCCAAGAGAGAGATTGCCCAACAACTTACAGCAGGCCATCAGTAGATTCTCCTCCTTAAAGCGAAACTTAAGCAGGAAACCAGAGATGCAAAAGCACTTTGTGGACTTTATGCAAAATGTATTTGACAGAGATCATGCAGAGCCTGCTCCCCCACTAAAGGAGGGAGAAGAATGCTGGTACCTTCCATTCTTTGGCGTGTATCACCCACGCAAACCAGACCAAATCAGAGTTGTCTTTGATTTCAGTGCTCAGCACGGAGGTGTTTCTCTTAACAACATGCTCCTTACGGGACCCAACTTGAACAACAGTCTAACAGGAGTCTTGATTCGTTTCAGACAAGAGCCTGTAGCAGTAATGGCCGACATTCAACAGATGTTTCACTGCTTCATCGTCAGAGAAGACAACAGAAACTACCTCAGGTTTCTATGGCACAAGGACGATGACCTCAACAAGGAAGTTATAGATTATCGCATGAAGGTACATGTCTTCGGTAACAGTCCTTCCCCAGCAGTGGCAACTTATGGGCTAAGGAGAACAGCTCAAACTGGAGAAGTTGAATATGGATCTGATGCCTGTCAATTTGTTGAAAGAAACTTCTATGTTGATGACGCACTTAAGTCCTTTCCAACTGCTAAAGAAGCAATTGATCTTCTCACCAGAACAAAGGAGATGCTGTCTGTAGCAAACCTTAGACTGCACAAGATTATATCCAACAGCCAGGAACTTATGAATGCCTTTCACTCTGAGGACTATGCCACTAGTCTAAAAAACCTTGACTTAGGTACAGATGTGCCTCCTGTACAGCGAAGTCTGGGTTTGTTGTGGAACATCAAGCAAGACAAATTCACCTTCCAAGTGTCAACTTGTGACAAACCCTTCACTAAGAGAGGAGTCCTGTCCGTGGTGAATAGCATCTATTACCCACTGGGTTTCCTTGCTCCAGTTACCATTCAAGGTAAGATTTTACTAAGACAGTTGTCTACTGAGAACATAGACTGGGATACTCCCTTGTCTAGTGAGAATCATCACAAGTGGGAAAGGTGGAGATATTCTTTGAAGTCACTAGAAAAACTTCAGATTTCCCGTTGCTATGTTCCAGGATCCACTTCAACCGTTAACCGGAGAGAGATTCATATTTTCTCTGATGCATCAGTTGAAGCTATTGCTGCAGTAGCCTATTTGAAGACCTCTGAACTGAATGGAGAATCACACTGTAGTTTTGTCTTAGGCAAGGCAAAACTCACTCCCAAGCCTGCACATACCTTACCAAGACTTGAACTTTGTGCAGCCGTGCTAGCAGTAGAAATTGCCGAGGTCATACGAAGTGAAATGGACACTAGAATTGATTCTTTCACCTTCTATACAGACAGTAAGGTAGTACTTGGTTACATAAAAACCAAACAAAACAATTTTATGTGTACGTCAGCAACAGGGTTGAACGTATCAAGAGATTCTCTCTACCAAGTCAATGGCATCACGTTCCCACTGAACTCAACCCAGCTGACTGTGGGACCAGAGCCGTGTCACCTGCTGCTCTTCAGGACAGCTTATGGCTGTCACCTCCAAGGTTTCTGTGTGAGGACTCTTACTTACTCCCTATTGACACCACCTATGGGCTAGTAAACCCTGAAGATGATAAGGAAATAAGAACATCTCACTACACACTTCTGTAAGTACAAAACAGAAGCTGCGGTCACATCATTACAGGCATCAATGGAAGCAGGTGCAGCATCTAACCAATGTGTTCTGGCATCGCTGGAAGAAAAAGTATCTTCATCACCTTCAAGGTCGTAACAAATGGCAAGCATCTAAGCCGAATCTTAAGGTTGGAGACCTCATCCTTCTAAAAGACAAGGAAGTTTGTCGGAATGAGTGGCCTATGGGTCTTATTACTAAAGTTATGCCCAGCGACGATAACAAAGTCCGGAAGGTAGAAGTCAAGGTAACCAAGGGAGGATCGACACGAACCTTTAGTCGACCAATTACAGAGTTAGTACTCCTTTTGCCAGGTGAGTGACTTGTGCAAGGACTAGCCATGCTGTTGGCACGGCGGGGAGTACATTGCTGCCATCTACAGGTTCTACTCAGAACTTTGGAATTATTTGAAGACATCATACTGTGACTTTATGTTCTTCATCCTGTTGAACTTACATTTATTATTTGCTTGTTGCATGTTTTTCATTACAGGTTCCAGGACATTCGTCAGTATTGGACTTTTTGAAAATATATATTTTAGTTTAAGGTTATGAAATCTAAAGATTTCAGACGGGGAGTGTTGTGTTACACTATGTGATTATTCTTGCTCTGTGTCTTTAAGATCTGTCCCCGTTTTTCTAGCTGAACTCTCTCTCTCACCGTAGTTCTTTATATATCTCCTCCACTTCCTGATTCTGGTCATTACTCCTGTATATCTTCCATGCTAAACATCTTACATGTGGCTTACAACTGCAACGTTTTTCTACCTATGAATATCCATCATTAAACGGAACATTCGAAAGGATTCATCGTCTGTCGTCCTAACTGTGAGTTTATTCATTGAGTTAAACTGCCTGTATCGATGCAAGGGATGAATATCAAACCAGCTTGAGTAAGGCCTACTTAAACCTGGAGATGAACTTTATCGCTTTGTAGTTGAGACAGAACAGTACAGTTTAGCTGCTTGTCGAATCTTCTTAGAACTTTCGACAGACACCATAAGCCTTCCATGACAGATTTGACATTTGTATGTTTTTCGCTGCTTCGTCGAATCTTCGTTGTTCATGTCGAATGGTCTACCCCAACACTGTCTCTATAATGTTGAATCTTTTCTTTCTATGTCGAATCTTTCCTCTCTATGTAGAATATTCTTGGACTAATAGAGTTAGGCCCAGTTCACACTTGTGCGAGTTCATAACGAATGCGATGCGTCAAAAACACTTTGAATTCGCATGTCATCCCTAAAGTCATTGTTTTCAATGACGGTCGTTCACATACATGCATTGCGATTCCTCTACGAATGCGATAAAAAAAAGGGTCTTGTCCGACTTTACTGCATTGCGTTGCAAATTCAGTCTCCATAGACATCAATGTAAATCGTTCTGGAATCGCAATGATGGTTCACATATGTGTGCATTACATCACGCGATTCTCCACAAAATCCAGGAAGTACACAGAAAGTTAACACTTTTTTTTTTTTGCACTATGATTCCATTGGCTAGAACATTAATCACAGCTATGTCCCACTCCTGAAATTTCTCGATAAAATCGCAGTAAAATCGTGGTAAATTTGCAGTAAAATTCGCACCTCAGAATGAACAAAAAACAGAACAAAATCACAGCGCATCAGTGTGAACCGGGCCTTAAGGTCAGGCACATTAGACCACAGGTTCGATAGACACAGATCGCTATTGTCAGCGTCATGTCGAATCTCCTATCTATGTTGAACTGTTGTAGCAACGAAAACAAAAATAAAGCATTTTTTTATGTCGGATTTTTTTGATTTCGGATTCTGCGCGTTCGTTTTCGTTTGTTAAAACGATAAAGAAAATACCCGAAATTCGGACGAAAATGCATTCGGACGAAAACGAATGCACATGTCTAATGTTTAACAGAATCCAAGGACAGAGGAACTTCTGAGGAAGGGAGTGAGTGGTCAGATGAGATACAATTTCAAAGTCCCAAAATATGGACAGGAAAAAGGGGTCCCAGGATTCAGGAATTCAGAGAAAAGTTCTCTGGCTGGTGCGGCAGCACAAGGGACATAGTGAGGAGCAACTGAAGGAGGTGCTAAGGATAGGAGGTTAGCCTGGGAGGTAAAAGGTTGGTCCTCTGCACCCAAATACTGGACAGGCAAGTACCAAAGGACATGTTCAGGTGCAACGTCAGCCCCCCGCTTGTAAAATGCAGGAGATTTATCAGATGGGTTGGCTGACCTCCGGCTTTGAGCCCTATGAGGCTGAGCTAAGTGAGAGTCAGGATCGGAAGACTGGCGAGTACCCACTGCTTAAGTAGATATAGAATGGTGGGATTCCTCTAGCCCCCGCAGACCTTCTGTGTTGAGGCAAAGGTTAAGCAAGTCCAATGCTATTTGGTTGCAGCATCAGTGTCCCAACCATGCATGAGATTGCTATGCGCATCTGTATGAACATCAGTCCCTTGCAAGAAACCAGTTTAGATTCTTATACTGAGCCGTCACAATTAAAGCACAAAGCTCCAGACGTGTCCCATCTGCTCCAGGAAACAGGGCCTACTCCAGCATTGGATCCACCCATTCTGACATAGCTTGACAAATTAAAGGCACTGTTGGTACTGGTGAGAGGGCAAGACCAGTCAAATGAAACTGGGATTTAAGGAGGGTCTCTAGTTGCCTTTCGGTGGAACCCTAAAAAGGTGGGTGCACCCTGAACCAGTCTATTGGTATTCTTGTTAAGGCGGGTCACTGGTGTATCTATGGTGTCCACCAGGACATTTTTAGGAATTCACCATTCACCCAATGGATAGGCACACTTTCACTAATCTTTCTCCTCCACACCAACAGCCCGAGAGCAGCTCAGCGCTGCTCAGAGTTCATTAGACGCTCATTCTCTTTATTCCTATTTTTTTTTTATTACACAAATACCATCCAAGAAATCACTGACATAGACAGCATGTTTCAAGACTAGTAACAGATTTCCTATCTAGAAGTAAAAGTCCCACTTGAAACTAATGTTTTCTATAGCGACTGTTTGCCCAAAGCAATTAAATGTACAGAGATCAATTTGTTGTGTCCTCCCAAAGCCTTTATTGTTTATCAGTCTTTTCTGAAACAAGTACAATGTAGGATATGTTTTGTGTTTAGTAAATAACTATTTTGTCTACAGAACTGAGCATTTTATAATGAAGCACAAGAGAACATTTGAAGCATTAATAAAGTCAAAACTTTTTTCTCTTTTATTGATAGAGTAGGGAAGAGTTAAAACAACTAAAACAGACCAGCATTGGTCTGAGCACTCACACTTCCACCTCTCTGGCACTAGCAGTTCCTCATGTCTGTGGTAATGATGGGCTCAGGCGTGTTCAGATCGTACCTGCCAGAAATCCGTCACTGCACACCGCCAATCATAGGCATGTGGGAAATGCCTCACTGCCTATGATTGGCGGTGTGCAGTGAGGGCTTCCTGGCGGGTACAATTCCAACACGCCTGAGCCCATCCCTAATCTGAGGATATCACTGAGCCCTATGTGTAATCTGCTGTAGACCCTTTAAGATTAAGTCCCCATCATCCCCTACTGTACATACCATCTGAAAGATAAAATCAGGAAGACTGGAAATAACCACATCCAACCAGTAAGAGAGAGAAAGCACAGAGACAAATTATTTATACAACATTGCATCATCAGCCTCTCCTCTATAGCTCTGATAGTGTCATATTACAGGTACTGTTGTTTAATTATTACAGGTTTGTTTTGGGTTTAGGGTCCTTTCACACTGATGCATTTTTCCTGTGTTCTTACCTTGGAAGAAAAACGCAATGCAAATGTATTCTTTTAAACCCTTTGAGACTCTTCACACCACTGGGTGCGTTGCGTTTTAAAAAGTCCTGCATGCTGCATCTTTGGTGCAGTTTTCAAAACTGCGCCAAAAAAGCAACTCCCCATTGAATTGAATAGAAAACGCTGCAAAAAATGTATCAAAAATGCACCGCGTTTGCATTTTTGGAGCGTTTTGTTTAGATACATGTCCATTTTTCATAGATGTAGGCAACCAGAAAACGCACTGGAAACGCATCCGATTTTTTTTTTTTGCCACAGAGCATTGTGAACATAGGCTTAGACTGCACACAGAGTTTAAAAAGAGCTCAGACTGATGTTAGGAGGTGGGGTTTTGAGACTGACTACTAAAGAGATACTGAAAGGATCAGAAAAAAATAATAAAAAAGGCAATTATTTGGGGTAATAATGATAAATTAAAAGATGATAAAAAAATTTAAATAAAAGCGGGACAGAAATGAAAATATATGACCTACAGGAAAGCTTTATATAAAGTGATAAGACTCAATTCACAGTGCTAACATAGGAATAAAGATCTTTATTTAAGCCATGGGATTGTAAATTTTAAATATCAATCAAAAATATCACTTTAATAAAACTAAAAAAAATCATTTGGTATGTGAGATCTGTTTACTGAGCCTAGAGGCTGAATTCACAAAGCTAACACACCTGGAGAAACATGTCAGTTACTCTTGGCAGAGTGCCAGATATTTAAAAAAACAAGTAAACAAGTGACATCTGTGATGTCATCACCTGCCCCCCTATATGAGGAAGCTCTCAGTAGGATCCTGCCAGTCCCAGAGTGATTGCTGAACCGTGCAGACGTGTTTTGTTTATCTGGTGATATTTTGCTTGCGATTTCATTCTAGTGATTTCGTTTGATTCAATTGTATTGTAATTTCATTCTCTCACGCTTAAAGCGTACTTGGATTATTCTTCAGAATGAGATTTTTTCAGTGTAAAAAGGCTGTTTATCACATTAACACCAAAGATAAACAGACCACTGGAAGACTAGCTATGGAAGGAGGTATCATTGAACACTCTGCAGATACCCCAACTAAGGAGCCCACAAAGATAAAGCGGGCTCAAGCTTTTCTGCGCGAATGCTTTAGAGCCGCCGCTAGATGCTTTGGTGTTGGCTCTAAAATCTATGGCCCACCCCAGGATTGGAGTGGTGAGTATTGTGAATATATTGATAGATACATTTTTACTTTTCCCTATTGGTGACAGGTGACATTCCCATATGTACATATGTATAGGGATGGCCATGGACAGGGCACAGTGACTGGCACATATGGTCCTGAATAGACATGCATTGGAATAAGCAGTGTGGGGAGTAAATCACATAGTGGATGGGAAGAAGACAAGCCTGGTCCTCATTAGAATTGCTGGGTTGTGTCTTCAATCTGTAGATTTTTTCAAATTATAGTAAATCTTACAAAACACAACCCTGCAGGGTTTAGAACTGTTAGCAGCTCTCTGGTCTCCTTGGACTGTAGGATGATGTCTCTGTTAATTTCTAACAATGAAAGCCTCTTCCACAAATTAGCCATGTGCAGTTTGTCTCGTTCCGAATCGAAATTCGGACACATTTTTCATTATTCAGATGCATCCGAATTACCAAATTACATAAGAAACAAATTTTTAGTAACAATATAAAATATTATATTTTATTCTATTCTGTTCTATTGTTTTTCTAGTCTATTATTTTATGTTATTTTCTATTCCACTCTAATCTTTTCTATTCAAATTCATTCTATATAAAATTCGAATTTCGGAATATGGTTTTATATATATATATATATATATATTGTGACAGCAGGAAGGTAAAGTCACCTGGTTGCATCCAGGGGGGTAGATATATTTCGCCCAGATTCAGGCTTTACGCCGACTTATACAACTAGGTGGAGAGTTGTATAAGGCTAGTGGGCTCATGGATGACTCATACCTCTAGGGAGAGGGCTGGGCGTCGTGCAGACAGGGAGTTGATGAGACCAGCTGAAGCTTGTCAGCTCATTTAGGCCTCTATAAGAACTCCCAGCTTCATTAGATGTTAGCTCATGCCTGGAACCAGACCTGTGTGGACTGTCTAGGGAGAGTGAACCCCTGTGCAGTGAGACAAAGCCTGTGTGGCTATTTGCTTGGACATTTAAAACCAGGGACTTAAGGACTAGGACAGCACTAGGCTGATCCCAGTTGTTAGTTAGGAAACCTGTATGTTTAGTCAGAGGTCAACTTGACCAGGATTTATTTTGGTTATGTTTCTTTTGCTTTGCTGTGTTTTGTCACTGTAAATAGAAAATAAACCGCACCTTTTTGATTTTGAAAACCACAACCTCCGTTTGCTGGGCCTGTTTTGTGTGGGGAGCCCATCCCGGGGGTCACACACACCCGCTGCCGAGCTAACCCCCTCACAGTTGGTGGAGAACCAGTGGCAGTTTTTTTTTAAGCCAGCATGGAGGAGATACTGAAGCAGCTGGCTCTAGCAAATGCCAATCAACAGCAGACAAATGCAGGTTTGCAACAGAGCCTTGCAGCTCAACAACAGAACTTCGCAGCCCAGCAGCAAGCTCATCAACAGAGCCTTGCAGCCCAGCAGCAGACAAACGCAACTTTGCAACAGAGTCTGGAGGCTCAGCAACGAGCCCAGCAGCAATCTGAGGCCCGCTTCATAGACCTGTTGCAGAAGCAAGAGCAGAGACTACAACAACAGATGGAAGCAGTAATGCAGCAACGTCCGCAGACCAGTGAGGAAAGCCGTCCCACTAATACCGCGTCCTTTGGGGTGAGTCGTTTATTGACAAAAATGACTGGAGAGGATGATCCAGAGGTATTTTTGACCACATTTGAAAGGACCGCTGAAAGAGAAAAGTGGCCTTAGGAGCAGTGGGCTGGACTGGTGGCTCCTCTGTTAACTGGTGAATCGCAGAAAGCTTACTATGACCTAGAGCCTAATCAAGCAAAAGACTATGTGATGCTAAAAGCTGAAATATTGGCAAGGCTGGGTGTCACCCAGGCTGTCCGGGCTCAGCGTGTGCATAACTGGACTTTCCAGCTTGGAAAACCCCCCAGGTCTCAAATGTATGATCTCATTCACCTGAGCAGAAAGTGGCTACAGCCAGAGACTTTGTCCGCACCAAAGATTGTGGAACGTGTTGTAATGGATCGGTTTTTGAGAGCTCTTCCTACTGCCATCCAAAAGTGGGTAAGCCATGGAGACCCAGAGACGGCCGATGGTCTTGTGGATCGTGTGGAGAAATACTTGGCTACAGAGAACCTGACGGCCTCTTCCAGAGACACTCGGACTTTCCACCCTAAGACCAGACCATCCCCAGGGGCGGATAAGAGGATTCCAAGGGGTGAGGGTGGAGAGAGTGAGAGGGTGGGAGCTCTACCCCAAGTTTGGCGAGAACAGCCTGGGAAATCAGCGGCTCAAGAGGCGGCAAGAAGGATCGTTTGCTACCGCTGCCGGCAAGCGGGACATATTGCAGCCAATTGCCCGGTTGTGGAGGAACCCATGCAGTGTGACTTTCTGACGGGCAGACGTCAGTCGCTGTGTGCGACAGTCGCATGCACTGCCATTCGAGGAACTGAGAAACATTTATGCAAAATGTGTGTTAATGGTAGAAATGTTGTGGTATTGCTGGATTCAGGTAGCCTTGTGACCCTGATAAAGGCTGAGTTAGTTAAAACAGAGGTCTCTGGGAATAGCAAGGTAGCTGTTATTTGTGTGCATGGGGACACCCGAGAGTATCCAGTGACTACAGTGTGTTTCGAGACCCCCAAAGGTACCCTCTCTCATCCAGTGGGCTTAGTATCTCAGTTACCGCATGACGCCATTGTGGGAAGGGATTTTCCGAAGTTCTGGGAACTGTGGGATGATCCTGAGCCCCTCACTGGTGCCCCTATGTACCAGGAATGTGATAGCCAGAACTCCCCTGAGAGTGGTGAGGACTCTCCGGAATTTCCCTTATCAGTATTGGCAGGGGAGACTCAAGAAACTGGAGAGGAGCCCACCTCCTCAGACGAAAACCTACCGTCTGTGGAGTTTTCTGATCTTGAGGTTCACAGGGAAAACTTTGCCACAGAACAGTTGAAAGACCCCGCCCTAATAAAGGCACGGGAAAACGTAGTGAAAATAGATGGCGAGTTAGTGAACCCAGATAATACCTGCACTTACCCATACTTCAGCGTAGAGAAGGACCTACTGTATCGGGTGGCAAAAAGGGCAGAAGAAACCGTTGAGCAGCTTGTGGTGCCCAAACCTTACAGGAAGTTGGTGTTGGAGTTGGCCCATGGGCACATTCTTGGAGGTCATCTGGGGACAGAGAAAACCCGAGAGAGGGTATTACAGAGATTCTATTGGCCGGGGGTGATGAAGGACGTAGAAAATTATTGTTCCTCCTGCCCTGTGTGTCAGAGGTTGGCCCCGATGCCACATTTCTGTAGCCCGCTGGTCCCTCTACCCATCATTGAGGTCCCGTTTGAGAGGATCGCCATGGATTTGGTAGGTCCTATAATCAAGTCCGCTAGGGGGCACCAGTACATATTAGTTATAATGGACTATGCCACCCGTTATCCAGAAGCGATCCCTCTCCGAAATACCTCGGCCAAAACCATAGCCAAAGAGCTATCTCTTGTTTTTAGCCGGGTGGGTATTTGTAAAGAACTGCTTACGGACCAAGGTACACCCTTTATGTCCCGGGTTATGAAAGAGCTGTGTAAATTGTTCAAAGTGACGCAATTGCGTACGTCTGTGTATCACCCCCAAACCGATGGGCTGGTTGAAAGATTCAACAAAACCCTAAAACAAATGTTGAAGAAAGTGGTGGATAGAGATGGAAAGGATTGGGACTGTTTACTTCCTTATTTGATGTTTGCTATTAGGGAGGTGCCCCAATCCTCTACGGGATTCTCCCCCTTTGAGTTACTGTATGGGAGACACCCAAGAGGGCTGTTGGATATTGCCAAGGAAACTTGGGAAAGTGAGAGTTCTCCCCACAGGAGTGTGATTGAGCATGTCGCCCTGATGCAAGATCGAATTGCACAGGTAATGCCCATCGTGAAGGAACATTTGGCCCAAGCGCAGTTGGCACAGCAGAGAGTGTACAACCGTGGAGCCAAGACCCGTACCTTTTCCCCGGGGGATAGGATATTGGTACTTGTCCCTACGGTTGAAAGTAAATTCCTTGCCAAATGGCAAGGCCCCTACGAGATAATGGAAAAAGTGAGCGAAGTGAATTACAAGGTCAGACAACCAGGAAGGCGAAAGCCCGAACAGATCTATCACGTTAATCTGTTGAAAGCCTGGAGGGATAGAGAGTCCCTAGTCGCAGACACTTGGTCACCAGCTCAAACTGGTTGCGTGATTCCTGAGGTTGGAATAGCAGCCACCTTGTCACAACCCCAACAACAGGAGGTTAAGGAGTTTGTGCTTCGCAACAAGGAGGTATTCTCTGAGCTGCCGGGACAAACATCTGGGGTAGAGCATGACATCATTACCCCGCCCGGTGAAAGGGTGAAGTTAAAACCCTATCGGATCCCAGAGGCTCGACGGGAGGCAATACGGGAGGAAGTACAGAAAATGCTGAACTTAGGGGTGATAGAGGAGTCCCAAAGTGATTGGTCTAGTCCCATCGTGTTGGTGCCTAAACCGGATGGGAGCTGGCGATTTTGTAACGATTTTCGTCAGTTGAACAAAGTTACAAAATTTGACACCTACCCCATGCCACGTATAGATGAGTTGATCGACCGGCTGGGAACAGCCCGATACATGACGACTCTTGACCTCACAAAAGGGTATTGGCAAATCCCCCTGGCCAAGTCGGACAAAGAGAAAACCGCATTTGTAACCCCAGACGGGGCGTTCCAATATAAAAGAATGCCGTTCGGGTTACAGAATGCGCCGGCCACATTCCAGCGGAAAATGGACCAGATGCTGAGGCCCCATCGGAAGTATGCTGCGGCTTACCTGGATGACGTAATTGTCCATAGCACAGATTGGGCCTCACATCTGCCAAAAGTGCAAGCAGTCCTGGACTCTGTTCGGGAAGCGGGGTTTACGGCTAACCCCAAGAAGTGTACCATTGGGCAGGAGGAGGCCAAATATCTTGGGTACACCATTGGGAGGGGAGTAATAAAACCCCAACTCAACAAAGTCGAGGCCATCCAGAGTTGGCCACGTCCCAACAGCAAGAAGCAGGTACGAGCCTTTCTGGGAATCGCTGGGTATTATCGGCGATTCATTCCCCACTTTGCTTCTAAGGCTGTGCCCCTAACCAACCTGACGAAGGGGAAAGGGTCGGTCATGATTAAATGGACCCCCGAGGCTGAGGCAGCATTCCAATTCTTGAAACAAGCCTTATGTAGCCAGCCAGTGTTGTACTCACCCGACTTCTCTAAAGACTTTGTCGTACAAAGTAATGCGTCAGATGTGGGGTTAGGAGCAGTATTGTCCCAGGTCTGGAACGGGGAAGAGCACCCAGTCATTTACCTCAGCAGGAAGTTGAAGTCCCATGAGGTAAATTACGCCACCGTTGAAAAGGAGTGTTTAGCGGTGAAGTGGGCTCTAGATTCCCTTCGGTACTACCTGCTAGGTAGGCACTTTGACATGGTTACGGATCACGCTCCGTTAAAGTGGATGGCTCAAAACAAGGAAACAAATAGAAGAGTGAATAGGTGGTTCCTGGCCCTCCAGGAATTCAACTTCACAGTAAAGCATCGCCCTGGCGTTCAAATGGGGAATGTGGATGCTTTGTCTCGAGTACATGAATGCCTGATTGCTGGTGTTCCAACCCCGAGGTTAAAACAAGAGGGGGGGGTATGTGACAGCAGGAAGGTAAAGTCACCTGGTTGCATCCAGGGGGGTAGATATATTTCGCCCAGATTCAGGCTTTACGCCGACTTATACAACTAGGTGGAGAGTTGTATAAGGCTAGTGGGCTCATGGATGACTCATACCTCTAGGGAGAGGGCTGGGCGTCGTGCAGACAGGGAGTTGATGAGACCAGCTGAAGCTTGTCAGCTCATTTAGGCCTCTATAAGAACTCCCAGCTTCATTAGATGTTAGCTCATGCCTGGAACCAGACCTGTGTGGACTGTCTAGGGAGAGTGAACCCCTGTGCGGTGAGACAAAGCCTGTGTGGCTATTTGCTTGGACATTTAAAACCAGGGACTTAGGGACTAGGACAGCACTAGGCTGATCCCAGTTGTTAGTTAGGAAACCTGTATGTTTAGTCAGAGGTCAACTTGACCAGGATTTATTTTGGTTATGTTTCTTTTGCTTTGCTGTGTTTTGTCACTGTAAATAGAAAATAAACCGCACCTTTTTGATTTTGAAAACCACAACCTCCGTTTGCTGGGCCTGTTTTGTGTGGGGAGCCCATCCCGGGGGTCACACACACCCGCTGCCGAGCTAACCCCCTCACAATATATATAATATAATATTTTTTTCTATTCTGTTCTATTGTTTTTCTATGCTATTCTTTTCTATCATTTTCTATTCTATAAATTCATTCTTTACGAAATTCGAATTTCGGGAGATGGCTTCCAAAATTTGAATTTCGTATAGAATGAACTCGCATTAAAATACAAAAGATTAGAATAGAAAATAATAGAAAAGAATAGCATAGAAAAACAATAGCACAGAATAGAATAAAATATAATATATATTACATTTTATCCTATTCTGTTCTATATATATATATACATTTTTTTTCTGTTCTGTTCTATTGTTTTTCTATGCTATTCTTTTCTATTATTTTCCATTCTATTCTAATCTTTTCTATTCAAATTCGATTTCATTGTATACGAAATTCGAGTTTCGAAAATGGTTATATATAGTTTACTTTTTCGAATTCGGACGATTGTTTTCGAATGCGGTTGATTTGTTTCGAATTTGATCAAATTTTTTGAATTTGAACAAAGCTTTTAGAATTCGGTCAAGTTTTTTTCGATTTAGAATATGAAACGAATCCCGAAAATGAATGCAACAAATTTAAATAAACAAATTTAAATAATGAATTGAAACTATTTTCATCCTGCACATGTCTACCAAAGATCATAAACAGTCACTGTCAGTGGGGGGTGTCAGTTAGGTGGTCCAGTAACTGGAATTTCATTGGTGGAGATTTTTGTCCTCCATGATTACTATATCCTCACTCAGTCTGTGTGCGATATAGCACTGAGAATTATGCTCAATTCCTGATGTTGGGTGTCATTGGAGTGGCACAGCAGACAGCAGCAGTCTAGGGGAGGGGAGTGTTAGATAATATACTTGCAGCTTTAGATACACCAACAATTTGAAGCCAAACTTCACGTCACACTGCATTTAAACAAACAGTTACTGTGACCCATCTCCTGTCTGATCTTAGGGATAACACACACTTTCTGAGCAATATTACCAGTTAACAAAGACTTTCCCTTTCTTTTAAAATACATTTGTACATTTTCTTAGCTGGTCTGATGACTTACAAACCCCTGCCACAATGCACAGCAAGGCAGGTGACACAGCTACTTCCTGTTGCATCTTCGCAACTTCATTTATGCCTTCTAATTTAACTCAAAACATCACACCACTTAAAATACTTGTTTCCGGCTTCTTTACTCACTGACTTGTAGAAAGTATCACATCCAGTGGGTTGGATAAGTGCCAGGCAACTGGAATTTTTATAAGAAGGGGAAAAATAGTCATCCCTGTGTTATGGCAGGTTTATTTATTGTCACTGGAAATGGAGTTGATGTTCTACAAAGAAAAATGTATCAAATGTAGGTGAAGGTTCTAAATCCAATTTTTTATATTGCAGATGTACACGGTATTTACCGCAGATGCAGCTCACATGGCAGGCCTGCCACAATGAGTGAAACCCAACGTGAAATCCACATTGAGACTCCACCAACATGTGATGTCCACATTGAGACTTCACCAACATGTGAAGTCCACATTGAGACTTCACCAACATGTGAAGTCCACATTGAGACTTCACCAACATGTGAAGTCCACATTGAGACTTCACCAATATGTAAAGTCCACATTGAGACTTCACCAACATGTGAAGTCCACATTGCGACGCCATCAAAAAGTGACCATCAGTGCCACAGCACTAAGGGGATCATCCCAATGACATTGGATGGCTTCAGATTCCATAGCCTTCTTGGAAAGGGGGCTTTTGGAAAGGTGAGTGGTCAAATATTTTCTCTGATTTTAAAATGTTCAGATATAGTGAGAGAGGATCTAAACCCCTGTCTGGCTTTATCACTATCCAGGGCTACATGAGAGATTTCCCCTCACTTTCTGTCCTGCTGACAATGGTTTCACCAGACAGGAAGTGATGGAAAATCTGCAACAAGGACACAGACAAATATCCCCTCTCACTACTCTACTAAAGAAAAGTATTTTTATTTCTGTCTGTGTGGCTGTTGCAGAGCTGGACATACAATTTAAAGCCCAAAATAATCTTTTCATTTTATTCAGATAAATCCATTCCAGGTGCATTAACACAAAAGGGGTTTATACTTATTTTTTCTTTAGCAGCTAAGTAGAAAAGCCTGTCACTTTCCAGCATGTTACAGAGCAGAGCCTCTTGTGAAGCAGTGGTCTCTCTACAGTGGTTCAGCATGTCCCTGATGAGTCAGAGCTAGAGCTCTCCGATCACCAAAGCTCACATTCCAAGCTAATTGGAGAGCTCTGGGCTCTCATTCACAAAGAGACATGCCAAAGCTCTATAGAGAGACCACTGCTTCAGGGGGACAGGCAATAGGGTTTTCTATTCAGGTTGTTGCTGCTTTTTAATTAAAGCGAATTGTAAGACTTATTATAAACATATTTTGTTTTGATGTATCTGCAGTGTATTTAGCTGATTTCATCTAAAACATTTAATTAGGCGTCTAACTTTATAGAACAGAGAAGGATTCTCTGATCTCACCTTTTTTTGGTGGATTCTTTATTGACTTGTATCTCCAGCCAGGAGTGAGAGAATGTCCCAGAATTTCAGCTGTTTTACCATTCTAGACCCTGTGATGATAAAAATGTCATTATAGTAATTCCACCATTATTGTGGATCCATAAATAAAGTTTTAAATGGCAATGAACATCTCTAATTGTCAGCTATTATTTCTCTCCCTATTTCCTCCAGGTGGTTTTGGCATCACACACCTCTACTGATGAACCATTGGCTGTCAAAATCCAGACCAAGAACAGCGAAGCCTACAAAGAAGCCCTCAATGAGAGCCACATACTGAGGGAAATTTGTACCAGCCCATTCTGCATTTGTGGATACGGTGCCTTTCAGACAAAGGTAGGACTCTACCTTTTATTTATTTTGTGAAAGAGGTTGGTGTTAAATGGTTATCCTCTCAGAATTCCTCTGTAACTGACACCTACCTTTCTCACAAGCTAACCAATTTTGTATAGTAATTCAAATAGCGAATCATTTCTATAACCTGGATCTTTCTTTCCTCGGCACAGGATCTCTTATTCTTCGTCATGGAATGCCTGAATGGTGGAGACCTGAGGAACTTCTTAAACAAAAGGGCACCATTACCTATTGGGATGACAAGGTAAGGCAGTGGGGTACTATAATAATAGGAATGGGGGTATAACATAGTACTGTATATAGAGCACATCAATGTATAGCCTTGTTCTAGATATGAGATAGATAAGACAATAGGGTACCATAATAATAGGGATTGAGGTAGAATACAGTACTGTACATATATCAAATAACATATGGGATTTTCCAAGATATAAGTTAGGTAAGACAATAGGGTACCATAATAATAGGGATTGAGGTAGAACATGGTACTGTACAGAGATTACATCAAAGTGTAGGCTTGTCCTAGATCCTAGATACGAGATTGTGGCAGAAAGGTGTGACTTTCTGTCATACCTTGGTACAGGGCTAGCCCTACCATGGGACCCGGTGGGACCATGGTCCCAGGCGGCACTTTAAGAGGGGCGGCAACAGGGGCGCACTGCCTGAGGACCTGGGTTTCCCTCCATCTAGTGTGCAGTGTCATACTGTACTGCATCGCCGGCGCTGCTGTCACTGGCCGCAGTGGCAAGACCCACTTCAATGGTCTCTCCAGCGGCCCCTGCTTCACTGCCCAAACTGGTTGCTAGCCGCGGACCGCTTTGTGTCTAGCAACCAGTGACGTAAGGAGAGAGAGGCCCATCATTCATTGCAGAGAGTATTTCACTTCCTCCTCCTCCGCTAGCTCCACCCACCTCCTCGCTGTATGTAACAGCATGAGATCGGAGCGGCTGTGTGTGTGTGTGTGGAGAGAGAGCAGCTGCGGGCTCTTCTCCCCCCTCCTTCTCCTCCTCATGCTGCTGTTCCTAGGACAGCCACCGCTATGTTTCTTCCCCCTTTTCCTCCCATTGGCCAGGGAAAAAAACTAAAAGGAGAAAAGAGGATTATGGGATGTGTAGTGCAAATGGCTGGCCCATTGCAATTCTAGGGGGGAAACTGCAGCCCCCAGCATGCCCATCTGAAGGGGAGGGAGAGAGAGCCAGGCTGAGTGACAGGCTGCATCTGGTGACAGGCATCAGTGACAAGTGACAGGCTGCATCTGGTGACAGACATTGGTGACAAGTGACACGCTGCATCTGGTGACAGACATTGGTGACAAGTGACAGGCTGCATCTGGTGACAGACATCGGTGACAAGTGACAGGCTGCATCTGGTGACAGGCAATGGTGACAAGTGACAGGCTGCATCTGGTGACAGGCATCGGTGACAAGTGACAGGCTGCATCTGGTAACAGTCAATGGTGACAAGTGACAGGCTGCATCTGGTGACAGGCATTGGTGACAAGTGACACGCTGCATCTGGTGACAGACATTGGTGACAAGTGACACGCTGCATCTGGTGACAGACATTGGTGACAAGTGACAGGCTGCATCTGGTGACAGGCATCGGTGACAAGTGACAGACTGCATCTGGTGACAGGCATCGGTGACAAGTGACAGGCTGCATCTGGTGACAGGCAATGGTGACAAGTGACAGGCTACATCTGGTGACAGGCAATGGTAACAAGTGACAGGCTGCATCTGGTGACAGGCAATGGTGACAAGTGACAGGCTGCATCTGTTGACAGGCATCAGTGACAAGTGACAGGCTGCATCTGGTGACAGGCAATGGTGACAAGTGACAGGCTGCATCTGGTGACAGGCAATGGTGACAAGTGACAGGCTGCATCTGTTGACAGGCATCAGTGACAATTGACAGGCTGCATCTGGTGACAGGCAATGGTGACAAGTGACAGGCTGCATCTGGTGACAGGCATCAGTGACAAGTGACAGGCTGCATCTGGTGACAGGCAATGGTGACAAGTGACAGGCTGCATCTGTTGACAGGCATCAGTGACAAGTGACAGGCTGCATCTGGTGACAGGCTGCATCTGGTGACAGGCATTGGTGACAAGTGACAGGCTGCACCTGGTGACAGGCATTGGTGACAAGTGACAGGCTGCATCTGGTGACAGGCATTGGTGACAAGTGACAGGCTGCATCTGGTGACAGGCATTGGTGACAAGTGACTGGCTGCATCTGGTGACAGGCATTGGTGACAAGTGACAGGCTGCATCTGGTGACAGGCATTGGTGACAAGTGACAGGCTGCATCTGGTGACAGGCATTGGTGACAAGTGACAGGCTGCATGTTGTGGCAGGCTATGGGTGGCAAGTGGCACAGCTGCATCTGGTGGCAGGCAACGGTGGCAAGCAATAAGCTACATCTGGTGGCAAGCAATGGTGGCAAATGACCAGCTCAGGGTTCCCACTGATTCCGCATTATGGTGAGTTAAACTATTTCATTATATATTACAATGTAGTAATAGAAATAATGTGATTTGATCATTCTGACACCATATCAATCATAATGTTAGGATGATTTAAGTGCTAACACCAGCCATTCGCCCGACAAATCACCCGCTGCCAAATTCCCTGTCAGCGAGACTACACCCCCCCCTCATCTTTTTTTGGGAAGGAAGGGCGGTATCCCTGAATGGCAGTTTGGAAATGTGGTCAATGCAGCGCTGTTGTTGCAGCATGTTGCATCACTGAGCTGGGATCAGAGCGTAGCTGGTCGGTGGCAGTGGAGAGAAAGTGGGGAGCTTTCGTGGTGCTACACAATACTCTTTACAGGAAGGAGCTAGGGTGGCCACATTTTTAAACTACTATTCACGGACACCCCCCCTTCCCAAACATCAGCTTGTTCTGTAACGAATCACAGCACAGTGATTGGACACAAGAGGTGGGATTTATGATTTCTCCAATCACATGCAGGGAGCGGGGATTGTGCTCCTCCAGGCATTCCCGGCCAGGACAAGTACTGTCAGTGAGTAAAGCGGTGATGTGGCGGCCTTTTTTGGGGGGATCAGATTGGCCCGGGGGGTGGCTGTGTCAGTTTCATTCCGGGACACTGTATTGTCCTGGAATGAATGTGCCCGGGACAGACCTGCAAAATGCGTGGTCACCCTAGAAGGGGCATGTCTCTTTGCTGAATATATGGGATGTCTCTTGCTGAATATATTGGGCTGTCTCTTTGCTTTATGGAAACGTCTCTTTGCTGGATGGGCATAGGATTTTTTTTTGGGGGGGGGGGGCAGCATTTCATTCTTGGGCCCAGGCAGCACAATGTCTTGGGCCAGCCCTGCCTTGGTAGGTACATCTGTCCTACCAAAGCTCTGACCATACATGTACAATCACACGCTAAGCAGACGTCCCAGGCATCAGACTAACTAGCAAACTTCTAGTGAGACTGATTCCGGACAATAAAGTTAGTTTGTAAATGTAAAACTTTTTTTGTAGTTTTGGATTGACCGGGGAATCTTTTTTAATGCTTTCTGTTTAGGCCTTACATACACTTTAAAGTGACACTCAAGGCTCACTTATTTTTTTTTTTTAAATAACAAACATTTTATACTTACCTTCACTGTGCAGTTCGTTTTGCACAGAGTGGCCCTGATCGTTCTCTGCTGGGGTCCCACGGCGGCTCTCGCAGCTCCTCCCTGCAAGAGCTAACCCCCTCTGAGAAGCTCTATCCCGAGGGGGTTAGATTTTGGGTGCGCTCCCTTGCCATACAGTCGGCGTCCATAGCCGGCAATTGTATGACTCGGCCCCGCCCCTCGGCGGCCGCGTCATTGGATTTGATTGACAGCAGCGGGAGCCAATGGCATGGCGAGAACGACGGGGGATCGTGCCCTCTGAGATTCGGGGCTCAGGTAAGTAAAACGGGGGCCCGGGGGGGCAGTGACTGCAAGGTGTTTTTTCACCTTAATGCATAGGATGCATTAAGGTGACAAAACACAAACGTTTACAACCCCTTTAAGAGAGACTGTAAAATTTCATTCAATCATATCTGAACACTTTTACCATCATAAAAAAAAAACAATCTGTGAGAATTCAGAAAGCATATTTGTTAAATATTCATTAGTGATGTCAAATATCCCTATAAAACACTTCTATGTATTGTGCTAAATTCTGCCATTATCATAATATTTTCTTTCAACATGATTTAGTTATTGCAAGTATACATGACTATACCTGATAATTGGAGCATTATGCGGCGTACACACGATCGTTTTTCATGCCATTTTTTTTTTCATGTTTCCTCTCAAGCCTGTCTTGCGTACACACGATCATTTTAAAAAACGTTCAAGCAAAGTGCAGTGACGTACAACACGTACGACGGCACTATAAAGGGGAAGTTCCGTTCGGATGGTGCCACCCTTCATGTTAGTAAAGTTTGTTGAGCAGGGATGAGCCGAACACCCCCCTGTTCGGTTCGCACCAGAACCTGCGAACAGACAAAATGTTCGTGTGAACTTTAGAACCCTATTAAATACAATGGACTCGAACGTTCGAAATTTAAAGTGTTAATTATAAAGGCTAATATGCAAGTTATTGTCCTAAAAAGTGTTTGGGGACCTGGGTCCTGCCCCAGGGGACATGAATCAATGCAAAAAAAAAGTTTTAAAAACGGTCGTTTTTTCGGGAGCAGTGATTTTAATAATGCTTAAAATGAAAAAATAAAAGTGAAATATTCCTTTAACCACTTCTCTACTGTGCACGAAAACCCCCTTCCTGCCCAAGCCATTTTTCAGCTTTCAGCGCTGTCACACTTTGAATGACAATTGCGCGGTCGTGCGACGTGGCTCCCAAACGAAATTTGCGTCCTTTTTTTCCCACAAATAGAGCTTTCTTTTGGTGGTATTTGATCACCTCTGCGGTTTTTATTTTTTGCGCTATAAACAAAAGAAGAGCGTCCAGTTTGGAAAAAAAACACTATTTTTTAATTTTTGCTATAATAAATACCCATTTTTTTTTTTTAAATAAAATTTTCCTCAGTTTAGGCCGATACGTATTCTTCTACATATTTTTGGTAAAAAAAAAAATCGCAATAAGCGCGTATTGATTGGTTTGCGCAAAAGTTATAGCGTGTACAAAATAGAGGATAGATTTATAGCATTTTTATTTTTTTATTTTTTTCTTAGTAATGGCGGCGATCTGCGATTTTTTTATTGTGACTGCGATATTGCGGCGGACACATCGGACACTTTTGACACATTTTTGGGACCATTCACGTTTATACAGCGATCCCTGCTATAAAAATGCATTGATTACTGTATAAATGTGATTGGCAGGGAAGGGGTTAACCACTAGGGGGCTGGAAGGGGATAAATATGTTCCCTCAATGTGTTCTTATTGTGGGGGGAGGGGACTGACTGGGGGAGGTGACCGAAGGTTGTCCCTATGTACAAGGGACACACCATCGGTCCCCTCTCCCTCACAGGACGTGGATCTCTGTGTTTACACACAGAGATCCACTTTCCTGCTCGTTTCCCGGGCAATCGCGGGTGCCCGGCGGCAATCTCGGCCACCGGGCACGCGCACCGGGGCCTTGTGAACGCGGTGGGCGCGCGCACCGCTGGCGGCAAGCGCGTGCCTCGTAGCTCGTTTTAAAGGGAGGACGTCATATGACGTCCTCCCAGAACGAGAGTATCCTCCGCCCGCCGTCAATTGACAGTGGGCGGGGGACAAGTGGTTAAATTTTGTACCTGGGGGGTGTGTATGATATGCATGTGAAGTGGCGCATGTTTCCCGTGCTTAGAACTGTCCCTGCAAAAAATGTCATTTTTGAAAGAAAAAAAGTCATTTAAAACTCCCTCGCGGCTATTAATGAATTGTCAGCTCCCGGCAATACATACAAAAGTCATTGATAAAAAAAAAAAAAAAAGCGTGGGGGTTCCCCAGAATTCAATTACCAGGCCCTTCAGGTCTGGAATGGATATTAAGGGGAACCCCGCCGCAAATTTTAAAAAAAATTGACGTGGGGTTCGCCCAAATATCCATTACAGGCCCTTCAGATCTGGCATGGATTTTAAGGGGAACGCCACCCCCAAATTTAAAAAAAAATGGCGTGGAGTCCCCCTAAAAATCCATACCAGACCCCTTATCCGAGCACGCAACCTGGCCGGCCGCAGGGGAAAAGGGGGGGACGAGAGAGCGCCCCCCCCTCCTGAACCGTACCAGGCCACATGCCCTTAACATGGGGAGGATGTCCCCATGTTGATGGGGACAAGGGCCTCATCCCCACAACCCTTGCCCGGTGGTTGTGGGGGTCTGCGGGCGGGGGGCTTATCGGAATCTGGAAGACCCCTTTAACAAAGGGGACCCCCAGATCCCGGCCGCCCCCTATGTGAATTGGTAAGGGGTACATTGTACCCCTACCATTTCACGAAGAAAGCGTAAAAAAATGTTTAAAAAAACACACAAACACCTTGAAAAAGTCCTTTATTTAAAAAAAAAAACATTCCAGCGGTGAAATCCAGTGTCCCGCGGCGATCCCGATGTCCAGCGCTGTCCTTCATTGGTTGTGCCTGAGCGGACCTGATGGGGAACTCCCTCTCAGTATTTTAAATGTATAGACCCGCCCCTTCTAAAGTTCCCCATCAGGTCCGCTCAGCGGACCAAAGTGAGAGCAGTTCCCCATCAGGTCCGCCCCCTCGGTATGTCGGACCCGCCTACGTCATTGGCTTGAGCGGGGAACTTCCTTCACTGTGTAATTTAAATTTACATAGTGAAGGAAGTTTCCCCGCTCAAGCCAATGACGTAGGCGGGTCCGACATACCGAGGGGGCGGACCTGATGGGGAACTGCTCTCACTTTGGTAATACATGTATAGACCCGCCCCTTCTCATGTTCCGCATCTGGTCCGCTGAGCGGACCTGATGGGGAAATTTAGAAGGGGCGGGTCTATACATTTAAAACACTGAGAGGGAGTTCCCCATCAGGTCCGCTCAGGCACAACCAATGAAGGACAGCGCTGGACATCGGGATCGCCGCGGGACACTGGATTTCACCGCTGGAATGTTTTTGTTTTGTTTTTTTAAATAAAGGACTTTTTCAAGGTGTTTGTGTTTTTTTTTAAACATTTTTTTACGCTTTCTTCGTGAAATGGTAGGGGTACAATGTACCCCTTACCAATTCACATAGGGGGGGCGGGATCTGGCGGTCCCCTTTGTTAAAGGGGTCTTCCAGATTCCGATAAGCCCCCCGCCCGCAGACCCCCACAACCACCGGGCAAGGGTTGTGGGGATGAGGCCCTTGTCCGCATCAACATGGGGACATCCTCCCCATGTTGAGGGCATGTGGCCTGGTACGCTCTCTCGTCCCCCCCCCCCCTTTTCCCCTGCGGCCGGCCAGGTTGCGTGCTCGGATAAGGGGTCTGGTATGGATTTTTAGGGGGACTCCACGCCATTTTTTTTTAAATTTGGGGTGGAGTTCCCCTTAAAATCCATGCCAGATCTGAAGGGCCTGGAATGGATATTTGGGGGAACCCCACGTCAATTTTTTTTTAAATTTGCGGCGGGGTTCCCCTTAATATCCATTCCAGACCTGAAGGGCCTGGTAATTGAATTCTGGGGAACCCCCACGCTTTTTTTTTTTTTTATCAATGACTTTTGTATGTATTGCCGGGAGCCGACAATTCATTAATAGCCGCGAGTGAGTTTTAAATGACTTTTTTTCTTTCAAAAATGACATTTTTTGCAGGGACAGTTTTAAGCACGGGAAACATGCGCCACTTCACATGCATATCATACACACCCCCCAGGTACGAAATTTAAAGGAATATTTCACTTTTATTTTTTCATTTTAAGCATTATTAACCACTTAAGCCCCGGACCATTTGGTAGCTAAAGGACCAGAGGTGAATTCAGAATTTTGCACTGCGCTGCTTTAACTGTAAATTGTGCGGACATGCAATGTTGTACCCAAACGAAATTTGCATCCTTTTCTTCCCACAAATAGAGCTTTCTTTTAATGGTATTTGATTGCCTCTGCGATTTTAATTTTTTGCGATATAAACGGAAAAAGACCGAAAATTTTGAAAAAAAATGATATTTTCTACTTTTTGTTATAAGAAAAATAGAATAAACTCAATTGTAGTCATACATTTAGGCCAAAATGTATTCAGCCACATGTTTTTAGTAAAAAAAATGTCAATAAGCGTATATTTATTGGTTTGCGCAAAAGTTATAGAGTTTACAAACTAGGGTACATTTTCTGAAATTTACACAGCTTTAAATTTATGACTGCCTATCTCATTTCTTGAGGTGCTAAAATGACAGGGCAGTACAAAACCCCCCAAATGACCCCGTTTTGGAAAGTAGACACCCCAAGGAAATTGCTGAGAGGCATGTTGAGCCCATTGAATTTTTATTTTTTTTGTCCCAAGTGATTGAATAATGACTAAAAAAAAAAAAAAAAAAAAAAAATTACAAAAAGTTGTCACTAAATGATATATTGCGCACACATGCCATGGTTATATGTGGAATTTCACCCCAAAATACATTTTGCTGCTTCTCCTGAGTACGGCATACCACATGTGTGGGACTTTTTGGGAGCCTAGCCACGTACGGGACCCCGGAAACCAAGCACCGCCTTCAGGATTTCTAAGGGCGCAAATTTTTGATTTCACTCCTCACTACCTATCACAGTTTCGAAGGCCATAAAATGCCAAAATAGCACAAAACCCCCCCAAATGACCCCATTTTAGAAAGTAGACACCCCAAGGAAATTGCTGAGAGGCCTGTTGAGCCCATTGAATATATATTTTTTTGTCCCAAGTGATTGAATAATGACAAAAAAAAATAAAAAATTACAAAAAGTTGTCACTAAATGATATATTGCTCACACATGCCATGGTTATATGTGGAATTACACCCCAAAATACATTTTTCTGCTTCTCCTGAGTACGGGGATACCACATGTGTGGGACTTTTTAGGAGCCTAGCCGCGTACGGGACCCCGAAAACCAAGCACCGCCTTCAGGATTTCTAGGCACAAATTTTTGATTTCACTCCTCACTACCTATCACAGTTTCGAAGGCCATAAAATGCCAAAATCGCACAAAACCCCCCCAAATGACCCCATTTTGGAATATAGACACCCCAAGCTATTTGCTGAGAGGCATGGCGAGTATTTTACAGCTCTAATTTGTTTTTGAAAATGAAGAAAGAAAATATATATATATATTTATTTTTTTTCAATTTTCAAAACTTTGTGACAAAAAGCGAGATCTGCAAAATACTCACAATACCTCTCAGCAAATAGCTTGGGGTGTCTACTTTCCAAAATGGGGTCATTTGGGGGGGGTTTGTGCTATCTGGGCATTCCATGGCCTCCGAAACTGTGATAGGCAGTGAGAAGTGAAATCAAAAATTTACACCCTTAGAAAGCCTGAAGGCGGTGCTTGGTTTTTGGGGTCCCGTACGTGGCTAGGCTCCCAAAAAGTCTCACACATGTGGTATCCCCGTACTCAGGAGAAGCAACAGAATGTATTTTGGGGTGTAATTCCACATATGCCCATGACATGTTTGAGCAATATATCATTTAGTGACAACTTTGTGCAAAAAAAAAAAAAATTGTTGTTTTTCCGCAACTTGTGTCAACATATAAAATATTCCATGGACTCGACATGCCTCTAAGTATATAGCTTGGGGTGTCTACTTTCCAAAATGGGGTCATTTGGGGGGGTTTTGAACTGTTCTGGCATTTTATACACAACATTAGAGGAAGCTTACATCCACTCTTCTAACCACTTGAAGACAAAACCCTTTTTGACACTTTTTGTTTACATGAAAACATTTTTTTTTTGCAAGAAAATTATGTTGAACCCCCAAACATTATATATATTTTTAAAGCAAAGGCCCTACAGATTAAAATGGTGGGTGTTGCATTTTTTTTTTCTACACAGTATTTGCGCAGCGATTTTTCAAACGCATTTTTTGGGTTAAAAAATACACTTTTTTTAATTGTAATGCACTAAAACACACTATATTGCCCAAATGTTTGATGAAATAAAAAAGATGATCTTAGGCCGAGTACATAGATACCAAACACGACATGCTTTAAAATTTCACACAAACGCGCATTGGCGACAAACTACATACATTTTTAAAAGCCTTTAAAAGCCTTTACAGGTTACCCCAGTAGATTTACAGAGGAGGTCTACTGCTAAAATGATTGCCCTCGATCTGACCTTCGTGGTGATACCTCACATGCATGGTGCAATTTCTGTTTACATATGACGCCAGACCGACGCTTGCGTTCGCCATTGGGCAAGAGCAGGGCAGGACAGGGGTGCTTTTTTTTTTTTTTTTTTTTTTTTATTATTAATTTTGCTTTTTTATTTTATTTTTAAATTGTTCCTTCCAAGTATTTTTTTTTTTTTTTATCATTTTTATTGTTATCTCAGGGAATGTAAATATCCCCTATGATAGCAATAGGTAGTGACAGGTACTCTTTTTTTGAAAAAACTGGGGTCTTCTAGACCCTAGATTTTTCCTCTGCCCTCAAAGCATCTGACCACACCAAGATCGGTGTGATAAAATGCTTTCCCAATTTCCCAATGGCGCTTTTTATATCCGGGGGGGGGCATTCCCTCCCACTGCTTGTAAAAGCAGTCCAGAGGCTAATTAGCCGCTAGGATTGCTTTTACATGAAAGCCGGCCGCAGGCTGAAAAGAATGATACCAAGAAGATACCTAAACCCACAGGCATCATTCTGGTATAAACATTCAAAGTCCAGCAACATACCAGTACGTTGCTGGTCCTTGTTGGACATGTATTGTAATCTTTTTTTTTCATGCAGCCAGTTGGCTGAACGAAAAAAGAGATTGATCGGTGGGTATGCCCACCATTAGAATACCGCCCTTCATTCACCCACTTCCAATGATGGGCATACACGCACCATTTATATATGCCGAAGCATGGGGGCATCTTCCCGCAAAAAAGTTATGCCGCACACACATGGTCGGACTTTTCCACGGGCAAGCCTCCGTCGGAATTTCGACCGTATGTACGCGGCATTAGGAGCAAAATCGCTCCTCCGCCCCTGCTGCCCCAATGCTTCGGCATATTTGCTTTTTTTTTTTAACTGTGGTGGTGAAATCACCTCCTACAGCACTGGAGTCGCAGGGATCAGGCCTGTCTCTGCGAACGCTGCAGTTATGTGTGTTTTTGTTTTGCAAGTGACAGTGATCGATCGATACTGCACTTGGGTGGCCTGGGCTGGACGGAGGGGCAAAACGCAGGTGCTAGCAGGTATCTGGGCTGATTCCGCTAACACTGCGTTTTTGGGAACCCTAAACTGCTGGGGACGCTAGTATAGATCTGATCAGATCAGATATTGATCTGTTCAGATACTATACCACTAAGGGGGGTGTATGCTTCACGCGTGGGTGTTAGCGTTACTGGCACTAACCTGACGCTGCCTGGGGTGTGACGCAGACCCTCTCTGACGCTAAAACCTAATTGATATCACCCGCCGGGCGATCAGGGGGTTAAACCTTTATTGGGTTATATACACGGCGGGTGCCCTGACACTATAAAAAGCAAACTAACTAACCAGCGTCACCCGTAACACTTATATGGTGATCACTGGTGAAAGGGATAACTAGGGGCAATCAGGGGGTTAAAACCTTTATTAGATAATATATGGGGTACCTGACGCTATAAAAACCTGCGGCGAACCTAAAAAAATTACCAGCTACCGATCTGCATCACCGACACTAAGACAGCGTTTAGAAAAACTATCGCTTAGTGACAGTGGTGATGGGGGTGAAAGGGTTACCTGGGGGGCGATCAAGGGGGTTAAACCTTTATTAGATAATATATTGGGGTACCTGACGCTATAAAAACATGCGGCGAACCTAAAAAAAATTACTGGCTACCGATCTGCATCACCGACACTAAGACAGCGTTTAGAAAAACGATTGCTTAGCGACAGTGGTGATAGGGGGTGAAAGGGTTACCTGGGGGGCGATCAAGGGGGTTAAACCTTTATTAGATAATATATTGGGGTACCTGACGCTATAAAAACCTGCGGCGAACCTAAAAAAAATTACCAGCTACCGATCTGCATCACCGACACTAAGACAGCGTTTAGAAAAACGATCGCTTAGTGACAGTGGTGATGGGGGTGAAAGGGTTACCTGGGGGGCGATCAAGGGGGTTAAACCTTTATTAGATAATATATTGGGGTACCTGACGCTATAAAAACCTGCGGCGAACCTAAAAAAAATTACTGGCTACCGATCTGCATCACCGACACTAAGACAGCGTTTAGAAAAGCAATTGCTTAGCGACAGTGGTGATAGGGGGTGAAAGGGTTACCTGGGGGGCGATCAAGGGGGTTAAACCTTTATTAGATAATATATTGGGGTACCTGACGCTATAAAAACCTGCGGCGAACCTAAAAAAAATTACCGGCTACCGATCTGCATCACAGACACTAAGACAGCGTTTAGAAAAACGATCGCTTAGTGACAGTGGTGATAGGGGGTGAAAGGGTTACCTGGGGGGCGATCAAGGGGGTTAAACCTTTATTAGATAATATATTGGGGTACCTGACGCGATAAAAACATGCGGCGAACCTAAAAAAAATTACTGGCTGCCGATCGGCATCACTGACGCTAAGACAGCGATCAGAAAAATGATCGCTTAGTGACAGTGGTGATAGGGGGTGAAAGGGTTATCTGGGGGGTGATCAGGGGGTTAAACCTTTATTAGGGGGGGTTAGGGGGCTACACTGGACCTAAGACTAAACTTTGGTGACACTTTTACAGTCACAAATGTCACTGATTGCAGTGATCACTAAATAAATGGTCACTGCAATCAGTGACACTGTGACTGGGGGCTGGGGGGGTGATCTGGGGGGTGATCTGGGGTGTCTGGGGGGGGCTGGGGGGGCGATTTATGTCCCTATGTGTCCTGGTGTCAGTGTAGTGTTGTGTGCACTGACCTGATGTCTTCTCTTGTACGGCGCTCGGAATATGTGAGCGCCGCACCAGAGATGACATCACTTCCTCCTGCTCCCTCTGTCTGACACAGACAGAGGGGGCATTTCCATTCGCCGGGAGCGATCGCGAGGGGGTGGCCAGAAACGAATGGCTGCCCCCTCATCCCGGAACGCTCCCGGACACTTAGCCACCGCTCACTGTACAGAAGGGGGGTCCGATTGGACCCCCCAACTGTACAAAGGCAATCACGTACACTCTACGTGATTGTGCCTGTCGGTGCCATTCTGCCGACGTATATATACAGTGAGTGGTCGTTAAGTGGTTAAAATCACTGCTCCCGAAAATGGCAGTTTTTAAAACTTTTTTTTGCATTGATACATGTCCCCTGGGGCAGGACCCGGGTCCCCAAACACTTTTTAGGACAATAACTTGCATATAAGCCTTTATAATTAGCACTTTAGATTTCTCCCATAGATTCTTCGAATTTGCCGCGAACACCTCAATTTGTTCGCTGTTCGGCGAACGGGCGAACAGGCAATGTTCGAGTCGAACATGAGTTTGACTCGAACTCGAAGCTCATCCCTATTGTTGAGCGACGATTCACGCTTTTCAGCCTCCTGCTTTTCAGTCCGTTACAGCGTGACGAATGAGCTATCTCCATTACAAATGCTAGTTTTACCAGAACGTGCGTTCCCGTCTCATACTTGATTCTGAGCATGCGCGTTTTTTTTTCACCTCGTCAAAGCATACATACCATCGATTTTCACGACGTTAAAAAAAACGACATGAAAAACGACGTGAAAAAATATAGCATGTTCGAAATTTTTAATGGCCGTTTTTCACGTCGTTAAAAATGCTCTGGAGCATACACACGATCGGTTTTAGTGCCCATTTTTAAAAATGGCATTTTTAACGGCATGGACAACGATCGTGTGTATGGGGCATTAGAATCAATGATTTGTTATTTTCTGGCTTGGATTTCCATAAAAAATGCTTTATATCAACCTTTTCTATCTCTCCATCAGATTCCTCACTGCCGAGATCATTTGTGGCCTGCAGTCCTTTCATAAAAGGGGAATTGTACATCGGGATATCAAACCAGAAAACATTCTGCTCGATAGCAGTGGACATGTCAGAATCGCATATTTTGGCTTATCGGAAACAGATGTGCATTCCTCTCATGCCCTGACGTCCATAGTCGGCACTCCAACCTACATGGCACCAGAAGTGAGTATTGGATCAATTTGCTTTTCCATTCTTCTTGTCAGTAAAGCAACCAGTAATGACTATTCTTTTTTTATATTTCTACAGCTCTATTTGGAAATGCCATATGGATTTGCTGCGGACTATTTCTCCCTGGGAGTTATAGTCTATGAGATGGCAACTGGAGAATATCCATTCTCCTCCTCGGACACCGTCCCGGGCACTGTCTCTGGGACTGTCTCGGGGAGTGTCTCAGACTCCGTCCTAGGCACCGTCTCAGGCACCGTCTCAGGCACCGCCTCAGGCACCGTCTCAGGCACCGTCTCAGGCACCGTCTCAGGCACCGCCTCAGGTACCGCCTCAGGCACCGTCTCTGGCACCGCTTCAGGCACCATCTCTGATATCGACTTAGGCATCGGCTTATACATCGATGAGGTGCTCGCAGACTCAATCTGCAACGAATATCCAAGATTCCCTGACGATTTCAGCATGGATCTCATGGACCTCATAGCAGACAAAGTAAGTAAACATCATCTGAAGCCAGACAGAAAATGGCTATTTTATTAATATTTATTAAAGAAAAATTGCATAGTTATTACCTTTGTACCAATGTTAACCTTTGTTTTGTATATTATTATAGCTTCTATGCAAATCATCAAGCCTAAGAGAGATGCATGTTAAATATCTGCAAAGCCACCCATTTTTTAACGGCGTAGACTGGATGAAACTGAAGGCTGGGGAAGTAATCCCACCATTTGACTTGGAGACAGTAAGTATTTGAATCTTCTATATTCTGTGTGTGCATAAAAATTTCAAATGGAAAGGCTATTATTGTACATATTCTTCAATAATAATGTTTCTTCTCTTCACAGTTACCACCGATGGACCTGACGACAGAGATGATGATGGAGGAAATCATAGATCCTGACAATGAAGAACTGAAGCCTGAATTATCAGAAGAGGACCAGGAGCTTTATTGTGGGTTCTCTTTCACCAGCAAGGGATGGAGAGAAATACAAAGGCCATAGGTGCCATCAGCTCCCCCTGCAAAAGTTGCAGGACCATACATTTTTTTCCCCACACTATGGAAGAGGTGCAAGGCATGTGACCAGCCTAACACCAAGGACATCCTGGGGGGGGGGTCTCCTGGTGTGTTGGGTATTTTTTTTGGGCGTGTGCGTGACTAGCTATAAGGGGAGGCCAGTATTTTATTCAGATGTGCGTTGGATCACCTAAATGGGAGGTTGGAGGCTGGTATTGTTTTAGGTGTGTGTTGGACTGGCTATAAGGGGAGGTCAGAGGCCAGTATTTTATTCAGATGTGTGTTGCATCACCTAAAGGGTTATGCATGTGACCAGCCTGACACCAAGGACATCCTGGGGGGGGTCTCCTGGTGTGTTGGGTATTTTTTTGGGCGTGTGTGTGACCGGTTATAAGGGGAGGTTGGGGGACAGTATTTTATTCAGATGGGTGTTGGATCACCTAAAAAGGAGGTTGGAGGCTGGTACTTTTTTAGGCGTGTGTTGGACTGACTATAAGGCGAGGTTGGAGGCCAGTATTTTATTCAGATGTGTGTTGGATCACCCAAAGCGGAGGTTGGAGGCTGGTACATTTTTAGGCGTGTGTTGGACTGGCTATAAGGGGAGGTCGGAAGCCAGTATTTTATTCAGATGTGTGTTGCATCACCTAAAGGGTTATGCATGTGACCAGCCTGACACCAAGGACATCCTGGGGGGGGTCTCCTGGTGTGTTGGGTATTTTTTTGGGCGTGGGTGTGACCGGCTATAAGGGGAGGTTAGGGAACAGTATTTTATTCAGATGGGTGTTGCATCACCTAAAGGGTTAGGTTGGAGGCTGATATTTTTTTAGGCGTGTGTTTGACTGGCTATAATGGGAGGTCGGAGGCCAGTATTTTATTCAGATGTGTGTTGGATCACCTAAAGGGGAGGTTGGAGGCCAGTATTTTTTTTTTTTTTTGCCATTTAGCACTAGTTGTGTGCAAACCAGCAATAATATATTGACTGGAATAATATGACATTACTCTCACAATAAATGGTAAAAATAAGTGCTGGTGACTTTCCAAACTTTAAAAAAACACAATCCATTGTGTATCACTATGAGCACCCAAGATTTAGAATAGATTATGCGATGTGTCACTGTGATCAAGTGCAAGCCATAAAGTATCTGTGGGAGTGCTGTGTAACAAATGTTTGTTTGCAAATATATGCAACAAAAACCTCTGTTTTATCAACATTTTAGCACTAGTTTAGCTGCTAAATCTATTTATTGCCATAAATGTCTCAATTTGGAAATGACGTTAGAGTAGAGTTAGGGACCGCACTTTGCAGAGGGGCCTTGACGTGGCAGTGCGGCTTCACATATATTTGCAAATATGCATACAATGTAAACCTAATACAAATTGTTGAAACTGTTTATACTTGTTTTATTATGCTGGCTAGCTGGTAAGTGTGCTAGGGAATTTTGTATTGTATTGTTCTGTGAACTGCCATACTTAAAGTGTAAGCTCACCTTTACAGAAAAATCTGTAAGGTGAACTTACACATGACCCCCTCCTCACCCTCCCTGTCCCGCTGACCTGTAGCGTGGCAATCTCCCGTTCTGAGCCCCGGTATAGCCGCCTCACCGGATCGGGGCTTAGAAATCCCCTCGACATTCTCTCTACTTCTTCCCCGCTGACAGGACAGGCTATGCGGGATCTGATTGGTCGGCGCTGCCCATGTGACGGCGCCGACCAATTAGAATTCTCGGAAAACATCCCTCCTGACAGGGGACGTTTTGGAGAGCCGAGGGGATTTCTAAGCCCCGGTTCAGTGAGGGCTCACCATGGGAGATCGCCAAGCTGCAGGTCAGTGAGACAGGGGGGGTGGGTCCTGTTTAACCACCTCAATACAGGGCATTTTCACCCCCTTCCTTTCCAGGCCAATTTTTAGTTTTCAGCGCTGTCGCACTTTGAATGACAATTGCGCGGTCATGCAACACTGCACCCAAATTACATTTTTGTGTTTTTTTCCCCACAAATAGAGCTTTCTTTTGGTGGTATTTTATCACCTCTGCGGTTTTTATTTTTTGCGCTATAAACAAAAGAAGAGTGACAATTTTGAAGAAAACACAATATTTTTTTCATTTTTGCTATAATAAATATCACAATTTTAAAAAAATAATACATTTTTTTCCTGTTTAGGCCGATTACGTATTCTTGTACATATTTTTGGTAAAAAAAAATGCAATAAGTGTATATTGATTGGTTTGCGCAAACGTTAGAGCGTCTACAAAATAAGGAATAGAATTATGGCATTTTTATTTTTTTTATTTTTTTTTTACTAGTAATGGCAGCGATCTGCGATTTTTATTGTGACTGCGACATTGCGGCGGACATATCGGACACTTTTGACACATTTTTGGGACCATTTATACAGCGATCAGTGCTATAAAAATGCATTGATTACTGTATAATGTGACTGGCAGGGAAGGGGTTAACACTAGGGGGCGATCAAGGGGTTAAATGTGTATCCTAGGGAGTGCTTCTAACTGTAGGGGGCGAGGACTCACAAGGGGAGGAGACCGATCTGTGTTCCTCTGTACTGGGAACACACATTGGTCTCCTTACCTCTGACAAGACGTAGGTCTGTGTGTTTACACACACAGATCCACGGTCCTGCTGTGATCGTGGGCAATCGCTGGCATGCGCACCGGGTCCAGAGCGATTCCGCGGGTGCGTGCGCGCCCCCTAGACGGCCGGGAAGTCCAGGACGTCATATGACGTCCACCCAGGATGGGAGATCCCATCTGTGGACGTAATTTGACTATAGGCGGGATGTGAAGTGGTTAAGTGATGTGTGCCTTCATCTATGGTTCTTGCTGCCATCCACTGCCTCAGCCATCCAGCCCAGCTCTGGTGACGCACCTGCCGCACACACCTCTGCGACCAACGGAAGATCTTGCAGGCACTTTTACCCCACCGCGCTCTCATAGCCACTGTGGCAACTCCTGTGGCCCTTGAGTCGGGGCTGTGTGAGAGGTCTCCCTCTACACGTCAGGCTTTGCCACAAGGTATGTGACAGGGTCATAGATTGGGGTTCTCCCAGACTGCAAGCAGAGTCCTGGTCCCTGGAAGAGATAGCAGATTGGTCGTTCCACAGCAGCTCGGAGGAGGAATGGGAGATAGAAGGATCCCAGGTCTAGGAGAGCCAGTCCGAGGTGGTAGATGTGCCAGATCTGGCTATGGAAGCTAAAGAAACTGCAGGAACCCCCATCAGCAACAGACAACAATTATGTGCCACTTTGTGTTGGTCTATCACATAAAATCTCAATAAAATACATTTAAGTTTTTGGTTGTAACATTACAAAATGTGGAATATTTCAATACTTTTTCAAGGCACTGTATATAGCAAAAAATAAAAAACCCAGTGGTGATAAAACACCACCAAAAGAAAGATTTATTTGTGTGAAAAAAATGATATAAATTTATTTTGTGTACAGTGTTGAATGACCGCACAATTACCAGTTAAAGTGACAGTGCTAAATAGCAAATTGGTCATGAAGGGGATAAAACCTTCAAGAGCTCAAGTGGTTAAAAGCTTCAATAATGGGCGTGTGCATGGGGTGTGCCAGCTGTACATGGGCACCCCCTAATCACCCTATACCTCCTGTACTAGTAAACAAAACGAAATTTAAAAAATAATGAAATAAAACAAATTTTTCCAATCTGCACAGGTGTACCATAATTAGGGCTGGAGAGCTGCTGTTTCAGCAGAAAATGAGTGAAAAAACGCTTGTAAAATGCTCAAGTCTCATGTTCTCAGGCATTTTTATTGAAGTCTATGGGGCCAAAAGCTTGTAATCTGCCAAAAAGAGTGACAGACAATTTGCTTCAGGCGACAGAATGCTCAGAGGTTTACAGGAACCATTGAAATTAATGGGATTTGGCTTGTTGAGCGTTTTAGAGCTACAAGCTTCAAGCATGAAAATCTGGTGTGAACAGGGCCTTAGTGGTTCAAAAAAAAAACATCTGATCACATCGATCTTGGGCAGAGGAGAGATCTAAGGTCTACAGAGTACCTATTGCTACCACATAGGATAGTTATATTCCCTGTGATATGGATAAAAGTGATCAAAAAATAAAATTTAAAGAGACAGGGCAAAAAAAAAAGTAATAAAAAAATAAATAAAAAATAGGATGCCTTGGGTGGTTACTCACGAGCAAAGGTGAACTCATACGTCGGTCCCGCAAGTGCACAAACAGCGACCACACATGTGAGGAATCACCACAAACATCAGATCATGGGCAATAATTCTAGCACCAGACCTCCTGTGTAATTGTAGTGTGGTAACCTGTAAAGGCTTTTAAAGCTTTGTATATATAAAAAAAAGAACACCCGAGCTGTCTCTAACAATGACACTAACAAACTAATAATTAAGGGGGACACTGCAGCAGGCACCTAAAGGTCTGATCCTAAAAGACAGTGATAATATGATAAAAGTGATGGTGACTGCGCTGTGATGTGAGGAGAAGGGCTAAGTGAAAGGGCCGAGAAATTAGTCTACAGGCCAAGGGTGAAATAAATAATATGTGACTAAATAAATATCATGGGTAGAAAATATGTGACATCAAAAAATATAAATAATGACCAACCAAGGTGGTAGGTAAACATACCACGCATGACATAAAGTGATAACAAGATAGATAACCAAAAAGGTATGTGTATCGTATCAAAGATACTAAAAATAATAAACCATAAAACTTGGTGGCCCAATGCACGGGCACGAAATATATGTTAAAGTCTATAGGTCCACAATCCAGTGCCAAAAGTCCAAAAGACAGGTGAAAAATCCTGTGTAAGGAAAGTCCTGTCACCACGGAAATACTAGCGTACTTAGGACAATCTTCAGTGCAAACCACCTCAGTGCTCACATGCAGCTTACCTCACAGCTGTAGAATAACCAGCATGGATAAATACTCATTGGGGGTGACAATATAATAATCCTCTCCTTTAGATGGTGGAAATGTTTTCACTCAAAAAGATGCATGTGGATGCATAAGCATGAAGGAAAAAAAATATATAGCGTAACTCTGTAACTATCAGGCATGGGAGAGATAGCTGAGGTGCACAGTATCAAACTCACTTAGATAAAGGGAGCATAGGCGTTGATCCATGAGCGCCGAACTCGTATGTCCCAGCTGTGTATTCTCAGTATGCTTGGATCTCCCTGGTCTCGATGGTCAGTGACTCATGGGGTGCCGGTATTGATGAAAGGAAATACACATAGCATAAACCAGTAAAAACTGGGCGCATTTATTGAAAATAAAACATAGGAAAACAACTCACATAAAACCGCTGACAGAGGGCATAGGAAAATGTTGACCCATTGATTTTATGGGAAACACAAAAAGTATATATGAGAGGTAGGCTGATAGAAGAAAAGGCCAAGAGGAAAAAACAAGACAGGCCCAGAGACAAATTTTATTAGAAGAGATCCAGGATCTAGAACAAAAGCATAAAGTAAGACAGGATGAACAAGTTCTAATAGCACTGACTGGGAAAAGGGAAAAATTAAAGGAGATTTTAGAACAAGAAACTAAATGGGTATTTAACAACTGGAGTAAGAGAAATTCTATGCTATGGGTAATAAACCAGGTAAATTATTAGCAAGGATAATTAAACCCAGAAACACACAGAATTTTATCCCACAGATGAAAAACAATAAAGGCGAAATGAGGCATTATGCTACGAAGGAGATCATAAAAGTTTTTCAGGATTATTACCAAAATCTATATAACGTAAATAAGGAACAGGTCCCATTAGAATTCCAGAATAGGAGTAGAAAAATTAAGGAATATTTAAAAAAGATCAAACTCCCAGAAATATCAGAAGTAGGGAACAAGTTGGAGACAGAAATATTGAAAGAGGAAATAACTCAAACTATTAAAAATATTAAAAAGGGCGAGAGCCCTGGCCCAGACGGGTATACCTCCCTTTACTATAAGAGGTATGTGGATATCTTATTACCGCATTTTCAGAAGTATATGAACTCCATTGGTGGAGGAAAGACAATGCGTGAGGAAGCGTTGGGGGCCCACATAGTTCTTAAAGGGAAGGAAGGGAAGGATCTTTCAGTATGCGCCAGCTATCGGCCTATATCCTTGATTAATGTTGATATTAAGATCTATTCAAAGATATTAGCGGAAAGATTAAAACCTTTAATGTCTGGGATAATAGAGAATGATCAGGCGGGGATTGTACCTGGGAGAGAGACAAGAGACGGGATTCTTAGGACTGTCCTTTTGATTCAAAAAGTTAAAAAACATAGGACCCCAACATTATTCTTGTCAGTCGATGCCGAAAAGCATTCGATAGACTATATTGGGAGTTTATGTTAGCAACTTTGAGGGGTATTGGTTTGGGGCCTAAGATGTTTAGCTGGATAGCCGCACTGAACTCTAAACCCTCAGCTCAGGTATGGGTAAATGGAGCCCTATCGGAGAGGTTTCCTTTGTTTAATGGGACCCGACAGGGTTGTCCGCTATCACCCCTTCTTTTTGTTCTATCTTTAGAACCATTGTTAGCAACCATACGAGCCAATCAGGAGATAGAGGGGGTTAAGGTGGATGGGAGGGAACACAAGATCTCTGCATTTGCTGATGACATGATGCTGTATATAACAAATCCTAGGAAATCACTACCTAGGATAGTAGAGGAATATGAAAAGTATGGGGAGATTTCAAATCTAAAAATTAATAGAGAGAAGACTGAGATACTGAGTGTATCACTAGGTTCATCAGAGCGGAGAGATCTTGAGGACCTTTACCCATTCACCTGGAAACAGAGGGGGATGAAATATCTGGGTATTGTCCTATCAAATAGAGAAGGAGACCTATATGAAGATAATTATATTCCTTTGTTAACCACTTAAGCCCCGGACCATTTGGTAGCTAAAGGACCAGAGGTGAATTCAGAATTTTGCACTGCGCTGCTTTAACTGTAAATTGTGCGGACATGCAATGTTGTACCCAAACGAAATTTGCATCCTTTTCTTCCCACAAATAGAGCTTTCTTTTAATGGTATTTGATTGCCTCTGCGATTTTTATTTTTTGCGATATAAACGGAAAAAGACCGAAAATTTTGAAAAAAAATGATATTTTCTACTTTTTGTTATAAGAAAAATCGAATAAACTCAATTTTAGTCATACATTTAGGCCAAAATGTATTCAGCCACATGTCTTTAGTAAAAAAAAATTCAATAAGCGTATATTTATTGGTTTGCGCAAAAGTTATAGCGTTTACAAACTAGGGTACATTTTCTGGAATTTACACAGCTTTAAATTTATGACTGCCTATCTCATTTCTTGAGGTGCTAAAATGGCAGGGCAGTACAAACCCCCCCCAAATGACCCCATTTTAGAAAGTAGACACCCCAAGGAAATTGCTGAGAGGCATGTTGAGCCCATTGAATATTTTTTTTTTGTCCCAAGTGATTGAATAATGACAAAAAAAAATAAAAAAAAATTACAAAAAGTTGTCACTAAATGATATATTGCTCACACATGCCATGGTTATATGTGGAATTGCACCCCAAAATACATTCTGCTGCTTCTCCTGAGTCCGGGGATACCACATGTGTGGGACTTTTTAGGAGCCTAGCCACGTACGGGACCCCGGAAACCAAGCACCGCCTTCAGGATTTCTAAGGGTGTAAATTTTTGATTTCACTTCTCACTACCTATCACAGTTTTGAAGGCCATAAAATGCCAAAATAGCTCAAAACCCCCCCAAATGACCCCATTTTAGAAAGTAGACACCCCAAGGAAATTGCTGAGAGGCCTGTTGAGCCCATTGAATATTTTTTTTTTTTGTCCCAAGTGATTGAATAATGACAAAAAAAATAAAAAATTACAAAAAGTTGTCACTAAATGATATATTGCTCACACATGCCATGGTTATATGTGGAATTGCACCCCAAAATAAATTTTGCTGCTTCTCCTGAGTACGGGGATACCACATGTGTGGGACTTTTTAGGAGCGTACCTGACCCCGAAAACCAATCACCGCCTTCAGGATTTCTAGGCACAAATTTTTGATTTGACTCCTCACTACCTATCACAGTTTCGAAGGCCATAAAATGCCAAAATAGCACAAACCCCCCCCAAATGACCCCATTTTGGAAAGTAGACACCCCAAGCTGTTTGCTGAGAGGCATGGTGAGTATTTTACAGCTCTCATTTGTTTTTGAAAATGAAGAAAGAACATTTTTTTTTTTCTTTTTATTTTTCAATTTTCAAAACTTTGTGACAAAAAGTGAGATCTGCAAAATACTCACAATACCTCTCAGCAAATAGCTTGGGGTGTCTACTTTCCAAAATGGGGTCATTTGGGGGGGTTTTGTGCCATCTGGGCATTCCATGGCCTCCGAAACTGTGATAGGCAGTGAGAAGTGAAATCAAAAATTTACACCCTTAGAAAGCCTGAAGGCGGTGATTGGTTTTTGGGGTCCCGTACGCGGCTAGGCTCCCAAAAAGTCTCACACATGTGGTATCCCCGTACTCAGGAGAAGCAACAGAATGTATTTTGGGGTGTAATTCCACATATGCCCATGGCATGTTTGAGCAATATATCATTTAGTGACAACTTTGTGCAAAAAATAAATAAAAAAATTATTTTTTCCGCAACTTGTGTCAACATATAAAATATTCCATGGACTCGACATGCCTCTCAGTATATAGCTTGGGGTGTCTACTTTCCAAAATGGGGTCATTTGGGGGGGTTTTGAACTGTTCTGGCATTTTATACACAACATTAGGAAGCTTACATCCACTCTTCTAACCACTTGAAGAAAAAGCCCTTTTTGACACTTTTTGTTTACATGAAAACATATTTTTTTTTGCAAGAAAATTATGTTGAACCCCCAAACATTATATATATTTTTAAAGCAAAGGCCCTACAGAATAAAATGGTGGGTGTTGCATTTTTTTTTTCTACACAGTATTTGCGCAGCGATTTTTCAAACGCATTTTTTGGGGAAAAAATGCACTTTTTTTACTTTTAATGCACTAAAACACACTATATTGCCCAAATGTTTGATGAAATAAAAAATATGATCTTAGGTCGAGTACATAGATACCAAACACGACATGCTTTAAAATTTCGCACAAACGCGCATTGGCGACAAACTACATACATTTTTAAAAGCCTTTAAAAGCCTTTACAGGTTACCCCATTAGATTTACAGAGGAGGTCTACTGCTAAAATTACTGCCCTCGATCTGACCTTCGCGGTGATACCTCACATGCATGGTGCAATTGCTGTTTACATATGACGCCAGACCGACGCTTGCATTCGCCATTGGGCAAGAGCAGGGCAGGACAGGGGTGCTTTTTTTTTTATTTTATTTTTTATTATTAATTTTGCTTTTTTATTTTATTTTTAAACTGTTGCTTCCATATTTATTTATTTTTTTATAATTTTTATTGTTATCTCAGGGAATGTAAATATCCCCTATGATAGCTATAGGTAATGACAGGTACTCTTTTTTGAAAAAACTGGGGTCTATTGGACCCTAGATCTTTCCTCTGCCCTCAAAGCATCTGACCACACCAAGATCGGTGTGATAAAATGCTTTCCCAATTTCCCAATGGCGCTTTTTATATCCGGGGGGGGTCATTCCCTCCCACTGCTTGTAAAAGCAGTCCAGAGGCTAATTAGCCACTAGGATTGCTTTTACATGAAAGCCGGCCGCTGGCTGAAAAGAATGATACCAAGATGATACCTAAACCCGCAGGCATCATTCTGGTATAAACATTCAAAGTCCAGCAACATACCAGTACGTTGCTGGTCCTTGTTGGACATGTATTGTAATCTTTTTTTTCATGCAGCCTGTTGGCTGAACGAAAAAAAAAGATTGATCGGTGGGTATGCCCACCATTAGAATACCGCCCTTCATCCACCCACTTCTAATGATGGGCATACATGCACCATTTATATATGCCGAAGCATGGGGGCATCTTCCCGCAAAAGTTATGCCGCGTACACATGGTCAGACTTTTCCACGGGCAAGCCTCCGTCGGAATTTCGACTGTATGTACGCGGCATTAGGAGCAAAATCACTCCTCCGCCCCTGCTGCCCCAATGCTTCGGCATATATGCTTTTTTTTTTTTTAACTGTGGTGGCGAAATCACCTTCTACAGCACTGGAGTCGCAGGGATCAGGCCTGTCTCTGCGAACGCTGCAGTTATGTGTGTTGTGTTTTGCAAGTGACAGTGATCGATCGATACTGCACTTGGGTGGCCTGGGCTGGACGGAGGGGCAAAACGCAGGTGCTAGCAGGTATCTGGGCTGATTCCGCTAACACTGCGTTTTTGGGAACCCTAAACTGCTGGGGACGCTAGTATAGATCTGATCAGATCAGATATTGATCTGTTCAGATACTATACCACTAAGGGGGGTGTATGCTTCACGCGTGGGTGTTAGCGTTACTGGCACTAACCTGACGCTGCCTGGGGTGTGACGCAGACCCTCTCTGACGCTAAAACCTAATTGATATCACCCGCCGGGCGATCAGGGGGTTAAACCTTTATTGGGTTATATACGGCGGGTGCCCTGACACTATAAAAAGCAAACGAACTAACCAGCGTCACCCGTAACACTTATATGATGATCACTGGTGAAAGGGTTAACTAGGGGCAATTAGGGGGTTAAAACCTTTATTAGGTAATATATGGGGGTACCTGACGCTATATAAAAACCTGACGGCGAACCTAAAAAAAAATTACTGGCTACCGATCTGCATCACCGACACTAAGACAACGATCATAAAAACGATCGCTTAGCGACAGTGGTGATAGGGGGTGAAAGGGTTACCTGGGGGGCAATCAGGGGGTTAAACCTTTATTAGATAATATATGGGGGTACCTGACGCTATAAAAACCTGCGGCGAACCTAAAAAAAATTACTGGCTACCGATCTGCATCACCGACGCTAAGACAGCGATCAGAAAAATGATCGCTTAGCGACAGTGGTGATAGGGGGTGAAAGGGTTACCTGGGGGGCGATCAAGGGGGTTAAACCTTTATTAGGTAATATATTGGGGTACCTGACGCTATAAAAACCTGCGGCGAACCTAAAAAAAATTACTGGCTACCGATCTGCATCACCGACGCTAAGACAGCGATCAGAAAAATTATCGCTTAGTGACAGTGGTGATAGGGGGTGAAAGGGTTACCTGGGGGGCGATCAAGGGGGTTAAACCTTTATTAGGTAATATATGGGGGTACCCGACGCTATGAAAACCTGCGGCGAACCTAAAAAAAATTACTGGCTACCGATCAGCATCACCGACGCTAAGACATCGATCAGAAAAATGATCGCTTAGTGACGGCGGTGCTAGGGGGTGAAAGGGTTACCTGGGGGGTGATCAAGGGGGTTAAACCTTTATTAGGTAATATATGGGGGTACCCGACGCTATAAAAACCTGCGGCGAACCTAAAAAAAAATTACTGGCTACCGATCAGCATCGCCGACGCTAAAACATCGATCAGAAAAATGATCGCTTAGTGACCGTGGTGATAGGGGGTTAAAGGGTTACCTGGGGGGCGATCAAGGGGGTTAAACCTTTATTAGGTAATATATGGGGGTACCCGACGCTATAAAAACCTGCGGCAAACCTAAAAAAAATTACTGGCTACCGATCAGCATCACCGACGCTAAGACATCGATCAGAAAAATGATCGCATAGCGACGGCGGTGCTAGGGGGTGAAAGGGTTATCTGGGGGGTGATCAGGGGGTTAAACCTTTATTAGGGGGGGTTAGGGGGCTACACTGGACCTAAAACTAAATGTACTGACACTTTTACAGTCACAAATGTCACTGATTGCAGTGATCACTAAATAAATGGTCACTGCAATCAGTGACACTGTGACTGGGGGCTGGGGGGTGATCTGGGGGTGTCTGGGGGGGCCTGGGGGGCGATTTATGTACCTATGTGTCCTGGTGTCAGTGTAGTGTTGTGTGCACTGACCTGCATCTTCTCCTGTACGGCGCTCGGTATATGTGAGCGCCGCAGGAGAGATGACATCACTTCCTCCAGCCTGTGTAAACAAGTACACAGGCAGGGGAAGCTCTCATTCGTCGGGAGCGATCGAGAGGGGGTGGCCGGAATCGAACGGCCGTCCCCTCATGCCGGATCGCTCCCGAAGGTAAAACGACCGCTCACTGTAAAGAAGGGGGGTCCGATCGGACCCCCCAACTATACAAAGGCAATCACGTACATATACGTGATTCTGCCTGTCGGTGCCATTCTGCCGACATATATTTACAGTGGGCGGTCGTTAAGTGGTTAAATAAAATAAAATTAGAATTAAAGAGATACCCAATAGAAAAACTCTTGTGGTGGGGTAGAATCAACACAGTGAAGATGGTGATATTACCTAAAGCCCTGTACATGTTCCAAACTCTCCCGATTAAAATCCCGGATACATATTTTAAAGTATTAAGGAAGATAAAAAGGAAGTTTATCTGGAGAGAGAAGAAACCGCGTATATCAACTGAAAGTATGTCTAGTAGCAGAGAAGGGGGAGGATTAAACTTTCCAGATTTAAAAAGATACTACGAGGCAGCGGTATTAAAGAGGATATTAGACTGGTCCCATGGAACTAAATATCAGGGGAAAAAATGGGTAGAAGTTGAGGAGAGCCTGAGTATGAAAACACTAGGAAGACTGATATGGATACCAAAACAATACAGAGGCTTCACTCAAGAAACACCAGTAATAACAAAAGAAACTTTTAGAATCTGGGATAGAGTGTGCAAAGCAAAGAAGTGGCATTATAATAGTCCTCTGATGCCCCTCACGGGTTCGGACTATTTCCCTCCAGGGAAAGAGGGTGGTGCGTTCTTGCGATGGGCAACGGGGGATACATTAATACTGAAAGATGTATTGAAGGGGAACACTCTATGCCCGATTCTAGAATTACAAGAGAAATATAGATCAGAGAGGGGAGACAGTTGGAGATATAGACAAATCCAACATTTTGTAAAGGATATACCAAGACCCCTTCGATCGAGGAACAAGCTAAATGGATGAGAAAAACTTATAGAAGTAGGAGGAACAGGAAGACAGGGAATATCAATTATATATAAGATACTGACTCCCAGCGCATGCGCGGCAGCCCCATGGACGGTCGCAAGTCCTGAGAGCTCCGCTCCACTCCGGCCTGATCTGCCCATCATACCGCCTTACAGAGGAGGATTTTATAGCCTTGCCGCTCTACCTGTAGCTGGGGACTCGGGCAACCCGCCCGCTGGTTCGGGATCACGGCGAGACGCAATCTGAGCCGACAGCTCGTTCCGGATCTCTCGACTGAGGCCTCCGCCATGATGGCGGCTGCTCATCCACCGCACGGCCTACAGCAAGAACCAGCTGAATCCATCGCGGATCAGTCTCCATCTCGCCCTCACAGCGCTGAACAGATTCTTCCCGCAGTGAGTAACCTCCAGATTCCCCTCCTATCCCCCACATCCACAGAGTCGCTGCTGGGGCGAATGCATGGGGGTTCTCCCCTCACCCCTATGGAGGATTTCATTAATTCTCCTATCCATCATAGACCTCCCTTGGGTTCTCTTCCCTCTGCCCCCATAGACTTTGCCTCCCTCATGGACACTTTCTCCACAATGCTATCTAAAGGCCTAGCCCAGAATGCCTCTCACATTACTTCCACTATACAAGCTGACTTGCAGCACCTGGGGGCCAGAATAGAGGCTATTGAGGCCAAAACTGACCAGACGGTTGCAATGGCTTTACAGAATACTGACAGGATTTCTGAGCTCCATGAACAACTGGATATTGCTTACTACAAGCTGGATGACCTTGAAAACAGGAACAGGAGATATAACTTTAGACTCAGAGGCCTCCCTGAATCCTTTAAGGACACGGATACTGTTGTGCGTGCTTTTATCTCCTCCTTAATCCCTGATCTTCCAGACCACCGTCTAGAGTTGGACCGCGCTCACAGAGCTCTCCAGCCTCCACGCCAGGATGGTCTTCCCAGGGATATCGTGGTCAAACCCCATTATTTTAAAGTGAAAGAGGAGGTCATGCGCAGGGCCCGGGAGGCGGAAAACCTCTCTTTCCAGGGACATCCAATTCAAATTTTCTCTGACCTCTCCCCGTACACGATCCAGATGAGAAGAGCCTTGAAGCCTCTCCTGCTAGTCCTTACTCAGAATTCAATCACGTATCGCTGGGCCTTCCCGTTTCGCCTGACCTTCACATTTTCCAACAAGTCATACAGCTTCGCAAATTTCGCTGACGGGGAACGCCTCTTGCTACAACTGGGGTTAATCTCCCATTCTCCGGGACCCTCCCTGGATCCCAAGACACCTGTCTCCACGAAGAGGCCCCCGCCCGCAAGCCCCACCAAACCGTTATGGCAAAGGAAACAAGCGAAGAGACCCAAGGACGGTCATCCACCATGAGAGGACCTATTCTTCCCTTTCGTTTGCTCTCCCTCCCCCTAATTATAGTGGGGCTTTTGCAGTGCCTAGATCTTGATCTCAGGAGCTCCGTGCTTCTCATCGGCTTCCATCTAGCGTCAGATGTACCCCCCCCCCTTTTTTTTTTTTTTTTTTTTTTTTGAGGGTACATCTGAACTTAGTTACATTTGAATCCTTCCTCTGTTTGGCTATTTATGTTTGCTTATTTGTTTTATACTTATATATGGTGTGCGGTTAGGTTGGAGTGGTGTGCACTGCACCTCCACCTGTCTCGGAGTGGCGCTTTCCCTCCACTCGGAGACTCCTAAATACCCCCTTTGGTTGGGGACTTCTTTATTTGGTCATTTTCTACTTTTACTAGGGAAAACCTGCTGGGGAACGATGGCGGCTTCCTTCCCCTGTAGGGATTCTTTATTCCTATATTGGCTGCCTTTTTTTTTTATTTTTTTCCTTATTTTTGGTCTGTTGCTCCAAGATTTGTGCTTCAGTCTAACTTTTATACCTTTCTCTTTCAGGATCAGTCTTCTCTTTCTTTTCTTCTCTCTCTCCTCTTCCCCCCTTTTTTTTCTGGGTCACCCCGGGGATCGTTTTATCACCTCAGATACCGTTTCAATCTCTGAAGCCGACTATGGCAGGAATTCTGCAGTACTCCCGGGAGGTGGTGGTAAGATATTTACTTTTGATGCGTTTTTCCCCTCTTCTGGTCCGTGATGTCTGACACCAAAGCGCCCCCTGTCCTCTGTGTTGCTACGCACAATGTTCAGGGCCTGAACTCCCCGATTAAAAGGAGGAAACTCTTCAAATGTTACCAGTCACAGAAAATAGATGTCTTATTATTACAGGAAACACATTTTCCATCCTCTTACAACCCTTCCTTTCTCCATGGGCAATTCCCCCAGTTTTTCCTCTCCAACGCCCCCAATAAAACGAAAGGGGTGGCCATTTGTCTCTCCAAGTCGCTGAATTTCTCACCGTCTGCCATTGTTAGAGATGAGGAGGGTAGATTCCTTCTAGTAAAGGGTTCCATAGACGGGACACAATACTCCTTTCTTTCTTACTACGCCCCTAACACAGGCCAAGCCTCGTTCTTTGCCTCCATGATGTCCACTCTGGGTCCATTATTTGAAGGTAAGGTTATACTGGGAGGGGATACTAATCTCCCTTTTGATCATTCCCTGGACAAGTCGGGGAAGGGCATCCCACGCTCAAGGAAGCCTCCGAAACATAGTACTAAAATAGCAATGACGCTCCACTCGTTGGGCCTGGTGGACATCTGGAGGGAAATGAACCCCAAATCTAAAGATTACACTCATTTCTCGGCCCCCCACCAAGTCTATACTAGAATTGACCACATCTTCGTCCAATCCAACTCCATACCCTCAGTTTCACAGGCACTTATTAGGGACACTGTGATTTCGGACCATTCTATGGTCCTTTTATATATGCGACGATCCCACAATCCCTGCAGGCAATTTACGTGGCGTCTTAACGAAGGTCTCCTAAGTGACCCGGTCCAATGTACAATTCTCTCAAGGGACATTCAAGAATATTTTGTATTGAACAAAACTGACACAATTTCCCCAGTATCTCTCTGGGCTGCGCACAAGGCGGTTATCAGGGGGAGGATTATTCAGATTTCCTCCCAGCTTAAGAAAGAACGTAAGGCAGACATAGATAAGCTCACCACGAAATTCCAATTTTTGAGCAAAAAACACAAGCGCAATCCGACCTTGGATTCTTTGAACTCCCTTGAAATAGCTAGAACGTCTCTGAACTTGGCTCTTACCACTGAGGCCGAGAAGCATTTACGATGGTTAGGAGCGCGCTTTTACTCTCAAAAATACAAAATCGGAGCCAAGCTCGCGGCTAAGCTCTCTTCTAAGCCTCGGTCCTTCGCGTTTCCCAAGATCAGAGACTCTGCGGGGGATCTGACACAAAATCCCCTGCGCATTATGAAAACGTTTCACAAATTCTACGCTTCCCTTTATAAACATGATCAGGCGGCCCCTCCGACTTGCATAGACGACTTCCTAAATGCCACCCCACTCCCGAAATTATCTGCAGACCATGCTGGTCTCCTGGACGAGCCGATCTCGGTTCCGGAGGTACTGGAGGTTATCAAACGGCTTAAGCCTAATTCTGCCCCTGGCCCAGATGGCTTTTCAGTGGGATATTATAAGAAATTTGCGACGACCCTCGCCCCACACATGGTCTCCTTCTTTAACTCTATCCGCTCTGGTTCTCCCCTCGACAAAGCCCTAAATTTAGCTTTTATTTCGGTCATTTCTAAACCTGGGAAGGATGGGTCCCTAGTTTCTAACTATCGTCCGATATCACTCATTAATAATGACCTCAAAATTCTAACAAAGGTTTTAGCCAATAGACTCTCCTCATTTATTGCAGTCTATGTACACAAGGATCAAGTGGGATTTATCCCGGGGAGACAGGGCCCAGACCAGATAAGGAGGGCGGTTGATGTCATCTCCCTCCTTAAATCCCGTTGGGATGGGGGTCCTTCCCAGGAAGGTTATCTTTTGTCAATTGACCTCCAAAAGGCCTTTGACACGATTTCGTGGCCCTATCTATTTAATGTCCTAGAGAGATGGGGCTTTGGCCCTCGCTTTCTAGGGACGCTACGTGCTTTATACTCTAATCCCAGCGCGCAGGTCCGATTACAGGGATGCTACTCGGACATCTTTACAATAGAAAGAGGCACTAGACAGGGTTGCCCACTCTCTCCCCTTCTCTTTGCTATCGCGATTGAGACCCTGGCCATAGCCATCAGAGCTCACCCCGATATCAAAGGAGTCCTCTGCGGCCAGCAGGAACATAGATGCGCCTTGTTCGCTGACGATTTGCTTCTATTTGTCACTTCCCCATTGATTTCGACGCCCAACATATTCTCCCTACTTGATAAATTTGGCACAGTTTCTGGCCTAAAGGTGAATACTTCAAAATCCTTAGCATTAAATATCACAGTTCCCCCCAACATCTTAGGCTCCTTACAAAGTCACTTCCCATTTACTTGGTGTCCCTCAACATTACCATACCTGGGGATTAACCTTACTTCTAGTATCGATTCGCTCTACTCTACTAACTATCCGGCAATGTTTAATAAACTGGCGGCGGACCTAGGGATCTGGTCTAAACTTGGTTTATCCTGGTTAGGTCGCATATATGCGATCAAGATGACCTTTCTCCCTCGCCTCCTCTACCTCTTCAGATCTCTCCCTATCCCTGTTAGGAAAGTGCAGGTCAAAACCCTTCAGTCTAAAATCCTGAAATTTATCTGGGGCCCGAAAGGATGTAGGGGCTCAAAACACCTCCTGTATAGACTGAAAACCCAGGGGGGCTTAGCACTTCCGAATATATGGTGGTACTACCAGGCAGCACAATTAGCTCAGATTTCCATAGTATATTCTCGGGGACCCAAACCTGATTGGGTCTACATGGAGAGACAGGCAATTCCTCTTCACACCATCGACTTCCTGATATGGTCCCCCCCTAAATCTAGACCCCCTATTATGGCTCCCACCCTTTCTCACTCGCTAGCCCTGTGTGATCAATTACACAAAAACCCCTCACTGGTCTCGGCTCTCCGCCCTTTAACACATGTTTTTCACAATCCAAACTTCCCTCCAGGTATGAATATCCTAGCATTTAGCTGGTGGCTCAATAAAGGATTATTCAGAATTGGAAATTTTTTCAACTCATCAGGCCCCATCTCTATTGCTTACTGCACTAGCAAATTTGAGATGCCCCAATCGGAAAGGTTCAGGTATTCCCAACTATTACATTTCCTCCATTCCATTTGGCCCAATAAACCCGACCCCCCGGTAGTCTCACGATATGAGTCTTGGTGTGCTGACGTCACGGATCAGAGGGGCGGGATATCGGTCATATACTCCTCCCTGGCCACGACACATTGTAAACCTCCCTATGCCCTCTCCTGGGAAAACGACCTGGGTATATCTTGGGACCGGGAAAAATGGTCCTCCTGCTTTCAACGCTCCTTTAAAGGCATTCTTAACGTTTCTCTGATTGAAGCGAGTCTTAAAATAATAATCCGCTGGTACAGGGTTCCAGCTGTCCTGGCCAAGATTTATCCTGATGCGTCTCCGCTGTGTTTTCGTGGCTGTAGTCACGTAGGCTCCTTACTCCACATATGGTGGTCTTGCCCACGCATAAGGGGCCTCTGGAACAAGGTTTTTTCTCTGATTCGCAAGTTACTATCTGTTCAGGTGCCCCAGTCTCCAGAGGTAGCTCTACTTAATCTTAAAGTGGACAAGGTGGATAAATTTTCTCAGGCCCTGATTTTTTTTATCTTCCTGGGCACCAAAATCACCATAGCGGCTCATTGGAAAAAGGCCTCGGTCCCTTTCGCTGCGGTAAAACGCAAAATCTCTTGGATAATGGCACAAGAGAAAATTGTCGGTATCATCCAGGATAAATCGCGCACATTTGAAAACATTTGGGAACCCTGGGCCACATCCCAGAACATACCCCTTTTCCCGGGACTATAAGCCCACTTCACATGTTCCCCGCCGGTGACCTCACTCTTCTCCCCTCTCCTCTTCTCTGTTCCTCTCCCTTCTCTTTCCTTCTTTCCTCCTCTCTCCTATCTTCCTTTTCACCTCTATCTCCTCCTGGACGCTGCAATCTTATGCAAATATTGACTGTTCCTGGATCTATCCTTGGTCCGTTTCTTTTGTTGGTTAGCCTTTAGGGCTACAATATAGAGCAAGTTTCTGCACAATATGAGCGTTTTTTTCTTTTTTTCTTTTTCTGGTCACCGCTTTTATGCGCTGATGGAGCCGGGGACCCCCGTACTTTCTAGGCCCCGGAGGTCTGTGCCTCTTTCACTGTTAAATCTACACTGCATGTTATAAGTCAGTCTTCCGTTATGGTTTTGCAAGTTTTTTGACCACTAAACCTGGTTTTCTTAAATGATAATTGTCTTATAAAAATATAGGGCTGATGTCAGGGGGGGGGGGTGGGGGGTATCCCCTGTCGCAACCGGATCTTTAACGGGGCGGCGGGGGGTGCCCCTGTTCACCCTCTCCTTCACATATAATGGAGAGTGGGTGGGGGGTACTCCTGGTAGTGCCCTTGACCCGCTCCTTATAAAGTTTTGGTTGCCCTAAGCCGTAGTCCAAGAGACTGTTGTCTGCAACCTGGTCTTATTTTTTACCCCTCCTGGGGGGATTTTTATTTCTCTTTTTCCCCCCTTTTTTTTTTTTTAAGGCCCCCCTATGGCTCCATTGGTTTAAGCATTAGTTTTGGTTGTTGCACCAGGCTGTTTTGATTCTTGAGAATGCTCTGTTAAGTGCCTAATAACCTGCTGTGATTTACACAACCAGGCTTCAATTATCCTGCTGTCATATGTATGTCCCGTCTGTATACGTATGCGTTTCTCAACAGTGTTTTTTATATACTGTAACATGTTTTCTTATGTCAAAACTAATAAAAAGTATTGAAAGTAAGATACTGACTCCCACAAGGGGACCTGAAGCATGTAAAGCATTAGGTAGTTGGGAAGTAGAACTAAATCAGACCATAACAATAGAGAAGAAGAGACAGATTTTAGAATATGTCCACTCTACGTCAGTAGAGGCATCTATAAAAGAGATGAATTACAAATTGTTAACCAAATGGTATTTTGTGCCAATGAAACTACACAGAATAAATAGGGAGGAGTCTCCTCTATGTTGGAGAGAATGTGGGATGGAAGAAACCCATGCCCACATTTGGTGGTTCTGCCCTTTGATACAAAAATATTGGAGGGACATACTAAATGCGATAAAGAGAATAAGTGGTCTGGAGGTAAAACTCGACCCATGGTACTGTTTGTTTCATAACACGGGGCTTACAAAGAATACGTATAGAAAGACTTAGTTTGATCCCATACTTGTTAAATGGGGCAAAGGCGTTAATTCAGAGGAAATGCAAGCAAAAGGAAGCCCCTACAATAAGTGAATGGAGAAGAGAGATAGATAGGATTAGTCTGATGGAGGAGTTGATGTCAAATCAAAACGAGACTAGGGAGATATGGAGTGTGGTTTGGAGGGGTGGAGGGAGGTCAGGGAATAAGAGATACATAGGGAGGGATAGAATTGTGTCTTATTTTTAAAAATGTTTTTTTTTTTTTATTAGGCTTGGAAGTCCAAGCCTTCTGGATATATTTTACAAATTAAGGTATTATTAGAAATTATTTTCTAAACCAGTATGGGAATTTTTTTTTTCAGCACTATTAGATGATTGGGTGTACAGGAAGTTGTTAGGAATGTCCTTATTTCTGTATTAATTTTTGAGAATAAGGGAATAAGTCATTGGATAATTTTTTTGTCTTCAATGAGGGTACTTTAGACACTTATATATGAATCTTGGGGAGTAGATACCCCCCTCTTTCTCTATTTCACACCTCCCCTTTATTGCTGCTCACTTTTTTTTTTTCTTCCTCTCTTTTTTCCTTTCTTTCTCTCTTCTCTCTCCTCTCTGCCTGCCTCCCCCTTCCCCTTCCCCCCTCCTCTCTCCACCTCTTTTTCATATCCCTTCCATCATACTGCTTCTTCATAATATCTCTGTACCCCTTCGCTAAGGAGGCAACTTACCAAATTACCAAATGAATTGACTAAAAATATTAGTTTATATAATTCCATAAATGGACATATCATATGGGGTAGGATAGATGGATTGACTATGAAACAATGCTAAGTAAAGATATTTAGATGGGGGGGAAAAAAAGCCAAGACCATATAAATGTTTTAAAGTGTTTTGTAATAATTTTAATGTATGTATAATGTACGTAAATGTTTTCTATATATATATGAAAAAAGATTAATAAAGAAAAGTTAAAAAAATAAATAAATAAATGTTACAAACAGGATTTAATAAGGTCCCCGTTGCTGGCTATCAATCTGGGATAGAAGCTTCACATCACAAATGAACAGTTCAGATACAATTTGATTTCCATGTCGGGTCAGGTAGAAGATTGAAGGAGGAAACCAACACGTTTTGCCCATCACCACCCACTTTGCCAGGGCTAAGCTAGATAATAGATATGTGCGGTTCGTTTCATACCGAACTTTATTTCGTTATTCGCGCATTTGTGAGGTCAGGCACTAATGTGGATGAGAAAGCGTGGCTCGCAGTCTCCACTCTAATTCAACCTCATGGTGTTCTATCGGGTTGAGGTCAGGACTGTGCAGTCCAGTCATGTTCCTCCACCCCAATCTTGCTCATCCATGTCTTTATGGACCTTGCTTTGTGCACTGGTGTGCAGTCATGTTGGAACAGGAAGGGGCCATCCCCAAACTGTTACCACAAATTTATGAGCATGAAATTGTCCAAAATGTCTTGGATACTGTGCAGGGGGGGCTGTGTACTGTGTTAGTGGTCTGTATACTATGCAGGGGGTCTGTGCACTATGCAGGGGGTCTGCGTACTGTCTAGAGGGCTGCGTACTGTGCAGGGGGTCTGTGTACCGTGCAGGGGGTCTGTGTATCGTGCAGGGGCCTGCATATTATGCAGGGGGTCTGTGTACTGTGCAGGGGGCTGTGTACTGTGCAGGGGGACTGTGTACTGTGCAGGGGGACTGTGTACTGTGCAGGGGGTCCGTGTACTGTGCAGGAGATCTGTGTACTGTGCAGGGGATCTGTGTACTGTGCAGGGGATCTGTGTACTGTGCAGGGGATCTGTGTACTGTGCATGGGGCTGTGTACTGTGCAGGGGGCTGTGGACTTAAAGTTAAAGTAAGCTGCTGGACGGCTCTACACTGCTCTCTACCACTATGCTAAGGATGGACACATGCCACAGATGAGGACTCCTGATTTTATCATGTTTTTTAACACTCAACAACCTTGTAAGTGCTTTTAACCCCCTGTGCACTGTATTCAATTTTGCATACTGCACTTTCTTTTCCTTTTTTATATCTTCAGAGTTGCGTCTACTCTAACCAAAGTGCTGCCAGAAGCACCATCTCATCACTATCATCCCTCTGACCAGCTATCCACCTCCACCAGAGCACCCTTATCTCCTCTCCGGTCTGTGTACTGCGCAGGGGGCCTGTGTACTGCGCAGGGGGTCAGTGTACTGCGCAGGGGGTCAGTGTACTGCGCAGGGGGTCAGTGTACTGCGCAGGTGGGCTGTGTACTGCGCAGGTGGGCTGTGTACTGCGCAGGTGGGCTGTGTACTGCGCAGGGGGCCTGTGTACTGCACAGGGGGTCAGTGTACTGCGCAGGGGGTCAGTGTACTGCGCAGGGGGTCAGTGTACTGCGCAGGGGGGCTGTGTACTGCGCAGGGGGGCTGTGTACTGCGCATCCCTCCTGCCGGGCCATCGTCTTCTCCTGGAAGGGGGGGCAGGAGTGGGCGAGGGAATCTAGTGGCTATAGCAGCCGTAATCACAAGAGAATCCAGCAGGCTGGTTGTACCCAAGTTACTGATTGATCAACTTGTACATTCATATTGTCCATTAATGATTTTATTCTCGGCCAGTTTGTACTGAACCAGCTGAGATTTGAACCATGTGTAGTGGGTGGTTACATTTAGGGGGAAGCATCTGAGTGGTAGCCAGGCTCAGGTGTACCAATTGTTAGATCTCATTGACCATTTTTATCCCTGGGGGATAGTACTGGTGGTTAAGTTCACTGGGGCCTATAGGTGGCGCTGTTGCCGTGGGTCCCGGGTTGAACTGCAGTACGAGGTTGTGTCCTTTTTGTCCCCTCTCGGCAGTAGTTCGGCGGGGCGGGGAACCTGCTGTGCCTGTCGGGAGAGGATATAAAAGGGGGCGGCCATCTTCCAGAGGGGTCGTTGGTTCCGCGCTCAGGCACCTGAAGCCTGGGTGCGGGTGTGTCGCCTCCGGATGCCCTAGGCCCGGAGGCCTGTCGGGTGGTCTCTGGGTGCTCTAGGCCCAGAGATGGAGCTGCTGTTCCATCTCAGACACCTTCAGTCTGGGGTGGGCCCGAGGCCCAGCACCTTCGACTGGGTCCCACAACGGATCGAGGGATCCTAGGGTGCCCCCTGGAAGTGGGTGCCCGAATCTAGAACGAGGAGGCCAGGGAGGTGACCCTTCCCGAAGACCCGGCGCGGTATCACTGGTGACGATGGGGCCTCTGGTAACTCTCCGGATGGATGTCCTTTGCCTGACAGGGGTCAATACTTTTAGAAGGTAATCCACGTTCTCATGGTCTGTGGCAGAGACCCATCGTGAATTCAGTCGGTGGCAGAGACCCAACAACCGGGCCTGTGGCAGAGGCCCTATTCACCTGGTCTGTGGCAGAGACCCCTCATCTAAGTTTGTGCCTGGACCTCCTCCCACCTTATCTGACCTGTGTTTGTCTCAGGGAGAAAAAAAAATTTAGTTTTTGGATTTGCAATGGCCGGTTCCTTTTTAGGGTAGCCGACCTTGCAATCTCAAATAATATTATTATTAATTTATTAATTATTATTTATTTATAATATAGTATTGATTTATTCACAAATAATCATTATTCACAATATATGCAATATATGGCATATTTCATATATGCAATAATTTTTCACTGCACTTAATATCAGAATCTTACAGAAAGCATGTGGAGCGTTTTTTTGCTATAAGGGGCTTTTTACATGCTTTTTTTTTTTTTTTTTTGTAATTGAGATTCATATAATTCATTAATTTTGTATTTTTATAACTATTTATTTTTAATATATTGTGCTGAAATAATTCTAATCACAATTTCACTTATTTACATTGATATTATACACATTCATACACCATAGGTGCCAGGATGGCCCAATGTCATTGGTCACTATGATACAATATGTAGATAATTTCATGTTTTTATATATTTTGGAGACATATTATTTTGCTTTTCAGCTATTTATTGTTTCTTTTTATCCTCTTTCATCTCACTTATTTTCACATGTGTACGCAAACACATTTTTAATTTTATAGGAGTAATTTTTAATTTATGTTCTCGTTCTCAGGGATGGACATGTTGTTTTGCCAGTAGTCTGGATGGTGGGTATTGACTCACGCTCAAGATCCAGATCGAGGCTAAGGATTTATGGTCTCGTGTTTCCATCTTTTCTTGTCAGTTTTTAAACTAAGGGCAACCTTACAAATAGTCCATAGATACGAACGCGGTTTTCCATCACTTAAGATGGCGGCCACATATTCATGTCCGGACCCCATAACGAGGTCAGATACTATATAATGTGGTGATTCAGCTCGCTACCCGTCCCTTATTGACAATGTCTATGATGACGAAACGCGTCTAAGGGGGTACGTGCTGACGTCACCACGCTCGTTAGGACGGGAGTTTGCTCGTAGCCGGCCGGCTTTCATTTTGATCGTTTTACTGCTTACCGAGTAAGTGTAATTTTAAATCTCTTAATAAACTGTTGTGGCGATATCACACTATCGGTCCCTATTTTGTTTTTTTGGATATAACCTCTGTATGGGCCCCACGGAGCTATCATAATTGCGAGGATCGTTGATTGATCCACCTGTTAGAATCAGATCTGTGAGAGTGACATCCACATCCCTCCAGCCATCTACTAGCCTATGATCAATACACTGCATAAAGCTTGGATTATTCTGGTAAGCAGACTCTGTGTAAGGTGGCGGTTTTCACACACTGGTGGATGTGTTCCATGAAGGCTGTCTATTAACAAGGTTTTTTTCACAATTATATCTGGTGAGGAGACCCCATATATGGTGATGGTTCACGATAAATAGAGGCCACACACTGGGTGCTGTTTTGTCTTTTCCATCCCATACTTTTTACATAACATAGAGACATTTCATGTAGCAGGATTACGCTATGTGTTTTTCTTTGTTTTGTTTTTTTATTCCAAAAATTTGCTTCCTTGGATACACGTACCAACGCATTCTGTGGAGCCATCCCCCCATTGCTGCTATTCACTTTCATTGGAGGAATTGACACTGGCGTGTCAAACAAAGGCCTAGGCTGGGCTATAGCCATTTGTCTATATTGGCTTATCATCTGGTAAGCATATACCTTGATAAGATCTGCCCAGACATCTATGACAAGCACAGTGCCTTTTGCTGTTTGCGTTGGTTTTGTCATTACTTTTGTTCTATAAGGACTTTATATCTTTGGACTTTATTAATTAACTTTTTACCCATAGCGCAATTTTTTCCATTCTGTGTTTGTCTCAACCCGTCTGCTCTAAAAGAGACTGTTTATTGTGCAAGAAGGAATAAACAAGTGTTGGACCTTTCAGTTGGTGTGGAAAGTTGCTTACTGGGGAAAGTTAAAGACTTGTTCTGGTTACTGCAGAAACGAGGTCAGCACTGGAGGCCTTTTTACACCAGTCGCAAGCAGGTCCGAGAAACTAACACCGCTCAACCTCCCTATTCAGGAGGGTACGGGCTTGTGGTGCAGTGTGCCTCATTCTTTTCCTGCGGAGGAGCCAAGCAGAAGAAAAGCAGGTAAAGTCTGGGGTTGGTGCGCTACACGTAGGGGAAAGGAAAAACGTACCGCTCAAAAGCTTGAGAATTCACCAAATAGCTGCTTCCGCCCGGTCACTCACACAGGTGCTGGCTCTGCACTGATGCATGGGAGAAAAAGAAACCCTGGACTGCCGCACTCTGTATAGACAGTTATTTATTCCAAAATTTCAGGTAAAAAATCCAAATTCAAAATAAATCCATAAATCCAAAACAACAAATGCAGATAGTGTGCATGCAGGGAAGGGTGGCTAACGCGTTTCACGTCACGAATTGACGCTTACTCATAGCTAAGGTGTGTGGGAATCAATAGAGGTATAAATGAAAAATAAAGTAACTTTACACCAATCAGTACTGAAAGAACACAGCTGACTGGGATAACCTTATGTTTGATTCCGACACTCCCAAGAAAGGGTGAGGGGGGAAGGGAATAGCACTCTTTTGAAGACCATTCACAAAAATACAAAATTACAAAATGTGTATAAATTATAAACTAAACACTTAATGCTTAAACATAGACACACCAAAGTGTGTCTATATATTATTTAAAGTGAATGAATATGACAGTGATAAGTATGAATGTCAATTAATTAAGTTCAAAAAATGAACGAAAAAATCTTTTTAAATGAAAAAATAAATGAAAAGTGAAAATGTGAAAATGTTTTTTGGAGATGGTGAGCCATAGATGTAAATATATTCATGTATGTGAAATAATTATTATGTGATATTCATGTGAATTGAAATAATAATAATAGTAATTTACAAATACTCCAAAAAAACATAATGATGAATTAATTAATAAATAATAAAATTTAAATGCACAAAATGTGCACAATGCGTGCTACTGCCAAACAGACTGTGTGACAATTACATAGGGAAATGTGAAGAATGATAAAAATGAATAAATAAATGATAAGTGATCATGAAGGAGATATATGTGTGTGTATAAAGTGTAAAGAAATGTCCATATATGAATGTCTATAAATGTGCTATATAACATAATATAATCCACCTTGTAATGGGTCAATGGATATAATACAATATGCCATAGAACAAAATAAACATGGATAAATCAATAAAATTTAAATAAATATCATGTGTGAATATATGCATTTACCGGAGACACATGTCTCTCCTGTATGCACACATGAACCTTGGACTTTCAACTTTAAACATAAACATAAATAAGAAATGTGTAATAAATGAGTATAAGAATGTACAAAGATATGCACGATAATATACAATAAAATCATGCAAGGGGGTACATGAAAATGTGTGTAAGGAAATTCGGATGTTCAGATCCATATAGGAAAATGGTATTGAACCACACACAATCTAGCTATCACTATCTAGCAGGATGACCGAGCATCTTTGCATAGATGCACCCTCATCTCTGCGGTTTAAGATGTAAACCCAATATTCAAATAATGATAAAATCATGATATTAACCTTAATTGTCAAGGGAATCTGTTAAAATAGTGTGTATGCACATGTCAATCACCGCACTTATCCAAAATTAAAAATTAAATAATATATGAACATATAAAAGTGTGCATGGTGGCCGGGCATGTGCATAGACACTATGGTACCTAAGTACTGGAAGCCGATGCTCATAATCACGGAATTTCAAATATGTATTAAGAACGGAATTACTATTAGTTCGAGGACTGGTAGTTGATAATAGCTCGAAAATTGTCGTCGTGGTGTATGGGCATTTATAAAGAAACAAAAATGTAAAAAAATGTAAAAAAATATCAAAATATAATATCAAAAATTGAAAAAAATCAAAAGGATATTTTTATCCTATATAGATATATTACATTAGAGTTATGTCCATACAAACACGGCGACAAATGATTGGAGTAATTGGCCATCATTGGTTTGAAAAAATGAAAATAAAAATAAAAAATGTTTACAAATATGTGTTTACAAATATGTGTACACAAAGAGAAGGTAGATGTAAACAGAGGTAGAACAGATACAATGATGCTTGGCCTCACAATGATTGATCTCCAAAAATCCTCCATGGTGGAGTCCTCTGTGTACAGAGGACTCCACCATGGAGGATTTTTGGAGATCAATCATTGTGAGGCCAAGCATCATTGTATCTGTTCTACCTCTGTTTACATCTACCTTCTCTTTGTGTACACATATTTGTAAACACATATTTGTAAACATTTTTTATTTTTATTTTCATTTTTTCAAACCAATGATGGCCAATTACTCCAATCATTTGTCGCCGTGTTTGTATGGACATAACTCTAATGTAATATATCTATATAGGGTAAAAATATCCTTTTGATTTTTTTCAATTTTTGATATTATATTTTGATATTTTTTTACATTTTTTTACATTTTTGTTTCTTTATAAATGCCCATACACCACGACGACAATTTTCGAGCTATTATCAACTACCAGTCCTCGAACTAATAGTAATTCCGTTCTTAATACATATTTGAAATTCCGTGATTATGAGCATCGGCTTCCAGTACATAGGTACCATAGTGTCTATGCACATGCCCGGCCACCATGCACACTTTTATATGTTCATATATTATTTAATTTTGGATAAGTGCGGTGATTGACATGTGCATACACACTATTTTAACAGATTCCCTTGACAATTAAGGTTAATATCATGATTTTATCATTATTTGAATATTGGGTTTACATCTTAAACCGCAGAGATGAGGGTGCATCTATGCAAAGATGCTCGGTCATCCTGCTAGATAGTGATAGCTAGATTGTGTGTGGTTCAATACCATTTTCCTATATGGATCTGAACATCCGAATTTCCTTACACACATTTTCATGTACCCCCTTGCATGATTTTATTGTATATTATCGTGCATATCTTTGTACATTCTTATACTCATTTATTACACATTTCTTATTTATGTTTATGTTTAAAGTTGAAAGTCCAAGGTTCATGTGTGCATACAGGAGAGACATGTGTCTCCGGTAAATGCATATATTCACACATGATATTTATTTAAATTTTATTGATTTATCCATGTTTATTTTGTTCCATGGCATATTGTATTATATCCATTGACCCATTACAAGGTGGATTATATTATGTTATATAGCACATTTATAGACATTCATATATGGACATTTTTTTACACTTTATACACACACATATATCTCCTTCATGATCACTTATCATTTATTTATTCATTTTTATCATTCTTCACATTTCCCTATGTAATTGTCACACAGTCTGTTTGGCAGTAGCACGCATTGTGCACATTTTGTGCATTTAAATTTTATTATTTATTATTTATTAATTAATTCATCATTATGGTTTTTTGGAGTATTTGTAAATTACTATTATTATTATTTCAATTCACATGAATATCACATAATAATTATTTCACATACATGAATATATTTACATCTATGGCTCACCATCTCCAAAAAACATTTTCACATTTTCACTTTTCATTTATTTTTTCATTTAAAAAGATTTTTTTGTTCATTTTTTGAACTTAATTAATTGACATTCATACTTATCACTGTCATATTCATTCACTTTAAATAATATATAGACACACTTTGGTGTGTCTATGTTTAAGCATTAAGTGTTTAGTTTATAATTTATACACATTTTGTAATTTTGTATTTTTGTGAATGGTCTTCAAAAGAGTGCTATTCCCTTCCCCCCTCACCCTTTCTTGGGAGTGTCGGAATCAAACATAAGGTTATCCCAGTCAGCTGTGTTCTTTCAGTACTGATTGGTGTAAAGTTACTTTATTTTTCATTTATACCTCTATTGATTCCCACACACCTTAGCTATGAGTAAGCGTCAATTCGTGACGTGAAACGCGTTAGCCACCCTTCCCTGCATGCACACTATCTGCATTTGTTGTTTTGGATTTATGGATTTATTTTGAATTTGGATTTTTTACCTGAAATTTTGGAATAAATAACTGTCTATACAGAGTGCGGCAGTCCAGGGTTTCTTCTGCTACACGTAGGGGCTCGAGTCCGGGATGTGTTTGCAGGCATTGAGTGAAAACCCCCCCAGAAGCTGAACTTTTATTCCCCAGTGAAGTTCCGTGGAGGTCGGCCATGTTTGAAACTGCGCCACGGGGAGAACCCTGACTCCGTAGCTCGTGGGCATGTCTATTCAGAAAAGCCTGCGAGCGATGTAGGAGATGGGAGGAGTCTGACCATGTATGGGGTCAGAGCGCGATGGAGCAGCAAGTGGTCAGCATGTCCTCTCATGCCTCATGGGTTCCAGCTTCAAATACCATGAAAATTACATCATTCGCTGCTTCGGTTACGGATACAGGGATTCGGCTCAAGCCCCGGGGAAGATTTGCCCTATATGTGTGTAAAGACGTGGAGGCCCTCGGTGTGATTTGTCCCGGCTGCTCGGGACTGGTGGTTCATCTGAAGCCATTCGGGCAATGTGAGAGCTGCAAGAAATTTCTTTTTGAGGTCGAGCAACCTACAGAGAGGCCTCGGGCCTTCCACCTCAACTGCCTTAGAAAAGTATATTACTATATATCTGAGAAAAAACTCTGGTAGAAGGATAAGCAGTCTGGTACAAGAACGAAAAAACGCATAAGGAGTCACATGGGTAAAGGAGGCGATAAGGTTGATAATTAAAAATGCATAAAGTGATGGTAATGCAAGAATTTTCAGATGATGTTGTTGGTTTCTATTTCTTTGTTGAGGCCATGAGGCGACATGGTGTTCAAAGAATAAATCCAATAGGTTTCTTGTCTGCAGAGGCGTTGGAATCTCTCTACGGCAGTAGGTGATTCGATAATCCAAACTTGAAGGGCACTAATATCTTTGTGATGGTGAGCTGCAAAGTGACGGGCCACACTGTATTTTGGGTTGTTTCCTTGAACTGCACGACGGTGTTCTCCAAATCTGGCCCGTAGGGCTCTGATGGTTCTGCCTACGTATAAAAGGCTGCATGGACAGGAGATGCAATACACTACATAAGTGGTGGAGCAATTATAAAAAGAGCTGAGGTTGAAAGTCTTGCTATTGGCCCTAAAGGTTTTTTGGCCATGGGTGACATGAGAGCAGGTTAGGCATAGGGCCTTTTTGCATTGGAGCATATAAATTTTTATGATGATTGGATGTTTTGGTTTTGCTAGGAGCGATCTTACTTTTGATGTTGGGGGCCCTTTGGTAGGCAAACTTGGGAGTAACTGATAAAGATTTCGATAGGTGGGGATCTTGGGTGAGGATGGTTCAATGTTTCTTGAAGATGTTTTCCATTTTATTGTGTTTTGCGTGGTACTGGGTGATGAAACGAGTGGTGGGTTCAGAGTTGGATTTATTAGGGATGGGAAAGGAATCTTGCTGATAGGTGGCGCGAGCCTCTTCGATCAAGTGGGGGGGATAACCTTTTTCGATAAATTTGTTTTTAAGTAAGATACTTTGAGATGTATAATCCTCTAGTCTAGTGCAATTGCGTCTGAGTCGATTAAATTGGCTTTTGGGGACATTGTTGATCCACATGGGATGGTGGCAACTAGAGTAATGTAGATAAGAGTTTCCGGCTGTGGGTTTGGTGAAATTTTTTGCAGAAATAGAATTGTCTGTATGAAAGAGCTCGAGGTCTAAAAAGCATAAGGATGCGGGGTCCATGGTCAAGGTAAAAGTTAGTCCAAAGTTGTTGCAATTGCAGTAGGTTAAAAATTCACTGACCGAAGTGGTTGGCCCATCCCAAATGATGATGATGGCGTCTATATAGCGACCGTAGAAAATAAGGTTGGCTGCAAAGGGGTTGTTAGCTTCAATATATCTGGACTCCCATAATCCCATAGTGAGATTGGCGTAACTAGGCGCAAAGTTAGCGCCTTGTTTTTGGAGATAGAATTCTCCAGCTGAAAATAAGTAATTGTGCTCAAGGCAAAACCGGGTGGCCAGGAGGATGAAGTCTATTTGTGTTGTATTAAGAGTGGAATCATCTTTCAAGAAATGGGCGACTGCTTCAAGCCCTACGGAATGTGGTATAGATGTATAGAGTGAGCATACATCAAGGGATACCCATATATACGATGGTTCCCAAGTATAGGGTTTTTAGTAGGTCAATTAGATGGGTACCGTCGCGAATGTAAGACAGAAGTGCTTGGGCTAATGGTTGTAAGAAGTGGTCAATATACAGAGAAAAGCTGGTAGTGATGCTGTCCATGGAGGCAACGATAGGGCGGCCTGGCGGGTTGGAAATGTCTTTATGGATTTTTGGTAAATGGTATAGGTAAGGTACTTGAAAGAAGGGTTTCAGAAAAAAGGCGGCATCTAGCTTGTTAAGGATACCATCTGTGCAGGCTTGTTTGATGATGGTGGTTTTGACATCGCTTCTGCCCTGCAATAATATGTAAACGGGTGGGGGTCATCTTTCCCTCACTCATCTCCATATCACAGACCGAAGGTTCCGATTGCTTCCGCCGCTACCGACGGCTCCGGTAAGCGTCGGAGGGCACCGGAGAGCGGTAGGGGGCCCTCTCCTGCCACTGATAAAAGTGATCTTGCGGCGAATCCCCTGCAGAAACCACTTTCATCTTGAAGCGGACCACCCACACTTGAAGAGGATACCGGGCTTAAAGTAGCTAGCTGCTACCATAACCCCGGTATTCCTCTTCAAAGTAGCGACGTAAAATGACGGTGGTCGGTCTGGAAGTGGTTAAAGTGGATGTAAACCATCACATATACCCAGTAAAGTGAAAAGCCTCAGATGATACACAAATCTCCCTACATGAGTTTTACATGTATATCTGCTGTCTTCACCTTTATATATTCTTTAGAAAGTTCAGATCGTGTAAGGAGATTTTCTCTTTCTGTTCAGCACTGGAAGTGAAGTCTGGGCATACAGGCAAGGCAGCTAATTGGAGGAAAGGCACACACCCCCCTTCACATAGGCAGAGACTGGCAGAGACTTTCAGAGCTGTCCTGTGACATGGCAAGCTCTCTGCTAATCTATTCATAGCAACCTCCCCCGACTCAAAATTCAGCCTGGTTTTATCTCAGTTGACAGAGAACTTGTCAGGAGTTATCGGTACAGTACTTAGTGCTTTGAAGAGAGATAAGAAAAGCTGCAGATATATGTGCCCAGCTCAAATTTCATAAATCGGGTTTACATCCACTTTAACCACTTCCCGCCAGGCCTATAGCAGAATGACGGCCGGGCAGTGGTTCTGTTATCCTGACTGGGCATCATATAATGTCCAGCAGGATAACATGCCGAGGCGCGCAGCATGGCGATCGCCAGTGCAGCGTGTTAGTCTGACACGCCGCATCTCCGATCGTGGTAAGGAGCGTCTGACAGAGGCTTCTTACCACGTGATCAGCTGTGACCAATCACAGCTGATCATCGTGTGAACCAGGAAGTGACGGGAAATGCCTTTCCTCGGTTCGCGCTGACAGGGAGAGACAATCGGCGGCTCTCCTTGGCAGAGGGGCGGGTCTGTGATGATAATCAGCACATTGATTATCAGCACAGCCCCGATCAGATGTGGCCATCAGCTGCCAATCAGTGCCCAACAGCTTCCATTCAGTGACCCCTCAAAAAAATCTCAGTGCTCACCACAGTGCCAATCGGTGCCCACCACAGTGCAAATCAGTGCCCAGCAGTAACACCTGTCAGTACCTCATTATCGGTGCTGCCCATCAGTGCTATCTATTAGTGTCCATCAGTGCCATCTGTCAGTGCCAATCAGTGCCGCCAATCAGTGCCACATGCCAGTGCCCATCAGTGCCACTTACAGTGCCCATCAGTGCTGCATATCAGTGCCCATCAATTCTACAAATCAGTGCCTCCTCATTAGTGCCACCTTATCAGTGCAAACTCATCAGTGCCCATCAGCAAAGGAGAAAACTATTTTTTTGACAGAAACTTAAAAAAAAAAAAAACACTCATTCCCTGGCAACAATGCCAATTACAGTTACAGTCCCAGTCTCAGCTGCTAAAGGGTCAGAGTATTTGTCAATCAAAAAAAATCCACTATAAGGAAGATTATCACATGACACCTATGTGTATATAACAGATTGTAGATATTAGAATATTTTATTTTAGTATATTAACTACTTGCTTACTGGGCACTTAAACCCCCTTCCTGCCCAGGCCAATTTTTAGCTTTCAGCGCTGTCACGCTTTGAATGACAATTGCGCGGTCGTGCGACGTGGCTCCCAAACACAATTGGCGTCCTTTTTTCCCCACAAATAGAGCTTTCTTTTGGTGGTATTTGATCATCTCTGCGTTTTTTTTTTTTTTTTTTGCGCTATAAACAAAAAAAAAGCGACGATTTTGAAAAAAACACAATATTTTTTACTTTTTGCTATAATAAATATCCGAATTTTTAAAAAAAAAAAAATTTTTTTTCCTCAGTTTAGTCCGATACGTATTCTTCTACATATTTTTGGTAAAAAAAAAAAAATCGCAATAAGCGTTTATTGATTGGTTTGCGCAAAAGTTATAGCGTCCACAAAATAGGGGATAGTTTTATAGCATTTTTATTAATAGTTTTTTTTTTACTAGTAATGGCGGCGATCAGCGATTTTTATTGCGACTGCGACATTATGGCGGACACATCGGACACTTTTGACACCATTTTGGGACTATTGTCATTTTTACAGCGACCAGTGCTAATAAAAGTGACTGGTTACTGTAAAAATGACACTGGCAGTGAAGGGGTTAACACTAGGGGGTGAGGAAGGGGTTAAATGTTTGCCCTGGGAGTGATTACTACTGTGTGGGGAGAGGGGACTGACTGGGGGAGGTGACCGATCTGTGTCCCTATGTACAAGGGACACAGCATCGGTCTCCTCTCCCTGACAGGACATGGATCTGTGTGTTTACACACACAGATCCACATCCTTGTCTGTGTACCGGCCGATCGCGGGTACTTGGCGGACATCGCGGCCGCCAGGCACACGCATCGGCATCTCAGTGATGCGCCCCCCAGTGGCCGGAATAGCCGAGGCCGTATAATGACGGCCTCCCAGATTTCTAGAGCCACCATGAGGCCGTCATTTGTACACGGCCCGGCTCTCAGGTGGTTAAAAACAAAAATTGTAAAACAACAATTACATAAATATTCTTATTGCAACATCCATATATTTTGATGTGTCTTGCACTGTTCACCCGCTTCTTCAGGACGGGGAGGTGAGATTTTATACATCAATTGGTTTATTAGGGGAGTGGGGATACCAGGGAGCATAACGTGTGCAAAAATGCTCTACAGGGTTCGGTGAGGAAGCATATGTATATAAATAAAGCATATATATATAAATATATAAAGTATACACTTTGATGTCCAAATCTGTAAACAATCGAATAACCATAAGTTCCCTTCTGATCATTTTGAACTCCATTTAGAACAAATTTGAATAAACTGAGTTGATCAGCCAGGTCAAAATATTATCGATTGTTTTGCATCGACCTGCAAAAAAATACTTTGGTCACAAATACGATCGTATTTCAATCAATCAGATTATAAGATTGCATAATGCAGAGATAGGATCAATAATGTACAATCAAAAGTTATGATCATATCTTGACCATCAATCGAAATCCACATTCCTGTGTGTGGCATATCGATCAATTGGGTTAACTATAGATTGATTATTCCTACTGGAAGAGATTGATCGGAAAATAACCTGATTGTTTATCGAAACAGATATAACCACCATTATACTGATATAACTCTCAATTGACTGTAGCGGACGGAATGAAAGCAGCCTATTAACAAGGGTCTCAGAGAGCAGAAACTAGATATTTATTTAAAAATAAATAAAATGAAATTTTTATATTATTAAATAAAAAAACAGGTATTTATTTAGGAAGCCTTGCATAGTTACATTCTGGGTCTGTTCACATTTTGAGAATTGCCCTTAGGGAATTATTTACACAATTTTAGTGTTTGGGTTTATAGCCATTAAAAAAAAAAAAAAAAATGTCCCCACTTCCAGACCGGCAGTTGGCAAATGACAGTTGGAGTTTGAATTTGTTTTCTGGCTAACTGACATCGCTAACACAGATATTTTTATCCATGTCTAAACAGACTTGAATATTACACTCACACAGCTGAAAATAAAGACCCCTATCCTTGTGTTAAATCTTTATTCATTAAACTAATTATAGAAGAAATAAGAAAAACAAAGGGTTTGCTGATTGCATTTAATCTGATAAAATAAAATACAATTTAGCATCTCTGATTGGTTTCTATAGGCTTATCCATATCTTTCAATGCTTATAAATGAATTCCAATACAATATGTAGCAATTTCCATCCAGTAATTTTCCCAGACCAAACAAATTCATCTGCTAGAGCAGTTTACAGGGGTGTATTTTTCCTGTGTTTTCCATTGCAAAGCCTGGGTGAGGTGTCCATGGCAACCACAGAACACTGTGACATCATATTAACAGCTCCAGCTGAGGAGGTAAACAGCCTGCAGCCTCACTGCTCCTGACAGAAGTCTCTGACCTCAGTACAGTGCAGACCGTTAGATGCATTCTACTATGTTCACAAAGCTTCTTAGTATTTTGATGTTTTTCATCTGTTGGCAGATCACAACAGTGAATGCTTATGTTCTTGCAGAAAAGGAACAAACAAATGAAAAGCATTTATGCCTGTCTATTCCGATTTATGAAAGTGTGGCTTATGCCACCGATATGACCATAGAACTGCCTTGTAGGTGCAGACCAGACACAAACACACCTGTTTACTGGTTCTATAAAAAATCAGTGAACAGTGTAGGAACTCAGATGCTGACACCAGATGGAACAAAGAAGTCTCTTCATGTGGAGTCGAAGATCGTCACCAAAGTGTACAACGTCATCATACACAAGGCTCGCGTAAAAGACTCGGGAATTTACATATGTGGAAACGGCGATGGTGCCTACTTCTGGGGGTACGACCTTGATGTGCAGGATACCTCAAATGCTTATGTGGCATTTAAAGAGCACCACCAAGACCCCCAGCCAGACCTCAAAACGGAGCACCTGACAGCCTTCACCGCTTTCTGGAACTGGGAAAAGTGTGACCGCTGTGATGTCACCGGGGAACAAAGAAAGATAGGCTTTTGCTATGTCAGTAGTGCCTATCTTGAACCAAGGCACATGTTCTCACAGAGCAGCGTTGTTCCCTGCGGCTCACATGGGATTCCTGACAACCTGCGAAAGGAAATTTCCGATCGAAGACCAGAAATATTCATCAGGAGTTGTAATACCCCCTGTCACATAAGGGTTCCAGGGTTAAAAGGTACCGCCAAATACTGGATACACAAAATAAGCAAGATTAAGAATTATATCCCATTCCTCTCCAAGGCTCCGACTGAAAAACATACACACACCTTGGGGAGCAGCCTTACTCTTGCCTGCCCAGGTGCCAAACCAGGAGATGCTGTTGCCTGGGATAAAAAGGACAAAAAATTCTACAAATCAGACTATCTGATTGGCCAAAAGAAGGCGACACGTATCTTCATAGATCACGGCAATAATCTCAACTTTCAATATGTCCGGTACAGCGATGAAGCAACATATTACTGTTGGCTGCAAGGGAAGCTTAAAGCTGGCATCAAACTGACCCTTCAAGCAGACCCAACAGAAAAGCGAAAGTTCTCTGATGCTGACTCCATCCTCGCATTGAGAATTATTGGGGTCAGTTTTGCCATCTTTTGCCTTATTTTTGTGATGGTCCATTGCATAAAATGCAGCGCCTATAATTTTAGGTGGTCGCCATCACCATGCATAGCAGACATGGTCTGAGGAGTTGTTCGTGGATCACTAGAAGTCACATCTGTACCATGTAATTAGCTCTGACCAATCAGAGCTAATCACTACAAAACAAACTGAATGAGAGAGTAGGAAGGAGAGAGAGAGAGAGAGGGGGAGAGAAAGGGTGGGGGAGAGAGAGGGAAAAGAGAGAGGGGGGGAGAAAGAGATAGGGGAGACGGAGGAGAGAGTGAGAGGGGAGATAGAGAGGGGAAAGATAGAGGGGGAGGAGAGATAGAGGAGGGGGAGGGAGAGAGAGAGAGGGGAGGGGGTAGAGAGAGATAGGGGAGAGAGGGAGGAGAGAGTGAAAGGGGGAGAGAGAGAGGGGAAAATAGAGGGGTGAGAGAGGAGGGGGGATATGAGAGATAGAGGGGGTAGAGAAAGAGATACAGGAGAGATAAAAGGGGGGAGAGAGAGATGGGGAGAGAGAGGGGGAGTGAGAGAGAGGGGGGAGTGAGAGAGAGGGGGAGTGAGAGGAGAGAGGTGGGAGTGAGAGATAGAGAGAGGGGGAGAGAGTAAGGAGGGAAGGAGAGAGAGAAAGAGGTGGGAGTGAGAGGAGAGAGGGGGGAGTGAGAGAGAGATAGAGAGAGGGGGAGAGAGTGAGGTGGAAAGGAGAGAGAAGGGGGGGAAGAGAGAGGGGGAAGTGAGAGGAGAGGGGGGAGTGAGAGGAGAGGGGGGAGTGAGAGAGTGAGGTGGGAGTGAGAGATAGAGAGAGGGGGAGAGAGTGAGGAGGGAAGGAGAGAGAGAGGGGGGAGTGAGAGGAAGGGGGAGAGAGTGAGGTGGGAAGGAGAGAGAGAGAGAGAGGGGAGAGAAAGAGACTGAGGCCTCGTACACACGGCCGAGATTCTCGTCGAAAAAAACATGTAGTTTTTTTCGACGAGATTCTTGGACAAGAAAATTGTCCCGGCCGAGTGTACACACGCTCGATTCAAAGAACCCGCGGTTCTTTGAATGGAGCGTACGCGGTGACGTCATCGACAACGACGAGCATGCGCTCGTCACATTCGATGCCGTCGCCGCCATCTTGGTATACCCTATCTATTAGACATGTGCATTCGTTTTCGTCCGAATGCATTTTCGTTCGAATTTCAGCTATTGTCGTTATCGTTTTAACAAACGAAAACGAAAGCACAGAATCAAGATCCGACATAAACAAATGCTTTATTTTCGTTTTCGTTGCTACAACAGTTCGATATAGATAGGAGATTCGACGTGACGCTGACAATAACAATCTGTGTCTATCGAACCTGTGGTCGAATGTGCCTAACCTTAACTCTATTAGTCCAAGATTATTCTACATAGGAGAGAAAAGATTCGACATTATAGAGAGAAAAGATTTGACATTATAGAGAGAAAAGATTCGACATAGGAGAGAAAGATTCGACATAGGAGAGAAAAGATTCGACATAAGAGAGAAAAGATTCGACATAGGAGAGAAAAGATTCGACATAGGAGAGAAAAGATTTGACATTATAGAGAGAAAATATTCGACATAGGAGAGAAAAGATTCGACATAGGAGAGAAAAAATTTGTTATTATAGAGAGAAAAGATTCGACATAGAGAGAAAAGATCACTGCTGGAATTGGGTGGGGGAAGTAAAATAAAAATAAAGTTGATGATGAATGTTATTGGCTGATTGTAACCAAAGAGGAGGAGCAGTAAAATAGCTAGAATGATGAAGATTCGACAAAGCATCGAAAGTTAGAAGATTCGACGGTGCAGCAAAACTGTACGACGCTGCAATCGTACATTTCCGGTCAAATGCATCCGCCCATAGGCTATAGAAGAATTCTAATGTTGGTTGACTAGTAATAGTAATGAATAAATATAATTATTACTAGTCATACAACATTAGAATTCTTGTGGGCGGAACATTCGACTGGAAATGTATGATTGCGGCGTTGTACAGTTTCACTGCTCCGTTGAATCTTCTTTGAACATTCCACAGACACCATAAGCCTTCAATGACAGATTCGACCTTAATTAATTCAGATTTTCGGACGAATGCAATTTCTAACGAAAAACAAAATAAATAAAAACGAATTTCGGGAGTAACTAAATAAATTTATTTTTCGGACGAAAACGAAATTCCGAAACGAAATATTTCAGTGTGCACATGTTTACTATCTATGCCTAGGAAGCTACCGCGCATTCGTCGAAGTCATTTCGAGCATGCACGGGCTTCCCGGCGAAAAGGTAAGTGTACACACACACAATTTTCTCGTCGAGAAACAGGCTGACGAGAATCTCGACGAGAAAATAGAGAGCAGGATCTCTATTTTCTCGTCGGGATTCTTGTCGCTTTTCTTGACGAGAAACCATACACACGAACGAATTTCTCGGCAAAAAATCTCTGCCAGCAAGTTTCTTGCTGGTTTTTGCCGAGAAACTAGTTTGTGTGTACGAGGCCTGAGACTCTCTCAATGTCACTACAAATCAAGGCGTGGCAGACCAATTCCACAGCCCACAGCACAAGGAGATATCCAGCAAAGCTATCACTAAAAATGCACACAAAATAAAAAACTAGCAGGTGCGCTGATCAACATTTTGGTGTAGCCCTCCAGCTGGCTATTGGTGATAATTAGACAAGTTAAATGGTGTTGCTGCTCTCTATGGATCCTCTGGGTGGCAGGAACACATCTAGACAAAACACAAAAGCGAGTACAAAGCTGCCCTACTGTAACTCAGCTTTAATATGGTAAAGGTAAAAACACTACAATGATCAAACTCACATTGTGTGAAGATAGATAAAGCATAAGGATTCCACTGTGGCCGCACTTCTATAACCACCACAAGACCACCTAACCGCTGGATCCTGGCAGCACATCCGAGTCTATCCACCACCATGCTCATCATGCAAATCCTAATGCGCATGCTACCGGTCAAGCCGGCGCTGCTCTTCGAGGACATACAAACCCACACGAGCAAGATACAGGGGGGAAGAGAGCGAGGACGTTACACAGTTGCCATGCCAATGCATTTTGGAATGACCTTCCTCAGGTCATTTAAAGGTATCACTAAAGCCTGTCCAATGAGGACCCGATACAGTGGCTGGAGCTGCTGTGATTGTCCCCGTTGCTGGAATGATCGGGTTCAGGTAAGAAACGGGGGGGGGGGGGGCGGCTGCAGCACAGAAGGTTTTTCACCTTAATACATAGAATGCATTAGGGGAAAAACCGTGAGGGTTTACAACCCCTTTAAAGGTTAGCGTCCGGCTGACAGAGTCAATTGAAAAACAAACAATAAGGATGCTATGCCTTTTTATATAAAACATACTCTGCTGCTGTAAGTTATTGGTTAATCAGATAGGCACAAACAATCGGAGATATGGTCTAACTACAGCTTAGAGAATAATTCCAGGTATGGATATTTCATACATAGTTAAATTGGTGCAGTTTGGACCAGTCTACTATAGATCATACCTGGCCGATCCCGCTGGAAATCACTGAAGTATCGTTACTCCAGTGATCTCTACTTGCTTTGGGGTCTCATGTTGAGCGGCTGTCCTGCTAAATTGTTAACAGAGGAGGTCAGATGCTCATCACAGGCACCATTCGGAAATGCTTTACATTTTGTGATTGAATGCAAATTGTTTGCCAATTGAACAAAATAGAGAGCCTGACATCACCACCATACCTCTTTCAATCAGAGATCGCTTCGCATTTATTCAGAAAATGCAAATCATTGTCTGAGTGCTCAGTGCACGACCCCCACAAGCAAGTTGAGACCTCTGGAAAAATGGTGTCAACTTCAGTGTTTTCCAGCTTCCAGGGGCATCGGACAGGTATGGTTTATACATAGTTATATTGATCCAAGCTGGATCAATGTAACTATGTATAGAATATCCATACCTGGAATTCCTTAAAAGAAAAAGGAAAAAAGCACTGCCCATTTATTAAGCACAGCTCTGTAGAAGCATGGGGGGTTAGCAATGCAAGAGCCTATATATTGCACCTGGAATGCACTGATCCCAGTTGCAATGCATTTTTTATGTTACTAGCGATGTTAAAATGCTCCCCGCTCCACTCCGAAAGGTGCCAAATGTGAGAGGGGTGGAGGGTTCTGAAAAACGGAAGTTCAATTTTTGGGTGGAACTCCGCTGTCATGGATATGCACTAATGTCTGTCTGCCATCTTACCTTCCTCCTCATGTGTTCATCTTAGAGGCCGGACCCCTTCACCTGGCTTCCCTTATAATCTCCTCCCAGCCTGACTCCACCCCAGGGCCTATCACAGAACACTATATTAACCTGTGCACTGCAACCCTGCTTTGCTGATCAATGTGTTTGTTAAGCATTGTGTGTTTGGGTTCCTGCCTGCCGTGTGCTACGTCTGTCTCTCTGTTACGATATTAGCTTGTTCCTGACTATCCCTGTCTGCTTGTGACCCTTGACCTTCGGTTTGTCTTTCGTTTATCCCTGTCTGCTTGTTGCCCTGACCTTGGCTTTTCCCCTCACTATTCTTGTATCCTGTGCTGCTGCTTCCCCTCTCTCCTCCTTACCCTTTGGGGCGTGAGCTAGGGGACTCTAGGGGCCGTGACCCGGACCCAGCCTGCAGCGTAACATCCTCACCACTAGAGGCTCTGGAGAAGACCTGCTGGGTCTTAGACTCCACGCCCTGGGGAATCTCGGCTCTAGCTTCCTGTAGGATCCCGGTTGTGCTCCTCTGGTCCCGCTTTCCACAACCACCTAGTTTCCTATCCGCAGCAGTCAGCCATAGGGTTCACTACCTTGTGGTGCACTCCTGACCCCCTACGGTGTGCATCTGTCATCTGGCGACAGGTGACCTGACAGTTTGATCAGCCATGGACCCGGCTGACATGCCGCTCCCCGCGGATGATCCATTACAGGGCATAGTCCGTAGACTTGAGACCCAGGAATCTGATCAGACTCAGGTGATTCGATTCCTCCAAGTTCTGGCTTCTCACTTCGAGCAGCTTCAGGTCTCCTTGGGAACCCCAAATCCGCAACCTCAAGTACAACCAGTAGGTGTGCCTTTTGCAACAGTCGCAGCCACACACTCACTAGAACTGCCAGCTCCATTCCGTTTCTCTGGGGACTCCAAGGCCTGCAGGGGGTTTCTCAGCCAATGTACAATTCATTTTGAGCTTCAGCCTCAAAACTTCCTGTCTGATCGGGCTAAGGTAGCCTATATCATCTCCCTCCTCTCCTGTGAAGCTTTAGCCTGGGCTGCCCCCCTGTGGGAAAAGAATGATCCGGTGGTCCCCAGCCTGTCCGACTTCTTGGAGCTCTTTCGTAACATCTTCGAGGAGCCGGCTCGGGCTTCTTCAGCAGCTAGTGCTCTCTTACGTCTTTGCCAAGAATCTAGTTCTGTGGGACAATATGCTCTTCAGTTCCGTATCCACACAGCTGAATTGAGCTGGAACAATGAGGCCCTGGTCGCTACCTTTTTACATGGCCTCTCTGACCGAGTGAAAGACGAATTAGCGGGAAGAGCCATCCCCGTCGGTCTGGACGATGTAATTTCTTTGTGCAATCAGATCGACATTCGTTTTCAGGAGAGGTCCCTAGAGAAAAGACGCCAGCACTCCCTGGACCCTAGCCAGTCTGAGCTCCCCTCCCTTCGTCCCATGGAGCATCTTCTGCCTGCTGAGGAGCCTATGCAGCTGGGCTGAACCAGACTAACCCCCGAAGAACATGCTAGGCGCAGAACTCGGGGCTTGTGCCTCTATTGTGGGGGCAAGGGTCATTTTCGTGACTCCTGCTCGCTTCTGTTCGGGAAACGCTCGGTCCTCATACATTTGGAAGGTGGAGTATTGGACCCAGAAACATCACCTTCTCGTCTTCTCCTGCCGGTGTGCCTTCATGTAGGTACTTCTCCTCAATCAACCCTTGCATATCTGGATTCCGGGGCTGCCGGCAATTTTATGGATTGGGGAACTGCTTCTTCCATGAAGCTTACCCTTTCACCTCTCGCTACCCCATTGGTAGTCTCAGCAATTGATGGCACTGTTCTCTCAGGGGGCCCTATTCGCTTCCAGACGCTACCCATTAGGATGTCGGTAGGGATTCTCCACCAGGAGTGGATATCCTTTCTCATTCTACCCAAGGCCTCTACCCCCATTGCATTGGGCCTCCCTTAGCTACAGCTCTGGGAAGGTCCTGGCTTGGGGTCCCTCATGTTTCTCGTCATGTCTTCTCAAGGTGGCCCCCAGGGAGAGATTTCCGGTTGCTACCACTTCTGTTTCTTCTTGCAGCATACAGCGATTACCGGGACGTGTTCTGTAAGAAATCAGCTGAGGTGCTTCCTCCCCACAGGTCTTTTGACTGTGCTATTGACCTTGTCCCCGGAGCAACTCTGCCCAAGGGTCGAACCTACCCTCTGTCCATCCCAGAGACCCAGGCCATGTCTGAGTATGTCGCAAAGAATCTGGAGAGAGGTTTTATCCGGAAATCCACATCGCCTGCAGGGGCAGGGTTCTTTTTCATTTCCAAAAAGGATGGTACCCTAAGACCCTGTATCGACTATCGAGGTTTAAACGTGGTTACTATTAAAAATCGATACCCCTTACCCTTAATATCTGAGTTATTCGATAGGTTGAAGGGTGCCTCCATTTTCACCAAGTTGGATCTCAGAGGCGCGTACAATCTCATTCGAATACGGGAGGGTGACGAATGGAAGACTGCATTCAACACTAGAGACGGGCATTACGAATACCTGGTGATGCCTTTTGGTTTGTGTAATGCCCCAGCCGTGTTTCAAAACTTCGTCAATGAAATCTTCAGAGATCTGCTGTACCAATTTGTTGTCATCTATCTGGATGACATCCTGATCTTTTCTGAAAATCTGCTCGTCCACAGAAACCATGTCCACACTGTACTTCAGCGTCTTAGAGAGAACAATCTCTATGCCAAGCTGGAGAAATGTTCCTTTGAATGTTCTGAAGTCCTGTTTCTGGGGTGCTTTGTCTCATGTTCGGGTCTTCGTATGGATCCTGGGAAGGTCTTGGCTATTACCAACTGGCCTCTTCCTGCTAGCCTCAAGGCCACACAGCGCTTTCTTGGCTTCACAAATTATTATAGGTAGTTCATAAGGAATTACTCTTCCATTGCCGCGCCTATTATCGCTTTTACCAAGAAGGGTGCGAATGCCAAAGACTGGCCTCCCGAAGCTGTCTCTGCATTTCACGACCTGAAACAGGACTTTGTTTCTGGACCTCTCTTGAGGAGACCAAATCCTGGGGATGCATTTTTTATTGAAGTGGACGCTTCCTCAAAGGGGGTGGGAGCTGTGCTTCTTCAATTCTTTGAGAAGAAACGTCAACCATGTGCGTTCTTCTCCAAAAAAAATTCTCAGGCAGAGAGGAATTATGCCATCGGTGATCGGGAACTTCTCGCAACTAAATTGGCGTTAGAGGAGTGGCGTCATCTCTTGGAGGGTTCCCCTCACTCCATAACGATCTTTACGGATCACAAGAATTTACAGTATCTACAGAATGCTAAACGTCTGAATCCCAGACAGGCCAGGTGGAGTCTCTTCTTTGCCCGTTTTAATTTCACGATTACCTACAAACCTGGTTCCTGCAATGGTCGGGCAGATGCGCTCTCTAGGTCATTTGCCACTTTGGACGAGGAGTCCGCCCCTGAACCTGACATCCGCTTTTCACCAGGTGACCTGACATCCGCTTTAAGTGATTTGGTAACTGGCCACAGGCCATAATGAACTATAGGGTTTTACCACCCCCAAACCTCAAATCTAAATGAGCCTTACTGTCCTAAACCCCCTATTAGTCTGCTTTCACACCAACAAACTGTGGTTTACCCACACTGTGAGTGTAGCGCAATGCCCCTACAGCTCTCCTGTGGGTTACCTGCACTGGGCCATAGAATTCTATAACATCTTGCAGGTGTGGTAAACTTTCTGAAAGCGCACCAAAACTCCCGTATTTAGGAACTGTTGTGTGCGATTTCAGAAAGTGCACCAAATCCGTAGAATATAGTAGAAGTCTATAGCTCAGTACGGCTGACCCGCAGGAAAGCTGTAGGTGCAATGTGCGGCACTTGCGGATGAGTGTGAAAGCAATCTAATAACATTTTTTTATAAGTGCTATGCCCATTGCAAAAGAGCAGTGTATGTGATGTTAAATACACTGACCTTTTTCCTCTTCTATCTTCTGCTGGCATCGCTCTCCAGGCTGCTGGAAAGGTCCTAGGTGAAGTGCATTTGGTGTCACTACACTTAGGACTGGAGGCGGCGATACAGAGGAAGCATCAGCTTACTGTATGTGGCTCCTGTTCCCTCCGTGCCCGCCGTCTCCATACACTCCATGCTGTGGGGTGACGAGTCAGCAACCCATTTATCAAGATCTGAGCTTGCCAACCCACTATCCCAGAGCAAGGACATGTGCTACCCAGGTTTTAGGCCACGGGCCACAGATGGAGCACCCTCACCTTAAGTAAGGAGAACTCTGTGAGACCTCGCAGGCTGCACACCACAGCCTTCATTTTATGAATAGGGTGTACATTTCAGGCCGTAGTGCAGAGCTGGTATTGGTATCCACTCTCCTCTATAAATCAGCCCCCTGATGTAAAAGGGTGCAACGTACTGGACTGCATATTTGGTTCCCTACAATTATAAGGAATGTAAAAACCTGAGGCAATGTTCCCTGAGATATAAAGGCAAATCACCCATCCAAAAAAGATAGAGGCGTCTTGGAGACATTTCAAGACTATAATAAAAAACAATCCTGTTTTAGGCCGACTCAAACTGCTGAAGCACACACACTGCACAAAAAGAAAGCTCTATCTGTCTCAAAAAGATGATAAACATTTAGTTTGAGTTCAGTGTTACATAACCATGTGTGAGGGGGTTAGCTCGGCAGCGGGTGTGTGTGACCCCCGGGATGGGCTCTCCAGACAAAAACAGGCCCAGCAAACGGAGGTTGTGGTTTTCAAAATCAAAAAGGTGCGGTTTATTTTCTATTTACAGTGACAAAACACAGCAAAGCAAAAGAAACATAAATAAAATAAATCCTGGTCAACTTGACCTCTGACTAAACATACAGGTTTCCTAACTAACAACTGGGATCAGCCTAGTGCTGTCCTAGTCCCTAAGTCCCTGGTTTTAAATGTCCAAGCAAATAGCCACACAGGCTTTGTCTCACCGCACAGGGGTTCACTCTCCCTAGACAGTCCACACAGGTCTGGTTCCAGGCATGAGCTAACACCTAATGAATCTGGGAGTTCTTATAGAGGCCTAAATGAGCTGACAAGCTTCAGCTGGTCTCATCAACTCCCTGTCTGCACGACGCCCCACACTCTCCCTAGAGGTATGAGTCATCCATGAGCCCACTAGCCTCTGCTGGGCTTATACAACTCTCCACCTAGTTGTATAAGTCGGCGTAAAGCCTGAATCTGGGCAAAATATATCTACCCCCCTGGATGCAACCAGGTGACTTTACCTTCTTGCTGTCACATACCCCCCCCTCTTGTTTTAACCTCGGGGTTGGAACACCAGCAATCAGGCATTCATGTACTCGAGACAAAGCATCCACATTCCCCATTTGAACGCCAGGGCGATGCTTTACTGTGAAGTTGAATTCCTGGAGGGCCAGGAACCACCTATTCACTCTTCTATTTGTTTCCTTGTTTTGAGCCATCCACTTTAACGGAGCGTGATCCGTAACCATGTCAAAGTGCCTACCTAGCAGGTAGTACCGAAGGGAATCTAGAGCCCACTTCACCGCTAAACACTCCTTTTCAACGGTGGCGTAATTTACCTCATGGGACTTCAACTTCCTGCTGAGGTAAATGACTGGGTGCTCTTCCCCGTTCCAGACCTGGGACAATACTGCTCCTAACCCCACATCTGACGCATCACTTTGTACGACAAAGTCTTTAGAGAAGTCGGGTGAGTACAACACTGGCTGGCTACATAAGGCTTGTTTCAAGAATTGGAATGCTGCCTCAGCCTCGGGGGTCCATTTAATCATGACCGACCCTTTCCCCTTCGTCAGGTTGGTTAGGGGCACAGCCTTAGAAGCAAAGTGGGGAATGAATCGCCGATAATACCCAGCGATTCCCAGAAAGGCTCGTACCTGCTTCTTGCTGTTGGGACGTGGCCAACTCTGGATGGCCTCGACTTTGTTGAGTTGGGGTTTTATTACTCCCCTCCCAATGGTGTACCCAAGATATTTGGCCTCCTCCTGCCCAATGGTACACTTCTTGGGGTTAGCCGTAAACCCCGCTTCCCGAACAGAGTCCAGGACTGCTTGCACTTTTGGCAGATGTGAGGCCCAATCTGTGCTATGGACAATTACGTCATCCAGGTAAGCCGCAGCATACTTCCGATGGGGCCTCAGCATCTGGTCCATTTTCCGCTGGAATGTGGCCGGCGCATTCTGTAACCCGAACGGCATTCTTTTATATTGGAACGCCCCGTCTGGGGTTACAAATGCGGTTTTCTCTTTGGCCGACTTGGCCAGGGGGATTTGCCAATACCCTTTTGTGAGGTCAAGAGTCGTCATGTATCGGGCTGCTCCCAGCCGGTCGATCAACTCATCTATACGTGGCATGGGGTAGGTGTCAAATTTTGTAACTTTGTTCAACTGACGAAAATCGTTACAAAATCGCCAGCTCCCATCCGGTTTAGGCACCAACACAATGGGACTAGACCAATCACTTTGGGACTCCTCTATCACCCCTAAGTTCAGCATTTTCTGTACTTCCTCCCGTATTGCCTCCCGTCGGGCCTCTGGGATCCGATAGGGTTTTAACTTCACCCTTTCACCGGGCGGGGTAATGATGTCATGCTCTACCCCAGATGTTTGTCCCGGCAGCTCAGAGAATACCTCCTTGTTGCGAAGCACAAACTCCTTAACCTCCTGTTGTTGGGGTTGTGACAAGGTGGCTGCTATTCCAACCTCAGGAATCACGCAACCAGTTTGAGCTGGTGACCAAGTGTCTGCGACTAGGGACTCTCTATCCCTCCAGGCTTTCAACAGATTAACGTGATAGATCTGTTCGGGCTTTCGCCTTCCTGGTTGTCTGACCTTGTAATTCACTTCGCTCACTTTTTCCATTATCTCATAGGGGCCTTGCCATTTGGCAAGGAATTTACTTTCAACCGTAGGGACAAGTACCAGTATCCTATCCCCCGGGGAAAAGGTACGGGTCTTGGCTCCACGGTTGTACACTCTCTGCTGTGCTAACTGCGCTTGGGCCAAATGTTCCTTCACGATGGGCATTACCTGTGCAATTCGGTCTTGCATCAGGGCGACATGCTCAATCACACTCCTGTGGGGAGAACTCTCACTTTCCCAAGTTTCCTTGGCAATATCCAACAGCCCTCTTGGGTGTCTCCCATACAGTAACTCAAAGGGGGAGAATCCCGTAGAGGATTGGGGCACCTCCCTAATAGCAAACATCAGATAAGGAAGTAGACAGTCCCAATCCTTTCCATCTCTATCCACCACTTTCTTCAACATTTGTTTTAGGGTTTTGTTGAATCTTTCAACCAGCCCATCGGTTTGGGGGTGATACACAGATGTACGTAATTGCGTCACTTTGAACAATTTACACAGCTCCTTCATAACCCGGGACATAAAGGGTGTACCTTGGTCCGTAAGCAGTTCTTTACAAATACCCACCCGGCTAAACACAAGAGATAGCTCTTTGGCTATGGTTTTGGCCGAGGTATTTCGGAGAGGGATCGCTTCTGGATAACGGGTGGCATAGTCCATTATAACTAATATGTACTGGTGCCCCCTAGCGGACTTGATTATAGGCCCTACCAAATCCATGGCGATCCTCTCAAACGGGACCTCAATGATGGGTAGAGGGACCAGCGGGCTACGGAAATGTGGCATCGGGGCCGACCTCTGACACACAGGGCAGGAGGAACAATAATTTTCTATGTCCTTCATCACCCCCGGCCAATAGAATCTCTGTAATACCCTCTCTCGGGTTTTCTCTGTCCCCAGATGACCTCCAAGAATGTGCCCATGGGCCAACTCCAACACCAACTTCCTGTAAGGTTTGGGCACCACAAGCTGCTCAACGGTTTCTTCTGCCCTTTTTGCCACCCGATACAGTAGGTCCTTCTCTACGCTGAAGTATGGGTAAGTGCAGGTATTATCTGGGTTCACTAACTCGCCATCTATTTTCACTACGTTTTCCCGTGCCTTTATTAGGGCGGGGTCTTTCAACTGTTCTGTGGCAAAGTTTTCCCTGTGAACCTCAAGATCAGAAAACTCCACAGACGGTAGGTTTTCGTCTGAGGAGGTGGGCTCCTCTCCAGTTTCTTGAGTCTCCCCTGCCAATACTGATAAGGGAAATTCCGGAGAGTCCTCACCACTCTCAGGGGAGTTCTGGCTATCACATTCCTGGTACATAGGGGCACCAGTGGGGGGCTCAGGATCATCCCACAGTTCCCAGAACTTCGGAAAATCCCTTCCCACAATGGCGTCATGCGGTAACTGAGATACTAAGCCCACTGGATGAGAGAGGGTACCTTTGGGGGTCTCGAAACACACTGTAGTCACTGGATACTCTCGGGTGTCCCCATGCACACAAATAACAGCTACCTTGCTATTCCCAAAGACCTCTGTTTTAACTAACTCAGCCTTTATCAGGGTCACAAGGCTACCTGAATCCAGCAATACCACAACATTTCTACCATTAACACACATTTTGCATAAATGTTTCTCAGTTCCTCGAATGGCAGTGCATGCGACTGTCGCACACAGCGACTGACGTCTGCCCGTCAGAAAGTCACACTGCATGGGTTCCTCCACAACCGGGCAATTGGCTGCAATATGTCCCGCTTGCCGGCAGCGGTAGCAAACGATCCTTCTTGCCGCCTCTTGAGCCGCTGATTTCCCAGGCTGTTCTCGCCAAACTTGGGGTAGAGCTCCCACCCTCTCACTCTCTCCACCCTCACCCCTTGGAATCCTCTTATCCGCCCCTGGGGATGGTCTGGTCTTAGGGTGGAAAGTCCGAGTGTCTCTGGAAGAGGCCGTCAGGTTCTCTGTAGCCAAGTATTTCTCCACACGATCCACAAGACCATCGGCCGTCTCTGGGTCTCCATGGCTTACCCACTTTTGGATGGCAGTAGGAAGAGCTCTCAAAAACCGATCCATTACAACACGTTCCACAATCTTTGGTGCGGACAAAGTCTCTGGCTGTAGCCACTTTCTGCTCAGGTGAATGAGATCATACATTTGAGACCTGGGGGGTTTTCCAAGCTGGAAAGTCCAGTTATGCACACGCTGAGCCCGGACAGCCTGGGTGACACCCAGCCTTGCCAAAATTTCAGCTTTTAGCATCACATAGTCTTTTGCTTGGTTAGGCTCTAGGTCATAGTAAGCTTTCTGCGATTCACCAGTTAACAGAGGAGCCACCAGTCCAGCCCACTGCTCCTCAGGCCACTTTTCTCTTTCAGCTGTCCTTTCAAATGTGGTCAAAAATACCTCTGGATCATCCTCTCCAGTCATTTTTGTCAATAAACGACTCACCCCAAAGGACGCGGTATTAGTGGGACGGCTTTCCTCACTGGTCTGCGGACGTTGCTGCATTACTGCTTCCATTTGTTGTAGTCTCTGCTCTTGCTTCTGTAACAGGTCTATGAAGCGGGCCTCAGATTGCTGCTGGGCTTGTTGCTGAGCTTCCAGACTCTGTTGGTGAGCTTGCTGCTGGGCTGCAAGGCTCTGTTGATGAGCTTGCTGCTGGGCTGCAAGGCTCCTTTGCAAACCTGCATTTGTCTGCTGTTGATTGGCATTTGCTAGAGCCAGCTGTTTCAGTATCTCCTCCATGCTGGCTTAAAAAAAAACTGCCACTGGTTCTCCACCAACTGTGAGGGGGTTAGCTCGGCAGCGGGTGTGTGTGACCCCCGGGATGGGCTCCCCAGACAAAAACAGGCCCAGCAAACGGAGGTTGTGGTTTTCAAAATCAAAAAGGTGCGGTTTATTTTCTATTTACAGTGACAAAACACAGCAAAGCAAAAGAAACATAAATAAAATAAATCCTGGTCAACTTGACCTCTGACTAAACATACAGGTTTCCTAACTAACAACTGGGATCAGCCTAGTGCTGTCCTAGTCCCTAAGTCCCTGGTTTTAAATGTCCAAGCAAATAGCCACACAGGCTTTGTCTCACCGCACAGGGGTTCACTCTCCCTAGACAGTCCACACAGGTCTGGTTCCAGGCATGAGCTAACACCTAATGAATCTGGGAGTTCTTATAGAGGCCTAAATGAGCTGACAAGCTTCAGCTGGTCTCATCAACTCCCTGTCTGCACGACGCCCCACACTCTCCCTAGAGGTATGAGTCATCCATGAGCCCACTAGCCTCAGCTGGGCTTATACAACTCTCCACCTAGTTGTATAAGTCGGCGTAAAGCCTGAATCTGGGCGAAATATATCTACCCCCCTGGATGCAACCAGGTGACTTTACCTTCCTGCTGTCACACATGCAATTGTCATTCAAAGTGCGACATTGCTAAAAACTGACAATTGGCCTGAGCAGGAAGGAGGTGAAAGTGGCCAGTTTTGAAGTGGTTAAAGCGATCTTAAAATCTTTTTTTTTTTTTTTTTTTAAATAACAAACACGTTACACTTACCTGCTCTGTGAAATGGTTTTGCACAGAGCAGCCCGTATCTTCCTCTTCTCAGGTCCCTCACTGGCGCTCCTGGCTCCTCCCTCTTGCTGTGTGCCCCCACAGCAAGCAGCTTGATGTGGGGGCACCCAAGCAGGCATGTTCCTGAGTCATGGCTGTCTGTGTCCATTCACACATGAACCCGCCTCTCGGCCCCATCCCCTCTGTCTCCTGATTGGCTCACTGGCTGTGATGGACAGCAGCGGGAGCCAATGGCTGACAAAAAACAATCAGGAGTGCGAGTCCTCGGAGAGCCAAGGCTCTCGTGTACATCGCTGGATCAAGAGGGGGCTCAGGTAAGTATTGGGGGGGGGGCTGCTGCCCACAGATTTTTTTTTATCTTAATGCATAGAATGCATTAACCACTTAAGGACCGAGCCTCTTTCTGAGATTTGGTGTTTACACGTTAAAAACATTTTTTTTGCTAGAAAATTACTTAGAACCTCCAAACATTATATATATTTTTTTCTAACACCCTAGAGAATAAACTGGCGGTCGTTGCAATACTTTTTGTCACACCATATTTGCGCAGCTTTTTTTGGAAAGAATTCACTTTTTTGAATTACAAAATAAGACAGCAGTAAAGTTAGCCCAATTTTTTTTTATATTGTGAAAGATAATGTTACGTTAAGTAAATTGATACCTAACATGTCACGTTTCAAAATTGCGCCCCCTCGTGGAATGGCGACAACTTTTAAGCCTCGTACACACGGCCGAGAATCTCGTCAGGAAAAAACACGTTGTTTTTCTTGACGAGATTCTTGGACAAGAAACTTGTCCCGGCCGAGTGTACACACGCTCCATTCAAAGAACCCGCGGTTCTTTGAATGGAGCGAACGTGGTGACGTCATCGACTACGGCGAGAGTGCACTCGTCACACTCTATTCCGTCGCCGCCACCTTGCTACACCCTACCTATGCCTAGGAAGCTACCGCGCATGCGTCAAAGTCATTTCGAGCATGCGCGGGTTTTCACGGCGACAGGTAAGTGTACACACACACACTTTTCTCGTCGAGAAACATGCCGACGAGAATCTCGACGAGAAAATAGAGAGCAAGTTCTCTATTTTTCTCGTTGAGATTCTGGTCAGTTTTTCTCAGATCTCATATTTACACTCAAATGCAATAAAATAATAAAAATAAAAATTTAATGTCATTTTAAAAAAAAAAAGGTTCCTTTAAGAGCTATGGGCGGATGTGATGGTTTGACTTCGCTTCTGCCCTGCAACGATATGGAAACGGGTGGGGGTCATCTTTCCCTCACTCATCTCCATATCACAGACCAAGAAGGTTTCGATTGCTTCCGCCGCCACCGACGGCTCCGGTAAGCGTCGGAGGGCACCGGAGAGCGGTAGGGGGCCGTCTCCTGCCACCGATAAAAGTGATCTTGCGGCGAATCCCCTGCAGAAACCACTTTTTTCTTGAAGCGGACCGCCCACTCTTGAAGAGGATACCGGGGTTAAAGTAGCTAGCTGCTACCATAACCCCGGTATTCCTCTTCAAAGTAGTGACGTAAAACGACGGTGGGCGGTCTGGAAGTGGTTAAAGTGGATGTAAACCATCACATATACCCAGTGAAGTGAAAAGCCTCAGATGATACACAGAGATTAAACAAATCTCCCTACATGAGTTTTACATGTATATCTGCTATCTTCACCTTTATATATTATTTAGAAAGTTCAGATCGTGTAAGGAGATTTTCTCTTCCTGTTCAGCACTGGAAGTGAAGTCTGGGCATACAGGCAAGACAGCTAATTGGAGGAAAGGCACACACCCCCCTACACATAGGCAGAGACTTGCAGAGCTGTCCTGTGACATGACAAGCTCTCTGCTAATCTATTCATAGCAACCTCCCCTGAAAAAAAATTCAGCCTGGTTTTATCTCAGTTGACAGAGAGCTTGTCAGAAGTTATCGGGCTGATAACAGAAGAACAGAGCAGGATAAAGCCACAGTACTTAGTGCTTTGAAGAGAGATAAGAAAAGCTGCAGATATATGTGCCCAGCTCAAATTTCATAAATCGGGTTTACATCCACCTTAACCACTTCCCGCCAGGCCTATAGCAGAATGACGGCCGGGCAGTGGTTCTGTTATCCTGACTGGGCGTCATATAATGTCCAGCAGGATAACATGCAGAGGCACGCAGCATGGCGATCGCGAGTGCGGCGTCAGTCTGACACGCCGCATCTCCAATCGTGGTAAGGAGCGTCTGACAGAGGCTTCTTACCACGTGATCAGCTGTGACCAATCACAGCTGATCATCGTGTGAACCAGGAAGTGTCGGTAAACGCCTTTCCTTGGTTCGCGCTGACAGGGAGAGACGACCGGCGGCTCTCCTTGGCAGAGGGGCGGGTCTGTGATGATAATCAGCTTATTGATTATCAGCACAGCCCCCATCAGATGTGCCCATCAGCTGCCAATCAGTGCTCAACAGCTTCCAGTCAGTGCCCCCTCAAAAAAATCTCAGTGCCCACCACAGTGCCAATCGGTGCCCACCACAGTGCCAGTCAGTGCCCAGCAGTAACACCTGTCAGTACCTCATCATCGGTGCTGCCCATCAGTGCTATCTATTAGTGTCCATCAGTGCCATCTGTCAGTGCCAATCAGTGCCGCCAATCAGTGCCACCTGCCAGTGCCCATCAGTGCCACTTACAGTGCCCATCAGTGCTGCATATCAGTGCCCATCAATTCTAAAAATCAGTGCCTCCTCATTAGTGCCACCTTATCAGTGCAAACTCATCAGTGCCCATCAGCAAAGGAGAAAACTATTTTTTTGACAGAAACTTAAAAAAAAAAAAAAAAACACTCATTCCCTGGCAACAATGCCAATTACAGTTACAGTCCCAGTCTCAGCTGCTAAAGGGTCAGAGTATTTGTCAATCAAAAAAAATCCACTATAAGGAAGATTATCACATGACACCTATATGTATATAACAGATTGCAGATATCAGAATATTTTATTTTAGTATATTATAAACAAAAATTGTAAAACATCAATTTCATAAATATTCTTATTGCAACATCCATATATTTTGATGTGTCTTGCACTGTTCACCCGCTTCTTCAGGACGGGGAGGTGAAATTTTATACATCAATTGATTTATTATGGGAGTGGGGATACCAGGGAGCATAACGTGTGCAAAAATGCTCTACAGGGTTCGGTGAGGAAGCATATGTATATAAATAAAGCATATATATATAAATATATAAAGTATACACTTTGATGTCCAAATCTGTAAACAATCGAATAACCATAAGTTTCCTTCTGATCATTTTGAACTCCATTTAGAACAAATTTGAATAAACTGAGTCGATCAGCCAGGTCAAAATATTATCGATTGTTTCGCATCGACCGGCAAAAAAATACTTTGGTCAAAAATACGATCGTATTTCAATCAATCAGATTATAAGATTGCATAATGCAGAGATAGGATCAATAATGTACAATCAAAAGTTATGATCATATCTTGACCATCAATCGAAATCCACATTCCTGTGTGTGGCATATCGATCAAATGGGTTAACTATAAATTGATTATTCCTACTGGAAGAGATTGATCGGAAAATAACCTGATTGTTTATCGAAACAGATATAACCACCATTATACTGATATAACTCTCAATTTACTGTAGCGGACGGAATGAAAGCAGCCTATTAACAAGGGTCTCAGAGAGCAGAAACTAGATATTTATTTAAAAATATATAAAATGAAATTTTTATATTATTAAATAAAAAAACAGGTATTTATTTAGGAAGCCTTGCATAGTTACATTTTGGGTCGGTTCAAAACTGGGGGAATTGCCCTTAGAGAATTATTTACACAATTTTAGTGTTTGGGTTTATAGCCATTAAAAAAAAAAAAAAAATGTCCCCACTTCCAGACCGGCAGTTGGCAAATGACAGTTGGAATTTGAATTTGTTTTCTGGCTAACTGACATCGCTAACACAGATATTTTTATCCATGTCTAAACAGACTTGAATATTACACTCACACAGCTGAAAATAAAGACCCCTATCCTTGTGTTAAATCTTTATTCATTAAACTAATTATAGAAGAAATAAGAAAAACAAAGGGTTTGCTGATTGCATTTAATCTGATAAAATAAAATAAAATCTAGCATCTCTGATTGGTTTCTATAGGCTTATCCATATCTTTCAATGCTTATAAATGAATTCCAATACAATATGTAGCAATTTCCATCCAGTAATTTTCCCAGACCAAACTAATTCATCTGCTAGAGCAGTTTACAGGGGTGTATTTTTCCTGTGTTTTCCATTGCAAAGCCTGGGTGAGGTGTCCATGGCAACCACAGAACACTGTGACATCATATTAACAGCTCCAGCTGAGGAGGTAAACAGCCTGCAGCCTCACTGCTCCTGACAGAAGTCTCTGACCTCAGTACAGTGCAGACCGTTAGATGCATTCTACTATGTTCACAAAGCTTCTTAGTATTTTGATGTTTTTCATCTGTTGGCAGATCACAACAGTGAATGCTTATGTTCTTGCAGAAAAGGAACAAACAAATGAAAAGCATTTATGCCCGTCTATTCCGATTTATGAAAGTGTGGCTTATGCCACCGATATGACCATAGAACTGCCTTGTAGGTGCAGACCAGACACAAACACACCTGTTTACTGGTTCTATAAAAAATCAGTGAACAGTGTAGGAACTCAGATGCTGACACCAGATGGAACAAAGAAGTCTCTTCATGTGGAGTCGAAGATCGTCACCAAAGTGTACAACGTCATCATACACAAGGCTCGCGTAAAAGACTCGGGAATTTACATATGTGGAAACGGCGATGGTGCCTACTTCTGGGGGTACGACCTTGATGTGCAGGATACCTCAAACGCTTATGTGGCATTTAAAGAGCACCACCAAGACCCCCAGCCAGACCTCAAAACGGAGCACCTGACAGCCTTTACCGCTTTCTGGAACTGGGAAAAGTGTGACCGCTGTGATGTCACCGGGGAACAAAGAAAGATAGGCTTTTGCTATGTCAGTAGTGCCTATCTTGAACCAAGGCACATGTTCTCACAGAGCAGCGTTGTTCCCTGCGGCTCACATGGGATTCCTGACAACCTGCGAAAGGAAATTTCCGATCGAAGACCAGAAATATTCATCAGGAGATGTAATACCCCCTGTCACATAAGGGTTCCAGGGTTAAAAGGTACCGCCAAATACTGGATACACAAAATAAGCAAGATTAAGAATTATATCCCATTCCTCTCCAAGGCTCCGACTGAAAAACATACACACACCTTGGGGAGCAGCCTTACTCTTGCCTGCCCAGGTGCCAAACCAGGAGATGCTGTTGCCTGGGATAAAAAGGACAAAAAATTCTACAAATCAGACTATCTGATTGGCCAAAAGAAGGCGACACGTATCTTCATAGATCACGGCAATAATCTCAACTTTCAATATGTCCGGTACAGCGATGAAGCAACATATTACTGTTGGCTGCAAGGGAAGCTTAAAGCTGGCATCAAACTGACCCTTCAAGCGGACCCAACAGAAAAGCGAAAGTTCTCTGATGCTGACTCCATCCTCGCATTGAGAATTATTGGTGTCAGTTTTGCCATCTTTTGCCTTATTTTTGTGATGGTCCATTGCATAAAATGCAGCGCCTATAATTTTAGGTGGTCACCATCACCATGCATAGCAGACATGGTCTGAGGAGTTGTTCGTGGATCACTAGAAGTCACATCTGTACCATGTGATTAGCTCTGACCAATCAGAGCTAATCACTACAAAACAAACTGAATGAGAGAGTAGGAAGGAGAGAGAGAGAGAGGGGGGAGAGAAAGGGTGGGGGAGAGAGAGGGAAAAGATAGAGGGGGAGAGAGAGGGGGGGAGAAAGAGATAGGGGAGACGGAGGAGAGAGTGAGAGGGGTGATAGAGGGGTGAGAGAGGAGGGGGGATATGAGAGATAGAGGGGGTAGATAAAGAGATAGGGGAGACTGGGAGTGAGAGAGAGGGGGGAGTGAGAGAGAGGGGAGTGAGAGGAGAGAGGTGGGAGTGAGAGATAGAGAGAGGGGAGAGAGTGAGGTGGAAAGGAGAGAGAGGGGGGTGAGAGAGGGGGGTGAGAGAGGGGGGAGTGAGAGAGAGATAGAGAGAGGGGGAGAGAGTGAGGTGGGAGTGAGAGATAGAGAGAGGGGGAGAGAGTGAGGAGGGAAGGAGAGAGAGAGGGGGGAGTGAGAGGAAGGGGGAGAGATTGAGGTGGGAAGGAGAGAGAGTGAGGTGGGAAGGAGAGAGAGAGGGGAGAGAAAGAGACTGAGACTCTCTCAATGTCACTACAAATCAAGGCGTGGCAGACCAATTCCACAGCCCACAGCACAAGGAGATATCCAGCAAAGCTATCACTAAAAATGCACACAAAATAAAAAACTAGCAGGTGCGCTGATCAACAGTTTGGTGTAGCCCTCCAGCTGGCTATTGGTGATAATTAGACAAGTTAAATGGTGTTGCTGCTCTCTATGGATCCTCTGGGTGGCAGGGACACATCTAGACAAAACACAAAAGAGAGCGCAAAGCTGCCCTACTGTAACTCAGCTTTAATATGGTGAAGGTAAAAACACTACAATGATCAAACTCACATTGTGTGAAGATAGATAAAGCATAAGGATTCCACTGTGGCCGCACTTCTATAACCACCTCAAGACCACCTAACCGCTGGATCCTGGCAGCACATCCGAGTCTATCCACCACCATGCTCATCGTGCAGATCCTAATGCGCATGCTACCGGTCAAGCCGGCGCTGCTCTTCGAGGACATACAAACCCACACGAGCAAGATACAGGGGGGAAGAGAGCGAGGACGTTACACAGTTGACATGCCAATGCGTTTTGGAATGACCTTCCTCAGGTCATTTAAAGGTATCACTAAAGCTTGTCCATTGAGGACCTGATACAGTGGCTGGAGCTGCTGTGCTTGTCCCCGTTGCTGGAATGATCGGGTTCAGGTAAGAAACGGGGGGGGGGGGGCTGCAGCACAGAAGGTTTTTCACCTTCATGCATAGAATGCATTAGGGGAAAAACTGTGAGCGTTTACAACCCCTTTAAAGGTTAGCGTCCGGCTGACAGAGTCAATTGAAAGACAAACGATAAGGATGCTATGCCTTTTTATATAAAACATACTCTGCCGCTGTAACTTATTGGTTAATTAGATAGGCACAAACAGGCACCATTCGGAAATGCTTTACATTTTGTGATTGAATGCAAATTGTTTGCCAATTGAACAAAATAGAGAGCCTGACATCACCACCATACCTCTTTCAATCAGAGATCACTTCGCATTTATTCAGAAAATGCAAATCATTGTCTGAGTGCTCAGTGCACGACCCCCACAAGCAAGTTGGGACCTCTGGAAAAATGGTGTCAACTTCAGTGTTTTCCAGCTTCCAGGGGCATCGGACAGGTATGGTTTATACATAGTTATATTGATCCAAGCTGGACCAATGTAACTACAGTATGTATAGAATATCCATACCTGGAATTCCTTAAAAGAAAAAGGAAAAAAAGCACTGCCCATTTATTAAGCACAGCTTCGTAGAAGCATGGGGGGGGGGGGGAGGTTAGCAATGCAAGAGCCTATATATTGCACCTGGAATGCGCTGATCCCAGTTGCAATGCATTTTTTATGTTAATAGCGATGTTAAAATTCTCCCCGCTCCCCTCCGAAAGGTGCCAAATGTGAGAAGGGTGGAGGGTTCCGAAAAGCGGAAGTTCCATTTTTGGGTGGAACTCCGCTGTCATGGATATGCACTAATGTCTGTCTGCCATCTTACCTTCCTCCTCATGTGTTCATCTTAGAGGCCAGACCCCTTCACCTGGCTTCCTTTATAATCTCCTCCCAGCCTGACTCCACCCCAGGGCCTATCACAGAACACTATATTAACCTGTGCACTGCAAGCCTGCTTTGCTGATCAAAGTGTTTGTTAAGCATTGTGTATTTGGGTTCCTGCCTGCCGTGTGCTACGTCTGTCTCTCTGTTACGATATTGGCTTGTTCCTGACTATCCCTGTCTGCTTGTGACCCTTGACCTTCGGTTTGTCTTTCGTTTATCCTTGTCTGCTTGTTGCCCTGACCTTGGCTTTTCCCCTCACTATTCTTGTATCCTGTGCTGCTGCTTCCCCTCTCTCCTCCTTACCCTTTGGGGCGTGAGCTAGGGGACTCTAGGGGCCACGACCCGTACCCAGCCTGCAGCGTAACATCCTCACCACTAGAGGCTCTGGAGAAGACCTGCTGGGTCTTAGACTCCACGCCCTGGGGAATCTCGGCTCTGGCTTCCTGTAGGATCCCGGTTGTGCTCCTCTGGTCCCGCTTTCCACAAGCACCTAGTTTCCTATCCGCAGCAGTCAGCCATAGGGTTCACAACCTTGTGATGCACTCCTGACCCCCTACGGTGTGCATCTGTCATCTGGCCACAGGTGACCTGACAGTTTGATCAGCCATGGACCCGGCTGACATGCCGCTCCCCGCGGATGATCCATTACAGGGCATAGTCCGTAGACTTGAGACCCAGGAATCTGATCAGACTCAGGTGATTTGATTCCTCCAAGTTCTGGCTTCTCACTTCGAGCAGCTTCAGGTCTCTCCTTGGGAACCCCAAATCCGCAACCTCAAGTACAACCAGCAGGTGCGCCTTTCGCACCAGTCGCAGCCACACACTCACTAGAACTGCCAGCTCCGTTCCGTTTCTCTGGGGACTCCAAGGCCAGCAGGGAGTTTCTCAGCCAATGTACAATTCATTTTGAGCTTCAGCCTCAAAACTTCCTGTCTGATCGGGCTAAGGTAGCCTATATCATTTCCCTCCTCTCCTGTGAAGCTTTAGCCTGGGCTGCCCCCCTGTGGGAAAAGAATGATCCGGTGGTCCCCAGCCTCTCCGACTTCTTGGAGCTCTTTCGTAACATTTTCGAGGAGCCGGCTCGGGCTTCTTCAGCAGCTAGTGCCCTCTTACGTCTTCGCCAAGAATCTAGTTCTGTGGGACAATATGCTCTTCAGTTCCGTATCCACACAGCTGAATTGAGCTGGAACAATGAGGCCCTGGTCGCTACCTTTTTACATGGCCTCTCTGACCGAGTGAAAGACGAATTAGCGGGAAGAGCCATCCCCGTCGGTCTGGACGATGTAATTTCTTTGTGCAATCAGATCGACATTCGTTTTCAGGAGAGGTCCCTAGAGAAAAGACGACAGCACTCCCTGGACCCTAGCCAGTCTGAGCTCCCCTCCCTTCATCCCGTGGAGCATCTTCTGCCTGCTGAGGAGCCTATGCAGCTGGGCCGGACCAGACTAACCCCCGAAGAACATGCTAGGCGCAGAACTCGGGGCTTGTGCCTTTATTGTGGGGGCAAGGGTCATTTTCGTGACTCCTGCTCTCTTCTGTCCGGGAAACGCTCGGTCCTCATACATTTGGAAGGTGGAGTATTGGACCCAGAAACATCACCTTCTCGTCTTCTCCTGCTGGTGTGCCTTCATGTAGGTACTTCTCCTCAATCAACCCTTGCATATCTGGATTCCGGGGCTGCCGGCAATTTTATGGATTGGGGAACTGCTTCTTCCATGAAGCTTACCCTTTCACCTCTCGCTACCCCATTGGTAGTCTCGGCAATTGATGGCACTGTTCTCCCAGGGGGCCCTATTCGCTTCCAGACGCTACCCATTAGGATGACGGTAGAGATTCTCCACCAGGAGTGGATATCCTTTCTCATTCTACCCAAGGCCTCTACCTCCATTGTATTGGGCCTCCCTTAGCTACAGCTCCACTCTCCACATGTGGACTGGGTCTCTGGGAAGGTCCTGGCTTGGGGTCCCTCATGTTTCTCGTCATGTCTTCTCAAGGTGGCCCCCAAGGAGAGACTTCCGGTTGCTACCACTTCTGTTTCTTCTTGCAGCATACAGCGATTACCGGGACGTGTTCTGTAAGAAATCAGCTAAGGTGCTTCCTCCCCACAGGTCTTTTGACTGTGCTATTGACCTTGTCCCCGGAGCAACTCTGCCCAAGGGTCGTACCTACCCTCTGTCCATCCCAGAGACCCAGGCCATGTCTGAGTATGTCGCAAAGAATCTGGAGAGAGGTTTCATCCGTAAATCCGCATAGCCTGCAGGGGCAGGGTTCTTTTTCATTTCCAAAAAGGATGGTACCCTAAGACCCTGTATCGACTATCGAGGTTTAAACGTGGTTACTATTAAAAATCGATACCCCTTAATATCTGAGTTATTCGATAGGTTGAAGGGTGCCTCCATTTTCACCAAGTTGGATCTCAGAGGCGCGTACAATCTCATTCGAATACGGGAGGGTGACGAATGGAAGACTGCATTCAACACTAGAGACGGGCATTACGAATACCTGGTGATGCCTTTTGGTTTGTGTAATGCCCCAGCCGTGTTTCAAAACTTCGCCAATGAAATCTTCAGAGATCTGCTGTACCAATTTGTTGTCATCTATCTGGATGACATCCTGATCTTTTCTGAAAATCTGCTCGTCCACAGAAACCATGTCCACACTATACTTCAGCATCTTAGAGAGAACAATCTCTATGCCAAGCTGGAGAAAGGTTCCTTTGAATGTTCTGAGGTCCTGTTTCTGGGGTGCTTTGTCTCATGTTCGGGTCTTCGTATGGATCCTGGGAAGGTCTTGGCTATTACCAACTGGCCTCTTCCTGCTAGCCTCAAGGCCACACAGCGCTTTCTTGGCTTCACAAATTATTATAGGTAGTTCATAAGGAATTACTCTTCCATTGCCGCGCCTATTATCGCTTTGACCAAGAAGGGTGCGAATGCCAAAGACTGGCCTCCCGAAGCTGTCTCTGCATTTCACGACCTGAAACAGGACTTTGTTTCTGGACCTCTCTTGAGGAGACCAAATCCTGGGGGTTGCATTTTTTATTGAAGTGGATGCTTCCTCAATGGGGGTGGGAGCTGTGCTTCTTCAATTCTTTGAGAAGAAACGTCAACCATGTGCGTTCTTCTCCAAAAAAAAATTCTCAGGCAGAGAGGAATTATGCCATCGGTGATCGGGAACTTCTCGCAATTAAATTGGCGTTAGAGGAGTGGCGTCATCTCTTGGAGGGTTCCCCTCACTCCATAACGATCTTTACGGATCACAAGAATTTACAGTATCTACAGAATGCTAAACGTCTGAATCCCAGACAGGCCAGGTGGAGTCTCTTCTTTGCCCGTTTTAATTTCACGATTACCTACAAACCTGGTTCCCGCAATGGTCAGGCAGATGCGCTCTCTAGGTCATTTGACACTTTGGACGAGGAGTCCGCCCCTGAACCTGACATCCGCTTTTCACCAGGTGACCTGATATCCGCTTTAAGTGATTTGGTAACTGGCCACAGGCCATAATGAACTATAGGGTTTTACCACCCCCAAACCTCAAATCTAAATGAGCCTTACTGTCCTAAACCCCCTATTAGTCTGCTTTCACAACAACAAACTGTGGTTTACCCACACTGTGAGTGTAGCGCAATGCACCTACAGCTCTCCTGTGGGTTACCTGCACTGGGCCATAGAACTCTATAACATCTTGCAGATGTGGTAAACTTTCTGAAAGCGCACCAAAACTCCCGTATTTAGGAACTGTTGTGTGCGATTTCAGAAAGTGCACCAAACCCGTAGAATATGGAAGTCTATGGCTCAGTATGGCTGACCCGCAGGAAAGCTGTAGGTGCAATGTGCGGCACTTGCGGATGAGTGTGAAAGCAATCTAATAAAACATTTTTATAAGTGCTAATATGCCCATTGCAAAAGAGCAGTGTATGTGATGTTAAATACACTGACCTTTTTCCTCTTCTATCTTCTGCAGGCTGCTGGAAAGGTCCTAGGTGAAGTGCATTTGGTGTCACTACACTTAGGACTGGAGGCGGCGATACAGAGGAAGCATCAGCTTACTGTATGTGGCTCCTGCTCCCTCCGTGGCCACCGTCTCCATACACTCCATGCTGTGGGGTGACGGGTCAGCAACCCATTTATCAAGATCTGAGCTTGCCAACCCACTATCCCAGAGCAAGGACATGTGCTACCCAGGTTTTAGGCCACGGGCCACAGATGGAGCACCCTCACCTTAAGTAAGGAGAACTCTGTGAGATCTCACAGGCTGCACACCACAGCCTTCATTTTATGAATAGGGTGTACATTTCAGGCCGTAGTGCAGAGCTGGTATTGGTATCCACTCTCCTCTATAAATCAGCCCCCTGATGTAAAAGGGTGCAACGTACTGGACTGCATATTTGGTTCCCTACAATTATAAGGAAAGTAAAAACCTGAGGCAATGTTCCCTGAGATATAAAGGCAAATCACCCATCCAAAAAAGATAGAGGCGTCTTGAAGACATTTCAAGATTATGACCATGCAATTGTCATTCAAAGTGCGACATCGCTAAAAACTGACAATTGGCCTGAGCAGGAAGGAGGTGAAAGTGGCCAGTATTGAAGTGGTTAAAGCGATCTTAAAATCTTTTAAAAAAATAAAAAATAAATAACAAACACGTTACACTTACCTGCTCTATGAAATGGTTTTGCACAGAGCAGCCCGTATCTTCCTCTTCTCAGGTCCCTCACTGGCGCTCCTGGCTCCTCCCTCTTGCTGTGTGCCCCCACAGCAAGCAGCTTGATGTGGGGGCACCCAAGCAGGCATGCTCCCGAGTCATGGCTGTCTGTGTCCATTCACACATGAACTCGCCTCTCTGGCCCATCCCCTCTGTCTCCTGATTGGCTCACTGGCTGTGATGGACAGCAGCGGGAGCCAATGGCTGACAAAAAACAATCAGGAGTGCGAGTCCTCGGAGAGCCAAGGCTCTCGTGTACATCGCTGGATCAAGAGGGGGCTCAGGTAAGTATTGGGGGGGGCTGCTGCCCACAGATTTTTTTTTATCTTAATGCATAGAATGCATTAACCACTTAAGGACCGAGCCTCTTTCTGAGATTTGGTGTTTACAAGTTAAAAACATTTTTTTTGCTAGAAAATTACTTAGAACCTCCAAACATTATATATATATATTTTTCTAACACCCTAGAGAATAAACTGGCGGTCGTTGCAATACTTTTTGTCACACCGTATTTGCGCAGCTTTTTTTTGGAAAGAATTCACTTTTTTGAATTACAAAATAAGACAGCAGTAAAGTTAGCCCAATTTTTTTTTTATATTGTGAAAGATAATGTTACGTTAAGTAAATTGATACCTAACATGTCACGTTTCAAAATTGAGCCCCCTCGTGGAATGGCGACAACTTTTAAGCCTCGTACACACGGCCGAGAATCTCGTCAGGAAAAAACACGTAGTTTTTCTTGATGAGATTCTTGGACAAGAAACTTGTCCTGGCCGAGTGTACACACGCTCGATTCAAAGAACCCGCGGTTCTTTGAATGGAGCGAACGCGGTGACGTCATCGACTACGACGAGCGTGCACTCGTCACATTCGATTCCGTCGCCGCCATCTTGCTACACCCTACCTATGCCTAGGAAGCTACCGCGCATGGGTCAAAGTCATTTTGAGCATGCGCGGGTTTCCACGGCGACAGGTACGTGTACACACACACACTTTTCTCGTCGAGAAACATGCCGACAAGACTCTCGATGAGAAAATAGAGAGCAAGTTCTCTATTTTTCTCGTCGAGATTCTGGTCAGTTTTCTCGACGAGAAACCATACACACGAACCATTTTCTCGGCAAGAAAGCTATCTCGGCAGTTTTCTTGTCGTTTCTTGCCGAGAAACTCGTTCGTGTGTACGAGGCGTCACCCTTAAAAATCTCCATATGCGACATATAAAAAAATTCTACAGGTCTCATGTTTTGAGTTATAGAGCAGGACTAGGGCTAGAATTATTGCTCCCACTCTAACGATACCTCACATGTGTGGTTTGAACATCGTTTTCATATGCGTTCGCTTCTGCACGCGAGCTCGGCGGGACAGGGCGCAATTACAAAAAAAAAGAAAAAAATCATATTTTTTTTACCTTTTATTTAAAATTTTTACTCTTTTTCTAAAAAAACAAAAAAAAAAAAAAACAATCGTGTTACTTTTATTCCTATTACAAGGAATGTAAACATCCCTTGTAATAGAAAAAAAGCATGACAGGACCTCTTAAATATGAGATCTGAGGTCAAAAACCTCAGATCTCATATCTACACTCAAATGCAATAAAATAATAAAAATAAAATTTTCATGTCATTTAAAAAAAAAAAAATGTTCCTTTAAGAGCTATGGGCGGAAGTGACGGTTTGACTTCGCTTCTGCCCTGCAATGATATGGAAACGGGTGGGGGTCATCTTTCCCTCACTCATCTCCATATCACAGACCAAGGAGGTTCCAATTGCTTCCGCCGCTACCGACGGCTCCGGTAAGCGTCAGAGGGCACCGGAGAGCGGTAGGGGGCCCTCTCCTGCAACCGATAAAAGTGATCTTCCGGCGAATCCCCTGCAGAAACCACTTTTTTCTTGAAGCGGACCGCCCACTCTTGAAGAGGATACCGGGGTTAAAGTAGCTAGCTGCTACCATAACCCCGGTATTCCTCTTCAAAGTAGTGACTAGGGATGAGCTCGGTGTTCGAGTCGAACATACGTTCGACTCGAACATCGGCTGTTCGATCGTTCGACGAAGATCGAACGATTTGGGCCATTCGCGCCTAATTCGAGTGACGCGAACGGCCCACAATGCACTACGCCATCGCAGTGTCATCCAGGCGCTGTGATTGGCCAAGCATGCACTGTGACCCCGCATGCTTGGCCAATCACAGCGCCGGCAGCGAGGAGAGCAATGATTGGCCACAGGCAGGATGCCTGTGGCCAATTATTGCTGAGGGTGTTTAGTACACGCCCCACACTATAAAAGGCCGCCAGCATGGCGGCCTAGTGTAGTGTGTTCCGGAGCAGGGAAAGAGAAGCATAGGCAGGGACAGTGACATTTTTTTTTCTTGCTTAACCTGGATTCCTTTAGTTTAGGGAAAGAGAAGGATAGGTAGGGAGAGTGTCAGTGTGTTTTACTGTGCTAATCCTTGTTTGTAGGGACAGGGAAGGACAGTGAGGGAAATTCTCCTTGTGCTATACTGTGCTAAAGCATTGATCATCAACCATCTTTAAAAAAACATTTTTTATAGGGACAGAAAACTATAGGTAGGGAGAGTGTCAGTGTGTTTTACTGTGCTAATCCTTGTTTGTAGGGACAGGGAAGGACAGTGAGGGAAATTCTCCTTGTGCTATAGTGTGCTAAAGCATTGATCATCAACCATCTTTAAAAAAACATTTTTTATAGGGACAGAAAACTATAGGTAGGGAGAGTGTCAGTGTGTTTTACTGTGCTAATCCTTGTTTGTAGGGACAGGGAAGGACAGTGAGGGAAATTCTCCTTGTGCTATAGTGTGCTAAAGCATTGATCATCAACCATCTTTAAAAAAACATTTTTTATAGGGACAGAAAACTATAGGTAGGGAGAGTGTCAGTGTGTTTTACTGTGCTAATCCTTGTTTGTAGGGACAGGGAAGGACAGTGAGGGAAATTCTCCTTGTGCTATAGTGTGCTAAAGCATTGATCATCAACCATCTTTAAAAAAACATTTTTTATAGGGACAGAAAACTATAGGTAGGGAGAGTGTCAGTGTGTTTTACTGTGCTAATCCTTGTTTGTAGGGACAGGGAAGGACAGTGAGGGAAATTCTCCTTGTGCTATAGTGTGCTAAAGCATTGATCATCAACCATCTTTAAAAAAACATTTTTTATAGGGACAGAAAACTATAGGTAGGGAGAGTGTCAGTGTGTTTTACTGTGCTAATCCTTGTTTGTAGGGACAGGGAAGGACAGTGAGGGAAATTCTCCTTGTGCTATAGTGTGCTAAAGCATTGATCATCAACCATCTTTAAAAAAACATTTTTTATAGGGCCAGAAAACTATAGGTAGGGAGAGTGTCAGTGTGTTTTACTGTGCTAATCCTTGTTTGTAGGGACAGGGAAGGACAGTGAGGGAAATTCTCCTTGTGCTATAGTGTGCTAAAGCATTGATCATCAACCATCTTTAAAAAAACATTTTTTATAGGGACAGAAAACTATAGGTAGGGAGAGTGTCAGTGTGTTTTACTGTGCTAATCCTTGTTTGTAGGGACAGGGAAGGACAGTGAGGGAAATTCTCCTTGTGCTATAGTGTGCTAAAGCATTGATCATCAACCATCTTTAAAAAAAAAAAACTTATAGGGCCAGAAAACTATAGGTAGGGAGAGTGTCAGTGTGTTTTACTGTGCTAATCCTTGTTTGTAGGGACAGGGAAGGACAGTGAGGGAAATTCTCCTTGTGCTATAGTGTGCTAAAGCATTGATCATCAACCATCTTTAAAAAAACATTTTTTATAGGGACAGAAAACTATAGGTAGGGAGAGTGTCAGTGTGTTTTACTGTGCTAATCCTTGTTTGTAGGGACAGGGAAGGACAGTGAGGGAAATTCTCCTTGTGCTATAGTGTGCTAAAGCATTGATCATCAACCATCTTTAAAAAAACATTTTTTATAGGGACAGAAAACTATAGGTAGGGAGAGTGTCAGTGTGTTTTACTGTGCTAATCCTTGTTTGTAGGGACAGGGAAGGACAGTGAGGGAAATTCTCCTTGTGCTATAGTGTGCTAAAGCATTGATCATCAACCATCTTTAAAAAAACATTTTTTATAGGGACAGAAAACTATAGGTAGGGAGAGTGTCAGTGTGTTTTACTGTGCTAATCCTTGTTTGTAGGGACAGGGAAGGACAGTGAGGGAAATTCTCCTTGTGCTATAGTGTGCTAAAGCATTGATCATCAACCATCTTTAAAAAAAAAATTTTTATAGGGCCAGAAAACTATAGGTAGGGAGAGTGTCAGTGTGTTTTACTGTGCTAATCCTTGTTTGTAGGGACAGGGAAGGACAGTGAGGGAAATTCTCCTTGTGCTATAGTGTGCTAAAGCATTGATCATCAACCATCTTTAAAAAAACATTTTTTATAGGGACAGAAAACTATAGGTAGGGAGAGTGTCAGTGTGTTTTACTGTGCTAATCCTTGTTTGTAGGGACAGGGAAGGACAGTGAGGGAAATTCTCCTTGTGCTATAGTGTGCTAAAGCATTGATCATCAACCATCTTTAAAAAAACATTTTTTATAGGGACAGAAAACTATAGGTAGGGAGAGTGTCAGTGTGTTTTACTGTGCTAATCCTTGTTTGTAGGGACAGGGAAGGACAGTGAGGGAAATTCTCCTTGTGCTATAGTGTGCTAAAGCATTGATCATCAACCATCTTTAAAAAAACATTTTTTATAGGGACAGAAAACTATAGGTAGGGAGAGTGTCAGTGTGTTTTACTGTGCTAATCCTTGTTTGTAGGGACAGGGAACGACAGTGAGGGAAATTCTCCTTGTGCTATAGTGTGCTAAAGCATTGATCATCAACCATCTTTAAAAAAACATTTTTTATAGGGACAGAAAACTATAGGTAGGGAGAGTGTCAGTGTGTTTTACTGTGCTAATCCTTGTTTGTAGGGACAGGGAAGGACAGTGAGGGAAATTCTCCTTGTGCTATACTGTGCTAAAGCATTCCTCATCAACCATCTTTGAAATCCTTGTTTTTTGGACAGTCAGGGAAATTGTCGTTGTGCTATTCTGTGCGAAAGCAATCATCCTCAACCATATTTAGAAATCCTTAAGTAAAGGGACAGAGAAGGAAACCTGAAGGTCCCTATGTGTCCTGGTGTCAGTGTAGTGTTGTGTGCACTGACCTGATATCTTCTCTTGTACGGCGCTCGGTATATGTGAGCGCCGCACCAGAGATGACATCACTTCCTCCTGCTCCCTCTGTCTGACACAGACAGAGGGGGCATTTCCATTCGCCGGGAGCGATCGCGAGGGGGTGGCCAGAAACGAATGGCTGCCCCCTCATCCCGGAATGCTCCCGGACACTTAGCCACCGCTCACTGTACAGAAGGGGGGTCCGATTGGACCCCCCAACTATACAAAGGCAATCACGTATGCTCTACGTGATTGTGCCTGTCGGTGCCATTCTGCCGACGTATATATACAGTGAGCGGTCGTTAAGTGGTTAAAAAAACATTTTTTTTGTGCTATACTGTGCTAAAGCATTCATCATCAACCATCTTTAAAAAAACATTTTTTATAGGGACAGAAAACTATAGGTAGGGAGAGTGTCAGTGTGTTTTACTGTGCTAATCCTTGTTTGTAGGGACAGGGAAGGACAGTGAGGGAAATTCTCCTTGTGCTATACTGTGCTAAAGCATTCATCATCAACCATCTTTAAAAAAACATTTTTTATAGGGACAGAAAACTATAGGTAGGGAGAGTGTCAGTGTGTTTTACTGTGCTAATCCTTGTTTGTAGGGACAGGGAAGGACAGTGAGGGAAATTCTCATTGTGCTATACTGTGCTAAAGCATTCCTCATCAACCATCTTTGAAATCCTTGTTTTTTGGACTGTCAGGGAAATTGTCATTGTGCTATTCTGTGCGAAAGCAATCGTCCTCAACCATATTTAGAAATCCTTAAGTAAAGGGGCAGAGAAGGACACCTGAAGGTAGCCCTTATTGCTTTTTTCCCATCTCCCTGCAGGCCATCCATTAGAATGTCTGGAAGGCAAACAAGGAGAGGCAGACAGTCAGGAGGCAATAAAAGAGGGCAAGCAGGCTCTGTGTCTGGGGGCAACAGTGCTGGTCGTGGACGCGGTGCATTGTCATCAGCACATGGCCATGGGACACGCTTGTCCTTCTTTTCGGCAGCTGGACATGTTGAGCCACATCATGCCGAAGACTTGGTAGAGTGGATGACCAAGCCCTCCTCCTCCTCATCATCCTCTCTCACCCAGGCTCAGGGTACTGGCAAAGCAGCTGCCAAAGCGTCCTCTTCCCTGGTATCAATGTCAGACTCATCATCAGTCACTCCTTCCCTAGACCCACCATGTCCTCCTCCTGAGGAGTCCCCCGAACTGTTTGAGCACAGTGTTGGGAACATGCTCCAGGAGGATGCCCAGCGTTTCGAAGGGTCTGATGATGAAACCCAGCTACAGGAAGGCAGTAGCGTGAGAGCAGACAGAGGGGATGCTCAAGAAGGACACCAATCTGGCAGTCATGTTCCAGCAGCTGCAGCATACTGCCAGATTGGCTCCAGTGATGAGGAGGGAGGGGATGATGAGGTCACTGACTCCACGTGGGTGCCTAATAGGAGAGAGGAGGAGGAGGAGGATGAGGAGGAGGCACATCTCCAACGAGGCAGGATGCCCTTTGGTGGCCAGCGTAAGGGCAGTACACCAACGGAATCACACCGCAGAGCTCCGCCTGTGCAGGGCGCTGCCTCTGCCCGTCATTCAAAAAGTTCTTTGGTGTGGGCCTTTTTTGAGGCTAGTGCATCAGATCGCACAGCTGCTGTTTGCAACATATGTCTCAAGCGTATATCGCGTGGCCAAAACATCAGCCGCTTGGGTACCACATGCCTGACCAGACATATGTTGACCTGCCATGCAGCTCGTTGGCAAGCCTACCTCAAAGACCCACACCAAAGGACAAAGCGGACCTCTCCTTGCACCGCATCAGCTGGGATCTCCAACCCCACTATAACTTCAGTCCTCTCTGAAACATGCACTGAGAGGAATGAAGGTGTAGAATTAGGTGTGTCACAGCCAAGTACTTGCGGCCACTCTGCTAGCAGTACACCGACGTCCGATTCTAGCAGGCAAATTTCCCTGCCCCAGCTGCTGGACCGTTGAAAGAAGTTCACTCCCAGCCATCCACATGCCCAGCGGTTGAATGCTAGCTTGGCTAAATTGCTAGCGCTTCAACTGCTGCCTTTTCAGTTGGTAGACTCGGCCCCCTTCCGTGAGTTTGTGCAATGTGCGGTTCCTCAGTGGCAGGTTCCCAAACGCCACTTTTTCTCACGGAAGGCTATTCCGGCTCTCTACCGGCATGTGGAAGGCAATGTCTTGGCCTCGCTGGACAGGGCGGTCAGCGGTAAGGTGCATATTACCGCTGACTCATGGTCCAGCAGGCATGGACAGGGACGTTACCTTTCTTTCACGGCCCATTGGGTCACTCTTTTGGCAGCTGGGAAGGATGCAGGACAAGGTGCAGTAGTGTTGGAGGTTGTTCCACCGCCACGCCTCCAAAATGCTACTACTGGTTGTGACACACCTCTCTCCTCCACCCCCTCCTCTTCTTCTTCCTCCATGGCCTCTTCCTGTGCTTTGTCCTCTGAACCAGCGGTGCTCTGTAGCCGTTCAAGGGGCTACGCAAGTACGCAGGCAAAAAGATGCCATGCCGTGCTTGCGCTGGTGTGTTTGGGGGACAGAAGCCACACTGGGGCAGAGGTCCTTTCTGCTCTGCAGGGCCAGGCCGAGAGGTGGTTGACACCACGCCAGCTTAAGCCAGGAATGGTGGTTTGCGACAATGGCACCAACCTCCTCTCCGCCCTCCGACAGGGACAACTGACCCATGTGCCCTGTGTGGCTCACGTCCTTAACCTGGTGGTGCAGCGGTTCTTGGGCAGGTACCCGGGCTTACAGGATGTCCTGAGGCAGGCCAGGAAAGTCTGTGTGCATTTCCGCAGATCTTATAATGCCAGTGCTCGCCTGGCTGAGCTGCAAAAGGAGTTGAACCTGCCCAAGAACCGCCTTATATGTGACATGCCCACCAGGTGGAACTCAACGTTGGCCATGCTGCAGCGGCTGCACACGCAGCAGAGGGCCATCAATGAGTACCTGTGCGACTACGGCACCAGGACAGGGTCAGGGGAGCTTGGTTTTTTTTCTCCACGCCAGTGGGGCATGATCAGGGATGCATGCACTGTCCTGGCACCATTTGAGGAGGCCACGAGGATGGTGAGCAGTGACAGTGCATGCATCAGTGACACTGTACCTCTTGTCCACCTGTTGGAGCACACGCTGCGTGGAATAATGGACAGGGCACTTGAGGCAGAACAGAGGCAGGAAGAGGAGGACTTCCTTGCCTCTCAAGGCCCCCTTTACCCAGACAGTGTTCCTTCTGTCCCACCCATCGCACAGGAAGAGGAGGAGGAGGAGGAGGAGGAGGAGGAGGAGGATTGTGTCAGCATGGAGGTGGAGGCTGGCACTCAGCATCATCAGCAGCAGTCTTTTAGGGATGATTTACAGTCCCAAGAAACCAGTGGACTTGTACGTGGCTGGGAGGAGGTGGCTGCGGATCATGTCGTCCTTAGTGACCCAGAGGACTCCGGACCGAATGCCTCAGCTAACCTACGCTGCATGGCCTCCCTGATCCTGCAAAGTCTGCGGAAGGATCCTCGTATTCTTCGGATCAAGGAGAGGGACCATTACTGGCTGGCCACTCTCCTTGATCCACGGTACAAGGGTAAGGTTGCGGACCTTATGTTACCGTCGCAGAGGGAGCAGAGGATGAGACAACTCCGGGAGGCCTTGCAGAAAGGTCTGTGCAACGCGTTCCCAGAGACTGGGAGGTTACAAACTCCTGGTCCTGGACAACGAGTTGCTGAGGCTTCGGCCAGTCAAAGAAGGAGCGGTGGGGAAGGTGGCCGTCTGACCGATGCGTTCAGACAATTCTTTAGTCCGCAGCCCCAAAGAATGATCGGTTCCAGCAACCATCGCCAGCGTCTGATAAACATGGTGCAGGAATATCTAGGGGCAAGGTCAGACTTGGACACCTTCCCCACCGAAAATCCTCTGGCTTACTGGGTCTTGAGGATGGATCACTGGCCAGAGCTTGCACAGTATGCAATTGAGCTACTGGCCTGTCCTGCATCCAGCGTTCTTTCGGAACGCACATTCAGTGCTGCTGGAGGATTTGTCACGGATCACAGGGTGCGCCTGTCCACCGACTCGGTTGATCGACTGACTTTCATCAAGATGAACCAGTCTTGGATCACCACCAGCTACCACACACCTGATGCTGATATAACAGACTAATTGATTTTAACATGTCACATCCCTTCAAGACTGATGCTGATGCTGAGTGCCTGTGCTGTTATGTTGACTGGCTATCCTCCTCCTCCGAGTCCTCAATGATACAATTGATGATGATAGCTTGGAAGATCATTTTTGTTTATGGGTGCCGCCACCAGTGGCTAAGGCCCAATTTTTCAGCCCCTGTTTAACAGGGGCGTGTAATTACAATTTTTGAAGCAATACTTTGCAACAGGGCTCATTGCTGTGCTCCAAGTACAGTATCTGTGAGGGGTTGGAGTGTTGTGCCACCAGTGCCTAAGGCCCAATTTTTCAGCCCCTGTTCAACAGGGGCATGTAATTACAATTCTTGATCTAATAATTCACAGCAGGGCCCATTGCTGCACCCACCAAGAGTAACTCTGAGGGCTTACAGTGTTGTGGCAACGCCACCACCACCACCACCACGAAAGGCCCAATTTTTCAGCCCCTGTTCAAAAGGGGCATGTAATTACAATTCTTGATCTAATAATTCACAGCAGGGCCCATTCCTGCACCCACCAAGAGTAACTCTGAGGGCTTACAGTGTTGTGGCAACACCACCACCACCACGAAAGGCCCAATTTTTCAGCCCCTGTTCAACAGGGGCATGCAATTACAATTCTTGATCTAATAATTCACAGCAGGGCCCATTGCTGCACCCACCAAGAGTAACTGTCAGGGCTTACAGTGTTGTGGCACCAGCACCACCATCAAAGGCCCAATTTTTACTACCACTGTTCAACAATTATATGTAATTACAATTCCTGATATAATAGTTGACAGCAGGGCGTTCCAGCACCAACCAAGAGTAACTGTGAGTGCTTACAGTGTTGTGCCAACACCAACAACTAAGGGGCCTATTTCTGCAGAGTATATACGGCAGGTCCCTACTTTCAAACATCCAACTTACAAACGACTCCTACTTGCAAACGCAAGAAGACAACAGGAAGTGAGAGGAAATCTACCCCTAGGAAGGAAAATTCTCTCCTGTAAGAATTAATATGGGAGAAAGGTGTCTCCTCTGTACTGATGCTTTATCACCAATCCTTGTTTCAAGAAAAACACCACATTTCAAAAACAGTTGTCATTGGGACGGAAAGTGAGGTGAAATGTTCTGAACAGGGGCACAGACAGCAAAACAAATGTTACAGGGGTGATAACCCTTACCTATGTTTTCCAAAAAGTTTAAAAATAGATTTTTGGGCTGGAGCTACACTTAAACAATGTACCTGTTCAAAATTACAAACACATTCTACAAAAGAACAAACCTACAGTCCCTGTCTTGTATGCACCGCCTGTATACGGCTGTTCAGAGTATATAGGGCCTTTTTTATTTTGTGTGCGGTGTTCCCCTTAATATCCATACAAGACCCAAAGGGGCTGGTAATGGGCTGGGGTGGGGGGGGGGGGGGGGGTCATGGGGTAGCTATGCCATTTTTCTTAAAGATTTTCATCCATATTACCGGGACCAGACATTACATTAAAGCCGCAAGCAGTTTTAAATGTTTTTTTTTTCCTTTAGAAGTGTCATTTTGTGCAGGGACAGTTCTAAACACGGGAAACACGTGGCACTTCACAGGCATACTTTAGACACCCCCCAGGTACGATATTTAAAGGAATATTTGACTTTTTTTTTTCACTTTATGCATCATTAAAATGACTGCTCCCGAAAAACGACCGTTTTTAAAACTTCTTTTTGCATTGATACATGTCCCCTGGTGCAGAACCCGGGTTCCCAAACCCTTTTTAGGACAATAACATGCATAGTAGTCGTTATAATTAGCACTTTAGAATTCGAACGTTCGCATCCATTGTATTTAATAGGGTTCTAATGTTCGTACGAACGTTCGGTCCGTTCGCGGGTTCTCGTGCGAACCGAACCCGGGGGTGTTCGGCTCATCACTAGTAGTGACGTAAAACGACGGTGGGCGGTCTGGAAGTGGTTAAAGTGGATGTAAACCATCACATATACCCAGTGAAGTGAAAAGCCTTAGATGATACACAGAGATTAAACAAATCTCCCTACATGAGTTTTACATGTATATCTGCTGTCTTCACCTTTATATATTCTTTAGAAAGTTCAGATCGTGTAAGGAGATTTTCTCTTCCTGTTCAGCACTGGAAGAGAAGTCTGGGCATACAGGCAAGACAGCCAATTGGAGGAAAGGCACACACCCCCCTACACATAGGCAGAGACTTGCAGAGCTGTCCTGTGACATGGCAAGCTCTCTGCTAATCTATTCATAGCAACCTCCCCCGAAACAAAATTCAGCCTGGTTTTATCTCAGTTGACAGAGAGCTTGTCAGAAGTTATCGGGCTGATAACAGAAGAACAGAGCAGGATAAAGCCACAGTACTTAGTGCTTTGAAGAGAGATAAGAAAAGCTGCAGATATATGTGCCTAGCTCAAATTTCATAAATCGGGTTTACATCCACTTTAACCACTTCCCGCCAGGCCTATAGCAGAATGACGGCCGGGCAGTGGTTCTGTTATCCTGACTGGGCGTCATATAATGTCCAGCAGGATAACATGCCGAGGCACGCAGCATGGCGATCGCGCGTGCGGCGTCAGTCTGACGCGCCGCATCTCCAATCGTGGTAAGGAGCGTCTGACAGAGGCTTCTTACCACATGATCAGCTGTGACCAATCACAGCTGATTATCGCATGAACCAGGAAGTGCCGGTAAACGCCTTTCCTTGGTTCGCGCTGACAGGGAGAGACGACCGGCGGCTCTCCTTGGCAGAGGGGCGGGTCTGTGATGATAATCAGCTTATTGATTATCAGCACAGCCCCCATCAGATGTGCCCATCAGCTGCCAATCAGTGTCCAACAGCTTCCAGTCAGTGCCCCCTCCAAAAAATCTCAGTGCCCACCACAGTGCCAATCGGTGCCCACCACAGTGCCAGTCAGTGCCCAGCAGTAACACCTGTCAGTACCTCATCATCGGTGCTGCCCATCAGTGCTATCTATTAGTGTCCATCAGTGCCATCTGTCAGTGCCAATCAGTGCTGCCAATCAGTGGCACCTGCCAGTGCCCATCAGTGCCACTTACAGTGCCCATCAGTGCTGCATATCAGTGCTGCCTATCAGTGCCCATCAATTCTACAAATCAGTGCCTCCTCATTAGTGCCACCTTATCAGTGCAAACTCATCAGTGCCCATCAGCAAAGGAGAAAACTATTTTTTTGACAGAAACTTAAAAAAAAAAAGCACTCATTCCCTGGCAACAATGCCAATTACAGTTACAGTCCCAGTCTCAGCTGCTAAAGGGTCAGAGTATTTGTCAATCAAAAAAAATCCACTATAAGGAAGATTATCACATGACACCTATATGTATATAACAGATTGCAGATATCAGAATATTTTATTTTATTTTATTATAAACAAAAATTGTAAAACATCAATTTCATAAATATTCTTATTGCAACATCCATATATTTTGATGTGTCTTGCACTGTTCACCCGCTTCTTCAGGACGGGGAGGTGAGATTTTATACATCAATTGATTTATTATGGGAGTGGGGATACCAGGGAGCTTAACGTGTGCAAAAATGCTCTACAGGGTTCGGTGAGGAAGAATATGTATATAAATAAAGCATATATATATATAAATATATAAAGTATACACTTTGATGTCCAAATCTGTAAACAATCGAATAACCATAAGTTTCCTTCTGATCATTTTGAACTCCATTTAGAACAAATTTGAATAAACTGAGTCGATCAGCCAGGTCAAAATATTATCGATTGTTTTGCATCGACCGTATTTCAATCAATCAGATTATAAGATTGCATAGACAGGATCAATAATGTACAATCAAAAGTTATGATCATATCTTGACCATCAATCGAAATCCACATTCCTGTGTGTGGCATATCGATCAAATGGGTTAACTATAAATTGATTATTCCTACTGGAAGAGATTGATCGGAAAATAAACTGATTGTTTATCGAAACAGATATAACCACCATTATACTGATATAACTCTCAATTGACTGTAGCGGACGGAATGAAAGCAGCCTATTAACAAGGGTCTCAGAGAGCAGAAACTAGATATTTATTTAAAAATAAATAAAATTACATTTTTATATTATTAAATAAAAAAAACAGGTATTTATTTAGGAAGCCTTGCACAGTTACATTTTGGGTCTGTTCACATTTTGAGAATTGCCCTTAGGGAATTATTTACACAATTTTAGTGTTTGGGTTTATAGCCATTAAAAAATAAAAATAAATGTCCCCACTTCCAGACCGGCAGTTGGCAAATGACAGTTGGAATTTGAATTTGTTTTCTGGCTAACTGACATCGCTAACACAGATATTTTTATCCATGTCTAAACAGACTTGAATATTACATTCACACAGCTGAAAATAAAGACCCCTATCCTTGTGTTAAATCTTTATTCATTAAACTAATTATAGAAGAAATAAGAAAAACAAAGGGTTTGCTGGTTGCATTTAATCTGATAAAATATAATAAAATTTAGCATCTCTGATTGGTTTCTATAGGCTTATCCATATCTTTCAATGCTTATAAATGAATTCCAATACAATATGTAGCAATTTCCATCCAGTAATTTTCCCAGACCAAACTAATTCATCTGCTAGAGCAGTTTACAGGGGTGTATTTTTCCTGTGTTTTCCATTGCAAAGCCTGGGTGAGGTGTCCATGGCAACCACAGAACACTGTGACATCATATTAACAGCTCCAGCTGAGGAGGTAAACAGCCTGCAGCCTCACTGCTCCTGACAGAAGTCTCTGACCTCAGTACAGTGCAGACCGTTAGATGCATTCTACTATGTTCACAAAGCTTCTTAGTATTTTGATGTTTTTCATCTGTTGGCAGATCACAACAGTGAATGCTTATGTTCTTGCAGAAAAGGAACAAACAAATGAAAAGCATTTATGCCCGTCTATTCCGATTTATGAAAGTGTGGCTTATGCCACCGATATGACCATAGAACTGCCTTGTAGGTGCAGACCAGACACAAACACACCTGTTTACTGGTTCTATAAAAAATCAGTGAACAGTGTAGGAACTCAGATGCTGACACCAGATGGAACAAAGAAGTCTCTTCATGTGGAGTCGAAGATCGTCACCAAAGTGTACAACGTCATCATACACAAGGCTCGCGTAAAAGACTCGGGAATTTACATATGTGGAAACGGCGATGGTGCCTACTTCTGGGGGTACGACCTTGATGTGCAGGATACCTCAAACGCTTATGTGGCATTTAAAGAGCACCACCAAGACCCCCAGCCAGACCTCAAAACGGAGCACCTGACAGCCTTTACCGCTTTCTGGAACTGGGAAAAGTGTGACCGCTGTGATGTCACCGGGGAACAAAGAAAGATAGGCTTTTGCTATGTCAGTAGTGCCTATCTTGAACCAAGGCACATGTTCTCACAGAGCAGCGTTGTTCCCTGCGGCTCACATGGGATTCCTGACAACCTGCGAAAGGAAATTTCCGATCGAAGACCAGAAATATTCATCAGGAGTTGTAATACCCCCTGTCACATAAGGGTTCCAGGGTTAAAAGGTACCGCCAAATACTGGATACACAAAATAAGCAAGATTAAGAATTATATCCCATTCCTCTCCAAGGCTCCGACTGAAAAACATACACACACCTTGGGGAGCAGCCTTACTCTTGCCTGCCCAGGTGCCAAACCAGGAGATGCTGTTGCCTGGGATAAAAAGGACAAAAAATTCTACAAATCAGACTATCTGATTGGCCAAAAGAAGGCGACACGTATCTTCATAGATCATGGCAATAATCTCAACTTTCAATACGTCCGGTACAGCGATGAAGCAACATATTACTGTTGGCTGCAAGGGAAGCTTAAAGCTGGCATCAAACTGACCCTTCAAGCAGACCCAACAGAAAAGCGAAAGTTCTCTGATGCTGACTCAATCCTCGCATTGAGAATTATTGGTGTCAGTTTTGCAATTTTTTGCCTTATTTTTGCGATGGTCCATTGCATAAAATGCAGCGCCTATAATTTTAGGTGGTCGCCATCACCATGCATAGCAGACATGGTCTAAGGAGTCGTTCATGGGTCACTAGAAGTCATAGTCTGGTCAAACGCCATTTAACTATATGGAAGTTGAGTTATAATTAGTTTTATCTTTAGTTTTGTCTGGGTGTGTATGTGCATATGTATGTACAGTATATGTATGCATGCATATATTTGTTTAATACCTTCCCCGCCCAGCCTATAGCAGATTGTTGGCCGCGCAGGTCTTTCCTCCTGAGTGGACATCATATGATATCCTCTAAGAAGGGGCAACACAGCGGTGCAACCTGTCACCGGCTATGTTCACCGAACACTGCTGATGACTGATACCAGCTTGCTGCCAGTAGCACGTGACCGCTGTGACCAATCACAGCAGATCACATGACAGTAGTAAACATTGGATGGCCTCCTTTCATGCCATCCATTGTGTACAATTGCGTTGCTTGCTGTGATTGGTCAATGTGATCAGATGGTACAGACACGGTCAATCACAGCCCATCTGTACCATGTGATTTGCTCTGGCCAATCATAGCTAATCACAACAAAACAAACTGAATGAGAGAGAGGGGGTAGACAGAGAGGGAGGGGGAGACAGAGAGAGAGAAGGGGGATAGATGGGAAGAGAGAGAGAGAGAGGAAGAGAGAGATAGGGGGGAAAGAGAGGAGGGGACAGAGAGGGGGAGAGGAGGGGAGAGAGAGGGTGGGGGGAGGGGAGAGAGCGGGAGGTGGGGGAAGAGAGAGGTGGGAAGAGAGAGATGGGGGAGAAAGAGAGGAGGGAGAGAGAGAGATGGGGAGAGAGAGAGATGGGGAAAGAGAGAGATGGGGAAAGAGAGAGATGGGGAAAGAGAGAGATGTGGGAAAGAGAGGTGGGGGGAGTGAGAGAAATGGGGGAGAGAGAGGTGGGGGGAGTGAGAGAGATGGGGGAGAGAGAGGTGGGGGGAGTGAAAGAGATGGGGGAGAGAGAGAGGGGGAAAAGAGAGGAGGGGAGAGAGAGGGGGAGAGAGAGAGGGTGGGGGGAGAGAGAGGTGGGGGGAGAGAGATGGGGCGAGAGAGAAATAGGGGCGAGAGAGAGATGGGGAGAGAGAGAGATGGGGGGGAGAGAGAGAGAGATGGGGGAGAGAGAGAGGTAGGGGGAAGTGAGAGAGATGGGGAGAGAAAGAGGTGGGGGAGAGAGAGAGGTGGGGGGAGAGATACTGAGACTCTCTCAATGTCACTACAAATCAAGACGTGGCAGGCCAATTCCCTCTCTATTGTTCTTCTCTTTTTTACTGTATTCTATGCTTAACTGCAATGTTTTATTGTTACTATGTTTGTTACTATGTTTTATCATGTTTGCTTTTCAGGTATGTAATTCTTTTATACTTTACTGTTTACTGTGTTTTATTGTTAACCATTTTTTTGTTTTCAGGTACGCCATTCAGCTGCAGCACTGATTTATTTATCTTGACAGCAACAGCGTTTGCTCCCACGATATGTAAATCAGCAACTCCAGCGCTAAAGAAGGTGATTTCACCATCACCTGTAAAAAAAAAAAGAGGCCCTCATTTTCTTCCTTGTATGGGAATTGCACATCCCGTTATTTGATTGTCTGAACTGTAATGTGATTTTACCCAATATTTTTTTGTAAGATAATACTTTTTATATCACTGCCACTAGGCAGGAAAATAAAAAATTGTTTATTTTTCTATATACTCTGGTATTTCTATATTTATTTACTCCACTGAGGCACATATAAATTCCCACCCTGCTCAACCTTTTCTTGACACATAGTCGCATAAAAAAAAAAGAGCATATATGCCGAAGCATGGGGGCCAGGGGTGGAGGGGCGATTTGCCCCTAACATTAGGGATGGATGCCCCCATGCTTCGGCATATATTTTTTAGGCACAGATTGTGATTTTTTTTTACTATGTTTTATTGTATTTGCTTTGCAGGTATGGCATGTCTTACTGTTATACTGTAATGTTACTTTGTTTTATTGTTAACCATCATTTGCTTAGCAGGTACCCTATTCAGCTGCAGCACTGATTTATTTATCTTGACAGCAACAGTGTTTGCTCCCACGATACATAAATCACAGACTCCGGTGCTGTAGAAGGTGATTTCACCATCACAGTTAAAAAAAAATGGTGCATGTATGCCTATCATTAGAAGTGGGTTGATGAAGGGCGGTATTCTAATGGTGGGCATACCCACCGATCAATCTCTTTTTTTCATGCAGCCCACAGGCTGCATGAACCCCCCCCCCCCCAAATGATCCCATTTTGGAAAGAAGACACTTCAAGCAATTTGCTGAGAGGCATGTTAACTCCATGGAATATTTTATATTTTACCAAAAGTTGCGGGGAAATTTTATAATTTTTTTGGTTGGTTTTTGGGGTCCTGTACACAACTAGGCTCCCAAAAAGTCTCACACATGTGGTATCCCCGTACTCAGGAGAAGCAGCAGAATGTATTTTGGGGTGTATTTCACATATGCCCATGGCATGTTTGAGCAATATATCATTTAGTGACAACTTTTTCCCCAAAAAATAATAAAAAATAAATATTGTAATTTTCCCGCAACAAGTGGCAAAATATAAAATATTTCATGAACTCAACATGCCTCTCAGCAAATACCTTGGGGTGTCTACTTTTAAAAATTGGGTAATTTGGGGGGTTTTTGTGCTATCTTGTCATTTTATGGCCTTCAAAACTGTGATAGGTAGTGTGGAGTGAAATCAAAAATTTACGCCCTTAGAAATCCTGAAGGCGGTGCTTGGTTTTCGGGGTCCCGTACGACGCGGCTAGGCTCCCAAAAAGTCTCACACATGTGGTATCCCCATACTCAGGAGAAGCAGCAGAATGTATTTTGGGGTGTAATTCCACATATAACCATGGCATGTGTACGAGCAATATATCATTTAGTGAGAACTCTGTGTCATTTTTATTATTTTTTGTCATTTTTCAATCATTATTATTATTATAATAATTATTATTATAAAATATTCAATGGGTTCAACATGCCTCTCAGCAATTTCCTTGGGGTCATTTGGGGGGGGGGGGGGTTGTACTGCCCTGCCATTTTAGCACCTTAAGAAATTAGATAGGCAGTCATAAACTAAAAGCTGCGTAAATTCCAGAAAATGTACCCTAGTTTGTAGACGCTATAACTTTTGCGCAAACCAATAAATATACGCTTATTGACATTTTTTTACCAAAGACATGTGGCTGAATACATTTTGGCCTAAATGTATGACTAAAATTGAGTTTATTAGATTTTTCTTATAACAAAAAGTAGAAAATATAATTTTTTTTCAAAATTTTCTGCCTTTTTCCGTTTATATTGCAAAAAATAAAAATAGCAGAGGCAATCAAATACCATCAAAAGAAAGCTCTATTTGTGGGAAAAAAGGACACAAATTGTGTTTGGGTACAACATTGCATGACCGTGCAATTACCAATTAAAGCAGCACAGTGCCAAATTGTAAAACGTGCTCTGGTCATTCAGCAGCCTAATCTTCCGGGGCTGAAGTGGTTAAGGTTTGTTCACATGTTTGGCAGCCCTTGCCACATCTATGAAAAGCAACATGCAGAGGCATTTGACAGTCAGTGAAGAGATGACATATCGCCCCCTTACTGCTTAATTTAAAACCTCATTCACAGAGGGCATATCAAATAAGGCCAGATATGGGGGGGAGCTGGTGTGGGCTGTGCCCCCTAGATTTCAGTGGTGACCCCCCCCCCCCAAGCTGCTCTGAACATTGTGGGAGGCTAAGCGCTCCTCCTCCTGACCATCACGCTGCAAGATTTCCACACTGCACACAGAGCTTGGGGAATCAGAATGGTCAGAAGGTGGTTGGCTTTGCCTCGCACTCTACATGTTGTAGCACCACCGATACACCCAACCCCCCATGCAGCACAGATCCCGATGTGTCCAGAGGCGATGGCTTCCCTGTACAGAGACAGAGGAACTGCCATCATTCCCCACCCTCTGTAATCCTGGAAACCGGGAGCGATGAGTTATGTTGTCACTTCCGGTTTTGGCTCTTTGTTTCCCTGGCCACCAGCAGCCAGGAAAGCAGCCGATCAGACCGATCTGTGCCTGATCGGCTGCATGGGAGGCTAGAGCAGAGATTTAGGGTCTCTACATAAAATAGGACCTGCCATGGCCCATGCTGCCACAAGGAATGTTGTTCATCCCTTGTAAAAGCAATAAAGTTAATCCCAAATAAAGGGTACATTTTTTTATTTTGTATAAAATAGATAATAAAAATATATTTAAAAAAAAATTCAAGGGCCCCCCCATCCCACCGTGCTAATGCGAACGCATATGTTACTCCCGCACGCATATGTAAATTGCGATCGCACCACACATGTGAGGTATTGTCGCAAACATAAGAGCGAGAGCAATAATTCTAGCACCAGACCCCCTGTGCAACTCTAAACTGATAACCTTTAAAGACGTTTAAAGCATCGCCTATGGAGAATTTTAAGCACCGTAGCTTGCTGCCATTCCACTACAAATCACTACTACTAGAAACACCCACTTTCTAATTCTGCGTCCAAGGAAAAGTGCACTTGAAGCAAACGGCCATCTCTTGGTAACAGCAAGATGCTTGCTTTCCGCGTGTCCTTGTATTAAATCACTACTTTGCACTTTTATCCGGCTTTGTTCTTTCTTTCCAATGCATTGGAAATGATGAAGATAGCATAGAATGGTGACAAGGGTAAAGCTGCTTCTATCGCAATTTCTCCATCAAGTAACCTTCAGCGGATTTATTTTTTCATTAAATTCCTGGCAGAACAGCGACATGAACCAACAATGTTGATGTAACGGCACCCCAAGTATGAAAGGGGTTAACACCGATAGGATATTCCCTTTCCAACCACACGACAGCCACCAGACACTCCAACCAGCCGAATAAGACCCCATACGAATGATTCTCCCCCCAGATACGAGACAACGCTCTGTATTCAAGTTCCAAAACAGGGAATGCCTTTATTTTCAAAACACATGGTAACACATTTCTCTTCAAAACCCTCCCCTCCCATCCTTTGGGGAACAGGGCGGGTTAAACTGTCCAATGACAATGGTGATACAGGTCAGGTGTGTTCAAACTTCTCCTTTGATAAACAGTCTTAGGCAGGAGGGGTGATTCCCCCCCCCCCCTCACAGAAGACACTTTAACATCCCATAATATGCAGCCAGACGGTTGACCAGCTCCAATCCACATTGTCACAGTAGCAGACTTAATTCATAATAGACAATAGAATGCAAATAACCTTAACTCCTCACCGCAATGATTACACGCCCCCCCCCCCCCCCACAGTAGACATTCAATCTAGATACAATGTATGTGCAGCATTGAATATGGCCATCATAGGCCATATTGGGGTTTTCATTCACCCTGTGCCCCTAATAGAGACACAGGGTGATTGACACATAAGAGCCATTGGGGGGAGCTGAAGCAAGGGTATCTCATACTTTCTAAGCGATTCTGAGTCCCCCGGGCCTTCCCGTTACATCTCTCCCCTTCCGGCAGGAGACTAACACAGGAGGCGACCCCAGACGGGTTGACTCCAAAGTTAGTCCATAGGTCCCTTCTTCTAATGCCGGTATCCACACAGTACCCCAAATAAATTGCTCCAAACAGAGCATTACTTACCCAGCCAACCTCTGCCTCTCTCAGAGAATATACCTGCCGCTGGGGAGAGGCCTGGACTGGCCCTTCTCCCTGGAGTCCTTTCAGCCGCTGGAGAGAAGACAGGGTGACTGGGCTGAGTCCGTCATGCTGTTGGGGATCTGGGTCGACTGCCCGGCATCCCTGGGGTATACAAGTGGAGACTGAAGTCCCATCCAGTACCACAGGAACTCCCTCTTCTGTTAGTTGAGAGCAGAGGCCCGTGGCATTCGGCTCTGTTGCCAGCTCTTCTGCTGGGTTGCTGTGAGTGGAGACCGCAGTCCCATCCACCGATATCCGCTCAAGTGGCAGTTGTGTGCAGCGGCCAGTAGCATTCTGCCCTGCTGCCAGTGATTCAGCTGGGGGTAAAAGCTTTACCACCTCAGCTTGTTGCTGGAGAGAGGGGCCAACTGCCCCGGCTCCCTGAAACTCCACAGTTGTTTCCGGTGCTGGGCAGAGGTTGCTATCACTCTGCCCGGTTGCCAGCACTTCTGCTGGGGACTCCACACCATCTGCTCTGGTTAACTGTTGGGGAGGGAAAATGGCTGCTTCTCCTCCCTGCATCTCCGAAATCCACTCGGAAAGAGGAACCATCACCTTCTCAACTCGGGCCTCCAAAACTGCCATGGGTGTAGAGCAGGGGTCTGTAATACTTTGTCCTGCTGCCAGTACTTGGGCAGGCGATGCATAATCTATAACATCCTCTGAACAGTCCCTTAAGTCCATACCTTCTGTAATCAGTGGCTGGGGAGATGAGCCAACTGCCCTAGCTCCCTGGAACTCCACATCATCCACTTCGGCTTTAGGGATGGCAATCTTCAGCTTTTCCACTGCCGATTCTTCAGCCAGGATTTCAGAGTTGTCAACTGGTATTTCCTGATAGTCCCAGGCACAGGTAGCCCCACCCTGTTGCTGAGCAGATTCTAGCAGCTGTCTGTAAGCGATCTCCAGCTCCCATTCCTGAACGGCCAGAAACTCCAAATCTTCCTCTGCCCAGTGCCCTTCCGAGACATTCAGTTTTCGCTCTCTGTGCTCCATTATTTCCTCCAAACGCCACTCCTGATCACTCCCAAAGTCAGGGTCACTGGACAGCCTCCAATACAACAATCCCAGGCCATTATAGTCAAAGCCTTCCGTGGGGCTGTCATCCGCTGACCATGGGCACTCTTGGGCTACATACCACCGGAGGGCTCTGTAGCTCTCGTCCAACCGCATCTCTGCCCGGATCAGCCTGCTTAACTCAGTTGTCCACTCCTGCTTTGGTTGTTCCCCCAATAACGGCATTCGTACATCATACTGCGACCAGTACCTTACATAGATGGAGGGGAGAACCTTTCCCTGGTGTTGCTGCTCGAGAGCTAGCACTTTCTTCCAGAGTTCGCAGCGGATCGAATCAGACCATCCCAGCAGGACCTCCTCTGATACTGGTCCTCTATGCTGAATCTGCATCTCTTGTAACCTCCTTCTGACTTCTTCTTCCATGGCGGCTGGTATCTGTATCTCTCCTCTCCTTGCAGTTGGTGCTGCTGTGACTTCTGCTGCTGCAGCACCTCTTTGCTGTAGCAAATTTGCCTCCACAGCCGCTATAACTAGGTCTATGATCTCCGCTGGAGGGTTAGGACCATAATGTGCCAGTCTTAGTTTAACAGCTCGATCAAAACTTGCCTCTTCGGGTGTCCTGTCTGTTACACTGGGCCTTTCGGTTCCATCCATTTCGACTAGTTCTCTGATAATGTCGCTCTTCTTACGGTTGTTGGCCGGTCTTCCCCGGTTCTCCAGTAAGTCTTTGAGTGTGGAGAGCTTTAGCCATTCATACTGTGCTTCCATTGTCCTGTGTCCTCTTGTAGCTGTCCTTCTGGCTGTGGGGATCAATCCCACTGCTTGCCAACAATTGTAACGGCACCCCAAGTATGAAAGGGGTTAACACCGTTAGGATATTCCCTTTCCAACCACACGACAGCCACCAGACACTCCAACCAGCCGAATAAGACCCCATACGAATGATTCTCCCCCCAGATACGAGACAACACTCTGTATTCAAGTTCCAAAACAGGGAATGCCTTTATTTTCAAAACACATGGTAACACATTTCTCTTCAAAACCCTCCCCTCCCATCCTTTGGGGAACAGGGCGGGTTAAACTGTCCAATGACAATGGTGATACAGGTCAGGTGTGTTCAAACTTCTCCTTTGATAAACAGTCTTAGGCAGGAGGGGTGATTCCCCCCCCCCTCACAGAAGACACTTTAACATCCCATAATATGCAGCCAGACGGTTGACCAGCTCCAATCCACATTGTCACAGTAGCAGACTTAATTCATAATAGACAATAGAATGCAAATAACCTTAACTCCTCACCGCAATGATTACACCCCCCCCTCACAGTACACATTCAATCTAGATACAATGTATGTGCAGCATTGAATATGGCCATCATAGGCCATATTGGGGTTTTCATTCACCCTGTGCCCCTAATAGAGACACAGGGTGATTGACACATAAGAGCCATTGGGGGAGCTGAAGCAAGGGTATCTCATACTTTCTAAGCGATTCTGAGTCCCCCGGGCCTTCCCGTTACAGTTGACATGTAGGCCTCAGCAGAGTTACGGCACATTAGATCGACCTGTGAGCGTCATCAGTCTCACCCGACGCCAAGCTTCACAGGTCAGGATGGCCAAGCAGTCTAAGGTGCTGCGTTCAGGTCGCAGTCTCCCCTGGAGGCGTGGGTTCAAATCCCACTTCTGACAGCTTTTAAGCTTTTCTTTGCTTGCGTTCACATTCTCCAGCTCGTCTACCGCTGAACCTCTAGCACAAAAAATAACTTTTGTTCCATTCCAAAAAACAGGGCTCCATAGCTCAGGGGTTAGAGCACTGGTCTTGTAAACCAGGGGTCGCGAGTTCAAATCTCGCTGGGGCCTTCCTGCAAGTGATGGCGACTGTATCTCACATTGCAGCATAACCAGAATTTTTCCCCAAGGAAACACAAGGGTGGAAACGTTTGAAGGGCTCTAGATTATGACATCAAACTGTTAGGACGACTTGACGTTCCAGAGACCTTGAATTGGGCAATATCTACTAGAAACACCCACTTTCTAATTCTGCATCCAAGGAAAGTGCACTTGAAGCAAACGGACACCTCTTGTTAACAGCAAGACGCTTGCTTTCCGCGTGTTCTTGTATTAAAATACTACTTTGCACTTTTAACATTCGGCTTTGTTCTTTCCTTCCAACGCATTGGAAATGATGAAGATAGCATGGAATGGTGACAAGGGTAAAGCTGCTTCTATCGCAATTTCTCCATCTAGTAACCTTCAGCGGATTTATTTTTTCATTAAATTCCTGGCAGAACAGCGATATGAACCAACAATGTTGACATGTAGGCCTCAGCAGAGTTACGGGCACATTAGATCGACCTGTAAGCGTCATCAGTCTCATGTAACACCAGGTCAGGATGGCTGAGTGGTCTAAAACGCTGCGTTTAGGACGCAGTCTCCCCTGGAGGCGTGGGTTCGAATCCTACTTCAGACAGCATTTAAGCTTTTCTTTGCTTGCGTTCACATTCTACAGCTCGTCTACCGCTGAACCTCTAGCACAAAAAAATAACTTGCGCTCTGTGCCGACAAAAAATGCTCAGGGGTTAGAGCACTGGTCTCGTAAACCAGCAGTCGAGATTTCAAATCTGGTCTTGTAAACCAGAGGTTGCGAGTTCAAATCTCGCTGGGGCCTTCCTGCAAGTGTTGGCGTCTTCATCTCATTTAGTAGTGTAGTGATAAATTTTTTTAGGCACACAGTTAACTCCTCGATTGCCCCCTAGATATTAACCCCTTCCCAGCCAGTGTCATTAGTGCAGTGACAATGTATAGTATTAGCACTGATCACTGTATTAGTGTCATTGGTGATGTCAGTTCCCAACCAGTGTTAGTTAGTGTCATTGTTGCCGCACTATCACAGTCCTATTTTAAGTCACTGATCACCGCCATTAATAGTGTAAAAAAAATTCCAGCATATATATCATCATTTGTTAGACGCTATAACTTTCACGCAAACCAATCAAGATACGCTTATTGTGATTTTTTTTTTTTTTTTACTAAAGACATTTAGCAGAACACATTTTGGCCTAAATTTATGAAGAAATTTGATTATTTATTTTTTTGGACATGTTTTATAGGAGAAAGTTTTTTCTTGGTATGGTAAAATGAAACAGCATGTTGCAGTTGGTGGCTGTACCCTGCCTAATTTAAATAAATTAGACTACACCACAACCACCCCGCAACTGCATACAATGAAAACGGTTGCAGCACGTTGGGTCATAATTTAAAACAGGTGATGAGGAGTTGACCTCACCGCCTGTCTAAAGTCTCTAAAAAACACTACAGATCAAGGGCTGCACATATATGAATGAGCCTTAAGCCCTGGTTCACACTGGTGCGATTTGACATGCGATTTGACATGTCAAATTGTGAAAATTGTGCTAGAGGCATGTCAAATCGGCGATATTTGCGGGCAATGGCACCGTCCTAATCGGTGCGACGCCGCATCTGCGGCGCTGCACCGATTTCAAAAAGTAGTTTCTGTACTACTTTTTGCGATTTCGGCCGCGATTTACATTGACATCTGTGTCAGATGTCTTTGTAATCGCGGCTGAAATCGGGACTGCCAGCGGGAGTGAAATCGTGCGAGTTCAGCTGAAATCGTGCGAGTTCAGTGTGAACCTGGGCTAAAGCAGATTACGAATGATATAAGCATGTTTAAAATTATAAACTTCATTATCGTGTAATAAAAATAAGTAAAGCCAAAAAAAAAGAAAAAATAGAAAGTTATCAAAAACTGTATAAAAAGTGTTACTAAGCTACCTCGTCATAAACATTAGTGTCACTAATGGCAAGATTTTTATACAGTTTCTGATCGTTTTATATTTTTTACTAACTTCTATTGCAAGATAACGGAAAATTTATTGCCAAATGCTTACCGTAATTTTCCTTTCCTGATAGACTCCATGGCAGACTACGTGTGGGGTTAACCCCGCCTCCTCTCCACAGCTATAGGACCCCATACCCATAAATTTGAGCTCACCTCCACAGACAGGTGTTCCGTAACTAGCCGACTCAAATTTCAACTTTCATATTTTTAATTCATGGGTGGGAACTCCGTCTGCCATGGAGTCTATCAGGAAAGGAAAATTACGGTAAGCATTTGGCAATAAATTTTCCGTTTTCCTGACAGACTCCATGGCAGACTACGTGTGGGAAATAACTAGCCAATCCACACGGGAGGGTATGCTGAACAAAAAATGTTTTAATCTTTCCCGTCAACTGACAGGATTTTTCGACCAAAATTAACAGAGGAAAGGGAAGCAGGCTCAATACAATAATGAGACATAAATGTATGAATAGAAGACCACAAAGCTGCCTTGCATATCACTTCAGGAGCCACGTGTCGAGCTGCTGCCCATGAGGCTGCCATGCCTCTGGTGGAATGAGCCGTCACCGCCTCTGGAGGAGCCAAGCCCTTTGCCCTGTAAGCCTGTTGAATAGATTGGACGATCCAGGCTGCTATTGTTCTGGAAGAAGCCCTCTTCCCTTTGTTGCTACCGGTGTGTAACAAGAACAGGTAGTTCGAGCTTCTAAAAGATGAAGTAACTCGCAAGTATTCTTTCAGAGTCTCACCTACATCCAAGGGATGAGCATCTGCTGAATCTGGAGAATCGAAAGTAGGAAGGACTATTTCTTGGTTTTCGTGAAAAACTGATGTGACCTTTGGTTTTGACCCAAGCATGGGAATAAGGACCACTCGGTCCGGGAAGAAAGTCAAAAAGGGTTCTTGACAACCCAGGAAGCTTATTTCTGAAACCCTTTTGGCTGAAGTAATGGCCACTAGAAAGGCCAATTTGATTGATAAGTCCTTAACAGAAAGATCCTTGTTGTTGAGTGCTGAAAGAGCATCAAGGACGAGTGGAAGATCCCATTTGGGGAATCTAGGTTTCCTCTGAGGCCTGATTCTCGATGCCCCCCGAAAGAACTGTTGAACCAGGGGATGAGTTGCCCATGACGTTCCCGAAAAAGCTGATAATGCTGATACTTGTACTCTGAGGGAACTAATCGATAAAGGCAGGTCTAAGCCTGATTGGAGAAAACTCAAGATGTCTTGAACACTAGGGTTTCTAGATGACTTTCCTGCAGTAGTCGTGAAGCTGACAAATCTGGCCCAGATTCTATTGTAAGTTTTATTTGTGTTGGACTTTCTGGAGCTCATAAGGGTAGAGATTACCCCTGAAGCACACCCAAGAGACTCTAGCCTCTCCCTCTCAAAAACCAGACCATCAGTCTCAGCATTGCTGGACAGGGGTGCAGGGTCGTCCCCTGAGAAAGAAGGTCCGGCCTGAGAGGAAGAGGCAGCGGGTCCCTGAAGCTCATTAGATTCAGGAGAGGAAACCAAGGTCTGCTCGGCCAGTATGGTGCTATTGTTACCACCTCGACTTTCTCCAACTGAAGCCGCTGTAGGAATTTTAGCATGATCGGAAGAGGAGGGAAGGCATATGCCCTGTTGAAGTCCCATTGACTCGTTAATGCATCTATTCCGAAGGCTTGATTGTACCGAGCTCGGGTGTAGTATCTGTCGATCTTGTAATTGCAGGGGGATGCAAACAGATCCACTTCTGGATCGAAATCCAACGATAGGATCCACTTGAAGGTTTGTGGATGCAGAGACCATTCGTTGTTGTCTAGCATGCTGCGTGACAGGAAGTCCGCTTGAATGTTCTGCTCCCCTGGAATGAAGACTGCTGTTAAGTTGAGCGGATTCCTCTGAGCCCAGGTCATAATGGGCTCGACCTCTTGGAGAAGGGCAGAGCTCCGAGTGCCCCCTTGTCTCTTCACATATGCCACAGCGGTGGTATTGTCCATTTTGAGTAGGACCGACTTCCCTTTCAGAAGGTGGGAGAAGGCTTGAAGGGCGCACCATGCCGCGCGCAGTTCCAGAATGTTCGAACCTGGAGAGTGGAGACGGGCATCCCATTTGCCCTGAGCCAGTTCTGCCCCACAATGTGCCCCCCAGCCCGCATTGCTGGCATCGGATGTAACAGTCACTCAATGGATGGGGGCAAGGGAGTGGCAAGTTGACAAGTTCTTGGTTTGAAGCCACCAGAGGAGACTGTTGCTCATTGACTGTGTTATCCGGATCCGCTGATTGAGATCGTCTGTCTTCCATTGCTGGAGGAATCCGGATTGAAAAGGACGAAGCCTCCACATCGCCCACTTGACCATGGGGGATGTGGCCACTATCGTGCCGATTATCTTCAGGCACTGTGATGCCCTTAGGTGAGAGAAGTCTAGAGCTAAGGAGATTCTTTCCCGAATGATCGGTATTTTTTCCTCTGGAAGAGAGATGGTGTTCTCTATGGTGTCGAACTGGGCTCCTAGATAGACCAAGCGCTGGGTCGGATCCAGCTGACTCTTCTCCCGGTTTAGGAGCCATCCGAACTCCAACAGTGTAGAGATCACCTGATCTTTGTGGACTAGCAGCTGCTGCTTGTCTTGGGACAGTACTAGTAGATCGTCCAGATAATGATACAGGCGCACACCCTGTACTCTGAGAAGGGACACAACTGCTAACAGCACCTTGGAAAAGACTCTTGGAGAAGTCGTTAGCCCGAATGGAAGACAAATAAATTGTAAGTGCTCTTGTTCGACCTGGAACCGCAGATATTTGTGAAAGTTTTCTGCCACCGGAACATGAAAGTACGCGTCTTTTAGATCTATTGAGATCAACCAGTCGCCTGGTTGAACTATTTTTTGGATGGTTGAGAGTGACTCCATTTTGAACTTCTCGTGCTTTATGTACTTGTTCAGGAAAGTGAGATCTATGACTGGACGCCAAGAGCCGTTCTTCTTTTGTACTAGGAAGAGGGGGGAGTATACCCCCTGGAATTCCTCGTCCTTTGGGACGGGCACCACTGCTCCTTGATCTTTCAGGACATTCACATATGAGAGAAGAACTTGCTGTTTTTCTTCTGACCGACGTAGTGAGGTTTGCATTGGTCTGCATGGAGGGATCTTGGTGAAGGACCATGTGTGACCTGTTGAGACCGTCTTGATGGTCCAATAGTCCGAGATCGAGGCCACCCAGACGTGCCGGAAGAGACGTAGGCGAGCCCCTACCCGACCCGCCTGGGCGGGCCCAATCTCAAAAAGACTTGGTTGGTTCACGGCCACCGGGTGTCTGTTTCTTGCCAGACTTTTAAAAAGAAGATTGGCCTCTATTCCAATTCCAGCTTCTCCTAAAATCCCGTCCGGGCTTATGGGAACGTGCCTCTCTCGAGTGCTCAGTACTGCGTCTCTGTTGAGGTTTTCTCTGATTAAACTGGCGCCTGTCCTGGGGAAGAAAACCCGTCTTTCCGCCTGTAGCTTTTGAAATGGCGTTGTCAAGTTTGTTCCCAAACAACGAAGTCCCTTCAAAGGGAATTTTGCACCACGCCTGCTTGGAGGCTGGATCAGCAAGCCAGGGACGTAACCACAGTGCTCGTTTGGCCGTGACCGAGGACAACATTGATCTGGCCAGTAAACGGATGAGGTCAATTGAAGCTTCCCCCAAAAAGGCGACTGCCATTTTAAGTTCTTGCACTGCTGAACTTTGAGCCAGTTCTTCCGAGACACCCTTCAGAATGGAGTCTACGTTTTCCACCCAGGCCTCCATTGCTTTGGAGGTCACTGCAAGGGCTAAAGCTGGTTTGCATGCCGTTCCAGCCAGGCTATATATTTTTTTGAGGTCCTGGTCGATCTTCCGATCCAGACCATCTTTAAATGATACGGTGTCATCTAGCGGGAGGGTGACATGCTTCGCTAGGCGCATTACTGCTGCATCTACGAGGGGAGCATTCTCCAGATGCTTGACATCCTCCGATTTAAAGGGATACAGTCTAGAGGTTTTGCTTAGCATGGAAACCTTCTTATCTCCCTTGCTCCATTCTTCCTCAAACACTCCTTTCAGCTCAGAGGGAAGTGGGAAATTGGAGCGTTCTTTCCCCAGTTGTTTAAACAGTTTTCTTTGTTTTTCTGGGGGGGCAGTGGTATCCTCCAACTTCAAAGTTTCCTTCACTGCCTTGATCAGCGGAGAGACTAAAGCGTAGTCGAATCCCACCGTAGAATCATCTCCCTCCATCTCGTCTTGCGAGGAATAATGGGAGGAATCATGGGGCTGGAATTGGCCGGGATCCTCCTGGGCCTCGTCAGCCAAGGAGCCAGACAAGGTGGTGGACTGGCTCCTTGTGTGGGGGGCAACTATTTCTTTCATAGATTGCTGTACCACACGTTTCACAAGAGACTCAAGGTTTTGATTTTCCGTCTCTTTCTCACCAACCGCTCGGGCATAACATGGGTCGCATAGCGATTTGCCCTCCGGGATTCTGGTCTTGCATCCCCAACAGGCTCTGTGATCAGAGCGATCATCGCGGTGGTGGTGGCGGCGACTAGAGGAGGAATGGGAACATCTCCTATGTCTAGAGGGGGTATGTGAACGTCCCCTATGATGATGGGTCCTAGACGTAGTGTCGCATCCAGACCTGGATGATGAGTGATGATGCGGCCTGGCATGGTCCCTTTCTTGTGATCGATGAACTGAAGTTGTCGGGCTGTAAGAGATAATACAGACAGAGGGAGGGGGGAAGGTGGGCAGGATGTAACCGTTAGCAACCACCAGATAGGCACAAAAGACACCACCCCCTTATCCACTCCGCACATACCTTGTGCGGGAGGGCTGGCCACATGGCAGTGAAGGAGAGTCCATGATGAGGCAAGACAAACGCACAAACTCAGAGACCACCTAGGACAAGAGTAAGCAACACAACAACAAAAAAAAAAAGAAAAACATTTTCATTTTTTTTTTTTTAACTGTCTCTTTAAGAGACACTTGCATAACTACCTAAAGGATGTTGCTTACCTTGTCCCAGCAGAACCGAGCTCCGGGATGCTGCCGTCAAAGCCCACAGGTTATCCCACCTGTACAGGGCTCCACAGCGTTTAAATTCCCCGCTGTAGTGACGTCACGGCCGGTCCCGCTGCGTGCATGCGCCGAGGGGACCGGCTCACTGCGCCTGTGCGGCCTCTGACCCCGCCGCCGTACCGCACATGCGCGAAAACCAAGCCTCGGTTTCACCGCGGCTCTGCACATGCGCAGACGTACGGCGGATCGGGAGGCAGGAAGTAGAGTGGCGTCCTGGAATGCAGAAGCGTTCCACACACGGCGCAAAGACACTAAGGGGAAACAGACAATAATACATACAAAAACGGTCTGCCATAATGAAGAAATCTTCAGACCTTGCCAGCCAATCCTTCGTCCATCCTGGTACACTGGGCCACATCCCTTCCACCATAGGGGTATTAACTGCCCGAAACCACTCGCCCGCTGATAGCTGGGCCCTGGGTGCACCGCACAACTTGTACCTAATCCGACGGACATCCTGGACTGCACCTGAATTGCATGATGAAGGGTCCATGTGAGGAGGATAGAAAAGGAACACCTGTCTGTGGAGGTGAGCTCAAATTTATGGGTATGGGGTCCTATAGCTGTGGAGAGGAGGCGGGGTTAACCCCACACGTAGTCTGCCATGGAGTCTGTCAGGAAAATAACGTTTATGATTTTCAAAATGTTTTTATCATTCCTAATCTGCTTCAAAGTAAAACTAAATGTCATTTTTTTTATTTTGGATGGCCAAAACTAAAAGAAGTTTTGCCTTAGGCTACTTTCACACTGAGGCGCTGGATGCGCTGGCGGTATAGCAGCGCTATTTTTAGCGCCGCTATACCGTTTTTTTGGCCGCGATTTGCGGGCGCTAGAGGGGGTATTTTAACCCCCACTAGCGGCCGAAAAAGGGTTAAAACGCCCGTAATAACGCCTCTTAGAGGCGTTTTGCGGGCGTATTAGAGGCGATACCCCATTGATTTCAATGGGCAGGGGCGCTATAGGAGCACTATTTTTAGCGCTCCTATTGCGCCTCAACGATGCGGCTTGCAGGAGTTTTTTGACCTGTCACATTGCATAGTATTGAGAGGCTTTTTTGGGGCGCATTGCAGGCGCTATTTAGAGCGCAATAGCGCCTGCAAAGCGCCTCAGTGTGAAAGGGGCCTTAATGCTGGCCATACACTATACGAAAAATCTGCCGAAATTTGGTCATTTAGCCAGTTCGTTCATTTTTCGGACAGTTAATGGGCACAAAATCGATAATCGTTGGGACATTTGGAAATTTTCTGCTGAACGAACGATAAATTGAAAGGTTAATGTGTTTCCCGTCCAAACGGTCTGCACTAAGTATATGTAAGAAAAAAAAACAACTGCTGTTGGCCGGTGCTCTGATAGACACTTCCAAAAACCAACCAACTGCTGTTGGCTGGTGCTCGCCAGGGGGCCGGCCATCTGAATAGTGGGCGGCAGTGGCGCCGGCGACAATACATACATTTATGCAATGCATGAATGTATGTATTGTTGACTTGAGTGATGGGTGCAGGAGAGAGGGGGCGGCGCTCCTGCGCCCACTATGGACGCACCGCCACTGATGGCCAGCATTAGTTGTATTGTAAAGTGGAACTAGGGGGTAAGCGGGGTGTAAACCCCCAGAGTTTTTCAAATTAATGCTGAAAAACTTTTTGTGCTGCACCCCCTCCCCCCCTCTTTTCTTACCTGAGCCAATCGTTTCAGCAACGGGGACGAGCACAGCAGCTTCAGCCGCTGTCTCGGTTCCTCATTGGATAGATTGATTTCAGCAGGAACCATTGGCTTCTGCTGCTGTGAATCAAATCCAGTGACACGGGAAGCGGGGGGCGGGGCAGAGTCCTGCTATCTGTGTCAATAGACGCAGCAGCAGGACTCGGGAGCATGCCCACACGAGTGCCCCCCTTGGAAAAACCTTTACAATCACGTTAATATTCAACGGTTATTCGTAGAAACCTTTGCCATATCAACCCTTCTCTTCTATGCTCTGCGACTGACCACCTCTATGACAAAATTGCACCCCTGTCCTGCACCCACCTAGCCACTTCTGTCTACAACACTTCACTTCTAGCATCACTGGACAGACTGGCCCCCCTCACTACACGCAGAATAAGGCCATGTCCCCTTCAACCCTGGCAAACAGATGATACTAGAAGTCTGAAAAAACACAGCCGTGCTCTCGAGCGCCAATGGCGTAAGACGATGTCCCAGAAAGATTTCGGCCAGTATAAATCTGCCCTCCAAAAATACAATTCCAGCCTCCTCACTGCCAAGCAGCCCTATTTCATCACCCTCATTAAAAACGTATCATCCCGTCCCCGTCAACTCTTCTCTACCTTCAACTCGCTCCTTCGTCCTCCTCTGCCTCCACTCACTAACTCACTCACTGCCCAGGAGATCGCCAATCACTTCAAACAGAAGATTGATACAATTCACGAGGAGATCTCTACTGTTCAGATACCCTTCACGCTTTACACCTCATGCCCACAGGTACAATCATTACTTCCCTCTTTCAACCCCACCACTATAGATGAGGTTGCTAAATTACTTGCTAATGTCCATCTTACCACCTGCGCTCTGATCCTGCTACGTCCACCCTCTGGCTCTATTCTACACTCTCTAACCCACATCTTCAATCTCTCCCTCTTTTCTGGCATCTTCCCTAACTCTTTGAAAGATGCACTAGTCAGCCCCATACTTAAAAAGCCCTCTCTGGACCCATCCAATCTTGACAACCTACGCCCCATCTCCTTGCTCCCCTTTTTATCCAAACTCCTTTAATATCTAGTCTATAACCGACTGAGCGTCCACCTTGCTGATAATAACCTTGATTCCCTTCAGTCTGGATTTCGTCCTCAACATTCCACAGAAACTGCTCAACTGCTCTCCTAAAACGAACAAATGATATACTAACGGCCAAAACTAAAGGACACTATTCTGTACTCTTACTCCTGGACCTCTCTGTTGCCTTCGATACGGTTGACCACCCCCTCCTCCTCAAAAAACTCCATGCCTTTGGTCTCCGCGACTGTACTCTTCGCTGGTTCTCTACCTACTTATCCAACCGCACCTTTAGCGTTACTTAAAACTCTACTTCCTCCTCTCCTCTTCCTTTCTCAGTTGGGGTCCCCCAAGGTTCTGTTCTTGGCCCTCTCCTATTTCCAATCTAAACCTCCTCCCTGGGTCAGCTGATAGCCACCCGCGGCTTCCAATAACACCTCTACGCTGACGACACTCAAATCTATTTCTCTGCCCCTCAACTCACTCCTTCATTCTCCTCACGTATCTCTAATTTACTATCAGATATATCAGTTTGGATGTCACACCACTTCCTCAAACTTAATCTATCCAAAACTAAACTGATCATATTTCCTTCCCCACGTGCCTCCTCCCCCGATCTCTCTGTCAAAATTGATGGCGTAACTATCAGCCCATCCCCACATGCCAAGGTCCTAGGAGTAGTCCTGGACTTTGAACTCTCCTTTAAGCCTTACGTCCAATCACTGTCCAAATCTTGCCGCCTCAACATCCGCAACATCTCCAAAATACGCCCCTTTCTAACCAATGACACAACAAAGCTCCTAATTCACTCCCTGGTCATCTCTTGCCTTGATTACTGCAACTTCCTCCTCATTGGCTTGCCTCTGCATATTCTATCCCCCCTTCAGTCCATCATGAATGCTGCTGCCAGACTCATCCACCTTACCAACCGCTCTGTCTCTGCTACTCCTCTCTGTCAATCCCTCCACTGACCCAACAAATTAAATTCAAAATACTAACAACTACCTACAAAGCCACCCACAACACTGCCCCCAGCTACATCACTGACCTAGTCTCTAAATACCAACTTAATCGTTCTCTTTGTTCTTCTCAAGACCTCCTGCTCTCTAGCTCTCTCATTACCTGCTCCCATGCTCGTCTCCAGGACTTTTCCAGAGCCTCTCCAAGCCTACGGAACTCCTTACCCCAATCTGTCCATCTATCTCCTTCTCTATTAGCTTTTAGAGGATCCCTAAAAACCCTCCTCTTCAGAGAAGCCTATCCTACCCACACCTAACAACTGTATTTTCATTTTGTTCACCTGATCATCCCCCACAGCTACTACCCTCTGTTTCACTTGACCCTTCCTTCTAGACTGTAAGCTCTAACGAGCAGGGCCCTCTGATCCCTCCTGTATTGAATTGTATTGTGAGTTTGTGACTGTACTGTCTTCCCTGATGTTGTAAAGCGCTGTGCAAACTGCTGGCGCTATATAAATCCTGTATAATAATAATAATAATAATATTCACCTTTCCAACGGTTTCTCACTGAGGCTGGTATCTTCTCTTGTGTGCTGATTTTCAGCCATCTGACACTAGGGGTTTATTAGACCCCAATGTCTCCATAAAGTTTGCCTGTCACCTTCCCAATGCTATCGCATGGAGGTTTGCAAACCACCTTGTGATAACAATAAAGTTAAATAAAAAACAAAATAAAATGATGATAAAATGTATTAAAAAAAAACTAAAAAATGACATGTAAACCCTGGGGGTGTGCCAAAAATATAAGGTATTGCTGCAAAGGTTGAAGTGAGAGCAATAATTCCAACACCATAGCATAGCTCAAACTAACTCTAAACTGATGAGCAGTAAGGGCTCTTTCACACATGCGATAAAAATAGACGGTTGGGTTGCGTTTTTAACGCTTCCAGAATGCCTATCAATGCCGTTTGTATGCTCCATCGGACAATTGTTGACGGATTTTCCGCGGACAAATGTTGGATAGCATGCTTTAAAATTGTCTGCCAACAAATGTGTGTTGTTGGATTATCCGATCGTGTGTACACAAGTCCGTCGGACAAAACTCCAAAGTACAAACACGCATTCTCAGAAGCAATGCTCACCATAACACATTAGCAGAAGTTGCCCAAAGGGTGGCGCTAAAGAGCTGAAAAACCACGTAGTAACCTCTCAGCAACACAAGGTAACGCTAAAGCCTCGTACACACGATCGGACTTTCTGCGGACAAAGCATAGGACTTTTGTCCGAAGCAAGCTGCTTGCTATGTGGGCACTGAACAGGGGGGAGGGGCCAGGAGCACAGAAGAGGGACCCGAGAAGAGGAGGATCTGGGCTGCTCTGTGCAAATCCAGCATTAGTTGTGTGGTTTAGATAGTGTTTTGAAACCTGAAGAATGAATATGAGGCATCCTGAAAGCTTGAATATTTATTATATATATCTGTTAGGCCAGGGCATAGGCAGGTGCAGTCTGTACTCCCCACTTTAGGTGGTGCTTGACCGAGACGGCAATGCAGATGGGTAACAAAATTCCATGACTTCCTGAGGTCACAGGTTGACAGCTGTCTGAATGGACGCTGGTGCCCCATGTGACTGGTGGCATCTTGGGTTGGGCACAGTCTATTTAAGTCCCTGGCTCCCGGGTTTGTTGCACTTTTATGCGAGTAGCTAGCACAGGATCCCCACCTGACAGGAACAGTGCTTACAGGTAGGGAAAGGTTCCAGAGGAGTAGGGAAGCCTACTCTTTGAGTGTGGACTGGCCAGGCCACATACCCCTCCTCATTGCAGACGCTGTTGACATCTTCAAGTCTTCAGATCGCTGTCACTTTTCGTAAGTGGCTCCAGACGGGTGTGCCTACCCACCAGGGCCTGAATACGTTGTGTTGATCCTTTTCTACAATATGACTTGCTGCAGAAACAATACTTTACCAGTAGATGGCAATGATGTTTTATGAAAGTCTCAGTCAATATGGCTGCTGCCTTTATCTTTTTTGTACAAGCTCCAGCAAACTGCAGTTATTGAATTGTATGGAAGTGTAGCGGACCCCCAAAATTGGGGTCGCTGTGCTTTAAATTTAAGGGCAGCCTGGGCAATAGTTTGGCTCGGGTTTTCTGATTCTCTAGATTGGACTCTGCTCTGCTGTGGTGTTGCCTGGGTGTATAGTTCCCTTTGACCTGCAGGTGGCGCTGTTGCCCAGGTCTTAGGTCGAACCACAGGTGGCATTGCAGCGTGATTGGGTGTCCTCTCTCGGCAGCCATGCAGTGGGCGTGGTCTACCTGCTGTGCATGCCGGGAGAGGGTACATAAGGGGCAGACACCATTAGGCAGGGAGATTGGCCGGGGGATTCCAAGGGGGACCCCTGGTGGTGAGAGTCACGACCTTTGGCCCTGCTGGCCAGGGGTGCGTGAAATTGGTCGAGAAGTCTCGGCCACCTTCAGCCCGAGGCCATAGGGTTCCAGGTAGGCCCAGTACCTTCAACTGGGTCTACGACCAAACCATTGGAGTCCCAGGGTACCCGAGGGAGGGTGGCGCGCTCTGAAAGAGAGGAAACCAGGGGAGGACCTGTCCGGGGGATCGGTGAAGGAAGTCACTGTCTCAGGAGAGGCCTGGTTGCCTATCAGAGGGAAGGATTCCGTGAGTTGCACAATAGCTCCTGTGATGTGCCCCTTGGCACTTATGGTTTCTAAAGTTGCGGGCGCTAGAGAGTTCTTGATTCGGGAACTAAAGGATTCTGTGGCAGAGGATCTCCTGAACTTGTCCTTGAAGGGGACCAAATCGAAAGTAACTGTTCCTTTTTTCACTCCGGCTGCTAGAACTGTGAGAGGGATCTATCCGGGTGAGCAATACCCACTCAGGCTTGAGTGGAGAATAGAATAAATGGGAGCCGCGTGCCTGAACCTACCTCCCTACCCAACTCTATCTCTATCTTCAACTTTTTCCCACTGAGTTCCAAGCAAGAAAAATAAACTCGTTTGTTAGTGTTTAAACAGTCTGGACATTGGCCTTCTTTTAAGAGAAAGAGTAGACTTTTCCCTACACTCTAGGGACGAGAACTAGACATGTGCACTGCCCAAAAATTCGTTAGTTTTCGTTTTCGTTTCATTCGTTTTTTTTTTTTTCGTTTTTCGGGTCATTCGTTATGATCGCAATTCGTAAATTCGTAAATTTGTACATTCGCAAATTTATACATTCGTAAATTTGTACATTCGTAAATTTATACATTCGTAAATTCGTAAATTTATACATTCGTAAATTTATACATTCGTAATTTCGGAAATTTGGAAATTCGATATTTTCGAAAACCCGAAAATTTGAGAATCTGAAAAAATAACTATTAAATTATAGTTGTAATTTCCTTTCAAATTTGGCTGTTAGCGAACGTAACGAATACAAATTTATCTGAAGTTACGCATAACCTGAAATAACAAATGCCGCATCTAAACAAATGGAACGGAACAAATTAATAATAATAATAATAAAACGTTTTTATTATTATTATTGTTATTTATTATTATTATTAATTCATTACGTTCCATTCGTTTAGATACGGCATTCATTATGTCGGAAAACAATTCGTAACTTCGTTAAGTTCACTAACAGCCAAATTTGAAAGGAAATTACAATACCTATAATTGAATAGTTAGTAATAGTTAAGTTATTAGTTAATTATTATTTCAGATTTCCGAATTTACTAATTTACGATTGTACGAATGTACAAATTTACGAATGTACGAATATTCGGAAATTCGTAAATTCAAATTTACGAATTTCCGGATAGTTGTACATTCGTAAATTCGTGCATTGGTAAATTCGTATATTCGTAAATTCGTACATTCGTAAATTTGAATTTACGAATATTCGTTAAAATTTGTTAAATGAGTTTTCGTTAATTCGGATATTAACGAATTAACGAATTTGTCGAAATTCGTTAAAAAACGAATTCGGAACGAAACGAATTGCACATGTCTAACGAGAACCAATGGAGGGAGGTAACTCGCTGCAGGACCCAAAAATTGTATGAACACCACTCAACCTCTTATGCCAGGAGGATAGGGGCATGTGGCATGGTGTGCCCTACTCTGCAGATGGAGGTAAGCAGGAGAAAAAGGGTCTGTGTGCTACAGAAGTATTTTATTAATACCTGTGTAGCGCTACCCCCAGTTAAGAGAGCCGCTGATATTGATTTGGGCCCTGCAGTGCACCGCTGTCAACCCCCGGCAATCGGCTCTAACCTCCCGTGGCACAGCTGGTGATAGAGAGATAGGACCGCGTGATCGCAACTGTTGGTGACGCAGTCCTATAACAAACATACACAGAATATACTTTAAAACTCCTATTAAAGTAAGCGGAACTGACACCAAATGTACTTTACCCAGATATTTTACTGAGGCTAATGGGCAAGTAATAAACAACAGTATAACAAGTTGCAGATCCCTGCAATAAACAGTAATAAAGATAAACAGAGTAATCAGAATAATAAAGTATTGCTATGCAACTCTAGCGCTGCCCTTTTACAGCTACTTCCCCTCATGGGTAGACTAACACCCAGCAATGTCTACCTATGCAGTCAGGCCTGACTGATCTAAATGGAAGTTCAGTGAAACAATATTTGCTAGCAATCTCTCGGTGGTGCACTTGAAGAACAACTTTGTAATCCCAACGAATAGTAAAGATAAAGTATCTGTCTTTAAACAGCTCTCACCACCTGGACAAGTCCAAGTCCCTTTCCTCCATCGATTCGTCTAGGAACAGGAATCCACCGACATCCAAGTCTTCAATCCTTCTGGTGTACTGCAGCAAGGAGGATTAGATGTCTCTAAGGCTCTGCTAGGCTGGCAGAGGGCTCTTTGGAAAGGAGCACACGGCCCGGGCTTCAGGCCTTGTGCACACAGCAGTTCAGCACAGACATCCTCTTGCTAGGAGAGGGGGGTCCCAAAGAGGCCAACCAAAACTCTGCCTCCCCTTTATAAAGTCTGCCCCAGCAGTCTCTGTTCTGGAGCAATGCACCCTGGGTGCTGCAAGATGTACTGGGAGATGTAGTCTCTCTCTCCTCTGCTTTCACTTCCATAATGTCTCTTTACTTCCTCCCGACTCACCTCTCACCTGGAACTTCTTGTCTCTCTGCATTAAAGGGGAACACCCCGCTACACACTCCCCCCACTTGAACTCTTTGGTCCCCAAAGATAAACTTCAACAAATACTGTTTACCATTTTGGACAATGTCGAGCATGATGTTGGCATAGGGAATTCCCACCAAAACTTTGGGATGGAACTCTCTTGCCCACAGGTCACACTACCATGAGTGGCCTGCCTAACTGTGCCAGAGAGTGAGCTGGGGTTGCCCTCCACCAAATGGACGGTGGAAGGATCAGGTTGTTCAACACTTTTCCTAGCCGTTACAACAGAGTCCTCTGTGCTCGTCCCCATTTGGGGGTAAGTTAGTTTCTTGGGAGGCCTGAGGACTCTGCGAGCCCTCTGCTCTCTTGGTGCTTCTGACTCTGGCACCACAGGCTCTTCTTCAGGAGTAAGTTCAGGTAACATTGCTGGTTCTGGAACCTCTGATTCAGAAGTCGACTGACGTATGGAATCTCTAGAGTCCTCCTCAGCGCAAGTGTCAGGAACATCTTCCCAGTAATCAGCTGAGGGACTGAAGGGTATGAATTCAGTAGCCTCCGGATTCAGCGTTGCATCTGGGGTATCCCCTCCATTTGGGAGATCTATGGCGGACGTTCCCAGAGTCGAGGGAGGCCACAGCCAGTCCAGTTCTCCACCTTCTTCTGTACTCAATTGGGAGGCCTCCCCATCTTTGGCTCGAGAGGTCTGGGACCGAGTGTTCGGCCTAGGAATATCCAGGATAGAGGCCGGTTCAGGGGAGTCTCTCACGGGAGGTATTCTGACTGCCTCAGCAAGTGGGAGCAGGTGGTTCCGATGCCACATCTTCAGTGGACCCACCTTTCCTTCTGGCTTTAGTTTGTAGACAGGCAAACCGGGCAACTTCCTACAGACAACATAGGGCTCAGATCTCCACCTGTCGGCAAGCTTGTGTTTTCCAGGGACCCCCAGATTGCGTAGCAGTACTCGGTCCCCAGGCTGCAGATCTTGCACTCGAACCTTCAGATCAAAATTTCTCTTGTTGCGGGCCCCCCTTTGATCCGAAGCCGCCTGGGCTTGTTCATAGGCCACCTGCAAGCTACGTCTAAGTCTGTCCACGTATCCCTTGTGGGATGTAGCTGAGGTATTGTCTATAGAAGTGCCAAAGGCCAGGTCCACAGGTAGCCTTGCTTCTCTCCCAAACATAAGTCGATAAGGGGAGTAGCCAGTGGCGTCACTTGTGGTACAGTTCTAGGCATGTACTAGGGCTGATATGTGCTGACTCCAGTGTTGCTTCTTCTCTGTTTCTAAGGTTCCCAACATGTTGAGCAGGGTCCGGTTAAATCTCTCCAGCTGAGCATCTCCTTGTGGGTGGTAAGGCGTGGTTCTGGTCTTCTTTATTCCTAATGAATCCAAAAGTCTTCGGATCAACCGACTCTCAAAGTCCCTTCCTTGATCTGAGTGGAGTCTCTGTGGTAGTCCGTAATGGACAAAATACTTCTCCATAAGTATCTTGGCCACGGTGGATGCCTTCTGGTCTTTGGTTGGGAAAGCTTGAGCATAGCGGGTGAAATGGTCGGTTATTACCAGAACATTCCCCAATCCACTCAGGTCGGGTTCGAGGCAGAGAAAGTCAATGCATACCAGATCCATTGGGCCTTGACTCTGTAAGTGGCCCATTGGGGCAGCTTGATGGGGTAGGGTCTTTCTCTGAATGCATCGTGCACAGGAATGGCAATACTCCTCTACTTCTGCCCTCATGCAGGGCCAATAGAACCGATTTCTGACAAGCTGGAAGGTCCTTTCTGCCCCTAGGTGACCATGATGGTCATGCAGGGCAATTAGTACAGTCTCTCGGTGCTTCTCTGGAAGAAATAACTGCCACTTATCTTTTGAGTCATCAGAGGGGCCCCTTCGGTAGACCACTCCCTGATGTACCTGTAGCCTGTCCAATTCCTTCCTCAACAGCCGAGCCTCCTTTGAGGGGTGATGTAGGAATTTGTTGGGATCCTGATTCTCCAGGGCTTCGAGGACCAATCTCCCCATGGGGTCTTCCAATTGGTCACACCTCAACTCCTTCTTGGACAGTCTCGGTAGGTTGTCTTCCTCCAGTTGAGTTACCCCACAATAGTGTTTGGGGACTCCTACCATGGTAACCCCTATTTCTTCTGCTCTGGAGCCTCCTCTGGCTTGGAATTCAGCCCCTTGACAAAGGGCCCGCACCCCGTCCGGTGCCACTTGGGTCCAATCTTCCCAGTCATTTGTCGTGGCATGAGACCTCCGGGACAGGGCATCTGCATCCCTATTTCCGGCTCCTGGTCTGTACTTCAGACTGAAGTTGAATCCAGACAATGCGGCCAACCACCTGTGTCCGGTGGCATCTAGTTTCGCGGTGGTGAAGAGGTAGGTCAGGGGGTTGTTGTCTGTCTTCACAGTAAACTCTGCCCCATACAAGTAGTCTTTTAGCTTGTCTACTACCGCCCATTTGAGGGCCAGGAATTCTAGCTTATGAGTGGGGTAATTCTTTTCTGAGGGGGTCAGGCTCCTGCTCACATAGGCCACTGGTCGCAGTTGTCCTTCATGTTCTTGGTAGAGTACACCACCTAGACCCTCATGGCTGGCATCCACATGTAATTCATAAGGTCTGGTAGGGTCGGCGTAGGCCAGGACTGGGGCAGTGGTTAAGCTCCTCTTCAGAGCATGAAAGGCCTCTTCACACCTTGGGTTCCACTGATCTTGAACTGACTCACCAGGCCTCCTGGGCCCTGAGTCATCCTCTTCCCCTTCTGCCTTTAGCAATTCATTCAACGGGCGGGCAATCCGAGCAAACCCCTCCACAAACCTCCTATAATAGGAGCAGAACCCCAGGAAGGATCTGAGCTCTGTTACTGTGGTGGGTCGTGGCCAGGAAGTGACTGCTTCCAACTTCTCAGGATCTGTGGCCACCCCTTCTTCAGACACTATGTGCCCCAGATAGTTCACAGAAGACTGGTAGAACCGACACTTCTCGGGGGAAAGCTTAAGTCCCTCTTCGCTGAGTCTTCTCAATACTTTCTCCAACCTGGCTTCATGTTCTTCCAAGGTTCTTCCAAAGACAATGACATCGTCCAAGTACACAAGGACTTCTATAAGATTCATGTCTCCAACAGTCTTCTCCATAAGGCGTTGAAAGGTAGCAGGAGCTCCAGACAGACCCTGAGGCATCCTATTGAATTCGAAGAATCCCACCGGGGTTATGAAGGCTGTCTTCTCCCTGTCTTCTGGGTGCATAGGGATTTGATAGTACCCACTCTTGAGGTCCATCACACTGAACCATTTGGCTCCAGACAAACTTTGTAGGGCATCTTCTATCCTTGGCGTGGTGTATTGGTCAGGGATGGTTCTCCTGTTGAGAGTCCTGTAATCGATACAAAGCCTCAACGACCCATTCTTCTTTCTGACCACCACGATTGGGGAGGCATAGGGACTTCTAGACTCCCGGATCACACCAGTCTTCTTTAGTTCTACAAGTTGTTCCCTCAGATCCTCCAGATCTGCCAGGGGGACCCGCCTGACCCTCTCTCGGAAGGGCTTATCTTCTTGGAGGCGGATCCGATGGGTGGCACTTCTTGCACACCCCACATCGAATTCATCTTCGGAAAAGATCTTCTCCCACCTGGTCAGCTGGGCCTTGGCTCTTTCTTTCCAAGCCCTGGGTAGGTTCGGGTTTTCCACGGACAGTTTCTCCCAAACATCTCCTCCGTCACCCGTCCCCTTGACTTCGGACCAAGTGACCGGGGCAGCAGGGCTCACCTGACCAAGCAACACTCTGGCAGGGATCTCCATGGGTCCTCCCGTAGTGTTCCTAACACTTACCGGAACTTTGCCATGGGCCTTCTTCAGAGCCTTGAACGGAATCACTTCTGGTATCACTTCCAGGCCTGAGGACTCTTCCCTTGGGTCTGATTCCAGCATGACAAAGGGGCCAGGTTGTTCCCACAAAAGCTTCACAGTGGCCCTAAGACAGGTTACTTCTCCGGGCTGTAGCACTACTGCTTCTCTGCCAAGTCTCCACACCTTCCCTATCCCCTCTCCCGGGGTCTTCTGCTCTAAGACCAGTCGTTGGTAGGCCGTCTTTAGCATGGGATGGATTTTGGTGGCTGAATGGTTTCTCTCTTTCACTAGAGGGGTCAGGAGTCTCCTGACTAGATCCGTGTTTGTCCCAATGATCAGGGAAATCTTGCTGGCTCCAGGCGGCCGGGGACACACAACTGCCAGGGTGTCAAACACTTCAGCCTTCCCAGCCACGGATGGGTCGAAAGTCATCTTTATGGGCAGGTACCCATCATAAGGGAAACTCTGGGTTCCAAGTCCCCATATCTCCAGCTCTTCTATCTTCTGGATAGGCAGATGACTCAAGTGCCTATCATAGAAGTTCCGGTATAGTAAAGTCACCTGTGCTCCGGTGTCCAAAAGAGCTTTAGTATAGACTCCTTCCACTTGAATGGGCACAGTAGGAGACGGGCCCACCAGTTCCTTTGGGTATGGCCGGACTGGGGTCACCTCTTTTTTTTTGCTTTCGACCCTTGCCCTGCTCCTTTTGGACTTTAATTTTTCCTGAGCCTGGCATGCATTGACTTTCTCCCTCTCAATGGGGGCACAAACCCGCTGAGGGATGTTATTGTTCCTTTTAGGTGGATGTTCCTTCTTTGGGGTGCTGTACTTCCACTGAGGGGTCTTGCCCCCTCCCTCTGGGGTACATCTTGGTGGGGGTGTACTATACCTCCTCCTAGGAGTTTTGTCTCCTCCATTCTTGGCCTTTTTTTTTTAGTTTGGAGCGCACTGAAGATGATGGGCACCCGGTTGACTCCTTCACCGGGGCCCTTTGGAGTTTCCCGCCGGCTTGCAATTATCTGTTCTCTTCTTCTTTGGGCTGGAGCATACGTTAGCAAAGTGGCCACTCCCTCCGCAGTTATAGCAAATCACCTCTTCTCGGTCCTGTAGGGAGGCCGGTGCTGAGGTGTTCGGGAACAACTCCTTTCTTGGGCTTGGTTTCTTTGTCTTCTCTGATCTTTCTCCATCAAAGAGGTCAGCATCTCCAACACTTGGGCCATTTGCGATTTCAGAGTGTCAACCTCCGCATCTCTTTCTGGGCTCTTGACCGAATGGACCAACACTGGTACAGGTGTGACATTCGCCTTGGCCACCTGCTGATCTTCCTGCAGCGCCTCTTCGTCCCTAATAATTTTTATTAGATCAGAGTAGGTTAGTGACATTCCTCCTCCTGAGGTTTTCAGGTGCAGCCAGACCGGGTCTGAGCGCCGCGCTCCCCTCATGATCTGCTTCATGCGTGCTTCATCTGCATCTTTGGGCAGCATTCCCTTCTTCAGTACAATCTTGCATAACTGCCTGTTCAGCCTTCTAACATATTCTGACAGTTTCTCATTCGGCAGCTGGAGAGTGTGTTCAATTTGATAAATCATCTCTGACACCTTCTCCAGCTGACCAAACTCTTCCTGCAGCATGGCCAGGCAATCTTGAGCTGTACAGTTTTCATTTCCAAACCGGAAGCTCCTCACCGCTTCTGCCGCGGCACCTTTCAGACTTTCTAAGACTCGCTGTCTCTTCTGTGCCTCAGGCACCTCCCATGCTTCTACTGCCTGCAATGCCTGTTTCACCCAAGTGTCAAAATCTTCCTCCCCCGCAGGGACAGGGAGCTTCCCTGAGAAGGTGCTAAGCTTCCGGTAACCGGCCTCCACATGCACCGTACTGCTTTTCTGGCACTTAATTACAAGGTCTCCTAGAGCATTCAACAATTCAGGCCCTATAGCGGCCAGCGGTGATCCCGGGCTTAATAGTTCCTTAAGCTTTTCTGCTTTAGGGGATAGTGGTGGAGATAATTGTGGGGGTGATGGCTTTGGTGTCTGAAACCATTCTTCCTTCACTGGCAGCGTATGTATCAAGTGATAGATCTGATTATCTATGGCTTGTATACTCTGACTTTTAAAATGCTCTGGGATTTCCTTTTTCCATTCTACCAGTGCGTATGTAAACGAGATCACTGGATCTGGCCTAAAATCCATCACCCATGCTTTGTGGCTCGGAGACAGTAACAATACGAGCTGTTTTATCTCCTCTTCCTTCCATCTTTCCCCCGGGAGTACAATGACTACCGCCGCGGTTGGATCGGCGCCAATCACTGCGCACCACTGTGACATTGCCAGCGGGTCCATGCTGGTACTTCTGACTGGCTTGATTGCAGCGTGCAACGTACAAGGATCCCGGACTCGAGCCCCCACGTGTAGCGCTACCCCCAGTTAAGAGAGCCGCTGATATTGATTTGGGCCCTGCAGTGCACCGCTGTCAACCCCCGGCAATCGGCTCTAACCTCCAGTGGCACAGCTGGTGATAGAGAGATAGGACCGCGTGATCGCAACTGTTGGTGACGCAGTCCTATAACAAACATACACAGAATATACTTTAAAACTCCTATTAAAGTAAGCGGAACTGACACCAAATGTACTTTACCCAGATATTTTACTGAGGCTAATGGGCAAGTAATAAACAACAGTATAACAAGTTGCAGATCCCTGCAATAAACAGTAATAAAGATAAACAGAGTAATCAGAATAATAAAGTATTGCTATGCAACTCTAGCGCTGCCCTTTTACAGCTACTTCCCCTCATGGGTAGACTAACACCCAGCAATGTCTACCTATGCAGTCAGGCCTGACTGATCTAAATGGAAGTTCAGTGAAACAATATTTGCTAGCAATCTCTCAGTGGTGCACTTGAAGAACAACTTTGTAATCCCAACGAATAGTAAAGATAAAGTATCTGTCTTTAAACAGCTCTCACCACCTGGACAAGTCCAAGTCCCTTTCCTCCATCGATTCGTCTAGGAACAGGAATCCACCGACATCCAAGTCTTCAATCCTTCTGGTGTACTGCAGCAAGGAGGATTAGATGTCTCTAAGGCTCTGCTAGGCTGGCAGAGGGCTCTTTGGAAAGGAGCACACGGCCCGGGCTTCAGGCCTTGTGCACACAGCAGTTCAGCACAGACATCCTCTTGCTAGGAGAGGGGGGTCCCAAAGAGGCCGACCAAAACTCTGCCTCCCCTTTATAAAGTCTGCCCCAGCAGTCTCTGTTCTGGAGCAATGCACCCTGGGTGCTGCAAGATGTACTGGGAGATGTAGTCTCTCTCTCCTCTGCTTTCACTTCCATAATGTCTCTTTACTTCCTCCCGACTCACCTCTCACCTGGAACTTCTTGTCTCTCTGCATTAAAGGGGAACACCCCGCTACACCTGATAAGAAAGTTAAAAATCTCTCAATGTTCTTGTTGAGGGTGTTACTTGTTGGGGATTGTTTATGGGTTTTAGAGTCACAGTATGTTTTATAGAGCAAAACTATTTTATAGTATTATAACCTCCCAGGATCCAGACAACTACACCACCAATTGTAGTATCAAGCAATCTAAGGTTCAATTAGGCTGGAGAACTGATCTGGATAAGCACATTCATTGCTCAAAGGGTTGTCCAGTGATCTGCTGCTCCAAGACTCAGCATTAGGGATGAGCTCGGTGTTCGAGTCGAACATACGTTCGACTCGAACATCGGCTGTTCGATCGTTCGCCGAACAACGAACGATTTGGGCCATTCGCGCCTAATTCGCGGCCCACAATGCACTACGCCATCGCAGTGTCATCCAGGCGCTGTGATTGGCCAAGCATGCACTGTGACCCCGCATGCTTGGCCAATCACAGCGCCGGCAGCGAGGAGAGCAATGATTGGCCACAGGCAGGATGCCTGTGGCCAATTATTGCTGAGGGTGTTTAGTACACGCCCCACACTATAAAAGGCCGCCAGCACGGCGGCCTAGTGTAGTGTGTTCCGGAGCAGGGAAAGAGAAGCATAGGCAGGGACAGTGACATTTTTTTTCTTGCTTAACCTGGATTCCTTTAGTTTAGGGAAAGAGAAGGATAGGTAGGGAGAGTGTCAGTCTGTTTTACTGTGCTAAACCTTGTTTGTAGGGACAGGGAAGGACAGTGAGGGAAATTCTCCTTGTGCTATACTGTGCTAAAGCATTCATCATCAACCATCTTTAAAAAAACATTTTTTATAGGGACAGAAAACTATAGGTAGGGAGAGTGTCAGTGTGTTTTACTGTGCTAATCCTTGTTTGTAGGGACAGGGAAGGACAGTGAGGGAAATTCTCCTTGTGCTATACTGTGCTAAAGCATTCATCATCAACCATCTTTAAAAAAACATTTTTTATAGGGACAGAAAACTATAGGTAGGGAGAGTGTCAGTGTGTTTTACTGTGCTAATCCTTGTTTGTAGGGACAGGGAAGGACAGTGAGGGAAATTCTCCTTGTGCTATACTGTGCTAAAGCATTCATCATCAACCATCTTTAAAAAAACATTTTTTATAGGGACAGAAAACTATAGGTAGGGAGAGTGTCAGTGTATTTTACTGTGCTAATCCTTGTTTGTAGGGACAGGGAAGGACAGTGAGGGAAATTCTCCTTGTGCTATACTGTGCTAAAGCATTCATCATCAACCATCTTTAAAAAAACATTTTTTATAGGGACAGAAAACTATAGGTAGGGAGAGTGTCAGTGTGTTTTACTGTGCTAATCCTTGTTTGTAGGGACAGGGAAGGACAGTGAGGGAAATTCTCCTTGTGCTATACTGTGCTAAAGCATTCATCATCAACCATCTTTAAAAAAACATTTTTTATAGGGACAGAAAACTATAGGTAGGGAGAGTGTCAGTGTGTTTTACTGTGCTAATCCTTGTTTGTAGGGACAGGGAAGGACAGTGAGGGAAATTCTCCTTGTGCTATACTGTGCTAAAGCATTCATCATCAACCATCTTTAAAAAAACATTTTTTATAGGGACAGAAAACTATAGGTAGTGTGAGGGGGTTAGCTCGGCAGCGGGTGTGTGTGACCCCCGAGATGGGCTCCCCACACAAAAACAGGCCCAGCAAACGGAGGTTGTGGTTTTCAAAATCAAAAAGGTGCGGTTTATTTTCTATTTACAGTGACAAAACACAGCAAAGCAAAAGAAACATAAACAAAATAAATCCTGGTCAACTTGACCTCTGACTAAACATACAGGTTTCCTAACTAACAACTGGGATCAGCCTAGTGCTGTCCTAGTCCCTAAGTCCCTGGTTTTAAATGTCCAAGCAAATAGCCACACAGGCTTTGTCTCACCGCACAGGGGTTCACTCTCCCTAGACAGTCCACACAGGTCTGGTTCCAGGCATGAGCTAACATCTAATGAAGCTGGGAGTTCTTATAGAGGCCTAAATGAGCTGACAAGGTTCAGCTGGTCTCCTCATCTCTGTCTGCACGACGCCCCACACTCTCCCTAGAGGTATGAGTCATCCATGAGCCCACTAGCCTTATACAACTCTCCACCTAGTTGTATAAGTCGGCGTAAAGCCTGAATCTGGGCGAAATATATCTACCCCCCTGGATGCAACCAGGTGACTTTACCTTCCTGCTGTCACATACCCCCCCCTCTTGTTTTAACCTCGGGGTTGGAACACCAGCAATCAGGCATTCATGTACTCGAGACAAAGCATCCACATTCCCCATTTGAACGCCAGGGCGATGCTTTACTGTGAAGTTGAATTCCTGGAGGGCCAGGAACCACCTATTCACTCTTCTATTTGTTTCCTTGTTTTGAGCCATCCACTTTAACGGAGCGTGATCCGTAACCATGTCAAAGTGCCTACCTAGCAGGTAGTACCGAAGGGAATCTAGAGCCCACTTCACCGCTAAACACTCCTTTTCAACGGTGGCGTAATTTACCTCATGGGACTTCAACTTCCTGCTGAGGTAAATGACTGGGTGCTCTTCCCCGTTCCAGACCTGGGACAATACTGCTCCTAACCCCACATCTGACGCATCACTTTGTACGACAAAGTCTTTAGAGAAGTCGGGTGAGTACAACACTGGCTGGCTACATAAGGCTTGTTTCAAGAATTGGAATGCTGCCTCAGCCTCGGGGGTCCATTTAATCATGACCGACCCTTTCCCCTTCGTCAGGTTGGTTAGGGGCACAGCCTTAGAAGCAAAGTGGGGAATGAATCGCCGATAATACCCAGCGATTCCCAGAAAGGCTCGTACCTGCTTCTTGCTGTTGGGACGTGGCCAACTCTGGATGGCCTCGACTTTGTTGAGTTGGGGTTTTATTACTCCCCTCCCAATGGTGTACCCAAGATATTTGGCCTCCTCCTGCCCAATGGTACACTTCTTGGGGTTAGCCGTAAACCCCGCTTCCCGAACAGAGTCCAGGACTGCTTGCACTTTTGGCAGATGTGAGGCCCAATCTGTGCTATGGACAATTATGTCATCCAGGTAAGCCGTAGCATACTTCCGATGGGGCCTCAGCATCTGGTCCATTTTCCGCTGGAATGTGGCCGGCGCATTCTGTAACCCGAACGGCATTCTTTTATATTGGAACGCCCCGTCTGGGGTTACAAATGCGGTTTTCTCTTTGGCCGACTTGGCCAGGGGGATTTGCCAATACCCTTTTGTGAGGTCAAGAGTCGTCATGTATCGGGCTGTTCCCAGCCGGTCGATCAACTCATCTATACGTGGCATGGGGTAGGTGTCAAATTTTGTAACTTTGTTCAACTGACGAAAATCGTTACAAAATCGCCAGCTCCCATCCGGTTTAGGCACCAACACAATGGGACTAGACCAATCACTTTGGGACTCCTCTATCACCCCTAAGTTCAGCATTTTCTGTACTTCCTCCCGTATTGCCTCCCGTCGGGCCTCTGGGATCCGATAGGGTTTTAACTTCACCCTTTCACCGGGCGGGGTAATGATGTCATGCTCTACCCCAGATGTTTGTCCCGGCAGCTCAGAGAATACCTCCTTGTTGCGAAGCACAAACTCCTTAACCTCCTGTTGTTGGGGTTGTGACAAGGTGGCTGCTATTCCAACCTCAGGAATCACGCAACCAGTTTGAGCTGGTGACCAAGTGTCTGCGACTAGGGACTCTCTATCCCTCCAGGCTTTCAACAGATTAACGTGATAGATCTGTTCGGGCTTTCGCCTTCCTGGTTGTCTGACCTTGTAATTCACTTCGCTCACTTTTTCCATTATCTCGTAGGGGCCTTGCCATTTGGCAAGGAATTTACTTTCAACCGTAGGGACAAGTACCAGTATCCTATCCCCCGGGGAAAAGGTACGGGTCTTGGCTCCACGGTTGTACACTCTCTGCTGTGCTAACTGCGCTTGGGCCAAATGTTCCTTCACGATGGGCATTACCTGTGCAATTCGGTCTTGCATCAGGGCGACATGCTCAATCACACTCCTGTGGGGAGAACTCTCACTTTCCCAAGTTTCCTTGGCAATATCCAACAGCCCTCTTGGGTGTCTCCCATACAGTAACTCAAAGGGGGAGAATCCCGTAGAGGATTGGGGCACCTCCCTAATAGCAAACAGCAGATAAGGAAGTAGACAGTCCCAATCCTTTCCATCTCTATCCACCACTTTCTTCAACATTTGTTTTAGGGTTTTGTTGAACCTTTCAACCAGCCCATCGGTTTGGGGGTGATACACAGATGTACGTAATTGCGTCACTTTGAACAATTTACACAGCTCCTTCATAACCCGGGACATAAAGGGTGTACCTTGGTCCGTAAGCAGTTCTTTACAAATACCCACCCGGCTAAACACAAGAGATAGCTCTTTGGCTATGGTTTTGGCCGAGGTATTTCGGAGAGGGATCGCTTCTGGATAACGGGTGGCATAGTCCATTATAACTAATATGTACTGGTGCCCCCTAGCGGACTTGATTATAGGACCTACCAAATCCATGGCGATCCTCTCAAACGGGACCTCAATGATGGGTAGAGGGACCAGCGGGCTACGGAAATGTGGCATCGGGGCCGACCTCTGACACACAGGGCAGGAGGAACAATAATTTTCTATGTCCTTCATCACCCCCGGCCAATAGAATCTCTGTAATACCCTCTCTCGGGTTTTCTCTGTCCCCAGATGACCTCCAAGAATGTGCCCATGGGCCAACTCCAACACCAACTTCCTGTAAGGTTTGGGCACCACAAGCTGCTCAACGGTTTCTTCTGCCCTTTTTGCCACCCGATACAGTAGGTCCTTCTCTACGCTGAAGTATGGGTAAGTGCAGGTATTATCTGGGTTCACTAACTCGCCATCTATTTTCACTACGTTTTCCCGTGCCTTTATTAGGGCGGGGTCTTTCAACTGTTCTGTGGCAAAGTTTTCCCTGTGAACCTCAAGATCAGAAAACTCCACAGACGGTAGGTTTTCGTCTGAGGAGGTGGGCTCCTCTCCAGTTTCTTGAGTCTCCCCTGCCAATACTGATAAGGGAAATTCCGGAGAGTCCTCACCACTCTCAGGGGAGTTCTGGCTATCACATTCCTGGTACATAGGGGCACCAGTGGGGGGCTCAGGATCATCCCACAGTTCCCAGAACTTCGGAAAATCCCTTCCCACAATGGCGTCATGCGGTAACTGAGATACTAAGCCCACTGGATGAGAGAGGGTACCTTTGGGGGTCTCGAAACACACTGTAGTCACTGGATACTCTCGGGTGTCCCCATGCACACAAATAACAGCTACCTTGCTATTCCCAGAGACCTCTGTTTTAACTAACTCAGCCTTTATCAGGGTCACAAGGCTACCTGAATCCAACAATACCACAACATTTCTACCATTAACACACATTTTGCATAAATGTTTTTCAGTTCCTCGAATGGCAGTGCATGCGACTGTCGCACACAGCGACTGACGTCTGCCCGTCAGAAAGTCACACTGCATGGGTTCCTCCACAACCGGGCAATTGGCTGCAATATGTCCCGCTTGCCGGCAGCGGTAGCAAACGATCCTTCTTGCGGCCTCTTGAGCCGCTGATTTCCCAGGCTGTTCTCGCCAAACTTGGGGTAGAGCTCCCACCCTCTCACTCTCTCCACCCTCACCCCTTGGAATCCTCTTATCCGCCCCTGGGGATGGTCTGGTCTTAGGGTGGAAAGTCCGAGTGTCTCTGGAAGAGGCCGTCAGGTTCTCTGTAGCCAAGTATTTCTCCACACGATCCACAAGACCATCGGCCGTCTCTGGGTCTCCATGGCTTACCCACTTTTGGATGGCAGTAGGAAGAGCTCTCAAAAACCGATCCATTACAACACGTTCCACAATCTTTGGTGCGGACAAAGTCTCTGGCTGTAGCCACTTTCTGCTCAGGTGAATGAGATCATACATTTGAGACCTGGGGGGTTTTCCAAGCTGGAAAGTCCAGTTATGCACACGCTGAGCCCGGACAGCCTGGGTGACACCCAGCCTTGCCAATATTTCAGCTTTTAGCATCACATAGTCTTTTGCTTGGTTAGGCTCTAGGTCATAGTAAGCTTTCTGCGATTCACCAGTTAACAGAGGAGCCACCAGTCCAGCCCACTGCTCCTAAGGCCACTTTTCTCTTTCAGCGGTCCTTTCAAATGTGGTCAAAAATACCTCTGGATCATCCTCTCCAGTCATTTTTGTCAATAAACGACTCACCCCAAAGGACGCGGTATTAGTGGGACGGCTTTCCTCACTGGTCTGCGGACGTTGCTGCATTACTGCTTCCATCTGTTGTTGTAGTCTCTGCTCTTGCTTCTGCAACAGGTCTATGAAGCGGGCCTCAGATTGCTGCTGGGCTTGTTGCTGAGCCTCCAGACTCTGTTGCAAAGTTGCGTTTGTCTGCTGCTGGGCTGCAAGGCTCTGTTGATGAGCTTGCTGCTGGGCTGCGAAGTTCTTTTGCAAACCTGCATTTGTCTGCTGTTGATTGGCATTTGCTAGAGCCAGCTGCTTCAGTATCTCCTCCATGCTGGCTTAAAAAAAAAAACTGCCACTGGTTCTCCACCAACTGTGAGGGGGTTAGCTCGGCAGCGGGTGTGTGTGACCCCCGAGATGGGCTCCCCACACAAAAACAGGCCCAGCAAACGGAGGTTGTGGTTTTCAAAATCAAAAAGGTGCGGTTTATTTTCTATTTACAGTGACAAAACACAGCAAAGCAAAAGAAACATAAACAAAATAAATCCTGGTCAACTTGACCTCTGACTAAACATACAGGTTTCCTAACTAACAACTGGGATCAGCCTAGTGCTGTCCTAGTCCCTAAGTCCCTGGTTTTAAATGTCCAAGCAAATAGCCACACAGGCTTTGTCTCACCGCACAGGGGTTCACTCTCCCTAGACAGTCCACACAGGTCTGGTTCCAGGCATGAGCTAACATCTAATGAAGCTGGGAGTTCTTATAGAGGCCTAAATGAGCTGACAAGGTTCAGCTGGTCTCCTCATCTCTGTCTGCACGACGCCCCACACTCTCCCTAGAGGTATGAGTCATCCATGAGCCCACTAGCCTTATACAACTCTCCACCTAGTTGTATAAGTCGGCGTAAAGCCTGAATCTGGGCGAAATATATCTACCCCCCTGGATGCAACCAGGTGACTTTACCTTCCTGCTGTCACAGTAGGGAGAGTGTCAGTGTGTTTTACTGTGCTAATCCTTGTTTGTAGGGACAGGGAAGGACAGTGAGGGAAATTCTCCTTGTGCTATACTGTGCTAAAGCATTCATCATCAACCATCTTTAAAAAAACATTTTTTATAGGGACAGAAAACTATAGGTAGGGAGAGTGTCAGTGTGTTTTACTGTGCTAATCCTTGTTTGTAGGGACAGGGAAGGACAGTGAGGGAAATTCTCCTTGTGCTATACTGTGTTAAAGCATTCATCATCAACCATCTTTAAAAAAACATTTTTTATAGGGACAGAAAACTATAGGTAGGGAGAGTGTCAGTGTGTTTTACTGTGCTAATCCTTGTTTGTAGGGACAGGGAAGGACAGTGAGGGAAATTCTCCTTGTGCTATACTGTGCTAAAGCATTCATCATCAACCATCTTTAAAAAAACATTTTTTATAGGGACAGAAAACTATAGGTAGGGAGAGTGTCAGTGTGTTTTACTGTGCTAATCCTTGTTTGTAGGGACAGGGAAGGACAGTGAGGGAAATTCTCCTTGTGCTATACTGTGCTAAAGCATTCATCATCAACCATCTTTAAAAAAACATTTTTTATAGGGACAGAAAACTATAGGTAGGGAGAGTGTCTGTGTGTTTTACTGTGCTAATCCTTGTTTGTAGGGACAGGGAAGGACAGTGAGGGAAATTCTCCTTGTGCTATACTGTGCTAAAGCATTCATCATCAACCATCTTTAAAAAAACATTTTTATAGGGACAGAAAACTATAGGTAGGGAGAATGTCAGTGTGTTTTACTGTGCTAATCCTTGTTTGTAGGGACAGGGAAGGACAGTGAGGGAAATTCTCCTTGTGCTATACTGTGCTAAAGCATTCATCATCAACCATCTTTAAAAAAACATTTTTTATAGGGACAGAAAACTATAGGTAGGGAGAGTGTCAGTGTGTTTTACTGTGCTAATCCTTGTTTGTAGGGACAGGGAAGGACAGTGAGGGAAATTCTCCTTGTGCTATACTGTGCTAAAGCATTCATCATCAACCATCTTTAAAAAAACATTTTTATAGGGACAGAAAACTATAGGTAGGGAGAGTGTCAGTGTGTTTTACTGTGCTAATCCTTGTTTGTAGGGACAGGGAAGGACAGTGAGGGAAATTCTCCTTGTGCTATACTGTGCTAAAGCATTCATCATCAACCATCTTTAAAAAAACATTTTTTATAGGGACAGAAAACTATAGGTAGGGAGAGTGTCAGTGTGTTTTACTGTGCTAATCCTTGTTTGTAGGGACAGGGAAGGACAGTGAGGGAAATTCTCCTTGTGCTATACTGTGCTAAAGCATTCATCATCAACCATCTTTAAAAAAACATTTTTTATAGGGACAGAAAACTATAGGTAGGGAGAGTGTCAGTGTGTTTTACTGTGCTAATCCTTGTTTGTAGGGACAGGGAAGGACAGTGAGGGAAATTCTCCTTGTGCTATACTGTGCTAAAGCATTCATCATCAATAGGGATGAGCTCGGTGTTCGAGTCGAACATACGTTCGACTCGAACATCGGCTGTTCGATCGTTCGACGAAGATCGAACGATTTGGCGGTTCGCGCCTAATTCGAGTGACGCGAACGGCCCACAATGCACTACGCCATCGCAGTGTCATCCAGGCGCTGTGATTGGCCAAGCATGCACTGTGACCCCGCATGCTTGGCCAATCACAGCGCCGGCAGCGAGGAGAGCAATGATTGGCCACAGGCAGGATGCCTGTGGCCAATTATTGCTGAGGGTGTTTAGTACACGCCCCACACTATAAAAGGCCGCCAGCACGGCGGCCTAGTGTAGTGTGTTCCGGAGCAGGGAAAGAGAAGCATAGGCAGGGACAGTGACATTTATTTTTTCTTGCTTAACCTGGATTCCTTTAGTTTAGGAAAAGAGAAGGATAGGTAGGGAGAGTGTCAGTGTGTTTTACTGTACGAATCCTTGTTTCTAGGGACAGGGAAGGACAGTGAGGGAAATTCTCCTTGTGCTATAGTGTGCTTTAAAAAAACATTTTTTCTAGGGACAGAAAACTATAGGTAGGGAGAGTGTCAGTGTGTTTTACTGTACGAATCCTTGTTTCTAGGGACAGGGAAGGACAGTGAGGGAAATTCTCCTTGTGCTATAGTGTGCTTTAAAAAAACATTTTTTCTAGGGACAGAAAACTATAGGTAGGGAGAGTGTCAGTGTGTTTTACTGTACGAATCCTTGTTTCTAGGGACAGGGAAGGACAGTGAGGGAAATTCTCCTTGTGCTATAGTGTGCTTTAAAAAAACATTTTTTCTAGGGACAGAAAACTATAGGTAGGGAGAGTGTCAGTGTGTTTTACTGTACGAATCCTTGTTTCTAGGGACAGGGAAGGACAGTGAGGGAAATTCTCCTTGTGCTATAGTGTGCTTTAAAAAAACATTTTTTCTAGGGACAGAAAACTATAGGTAGGGAGAGTGTCAGTGTGTTTTACTGTACGAATCCTTGTTTCTAGGGACAGGGAAGGACAGTGAGGGAAATTCTCCTTGTGCTATAGTGTGCTTTAAAAAAACATTTTTTCTAGGGACAGAAAACTATAGGTAGGGAGAGTGTCAGTGTGTTTTACTGTACGAATCCTTGTTTCTAGGGACAGGGAAGGACAGTGAGGGAAATTCTCCTTGTGCTATAGTGTGCTTTAAAAAAACATTTTTTCTATGGACAGAAAACTATAGGTAGGGAGAGTGTCAGTGTGTTTTACTGTACGAATCCTTGTTTCTAGGGACAGGGAAGGACAGTGAGGGAAATTCTCCTTGTGCTATAGTGTGCTTTAAAAAACATTTTTTCTAGGGACATTAAACTATAGGTAGGGAGAGTGTCAGTGTGTTTTACTGTACGAATCCTTGTTTCTAGGGACAGGGAAGGACAGTGAGGGAAATTCTCCTTGTGCTATAGTGTGCTTTAAAAAAACATTTTTTCTAGGGACAGAAAACTATAGGTAGGGAGAGTGTCAGTGTGTTTTACTGTACGAATCCTTGTTTCTAGGGACAGGGAAGGACAGTGAGGGAAATTCTCCTTGTGCTATAGTGTGCTTTAAAAAAACATTTTTTCTAGGGACAGAAAACTATAGGTAGGGAGAGTGTCAGTGTGTTTTACTGTACGAATCCTTGTTTCTAGGGACAGGGAAGGACAGTGAGGGAAATTCTCCTTGTGCTATAGTGTGCTTTAAAAAAACATTTTTTCTAGGGACAGAAAACTATAGGTAGGGAGAGTGTCAGTGTGTTTTACTGTACGAATCCTTGTTTCTAGGGACAGGGAAGGACAGTGAGGGAAATTCTCCTTGTGCTATAGTGTGCTTTAAAAAAACATTTTTTCTAGGGACAGAAAACTATAGGTAGGGAGAGTGTCAGTGTGTTTTACTGTACGAATCCTTGTTTCTAGGGACAGGGAAGGACAGTGAGGGAAATTCTCCTTGTGCTATAGTGTGCTTTAAAAAAACATTTTTTCTAGGGACAGAAAACTATAGGTAGGGAGAGTGTCAGTGTGTTTTACTGTACGAATCCTTGTTTCTAGGGACAGGGAAGGACAGTGAGGGAAATTCTCCTTGTGCTATAGTGTGCTTTAAAAAAACATTTTTTCTAGGGACAGAAAACTATAGGTAGGGAGAGTGTCAGTGTGTTTTACTGTACAAATCCTTGTTTCTAGGGACAGGGAAGGACAGTGAGGGAAATTCTCCTTGTGCTATAGTGTGCTTTAAAAAAACATTTTTTCTAGGGACAGAAAACTATAGGTAGGGAGAGTGTCAGTGTGTTTTACTGTACGAATCCTTGTTTCTAGGGACAGGGAAGGACAGTGAGGGAAATTCTCCTTGTGCTATAGTGTGCTTTAAAAAAACATTTTTTCTAGGGACAGAAAACTATAGTTAGGGAGAGTGTCAGTGTGTTTTACTGTACGAATCCTTGTTTCTAGGGACAGGGAAGGACAGTGAGGGAAATTCTCCTTGTGCTATAGTGTGCTTTAAAAAAACATTTTTTCTAAGGACAGAAAACTATAGGTAGGGAGAGTGTCAGTGTGTTTTACTGTACGAATCCTTGTTTCTAGGGACAGGGAAGGACAGTGAGGGAAATTCTCCTTGTGCTATAGTGTGCTTTAAAAAAACATTTTTTCTAGGGACAGAAAACTATAGGTAGGGAGAGTGTCAGTGTGTTTTACTGTACGAATCCTTGTTTCTAGGGACAGGGAAGGACAGTGAGGGAAATTCTCCTTGTGCTATAGTGTGCTTTAAAAAAACATTTTTTCTAGGGACAGAAAACTATAGGTAGGGAGAGTGTCAGTGTGTTTTACTGTACGAATCCTTGTTTCTAGGGACAGGGAAGGACAGTGAGGGAAATTCTCCTTGTGCTATAGTGTTCTTTAAAAAAACATTTTTTCTAGGGACAGAAAACTATAGGTAGGGAGAGTGTCAGTGTGTTTTACTGTACGAATCCTTGTTTCTAGGGACAGGGAAGGACAGTGAGGGAAATTCTCCTTGTGCTATAGTGTGCTTTAAAAAAACATTTTTTCTAGGGACAGAAAACTATAGGTAGGGAGAGTGTCAGTGTGTTTTACTGTACGAATCCTTGTTTCTAGGGACAGGGAAGGACAGTGAGGGAAATTCTCCTTGTGCTATAGTGTGCTTTAAAAAAACATTTTTTCTAGGGACAGAAAACTATAGGTAGGGAGAGTGTCAGTGTGTTTTACTGTACGAATCCTTGTTTCTAGGGACAGGGAAGGACAGTGAGGGAAATTCTCCTTGTGCTATTGTGTGCTTTAAAAAAACATTTTTTCTAAGGACAGAAAACTATAGGTAGGGAGAGTGTCAGTGTGTTTTACTGTACGAATCCTTCTTTCTAGGGACAGGGAAGGACAGTGAGGGAAATTCTCCTTGTGCTATAGTGTGCTTTAAAAAAACATTTTTTCTAGGGACAGAAAACTATAGGTAGGGAGAGTGTCAGTGTGTTTTACTGTACGAATCCTTGTTTCTAGGGACAGGGAAGGACAGTGAGGGAAATTCTCCTTGTGCTATAGTGTGCTTTAAAAAAACATTTTTTCTAGGGACAGAAAACTATAGGTAGGGAGAGTGTCAGTGTGTTTTACTGTACGAATCCTTGTTTCTAGGGACAGGGAAGGACAGTGAGGGAAATTCTCCTTGTGCTATAGTGTGCTTTAAAAAAACATTTTTTCTAGGGACAGAAAACTATAGGTAGGGAGAGTGTCAGTGTGTTTTACTGTACGAATCCTTGTTTCCAGGGACAGGGAAAGACAGTGAGGGAAATTCTCCTTGTGCTATAGTGTGCTTTAAAAAAACATTTTTTCTAGGGACATTAAACTATAGGTAGGGAGAGTGTCAGTGTGTTTTACTGTACGAATCCTTGTTTCTAGGGACAGGGAAGGACAGTGAGGGAAATTCTCCTTGTGCTATAGTGTGCTTTAAAAAAACATTTTTTCTAGGGACAGAAAACTATAGGTAGGGAGAGTGTCAGTGTGTTTTACTGTACGAATCCTTGTTTCTAGGGACAGGGAAGGACAGTGAGGGAAATTCTCCTTGTGCTATAGTGTGCTTTAAAAAAACATTTTTTCTAGGGACAGAAAACTATAGGTAGGGAGAGTGTCAGTGTGTTTTACTGTGCGAATCCTTGTTTCTAGGGACAGGGAAGGACAGTGAGGGAAATTCTCCTTGTTCTATAGTGTGCTTTAAAAAAACATTTTTTCTAGGGACAGAAAACTATAGGTAGGGAGAGTGTCAGTGTGTTTTACTGTACGAATCCTTGTTTCTAGGGACAGGGAAGGACAGTGAGGGAAATTCTCCTTGTGCTATAGTGTGCTTTAAAAAAACATTTTTTCTAGGGACAGAAAACTATAGGTAGGGAGAGTGTCAGTGTGTTTTACTGTACGAATCCTTGTTTCTAGGGACAGGGAAGGACAGTGAGGGAAATTCTCCTTGTGCTATAGTGTGCTTTAAAAAAACATTTTTTCTAGGGACAGAAAACTATAGGTAGGGAGAGTGTCAGTGTGTTTTACTGTACGAATCCTTGTTTCTAGGGACAGGGAAGGACAGTGAGGGAAATTCTCCTTGTGCTATAGTGTGCTAAAGCATTCCTCATCAACCATCTTTGAAATCCTTGTTTTTTGGACAGTCAGGGAAATTGTCGTTGTGCTATTCTGTGCAAAAGCAATCATCCTCAACCATATTTAGAAATCCTTAAGTAAAGGGACAGAGAAGGACACCTGAAGGTAGCCCTTATTGCTTTTTTCCCATCTCCCTGCAGGCCATCTATTAGAATGTCTGGAAGGCAAACAAGGAGAGGCAGACAGTCAGGAGGCAATAAAAGAGGGCAAGCAGGCTCTGTGTCTGGGGACAACAGTGCTGGTCGTGGACGCGGTGCATTGTCATCAGCACATGGCCATGGGACACGCTTGTCCTTCTTTTCGGCAGCTGGACATGTTGAGCCACATCATGCCGAAGACTTGGTAGAGTGGATGACCAAGCCCTCCTCCTCCTCCTCATCCTCTCTCACCCAGGCTCAGGGTACTGGCAAAGCAGCTGCCAAAGCGTCCTCTTCCCTGGTATCAATGTCAGACTCATCATCAGTCACTCCTTCCCTAGACCCACCATGTCCTCCTCCTGAGGAGTCCCCCGAACTGTTTGAGCACAGTGTTGGGTACATGCTCCAGGAGGATGCCCAGCGTTTCGAAGGGTCTGATGATGAAACCCAGCTACAGGAAGGCAGTAGCGTGAGAGCAGACAGAGGGGATGCTCAAGAAGGACACCAATCTGGCAGTCATGTTCCAGCAGCTGCAGCATACTGCCAGATTGGCTCCAGTGATGAGGAGGGAGGGGATGATGAGGTCACTGACTCCACGTGGGTGCCTAATAGGAGAGAGGAGGAGGAGGAGGATGAGGAGGAGGCACATCTCCAACGAGGCAGGATGCCCTTTGGTGGCCAGCGTAAGGGCAGTACACCGACGGAATCACACCGCAGAGCTCCCTCTGCCCGTCATTCAAAAAGTTCTTTGGTGTGGGCCTTTTTTGAGGCTAGTGCATCAGATCGCACAGCTGCTGTTTGCAACATATGTCTCAAGCGTATATCGCGTGGCCAAAACATCAGCCGCTTGGGTACCACATGCCTGACCAGACATATGTTGACCTGCCATGCAGCTCGTTGGCAAGCCTACCTCAAAGACCCACACCAAAGAACAAAGCGGACCTCTCCTTGCACCGCATCAGCTGGGATCTCCAACCCCACTATAACTTCAGTCCTCTCTGAAACATGCACTGAGAGGAATGAAGGTGTAGAATTAGGTGTGTCACAGCCAAGTACTTGCGGCCACTCTGCTAGCAGTACACCGACGTCCGATTCTAGCAGGCAAATTTCCCTGCCCCAGCTGCTGGACCGTCGAAAGAAGTTCACTCCCAGCCATCCACATGCCCAGCGGTTGAATGCTAGCTTGGCTAAATTGCTAGCGCTTCAACTGCTGCCTTTTCAGTTGGTAGACTCGGCCCCCTTCCGTGAGTTTGTGCAATGTGCGGTTCCTCAGTGGCAGGTTCCCAAACGCCACTTTTTCTCACGGAAGGCTATTCCGGCTCTCTACCGGCATGTGGAAGGCAATGTCTTGGCCTCGCTGGACAGGGCGGTCAGCGGTAAGGTGCATATTACCGCTGACTCATGGTCCAGCAGGCATGGACAGGGACGTTACCTTTCTTTCACGGCCCATTGGGTCACTCTTTTGGCAGCTGGGAAGGATGCAGGACAAGGTGCAGTAGTGTTGGAGGTTGTTCCACCGCCACGCCTCCAAAATGCTACTAATGGTTGTGACACACCTCTCTCCTCCACCCCCTCCTCTTCTTCTTCCTCCATGGCCTCTTCCTGTGGTTTGTCCTCTGAACCAGCGGTGCTCCGTAGCCGTTCAAGGGGCTACGCAAGTACGCAGGCAAAAAGATGCCATGCCGTGCTTGCGCTGGTGTGTTTGGGGGACAGAAGCCACACTGGGGCAGAGGTCCTGTCTGCTCTGCAGGGCCAGGCCGAGAGGTGGTTGACGCCACGCCAGCTTAAGCCAGGAATGGTGGTTTGCGACAATGGCACCAACCTCCTCTCCGCCCTCCGACAGGGACAATTGACCCATGTGCCCTGTGTGGCTCACGTCCTTAACCTGGTGGTGCAGCGGTTCTTGGGCAGGTACCCGGGCTTACAGGATGTCCTGAGGCAGGCCAGGAAAGTCTGTGTGCATTTCCGCAGATCTTATAATGCCAGTGCTCGCCTGGCTGAGCTGCAAAAGGAGTTGAACCTGCCCAAGAACCGCCTTATATGTGACATGCCCACCAGGTGGAACTCAACGTTGGCCATGCTGCAGCGGCTGCACACGCAGCAGAGGGCCATCAATGAGTACCTGTGTGACTACGGCACCAGGACAGGGTCAGGGGAGCTTGTTTTTTTTTCTCCACGCCAGTGGGGCATGATCAGGGATGCATGCACTGTCCTGGCACCATTTGAGGAGGCCACGAGGATGGTGAGCAGTGACAGTGCATGCATCAGTGACACTGTACCTCTTGTCCACCTGTTGGAGCACACGCTGCATGGAATAATGGACAGGGCACTTGAGGCAGAACAGAGGCAGGAAGAGGAGGACTTCCTTGCCTCTCAAGGCCCCCTTTACCCAGACAGTGTTCCTTCTGTCCCACCCATCGCACAGGAAGAGGAGGAGGAGGAGGAGGAGGAGGAGGAGGATTGTGTCAGCATGGAGGTGGAGGCTGGCACTCAGCATCATCAGCAGCAGTCTTTTAGGGATGATTTACAGTCCCAAGAAACCAGTGGACTTGTACGTGGCTGGGAGGAGGTGGCTGCGGATCATGTCGTCCTTAGTGACCCAGAGGACTCCGGAGCGAATGCCTCAGCAAACCTACGCTGCATGGCCTCCCTGATCCTGCAAAGTCTGCGGAAGGATCCTCGTATTCTTCGGATCAAGGAGAGGGACCATTACTGGCTGGCCACTCTCCTTGATCCACGGTACAAGGGTAAGGTTGCGGACCTTATGTTACCGTCGCAGAGGGAGCAGAGGATGAGACAACTCCGGGAGGCCTTGCAGAAAGGTCTGTGCAACGCGTTCCCAGAGACTGGGAGGTTACAAACTCCTGGTCCTGGACAACGAGTTGCTGAGGCTTCGGGCAGTCAAAGAAGGAGCGGTGGGGAAGGTGGCCGTCTGACCGATGCGTTCAGACAATTCTTTAGTCCGCAGCCCCAAAGTATGATCGGTTCCAGCAACCATCGCCAGCGTCTGATAAACATGGTGCAGGAATATCTAGGGGCAAGGTCAGACTTGGACACCTTCCCCACCGAAAATCCTCTGGCTTACTGGGTCTTGAGGATGGATCACTGGGCAGAGCTTGCACAGTATGCAATTGAGCTACTGGCCTGTCCTGCATCCAGCGTTCTTTCGGAACGCACATTCAGTGCTGCTGGAGGATTTGTCACGGATCACAGGGTGCGCCTGTCCACCGACTCGGTTGATCGACTGACTTTCATCAAGATGAACCAGTCTTGGATCACCACCAGCTACCACACACCTGATGCTGATATAACAGACTAATTGATTTTAACATGTCACATCCCTTCAAGACTGATGCTGATGCTGAGTGTCTGTGCTGTTATGTTGACTGGCTATCCTCCTCCTCCGAGTCCTCAATGATACGATTGATGATGATAGCTTGGAAGATCATTTTTGTTTATGGGTGCCGCCACCAGTGGCTAAGGCCCAATTTTTCAGCCCCTGTTTTACAGGGGCGTGTAATTACAATTTTTTTAGCAATAATTTGCCATAGGGCTCATTGCTGTGCTCCAAGTACAGTATCTGTGAGGGGTTGGAAAGTGTTGTGGCACCAGTGCCTAAGGCCCAATTTTTCAACCCCTGTTTAACAGGGGCGTGTCATTACAATTTTTGAAGCAATACTTTGCAACAGGGCTCATTGCTGTGCTCCAAGTACAGTATCTGTGAGGGGTTGTAGTGTTGTGCCACCAGTGCCTAAGGCCCAATTTTTCAGCCCCTGTTCAACAGGGGCATGTAATTACAATTCTTGATCTAATAATTCACAGCAGGGCCCATTGCTGCACCCACCAAGAGTAACTCTGAGGGCTTACAGTGTTGTGGCAACGCCACCACCACCACCACCACGAAAGGCCCAATTTTTCAGCCCCTGTTCAAAAGGGGCATGTAATTACAATTCTTGATCTAATAATTCACAGCAGGGCCCATTCCTGCACCCACCAAGAGTAACTCTGAGGGCTTACAGTGTTGTGGCAACGCCACCACCGCCACCACCACCACCACCACGAAAGGCCCAATTTTTCAGCCCCTGTTCAACAGGGGCATGCAATTACAATTCTTGATCTAATAATTCACAGCAGGGCCCATTGCTGCACCCACCAAGAGTAACTGTCAGGGCTTACAGTGTTGTGGCACCAGCACCACCATCAAAGGCCCAATTTTTACTACCACTGTTCAACAATTATATGTAATTACAATTCCTGATATAATAGTTGACAGCAGGGCGTTCCAGCACCAACCAAGAGTAACTGTGAGTGCTTACAGTGTTGTGCCAACACCAACAACTAAGGGGCCTATTTCTGCATAGTATATACGGCAGGTCCCTACTTTCAAACATCCAACTTACAAACGACTCCTACTTGCAAACGCAAGAAGACAACAGGAAGTGAGAGGAAATCTACCCCTTGGAAGGAAAATTCTCTCCTGTAAGAATTAATATGGGAGAAAGGTGTCTCCTCTGTACTGATGCTTTATCAGCAATCCTTGTTTCAAGAAAAACACCACATTTCAAAAACAGTTGTCATTGGGACGGAAAGTGAGGTGAAATGTTCTGAACAGGGGCACAGACAGCAAAACAAATGTTACAGGGGTGATAACCCTTACCTATGTTTTCCAAAAAGTTTAAAAATAGATTTTTGGGCTGGAGCTACACTTAAACAATGTACCTGTTCAAAATTACAAACAGATTCTACATAAGAACAAACCTACAGTCCCTGTCTTGTATGCACCACCTGTATACGGCTGTTCAGAGTATATAGGGCCTTTTTTATTTTATGTGCGGGGTTCCCCTTAATATCCATACAAGACCCAAAGGGGCTGGTAATGGGCTGGGGTAGGGGGGGGGTCATGGGGTAGCTATGCCATTTTTCTTAAAGATTTTCATCCATATTACCGGGACCAGACATTACATTAAAGCCGCAAGCAGTTTTAAATAGCTTTTTTTTCCTTTAGAAGTGTCATTTTGTGCAGGGACAGTTCTAAACACGGGAAACACGTGGCACTTCACAGGCATACTTTAGACACCCCCCAGGTACGATATTTAAAGGAATATTTGACTTTTTTTTTTTCACTTTATGCATCATTAAAATGACTGCTCCCGAAAAACGACCATTTTTAAAACTTCTTTTTGCATTGATACATGTCCCCTGGTGCACAACCCGGGTTCCCAAACCCTTTTTAGGACAATAACATGCATAATACTTGTTATAATTAGCACTTTAGAATTTGAACGTTCGCATCCATTGTATTTAATAGGGTTCTAATGTTCGTACGAACTTTCGGTCCGTTCGCGGGTTCTGGTGCGAACCGAACCCGGGGGTGTTCGGCTCATCACTAATCATCAACCATCTTTAAAAAAACATTTTTTATAGGGACAGAAAACTATAGGTAGGGAGAGTGTCAGTGTGTTTTACTGTGCTAATCCTTGTTTGTAGGGACAGGGAAGGACAGTGAGGGAAATTCTCCTCGTGCTATACTGTGCTAAAGCATTCATCATCAACCATCTTTAAAAAAACATTTTTTATAGGGACAGAAAACTATAGGTAGGGAGAGTGTCAGTGTGTTTTACTGTGCTAATCCTTGTTTGTAGGGACAGGGAAGGACAGTGAGGGAAATTCTCCTTGTGCTATACTGTGCTAAAGCATTCATCATCAACCATCTTTAAAAAAACATTTTTTATAGGGACAGAAAACTATAGGTAGGGAGAGTGTCAGTGTGTTTTACTGTGCTAATCCTTGTTTGTAGGGACAGGGAAGGACAGTGAGGGAAATTCTCCTTGTGCTATACTGTGCTAAAGCATTCATCATCAACCATCTTTAAAAAAACATTTTTCTTTCTCGTACATCACGGGACACAGAGCGACATAGTCATTACTAATGGGTTATATAGTTACCGTCAGGTGCTGGCACTGGCAACTTCCAAAACCGGAAGTACCCTCCCCTATATAAGCCCCTCCCATCCGGGAGCACCTCAGTTTTTTGCCAGTGTCTAAGGTGTTGGCCAAGAAGAAACATGTGTTTTTCACTGAGCTTGCGTACAGGTTCTTTTGGGCCTCAGTAAGCTATTCCGGATCCGACCAAAAAAGCTTCATAGCTAAACGGTCGGTACCCGGGCCTTGCAGAGAAGAGCAAGGTTCTGCCTGTAATGCTTCTCTTAGGAGAGCTGGACCCTGGGATCCAGAGCTCTGGTCATACCCACGACCAAGATGTTTTCTGTGCAGGGTGCTATACAGGTCCAGGGGAGTGGAATCCTTGGGAACCCGGTCCCTGAAGGTTTGATTACAATGCCTGCCGTGATAGGTGAAGTTTGGGCTTTTGTGGACCAAACAAAGTCCTGCGGCGGGGAACAGGTAAGTGGGGGCCCCCAGGAACTTGGTTCTATTGGGGGACCCCCAAGCCTAATTTGTCTTTCTGTCTGTTACCTAACGGTATTCCCGCTAATATCTGTGCATGCCTGTAACTACTAAAAAAAAATGTAATAATTTTTAATGGTGGTCAAGAAAAAAAAAAAAAAAAAAAAGAATGTTTTTTTTATATATGTTTAGTATATTAAACTGCGGTACCTGTGTTTGTCCACTAGAGGCCGCTGTGGAATGTTTTTCTTGTCATATGGACTAGTTTCTTCTCAGAGAGCAAAGTCCAGGCAGCTGGTGAGTTCTCCTACAGGAAACTGTTTCCTCTGCCATGTTGCAGTGTTCGTCTATCCCCCGGCCTGCGGCAAAGGGGGCCCTGGCTCCTGTCCCTGGTTTCCATGTTTGAAAATTAGCGCCGAGGCGCACGTGGCCGCGCGCGTGCGCGTGCACGCGCCTCTATATATAGAGGTGGCCGGAAAAAGGGGCGGGGCCTGGGGGATGACGCTCTGTGCGCGCCGCAGCGCTTCTGCGCATGTGCGGGCGTCCCAGCAGGTTTTTAAAAAGCCACATTATTGCAGAGTACAGAGACAGAGCTGGCAACATTTAAAGGCATACAGCAAGCGGTTGATACAGGCATCCCCTAGAAAGGCACATTAGTAGACACCAACTGTGATATAGCAGCAATTGTGCTAGACTATTCTCAGTAAAAGTGGTGTATTACGGCTGGAATACCTCAGCTTTAGGCTTAGGAATATGCCGTCCAGTAGCTCCGGAACTGAATCTTCCAGGAAGCGAAGGGGGTCTCATCGGGCTCTGAGGATCTTGGGCATACTCCTGCTGCACCAGTCTCCCCTGAAGTTCAGAGGTAAGTGACCGTAGAGACCCCGCAGGGGTACTTGGTACTGTGGCTGTCCTCAGTCACCTGCTCCTGTGTATGTAACAGAGGAGGTTTTTTCCTCAGCTCTGGGAGGATTAGAGAGAGATTGTCAAAATTTATCGCTGCCTCCCTGTCAGGGAAAGCACGCCCGATCTCCGTCTCCTCCTTTAGAGTGCCTGTTAGCAGAGCAACAGTCCCATACAGGGATCGACCTGCCTGAAGGGGATCAGGATAAGGTTGATTCTGTTATAGAGGAATCAACAGTGGGGGAACCTTTTCTCAGCATCTCAAGCTGAAAGATTATGGGTTCAGTCTCTGACTAACATGGTCCGATCAGCATTTAAAAATGCACCTTGCGGAACCATCAACCACTACTGTATCCTCGTTGGGGTCGCTAGAAGCCCCCAGACTGTTTGTTCTTTTCCACTTCACCCTTTACTGAAAGGGCTCATTTACCAGGATTGGGAACGTCCTGAGAAAATATTTATTCCCCCAAGAGATTTCCGGTGGTCTATCCCATGGAGGATAAGTTCATCAAAAAAAAAAAAAAAAAAATGGAAGGTCCCTACAGTGGACGCAGCCATCTCTTGTATGTATAAATCACTGACATGTCCAGTGGATAATGTCCAAATGTTCAAGAACCCAATAGATAAAAGATTGGAGTCCTTATGAAAATCTGCTTGGTGATACAACCAGCAGTAGCAGCTATTGGGGTCTGCTAAGCAGTGAAGGATCAGTTGAAACAGGTCTTGAGGGACTTGACAGATCAGCAGGCTTTGCCCTAGCTGATCTACCTAGAGCCTTAGGCTTTGCGGTTGACGCCATAGAGGATTCAGTCCATCAGGCCTCCCGCCTTACGCTGTCTATAGTACATATGCGTAGGCTCCTATGGCTCAGAAACTGGTCTGCTGAAGCTCCCTGTAAAGAATGGCTGGTTAGCGTCCCATTTCATGGTGAACGCTTATTCAGGGAAAACCTGGACAAATATATCCAGAAAATTTCCAGCGGTAAAAATACGCTCTTGCCGGTTAAAAGCAGAGTTAGAGGTCCCTCTTTAAGAGGCCTGCTTCTCCAGTCCCTGGGGCATCGGCTGTGTAACAGTTCCGACGGCCTCCTCGGTCAAATCCCGGGGGTAAAAAACAGGGACAGTAGCAGGGTAATGAGAAACCCTGGGTCAGGGGAGGTACAAAACCTCCCCCAAAGTTAAATTCATTGAAGCCCCCACTCAGTCGGGTGGGGGGAGGACTCCAGTTGTTCCCAAGAGACCTGGCGGGACACGATCAAGACAGATAGGTGCTCTCCGCAGTAGGTTTGGGATACAGTTTGGAGTTAAAAGACTCTCCTCCTTCCCATTTTTGAGGTCAAACGTGCCAAGGGATCCCCGGAAGAGAGAGTCCCTCCTGTTGGCACTAGAACAACTATTGCTCCAAGGAGTAATTATGGAGGTTCCCCTGGAAGAATGAGGGTTCGGGTTTTACTCAAACCTCTTTACAGTCCCGAAGCAAACGCGGACGGGAGGCCCATATTAATTCTAAAAGGGCTATACAAATTCCTGTATATCAGGACTTTCCGATGGAGTCGATCCGATCGGTGGCCACTGCCCTACAAGGGGAGGATTGGTTAGCCACGATCGACATCAAAGATGCTTATTTGCACATTCCCATCTTTCCAGTCCACCAAAAATTTCTACGCTTTGCAGTAGAAGGGCGCCATTTTCAGTTCAGAGCCTTACCCTTCGGTCTGGCCACAGCACCAAGAGTGTTCACAAAAATTCTGGCCCCATTATTGGCCAATCTAAGAACACGAGGTGTAACGATAATGGCATATCTAGACGACTTGTTGCTGATAGACCACTCAGTGGAAAAACTAGAAGTGGTTGTTCACGAGACAATCAAGTATCTGGAATATCACGGTTGGATTATCAACCGAGACAAGTCAGCCCTAAAACCAGTCAAAAGTCTGGAATACTTGGGGCTAAGGCTGGATTCAGACCAGAGAAAAATTTTCTTGTCTCGAGAAAAGGGGTCGTCTTTGAGAGATTTGATCCACTTAGTGGGTTCAAAAGGACAGCCATCCATACGCCTGTGCATGAGGCTGCTGGGAAAAATGGTGGCATCATTCGAAGCAGTACCCTACGGTCAATTCCATTCAAGGAAGTTGCAAAGGGCCATACTGTCAGCCTGGAACAAAAAAGTTCAGGCTCTGGACGTACCAATGTCCTTGTCCCCTTCCGTTCGCAGAAGCCTCCGTTGGTGGTTGGTTCCCCGGAATCTGGAAAGAGGGAAATCCTTCAGTCCGATTTCTTGGAAGGTGGTCACTACAGATGCCAGCCTTTTAGGCTGGGGAGCAGTACTGGAGCAATGGTCTCTCCAGGGCAGATGGTCGGATGCGGAAAAGGCCCTGCCCATCAATCTCTTAGAGATACGAGCAGCCCGGTATGCCCTAGTAGCATGGACATCCAAACTCCAAGGGTCCCCTGTCAGAGTTCAGTCAGACAATGCCACAGCAGTGGCATATATCAATCGTCAGGGGGGCACCAGGAGTCGTGCAGCCCAAAGGGAAGTAAATTACATCCTGAGATGGGCAGAAAGATATGTCCCAGCCATATCTGCGGTATTCATTCCAGGGGTGGAGAATTGGAAGGCGGACTTTCTAAGTCGCCAACAATTATGCCCAGGGGAATGGTCCCTTCATCCCGAGGTTTTCCGGACAATATGTCAGCGGTGGGGAACACCGGATGTAGATCTGCTAGCATCCAGGTTCAACACGAAAGTGGACAGGTTTGTCTCTTGGACAAGGGATCCCCTAGCGTGCGGCTCGGATGCCCTAGTGTTCCCTTGGGATCAGTTCAAGCTGATATATGCATTCCCACCGCCACAATTGTTACCTCGATTACTCCGCAGAATCAGGGTAGAAAAGAAACCAGTGATTCTGGTGGCTCCAGCGTGGCCCCGAAGAGCATGGTACGCAGAGATTGTAAAAATGTCTGTGGGGAGTCCTTGGACCCTCCCACATCGTCCGGACCTGCTTTCGCAGGGACCGATATACCACCCTTCCTTACCAGCCCTAGGTTTGACGGCCTGGCTATTGAAGCCCACATTCTAAAAAGGAGAGGGCTCTCTAATGCTGTGGTGTCTACCATGATCAATGCCAGGAAACCGGTATCCAGGCAGATCTACTATAGAATCTGGAAGGCGTACATCGCCTGGTGTGAGGCCAGGAAATGGCATCCACGTAAATACGTAATAGGTAGAATTCTGGACTTCCTACAATGGGCTGTAGATAGGAAGCTTGCCTTGAGTACTATCAAAGGTCAGATTTCGGCCTTGTCAATATTTTTTCAAAGGCCCTTGGCTTCGCATTCACTAGTCAAAGCCTTTATACAAGGAGTGATGCGTATTAGTCCTCCGGTTAATATTCCCATATGTCCATGGGATCTAAACTTGGTTCTGTCGGTTCTACAGAAACAACCATTTGAACCATTACAGCATATTTCCTTAGTGCTTCTCACCAGGAAATTGTTTTTTCTAGTAGCCATTTGTTCGGCTAAAAGAGTATCGGAATTAGCAGCTATGTCCTGTAAGGAGCCATATCTGGTTATCCATAAGGACAGAGTAGTGTTACGTCCTCATCCAGCCTTTCTTCCTAAGGTGGTATCGAGTTTTCATTTGAACCAAGATGTGGTTCTTCCTTCTTTTTTCCCCAAGCCTACTTCGGTAGAGGAAAAGTTATTGCATTCTTTGGATGTAGTAAGAGCAGTTAAAGCTTATCTAAAAGCCACTGCTCAGATTCGCAGAACGGATACTTTGTTTATTCTGCCGGAAGGCCCCAGAAAGGGTCAGGCAGCGTCAAAATCTACTTTAGCCAAGTGGATTCGACAGGTCATAATACAAGCCTATAGCTTGAGAAGTAGACCGCCTCCGTTCAAAGTTAGGGCGCACTCCACGAGAGCAGTTGGAACTTCATGGGCAGTGCATCACCAGGCCTCCCTGGCTCAAGTCTGTAAGGCCGCAACATGGTCTTCAGTACACACGTTTACTAGGTTCTACCAGGTGGACGTTAGAAGTCAGGAGGATGTCGCCTTTGGGCGCAGTGTGTTGCAGGCCGCAAAAGATCCTCATGTCTGATAGCGCTCAGCTTATATATGGTGTATCCCCCCCCTCATTTGGCATTGCTTTAGGACATCCCATTAGTAATGACTATGTCGCTCTGTGTCCCGTGATGTACGAGAAAGAAAATAGGATTTTTATAACAGCTTACCTGTAAAATCCTTTTCTTGGAGTACATCACGGGACACAGAGCTCCCGCCCCTCTTTGGGGACACTTATTGCTTTGCTACAAAACTGAGGTGCTCCCGGATGGGAGGGGCTTATATAGGGGAGGGTACTTCCGGTTTTGGAAGTTGCCAGTGCCAGCACCTGACGGTAAGTATATAACCCATTAGTAATGACTATGTCGCTCTGTGTCCCGTGATGTACTCCAAGAAAAGGATTTTACAGGTAAGCTGTTATAAAAATCCTATTTTTATAGGGACAGAAAACTATAGGTAGGGAGAGTGTCAGTGTGTTTTACTGTGCTAATCCTTGTTTGTAGGGACAGGGAAGGACAGTGAGGGAAATTCTCCTTGTGCTATACTGTGCTAAAGCATTCATCATCAACCATCTTTAAAAAAACATTTTTTATAGGGACAGAAAACTATAGGTAGGGAGAGTGTCAGTGTGTTTTACTGTGCTAATCCTTGTTTGTAGGGACAGGGAAGGACAGTGAGGGAAATTCTCCTTGTGCTATACTGTGCTAAAGCATTCATCATCAACCATCTTTAACCACTTAAGCCCCGGACCATTTGGTAGCTAGAGGACCAGAGGTGAATTCAGAATTTTGCACTGCGCTGCTTTAACTGTAAATTGTGTGGACATGCAATGTTGTACCCAAACGAAATTTGCATCCTCTTTTTCCCACAAATAGAGCTTTCTTTTAATGGTATTTGATTGCCTCTGCGATTTTTATTTTTTGCGATATAAACGGAAAAAGACCGAAAATTTTGAAAAAAAAATAGGATTTTTTGTACTCACCGTAAAATCCTTTTCTCTGACATCCATGGACTGACACGGTGTCTCTTTACACTTTACACGTGGGTTATGTCCCTGCTTGCAGGAGAAGACCTAGGCAGAATGTGAGATGTTATACATACATTCTAAAAGCCAGAGCTGAACAGCCCCACCCAGGGGGCGGTCCCTCCGGGCATAACCCTCCCACTACAGTCAGCAGACTTCAGTTCGTAACAAAGCAGTACAAACTTAAAAGGAAGGGTGGGTGCCGTGTCAGTCCATGGATGTCAGAGAAAAGGATTTTACGGTGAGTACAAAAAATCCTATTTTCTCTTATCATCCATGGACTGACACGGTGTCTCTTTACACTTTACACGTGGGATGTCCCAAAGCAGTGTCAAGAGGGATGGGAGCAGTATAAATGGAAAAACCAAACTTTCACTCCAAGAAGGCAGATCTCCTCAACGGAGGAGTCGCAACTTTAAACAGCGGCCTGCAGCACCCTGCGGCCGAAGGAAGCATCCGAAGATGCAGCCACATCAACCTTATAAAAAACTTGAAAAGGCATGAACAGACGACCAGGTCGCCGCCTTGCACACTTGTGCAACCGACGCTTGATGTCGGAAAACCCAGGAAGCACCAATTGCCCTGGTGGAATGCACCGTAACCGGAAAGGGAGGTGCCCGCCCTTTGAGAGCATAGGCTTGAATGACGGTTTGTCTGATTCCCCTAAAAAAGATGGCAGACGAAACCGCTTGGCCCTGTTATGGACCAGAGACAGCCACAAACAGTGAGTCGGACTTCCGAATAGAAGCAGTAGCAGACAGGTACACCCGTAAGGCTCGTACCACATCCAATATGTGCAGCGCAAACTCTCTGGGATGCGATGGGTGAGGACACAAGGACGGGAGGACAATGTCCTCATGTAGGTGAAAGGTAGACACCACCTTTGGCAAAAAGGAAGGTCGCGGATGCAACACCGCCTTATCCTTATGGATGACTAAATATGGCGACTTGCAGGACAAGCCGCCAACTCAGACACTCGTCAAACAGAAGTGATTGCCACTAAAAGGCCACCTTCTGAGACAAGACAAGAGAGGAATATCCCGGATATTCCCCAAAAGGAGGTTCCTGGAGGACCGAGAGCACCAAATTCAGATCCCACGGTGGGAGAGAAGGCTTGACAGGAGGGAGCACATGGCGAACCCCCAACACAAGGTGCTAACCAAGAAATGACCCGCTAGAGGTCGCTGAAAGAAGACGGCCAAGGCCGAAATCTGATCCTTGATGGTACTCAAAGCAAGCTTTTGGGTCACTCCACACTGCAGAGGACGCAGGATTCTGGGGACGGAATACGTCCGAGGACGCCAGTCCAGCGCTTTGCATATGGCGATATACGCTTTCCAGGCACGGTGATAGATCTGCCTGGAGGAAGACTTCCGTGTCCTTAACATGGTCAAAATGACTGAGTCCGAGAGACCTCGGTCCCTCAACACCTGGCTTTTAACAGCCCTGCCGTTAAAGCCAGAGACTGTAAGCCGGATGAAACATAGGACCTTGAGGCTGAAGGTCCTCCCTCATCGGCAACCGCCAGGGAACGTCCGCAACGAGACGTACGAGATCAGCGTACCAGTGATGCTGAGGCCAATCCGGAACAATTAGGATCACCGAGTTTATATCAGGCGATAAGGACCCTATGGGGCCACCAACGCATCCGAGGCATCGCCCAAGGATCCCTGGATCTGGCCACAACCTCGACCCTTGCGACTGAGTCGAGAGGCCATCAGGTCCACATCCGACGTGCCCCACCGTCGGCAAGGAGCTGAAATATGCAAGGACCACTCTTCCTGGTCCAGCGTCTGGCGATTGGCGACTCAGATAGTCCGCCCCTACAGAGCCGGCACGTTTCTTCCGGCCCACTTCAGGATACGGACTACCTCGGAAGCCGCAGCTGAGCTCCGAGTCCCCCCGTGATGGTTTACATACGCCACCGCCGTGGCGTTGTCCGACTGGCTCCTGATGGAGCGACCCCGTACTCTCTCCGACCTGAGGAGAGACACAGTCTGATGGCCCGTATTTCCAGAACAGTGATTGGTAAACGGGCTCGTCCGGAGTCCAAGGCCTTGAGCCGACAGGACTCCCCAGACTCCACCCCAGCCCGTCAGGCTGGTGTCCGTCGTGAGTACCGTCCATTGGATGGGAGGGGAACGACTTTCCGGACCGAAGAGCCGAGGGTCTCAACCACCATGTCAGGGACGCCCTGACCAGGTGAATCACCTGGATCCGAAGATCCAAGGACAACGGGGATTTGTCCCAGGTGGACAAGATCTCCTTCTGCAATGCCCTGGTGTGTGATTGGGCATACGGAATGGCCGCGAAGGAGGCCACCAGGAGTCCCGGGACTCTCATGCAAACAACGGATTGACAACCATTTTCGGGATGTCAGCACCCGCACCGCAGACTGAAGTGTCAGCAACTTCTCCAGAGGTAGGATACCTTTGCCTCCAAGGAGTCCAGAACCAGAACTAGATACTCCAGACACTGAGTCGGGACCAGGACTGACTCCTGAATGTTCAGGAACCACCCGAAGTCCCTGAGGGTCTAATTGACGATAGTCACCTTTCCTCTAAGTCTGAGCCACTTTTTGCTCATAGCAGAAGACCGTCCAGATAGCCCACGACAGCAATACCTCGCTGTAACAGAAGGCTAGAACCGGAGCAAGCACCTTGGTGAACACCCTTGGTGCCGAGGCAAGGCCAAAAGGAAGAGCCACAATCGATAGTGGACTTCGCTGATCGCAAGGCGCAGAAACTTCTGGTGACTCGCGCAGATCGGAACATGCAAGTAGGCGTCCTTGAAGTCCAAGGACGCCAGAAGAAAATCCCTTTGGTGGAGTGTAGCGATCACCGTGCGAATGGATTCCAAGCGGAATTTCTGCACCTTCTCGAAGGCATTCAGGGCCTTGAGGTCCAGGATAGGTCGAACCACGTCCTATTTTTTGGGACGACAAACAGATTCGAGTAGAATCCCTGAAAACTCTCCTGTGACGGAACCGGCACAATCACTCCGGACCTGATCAAATCCTGTACAGCCCCCAAGAGGGCTGCCCGACAGGTAGGAAGGAGAGGAAGATTCAAGGGAAAGAATCTGTGTGGGGGCCAGGATCAGAATACTATCCTATATCCTGAGGTGACCACCTCGCACACCCACCAGTCGGAGATTCGGGAGGTCCACCGATCCGTGAACCTGGGAAGTCGTCCCCCCACCCCAGAGTCGGGCGGAGGCAAGACTTCACGCGGAGGCGGGCTTGGGAGCCGCTTGTTTGGCTTACGCACCCAGGGGCACTTGTGCCCACCAGCCGCACTGCCGTCAGTCTGAGAGGGCCTACCTGTGGACTCTGACTGACGAAAAAACCCCGTTTTGCTGGAAAGGAAGGCCCCTGTTTGCGGCGGGCCTCCTCACCCTTGCTAGTCTAAGGAAGAAGAGTGCGTTTACCTCCCGTGACATCCATGACGATGTCATCCAGAGCAGCACCGAAAGGTCTACCGCCTTTAAATAGTAGATCCGTCAGGAGCTTCCTAAGGCTAGGTCAGCAGACCAGCATTTCAACCAGATAAGACGACGCAATACCACCGCCGAGACAGAGGCCCTGGATATTAAAGGGGCCGCGTTCAGCGTGGTGTCGCACACAGAAACCAGGCCCTGAACCAGTTGGTGGGCCAGAGCAACTGTGTCTGGAGGAAGAATATGCTCCTGTACAGCTAGGTGCAACATTTTTGCCCAACCTGTAAGTGTTTTAGACACAAGGGTCGCCGCTACCACAGGTCGTAGGGCGGATCCCAACAAGGCAAACATGGTTCTGCTCACCACTTCTGACCTCCTATCAGTGGGGTCCTCAAATGCAGGAGTCCCCTCCATCGGGAGAGTGATGGCCTTGTTCAACCGGGCGACTGGACGGTCGACCACTGGGGGAGAAGCCCACTTTTTAAGCAGGGCATCTTCAAGGGGTATCTGATAGACAAACGCCGCGGGACCATAAAAAAATTCTTCTGCGGCTTTTCCCAGACCTTATCAATGAGCTGGTCAAAGAAAGTACATATGGAAAAACCTCTTTAGAAGGCCTGGCCTTAAAAGAACCAAAGGAGACTGTATCCGCCTGAGGTTCTGCATCCGCAGCATTTTAGCCTGAGAGTGTCCCTCACCGCAGTCATGAGTACACTAACAAGCGCCCTGTCATTTACTGACTCAGAACTGGAGTTTTCCACATAAGGAATGTCCTGTTCAAAACCATCCAATACATTCAGAACTAGGGTCCTGAGCGGTAGTGGCTAGGCCCATATCTGAATCAGCGCACTGCCCTCATGTAGTAAAGTGGGGAGAGGGCGCTTTTTGCTCCCTTGCGCTTGCACACAGCTCCCATCCTGGTCAGAAATGATTCCAGGACTGCCCACAACTGGTCCCTAGGGACCGCAGGTGCTGAAGCACTGCCTGTTGTCCACTGACATTTAGGGGAAGCTGGTGACCGAGACTCCACATTGCCCCCCTCTGAGACTCCTCAGATAAAAAGTCCACCCACAGGCTGTGCTGACTGAGGAGGGGGCGCCCAGGGGACTCACCAAACCGGACCAGGGACCGCTCAGTTCCGCTGTCTGTACCGCGCAGTGTCAGCGCTGGTGAGCTGTGAGGAGATTGTGAGGAGATTGTGAGGAGATTCGCGCTGTTACAGCAGCGCTAGAGGCCAAAACTAGTGCTGAAGAGCGCGCGGGCTACAAGAAAATGGCCGCCGCACTTCACTGAGGCGATCCGCGGCAAGATGGCCGCCATGACGCAGCTAAAGTGAAACAACAGCACACACACAGCGCCACTCGGCCCTCAGGCCACAAAACTCACAAAAAAAGGCCCCAAGCATATCTGCAGACCAGCATGAGCCCCTCCAAGAACAGTGTGACCCCCAGGCACCCCACACAGCACAGCGCCAGCAATGGTGACAGAGAGTGACAATGAAATACAGGGGGAGACAGGGAAAATCCCCCACAGAGAAACACACAGCTTTTTGTACTCACCTGCAGGCAGGAGAGACTACTTACCCGTCCCCTGAGGGACCCACTGGTGTGTTTCTGACAGGACTATCACAGTGCAGTACTGAGTAGCTGTCGGCCCGGTCCACCGCGAAAGATACAGTCAGTCAGGAACTGTTCAGTCTTGAGAGGACCGTGGGAGCATGAAAGCAAACCCGGCCACCCCTGGAGTCATGGGGCCTGTCGTGAACTGAGTCTCACGCACACAAGGCGAGGATCAGCACGATCGATGGTCGGACAGGGAAGACTACGAGGATATCTTGTACCCAACCTGTTGCCCAGCCGACAGTTGATAGAAGATTCTCAAATATAAAATAAAAAAGAATTCCAGAAAAGGAATAAAAAATAGGTCAGGAGACTGGCTCCTGAGAGAGCCACGTCTTCTCCTTCTGCTAGGCAGAAAAAAACTGAAGTCTGCTGACTGTAGTGGGAGGGTTATGCCCGGAGGGACCGCCCCCTGGGTGGGGCTGTTCAGCTCTGGCTTTTAGAATGTATGTATAACATCTCACATTCTGCCTAGGTCTTCTCCTGCAAGCAGGGACATAACCCACGTGTAAAGTGTAAAGAGACACCGTGTCAGTCCATGGATGATAAGAGAAATGATATTTTCTACTTTTTGTTATAAGAAAAATCGAATAAACTCAATTGTAGTCATACATTTAGGCCAAAATGTATTCAGCCACATGTTTTTAGTAAAAAAAATGTCAATAAGCGTATATTTATTGGTTTGCGCAAAAGTTATAGAGTTTACAGACTAGGGTACATTTTCTGAAATTTACACAGCTTTAAATTTATGACTGCCTATCTCATTTCTTGAGGTGCTAAAATGACAGGGCAGTACAAAACCCCCCCAAATGACCCCATTTTGGAAAGTAGACACCCCAAGGAAATTGCTGAGAGGCATGTTGAGCCCATTGAATTTTTTATTTTTTTGTCCCAAGTGATTGAATAATGACTAAAAAAACAAAAAAAAAAAAATTACAAAAAGTTGTCACTAAATGATATATTGCTCACACATGCCATGGTTATATGTGGAATTTCACCCCAAAATACATTTTGCTGCTTCTCCTGAGTATGGGGATACCACATGTGTGGGACTTTTTGGGAGCCTAGCCGCGTACGGGACCCCGGAAACCAAGCACCGCCTTCAGGATTTCTAAGGGCGCAAATTTTTGATTTCACTCCTCACTACCTATCACAGTTTCGAAGGCCATAAAATGCCAAAATAGCACAAAACCCCCCCAAATGACCCCATTTTAGAAAGTAGACACCCCAAGGAAATTGCTGAGAGGCCTGTTGAGCCCATTGAATATATTTTTTTTTGTCCCAAGTGATTGAATAATGACAAAAAATAAATAAAAAATTACAAAAAGTTGTCACTAAATGATATATTGCTCACACATGCCATGGTTATATGTGGAATTACACCCCAAAATACATTTTTCTGCTTCTCCTGAGTACGGGGATACCACATGTGTGGGACTTTTTAGGAGCCTAGCCGCGTACGGGACCCCGAAAACCAAGCACCGCCTTCAGGATTTCTAGGCACAAATTTTTGATTTCACTCCTCACTACCTATCACAGTTTCGAAGGCCATAAAATGCCAAAATCGCACAAAACCCCCCCAAATGACCCCATTTTGGAATATAGACACCCCAAGCTATTTGCTGAGAGGAATGGCGAGTATTTTACAGCTCTCATTTGTTTTTGAAAATGAAGAAAGAAAATATATATATATATATATATATTTTTTCAATTTTCAAAACTTTGTGACAAAAAGCGAGATCTGCAAAATACTCACAATACCTCTCAGCAAATAGCTTGGGGTGTCTACTTTCCAAAATGGGGTCATTTGGGGGGGGGTTTGTGCTATCTGGGCATTCCATGGCCTCCGAAACTGTGATAGGCAGTGAGAAGTGAAATCAAAAATTTACACCCTTAGAAAGCCTGAAGGCGGTGCTTGGTTTTTGGGGTCCCGTACGTGGCTAGGCTCCCAAAAAGTCTCACACATGTGGAATCCCCGTACTCAGGAGAAGCAACAGAATGTATTTTGGGGTGTAATTCCACATATGCCCATGGCATGTTTGAGCAATATATCATTTAGTGACAACTTTGTGCAAAAAAAAAAAAAAAAATTGTCGTTTTTCCGCAACTTGTGTCAACATATAAAATATTCCATGGACTCAACATGCCTCTCAGTATATAGCTTGGGGTGTCTACTTTCCAAAATGGGGTCATTTGGGGGGGGGGGTTTGAAATGTTCTGGCATTTTATACACAACATTAGGAAGCTTACATCCACTCTTCTAACCACTTGAAGACAAAGCCCTTTTTGACACTTTTTGTTTACATGAAAACATTTTTTTTTTTGCAAGAAAATTATGTTGAACCCCAAAAATTATATATATTTTTAAAGCAAAGGCCCTACAGATTAAAATGGTGGGTGTTGCATTTTTTTTTTCTACACAGTATTTGCGCAGCGATTTTTCAAACGCATTTTTTGGGTTAAAAAATACACTTTTTTTAATTTTAATGCACTAAAACACACTATATTGCCCAAATGTTTGATGAAATAAAAAAGATGATCTTAGGCCGAGTACATAGATACCAAACACGACATGCTTTAAAATTTCGCACAAACGCGCATTGGCGACAAACTACATACATTTTTAAAAGCCTTTACAGGTTACCCCAGTAGATTTACAGAGGAGGTCTACTGCTAAAATGATTGCCCTCGATCTGACCTTCGCGGTGATAGCTCACATGCATGGTGCAATTGCTGTTTACATATGACGCCAGACCGACGCTTGCGTTCGCCATTGGGCAAGAGCAGGGCAGGACAGGGGTGCTTTTTTTTTTCTTTTTTTTTTTATTATTAATTTTTCTTTTTTATTTTATTTTTAAATTGTTCCTTCCAAGTATTTTTTTTTTAATCATTTTTATTGTTATCTCAGGGAATGTAAATATCCCCTATGATAGCAATAGGTAGTGACAGGTACTCTTTTTTTGAAAAAACTGGGGTCTTCTAGACCCTAGATTTTTCCTCTGCCCTCAAAGCATCTGACCACACCAAGATCGGTGTGATAAAATGCTTTCCCAATTTCCCAATGGCGCTTTTTATATCCGGGGGGGGGGGGGGCATTCCCTCCCACTGCTTGTAAAAGCAGTCCAGAGGCTAATTAGCCGCTAGGATTGCTTTTACATGAAAGCCGGCCGCAGGCTGAAAAGAATGATACCAAGATGATACCTAAACCCGCAGGCATCATTCTGGTATAAACATTCAAAGTCCAGCAACATACCAGTACGTTGCTGGTCCTTGTTGGACATGTATTGTAATCTTTTTATTTCATGCAGCCAGTTGGCTGAATGAAAAAAGAGATTGATCGGTGGGTATGCCCACAATTAGAATACCGCCCTTCATCCACCCACTTCCAATGATGGGCATACACGCACCATTTATATATGCCGAAGCATGGGGGCATCCTCCCGCAAAAAAGTTATGCCGCACACACATGGTCGGACTTTTCCACGGGCAAGCCTCCGTCGGAATTTCGACCGTATGTACGCGGCATTAGGAGCAAAATCACTCCTCCGCCCCTGCTGCCCCAATGCTTCGGCATATTTGCTTTTTTTTTTTAACTGTGGTGGTGAAATCACCTCCTACAGCACTGGAGTCGCAGGGATCAGGCCTGTCTCTGCGAACGCTGCAGTTATGTGTGTTTTTGTTTTGTAAGTGACAGTGATCGATCGATACTGCACTTGGGTGGCCTGGGCTGGACGGAGGGGCAAAACGCAGGTGCCAGCAGGTATCTGGGCTGATCCCGCTAACACTATGTTTTTGGGAACCCTAAACTGCTGGGGACGCTAGTATAGATCAGATCAGATATTGATCTGTTCAGATACTATACCACTAAGGGGGGTGTATGCTTCACGCGTGGGTGTTAGCGTTACTGGCACTAACCTGACGCTGCCTGGGGTGTGACTCAGACCCTCTCTGACGCTAAAACCTAATTGATATCACCCGCCGGGCGATCAGGGGGTTAAACCTTTATTGGGTTATATACACGGCGGGTGCCCTGACACTATAAAAAGCAAACTAACTAACCAGCGTCACCCGTAACACTTATATGGTGATCACTGGTGAAAGGGTTAACTAGGGGCAATCAGGGGGTTAAAACCTTTATTAGATAATATATGGGGGTACCTGACGCTATAAAAACCTGCGGCGAACCTAAAATAAATTACCAGCTACCGATCTGCATCACCGACACTAAGACAGCGTTTAGAAAAACGATTGCTTAGCGACAGTGGTGATGGGGGTGAAAGAGTTACCTGGGGGGGCGATCAAGGGGGTTAAACCTTTATTAGATAATATATTGGGGTACCTGACGCTATAAAAACATGCGGCGAACCTAAAAAAAATTACTGGCTACGATCTGCATCACCGACACTAAGACAGCGTTTAGAAAAACAATTGCTTAGCGACAGTGGTGATAGGGGGTGAAAGGGTTACCTGGGGGGCGATCAAGGGGGTTAAACCATTATTAGATAATATATTGGGGTACCTGACGCTATAAAAACCTGCGGCGAACCTAAAAAAAATTACCGGCTACCGATCTGCATCACAGACACTAAGACAGCGTTTAGAAAAACGATCGCTTAGTGACAGTGGTGATAGGGGGTGAAAGGGTTACCTGGGGGGCGATCAAGGGGGTTAAACCTTTATTAGATAATATATTGGGGTACCTGACACTATAAAAACCTGCGGCGAACCTAAAAAAAATTACCGGCTACCGATCTGCATCACCGACACTAAGACAGCGTTTAGAAAAACGATCGCTTAGTGACAGTGGTGATAGGGGGTGAAAGGGTTACCTGGGGGGTGATCAAGGGGGTTAAACCTTTATTAGATAATATATTGGGGTACCTGACGCTATAAAAACCTGCGGCGAACCTAAAAAAAATTACTGGCTGCCGATCGGCATCACTGACGCTAAGACAGCGATCAGAAAAATGATCGCTAAGCGACAGTGGTGATAGGCGGTGAAAGGGTTATCTGGGGGGTGATCAGGGGGTTAAACCTTTATTAGGGGGGGTTAGGGGGCTACACTGGACCTAAGACTAAACTTTGGTGACACTTTTACAGTCACAAATGTCACTGATTGCAGTGATCACTAAATAAATGGTCACTGCAATCAGTGACACTGTGACTGGGGGCTGGGGGGGTGATCTGGGGTGTCTGGGGGGGCCTGGGGGGGCGATTTATGTCCCTATGTGTCCTGGTGTCAGTGTAGTGTTGTGTGCACTGACCTGATATCTTCTCTTGTACGGCGCTCGGTATATGTGAGCGCCGCACCAGAGATGACATCACTTCCTCCTGCTCCCTCTGTCTGACACAGACAGAGGGGGCATTTCCATTCGCCGGGAGCGATCGCGAGGGGGTGGCCAGAAACGAATGGCTGCCCCCTCATCCCGGAACGCTCCCGGACACTTAGCCACCGCTCACTGTACAGAAGGGGGGTCCGATTGGACCCCCCAACTATACAAAGGCAATCACGTATGCTCTACGTGATTGTGCCTGTCGGTGCCATTCTGCCGACGTATATATACAGTGAGCGGTCGTTAAGTGGTTAAAAAAACATTTTTTATAGGGACAGAAAACTATAGGTAGGGAGAGTGTCAGTGTGTTTTACTGTGCTAATCCTTGTTTGTAGGGACAGGGAAGGACAGTGAGGGAAATTCTCCTTGTGCTATACTGTGCTAAAGCATTCATCATCAACCATCTTTAAAAAAACATTTTTTATAGGGACAGAAAACTATAGGTAGGGAGAGTGTCAGTGTGTTTTACTGTGCTAATCCTTGTTTGTAGGGACAGGGAAGGACAGTGAGGGAAATTCTCCTTGTGCTATACTGTGCTAAAGCATTCATCATCAACCATCTTTAAAAAAACATTTTTTATAGGGACAGAAAACTATAGGTAGGGAGAGTGTCAGTGTGTTTTACTGTGCTAATCCTTGTTTGTAGGGACAGGGAAGGACAGTGAGGGAAATTCTCATTGTGCTATACTGTGCTAAAGCATTCCTCATCAACCATCTTTGAAATCCTTGTTTTTTGGACAGTCAGGGAAATTGTCATTGTGCTATTCTGTGCGAAAGCAATCATCCTCAACCATATTTAGAAATCCTTAAGTAAAGGGGCAGAGAAGGACACCTGAAGGTAGCCCTTATTGCTTTTTTCCCATCTCCCTGCAGGCCATCCATTAGAATGTCTGGAAGGCAAACAAGGAGAGGCAGACAGTCAGGAGGCAATAAAAGAGGGCAAGCAGGCTCTGTGTCTGGGGGCAACAGTGCTGGTCGTGGACGCGGTGCATTGTCATCAGCACATGGCCATGGGACACGCTTGTCCTTCTTTTCGGCAGCTGGACATGTTGAGCCACATCATGCCGAAGACTTGGTAGAGTGGATGACCAAGCCCTCCTCCTCCTCCTCATCCTCTCTCACCCAGGCTCAGGGTACTGGCAAAGCAGCTGCCAAAGCGTCCTCTTCCCTGGTATCAATGTCAGACTCATCATCAGTCACTCCTTCCCTAGACCCACCATGTCCTCCTCCTGAGGAGTCCCCCGAACTGTTTGAGCACAGTGTTGGGTACATGCTCCAGGAGGATGCCCAGCGTTTCGAAGGGTCTGATGATGAAACCCAGCTACAGGAAGGCAGTAGCGTGAGAGCAGACAGAGGGGATGCTCAAGAAGGACACCAATCTGGCAGTCATGTTCCAGCAGCTGCAGCATACTGCCAGATTGGCTCCAGTGATGAGGAGGGAGGGGATGATGAGGTCACTGACTCCAAGTGGGTGCCTAATAGGAGAGAGGAGGAGGAGGAGGATGAGGAGGAGGCACATCTCCAACGAGGCAGGATGCCCTTTGGTGGCCAGCGTAAGGGCAGTACACCGACGGAATCACACCGCAGAGCTCCGCCTGTGCAGGGCGCTGCCTCTGCCCGTCATTCAAAAAGTTCTTTGGTGTGGGCCTTTTTTGAGGCTAGTGCATCAGATCGCACAGCTGCTGTTTGCAACATATGTCTCAAGCGTATATCGCGTGGCCAAAACATCAGCCGCTTGGGTACCACATGCCTGACCAGACATATGTTGACCTGCCATGCAGCTCGTTGGCAAGCCTACCTCAAAGACCCACACCAAAGAACAAAGCGGACCTCTCCTTGCACCGCATCAGCTGGGATCTCCAACCCCACTATAACTTCAGTCCTCTCTGAAACATGCACTGAGAGGAATGAAGGTGTAGAATTAGGTGTGTCACAGCCAAGTACTTGCGGCCACTCTGCTAGCAGTACACCGACGTCCGATTCTAGCAGGCAAATTTCCCTGCCCCAGCTGCTGGACCGTCGAAAGAAGTTCACTCCCAGCCATCCACATGCCCAGCGGTTGAATGCTAGCTTGGCTAAATTGCTAGCGCTTCAACTGCTGCCTTTTCAGTTGGTAGACTCGGCCCCCTTCCGTGAGTTTGTGCAATGTGCGGTTCCTCAGTGGCAGGTTCCCAAACGCCACTTTTTCTCACGGAAGGCTATTCCGGCTCTCTACCGGCATGTGGAAGGCAATGTCTTGGCCTCGCTGGACAGGGCGGTCAGCGGTAAGGTGCATATTACCGCTGACTCATGGTCCAGCAGGCATGGACAGGGACGTTACCTTTCTTTCACGGCCCATTGGGTCACTCTTTTGGCAGCTGGGAAGGATGCAGGACAAGGTGCAGTAGTGTTGGAGGTTGTTCCACCGCCACGCCTCCAAAATGCTACTACTGGTTGTGACACACCTCTCTCCTCCACCCCCTCCTCTTCTTCTTCCTCCATGGCCTCTTCCTGTGGTTTGTCCTCTGAACCAGCGGTGCTCCGTAGCCGTTCAAGGGGCTACGCAAGTATGCAGGCAAAAAGATGCCATGCCGTGCTTGCGCTGGTGTGTTTGGGGGACAGAAGCCACACTGGGGCAGAGGTCCTGTCTGCTCTGCAGGGCCAGGCCGAGAGGTGGTTGACGCCACGCCAGCTTAAGCCAGGAATGGTGGTTTGCGACAATGGCACCAACCTCCTCTCCGCCCTCCGACAGGGACAATTGACCCATGTGCCCTGTGTGGCTCACGTCCTTAACCTGGTGGTGCAGCGGTTCTTGGGCAGGTACCCGGGCTTACAGGATGTCCTGAGGCAGGCCTGGAAAGTCTGTGTGCATTTCCGCAGATCTTATAATGCCAGTGCTCGCCTGGCTGAGCTGCAAAAGGAGTTGAACCTGCCCAAGAACCGCCTTATATGTGACATGCCCACCAGGTGGAACTCAACGTTGGCCATGCTGCAGCGGCTGCACACGCAGCAGAGGGCCATCAATGAGTATCTGTGCGACTACGGCACCAGGACAGGGTCAGGGGAGCTTGTTTTTTTTTCTCCACGCCAGTGGGGCATGATCAGGGATGCATGCACTGTCCTGGCACCATTTGAGGAGGCCACGAGGATGGTGAGCAGTGACAGTGCATGCATCAGTGACACTGTACCTCTTGTCCAGCTGTTGGAGCACACGCTGCGTGGAATAATGGACAGGGCACTTGAGGCAGAACAGAGGCAGGAAGAGGAGGACTTCCTTGCCTCTCAAGGCCCCCTTTACCCAGACAGTGTTCCTTCTGTCCCACCCATCGCACAGGAAGAGGAGGAGGAGGAGGATTGTGTCAGCATGGAGGTGGAGGCTGGCACTCAGCATCATCAGCAGCAGTCTTTTAGGGATGATTTACAGTCCCAAGAAACCAGTGGACTTGTACGTGGCTGGGAGGAGGTGGCTGCGGATCATGTCGTCCTTAGTGACCCAGAGGACTCCGGACCGAATGCCTCAGCAAACCTACGCTGCATGGCCTCCCTGATCCTGCAAAGTCTGCGGAAGGATCCTCGTATTCTTTGGATCAAGGAGAGGGACCATTACTGGCTGGCCACTCTCCTTGATCCACGGTACAAGGGTAAGGTTGCGGACCTTATGTTACCGTCGCAGAGGGAGCAGAGGATGAGACAACTCCAGGAGGCCTTGCAGAAAGGTCTGTGCAACGCGTTCCCAGAGACTGGGAGGTTACAAACTCCTGGTCCTGGACAACGAGTTGCTGAGGCTTCGGCCAGTCAAAGAAGGAGCGGTGGGGAAGGTGGCCGTCTGACCGATGCGTTCAGACAATTCTTTAGTCCGCAGCCCCAAAGTATGATCGGTTCCAGCAACCATCGCCAGCGTCTGATAAACATGGTGCAGGAATATCTAGGGGCAAGGTCAGACTTGGACACCTTCCCCACCGAAAATCCTCTGGCTTACTGGGTCTTGAGGATGGATCACTGGCCAGAGCTTGCACAGTATGCAATTGAGCTACTGGCCTGTCCTGCATCCAGCGTTCTTTCGGAACGCACATTCAGTGCTGCTGGAGGATTTGTCACGGATCACAGGGTGCGCCTGTCCACCGACTCGGTTGATCGACTGACTTTCATCAAGATGAACCAGTCTTGGATCACCACCAGCTACCACACACCTGATGCTGATATAACAGACTAATTGATTTTAACATGTCACATTCCTTCAAGACTGATGCTGATGCTGAGTGCCTGTGCTGTTATGTTGACTGGCTATCCTCCTCCTCCGAGTCCTCAATGATACGATTGATGATGATAGCTTGGAAGATCATTTTTGTTTATGGGTGCCGCCACCAGTGGCTAAGGCCCAATTTTTCAGCCCCTGTTTAACAGGGGCGTGTAATTACAATTTTTGAAGCAATACTTTGCAACAGGGCTCATTGCTGTGCTCCAAGTACAGTATCTGTGAGGGGTTGCAGTGTTGTGCCACCAGTGCCTAAGGCCCAATTTTTCAGCCCCTGTTCAACAGGGGCATGTAATTACAATTCTTGATCTAATAATTCACAGCAGGGCCCATTGCTGCACCCACCAAGAGTAACTCTGAGGGCTTACAGTGTTGTGGCAACGCCACCACCACCACCACCACGAAAGGCCCAATTTTTCAGCCCCTGTTCAAAAGGGGCATGTAATTACAATTCTTGATCTAATAATTCACAGCAGGGCCCATTCCTGCACCCACCAAGAGTAACTCTGAGGGCTTACAGTGTTGTGGCAACACCACCACCACCACCACCACCACGAAAGGCCCAATTTTTCAGCCCCTGTTCAACAGGGGCATGCAATTACAATTCTTGATCTAATAATTCACAGCAGGGCCCATTGCTGCACCCACCAAGAGTAACTGTCAGGGCTTACAGTGTTGTGGCACCAGCACCACCATCAAAGGCCCAATTTTTACTACCACTGTTCAACAATTATATGTAATTACAATTCCTGATATAATAGTTGACAGCAGGGCGTTCCAGCACCAACCAAGAGTAACTGTGAGTGCTTACAGTGTTGTGCCAACACCAACAACTAAGGGGCCTATTTCTGCAGAGTATATACGGCAGGTCCCTACTTTCAAACATCCAACTTACAAACGACTCCTACTTGCAAACGCAAGAAGACAACAGGAAGTGAGAGGAAATCTACCCCTAGGAAGGAAAATTCTCTCCTGTAAGAATTAATATGGGAGAAAGGTGTCTCCTCTGTACTGATGCTTTATCACCAATCCTTGTTTCAAGAAAAACACCACATTTCAAAAACAGTTGTCATTGGGACGGAAAGTGAGGTGAAATGTTCTGAACAGGGGCACAGACAGCAAAACAAATGTTACAGGGGTGATAACCCTTACCTATGTTTTCCAAAAAGTTTAAAAATAGATTTTTGGGCTGGAGCTACACTTAAAAAATGTACCTGTTCAAAATTACAAACACATTCTACATAAGAACAAACCTACAGTCCCTGTCTTGTATGCACCGCCTGTATACGGCTGTTCAGAGTATATAGGGCCTTTTTTATTTTGTGTGCGGTGTTCCCCTTAATATCCATACAAGACCCAAAGGGGCTGGTAATGGGCTGGGGTAGGGGGGGGGGGGGTCATGGGGTAGCTATGCCATTTTTCTTAAAGATTTTCATCCATATTACCGGGACCAGACATTACATTAAAGCCGCAAGCAGTTTTAAATGGCTTTTTTTTCCTTTAGAAGTGTCATTTTGTGCAGGGACAGTTCTAAACACGGGAAACACGTGGCACTTCACAGGCATACTTTAGACACCCCCCAGGTACGATATTTAAAGGAATATTTGACTTTTTTTTTTTCACTTTATGCATCATTAAAATGACTGCTCCCGAAAAACAACCGTTTTTAAAACTTATTTTTGCATTGATACATGTCCCCTGGTGCAGAACCCGGGTTCCCAAACCCTTTTTAGGACAATAACATGCATAATAGTCGTTATAATTAGCACTTTAGAAATCGAACGTTCGCATCCATTGTATTTAATAGGGTTCTAATGTTCGTACGAACTTTCGCGGGTTCTGGTGCGAACCGAACCCGGGGGTGTTCGGCTCATCACTACTCAGCATCACATGTAAGAAAAGCTTCAATCAAACAATGGAAGGAGATTTAGCCGTATTTTTTCTTTATATTTTTAACTTTTAAACTTCAGCTCGGAAGTATTAGGGACCTGGCAGTAAGCCCAATTAAGAATGGCTGTTTTGAGACGAATAAAGACCTGTAAGGGCAGAAGAACCACCAAAGGACTTAGAGTGGTTCTAAAGGCTGACGATTTATTACCTTAAAGCATTCCCTGCATTAAAGTTGTTATAAAGCTTTGTTTTTTTTCTTTATAAACTAACATGTCATATTTCCCTCCACTGTGCAGCTCGTTTTGCACAGAGTGGCCCCGATCCTCGTCTTCTGGTGTCCCCCGGCGGCTCATCCCCACATCTGATAACCCCCTAGGAGAAGCGCTCTCCCGTGGGGGTTACCTTGCGGGCTCTCTCCCAAGTCCATCATTCGGCGTCCATAGCCGCCGAATGTATGACTCAGTCCTGCCCCCGGCGCCCGCGTCATTGGATTTGATTGACAGCAGTGGGAGCTAATGGCTGCGCTGCTATTAATCTATCCAATCAAGAGCCGAGAACCCCAGGCAGGGGAAGAGCACATCTCCACTGGGTGAAATTCCAGGGCTCAGGTAAGTAAAACGGGGAGGCTAGGGGGCCGGTGACTGCCAGAAGTTTTTTCACCTTAATGCATAGGATACATTAAGGTGAAAAAACACAAGGGTTTACAACCCCATTAAGGTTAAAATCCTCCAGTGTGCTGTGCCCCCCTATACTTACCCGAGCCCGATCTCAGTCCAGCAATGTGCACAAAAGCAGCAGCTCTCTTGAATCTCCTTATTGGCTCAGACACAGACAAACCATTGGCTCTCGCTGCTGTCAAGCACAGCCAATGCGGAGGGGGTGGGGCTAAGATGCACTCTGTGTGTCTTATGGACATAAAGAGGCGGGTCAGGAGCGAGCGTACACGAGTGCCTCTTAATAGCAAGCGGCTTGCTATGGCGGCACTTGGCAGTGGGGGGGGGGAGGAGCCAGGAGCACTGACAGCGTGAGTATAACATGTTTGTTATATAAAAAAAAATATATACTGAACGTTTACAATCACTGACCAATAGAAAGGAGGCAGGCCAGACCTGACTTTTTAAAACAAAAGTCAGTACTTGCAATTCCTGGATCTATGTTCGGACATGAGGTTTTTACTAGAGATAACCTCTACTTTGGATATTCTGATCTTTTTAAACTGACAGGGATTTCCATGAAAGCAAACTTGTAGTTTGCCCATTCAGAGAAAAGTAACAGAATTATGCCCCCATTGCAGATGCTTATTGTCTCTTTAATCCCCTTCCACCCCACTCACCCATTAGATTCCTGTGGAAAACTCCTATGTATGCTCTGGATTGGAATTTCCATAGGGTAAATCACCCTGTGCCCATCTAACAAGTGCTCAGGCTTTGGGAATAAACACTCAATTACTGCATCATGGGAGGAAGAGGAAAGAGTCACATGCTACCCAGAATAGGGTGTCCAGACATCCCCGGTTTCTGGGGACAGTCCCCGGATTGAGGACACTGGCCCCGGACCAAGTCTGTCCCCGGTTTTGTCCCCGGATTTGGATTTGAACAGGGGCTGGGGCAATTTCAAAGACAGTCAGTGCAGAATAAAAAAAAACAAAAACTGAATTACACAACCCCGCTCCCTTGCTCCTACTAGCTTAGAGGTGGTGTATTTTTTTCCTCTATCTGTGCCCCTTTCTGATGATCATGTGCTGGTCGGAGCAGAGAGAATATTTCTTCAGTTTCGGGCGCCTTGGCTCAAGTCCCGGCCAGCCACCCATGGGCGTCCGCTCCATAGGGCAAGGGGGGGCAATTTGACCCCCCCTGGAAAATCGAGAAGGTGTTGAGAAAAGCATCAGCCCCTTTCAAAAAAGCACTGGCCATCATGCCTCTTGCTGTATAAGGCGAGCGGCGTGTATAACCAGCCCCAAGCATCGGGAGCAAGCGCCGTGTTGATTGCGCATGCTCTGTCTACAGCTGACGAACAGCTGTTCAGCAGCCTCTGAGATTTCTGTCGGCTACGATTGCGCAGCGCTGCGCCTGCGCAGTCGAGGCCAGACCCTATCCGATAGGGGAACCAGCTTGATAAAACACAGAATGTCACACAGGCACAGCGAGCAGAGTGAAGCCGCCTCCCCCTACGGTGTTTATGTGTACACACGGGGAGGGAACCTGCTGTGCCTGTGCTGCGCTGACGGCTGATCTGAGGTACTGAATAGGATGGGGGGAGGGGGGTCCGTCTGTGCTGAAGGGGGGGTTTGTGCTGAATGGGGGGTCCATTTGTGCTGAAGGGGGGGTCTGTACTGAAGGGGGGGGTATGTGCTGAAGGGGGGGTCCATCTATGCTGAAGGGGGGGTCTGTGCTTAAAGGGGGTCCATCTGTGCTGAAGGGGGGGTCTGTGCTGAAGGAGGGGTCCATCTGTGCTGAATGTAGGGGTCTGTGCAGAATGGGGGGGTCTGTGCTGAAGGGGGGGTCCATCTGTGATGAATGGAGGGGTCTGTGCTGAAGGGGGGGTCTGTGCTGAAGGGGGGGGTCTGTGCTGAAGGGGGGGGGTCCATCTGTGCTGAAGGAGGGTCTGTACATTCTCTAGGCTATATTAATATGGGCATGGAGGGAAGCTGAATTATCTCAAGAGCTATTTCACACTGCCAGCTGGCCGCGTTATCGGGAAAGTGCCGCTAAAAAGCTTTACTAGTTTTATCTGCGATATTCGGCCGCTAGCTGGGCGCGTTTAACCCCCGCTAGCGTTTGAAGAAAGGGTTAAATGCGACTGTGTATCGCCGCTGCCGATGCGCCCCCCCCCTGAAAAATTTTCCCGTCGGGAAAAATGACAAAAAGCCCACACACGGTCGTTTTTCTTGTTAAAAAATAAAAATGTCATTTTTCCCGATGGGAAAAATGATCGTGTGTACGCGGCATTACTGGTTGTGGACTGCCCCTTTAAATCATTTCATTTTAGTTCTTTCAATTATGGAGGTTTTGTCATCACATTTGTTCAGCTTTAAATGAAAGTTTTTGTGTTGCACTAGTATGGTGTGCAGTCTTCTTTTAGGTTTTACATTACTGTACACCATTAGAGATTAATGGAGTCTGCCATTGCTGACCTCTCCTTCTGGGAAACTCACTTCTCTGGCTGTGAAGTTGGTGCTAAAGATTTAGTGCTGTGATAACGAATAACATTTTTCTGATGCTTATTTACACCATAATGCCCCATACACACGATCGTTTTTCATGCCATTAAAAATGCCATTTTTAAAAATGGGCATTAAAATCGATCGTGTGTATGCTCCAGAGCATTTTTAACGGCGTGAAAAACGGCCATTAAAAATTTCGAACATGCTCTATTTTTTCAAGTCGTTTTTCATGTCGTTTTTTTTAACGACGTGAAAAACTATAGTGTGTAGGCTTTTACGAGGTGAAAAAAAACGCTCATGCTCAGAATCAAGTATGAGACGGGAGCGCTCGTTCTGGTAAAACTAGCGTTTGTAATGGAGATAGCACATTCGTCACGCTGTAACGGACTGAAAAGCACGAGGCTGAAAAGCACGAATCGTCGCTCAACAAACTTGAAGGGTGGCGCCATTCGAATGGAACTTCCCCTTTATAGTGCCGTCGTACGTGTTGTACGTCACTGCGCTTTGCTTGAACGTTTTTTTTAAATGATCGTGTGTATGCAAGACAGGCTTGAGAGGAAACATGAAAAAAAACGACGAGAAAAACGTTGGTTTAAAAAATGGCATGAAAAACGATCGTGTGTACGGGGCATAAGTGTCCTACGAGTCAAAAGTGTTATAGCCAGACAACTAGTATTTTTCAGAAGGACACCAGTAATCTTGGTCCCCAATCCTCCCCATACTTTTCATAAAACAGACTTCTAAACTGTTTTGTTTTTCTACAAGGTTGCCATCTAGTGGAATGTATTGTGTATGACAGCCATTGAAAAATCTAAAAATCTTTTCTTGCGTACACAATAGGACCAGAAAATATATACTAATATCATAGGTGTGTGCAGCCTATTGCATTAGGGTGTGCACCCCAAATGTATTAAAACATGGACAGTGTCAGTAGAGCAGTGGACTTGTCAGTAGAGCAGAGGTTGGTATTAGTAAGGCCGTGGACAGTGTCAGTAGCTTTTTATTTTTATTATTATTATTATTTTTTTTTATTTCGGGGGCATTGGTGCAATATCAGCAGGGGGAATCTGCACCTTAAGCGGTGATTAGGGTGTGCCCAGGCAATCTGCACCTTAAGCGGTGATTAGGTTGTGTCCCTGATTTTGAAGGACTGTCCCTGATTTGGAACAAAGTCCCTCTTCCCTCCTCAGTTGTCCCTTATTTTGGTCTGATCCAGTGCCTGTGCGTCCATAGTGGGCGCAGGAGTGCCGCCCCCTCTCTCCTGCACCCGTCACTCAACAATAGATAGATTCATGCATTGCATGAATCTATCTATTGTCGCTGCTGCTGCCCCCTATTCAGGTGTCTGGCCCCCTGTTGAGCGCCGGCCATCTGATTTACAGCGGTGGGTGGTTAAACAGCGGGCGCACTGCTGTGCGTTCCCTGTTTAAACAGTGCTGTGTTAGGGAATCACTTCGCTAACACTGACCCGCCTCTCAGCCAATCAGGTGCACCGGATCTGGTTACCAGTCACCTGATTGGCTGAAGCAACAGGCGAGCAGAGATGACATTGAGGAGGGAGCGTGGAGTAGGACGGCGCTGACCTGAGAAAGGTAAGTGCCAGGCGGGGGGGCAAACTGGCTGTATTTGAGGGGGAAACTGGCTGTATTTGATGGGGAAACTGGCTGTATTTAAGGGGGCAAACTGGCTGTATTTAAGGGGGCAAACTGGCTGTATTTAAGGGGGCAAACTGGCTGCATTTGAGGGGGCAAACTGGCATCATTTGAGGGGGATAAATGGCATCATTTGAGGGGGCAAACTGGCATCATTTGAGGGGGCAAACTGGCATCATTTGAGGGGGCAAACTGGCTGCATTGGAGGGGGCAAACTGGCATCATTTGAGGGGGCAAACTGGCATCATTTGAGGGGGCAAACTGGCTGCATTGGAGGGGGCAAACTGGCATCATTTGAGGGGGCAAAATGGCTGTATTTGATGGGGAAACTGTCTGTATTTGATGGGGAAACTGGCTGTATTTGATGGGCACAGTAGCTGCGTTTGATGGGCATAGTGAGGCTGCAATTGATGTTTTTTTTTTTATTCAGTTTGTATGCGCCCCCCCCAAAAATTTTGAGCACCAGCCACCACTGGTCTGATCTAGATAGTTGTATATAAAATGCACTATTTATCTTTAAAAAAGTGTTTCCCAGTGCTAAACCTTTCATCCAATTTTTTAATTTATAATCTTTCAAAGCCAGTAAAGCCAAGGAATAGTATTGGTAAAAAAAAAACACTTGTGGGTTTAACAACTAATCCTATTTTTTCTATAATTCTCCCTTAAGCCGGCGGGCGTGGCAGAGGGTGTGTCCTATGCCCACATGCTTTTGCTAATAGGTGTCCATCGTTCCCATCTTAAAATTATATACACTATGGGGGTTGATTTACTAAAGGCAAATCCACTCTGCACTACAAGTGCACTTGGAAGTGCAGTCGCTGTAGATCTGAGGGGAAGATCTAAAATGAGGGGAAACTCTGAAATGAGGGGAAGCTCTGAAATGAGGGGAAGCTCTGCTGATTTCAATCATCCAACCATGTGCAAACTAAAATGCTGTTTTTTATTTTCCTTGTATGTCCCCCTCAGATCTACAGTGACTGCACTTCCAAATGCACTTCCAAGAGCACTTGCAGTGCACTTGTAGTGCACAGTGGATTTGCCTTTAGTAAATAACCCCCTATATTACCAAAAGTATTGGGACACCTGCCTTTGCACGCACATGAACTTTAATGGCATCCCAGTCTTAGTCCGTAGGGTTCAATATTGAGTTGGCCCACCCTTTGCAGCTATAACAGCTTCAACTCTTCTGGGAAGGCTGTCCACAAGGTTTAGGAGTGTGTCTATGGGAATGTTTGACCATTCTTCCAGAAGCTCATTTGTGAGGTCAGGCACTGATGTTGGACGAGAAGGCCTGGCTCACAGTCTCCACTCTAATTTATGCCAACGGTGTTCTATCAGGTTGAGGTCAAGACTCTGTGCAGGCCAGTCAAGTTCCTCCACCCCAAACTCGCTCATCCATGTCTGTATGGACCTTGCTTTGTGCACTGGTCCAAATCGGTGGAGGGGGATTATGGTGTGGGGTTTCTTTTCAGGGGTTGGGATTTGCCCCTTAGCTCCAGTGAAGGGAACACTTAAGGCGTCAGCATACCAAGACATTTTGGACAATTTCATGCTCCCAACTTTGTGGGAAGAGTTTGGGGATGACCCCTTCCTGTTCCAACATGACTGCGCACCAGTGCACAAAGCAAGATCCATAAAGACATGGATGAGCGAGTTTGGGGTGGACGAACTTGACTGGTCTGCACAGAGTCCTGACCTCAACCCGATAGAACACCTTTGGGATGAATTAGAGCAGAGACTGCAAGCCAGGCCTTCTTGTCCAAATCAGTGCTTGACCTCACAAATGTGCTTCTGGAAGAATGGTCAAACATTCCCAATATATATGCTACACTGAATGCAGAGTATATATATTTATTTGTACAAAATAAGCAGGGGGTCAAATACTTTTTTCCCGCACTGTAGGTGGCAACAGCTTATGATTGCTTTCTCTTTACCCCCTGTTGTTCAAATGAAGCCTGGCACCTCTATGTTTAATGGAGCACGCGTCTGCCTGGTACCTCTAGGTTTAGTGGAGCACATGTCTCGGCAGAGCACAATGATTAATGCTAGCAGCTATAACAGCCACTAGCAATAAACACATGTAAAATGCGACAGGCTGGTTGTACCCAAGTTGCTTGATCTATCAACTTGGGTACATTCAGCCTGCCCATACATGGTTCGAATCTCTGCTGGTTCCTGCTGAACCATCCAAGATTCGACCTGTCTATGGCCAACTTAACGTGGTTTTAAAGTCAAAAGTTTTTTTTATCTTAATGCATTCTATGCATTAAGATATAAAACCTTGTGTGTTCAGCAGCCCCCCTAATACTTACCTGAGCCCCATCTCGATCCAGCGATGTTGCATGAGAGTCTCGGCTGTCCAGAACTCCCCTTTTAATTGGCTGAGACAGCAGCGGGGCGCTATCGGCTCCCACTGCTGACAATCAAAATCAGTGAGCCAATGAGGAGAGAGCAGTGGCTTGGCTCGGGTGCCCCCGAGAGCAAGTTGCTTGCTATGAGGGCACTCAGCTAAGGGGGAGGGGCCAGGAGCGCCAGCAAGCAACCCGAGAAGAGTAGGATCTGGGTTGCTTGGTGCAAAACCACTGCACAGAGCAGGTAAGTATGACATGTTTGTTATTTTTAAATAAGAAAAAAAACAAGACTTTAATATCAGTTTAACCACTTAAGCCCCGGACCATTTGGTAGCGAAAGGACCAGAGGTGATTTCAGAATTTTGCACTGCGCTGCTTTAACTGTAAATTGTGCAGAAATGCAATGTTGTACCCAAACGAAATTTGCGTCCTTTTCTTCCCACAAATAGAGCTTTCTTTTAATGGTATTTGATTGCCTCTGCGATTTTTATTTTTTGCGATATAAACGGAAAAAGACCGAAAATTTTGAAAAAAAATGATATTTTCTACTTTTAGTTATAAGAAAAATCGAATAAACTAAATTTTAGTCATACATTTAGGCCAAAATGTATTCAGCCACATGTCTTTAGTAAAAAAAATGTCAATAAGCGTATATTTATTGGTTTGCGCAAAAGTTATAGCGTCTACAAACTAGGGTACATTTTCTGGAATTTACACAGCTTTTAATTTATGACTGCCTATCTCATTTCTTTAGGTGCTAAAATGGCAGGGCAGTACAAACCCCCCCCCCAAATGACCCCATTTTGGAAAGTAGACACCCCAAGGAAATTGCTGAGAGGCATGTTGAGCCCATTGAATATTTTTTTTTTTGTCTCAAGTTATTGAATAATTACTAAAAAAATAAAAAAAATTACAAAAAGTTGTCACTAAATGATATATTGCTCACACATGCCATGGTTATATGTGGAATTGCACCCCAAAATACATTTTGCTCCTTCTCCTGAGTACGGGGATACCACATGTGTGGGACTTTTTAGGAGCCTAGCCACGTACGGGACCCCGAAAACCAAGCACCGCCTTCAGGATTTCTAAGGGCGTAAATTTTTGATTTCACTCCACACTACCTATCACAGTTTCGAAGGCCATAAAATGCCAAAATAGCACAAAACCCCCCAAATGACCCCATTTTGGAAAGTAGACACCCCAAGCTATTTGCTGAGAGGCATGGTGAGTATTTTACAGCTCTCATTTGTTTTTGAAAATGAAGAAAGAACATTTTATTTATTTTTTTCAATTTTCAAAACTTTGTGACAAAAAGCGAGATCTGCAAAATACTCACAATACCTCTCAGCAAATAGCTTGGGGTGTCTACTTTCCAAAATGGGGTCATTTGGGGGGGTTTTGTGCCATCTGGGCATTCCATGGCCTCCGAAACTGTGATAGGCAGTGAGAAGTGAAATCAAAAATTTACACCCTTAGAAAGCCTGAAGGCGGTGCTTGGTTTTTGGGGTCCCGTACGCGGCTAGGCTCCCAAAAAGTCTCACACATGTGGTATCCCTGTACTCAGGAGAAGCAGCAAAATGTATTTTGGGGTGTAATTCCACATATGCCCATGGCATGTTTGAGCAATATATCATTTAGTGACAACTTTGTGCAAACTTGTGTCAACATAAAAAATATTCCATGGACTCGACATGCCTCTCAGTATATAGCTTGGGGTGTCTACTTTCCAAAATGGGGTCATTTGGGGGGGTTTTGAACTGTTCTGGCATTTTATACACAACATTAGGAAGCTTACATCCACTCTTCTAACCACTTGAAGACAAAGCCCTTTTTGACACTTTTTGTTTACATGAAAACATATTTTTTTTTTGCAAGAAAATTACGTTGAACCCCCAAACATTATATATATTTTTAAAGCAAAGGCCCTACAGATTAAAATGGTGGGTGTTGCATTTTTTTTTCTACACAGTATTTGCGCAGCGATTTTTCAAACGAATTTTTTGGGGAAAAAATACACTTTTTTTAATTTTAATGCACTAAAACACACTATATTGCCCAAATGTTTGATGAAATAAAAAAGATGATCTTAGGCCGAGTACATAGATACCAAACACGACATACTTTAAAATTTCGCACAAACGCGCATTGGCGACAAACTACATACATTTTTAAAAGCCTTTAAAAGCCTTTACAGGTTACCCCGTTAGATTTACAGAGGAGGTCTACTGCTAAAATTACTGCCCTCGATCTGACCTTCGCGGTGATACCTCACATGCATGATGCAATTGCTGTTTACATATGACGCCAGACCGACGCTTGCGTTCGCCATTGGGCAAGAGCAGGGCAGAACAGGGGTGCTTTTTTTTTTTTTTTTTTTTTTAATTTTTAATTTTATTTTTAAATTGTTCCTTCCATATTTTTTTTTTTATCATTTTTATTGTTATCTCAGGGAATGTAAATATCCCCTATGATAGCAATAGGTAGTGACAGGTACTCTTTTTTTTAAAAAACTGGGGTCTTCTAGACCCTAGATCTTTCCTCTGCCCTCAAAGCATCTGACCACACCAAGATCGGTGTGATAAAATGCTTTCCCAATGGCGCTTTTTATATCCGGGGGGGGGACATTCCCTCCCACTGCTTGTAAAAGCAGTCCAGAGGCTAATTAGCCACTAGGATTGCTTTTACATGAAAGCCGGCCGCTGGCTGAAAAGAATGATACCAAGATGATACCTAAACCCGCAGGCATCAATCTGGTATAAACATTCAAAGTCCAGCAACATACCAGTACGTTGCTGGTCCTTGTTGGACATGTATTGTAATCTTTTTTTTTCATGCAGCCAGTTGGCTGAACGAAAAAAGAGATTGATCGGTGGGTATGCCCACCATTAGAATACCCCCCTTCATCCACCCACTTCTAATGATGGGCATACATGCACCATTTATATATGCCGAAGCATGGGGGCATCCTCCCGCAAAAAAGTTATGCCGCACACACATGGTCGGACTTTTCCACGGGCAAGCCTCCGTCGGAATTTCGACCGTATGTACGCGGCATTAGGAGCAAAATCGCTCCTCCGCCCCTGCTGCCCCAATGCTTCGGCATATATGCTTTTTTTTTTTAACTGTGGTGGTGAAATCACCTCCTACAGCACTGGAGTCGCAGGGATCAGGCCTGTCTCTGCGAACGCTGCAGTTATGTGTGTTGTGTTTTGTAAGTGACAGTGATCGATCGATACTGCACTTGGGTGGCCTGGGCTGGGCGAAGGGGCAAAACGCAGGTGCTAGCAGGTATCTGGGCTGATCCCGCTAACACTGCGTTTTTGGGAACCCTAAACTGCTGGGGACGCTAGTATAGATCTGATCAGATCAGATATTGATCTGTTCAGATACTATACCACTAAGGGGGGTGTATGCTTCACGCGTGGGTGTTAGCGTTACTGGCACTAACCTGACGCTGCCTGGGGTGTGACGCAGACCCTCTCTGACGCTAAAACCTAATTGATATCACCCGCCGGGCGATCAGGGGGTTAAACCTTTATTGGGTTATATATACGGCGGGTGCCCTGACACTATAAAAAGCAAACTAACTAACCAGCGTCACCCGTAACACTTATATGGTGATCACTGGTGAAAGGGTTAACTAGGGGCAATTAGGGGGTTAAAACCTTTATTAGATAATATATGGGGGTACCTGACGCTATAAAAACCTGCGGCGAACCTAAAAAAAATTACTGGCTACCGATCGGCATCACCGACACTAAGACAGCGATCAGAAAAACGATCACTTAGCGACAGTGGTGATAGGGGGTGAAAGGGTTACCTGGGGGGCGATCAAGGGGGTTAAACCTTTATTCGATAATATATGGGGGTACCTGACGCTATAAAAACCTGCGGCGAACCTAAAAAAAATTACTGGCTACCGATCTGCATCACCGACACTAAGACAGCGATCAGAAAAACGATCGCTTAGCGACAGTGGTGATAGGGGGTGAAAGGGTTATCTGGGGGGCGATCAAGGGGGTTAAACCTTTAGTAGATAATTTATGGGGGTACCTGACGCTATAAAAACCTGAGGCGAACCTAAAAAAAAATACTGGCTACCGATCTGCATCACCGACGCTAAGACAGCGATCAGAAAAATGATCGCTTAGCGACGGCGGTGCTAGGGGGTGAAGGGGTTATCTGGGGGGTGATCAGGGGGTTAAACCTTTATTAGGTAATATATGGGGGTACCTGACCCTATAAAAACCTGCGGCGAACCTAAAAAAAATTACTGGCTACCGATCTGCATCACAGACGCTAAGACAGCGATCAGAAAAATTATCGCTTAGTGACAGTGGTGATAGGGGGTGAAAGGGTTACCTGGGGGGCGATCAAGGGGGTTAAACCTTTATTAGATAATTTATGGGGGTACCCGACGCTATAAAAACCTGCGGCGAACCTAAAAAAAATTACTGGCTACCGATCTGCATCACCGACGCTAAGACAGCGATCAGAAAAATGATTGATTAGCGACGGCAGTGCTAGGGGGTGAAAGGGTTATCTGGGGGGTGATCAGGGGGTTAAACCTTTATTAGGGGGGGTTAGGGGGCTACACTGGACCTAAAACTAACGTTAGTGACACTTTTACAGTCACAAATGTCACTGATTGCAGTGATCAGTAAATAAATGGTCACTGCAATCAGTGACACTGTGACTGGGGGCTGGGGGTGATCTGGGGGGGCCAGGGGGGGGGCGATTTGTGTGCCTATGTGTCCTGGTGTCAGTGTGCTGTTTGTGCACTAACCTGTATGTCTTCTCTTGTACGGCGCTCAGTATATGTGAGCGCCGCATGAGAGATGACATCACTTCCTCCTGCTTTCTCTGTCTGTGTTTACATTACAGGACAGAGGAAGCATTTTCATTCGCCGGGAGCGATCGCGGGGGGGTGGCCGGAATCTAACGGCCGTCCCCTCATCTCGGATCGCTCCCCAACGAATACCGACCGCTCACTGTATAGGAGGGGGTCCGATCAGACCCCCCAACTGTACAAAGGCAATCGCGTACACTGTACGCGATTGTGCCTGTCGGTGCCATTCTGCCGACTTACATATACAGTGAGCGGTCGTTAAGTGGTTAACCACATCAATACTGGGCACTTTAGCCCCCTTCCTTCCCAGACCAATTTTCAGCTTTCAGCGCTCTTGCATTTTCAATGACAATTGCGCGGTCATGCTACACTGTACCCAAATGACATTTTTATAATTTTGTTCACACAAATAGAGCTTTCTTTTGGTGGTATTTATTCACGACTACATTTTTTATTTTTTGCAATATAAACGAAAAAAGAGCGGAAATTTGGAAAAAAATATATATTACTCTTTCGTCCATGGACCGACACAGCTTCTCTATTGACAAAGTGGGTATTATCCGTTAATTAGGAGTGACTAGGCAGAAAAACTTGTAAAAAGTGTTGCATCACACCTTCTACAGTACCGCCCAGGGGGCGGACCCTCTGGGTATACCCTCTCAGTCTGCATCTTCTCAGATCAGTTTTTTTCTGTCTAGCAAGGAGTAGGACATGGCTCCCTTCGGGCCCATTGGTCCGGGGAAAAAAGATATATATATATATATATATATTAATTTTTTTTGCTACATTTGTTGTTTCCTGCGATCTTCGATCAACTGCCGACTGGGTGACAGGCTGGATCCTCGATCCTTGTAGTCTCCCCAGTTTCGGCCATCGAGCGTGTGCCGACCCTAGCTACGCGCTGGGTTTTCCACGACATGCCCGTCGCTCCACGGGTGGCCGGTGAGCCTACGCTCCAGGGCCTGCATCGGACCGCTCAGCTTTGGCTGACCTTACGGCCGAGTCGCAGCAGCCTGGCCGGTGAGCTTACGCTCCAAGGCTTGCATCGGACCGCTCAGCTTCGGCTGACCTTACGGCCGAGTCGCAGCAGCCTGTCCGGTGAGCGTCATGCTCCAGGGCATACATATGATCGTCCCTTCTGGGTCCAATCACAGCATGCCTGGCCAACAGTCACCTTCCGTGCGCGGATGATGATCTGTTTGGAATGTCTTCCAGCAGAATACATGCAGGATAGGTAAGTAAAACTCCCCTGCCTCGGCTGGGTGATTTAGCTGGACATTCCTGGAGATATCAAGTAAGTGGTTGTGGCCCCTTTCTTCCCTCTCTCCCTGCCTTTCCCTCCTCCTTGGGCTTCTAGCTAAAGGTTGCTGGGTGCTGGGGGTCACCTAGGGGGTCCCACTGGAGCGGGGCTGGCTGTAACTAACATTTAAAAGAAATGTCATTTTTTCTTACCTGTGTTTGTGTCCTTCCTCCTCCATGCTGTCGGTGGCCATTTTGAGGTGGTCCATGCCAAGTTTGGCCTCTTGTGACTGCCCGGCGGCCATCTTCCTGTGGTTCGGCCACACCCACTGGCCCCTATCAGCTGATCGGCGGCCATGTTTGTCCACCCTGTATGCAGATATTGCCGTTCGGCGCCCATCTTTTTGTGGGCTATGGCTGCTTGACCTCTATCTTCTGTCGGCGGCCATTTTCTTAGAGCCCACATTATCTTCCATACAGACGTTTTTGGCAACCATTTTTTGAGAGCCTCCGGCCTCTAGGGTGCATTACACTGGCGCGAAAATTCACACAGGAAGTGCTGATAAAAGAAGCAGACTGACACAGCAGCAGCGGGACAGCATCACAGGCGCAGCATAGCAGTACCTATCCAGGGTGGTGAGTCCTCTGGGTGACCCGGCCTCTCTGCAGCACAGGAGGGTGGCCTATTGATATCTTGCCTGGAGCCCTGTGAGTGTCAGCGTGTGGTCAGCATGGCATCTGAGCCAGATGTCTTCTCCCCTGAAACACCAGATTTAGCAGCTGGTGCCCCTGAGGTGTCTATGAACGCTATGACTGCAATCCTAGAGGCGTTTGCTGCCAGGGTGGAAGCAGCACACGGGAATACAGGGGGTAGTAAACGCCCCATCCCCTGCAAGCTTCTGGGGATAATTCTGGTGCAGAACCAGGTCCAGCTACGGCTCGGGGCCCAGATTCTGACGCATCAGAGACTGCAGACCGTGACCGGACAGTGAGAATGACTCAAAGTCCAGGTCAGTACGCAAGACGGCTTTGGTATCTGACCTTATTACTGCAGTGCGGGATATGCTAAAATTGGAAAATACTGCAGAAGCAGCAGAGACTCCAGTCCACTTGGGTTTCATAGACCTGCCCGCACTGCTAAGGTGTTCCCTTGTGTGTCTTTTGATAAACTCTTATACAAGGAATGGGAGAACCCACTGAGGGTCAGCCCCAAAGAGGTTTGCGGTACGGTACCCCTTTTGAGGAGAGTTTTCTGAAGAAATGGACCTCTCCCCCCTATAGTGGACCCTCCGGTGTCCAGACTTAATAGAGCCACCACAATTCCTGTAGAAGGGGCTCCTGTTTTCTAGGACCCTGTGGATAAGAAGGCTGAAGCACTCGCTTGCTACCTATACTCAGTGGTAGGCTCGGCAGTACGCCCGACATTGGCGGGGGCCCTAGTGTCTCACACACTTACTGAATGGGCAAGATTGCTACTCCAGGGGTTAAGGAGCGAGATGCTCCTCCTGATGAGATAACATTGGCCGACCTGTTGGTCCAGGGCCTTAGGTTTGTCTGCGAGTCAGACATGAATACTATTCCCCTGCTGTCTAAAACTTTGGTTTATGCAGTAGCAATACGCCGCCTGATCTGGCTAAAAGGCTGGTCTGCGGACCAGACTTCCAAGAAAGCCCTGTTGGATCTGCCTTTTAAGGGCGACAGACTTTTTGGGGCTTCTCTGGATGACATCATCAAGGATGCCACAGGAGGTAAAAGCACTTTGCTTCCCCAAATTAGCAAGGGTAAGGGGCCACGCCAAGGGCAAGGGCCCTCCTTTACTGCACACAAGTGGTTTTTTCGTCCCCCTAGGGCGACAGGGAAAAGACCCCAGGCCGATAAAGCGCCTGCCCAAGGACAAAAGCGTCCCTGGTCCCGCATACCCAATAAGCCTGCAGACAAATTTGCGTCCGCATGAAGGTCCACCCCCACCCAGCTCTCGGGTGGGGAGACGTCTTCGCAAATTCGCGACTCAGTGGACAGCACTAATCTCCGACAGGTGGGTTTGCGAAGTAATCTCCTCAGGCTACAAGATAGAGTTTCTCTCTTGTCCACTGGACAGATTCAACACCTCCAATCCAGCTACTACCAACCCGTCGGGAGGCCCTGTATGGGGCGGTCCAGGGTCTACTGGAACGCGGGGTAGTTATTCCAGTTCCAGAACTGGAACAGGGTTTTTACTCAAATCTGTTCATTGTGCCGAAGAAGGAGGGGGTTCGTCCAAGCTTGGATCTCAGAGCCCTCAATTGCTTTGTGAAGGTACAAAGTTTTCAGATGGAGTTGGTTCGATCTGTAGTCACGGCTCTCCATCCGGGGGACTTTCTGGCCTCCTTGGACATCAAGGACGCATACCTGCATGTCCCCATATACTCCAGACACCAGAGGTTTCTGCGATTTGCTATCGGGAAGGACCACTACCAGTTTGTGGCCCTCCCGTTGGGCCTTGCCTCAGCACCCAGGACGTTCACCAAGGTGCTCGCTCCGATTCTGGCACTTCTAAGACAGCGGGGTATCGCTATCACAGGCTACTTATACGACCTTCTGCTGAAGGCCCCTTCAAGCTCAGAATTAGAGGTAAGCGTGTCCATTACCTGTCAGACTCTTCGAGACTGTGGTTGGATACTAAACACGCAAAAGTCAGTATTGGTGCCCACTCAACGCCTAGTGTACCTGGGGTTGATTCTGGATTCCTCAGAGGCAAAGGTATTCCTCCCTGTGGAGAAGTTGCAGACCCTCCGGGCTGCAGTACGGCAGCTGACTTCCAGGAATTGGTCGTCACTCCATTTTTGCATGCGAGTGTTGGGCCTCATGGTAGCCTCCTTCGAAGCGGTCCCATATGTTCAATACCACACTCGAGTGTTACAGAAGGAAGTTCTGTCCAGATGGAACAGATGCCCTTCATCTCTGGATTATCAAATCCGAGTGAGCCACCTAGTCAGGAGATCCCTGGTATGGTGGCTGACAGCACCGGCTGTAATGGCCGGGAAGTCATTTCTTCCGGTTTACTGGATAGTGATCACGACGGACGCCAGCCTTACAGGTTGGGGGGGAGTCTGGGGTGTCCAGTCGGCGCAGGGTCGCTGGACCCCAGAGGAAGCCCTCCTGCCGATCAATGTCCTGGAGATCCGGGCGATCAAGCTGTGCCTCTTCAAATGGTCTCAGAGACTGCAAGGGCGTCCAGTCAGGATCCAGTCAGACAACGCCACAGCAGTGGCATATGTCAATCATCTAGGAGGAACAAGAAGCTCAGCTGCAGCATCGGAGATCGCTCGCATCCTGAAGTGGGCAGAGAGGAGCGTACCGGCACTGTCGGCCGTGTACATTCCGGGTGTGGAAAACTGGCAGGCGGACTACCTGAGCCGCCAGATGCTGGACCAGGGAGAATGGTCCTTACACCCGGAGGTGTTCCAACTCCTCTGCCAAAGATGGGGCACACCAGACGTAGATCTTCTGGCTTCCTGACTCAATCGGAAGGTATTGAGATTTGTGGCCCGGTCAAGAGACCCATGGGCAGACGCAACGGACGCGTTGGTAGCATCGTGGGGTCAGTATCGGCTAATCTATGCCTTCCCTCCCTTAAGGCTTCTTCCTCTTCTGCTCCGCAGAGTGGAGGCAGAGGGAATTCCAATGATCCTAATCGCTCCAGATTGGCCTCAGCGTCCTTGGTACGACGATCTAGTACGTCTGGTAGCAGACGTCCCCTGGCGCCTACCACTACGGAAGGACCTGCTATCGCAAGGTCCCATATTCTATCCTGCTTTACAGTCATTGGCTTTAACGGCATGGCTGTTGAGAACCGGGTACTGAGAGACCGGGGTCTGTCAGACTCAGTAATCTCTACTATGAGAAGTGCTCGAAAACCGTCCTCTAGGAAGGTCTATCACCGCACTTAGAGGGCCTACATCTCCAGGTGTGAGGAAATGAAATGGCATCCGCGTACCTATTTGGTTTCCAGAATCCTGCTGTTTTTACAGCATGGGGTGGACCAAGGGCTTGCCCTAAGTACGATTTAAGGGACAGATATCTGCCCTGGCTGTTTTTTTTCAGCGACCCCTGGCGACTCACTCTCTCGTGAGTACATTTGTGCAGGGGGTCCGACAGGTGGCCCCTCCGGTCCGTCCCCCGTTACCTCCGTGGGACTTGAACCTGGTCCTCTCGGTGCTTCAGAAGGCACCGTTTGAGAATATTAGAGATATTCCCCTGTTGACACTTTCTCAGAAAGTGGTCTTTTTGGTGGCTGTTACGTCAGTTAGACGAGTCTCTGAGCTGGCAGCCTTGTCCTGCAAGGCTCCCTATTTGATTTTCCACAAGGATAAGGTGGTGCTGCGGCCGCAGCCTTCCTTTCTTCCGAAAGTCGTTTCGGCTTTTCATCTCAACGAAGACATTGTACTTCCATCCTTGTGTCCTCAGCCGTCGAATCCTAAGGAGTCGGCGTTGCATTCCTTGGACGTTGTCCGAGCTTTGAGAGTATACCTATCTGCTACTTCCCTGTTCCGGAAGTCAGACTCACTGTTTGTTTCGGTGGCTGGTCCCAAGAAGGGCCAAGCAGTCTCATCGGCCACCATCTCTAGGTGGATCCGACAGATAGTAATCCAGGCTTACGCCTTAAAGGGTCAGGCGCCCCCCTTTCCTGTCACGGCGCATTCGACCAGGGCAATAGGTGCCTCTTGGGCTTTCCGACATCAAGCGTCTGTTTCCCAATTATGTAAAGCGGCGACTTGGTCGTCCGCTCATACTTTCACAAAATTCTACAAAATTGATGTAGGTGCATCTTCGGATGCCTCTTTTGGCCGCAAGGTTTTGCAAGCGGCTGTTTAGAGTTGCAACTCCTCCGTTGGAGGAGTGCTGTTTTGTGTTTGGGGTGAAGTTTATTTTTATGCTGTTACCACCCCTCGTTTTTTCTCTGACACTGCTTTGGGATGTCCCACTTTGTCAATAGAGAAGCTGTGTCGGTCCATGGACGAAAGAGTAAATAGGATTTTTTACTCACCGTAAAATCCTTTTCTCTGAGTCCATGGACCGACACAGCACCCACCCCTCCTTTTAAGTTTGTACTGCTTTTTGACGAACTGATCTGCGAAGATGCAGACTGAGAGGGTATACCCAGAGGGTCCGCCCCCTGGGCGGTACTGTAGAAGGTGTGATGCAACACTTTTTACAAGTTTTTCTGCCTAGTCACTCCTAATTAACGGATAATACCCACTTTGTCAATAGAGAAGCTGTGTCCGTCCATGGACTCAGAGAAAAGGATTTTACGGTGAGTAAAAAATCCTATTTTTCATCTTTCTATTTTTAAAAAAATCCAATAAAATCGAATTTTGTCATAAATTTAAGCCAAAATGTATTCTACTACATGTTTTTGGTAAAAAAAAATCCGTTAAGTGTATAATAATTGGTTTGTGTGATCACGGACATATGTACGCAAATGATCATGTACAGATGTGCGCAGGTGATCACGGACATATGTGTGCAAATGATCATTGGGACATTTGATTTTACTGTCACATATGTGGGGGACAGGTGTTTTTACTATGTGGGGACATGTGTGTGTGGGGACATGTATTTTGGGGACATGTTTGTGTTTACACTGTGTGGGGACACTATGCTGGTGATCAGTGAGTAAAAAGCTGAAAAAAACAGCTCATACTCACTGATCACCAGCCGGCTACAGCGATCCGCTCTCCTCTCCTCACCGACGACTTCTGTGTGAGAAGATGAGAGCTGGTTGCCTAGCAACCGGCTCTCTGTTTACATCACATGACGGCTATAATTGGACACGGCCATCATGTGATCAGGAGGGCCAATCACAGAGCCCTCCTGCCGAATCGAGATGCGCCGTGTCCGGGTGACACGCATGCATCGGGATCGCGCCGCTGCGCGGGAACGCGCGCGCGCGATCCCCCTCCTTCTGAGGGACGTTCCTGAATGTCCACTCAGAAGGAGAGAGCGCCCACCCGGCCGTATATGTACAGTGGCCGGGTGGGAAGTAGTTAACCACCTAAGCCCCGGACCAATAAGCAGCATAAAGACCAGGCCCCTTTTTGCGATTCGGCACTGCGTCGCTTTAACTGACAATTGCGCGGTCGTGCGATGTGGTTCCCAAACAAAATTGGCTTCCTTTTTTTCCCACAAATAGAGCTTTCTTTTGGTGGTATTTGATCACCTCTGCGGTTTTTAGTTTTTGCGCTATAAACAAAAATAGAGCGAAAATTTTGAAAAAAATGCAATATTTTTAACTTTTTGCTATAATAAATATCCCCCAAAAATATATAAAACATTTTTTTTCCTCAGTTTAGGCCGATACGTATTCTTCTACATATTTTTGGTAAAAAAAAAATGCAATCGCCGTTTATTGATTGGTTTGCGCAAAAGTTATAGCGTTTACAAAATAGGGGGTAGTTTTATGGCATTTTCATTAAAAAATATTTTTTTTACTAGTTATGGCGGCGATCAGCAATTTTTTTAGTGACTGGGACATTATGACGGACACATCGGACACTTTTGACACATTTTTGGGACCATTGTCATTTTCACAGCGAACAGTGCTATAAAAATGCACTGGTTACTGTGAAAATGACACTGGCAGTGAAGGGGTTAACCGGGAGGGGGCGCTGTAGGGGTTAAGTGTGCCCTGATGTGTTTTACTTACTGTGGGGGGGCGGCGTGGCTTAGCGTGTGACGTCACTGATCGTCGTTCCCTATGACAGGTAACAGACGATCAGTGACAGGCTCACATGGAAGCACAGGGAGAGGTTTGTTTACACTTACCTCTCCCCGTTCTTCCTCTCTGTGACCCGATCGCGGGACACCAGCGGCGATCGGGTCCGCTGTTCCCGCGGGGACGATCACGGAGAAGAGGACCAGGTCGCGAGCGCTCGCGACCCTCGGCTGGGCTCTTAAAGAGGACGTACCTGTACGCCCTTGTGCCCAGCCGTGCCATTCTGCCGACGTACATCGGCGTGCGGCGGTCCTCAAGTGGTTAAAGTGGAATTCCCATCAAAAATAAATAAATCTGCCATTAATGTGCATATAATAAATAAAAAAAAACACATTTGGATATTTATTTATTTTTTACTTACCTTTAAATAGCTGTTGCTATGTGGTCCCACAAAATCTGCCTGCTTCATCACCGAGGTTCCTGTCGTCGCTTCCGTCGGCGCCTCCACTCGCTACTGCTCCTGGGAAATGTGTGTCATCATTTCCCAGGAGTCAGTGCGCTTCCCCGAGGGCTAGGTTGCCATCACAACGGGGTGGGCACTTCCGACGACGCCGCCTGTTGTGATGGCAACCCAAGAAGTTGACGGCACTGCGGTGCGATTAGAATGCGCATGCGCGAGAATGGGACGGGACGGTGCACGATGGTCGCAGATCGTCACAGTGTACCGGAAGTAAGTGCTTGTGGGCTTCAGATGCCCACAAGCAAAATGAGAACGTCCTGGAACAGATTTTATAAGTTTCTTTCTGCTGTTACACGGGAGATCGGCGGCGGATTTATTCAAAGTAAGTGAATATATAAGAACAATGTGATTGACTAATCAAATGTATTTATTGTAAAAATGTGTTAATGTAGTTGGAACTCCGCTTTAAGATTCACTTGGGGCTTACACAGGTCATCTACTCCCCAACAATAGAAAAAAAGTTGAGGAAACAAAGGAAAAATAAGTATAAGCTAATGCAGGGAGCTGCTTCACAGTGAACTTGTTGCTTTGCTCTGCATAAGAGCTCTGTATTCAATCAGAAGCTTCAAAAAAATCAAGACCATTAAGAGAGATCAATAGATTCTGCATTTGACAGGAAGAAGAAACTGGCATGCTAAAAACTCATTTTGGGTTTACATGCACTTCAAAAATACATGGAATCTTGCAAATTAACCACTTAAGCCCCGGACCATTATGCAGCTTAAAGACCTGGCCGCTTTTTGCAATTCGGCACTGCGTCGCTTAAACTGACAATTGCGCGGTCGTGCAACGTGGCTCCCAAACAAAATTGGCGTCCTTTTTTCCCCCACAAATAGAGCTTTCTTTTGGTGGTATTTGATCACCTCTGCGGTTTTTGTTTTTTGCGCTATAAACAAAAATAGAGCGACAATTTTGAAAAAAATGCAAAATTTTTTACTTTCTGCTATAATAAATATCCCCAAAAATATATAAAAAACAATTTTTTTTTCCCTCAGTTTAGGCCGATACGTATTCTCCTACATATTTTTGGTAAAAAAAAAATCGCAATCGCCGTTTATTGATTGGTTTGCGCAAAAGTTATAGCATTTACAAAACAGGGAGTAGTTTTATGGCATTTTTATAAACATTTTTTTTTTACTAGTTATGGCGGCGATCAGCGATTTTTTTCGTGACTGCGACATTATAGCGGACACATCGGACACTTTTGACACATGTTTGGGACCATTGTCATTTTCACAGCGAACAGTGCTATAAAAATGCACTGGTTACTGTGAAAATGACACTGGAAGTGAAGGGGTTAACCAGGAGGGGCACTGTAGGGGTTAAGTGTGCCCTGATTTGTGTTTCTTACTGTGTGGGGGGGGGGCGTGGCTTAGCGTGTGACGTCACTGATCGTCGTTCCCTATTACAGGGAACAGACGATCGGTGTCAGTCACACTAGGAAGCACGGGGAGAGGTTTGTTTACACTTACCTCTCCCCGTTCTTCCTCCTTGTGACCCGATCGCGGGACACCAGCGGCGATCGGGTCCGCTGTTCCCGCGGGGACGGTCACAGAGAAGAGGACCGGGTCGCGAGCGCGCCGCATTAAAGGGGACGTACCTGTAGGCCCATGTGCCTAGCAGTGCCATTTTGCCGACGTACATCGGCGTGCGGCGGTCTTTAAGTGGTTAATACAAAACTGTGTTAAACTAGCAATTTTATATCAAGCAGCTGTGAAATTAGGACACAGTATTAACTTCCTGGAGACGTTGTTTGACCTTAGCAAATTTTGTGGTATGGATATTAAAGTGATGTTACAGCGTTCAAAGTTAACCACATCAGAAAAAAGCCTTGTTTTATCATTTTCTTCCTAATCTAACCTGTTTTTTAAATAAAAAGGTTATTACTAAATCTCAAGAGTAAGTATATATGCACTGCTATGCAAAAGTTTTAGGCAGATATAAAAATGCTGTAAATCAAGAATGCTTTCCGGAAATAGAAGTGTTAATAGTTTATTTTTTATCCAAAGTACCTCACCCCAGTCTGAAGGTGTCTGGGATGGAACAGCAGCTCCGTCTCTGGGCCTAGGGCACCCAGAGACAACCCGACCAGGCCTCCGGGCCTAGGGCACCCGGAGGCGACACACACGCACCCAGGCCTAAGGTGCCTGAGCGCAGAACCGACGACCCCTCTGGAAGATGGCCGCCCCCTTTTATATCCTCTCCGGACAGGCACAGCAGGTTCCCAGCCCTGCCGTACTGCTGCCGAGAGGGGACAAAAAGGACACAACCTTGTACTGCGGTTCAACCCGGGCCCATGGCAACAGCGCCACCCATAGGCCCCAGTGAACTTACACACCAGTATTATCTCCCAGGGATAGAAATGGTCCATGAGACCTAACAATTTGTGCATCTGAGCCTAGTTACCACTCAGATGCTTCCCCCTAAATGTAACCACCCTCTACACATGTATTCTCTATTTTTATTCGTTCTCTTACTCCTTGGTGGGGGGAATGGGATGAGTGGCAGTGTTGGTGGTGGGGGATGGGATCAGTGGTAGTGCTGGGGGGAGTTCTGGTCAGCCAACTTAGATGCTTTTGATCAAGGCCATCTTCTGATCTGAGAACTGTAGTGGGGACTTTTAATGGCAACTATAATCACAGGTAGTGTTACTCACTGTGTCTCTTACTTTGTGGTGTCTCCGGCTTTATGGTGTCTCGTAGCAGTGACACCAATGTCGAAATCAGGAGATAGGGTCTCCTTCAGCCACTTCCCACTTCACATTCCTCACCAGTCAGCTGACCTCTAGTCTCTGCCCCCCAGCCATGCCGTGAACTGAATTGGTGGCTGTGAAGTGGCTGATTGGGCGGCGGTGGGCTACAGGAACAGCCCAGGATTCGGTGACCCATGGCAAATTATCATTCGACCCCCGAGGGGGTCCCGACCCGAGGTTAAGAACCACTGATCTAAGAGAACTAACCACAGATCTTCTGTGGGTGTAGGCTTCCTAAAATCCTTCTGTCTCTTCATGTATTCTCAGATAGACTTAATGATGTTTAGATCAGGGCTCCGTGGGGGCAAAAAAACATCACTTTCAGGTATCCTTGTGTAGCGGGGTCTCCTTTAAGGCCCCGGGACTACGTTACCCAGAACCCCGTTCGGCACCCAGAGTGCAATTGGCCACCGCAGAGACTAATGGGAGGGGCTATTTTAGAAGGAGGCGAGGCGAAGCTCGGCCTCTTTGGGACACCGGGCTGCAAGCAACAGCTTCTTCCTGTGCGGATCTGCTGCAGTGCAAAGCCTGAAGCCTGGGGCCTTGCACAACTTCCGAAGAGCCTTCCACCCCACTGCAGAGCCTGGGTGGCACCAGACTTGTCGAGTGAGGACATCAGTTGGATCGGGGACCCGATCGTTGCAGACGCTGTGTGCGGAGACACAGCAGGAGGAAGTCCCGGACTGGGATCGCGTCCGGAGTGGTGAGCGAGCACTTGCTCAAGCCAATAGACTGTACCGTGTTTAGGCCTATAGACTGCCTTGGCTCACCTATCATTTGTTTGTTGTTCCATTAGGAGACCAGTAGCAGGACAGAGTTAAAGGGTCTCCAGTATAGTGTTCCTTGGGACTGCCTACTTGTGGATTACAAATACTGTTTCAGTATTAAGTGAAAAGACTGAGATTTCTTCTATGTCAGGCCTGACCAGGGAGGGGAGATAGAATATTGTTTAGTGCGCCACAGGGCGCGTACACCATAATAGCTGAGCGCGGTGGGTTACCGCTCTGGGCCATTGTTGTGTGCTATACCTATTGCTACAGGGCTCTGTAAGCAAGTTGCATGTGTTCTGTTCTGCCAAAGCCTTTTGATATAAAAGTAAAACTATTATATTTGATCTCTCGCCTCAGTGTGTTGTCTTACTGCAAAGAGATTACTCCTTGCAATACTGTTGATTGTGATAAGTAAAATCCCTAGACTAGCTGTGCCAGAGTGGGTCGAGTAAGATTGCCGGGGGTTGGCGGTGCTGTATACAGGGCCCAAAATCAAACCAGCGGCTCTCTTAACTGGGGGTAGCGCTACACATGTTCTTCTGCACGCTAAAGATAGTTATTAATAACATTGGCTGCATGTTTGGGGTCGTTGTCCCGCTGCTGAATACATTTGGGGCGAATCACGTGATGGTATGGCATGATAGATAAATAACTACCTGTATTTCTCTGCATTGAGGACACCATTGATCCTGACCAAATCACCAACTCCATTTGCAGAAATGCAGCCCCAAACTTGCAAGGAACCTCCACCATGGTTCACTGTTGCCTGCAGACACTCATTATTGTACCTTTTGTGGAGGTGGGACCCTGTGCGACCTTAAAGCGTGTTGGTTTACGCCAGATTTTGGAGAGAAAGGCACGCTGATTGCACAGCTGTGTGTTGGGCTATTTAGTTCTGACCTGACTATGGCTCAGGGCTCCGCCCAACAGACAGGAAGTCTGTGTCTGGGGAGTCAGGTGGACTCCCATCCCTTTGAGAGGAGTCAGACGCTGCATGGGTGCAGCCAAAGTATGCATGTCTGCAGGAGGCAGATGTCATTGATGATTTAGCAACAAGGTGCTGATCAGTAGACTTGTGCACAACGGAAAAATTTGTTTAGTCTCGGTTCGTTTCTTGTGTACAACGGAAAAATTCGTTTAGTTTCGGTTAGTTTCTTTTCGGTCCTGTTGATTCGTAATCGTTCGTAATTTTGCTAGACGGGATTTTTCGTGTTAGGACTAATTCGTATTTTCGCAAGCGACATTTTTCGTTAAATCGGAATGATTCGTATTAATGTGAGCCTTATTTTTAGTTGATTTATAATTCGTACTTTCGGTAGAGTACATTGTTTTTCGTTGATTCTGGACACAACTCTTTCGTAACTTTTTTTGGGTTCGTTGATTCGTAATTTTCCGTGTCTCTCTCACAACGACGTTGCCTATAATGCCTAATTTGCTTCGAATGGATTTGTACTTTTCTAAATACATAGCGGTTATTTGTAACGATTCGAAATCTCGTATTTTACTTTCGTTTTTTACATGCGGCTATAGTTTCCGCCCCTGTACACCATTTTGAGAGGGTTCAGCACGGTGAGGGAGAAGCAGAGAGCAGAGCAGAGTGTTATTGTGCTTCGAATGGATTAGAAATCTCGTATTTTACTTTCGTTTTTTACATGCGGCTATAGCCTCCACCCCTGTACACCATTTTGAGAGGGAGTTCAGCACGGTGAGGGAGAAGCAGAGAGCAGAGCAGAGTGTTATTGTACTTCGAATGGATTCGTACATTCGTAACTTTTTTCATAACGAATTATGCCGAAGACATTCGGGCATTCGCTATTTGCGATATAATTTATTTCGGATTCGGTTTTATTCGTAATTGCTTTGTTCGGAAATTCGAATGCTTCCGAATGTCCGAAAGTTGCTAAATTCGGACGAATTTCGATTAGTTACGAAACGAATTGCACAAGCCTACTGATCAGGAGTAAGCTGTGAGAGAGCTTAACTCTAGGAAACTCTGCCTAGGCTAAAGGCCTGAGACAGCTGGATGGCAAGAATGAAAACCAGGAGGCTAAACTGTTGAGTATGCAAGATACAGTAATGGTGGAACCCCCCTGTGAGGGCTACTGATGTATTTGTGAACTTTTTGTACTTTTAAATAAAAGTGGGCTACCAGGCCCTTAAAAATTCAGTTCTGGACTGGCATACTCACTAAAAAATGCACCTACCGCTGGAGTCTGATCACCCCAATCCTACACTTTATATATAGTGACTATTCAATACTTATTTTACCTGCTGTAAATTTGAAGGCATTCTTACGGCATTTCTTCACACCTGCCTAAAACTTTGCATAGTACTGTATATATCTTGAGAAAGAGGTTCACCATAAAGGGGGATAAACACACGGCATGCTTACTGGCAATACGTAAGAATGGCTACATTATGGTTAATTTTGGGCATAGTTTCAAAAGGCATGGTTAAAAAGAATCTCAGCCTAAGCCCACGTTCACACTGGGGCTGCGGGAGTGAAGCCTGCGAGTTCAGCTGAACTCGGACGATTTCACTCCCGCTGGCAGTCCCGATTTCAGCCACGATTTCAAAGACATCTGAAACAGATGTCAATGTAAATCGCGGCTGAAATCGCAAAAAGTAGTACAGAAACTACTTTTTGTAATCGGTGCAGCGCCGCAGATGCGGCGTCGCACCAATTAGGATGGTGCCATTGCCCGCAATTTGCGGCAAATTTCGCAGATTTGACATGTCAAATCGCATGTCAAATCGCACCAGTGTGAACCAGGGCTAATACATACAGTGTACACATTTGCCACAGTCCATCCACAAAATACTTCCCTGAGGACCTAGCGAAAGCAGGGAAGACATAAGCTGATCTTGGTATCTTGAGTCTAACCAGCACAGCTGCAAATGTTTAATGGACACCATTAACAGTTTGCCAATTTCACATGGGTCATGTTTTAGTCACAGTACCCCACTACTCTAGTTGTTGGGTTAACTCTTAAAAGAAAAGTATGTTTTGTTTTGTTTTTCCCTATTTATACTTACCTAGGTGGATGCAGCATCAGACCGATGCTGCATCTGTCCCCCGCCACCTCTGCACTGAGAACCGAGCCACTGAACACCGCCGATGGCTCGGTTCTCTCAGCTCCCCAAGCAGAGAGCTGCTGACAGTCAATCAGCAGCTCTCCTGCTCTGCTCCTCCACACTCACTGGAGCGCTAAACTGTGGAGGGGCAGGATATTGGCCGTCTCAGCAGCTCACTGAGAGGTTGAGACTGCCATCAGTCCAGGCAGCTGATGGATCCAGACTTCTTAAGTCAGGATGACGCGCTGCCTCGACTGATTGCAGTGACGTCAGCGGAGAGCGGACTTCAGACCACTCTCCGCTGAAAATGGGTCACAGGAGTGCAAAACTAATTGCACTCCTGTGACCCATAGGAAAGGCCCAGAATAAAAAGCTCACGTTGGACTTCTCCTTTAACCACTTCAGCCCCGTAAGATTTGGCTGCTCAATGACCAGGCCATTTTTTGCGATACGGCACTGCATCGCTTTAACTGACAATTGCGCGGTTGTGTGACGCTTTACCCAAACAAAATTGACATCCTTTTTTCCCCACAAATAGAGCTTTCTTTTGGTGGTATTTGATCACCTCTGCGGTTTATATTTTTTGTGCTATAAACAAAAGAAGAGCGACAATTTTGAAAAAAACATAATATCTTTTACTTTTTGCTATAGTAAATATCCCACATTTTTTTTCAAAAAAAATTTCCTCAGTTTAGGCCGATATGTATTTTTCGACATATTTTTGGTAGAAAAAAAAAATCGCAATAAGCGTATATTGATTGGTTTGCGCAAAAGTTATAGCGTCTACAAAATAGGAGATAGATTTATGGCATTTTTATTATTTTTTTTTTTACTAGTAATGGCGGCGATCTGCGATTTTTATCGGAACTGCGATATTGCGATGGACATATCAGACACTTTTGACACATTTTTGGGACCATTGACAATTATACAGTGATTAGTGCTATAAAAATGCACTGATTACAGTATAAATGTCACTGGCAGGGGAGGGGTTAACACCAGGGGGCGATCAAGGGGTTAACTGTGTTCCCTAGGTGTGTTCTAACTGTAGGGGGGATGGGAGTGACTAGGGGAAGAGAGAGATCGGTGTTCATACATTGTATACATATACATTGCGATACGGCACTGCGTTACTTTAACTGACAATTGCGCGGTCGTGCGACACTGTACCAAAACAAAATTTATGTCCTTTTTTTCCCACAAATAGAGCTTTCTTTTGGTGGTATTTGATCACCTCTGTGGTTTTTATTTTTTGCGCTATAAACAAAAAAAAATTTAAAATTAAAAAAAACTCGGCAGCAGTATGGTGGGGCGGGGAACCCGCCGTGCTTGCTGGGAGAGGGTATAAAGGGGCCGGCCATCTTTGTCACAGGGTCGAGTCCCGGGCACCTTCAGCCTGTGGGCAGTGGTTCGTGTCGGTCCTCTAGGCGGCCTAGGTCTAGAGGACGTTCGGAGGTCGTGTTCCATCCCAGGCACCTATAGCCTGGGGTGAGGTACTCGGATGGAGGTCTGGAGCTCAGTGCCCAACACTGAGTTCCGCGAGGGAAGGAGATCCTAGGTGACCCTGGGAGTGGGTACCCGAATCCGGAGGGCGTAATGGACCGGTGGGAGATACTTGCTTGAAGACCTGGTGCAGCATATTGCCAGTGACAGGTGAGCCTTCCATTGGAGACCGCCTGGAAGGAAATCCCCCTTCGCTCTGAGACCGCAACCCACTTTCAGGAAGGAAAGTGGAGAATTCATTGTGCCTGGGCCTACTCGCATCCACACCTCCTTGTCTGTTCTGTTCGTTGAGGGAGTCCAACTGTCTGTGCATTACTCTGTTATTGGAAGAATAAAGGAGTGTTGGACTTTAGTGGTGTGGGGCTCATTTACTGGCAGACACTGTTCGAGAAAACCAGGAGGAGGTCTCCAGATGCAGAACACCGACCCGAAGGTAAAAGAGGATTGTCTCTCACTGCACATACTCTGCAGGGGGACTTGGCGTGGTGACCCCGCACTCTCTCCTTCAGAGTACCCCTAGACGAGAGCCAGAGCAAGAAGACAGAGTAGAGAGGAGAGGGTGGAAGCCGCTACACATTCTATGAGAAGTGAGCTGTAATCTGGATAGAGGAAGGCCCGTGGATGTTGTGTACCTGGATTTTGGCAAAACATTTTATACAGTACCCCTTAACCACTTAAGCCCCGGACCATTTCGGGCCATTAGGACCAGGCCTGTTTTTGGGATTCGGCACTGCGCTGCTTTAACTGTAAATTGTGCGGACATGCAATGTTGTACCCAAATGAAATTTGCGTCCTTTTCTTCCCACAAATAGAGCTTTCTTTTAATGGTATTTGATTGCCTCTGCGATTTTAATTTTTTGCGATATAAACAGAAAAAGACCGAAAATTTTGAAAAAAAATGATATTTTCTACTTTTTGTTATAAGAAAAATTGAATAAACTCAATTTTAGTCATACATTTAGGCCAAAATGTATTCAGCCACATGTCTTTAGTAAAAAAAATGTCAATAAGCGTATATTTATTGGTTTGCGCAAAAGTTATAGCGTTTACAAACTAGGGTACATTTTCTGAAATTTACACAGCTTTAAATTTATGACTGCCTATCTCATTTCTTGAGGTGCTAAAATGGCAGGGCAGTACAAAACCCCCCCAAATGACCCCATTTTGGAAAGTAGACACCCCAAGGAAATTGCTGAGAGGCATGTTGAGCCCATTGAATATTTTTTTTTTTTGTCCCAAGTGATTGAATAATGACAAAAAAAAATAAAAATTACAAAAAGTTGTCACTAAATGATATATTGCTCACACATGCCATGGTTATATGTGGAATTGCACCCCAAAATACATTCTGCTGCTTCTCCTGAGTACGGGGATACCACATGTGTGGGACTTTTTAGGAGCCTAGCCACGTACGGGACCCCGGAAACCAAGCACCGCCTTCAGGATTTCTAAGGGCGCAAATTTTTGATTTCACTCCTCACTACCTATCACAGTTTCGAAGGCCATAAAATGCCAAAATAGCACAAAACCCCCCCAAATGACCCCATTTTGGAAAGTAGACACCCCAAGCTATTTACTGAGAGGCATGTTCAGTCCATGGAATATTTTATATTTTGCCACAAGTTGCGGGAATATGACAAACTTTTTTTTTTTTGCACAAAGTTGTCACTAAATGATATATTGCTCACACATGCCATGGGCATATGTGAAATTACACCCCAAAATACATTCTGCTGCTTCTCCTGAGTACGGGGATACCACATGTGTGGGACTTTTTGGGAGCCTAGCCGCGTACGGGACCCCAAAAACCAAGCACCGCCTTCAAGGTTTCTAAGGGCATACATTTTTGATTTCACTCCTCACTACCTATCACAGTTTTGAAGGCCATAAAATGCCAAGATGGCACAAAACCCCCCCAAATTAACCCATTTTGGAAAGTAGACACCCCAAGCTATTTGCTGAGAGGCATGTTGACCCCATTGAATATTTTTTTTTTTTGTCCCAAATGATTGAATAATGACAAAAAGAAAAAAAAAAATGTACAAAAAGTTGTCACTAAATGATATATTGCTCACACATGCCATGGTTATATGTGGAATTGCACCCCAAAATACATTCTGCTGCTTTTCCTGAGTACGGGGATACCACATGTGTGGGACTTTTTGGGAGCCTAGCCGCGTACAGGGCCCCAAAAACCAAGCACTGCGAACGCTGCAGTTATGTGTGTTGTGTTTGGTAAGTGACAGTGATCGATCGATACTGCACTTGGGTGGGCTGGGCTGGGCTGGGCTGGGCGGAGGGGCTAAACGCAGGCGCTAGCAGGTATCTGGGCTGATCCCGCTAACACTGCGTTTTTGGGAACCCTAAACCGCTGGGGATGCTAGTATAGATCTGATCAGATCTGATCAGATACTATACCACTAAGGGGGGTGTATGCTTTGCGCGTGGGTGTTAGCGTTACTGTCACTAACCTAACACTGCCTGGGGCGACGCAGACCCTCTCTGGCGCTAAAACCTAATTGATCTCACCCGCCGGGCGATCAGGGGGGTTAAACCTTTATTGGGTTATATACGGCGGGTGCCCTGATGCTATAAAAAGCAAACTAATCAACCAGCGTCACCCGTAACCTTTATATGGTGATCACTGGTGAAAGGGTTAACTAGGGGCAATCAGGGGGTTAAAACCTTTATTAGGTTAAATATGGGGGTACCTGACACTATATAAAAACCTGACGGGTAACCTAAATAACTAAATAACTTACTGGCTAACCAGTGACACCAGTGACGCTTATACGGCGATCACTGGTGAAAGGGTTAACTCTAGGGGCAATCAGGGGGTTAAAATAATATATGGGGGTACCTGACACTAATAAAAACCTGCGGCGAACCTAAAAAAAAATAACTGCCTATCTAAAACACCAGCGACACGAATACAGCGATCGGAAAAACAATTGCTTAGTGACGCTGAAGTTAGGGGGTGAAAGGGTTACCTGGGGGGTGATCAAGGGGTTAAACCTTTATTAGGGGGGTTAGGGGGCTACCCTGGACCTAAAGGGGCCTAATCCAAACTGCCCTGCAACTTTTTACAATCACAGATGACACTAAATGCAGTGATCAGTAAAATAAATGATCACTGCAATCAGTGACACTGTGATTGGGGGCTTTGGGGTGACCTGGGGGGTGATCTGGGGGTGACTGGGGGGTGATTTGTGTGCCTATGTGTACCTACGTGTCAGTGGACTGTTGGTGCACTAACCTGCTTCTTCTCTGCTCGGCGCCGGGAACGAAAAGACTGCGGCGAGGGAGATGACATCACTTCCTCCAGCCTTGTTTACATCACATGGCGGAGGAAGCATTTTCATTGGCCGGGAGCGATCGCGAGGGGGGGGCGGAATCGAGCGGCCGCCCCCTCATGCCTGATCGCTCCCGAACACTTAACGGCCGCTCACTGCAGTGAAGGGGGGTCCGGATGGACCCCCAACTGCACAAAGGCGATCACGTAGATCTACGTGATTCTGCCTGTCCGTGCCATTCTGCCGACGTAAATCGGCGGTGGGCGGTCGTTAAGTGGTTAATATGCAAAATTAGGTCAGTCTGCATTGACAATAGTATATGTACTTGGATAGAAAACTGGTTACAGGAGTGCATCCAGAACGTGGTGATCTTCTGAATGGGCTGTAAGCGGGGAACTGCAAGGCTCTGTCCTGGGACCAATTCTGTTCAACTTGTTCATAAATGATATAGAGGTTGGAATAAATAGTTCAATTTTAGTGTTTGCTGACGATACAAAGCTAAGTAGGGTAATAACTTCACAAGAGTATATAGCAACTTTACAGAAGACCTTGATAAATTAAAGGAGTGGGCTACTACATGGCAAATGAAGTTTAATATTGAAAAAATTAAAGTAATGCACTTAGGGGCTTAAAATATGAATACTGGTTACCGTATATACTCGAGTATAAGCCGACCCGAATATAAGCCGAGGCACCTAATTTTACCACAAAAAACTGGGAAAACGTATTTACTCGATTATAAGCCTAGGGTGTCCATCTGCATGCCTCAGTGTGCCTCACTTTACCTCACTGTGTCCATGTGCATGCCTCACTGTGTCTATGCCTCACTGTGCCCATGCCTCACTGTGCCCATGCCTCACTGTGCCCATGCCTCACTGTGTCCATGACTAGACTGACATTTAACATGGGAGTCTATGGAAGGGGTGCCCGGGTTTGAAAAATCGCTGCTCCCCGGCCGTAGGTCTCCCAGACAACAAACTTTGCACACTTGTAGAGGAGAAATCGGGCTACATGTGTGGAAAGTTCTGGGTCCAGGGGACCTACGACCGGCCAGTACTGAGTCCCCAAAATCACAGGAGAAATTACCGTTTAACATGGGAGTTTATGGAAGGGATGCCCGGCTTTGAAAAATCAGTGCTCCCCGGCCGTACGTCCTACAGACAATAAATTTTGCATACTTGTAGAGGAAGAGTGGGGCTACATGTGTGCCAAGCTTGGGAGATCAGGCGCAAAAAGGTAACTTGAGTATAAGCCGAGGGGGGCATTTTCAGCACAAAAAAATGTGCTGAAAAACTCGGCTTATACTCAAGTATATACGGTACTTGCTTAGGGTAAATCTTTGGGAGAATCAAAGGATAAAAATGGATCTGGGGATCTTGGTGGATCACAGTAATCATCATGCAAGCTGCAGCAAGTAAACCTAGCAGACTATTGGCATGCATTAGAAAGGGCATTTACTCAAGAGATAAAACTATAACTCTACTACTTTACAAAACTCTGGTTCAGCCACATCTTGAGTATGCCACCCAGTCCTGGTCACCAGTCCACAGAAAAGATGTACTGAAAGTAGAGAGAGTCCAGAGAAGGGCAACACAGCTAATAAGGGGGATAGAGGACCTCAGTTATGAGGAATGACTATGATCATTAAATGTATTCTCCATGGAGAAGAGACGCTTAAGGGGAGATATGATAGCAATACACAAATACAGGGGCTGGACAAAAATATGGAAACACTACATGATTTGCAGGTATGAAAGTGACGACATGTTTCGCGTTTAAAGCGGAAGTGATGTAACATTCTTTTGCTTCCACTGTGTGATGAGACAACTAACTAACAGGTGGAAAATCTCACTTTCTTTATTCACTGTGTGCGCTGCTAGTGATACGGAGTCATGTCAGAGCTGACTGAGTTTCAAGGAGGGCAAATTGTTGGTGCACGCTTAGCTGGTGCCACTTGACTAAAGTTGTCAATTTATTTGGGGTGTCACCAGGTAGAGTATCAAAGGCTATGACGGTGTATACAGTTTCTGGGAAAACGTCTTATGATAAGCATAAGTGCGGTCAACATGGTCAAGTGACTGAAAGACAAAAGGACATTGCGCAGTGTTGTGCCCTGGATTCTTGCATGAAGAGTGGTATCAGATTCCATTATCCACCATCCAAGACTTATATTTGTCAATTCCCAGGAGAATTCAGGCCTTCTTGGATGCCAAAGGCTTGTTTCCAGGGCTTTTTTTCAGTGGGAACGCGGGGGAATGCTTTTCCGGCACCTCCTGGACTGACTGTATGTAATGGCAAGGGGTGCTGGGGTGTGCTGCAGGGTATTGATGCTCACTGCTGGCGGATCTATTCTAGTTGGTGGGGGATCTATTTTTGCAGGGGGGGGGGTCTATTGTTGCTGAAGGAGATCTACTGTTGGGGGAGGGGCCTATTGTTGATGGCTGAAGGGGAAACCAAATTCCATACAAATTAATTATCACAACAAAATGATACTTGGTTCTGTATTGTCTAAAAGGGGCGGTACTGGGAGGTGGGTAGGGGATGGAACCAAGGGACGTTTCTGGGAGGTGGGTAGGGGCGGAGAAAACAAGTGACTCGGAAAAGGGGAGTTCCTGCACCTATTGTCTGAGAAAAAAAAGCCCTGCTTGTTTCCATAAGTTGAACTGGATAGATAGACTGGTGTCTTTATTCAACTTTCCCAACTACGTAACTATGTAACTTTGTAACTGTTGGTGTTTAGGTTTAACCCCTTCACACAGCAGCCTCACAGAAGAGGGTCTTTATCCGTGGAGCCGCATGCATATGTCTACCTGTGTTTGTGCTGGGAGAGTGCTACACAGTAAACAAGTAGTGGGGAGTGCTTTATCAGACAATGCATTATAAGGTAACAAACACTTATGATCTGTACACACGACCGGTTTTCCCGTCGGAAAAACTGCAATGAGAGCTTTTGGCCGGGAATTCCGACCGCGTGTATGCTCCCTCACAGTTTTTCCGACAGGAAAACTGCCGGAAAAAAAAAAGAGAGCATTATCTCTTTTTTCCCGTCAGGAAAAAATCCTAGCAGGAAAACCGTTCGTCTGTATGCTTTTCCGATGAGTAAAAAACCATGCATGCTCGGAAACAAGTCGACGCATGTTCAGGAGCATAGAACTTCATTTTCTCGGCTCGTCGTAGTCTTTTACGTCACCTCGTTCTTGGCAGTCAAAACCGCGGGAAAACCGCTCGTGTGTACGGGGCATTAGACTTCAGAACCACTTTAACCACTTGCCATCCAGACCATTCTGGCACTCTGCTCCTACATGTAAAAATCATAATTTTTTTTCACTAGAAAATCACTCAGCACCCCCAAACATTATATATGTTTTTTTAGCATAGACCCTAGGGAATAAAATGCCGGTCGTTGCAACTTTTTATTTCACATGGCAACTGCGCAGCAATTTTTCAAACATGTTTTTTTGGGGGAAAAAATTGTTTAACCACTTAAGGACCACCGCACGACGATGTACGTTGACAGAATGGCACAGCTGGGCACAAGGGCGTACAGATACCGACCCTGGCCATGAGCTCCGTGACCACGTCCGCGGGACCCGATCACCGCTGGTTTCCCGCAATCGGGTTATAGAGCTGAAGAACGGGGAGAGGTGAGTGTAAACAAACCTTTCCCCGTTCTTCCTAGTGGCAGTGGCAGTGCCAGTGATCATCTGTTCCCTGTCATAGGGAACGACGATCAGTGACGTCATACGCCAAGCCACGCCCCCCTTTCGTTAGAATCACACATTAGGTCACACTTAACCCCTACAGAGCCACCTACAGGTTAACCCATTCACTGCCAGTGTCATTTTTACAGTAATCAGTGCATATTTATAGCACTGATCGCTGTAAAAATGACAATGGTCCCAAAATGGTTTCAAAAGTGTCTGATGTGTCCGCCATAATGTCACAGTCACGTTAAAAACCGCTGATCGCCGCCATTACTAGTAAAAAAAAAATATTAATAAAAATGCCATAAAACTATCCCCTATTTTGTAGATGCTATAACTTTTGCGCAAACCAATCAATAAACGATTATTGCAATTTTTTTTTAACAAAAATATGTAGAAGAATACGTATCGGCCTAAACTGAGGAAAAAATATATTTTTTTTATATATTTTTTGGGGATATTTATTATAGCAAAAAGTAAAAAAATATAAAATTTTTTTCAAAATTTTTGCTCTATTTTTGTTTATAGCGCAAAAAATATAAAACTGCAGAGGTGATCAAATACCACCAAAAGAAAGCTCTATTTGTGGGAAAAAAAGGACGCCAATTTTGTTTGGAAGCCACGTCGCACGACCGCGCAATTGTCAGTTAAAGCGACGCAGTGCCGAATCGCAAAAAGGGGCCTGGTCCTTTAGCTACAAAATAATCCGGGGCTTAAGTGGTTAATAAATAAAAAAAAACACTAAAGCTAGCCCCATTTTTTTGTATAATGTGAAAGATGATGTTATGCCAAGTAAATAGATACCTAACATGTCACGTTTTAAAATTGCGCACACTCGTAGAATGGTTCAAAATCTCCATAGGCAACACTTTAAATTTTTTAACAGGATACCTGTTTAGAGTTACAGAGTTCTTAAGATAGAATTGTTGCTATCCCGCTAACGTTCGCGGCAATACCTCACATGTGTGGATTGAACACCGTTTACATATGTGGGTGTGACGTACATATGCGTTTGCTTCTGCATGCAAGCATGCAGGGTCAGGGGGCACCTTACATTTTTTGAGTTTTTTTTATTGTTTATTTTTATTTTCATTTTTACACTTTCCCTTTAAAAAAAATAATTGTTCACTTTTAATTCTATTACAAGGAATGTAAGCATTCCTTGTAATAAGAATAGTGCATGACAGGTCCTCTTTATGAAGAGATCTTGGGTCAATAAGACCCTACATCTCTCCACCAGCCAAGTACACGGCACGTACGTGTTGGAATGTCCATGCTCTCTGCAGTACGTGGGGCGCACCACAAGAGAACTTAGAATTAGAATTAACGAGCATGTAGCTAACATAGCTAAGGGTTTTCCCAATCACAGTGTGTCGCGCCATTTCCTCCAATATCATAATAGAGACCCTCGCCAGTTGGTATTTTATGGTATAGATAGGGTCACATATAATTGGAGAGGGACAGATCTTACCAAGGCTGTATCCCAGAATGAGACCCAGTGGCTGTATAGACTGTCCACAATGCAGCCACAGGGCCTCAACATCGATTTTGATTTAAATTGCTTCCTCACCAATGATTAATTATATATTCCACCGATTGGTTATACTCCATAGGAGGTTACACAGGTGTAGAGAATATACAAACTTAATTTTAATCTTATTTTATTATTTTTTTTTTATGTAAGCATTCACCATGGAGAGATTGCTGTATGAATATATATATTCACCTTATTATGTATTAGTAGTTTCGGCTAGTGCCGTACCATATATATCCACTGGGGCGGCGCGGTAGTGCGTACGATCCTGTGTGATGTATTGGCAGATAGGGATGTGTGGATATTTAGATATTGTTCTATGTTAATGTGCCACTAAAGCGGATTGTCTGCCAGTGTGGCACAATTTATACTTTATATTTTATTTTACATTGTTAACTAGATATGGAGTTTTTTAGATTATACTAATGCTGTGGTCATAATGTGTGGAGAGACGGCATTGAGGCTGGACTCAGTCCGGTAACCCCTCCCCCAACTGTGATTGACAACCGCATTTAACAGCCAGACTTACGTAGCCTGGCACGCTTCCTGACGACGTGCTTACACGAAACAGCTGTTGAGGCGCCAGACTACGTTCTGACGACACTTCCGGTCCCGCTGGCTCTTCCTCTGATACAGGTGGAACGCACGCTGGCTTATCTCCATACGGGTCACTAGCCCTACTAGTCCACGCTCCACAGCCTCAGTGCCGGGCTCAAGGCACTAACCAAGTAAGGGGGCATTTGGCTGTCATATTTTATAATGTTTTAATAAAACGGGATTACACTATTTTCCGCTCTATCTCTTTTTTGTGGTTCGCATTGCTCCATCCGAGCCTCCAGGAGGCAGGGATTCCTTATGCCTGCTCTTTGACATCAATATCCATGTTAGCAAGTGGAACTTGCACAAAGCGCATTTGACTCCTTTTTAACTAAAAGAGTCAACTATATCTGGTAAGCTGCTATAATTTACCATGAGCACTATCCGGTGTCCTATATTAAGGTGGTGAAGGCTATCACTTCAAGCAAATTCTTTTTCCTGTTTGATAAAGCTGCTACTCAGGATTCACTTCACTGTTCGGGATTTATGGACTAACATTTGTCCCTTTGACAAATATTCATTTATTTTTTGGGACATTGAGTCGCTCACGATTGACATTGCATGTTTGATCATTTGTTGTCACATATTTATTTATGAATTTATCATAATCTGTTTGGTAAATAGGTTTTGTAAAAATATTTCACTTATCAAGGGGACTGCATAGAGGCTGATCATCATGATTGGATAGTCATAGACTAGTCATTGCGGTTCACATAGGTTGGCTGGTGTTCACCATTTCATTCACTCAATATATAATTTAATTTAAGTAATTTATTTAATTTAAATAATTTATATGTTTTAGCGCCCCCTATATATATTTGCTAATATTGCACTTATAATCACTTCAAGTACACAGCAGTATTTACAACTGCCAGGCTGTACGTGACGTCAAAACATCGCACCCGGGCCTCCGAGAGTTATAGAGACTGGCAGGGACCATCTGGTCACCGGTATTCTCTATGGTGAACTTCTGCCGGCGGCGGATTTTTTCTCCGGCTTGCCAATCGCACAGATGAGCCAGTAGAAGCACTGGAGGGCAGCAGGAGGGGGGCGTTCTCTCCCGCCGCGTTTAAGAACAAGCCGCTATGATTGTTCTTACGGTGCAAGGAATCGCCTGCTGAAATGAACAATACCAGATTGATGCCTGCAGGCATCAAACCAGTATAACCACTGAAACGGGAGGATGTCCATTTACATCCTCCTGGCGGGAAATGGTTATAGCGGAACTTTACCCATAGCAACTTGATAAAAATAATGTTCGCTAGCAAGGCACATATATTCTACATTCTACATTAATAATGCTACCAAAATAGTGTATGCTGTAAATTGCCTCCAACATTGCTTCTGTTTCTTCTTGCTAAAGGCTGCCATTTTCCTGAAGCCATCGATTTACCAGTTTCAAAAAACTGTTTGATTTGATTGTGTCCTCAACCAAACTGTCAAACCATTGAATGTCTGGTGTCCTAACTGATCACATGTGCAGCGCCATGGAAGTTGCAGTTCAAACAGAGGCAGCTTCCTTGTCTGTAAAGGATAGAAGGGTTTAATTCCACTTTAAGGCTGTCAGCAGATCGGTCTCTACAAACTCAGCAGTGCCTAAAAATAGAGAGCAACTGAGCATGTACAGAGCGAAGTGAAACAGTGTATAACAGTGTATAGGCACTTATTTTTAATGTTTTACATAGCTATACCTGCAAAAGGGGCTAGCATGAAGTGATCTAGCAGGACTTAATTTTCTGACTAAGGTTCCACTTAAAGCAGCACCAACCAATTTAGCTGTTCCCCAAAACAGTTCCATTCAAGGCATGCCATCACAGATGCTTGTACTCTCAACCAAGCTGGTGTCATAGCAGCTCACACAATCATCACAATACCAACTGCAAGTCAAACAGAGCCTAAGATGGCAGCTTCTTTGGCTGTAAAGTAAGGTGACCAGATTTTTAAAATGAAATCCGGGGACATAATTTTTTTTTTACTAGTAATGGTGGCAATCAGTAACTCTCTGCCTGTCGTCGCCGCCGCCACCTGCCTCACAGCCTGTCAAGTCTTACTTTCCGGGCCCAGGCTAATACTGGGTGGGGAGCGGAGGAAGATTACTCTGCCAGGGAAGGCAAGGAGATAAACAGGCAGGCGGCTGGCCGGGACTTGAGCCAAGGCAGAAGAACATGCGAGCGGAGCTGAATGGGCATGCACCCGAAACTGAAGAAATATTCCCTCCGCTCCGACCAGCACATGATCATCAGAAAGGGGCACAGATAATGGAAAAAAAATACACCCTCCTAAGCTAGCTGGAGCGGGGTGTGTAATTCTGAATTTTCTATTTTTAATTCTGCACTGACTGTCTATGAAATTGCCCCAGCCCCTGTTCAAATCCAATCTTGGGACAAAACCGGGGACAGAGTCCTCATAAGGGGACAGTCCCCGGAAACCGGGAATGTCTGGGTCACCCTACTGTAAAGGATGGGAAGGTTTAGATGTGCTTTAATAAAGCTTACACACCAGGATGAGGATTCTTATTTTCAGCTGGGGTTACTGTTGTGTGGCTGGATAAAGATCCTTATAATTATGTCAAAAGTTTGGGAATTGAGGCTTTTGTGCAAGATGTCCAGTTCCTATGGTAGTGAGCCCTTGTAGAAGGCCAACTCATGGTTCCCCAGCCTGCTTCTTTACCAGATCCCCTGATGATGGGGATGGACTTGCAGCAGACAAGAACCAGGTCGCAACCCAATGTATGCCCTGCTGAACGTGCAGAGACCACTCACGTGTGCGGAGTTCAGATGGCAGAAGACAGAAGAAGATCCGAGAAACAAGCCGAGGTCAGGGCACGAGACAAACAGGCAAACAGTAGATGAAGCCAGAGATGGTACAGAGAAAGTCAGACACAGAATACAAGTAATACATGGGAAAACTAGGAAGTTGCTCAGGCAACACGAGCTGCACTGAGCATGTCTATGTAGAGAAGCACAGGTGGACCAGGAAGTGATAGAAAGGAAAGGGATAAAAATCCATAGTAGAGCAGGCGACGCCCATAGGTAAACACAGAAGCCAGGAGCAAATGTGAGTAGAACTTTAAGTCCAACAGAACCACCGTAGAAAGGAGAGAAGACTTTCACAAACAGGAAACTTTAGGCTGAACCATAACATAAGAGCTTCCATCCCATTGCAGTAAGTAAGAATAGTTGCATCTGTGAATTTTTTGTAGACATAGTTTTTGCTCACCAGAAGATACTTGGCAAAGCTCAACATCAACGAATGGCATTTTTTTCAGTTTTGGATTAAATGCAGCATAGTTAGAAAATCTCTCTCTCTGGCTTATGCTGTAGTTTCCCTGTCTAGGGACACCTTGTTCAATCAGAACAGGAAGTGACAGCAATACAATCTTACAGAGGTTTGTGAACTTTTATATTTTAACCAGAAAAAAAATAGCCCAAACTTGGTTTTAGTAATACCAGTCAGATTTGTGGTAATGACCTCTAACAGTGTTAGTAAGTGGGACAAAACATATCCATTAGATAGGCATTTCCTACGTTAGTGATGAAATTGTGGTTACTTTCTCAACACGCGATTAGTGAACACACTTTCATTCTTAGTGACCACATACAGCTTCACATCAAAGGAAAGATCTAGATCTGGAGGCCAAAGTTTTCAACAATCTCAAAACCTTACTATAGCAACCTGGTCATTTTTCTAATTATTTTCAGGTTTCCTCTTGGGTCCCAATGTTAAAGTGGTTGTAAACCCTTATGTAGCACTACCCCTGCAGGAGCTGCTAGTTTTGTTTTGGGTCTTACTGTTACCTGTCTGTTCCACCGTATCCGTCATAGGGGTCCCATTGGAGAGTTGTTCACAGATGTCAGCACCAACACACAGTCTCTTTTTCCAATGGTTTTATTCAACAAAGTCAGATAGAGGGATGGAGGTTTAGGGGAGATTCAGGCACCTTGTATTTGCGGATCACGGGTACTTCTCTAATCCAGAGGACAAACAGTTTCCACACTGGATATAGCAACCACCGGATAGGCCTCTCTCACTGACCTAGCAGCTGGTGCGGTGCTCGGTCATAGTCTCTGCCACAGACTTGAAGAATATCTTAGAGTCATTAGACAATTCTCTGCCACAGGATTGTATAACAAAGAACTTTCGGTAAAGTCAAAGTACAGTCACACAGTACCAGTTTCTTTCAGCCGATCCGGCAGCACTGTGAGGTAGATGGGTCGGGATGCGTCCTCCAATTGAGTCTCCGGGCTCTTCCTGAGATACCAGCCCTTTTAGCTCGGTCCTCTCTGAGAAAAGTCCTCCCCTGGTTTCTTCAATTGCTCGGGTTCTCCCCGCAGGCAAGACAGCACAGGACCACCCTTGACTAGCAGGCCCCAGAAACTCCTGGGCCTACTTCCAGTAACGAGGCCTCGGGCCAGCCGGCCCCCGAGGCAGGAAAACTGCTACAGAACACCTTGGGCCAGGAGGGCCATCAGGTCAGAGAGACCAGGAAAACGGTGTCTGTCCTTTAATTACCCTCTCCCAGAATGCACAGCGGGGGGACCAATTCCACTGAGCTGCTTCTGGGCAAGAGGCACCCAATACATCCAGCCTGCTGCATTTCCAACCTTGACCTGTGGTGACAGCGACACCCACAGTCAAGTGGAAAATGCGCAACACAGCTGGACTGGAACAGAAACCAGAAATTTACCACAATTATTCTGAGCTAAACTACAGTTCAGACAACTAAATTTACAAATAGCACCTACCCAATAGGAGCAGGGAGCTACACTTACATATATCCAGTAAAGTAACTGGCCTCAGGTGATACAAAGAGATGAAAAAAATCCTCCTACATAAGTTGTACCTGTTTATCTGCAGCCATCTTTCCCCTACATCCATTCAAAGGGCAGCATTTACTCAGGATCTCTCAGCTCTGAAAAGCAGGGGGCAGGGAGCAGAAGTTAGATCAGTGAGGAGAGCTCTGAGAGGTGATTGGAAGGACGGGACCCCCCCCCCAGGAACAGAGATGAGGCTGGAGTTCCCTCCCCTGTCATCTGTTTTTTCTTGGTGTCAGGAAAACGTGTCAGAAGTAACTCTTGCTGTTAGCAGAAGAACAGGGCAGCGGACAGAAATGACACTTAGTGCTCTGGATTGAGAAATGTATATACAATAGGGAGGAGCAGCACCTCTCTGTGCACACTGCACACTACATGCCATTCACTTTTTTATATCCTAACCAGATATGAAGCCCACTCACACCACTACCTGGATTTCTACCTTTTGTTTTCTTGGGGATGATGTTTTGTGCACCCACTCCCTCTTCTGCGGGCCTCTTCCACAGCTCTCATTACAGACAATTTGGACAGCCTCTGATTCCTCGTCTGCCATTTTCCAGATTTATCACAATAGTTGCATGCACCTGCCCCTGAAGAGTGGTATTATCCACGAAACATGTCGGGCTTTTGTGGTGCATTCTCATGCCTACTGATAGGAACCTATTTAGACTCATCATCTACTACCAATCGGTCATACTGTCTTTCTTACCGTTGATTACACTTGTGAAGGAATGTGATGAGCATAATGTTAAACTAGAAAATGTCTATTCTCTATGCATCTTTACTATACTATAAAGTCTATATTGCTTTCTCATGTACACCACTGCTGTAATATTTCCTTACTCAAAATCAGTTTATAATAACAACCCCTCCCATCGAAAAGATTGGAGAAGGCAGAAAATGGCGAATGGCCCCTGCTCCCACACACCTTTGGAATGCGGATATGAAGATAGGACCAGAGGACAGCCCAGCATAATCATCACGTTTCTGTACTCCTTTTGTATTGTAGTCAATGAGATGTGTTTATTAGTGTCAAAATTAACACAGTAGTGACGTATCATGCTGTGTGTAAAAACGTAGTACTGCCTAGAATAAATTATTAGATATGGAAGCAACGGATCTGCACGGATGTGTCAGTCTCTGCTTTTCAAAACTTGCATGCAATTTTATCTAAACTTTACAATTCGGAACAGTAGTAGAATCCATATTAACCCCTTTGTGGTTAAACGACCATTACAAATGACGCCCAACGTAGGGGCTCCAGGTTTTTGACTGAAGGAAGACCGCAACCTAAGGGCTGTGTTGCCGATCGGGACTGACCGAATACAGGGACTTGCGCACCCCTGGGGTACGGTGAGTACTTATATACTTACCACTGTACAAATTCGTTCCGTCTGGGTTGGCGGCTGGCTTTGTCGGCTTCTAGAGGCAAACTAAGAGGCAGGTACTTTGTATATCTCGCCTGGGGCTGTTTTAACGAACCTGCTATTGGATCTCTACTGACTGTATTTGTTTGGTGTTTGTATTTGTTCAGTGTCTGTTGTCCTGGGAATGGCAGCTCTTGGCAGATTGAAAATTTGTTGCAATAGAGTACCCTGCTTCAGGTGAGCGGTTTGCCGCTGAGACGGGTCGTGTCCGGAGGTGAGCTGTCTGCCCCTCTAAAGGACGGTGAGGTTTGCAACAAAGGTCACTCAGGGGTTGTGTACCATGTTCTGGTACAGGTGAGCTACACCTGCAGAAATGGTTAACCTGAGGGTGTTCAGCTGCTAAGGTTTTGCGGTGCCGAGGGGCTGCAGGTGTGATGTCCTGTTCTCAGTGTGTTTGTGGATTACTGTTTGGCATAAATCAGAGGGGTTGGGGGCTGGTGAAAGTGGAAGAAGGCGGCTACCTGAAGGAACAATTGGGTCACAAGCCGCTGTTCCCCTTCACCCCTGATGTGTTAGTTTTGAGATTAAACGTTCATTACCCAGTGAGAGGGGGGCTTGGGTAGTCCCTTGAAGAAATAGAACAAAAAGCAGTGGAGGAGGGATATACACCTCTAAGCTGTCCACACTCCCCCCTCAAACCGTCCGCTGACACGGCCGCAGAAGAGCAGGGGAGAGTGAGCCAGCTTGGATACGAGCTAGGTGCACCAGAAGAAGGGGCGCAGGATAGGTCAAAAAGTTACTAAGCCAGACAAGGGCATGCTAGCATGTGATATTGTAAAGAGGAGAGCAGGTTCTCAAACAGTTAAAATGTTCGCTAGAATAGCAAATGTATGTGACTTGAAAGATAAGGTCTCTAGGTTACAGCCCAGACTTGGTGTTTGTTGATAAGAGAACAAAGAGGAATTCTGTCTGATAACAGCTTACTGGATGTAGCGGAATTTTGGTTCAAAGTTGCCAAAGCTTTACATGCCGAAGGATGGATAGAGGAGGAGTTGGAGACAGATGGAGATTGTTTTGCATATGTTTACCACAAACCTGATGTTTCCAACCCCCCCTATGGGATTTGGTCAAAAGGAGGGGAGGATCATCCCTGCCAGGCCCCGCCTCAAGCCCAACCCAGTGCACTTCCTCCCGGCAGCCATCTTAGTGCACCCATGCCCTCACTTCCTGCCCATCCCAGTGCACTTCCTGCAAGTGGCCATCTTGGTACACCCGGAAGGCCCAACCAAGGCCTCTACCCAGTTCTCCGTGTTTTAAACCAGTATGGCTCCTACCACACTCCTGTCTTCCCCAATACGGACGTGCCACCTTCGCAGGCTGGATATATTAATGATGAAGAAGCATCCGAGTGGGAAGACCACCAGCAAGCAGCAAGGCCCCCCGCTGATTTAACCCCCAATCCAGCTCCAGACTCACAGTTCAGAGAGAATCTCGAACATATGCTGGCAACCATGAAGAATAGTACCCCTCGTCAGCCCCCACCCCAACAACAACAATCTCAGTTGCCAGAAGGGGGCACCGGTGATGTATGTCGCTTTTACCGCATCACAAGCAAGCAGGGCATGCAGGCGGCCTTCAATGATGCCTGCTTGACAAGTGCCACTTCCTATTCCTCGGGTGTGGAGTTCTGCGCCCAACTCCACGAATGGGCAAAGGAGAAACTGGCGGATTGGACTACCACAATCCAAGATAAAGGGGAGTCTGTGGAGAAGTATCATGCCAGACTCACCCAGGCCTTTGAGAATCTGGGCTTCTCTCACTATGAAAAGGCACACACACATATGTTATTAACAGCTTTTGTCTCAGGGCTCAGAGAAGATATCAGAAAAGGCCTGATGATGGCTCGCCCCGAATACCGCTCTATGAAAATGTCCGATCTACTGCTGGTGGCCAGGGGTATAGACAACCAAAAAGTGAAAAAAACAACGCCCCTCATGGTAGCTCATGATGACGATCCCACCTCCACTCGTCCACCTCCACTGCCCAATATTAGGGAAAGGATCACCTGCTACAACTGTGGGACACTGGGTCACTACAGAAGAGAATGTAAAGCCCCAAGACATCCCAGACAAGACAGGGACCCCCGTGGAGGGCAACGCGGATATCAACCAAAACCACCACACCCCAACTCTCGCTAGGCAATAGGCAAACCCCTGTCACCCCTTATGGCAGTGTTCTCTACATGTCCCATGAATTTTCTTGGAGCTGATGTGTTGTCCAGACTACAGACCCCAATCATTTTCACGCCTGAAGGAGGAGTGAAGCTGCATACTCCCCTATCCTTGGAAGACTCATCTGCTTTGTGTTCTCTGCCTCTCATGATGATACTTCATGAAGTGATAACTCCTAGTTCCATTCCACAGGAAGTACTTGACAGAATTCCTGCATGCCTATGGTCCACGGGACCGGAAGACATCGGTCACCTGAAAGTGCCACCAGTTTTAGTCAAGCTCAAAGAGGGAGCATCATTGCCCCGGAAACCACAATACCCCTTGAAGCCTGCTCAATCCGCAGCCATCTCAAGACAGGTCGAGACACTTGTGTCCAATGGCGCGCTGATACCCTGTACTTCGGAATGCAATACACCCTTGTTCCCAGTGAAGAAACTGACCCCAAGTGGAGAACCAGAAAATTACAGAATGGTCCAAGATCTCCGAGCAGTTAACGAAGCCACAGTGTTGGACACCCCAATTGTGCCAAATCCACATACCTTATTATCAGGTATACCTCCAACGGCTGAGTACTTCACTGTAGTGGACCTGGATCCTCATGCAACCGCTCTATGATGCTCTCAAGTCTGTGCCATTCACCCTGTCAAGCGAGGCCATGGACAATTTCTTTCTGCTGACGCAAGCAATATCCACGGTTCCTGCTTTGGGCCTCCCAGATTATGGAATACCCTTTAAACTGTTTGTGTCGGAAAGAAATGGCCACGCTACAGGGGTCCTAGCTCAATCACATGGAGGCCGAAATAGACCCATTGGGTACTATTCATGCCGTTTAGACCCCGTGGCTAGGGGTGGCCCTTCCTGTTTAAGAGCTGTCTTTGCTGCCCAAGCACTGCTGGACAAAACCTCTGACCTCGTTCTAGCACACCCCCTGCTTCTTTTGGCACCACATGACATTGCTGCCATTCTGAATCAGGTGCAACCCCGCCACCTGTCCACCGCCAGACATCTTCGGTTACATATCTCCCTCCTCCTTCCAGACAATGTGACCCTCCAAAGGTGTCTCACTCTCAACCCGGCGACACTTCTGCGGTTTTTCGAGGGGGGATGATAAGAAGGAGATGGTGAAGAAAAAGACCCCTGTACTGCTCCACGTGACTGCCTTGAAATGATGCGCATGGAAAAACACACTTACCTACAGTGAGTGAAACTCCTCTGGAAAACCCTGACTACACACTTTTTGTGGATGGCTTCAGATATGCAGATGAAGGAGGCAAGTACCACACAGGTTGTATTTGCTCAGGAAGCGGAGCTCCAGACTCAAGATACGCCCTGGAAGTGGCTCATGACTTTGGTGTCATCTGGAGGGCTAGAGGATTTCTGACAGCGGCCGGAACGCCGGTGAAACACGGCACAGCGATCAAGGAGTTAATGGATGCACTACTCCTGCCTGACAAAGTGACTGTCTTGAAGGTTAAAGCACATGGCAAACTGAATTCTCAAGAAGCCAGAGGGAACCACCTGGCGGATATAGCTGCCAAACAAGCAGCGAAAGACCAACGGAAAACGGCTGAAGTGGCCGAAGAGGAGAGTGAATCTTTAGCGCAGATGCCTGTGGCAGTCCATGTGCCATCTGACAGGCAATACCTAGCCTCTATGCAAAATGCAGCTCACTCAGAAGAACATTCGAAATGGATCGATAAAGGAGCAGAATACGATGGAGATCTATATCTGATGAGAGGGAAAACCTGTTTACCAAAATATGTATCCAGCAGTCGTCCAATGGGCACATGGACCTGCACATCTCTCTAAGAACTTAATGAATTCACTGATCAGCAAGTATTTCTGGGCCCCAGGGATAACCACCCTAACCAGAAATTACTGCGCCTCATGTGCAGTATGTGCAAAATGCAACCCGGGAGAACAGAGAAGACACCGCAGAAGCATTTGGCGAAACCCCTCTATCCATTCCAGAGGATACAGATTGATCATATACAGATGCCAAAAAGTGGCTGATATGAATATGCCCTAGTGGTGGTGGACATGTTCTCTGGCTGGCCAGAAGCCTACGCTGTTACAAACATGACAGCCAAGACCACAGCTAAGAAACTACTGAGCGAGCTAGTATGTAGATTTGGGGTTCCAGAGGTGATAGAGAGCGATCAGGGCCCGGCCTTCACTCTACACACCCCATACCACCCTCAAAGCAGCGGGAAGGTAGAAAGGATGAATGGGACTCTAGGGAAACATGCTCTGTCCCCTTATGAAATTTTGTTTGGTTCAGCCCCCAGACCTGGCTGTTAGTTCCCACAGTAGTTACAGTTACAATCTAAAGTGTGTTAACTAGCTATGTCACACGTTTGTCTAGAGCATTAACTAATATCCATTCTCGAGTGTTTTCTTCCATTCCAGATCCTAAAGTAGATACAGGAACACACCAACTACTGCCAGGAGATTGGGTGCAAGTAAAGAAGTGTGTGAGGAAGCACTCCCTTGAGCCAAGATATGATGGTCCATTTCAAGTTTTGCTGACCACAGCTACATCAGTAAAGCTAGAAGGGAAAAGCACCTGGATACACGCCTCCCACTGCAAGAAAGCTCCATCTCCTGAAGACAAGATCCTGACAACACCACAATGATGGTGTTGTATATCCTTTTCCTGTTGGGATTAGTGGGGGCTCAGCAGGTAGCCATCACACAAAATGAAAAGTTATTTACCACATTCTAGTATAACTCTTCAAACACACATGTGGCCACCTTTGATTACTATAACATAGTCTCCTGTCCTCCAGTTCCCTGGCAATGTAACTTATACCGTGACACACCCAGTTACAGGAGGAAGCGAGCAGCTCCCTCCGGAAGCTTTGACCCTCATATGTACATAGATGCCATAAGGGTCCCAAGGGGGGCCCCTGATCAATTCAAGGCCGGGGACCAGGTAAAAGCTGCTTTTGAGTCTTTGATCCCCATATTAACTGTCAACAAGAATGTAGATTGGATTAATTACATATACTACAACCAACAGAGATTTGTAAATTACACCAGAGATCCCCTCCAGGGAATTTCTGACCAGTTAGCCCCACTTCTTATATGACATTTGAAAACCGGATGGCCTTAGACATGGTGTTAGCTGAGAAAGGAGGTGTCTGTAAAATGATAAAGAAAACGGGAACCTGTTGCACCTACATTCCTGACAATACTGGCCCAAATGGTAACGTTACTCTAGCTAGTCCTTTTAGCCCTGGTCGTATGCTGTATTCTGCCCTTTTGTAAAGAAGTTAATGAGCAAGGCTGTAGATAACAGTACACCTACATTTCTCCACTTATGAAGGAAGGATAAACCTTTCACTCCTTTACAGTCACTCCCCGTCCATAATCTCACAGTCCTATAGGGATATAGGGATAGAATAGGGAACCGCCTGACTGTCCTTCCCGGCTTTGTCGAGGGGGGTAGTGAACTAGTTACTGCCCTTCACTATACTTAGCCTGAAAAAAGGTCCTGGGGAATGGTCCAGGTGGTGGTCAGGTCCTTTAGTTTGAGGGACAGATAGAAAATAGCCATTTTAGGGGGGTCTGTGTAGGAATGTGATGAGCATAATGTTAAACTAGAAAATGTCTATTCTCTATGCATCTTTACTATACTATAAAGTCTATATTGCTTTCTCATGTACACCACTGCTGTAATATTTCCTTACTCAAAATCAGTTTATAATAACAACCCCTCCCATCGAAAAGATTGGAGAAGGCAGAAAATGGCGAATGGCCCCTGCTCCCACACACCTTTGGAATGCGGATATGAAGATAGGACCAGAGGACAGCCCAGCATAATCATCACGTTTCTGTACTCCTTTTGTATTGTAGCCAATGAGATGTGTTTATTAGTGTCAAAATTAACATAGTAGTGACGTATCATGCTGTGTGTAAAAACTTCGTACTGCCTAGAATACATTTTTAGATATGGAAGCAACGGATCTGCACGGATGTGTCAGTCTCTGCTTTTCAAAACATGCATGCAATTTTATCTAAACTTTACAATTCGGAACAGTAGTAGAATCCATATTAACCCCTTTGTGGTTAAACGACCATTACACACTGCATAGTGCCATTTAGATGACGTGTACATATATGAATTTGTAATAATTAATTTTATCCATATTAAATCTCTTGTCTATTTTAAATGCCATCCATTTGATATGTATATGTAATGTAGTTATGAGGTCAACACCACGTTTGTGTGTGTGTGTGTATACATATTAAACCTTTTTTACTATGTGCATTATTGTTATGTATTGTCAGACTCAATATGCCAATTAAATCTCTTCACCCCCACAAATCAATAGCCTCATTTAAAGTCCCACTTTCCTTTCTCTCATGGATTGAGAAATATACACACTAGAGGGATATGCTTTGTTCATATTTAATGTTTGAGGTTTACAACCACTTTAACTATTCTCTACTGGCAGTATCCAATCTTCATCAGATTCCTTGGATTTGTAAGTCAGACACCCACAGAGTACAGCCTTTTGGGATGGCATCGCTGGTGACAACTGGAAAGTAGAGGGCATAGCCGAGTACCAGTCTTTAACCGCTTAACGACTGCTCACGGCATATATACGTCGGCAGAATGGCTCGTACAGGCACAATCACCTACCTGCACGTCCCCTTTAACTGCCTGCCGTGTGCGCAAACCAATCAATAAACGCCAATTGCGATTTTTTTTTACCAAAAATATGTAGAAGAATACGTATCGGCCTAAACTGAGGAAAAAAAAAGTTTATTTTATATATTTTTGGGGGATATTTATTATAGCAAAATGTAAAAAATATTGAATTTTTTTTTTAAATTGTCGCTTTATTTTTGTTTATAGCGCAAAAAATAAAAACCGCAGAGGTGATCAAATACCACCAAAAGAAAGTTCTATTTGTGGGAAAAAAAGGACGTCAATTTTGTTTGGGAGCCAGGTAGCACGACCGCGCAATTGTCAATTAAAGCGACACAGTGCCGAATCTTAAAAAGGGGCCTGGTCTTTATGCTGCATATTGGTCCGGGGCTTAAGTGGATAAAGAGGAGCTTCAGACCCCCCAATCAAAAATGTAAAAGTCAGCAGCTACAAATACTGTACCTGCTGACTGTTAATATCAGGACACTTGCCTGTCCAGGGATTCCACGATGTTCACACTGCAGCCGATTTTTCAGTTTGCTCTCAGATGCTGCCACTGCCATTCCTCATAAGGGAACTCGGCAGTGAAGCCTTGCGGCTTTACAGCCGGTACCCTACTGCGCATACGCGAAGGGTGCTGCGCTCTGTGAATGGCCCGGAGTGGAAGGAGGAGGGGACCGAACCTCCAGGGGACATCTCCCCGCGGCCAGGTCTCCCGGAAGTGGGGACGGGTACCTGTCAAAACCAGGTACCCCTTCCCCCCCCCCTTGCACGAAGGGTGAAAAATGTGGCAGAGGAGGGGGGAGGAAGCAAACAAGCAGAGCTTTCCCTTTTGGGTGGAGCTCCGCTTTAAGTAAGTTGGTGGGTGGGGAGAGGTCAATTGCTGTAGGCATCTGGGTAAAGATGGTGCCAAGACAGAAGTGTAGTTAGGTAGAATAGCTGAAAGAGTATTTTCGGGAGTAACCAGAGTTACTAGAACTGAACTGAAGCATAAGAGGCAAACGTATTGTCAAGAAACAAAGTCAGAATCAATGGGTAACAATTAAAAAGTGAACCAAGTTGACCTTAAAAAAAAAGGAAATGCTTTTGGAAGGTACATTAAATCCCTAACAGCAAAACTCTGCAGATGGCCAGATGCCTGTTGGCTTAAAGGGAATGCTGGTGCATCAGTGTGGACTCCAGGAAATCTGGAGGGTTAGTGGCCACTGCAGAGGTGCCAGATAGCAGCAAATGCACAAGAGAAAATCAGAGCTGAGAGGGACAAGGAAGAAATGCCAGTCGGGACTATAGTGCAGTTGACAGATGTGTATCTATAAACACATTATTGATTATATGGAGGGCATCACAATGTCGTATACTAATTTGCACCTGGTTGCATATATATTATATCATCCCACAATTACAAGATTAGCCACTACAAAGTATACTGGGAGATAGTCATCAACTCTACACAGATATGCAATGCTGAACAGAAACAATGAGATTATGCAACAAACTTGCTGTAAAATTGCATCTTGAAGCATAAATTCCTCCATCTGCTGCTCTATATATACAGTGGAACCTTGGACTACGAGCATAATCCGTTACAGGAGAATGCTTGTAATCCAAAGCACTAGCATATCAAAGCGAGTTTCCCCATAGAAGTCGATGGAAACGAAGATAATTAGTTCCACATTGACTTCTATGGCATGCAATACCGCATGTGGTCAGAGGTGGGGGGGGGGGGCGCCGGAGAGCCTTGGGACAGCTCGGCTGATCTCGGAAATCCTTGCAAAGGTTCAGAAACACTCTGGAACAGTGATTCCGAGTATTTCCGAATGCCTCGGAACGGCTCCGAACCGTTCCGAGTGTCACCGGCGCCCCCGCACCTCTGGCCAAATGCGGTACTGCACACCCTATTAGCTTGAATTGAGACAACACTTGCAAACCGAGTCAGAATTTAAAAAGAAAAGTTGCTCCTTATTCAAAACGCTCGTTAACCGCGTTACTCGTAAACCAAGGTTCCACTGTATAACTAAAAGAATATGAAATCCATCCCATGAAAATGAAAGGTCCACTTACCTAGGAAACCCACCCCCCTCAATAAACAATGATTAAGAAAAACACATTTAACCACTTAAGCCCCGGACCATTTGGTAGCTAAAGGACCAAAGGTGATTTCAGAATTTTGCACTGCGCTGCTTTAACTGTAAATTGTGCGGACATGCAATGTTGTACCGAAACGAAATTTGCGTCCTTTTCTTCCCACAAATAGAGCTTTCTTTTAATGGTATTTGATTGCCTCTGCGATTTTAATTTTTTGCGATATAAACGGAAAAAGACCGAAAATTTTGAAAAAAAATGATATTTTCTACTTTTTGTTATAAGAAAAATCGAATAAACTCAATTTATGCGCAAAAGTTATAGCGTCTACAAACTAGGGTACATTTTCTGGAATTTACACAGCTTTTAATTTATGACTGCCTATCTCATTTCTTGAGGTGCTAAAATGGCAGGGCAGTACAACCCCCCCCCAAATGACCCCATTTTGGAAAGTAGACACCCCAAGGAAATTGCTGAGAGGCATGTTGAGCCCATTGAATATTTTTTTTTTGTCCCAAGTGATTGAATAATGACAAAAAATAAAAAATAAAATTACAAAAAGTTGTCACTAAATGATATATTGCTCACACATGCCATGGTTATATGTGGAATTGCACCCCAAAATACATTCTGCTGCTTCTCCTGAGTATGGGGATACCACATGTGTGGGACTTTTTAGGAGCCTAGCCACGTACGGGACCCCGGAAACCAAGCACCGCCTTCAGGATTTCTAAGGGCGCAAATTTTTGATTTCACTCCTCACTACCTATCACAGTTTTGAAGGCCATAAAATGCCAAAATAGCACAAAACCCCCCCAAATGACCCCATTTTAGAAAGTAGACACCCCAAGGAAATTGCTGAGAGGCCTGTTGAGCCCATTGAATATTTTTTTTTTGTCCCAAGTGATTGAATAATGACAAAAAAATAAAAATAAAATTACAAAAAGTTGTCACTAAATGATATATTGCTCACACATGCCATGGTTAATGTGGAATTACACCCCAAAATAAATTTTTCTGCTTCTCCTGAGTACGGGGATACCACATGTGTGGGACTTTTTGGGAGCCTAGCCGCGTACGGGACCCCGAAAACCAAGCACCGCCTTCAGGATTTCTAGGCACAAATTTTTGATTTCACTCCTCACTACCTATCACAGTTTCGAAGGCCATAAAATGCCAAAATAGCACAAAACCCCCCCAAATTACCCCATTTTGGAAAGTAGACACCCCAAGCTGTTTGCTGAGAGGCATGGTGAGTATTTTACAGCTCTCATTTGTTTTTGAAAATGAAGAAAGAAATTTTTTTTTTTTTTTTTTTAATTTTCAAAACTTTGTGACAAAAAGCGAGATCTGCAAAATACTCACAATACCTCTGAGCAAATAGCTTGGGGTGTCTACTTTCCAAAATGGGGTCATTTGGGGGGGGGGGGGTTTGTGCCATCTGGGCATTCCATGGCCTCCGAAACTGTGATAGGCAGTGAGAAGTGAAATCAAAAATTTACACCCTTAGAAAGCCTGAAGGCGGTGCTTGGTTTTTGGGGTCCCGTACGTGGCTAGGCTCCTAAAAAGTCTCACACATGTGGTATCCCAGTACTCAGGAGAAGCAACAGAATGTATTTTGGGGTGTAATTCCACATATGCCCATGGCATGTTTGAGCAATATATCATTTAGTGACAACTTTGTGCAAAAAAAAAAATAAAAAAATAAAAAAAATAATTTTTTCCGCAACTTGTTTCAACATATAAAATATTCCATGGACTCGAAATGCCTCTCAGTATATAGCTTGGGGTGTCTACTTTCCAAAATGGGATCATTTGGGGGGGTTTTGAACTGTTCTGGCATTTTATACACAACATTAGGAAGCTTACATCCACTCTTCTAACCACTTGAAGACAAAGCCCTTTTTGACACTTTTTGTTTACATGAAAACATATTTTTTTTTTGCAAGAAAATTATGTTGAACCCCAAACATTATATATATTTTTAAAGCAAAGGCCCTACAGAATAAAATGGTGGGTGTTGCATTTTTTTTTCTACGCAGTATTTGCGCAGCGGTTTTTCAAACGCATTTTTTGGGGGAAAAATACACTTTTTTAATTTTAATGCACTAAAACACACTATATTGCCCAAATGTTTGATGAAATAAAAAAGATGATCTTAGGCCGAGTACATAGATACCAAACACGACATGCTTTAAAATTTCGCACAAACGCGCATTGGCGACAAACTACATACATTTTTAAAAGCCTTTAAAAGCCTTTACAGGTTACCCCGTTAGATTTACAGAGGAGGTCTACTGCTAAAATTACTGCCCTCGATCTGACCTTCACGGTGATACCTCACATGCATGGTGCAATTGCTGTTTACATATGGCGCCAGACCGACGCTTGCGTTCACCATTGGGCAAGAGCAGGGCAGGACAGGGGTGCTTTTTTTTTTTTTTTTTTTTTTTTTTTTTTTTTTATTATTAATTTTGCTTTTTTATTTTATTTTTAAATTGTTCCTTCCATATTTTTTTTTTTTTTATCATTTTTATTGTTATCTCAGGGAATGGAAATATCCCCTATGATAGCAATAGGTAGTGACAGGTACTCTTTTTTTGAAAAAACTGGGGTCTAGACCCTAGATCTTTCCTCTGCCCTCAAAGCATCTGACCACACCAAGATCGGTGTGATAAAATGCTTTTCCAATTTCCCAATGGGGCTTTTTATACCCGGGGGGGGGGACATTCCCTCCCACTGCTTGTAAAAGCAGTCCAGAGGCTAATTAGCCACTAGGATTGCTTTTACATGAAATCCGGCCGCTGGCTGAAAAGAATGATACCAAGATGATACCTAAACCCGCAGGCATCAATCTGGTATAACCATTCAAAGTCCAGCAACATACCAGTACGTTGCTGGTCCTTGTTGGACATGTATTGTAATCTTTTTTTTTCATGCAGCCAGTTGGCTGAACGAAAAAAGAGATTGATTGGGTGGGTATGCCCACCATTAGAATACCGCCCTTCATCCACCCACTTCTAATGATGGGCATACATGCACCATTTATATATGCCGAAGCATGGGGGCATCCTCCCGCAAAAAAGTTATGACGCACACACATGGTCGGACTTTTCCACGGGCAAGCCTCCGTCGGAATTTCGACCGTATGTACGCGGCATTAGGAGCAAAATCACTCCTCCGCCCCTGCTGCCCCAATGCTTCGGCATATTTGCTTTTTTTTTAACTGTGGTGGTGAAATCACCTCCTACAGCACTGGAGTCGCAGAGATCAGGCCTGTCTCTGCGAACGCTGCAGTTATGTGTGTTGTGTTTTGCAAGTGACAGTGATCGATCGACACTGCACTTGGGTGGCCTGGGCTGGACGGAGGGGCAAAACGCAGGTGCTAGCAGGTATCTGGGCTGATCCCGCTAACACTGCGTTTTTGGGAACCCTAAACTGCTGGGGACGCTAGTATAGATCTGATCAGATCAGATATTGATCTGTTCAGATACTATACCACTAAGGAGGGTGTATGCTTCACGCGTGGGTGTTAGCGTTACTGGCACTAACCTGACGCTGCCTGGGGTGTGACGCAGAACCTCTCTGACGCTAAAACCTAATTGATATCACCCGCCGGGCGATCAGGGGGTTAAACATTTATTGGGTTATATACGGCGGGTGCCCTGACACTATAAAAAGCAAACTAACTAACCAGCGCCACCCGTAACACTTATATGATGATCACTGGTGAAAGGGTTAACTAGGGGCAATTAGGGGGTTAAAACCTTTATTAGATAATATATGGGGGTACCTGACGCTATAAAAACCTGCGGCGAACCTAAAAAAAATTACTGGCTACCGATCTGCATCACCGACGCTAAGACAGCGATCAGAAAAATGATCGCTTAGCGACAGTGGTGATAGGGGGTGAAAGGGTTACCTGGGGGGCGATCAAGGGGGTAAAATCTTTATTAGATCATTTATGGGGGTACCTGACGCTATAAAAACCTGCAGCGAACCTAAAAAAAATTACTGGCTACCGATCTGCATCACCGACGCTAAGACAGCGATCAGAAAAATGATCGCTTAGCGACAGTGGTGATAGGGGGTGAAAGGGTTACCTGGGGGGCGATCAAGGGGGTAAAATCTTTATTAGATAATTTATGGGGGTACCTGACGCTATAAAAACCTGCAGCGAACCTAAAAAAAATTACTGGCTACCGAACTGCATCACCGACGCTAAGACAGCGATCAGAAAAATGATCGCTTAGCGACAGTGGTGATAGGGGGTGAAAGGGTTACCTGGGGGGCGATCAAGGGGGTTAAACCTTTATTAGATAATTTATGGGGGTACCTGACGCTATAAAAACCTGCGGCGAACCTAAAAAAAAAATACTGGCTACCGATCTGCATCACCGACGCTAAGACAGAGATCAGAAAAATGATCGCTTAGCGACAGTGGTGATAGGGGGTGAAAGGGTTACCTGGGGGGCGATCAAGGGGGTTAAACCTTTATTAGATAATTTATGGGGGTACCTGACGCTATAAAAACCTGCGGCGAACCTAAAAAATATTACTGGCTACCGATCTGCATCACCGACGCTAAGACAGCGATCAGAAAAATGATCGCTTAGCGACGGCGGTGCTAGGGGGTGAAAGGGTTATCTGGGGGGTGATCAAGGGGTTAAACCTTTAATTGGGGGGGGGGGTTAGGGGGCTACACTGGACCTAAAACTAAACTGTAGTGACACTTTTACAGTCACAAATGTCACTGATTGCAGTGATCAGTAAATAAATGGTCACTGCAATCAGTGACACTGTGACTGGGGGCTGGGGGGTGATCTGGGGGGGCCTGGGGGGGTGATTTATGTGCCTATGTGTGCTGGTGTTAGTGCAGTGTTTGTGCACTAACCTTGATGTCTTCTCTTGTACGGCGCTCGGTATATGTGAGCGCCGCACAAGAGATGACATCACTTCCTCCTGCTTCCTCTGCCTGTGTTTACATTACACGGGCAGAGGGGGCATTCTCATTCGCCAGGAGCGATCGCGGGGGGGTGGCCAGAATCGAACGGCCGCCCCCCCATCTCGGAACGCTCCCAGACGAATTCCGACCGCTCACTGTACAGAAGGGGGGTCCGATTGGACCCCCCAACTGTACAAAGGCAATCACGTACACTCTACGTGATTGTGCCTGTCGGTGCCATTGTGCCGACGTATATATACAGTGAGCGGTCGTTAAGTGGTTAAGAAATGTAGCATGGGTCTCCAGGGCTTCTGACAGCTGCTGCGCACACCAGCCTGCCACTGACAATATCACACATGCTGCAGCAGCTCACACATAGCCAGTCCTGCAGCTATTCTTTTTTTTCTTGCCTGCTAGAGAGACGATGAGCAAGAGAGAGAACACAGAACATTTGTAAGGTGATGGTGCAGGGGCAGGGCTATGTGCAGCCAAAGGAAAGCCCCTCTCACCACCCAATAAAACAAAGGAAGAAGAAATGCTGTTGCTGTGCAGCCTGGCATAGGGCAGAGCCTGCTGGGAGGAGGAAGGACATGTGGGGGGTGTAGTCCCAGGGAGACTAGGCTTGTGCTGCAGATTAGCTTTGGAACTACATGTCCCAGAAGCACCATGGATCTACAGAAAAGGAAAAGACAGAGTTCCTGGGCTTCGGACAGTCGTTGGGAGGACTTTGTGAAACCTACACAGCACAGCAAGCTGCTGACAGGACAATTTGCTGCAGAGGTAGATTTCCTGACATCTCCTGGTCTGTTGGAAAACACCACAGTCAAGTCTGGTGTTAATGCCTGGTCATGGGAAAGAAAGTCACTGCAGCTGGTATCGTTGTGCCCCCGATGGAGAGCAGGAAAAGACAAGTTATCATCTTATGCCCTGTACACACGATCAAAATTTCCGATGGGATAAAATCCGATGGAATTTTCCGTCGGAATTCCGTTCAAGCTGTCTTGCATACACACTGTCAGACCAAATTCCGACCGTCCAAAATGCGGTGACGTAAAACACTACGACAATCCGAGAAAAATGAAGTTCAATGCTTCCGAGCATGCGTCGACTTGATTCTGAGCATGCGTGGTTTTTTCTCTGTCGGAGTTCCACACAGACGATCGGAATTTATATTACATGTTCTATTTCTAAACTCCGACGGAAAAAAGTCCGATGGGGCCCAGACACGGTCGGAATATCCGATGAAAAAATTCCGTCTGACTTTTTTCATCGGAAATTCCTCGTGTGTACAAGGCATCATGCTGCTGGCCATAGCCCACTGCACTCTTTTTTAACGAACAGTATTGCTCAATTGGAGAACTGCTTAGGCACCTATGCTGGGTTTGGAAGGACTTAAGCCCTGTACACACGATCGGATTTCCTATGGATTTAAATCCGATGGATTTTTCCATCGGAATTCCGATGAAGCTGACTTCCATCAGTCTTGCCTACACACCATCAGTCAAAAATCCGACCGTCCCAAACGCCGTGACGTAAAACACTCCGATGAGCCGAGAAAGATGAAGTTCAATGCTTTTGAGCATGCGTCGACTTGATTCTGAGCATGCGTGGGTTTTTTCTCTGATGGAGTTCCACACAGACGATTGGAATTTGCTATCGTTTTTTTTTTTCCATCTGATAAATTTAAAACATGTTCTATTTTTTCTGGAAAAAAGACCGATGGGGCCCATACATGATCAGTTTATCCGATGAAAAAAGTCCATCAGACTGTTTTCATTGGTAAAACCGATCGTGTGTATGGGGCTTCACTCTATTTTCGAGCACTCCAATGAAAGATTTGGACCCCAACGCACTGGCCAGTGGTTGATGGTTTGCCAGAGACTGTCAGACCATTATCCTTGCATTGCGATCAGTCCGCTTGTTATTTTCTGAGTCACACATTATCGTATAACGGTTTCTGTATACTTATTAAAGTGTTTATTACTGCTTTTCCATCTATTGGCTGTTGATTTATATTTACCCTTCAGCCTTGATGTGTCATAGGGTGTGGCATTTCTGGGAAGGTTGTTTGACATCCGGAGTTAGGGGACCCAAACATCAACGGCTCCTTAGAGGGTAAAAGCTACAGAAAAAAAATACCTTGAACCCTGTCTGCTTGCTGAAGGTGACGTTGTACTTCACTTCTGCTGACTGGGAAAGCTACAATGTCCTCCAGCACAATGCATGAGTGCATGCTAGTGGGATTTGGATGTCAACAGCGCTTTCATTAAACAGCCAGAAGTAAAATTGTAAAAAAGGAAAGAATTGCGCATAGAGAACAAAATAAACAGCCAACACATCACTAGACATACAGTGCAAAATGGAAATGAAAAACAAAAGTGAGCAAGTAAATAGCGTGTGAACCTGAAAAGGAGAGATTGGCAATGCAAAATTGAATGTGAACAAAACCAAAACATAAAAGTCCAGATCGCCCCCCCAACTGCCCCGCACCCCCGATCCATGGCCACTCCGAGCGGCATCTCTCCTTCCCCTCCCGCAGCTTCTCCCTGCACTGATCTCCCTATCTGTCATGCTGGGCAGCACGGTGGGGGGGGGGGGAGCGGTGCGGGTGAAGTAGGGCCTTGGGGGGGCTTAGTAAACATGTGTTTACTAAGCTCCCCCTGTAGTAGAGAGGGCACATGCAGCAATCACTACTGATCGCTGCTATATGCCCACTGATGCTGACAGCTGATATATTGTAACCGCGAGTGTATCAAAATGTAAACAAAAAAAACTCAGCACCCCAAATGGACCGGCCGCTCCTGGTAAGACCCCTTTCACATGGAGCGGACTCTGTCAAGCAGATCTGCCTGCTCAGCGGAAGATCTGTCTGCTGATTCCTGCTGAGCAGGCGGATTACAGGTACGTGTCCGCTCGGCTTATACAGAGCAGACACGGACACAGCCGCTGTTCTCTATGGGGTGGTCAGATTAAAAACGGACCGCCTGTCTATTTCCATCAGATGCCATCCGATCTGATCTGCTAGATGGATGGGTAATGGAATCCCCATCCGTCTGTTTTTAGCGGACTGGATCGGATGCAGGCAGGTGTAAACGGACACATGTTCATTTACATCAGTCTCTCCATAGAGAACAATGGGTGATCCTATTTGGCCTGCCTGAGAAACGGACAGGCAGATGCGATCGGTGTGCTTGAGTAAAAAGGGCCTAAGGCCTTGTTCACACAGGGCATGCACAGCGTACCTTCACATAGATGCACAGGTGTTCCGAACAGAGCCGTTGCTCCCAATTTTACATCCATGTAGGTCCACATGCATGTCTCTGAGCTCACACTGTCTACGTTTGGGGTCATATATATTTACACCCACACAGATGTCAGATTGGGAACAGGAGCTATGCCTGTGCAGCCGTTGCATTCCAATTGACATAAATGGGACGGGGATGCACGGAACACCTGTGCATTCCTGTGCGGGTAAACATGGCCCTTCATGGGCTTATACTTTAGTATGCCACATGTGAATGATACTTTATTACTAATTTAGCAGGAATTTTGTAAGTTATGTTTATGTGCAATATTAATGATTTTAATGTATTTTTAGTGAAAATAGCGATATGATGAACATTTGCGCAATTATTGCGGGGCCCAAAAAATCTGTAGCACTTTTTTTTATTCTACAGGTCATGTGATTGTAGAAAATGTCTAGTTTGAGGGGTCTTTTAAAATTCTGAAAGCTGGAAGTGAAAAATGAAAACCTCCAGATTTTTTGAGAAATTTTTGGGTACGTTCGATCTTCACCATTTTGCAAAAAGGCGCAATTTAAAATGTTCAAATATTTGTTATTTATTAACGCCATACAGGTTAAGCTTTTATATTTAGTAGGGTTTTAGCAGGAATTTTGTAAAATTAGCTGTGTTTTTATCTGCTAATAATGGTTTTCGTGTATTTTTTGCCAATATATTGGTTTGATAAACATGTGCGCATTTGCGCGGGATCTAAAAAATCAGTAGCACCTTCTTTTTATTCTAGAGGTCATATGCTTTCAGAAAATATATGGCTTTGGGGGTCTTTCACAAATTCTTAAAGCTGTAAGGGAAAAATAAAAACCTTCAGATTTTTTGATAAATTTGGATTTTTACACTTTTGCATCTGTTAAATTTTCACCATTTTGCAAAAAAGGCGCAATTTAAAAGTTACAAATATTTGTTATTTATTAACTCAACACAGGTTAAGCTTTTATATTTGGTAGGAATTTTGTAAAATTTGCTGTGTTTTTATCTGCCAATAATGGTTTTAGTGTATTTTTTGCAAATATATTGGTTTGATAAACATTTGCGCAAATACCGTGGAGTCTAAAAAAACAGTAGCACCTTCTTTCAATTCTACTGATCATCTGCTTTCAGAAAATATATGGTTTGGGGGGGGGGGTCTTTCACAAATTCTGAAAGCTATAAGTGAAAAATAAAAAAGCAAAGGAAAAATTGCAAAAATGGTCTGGCCACCTGAGTGTACAAAATGCAGCACTGGATTAAAACATCGAAAAATAAGCCCGGACAAACTGGATGAGACTTACAGGACAGGGGTCATTTACTTTTAAATGAAAGTGGTTGTAAACTCTTACAATACACTTTTTGCTACAGGTAAGCCTATAATAAGGCTTACCTGCAGCTACCATGGATATCTCCTAAACCTACACGGTTTAGGAGATATGCCCTGTATCTGCATGTGCTTACGTAATCGGCACATGCGCACTGAAGCAACGGCACATACGTGCCGTTGCTTCAGTGAGTGTTCCGTTGCATGCGCGGTAATGGTGTCATCGTGGCTCCGGCCAATCACAGCGCCAGAGCCGCGATACCCGGAAGTAACTCTGGGAGAGATGTCATCGGCTGGTGCTGTGTCAGGCACTGCAGCGGGGGCTTCGATCTCAGGTGAGTATTACATAATGAGCTAGTATGCTATGCATACTAGCTGATTATGCCTTTGTCTTGCAGGTCTTTGTTTTTTTGTTTTTTTGCGATGTGGGTTTACAACCACTTTAAATGTTAGCCATTTACTGCCATTTATTTACCACATTACGCAGTTTGGCTTCTTCCTGCAAGGACACCTTATGTATGTGGACCTTGTGTGTTTCAAGCTATCTGAATCTATGAGGGACCAATCAAACTATCTGCATTAAGCAATGTAGCCCAAATGTAGGGGCAAGGCCTCTTTTGAATTTCCCAATTTAACAATAATGCACTTTGTTTGTGTCCACTGGTCAAAAAAGGAACATGCAGCGCGGCCCAACATGCTAAGATCATTATGGAAAAATAGCAGTGTATGCAAAAACACATTGCAATGTCCATCATCAGCACCTGTGAACACATATGCACTGTGGTCTGCATGGGCCCCAACTGTCTATATGTTTCTGGGAGTCTACTGTACAGTTATATTTGATATTATATTCTGTTACCTGGTGGGATAAACCAGGTAGCATATACTGCCTGCTATCTAGTGCCTAATGGTCACCCTATTGTATTTCTGGCATCTTGTGGGTAATGCCCCCTTATTTTCTCTGACATCTCAGAGACCAAAGCCAAACTCTAAGGAGGGGACAAATGTGAGTTAGCCCCACTGCAAGGAGCTTGTGTAGGTCTAGTGTTAGGGTTCTGCAAAAAGCAGTTATTCTTACCCGATCCTCTGCTCCAGGCTGTAAGACTGGTCCCCGCAGCTTTTTCTCCCCTATGCTCCAGAGTCCAGTGGCCATTGGTCCTCTGGCAACCTATAGTCCTGCATTGGACAGAGGGACAGACCATTGCCAGAGCATAGGGAGGTAGTTGGGAGTGCCAGGGATTGCAGGATCAGGTAATAAAACTACTGTTTTTCCCAGTGCCCCAGACCAGTGGTTCGTAACCACCCAGCCACGGCACACTGCCAGGCTGTGGCCTCCTTCCTCCTGGCCTGCAGATCCCCTAACAGTGTATTTCAACCACCAACAGTGGCCTGCAGTGCCCCTTAACCTTCCACAGTGCCCCTAGGGCCCCTGAGAGCCCTCAGTCCCCACAGTGTCCTACAGTGACCCCAACCTCCTGCAGTGCCCTCAAGTCTCACACAGTGCCCCAGCAAAAGCCTGTAGCCTCCTGGAGAGACCCCCAGACCCCTCCAGAGAGCCTAGCTCTCCCAGTTGTGGTGAGAACCATTGACCTAGACTAAACAATCATTTACACCCTGAAGTGTAGGGACATCCCTACTGCAAGGGAGAGTGTTGTTCTGTCCCAGAGATAGTCTTTAAAGCTTAACACCAACTAAATTCTCTATATACACAGTTTAAATACACAAATGTGAACTTGACTATTTTTTTGTATTACACATACAGCTATACAGGAAGATTTGGACTACCAGTCTATGAGATAGAAGCTTGGGAGCCTGTATTTTTTTGGCACCTTATGCGACTTTATAAGTGTGACAGATAGAACTATGTACCAGCCAAAAGATAAAAAAGCATGCAATTTCCCTGTCAAGGACACTTTTTCCCAAAGGGACATGTCTGTCTGCAAACAAGAAGTCAAACCATATACCTACAAAAAAAAAAAAAAAAAACACATACAGTTTCCTATTCTTTTTATCATACGTGGGTGTCAGATATAGAAGAGATTTGGCCTAAAAAAAAATGTTACACTTTCTCTTCACGCATTACAGGAAGTATCATCTACCACTCTGATCCCACACACAGCTACTGATAGCAGTGTATATGCACGCTAATCTCTCATTCCAACTAACTGTAGTTCAGATAACATATTTCCCTATACAACACACGCATTTGCAATGCAGCATTATGCTAAAAACAAACTTTAACAGATATCAGAGATAACACCTTAATTTAAAGCAGTCCTAAACCGAAAAGTGAAAGCGTATTTAAAGATATATGCACACATTTTCTAATTTCCGTATTTATCGGCGTATAACACGCACCTTCATTTTAAGAGGGAAGTTTCAGGAAAAAAACATATTTTTTAAATAAATATTTTTGAAGCAAAATAAGGGTCAGTGCCCATCAATGCAGCCTCATCAGTGCCCACCTGCGGCCTCGCCATCTCCCATCAATGCAGCCTGATCAATGCCCACCTGCAGCCTCAATGCAGCCTGATCATTGCCCATCTGCAGACTCAATGCAGCCTGATCAATGCCCATCTGCAGACTCAATGCAGCCTGATCATTGCCCATCTGCAGCCTCAATGCAGCCTGATCAATGCCCATCTGCAGACTCAATGCAGCCTGATCAATGCCCATCTGCAGACTCAATGCAGCCTGATCAATGCCAATCTGCAGCCTCATCATCTCCCATCAATGCAGCCTGATCAATGGCCATCTGCAGCCTCAATACAGCCTGATAAATGCTCATCTGCAGCCTTGACGCAGCCTGATCAATGCCCATCTGCAGCCTCAATGCAGCCTGATCAATGCCCATCTGCAGCATCACCATTTCCCATCAATGCAGCCTGGCCAGTGCCGGAAATCACTGAGCCGCCATCTCCTGTTTACTCGGCTCTCAAACGGCTCTCGCAGTCACCCACAGTCCTGCCTCCCCCACCAGCATTGGACCAGCTCCTATGATTGACAGAACACTGGTCCAATGCAGGTGGTGGAGATGGGGCAGTGGGTGACTGCTGAGTGAGAGCCGGGTAAACAGGAGATGGCGGCTCAGGTGAATTCTGGCAGAGCTCGTCGTCCCCCGTTCCCCTCCAAGTTAACATATCAGCGTATAACACACACCCAGTGAATTGCCCCCTATTTTTAGGGGGGAAAAGTGTGTGTTATATGCCGATAAATACAGAATATACTGATGGTTGACCAGAGACATTTCCTTTTTTTTTTAGATTGAGGTAAATATCACACCCCTCCAGTGCCGGTCTCCTGACCAATGCCTCTGCTAATGTGGAAGACTGAGGCCTTGAGAATGTTTAGGAGAAGTCTGTAGACGGGTGCCTACTAATTTTGCTGGGCTGCCCAGGTGGGGAAGGGTTAATGGGGTTCTGCATTTTTCCCAGGATTTTCTGGGTTCTGCCCTCCACCCTGTGCTACATATAAATAGGGGGAAGGCTGAGCTCAGAGGGCGGAATTGGGACTGCATGAGAAAGCAAAAAGTCCACCCGTGAAGATGTAACCACCAGCAACCCACTAGCTCCCCGCACAGGAATCTACCTCACAAGGACTCTTCCAATTATGGACTAAAACCTGGAAAGGTATGCCGGGAATAGTAAGAGAAGATTGTGGGCACTTTGGAGTTTATTGTTGCAGCGTTACAAGCAAGTGGAGTTCCACCAAAAAGGGGAAGTTCTGATTTAATACCTCCTCCCTGGCTTCTGTTTGTAAAACTGAGCTTTGGGTGGGTGGGGGGGAAGCAGGTACCCAATTTTGACAGGTACCCGCTCCCACTTCCGTCCTGGTCGCCTTAGGGGATCGGAAGCGGAAGTTTTCCTTCCCCCCTCCCTCCCGAAGTCTTCTGGGACACATGACAGGTCCCAGAAGACTTTGGAACCAGTCATAGAGCGCACGCCGCTCACACATGTTCGGTGGGCACCCGGCTCTGAAGCTGCAAGCTGTCACTGCCGGGGGCCCATGGTAAACATGCCAGCGCTGCAGAGGGAGGATACAGGGTGAAAAAGGCTGGGGTGAGTGCACCGCTGGATCGTGGGACAGGTGAGCGGCTGTATATTAAAAGTCAGCAGCTACACTTTTTGTAGCTGCTGACCTTTAACTTCTTCAGATCCGCGCTATAGCCGAATGACGGCTACAGCGCGGACCTACTTTGCCGGAAGGGCATCAATAGATGTCCTCCCGTGCTCGAGCAGCCTGCGAGGCACGCTCTGTGATCAGCGAGTCTGTGAGACTCGCTGGATCACAGATCAGAGTAAGGGGTCGATCCCAACCCCTTACCATTTGATCAGCTGTCAGCCAATGACATCTGATCATGTGATGTAAACAGAGCCGGTAATCGGCAATTTTTTATCCTCGCGCTGATAGCATGAGGAGAAAAAAAAAAGCTGATCACCGGCGGCTGTCAGAGGGACATCGGTCCTGATCAAGGAGAGCTGCCACCAGCTCATCTGTGCCTACCTGTGCCACCTGCCAGTGCACAACAGTGCCGCCTACCGGTGCCCACCAGCGTCACCTACCAGTGCCCACAGTGCCACCTATCAGTGCCCACAGTGCCACCAATCAGTGTCACAAATCAGTGCCTTATCAACAGTGCTGCCCATCAGTGTCACCTACCAGTGCCCATCAGTGTCACCTACCAGTGCCCATTAGTACCACCTACCAGTGCCCATCAGTACCACCTATCATTGCCACCTATCAGTGCCACCCATCAGGGCCCATCAGTGCCACCCATTAGGGCCCATCAGTGCCGCCTTATCTCTCCCCATCAGTGGCGCCTTATCTGTGCCTATCAGTGCCGCCTTATCTGTGCCTATCAGTGCCCATAAGTGCAGTCTATCAGTGCCCACCAGTGCTGCCTCATCAGCGCTTATCAATGAAGGAGAAAAATTACCTGTTTGCAAAATTTTATAACAAATTATGAAACATGATTTTTTTTTTTCAAAATTTTCCATCTTTTTTTGTTTGTTTAGCAAAAAATAAAAACCCCAGTGGTGATTAAATACCACCAAACGAAAGCTCTATTTGTGTGAAAAAAATGATAATTTAATTTGGGTACAGTGTTGTATGACCACGCAATTGTCATTCAAAGTGCGTCAGCACTGAAAGTTGAAAATTGGTCTGGGCAGGAGGGGGGTTTAAGTGTCCAGTAAGTAAGTGGTTAATAACACAGAAATTACTGGAACTCCGCTTTAACCATTCAAAAGCCTAGTCTGAAGTTATTTGAAAAGGGGTGCATGGTGGTAAATGGCATATCAAAAGAAAAGGGCCTTTAAAGTACACACTGAATTAAAAGGAGGAAGCAAAGGAAGGCCACAATGAAAGGTTTACTCGGCAAAGGAGTTGGAGAAAGTGTGTAGTTGCTATAGGTTACCATTAACTGGTGGGAATGTAATAGCAGCCAGAGAGCAAAGAGTGGTACCATGCATGGGTAATGGTTCCTCTGGTAGCGAGAGGTCGGTTCTCTGACTCCCTCCCTAGCAGTCTGTTCCCCAAAAGCCGGGACCTAAACCGCGGTATGTAGAGCTCAATGACCTAAACACATGGAATGGGTGAGCTGAAGGAATTAATTAAGTGCAAGCATAAGGTCCATGCTTAGTGCATGGCGGGACCCCATTCTGTTACTGGAAGTGAGGTGGCAGAGGAAAGCTGGATTTATGGGGTGGGACACAGGCTCATGCCTCGTACACATGACCGGTTTTCCCGTCGAAAAAAAAAACAATGGTTTTCCCAACGAAATTCCTCTCAAGCCTGCCTTGCATACACACGGTCACACAAAAGTCCGGTGAACTTTTGACTGCCAAGAACACGGTGACGTAAAAGACTATGACGAGCCGACAAAATCAAGTTCTATGCTTCTGAGCATGCAAATTGTTTCCGAGCATACGCATATTTTTTTTCCCGTCGGAAAAGCATACAGACAAACGGTTTTCCCACTAGGATTTTTTCCTGACGGGAAAAAAGAGATCCTGCTCTCTTTTTTTTCCAGCAGTTTTCCCGTCTGAAAAACTGCGATGGAGCATACACACGGTCGGAATTCCCGGCGAAAAGCTCTCATCGCAGTTTTTCCGACAGGAAAACTGGTCATGTGTACGAGGCATCAGTGGTGTCCCCCTCTAAGGCCCCTTTCACACGGGACGGATCAGTAATGATCTGCCCCGTGAACCTCCGCTTGCTCAGCGGGGATTGCTCCGTTGATCCCCGCTGAGCCGGCGGATAACAGGGCGGTCCCCGCACACTGTGCAGGGACCGCCCTGTCAGATCTCCGATCTCCCCTATGGGGGGATCGGATGAACACGGACCGTCTGTCCGTGTTCATCCGATCCGCTCCGCAGACGGATAGAAAAAATAGGATTTTTTGTAGTCACCGTAAAATCCTTTTCTCTGACATCCATGGACTGACACGGTGTCTCTTTACACTTTACACATGGGTTATGTCCCTGCTTGCAGGAGAAGACCTAGGCAGAATGTGAGATGTTATACATACATTCTAAAAGCCAGAGCTGAACAGCCCCACCCAGGGGGCGGTCCCTCCGGGCATAACCCTCCCACTACAGTCAGCAGACTTCAGTTCGTAACAAAGCAGTACAAACTTAAAAAGGAAGGGTGGGTGCCGTGTCAGTCCATGGATGTCAGAGAAAAGGATTTTACGGTGAGTACAAAAAATCCTATTTTCTCTTATCATCCATGGACTGACACGGTGTCTCTTTACACTTTACACATGGGATGTCCCAAAGCAGTGTCAAGAGGGATGGGAGCAGTATAAATGGAAAAACCAAAAACTTCACTCCAATAAGGCAGAGCTCCTCAACGGAGGAGTCGCAACTTTAAACAGCGGCCTGTAGCACCCTGCGGCCGAAGGAAGCATCCAAAGATGCAGCCACATTAACCTTATAAAACTTAAAAGGCATGAACAGACGACCAGGTCGCCGCCTTGCACACTTGTGCAACCGACGCTTGATGTCGGGAAACCCAGGAAGCACCAATTGCCCTGGTGGAATGCGCCGTAACCGGAAAGGGAGGCGCCCGCCCTTTGAGAGCATAGGCTTGAATGACGGTTTGTCTGATTCCCCTAGAAATGATGGCAGACGAAACCGCTTGGCCCTGTTATGGACCAGAGACAGTCACAAACAGTGAGTCGGACTTTCGAATAGAAGCAGTAGCAGACAGGTACACCCGTAATGGCTTGTACCACATCCAATATGTGCAGCGCAAACTCTCTGGGATGCGATGGGTGAGGACACAAGGACGGGAGGACAATGTCCTCATGTAGGTGAAAGGTCGACACCACCTTTGGTAAAAAGGAAGGTCATGGATGCAACACCGCCTTATCCTTATGGATGACTAAATATGGCGACTTGCAGGACAAAGCCGCCAACTCAGACACCCGTCAAACAGAAGTGATTGCCACTAAAAGGCCACCTTCTGAGACAAGACAAGAGGGGAATATCCCGGATATTCCCAAAAGGAGGTTCCTGGAGGACCGAGAGCACCAAATTCAGATCCCACGGTGGGAAAGGAGGCTTGACAGGAGGGAGCACATGGCGAACCCCCAACACAAGGTGCTAACCAAGAAATGACCCGCTAGAGGTCGCTGAAAGAAGACGGCCAAGGCCGAAATCTGATCCTTGATGGTACTCAAAGCAAGCTTTTGGGTCACTCCACACTGCAGAGGACGCAGGATTCTGGGGACGGAATACGTCCGAGGACGCCAGTCCAGCGCTTCGCATATGGCGATATAAGCTTTCCAGGCACGGTGATAGATCTGCCTGGAGGAAGACTTCCGTGTCCTTAACATGGTCAAAATGACCGAGTCCGAGAGACCTTCGGACCCTCAACACCTGGCTTTCAACAGCCCTGCCGTTAAAGCCAGAGACTGTAAGCCGGATGAAACATAGGACCTTGAGACTGAAGGTCCTCCCTCATCGGCAACCGCCAGGGAACGTCCGCGACGAGACGTACCAGATCAGCGTACCAGTGATGCTGAAGCCAATCAGGAACAATTAGGATCACCAGAGTTTATATCAGGCGATAAGGACCCTATGGGGCCACCAACGCATCCGAGGCATCGCCCAAGGATCCCTGGATCTGGCCACAACCTCGACCCTTGCGATTGAGTCGAGAGGCCATCAGGTCCACATCCGGCGTGCCCCACCGTCGGCAAAGGAGTTGAAATATGCAAGGGCCACTCTTCTTGGTCCGGCGATTGGCGACTCAGATAGTCCGCCTGCCCATTGTCTATGCCCAGAATGTAAATGGCCTACAGAGCCGGCACGTTTCTTCCGGCCCACTTCAGGATACGGACTACCTCGGAAGCCGCAGCTGAGCTCCGAGTCCCCCCTTGATGGTTTACATACGCCACCGCCGTGGCGTTGTCCGACTGGCTCCTGATGGAGCGACCCCGTACTCTCTCCGACCTGAGGAGAGACACAGTCCGATGGCCCGTATTTCCAGAACAGTGATTGGTAAACGGGCTCGTCCGGAGTCCAAGGCCTTGAGCCGACAGGACTCCCCAGACTCCACCCCAGCCCGTCAGGCTGGTGTCCGTCGTGAGTACCGTCCATTGGATGGGAGGGGAATGACTTTCCGGACCGAAGAGCCGAGGATCTCAACCACCATGTCAGGGGCGCCCTGACCAGGTGAATCACCTGGATCTGAAGATCCAAGGACAACAGGGATTTGTCCCAGGTGGACAAGATCTCCTTCTGCAATGCCCTGGTGTGTGATTGGGCATACGGAACGGCCACGAAGGAGGCCACCACGAGTCCCGGGACTCTCATGCAAAAAAAAACGGATTGACAACCATTTTCGGGATGTCAGCACCCGCACCGCAGAATGAAGTGTCAGCAACTTCTCCAGAGGTAGGATACCTTTGCCTCCAAGGAGTCTAGAATCAGAACTAGATACTCCAGACACTGAGTCGGGACCAGGACTGACTCCTGAATGTTCAGGAACCACCCGAAGTCCCTGAGGGTCTAATTGACGATAGTCACCTTTCCTCCAAGTCTGAGCCACTTTCTGCTCTTAGCAGAAGATCGTCCAGATAGCCCACGACAGCAATACCTCGCTGTAACAGAAGGCTAGAACCGGAGCAAGCACCTTGGTGAACACCCTTGGTGCCAAGGCTAGGCCGAAAGGAAGAGCCACAATCGATAGTGGACTTCGCTGATCGCAAGCGCAGAAACTTCTGGTGACTTGCGCAGATCGGAACATGCAAGTAGGCGTCCTTGAAGTCCAAGGACGCCAGAAGAAAATCCCTTTGGTGGAGTGTAGCGATCACCGTGCGAATGGATTCCATGCGGAATTTCTGCACCTTCTCGAAGGCATTCAGGGCCTTGAGGTCCAGGATAGGTCGAACCACGTCCTATTTTTGGGACGACAAACAGATTCGAGTAGAATCCCTGAAAACTCTCCTGTGACGGAACCGGCACAATCACTTCGGACCTGATCAAATCCTGTACAGCCCCCAAGAGGGCTGCCCGACAGGTAGGAAGGAGAGGAAGATTCGAGGGAAAGAATCTGTCTGGGGGCCAGGATCGGAATACTATCCTGTATCCTGAGGTGACCACCTCGCACACCCACCAGTCGGAGATTCGGGAGGACCACCGATTCGTGACCTGCGAAGTCGTCCCCCCACCCCAGAGTCGGGCGGAGGCAAGACTTCACGCGGAGGCGGGCTTGGGAGCCGCTTGTTCGGCTTACGCACCCAGGGGCACTTGTGCCCACCAGCCGCACTGCCGTCAGTCTGAGAGGACCTACCCGTGGACTCTGACTGACGAAAAAACCCCGTTTTGCTGGAAAGGAAGGCCCCTGTTTTCGGCGGGCCTCCTCACTCTTGCTAGTCTAAGGAAGAAGAGTGCTTTTACCTCCCATGACAATGTCATTCAGAGCAGCACCGAAAGGTCTACCACCTTTAAATGGTAGATCTGTCAGGAGCTTCCTAAGGCTAGGTCAGCAGACCAGCACTTCAACCAGATAAGACGACGCAATACCACCGCCGAGACAGAGGCCCTGGATATTAAAGGGGCCGCGTCCAACGTGGCGTCGCACACATAAACCAGGCCCTGAACCAGTTGGTGGGCCAGAGCAACTGTGTCTGGAGGAAGATTATGCTCCTGTACAGCTAGGTGCAACATTTTTGCCCAACCTGTAAGTGTTTAAGACACAAGGGTCGCCGCTACCACAGGCCGTAGGGCAGATCCCAACAAGGCAAACATGGCTCTGCTCACCACTTCTGACCTCCTGTCAGTGGGGTCCTCAAATGCAGGAGTCCCCTCCATCGGGAGAGTGATGGCCTTGTTCAACCGGGCGACTGGAGGGTCGACCCTGGGCGAGAAGCCCACTTTTTAAGTAGGAGACAAAAGGGAACTGACATCTGCAAGATTGTATTGGTTTAACAGTCACCACATCCCAAAAATTAGGTAAAAAACAAAAAACCCCCTCAGAGGTGGGACTTTGAAAGTGACTGCAAAACACACAAAGTATATTGAAATTGTATAGATTTAATAAATAAGTACAAAAAGGACAAATGAATATAAATCACATGAATTGTGTACAAGTCCAGAAAATTGGTTGCGTGGGTAAGGAGAAAAATTGAAACATTGATAGTCAAACCCGACAGCTGTTTCGGTTACGCCCTTCTTCGGGGGAATTGTAGACATACAGTTCAATAAGACAGACAAACTAGTAATCTATCCAAAGAGAAATTAATATTTGGTGCACCGGGGGACCACATGCACGGCAGTAAATGTGGGGTGAAAAAAGAGAACACCCCACCAATGAGGGGGCTCCAAGATCGATGGGGTCCAATATCCCAACAACGGGGGTCCCCAGGCGACGACACGCAGACAGGCCAGAGAGAGACCAAGGAATCCGGTAAGGTAATTATCAGTATGGAAAAGTATTCCAGATCAGGGAGGTGTCTGGTGGAAACTTGAAACGGCTTCAAAAGTAGAGGGAGTCCTCAATACAAAAATTGCATCCAATATGCACTATTGTAGTGATGAAGCAAATATGTGCATCGTTTCAATCTGATTTAAATCCAGAGAATCTGTAGGGATCCCGGGTGTCCCAATGATCGCTGCGTGAGGTACCTCGTGTGTTTGACTATCAATGTTTCAATTTTTCTCCTTACCCACGCAACCAATTTTCTGGACTTGTACACAATTCATGTGATTTATATTCATTTGTCCTTTTTGTACTTATTTATTAAATCTATACAATTTCAATATACTTTGTGTGTTTTGCACTTTTTAAGTAGGGCATCTTCAAGGGGTATCTGATAGACAAACGCCGCGGGACCATAAAAAAATTCTTCTGCGGCTTTTCCCAGACCTTATCAATGAGCTGGTCAAAGAAAGTACATATGGAAAAACCTCTTTAGAAGGCCTGGCCTTAAAAGAACCAAAGGAGACTGTATCCGCCTGAGGTTCTGCATCCGCAGCATTTTAGCTTGAGAGTGTCCCTCACCGCAGTCATGAGTACACTAACAAGCGCCCTGTCATTTACTGACTCAGAACTGGAGTTTTCCTCATAAGGAATGTCCTGTTCAAAACCATCCAATACATTCAGAACTAGGGTCCTGAGCGGTAGTGGCTAGGCCCATATCTGAATCAGCGCACTGCCCTCATGAAGTAAAGTGGGGGGAGGGCGCTTTTTTGCTCCCTTGCGCTTGCACACAGCTCCCATCCTGGTCAGAAATGATTCCAGGACTGCCCACAACTGGTCCCTAGGGACCGCAGGTGCTGAAGCACTGCCTGTTGTCCACTGACATTTAGGGGAAGCTGGTGACAGAGACTCCATATTGCCCCCCTCTGAGACTCCTCAGATAAAAAGTCCACCCACAGGCTGTGCTGACTGAGGAGGGGGCGCCCAGGGGACTCACCAAACCGGACCAGGGACCGCTCAGTTCCGCTGTCTGTACCGCGCTGTGTCAGCGCTGGTGAGCTGTGAGGAGATTGTGAGGAGATTCGCGCTGTTACAGCAGCGCTAGAGGCCAAAACTAGTGCTGAAGAGCGCGCGGGCTACAAGAAAATGGCCGCCACACTTCACTGAGGCGATCCATGGCAAGATGGCCGCCATGACTCAGCAAAAGTGAAAAAAAAAAAAAAAAAACAGCACACACACAGCGCCACTCGGCGCTCAGGCCCCAAAACACACAAAAAAAGGCCCCAAGCATATCTGCAGACCAGCATTAGCCCCTCCAAGAACAGTGTGACCCCCAGGCACCCCACACAGCACAGCGCCAGCAATGGTGACAGAGAGTGACAATGAAATACAGGGGGAGACAGGGAAAATCCCCCACAGAGAAACACACAGCTTTTTGTACTCACCTGCAGGCAGGAGAGACTACTTACCCATCCCCTGAGGGACCCACTGGTGTGTTTCTGACAGGACTATCACAGTGCAGTACTGAGTAGCTGTCGGCCCGGTCCACCGCGAAAGATACAGTCAGTCAGGAACTGTTCAGTCTTGAGAGGACCGTGGGAGCATGAAAGCAAACCCGGCCACCCCTGGAGTCATGGGGCCTGTCGTGAACTGAGTCTCATGCACACAAGGCGAGGATCAGCACGCTCGATGGTCGGACAGGGAAGACTACGAGGATATCTTGTACCCAACCTGTTGCCCAGCCGACAGTTGATAGAAGATTCTCAAAAATAAAATAAAAAAGAATTCCAGAAAAGGAATAAAAATAGGTCAGGAGACTGGCTCCTGAGAGAGCCACGTCTTCTCCTTCTGCTAGGCAGAAAAAAACTGAAGTCTGCTGACTGTAGTGGGAGGGTTATGCCCGGAGGGACCGCCCCCTGGGTGGGGCTGTTCAGCTCTGGCTTTTAGAATGTATGTATAACATCTCACATTCTGCCTAGGTCTTCTCCTGCAAGCAGGGACATAACCCATGTGTAAAGTGTAAAGAGACACCGTGTCAGTCCATGGATGATAAGAGAAATAGGAATTTTTCTATCCAGAAAAACGGAGCATTGCGGGCACGGATAAGATCAGATGTCAGCGGATGTTCATCCGCTGACATCCGCTATCCCATAGGGATACATGTATGTCCCTTTTTCATCCGAAAACGGATGGATGAAAAACGGACATACGGTCCGCCCGTGTGAAAGGGGCCTAAATGCTACATTCTGGTGGGCAAAGTGTGCAGCAAAATGGGACAGAGTGTTACACAGAAGGGATCTGTATGTTGCTTCACAGCTGCACTTCTAATTCAGGGTTCCGACTTAATGTTGACTTTCACATGAGCGTGGCCCCACCTGGTCCCAGGCACTGGTGAGCACATACATGTGATAGGTACCCCCACGTGCAGGGCGGGTAGGCTCCGTCCACAAACCTCTGACCTGCCACCTCTGCCTGAACATCAGTCCCTCACGATGTGACAGAGATCTCATGACCTTACCACAAGGTCTTCTCTTTCATCATCATAGGGAAGGCAAAACCAAGCTGTCAATCACAGCCAGTATGTTAAAGACATTTTTGCCTTGCATGTCATGCGTCACTGCTCAGCACATCAACAGCCCAGGTAGTGGTTAAAGATAGAAATGAGAAATGAGCTCTTGACTTTTGACAAAGGGTGAAACTTGCATGTCAGTAATTGTTTTGTCTGCAGATTTTGGGGAAAGGATGAGTGCGTCTGAAACAGCTGATGGAGCGTTTTATGAAGGTACTAATACTGCTGTTTACAACAGGAAAGTCATATTACTAATATGACATATTACACAGAGCAGGGGGCAAGCTGGATCCCTTTTTCAGAGACCGTTCACAGTTCAGTGGGTTATTCAGTTCATGCGAAGGTCCGAATGTTGAAACTTAAAGCGGAGGTGCCACGGAAAAAAAAAATAATAAAAGCCAGCAGCTGCAAATACAGCAGCTGCTGACTTTTAATATATGGACACTTACCTGTCCTGGAGTCCAGCGACGTCCGCAGCAGAGGACGAGCAATCGCTCGTCACTCTGCTGCCCCCACCGCCATCCTCGGTGAGGGAACCAGGAAGTGAAGCCTTGCGGCTTCATGCCCGGTTCCCTACGGCGCATGCGCGAGTCGCGCTGCGCCGTTCTGAATGGTCCCCTGTGTTCTGGGAGCCAAGTGTCTCCCAGAACACAACGGGGAATCTGCAGGAAGTGACGTTCTTCCCGCAGATTTCCCGCAGAGAGGACTCCCGGAAGTGGGTGCAAATACCTGTCTTAGACAGGTATCTGCACCCCCCTACCCCCTGAAAGGTGTCAATTGTGACACCGGAGGGGGGGAGGGTTCCAATCAGCGGAAGTTCCACTTTAGGGTGGAGCTCCACTTTAATGCGGAAGTAAATCCATTCATTTAAGGGTTTCAAAAAACACTTAAGCCCTGTACACACGATCGGATAACCTATGGATTTTCGTCCGATGGATTTGTCCATCGGAAATCCGATGAAACTGTTTTTCATCAGTCTTGGCCACACACCATCAGTCAAAAAACCGACCGTTCCAAACGCGGTGACGTAAAACACTCCAATGAGCCGAGAAAAATGAAGTTTAATGCTTCTGAGCATGCGTCGACTTGATTCTGAGCATGCGTGGGTTTTTTAACCGATGGACTTGCCCATAGTCGATCGGAAATTCCCATCGGTTTTTTATCCATCGGAAAATTTTAAAACAAGTTCTATTTTTTACAACCGATGGAAAAAAGACCGATGGGTACCATACACGATCAGTTGGTCTGATGAAAACCATCCATCGGACGGTTTTCATCAGTCAAACCGATCGTGTGTACGGGGATTAACTGTACATTCCCGGCACTTTTCCAGTTGGAAATGGGGACTTTTCCAGTTGGAAATGTGATGATGAGGTCTGAGAGTGGGATGTCATAATTAAAGTTCATATTTAGCCATAAAATTTCTACATCAAACAATCAACTCACAGAGACACAGAGCAGACTTCAATCAACACAGCTAGCCAGTGACCCTCTCGCAGAACACAGCATAGACACATGAATGCATTTCCTAGGCCTAGAACAAACAATCTTTTCTGCAGGACCATAAATCTTATGCCGCGTACACACGATCGCTTTTCTCGACGAGAAAAACGGCATTTTTTTTTTTCGCCGAGAAAAACGATCGTCTGTGGGCTTTATGTCGTTTTTCTCGTCGAGAAAAACGGCATAAAAAACGACGAGAAAAATTAGAACATGTTCTAAATTTTCTTATCGTTTTTTCATCATTTTTTTCCGCGGCAGTTTTCCCATAGGGAGACACTGCCGCGGAGCCCACAGACGGTCGTTTTTCTCGTCAAGAGAAAAAATGACGGGAAAAACGACCGTGTGTAGGGAACCCTTGGAACCGAAGCGGTTCCCTCGTTTTTCCTGTCATTATTCACGGCGTTTTTTTAACCGCCGTGAATAATGATCGTGTGTACGCGGCATTACTTAGCAAGAACCTGTCAATGGCCAAAGTTTTAGCTAGCTAATTGAATGCCTGAACAGGATATCTAGGAACAGAACTCGAGAAACCTTTTAATGGTTAGTCCTCATGCACACTGGGTGTTTAGCCCTTGTGCATGAAATTCTGCCATTTTCACGTGGCGGAAGGCACAGACGCACTGTCCAGTGCAGAGTCTGAAAGATCCTGAATTGGGTTGGACAGTGTACTGAATGGTACTAATGTTTAGGCAGTATGTGCCCAGGGACAGACTTCTTGCGTTCGGCATTCATTTCTGGGTGCATACTGCCCTAAACATTACCAACACTAGGTGCACCGTCCAGCCGCAGCAGCTTTCAGTCTCTCATAGACTTTTACAGGTTGCCAACAGGGCAAGATGGTACCTTTGCCTTCCACCCACATGAACACGCCAAAATTTCATGCACAGGGGCTAAATGTCCAATGTGAATGAGGCTTTAGATAGCCATCATAACATCCTTAAAGTGGTTGTAAAGGCACAAGGTTTTTTACCTGCATGCATTCTATGGTAAAAAAACTTCTGTGTGCAGCAGTCCCCTGGCTCCCCCTAATGCTTACCTGAACCCCCTCTCGATCCAGCAATGTCCATCACAGCCTTGCCTCTCCCCGGACTCTCACTTTTGGAAGCAGCGGGAGCCATTGGCTCCTGCTGCTGTCAATCACAGCCATTGAGCCAATCAGGAGACGGAGGGGGTGAGGCCGCACAGCGTCTCCGTGTGTCAATGGACACATGGAGCTGCTGATCAGGAGCACGCCTGCTCAGGTGCCCCCATTGCAAGCTATCTTCTGTGGTGGCACCCGACAAGAGGGAGGGGCCAGGAGCACAGAAGAGGGAACCGAGAAGAGGATCCGGGCTGATCTGTGCAAAACCACTGTACAGAGCAGGTAAGTATAACATATTTGTTATTTTTTTAAAAATAATACATTTTACAATCACTGGCAATTCTGCAAAAAACAGATACCCTGTTAATAACATTGTAAACAATACAATAAACATTTTAGCTTCTGACACAATTCAAATTAGGTTAACTTAATTAGCTTATATAAGGCATGCAATAAAGAAAAATAAAACCTCTAACATTGTAATTGACATTATAAAGCCATTGAGCAATTCAACTTCTGAAAGTTGAAGAGTATATCCGGCAACACGTCATTCAAATCAAATGAATTTATTAAAGCAGGTGGAGTACAGGTATACAACGGCTTACATGTTTCTGCTACAGAGCCTTAATGACCTGCACTCCACCTGCATTAATACATTTTTTATTTTTTTGGAGAACGTGTTGCCGGCTATACTCTTCAACTCTGTGCATAGGTGTGGGCAGCCTATTGCATTAGGGTGTGCACCCCAAAGCTCAAACACACATGCCTTTCTCTGCAGCCTCAGCTGCATGGGGCAGTGAATGAATGGGAAGTGCTATATTCTGAGTGGCTTCCTGTTCATTCACAACTGAAGCATAGTAAACACAGTTTACTGTGCTTCAGTTATGAATAAACACAGTGAGTGTGTTCACTGTGTTAATTTAGAAAAGAAAGGGGACGGTAAATTACATATTTACTAGCCCCTTAACCTGCTCTCCAAACTGAAACATCCCCTGCAGCAGCTGGAAGGAGAGGAGTGAAGTCAGCAGCATTGCGGGGCGGAGGGGTTTGCAATACATGGAAAAAGCCCGGCACTAGGTGGAATCTGCACCACACGTAGAGATTAGGGTGTGCCCAGGCACACCTGGCACACCCCCTGTGCTAGCCTATGACTCTGTGCTGTATTAGGGTGTTAGGAAGACACTACTAGCCAGAGAACTGCTGACTCACTTTCTCAGCGAATCCACAAGGGCGTTGACTTACTTTTCTATAAATTCTACTTCTGAGGGCTGGCAGAATCTAACCTAATAATGACCTCTTCAGACAATTCAACTCTCAACACTTACACATTACCAATTTTATATCTCTCTCTGTACAACACAAACCACCCATAGAATGTAATTGAAACATGTCAAATGTGCATCACAAACCCCAGTTGCTACATACAAATGTGTCAAACCCACATGATACAAATATGTACAATATAAATTACAGTATAGCGCTTTAGCTAGAAGCAGAAGTAACACTTCTCACCACCACTATTTAAACAAAGTGCATATATCAAGAAAAAAAAAACTAAATAGATATTATGAATAAATATTTAAAAATTTCCACCACAAAAAAAATTTAATTTTTTTTTTGCACTACATTAAGGATGAGCCGAACACCCCCCTGTTCGGTTCGCACCAGAACCTGTGAACAGACAGAATGTTCGTGTGAACTTTAGAACCCTATTAAATACAATGGACTCGAACGTTCGAAATCTAAAGTGCTAATTATAAAGGCTAATATGCAAGTTATTGTCATAAAAAGTGTTTGGGGACCCGGGTCCTGCCCCAGGGGACATGTATCAATGCAAAAAGAAGGTTTTAAAAACTGCAGTTTTTTCGGGAGCAGTGATTTTAATAATGCTTAAAGTGAAACAATAAAAGTGAAATATTACTTTAAATTTCGTACCTAGGGGGTGTGTATGATATGCATGTAAAGTGGCGCTTGTTTCCCGTGCTTAGAACTGTCCCTGCACAAAATGACATTTTTGAAGGAAAAAAAGTCATTTACAACTCACTCGCGGCTATTAATGAATTGTCGGCTCCCGGCAATACATAGAAAAGTCATTGATAAAATTTTTTTTTTTAAAAAGGGTGGGGGTCCCCCCAAATTCAATTACCAGGCCCTTCAGGTCAGATATAGATATCAAGGGGAACCCCGCCGCAAATTTAAAAAATAAAATGCATGCGGTTACCCCCAAATATCCATACTAGGCCCTTCAGGTCTGGCATGGATTTTAATGGGAACTCCACCCCAAATTAAAAAAAAATGGCGTGGAGTACCCCCAAAAATCCGTACCAGACCCTTATCTGAGCATGCAACCTGGCAGGCCGCAGGAAAAGAGGGGGGGCGAGAGAGCGCCCCCCCCGAACCGTACCAGGCTACATGACCTCAACATGGGGAGGATGTCCTCATGTTGATGGGGACAAGGGCCTCATCCCCACAACCCTTGTCCGGTGATTGTGGGGGTCTGCGGGCGGGGGCTTATCGGAATCTGGAAGACCCCTTTAACAAAGTGGACCCCCAGATCCCGGGCTCCCCCCTATGTGAATTGGTAATGGGGTGCATTGTACCCCTACAATTTCACGAAGAAAGTGTAAAAAAAAAAAAAACACACCAACACCTTGGAAAAGTCCTTTATTAAAAAAAAAAATTAATAATAATAAAAAAAAAAAAACATTCCAGCAATGAAATCCAGTGTCCCGCGGCGATCCAATGTCCAGCGCTGTCAGTCATTGGCTGATCCTGAGCGGACCTGATGGGGAACTTCCTCCGCAGTCTATTAAATGTATAGACCCGCCCCTTCTAAAGTTCGCCATCAGGTCCTCTCAGCCAATGACTAGGTGTAAGGCTAAGCGGACCAGATGCGGAACGTGAGAATGGGCGGGTCTATTCATTTATTACACAGTGGAGGGAGTTCCCCATCATGTCCACCCCCTCGTATGTCAGACCCCGCCGACGTCATTGGCCTGAGCGGACCTTATGGGGAACTTCCTCCACTGTGTAATAAATGAATAGACCCGCCCATTCTCACGTTCCGCATCTGGTCCGCTTAGCCTTACACCTAGTCATTGGCTGAGCGGACCTGATGGGGAACTTTAGAAGGGGCTGGTCTATACATTTAATAGACTGCGGAGGAAGTTCCCCATCAGGTCAGCTCAGGCTCAGCCAATGACGGACAGCGCTGGACATCGGATCGCCGCGGGACACTGGATTTCATCGCTGGAATGTTTTTTTTTTTTAATAAAGGACTTTTTCCAAGGTGTTTATGTGTTTTTTTTTTAATTTTTACACTTTCTTCGTGAAATGGTAGGGGTACAATGTACCCCTTACCAATTCACATAGGGGGGCGGGATCTGGGGGTCCCCTTTGTTAAAGGGGTCTTCCAGATTCCGATAAGCCCCCTGCCCGCAGACCCCCACAACCACCGGGCAAGGGTTGTGGGGATGAGGTCCTTGTCCCCATCAACATGGGGACATCCTCCCCATGTTGAGGGCATGTGGCCTGGTACGGTTCAGGAGGGGGGCGCTCTCTCGTCCCCCCCTCTTTTCCTGCAGCCTGCCAGGTTGCGTGCTCGGATAAGGGTCTGGTATGGATTTTTGGGGGGACTCCACACCATTTTTTTTAATTTGGGGTGGAGTTCCCCTTAAAATCCATGCCAGACCTGAAGGGCCTGGTATGGATATTTGGGGGGAACCGCACGCATTTTTTTTTTATTTGCGGCGCGGTTCCCCTTAATATCTATACCAGACCTGAAGGGCCTGGTAATAGAATTTGGGGGGACCCCCACGCTTTTTTTTTTATCAATGACTTTTCTATGTATTGCCGGGAGCCGACAATTCATTAATAGCCGCGAGTGAGTTTTTAATGACTTTTTTTCCTTCAGAAATTACATTTTGTGCAGGGACAGTTCTAAGCACAGAAAACAAGCGCGACTTTACATGCATATCATACACACCCCCCAGGTATGAAATTTAAAGGAATATTTCACTTTTATTGTTTCACTCTAAGCATTATTAAAATCACTGCTCCCGAAAAAACTTCCGTTTTTAAAACTTTTTTTTGCATTGATACATGTCCCCTGGGGCAGGACCCGGGTCCCCAAACACTTTTTAGGACAATAACTTGCATATAAGCCTTTATAATTAACACTTTAGATTTCTCCCATAGACTTTTCGAATTTTTTTGCTGTGACAATGTAGTAGAGTATAAGATTTCCTATCATTTGAGCCCAGTCTTGCCACAAAGAGTTAATCCAGCTCTGAGCAATCCTCTTTTATTGTTCAGTGACAGGTTATTTACATATCTCGTGCACTAGCTTTAGACAGGCATTATTTTATAATTCCCACCCCCACTCCTTTTCTGAAGTCATGTGGTTACTTTTCTGGATTTTGACTGGATGTTAGTGATCATAGCAGAAGGAATACACAGGAGAAAATGCATGTTGACAAGGGGAGTGTAGAGGTGGGCGGGGAGTCTACTGACATCATGACTCCACCCACCGAGCTCCAGACAACAGATCCACCCACAGAATCTGCAGTTTTTCAGTTCTTATAACAGACAGAGGGGAGACATTTGACAGATAAGGATACATGCAGGAGGCATCTATATCCTTATAGATCAGCACTATGGCAGTAGTTTAGAAAGGATGAGAGTGGGTTTACATCCACTTTAAGGATTTCTGATTTATTTGTTGCCAATTTTATGGTAGAGCTTGTACCTAATTTCAATAGTGGTGGTGACTGTGTAGTATTACTTGTTATCTAGTTATAGTGTTGCATTTATTTTTTTGTTTATATTGTAATTTGCACACATAATTCATAATGCTTAAAAAGCCCTTAGATTATTGTTCCATTAACTGGAACAGCTCTGTGCAAGTCGAGGCTGAAAGTGTCATTGTCACACAGGGGCAGGTTAGTGACACCGCTGTGATCACATATTGGTGGCAATGGCTGGGCTCCTACTCTGCCATTTGTCACAAGGATGTCCAGCTGTGCCCAACACCATTTGCTGAAATACAGCTTTAAACAATGAAAACAGCCATCACAGACGGTTACAGACAAATGTCCATGTATTCATTGCCATCTCATCCTTTGGAGTACGGCCATCGCTATAAAACAAACTGATAAGAGGCATGGAGGAACTCAGCTATGAGAAAGATTAGAGGAACTGAATTTATTCACTCCTGAGAAGAGGAGATTAACCACTTCCCACCCGGCCACTGTATATATACGGCCGGGTGGGTGCTCTCTCCTTCTGAGTGGACGTTCCTGAACGTCCTTCAGAAGGAGCGTGATCGCGCGCGCACCCGCGCGATCCCGATGCGCGCGTGTCCCGCGGACACGCCGCATCTCGGAACAGCAGGAGGACACTGTGATTCGCCCTCCTGATCGGCACGATGGCTGTGTGTAATCACAGCCATCGTGATGTAAACACAGAGAGGGGGGGGCTGGCACTTGTGAGGGGATCGCGCCACCACGTGCACGCGCAGCGGCGCGATCCCGATATGCCTGTACCCCCAGAGATAGAAGGTGTGTGCAAACAGGAGGGCCATGTGATTGGCCCTCCTGATGACATGATGGCTGTCCAATGACAGCCGTCATGTAATGTAAACACAGAGCAGTTGTAACTGCTCTGATCTCTTCCTCTCCTCACACAGAGCCTGTCAGTGAGGAGAGGAAGAGACAATCTGTGCTGCAGCCGGGAGATCAGTGAGTTTTTAGCTGTTTGTCTGCTGTTTACCCACTGATCACCCAGCTAGTGTCCCCAAAACAGTGTCCCCAAAACACAGTGTCCCCAAAACACAGTGTCCATAAAACACAGTGTCCATAAAACAGTGAAAACATCTGCCGCCAACATCTTGCGCATCTGCCCGCCAACATCTGGCACAGCTGCCCGCCAACATTTGGCACAGCTGCCCACCAACATCTGGCGCATCTGCCCGCCAACATCTTGCGCATCTGCCCGCCAACATCTTGCGCATCTGCCCGCCAACATCTGGCACAGCTGCCCGCCAACATCTGGCACAGCTGCCCGCCAACATCTGGCCGCCAACAGCTGCCCACCAACATCTGGCACATCTGCCCGCCAATATCTGATCGCCAGCATCTGACCGCCAACAGCTGCCCGCCAACAGCTGGCACATCTGCCCGCCAACATCTGCCCTGCCAACATCTGGCACATCTGACTCCCAACATCTGGCAGTAAACATCTGCCCGCCAACAGCTGCCACATCTGCCCGCCAACAGCTGCCACATCTGCCCGCCAACAGCTGCCACATCTGCCCGCCAACAGCTGCCCGCCAACATCTGATCGCCAGCATCTGACCACCAACAGCTGCCCGCCAACAGCTGGCACATCTGCCCGCCAACATCTACCCTGCCAACATCTGGCACATCTGACTCCCAACATCTGGCAGTAAACATCTGCCCGCCAACAGCTGCCACATCTGCCCGCCAACATCTGCCCTGCCAACATCTGGCACATCTGACTCCCAACATCTGGCAGTAAACATCTGCCCGCCAACAGCTGCCACATCTGCCCGCCAACAGCTGCCACATCTGCCCGCCAACAGCTGCCACATCTGCCCGCCATCTGCCCGCCAACAGCTGCCCGCCAACATCTGGCACAGCTGCCCGCCAACATCTGATCGCCAGCATCTGACCACCAACAGCTGCCCGCCAACAGCTGGCACATCTGCCCGCCAACATCTACCCTGCCAACATCTGGCACATCTGACTCCCAACATCTGGCAGTAAACATCTGCCCGCCAACAGCTGCCACATCTGCCCGCCAACATCTGGCCGCCAACATCTGACATCTGCCCGCCAACATCTGACCGCCAACAGCTGCCCTGCCAACATCTGGCACATCTGCCCGCCAACATCTGACACATCTGGCCGCCAACATCTGACCGCCAACAGCTGCCCGCCAACATCTGCCCTGCCAACATCTGGCACATCTGACCGCCAACATCTGGCACATCTGACCGCCAACATCTGGCACATCTGCCCACATGGCTAAACGATTCTACAGCAGCGAGGAGGCTCTCCAGATACTCCAGGGTATGTCGGACGAGAGTAGCGAGGAACTCTCTCTGTCAGAATCGGATAGTGAATATTATCCAGAGGAAAGTAGTGGCTCTGAAATAGAAACTGAGGATAGAATCGTAACAAGTGAGATCAGGAGTTATGAGCAGGCGCCGCAGACATCCACCAGCAGCGCAGCACTCCAGGACATCCACCAGCAGGCATCCACCAGCAGCGCAGGACTCCATGATGATATGCAGGCATCCACCAGCAGCGCATCACGCCAGGATAGGCAGGCATCCGCCAGCAGCGCATCACGCCAGGATAGGCAGGCATCCGCCAGCAGCGCATCACGCCAGGATAGGCAGGCATCCGCCAGCAGCGCATCACGCCAGGATAGGCAGGCATCCGCCAGCAGCGCATCACGCCAGGATAGGCAGGCATCCGCCAGCAGCGCATCATGCCAGGATAGGCAGGCATCCGCCAGCAGTTCTGCAACTTTTCTAGAGGATAGGCCAAATGCTAGCAATGGGGCGTCCCATCAACAACGAGGCAGGGCCCATACTAGCCTCCCCGATCTTCTACTGTATCCAACATGGCTGCCCGATACGTCAGTAGAACCTATCATTCCCCCTTTTACAGCCCAGCCAGGCCCTCAGATACAGTCGGAAAATGCTACCCCGATTTATTATTTTGAATTATTTTTTACTGATGATATCCTAACCTACATTGTGGAGCAGTGTAATCTATACGCCAGTCAATATATAGCCAACAATCCAAATTCTTCCTATGCCCGTCCTTTTGTTTGGAAACCCCTCACCGTGGAAGAATTTAAAATTTTCCTTGGCCTAACCCTCAACATGGGGCTGACAAAAAAAAAATGAACTCCATTCCTACTGGTCTACCCGACCTATCTACCACATGCCAATCTATTCATCTTTTATGAAAAGAACCCGTTACGAGATGATAATGAGGTTTCTACACTTCAACGACAATGCCCAATGCCTCCCTCGAAATCATCCCAATTATGATAAATTATTTAAAATTCGGCCCCTAATCAATTTTTTTTGCGCCAGCTTCAAGCAGATGTTTACCCCTGATGTAAATATATGTGTAGATGAATCATTAGTACACTTCACAGGAAGACTTGGAATAAAGCAATACCTCCCCAGTAAAAGAGCCAGACGTGGGGTAAAATTTTATAAGGCATGTGACAGGGCCACGGGTTACACATATGATTTTATAATTTATGAGGGAAAAGACAGACAGCTAAACCCCCCTGGATGCCCTACCTACATGGGAACAAGTGGCAAAATTGTCTGGCAGCTGATTGAACCATTGCTTGGGAAAGGTTACCACCTATACGTAGACAATTTCTATACAAGTCTCCCACTTTTTCGCCATCTGTACCAAAAGAAAACTGTGGCCTGTGGGACAGCACAGACCAACCGTAAAGGCTTCCCACAGAGATTGGTTGCCAAGAAACTGAAACAGGGGGAAATGGCCAGTATGCGGACTGAAGAGGTCCTAGCATTGAAGTGGAGAGATAAAAAAAGAGATGTCTACATCCTTTCCACAATGCATGATGACACCTTGGTGGAACTGCAGAGAAGAAGAGGCCCCGTCCAGAAGCCAAAATGTGTGCATGACTATAATCTTTACATGGGGGGGGTGGATATGAATGACCAGATGATGCAGCCCTACTTGGCCACCAGGAAATCACTGTTTTGGTACAAAAAAGTTGCCATTTATTTGATGCAACTAGCCCTTTTCAATTCTTATATCATTTTTTCTAAGTGCACCCAAAGTTCCCTAACCTATCTAAAATTCCAAGAAGACTTGATCAAAGCCCTTCTCTATCCCCATGGCCAAGCCCCTCAACTAATTCGCTCCGATGCAGTAGCCAGACTCCACGAAAGGCACTTCTCCGAAATCCTCCCTCTTACCGAAACAGGTCGCAAACCCCCAAAAAAATTTCGTTTGTGTTCAAGTAGAGGAATTCGTCGTGACACCCGATACTACTGTCCCCAATGTCCCTCCCAGCCAGGCCTTTGTATTGGAAAGTGCTTTCAGAGCTATCATACTTTACTAAACTATTAGTAAAGTGAAGATGATTTTTTTTCCAGTTTCCACCATCTGCCATTTCTGTGAATGACCCGGACTGTTTTCGACTATGCCTCTGCCAACCATGTTTCTGCCTTCAACGTGAATTGACCTCGGCCTGTTAAATGACCATGCTTTTTGCCTGCCTCCTAAACTGATCATTTGAGTACAGCACAGGGGTCTCACATATTTGAGGGGCTCCAGAAAAGAGTTTCCGAGTGGAGAAAATGTTTTTCTCCAGGTTTTGTTTTTCTCGGATTAGGGTCTGGAGACTCGGAGGCTTCGTAGAGATTTGGGTGGGAAGAAGCCTCTACCCCTGTTCTTAGGTCTTTCCTGACCAAGGCCTAAATGTTATAGTGCTGCCACCTGAACTGGCCGTGCCTCTGCCTGCCACCTGAACTGGCCGTGCCTCTGCCTGCCACCTGAACTGGCCATTCCTCTGCCTGCCACCTGAACTGGCCATTCCTCTGCCTGCCACCTGAACTGGCCATGCCTCTGCCTGCCACCTGAACTGGCCATGCCTCTGCCTGCCACCTGAACTGGCCATGCCTCTGCCTGCCACCTGAACTGCCTGCTAAACCATGGACCATGTTCATAGGTTTCCATATCTCTGTTTCCCTGCTGGACAATTCCTGGACATTTCCTATGGCTGTCTGGACCAATGCTTTGACTGCTCTGGAACGGTATTCCTGCCTGCTAAAACCATAGGTGAGCCTTTTTTTTTATTACCTTTTGCTCAGCATAATGTATTTTGGGGTGTAATTCTTGGTGTGTACATGCTATGTGTTAGAAGCCTGAAGGTGCTACTTGCATGTTGGGCCTCTGTATGTGGCCAGGCTGTGGAAAAGTCTCACACATGGGGTATCACTATACTCAGGACGAGTAGCAGAATGTATTTTGGGGTGTTATTTTTGCTGTGTACATACTATGTGTTAGAAAGATCTTCTGAATTGACAACTTTGTGAAAAAAAAATATGTTTTAATTTTTTTTCCACACTTTCCAAAAACTTTTGGAAAGAAATTACATGTTCAAAAGACTTATTATGCCTCATAGAAAATACATTGGGTTGTTTTCTTTCCAAAATGGGGTCATTTTGTGGGTAATTCCATTGTCCTTGTTCTCCAGGGCCTTCAAAAATGTGATAGGTACTCAGGAAATGAAATGTGTAATTTATGCCTTTAGAGCGCCTGATGGTGCTACTTGGATGTTTGGCCTCCGTATGTGGCCAGGATGTGGAAAAGTCTCACACATGTGGTATCGCCATACTCAGGACGAGTAGCAGAATGTATTTCGGGGTGTTATTTTTGCTATGTACATACTATGTGTTAGAAAGATCTTCTAAATTGACAACTTTGTGAAAAAAAAATATGTTTTAATTTTTTTCCCACATTTTCCCAAAACTTTTGGAAAGAAATGACATGTTCAAAAGACTTATTATGCCTCATAGAAGATACATTGGGTTGTTTTCTTTCCAAAATGGGGTCATTTTGTGGGTAATTCCATTGTCCTTGTTCTCCAGGGCCTTCAAAAATGTGATAGGTACTCAGGAAATGAAATGTGTAATTTATGCCTTTAGAGCGCCTGATGGTGCTACTTGGATGTTTGGCCTCCGTATGTGGCCAGGATGTGGAAAAGTCTCACACATGTGGTATCGCCATACTCAGGACGAGTAGCAGAATGTATTTCGGGGTGTTATTTTTGCTATGTACATACTATGTGTTAGAAAGATCTTCTAAATTGACAACTTTGTGAAAAAAAAATATGTTTTAATTTTTTTCCCACATTTTCCCAAAACTTTTGGAAAGAAATGACATGTTCAAAAGACTTATTATGCCTCATAGAAGATACATTGGGTTGTTTTCTTTCCAAAATGGGGTCATTTTGTGGGTAATTCCATTGTCCTTGTTCTCCAGGGCCTTCAAAAATGTGATAGGTACTCAGGAAATGAAATGTGTAATTTATGCCTTTAGAGCGCCTGATGGTGCTACTTGGATGTTTGGCCTCCGTATGTGGCCAGGATGTGGAAAAGTCTCACACACTGGGTATCGCCAGACTCAGGATGAGTAGCAGAATGTATTTTGGGGTGTTATTTTTGCTATGTACATACTATGTGTTAGAAAGATCTTCTAAATTGACAACTTTGTGAAGAAAAAAAAAATATATATATATTTCTTAATTTTCCAAGGCATTGTGGGAAAAAAATTGCAACTTCAAAAAATTCACGATGCCTCTTACTAAATACCTCCGACTGTCTTCTTTCCAAAAAGTGGTCATTTGGGGGGTATTTGTACTGTCCTGACATTTTAGGGCCTCAAGAAATGAGATAGGCCATCAGTGCATTAGGATTGATCAATTTGCAATAATGCGTAGCTTAGTTTGTAGACTCTATAACTTTCACACAAACCAATTATCATACACTTATCAGGATTTTTTTTACCAAAGACATGTAGCAGAATACATTTTGGCCTAAATTTTTGCCGAAATTTGATTTGTTTGGATTTCTTTTAAAACAGAATGTAGAAAATGTTGTTTTTTTTCAAAATATTCGCTCTTTTTTCGCTTTTATCGCAAAAAATTGAAAATGAAATTGTGAACAAATACCACCAAAAGAAAGCTCTATTTGTGTGAACAAAATGATAAAAATTTCATTTGGGTACAGTGTAGCATGACTGAATAATTGTCATTCAAAGTGCGAGAGCACTGAAAGCTGAAAATTGGTCTGGGAAGGAAGGGGGTTTAAGTGCCCAGTATTGATGTGGTTAAGGGGGGATATGATCAACATGTACAAATATATAAGGGGTCCATATAGTGAACTTGGTGTTGAGTTATTCACTTTAAGGTCATCACAGGGGACAAGGGGGCACTCTTTTCATCTGGAGGAAAAAAGATTTCATCTCCAAATACGGAAAGGTTTCTTCACAGTAAGAGCTGTGAAAATGTGGAATAAGCTCCGCTCCAGAGGTGGTTTTGGCCAGCTCAGTAAATTGCTTTAAGAAAGGCCTGGATTCTTTCCTAAATGTACATAATATAACTGGGTACTGACATTTATAGGTAAGGTTGATCCAGGGAAAATCCGATTGCCTCTCGGGGGATCAGGAAGGAATTTTTTCCCCTGCAGTAGCAAATTGGATCATGCTCTGCTGTTTTTTTTTGCCTTCCTCTGGATGAACTGTGGGTATAGGTTTGTGTTTTTTTTTTTTTGGTTGAACTGGATGGACTTTTGTCCTTTTTCAACCTGATTAACTATGTGACTGTGTAACTATCAATGGATCAGGAGGCCCCCCTTGCCAATCACATTGACCTTAATGATCCACTTTAAATACAATAACTTTAATGCTCTATACCATAGTGCTCTATATCATCTGCCAAAATGCCATCAGTTTTTTTTAGGAGTCTTCCTTGTTCCATGGAACTGTTAAGTCAGGGCTTGGCTTTAAATGTATATACTTCCCCCTATACAGTGCCTTGAAAAAAGTATTCATACCCCTTGAAATTTTCCACATTTTGTCATGTTACTACCAAAAATGTAAATGTATTTTATTGGGATTTTATTTGATAGACCAACACAAAGTGGCACATAATTGTGAAGTGGAAGGAAAATAATAAATGGTTTTCAACATTTTGTACAAATAAATATCTGAAAAGTGTGGCGTGCATTTGTATTGTCAATACTTTGTAGAACCACCTTTCGCTGCAATAACAGCTGCAAGTCTTTTTGGGGATGTCTCTACCAGATTTGCACATCTAGAAAGTGACATTTTTGCCCATTCTTCTTTGCAAAATAGCGCAAGCTCTGTCAGATTGGATGGAGAGTGTCCGTGAACAGCAATTTTCTTGCCACAGATTCTCAACTGGATTTAGGTCTGGACTTTGACTGAGCCATTCTAACACATGAATATGCTTTGATCTAAACCATTCCATTGTAGCTCTGGCTGTATGTTTAGGGTCGTTCTCCTGCTGGAAGGTGAACCACTGCCCCAGTCTCAAGTCTTTTGCAGACTCTAACAGGTTTTCTTCTAAGATTGCCCTGTGTTTGGCTCCATCCATCTTTCCATCCACTCTGACCAGCTTCCCTGTCCCTACTGAAGAAAAAAATCCCCACGACATGATGCTGCCACCACCATGTTTCACGGTGGGGATGGTGTGTTCAGGGTGATGTGCAGTGTCAGTTTTCTGCCACACATAGCATTTTGCTTTTAGGCCAAAAAGTAAAATTTTGGTCTCATCTGACCAGAGCACCTTTTTCCACGTTTGCTGTGTCCCCCACATGGCTTCTCACAAACTGCAAAGGGGACTTCTTATGGCTTTCTTTTAACAATGGCTTTCTTCTTGCCACTCTTCCATTAAGGCCAGATTTGTGGAGTGCACGGATAATCGGTGTCCTGTGGACAGATTCTCCCACCTGAGCTGTGGATCTCTGCAGCTCCTCCAGAGTTATCATGGGCCTCATGGCTGCTTCTCTGATTAATGCTCTCCTTGTCTGGCTTGTCAGTTTAGGTGGACGGCCATGTCTTGGTAGGATTGGAGTTGTGCCTTTCTCCATTTTCAGATGATGGATTGAACAGTACTCCGTGAGATGTTCAAAGCTTGGGATATTTTTTTATAACCTAACCCTGCTTTATACTTCTCCACAACTTTATCTCTGACCTGTCTGGTGTGTTCCTTGGCCTTCATGATGCTGTTTGTTCATTAATGTTCTCTAACACACCTTTGAGGGCTTCACAGAACAGCTGTATTTATACTGAGATTAAATTACATACAGGTGGACTGTATTTACTAATTAGGTGACTTCTGAAGTCAATTGGTTCCACTAGATTTTAGTTAGGGGTATCATAGTAAAGGGGCTGAATACAAATGCGCGCCACACTTTTCAGATATTTATTTGCAAAAAATGTTGAAAAACATTCATCATTTTCCTTCCACTTCACAATTATGAGCCACTTTGTGTTGGTCTGTCACATAAAATCCCAATATAATACATTTACACTTTTGGTTGTAACATGACAAAATGTGGAAAATTTCAAGGAGTATGAATACTTTTTTAAGACACTGTATATGAACACTGTAATATTAGATATGTCGCAACATGATTTTACCCTGAAATATTATCTAACATTTGTGTAGACGTATTTAATAAACTGCTGATGAGGAAAACTCAAATTTGTGGTGACAGAAATGATGTCACATAAAGAAAAACAAGCTTTTGAAGTCCATGTACAGTCATCCCTCAACACTTCCCCTCCTACAACATGACTACCAGTGGGTTCTCACGACACTAAGATGGGTGGCCATGTTTACTGAAAACGGTACCATGGGTTATCCAGTTTATATATTCTAAAGAAGCTCTTACTAGGAAAGTCACGTCATATATTTGCCTGCTTTCTGTATTGTATCATTCTATTGATGGTTATCATGGCAGCTGAGGGCCTGGTGGAGTAAGAAACTACTTTAACCTCCCTGGCGGTATGATTCTGTCAGATTTTAGGTGCTGAAAGCGGTACCATTATTCTGCATGGAAATTTGGCGTTTTATATTGCAGGCCTGTAATTCTTAGGAATAACTCACTTAAATCTGTCCAAACCAGAGTCTAGTAGACATCCCGGGTATGATAAAGTTCAAAAAACAAAATTATACAGTGTCAATAAAGCCTGGTACACACGATCGGATTGGACTTTTGTCCAGAGGGCGTTGGCCGTGAACTTGTTCTGCATACAAACAGCAAAGCATTGTTGGCCAACAAACACAAAACTACGTGTTTTTTCAGCTCTTTAGCGCCACCCTTTGGGCAACTTCTGCTAATGTTGTGTTATGGTTAGCATTACTTCTGAGCATGCGTGTTTGTACTTTGGATTTTTTTCCAAAGGACTTCTGTACACACGATCAGATAATCCGACAGCACACATTTGTTGTCGGAAAATTTTAAAGCATGCTATCCAACATTTGTTGTCGAAAAATCCGACAACAATTATCTGATGGAGCATACAGACAGTCGGATTTTCCAACAAAAGCCTGCCGTCACACAATTCCCGTCTGAAAATCGTATCGTGTGTACGGGCAGCTGGGAGGTGCCAGCAAATGGGAAGGTTCAGTAGCAGAGAAGGAGGACAGGGTATGCTTAATTTCCTGTGTACTTTAACAATAAAGATTTTTGGGTGCATGTCCAAAATCTACAACTGGATAGGGATGAAATTCTTCACAGTGATGTCACACAATGATGTCAGTGAGGGCTTGTTTAAAAATGACTCTGTCATCAATATAAAATGCAAATAAAACCTGTTAGCTGAAAAGAAATTTCCTGCTGCCCATGCCGTTAAAATGCCACCCTGTTGATGAGATATAGGGGGTTATTTACGAAAGGCAAATCCACTTTGCACTACAAGTGCAAACTACAAGTGCAAATTGCACTGAAAGTGCACTTGGAAGTGCAGTCGCTGTAAATCTGAGGGGTAGATCTGAAATGAGTGGAAGCTCTGCTGATTTTATTATCCAATCATGTACAAGCTAAAATGCTGTTTTTTATTTTCCTTGCATGTCCCCCTCAGATCTACAGCGACTGCACTTCCAAGTGCACTTTCAGTGCAATTTGCACTTGTAGTTTGCACTTGTAGTGCAAAGTAGATTTGCCTTTAGTAAATAACCCCCATAGTTCCTTGAATTCTGATAGAAAACTACCAATTCTTGGGGTGTACTCTCTTGTGTCCCCCACAGCCCCCAGTGGCTCCTTCTGCCAACCTCCACATCACTATTGGGTCCTAAAGTTACATGGAGGTCAGTGGGATAAGGTAGATCAACACAGCAGACTTCAGATGATTTCTCAATGGGGTGGCAATTGTAGTGCAAAAGAGGTGAGTAGTTGCTTTCTTCTTTTCCAATAACAGGTTTGTGCTGCACTTTATATTGGTGACAGGGTCACTTAAATGTTCTTCTACTGCTTGGTAATAATATGTCAACATGTTAATGTCCATTGTCTGGTTACAGGTACACATTAAAACATGTGGCCCTGAATGTAGAGAGGTTTGCTTTGGAGGCAAATATAAAATATTACACATGGTTATTACCCATTTATCACTTGCACCCAATAGGTGATGAAATCCAAGCAAGATCGATCGAGCATTCTCAATCACATTTTAAAGCTGTACTTTAAACAGACTTGAATAGCATTCCAAGGACACACACAGCTAGATGGCTCAGTAGAGAAGCAAATTCCCCTCTATGATACTGAATAGAGGAGGGGTCTTGAAGCATTTTAGTTTATCTTCTTACCTTGATCCTTTCACCTTCTTCCAGCTATCCAAAGTTGGCTCTCGGCGAATTTATTCCAGAGGTTTGCCAGTACTTGGACAAACTGAAAGAGCACAGAGGGAAAAATTATAGTTGCATAGTAAGGTGAAAAAAATCATATGTTTATTTCTGTCCAAAAAAATAAAAACATGCATCCACAGAAACCATACTAGATCGAAAATACAAAAATCAATCAAGAATACAGAAAACGATTGTTATAAAGCTGGTTCCAATTTGTCCCAAGGCTTGTGGTTGCGCGGCAGCAAAATAGGCGGTTAAACTGTGTTCTTACTGCCCCCCTTTAACCACTTAAAAGGCCTCTTATTGACACTTGTTTACAAGTTAAAATCTTTTTTTTTTTTGCTAGAAAATTACTTAGAACAAACATTATATATAGATAGATAGATAGATAGATAGATAGATAGATAGATAGATAGATAGATATATCTATATATATATATATATATAGTAGGCTTGTGCAATTCGTTTCGTAACGAATCGAAATTCGTCCGAATTTAGCAACTTTCCGACATTCGGAAGCATTCGAATTTCCGAACAAAGCAATTACGAATAAAACCGAATCCGAAATAAATTATATCGCAAATAGTGAATGCCCGAATGTCTTCGGCATAATTCGTTATGAAAAAAGTTACGAATGTACGAATCCATTCGAAGCACAATAACACTCTGCTCTGCTCTCTGCTTCTCCCTCACCGTGCTGAACTCCCTCTCAAAATGGTGTACAGGGGCGGAGGCTATAGCCGCATGTAAAAAACGAAAGTAAAATACGAGATTTTGAATCGTTACAAATAACTGCTATGTATTTAGAAAAGTACAAATCCATTCGAAGCACATTAGGCATAATAGGCAGCGTCGTTGTGAGAGAGACGCGGAAAATTACGAATCAGCGAACCCAAAAAAAGTTACGAAAGTAGGAGTTGTGTCCAGAATCAACGAAAAACAATGTACTCTACCGAAAGTACGAATCATAAATCAACTAAAAATAAGGCTTACATTAATACGAATCATTCAGATTCAACGAAAAATGTCGCTTGCGAAAATACGATTTAGTCCTAACATGAAAAATACCGTCTAGCAAAATTACGAACGATTACGAATCAACAGGACCGAAAAGAAACGAACCGAAACTAAACAAAATTTTCCGTTGTGCACAAGAAACAAACCGAAACTAAACAAATTTTTCCGTTGTGCACAAGTCTAATATATAGATAGATAGATAGATCTATATATATCTATCTATATATATATAGATATATATGTGTATATATATGTGGGGTGCTTGAATTGGTCGAGAAGTCTCGGGCCCCTTCAGCCTGAGGCTGTAGTGTTCCAGGTAGGCCCAGTACCTTCAACTGGGTCTACAGCTCAACCACTGGAGTCTCAGGGAACCCGAGGGAGGGTGGCCCGCTCTGATGGAGAGGAAACCAGGGAAGTACCTGTCCGGAGGATGTGGTTTAGGAAGTCACTGTCTCAGGAGAGGCCTGGTTACCTATCAGAGGGAAGGATTCCGTGAGTTGCACAGTAGCGCCTGTGGTGCCGCGTGCCTGAACCTGTCTCCCTATCCAACTCTATCTCTGTTTCAACCTTTTCCCAATCTGTTCCAAGCAAGGAAAATAAACTCATCTGTTGGAGTTTAAACACAGTCTGGACATTGGCCTTCTTTTGGGAGAAAGAATAGACTTTTTCCTATACTCTAGGGACGAGAACCAATGGAGGGAGGTAACTCGCTGCAGGACCCAACAATAGTATGAACACCACTCAACCTCTTATACCAGGAGGATACGGACATGTGGCACGGTGTGCCTTACCCTGCAAGTGAAGGTAAGCAGGAAAAAGGGTCCGTGTGCTACACGTGTGTATATTATATATATATATATATACACAGCCCTCAAAATTGCACTCGCCTGCTCGCATTTTGCGAGTGAATTTTGAGGGCTGGCGAGGAAGGGCTGCCTGGGAGCCGGGGGGGCGAGCACCGCCGGCAGCCTGTGTGGAATGGGAGTCCTTCTCCCAGTGATTGTGGAGGGGAAGAGAGAGAGAGCCGCCCGGATGTTTACAGCGCAGCGCAGGGAACAGTCACAGTGATACGTTTTCTTTTTTAATTGCCGTGTTCCCCGCTGCTCGCTGTCAGATACAGTCCCGCCTCCCTGGACTTTGATAGACAGATCACCCGTCCAATCCTGGTGACGGGTGATCTGTCAATCAAAGTTCCCGGCCAGGGGGCGGCGCTGAATATGACGTTGAGAGGCGGGAACGCGCCAATTAAAATGAAAACTTTTATCCTGTGTTCCCCGCGCTGCGCTCTGATCACCTGGACGGCTCTCCTGGTCCTCTCCTCCCCTGCACAGGTAGGCTGAATGGTAAATGGGCTGCATGGTGGACACAGGGCTGCATGGTGGACACAGGCTGCATTTGGGGGACACAGGCTGCATGGTGGACACAGGCTGCATGGTGGACACAGGCTGCATTTGGTGGGACACGGGCTGCATTTGGTGGGACACGGGCTGCATTTGGTGGGACACGGGCTGCATTTGGGGGACACGGGCTGCATTTGGAGGACACAGGCTGCATTTGGTGGACACAGGGCTTCATTTGGTGGACACAGGGCTGCATTGTGGACACAGGGCTGCATTTGGGGGACACAGGCTGCATTTGGTGGACACAGGGCTGCATTTGGTGGACACAGGGCTGCATTTGGTGGACACAGGGCTGCATTTGGTGGGCACTGGGCACAAGGCTGCATTTGGTGGACACTGGGTACAAGGCTGCATTTGGTGGACACAAGGCTGCATTGGTGGGCACAGGCAGCCTGCATTGATGGGCACGGATACAGTTGTTAATATTTATTTTTATAACTTAATTCTGCATAAAACATTTAAGTGTCATTTCATGAGATAATTTATGAGGGCGCGTTTAGGGGCGGAATTAGGGGCAGGGCGGGGCGGGCTGGGTGGGGCAACTGGTAGCGAGTAACCCTTGAGGCCTGGCTAGTAGCTCAGGACTTGAAATTTTGAGCCCTGTGTATATATATATATATATATATATTTTTTTTTTTTTTTCACACCCTAGTGAATAAAATGGGGGTCGTTGCAATACTTTCTGTCACACCGTATTTGCGCAGCGGTCTTAGAAGCGCACTTTTTTGGAGAAAAACAAACATTTTTGAATTAAAAAATAAGACAACTGTAAAGTTAGCCTATTTTTTTTTTTTATATTGTGAAAGATAATGTTACGCCGAGTAAATTGATATCCAACATGTCACGGTTCAAAATTGCACCCGTTCGTGGAATATCGACAAACTTTTACCCTTAAAAATCTCCATAGGCGATGTTTGAAAATTTCCACAGGTTACCAGTTTTGAGTTACAGAGGTCTAGGGCTAGAATTATTGCTCTCGCTCTAATGATCGCGGCGATACCTCACATGTGTGGTTTGAACAACGTTTTCATATGCGGGCGCTACTCACGTATGCGTTCGCTTCTGCGCGCAAGCTCGTCGGGACAGGGGCACTTAATTTTTTTTTATAATTATTTATCTTACTTTTTTTTTTTTTTTTGACACTGTCTTTTAAAAAAAATAAAAATAACTTGATCCACTTTTATTTATATTACTAGGAATGTAAACAAGCATGACAGGGCCTCTTAAATATGAGATCTGGGGTCAAAAAGACCTCAGATCTCATATTTACACTATAATGCAATAATATTAATAATCAAAAAAATGTAAAAATACATTTCTCCTTTAAGAGCTTCCGCCCTCCCATGCTATGGAGCTGAGCGGGGGCCATCTTCCCCTTGATACCGGCGGGTCCGGTAAGCGGCGGAGATGACCGGAGCGCGGCGGGAGGGGGGTGTGCATCTCTCCCGCCACCGTTAAAAGTAATCTCGCTGCGAATCCGCTGTGGAGACCACTTTTATCCTAAAGAGAAACGCACAGCGTTCCCGAAAATACCGGGGTTATGGCAGCTAGCTGCTGCCATAACAACCGTATTTAGCGTCAAAGTACCGATGTGCGGGTACGTCATTTTGTGTGAAGTGGTTAAGCTGCAAAGGCAGCTAAAAAGCAGTGCCGGATCAAAAAAAAAAAGGCATTCGGGAGGCGGCATACTTGTAACGCATGCAGATGCTCCAACACCTAAAACTGATACCTTTGCGCTGCGATTTGAGCCCATACAAAATGTATGGGCTCAAATCACTCTGCAAAGAATCGCATGTGATCTAAAAAGGAATGCGGTGCGACTCTTGTACGTATCACATGCAGTTTCACACACCACTCCTGTGTAAACCCAGGCTTTTCATAGTGCCTTTAGCCTGGGTTCACGAGGCAATTCCACATTTCTACTGCTCTAACAGTAAATAACCCTTTAGGGTGAGCATGGTGCCAGGAGTGGTTGGACTAGAATAAAACTGCCCATACATGGAGCAAATTTATTCAGAAACCAGCCAAACTGCTCCTTGGGTGACCCTGTTGGCACCACTCCTCCAATACATCCTTCAATCTGAAAATCGAAAGAGCTGGGCATAATCTTTTTGTCCGAACTGTGACCGCAACCAATCAGCTGCAGCCACTGTTTGGGTATTGTGATAGCCGTGCATGCTGAGATTCCTTCATGGCGTGGATGGGGGAATCTAGTGAAATCTAATGCCTAGTACACACGAGCGGGTTTTCCGACGGGAATAGATCCGTCGGAAATCCCGGGGGGAAAACCGAGAACCTGCTCGGTAACTTTTCCCCCGTACACATAGGAGTTTTTCCCGTCAGGAAAACTCAGATGAGAGCTTTGGTCAGGAATCCCGACCGTGTGTATGCTCCATCGCAGTTTTCCCCATAGAAAAACTGCCAAAAACTGCCAGGAAAAAGGATTCCCGGTGGGAAAAAAGAGAGCAGGTTCTCTTTTTGTCCGGCGGTTTTTGGCAGTTTTCCCTGAGGGATCATACATGCGGCCGGGATTCCCGACCAAAAGCTCTCCTTACAGTTTTCCTGTCGGAAAACCCGCTCGTGTGTACGAGGCATAAGAGTGTATGGCCAGCCTAACAACTCCTTCCATTCAAGTCTATGGTAATGCACCATAAACACGCTGGTACGCCTTAGGCCTTGTTCACAACAACAACAACAACAAAAAAAGAATGCATCTGGGGTGTGTTTTAACACCCATAGTGCATTTGGGGCACATCACATGCATTGAAGTTATTAACTCATATTTGTTCAGTGTCCGTATTTTCAACAAGTTTGAACAAGGCCTTAATGCCCCATTTACACCCCAGCGATTTGTAGGTGTAAGCTTGAAGCTCCAAAACACTGGAGGAGAAAAAAAATCAATTATTCTCTACGTAGATGGTTCACATCTTCACTCCGAATCCCCTGAAGCTCAAAAAAGTTTGTTGCGTCTTTTAAGCATTTTTTTTTATTTAGTTTTATTTTGTCACACGTTTTTGATCCCTTTTCCCGCTCAAATGCAACAATTAAATGAAAAGTAATTACAATAATTAAATACATAATAAAATCATAATTAATATTATAATCTACATAAATAAATGAGTATAATAATAATAATAATAAATTAACCTCCCTGGCGGTATGATTTTGTCTGGAATTATGTACCAAAAGCGGTACAATTATTTTGCATGGAAATTTGGTGTTATGTATTGTAGGCCTGCGATTCTTAGTAATTACTTACTTAAACCTGACCAAACCAGAGTCTAGTAGACATCCCGTGTAAGATAAAGTTTGAAACACAAAATCATAAATTATAATATAATTAACTATAAATAATTATAACAAATAGTAATGTAATTATAATAAAAAAATATTCAATAATGTAATCAAATCAAAAACACTGAAATTTGCTCAGTTGCAGAATTGTCGCTGTCATTAGATTTTTTGTTTGATGACGAATTTCCCCACAAATCGCTATCGTTCAATTCTGTGAGTGATTGTAATTTATTGTCGCTGTTTTTTAGCTGGTCTAAAACCACTTTTGACATAAAGGGACACTTTTTGGTTGCTATGGACAATCTCCAGTTTCCAGGCAGAAAGAACAGTTTTTATAATATAAAAGTGCATGCAGGACACTGGACAGACCACTAGGGACAAAGGGGATGTGTAATTATGACATACAGTACTGTAATCAGTAAGATTACAGTATACTGTATGTATACTATGTATTTACTTTTTTGAATTTTGCGCCGAACTCCGCCCCCGTGCGCCGCAACATCGCAGGGAACGGAGCTCGGCACTCGGCAGTGAGGATCGAGCGAGACACGGCTCGCACACACTGCGGGAGGACATCGCAGGATCCAGGGAACAAGGTAAGTTACTTCCCCTGGATACTGCGATGCAGCCCGAGTCTGGCTCGGGGTTACCGCTCTTAGCATAAAAAAATCACCCGAGCCTGACTCGGGATTACCGCTAGGGAGGTTAAAATAATAAATAATTAAAATAATGAACATAACTAAATAAAAATCCTAACCCCAACCCTTAACCCTAATATTAACTCCAAACCCTAATATTAACCCATAACCCTAACCCTAACATTAACCCCAAACCCTATCCTGTAATCCATAAATTATTTAAATAAACATAAATAAATACCCTAACCCCAACCCTTAACCCTAATATTAGTTCCTTAACCTAATATTAAAGGGATACTATGTTTTTTTTTTTTTTTTAAACAAATATGTCATACTTACCTCCACTGTGCAGTTAGTTTTGCACAGAGTGGCCCCGAACGTCCTCTTCTGGGGTCCCACGGCGGCTTTCGCGGCTCCTCCACGCAAGAGCTAAACCCCTCTGGGAAGCTCTCTCCCGAGGGGGGTTACCTTGCGGGTGCGCTCCCATGTGATACACTTGGCGGCCATAGCCGCCAAGTGTATTACTCGGCCCCGCCCCCGGCATGCAGCGTCATTGATTTGATTGACAGCAGCGGGAACCAATGGCTGCGCTGCTATCAATCATACAATGAAGAGCGGACTAGAGCTAGTGAAAGCTACGCGGGATCGCGCCAAAGGAGATTCAGGTCTCATAGAATGCATTAGGTGAAAAAACACGAAACTTTACAACCCCTTTAACCCCTAAACCTAATTCTAAACCCTAACATTAACCCCTAACCTAGCAAAATACACAAAAAAGTATAAATAATAATTAAATAAATAAATTACCCCTACCCTAACCTTTAACCCCTTACAGTTAAAAAGTAAAAAAATAAAAATAAATAAATAATAATAATATTAATAATAAATAAATAATAAAAAGGTGAATAACATAGCAACAAATTATGAAACAGATAATATTTTTCTGTATTGGCTAGTTAAAAAATGCCAAAGCTCAAAAACTCTTTAAAAAAGCTGTACACAAAACGTTCAAAATTGCGCATACAAACTGTTAAAAAAACGGGTGAAAAAACACTCAAAAACATGATGCTCAGGTGTGAATGCAGCCTTAAATGTTATGTTGTACAAGGCTAAGCGATCTTGTGTATGAAACCTAAGGATTGGTAAACTGCAATATTTTACATTTTGCTTTTTTGGTTTAGATATACTTTAAAGTGGACCTAAACCCTCCAATTTGGTCCTGTTCACACCACACGTGGTGGGGCTGAGCTGGCAGCTATTTCCAGCGCAGCCCCAATGTATAGGGGTTGATTTACTAAAGGAAAATCCACTTTGCACTACAAGTGCAGTTGAAAGTGCACTGAAAGTGCACTTGGAAGTGCAGTCGCTGTAGATCTGAGGGGAAGTTTTGAAATGAGGGGAAACTCTGCTGATTTTATCATCCAATCATGTGCAAGCAAAAATGCTGTTTTTTATTTTCCTTGCATGTCCCCCTCAGATCTACAGCGACTGCACTTGAAAGTGCACTTGTAGTGCAAAGTGGATTTGCCTTTCGTAATTAACCCCCATAGACTCAGGCCTCATGCCTCCTACCTTGGTTTTCTAGACTGTCTAGCATCCGTCCTAAATGCTAGAACACAAACGCGATACATCTTTGAGCTCTGTGTCTTTCCTTTACAGCTCCCAGAGGTTCGGTCTCTCCATGACTCTCTCTCCGACTCAGGCCTCAGGCTCGGGCACCTCTGACCCCTGGGTGAGACCCCATCTTTCGGCGTCTTTCTCTCAGATTCGGGCCTCTGGTTTGGGGCACCTCTGACCCCTGGGTGAGACCCGGACTCTCTGCTTCTTTCTCTCAGATTCGGGCCTCTGGTTTGGGGCACCTCTGACCCCTGGGTGAGACCCCGTCTTTCGGCTTCTTTCTCTCAGATTCGGGCCTCTGGTTTGGGGCACCTCTGACCCCTGGGTGAGACCCCGTCTTTCGGCTTCTTTCTCTCAGATTCGGGCCTCTGGTTTGGGGCACCTCTGACCCCTGGGTGAGACCCCGTCTTTCGGCTTCTTTCTCTCAGATTCGGGCCTCTGGTTTGGGGCACCTCTGACCCCTGGGTGAGACCCCGTCTTTCGGCTTCTTTCTCTCAGATTCGGGCCTCTGGTTTGGGGCACCTCTGACCCCTGGGTGAGACCCCGACTCTCGGCTTCTTTCAGATTCGGGCTTCTGGTATAGGGGACCTCTGACCCTGGGGTGAGTCTCTATCTCACAGCTTATTTCTGTCTTGTCCTGGACAGCACTTTTGTCTCCCTTGCAATCACTGACACCTTTGGGAGAGTGGGACCTCAACCTCTCATCCCTATACTGCTAAAAGTGCTATTAGTGAGCCTGTTTTCTCCAAAACCTGGCCCAGACTGCCTTACCACACAGTGGCATGGCCTCATTCTGTCACACAAGTTAGAAAAGTCTACTAAGGCCCTATTCACACTTCTGAATGGGGCAGTTTGCAATTACCCAAAGAAGACTCAGTGGGGTCTGCTGCAATTAGCAGTGGGCAGGAAGCTCCATTTAAAGCGACATTTGTATGTAATTGGTCATGCAGTGATTACTTGCATTTAATCAGCCCTTGATGCAGACAGTCTGCGTCCAGGGCCAATCATCTACAGGTAATCGCTGCAGGACCGATTACATGTGAACTTCCACAAACATCTGCAGATGCTGTCAGCCTCCTTCGCTTTGAATGGGGTATCCTGCCCAAAGCTAATCACAGGGGACCCCCTAAGTCTTCCACAGGTAATCGCAGTTGGCCTAATTCGCAAGGGTGAATGGGGCCTAAATATTATCAAATTCCAAATAAACTTACCAATGTTTTCTGCCGTATCTTCATTTGCGCAATAAGGCACGCTTCTGGTGATAACAGTCACAGTTACTATTATGTATATGTCCGCTCTTAACTGACAACTAAAAACTCAAGCCCTAAACTGGCTGCTGTTATAGCTGGTCACCATGGCAACTTCAGAACCAAAAAGAGGCTAAAGATGGCCACACATGTAAAGATTTATCTTGTTCAGTCCAGCCAGCTGGCAAACTGTTGCCCAGGCACTCGTCCCTCAACACATACAACCTAAACTCGATTTGCACTGGGTACAAGTGTCCAGCCGCAATGTATTTCAGTCTGTCAGGCTGCAGGGCTGTACGCTGCCTGTGCTTCCTGAGCGCACAAAAACGCACAGGGGCTAAAACCCCTCGTGTGAATGAGGCCTTAGGCCCAAAATGTGAAAACTGTAACTTGGCCTTTCAGAAGTGTGAGCCGTGCAGCAAGCTTGCTATGTTCTCACAGGCCTCCACACCCAGTCTTTGTTGTCACACACCTGCTCCCCGTCTTACCTCAGCTTTCACTTCTGCTCTTCGTGACATTTTACAGCTTTCAAGTGGCTTTTTGTTTTCATGCAGACCTTGCTCTCTGCTCTCAGGAAGACAGAGGATCAGCTTATGTGTGAAATATTCTTCTTTACAGCTTCTGGCAGTTACAAACAGATTCTATAATGGAGGTATAGAGTTGTGATTCCCAAACTGGCAGGCCTTATGCCGCGTACACACGATCGTTTTTCACGTCGTTAAAAATGCAATTTTTCAAATTGGGCATTAAAAAACGATCGTGTGTAGGCTCCAGAGCATTTTTAACGACGTGAAAAATGGCCTAAAAAAAATGAGAACCTGCTCTATTTTTTCACGTCGTTTTTTTTAACGACCTGAAAAACGGTAGTGTGTATGCTTTTACGAGGGGAAAAAAAACGCGCATGCTCAGAATCAAGTATGAGACGGGAGTGCTCGTTCTGGTAAAACTAGCGATCAGAATTGAGATAGCACATTCGTCACGCTGTAACGGACTGAAAAGCACGAGGCTGAAAAGCGCAAATCGTCACTCAACAAACTTTTCTAACATGAAGGGTGGCGCCATTCAAACGGAACTTCCCCCTTATAGTGCCGTCGTACGTGTTGTACGTCACGCGTTTTTTTTTTACTGAACGTGTGTATGCAAGGCAGGCTTGAGAGGAAACAAGAAAAATCACGTTGAGAAAAATGTCGTTTTTGAAAATGACATTAAAAACAATTGTGTGTACGCGGCATTAGCCATGAGACCTTACATCCCTGGCCATTGTGGACATTTTAGTGTATTGTTTTATTACATTTATTGCCAAAAATGCTAAATAAAATATCTGAAACCATAAATTGTACTACCACCCCCCTGACCTTAGTGGGACCTTTTTTTTACTGCCACAGTCATTTACATTTTTTTCACACAAGCTAAAATCTACATTTCCATTTTGTTATGTTGCACAATGTTTATCAAATCTATATGTTCAAAAAAAATATGTTTCCGTAAAAAAAATACACTAAAATTAATTTTGGTGCACAATAACACAATAAAATCTTCTGTAAGTAAAGATTAGGCTGAGTCGAGTAAATCGATACTGAATAAGTCAAGATGGAACATGCTGGATAACCAGAATATTACATTGGCGACACTTTAACCCTTTCGCTGCCAGAGTCGTTTTTGCGGGTTTTTTTTGCACACATGTTTAAAAAATCATTTTAGGCCTGAAGATTAAACAAAACCCACAAATATTATATATTTTCTGAAAGCAGATACCCTAGAGAATAAAATAGCGGTAGTTCGAATTTTTTATGCCAAACGATATCACAGCAAAGGTTTAGGAAACGCAATATTTCAGTAAAAAAAACACACCATCGTGAATTTTATGGCAAACAAGCGCAATACATTACCAAATTTTTAGTAAAATAAAAAAGACGAGGTTACGCCGAGTAAATATATACCCAACACCCGTAAAATGGCGTCAAACTTCAGTACCCTATATTTTCGATAGGCAATGCTTCAAAGGCCCCCTATAGTAATCAGTTTAGTGTTACGGAGGAGGTCTGGTGCTAAAACTATTGCTTTCACTCCGGCGTATGCGGCGATATGTAACATGTGTATCGCAATCAACGTTTTTACGTGTATGTGCCCTGACGCATGCGTTTACGTTTGTGCGTGTGTATATGTGAGGGTGGGGCTCAAAAAATACTTGGAGGGAATTTTATGTGCTTGGGTGTAACTTTTTCTTTTATTTTAATTTTTTTACTTAACAGTCCCCTGTGTGATGATTTTTTGGTGACAGGTTCTTTTTATTGAGATATGAAGGGTCTAAAAGACCTTGCATGTAGGGTTGCCACCTTTTCTTCAAGTCAAACCCAAACACTTTAACGACACACGGCAATTTCTTTTTTATAGAATAAGCTATACATATATTTTGCTATTGAATAAAATTTCTAATCATATGAAGTTAATAATAAGAGTCCCCCTTTACATCAGAGTCCACAGAGTTCCACTTTTACATCTGAATCTACAGAGTTCCCTTTTTACATCTGAACTCACAGAGTTCCCTTTCACTGTAAGGGGCAGACTCTGATGTAAGGGAGAACTCTGGGGCCTCTAACATAAGAGATGCTCTGGGAACCCTGATTTAAGTGGAAACACTGAGAACTCTGATGTACGAAGAGGACTCTGATGTAAGGGGGAACACTGTGGCCTCTGGTGTAAAGGGGAAATCTGATGTAAGGGGTGCTCTGAGAAGCCTGATTTACCTTTGTGTACTCACTCAGAGGCAGGAGAGAGAAGGGGGGAGACTTTAGTCACAGAGAGGAATGGATGGTGAGCTCACGCCCCTTGGCAGTCAGTACCTCTCATCCAGATGTATCTGAGGCTGTTGGACATCAAATTTCCGGCCCCAACTTTATTTTTCTGAGGCACAGGGATTGGAGTGTGGGCAGACACAGAGGGGAAGGGGTGGGGGGGGGAAGATGTACAGATCGAGCCCTCTCTCCTCTCCCGTACGTGTGTGTGTTTGGGGGGGGGGGTTTGTTAGTGCTGGCTTTGGGCAGTGTGAAAGAAAGTGTAAGATCCACTCTCAGCTTAGACAACTGCAGCCAGAAACCCTGCTGGGAAGCCATAGTCCAGTCTAAATAACGTGTCCGGGTTCCAGGCAGTCTGAAACCCGGATGCATGATTCCAAACCCGAACTGTCCGGCTGAATCCTGGACAGGTGGCAACCCTACTTGCATGTTGTCCCTGTATCACACTGAATGTTTTGCAATGCAGATCGCATTGCAAAACATCCTTTCTCTGCAAAACCGCCGGGGACACAGAAACCGTGACCCGGAAGTGACGTCAGAGACGTCGCTTTCCGGGTCACTGCAAGAAGGGGAGGAGAGCGGACGTGTATCCGCTCTTCTCCTTCCCCTCTACGCGCCGACACCCGCCTTGACTGTCCCGGGCCCGCCGATGAGCAAGCGGAGCCCGGTAAGCATGACTAATAGTTGTCCTGAGGACAGATTCCCCCACCTGAGCTGTGGATCTCTACAGCTCCTCCAGAGTTACCATGGGCCTCTTGGCTGCTTCTCTGATTAATGCTCTTCTTACCTGGCCTGTCAGTTTGGGTGGATGGCCATATATTGGTAGGTGTGCAGTTGTGCCATACTCTTTCCATTTTCGGATGATGGATTGAACAGTGCTCCATGAGATGTTCAAAGCTTGGGATATTTTTTTACAACCTAACCCTGCATTAAACTTCTCCACAACTTCATCCCTGACCTGTCTGGTGTGTTTATAGGCCTTCATGATGCTGTTTGTTCACTAAGGTTCTCTAACAAACCTCTGAGGGCTTCACAGACCAACTGTATTTATACTGAGATTAAATTACACACAGGTGGACTCTATTTACTAATTAGGTGACTTCTGAAGTCAATTGGTTCCACTAGATTTTAGTTAGGGGTATCAGAGTAAGGCCCCTTTCACACTGGGGCGGTGGGTGCATCGGCGGTAAAGCGGCACTATTTTTAGTGGCGCTTTACCGTCAATTTCGCACCGCTATTCGGCCGCTAGCGGGGCACTTTTAACCCCAACTAGCGCCGAAAAAGCGGCGCTTTGCCGGCGGTATAGCCGCGGTGCCCATTCATTTCAATGGGCAGGAGCGGTGGAGGAGAGGTATACACACCGCTTCTTCTCTGCTCCAAAGATGCTGCTGATAGGACGTTTTTTAGCGTCCTGCCAGCGCACCGCTCCAGTGTGAAAGCCCTTGGGCTTTCACACTGGAGTGTGAGGAGCGGCTCTTTCAGGGCGCTTTGCAGGCGCTATTTTTAGCGTTATAGCGCCTGCAAAGCGCCTCAGTGTGAAAGGGGTCTAAAAGGGGCTTATTACAAATACACACTATACTTTTCAGATATTTATTTGTAAAAAAATGTGAAAACCATTCATCATTTTCCTTCCTCTTTACAATTATGTGCCACTTTGTGTTGGCCTATCACATAAAATCCCAATAAAATACATTTACGTTTTTGGTTGACATGCCAAAAATGTGGACAATTTCAAGGGGTATGAATACTTTTTCAAGGCACTATATTAAGTATTGCTGCATACATCTCACTACACCAAGTGTCATTCAGTCAAAGATGGTCAAGCACTGATCTCACAAGTGCAAGGATTGCAGACTCAAGCCTCGTACACACGACCGAGTTTCTCGTCCAAAACCGGCAAGAAATGTGCCGCGAGAGCTTTTTTGTCGAGAAAAACGTTCGTGTGTATGGTTTCACGACGAGAAATTTGCCGAGAATCTCGACGAGAAAATAGAGAACCTGCTCTCTATTTTCTCGTCAGGATTCCAGATTTCCTCGTCGTGTTTCTCGTCGGGCTGTTTTGTGACGAGAAAATGGTTCGTGTGTATGCTTTTACGACTCTTCCAAAAGCGCGCATGCTCACAAGCAACTATGAGACGGGAGCGCATCTTCTGGTAAAACAAGCCTTCGTAATGGAGAGAGCACATTCGTCACGCTCAAAAATATTGCATCGTTTAAATGTTCTGCCTTGAAATCTTCGTTAGAATGTTACATTAATTAAAACGAGTGACCTTCTTTTGCTGCTGATATTCACACAGAGTTATGACTTATTTTTTAACCTTTTTCATGCTGCTCTTAAGAAGATTTATGTGTATTATATCGTGCAAGTTTTTAGGAATAATTTAAATGGTAATATTTTTAAAAATGATGTTAATTATAATTTCGCAATGTTTTGGTAGTGATCTCCCATTTAATTTTGGACTCTATATTAGTTAAATTTCCCACCATGTTTTTTTGATAATCAGATTTAGTTATTCTTTTGGGGGGTTGTTATCTGTCCCTTTTTTTGTCAGTCAAATGTCTCTGCTTACTCCAAAGCTAGATTTTGAATTTTTACAAATACACATAGTCAAGTATGAACGTAAACAAAAATCACATTTATTCATGTTTAAAAATAAAATAAAGAGAAGGCAGCGCTGGAGAAGCTGCTGCCATTTGTGCATCCCAGGGACCCCAGAGCACACAGCAACCCTGTGTGGACACTAAAATTGGGAGCTTGAGAAGGCCAACATTTCTGAACACAATCTGATGCTGGCCTCCCAGAGGTCAGGAACAGCAGCAGGTGATATATATGTCCCAAGTGTGTGGTACTACAACAGGCTGCCTTCTGTCCAACCACAATGAAGCAAGGCCATCACTTCCTCTTCTTCCTGGCAACCTTCCCTGCAATCTTCCCTGAAGCCTTCCCTACCAGCCTTCCTTCTTCGTTTGGCTGGAGGCTGGCCCACTGGAGGGGTACTCCTGTCAGGAGGAGGAGATGTAGCAGAAGGGGGTGGGGCAGAAGAAGAAGGGGGAGGTGTAGCAGAAGGGGGTGGGGCAGAAGAAGAAGGGGGAGGTGTAGCAGAAGGGGGTGGGGCAGAAGAAGAAGGTGGAGGTGTAGCAGAAGGGGTGGGGCAGAAGAAGAAGGGGGAGGTGTAGCAGAAGGGGGTGGGGCAGAAGAAGAAGGGGGAGGTGTAGCAGAAGGGGGTGGGGCAGAAGAAGAAGGGGGAGGTGTAGCAGAAGGGGGTGGGGCAGAAGAAGAATGGGGAGGTGGAGGTTGAGGTTGGGTCAGTTGTGCCACCTCACATATGGCGGTATTGGGGGTAATTTTCTCCATCACCCCCTTGTTGAGCAAGGTGATGAGCAGGGGCTCGCATAGGAGGCGTTGCTCCATGCTCATCACCTTGAACTTAGCCTCCACTAGGCCGGCAATGGCCTCTTCAGGGGATGTGGGCTCCTGGAGGGTGGCATGGGCCTCACGAATAAGGGCCATTGCTGCCTCACTCGTGCTCCTGTCCCTCCTGCCTCTTTTGTGAAGCCGGATGGGAGGCACCTGGGATCTCCTTTGCCCTGCCACCTCCTGTCTGCCATTGGGCCCTGCCACCTCCTGGCTGCCACTGGGCCCTGCCACCTCCTGGCTGCCACTGGGCCATTCCTCCTCCTGCCTGACAGTTTCCAGACCCTCCTCCTGGCTGATTTCATCCTGTGTATGAAAAAGGGACATAGTTTAATATGTTCGTTTAATCTTTGCATCAAACTTTGTAATCCGGATTGAAGCAATTAGAATGTAAATCCATAAATCCTTGCCATAAATTTACCACTACATCAGATTGACTATTTAGCACCCAATTAAGTGCAGAATAATGTCTACAGATCTTGATTTCACTTGTGCAATCCAAAATAGTTTATGTTTGTCATCTTGACATATTTGACAAACATTAAGTTTATCCCAATACATTTTCGAAAAATACTATACCTGGCTCCAGATGGCCAAATCAGGATCATCCAGGATGGCTGCCTCCTCTTGCTCCAGAGAAGGCTCAGGTTGGCTGCAGGGAAGTCTGGGGGGAAGAGTGGAGAGTGATGGCCTTGTGTCAATGTGGTCATCCAGGAAGGACATCCTGTTGTAGTACCACAAAATCGGGACATACACATCATCTGCTGCTGCTCCTGACCTCTGAGAAGCCAGCACCTTAGAGCGTTCAGTCCTGTAGGTACCTCTCAAGCTCCCAATTTTAGTGTCCACTGGCTGTGGCTGTGGGCACCTTGGTATGCACAAATGGGATCAGCTTCTCCAGCGCTGCTTTTCTCACCCCTCTTTTTTTGTGGATGGGGTTTTTCGTCTCCCACAGAGCGGGCAGCTCCCTTACCCGGTCAATATATTCCGCCAGGAAATCCTTGTCGCTTATAAAGACATTCATATTGTATCTGCAAGTTAAATAAATTATATATAACTAATGTGAGGCAAACAGTCTAACCTCCTTAACATGCTAGTCACCATATATATCCTCCAACATTCTCAAGACAGTATAGGCCAACAATTTGTACAAGTCACAAAATCACATACCTTCGTTCGCACGTCCGTCACTTGAACTCCTCTCTCCGCACACCGAACGTACTATAGTCACATGTGTGTTTGCTATATACACACCACGCATGCGTCAAAATACGAACACGTCGCTCCGCACACGTCACCCGCCCATGACGTTCTAACTAACATCTTTTTCCCGCCCCTTCTCTTTCGGCGCGCAGACAGATATGGCGGAGTTACAGCAGGTGTCTGATAATTCCGCAACTAACGAGGAGGAGTCAAGCCCGGAGACCGAGGAAACGTCAAGGAGGAGATTCAAGGAATCGAATATGTCTTTGGCGGAGATGGCGGAGATGGTGGACATCTTGCTCAAGGCTGATTATGATGCCAAGCATGGGCCGTATAGCAAACCAAATAGAAGGAAGGCCAAAATCCTCACTAAAGTCGTGAAGAGTCTGAAGGCGAATTTCGGGGTGAAACGCTCAAATGAGCAGCTCAGAAAGAGGTGGTCAGACCTCAAACTGAGGGAGCCAGAGCAGTTGAGGAGCATAAAGAGAATGCTCGCTAAAAGTAAGTAAAATGTAGACTTTTCTGATATTAATCTTTTTCTAAACTGACATGTTGCTCTTTATTTTGGTTTCTCATATTGGACTCGCTTCCAAAATGTAATATTTTGAACTTGGTTGGGCACAGTAATCGTTCGTTACGTTACCGACACTTCATTCGGCCACTATCCGCGGTTTTGGCTTATTTTAAAGCCACAAAAGTAATTATACATTTGCCATTTTTGCTCCAAAATTGTGGCGTATTTTTTCGTCTAGATGATGTGTTTGTAAAGAGAATGAAATGCAAACTTTTATCAGTGTAAAGGAGAGGACACTCAGCAGCTGCTTCCACATCTGTACTTTGGAGCACTATAGTGTGGGCCACCAGCCCCGCCTTTTTTGGGTGTCCCACACAGGTGCATACGAGAATTTTTGTGGTGCCTCCATGTCAAATAAATTACATCCAAAGGTGAATACTAAGCATATTCTTGGTCATAAATAATGCATTCTTCTTTAAATTCCGCCCAAACACACACTTGTACCACACTTCCAAGCAATTTAGCCTGTTTTTATTTGAACATTGAGATTTACAGTGTGATAAATTGACCTTTTGTTTGCTTCTCATAGGGGAGAGAAGACTGGGAGGAGGACACTCCAGGGAGCACATGCACCCCACAACTTCCAAGCATCCCCAAACTCCCAAAGACCCACAACCGAAAGATGTGCAGGAAGTTGAGGTGGAGGAAGGAGACGTGCAGGAAGGAGAGGTGGATGACGTTGTGGATCTGGTCACCACAACAGGTCAGTATCTGTCACCACAGCTTCAGGTAAGAGATGTAGGCCTGCAGAGTTATAATACCTTTTGTTTTTTGTTTTTAGGGGATATAAATGTTGTGAAGGATAGTACACGGTTCTCTGCTGACAGTGCCCTCCGCCTCATCCAGCAAGTGATGGAATGTAGCACGGAACTGGACCTTATTAAACAAAGAATCCATGTGATGGAACAAACATTTAAAGACATTCTCGATGTTTTGGGGAGAATTCAATAAGCCATCCAAACACATTTGTTTTTACATGTTTGTTTTTGCAACTTTTCAAATTTTTTTGACAATCAAACCAGCCAAAAATTGAATCTGCACACAGTGTGTCAACATGTGCTATCTGCCATCAGGGGATATCCATGTGCGTCTTTTGTGGGTGCAACCCCTTCCTCGTATCTAAAGTCGGTGAACTGAGGAAGGGGTTGCACCCCCAAAACACGTCCATTGATCACCCCTGATGGCAGATAGCACATGTTGACAATAGGGATCAGGATTGTAAACTTCATAGATGTAAAAAATCCCAAATGTGTGCATATTCAATTTTTGCCTGGGCAAGGGGTGGCAGGACCCCATATTAGGACGGGCACATAGAGACATAGTTTGTGTAAGTGAATGTCTCAGATTGCTCAGAGGTATCCAATGTTGTAATTTTTGTAATGCAACTGTTATTTTTGTATTTTCATAAGCAAAAAATTGCTGGGTTGGGGCCAGGCCAACCCAAAAAACCTGAAAAAACTAAAAATGGTGAGAATGTGCACAGAGTAAAATATTTGACCACAAACAACGTGTAGCTTCTTTTTATAATACCCTCTAAGCTTATTTGGTTATTTTGTAAGGTTACATAGTGAAATGGTTGTTATTTACTAAAGTAAAATACACTTGGCACTACAAATGCACAAAGACAAACTAGGAGACAGGAAAGAACAAATAATTAAAGGTTTAAACAAGCTTTTTATTGGGCTCCTTAGACATAGGCTGGCATAGGAATTGCCCCCCTACCCGTGAAATACTCCATGTATTTGTCCCGAACCTCACGGGCATTTTGGGAGGGCAAGCCAGGACGGGCAGATTCCAGGCCCGGCAGGGGATTTGCAGGGGAAAGTCCAGCCTCTGGCAAAACTGAGGCCATATAGGAATTAGATTTTTGGCTCAGAAAGTTGTGTAGCACACAGCAGCATAATACAACATAGTTTATTTTGTAGTCCGCCAAGTGTATTGAAGTCATAAAAAGGCGGAACCGGCTGGCCATTATGCCAAAGGCATTTTCGACAACTCTTCGGCCCCTGGCCAGCCGGTAATTGAACACCCTCTTCTCTGGGGTCAGGGTCCTCTGTGGAAATGGTCTCATAAGATGCCGTCCGAGTCCGAAGGCTTCATCAGCCAAGAAAACAAAGGGGAGTCCTTCAATATTCCCTGCATCCGGTGGCAATGCAAGGTCGTCACTCTGGAGACGGAGGGCAAACTCCGTCTGGATGAAGGATCCCCCATCGGACATCCGGCCATTCTTCCCTACATCAACATAGAGGAATTCATACCGTGCTGACACCACCGCCATCAGCACAATGCTATGAAACCCCTTGTAATTGTAGTAGTAGGACCCAGAACGGGGTGGCGGCACGATGCGGACGTGCTTCCCATCTATGGCACCACCGCAGTTGGGGAAGTCCCACCGCGTGGCAAACTCCGATGCCACAGTCTGCCATTCCTGTGGCGTGGAAGGAAGCTGTGGAGTGAAACAAGATGAAATAATATTAGAATACCAAAGTCAGACATTACAAGGAAATTTGATTAAAAAAAAATCAAGGCCAACATCAATCAAATTCTACTTTTATTAAGGTGTTTAAAATAAGTATAAGGGAAGGCTCATTTATCAGATTCATCACCTCCTCTGATGGGCCATTACTAAATTATTTTGGGGGGGGAAATGTGTTTGGCCACAGGATAGCATTGCAGTGGCGGTGCGTCCAGAGTGGGCACTGGAGCACTGCCCCCTCTCTCCTGTGCCCATCACTCAGAACAATACATAGGTTCATGCGTTGCATTAACCTATGTATTGTCTATGCCGCCCACTATTCAGGTGGATGGCCTCTTGTTTAGCGACCGACATATGAATAATTGCGGCATTTAGGGGGTTCAAATTGCATAGCAGAAACAGGTAGTAAAATAGTCTTGCACATTACAACCTGAGGGATGTAATTGGCTTCCGAAAAGTAAAATAGGGGACGCAGGGGGGGGGGGGGCATTCCTTGGGGAAACACTGGCAGGCTGCTCTGCCAATCATGTTCACCAAGTCTGTTTAATGGTAACATGATTGGCTGATGCAACATCAAGGGAAGGAGAAGACATCAAGGACAGAAGAAGGATGGCGCTGACCACAAGAAGGTAAGTGCAGGGCTGGGGGGAAAATGGCTGCATTGGAGGGAACCAAATGGCTGCATTAGAGGGGGCAACTGGGGGCATTTAATAGGCACCTGAGCAAAAAAGGAGGAAGTTTAGTTCATAAATTGGGGTGGGACCCCCAAACATTTGGAGCAACAGGCGCCCCTGCTGGAAAAGTTAGTGAAGGGAAATATTTATGGAGGAGAAAAAAGGGGCAATCTAAAGCTTCCAGCATGCATGGGGACAAAGGGGACATTCTCAGCATATTACAATCATGGTAATTAGGGAAGGATGAAAGAAATACAATACATTAGCATACATGTAATACATAAAATGTGATGTTAATGGAGAAAACTTACCCTAATATAGTCCTCCTGCAGGACTTGTATAATAGCAGAACAGGTGTCTGGGATTATGAGGCCCAGAGCCTGGGGGGAGATGCCTGTGGTGAACTTCAAGTCCTGAAGACTTCTCCCTGTCGCCAGGTAACGTAACGTGGCGATGAGCCTCTGCTCAGCACTGATGGCTTCCCGCATAACGGTGTCCTGCCTGGTAATATAGGGGGACACCAAAGCCAACAGTTCCTGAAATACGGGGTCAGACATCCGCAGAAAATTCCTGTAGTCCTCAGGATTATTCTCGACGATCTCCCGCAGCAGAGGCATATGGCAGAATTGGTCCCGCTGGAGCAACCAATTCTTGGTCCATGAACTCCTCCTCACAACATTCATGGACTGGTCTTGGTCCAAAACAAGCAGACCAACACCAAGCGCACGCACAGCACGAACTCGACGACGAGAACGTCCAGGCGACATGGCTAATAAGAAACGGTCGTCTTATCAGAACGTACAGAACAGAACGCACTTTAGAACAGCAAGGCCTATGAATAACGAACTGAAAAACAGAAACGAACAGGCAAGAACGCACTGTAAAACAGATACAACCTGCCTAGACGCCCTGAAAGTCAAGATACGAACCCACAAGCACAAACTGAACCGCAGAAAACGATCTGAAAAGTACGAAGACTGAAAAGCGCGAATCGTCTCTTCCCAAACTTTTACTTCACACGCGGTAACACGAGATCAGCAAAAGCAGCCCAAGGGGTGGCGCCAAGAAAAAAGATCTTCCCCTTTATAGTGCCGTCGTACGTGCTGGACGTGAGCGCGGAGAACAACGAGGAAATTGGGAAATGTCAGTGTGTACGCATAGAAAGCTTGACGAGAAAATCGACAAGCTTAACAAAAATCTCGTCGAAAAAAACGACGTGTTTTTTACGACGAGAAAATTGGTCGTGTGTACGAGGCCTCAATCTCCCAAAGCTGCCAATACCACTCCGTAGCCAACAATAATATAATATAGCCAGGGCTTTTTTTCTCAGAGAATAGGTGCAGGAACTCTCCCCTTCTGATTCACTTCTTGTCTCCGCCCCCTACCCACCTCTGAGAACCGTCCCTTGGTTCCACCCCCTACCAACCTCCCAGTACCGCCCCTTTTAGAGAATACAGATCCAAGAGTCATTTTGTGGTGCTAAATAATTTGTATGGAATTTGTTAATAATGGCTCCCCTAGCAACAATGGACTCCACCCCAGAAACAATAGATCCCCTGCAGCAAAAATATACTCCACCCCAGCAACAGTGGACCACCCACAACAATGGACCGCCCACAACAAAATCCCACCCCTCAGCAACAAAAGATCCACCCCAGCAACATTAGACCCCCCCCCACCAGCAGCAACAACAGTTCTCCCAGCAGCCAGCATCAATAGGCCCTCCAACAGCCAGCAACAATAGACCTCTCTCTCAACAGTAGATCCCTACAAGCAACATAAGACCCCAAGCAACAGTAGATTCCCCAGCAGCAACAATAGAGCCTCACACAAAAACAGATCCTCACCAGTGACAATAGATCCCCCAGCAACCAGCATCAATAGACCGTCCAGCACACCACACACCCCTTGCTATTACATACTCAGTGCTGGAGGTTGTGGAACTGCGTTCCCCCGCGTTCCCGCTGAAAAAAAGCCCTAAATATGGCCATCCTCACATAGTATAGCCTGCGCCCCAATGCCTTGCCAAGAGGCTGAATGACACTTGGTTGTAGTAATTGTCTTTCTTACTGATTTTAATGCTATGCGGATATTATACTCTCATTCTACACTCATTTTTTGACCAACCATGTGTTTAGACATATGCATCTCATCAGGATAAGAATTTTGCTGCATTGCCCTGACTCCCACACCTGCTCCCAGGGATAGACAGTACATACCTCTGACCATGCCACACCTTCTCTTGTTTGTGGTTGGACCTATACAGTTTGCTCCCCTCACCTCCTGAAGAAGCAGGGTACTCCCGCAAAACGAATTGAGATTGAGCAAGACTGCCCACCCAGTTGTGAGTCTGTTATTCTGTGGGAGGTATCTGAGGAAGGTTCATTTTATTGGCTTTTATGAAAAAAAATTATACATATTTGGAATAATAAAATGTATTGATTTTATTACTTGTGTGTTCTTGCAGGCACCTTAAAAGTGCATCTTGTTCTTTTTCCTCTTTTGTCCTCTCAGCAAGGCAGACTTTGTGAATTCTGTGACACAGCAGTGCCTACTCACAGGGCATAGTGAGTATGTGTCATGGATTTCAAGGAAGTAAATGTGTGAGGATCTTCACAAAGTCAGTTTTCATACAAGATCATTCATTTTGTTACACTTTAAAGCTTAAAGTGGATGTAAACCCAATTCATGGAATTTGAGCTGGGCACATATACACTGTATCTGCAGTGTTTTGTTATCTCTCTTCAAAGAGCTAAGTCCAGTAGCTCTCTCCTGACCCATACCTCTGATATCAGCCTGATAACTCCTGACAAATTCTCTGACACATCATATAAAAGCAGCCTGAAATTTCTGTCCAGGGAGGTTGCTATAAATAGATTTGCAGGCAGCTGGCCCTGTTACAAAATACCTCTGAGGCCTCGTACACACGACCGAGTTTCTCGGCAAGAACCAGCAAGAAACTTGCTGGCAGAGATGTCTTGCCGAGAAACTCGTTCGTGTGTATGGTTTCTCGTCAAGAAAACCGACAAGTAATCTCGACGAGAAAATAGAGAACCTGCTCTCTATTTTCTCGTCGAGATTCTCGTCGGCATGTTTCTCGACGAGAAAAGTGAGTGTGTGTACACTTACCTGTCCTCCCGGAAGCCCACGCATGTTCGAAATGAATTCGACGCATGCGCGGTAGCTTCCTAGGCATAGGTAGGGTATACCAAGATGGCGGCGACGGCATCGAATGTGACGAGCGCATGCTCGTCGTAGTCGATGACGTCACCGCGTTCGCTCGATTCAAAGAACCGCGGGTTCTTTGAATCGAGCGTGTGTACACTCGGCCGGGACAAGTTTCTTGTCCAAGAATCTCGTCGAAAAAAACGACATGTTTTTTTCGACGAGAATCTCGGCCGTGTGTACGAGGCTTGAGAGTCTCTGCCTATGATGAGAGGGGGTGTGCACTAGACTTGTGCACAACGGAAAAATTCGTTCCGTTTCGGTTCGTTTCTTTCCGGTCCTGTTGATTCGTAATCATTCGTAATTTTGCTAGACGGGATTTTTCGTGTTCGGACTCATTCGTATTTTTGCAAGCGACATTTTTCGTTGAATTTTTTGTTGCTTTATAATTCGTACTTTCGGTAGAGTACGTTGTTTTTCGTTGATTCTGGACACAACTCCTACTTTCGTAACTTTTTTTGGGTTCGTACTTTCGGTAGAGTACGTTGTTTTTCGTTGATTCTGGACACAACTCCTACTTTCGTAACTTTTTTTGGGTTCGTTGATTCGTAATTTTCCGTGTCTCTCTCACAACGACGCTGCCTATTATGCCTAATGTGCTTCGAATGGATTTGTACTTTTCTAAATACATTGCGGTTATTTGTAACGATTCGAAATCTCGTATTTTACTTTCGTTTTTTACATGCGGCTATAGCCTCTGCCCCTGTACACCATTTTGAGAGGGTTCAGCACGGTGAGGGAGAAGCAGAGAGCAGAGCAGAGTGTTATTGTGCTTCGAATGGATTCGAAGTCTCGTATTTTACTTTCGTTTTTTACATGCGGCTATAACCTCCGCCCCTGTACACCATTTTGAGAGGGAGTTCAGCACGGTGTGGGAGAAGCAGAGAGCAGAGCAGAGTGAGTGTTATTGTGCTTCGTATGGATTCGTACATTCGTAACTTTTTCATAACGAATTATGCCGAAGACATTCGGGCATTCGCTATTTGCGGTATAATTTATTTCGGATTCGGTCTTATTCGTAATTTCAATTCGTTACGAAACGAATTGCACAAGCCTAGTGTGCACCTTTCTTCCAAACAGCAGTTTTAGCTATCTTGGCTGTATGCCCAGACATCACACTTTGTGTTAAACAGGAAGAGAAAATTTCCTAATAGGATCTGAACTTTCTAAACAGTATATAAATGTGAAGACAGCAGATATGGATATAAAACCTATGTAGCGCACCCACCTCTCCCCAACCTGCATTAAATTAGGCTCCTCGCAGGCAGAGAGAGGCACACCGCACCACAAGCCTGTACCCTCCTGAGTAAAGAGGTTGAGCGGTGTTAGTTTTGGGCCTTGTCTGCGGCCAGAGTCAAAGTCCTCCCAAGAATGATCTCACCTCTACCTTAGATAGATGCAAGTCGTCGTTTACCTCAGGAATGTGAATGTCCACACCAGCTAAAAGTCCAACTCAACTAGGGCGACCACGTGTCCCGGATTGCCCGGGACAGTCCCGCATTTTGCAGGTCTGTCCCGGGTACCTGTATTCCAGGACAATACAGTGTCCCGGAATTAAACTGACACAAACACCCCCCCCCCCCCCCGGGCCGATCTGATGGCCCCAAAAAAGGGCGCCACATCACCGCTTTACTCACTGACAGTACTTGTCCTGGCTGGAAATGCCTGGAGGAGCACAATCCCCGCCCCCTGCTTGTGATTGGAGAAATCATAAATCCCACCTCTTGTGTCCAATCACTGTGCTGTGATTCGTTACAGCACAAGCTGATTTTTGGGAAGGGGGGTGTCCCTGAATGGTAGTTTGGAAATGTGGTCACCCTAAACTCAACATTTATTTCACACAGGATAATAAACTGCCTCTTTGAGAGCAGACAGGTTGGAGGGAAGATACAGGACAGCTTAGGTGTGGAGGAGGTCCAGGCACAAACGCAACTCAACTCTTTAGACTGCTTAGGTTTCTCAAACAGCTTTGGCGCACGATCTCTGCCACAGACCGTGAGGTTGGTCTCTGCCACAGACCGGGTGAATAAAGTCACTGCCACTGACCTGGTGAATAGGGCCTTGCCCTATAAAGTCACTGCCACTGACCTGGTGAACTTCCTTCTTAAAGTATTTGGCCCATGTCAAGGAGAAAACGTCCCTCCGGAGAGTTACCAGAGGCCCTCATCGTCACCACGACTCTGCGCTGGGTCTTCGGAAAGGGTTACCTCCCTGGCCTCCTCATCCCAGATACGGGTCCCCTCGCAAAGCGGCACCCTGGGAGTCCTCGATCCCTAGCGGACCCCAGCCAAAGGTTGCTGGGCCCCGGGCCTTCAAAATAGTACCTCACCCCAGACTGAAGGTGTCTGGGATGGAACAGGAACTCCACCTCCGGGCCTAAGGCACCCGGAGACGACCCTCCTCACGCCCAGGCCGAAGGTGCCCTGGGCGCGGACGAACCACACACACCCAATGCATGAATCTATCTATTGGTGATAGAGCGGTGCAGGAGAGAGGGGGCGGCGCTCCTGCGCCCTCTATGGACGCACTGCCACTGACATGGACTTTGGGGTAAGGGACACTTTAGGTTGGTAATACCTAGACTAGAGGACCTTTAGGATTTTAAATTGATTTCAGCACCAAGAGTCATCTCCTAAAAATAACTGGCAGAAAGTTGTTAGAATTGAAAATGAAGCCACAGTCTGGGATGCATTATTGGCTACAGATTCCTTTTCCACTTGCTGTCAATGTCATTTAAACTATTGTAGTGGGTATATACTTTTAAAACTGGTGAAGACACCAGTGATGCATAGTTCCCTGCGGCCCAGCAGGTGGCGCTGTCACTTTGGGCCGGGGTTGAACCATCACTGCAGTGCCGTACCCTTTGTGACCTCTCGCGGTTGTACGGCGGGGCGGGGAACCCGCTGTACTTGCTGGGAGAGGGTATAAAGGGGGCGGAAGTCTTTGCCACGAGGTTCGAGTCCCAGGCACCTTCAGCCTGAGGGCTGCTGTTCGCGGTCGGTGTCCAGGCGGCCTAGGCCTGGACACCTGGAGATTGTGTTCCATCCCAGACACCTTCAGTCTGGGGTGAGGTACTCAGCTGGAGGCCTGGGGGCCAGTACCTTCCGCTGGGTCCCGCGAGGGAGGAATTGTCCTTGGGGGCCCCGGGAGTGGGGCACCCAAATCCAGAGGTGTAAGGGACCGGAGGAGGGACTCATCCGAAGACCTGGTGCAGCAGATTGCCAGTGCCGGGTGAACCTCTGGAGACCGCCCGGAGGGATATCTTCCCAAACAGGGGCCAAGTTCAGAGAGGAAGGTGGTTCATGTTCTAAGACCGGTGGCAGCGGTCCAACTATTCAACTCAGGTCAGTGGCAGAGACCTGCTATTAGGCCTGTGGCAGGGGCCTCAAGAGTTCATCTGGTCGGTGGCAGAGACCAAAACTCACGGTCGGTGGCAGAGACAGTGCCCCAGGCCTATTCGCTAGCAAAGGAATAGGAGAGCTCAGTTGTGCCTGGGCCTACTCGTATCCACACCCCTGTTTGTCTGTTACTGAAGGTTCAACTGATTGTGTTCACCCTGAAAGTAGAGAAATAAAGGAGTGTTGGACTTTCGTTTGGTGTGGGGCTCTATGTTATTGGCAGACACATCTCCACGGGACAGCTGGAGGCTTTGTATGCAGTGAACAGACCTGGAGGTAATTCAAGTAACTCTGCTCAACCCTCATACACATACGAGGTGAGAGCTTGGTGTAGTGTTCCTGCACTCTCCTCTCCCAGGTACCCCTAGACAAAACCAGCCAATCAAATGAGAAAACCCGAGAGGGAGAGTGAGGCTCCGCTACACTATGAATAATCCAAAAGTGACTAATCACCACTAGAGAGATTTAATTACCACTGGTTATTAGTAACTGTCCTAAATAATGCAACTTTTACAACTTTTCGTTTTAGAGTCATTGTTCCTTTAATAAAATTAAGAAGTGAGAGTATTTCTAGTAATCCTTGTTTTACTTGTGTTTACAAGGGAATCTCCTCATGGTCACCAGAAACAATAAACATAAGTATTAGCAAGAAATAGGTAAAAAAGCCACAGAGTCTGGTGACTTAGGGGATCCCATCTGTTTCCTTACTCCAGATACAGGCTGATGCACTTGGCATGGTTTCCTAATGTCAGCCACTTCTTCACAGATGACTGTCACATGTCACATTTATTAGGGTTTGCGTGACTTCATTTCCTTTTCAGACTTTAAAACCACTAGCCAGCAGTTTCCTGATTCCCTGCCCTTGACGATAACATCTTTATTAGCTTAACAATGAACAACCACAATGAATGACCACAGCTGTCACCTTGCCCTCTAGGTCAGTTATTTTTCCTTTATGATTTCCAGGGCTGACCTAGTAGTAGAAAGCAGCCCGGCCATAAATTTTATTTATTACAGGTACTTATATAGCACTGTCAATTTACACAGGGCTTTACATATATATTATACATTCACATCAGTCCCTTCCCTCAAGGAGCTTACAATCTAAGGTCCCTAAACTCGCATACATACATACACATGCTAGGGCCAATCTACACAGGGGTCAGTTAACCTACCAGCATGTCTTTTGAGTGTGGAGGGAAACACGAGTACCCGGAGGAAGTCCACGCAGGCACAGTGAGAACATGCAAACTCCATGCAGGTAGTGCCATGGCTGGGATTCAAACCAACAATTCTACTGCAATGTAGCCCATTTTAAACAGTCCAAACCTGATCACTTACTTTGCCCCAAAAGGTCTCCATAGATGGGCAATTTTACAGGAAGAACTTTAAAAAGCAATCTTCCCAAAGATGCAACTTCAAGTTTTGGGGAGAGTAACACAAACCCAATTTTTTGAACATGAAACAAGTATAGTAAAATGTATGGTTTTAACCTGTGCTACTATGCCACGTATGTTTTGCCTTTTACTATTGTGGTATTGGGGTAATTATGCTCATGTAGTAGGTGCTGTTCCCAATGAGATGTGCCAGTCCAAATTATTTTAGGGCATGGCAGCCCACTTTTATTGAACAAAATAGAAAGTTCACATAAACATCAGTTGCCCAGGGGTTCTTCCTACATCAACATGAATAGTCAACTGAAAATGCTGAGCCACATGGCTCCCTTGTTAGCAGCACTGCTGCTCTTTTTGCTAGTCCCCTTGACTGTGTTGCCCAGCTGTCCCGATTGACTTGGCTCTCTTAGCCTTTAGTCCCAACGCCCTGCTATATGGCCCACTCCTGGCCTATGGATAAGGGTTCTCGTGACAACCTGATAGTAGCCCTGGCTGGAGCTCTTCTGACCCCTGGGTGAGACCTGCTGTCTTCAAACTTGGAGCCCTGAGCTATCCTCAGGCTTGAGTATATAACGACCCTGCTCACCTATGTACTCACACAAGCTGCAGGCACCTGGTAAAATCCGGGCACAGAATTGAAGGTTATGTTCCAAACAGTTTAAGTTTCAGGCTTTCTCCGCTGGGAAAAGATAGTATGGAACTTTGCATTACCCTTCATGCAAATCCTGAGTCATTTTATCCACATTTTCACAGTGGCAGGCCCTCGCACTGTTACACTATGAACAGGTATCCCCTTTAGAAAATGTTCCCGCACCTCCTGCTTTGTTGACAATTTAATTTTAGATTAACCATAATTTTCTTTTACATTAATTATGGAGAGGGCAATTCTCTCCTTTGGGGGCACAAACAACAATAAAATCGTGACATATTCTAACCCTTTCCTACTCTGTCCAAAACCAGGAAAAAATGTTTTCCCTTAAATACACTTTAAGCAATGTCCATAGCTGGTACAAGGCACAATGAGCACAAAGAGAAACACCATAACTTTCTGGAATTGTTGAAGAGGTCATTAAAAGAGAAACTCAGGGTTTAAAAAAAAACAGACAAACATTAGATAATGAGCTTTGTACTACTAGGTTTCTCATATACAGTGGAACCTTGGATTACGAGCATAATCCGTTCCAGGAGAATGCTTGTAATCCAAAGCACTCGCATATCAAAGCGAGTTTCCCCATAGAAGTTAATGGAAACAAAGATAATTAGTTCCACATTGACTTCTATGGCATGCAATACCGCATGTGGCCAGAGGTGGGGGGGCGCCGGAGACACTCGGAAATACCGGCGCCCACGGACCTCTGGCCAAATGCGGTACTGCACACCGCAGAGGCTTGAATTCTGCTCGTTTTGCGAGACAACACTTGCAAACCGAGTCAGGATTTTAAAAAAAAAATGCTCGTATTGCGAAACGCTCGTTAACCGCGTTACTCGCAATCCGAGGTTCCACTGTAGTAACATAGTCTGATCAAAAAGAGACACAAGTCCATCTAGTTTAACCAACAAAAGGAAAAAAAAACTAATAAAAAATTACACAATTCTATATACAGGTCCTTCTCAAAAAATTAGCATATTGTGATAAAGTTCATTATTTTCTGTAATGTACTGATAAACATTAGACGTTCATATATTTTAGATTCATTACACACAACTGAAGTAGTTCAAGCCTTTTCTTGTTTTAATATTGATGATTTTGGCATACAGCTCATGAAAACCCCAAAATCCTATCTCAAAAAATTAGCATATTTCATCCGACCAATAAAAGAAAAGTGTTTTTAATACAAAAAAAGTCAACCTTCAAATAATTATGTTCAGTTATGCACTCAATACTTGGTCGGGAATCCTTTTGCAGAAATGACTGCTTCAATGCGGCGTGGCATGGAGGCAACCAGCCTGTGGCACTGCTGAGGTGTTATGGAGGCCCAGGATGCTTCGATAGCGGCCTTAAGCTCATCCAGAGTGTTGGGTCTTGCGTCTCTCAACTTTCTCTTCCCAATATCCCACAGATTCTCTATGGGGTTCAGGTCAGGAGAGTTGGCAGGCCAATTGAGCACAGTAATACCATGGTCAGTAAACCATTTACCAGTGGTTTTGGCACTGTGAGCAGGTGCCAGGTCGTGCTGAAAAATGAAATCTTCATCTCCATAAACTTTTCAGCAGATGGAAGCATGAAGTGCTCCAAAATCTCCTGATAGCTAGCTGCATTGACCCTGCCCTTGATAAAACACAGTGGACCAACACCAGCAGCTGACATGGCACCCCAGACCATCACTGACTGTGGGTACTTGACACTGGACTTCAGGCATTTTGGCATTTCCCTCTCCCCAGTCTTCCTCCAGACTCTGGCACCTTGATTTCCGAATGTACTTTGGACCACTGAGCAACAGTCCAGTGCTGCTTCTCTGTAGCCCAGGTCAGGCGCTTCTGCCGCTGTTTCTGGTTCAAAAGTGGCTTGACCTGGGGAATGCGGCACCTGTAGCCCATTTCCTGCACACGCCTGTTCACGGTGGCTCTGGATGTTTCTACTCCAGACTCAGTCCACTGCTTCCGCAGGTCCTCCAAGGTCTGGAATCGGTCCTTCTCCACAATCTTCTTCAGGGTCCGGTCACCTCTTCTCGTTGTGCAGCGTTTTCTGCCACACTTTTTCCTTCCCACAGACTTCCCACTGAGGTGCCTTGATACAGCACTCTGGGAACAGCCTATTCGTTCAGAAATTTCTTTCTGTGTCTTACCCTCTTGCTTGAGGGTGTCAATGATGGCCTTCTAGACAGAAGTCAGGTCGGCAGTCTTACCCATGATTGCGGTTTTGAGTAATGAACCAGGCTGGGAGTTTTTAAAAGCCTCAGGAATCTTTTGCAGGTGTTTAGAGTTAATTAGTTGATTCAGATGATTAGGTTAATAGCTTGTTTAGAGAACCTTTTCATGATATGCAAATTTTTTGAGATAGGATTTTTGGGTTTTCATGAGCTGTATGCCAAAATCATCAATATTAAAACAAGAAAAGGCTTGAACTACTTCAGTTGTGTGTAATGAATCTAAAATATATGAAAGTCTAATGTTTATCAGTACATTACAGAAAATAATGAACTTTATCACAATATGCTAATTTTTTGAGAAGGACCTGTATACACAATCCTATATCCACAGTTGATCCAGAGGAAGGCAAAAAGTTGCTGCATAGCATGAACCAATTTGCTTTAGCAGGGGAAACAAATCATTCCCGATCCCCCAGGAAGCAATTGGATATTCCCTGAATTAACTTTACCTATAAATGTTAGTATCCAGTTATATTATGTACATTTAGGAAAGAATTCAGGCCTTTTTTTTAAGCAATCTATTGAGCTGGACAGAACCAGCTCTTGGGGGAGTCTATTCCACATTTTCACAGCTCTTACTATGAAGAAACCTTTCCGTGTTTGGAGATTAAATCTCTTTTCCCCAGATGTAGAGTACCCCCTTGTCCTCTGTGATGACCCTAAAGTGAATAACTCAACACCAAATTCACTATATGGACCACTTATATGTTTATACATGTTGATCATATCCCCCCCTTAATCTCCTCTTCTCAAGAGAGAATAAATTAATTTCCTCTAAACTTTCCTCATAGATGAGCTCCTCCATGCCTCTTGGTTTCCCTTCTCTGCACTTTCGCCATTCCCCGATATCCTTTTTGAGAACTTGTGCCCCGAAACTGAATTCCATATTCCAGATGAGGTCTTACTAATGATTTGTACAGGGGCAAAATTATATCTCTTTGGAGTCAATACCTCTCTTAACACAAGAAACGATTTTGCTCGCCTTGGAAACCGTAAATTGGCATTGCATGCTATTATTAAGCTTATGATCTACCAGAACACCCAGATCCCACTCTTGATTGTGTGTTCTTACGCCTGCTGTGTGTGTCTGTTGAGACTGTTTTTCTGCTTTTGCTGACTGTGTGAATTTTTTATTTTTTTGCTGTGTATGCGTCTGCTATGTGTATAATTTAACCACAAGTTTCTGCTCTGAATGAATGTGTGTTGACCTGTGTGGGCATTCCATTTGCTGTGTGCTGTATATATTGTATATTATCCTTATACAGAAGTGCAGATTATCTGCTTAATGGAAAACAAACACATTACAGTGTTCCTTCGCCCCATGCTTAATAAAACACGTCCACACCCTGGAAGACATCATATGTGACGAAACACGTAGGGTGGAGCCAATGTTTGTGACATCATCACGCATCCCGGAAGCAGTACGTCTGAGCTCCGGGACCAGCCTTCTTTTGTTACAGGTGCCATTGTTTTATCCTTGCTAGTATTTTGCACATTTCAATAAAACATCAAGTTTATTATTTTACACTATGTGGTTTTCTTGGCTTTTTTATGGTTATAGGGGAGACTTGAAGACTAAAGAGCAAAGATCCATTTAGAAGGAGGAATACACTGTGCTATGCAGGATCCCTTACACCAGGGTTTCTCAACCTTTTTTCAGTCAGGGCACCCTTTAAAAATATCCAGTCTCGAGGCACCCCATTCAAAAATTTTAAAAACAAAACTAATATTCTTACATTTACAGCATGCGCGTCTTACACTCAACATTAGAGGTAATTTACAAAGCAAATACCCCTTTGCACGCTGGTACTGACCAGTATTTAGTGTTTCTCTTCTCCCTCATTTTCTCTCCTTCACTCAGCTAACTTGGCCCCAGGGCTTAAAGAGAGGGGAGCAGAGGACGTCCATCTTATCAACCTATGGTGTCATTGGTTCTTAGATGCTGGCATCTGGCCCACACAGTGCCCAAAGTTCTAGTGCTGCACAAAAAAACCCGTGGCTTTGTTTAACAAAAAGGCAGACCTGATCCACCCAATTGTTGAAAATTTTGGGACAATTTGGGGAAATTTGTAGGCATTAAGTCAAGACACCCCTAAAGAACCCAGAAGGCACCCCAGGGTGAAAAGGCTGCCTTACACAAAGGAACCCTCCAGGACTGTTGACCGTAAACATGAGTTGAACTTGTGGAAAGGAGTATTGAAAGGCATGAACAGTAGGTAGGAGAGCAGACAAAAGGTTGGAGCAAGTAAAACTGAATGGGTGCAAAAAGCTTCCAGTACTTGATAGGAAACAGGGAGTGCTCTTCTCTCTTTTTCTTAATTATACAAGATGTATAGATGCTACCCAGTACCACTTCTAGACAACATCTGTAAAAAAAATTGTCTGATACATTGCACAGTATACACACAGAAATACAGACCATAGGAGAGGGAGTCTGTTTTTTCTAATTTATTACAGGTTTACGTAACCCTTTATATACTGTACAGTCACGTCACAATCTAAGATCCCTACCTCACATGCATATATACACATACCAGGGCTAATTTTTACAGAAACTACTTAACCTGCCAGCATGTATTTGGAGTATGGGAAGAAACCAACACCGGGAGACCATGAAAACTGCATGCCAGGAGTGTCTTGGTTGGGATTTAAACCGAGGATCCTTGTGCTACAAGGAAAGCAACAGGGCTGTGTGCAGCTCAGGATCGAGCCTCCATAAGTGTCCCCATAGCCGGCGACTTGCTATGAGGACACTTAGATGGGGGAGGAGCACTGGCAGGGGATCCGAGAAGAGAAGGATCGGGGCTGCTCTGTGCAAAACAATTCTACAGAGCAAGTAAATATAACAGGTTAGAAAAGGCCGGAGCAAAAGAAAGAATGCAATAGGTGGAGGGCTGGCATGACTGAGGTAACAGGGTATGAGTAAAATGTAAAAGGGGGTGTGATTGGTTAACAGTGTGAAGGGGAGGGGACAGGATTTGATAAAAGGGTAGTCCCTGCTCCGTAAGGCAACACAGCGCGGGGGAAAGTTCCCACCCACCCTCCCTAATTTTATGTTGCATTTGTGTTTTGGTCTGTTATGTTCTTGTTTTACAGGTGAGCAGATGTTGTGGCAGTGGCGGGTGTTGGTCTTTGCGGGGGAAGGAAGATACCTCAAAGCAAGTGGTCAGGACCTATCGGTGGTATGGGTCCTGAGGGTGTATTCCAGTTAACAGAGGTTTAGCTGGAATAGTTTGATAATGGGGGCACTGCGGTCAGTGGTCGTCTCTGAGCCAGCTTGTCGGCTTGAGGCCTATGACCAGATGGAGAGGTACCGCAGTGCCAGGTTGGTTACTATATGGTAATTTGAGGTTCCTGCAAAGACCAACGCTAGGAGGCAATGTTCTGAAAACAGTGGTTCAGATTATGGTTCGTTTGTTTTGGTTGTGGATAACCAACTGATGAGATATGGCACCAAATCCCTAAATTGGTAAATAGATGGGAGCAAAGAAAATGGGATTTTTGATGGTGCAGAGATGACAAAGTATCAAGCAGATTATAATAAAATATTTTTATTTTGACACCAAAATAAAAACAATGGTAAAAAACGGTGTAGAAAATGATTGTTACAAACAATACAGTTGAATTGGACAGTTGGATGGCCTAACTCCCGACATCTTTCGCCCCTAAATCGGGCTTCTTCAAAGGGGAAGCACTGTCTAATAGGTGACATACACCTTCTACAAGATACAGAAAGAGACACACACAAATACATATACAATCTATTAATAATGATAACCAACAATAAAACATATATTATAATATTAGTGATAAAGAGGTCTATGCATGCACAATTCACCCCCCTAGGGTCAAGCCCCTTAGCTCTCTATACACTCCAGCCAGCCCAGATGGCCGTGTCCCCAACGGTAGCACCGGAACCCCGCCCAGGGCACATCCAAGGATCACAGAGGGCAGCAAAAAAAAAAAAACAAACCCGCAAGGGGAGAAAAAAACGACCCGTAGCCTGGGTAATATCTAAAGTTGAAAATTAAAGATATGAGAAGTTAGAAGGAAATACACATGGACACACAGATCCCCACAAATCCATATATATGTGGCCCCAGAAAACACATTGCCTAAGCAATGCGTCTCCCGGCAATAATGTTACCCAAAAATAGAATAAATTATTGTTGATGATGGTAACTTACACAAGCTACAGGGGTAATTGACTTGATTCCTGGGACGGCAAGGACAAACGATTCACATATGTATAAGCAGTAGTTCCCAAGTGCTGAAAAAGTAATTTGTGATATACGGTAAGAAAAGAGTTAATGAAGCTCCAACACAGATGTGAGAGCAGACTCGGAAAGAAATAGATTTAGTCACTAGACAGGATTTAAACAGGGGCAAACCATGCCTCCAAATCAGATTTCTCAAAAAGAAAGTACTACAACAAACATACTTAGATGAAGCAAAAAGGAACAGAAGAAGAATAAGCCTGCATGCTATAGCAATGAGAAACGATTTACCTTGTGAACATATAGCGATCGTACGGTCCCTGGGTCTCAGCAGCATCTCTGCACTGAAATCCCTGGTCTATATATACCCCCCATCTGGTCACATGGACCGAAAATGGACACAGGCTGTACTGCACATGCACCGGCGCCATTGTATGATGTCATTCCGCATCACCACTCTGAACCAGAGTTAAGGAGACCAAAAAGAGACAGGAAGCAGTGGAGCACTCTTGTGGTTGAATTAGAGAAGAATTAATGTTACAGTGGAAAGCCTGCATGACGGTCAGCAAAATGGGCGTCCAGTCGCAACTGTAACGCCCTTGGGTGTCCATATGATCTTGAAAAAGTGCTAAGCAGAGTCCGGGGCATCCACCAGGGACAACGCCACCCCGAGCAGTCCAATGGGTGAAGAGAGAGGCTTGGCACCAATAGCTGTACCCGGGTGGCGAAGAAGCATGCATATAATGAAAAACATTTATAATAAGATAATAACCAAAGTAAACAACAATGTACAAACAAGAAAAATTATTATAAATGTGTGTGTAGCGGGGTATTCCCCTTTAATACAGAGAGACTACATCTCCCAGTACATCTTGCAGCACCCAGGGTGCATTGCTCCGGAACAGAGACTGCTGGGGCAGACTTTATAAAGGGGAGGTGGAGTTTGTTCTGTCTCTTTTGGACACCCCCTCTCCTAGCAAGAGGATCTCTGTGCTGAACTGCTGTATGCACAAGGCCTGAAGCCTGGGCCTTGTGCTCTTTTCCAAAGAGCCCCTCTGCAAGCCTAGCAGAGCCTTAGAGACATCTTCTCCTCCTTGCTGCAGTACACCAGAAGGATTGAAGACTTGGATGTCGGTGGATTGCTGTTCCCAGACGAATCGGCGGAGGAAACGGACTTGGACTTGTCCGGGTGGTGAAAGCTGTTTAAAGACAGACACTTTATCTTTACTATTCATTGGGATTACAAAGTTGTTCTTCAAGTGCACCACCGAAAGATTGCTAGCGAATATTGTTTCACTGAACTTCCATTTAGATCAGTCAGGCCTGACTGCATAGATAGACATTGCTGGGTGTTAGTCTACCCATGAGGGGAAGTAGCTGTAAAAGGGCAGCGCTAGAGTTGCATAGCAATACTTTATTATTCTGATTACTCTGTTTATCTTTATTACTGTTTATTGCAGGGATCTGCAACTTGTTATACCGTTGTTTATTACTTGCCCATTAGCCTCAGTAAAATATCTGGGTCTAGTACATTGGTGTCAGTTTCACTTACTTTAATAGAAGTTTTAAAGTATATCACTGTGTGTGTTTGCCATAGGACTGCGTCACCTAGAGTTGCGGTCACGCGGTCCTATCTCCCCTTACTAGCTGTGCCACAGGAGGTTAGAGTCGATTGCCAGGGGTTGACAGCGGTGCACTACACGGCCCAAAACAAAACCAGCGGCTCTTTTAACTGGGGGTAGCGCTACACGTGGGGGCTCGTCTGGGACCCCTGTATGTTGCACGCTGCAATCAAGCCGGTCAGAAGTACCAGCATGGACCCCATCAAAGTAGTCCAATGGTGCGAAGCAGAAGGGACACGCTCAGAAGCGAGCGTGGCCATTGAACTTCCAGGGAGTGACTGGGGAGAGAAACGAATTAAAGAGGTGGTACAAACATTGTCCCCAGATAGAAAGGCTTACGTGGTCGCAGTGAGACCAGACCCAACTGCACCTATGCACTGATAGAGTGGGAGCGGGACGTCCCTGAAAACTTCCACTGTGTCAGTATAAAATTGTCCGAAAAGACTGAGTTTCACCTGACACATCCCAGTCAGAAGCAGCTAGAACCCTTGGACAGGAAAGCAGGGGCTGCTGTTAAATCGCAGGCAGAACAACAGCTGGTTGATCTGAAACGACAGTACCGTGACATACAAGAGAGGTTTCAGGAGACTTCCAGTATGATAGCTGAACGCATTAATGGGTTACGTGTCGCTTTTGAGGATCAGAAAGATGGTCAGATAACGCCCAAACCTGGGAAGGTACTGAAGAAACAAGCTCAGGGCCGCCTGCAAGAAGTAACCATTCGGAAGGATTTCCGCATTGACGGCCAGATAGGAGAAAGAGGGCAGAAGGACAAACTGTCCTACACCAGCCTCCTACACCAAATAGAGTTGGGGCTAAAGAAAGGATATCAGGAATCTGACATTAGAGAGGCTGTAATCCATGCCATCAGCCCAGGTTCAAGTGTCAGGGGCATGTTAGAGAGGAAGAGTGGATTGACCCTGAACCAGCTAAAGAGGATACTGAAAAGCTATTATGAGGAGGAAGATGCCGCTGAGTTATTTCATCGACTGATAAATATGACCCAGGATAGTAGAGAGACTCCTCAGAACTTCCTATTCCGGGCCATTGAAATCAAGGACCGCCTGTTGTCCACATCCAAGGAAGAAGGAACTGGGGAGCATTTTGGAGCCGAGCTAGTCCAAAAGAAATTCCGGAGATCTGGGAGTGACTATATCAAGCTACAACTGAAGCAGCATTTGGAAGACCCTTTAACTCCGGATGAGGTCCTCATTGAGAAAGTGAATGAAGCAGATGGAGATTGAGAGGGACCAAAAACAGAGGAAACTTCAACCTCCTAGCACCACAAGTGCCAAAGTACAGCAGATAGATGTCCCCTCAGACACTCGGGAACTCAGTGTACTGGCAGCAAGCACAACCGACAGATATCCAGAGTTTGGGGTTCTGAAGACTCAGATGTCCAAAATAATGGAGATGGTGACCGGGTCACTGGATGTCAGGTCTGAGATAGACACACTGAAGGTGCAAGTGTCCCAGCTGGCGGAGATGATGAACAAATTGATGGCAGAAAGTACTGGATTGTCCGCCCAAAAGCCCACGAAGCAAGACATCTGTCAAAACTGTGGAGGTGTAGGCCACTACCAGCGAGTATGTCCAAGTCCACGAATGGAGACAGAAGGCTGGCGGAGGCCTCAGAGAAGTGACCCAAGAATGGAGAGAAGATCCGGGCCTTCAAAAATAACTTTCCCTGAACCTGCGAGGGAACTATGGAGGACACCTGCAGTTTATGCCGTCTCAGTAAACAACGCCCATCAGCCTTCCAAACGACGCCAGAAACGGCATTCCCAGCGCCGGAAGCTGAAGAGAGCACAAGTCCAAGTATGCCAGCCTGCTGTTACAGGTGTTTCCAAAAGGACTGCTCCGCAATTGGTAGGTCCCCTGCCTGTAGTGCCTGTTCTGATCGAAGGGATCTACACCAGAGCCATCCTTGATACAGGTGCTCAGGTTACCCTAATGACCAGAGACTGTTACAAGAAGTACCTATCATACCTGCCCCTGGAAGAGATGGGAGACACCAAGATTCAGGGTATCCAAGCAGAAGAGTACTCTTGTGATGGATGTGTGCGGATCAAGTTGTCGTGTGATCCATTGAGGGCTGGGGAGCCCCAGAACTTTGAGACACTGGCCATTGTCTGTCCCTGGCTGCCAGGGCCCTCAAGAAGCTCTCTCATCGTTGGGACCAATACCGATCTGGTGAAACGGCTTTTAGCCCCTGCTGTCCCCAGATGTGATCCCATACCCTCACTACCGGAAGAGGTTCCTGCTTCAGTACCAGAGGAAGAACCAAGAGTAGCTGAGACTGACTCCCAGGGAGAAGAGAAGGAAGAGAGTCATTCATCCTCCCCGGAAACTAACTCATGATCAGATGGGAGAAAGTTCAGAAGACACGGTCCTAACCTCAAGAAGGACCATGCCCACATCTGGTCCCTCCACTGTACATTTGGTGGAGGGCAACCCCAACTCACTTCCTGGCACAGTTAGACAGGTCGCCCCCACTGAAGCGACCTGTGGACAGGACAGCTCCCCATCATATGATGATTGGTGGGAGGCTCCTCTGTCAATCCTATGCAACCCCATTGAAGCTAAAATGTTTTGCAGATCTAAAAATGTTAGATGTCTTTGGGGACCAAAGATTCAAAGTGGGGGGGAGTGTGTAGCGGGGTATTCCCCTTTAATACAGAGAGACTACATCTCCCAGTACATCTTGCAGCACCCAGGGTGCATTGCTCCGGAACAGAGACTGCTGGGGCAGACTTTATAAAGGGGAGGTAGAGTTTGTTCTGCCTCTTTTGGACACCCCCTCTCCTAGCAAGAGGATCTCTGTGCTGAACTGCTGTATGCACAAGGCCTGAAGCCTGGGCCTTGTGCTCTTTTCCAAAGAGCCCCTCTGCCAGCCTAGCAGAGCCTTAGAGACATCTTCTCCTCCTTGCTGCAGTACATCAGAAGGATTGAAGACTTGGATGTCGGTGGATTCCTGTTCCTAGACGAATCGGCGGGGGAAATGGACTTGGACTTGTTCGGGTGGTGAAAGCTGTTTAAAGACAGATACTTTATCTTTACTATTCGTTGGGATTACAAAGTTGTTCTTCAAGTGCACCACCGAAAGATTGCTAGCGAATATTGTTTCACTGAACTTCCATTTAGATCAGTCAGGCCTGACTGCATAGGTAGACATTGCTGGGTGTTAGTCTACCCATGAGGGGAAGTAGCTGTAAAAGGGCAGCGCTAGAGTTGCATAGCAATACTTTATTATTCTGATTACTCTGTTTATCTTTATTACTGTTTATTGCAGGGATCTGCAACTTGTTATACCGTTGTTTATTACTTGCCCATTAGCCTCAGTAAAATATCTGGGTCTAGTACATTGGTGTCAGTTTCACTTACTTTAATAGAAGTTTTAAAGTATATCACTGTGTGTGTTTGCCATAGGACTGCGTCACCTAGAGTTGCGGTCACGCGGTCCTATCTCCCCTTACTAGCTGTGCCACAGGAGGTTAGAGTCGATTGCCAGGGGTTGACAGCGGTGCACTACACGGCCCAAAAACAAAACCAGCGGCTCTTTTAACTGGGGGTAGCGCTACACGTGGGGGCTCGTCTGGGACCCCTGTATGTTGCACGCTGCAATCAAGCCGGTCAGAAGTAACAGCATGGACCCCATCAAAGTAGTCCAATGGTGCGAAGCAGAAGGGACACGCTCAGAAGCGAGCGTGGCCATTGAACTTCCAGGGAGTGACTGGGGAGAGAAACGAATTAAAGAGGTGGTACAAACATTGTCCCCAGATAGAAAGGCTTACGTGGTCGCAGTGAGACCAGACCCAAGGACCAACTGCACCTATGCACTGATAGAGTGGGAACGGGATGTCCCTGAAAACTTCCACGGTGTCAGTATAAAATTGTCCGAAAAGACTGAGTTCCACCTGACACATACCAGTCAGAAGCAGCTAGAACCCTTGGACAGGAAAGCAGGGGCTGCTGTTAAATCGCAGGCAGAACAACAGCTGGTTGATCTGAAACGACAGTACCGTGACATACAAGAGAGGTTTCAGGAGACTTCCAGTATGATAGCTGAACGCATTAATGGGTTACGTGTCGCTTTTGAGGCTCAGAAAGATGGTCAGATAACGCCCAAACCTGGGAAGGTACTGAAGAAACAAGCTCAGGGCCGCCTGCAAGAAGTAACCATTCGGAAGGATTTCCGCATTGACGGCCAGATAGGAGAAAGAGGGCAGAAGGACAAACTGTCCTACACCAGCCTCCTACACCAAATAGAGTTGGGGCTAAAGAAAGGATATCAGGAATCTGACATTAGAGAGGCTGTAATCCATGCCATCAGCCCAGGTTCAAGTGTCAGGGGCATGTTAGAGAGGAAGAGTGGATTGACCCTGAACCAGCTAAAGAGGATACTGAAAAGCTATTATGAGGAGGAAGATGCCGCTGAGTTATTTCATCGACTGATAAATATGACCCAGGATAGTAGAGAGACTCCTCAGAACTTCCTATTACCGGGCCATTGAAATCAAGGACCGCCTGTTGTCCACATCCAAGGAAGAAGGAACTGGGGAGCATTTTGGAGCCGAGCTAGTCCAAAAGAAATTCCGGAGATCTGGGAGTGACTATATCAAGCTACAACTGAAGCAGCATTTGGAAGACCCTTTAACTCCGGATGAGGTCCTCATTGAGAAAGTGAATGAAGCAGATGGAGATTGAGAGGGACCAAAAACAGAGGAAACTTCAACCTCCTAGCACCACAAGTGCCAAAGTACAGCAGATAGATGTCCCCTCAGACACTCGGGAACTCAGTGTACTGGCAGCAAGCACAACCGACAGATATCCAGAGTTTGGGGTTCTGAAGACTCAGATGTCCAAAATAATGGAGATGGTGACCGGGTCACTGGATGTCAGGTCTGAGATAGACACACTGAAGGTGCAAGTGTCCCAGCTGGCGGAGATGATGAACAAATTGATGGCAGAAAGTACTGGATTGTCCGCCCAAAAGCCCACGAAGCAAGACATCTGTCAAAACTGTGGAGGTGTAGGCCACTACCAGCGAGTATGTCCAAGTCCACGAATGGAGACAGAAGGCTGGCGGAGGCCTCAGAGAAGTGACCCAAGAATGGAGAGAAGATCCGGGCCTTCAAAAATAACTTTCCCTGAACCTGCGAGGGAACTATGGAGGACACCTGCAGTTTATGCCGTCTCAGTAAACAACGCCCATCAGCCTTCCAAACAACGCCAGAAACGGCATTCCCAGCGCCGGAAGCTGAAGAGAGCACAAGTCCAAGTATGCCAGCCTGCTGTTACAGGTGTTTCCAAAAGGACTGCTCCGCAATTGGTAGGTCCCCTGCCTGTAGTGCCTGTTCTGATCGAAGGGATCTACACCAGAGCCATCCTTGATACAGGTGCTCAGGTTACCCTAATGACCAGAGACTGTTACAAGAAGTACCTATCATACCTGCCCCTGGAAGAGATGGGAGACACCAAGATTCAGGGTATCCAAGCAGAAGAGTACTCTTGTGATGGATGTGTGCGGATCAAGTTGTCGTGTGATCCATTGAGGGCTGGGGAGCCCCAGAACTTTGAGACACTGGCCATTGTCTGTCCCTGGCTGCTAGGGCCCTCAAGAAGCTCTCTCATCGTTGGGACCAATACCGATCTGGTGAAACGGCTTTTAGCCCCTGCTGTCCCCAGATGTGATCCCATACCCTCACTACCGGAAGAGGTTCCTGCTTCAGTACCAGAGGAAGAACCAAGAGTAGCTGAGACTGACTCCCAGGGAGAAGAGAAGGAAGAGAGTCATTCATCCTCCCCGGAAACTAACTCATGATCAGATGGGAGAAAGTTCAGAAGACACGGTCCTAACCTCAAGAAGGACCAAGCCCACATCTGGTCCCTCCACTGTACATTTGGTGGAGGGCAACCCCAACTCACTTCCTGGCACAGTTAGACAGGTCGCCCCCACTGAAGCGACCTGTGGACAGGACAGCTCCCCATCATATGATGATTGGTGGGAGGCTCCTCTGTCAATCCTATGCAACCCCATTGAAGCTAAAATGTTTTGCAGATCTAAAAATGTTAGATGTCTTTGGGGACCAAAGATTCAAAGTGGGGGGGAGTGTGTAGCGGGGTATTCCCCTTTAATACAGAGAGACTACATCTCCCAGTACATCTTGCAGCACCCAGGGTGCATTGCTCCGGAACAAAGACTGCTGGGGCAGACTTTATAAAGGGGAGGTGGAGTTTGTTCTGCCTCTTTTGGACACCCCCTCTCCTAGCAAGAGGATCTCTGTGCTGAACTGCTGTATGCACAAGGCCTGAAGCCTGGGCCTTGTGCTCTTTTCCAAAGAGCCCCTCTGCCAGCCTAGCAGAGCCTTAGAGACATCTTCTCCTCCTTGCTGCAGTACACCAGAAGGATTGAAGACTTGGATGTCAGTGGATTCCTGTTCCTAGACGAATCGGCGGGGGAAATGGACTTGGACTTGTCCGGGTGGTGAAAGCTGTTTAAAGACAGATACTTTATCTTTACTATTCGTTGGGATTACAAAGTTGTTCTTCAAGTGCACCACCGAAAGATTGCTAGCGAATATTGTTTCACTGAACTTCCATTTAGATCAGTCAGGCCTGACTGCATAGGTAGACATTGCTGGGTGTTAGTCTACCCATGAGGGGAAGTAGCTGTAAAAGGGCAGCGCTAGAGTTGCATAGCAATACTTTATTATTCTGATTACTCTGTTTATCTTTATTACTGTTTATTGCTGGGATCTGCAACTTGTTACACTGTTGTTTATTACTTGCCCATTAGCCTCAGTAAAATATCTGGGTCAAGTACATTGGTGTCAGTTTCACTTACTTTAATAGAAGTTTTAAAGTATATCACTGTGTGTGTTTGCCATAGGATTGCGTCACCTAGAGTTGCGGTCACGCGGTCCTATCTCCCCTTACTAGCTGTGCCACGGGAGGGTAGAGCCGATTGCCAGGGGTTGACAGCGGTGCACTACAGGGCCCAAAACAAAACCAGCGGCTCTCTTAACTGGGGGTAGCGCTACATGTGTATAAGTGAATAGGTGATAATATAATACATGAAAATTCTATAATATCTTCATATTTACAGAAGAATACACATTACACAAAGACTCTTGGTTACATATATAAAAAAAGGTTTGTATATACGAAAAACATTATTTTTTTATAAGGAGATTTGTTGTCTCCATATATAGATCACTAAATGAAATATAGTCCATATGATTGGTCGACTAATGCGACCAATAAAACAGTGGACCATAGATTTCACATAGACTTGTGGGCCAAAGGAAGGACTGAGTTGTTAAATTAGCCCTAAAGCTTGTGGGGGATAATAGAAAGGTAGGGAAGAGATGTTGTCCCAATTCAGTATTGACCAGAATATTAGAACAAGGGCGAAGAGAGAAAGAAAAGGGGGAAGAAGGGTGGAAAATGATAGGAGGAAGGGGGAAGGGAAAGGAACGTAAAGGAGGGGAAAAGAAAAGAAAAAGAAGAAAGGGAAAGAGAAAGGGGAAGGAGCAGGAAGGAAATAGAGGGAAAAAGATTTTTGAAAAAAGAGAAGGAGACAAGAAAAAAGAAAAACAAACAAAGCTATAGCAAGGGTGGGGGAGGCAGCAAGGGAAACAATATACAATGTTCATAAAAAAGGTTTATAACTCAACATTTCATTCAATCCAGGATAAATTGTTGCTTTCAGCAAAACAATCCATCGGGATTCCAATTGCAAAAGTTTCTGATCGTTGCTGCCTCCCCTAACATCCAGAGGAATATATTCCAAGGCCATGAATTTGATGGTGTCCAATCTGAAGTCATGAAATAGACCAACATGGCGACTGATCGGAGTTTCCATTCTTCGTTTTTTTATCAAAGATATATGATCATTTATTTGTTTGAAAAAGGGACGTTTTGTTTTCCCTATATAGAAGGAACTACAAGTACATTGCATCATGTAAACAATGCCTGTAGTCTGGCATGTTACTCTGTGTTTTATTCTATGGGTACATCCATTGGGCAGCATGACTTCATTACTGTTTAGCAAGAAAACGACAGTTGTCACACCTCCTACATGGGAAAGACCCAGGACATGTGACAGCTGTCGATGGAGTTTTATAATGACTCTGTGTCAGCCGATCCCTAAGAGATTTGGCTCGTCTGTAAGTAATTTGAGGTTCCTTCTCAATGTACTTACATGCTATGGGATCTGCCAATATTTGTTGATGATCTGTCTCACCTGTTTGTGCTGCTTATTATAGGATGTTATAATTCTAACAGGTTGATTTGTACATTTGATTTTTTTCTGATGAATCAAAAAAAGTGTCCCTAACATGTGCTTTGGTTCTGTTGAAGGCTTTTTTCAGGGTACTATGATTGTACCCCCTATCTCGAAGGCGAGAATACAAAAGATTTGCTTCTTTCAAAAAATCCTCATCCCTGCTGCAGTTTCGCCGCAGCCGCAGATATTGGCTGTAGGGGATGCTGCTAATCAGGGGTTTCGGATGAGAACTGGAGGCATGTAGTATAGCATTAGTTGCAGACGGTTTTCGAAATAGTGAAGTGCCCAAAGATCCATCACTTTCTACAAAAATCTCAATATCCAAAAAATTGACAGATTTTTGATTACAAGACATTGTAAATTTAAGATTGAACTGATTGTTGCCAAGTATCTCCATAAACTCAAGTAATTCATCATGCGTGCCGGTCCAGACCATCAAGATATCATCGATATATCGATGGAATGTAAGCACACATTCTAAGTAATTCTGAATGTCATCTCTGGAAAATAGGTCCCAAATGGTTCAGATTATGTTTTTAAGTCGATGTTTTTTGATAAATGATGTAATTTTAAATAAATAAGGCTGCTACGGCCTATGTTTTACTCCAAACTGAAGGTGTGGTCTCATTAATTAGGTATAGGTAAGGTTATGGGGTAGAATGTGGGGTATGCAGCGAAAGAGTACATCTGTTATACAATAGTCATGTTATTTAAAAAAAAAATCCTTTTACAATCACTTTAGGTTTTTGGACCTGATGAGCTATGATATGCTAAGGAGTGGGTACCCGCAGATCTATGTTGCTAACACATATGCATGTTTATAAAAGGTAAGCATATGGGTAAAGCCATACTTTAAAAAAAAAAAAAAAAAAAATTCTTAACAGGAAGGGTTTCATTTTTCCTGCATTAGGGGTATGTTGTGTAACTTGTGTATAGAGTTCATTTTAACGCTTATGTTGGCTCATGAATAGGCTTTCTAAAAAAAACAATCCCTCTGCAGTGCGGGCTACATATCCCGGACCCGTCCAGAGCAGTGTCAGATATGCTATAAATCTCTGCAGCTGTTCCAGCCACAAACAGCTGGGAGCAAGGCGCTATTCTATGTACTACTTCCAGGCTTCATCATATCAGAGCTGACAACATGCAGAATAATAGCCTCTACAATATTTACAATGTGTCACACTCAAATAGAAAGCCTCAGCCACAGATAATAAATATTTGATCAGGGGAAGTATGTGTGCGAAACATATGCAAGGCATAATTTAAAAGAAAGAAAAAAAAAAAATTAGGCCTCCTGTTTTCCAAGACCAAGCTCACATACTGGAGAGAGAACTCTTCCATTATCTACAAGATTCAAATTTTTTTGCTTTAAAAAAATATTTTAAAAAAAAGACCCACATGCGCCAGGCATTACCTCCAAATTATATTCCCATCACACATTGGGGGTTATTTACAAAAGGCAAATCCACTTTGCAATACAAATGCAAACTACAAGTGCAAAGTGCACTTGAAATTGCACTGAAAGTGCACTTGGAAGTGTAGTCGCAGTCGCTGTAAATCTGAGGGGTAGATCTGAAAATGATTTTATCATCCAATCATTTGCAATCTAAAATGCTGTTTTTTATTTTCCTTGCATGTCCCCCTCGGATCTACAGCGACTGCACTTCCAAGTACACTTTCAGTGCAATTTCAAGTGCTCTTTGCACTTGTAGTTTGCACTTGTAGTGCAAAGTGGATTTGCCTTTCGTAAATAACCCCCATTGGCTATAGCTAATCTACCCTCCTACGCTACTAAATAGGCCTCTGACCTAGGGATATGGCTGGAGCAGGAGGATTGGGTTGGAATTTGGGCAACAACCAAATCTGATGCTATGGTACCTAATCCTGGCAAAAATTTCTAAATTACTCTCGACGTATCCCTCAACATATCCCCCTAGCTTCTTATATCTCTTGGAGACTTCAGTAGTGGGAGCCATGCACCTGAGTTCCCAGGTTTACCCACATGACACAACCATTATGATGAGGTCGTACTTTCCATGCTGGGATACTTTATGTTGGATTACAGAGCACGTAGTATCAGGAATAGGAATCCTTGTAGGCCGGAGGAAGAGCTGCGAACTCTAGTTGAAGTTTTTTTCTAAAAAAAACTCTGAAAGAATTAACAACCTAATTGTTGGTTCAGATGCACACATTTTTTCAAGAAATTTTAACGTGTACCTGTAGTAATATTTTTTTCCGTATTTTGGGTGGAGTAAGGAAAGGTTAAAGGAGTTGTAAAGGCAGAAGTTTTTTTTTTTAATACATTCTATGCATTAAGATAAAAAACCTTCTGTGTGTAGCAGCCACCCCAGCGGCCCACAATTACCTACCTGAGCTCCTTCTCTCTTCAGCGATATCTACGATCCCCTCAGCCTTCCAGTACACTCCTCCTGATTGGCTGAGACAGAGCAGTGGCGCCATTGGCTCCCGCGGGGCCAGGTCTTGACTCCATGTCTGAATGGATACATGGAGCTCTGACTTCGGCTTGGGTGCCCCCTGTAGCAAGCTGCTGGCTGAGGGGCACTCAAAGGAGTGAGGGGCTAGGAGCAGCAAAGAGAGACCTGAGAAGAGGGCTGCTCTGTGCAAAACCAACTGCACAGAGGAGGTAAGTATAATATGTTTATTATTTACAATCACTTTAAAACTCCACCAGGTTATTTTTTATTTTTTGCTGTCAGCGTATAACCGGGAAAAGTTCCCATCACAACAGGAATTTGAGAAATCTCCCAAAATTAGGGGAATTCCCCTCCTGGGCAGTTGTCCCTAGAACAAATGGCCCTATTGGAAGATTACCCCTTACCTCTTATTCAGGGACTAACTATAGAATTTTGGATTTCCACACAGTAGCTTTCTTAGTGACTATGGTCACCAATACAAGAAAATTGGTGCATCAATGGGGGCAAAGATAGCGTTAAAAAAACTCACCCCTACTCCTCTTTATCCAAAACCACATACACAGCTTTGCCTAAAGATACACTATACAAACCCAAAAACAGAATTACGTGGCTGAGAAGGCTGCAGTGGTTCTCTTTTACAGGCTTTTTTTCTCCTTATTTTTAAATACGTGGGCATGTGGTAGGATGTGTGGTTGTGTTGAGAAATGTTTTTTAAATTGCTTTTGTAAAGAGTACCTTTAATTGTATGTATACAATGACAATAATGCAGTGTCTTCTCTTATCTTATTTTCCCTTGGTACTCCTGCAAATAAACTTGGGATCCTTGGTGACGACACTCACTTCTCCACTGTGTCTATTAAAGGAGCCATGAATTCTGCAATCAGGGCTTAAACGCATATGTCCCTGAACGTATACAACCCTAAATGCGAGTACTGCTCAAAAAATGCATCTCTGGAAAATAAAGAAAATAAAATAAAGCTTTATTACATGCCACCATCCCCATTTTAGATACTGTGGTTCTTCTATCATCTCTGAAGAGTCTTAGAAAGTCATTTCTGTAAGTACCTGCTGAACACCACTTATACATGTTCCAGAATAAATGTGTTGTGTCTATAACAATAGAGAATAGTGGCTGTCATGTAGTCCTGTTTTGGCTGCACTCAACTGTAACTTACCATATTTATCGGCGTATAACACGCACAGGCGTATAACACGCACCCTAACTTTAAGGGGGAAGTTTAAGGAAAAAAACTTTCCACAGCCCCCTGCGTATAACACGCAGGCACAGTTTACCCTCTAATTTCAGGGTAAAAAAGTGAGTGTTATACGCCAATAAATACAGTAATTTCCAACTGTCCAGTAGCCTTTAATGTTATTAATATTGACCTCCTGCTTGCTGTCATCTCATTAACATCCTATAGCAGTGATGGCGAACCTTGGCACCCCAGATGTTTTGGAACAACATTTGCCATGATGCTCATGCACTCTGCAGTGTATTTGAGCATCATGGGAAATGTAGGTCCAAAACATCTGGGGTGCCAAGGTTCGCCATCACTGTCCTATAGTATAACAATATGTTGCTTCTCCCTGGTGGCATGAGGCACAACCATGACCTAATCCTGCCGATCAGCTCTTCCATTTTTTTCTGGTGCTGGTGACACAAAGAACAGTTTCCCTCATCCTCATCCTGCCCCTCAGCCACCGAATGACACCATACATAGTCATAAATTCACCTATAAATTACCTGCCTCCATATGTGCTTATATATACAGACCACGCGTTTGACACTTTTTTTCTTTTGTGAAACCTTTAGAGCCACAATGACTGCAGTACCTACCATCTGAGGGCAAGGTTAAAGTAATTGTAAAGTCTCGTTTTTTTTTCTCTAAATTATACCTACCTGCACTGTGCAGTGGATTTGCACAGAGCAGCCCAGATCCTCCTCTTCTCGGGTCCCTCTTCGGTTCTCCTGGCCCCTCCTTCCTGTCGAGTGCTCCCACAGCAAGCAGCTTGCTATGGGGGTACCCAAGGCAAGTTACAGCTCCCTGTGTCCATTCAGACACAGATCCCCAGTTTGGCCTCACCCCCTCTCCCTGACTTTGATTGACAGCAGCGGGAGGCAATGGCACAGCTTCTGTGTCTCAATCAATCAGAAGGAGAGTCCAGGACGGCCGAGGAACTTGTGGATATCGCTGGAGAGATATGGGACTCGGGTAAGTAATGCTAAGGCTTTTTATCTTAATGCACAGAATGCATTAAGATAAAAAAAACTTCTGACTTTACAACCACTTTAAGAGACCGTAGAGTAGAGTAAAAAGCAGGGAAAGCTCAATAGCAACCCCTGCCTATAGGAGCAAGGACTGACACAAAGGGGCAGTTAAGTTTAAGTTGATAGGATTGGTTACTTACCTGTTAAGCTTTATTCAAATCTTCTGGGAACTTCTGCGCTGGTCTGGTGACTTGAAGAACCTATGAGAAGAAATGGAACCGTCGTCAGATCAACCGCAGCAGCTAAAGAAAAAGCATCCCTCCCCTCTCCCTTTGTCACGGTCCATTATTATGTGGCCTTGTCCCTTCTAATGAAAGGGGATAGTTATTTGTTTAGAATTTTAACTTGAGCTTTAATGGCTGAACTATTGGTATGTAAAACATGTATTTAAGTTGTTGGTGCAGTTATAGTAATGAAAATATGTGCATAAGTAAACTAATTATTACCGTATATACTCGAGTATAAGCCGACCCGAATATAAGCCGAGGCACCTAATTTTACCACAAAAAACTGGGAAAATGTATTGACTTGAGTATAAGCCTAGGGTGTCCATCTGCATGCCTCACTGTGCCTCACTTTGCCTCACTGTGCCCATGCCTCACTGTGTCCATGGCTCACCTCACTGTGCCCATGCCTCACTGTGCCCATGCGTCGCTGTGCCCATGACTAGACTGACGTTTAACATGGGAGTCTATGGAAGGGGTGCCCGGCTTTAAAAAATCAGTGCTCCCGGCCATAGGTCCCCCAGACAACAGACTTTGCACACTTTTAGAGGAGAAATGGGGCTATATGTGTGCCAAGTTTCGGGTCCAGGGGACCTACGACCGGCCGGTACCGGGTCCCCAAAGTCACCAGAGAAATGACCGTTTAACATGGGAGTCTATGGAAGGGGTGCCCAGATTTGAAAAATCTGTGCTCCCCGGCCGTAGGTCCCCCGGACAACAAACTTTGCACACTTGTAGAGCAAGAGTGGGGCTACATGTGTGCCATGTTCGGGGTCCAGGGGACCTACAGCCGGCCGGTACTGGGTCCCAAAAGTCTGGGAGATCAGGCGCAAAAAGGTGACTCGAGTATAAGCCGAGGGGAGCATTTTCAGCACAAAAAAATGTGCTGAAAAACTCGGCTTATACTCGAGTATATACGGTATTATTAAATTGTATTATTACACCAATAATAAAAGGCGGCCATTCAATCCCTAATAACTGTCTGATTGTATTTATTTTCTAACCAATTAATATTTGTGTTCGGTTTCTGGTCCCATCAGAACTTTCTGTTTATCTCAACTAATACTCCATATCCATTAGGCCCTATAAGAAGGTCCTTTGATAAACCTTCAGCCTATGGTCCCCAATTACAATTTTTCCCCTCAGTTATCGGAGGAAATGCAAATTTTTGTGTCTTTGTAGTACAAAATATCTGCTTTGCACAAATGATCTAATCCTGGATACTATCATAAATGTATTCTAAAACAGCACAGTGCTTAAACTCAACCCAAGGCAACCATGGCTTAACATTCTTAATCTGGAGATATGCCTACCCTCGGGGTACAACAATACATTCCACTAATGATTTCTGCTGGTGGGATGAGCTTCGTGTTCGAGTCGAACATACGTTCGACTCGAACATCGGCTGTTCGATCGTTCGACGAAGATCGAACGATTTGGGCCGTTCGCGCCAAATTCGAGTGACGCGAACGGCCCACAATGCACTACGCCATCGCAGTGTCATCCAGGCGCTGTGATTGGCCAAGCATGCACTGTGACCCCGCATGCTTGGCCAATCACAGCGCCGGCAGCGAGGAGAGCAATGATTGGCCACAGGCAGGATGCCTGTGGCCAATTATTTTTGAGGGGGTTTAGTACACGCCCCACACTATAAAAGGCCGCTAGCGCGGCGGCCTTGTGTAGTGTGTTCCGGAGCAGGGAAAGAGAAGCATAGGCAGGGACAGTGTCATTTTTTTTCCTTTACTAATCCTGGATTCCTTGTGTTTAGGGACAAATAAGGATAGGTAGGGAGAGTGTCAGTGACAGTGTGTTATTCTGTGCTAAACCTTGTTTGTAGGGACAGAGAGGTACAGTGAGGGAAAGTGTCAGTGTGCTATTCTGTGCTAATCCTTGTTTGTAGGGACAGAGAGGTACAGTGAGGGAAAGTGTCAGTGTGCTATTCTGTTCTAAACCAATTTTGCTGTTCCATATTTCAAATCCTTGAGTTTAGGGACAGAGAAGGACACTCGTGGAAATTATCAGTGTGCTATTCTGTGCTAAATCTTGTTTGTAGGGAGGGACAGAGTAGGACAGTGAGGGAAAGTGTCAGTGTGCTATTCTGTTCTAAACCAATTTTGCTGTTCCATATTTCAAATCCTTGAGTTTAGGGACAGAGAAGGACACTCGTGGAAATTATCAGTGTGCTATTCTGTGCTAAATCTTGTTTGTAGGGAGGGACAGAGTAGGACAGTGAGGGAAAGTTTCAGTGTGCTATTCTGTTCTAAACCAATTTTGCTGTTCCATATTTTCAATCCTTGAGTTTAGGGACAGAGAAGGACACTCGTGGAAATTATCAGTGTGCTATTCTGTGCTAAATCTTGTTTGTAGGGAGGGACAGAGTAGGACAGTGAGGGAAAGTGTCAGTGTGCTATTCTGTTCTAAACCAATTTTGCTGTTCCATATTTCAAATCCTTGAGTTTAGGGACAGAGAAGGACACTCGTGGAAATTATCAGTGTGCTATTCTGTGCTAAATCTTGTTTGTAGGGAGGGACAGAGTAGGACAGTGAGGGAAAGTGTCAGTGTGCTATTCTGTTCTAAACCAATTTTGCTGTTCCATATTTCAAATCCTTGAGTTTAGGGACAGAGAAGGACACTCGTGGAAATTATCAGTGTGCTATTCTGTGCTAAATCTTGTTTGTAGGGAGGGACAGAGTAGGACAGTGAGGGAAAGTGTCAGTGTGCTATTCTGTTCTAAACCAATTTTGCTGTTCCATATTTCAAATCCTTGAGTTTAGGGACAGAGAAGGACACTCGTGGAAATTATCAGTGTGCTATTCTGTGCTAAATCTTGTTTGTAGGGAGGGACAGAGTAGGACAGTGAGGGAAAGTTTCAGTGTGCTATTCTGTTCTAAACCAATTTTGCTGTTCCATATTTTCAATCCTTGAGTTTAGGGACAGAGAAGGACACTCGTGGAAATTATCAGTGTGCTATTCTGTGCTAAATCTTGTTTGTAGGGAGGGACAGAGTAGGACAGTGAGGGAAAGTGTCAGTGTGCTATTCTGTTCTAAACCAATTTTGCTGAACCATATTTTCAATCCTTGAGTTTAGGGACAGAGAGGTACAGTGAGTGAAACTGACAGTGTGCTATTCTGTTCTAAACCAATTTTGCTGTTCCATATTTCAAATCCTTGAGTTTAGGGACAGAGAAGGACACTCGTGGAAATTATCAGTGTGCTATTCTGTGCTAAATCTTGTTTGTAGGGAGGGACAGAGTAGTACAGTGAGGGAAAGTTTCAGTGTGCTATTCTGTTCTAAACCAATTTTGCTGTTCCATATTTTCAATCCTTGAGTTTAGGGACAGAGAAGGACACTCGTGGAAATTATCAGTGTGCTATTCTGTGCTAAATCTTGTTTGTAGGGAGGGACAGAGTAGGACAGTGAGGGAAAGTGTCAGTGTGCTATTCTGCTCTAAACCAATTTTGCTGTTCCATATTTCAAATCCTTGAGTTTAGGGACAGAGAAGGACACTCGTGGAAATTATCAGTGTACTATTCTGTGCTAAATCTTGTTTGTAGGGAGGGACAGAGTAGGACAGTGAGGGAAAGTGTCAGTGTGCTATTCTGTTCTAAACCAATTTTGCTGTTCCATATCTCAAATCCTTGAGTTTAGGGACAGAGAAGGACACTCGTGAAAATTATCAGTGTGCTATTCTGTGCTAAATCTTGTTTGTAGGGAGGGACAGAGTAGGACAGTGAGGGAAAGTTTCAGTGTGCTATTCTGTTCTAAACCAATTTTGCTGTTCCATATTTTCAATCCTTGAGTTTAGGGACAGAGAAGGACACTCGTGGAAATTATCAGTGTGCTATTCTGTGCTAAATCTTGTTTGTAGGGAGGGACAGAGTAGGACAGTGAGGGAAAGTGTCAGTGTGCTATTCTGTTCTAAACCAATTTTGCTGTTCCATATTTGAAATCCTTGAGTTTAGGGACAGAGAAGGACACTCGTGGAAACTATCAGTGTGCTATTCTGTGCTAAATCTTGTTTGTAGGGAGGGACAGAGAAGGACAGTGAGGGAAACTGTCAGTGTGCTGTTCTGTGCTAAACCAATCTTGCTGAAGCATATTGCAAATCCTTGTGTTTAGGGACAGAGAAGGATAGGCAGGGGACAGTGTCAGTGTCATTGTTGCTAAGCCTCCTGCACAGTATACACCTGAAGGTAGCCCTTATTGCTCTTTTTCCCATCTCCCTGCAGGCCATCCATTAAAATGTCTGGAAGGCAACCAAGGAGAGGCAGACAGTCAGGAGGCAAAAAAAGAGGGCAAGCAGGCTCTGTGTCTGGGGGCAACAGTGCTGGTCGTGGACGCGGTGCATTGTCATCAGCACATGGCCATGGGACACGCTTGTCCTTCTTTTCGGCAGCTGGACATGTTGAGCCACATCATGCCGAAGACTTGGTAGAGTGGATGACCAAGCCCATCTCATCCTCCTCATCCTCTCTCACCCAGGCTCAGGGTACTGGCAAAGCAGCTGCCAAAGCGTCCTCTTCTCTGGTATCATTGTCTTCATTAGTCAATCCTTCCCTAGACCCACCATGTCCTCCTCCTGAGGAGTCCCCCGAACTGTTTGAGCACAGTGTTGGGTACATGCTCCAGGAGGATGCCCAGCATTTGGAAGGATCTGATGATGATACCCAGCTAGAGGAAGGCAGCAGCGTGAGAGCAGAGAGAGGGGATGCTCAAGAAGGATACCAATCTGGCAGTCATGCTCCAGCAGCTGCAGCATACTGCCAGATTGGCTCCAGTGATGAGGAGGGAGGGGATGATGAGGTCACTGACTCCACATGGGTGCCTAATAGGAGAGAGGAGGAGGAGGAGGAGGATGAGGAGGAGGCACATCTCCAACGAGGCAGGATGCCCTTGAGTGGCCAGCGTATGGGCAGCACACCGACGGAATCACACCGCACAGCTCCGCCTGTGCAGGGCGCTGCCTCTGCCCGTCATTCAAAAAGTTCTTTGGTGTGGGCCTTTTTTGAGGCGAGTGCATCAGATCGCACAGCTGCTATTTGCAACATATGTCTCAAGCGTATATCGCGTGGCCAAAACATCAGCCGCTTGGGCACCACATGCTTGATCAGACATATGTTGACCTGCCATGCAGCTCGTTGGCAAGCCTACCTTAAAGACCCACACCAAAGAACAAAGCTGACTCTTCTTGCACCGCATCAGCTGGGATCTCCAACCCCACTATACCTTCACTCCTCTCTGAAACCTGCTCTGAGAGGAATGAAGGTGTAGAATTAGGTGTGTCACAGGCAAGTACTTGCGGGCACTCTGCTAGCAGTACACCAACGTCCGATTCTAGCAGGCAAATTTCCCTGCCCCAGCTGCTGGACCATCGAAAGAAGTTCACTCCCAGCCATCCACATGCCCAGCGGTTGAATGCTAGCTTGGCTAAATTGCTAGCGCTTCAACTGCTGCCTTTTCAGTTGGTAGACTCGGCCCCCTTCCGTGAGTTTGTGCAATGTGCGGTTCCTCAGTGGCAGGTTCCCAAACGCCACTTTTTCGCACGGAAGGCGATTCCGGCTCTCTACAGGCATGTGGAAGGCAATGTCTTGGCCTCGCTGGACAGGGCGGTCAGCGGTAAGGTGCATATTACCGCTGACTCATGGTCCAGCAGGCATGGACAGGGACGTTACCTTTCTTTCACGGCCCATTGGGTCACTCTTTTGGCAGCTGGGAAGGATGCAGGTCAAGGTGCAGTAGTGTTGGAGGTTGTTCCACAGCCACGCCTCCAAAATGCTACTACTGGTTGTGACACACCTCTCTCCTCCACCCCCTCCTCTTCTTCTTCCTCCATGGCCTCTTCCTGTGGTTTGTCCTTGGAACCAGCGGTGCTCCGTAGGCGTTCAAGGGGCTACGCAAGTACGCAGGCAAAAAGATGCCATGCCGTGCTTGCGCTGGTGTGTTTGGGGGACAGGAGCCACACTGGGGCAGAGGTCCTGTCTGCTCTGCAGGGGCAGGCCGAGAGGTGGTTGACGCCACGCCAGCTTAAGCCAGGAATGGTGGTTTGCGACAATGGCACCAACCTCCTCTCCGCCCTCCGACAGGGACAACTGACCCATGTGCCCTGTATGGCTCACGTCCTTAACCTGGTGGTGCAGCGGTTCTTGGGCAGGTACCCGGGCTTACAGGATGTCCTGAGGCAGGCCAGGAAAGTCTGTGTGCATTTCCGCAGATCTTATAATGCCAGTGCTCGCCTGGCTGAGCTGCAAAAGGAGTTGAACCTGCCCAAGAACCGCCTTATATGTGACATGCCCACCAGGTGGAACTCAACGTTGGCCATGCTGCAGCGGCTGCACACGCAGCAGAGGGCCATCAATGAGTACCTGTGCGACTACGGCACCAGGACAGGGTCAGGGGAGCTCGGTTTTTTTTCACCACGCCAGTGGGGCATGATCAGGGATGCATGCACTGTCCTGGCACCATTTGAGGAGGCCACGAGGATGGTGAGAAGTGACAGTGCATGCATCAGTGACACTGTACCTCTTGTCCACCTGTTGGAGCACACGCTGCGTGGAATAATGGACAGGGCACTTGAGGCAGAACAGAGGCAGGAAGAGGAGGACTTCCTTGCCTCTCAAGGCCCCCTTTACCCAGACAGTGTTCCTTCTGTCCCACCCATCGCACAGGAAGAGGAGGAGGAGGAGGAGGATTGTGTCAGCATGGAGGTGGAGGCTGGCACTCAGCATCATCAGCAGCAGTCTTTTAGGGATGATTTACAGTCCCAAGAAACCAGTGGACTTGTACGTGGCTGGGAGGAGGTGGCTGCGGATCATGTCGTCCTTAGTGACCCAGAGGACTCCGGACTGAATGCCTCAGCTAACCTACGCTGCATGGCCTCCCTGATCCTGCAAAGTCTGCGGAAGGATCCTCGTATTCTTCGGATCAAGGAGAGGGACCATTACTGGCTGGCCACTCTCCTTGATCCACGGTACAAGGGTAAGGTTGCGGACCTTATCGTACCGTCGCAGAGGGAGCAGAGGATGAGACAACTCCGGGAGGCCTTGCAGAAAGGTCTGTGCAACGCGTTCCCAGAGACTGGGAGGTTACAAACTCCTGGTCCTGGACAACGAGTTACTGAGGCTTCGGGCAGTCAAAGAAGGAGCGGTGGGGAAGGTGGCCGTCTGACCGATGCGCTCAGACAATTCTTTAGTCCGCAGCCCCAAAGTATGATCGGTTCCAGCAACCATCGCTAGCGTCTGATATACATGGTGCAGGAATACCTAGGGGCAAGGTCAGACTTGGACACCTTCCCCACCGAAAATCCTCTGGCTTACTGGGTCTTGAGGATGGATCACTGGCCAGAGCTTGCACAGTATGCAATTGAGCTACTGGCCTGTCCTGCATCCAGCGTTCTTTCAGAACGCACATTCAGTGCTGCTGGAGGATTTGTCACGGATCACAGGGTGCGCCTGTCCACCGACTCGGTTGATCGACTGACTTTAATCAAGATGAACCAGTCTTGGATCACCACCAGCTACCACACACCAGATGCTGATATAACAGACTAATTGATTTTAAAATGTCACATCCCTTCAAGACTGATGCTGATGCTGAGTGCCTGTGCTGTTATGTTGACTGGCTATCCTCCTCCTCCTCCTCAATGATACGATTAATGATGATAGCTTGGAAGATCATTTTGGTTTATGGGTGACGCCACCAGTGGCTAAGGCCCAATTTTTCAGCCCCTGTTTAACAGGGGCGTGTAATTAAAATTTTTGATGCAATACTTTGCAACAGGCCTCATTGCTGTGCTCCAAGCACAGTATCTGTGAGGGGTTGCAGTGTTGTGCCACCAGTGCCTAAGGCCCAATTTTTCAGCCCCTGTTCAACAGGGGCATGCAATTATAATTATTGATCTAATAATTCACAGCAGGGCCCATTGCTGCGCCCACCAAGAGTAACTGTCAGGCCTTACAGTGTTGTGGCACCAGCACCACCATCACCACCACCACCACCACCAAAGGCCCAATTTTTCAGCCCCTGTTCAACAGGGGCATGCAATTATAATTATTGATCTAATAATTCACAGCAGGGCCCATTGCTGCGCCCACCAAGAGTAACTGTCAGGCCTTACAGTGTTGTGGCACCAGCACCACCACCACCACCACCACCACCACCAAAGGCCCAATTTTGCAGCCCCTATTCAACAGGGGCATGCAATTATAATTATTGATCTAATAATTCACAGCAGGGCCCATTGCTGCGCCCACCAAGAGTAACTGTCAGGCCTTACAGTGTTGTGGCACCAGCACCACCATCAAAGGCCCAATTTTTACTACCACTGATCAACAATTATATGTTATTACAATTCCTGATATAATAGTTGACAGCAGGGCGTTCCAGCACCCACCAAGAATAACTGTGAGTGCTTTCAGTGTTGTGCCAACACCAACACCTAAGGGGCCAATTTCTGCAGAGTATATACGGCAGGTCCCTACTTTCAAACATCCAACTTACAAACTACTACTACTTGCAAACGGAAGAAGACAACAGGAAGTGAGAGGAAATCTACCCCTTGGAAGGAAAATTCTCTCCTGTAAGAATTAATATGGGAGAAAGGTGTCTCCTCTCTACTGATGCTTTATCACCAATCCTTGTTTCAATAAAAACACCACATTTCAAAAACAGTTGTCATTGGGACGCAAAGTGAGGTGAAATGTTCTGAACAGGGGCACAGACAGCAAAAAAAATGTGACAGGGGTGATAACCGTTCCCTATGTTTTACAAAAAGCTAAAAAAAAGGAATTTGGCATGGAGCTCCACTTAAACAATGCAGCTGTTCAAAATTACAAACAGATTCTACATAAGAACAAACCTACAGTCCCTGTCTTGTATGCACCGCCTGTATAAGGCTGTTCAGAGTATATAGGTCCTTTTTTATTTTGTGTGCGGGGTTCCCCTTAATATCCATACAAGACCCAAAGGGGCTGGTAATGGGCTGGGGTAGGGGGGGGGGGGTTGATGGGGTAGCTATGCCATTTTTCCTAAAGATTTTCATCCATATTACCGGGACCAGACATTGCATTAAAGCCGCAAGCAGTTTTAAATGGCTTTTTTTCCTTTAGAAATGTTATTTTGTGCAGGGACAGTTCTAAACACGGGAAACACGTGGCACTTCACAGGCATACTTTAGACACCCCCCAGGTACAATATTTAAAGGAATATTTTACTTTTTTTTTTTCACTTTATGCATCATTAAAATGACTGCTCCCGGAAAAAGTCTGTTTTTAAAACTTCTTTTTGCATTGATACATGTCCCCTGGTGCAGAACCCGGGTTCCCAAACTCTGTTTCGGACAATAACATGGATAATAGTCGTTATAATTAGCACTTTAGAATCTGAACGTTCGCATCCATTGTATTTAATAGGGTTCTAATGTTCGTGCAAACTTTCGGTCCGTTCGCGGGTTCTGGTGCGAACCGAACCCGGGGGTGTTCGGCTCATCACTATCTGCTGGGATAGATATATCCAACTTAAATTTCTCCATAAAGCGTATTATACCCCTTGGCGACTCTCTAGGATCTACCCTACACAATCTGACGATGCCCCAAATGCCTGACTAACATAGGGACTTCCTTACATGTGGTCTGGACGTGTCCTTTGATACAAGAAATCTGGAGAGGAGTGGTGGAGGAAATTAATGCCGGTGGAGGTCTGTTTATGACCGTAGATCCTAGGGTTCTTCTACTGGGTATCTGTGACACGGATACTCCCAATACACATAAGCAACTGTTTATTTTTTATACAGCCTTTTATGCCAGGAAATATATTCTGTTTAAGTGGAAACTGGCTGCCCCTCCTACAGTTTTGCAGTGAAGATCGACAGTTAAAACAGTTTTATCCCTCTATAAACTAACTTATATGAGCCGCAATGTCCTAAAAAGTTTGATAAAATCTGGGGGTCATGGGTGAAAGATAGGCCAAGAACTCCTTGAGGCCTACCCACGGTGCATTACAGGTTGGCGTGCCCAGGGAGCAGCATTTCTAGAAGAGTGTGATATCTTTGACCCCCCCCCCTCCCCTACTGCCCCTTTACTCTTCTCCACCCCCCCCCCTCCTCCTGATGCTTTATTATCTGACTAACATCCAAAATGTTGTTCTCTCCCGGATGTTCTCCCCCAATTGCTCTAACGATTTGTTTTGGGTGCTACTGTGTGATTTCTCTGCTGGAGTTATATATCTCCATGTATCGCAAACTATTCTCTAACTGTACAATAGTGTAATGTGTACCTCGTTGTTCTCATGTAATTGTGTCCGATAAATAAAAACTTTTCTGTTAAAAAAAACAAAAACATTCTTAATCTAAGTGTAATGCCACGTACACACACTCGGAATTTCCGACAACAAATGTTCGATGGGAGCTTGTTGTCGGAAATTCCGACCGTTTGTAGGCTCCATCGGACATTTGCTGTCGGAATTTCCGACAACAAAAATTTGACAGCTGGTTCTCAAATTTTATGACAAAACATGTCGGAAATTCCGAGAGTGTGTACACAATTCCGACGCACAAAATTCCACGCATGCTCGGAATCAAGCAGAAGAGCCGCACTGGCCATCGAACTTCATTTTTCTCGGCTCGTCGTACGTGTTGTACGTCACCGCGTTCTTGACGTTTGCAAATTCCGACAACATTTGTGCGAACGTGTGTATGCAAGACAAGTTTGAGCCAACATCCGTCGGATAAAAATCCACGGTTTTGTTGTCGGAATGTCCGATCGTGTGTACGCGCCATTAGATTTCCGGTCAGCATAACCAACTAGAGATGATAGAGCCAGTATCAAAACCGTAGACAAAAAAAATTACTTTCACAGAGAACAAGCAAATCTTCTAACATTATAATAAAAAATACAGAATCAAACATTAAGACATGTAATATAAACTGTGCTTCTTCTGGTTAACACCACTTGCATGTTCCCGTGTAAAAGTGTCTGTAACCAAGGATGATAGCTGTTGAATATCTTGTTGTGTCATGTGGTTCCTGTTTCCACTGAATGCAACTGTCATCTCCAAACTGTCCAGTCTATGTCATTAACATTGACCTCATGTCCTGTGGTCACCTCATTGTCCTTCTGTAGTGTAACCATATGCTGCTTCTTCCTGGTGGCATGAGCTGCACATATGACCTGATCCTGTCCATCAACTGTTGTTTTTTTTTTTTTTTAAGTTTTTTTTTTTTAAGTTTTAAGTTCTGGTGTTGGTGACACATAAAGGACAGTTTCCTTCATCCTCATCCTGTCCTACAGCCACTAAACGACACTGTACATAGTCTTAAATTCACCTTTACCCTCCCTGTGTTTATGATAATTACAGACCATGTTTAGCTATTCATCTTCTATTTTTCTAATATTGTGAAGAATTTACAGCCACATAGAAAAGCAGAACATTCTGTTCAGCTTAACTAACACACATCCATATCCTTGTCCTTGCAGTAGGGTGACCACGTGTCCCGGATTGCCCGGGACAGTCCCGCATTTTGCAGGTCTGTCCCAGGCACATTCATTCCAGGACAATACAGTGTACCGGAATGAAACTGACACAGCCACCCCCGGGCCAATCTGATGCCCCCAAAAAAGGGCGCCACATCACCGCTTTACTCACTGACAGTACTTGTCCTGGCCGGGAATGCCTGGAGGAGCACAATCCCCGCCCCCTGCTTGTGATTGGAGAAATCATAAATCCCGCCTCTTGTGTCCAATCACTGTGCTGTGATTCGTTACAGCACAAGCTGATTTTTGGGAAGGGGGGGTGTCCCTGAATGGTAGTTTGGAAATGTGGTCACCCTACCTTGCAGGTGTAGCGATACCCCCAGCTAAGGGAGCCGCTGGTATGATTTTCGGGTCTGTAACACTCCACTGTCAACCCCCAGCAATTGGCTCTGCCCTCCCTTGGCACTGTTAGTAGGGGATGATAGGATTGTGAGGCCTGCAATTTTAGGCAACACAATCCAGCAACAAAGGCACACACAGTGATATAGCGGGCACTGACCGTTTCTTCTGCACAGTAATAACACCAACAACTAGTCTGCTTAATCCTGGTACTTTTACTGAAGGAAATTATTAAACAGATTAAAACAGTATACTTTAGTATATGCAGAGCCCTGCAATAAAAGGTGTTCAGCAATAGACAGATATGCAATACTGTACAAAAATAACTAACGGACCCCCCCTTTGCAGCCCTCCTCCTTTCGTGGGCAAGATGGCGCCCAGCAATGTCTACACTGATAAGTCAGGCCTGACTGTAACTATGTGTAAGTTCCGTAGAGAAGAATCTTCGCTAGCAAATGGTGGTGCACTTTTGAAGACAAAATTGTAATCCACAGGAATAAAGGTTGACAAACTTGGTGAACAAGGATAAAGTCACTAACGCTACTCAATGCACTGTACCTCAGGTGTGCAAATGCAAACTCTAACGGGTGAGCCCCGAACAATAAACACTGGGCCTAGAGATCCTGTACTAATCTCTGAGCAGGTGCTCTCTCACCCAACCGGACCAGTCCACGTCCGTATCTTCCGTTGCTGTGTCTTGGTACACAGGTTCCACGACACCCGGGTCTTCGGTCCTCCTGGAAGCAGCAGACGAATAGCAGGATGCGACGTCCCTCAGGCTCCTTGGTGGAAACGGAAGGCTCTTTGGAAACACAGGCCCTAGGCTTCAGGCCCTGTCCAGGAACAAAAGACTCAGCACAGAGTTCCACTTGCTGGGCGGGCGATGTCCAAAGAGAGCGTACTCCGGTCCTCCCCTTTGTTAAATACCCCACCCCAGCAGTACTTGCGCGGGGAAATGCATCCTGGGTATGGTAGTCTCTGGGTTCATCAAGCAACACCCCGCTACACAGGTAAGATGCATGGGAAGATATAAAACAGCGAAAACACACTGATTTAGTACAATAAAATACAGAATATTTACCGTATTTATATAAAACAAAATGTGGTAATGCACACTCCCCTGGCGAAGGACAGGTACAATGCCTTGAAAAAGTATTCATACCCCTTGGATTTTTCCACATTTTGTCATGTTACAACCAAAAACTTAAATTAATTTTATTGGGATTTTATGTGATAGACCAACACAAAGTGGCACATAATTGTGAAGTGGAAGGAAAATGATAAATGGTTTTAATTTTTTTTTACAAATAAATATCTGAAAAGTGTGGGGTGCATTTGTATTTCCCTAACTAAAATCTAATGTGACAGGCTGACGTTACCGCGTATTATCACGCTCTGCTTTGCACGGGCGTTTTTCCTGCTTTTTAAAATTCTGCCGGCCGTCTTCCATTTTTTCTATATTTCTCGCTACGTTATTGTGCCTACTGTCTGTTTAGACTTGTTTTTATGCAAATAAATCATCTCGTTTTACCTATGGCGGCACATCTCTGTTCTTTCCCCATGGGTATACGCATCCATTGAGACCATTCCCCCTTCCACTTTCCACCCGCTGGACGCAGTAGTTTACTACCAACCATCTAGTGTGTCAGCTGATACTGACAGATTGGGACTGGTTTGGTAGTGGAATCACATTGTTCCTTGTCTTATGAAGTTTCGTCATAGGGTGTTGCATTGTTTTCACCGTGCTGAACATTGCTGATAGTGACTGTTTGGTGCCTATTCTGCCAGAACCATCAGCACCACTGTTTTTTTTGCACTTTAAGTGTTTAGCTCACAGTGTTTATCTATTATCAATGTTAATACAGGTGTGATACTTATTTATACTATTTATTGCACTTTTTCTGATGTGCATCTTGTCATTTCACTCATTAGGTGTTCACCTTACAGCTTTATTTTTTATATCTTTTTTTCACCAGCACAGCTCCTTCTATTTTTATTTTAAAATCTAATGGAACCAATTGCCTTCAGAAGCCACCTAATTAGTAAATAGAGTTCACCTGTGTGTAATTTAATCTCAGTAAAAATACAGCTGTTCTGTGAAGCCCTCAGAGGTTTGTTAGAGAACCTTCGTGAACAAACAGCATCATGAAGTGATTGTCGATCTCTCACCGATGCTTGTGGGTGGATTAATGCAATTTGCTTTTATACAATTAATATTAAGCTGTGCTTTATGGTGATAAGTTGATGAACTTACTCTGATTTTATACTTCTAGTAACAAGGGTCTTTTTGAAGCTGCAAGACTTTGAAACTCCTTTATTACGGTTTTCTTTGTGAGCTTTCTACTTAATGATTATAAGTAACTTTCGAGTCTGAATGACTTTTGTTATGCTACATGATTTGCATCTATATACTAATATTGCACATACTTTTTTGTTTCTTTAAGCTTGGAAATGCCAGTTTTCATTTGCTAAATTAAAAAAACTGCACAGGACATCAACTGGTTAAGCTAGAACTAAATGGCAAAACATTTTTATTTATCTTTTCAGATTGAGTGAGACCACTTTCACACTGAGGCACTTTTCAGGCGCTTTCATGCTAAAAAAAGCGCCTTAAAAGCTTACGAAATCGTATTTCCATTAAAATCAATGAATGCTTTCACACTGGGGCAGTGCGCTGACAGAGCGGTGAAAAAACACCCCTCCCCATTGAAATGAAGTGAAAGCCCTTCAAAAGCGCCTGAAAAGCTCTTCAAAAGCGCTCAGTGTTTTACTGACAGTTTTTCAAGCACCTCATGCCGCGTACATACAACCGTTTTTCATGGCGTGAAAAATGCAATTTTTTAAATTGGTCATTAAAAACGATCGTGTGTGGGCTCCAGAGCATTTTTAACGACGTGAAAAATGGCCTAAAATTTTTTAGAACCTGCTCTATTTTTTCACGTCGTTTTTCACGTCGTGAAAAACGGTAGTGTGTATGCTTTTACGAGGGGAAAAAAAATGCGCATGCTCAGAATCAAGTATGAGACGGGAGCGTTCCTTCTGGTAAAACTAACGTTCGTAATGGAGATAGCACATTCGTCACGCTGTAACGGACTGAAGAGCATGAGGCTGAAAAGCATGAATCGGCTCTCACCAAACTTTACTAATACGAGGATCAGCAAAAGCAGCCCAAAGGGTGGCGCCATCCAAATAGAACTTCCCCTTTATAGTGCCGTCGTACGTGTTGTACGTCACCGCGCTTTGCTCAAGCATTTTTTTTTACGAAAGTGTATAGGCAAGGCAGGCTTGAGAGGAAACACGTAAAATCACGTCGAGAAAAACATCGTTTTTTTCAATGACATTAAAAATGGCCGTGTGTACGCGGAATTAGTGTGAAAGAGGCCCTAGGGAGGTTTTTTAACCTCTGTCAGTTTTTTTTTACCATCTGTTTTCTATTTTGGAGATTTATCTTCACTTTCTGTCCCATAGTCAAAGCAGGAAATGAGAGGAAATCCCAACAAAGTGACGGAATCTCTGGTTGTCACCAGAACTAGTGTACCCATTGGAAGAGTCCTCTATTTTCACTCTCATTGATAATGGTAAAACAGGAAAAATAGAGAATGTGAATCTCCCTAATGGCAGAACAGACAGAAATAAAAAAACACACACATGTTCTAATTGCTCACCCCTCTACCCAAAACTGAAAAAAAAAAAAAAAAAAAAGTTCTGACTTTAGTTATACCTTAAAGATTTGTGCTTTTGAAGATTAAAATTGCAAATACTTTAAGACTGCATTCACACCTGAGCATAGCGCTTCGAGCGTTTTTACCGGCGTTTTGTCGCGCGAATTTGCGCCCGTCTAAGCGCTCGTTGTCGCACTAAACGCTTGAATCAAGCGTTTCCATTACATTCTATGACTCCTAAAACGCCCAAATCTGCCCGATTCGCGCAACAAAAAAGGGTCCGGAACTTGTTTGAGCTTCAGGCATTCGGCTTCAGGCGTTTTGGAGTGGAGATGTGAACCATCTCTATAGAGATTAATGTTTTTTTCCCCCTCTAGCGATTTGGAGCTTCAGGCGACAAAACGCTCAGGTGTGAATGCAGCCTAATTTTTATATATATTAGAATGAAAGGGATGTTTTTTTTACTTATTTTTTGTGGACGACTTCTCTTTAGTTTCAGTTTCAGGACGATGACCAGAGTGAGATACTGGCTGGTCTTACTGGCAGGAAAGCAATATCACAAGCCCTACGGACTTTCCATTTATTTCAGAGTTTCTAGAGGGACTTTCCACCATATGAGCTCACAGCTGTAACATTTTTGTTTTTTAATAAGTTTTCATTGTTATTATGATTTTATTACTTTATTTTGTTATTTTATATTTTTAAGGTAATGCTGCTCTTCCATATTGTAGCTTAGCCCTAGTTCATGGGGCTGCGGCGTTTAGTTGCAGGTGGAAGGCACATGTGCTCTGTCCAGCTTCGCTGTCAGCACCCTGTCAAACTCTACGAGAGGCGGACAGCTGCTGTGGCTAAAACAGGGCTGGGTAGTGCACCCAGCTGTACCTACCGTATATACTCGAGTATAAGCCGAATTTTTCAGCACTTTTTTTTGTGCTGAAAATGCCCCCCTCGGCTTATACTCGAGTCGCCTTTTTGCGCCTGATCTCCCGGAATTTGGGGACCCGGTATCGGCCGGCTGTAGCTCCCCTGGACAGATGTAGCCCCACTCGTCCTCTACAAGTGTGCAAAGTTTGTTGTCCAGGGGACCTACGGCCGGGGAGCACCGATTTTTCAAAGCCGGGCACCCCTTCCATAGACTCCCATGTTAAACGGTCATTTCTCCGGTGATTTTGGGGACCCGGTACCGGCTGGTTGTAGGTCTCCTGGACGCCCATGTTAAACGTCAGTCTAGTCATGGACACAGTGAGACATGGACACAGTGAGGCACAGTGAAGCATGGGCACAGTGAGGCATGCAGATGGACACCCTAGGCTTATACTCGAGTCAATATGTTTTCCCATTTTTTTGTGGTAAAATTAGGTGCCTCGGCTAATATTCGGGTTGGCTTATACTCGAGTATATACGGTAAGTTTAGTGCAGTATGTGCCCAAGGACAATTGCCTCAAATGCAAGAAGTTTGTATTGCAGACAGGCATTCATTCTCTAAAACTGAAGTACTGCTAAAGTACCGCCTAGGCTAGAATGACATGCCCCTGGTCCGGCAGCCTCCTGGGATGCTTACATCGCATTTCCTAGAAGGGACCAGGAACAGGTACACAGAGCAGCCAGGGGCCTGACACGTCATCGGTAGCTGGTTGTCTGAACCCAAAAGAGGCAGTCAGCTGAAGAAGACCAAGTTGGAAGCACAGGACCTGGTCTATGTCACCCGAACAGCAGATTGCAGCGGGGCAGCACTGGATCTGCTAGGCAGGTGAGTACGTAATTTAAAGAGGCAAGAAATATGTCACTGCGCATGCGCAGGGAAGAAACTAAACTAAGTGCTGTTTCTTCCCCAGGCTGTGCCGTGAATTGCGGCTCCTGTGTGCATGCGCCGGAGTCAGCGACCTGGAAGGAAGAGAAGACAGAAGATGGACGCTTCCTACTCTGGGGACATCGCTGGATTCTTTTGCAGGTAAGTGGCACATAATGGGCTAGTATGCGATGCATACTAGCCCATTATGCTTTTCATTTGCAGGCTGCAGCAGCGAGCTAAAGAGGAAGTAAAACCCATCTTTAACCACTTCCATACTGTATATCCTTGCAGGGTGATACTGTGCTGTTTGTTGTGGTGTGATATAAATCCGTTGCTGGTTGATGTAATTTGCTATTGCAGTGTGATATCTGCTTGTGACCATATACCAGTAAATAATTTGGTGTAATGGCATGATACAATATAATGTGCTGGTGATTTGTTGTTGCAGTGCAATGTGAACTTCTAATGTATCACACGGACCCTTTTTCCTACCTTTGGCTCACTTGCAGGAAAAGGGTACACCGTACTATATGCCCGTACCCTCCTGTATCTCCTAGGATATAGGGACAAGTCACTGTTTTCCCCCCCAAGTAATTCCAATGTCCACACCACTCTAAACTCCAACGTTGAGTTTCTTTTCTCCATGTTCAGCAGATAGGAAAGGGTGGATAAGAGACAGGACAGCAAGGTTTGGGAGGTAGGTCCAGGCACAAGTAGATATTACAATCACCACTCTATCCCAGAGTAGGTTTAGCTCACCCGGATAGTCTCCTGTAAAAGTGGCTCCTAGCAGCCGAAGTGATGCTCGGACGCTTAATCAGGTTCTTTTCCTAGATACGATCGGGGGACTCTCTGCCACAGAATCTATCAGCCCCTGAACTTCTCAGCTTTTGCAAGATAAGGACAGGTGCCAGCAGCAGCACATTACTAGGCCCTTGGTGGATAGATGAATCTCTCCAGAAAGTTACCGGGCCCCTTCCTTCACCATGAACTCTAACCGGTCTGTCAGAAAGGTCCTCCCCCGGCCTCCTCTTCTTAGAAGCGGGCTCCCTCGCAAGGGGCACCCTGGGATTCCTCTTCCCAGGGTTAAAGGTGCCTCGGACTGATGCGCACGTGGCCCCATGGCCTGGAGGGCTGAGCGCTACGCACCTGGACTCCGACTCTCTTCACGAACTCCAGAGAGCGACGCCTCCCAGGTGGCGTCTGCCCTTATGTATCCTCTCCCAGCATGCACAGCAGGCCAACCACACCCACTGTACCGCTGCCGAAAGAGGACACCCCAAGGCACAGCACTAGTACTGATGGTTCAACCCTGATCTGTCATGGTAGTGCCACCTACAGGCCACAGGGAACTGCACACCAGTATACCACCTGGAGAAATAAAGTAGCACAACCTATAAATGAGAACAGTCTGAGCCCAACTACTATCTCAGACCAGCCCCTAAATTTGGGTATATAGCACCCCTAAATGGGGTTGGCGCTACACTAATATGATATTACATACAGTATAAAGTTTAGTTTGCTAAGGTAGACAAGTTATTATTATTATTATACATGATTTATATAGCACCAACTGCGCAGTGCTTTACTATATAAAGGCAGACAGTGCATTTACAATACAATAAAATACAAGAGGGTTAAGAGGGCCCTGCTCATAAGAGCTTACAATCAAATATTTTAAATCCATTCACTATTTCATCTCAGAAATATCTCTTCTGCTAGGAATGTAAAATTCACAAAGACATTTTTTTTAAAAATGGCCATTTATCTGTTAAAATCCTTATTTTCCCATGAATCATTATTTTATCTCACCAAAAAGACTCAATTCACTAAGCTACAACGCACGTGTTATTTGTTATTGTGATCATTATTTTTAGGTATGTGACTGTTTTTTCATTGCTGAAAATAACAATCATTATGAATATAATGATCATTATGGATCGGAGGATGGTGGGCAAACATTTTTGCTCAGGAACTCCTGGTTGACTTTGTGTGGCAATGATCTGCACCGCTCTTGGCTTACTTACCTGTTGTTCTTGCAGATGATAGCTGGCTGGAACACCTTTACCGCATCCTTTCTAAACCACAAACCCTACACACACTTCATATTATGTACTGCTTCCAGCATTATGTAACAGCATATTCAGTAAATCTAAGGTGCCCCATGAACCGTGAAGAATTCTCACACAAATAACAGCCATCTAATTGTTATAATTACCCAAGGGACAAGCGGGTATGAGAAGATTCTGCAAATAGTTCAATGATTTTTTCATGTCAAGTCTTTGAAAATACTTGTTATGGAAGCTTGAAGCGGAGTTCCACCCAAAAGTGCAACTTCCACTTTAAGCACTTCTCGCCCCTTTACATGCCACATTTGGCATGTAATTTTTTTGGGGTGAGTGGGATTTTCATTGCAGAAGAGATGTCTACATGTTTCTTCTGCAATAAAGAGCCTGCTTGTTCGCAATTTTTTTCCCAACTTTAATTCTGCTTTAAATTAAAGGAAGACGTTCATTTAACTTCATCCCAGCCCTCTTACCTAATCCACTTACACTTACCCTTATGCCGCGTACACACGGCCGTTTTTCTCGTCGAGAAAAACGTAATTTTTCCCATTCGACGAGAAAAACGGTAGTCTGTGGGCTTTCTGACGTTTTTTTCGACGAGAAAAACGGCATTAAAAACGACGAGAAAAAATAGAACATGTTCTAATTTTTCTCGTCGTTTTTTTCGACATGTTTTCCGCGGCAGTTTTCCCATAGGGAAACACTGCCGCGGAGTCCACAGACGGTCGTTTTTCTCGACAAGAGAAAAAACGACGTGAAAAACGACCGTGTGTGGGGAACAAGCTGTTCCCTCGTTTTTAATGACATTATTCACTGCGTTTTTTTAACCGCCGTGAATAATGATCGTGTGTACGCGGCATTAGAGCTGAACTCTGGGCATGAAAACGTTAATTGACAACTGCAGCACTTTCATGCTACCCATTCTGACACACACTATGGGGGTTATTTACGAAAGGCAAATTTGCTTTGCACTACAAGTGCAAAGTGTACTTGAAATTGCACTGAAAGTGCACTTGGAAGTGCAGTCGCTGTAAATCTGAGGGGTAGATCTGAAATGAGGGGAAGCTCTGCTGATTTTATCATCCAATCATGTGCAAGCTAAAATACCTTTTTTTATTTTCCTTGCATGTCCCTCTCGGATCTACAGCGACTGCACTTCCAAGTGCACTTTGCACTTGTAGTTTGCACTTGGAGTGCAAAGTGGATTTGCCTTTTGTAAATAACCCCCTATGACATGCATAAAGAGCTATGGCAATACTTACTGACCAACTATGACAAGCCTAAAGGGTTGTCTTGGTTCTATGCCCTCCTTCAAAACAAACAAACCTTTACCAAAACTTCCAATATGACTAACTGGGAAAAGGAACTGGGCTCAACACACTAGCATAAAGAATGGAAAGACGCGATCCAAGCCTGCTACCGGTACTCCCATTGTAATAACCACTGGGACTTAATGCTAAATATTCTTCACAGATCATATCTTACCCCAGTGAGACTATCTTTAATCTTCCCTTGGAAACTCAACTCCTATTGGAGAAATTCTGGTGCAAAGGGTAACATTATACACATACTGTGGGAATGTAAAAACATACGTAGCTTTTGGTACTCAGTCTTTAATCTGAATTCCTCTATAATTGGCTTTATTATTAAGCCCAATCCCCATCTAGCTCTTCTTAATCTCTCTATAAAGTACCTATACAGTTTAGGAGTGTAATAATTCAAATAATCCTAGCTGCCCGTTTGACAATTACAGCAAAATGGAAAACTACCTTAAGCCTCGTACACACGGCCGAGAATCTCGTCAGGAAAAAACTTGTCGTTTTTCTTGACGAGATTCTTGGACAAGAAACTTGTCCCGGCCGAGTGTACACACACTCGATTCAAAGAACCCGCGGTTCTTCGAATGTAGCGAACACGGTGACGTAATCGATAACAACGAGCGTGCGCTCGTCACATTCGATGCCGTCGCCGTCATCTTGCTACACCCTACCTATACCTAGGAAGCTACCGCGCATGCGTCAAAGTCATTTCGAGCATGCGCGGGTTTCCACGGTGACAGGTAAGTGTACACACACACACACTTTTCTCATCGAGAAACATGCTGACGAGAATCTCGACGAGAAAATGGAGAATCCTGACGAGAAAATAGAGAGCAGGTTCTCTATTTTTCTCGTCGAGATTCATGACGGTTTTCTTGACGAGAAACCTGATAGCCGCGTACACACGACCGATTTACTCTGCAAGAAAGCTCTGCCAGCAAGTTTCTTGTCGTTTTTTGACGAGAAACTCGGTCGTGTGTACGAGGCTTTAGTCCCTAATGCCGTGTACACACGACCGTTTTTCTCGTCGAGAAAAACTACATTTTTTCCATTTGACGAGAAAAACGATCGTCTGTGGGCATTTTGTCGTTTTTCTCGACGAGAAAAACGGCATTAAAAACGACGAGAAAAATTAGAACATGTTCTAATTTTTCTCGTCGTTTTTTCAGACATTTTTTCCGCTGCAGTTTTCCCATAGGGAAACACTGCCACGGAGCCCAGAGACGGTCGTTTTTCTCAACAAGAGAAAAAATGACGTGAAAAACGACCGTGTGTGGGGAACAAGCCATTCCCTCGTTTTTAATGTCATTATTCACTGCGTTTTTTTAACCGCCGTGAATAATGATCGTGTGTACGCGGCATAACACTGATGAAGTTATACAAAGGTTTAAGACACACCACTTTGCAATCCAATCTAACAATTGAAATGCCTTTAATACACAATGGTCACCATGGACCTCGAGATTCCCAGATGTTGCTTAACGTTATCAATGGAAGCCTTAAAAACATTCACTTAATGAACAATCTTCATGTTCTGGTACAGTATTATTTGTTTTTCATTATACTCTATACCTTTTTCACTGTTCGGTATATGGAATCTCTGCGCAATACTGACTATCTGCAGAAAACTACAGGAGGGGGCAGAGACTACAGAAGGAGAAAGAGCAGCAGTGACCGGTCTTTATCACAGGGAGCTCCTGTACACAGGTAACGTTTACACTTGATTACTGCACAGATCTGGAAGAAATACACAAAGCACTTCAAGGTTCAAGTAAGAATACACACGACTCTTGAAATTAGACAATATTGTGTTTTAATTGTTCAGCTTTGATTGCAGTCAAAAATGTATAATTTTGGGGGAATAAAAAGTATGGGAGGAATTAGCAAAGAGTGAGTCAAGCACTGTGCTTGCATTACTCTTCTAAACATAAAAAATGGAGCAGATGCTGCTCCTAACAAACAAGTGCAAAGGGTGCAAGCACCTTTGTTAATTAGGAGCAATCGGTTCTCTATCCTGCCATGTCGGTGATAGGCAGCACAGAAAATGGAGAGCTAGAGCTGCATGCTCCAATCCCCCTGCTCTCCTTGCCTCCTGCTCAGCTCAGAGCAGGACAGAGAAAAAGGGTTGTTAAGCCTGCAGGCTCTGCACATGTGGTGTAAACACTGCACAAGCAGAGACGAGAGGGATGTGAGATGTCTGCTGACAGGTCACATTCTGTACAGCAAGGTGGCACCTGGCAGGAATCTGAGGCAGGTTTCTATACTGAAAACTGCTGTGTCCACTTTTTTTATTTTGGAGGCTAGTTTATATTTCATTCAGAAAAAGAAACTGGTGCAGGTGGAGCAAATAGACCTAAAAGAAATCTATCTGCTCTATTAATGCAACGCACCCCACTTCTGACAGTTTCTGATGGCGCCATTATAAAGGAGCAGGAAGGTTAGTTAATTTCCCTGCATAGTTTTACATTTTAGGTACTACTATTGCAGTAAAAAACACTATCATGCTGAAAATGTAACCCTATGTGCCTAACAAGCTGCGCACCATGCTAAAAGACTGTGCACCAAAATAAATGATCTGGGACTCCCAGACTAAAGCTGACCATACATAGTCTAAGAATTTTAGTTAGAAATTCACACCATTGGTGGGCCACAGCAACGGACGATTTTCGTGCGGCTATCAAATTTGAGTGATCGGGCATGTTGGAATTTTTTGAAAAATCGTATGAGAAATATGAATTGAAATTGAAATGCGCATGAGTGCAAGAAAATAAAATTCCCAACATTGAAGGCTTGGTTGGTCGAATTCCAAAAATTAATCTGATCTTATAACTTTTGCATATATCTGTATATTGATCGTTTCAACTATGTCCTTTGATTATTAGCATAACATTTAATACCATGATTATCCTGTAAATCATGTATGATTGCCTATGTAGCACACAGACCCCTCTTCCTTACCTTTGGCTCACTTGTAGGAAAAGGGGCAAGTCTCTATTCCCCAATAACTCCAAGGTCCACACCAATTGCAACTCCAACGTAGAGTTTATTTTCTCATAAGCATAGTCATTAAATAGGAAAGGGTGGAGGAAGAACAGGGCAGCAAGAGGTGTTGGAGTAGGTCCAGGCACAAACGAATACATATTCACTACCCACATCTTCAGGTAGTCTCAGCTCACCCGGATAGTCTCCCATTAGAGTGGATCCTAGCAGCCGGAGTGATGCTCAAATTAGATTATACACAGTCTCTGCACAAACTCTGCCACAGATCTGGTGAACGTTAGGTCCCTGCCACAGACCTGGTGAACGTTGGTTCTGGTATTAGGCCTCTAACAGGAAGATGACATCCCTCCAGAGAGTTACCGGGCCCCTTCCTTCACTGTGATCTCTCACCAGTCCCTCGGAACGGTCCTCCCCTGGCCTCCTCTTCTAGATACGGGTCTCCTCGCAAGGCAGCACCCTAGGATTCCTCCTCCCTCCATGGGCCCCAGCCGAAGGTGCTGGACCCAAGGCCTTCAGTTGCAGCCCCAGGGCTAAAAGGTGCCTGGGACTGATCTGCCAGTGTACCGGGCCAGGAACTCCACCCCAGGGCTAAAGGTGCCTGGGGTGGCCACGAACAGAACAACACACTCTCCGGGGTCGGACCCCCGGGAACTCACCCCTTACAGACAGGGTCTGCCCCTTTTATATCCTCTCCCGGCATGCACAGCAGGCCGACACGCCCACCATACCACCGCTGAGAGGGGACATCCAAGGCACAGCACTGTACCAGCGGTTCAACCCTAGCAACCCTGACAGCGCCATCAACAGGCCACAGGGAACTATACACCAGTATCCCACCTGTAGTACAAAATGGTTTTAACAGAACGCTATCAAATAGTGTGCTTGAGTACAACTAGGACTCAAACATTCCCCTAGATTTAAAGTCCCCGCTACACCTATATTTTATTATGGTATACAAATGAATGTTTGCGCTCTTTCATATTATGGACAACCCCTAGGGGTATATGGCATTTAATTCAATTTAAATTTTCAATCAATACTCCCTTTCTAGTTTTATTTTACAACGATATGCTTCATTTAAAGTCCCACTTACTTCCCCCCTACTTTATCCGAAAGTCAATGGTGGCACCATCGGATCACAAAATTTCAGATTTTCTAAAGACAATCCATTTGGAGTTCGACCCATGTATGGCCTGTATAAGGGGTTGATTTACTATAACTGGAAAGTGCAAAATCTAGTGCAGCTGTGCATGGTAGCCAGTCAGCTTCTAACTTCAGCTTGTTCAATGAAGCTTTGACAAAATCCTGAAAGTTGATCAGTGCAGAGCTGCTCCCAGAAACACTATCTATAATCTCCGGATTAATAGGGTGCTTGTCAACGTTTCACGGCTGGAGGGCTTTTCTAGCTGGAAAGTGTGGGGATCACTACCCTGATATAATTGTACTCTGGTGGGGTTCTGAAAACTTACCAACCATTGTGCTCTGACTATACCCTGGACCAGAAATAGTTTTAGCAATATTTGCAATTAACCACTTGAGCTCCAAAAATAATTTACCCCCTTCTTGACCAGGCAATTTTTGGGGATACGGCACTGCATTTCTTTAACTGTTAATTGCGCGGTCGTGCGATACTGTACGCAAATTTAAAAAAAATCCTTTTGTTCGACAATTTTGAAAAACATATTACTCTTTCGTCCATGGACCGACACAGCTTCTCTATTGACAAAGTGGGTATTATCCGTTAATTAGGAGTGACTAGGCAGAAAAACTTGTAAAAAGTGTTGCATCACACCTTCTACAGTACCGCCCAGGGGGCGGACCCTCTGGGTATAACCTCTCAGTCTGCATCTCGCAGATCAGTTTTTTTCTGTCTAGCAAGGAGTAGGACATGGCTCCCTTCGGGCCCATTGGTCCGGGGGAAAAAATATATATATATATTTTTTTTTTCATTTGTTGTTTCCTGCGATCTTCGATCAACTGCCGACTGGGTGACAGGCTGGATCCTCGATCCTTGTAGTCTCCCCAGTTTCGGCCATTGAGCGTGTGCCGACCCTAGCTACGCGCTGGGTTTTCCACAACATGCCTGTCGCTCCACGGGTGGCCGGTGAGCCTACGCTCCAGGGCCTGCATCGGACCGCTCAGCTTCGGCTGACCTTACGGCCGAGTCGCAGCAGCCTGGCCGGTGAGCTTACGCTCCAAGGCTTGCATCGGACCGCTCAGCTTCGGCTGACCTTACAGCCGAGTCGCAGCAGCCTGTCCGGTGAGCGTCATGCTCCAGGGCATACATATGATCGTCCCTTTTAGCTGGACATTCCTGGAGAGATCAAGTAAGTGGTTGTGGCCCCTTTCTTCCCTCTCTCCCTGCCTTTCCCTCCTCCCTGGGCTTCTAGCTAAAGGTTGCTGGGTGCTGGGGGTCACCTAAGGGGTCCCACTGGAGCGGGGCTGGCTGTAACTAACATTTAAAAGAAATGTAATTTCTGCGTACCTGTGTGTGTGTGTGTGTCCTTCCTCCTCCATGCTGTTGGCGGCCATTTTGAGGTGGTCCATGCCAAGTTTGGCCTCTTGTGACTGCCCGGCGGCCATCTTCCTGTGGTTCGGCCACACCCACTGGCCCCTATCAGGTGATCGGCGGCCATGTTTTTCCACCCTGTATGTATAGATTGCCATTCGGCTGCCATCTTTTTGTAGGCTACGGCTGCTTGACCTCTATCTTCGGCTCCGCGGCCACTTTCTTGGAGCCCACATTATCTTCCATACAGACATTTTTGGCAGCCATTTTGCGAGAGCCTCCGGCCTCTAGGGTGCATTACACTGGTGCGAAAATTCACACAGGAAGTGCTGATAAAAGAAGCAGACTGACAGCAGCAGGGGGACAGCATCACAGGCGCAGCACACGGCAGCATAGCAGTACCTATCCAGGGTGGTGAGTCCTCTGGGTGACCCAGCCTCTCTGCAGCACAGGAGGGTGGCCTATTGATATCTTGCCTGGAGCCCTGTGGGTGTCAGTGTGTGGTCAGCATGGCATCTGAGCCAGATGTCTTCTCCCCTGAAACACCAGATTTAGCAGCTGGTGTCCCTGAGGTGTCTATGGACGCTATGTCGGCAATCCTAGAGGCGTTTGCTGCCAGGGTGGAAGCAGCACACGGGAATACAGGGGGTAATAAACGCCCCCGTCCCCTGCAATTTTCTGGGGATATTTCTGATGCAGAACCAGGTCCAGCTACGGCTCATGGCCCAGATTCTGATGCATCAGAGACTGCAGACCGTGACAGATCGGACAGTGAGGAGGACTCCAAGTCCAGGTCAGTACGCGAGACGGCTTTGGTATCTGACCTTATTACTGCAGTGTGGGATACGCTAAAGTTGGAAAATACTGCAGAAGTAGCAGATACTCCAGTCCCCTTTGGGTTTCGTAAACCTGCCCGCACTGCTAAGGTGTTCCCTTGTGTGTCTTATTTTGACAAACTCTTATACAAGGAATGGGAGAACCCACTGAGGGTCTTTACAGCCCCAAAGAGGTTTGCAGTACGGTAACCCTTTGAGGAGAGTTTTCTGAAGATATGGACCTCTCCCCCTATAGTGGACCCTTCGGTGTCCAGACTTAATAGAGCCACCACTATTCCAGTAGAAGGGGCTCCTGTTTTCAAGGACCCTGTGGATAAGAAGGCTGAAGCACTCGCTCGCTACCTATACTCAGTGGTAGGCTCGGCAGTACGCCCCGCATTGGCGGGGGCCCTAGTGTCTCAGACACTTACTGAATGGGCAAAATTGCTACTCCAGGGGTTAAAGGAGCGAGATGCTCCTCCTAATGAGATAACTTTGGCCGACCAGTTGGTCCAGGGCCTTAAGTTTGTCTGCGAGTCAGACATGGATACTATTCCCCTGCTGTCAAGAGCTTCGGTTTATGCAGTAGCAATACGCCGCCTGATCTGGCTAAAAGGGCTGGTCTGCGGACCAGACTTCCAAGAAAGCCCTGTTGGATCTGCCTTTTAAGGGCGACAGACTTTTTGGGGCTTCTCTGGATGACATCATCAAGGATGCCACAGGAGGTAAAAGCACTTTGCTTCCCCAAACTAGCAAGGGTAAGGGGCCACGCTAAGGGAAAGGGCCCTCCTTTACTGCACGCAAGCGTTTTTTTTCGCCCCCTTAAGGCGACAGGGAAAAGACCCCAGGCCGATAAAGCGCCTGCCCAAGGACAAAAGCGTCCTTGGTCCCGCAGACCCAACAAGCCTGCGGACAAATCTGCGTCCACATGAAGGTCCGCCCCCACCCAGCTCTCGGGTGGGGGGACGTCTTTGCAAATTTGCGACTCAGTGTACTGCTCTAGTCTCCGACAGGTGAGTTTGCGAAGTAATCTCCTCAGGCTACAAGATAGAATTTCTCTCTTGTCCACCGGACAGATTCATCACCTCCAATCTCCAGCTACTACCGACCCGTCGGGAGGCCCTGTATGGGGCGGTCCAGGGTCTACTGGAACGCGGGGTAGTTATTCCAGTTCCAGAACAGGAACAGGGTCAGGGTTTTTACTCAAATCTGTTCATTGTGCCGAAGAAGGAGGGGGTTCGGCCAATCTTGGATCTCAGAGCCCTCAGTTGCTTTGTGAAAGTACAAAGATTTCGGATGGCGTCGGTTCGATTTGTAGTCACGGCTCTCCATCCGGGGGACTTTCTGGCCTCCTTGGACATCAAGGACACGCATACCTGCATGTCCCCATATACTCCAGACACCAGAGGTTTCTGCGATTTGCTATCGGGAAGAACCAGTACCAGTTTGTGGCCCTCCCGTTTGGCCTTGCCTCAGCACCCAGGACGTTCACCAAGGTGCTCGCTCCGATTCTGGCACTTCTAAGACAGCGGGGTATCGCTATCACAGGTTACTTGGATGACCTTCTGCTGAAGGCCCCTTCAAGCTCAGAATTAGAGGTAAGCGTGTCCATTACCTGTCAGACTCTTCGAGACTGTGGTTGGATACTAAACACGCAAAAGTCAGTATTGGTGCCCACTCAACGCCTAGTGTACCTGGGGTTGATTCTGGATTCCTCAGAGGCAAAGGTATTCCTCACTGTGGAGAAGTTGCAGACCCTCCGGGCTGCAGTACGGCAGCTGACTTCCAGGAATTGGTCGTCACTCCGTTTTTGCATGCGAGTGTTGGGCCTCATGGTAGCCTCCTTCGAGGCGGTCCCATATGCTCAATACCACACTCGAGTGTTACAGAAGGAAGTTCTGTCTAGATGGAACAGATGCCCTTCATCTCTGGATTATCAAATCCGAGTGAGCCACCTAGTCAGGAGATCCCTGGTATGGTGGCTGACAGCACCGGCTCTAATGGCCGGGAAGTCATTTCTTCCGGTTTACTGGATAGTGATCACGACGGACGCCAGCCTTACAGGTTGGGGGGGAGTCTGGGGTGTCCAGTCGGCGCAAGGTCGCTGGACCCTAGAGGAAGCCCTCCTGCCGATCAATGTCCTGGAGATCCGGGCGATCAAGCTGTGCCTCTTCAAATGGTCTCAGAGACTGCAAGGGCGTCCAGTCAGGATCCAGTCAGACAACGCCACAGCGGTGGCATATGTCAATCATCAAGGAGGAACAAGAAGCTCAGCTGCAGCATCGGAGGTTGCTCGCATCCTGAAGTGGGCAGAGAAGAGCGTACCGGCACTATCGGCCGTGTACATTCCGGGTGTGGAAAACTGGCAGGCGGACTACCTGAGCCGCCAGATGCTGGACCAGGGAGAATGGTCCTTACACCCGGAGGTGTTCCAACTCCTCTGCCAAAGATGGGGCACACCAGACGTAGATCTTCTGGCTTCCCGACTCAAATCGGAAGGTATTGAGATTTGTGGCCCGGTCAAGAGACCCATGGGCAGACGCAACGGACGCGTTGGTAGCATCGTGGGGTCAGTATCGGCTAATCTATGCCTTCCCTCCCTTAAGGCTTCTTCCTCTTCTGCTCCGCAGAGTGGAGGCAGAGGGAATTCCAATGATCCTAATCGCTCCAGATTGGCCTCAGCGTCCTTGGTACACCGATCTAGTACGTCTGGTAGCAGACGTCCTTTGGCGCCTACCACTACGGAAGGACCTGCTATCGCAAGGTCCCATATTCCATCCTGCTTTACAGTCATTGGCTTTAACGGCATGGCTGTTGAGAACCAGGTACTGAGAGATCGAGGCCTGTCAGACTCAGTAATCTCTACTATGAGAAGTGCTCGAAAACCGTCCTCTAGGAAGGTTTATCACCGCACTTGGAGGGCCTACATCTCCATGTGTGAGGAAATGAAATGGCATCCGCGTACCTATTTGGTTTCCAGAATCCTCCTGTTTTTACAGCATGGGGTGGACCAAAGGCTTGCCCTAAGTACGATTAAGGGTCAGATATCTGCCCTGGCTGTCTTTTTTCAGCGACCCCTGGTGACTCACTCTCTCGTGAGTACATTTGTGCAGGGGGTTCGACATGTGGCCCCTCCGGTCCGTCCCCCGTTACCTCCGTGGGACTTGAACCTGGTCCTCTCGGTGCTTCAGAAGGCACTGTTTGAGAAGATTAGAGATATTCCCCTGTTGACACTTTCTCAGAAAGTGGTCTTTTCGGTGGCTGTTACGTCAGTTAGACGAGTCTCTGAGCTGGCAGCCTTGTCCTGCAAGGCTCCCTATTTGATTTTCCACAAGGATAAGGTGGTGCTGCGGCCGCAGCCTTCCTTTCTTCCGAAAGTCGTTTCGGCTTTTCATCTCAACGAAGACATTGTACTTCCATCCTTGTGTCCTCATCCGTCGAATCCTAAGGAGTCGGCGTTGCATTCCTTGGACGTTGTCCGAGCTTTGAGAGTATACCTATCTGCTACTTCCCTGTTCCGGAAGTCAGACTCACTGTTTGTTTCGGTGGCTGGTCCCAAGAAGGTCCAAGCAGTCTCATCGGCCACCATCTCTAGGTGGATCCGACAGATAGTAATCCCAGGCTTACGCCTTAAAGGGTCAGGCGCCCCCCTTTCCTGTCACGGCGCATTCGACCAGGGCAATAGGTGCCTCTTGGGCTTTCTGACATCAAGCGTCTGTTTCACAACTATGTAAAGCGGCGACTTGGTCGTCCGTTCACACTTTCACAAAATTCTACAAAGTTGATGTAGGTGCATCTTCGGATGCCTCTTTCGGCCGCAAGGTTTTGCAAGCGGCTGTTTAGAGTTGCAACTCCTCCGTTGGAGGAGTGCTGTTTTGTGTTTTGGGGTGAAGTTTGTTTTTATGCTGTTACCACCCCTCGTTTTTTTCTCTGACACTGCTTTGGGACGTCCCACTTTGTCAATAGAGAAGCTGTGTCGGTCCATGGACGAAAGAGTAAATAGGATTTTTTACTCACCGTAAAATCCTTTTCTCTGAGTCCATGGACCAACACAGCACCCACCCCTCCTTTTAAGTTTGTACTGCTTTTTGACGAACTGATCTGCGAGATGCAGACTGAGAGGTTATAACCAGAGGGTCCGCCCCCTGGGCGGTACTGTAGAAGGTGTGATGCAACACTTTTTACAAGTTTTTCTGCCTAGTCACTCCTAATTAACGGATAATACCCACTTTGTCAATAGAGAAGCTGTGTCGTTCCATGGACTCAGAGAAAAGGATTTTACGGTGAGTAAAAAATCCTATTTTTTTACTTTCTGCTACAAAACATACCCAATAAAAAAATTTAAATACTCAAGTCGCCAGTGCAGATGTGCGTTTTTTTTAGCTTTATCTCAGATGTTCCCATTCCATGTCAAAGATTGATTCACACTCTCTTCGTAGCCATCCATTGGGTAACAGCCCTAAACTGGCATTCCTCCTCCGTCTCCTGGTCACAAGTGTTAGCCAGGATGGAGATGATCAAATTAACTGAATGAAATTACCGTAATCATATTTTGTATGATACAATGCATCTCTTTGACAGGAAATGGGAGCACTGGGACACCCCATTTTGGTGACCATTCCAATATAATGTGATGATGTGGTAGATTTATACTGGTTTTGCTGCTTAGATTGCTGTACCCCGTTTTGTTCTAAATCTACCCTACCCTATTGTTTTCTCATTGTGCATTACGTCATGTCCTGTACATCATGACCTTACGTCATGACCTTACATTACGTCATGACCTTCTGTTACTGACTCCTCTCTATATGGATTGTTTCTGTATTCTCACATTTTCTGTTTATATACATTATGCATGCATATCATTACTTGTATATTTCTTGATCTTCCAATAAAAACGTTTGTAATAAAAAAAAAAAAAAAAGTAAAAAAAAAAAAAAAAATGTAAAAAAAAAAAAATGTCTTCATCAATTTAGGCCAATATATATTCTGCTACGTATTTTTGGTAAAAATAATCCCAATAAGCGTATATTGATTGGTTTGCGCAAAAGTTTTAGCGTCTACAAACTAGGGGATATTTTTACATTTCATAGCGGGACAGCGATATTGCGGCGGACAAATCGAAAACCTAACTGACACTTTTTGTGGACCGGTGACACTAATACAGTAATCAGTAGGGGTGCGTATCTTCACTGGTCTCACGTTTCGATTCGATTACGATTATCTGGTCAACGATTTGATTCGATTCCACGATGCATCATGATTACTGACGAGCTCCGACTTCCGCTTGGGCCGCCTAGGCGGCCCTTCCTCCCTGCAATCTTCTGAGACACATCACAGGTCCCAGAAGATTGCCCGGCTATGCAGGACAGCGCAGTGAGACATGTGCACCCGGCTGTGAAGCTGCAAGCTGTCTCAGCCGGATGCCCACAGTAGTATTGCCAGCGCCGTGGACAGAATGGAGGGTTCGGGTGGCCACGTCGCTGGATTGTGGGACAGGTGAGTGTCTTTTTATTAAAAGTCAGAAGATACACTTTTTTTGTAGCTGCTGGCTTTTAATAAAACAAAAAATTTACCGAACTCTGCTTTGAAATAAAAATAACCTCACTCCCTTTAAGTGGAGTTCCACCCAAAAGTGGAACTTCCGCTTTAAGCACTCCTCACCCCCTGACATGCCACATTTGACATGTCATTTTTTTTGGGGGGGGGGTGTGTCCTCTTTTTAGTGGGACTTCCTGTCCCGGCCGTCTAGGTGACTCCTCCTCTCGTCCTAGGTGGCCCCTCCCTGCCAGCGATCTTCCACAGGTCCCAGAAGATGGCAGAGCACAGTGCGCGCCCGGCCGTGAAGCCGTAAGCTATCACGGCCGGGTGCCCACAGTAGATATGACGGTGTCGAGGAGAGGAGGGGGAAAGTTGCTGGGCTCCGTGCGGCCGCATCGATGGACCGTGGGACAGGTAAGTGTCGGTTTAATAAGTCAGCAGCTAAACTTTTTGTAGCTGCTTACTTTTAATAAACTAAAAAACGGTGGAACTCTGCTTTAAAAAGAGCACTAATCCGGTGCACTACAGGGTACAGGCATTCACGCACGTGGCTGCTGGGAGGTCAGTAGGGACAAATTGACAAACAGCCCTGTGAAGTTCCCTGTACTGTCTCTGTGCTGAAATTTCTCTGGGCTCCCAAGTTTGCACCTTCCAGCACACTAGGAGTTAACACAGTGGAATGTGCAAACGGGAAGCCTGGGAAATCTCAGCACAGAGCACGTGTAGGAGGTGTAAGAATAATATAATATACCCGTTTGGATTAAATGCTGTTATAATCCATTAAGTTGCCACCGCTGTATGTGCTTTTTAAAATATATGCAGCTTCTCATACCTGCATTTCTGTCTGTGTATAACTGTATATTTCGTTCATGTGACTGTCCGCTCTGGCCCACCTCTCTCCTCTCACCTCTCTCGTCTCTCCTCTCTCCTGACGTCAGTGGGAGTTCTCAGCCCCACCCACCGACTGTAGCTATCAGATCAGAGGAGAGGCGGGGCTGACGTCAGGAGAGACGTGAGAGGAGAGAGGCGGGCCGGAGCGGACAGTCACATGAGCGGAATATACAGACAGAAATGCAGGTATGAAGCTGCATATATTTTAAAAAGCACATACAGCGGTGGCCACTTAATGGATTATAACTGCATTTATTACAAAACAGGTATTTTAATAGACATGCTCGGAGTGCTCTCCCGGGAGGGGCGGGGCAAGTCGGGATGACGTCACCCGACATTGATTATTGGGGTCGCATGCATCGATGCCGCATTGGGGACCCCCGAATCGCGATGCATCGATTAAATTCTGCACCCCTAGTAATCAGTGCTAAAAAATATGCACTGTCACTGTACTAATGACACTGGCTGGGAAGGGGTTAACATCAGGGGCGATCAAAGGGTTAACTGTGTGCCTAGGTTGTGCTTACTCACTGTGGGCAAGTTGCTTTGACTAGAGGAAGGCAAAGATCTGTGTTCCTGTATAGCAGAAATACAGGATCAATGCCTTCCCTTCTGACAGAACGATAATCTGCCTTGTTTACATGGGCCTACTGTCGTTCTGTCTGTGTCCCGTGTAATTGGCAAGTGCCGGCAGACATTGAGTCCGCGGTACCTGCTGCTGGGCTCCCGCTGTACGGCGTGCCCCAGACCCGGAAGTGTAAGATCATGTACTAGGTACATGATCTGGTGCAGAGCAGCTGCCCTGCCGCAGTATATCTACGGTGGGCGGTCTGCAAGTGGTTAAAGAAGAACTCCATCCTTAAAAACACTTTACATAGTTTGTTTGGGCCAAGCTGGAACTATGTCCCTCACTAGCCTGTGAGGCCGCTGGAAGTATGGTATAAACTGTATGTAGCTGCGTCTACATAGAGCATACCGGACTATTTTCCGGGTTAGAGCCGAGACTTCCTATCTCATACCTGAAACACAGATCAGTTTACAGCAGCGGCTCTCAGCCACTCAGAGCAAGCAATGTATTCTATCAATTAATACAAAGTTTCCTCTCATTGGCTGAGTCAGAGAGTCAGGCTGATGATGTCACAACTCACGGGTGACCCAGCTTTTCATTCTTCATAGGGTCTATTGTACCCTTGAATTTTTGCACCAAATTTGTCGTAGGGACAATACTGCAAGATGTGCTCAATCCTCTGGTTCTTTCATACATTTGTTTTGGAAATGTCCTAAACCTTTTCGTTATTGGCAGGAGGAACTAGATACCCTAAATAGTGTATATGGTTCTGCATTGACCATAGACCCTGTCATATGTCTTTTAAGATATGTGAATTCTAACGACCCCAACCAGATATTGCCTATTGGGAAATCACGGTTTGTGGCACGTAAAGCTTTTTTTTGGGATCATCCAATTCTCCTACCCTGAGAGACTGGATTTTGGAAATGAATAAGCACATAATGTTTGAAAAGTAACGACTTTCACAAATTTGAAAAAAAACTGGACTAAATGGACATGCAATGCGTTCCAATCTCGATACATAATTGGGTATGTTTTGGGTTTGCTGGGATGGTTGGAGTTCTTTTTTCAAGAGTCTGGGTGTACAAGTAAACCCCCGTTATATCGCGGTTCAGTTTTCGCGGTCCCGGTATATTGCGTTTTTTTCTGTATTAACATTATTTTATTGATTAAATCCTTGTTAATTAAATATTTTTGTGTTTTCCATTGCTCTTGCTATGTCTCTCAGTATCTTTTATGTGTTTAAATGTGTTTCTATTGTTTTAAAAGTGTGTTTAAAGACCTTAAAATGCTTTTAAAATACAGTGAAAGTTATAAAAACATGCCTAGTGTGTATTTAAATAGGGTATTTCTATTTCACGGATTTTCACTTATTGCGGGTGGGTCTGGAACGTAACCCCCGCGATGGAGGGGGGTTTACTGTACTATTGATATAATATACTTGCATTATAATTATTTTTTCTTCTCAGTATTTGATGGTATTGAGTTGTACATTTCGATGCTGCTATCTAATTTTGGTGTTTTTTTGCCCTTTTTTTGTTTTGCTTGTTTCTTTTCTTTCTTTTTAGATTTTCTTTTTTGGACTTGTTTTAAAAACCTTTTCATAAATAAAATCTGATAAAAAAAATAATATGATTCTACCCTGGGATCAGTGAGTTTTTACAGACTCAGTGCATACACAATTCAATGTACAGTTCAGGATCAGGAAGAAGGGGAGGGCTTTCTAGTTTTGGGTATGCTCTCTGCATAGAATGGAATACAGCTCATTCATTTCAGACTCAGTAGAGGATCAGATCTATCCTACACAGAGGAACAGAAATCAGTTACCATGCCGCTGCTGAGAAACCGTGGTGAGTTACCGATCTTATTGCCAGATACGGAAATGTCATACTAGTCTGTTTAGATCTCATGCCATGCCAGCTCACATAACTAAGAAGCATATTTCTCTGAAATTATCTTCATTCATAATACACTATAAGCAATGTGACTTTGGTTTGATTTATAATTTGCACATTGATAGCCTTACTTTTCAAGTACATTGCTGGCAATTTCAGTGTGAGAAATATTTCTAAGGAAACTTTGAGATTTAGATAGTAAATTTTTTACATCTTGTAAAATGGTTTAAATTACAAACTTTTTGGCATTTGAGATACTGGATATTAATAAAAATGCTTAAAATTAAATTAAAATTGAAATGCCTCTAAGAAAATAAATAATAGAAATGGAATCTTGTTTGGAAACTGGGCTCATTTTCAACAATTTCCATTGACAGGTCTTCTAAATCAATATTTGTTACTGTAAATCGGGGACACTTGGGGAACACTGGGTTGCTTTTCCATAAGACCCCATTCACACAGGGGCGACTCACAAGTCGTGTCCCGTTCTGAACAATGGAACCGTTCTAATAGGAGCGACTCCAGTAGAAAAAGGTTCCTGTACTACTTCAAGATGACTTCAGGGCGACTTCCATTGACTTCAATACAGAAGTCATTTTGCAAGTCACCTTTGAAGTCGTGTTCAGATCGCCCGGCACAGTCGCGGGACAAGTCGTGCCGCCCCTGTGTGAATGGGCTCTAAGTAAAAGTGGGTAAATTGTCATGTAAACTGATTATTTGGCTGTGGGAGAGGTGAATCTGAACTGCAGATGCAAATTGGGCTTTCGGAAATCCATCTAAATATGTATCAGTAATGAAATAGTTTAGGTGGATCATTGATGCCAGTTTTTGGTTGTACATGGTTTGCATTTCTATTTTGGAGATCTACACACAAATCTCTGATTCACAAAGCAATGTGGCACAGTAAAGACGTAACATTGTATAATTTTTCACTCTTTGTAGCCATGGTTAGCAGTTAAAGTAATGGGCTTAATTCATAGGCCCCATGTACACGGGACGCTGTTAAACGCGCGTTCAGAGGCAGTTGGACACTTTTTTCAACTGCCCCTGAACTCATTCAATGTTATCCTATGTGTCCATGTACACAGTCTTGTTTATTGCCGTTTTTAGGCAGTTGCGTTTAACAGCGTTTCTTTGAAAGCAAAAAAATGGGTTCAGACGCAGAAGATTTCCACGTTTCAGGCGCAAAACGCGACTAAACGCGGTAACCCGCGTTTAGTTTATAGGCGTTTTTAGCCATTTTGAAATGCTTCTAAATGCAAACGTGGCTAAACGCGGCATGTAAAGGCAGCAAAACGGACGTTTTAAACGTGGGTTACTATCTGTCAAGTTTATTCATTTAGGAGCAGTTGTAAAATTGTCCCGTGTACATTGAAGCCTTAGGGCAACATACAACGACTATGCAGAATGTGCAGTGACCCAAGGTAAACAATAATTATTCATCTCTGAAGTAACTGCAGTCAACTAAAATGTAATTGGTTGCTACGGGTTATTGAACTTCGCACATCAACCAGGCTCTTTGCATTTACTAACTGAATAATGGAGTCAGCTTGTTCGATAAAAGGGAGTGTGGAGTAGGGCACAGTATCTGTTCTCTCTGTATTGCTTTCTTTGTGTAAAATCCCTGGTGTCCCTGCCAGTTTTTCTGCTTTCCCATGTTTTTAAACTGGCCACACTAGGCATGATAGCACAGCTTGGTCAGTTTTCTAGCTGTGCTGAGAACTCTAATGATTAGACTTGTGCTGATTCACCCCTCCGTCGCCAGTTACTGGGAAGACCCGTGTACTGCTGCCCCTCCCTATAGCTCTCCAAGCTCCCTATACAACTGAGACAAGAGGGTATGTGATCACTTAAAAAAGGGGAGGGGGAATTATTTATAATGTTATATATATATATATACACATACACACACAAACGTTTGGCCTTTCATTTCTATTTTGAACTGAATGGGTTGTTTTACATGAGATATATTTGTGACGGGGAGGGGGGGGGGGGGGAGAGCTCAGCACACAGCTTATTATTACTATTATTATACAGGATTTATATAGCAACAACAGTTTGCACAGCTTATCTAATCAGAACACAGCTCTGCATGTTCCTTTGTGCCTGTGCAATGTGTGGAGGGGTGTGTGTCCCTTTCCTCCAATCAGTTCACATGAAGTGTATAAGAGCTGTAACTGCAGCTCTCCACCCCCTCCTCTCTGCTCCTCACAGATGCAGAAGGATATTATCACAATTGTGCTCTTTTAAAGGGATGTTAACAAGAAAAGACTGCAAATAAGCATGTAAAACGTATGTATAAGTACCGGTATTTGTTTCCTCTGCTACATTGTGGTCTGAGCTGTGCTCTTTGCACTGAATAATGAACAACCTTCTTGAATTTAATTCACATATCTGATGTATGCAGCTCAACCTTAAAGGGCCAAAAGTCTTAATAAAGGGCTTTTATTTTTAGGTGTAATAAACTGTAGCAACCAATCAGAATCTATTAATTTCTACTCCACCTTTAGCAACGTGAATTCTGATTAGCTTTACATAGCTATTAGCATTGGAACCTTATGGCCTTACATCCAAAACTCAGTCTTGTGTTTCCCGGAGTAGAGAATGACTTACCCTCATGGGTACCACAGGAAAAAAGAAAAGAGGGTATGTGGGAGAGCTCTTATAGTGTAGTATGCCAAAAAGCATAGAGTAAGGTTTGTTGGAACAAAGCGGAAGAGCAGAAGGAGTAATATCTGTTGAGGTTGCAAATGACCAAAAGAGGTTGGTAGATGCAACCTGGAGAATATATCTCCATATGGATGTAGGGATGATTGCACTTGAATGCTTTGGGCCAAATCACTAAACCACTAAAGTAAACTTTATGAATAATTTAAAAAAAATTATTACTCCCTGATACCTGTAAGCAATGCTTGAAGTTCAGTTTAAGGAAACATTCAGATAAGGTGGGCTATTTAAACTATGAGTAGATATCTGTCAAAGAATGATGAACAGAGAGATGTTTGCCTGTGTTCCAGAAGGTCTTCTCCTTTAATTTCAACAAAGAACTCTAAAAGACTGAGCTTGCTCACATTTTCATTAACCACTTGAGAATTAGCTTTCCAGCTTCTGTAGGTGCCCATATACCTTTTGGGAGGTCAGCCATAGAGCATTCATCATGCATCACATGGGCTATTCACCTAAGAAAACAAAAATTGGATGGCAACGAGTTGTAGTCATAGAGCCTACAATATACAGTGGAACCTCGGATTGCGAGTAAAACGGTTAACGAGCGTTTCACAATACGAGCACTGTATTTTTAAAAATCCTAACCTCGGTCTGCGAGTGTTGTCTCGCAAAACGAGCAGGATCCAAGTCACAGCTGTGTGCAGTACTGCGTTTGGCCTGAGGTGGGGGGGGGCGCCAGAGCCGAATGGCTCCGATCGGAGACGATTGGTGCCGTTCGGAAATGCTCAAAGATTCGGAAATACTCAGATCCCGAGCCTTTCCGAGGTTTGCCGAGGTCAGCCGAGCTGTCCTCGGGCTTTTCCGTGCGTTTCTGAGGCTCTCCGATGCCCCCACCTCTGGCCACATGCAGTATTGCATGCCATTGAGGTTTCCATTGACTTCAATGGGGAAACTCGCTTTGATATGCAAGTACTTTGGATTACGAGCATTCTCATGGAACGGATTATGCTCATAATCTGAGGTTCCACTATAGCTATGTTCCCACAGTGATACACTCATTTTGGAGCACACTTTAGGAAAAGCAGATGTTAAATGGGACTTGACACAACTTCTGATGAGTGAGAGGCAATGTATATTTCAGAAGATTAAGGGCATACATCCATTAAAGTGGAGTCTCCTGAGCAGTGGTCTGATATCCCTCCAACACCTTCGTTGCTAGAATACATCACTTTCTCTGAATGGCTGAGCGCCAATCAGATAAATAGACTCTGGGTGTTCCAAGTAAGAGACAGGAAGTCTCGGCTCGAGCCCATATCACAGTGAGTTATGCTGTATGTAGCCTCAGCTACATATAGTTTATACTGCACATCCAACTGGCCCAAAACGAACTATGGAAAGTGCATCAAAAGCCGGAGTTCAGCTTTAAAGTTCAAGCTTAGGTTTTGACTTGAGCATGTTTAGAGGTCATGTTAGTATTGTAAGTTAGTATTGAAAAGGAGTGCTATATTAAGCTACCACTTTAGGATTCAAGAAGCATTGGGTCATACAGTTTGGAAATAATACAATGTTGTGTTGTTGAAATTTGCTCTATCTTTGTCTAGACGTATACAATTTATTATTTGTTCTTCGAGGAAGTCTTGTAGTGAAGTTTATGTAAAGCAAAACTTTACCTCCTGTTACCTTAACCTCACTTCCTGTTATGTCTGTGAGACAGGAAGTGAAGGGAAATCTCTTTAATGTCACCCAGACAGCAAAAAAAGAAAAAGAAAGACGAATATCGACTTAAACAATGAGGTTTTATCAGGACACATTTTCAGTGCCATAGTTAGACTCCCCATCTCCAGAGATTCTACAAATTCTACAAGCAGTCTTTAAGACTCAAACTATATAGTAGAACATGACATGGCAAAAGGTAAGCGGAACTAGAACTTCTCCCAGCTGGGAATGACCACTTAGGACACTCAGAAACATAGAATTCCAGTGGGTAACTTTTCTTGCTGGTGACCACACACAACATAATATTAAATGTGGGTGGACTAACAGATCCCATAATTTGTTTTCTTAGGGCAGAAGCACACAGTCTATTTTTTTAACGCTCAATCACTGTGCTAAAATCGCTAGCAAGTAATTACTAAGGGGTTCTTTTAACAAAAATAATGTATTAATGGTTTAAGATTCGCACAGCTGAGTAATCCATGTATTTTGCCTAATGTTTTTTTCCCATGATTATTAGCTCCATCTAGTGGATATAATGCAGTATTTTCCTGAGCTACCTCAAACAGGTGATTCCAGCATTATGGCCACTAGATGGAACCAACGATCATAGGCAATAAACATATTAGGTAAAATTCATGGATTATTTGTGACAGCTAGGCGAATGCATTTTTTTAATAAACATAATCCTAAGGGAAGCAATCAGTATCTACACAAATGGACAAACTGATAACGATGGTGCCAGCTACAAAAAGTAACTTGTATTATTATTTAAAATGGTTGGAAACCCTTACATATACCCAGTGAAGTGACTGGCCTCAGGTGATACACAAAGATAAAACAAATCATACTACATAAGTTGTATCTGTCTACCTGCAGTCTAGTTTCTCTACATCTGTTCAAAGTGCTGAAATTTTAAAGCTTGTCTGAGAGTTAAAAAAAAGGGGGCGGGGAGCTGAAGTTACACTCTGTAGTGCTCAGTGAGGAGAGCTCTGAGAGCTGATTGGAGGCAAGGGACACATCCCCCTTCACACAGCACAGAGGAACAGAGTTGAGGCTATCAATCAGCTGGAGGTCCGCATTTTTCTCTTGGTGTCAGGAAAACTTGTGAGCAGTGATTCATGCAGATAGCAGAGGAATGAAGCAGCAGGCAGAAATGACAATGAAGTGCTTTTAATTGAGACAAGTATACACTGTACAGGGATATGCTCTGTTCATATTTCATGTCTGAGGTTAAGCCCTGGTTCACACTGGTGCGATTTGACATGCGATTTGACAAATCGGCGATATTTGCCGCAAATTGCGGGCAATGGAACCGTCCTAATCGGTGCGACGCCGCATCTGCGGCGCTGCACCGATTTCAAAAAGTAGTTTCTGTACTACTTTTTGCGATTTCGGGCCGTGATTTACATTGACATCTGTGCAGAAACCTGCACAGATGTCCCTGTAATCGCGGCCGAAATCGGGACTGACAGGCAGGAGTGAAATCGTGCAAGTTCAGCTGAACTCGCACGGCTTCACTCCCCCAGCCCAGTGTGAACCTGGGCTCACAGCCACTTTTCAACCACACACATTGTGAAGTAATTAGCATTTACTGTAGCTGCTATCTTTTATTCTACATTAAGTCTTTAGTTCTGTCTCTTTAGCAATCAATCGTTCGCAATTTTAGTGAGCTACAAAAAAATAAAATCACCCTTATGCTCCTTTCTTTGGACAGTTCTCAGTGGCAGTGATAGAGTTAATGAATTTTGCTTATTTTTCATTACATTACCTTAACTATCAAAACTAAGAAACTGACAGTTGTGGGACATTTTATGCGTCTTCTCAAGGAGATGGGAAACTCTAAAGCTTGCTTGCCAGTTGTCATTTCAAAACCTTGACTAAGAGTGGTTTGGTGAGTGGAAAAAGTAACTATTAAAAACAGAAAGTTTATAACGTGGTTAAACCTCTATGGTTATGGTCACGGTAACAGTATCAACGCTTTGAATGCACACTGCAGCTACCCCTTGTTGACTTGCCTAGATTTAAAGGAACCTGTACACTTAAAATGAACCTTTAGCACAATACCAACTTCCACTTATCTTCCACCCCTCTCCTTCTTACAAAATCACAGATCAGTTCATTTAGTAAAAGTAGAAAACGATTTATTTTACCAAAATAATAGAGTGGCCATCCACTTCCCAATTCTTGGCCTAGGCTAGGGGATGCAGTAATTTGGTTCCTGCACCCTCCAGGGATATCCACATCCCAATCTTCTGAAGCTATGTAGATAGCCTCGTACACACGGCCGAGAATCTCGTCAGGAAAAAACACGTTGTTTTTCCCGACGAGATTCTTATACAAGAATCTTGTCCCGGCCGAGTGTACACACGTACGATTCAAAAGAACCTCCGTTCTTTTGAATGGCACGAACGCGGTGACGTCATCGACTACAACGAGCATGCGCTCGTCACATTCGATGCCGTCGCCGCCATCTTGCTACACCCTACCTATGCCTAGGAAGCTACCGCGCATGCGTCAAAGTCATTTCGAGCATGCACAGGTTTCCACTGCGACAGGTAAGTGTACACACTCTCAGGTTTCTCGTCGGGAAACAGGCCGACGAGAATCCCGACGAGAAAATAGAGAGCAGGTTCTCTATTTTTCTCGTCGAGATTCTGGCCAGTTTTCCTGACGAGAAACCTGAAAGCCTCGTACACACGCACGGTTTTCTCGGCAAGAAAGCTCTCCCGGCAGTTTTCTTGTCGTTTCTTGACGAGAAAACCGGCTGTGTGTACGAGGCTGATGAAGTATTGCTCTATTTCGATGCTGCGTGGCATTCAAGACCTGCTGTGTGGAGGTGGAGACAGCCAGCTCCAGATTATGGGGGTTTCACTATTGCGGCACGTGAACAGAGCGGCACAAAAATGAATTCATCGGCAAAACGGACAATGGTTGATTCTATGGACTAGCAAGCATGTGTAGCACTACCCCCCGTAGGAGCTGCTTGTTTAGATTTGGGCCTGCCGTTACCTTTCTGTTCACCACACTCGTTTTAGGGGTCTCTCTTGAAGAGCTTTAACCACCTCCCTACTGGGCACTAAAACTCCCTTCCTGCCCAAGCCATTTTTCAGCTTTCAGTGCAGTCACACTTTAAATGACAATTGCGCGGTCGTGCGACGTGGCTCCCAAACAAAATTTGTGTCCTTTTTTTCCCACAAAAGCTTTCTTTTGGTGGTATTTGATCACCTCTGCGGTTTTTATTTTTTGCGCTATAAACAAAAGAAGAGCGTCCAGTTTGGAAAAAAAACACAATATTTTTTACTTTTTGCTATAATAAATACCCATTTTTTTTTTTCAATTAAAATTTTCTTCAGTTTAAGCCGATACGTATTCTTCTACATATTTTTGGTATAAAAAAAATCGCAATAAGCGCGTATTGATTGGCTTGCGCAAAAGTTATAGCGTCTACAAAATAGGGGATAGTTTTATAGCAATTTTTTTTTTTTTTTATTAGTAATGGCGGCGATCTGCGATTTTTATTGTGACTGCGATATTGCGGCGGACACATCGGACACTTTTGACACATTTTTGGTACCATTCACATTTATACAGCGATCCCTGCTATAAAAATGCATTGATTACTGTATAAATGTGACTGGCAGGGAAGGGGTTAACCACTAGGGGGCGGGAAGGGGTTAAATATGTTCCCTCAATGTGTTCTAACTGTGGGGGGAGGGGACTGACTGGGGGAGGTGACCGATGGTTGTCCCTATGTACAAGGGACACACCATCAGCCTCCTCTCCCTCACAGGACGTGAATCTGTGCGTTTACACACACAGATCCACTTTCCTGCTTGGTTCCCGGGCAATCGCGGGTGCCCGGCGGCAATCGCGGCGCCCGGGCACGCGCACCGGGTCCTTGGTAACGCGGCGGGCGCGCGGACGCGCCGCCGGCGGGCGCACGCGCGCGCGATCCCCCTCCTTCTGAGGGACGTTCAGGAAGGTCCACTCAGAAGGAGAGAGCACCCACCCGGCCGTATATGTACAGTGGCCGGGTGGGAAGTAGTTTTAATGAATGTCCACACCAACACTTGGCTTCTTTTTCTTCAAGAGTTTTATTAAAACAGTTCCAACAGAGAGGTATAGGGATAGGGGAGGTTCAGGTACCTTGCTTTGCGAATCACGGGCACAATCTTAGATCCAGAGGACAAATCGGTTCCACGCTGGATTCAGCAACCACCAGATAGGCCTACTCTCACCGGCCCAGCAACTTGGCGAGTGCCGTCGAGTCGTTTCACAATCTTCTGCCACAAGATCGTGCAACCACATTGACGCTTTTGCAAAGTTCCTCAGGAAACACACAGCTCGCGGTGCCAGAATCTTTCAGCCAGCCGGCAGCACCGTGAGGTAAATTGGCCAGGATGCATCCTTCAATTGAGTCCCCAATTGTTCCGCTTCTTCCCGCAGGCAAGACCGCGTAGGACCATCCCTGGACTAGTAGGCCCCAGAAACTCCTGGGCCTACTTCTCAGTTGCAGAGCCTCGGGCCAGCAGGCCCCGAAGCTGAAAAACGTCTCGCACATCCCTGAGGCCAGGAGGGCCCTCAGGTCAGGATTCGGCAAACGAACCCCGCTGGAGCAGTCTCTGTCCCTTAAGTACCCCTTCCCAGAATGCACAGCGGGTTGACCACGCCCCCTGAGCCACTTCTTGGAAAGGAATACCCAATACATCCAGCCTTCTGTATTTCCAACCTTGACCTGTGGTGACAGTGACACCTACTGTCAAGTGGAAAACGTGCAACCCAGCTGGACTGAAACAGAGCCAACAATTTAGCATAATCCCTTCTGAGCTGAACTACAACTCAGACAACTAAATTTAACACATAGCGCCTACCCAACAGGAGCAGGGTGCTACACATGTTTTTAGCTCATATCATAAAGGAACACTTAAAAAGGTAGCTGCATTTCGTTTTACATAGGTAGGGTGAAGTTCCTCCTTCAGACCCCTTTCACACTGGAGGCGTTTTTCAGGCGCTTTAGCGCAAAAAATAGCACCTGTAAAGCACCTGAAAGAAGCCTCATCTGCAATCCCAGTGTGAAAGCCCGAGTGTTTTAACACTGGGAAACTGCACTGGCAGGGCATCAAAAAAAGTCCTGCAAGCAGCTTCTTTGCAGTGCTTTAGGGGCGGTAAAAACACCGCTCCTAAAGCGCCCCTTCCCATTGAAATGAAAGGGAAGCACCTGCAAAGCGCCTTGGCAGCGGTGCTTTGTGGGCGCTTTTAACCCTTTATTCGGCCACTAGCGGGGGTTAGAAGCGCCCCCCGCTAGCACCCGAAAAACGCCGGTAAAGCGCCGCTAGTTCTAGCAGCGCTTTACCAGAGTTTTTCGGGCGCTGGCAGTGTGAAAGGGCTCTAAGAAGTCTATTAATTTTACCACTTCCATACCGCAGGCCATCTTATGAGTTCCTGGGCTTTCAGTGGTGATATCTGAATGATGCCAACAGCTACAGGCATTAGATAAGAACAATCAGCCGCTTGATCGTTCTTACAGGCATCGGGAGGGGACATTCCCCCCTCTCCCGCCGCCCTCCGGTGCTTCTCCCGGCTCACCCGTGCCATCGGCAAGCCGTAGAAGGAATCCACCGCTGGCGGAAGTTAGCCATAGAGATTTCCGAGGGACAGATGGTCCCCGGCAGTCTCTAGGACTCTTGGAGGTCTGGGCACGACGCTATGACGTCACGTCCAGGCCGGCAGAAGAAAACAATGCCGGGGACTCGGCTGGAAAGCCTGAGATAGTTCTTTTTTTTTTTTTTTGCATCTCAGGTTTTTTTAGTAGAGACCGGGGGACTTAGAGACCCCAGATCTCTCCATAAAGAGGACCTGTCACGCACTATTCCTTGTAATAGTTTTTTAAAGGGAAAGTGTAAAAATAAGAAAGTAAAATAAAATAAACAATAAGAAAAATAAAAATACCCCTGTCCTGAGTGCTACACACACGTAGGTCACGTCCGCATATGTAAACGGCGTTCAAACCACACATGTGAGGTATCACCGCAAACGATAGAGCGAGAGCAATAATTCTAGCCCAAGACCACCTCTGTAACTCTAAACATGTAACCTATAAAAAAAGTGTCACCTATGTAGATTTTTAAGTACTGAAGCTTGGCGCAATTGCACGAGTGCACGCAATTTTAAAGTGTGACATCGGCGTAACATCATCTGTCACCTTATAGAAAAAAATTGGGCTAACTTTACTTTTACGTTTTTTTTTTTAATTCAGGAAAGTTTGAAAAATTGCTGCGTGAATACGGTGTGACATAAAAAGTTGCAATGACCACCATTTTATTCCCTAGGGTCTCTGCTAAAAAAATATATATAATGTTTGGGGGTTCTTAGTAATTTTCTAGCAAAAAAAAATATGATTTTTACATGTAGCAGAGGAGTGCTGGAATTCGCGCTGTATGGAAGTGGTTAAAAATTTGCTGTGTGAATGCTTCAGCATTCACACAGCTGTCGCAAATAATCCCTGTGATGTGTCTAATATGTGTAATTCCTATGATTGTTAGCTCCATCTTGTGGCCATAATGTGGTATTTTCCTGACATGCCACAATCAGGCCAAATGACCACTAGATGGACCTAATTGTTTTGTTTAGTTTAGATAAGTAGAGAAGATTTAAAACCCCCATTAGTTTATTTTTTGCCATCTGTGTCCCTTTGGGAAACTTTCCCTTTGCACTTCCTCCTAATATAACAAGAACAGGCTTCCTTGTTGGAAAATTTTACTTCACCTCTCATTCTTCGGAAAACTCCCATCAGTTTCTATCTTTGTTACAATGCCCATGGAACAAAACAGAAGGTAAATCGCCCTACTGAGCATATAGCAAAAGGGGGTTCTAACCCTTCGAATGAAAAGAAGACGATATACACTTTAACTTTTTGGAGGGCAGTAAGTTGCAGAGTGCGGCAGGGCAGAGTGGAGAGGAATAGTGCCCCATTATTGGTGTCAGTGGGAAGCTCAGTGCCCCATCGTGGGTGTCAATGGGAGGAATAGTGCCCCATCGTGGGTGACAGTGGGAGGAATAGTGCCCTAACGTTGGTGTCAGTGGGAGGAATAGTGCCCAATCATTGATGTCAGTGGGAGGCATAGTGCCCAAACGTGGGTGACAGTGAGAGGAATAGTGCCCCATCATTGGTGTCAGTGGGAGGAATAGTGCCCCATTGTTGGTGTCAGTGGAAGAAATAGTGCCCCATCATTGATGTCAGTGGGAGGCATAGTGCCCCAACATGGGTGACAGTGGGAGGAATAGTGTCCCATGGTTTGTGTCAGTGGGAGGAATAGTGTCCCATGGTTTGTGTCAGTGGGAGGAATAGTGCCCCATCGTGGGTTACAGTGGGAGGAATAGTGCCCCAATGTTAGTGTCAGTGGGAGGAATAGTGCCCCAACATTAGTGTCAGTGGGAGGAATAGTGCCCCAACGTTAGTGTCAGTGGGAGGAATAGTACCCCAACGTTAGTGTCAGTGGGAGGAATAGTGCCCCATCATTGATGTCAGTGGGAGGCATAGTGCCCCATCATTGGTGTCAGTGGAAGGAATAGTGCCCCATCATTGGTGTCAGTGGGAGGAAAAGTGCCACATTGTTCGTGTCAGTTGAAGAAATAGTTCCCCATCATTGATGTCAGTGGAAGAAATAGTTCCCCATCATTGTTGTCAGTGGGAGGAATAGTGCTCCACCATGGGTGACAGTGGGAGGAATAGTGCTCCACCATGGGTGACAGTGGGAGGAATAGTGCTCCACCATGGGTGACAGTGGGAGGAATAGTGCCCCAACATTAGTGTCAGTGGGAGGAATAGTGCCCCAACATTAGTGTCAGTGGGAGAAATAGTGCCCCAACATGGGTGCCAATGGGAGGAATAGTGCCCCAACATGGGTGCCAATGGGAGGAATAGTGCCCCAACATTGATGTCAGTGGGAGGAATAGTGCTCCACCATGGGTGACAGTGGGAGGAATAGTGCCCCAACATTAGTGTCAGGGGAGGAATAGTGCCCCAACATTAGTGTCAGTGGGAGGAATAGTGCCCCAACATGGGTGACAATGGGAGGAATAGTGCCCCAACATGGGTGCCAATGGGAGGAATAGTGCCCCAACATTAGTGTCAGTGGGAGGAATAGTGTCCCATCATTTGTGTCAGTGGGAGGAATAGTGCCCGAACATGGGTTACAGTGGGATGAATAGTGTCCCATCGTTTGTGTCAGTGGGAGGAATAGTGCCCCGCCCATCATTGGAGCACAGGTGTGTCAGGAGGAAGGTGCCTCTGAAGCTGCTCTGTGAGAAGGGAGTGGTGGTGAAATCTATCCCAGCTCCCTGGCCCCCTTTCTGGGGAGGCCATGGAGGGCAGCGGGGCTTCTCCTGCTGGAGGGTCCCAGCCATCTCCTGGGCCATCAGGTGAACTGCCTGCCTCTGCACAAGCCGATCTCTCTGCCCCTGGTGAGGATGAAGGCTCGGAGGCCATTCGGGAGCGAGTGGTGGCCGGGATTAAGGTCCTGAATAGGGAGAGAGACAAGCTGTACAAGCTGAGAGCGGAGTTGAAGCGCCTGCGAAGGCAACGTGAGGGCTTACACAGCCAGAAACGGGGATCCATGGATCCGGAAATCCAGCTGGCCAAGGTCCGTGTGGATCATCAGGAGACCATCGTGGCCATGATGGAAGGCAGAGATGGGCCCTTTAAAGAAAAATTTTATAACGACAAAAGGTTTGGAAGGGTGACAAAGATGGAGGTGGAGGAGGAGGAGACCCCCAGTTCTGCCCCCCTGCCCCCCCAGGGAGAGGTAAGCAGCCCCATGCCTTCCCAAGATTCAGGAGGTATGCTGAGGGCCATCCAGGTAATGGAGTCTCCTATGCGGGGGGATCAGATGGTGTTTAACGAGGAAGACATTACTGATGATGTACCTGATAAAGTGAAGCCTGCTAAGTCCCATGTTGTGGATAAAACTGTTTTTGTACCATCTAGCATCATGACTGACAATGTGCCTAATGACAATCAGGCTGCTAGTCCTGTGTGCAGCAATGTTGTGCCTGCTGAGGCTGCAATGCAGCAAGAGTTACATTTAAAAAATGTCATTTCTGTGGATGGACTGCAAGTGTCAGCACAGCCCATTAACCTTTCTTTGGCTGAGTCCAAAGCTGTTTGCCCCACTGCTGCTGAGGACTCTACAGTGCAGCATCAGGAGACAGCTGGTATTGCAGCAACTGTGACTATTCCTGATGGGAATTTGAATAGTTCTGTGACTGATAACAATCACCCCAGTACCAGTGTGATGAACAATCCTGCTACAGATCCTGCCATTTCAGTTCATACAGTTGATAATAATAATAATAATATACAGAGTGATGTGGCTTCAGTGTCAGCCCTTGGCCCTGATAAACCTACTTTTGCACAGGTGGCACACTCTGCTCCTGGTAGTCCCGCTCCCAAGCGGGGTTTTCCACTGCAAGCTGCCACCTTGAGCACCCCAAGATCTGGTCTTGGGTCTCTGGCTTCTGCTGGGGGTCCAAGACGTAATGTAGTTATCCTGAAATGGGAAGGTGGTGCCATCCCTCCAGCACGGCGTGCGGTGGTAGATATGATATTGGAGATGGGTTTTGGTGCAAATGACCTGTATGCCTTTATACACGTAGCTGGGACAAGGGACTATACGGTTAGTTTCACCAGGCCAGAGGGTCTTGACCTGTTCTGGGAGCGATATGAGGCTCAGTGCAGGTCAAGACCTGAATGGGAAGGTCTGGTCCCAGTTGCGGTTTCTCAGAGGTCAACAGTAAAAAAAATAACCATTATCCTGACCAATGAGAGTGTTCCTGCTCGGGATCTAGAGGTCTGGTTAAGGAACTATGGGGAAGTTTTGACCAAACCTAATAAAATCCATGATGAGCGTAACATCTGGACTGGGGGATGGTCGGTAACAGTCAGGTTGGCCAGGGATGGGAATGTTGTCCGTCACCTGCCCTCCTCAGCTTTCATAGGGAGGGATAGGATGACTGTTTTCTACCCTGGTCAGCCGAAGCTGTGTCACCGCTGTGGAGAAAAGGGGCACTTGAGCTCCTCCTGTTCAGCCTTGATGTGTTCAGTGTGTCGGGGGCAGGGTCATATGGCTAAGGACTGTACCAGGAAGATCAGGTGCAACCTGTGCCTGCGCCTTGGCCACCCCTACAGCAGGTGTCCTGAAGCCTGGCACAATATGGAGAAGGAGGTAGTAGATGACATGTCAAGGCTGGACGGTATGGAGGGTGAGACCCCTGGTGTACCATCCTCCTCTGCGGTGACCCCCTCCCCCGGTCCTGCTCAGGATCCCTCTCCAGTTCCTGTGGCCACCCCTCCTGTGTCTGTAAGTACTCCTTCTGTTTCTGTCTCTGTGTCCCCCCAGCCTACTGTACCCTCTCCTCTTGTGTCAGAACCTTCAAAGTCTGTGCCCCCCAAGTCAGTTACCCCCCAGGAGTCTACCCCTCCTGAGTCTGACTTAAAGGGATCACCCCCCCCCACCAGCGTGTACTAAAAAGGGCGCCCCTTCCTCTGTAAATAAGTCTTGTGGAAAAACTTTAAAGAAAAAAGTAAGAGATGAGGGCATCTCTGAGGCTGACCTGCGGTACCTGGAGGAGAGAAGGAAGGTTGGGAGGCGGAAGAGGCAGGCGGTGAGGACGGAACGGGGACGGGAAGCTCCGGTTCCTGTCTCCAGCCGTCATAGGTCCTCCAAGTGGGATATTTCTTCATCCGGAGCTTCTTCGGAGAGAAGTTCTGATTCCGAAATGGACTTTGAGGCGGCCTCTAGAAAGAGAGAGGCTTCTGGTGATGAGCAGCAGAGGGGAGCTAAGAAGCAATCCACCCAATAACTCAAATGGCGGTTCCCCCTCCGTTAAAAGTGGTGACAATTAATGTCGCCAGCATTAAGTCAGTAAGAGCTCGTTCTATGGCCTTCTTTTTGTTCAGCCAATTAGATGCTGAAATTTTATTTTTGCAAGAGACTAGGCTCACCTCCTTGGCAGATATTCATATGGCCAAGAGAGAGTGGAGGTATGGTCCATCTTACTGGTCTCTTGCGGCCGAGCCTTACGGCGGTGTGGCGGTGTTGTTTAAAACCGGCATGGTAACTGTCCGGCGGGTTATTGAGGTGGAGATTGGGAGATGTATGGTCTTAGACGTCCTTGTGGGAGGGCAGGACCTGCGCCTAATCAATGTTTATGGGCCGCACACAAAGTGGGACAGGAAATGCCTTTTTACAAGGATCAAGCCATTTCTTTTTACATCCCGGCAAGTGGTCTTTGGAGGTGACTTTAATACAGTAACTAGGCCCAAGGACAGGAAGGACTTCAAGGACAGGCTGGGATATGATAGCGTTTTTTTAAATAGTATGGTTAGGGATGCTGGTCTTGTGGATGTGCACATTAAGCACCTCCCAGATGACACCGGGTTCACTTTTCATCGTGGTAATAGTCAGAGTAGGATAGATAGGTTTTTTTTGAAGGAGGCCTCTGCTTTCTCGCCCCCAGTGGTGCAGGCAGTAGAGTTCTCTGATCACTGTATGCTATCTGTGGTACTGAATGCTTCAGACGCCCCTCAGAGGGGCAAGGGCATCTGGAGATTAAATTCGACACTACTCAAGGAAGAACATGTTAGACAATCCTTTGAGGAATTCTTTCAGGCACAGGTGACCATCCTGGACTTTTGTAGCAGCAAGGCTGAGTGGTGGGAGCTGACCAAAAAGAGGATCGCTGGATTCTTCAGGGGCCTAGCCAATAGAAATCAGTTTAATAAATACATGACCTACCAACGTTTACGGAGGAAGCTGGATATTCTTGTTTCGAGAGGAGGAGATCCTGGGGCAATCTCCGAAGTGAAACTCCTTCTCAGGAAGTGTCAATATGACCGGCATGCCTCTTTGGTTCTGGAGAGGGACTATGGGAAGTACCACTCGCCTGACCCTTACCAGAACTGCAAACAAGGTGTAGCTGTTAAAACGGTCGTTGGCCTTAAGGACAGTACAGGTTCCTTGACAAAGTCCAGGTCAGGGATTCTGGAGGTCGTGAGGTCCTTTTATGCCGACCTTCTTGGGAGGAAAGAGCTTGATCGTGACAAGATGGAAAGCTTTTTGGACTCTACTCCAGGTCTAAATGGTGGGGATGTTCCATTGATGAATTTGACAGAGGAGATCACAGTCGAAGAGGTGATGAGGGCAATTGAACAGCTTGCCATCAAAAAGTCGCCTGGACCGGATGGCTTGACGGCTGAGTTTTACAAAGCCTTTAAGTCTATTCTGGCCCCGCATTTGGTAGAGGTTTTTAACAGTTGCCTTGCTGAGGGGGTGCTTTCCCCTTCCATGAGGCACTCGGCTGTGATTCTTCTTTCAAAGGGTAAAGATCCTTCGATGATTGAGAATTGGCGCCCCATCAGCCTTCTTAATGTCGATAGAAAGATACTGGCAAAGATATTTTTCTGGCGCCTATCGTCAGTGGCAGAGTCTTTGCTTTCTCGCCATCAGCACTGTTCGGTCCAGGGTAGGAGCACCTTCTCAGCGGTTTTAGCTGCCCGGGAGGCCTTGGAGCGGTGCAGGGCTGCAGGCTGGGGAAAGTATTTGCTGACATTGGATCAGGCAAAGGCTTTTGATCGTGTTAACCATGAGTACCTGTGGTTGCTCCTTAGTAAGTACGGTCTGCCGGGTGGTTTTGTCGATTGGCTGAAAGTCTTGTATAAGGGGGCAGAAAGCTTCCCTCTTGTTAATGGTTGGGTTGGACAGTCCTTTGGGGTTGGCTCCGGGGTGCGCCAGGGTTGTCCCCTGAGTCCCCTGCTCTATGTGTTTGCAATCGACCCCTTCATCAGGAGGCTAGAGAGCGGCATGTTGTGTGGGGTACCAGTGGGGCTCCCGGGTGAGCCGCCATTGAGGGTTGTTGCCTATGCGGATGATGTGTCGGTGATTGTCACTGGGACGGATGAAGCGGAGGAGGTGGTCTCTCTGACATCACGGTATTCTGAAGCATCAGGCTCCAAGATCAATCAGGAAAAGACTGAAGTTTTCTGGATGGGAAAGGATGGTGAGGGTTTTGATCTCCCGGACACCTTTCCAGTGCCCCAGGAAAGAATTAAGATACTAGGCATTGAATTTGGACCCGGCGATTATGGCCTCAAAAACTGGGAAGGCAGACTGGAAATTGCCAATACTAAGGTGGTCAGCTGGAAGAGATGGAAGTTTATCTATGAGGGAAAGGGTTGATCTGATTAAGACTTACCTGATTCCGATCTTCTTGTATGTCAGCTTTGTCTGCATCTTGCCAGTGTCTCTCTATGCTAGGGTCAGTAGTGTGTTCTTCCAGATGCTGTGGGGGAACAGACTGAACCCCATCAAGAGGAATGTCACCTACCTATCCAGGAGGGAGGGTGGCTTAGGTATGGTCAACCCAGTTCTTTTCTTTTCACTGCTATTTCTAAAGTTTAACATTGGTAATATGCTTGCAGTGGAACCTCCTGGATGGGTAGGCATATTTAGATCTTGGTTTAGGCCTTTTCTACGACTTTGGGAAGAAGGTGGCCAAGTGAAGAATCGCAGGGGTCATCGTGGTCAGCTACCAGCCTATGTCGCTCCGTGCCTGAAGTTACTGCGGCAGTGGCGATTGTCGGCTGAAGATCTCAGATCGGTTCCAAGGAAAGTCCTTATGAGTCGAGTCTTGAGCGAAGTCTTTCATGACCCACTGGCCTTAAGGGATTGCCCGGGCCCAGTTTTGAGGGCGGGGTTAAGACTGATTAATTTGGATAGAGTACCCCCTAAATTTAGGGATCTGGCCTGGTTGTGCTTCCATGGGAAGCTCTATGTTCGGGGCAATTTGAAATTCCGCAGTGGGATGGATCGTAGCTGTCCTCGGGAGGAGTGTGCAGATGAGGAGGAGACTATGGACCATTTTCTGCTTCATTGCCCTTTTAACATAGAGGTGTACAAACAGGTGGGGCGGGCCCTCGGTGTCCCTTTCCTCTCCAGGCTGGGTTATGCTGAGTGGGTGTACGGAGCATTCAATACCGGTGGAGTTTTTTGTTTGGATACACTTTTTTTAGTTAGCCTAGTAGTCCGTTATTTCACCTGGAATGCACGGTGTCAGGTCAGCATTCGGCAAAAACTCCTTCCTGTTGAGGTGGTGGTGTATGACATTTTGCATGAGGTGGGGAAGATTCGGGAGCTTGAGAGAGACAAGCGGGGTCAGGGGGCTTGGTTGAAGGCGTGGAGGGGTTTCAAGCCTCCCTGACTGCCAGGAGTCTCTTTCCCGGGTGTGGCTGTCTGTCTCTTATCACCCTAGATTATCAGTATTTTTGATGAATTTTTGATAAATGGCTGCGTACATAGGTGATGGGTTGTGCCTCTTAGGCCCTCTCTGCTGCTTTATGTAGATAGTTTTCTAGGGATGTTTTGGTCGTGGATTATGTATATATTGTATATATTCTGAACATGGATGTGTATTCCTTTGTTTTCTGTTGAAGTTTTGTACCATGGTTTTGTTTTTTACTTTTGTATAAAATTGGTTGCTTGATTCTTTTCAATAAAAGATCAATAGTGCCCCGCCCATCATTGGAGCACAGGTGTGTCAGGAGGAAGGTGCCTCTGAAGCTGCTCTGTGAGAGGGGAGTGGTGGTGAAATCTATCCCAGCTCCCTGGCCCCCTTTCTGGGGAGGCCATGGAGGCCAGCGGGGCCTCTCCTGCTGGAGGCTCCCAGCCATCTCCTGGGCCATCAGGTGAACTGCCTGCCTCTGCACAAGCCGATCTCTCTGCCCCTGGTGAGGATGAAGGCTCGGAGGCCATTCGGGAGCGAGTGGTGGCCGGGATTAAGGTCCTGAACAGGGAGAGGGACAAGCTCTACAAGTTGAGAGCGGAGTTGAAGCGCCTGCGAAGGCAACGTGAGGGCTTACACAGCCAGAAACGGGGATCCATGGATCCGGAAATCCAACTGGCCAAGGTCCGTGTGGATCATCAGGAGACCATCGTGGCCATGATGGAAGGCAGAGATGGGCCCTTCAAAGAGAAGTTTTGTAACGACAAGAGGTTTGCAAGGGTAACAAAGATGGAGGTGGAGGAGGAGGAGACCCCCAGTTCTGACCCCCTGCCCCCCCAGGGAGAGGTAAGCAGCCCCATGCCTTCCCAGGAATCTGGAGGCATGCTGAGGGCCATCCAGGTAATGGAGTCTCCTATGCGGGGGGATCAGATGGTGTTTAATGAGGAAGACATTTCTGATGATGTACCTGATAAAGTAAAGCCTGCTAAGTCCCATGTTGTGGATAAGACTGTTTTTGTTCCTTTTAACACTGTGACTGACAATGTGCCTAATGACAATCAGGCTGCTAGTCCTGTATGCAGCAATGTTGTGCCTGCTGAGGCTGCAATGCAGCAAGAGTTACATTTAAAAAATGTCATTTCTGTGGATGGACTGCAAGTGTCAGCACAGCCCATTAACCCTTCTTTGGCTGAGTCCAAAGCTGTTTGCCCCACTGCTGCTGAGGACTCTACAGTGCAGCATCAGGAGACAGCTGGTATTGCAGCCACTGTGACTATTCCTGATGGGAATTTGAATAGTTCTGTGACTGATAACAATCACCCCAGTACCAGTGTGATGAACAATCCTGCTACAGATCCTGCCATTTCAGTTCATACAGTTGATAATAATAATAATATACAGAGTGATGTGGCTTCAGTGTCAGCCCTTGGCCCTGATAAACCTACTTTTGCACAGGTGGCACACTCTGCTCCTGGTAGTCCCGCTCCCAAGCGGGGTTTTCCACTGCAAGCTGCCACCTTGAGCACCCCAAGATCTGGTCTTGGGTCTCTGGCTTCTGCTGGGGGTCCAAGACGTAATGTAGTTATCCTGAAATGGGAAGGTGGTGCCATCCCTCCAGCACGGCGTGCAGTGGTGGACTTGATATTGGAGATGGGTTTTGGTGCAAATGACCTGTATGCCTTTATACACGTAGCTGGGACAAGGGACTATACAGTTAGCTTCACCAGGCCAGAGGGTCTTGACCTGTTCTGGGAGCGATATGAGGCTCGGTGCAGGTCAAGACCTGAATGGGAAGGTCTGGTCCCAGTTGCGGTTTCTCAGAGGTCAACAGTAAAAAAAATAACCATTATCCTGACCAATGAGAGTGTTCCTGCTCGGGATCTAGAGGTCTGGTTAAGGAACTATGGGGAAGTTTTGACCAAACCTAATAAAATCCATGATGAGCGTAACATCTGGACTGGGGGATGGTCGGTAACAGTCAGGTTGGCCAGGGATGGGAATGTTGTCCGTCACCTGCCCTCCTCAGCTTTCATAGGGAGGGATAGGATGACTGTTTTCTACCCTGGTCAGCCAAAGCTGTGTCACCGCTGTGGAGAAAAGGGGCACTTGAGCTCCTCCTGTTCAGCCTTGATGTGTTCAGTGTGTCGGGGTCAGGGTCATATGGCTAAGGACTGTACTAAGATGATCAGGTGCAACCTGTGCCTGCGCCTTGGCCACCCCTACAGCAGATGTCCTGAAGCCTGGCACAATATGGAGAAGGAGGTAGTAGAGGACATGTCAAGGCTGGACAGGATGGAGGGTGAGACCCCTGGTGTACCATCCTCCTCTGCGGTGACCCCCTCCCCTGGTCCTGCTCAGGATCCCTCTCCAGTTCCTGTGGCCACCCCTCCTGTGTCTGTAAGTACTCCTTCTGTTTCTGTCTCTGTGTCCCCCCAGCCTACTGTACCCTCTCCTCTTGTGTCGGAACCTTCCAAGTCTGTGCCCCCCGAGTCTGTTACCCCCCAGGAGTCTACCCCTCCCGAGTCTGACTTAAAGGGATCACCCCCCCCACCAGCGTGTACTAAAATGGGCGCCCCTTCCTCTGTAAAGAAGTCTTGTGGAAAAACTTTAAAGAAAAAAGTAAGAGATGAGGGCATCTCTGAGGCTGACCTGCGGTACCTGGAGGAGAGAAGGAAGGTTGGGAGGCAGAAGAGGCAGGCGGTGAGGACGGAACGGGGACGAGAAGCTCCGTTTTCTGTCTCCAGCCGTCATAGGTCCTCCAAGTGGGATATTTCTTCATCTGGAGCTTCTTCTGAAAGAAGTTCCGATTCTGAAATGGACTTTGAGGCGGCCTCTAGAAAGAGAGAGGCTTCTGGTGATGAGCAGCAGAGGGGAGCTAAGAAGCAATCCACCCAATAACCCAAATGGCGGTTCCCCCTCCGTTAAAAGTGGTGACAATTAATGTCGCCAGCATTAAGTCAGTAAGAGCTCGTTCTATGGCCTTCTTTTTGTTCAGCCAATTAGATGCTGAAATTTTATTTTTGCAAGAGACTAGGCTCACCTCCTTGGCAGATATTCATATGGCCAAGAGAGAGTGGAGGTATGGTCCATCTTACTGGTCTCTTGCGGCCGAGCCTTACGGCGGTGTGGCGGTGTTGTTTAACCACTTGACAACTGGGCACTTAAACCCCCTTCCTAACCAGACGAATTTTCAGCTTTCGGTGCTCTCACATTTTGAATGACAATTACTCAGTCATACAACACTGTACCCATATGAAATTTTTGTCCTTTTTTTCACACAAATAGAGCTTTCTTTTGGTGGTATTTAATCACTGTTGGGTTTTTTATTTTTTGCGCTATAAGAGAAAAAAGACTGAAAATTTTGTAAAAAAATGAATTTTTCTTTGTTTCCGTTATAAAATTTTGCAAATTAGTATTTTTTCTTCATATATTTTGGCCAAAATTTATACTGCTACATATCTTTGGTAAAAATAAGTACAAATTGGTGCATATTTTTTGGTCTTTGTGAAAGTTATAGAGTCCACAAGCTATGGTGCCAATACCTGAAAATTGATCACACCTGAAGTACTGACAGCCTATCTCATTTCTTGAGACCCTAACATGCCAGAAAAGTACAAATACCCCCCAAATGACCCCTTTTTGGAAAGAAGACATTCCAAGGTATTCAGAAAGAGGCATTGTGAGTTTTTTGAAGTTGTCATTTTTTCCCACAATTCTTTGCAAAAATCAAGATTTTTTTTTCTTTTTTTTTTTTTGTCCACAAAATTGTCATATTAGCAGGTTATTTCTCACACACAGCATATGCATACCACAAATTACACCCCAAAACACATTCTGCTATTCCTCCCGAGTATGGCGATACCACATGTGTGAGACTTTTACACAGCGTGGCCACATACAGAGGCCCAACATGCAGGGAGCACCATCAGGCGTTCTGGAGAACCCAGGCCAATTCTGACATTTCTCTCCTACATGTAAAAATCATAATTTGTTTGCTAGAAAATTACATAGAACCCCAAAACATTATATATGTTTTTTTAGCAAAGACCTTAAAGAATATAATGGTGGTCATTGCAACTTTTTATCTTGCACGGTATTTGCGCAGAAATTTTTCTAACGCGTTTTTTACGGAAAAAAACTGTTTTGTGCCTAAAAGAAAAAAAAACAGTAAAGTTAGCCCAATGTTTTTGCATAATGTGAAAGATGAAGTTACGCCGAGTAAATAGATACCTAACATGTCACCCTTCAAAATTGCACACGCTCGTGGAATGGCGCCAAACTTCGCTACTTAAAAATCCCCATAGGCAACGCTTTAAATATTTTTACTGGTTACATGTTTTGAGTTACAGAGGAGGTCTAGGGCCAAAATTATTGCTCTCGCTCTAACGTTCGCAACGATACCTCACATGTGTGGTTTGAACACCGTTTTCATATGTGGGCGGGGCTTACGTATGCGTTCACTTCTGCATGCGAGCTCGCGGGGGCAGGGGCGCTTTAAAAAAAATATATATATTTTATTGTTCATTTTACTTAATTTATTTTAGTTTGACATGTTTTTCCGCCCCAAATTTTTTTTTGATCACTTTTATTCCTATTACAAGGAATGTAAACATCCCTTGTAATAGGAATATGGCATGACAGGTCCTCTTTACAGTGAGATATGGGGTCAATAAGACCCCACATCTCACCTCTAGGCTGGGAAGCCTGAAAAAAAAAACAAAAAAAAAACAATCCTGGCTTTGATCGTAGCGGTGAGTCGGTAGAAGCACCGGAGGGCAGCGGGAGGGGGGGGGGCATCCCCTCTCACCTTCCGTAAGAGCGATCAAACGGTGGAACAGCCGCTATGATCGTTCTTATGGTGCAGGGAATCGCCAGCTGAAAAAGCGAATATCTGAATGATGCCTGTAGCTGCTCCCATCATTCAGATATCTCCGCACAAAGTCAAGGACGTCATATGACGGCCGGCGGGCGGAAAGTGGTTATTGCAGAGTTTTGCCGGGTATTGCGGAGTATTGACGGGTATTGCGGAGTATTGCCGGGTATTGCGGAGTATTGCAGGGTATTGAGGAGTATTGCCGGGTATTGAGGAGTATTGCCGGGTATTGTGGAGTATTGCCGGGTATTGAGGAGTATTGCCGGGTATTGTGGAGTATTGCCGGGTATTGAGGAGTATTGCCGGGTATTGTGGAGTATTGCCGGGTATTGTGGAGTATTGCCGGGTATTGTGGAGTATTGCAGGGTATTGAGGAGTATTGCCGGGTATTGTGGAGTATTGCCGGGTATTGTGGAGTATTGCCGGGTATTGAGGAGTATTGCCGGGTATTGAGGAGTATTGCCGGGTATTGTGGAGTATTGCCGGGTATTGTGGAGTATTGCCGGGTATTGTGGAGTATTGCCGGGTATTGTGGAGTATTGCCGGGTATTGTGGAGTATTGCAGGGTATTGTGGAGTATTGCAGGGTATTGTGGAGTATTGCAGGGTATTGAGGAGTATTGCAGAGTATGGCAGGGTATTGCGGAATATGGCAGAGTATTGCACAGTATGGGCAGAGTATGGGCAGGGTATTGCACAGGGTATTGCAGAGTATTGCACAGGGTATTGCAGAGTATTGGCAGGGTGTATTGCAGAGTATTGGCAGGGTGTATTGCAGAGTATTGGCAGGGTGTATTGCAGAGTATTGCACAGGGTATTGCAGAGTATTGCACAGGGTATTGCAGAGTATTGCACAGGGTATTGCAGAGTATTGCACAGGGTGTATTGCAGAGTATTGCACAGGGTGTATTGCAGAGTATTGGCAGAGTATTGCACAGGGATGGCTGAGCAGGGATGGATGGATTGCTGGATCTGTGACTGCAATTGTCACAGATCCAGCCCACAGCTGACATGGGGGAGGGAGCGGACATGATCCGCTCCCTCCCCTCTCCTCTCACACTGTACCGATCGGTACAGAGAGGGGAGAGAGGAAACCGGCGTCATCACATGACGCCGGTCTGTTTACAAGTGATCGCTCCGTCATTTGACGGAGCGATCACGTGGTAAACGGCCGCGATTAGCGGCCATCTACCGTGATCCGTGATGCGCCGGGTCTTCCGGACCCGGCGGTCACGGTCATATCCTGGAGCGCGCCCCAGGGGGCGCGCAGGAGCAAGATTCTGTGAGGACGTCCCTGGGACGTCCACTCAGGATAACTCGACCGCGCTGTGGACGTCTTTTGTACATGGCGCGGTCGGGAAGTGGTTAAAACCGGCATGGTAACTGTCCGGCGGGTTATTGAGGTGGAGATTGGGAGATGTATGGTCTTAGACGTCCTTGTGGGAGGGCAGGACCTGCGCCTAATCAATGTTTATGGGCCGCACACAAAGTGGGACAGGAAATGCCTTTTTACAAGGATCAAGCCATTTCTTTTTACATCCCGGCAAGTGGTCTTTGGAGGTGACTTTAATACAGTGACTAGGCCCAAGGACAGGAAGGACTTCAAGGACAGGCTGGGATATGATAGCGTTTTTTTAAATAGTATGGTTAGGGATGCTGGTCTTGTGGATGTGCACATTAAGCACCTCCCAGATGACACCGGGTTCACTTTTCATCGTGGTAATAGTCAGAGTAGGATAGATAGGTTTTTTTTGAAGGAGGCCTCTGCTTTCTCGCCCCCAGTGGTGCAGGCAGTAGAGTTCTCTGATCACTGTATGCTATCTGTGGTACTGAATGCTTCAGACGCCCCTCAGAGGGGCAAGGGCATCTGGAGATTAAATTCGACACTACTCAAGGAAGAACATATTAGACAATCCTTTGAGGAATTCTTTCAGGCACAGGTGACCATCCTGGACTTTTGTAGCAGCAAGGCTGAGTGGTGGGAGCTGACCAAAAAGAGGATCGCTGGATTCTTCAGGGGCCTAGCCAATAGAAATCAGTTTAATAAATACATGACCTACCAACGTTTACGGAGGAAGCTGGATATTCTTGTCTCGAGAGGAGGAGATCCTGGGGCAATCTCCGAAGTGAAACTCCTTCTCAGGAAGTGTCAATATGACCGGCATGCCTCTTTGGTTCTGGAGAGGGACTATGGGAAGTACCACTCGCCTGACCCTTACCAGAACTGCAAACAAGGTGTAGCTGTTAAAACGGTCGTTGGCCTTAAGGACAGTACAGGTTCCTTGACAAAGTCCAGGTCAGGGATTCTGGAGGTCGTGAGGTCCTTTTATGCCGACCTTCTTGGGAGGAAAGAGCTTGATCGTGACAAGATGGAAAGCTTTTTGGACTCTACTCCAGGTCTAAATGGTGGAGATGTTCCATTGATGAATTTGACAGAGGAGATTACAGTCGAAGAGGTGATGAGGGCAATTGAACAGCTTGCCATCAAAAAGTCGCCTGGACCGGATGGCTTGACGGCTGAGTTTTACAAAGCCTTTAAGTCTATTCTGGCCCCGCATTTGGTAGAGGTTTTTAACAGTTGCCTTGCTGAGGGGGTGCTTTCCCCTTCCATGAGGCACTCGGCTGTGATTCTTCTTTCAAAGGGTAAAGATCCTTCGATGATTGAGAATTGGCGCCCCATCAGCCTTCTTAATGTCGATAGAAAGATACTGGCAAAGATATTTTTCTGGCGCCTATCGTCAGTGGCAGAGTCTTTGCTTTCTCGCCATCAGCACTGTTCGGTCCAGGGTAGGAGCACCTTCACAGCGGTTTTAGCTGTCCGGGAGGCCTTAGAGCGGTGCAGGGCTGCAGGCTGGGGAAAGTATTTGCTGACATTGGATCAGGCAAAGGCTTTTGATCGTGTTAACCATGAGTACCTGTGGTTGCTCCTTAGTAAGTACGGTCTGCCGGGTGGTTTTGTCGATTGGCTGAAAGTCTTGTATAAGGGGGCAGAAAGCTTCCCTCTTGTTAATGGTTGGGTTGGACAGTCCTTTGGGGTTGGCTCCGGGGTGCGCCAGGGTTGTCCCCTGAGTCCCCTGCTCTATGTGTTTGCAATCGACCCCTTCGTCAGGAGGCTAGAGAGCGGCATGTTGTGTGGGGTACCAGTGGGGCTCCCGGGTGAGCCGCCATTGAGGGTTGTTGCCTATGCGGATGATGTGTCGGTGATTGTCACTGGGACGGATGAAGCGGAGGAGGTGGTCTCTCTGACATCACGGTATTCTGAAGCATCAGGCTCCAAGATCAATCAGGAAAAGACTGAAGTTTTCTGGATGGGAAAGGATGGTGAGGGTTTTGATCTCCCGGACACCTTTCCAGTGCCCCAGGAAAGAATTAAGATACTAGGCATTGATTTTGGACCCGGCGATTATGGCCTCAAAAACTGGGAAGGCAGACTGGAAATTGCCAATACTAAGGTGGTCAGCTGGAAGAGATGGAAGTTATCTATGAGGGAAAGGGTTGATCTGATTAAGACTTACCTGATTCCGATCTTCTTGTATGTCAGCTTTGTCTGCATCTTGCCAGTGTCTCTCTATGCTAGGGTCAGTAGTGTGTTCTTCCAGATGCTGTGGGGGAACAGACTGAACCCCATCAAGAGGAATGTCACCTACCTATCCAGGAGGGAGGGTGGCTTAGGTATGGTCAACCCAGTTCTTTTCTTTTCACTGCTATTTCTAAAATTTAACATTGGTAATATGCTTGCAGTGGAACCTCCTGGATGGGTAGGCATATTTAGATCTTGGTTTAGGCCTTTTCTACGACTTTGGGAAGAAGGTGGCCAAGTGAAGAATCGCAGGGGTCATCGTGGTCAGCTACCAGCCTATGTCGCTCCGTGCCTGAAGTTACTGCGGCAGTGGCGATTGTCGGCTGAAGATCTCAGATCGGTTCCAAGGAAAGTCCTTATGAGTCGAGTCTTGAGCGAAGTCTTTCATGACCCACTGGCCTTAAGGGATTGCCCGGGCCCAGTTTTGAGGGCGGGGTTAAGACTGATTAATTTGGATAGAGTACCCCCTAAATTTAGGGATCTGGCCTGGTTGTGCTTCCATGGGAAGCTCTATGTTCGGGGCAATTTGAAATTCCGCAGTGGGATGGATCGTAGCTGTCCTCGGGAGGAGTGTGCAGATGAGGAGGAGACTATGGACCATTTTCTGCTTCATTGCCCTTTTAACATAGAGGTGTACAAACAGGTGGGGCGGGCCCTCGGTGTCCCTTTCCTCTCCAGGCTGGGTTATGCTGAGTGGGTGTACGGAGCATTCAATACCGGTGGAGTTTTTTGTTTGGATACACTTTTTTTAGTTAGCCTAGTAGTCCGTTATTTCACCTGGAACGCACGGTGTCAGGTCAGCATTCGGCAAAAACTCCTTCCTGTTGAGGTGGTGGTGTATGACATTTTGCATGAGGTGGGGAAGATTCGGGAGCTTGAAAGAGACAAGCGGGGTCAGGGGGCTTGGTTGAAGGCGTGGAGGGGTTTCAAGCCTCCCTGACTGCCAGGAGTCTCTTTCCCGGGTGTGGCTGTCTGTCTCTTATCACCCTAGATTATCAGTATTTTTGATGAATTTTTGATAAATGGCTGCGTACATAGGTGATGGGTTGTGCCTCTTAGGCCCTCTCTGCTGCTTTATGTAGATAGTTTTCTAGGGATGTTTTGGTAGTGGATTATGTATATATTGTATATATTCTGAACATGGATATTCCTTTGTTTTCTGTTGAAGTTTTGTACCATGGTTTTGTTTTTTACTTTTGTATAAAATTGGTTGCTTGATTCTTTTCAATAAAAGATCAATAGTGCCCCATCATTGGTGTCAGTGACAGAAATTATGCCTCACTGTTAAGGTCAGTGGGAGGAAAAGTACCCTAAGGGCCGGATAAAGTCAAGCAAAGGGCTGCATCTGGCCCCTGAGCCACAGTTTGGAGGCCCCTGGTATAGTCAGTGGATTCTTTGACTTTTGTTTCAGGAAACCATTAAAAAGATTGCTGTGGACGCCAAGATCTACTGAATAGATAAGCTCTCACATAGGGTTTGTGGTTGAGTAGTAGTAGTCTGAAGATTCTATCGTGTGCAAACTGCTTGAATGAAAACTAGAGGGTGGGGCTTGAACGAGTGAACACAGGTGCCTGCATATTCAATAATTCAGGGCCTCTGAGAAGATGGGAAACCAAGAACTACCGGTATATGGATTAGTAGAGCAGCTCTATAAGCATAGGCGTCCGCTGAAATGTTTTCAGGGGGGGGGGGGGCGCTTCAGCAGCGACGATACAGTCGCATTTTACCCTTTCTTCGACTGCTAGCGGGGGTTAAAAGCGACCCCCCCCCCCCCCCACGTTAAAATGTAAAAACACCCCACTGTGCCCCCTGCATCTTTAAATATCTCTTTGTCACTACTGTGTACCCCCTCTCCACAACTGCACCTCTGGACCCCTTTACATTACACAGCACCCCACAGCTCTGGACCCCTTTACATTACACAGCACCCTGCATCACTGGACCCCTTTACATTACACAGCACCCTGCATCACTGGACCCCTTTACATTACACAGCACCCTGCATCACTGACCCCCTTTACATTACACAGCACCCTGCATCCCTTTACATTACACAGCACCCTGCACCCCTTTACATTACACAGCACCCTGCATCACTGGACCCCTTTACATTACACAGCACCCTGCATCACTGACCCCCTTTACATTACACAGCACCCTGCATCACTGACCCCCTTTACATTACACAGCACCCTGCATCCCTTTACATTACACAGCACCCTGCATCACTGAACCCCTTTACATTACACAGCACCCTGCATCACTGACCCCCTTTACATTACACAGCATCCTGTATCACTGGACCCCTTTACATTACACAGCACCCTGCAACCCTTTACATTACACAGTACCCTGCATCACTGGACCCTTTTACATTACACAGCAGCACCCTGCACCTCTGGACACTACACTCTGACCACTACACTACACACTGACTACTGACCACTACACTGCACACTGACCATATGTATGACGTGTCCTATGATGTCATGTCTCTGTAGTCACACACACACACACGTGTTGTAGGACATCTCCTCCTCCCTCCATACCGCACACACAGCCCGGCTCTCCTTCCTTCTCACCTTCAGCAGGTCCAGCGGGGCTGGAAGTGGTTGTAAGAGCGGCGGAGGGTGTAGAACACTGCCAATTTGGCCAACACCTTCTCGATTCCAGGGGGGGGCAAACGACCCCCCTTGCCCTATGGAGCGGACGCCCATGTCTATAAGTTTAATGTTAAAAATGAAAATTACAATCATTTAGAAGGCACGTTGTGCTCTGAGTCAGTCTACATACATCATTTTCAAATTCAACTGGACTGTTCAAAAATGTGGTTTGCCATTGCTGAATTCACCTAGTGACAACTCTAGCTGCTGACATATGGAATCCCAGGCCCCCTAGCTCCTTACCCTTTATGAAGCAACCTATGGGCGATCAGAACATCAGAGATTATGTCAGAAGGATTCATTATTCTTATTCTAAAACCAGATAAAGATCCATACGACACTGAATTTTATAACCCTATCCCTCTTTTACAGACCAATGTTAAAAAAGAAGTATGTTTTTTTTTTTTTTTTCTGCTAATCATAATTACCTAGGTGGATGCAGCATCAGACTGATGCTGCAGCTGTTCCCCGGCGTCTCTCCCCGAGCAAAGTGATGCTGACTGTCAGTCAGCATCGCTCCTGCTCTTCTTCTCCATGCTCATTGGAGCACTGAGCTGTGGAGGGGCGAGGAGCGGTCGTCTCAGCGGCTCGCTGAGATGCTGAGACTGCGATCAGTCAAGGCAGCTGGTGGATCCAGACTTGGGAAGTCTGGGTAACGTGCTGCCTCGACTGATGGCAGTGACGTCGGCGGAGAGTGGACTTCAGACCGCTGTCCGCTGAAAACGGTTGTGATCCTTAAGAAAAGCCCAGCCTAAAAAGCTCAGGCTGGACTTCTCCTTTAAGATACTTGCAATAAGTTTAGGGTCTCCGCCCTAATCAACTTATTCAGACCCTCATACTCCCTGACCAGATGGGCTCATGCTCAGTAAAAACATGTCCCTAAATACACATTAGTACAGGAACCTACAGGCTGCTCATGAGCAACTGGATACTAGGGTTGTGGTGAGTTTGGATCCCACCAAAGCATTGCCTTCGCTTTGGCAAGTGGCTTCAACTACTATATTCTAACCCACTGGCCAGAATAAGGGCTAATGGGTGAACATCAGACTCTTTTCCACTGCCTAGGTGTACAAGGCAGGGGTGTTTGCCCCCCTCCCCACTGTATGCTATTTTACTCCTATTTGGAAGAAGCCTCTATTATCTGAATTTCTATCAATCCAACATCCCAAGCTTTGGCTCAAATAGGGAATTATTTGGTTAGCCCATATTATTGCCCGGAGAATGTCTTCGATTGTCTCAAATACTTAAAGTGGAGGTCCGCCTAAAAAAAATAATATTAAAAGCCAGCAGCTACAAATACTGCAGTTGCTGACCTTTAATATTAGGACACTTACCTGTCCAGGGTGCCCCCGATGTCGGCAGCCGAAGCCGATGTGTCGCTCGGCTCTCGGCTGCTCGCCATCCTCGGTAAGGGAATCACTGGCCCCTGCTGTCTTCTGGGACCTGTGCGTCTCCCAGAAGACAGCGGGGGAGGACAGAGTAGGCGCCGGAAGTGGCGTAGGTCACCTCGATCCCCGAGGCGACCTATGCCCGGAAGTGGGAGCAAATACCTCCCAGAAGACAGCGGGGGAGGACAGAGTAGGCGCCGGAAGTGGCGTAGGTCACCTCGATCGCCGAGGCGACCTATGCCCGGAAGTGGGAGCAAATACCTCCCAGAAGACAGCGGGGGAGGACAGAGTAGGCGCCGGAAGTGGCGTAGGTCACCTCGATCGCCGAGGCGATCTATGCCCGGAAGTGGGAGCAAATACCTCCCAGAAGACAGCGGGGGAGGACAGAGTAGGCGCCGGAAGTGGCGTAGGTCACCTCGTTCGCCGAGGCGACCTATGCCCGGAAGTGGGAGCAAATACCTCCCAGAAGACAGCGGGGGAGAACAGAGTAGGCGCCGGAAGTGGCGTAGGTCACCTTGATCGCCGAGGCGACCTATGCCCGGAAGTGGGAGCAAATACCTCCCAGAAGACAGCAGGGGAGGACAGAGTAGGCGCCGGAAGTGGCGTAGGTCACCTCGATCGCCGAGGCGACCTATGCCCGGAAGTGGGAGCAAATACCTCCCAGAAGACAGCGGGGGAGGACAGAGTAGGCGCCGGAAGTGGCGTAGGTCACCTCGATCGCCGAGGCGACCTATGTCCGGAAGTGGGAGCAAATACCTGTATTACACAGGTATCTGCTCCGTCCTCCCCCCCCTGAAAGGTGCCAAATGTGAGACCGGAGGGGGGGGGAATCCAAAAAGTGGGAGTTCCATTTTTGGGTGGAGCTCCACTTTAAGGAGGAGTTCCAGCTGCTCAAAAATACGTCCGTGCGTTACCTCCAACTTAGGCGTGCTACTTACAAACAGCTTGGGTGTTCAATAACTGCTCTTGTGGATAATTCCCTGGTGGACACTGACCAGGCCCTCCAGGCCCTTTCCTAAACAATTAATCTTTGACCTGACAGCTTTACTGACTCTTTTGGCTAGTAAAATGGCACAAGCTAAAAATACCTTCTGGGAAGGAAGGGGACTTGAGCTTCATAGATAACAAGGATTACGAGGATCTGAGTAATCATAGGTACAGCTCTCTTAAAACGTCTGATAAGCTGTCTACATTAAAACCATCATATGACTGGTTAATTACCTGCAGAATTGTCAAGGTCGATCTAGACATCTGTAACCGTATTTTATGTTATTCTAAACGGATGTATGTATAACACCTTGCGATGTTTTACACTTTGTCTGTTATCACTCTTCTTTCAATAAAAATGTATTGAACTAAAAGAAAAACCATCATATAATCCCTTATGCTCCAAGTGTCAACGAGCTTTGGCACTGTCTTCCATTTGTTTTGGTCTTGTTTGCAACTCCAGACATATTGGAAATATGATGTGATGGGTGACTGATGTGACTGGTGAAGCTTGACCCCAGGTTATGTCTACTGGAGCTGCATAAGCATTTGGAACTGGACCGTCACTCCCCTATCTTTCCTCAAACAAACGTATTTACTGCCAACAAGTTGATGGACTTATCAGGCATTGAATATAGGCATTGGTACCTACTATGCATCAGTGGAAGATGAAGATAAATATATCCTTACCACTCATCAAATGGATTTACAAAATAATACCCCCTTAAATTAATTAATCTATGTATTCCACAGGGCGGTGGAGCAGCTCCTGCCATGATTGGCCAGGACCCACCATGGATTTAAAATAGTTTACAGTCTAATGCCGCGTAAACACGATCTGATTTTCCGTCGGAAAAACCTTGGATGGTTTTTCCGACGGAATTCCGCTCAAGCTTGGCTTGCATACACACGGTCACACAAAAGTTCTCGGAACTTTCGACCGTCAAGAACAGGGTGACGTACAACACTACTACAAGCTGAGAAAATGAAGTTCAATGCTTCCGAGAATGCGTCGAATTGTTTCCGAGCTTACGTCGGAATTGCTATCGGATTTTCCAATAGGAATTTTTTCCGTCGGAAAATTTGAGAACCAGCTCTCAATCTTTTGTTGGCAGAAATTCCGACAGCAAAAGTCCGATGGAGCATACACATGGTCGGAAATTCCGTCCAACAGCTCACATCGGACTTTCTGATCGTGTGTACGGGGCATTAGTATACAATTATCTATAAAAAATATAGCTCTGTTCTTTAATTTACTCTAAGTTTTATTTTGGTTGAGAAGTGACAGCCCTTTGTGCTCCATATTTTGTACAGGACATGATGTGGGCGTAGGTCACCATCTTAGGTGCCTTTCACACTGAGGCGCTTTGCAGGCGCTGTTGCGCTAAAAATAGCGCCTGCAATGCGCCCTGACAAAGCCACTCCTTTGTATCCAGTGTGAAAGCCCGAGCGATGCGCTGGCAGGAGGGAAAAAAAACTCCTGCAAGCCTCATCTTTGATACCGCTCCTATAGCGCCCCTGCCCATTGAAATCAATGGGGTAGCGCCTCCAAAACGCTGCAAAGAGGCGTTTTAGCGGGTGTTTTTAACCCTTTTTCGGCCGCTAGTGGGGGTTAAAATCACCCTGCTAGCGCCCGCAAATAGCGGCAAAAACGACGGTATAGCGGCGCTAAAAATAGCGCCGCTATACCGCCAGCGCATCCAGCACTTCAGTGTGAAAGTAGCCTTATACAGGACTTCAGGGTCAGCAAATTGGCTATAATTTTTTGTCTACTACTATCACTGTCAGAATTTAAAGGCTTCGGCGGGAGGATTCCACCATCCACAAGGAATGTGTTTGTTGAACCTGCTGGCTGAACGGAAAAAAAAAAAAAGAATCATGTATGGGATGCTTTACCTGCTATGTGCAATGATATTGCAAAGAGAGGTCCCTTACCTCTTCTTCTGGAGTCCCTGGCCTGCACTGTCCGCTCCTCCTTCCCTGTGGGTGCCTTCTCAGTAAGCTGTTAAGAAAAAAATATATATATACTTTTAGCTGCTCAACTGCTGTGCCAAAGGTTTCAAGACTTTTTGAGTCACTGACCTGCAATGTGTATGCAGAGTCTTTCCCTGGATTCTTGGTCATGCAGTTAGTGAAGCACTAAGGCCAATCATGAGGCACCAGTACTGTCACTTTGGTGAAGGGTCATGGGTCATATGCTCCCCATATCTGGAGATACTGGGTATTTAACTTTGCTCCCAGCAGCTGTCCATAGCAGCAGGAGACAAGTGAGGGAAAGGTGCACAAGATCTGCTGGGGAGGGGGGAAGCTAGGTGACCCTGTTTCTTTGCCTGGCCATGCACTGTATGTTTTTTTTTTCTGGTTCAAAACCAGTCACAATTTGCTCTTGCCTCCTGCATGTATCCTTACCTGTCAAATGTCTCCCCTCTGTCTGTTATGAGACCCGAAAACTGCAGATTCTGTGGGTGGATCTGTTGTCCAGAGCTCGGTGGGTGGAGTTGTGATGTTGGTAGACTCCCCGCCCTCCTCTACACTCCCCTTGTCAACATGTATTTTCTACTGTGTATTTCTTACACTGAACTTCTGCTATGATCACTAACATCCAGTCAAAACCCAGGAAAGTCACCACATGACTTCAGCATGCCCAATCATGCTGAGGTGTGGAGCAGCCAATCTTGGGAGAGCTGGAGAAGAAAGGAGGGGATCTGAAGTACACAGAATGTCTCTCTCGGGCTCTGCATGAGATATGTAAATCACCTTTCACTAGGGTGACCAGACATCCCCGGTTTCAGGGGACAGTCCCTGGATGGAGGACACTGTCCCCGGACCAAGTCTGTCCCCGGTTTTGTCCCCGGATTGGATTTGAACAGGGGCTGGGGCAATTTCAAAGATAGTCAGTGCAGGATTAAAAGAAAAAAATCTGAATTACACCGCCCCCTACTAGCTTAGGGGGGGGGGGGTGTATTTCTTTCCATTGTCTGTGCTCCTTTCTGATGATCATGTGCTGGTCGGAGCGGAGGGAATATTTCTTCAGTTTCGGGTGCATGCCCATTCAGCTCCGCTCGCATGTTCTTCTGCCATGGCTCAAATCCCGGCCAGCCGCCTGCCTGTTTATCTCCTTGCCTTCCCTGGCAGAGTGATCTTCCTCCGCTCTCCACCCGGTAGTAGCCGGGGGCCTGGAGAGTAAGACTTGAGAGGCTTTGAGGCAGCGACAACGGGCAGAGGCGATTGCTGCCATTACTAGTAAAAAAAAAAAATATGACCCCGGATTTCATTTTAAAAATCTGGTCACCTTACCTTTCACTCACAGCAAGGGGGGAAGAACTGACTCCTATTGCTCTGTGTGTCAGTTTTTATCTCAGTGAAAAAAGATAAGAGGACTGCTCAGAGCTGGATTAACGCTTTGTGGCAAGACTGGGCACAGATGACATGAAATCCTATGCTGTACAAGGTGCAAGCCTTAATTTATTTTTATTTTTTTGGGTTTACATGCACTTTAAGCCTAGATAAACTATCAGTGTACGGCCAGTCTAAAGCGGACCTTTAATTAAAAGTAAACGTACTGCTCAGCCTCTTACCCACCCCTGTACCTAAGGTTTTTCTTTTTACATGGGGAGTGGGTAGCTTTTTTGGCAGGTACCCACTCCCTATTTCCTCAAGAGAATGAGGTACCCACCCCACCTCCCCACATTGGCCTGTCATATGTCTCAGAAGGCTGCAGGACCACTCTCACCGTTCTGCACATGCTCTGTGACTCCTCAGAAAGTCACGGCTGGCTCCCAAATCCCAGACAGTGGCACCGGGGACCCGCAGCAAAGAGAAGAAGCAGCTACGGGAAGACAGTGGTGGACTCCAGGGACTGGTAAGAACATGATTAATAAAAGTTAGCAGCTTTAGTATTTCCAGCTGCTGACTTTGATTTTTATTTTTTTTAAAGGGCAAACTTTCTTCATGAAAGTTTACTTTAAACCCACAAAGGTGTTATGCTGAAATGCCTAATTACCAATTTATGTGTTTAAAAATATAAGAAAACAGTATTTTATATACAATAGAAATGAAATACATTCCATGACTTATTAATACAACAAATACTAACTTTTTTCTTTTAACCTTTTTCAGAAATGCTGCAGAAATTCTCCATAGCTGTGCTTGTCCTGATTACTGTACAGGTGAGTATTCTGAGACTTTGTGGGCATCATACTTTCACAAAGCAGATTTCGCTGATATTTGGGGCTTTGGTTTCTGTGGCACAATCCATCGTCTCAACTCCACCCAACATGTCCTGTCTGTATCTTGTCACTCCCCTAAACCACAACTGCCAAACAATATCTTTGTATGGTATAGTTTTCTGCACTTCTTTGATACAAAGGAACTCTACTACAAAGGCAGCATCCAAAATAGGCTTGTCGCCCACACAGCCCCCCCCCCCCCCATGCATTTATGTAATCCAGGCAACTCTATCAAACAAAGACTACACCCAACCTATATGACATCTTAACCACAAGCATCCTATGTGATTATCTGCACTCTGTAACAGTTTGCCAAAAGGAAGAAATTCTTAGAAAAACAGGTACAGGTTATCTGAGGAGCAACAAAATTATAGTTTTAACCCGTTTGCCGCCAAAACAGTTTTTGTGTTTTTTTTGCACACGTGTTTAAAAATCATGTTAGGCCTGAAGATGACTTAAAACCTCTAGTATATTTTTTTTTAAAAGCAGAGACCCCGAAGAATAAAATGGTGGCAGTTCCAATTTTGTTTATGCCACATAATATTCATGCAGTGGTTTATCAAGCGCAAAATTTTAGTAACAAATACACTAAAGCTTGAAGGCTCCACTGCCGGTTTCCCTTAGTTGGAATGGTGGCGCCTGCACACAAGCCGGTGGACGAATTGGCCTCGGGGGCCAACATCGCAGGCTCTCTGGACAGGTAAGTGTCCTTATTAAAAGTCAGCAACTACAGTACTTCTAACAGATTTAAAAAAAAAAAAAAAAAAAAAAGATTTTTGCGGCTGGAACGCTGCTTTAACCACTTAACATTATACAGCTAAAGGACCAGGCCCCTTTTTGCGATTCGGCACTGTCTCGATTTAATGGACATTTGCGCGGTCGTGCGACGCGGCTCCCAAATAAAATTGGCGTCCTTTTTTTCCCACAAATAGAGCTTTCTTTTGGTGGTATTTGATCACCTCTTCCTTTTTTTTTGGCGCTATAAACGAAAATAGAGTGACAATTTTGAAAAAAATGCAATATTTTTTACGTTTTGCTATAATAAATATCCCCCAAAAATATATAAAATATTTTTTTTTTTTCACAGTTTAGTCCGATACGTATTCTTCTACATATTTTTGGTAAAATAAATAAATCGCAATAGGCGTTTATTGATTGGTTTGCGCAAAATTTATAGCTTCTACAAAATAGGGGACTGTTTTATGACATTTTTAATAATATTCTTTTCTTTACTAGTTATGGCGGCGATCAGCGATTTTTATCGTGACTGCGACATTATGGCGGACACTTTTGACACCATTTTGGGGCCATTGTCATTTTTACAGCGATCAGTGCTCTAAAAATGCTATGATTACTGTGAAAATGGCAATGGCAGTGGAGGGTTTAACCTCTAGGTGGTGCTGTAGGGGTTAAGTGCTCCCTAGGAAGTGATTCTTACTGTAGGGGGCGTGGCTACGCGTTACACATCACCAATCGTCTGTTCCGATGACAGGCAACAGACGATCACTAACATGCCACGGAGAAGAACGGGGAAAGGTTTCTTTACACTTACCTCTCCCCGTTCTTCAGCTCTGTGGGCACGGTCAAGGAGCTCAGGACCGGGTCGCGGACAGCGCGCACGCGACCTGCGGCTAGGCTCTTAAAGGGCAACGTACCTGTACGTTGATGTGCCCAGCCGTGCCATTCTGCCGACGTATATCGGCGTGAGGTTAAGATAAAAAGCCTTCTGTGTGCAGCAGTTCCCCCTAATACTTACCTGAGCTCCCTCTCTGTCCAGCGATGCCCACAAGTGTCTCAGCTGTCCACGACTCTCCCTCCTGATTGGCTGAGACACAGCAGCAGGGCCATTGGCTGTCAAAGTGAGTCAGCCAATCAGGAAAGAGAAGGGGATGGGCAGCCTGGGGCTCCGTGTCTGAATGGACTCGGGTGCCCCCATAGCAAGCTGCTTGCTGTGGGAGCACTGGACAGGAGGGAGGGGCCAGGAGCACAGAAGAGGGACAAGAGAAGAGGAGGATCTGGGCTGCTCTGTGCAAAAAGTATAACGTTTTTTTTTTATGAAAATAACAAATAAGAGACTTTACAATCACTTAAAGCTCTACCAAGTTCACCCATGTTTAGGGAAAAATCCATATTAAACCATTATTCAGCATTAAACCATAACCCCCACCTTCCTTTCTAATCCTTGGAATCAGTATCCTAGTTGTTTCTTTGGGCATTTACTAGACATTTATACATTAAGGTATATTTAAAATAATATTGGAAATGAAAGTACTTACTGAAACAAAAAACGTGTTATTAAAAAGAAACCAAAAACAGGATGTGCCATGGCTGGCAATGATCTCATTAGCAGCATGTTGTCAATGATATCACAAAAAGGGAAAATTCCCTTCAGTCACGTGAGAGTTTGGTATTTTAGTCATGTGAACTTTTGAAGGCAATAGAAGGAGTAATTGTTATGAAAAACAATTCTCGCCAGCATCTTGAAAAGGTAAAGATTTTTAACCTAAAAAAAAATCATCATGCTGGCTTGAGCTTAGGCTGGCCATAAATGGACCAAATAGGTATGGCTCAGCAGGGACTGTCTGAATTTCAATCCAGCTATGGCCATCTCCGTTTGACAGAAGCCAATCTAAGGAATGACTTTTGTCAATTTCCATTCGATCACTGGCTACAGTGCTGATCAGTGTATTCTGACAATGGAGGAGTCCTCGCTGTCAAAATACAAAGGCGCAATGCAGTGCTGATCAGTGTATTCTGACAACGGAAGAGTCCTCGCTGTCAAAATACAAAGGTGCAGCTGGGAGGATTCCTCTGTCCACTTCACTTGTGTGGATAGGGAAATTCATTCCGCTTTCTCCTGATTAGCCCTATGGCTGATAGAAAAACAAGCAATCCATCTATGGCCAGCCTTAAGGCCCGTACACACGATTGGATTTTCTGACAACAAATGTGGGATGGCAGGGTTTTTTTTGGAAAATCCTACCGTCTGTGTGCTCCATCAGACAATTGTTGTCGGATTTTCCGACAACAAATATTGGATAGCATGCTTTAAAACTGTCCAACAACAAATGTGTCTTGTCGGATTATCCGATCCTGTGTACACAAGTCCGTCTGAAAAAACTCCAAAGTACAAACACGCATGTTGCAAACCAATGCTAATTATAGCACAACATTAGCAGAAGTTGCCCAAAGGGTGGCGCTAAAGTGCTGAAAAACCACAAAGTTTTGTGTATGTTGGCTGAAAAAGTTTGGCCGTCTGTATGCATACCAAGTTCACGGCCAACGCCCTTCGCACAAAATTCCACGGATTTGTCTGATGGAAATCCGATCGTGTGTATGGGGCTTTAGAGTACTGAAGTACAGAATATCTGTGCTTCAGTACTCTAAAGCCCCATACACACGATTGTGTGTACGAGGCTTTAGTGTAGACATTACATAACAGATATTCTGTCCTACACTAAAGCCTCGTACACACGTCCGGTTTTCTCGGCAAGAAAACTGCTGGGAGAGCTTTTTGCCGAGAAAACCGGTTGTGTGTATGGTTTCTCGTCGGGAAAACTGAGGGGAATCTCAACGAGAAAAATAGAGAACCTGCTCTCTATTTTCTGGTCGGGATTCTCGTCGACCATGAGTGTGTATGCTTACCTGTCCATGGTAAACCCGTGCATGCTCGATGAGACTTCGACGCATGCGCAGTAGCATACAAGGGTGTAGGGTGTAGCAAGATGGCGGCGACGGCATCGAATGTGACAAGCGCCGGCTCGTCGTAGTCGATGACGTCACCGCGTTCTTGCCATTCAAAAGAACGGCGTTTTTTTTTAACGGCGCGTGTGTACACCACAGGGCTTGGCAAGACAAGCTTGCTAGGAATCCCGTCGAGAAAACCAACGTTTTTTTTTTCGTCGGGATTCCCGCCCGTGTGTACGAGGCTTAAGGGCTGACCACTATCGCTAGCAGAAGGATGAAGGAATGGCTTGTGATGTCAGCAGACTGGCCAAAAGACCCTTGGAGAAAAAGGCATCTTTTGTGGAGGGGATGATTGTATTGGATTGTATTGGAGGTTGATGATTCTATTGTTACCACCTGGTGAGCTACTACTACCTTAGAACAATGATGCAGCCAGTGAAGTCTGAATAGTCCAAACTCTTGTCTTCGTGCCTCTCCAAGGTCACTAATTTGCTAGCTTATGCAGTCATGTTTAGGATGACAGTCTAGGACAGTGATGGCGAACCTTGGCACCCCAGATGTTTTGGAACTATGTTTCCCATGATGCTCAACTACACTTCAGAGTGCATGAGCATCATGGTAAATGCATACCTCCCAACTTTGTAAAGTCCCTTCGCGGGACATTCTGATGTCCCCTCTCCCCTGCCAACCAGAGTTGTTGAGCGGGGGGGGGGTGCGGGACATGGGGCGGTGATGGTTGCCGCCGGAACATTTAAAAAAAAAAAAAGGACTTGCAAAAATAACAATGGAATGCATGACAGTAAAAAAAACGTTAGAACCAGCCTTTAGAACCAATTTAAGGCCCACCCTCTAGCCGCCTTACATATGCATTACATGGTCTGCAGGAGTTTTAAAAGTCCACCTTTCATGGGAGTAATACAATGGCTGCTGTTGCTGATCTCCTTATAATGCCTTTTGCCTAGCTGTCTCCATCGTCAATCATTTCTGGGCCACTAAACTGGAACAATTATGCAGCAAGTGAAATTAGAACCAATTTTAGGTTAACCACTTCCCGCTCAGGTTGCCACCTGTCCAGGATTCACCCGGACAGTTCGGGTTTTCATTCAGGTGGACTAAAACCCGGACACATCATTTAGACTGGGCTGTGGCTCCCCAGGTAACCAAGATAGTCACACACAAATCTGTTGCCATCTGGGAGCTGCGGGTGGCTGTCTGGGGGGCAGGTTAGGCATCACTGGGATGCAGGGTGATGATGTCAGCAAGAGCAATTTGGCCACAGCCACTGTTCGCTGCGGCACACTATGCGCACCACATTACTACTCTAAAGTGTTCAGGTTTGGCTTGAAGAAAAGGTGGCAACCCTACTTCCCGCTGGCCTATAGCAGATTGACGGCCGGGAAGTGGTTCTGTTATCCTGACTGGGCATCATATGACATCCAGCAGGATAACATGCCGTTGCGCGATCGTGATAAGGAGCCTCTGTCAGAGGCTTCTTACCACGTGATCAGCTGTGACCAATCACAGCTGATCACTGCGTGAACCAGGAAGTGCCAGTAAACGTCATTCCTCAGTTCGCGCTGACAAGGAGAGCCGATCAAATGTGCCAATTGCCTACCAATCAGTGCCCAGCAGTGCCACAATAATAAAGTTAGCAAGTGCCCACCATAGTGCCAATCAGTGCCCATTACAGTGCCAATCAGTGCCCATTACAGTGCCAATCAGTGCCCAGCAGTAACACCTGTCAGTAACACATCAGTACCTCATCATCAGTGCTGCCCATCAGTGCCAATTAGTACCACCTATCAGTGCCGCCTGTCAGTGCCTATCACAGCCGCCTGTCAGTGCCCATCAGTGCCACCTATCAGTGCCCATCAGTGCCACCTATCAGTGACCATAAATTCTACATATAAGTGCCTCCTCATCAGTGCCACCTTATCAGTGCCAACTCATCAGTGCCCATCAGTGCTGCCTCATCAGTGAAGGGTAAAACAAAATTTTATTTTTCCAAAAATTGGGGTATTTTTTAGTTTGTTTAGCAAAAAAATAAAAACCCCAGAGGTGATCAAATGCCACCAAAAGAAAGCTCTATTTGTGGGAAGCAAATGATAAAAAAAATTGTTTGGGTACAGTGTTGTATGACCGCGCAATTGTCATTCAAAGTGTGACAGTGCTGAAAGCTGAAAATTGTCCTGGGCAGGAAAGGGGCGAAAGTGCCTGGTATTGAAGCGGTTAATGAAACAGAAAGCACTGAAGCAATGGAGCATGGCAGCCGGGAAATGAGCAATTTAAGAAGGAGTTTGCAATGGTTGCCCCTGTATTTCCTTTTCAGTAGCCTGGTAATGGGTCTTCAAAAGATAACACCTACTGTATTCGGTTTTGATGGAATTAGCAGTCAAATGTTAACAGAGAGATCTATAAATATATACTCAAAATAATAAAATATAATAAATTCAAATGGTAAACGTGACATGCTAAGTAGGTGGGTGGTCAAGGTGTATTGATCAGCCTTAAACTGGCTACACCTGCTGCAGCACACATTTCTTTCCATTCTCAGTATGAATCTGTGGCTTCCTGACCTCAGGTGAGAGGATGTGGTGGAAGAAGAGAAGACAACAGCAGACATGTGCAAAGCAAATAAAGCCTTGTACACCTGCAAAAATGTATTTTAATGTATAGCAAGGATGAGACACATAAAGATGGTTTTGTACCTCTGATCTTCCAACAGTGACAAAATATGCTATGTTCTACCCTATAGGTGTTTGACTAGTTAATTTTAGAATTAAGCTGTGTAGCGATACCTTCACTTAAGAAGGCCGCAGATTTAGTTTGGGCCCTGAAGACAGCTCCGCCAACCCCCGGCAATATACTCGACCCCCCTACTGGCACAGCTAGTTCTGACAGTAATATGTATGTCTTATACTGTATGAGTAATTAAACATCAAGACAATAATAGTATAAAATGGGTAAAAGATTTACTTAAGCTTTTGATAAGGAAAGGGGGTTTACATTTATCACAGTTCACAAAATACATATATAATGCAGAGCCCTGCAACACTAACACACTATGAATATGAAGTTAACATCGACAAGTGCGCCACATGGGCGACCGTTAGCTAGGCGTCCTGTGACGCAGTAACCAAACAAATTAGAAAAAAAACTGACCGGGCCTGGTTCTGATATCTACCACTTAGTCTATAGGGGATGATGTTCTTTTCTTCACCGGCAGGTCTTTAACGGTGGTGCACATTAACAGAGTATAATTTGTAATCCAATGGGAAAGGTAAAGATGGGGTAAACACTTTGCTATGCGAACTGAGTTCAGCTCTGATAAGGTTCTTCAGTGAAAGTATCAGGAACAACTTGTGGGCCACGGCAGTCTATAGGCCTATTAACAGTAACAGTATATGGTTTTGGGCATACGCCCTCTCACCCGCACAGACTGCGGTCCCAGTCTGGGAACTTCCACCAACTGTGTCACACACACACACAGTGTCTCCAGCGATCGGGCCCCCGATCCAACGAATGCTGTAGTTAAGCGAAGTCAGATGCCACTCCGGCTCGCAGAAGGGTGGAAGGCTCTTTGGTGCTGCGCAAGACCTCAGGCTTCAGGCCTTACACTCCGACACATCCGCACAGGAGGATCAGTCTCTGAAGTCTCGTGGCCCAAAGAGGCCGAGCCCAGCCTCGCCTCCTCTTCTTATAACCCCTCCCATGAGTCTCTGCGGCAGAAACATTGCCGAACGGGGTTCTGGGTAATGTAGTCTCTCTGCATTAAAGGGGAACACCCCGCTACACACTCCCCCCACTTAAACTCTTTGGTCCCCAAAGATAAACCTTAACAAAGACTATGTACAACTCTAGTTAATTCTGCAAACGATGTTGGCATAGGGAATTCCCACCAAAACTGAGGGGTAGAATTCCCTTGCCCACAGGTCACATTATCAGCTGTGCCAGAGAGTGAGTTGGGGTTGCCCTCCACTAAATGGACAGTGGAGGGATCCGGATTTTCAGCATTCCTCCTAGCGGTAACTACAGAGTCCTCTGAGCTATTCCCCATTTGTGGGTATGTCAGCTTCCTAGGAGGCCGGATGACTCTTCGAGCCCTTTGCTCTCTTGGGATTTCTGGCTCTGGTGCTACAGGCTCCTCTTCCTCTGAGCAACTATCATGGGCATCTTCCCAGTAATCTGCTGAAGGACTAGATGGGATGAACTCTGTGGCTTCTGGGTTCAGTGTTCCATCTGGAGTGTCTTCAGTGGTTGGAAGATCTATAGTAGAAGTTCCCGGAGTTGGGGAAGGCCACAGCCAATCAAGTTCTCTTTCTTCACTTTCACTAAGTTGAGAGGCCTCTCCATCTTCGGTTCGGGAGGTCTGCGACCGAGTGTTCGGCCTAGGAGTATCCAGGATAGAGACCGGTTCAGGGGAGTCTCTCACGGGAGGTATCCTGACTGCCTCAGCAAGTGGGAGCAGGTGGTTTCGATGCCACGTCTTCAGTGGTCCTACCTTTCCTTCTGGCTTCAACTTGTAGACAGGTAGGCCCGGCAGCTTCCTGCAGATGACATAGGGTTCAGATCTTCATCTGTCTGCAAGTTTGTGTTTTCCAGGGACCCCCAGATTGCGTAGCAGTACTCGGTCCCCGGGCTGTAAGTCCTGCACCCGGACCTTCAAGTCGAAGTTTCTTTTGTTTTGAGCTCCCCTTTGGTCTGAGGCCGCTTGAGCTTGTTCATAGGCTACTTTCAGGCTGTGTCTGAGCCTGTCCACATATCCTTTGTGAGATGTGGCTGAGGAATGGTCCAGAGAGGTGCCAAAGGCCAAGTCTACAGGTAGTCTCGCCTCTCTCCCAAACATGAGTCGATATGGGGAGTAGCCTGTCGCATCACTAATGGTGCAGTTGTAAGCATGTACTAGGGCTGCTATGTGTTTGCTCCAATGTTGCTTTTTCTCACTTTCCAGAGTCCCCAACATGTTAAGCAAGGTTCGGTTAAACCTTTCCGGCTGAGCATCTCCCTGTGAGTGGTAAGGTGTAGTTCGAGTCTTCTTGATTCCCAACGAATCCAGGAGTTTCCGGATCAGTTTACTCTCAAAGTCCCTTCCTTGATCTGAATGAAGTCGCTGGGGCAGCCCATAATGGACAAAGTACTTCTCCATTAGTGATGAGCCGAACACCCCCGGGTTCGGTTCGCACCAGAACCCGCGAACGGACCGAAAGTTCGTACGAACATTAGAACCCTATTAAATACAATGGATGCGAACGTTCGAATTCTAAAGTGCTAATTATAACGACTATTATGCATGTTATTGTCCTAAAAAGGGTTTGGGAACCCGGGTTCTGCACCAGGGGACATGTATCAATGCAAAAAGAAGTTTTAAAAACGGTCGTTTTTCGGGAGCAGTCATTTTAATGATGCATAAAGTGAAAAAAAAAAGTCAAATATTCCTTTAAATATCGTACCTGGGGGGTGTCTAAAGTATGCCTGTGAAGTGCCACGTGTTTCCCGTGTTTAGAACTGTCCCTGCACAAAATGACACTTCTAAAGGAAAAAAAAGCCATTTAAAACTGCTTGCGGCTTTAATGTAATGTCTGGTCCCGGTAATATGGATGAAAATCTTTAAGAAAAATGGCATAGCTACCCCATGACCCCCCCCCCCACCCCAGCCCATTACCAGCCCCTTTGGGTCTTGTATGGATATTAAGGGGAACCCCGCACATAAACTAAAAAAGGCCCTATATACTCTGAACAGCCGTATACAGGCGGTGCATACAAGACAGGGACTGTAGGTTTGTTCTTATGTAGAATCTGTTTGTAATTTTGAACAGGTACAATGTGTGAGGGGGTTAGCTCGGCAGCGGGTGTGTGTGATCCCCTGGATGGGCTCCCCACACAAAAACAGGCCCAGCAGACGGAGGTTGTGGTTTTCAAGATCAAAAAGGTGCGGTTTATTTCTCTATTTACAGTGACAAAAAACACAGCAAAGCAAAAAGAAACATAAACAAAATAAACCCTGGTCAGCTTGACCTCTGACTAAACATGCAGGTTTCCTAACTAACAACTGGGATCAGCCTGGTGCTGTCCTAGTCCCTAAGTCCCTGGTTTAGTAAATGTCCAAACAAATAGCCACACAGGCTTTGTCTCACCGCACAGGGGTTCACTCTCCCTAGACAGTCCACACAGGTCTGGTTCCAGGCATGAGCAAACACCTAATGAAGCTGGGAGTTTTTATAGAGGCCTTAAACGAGCTGACAAGCTTCAGCTGGTCTCATCAACTCCCTGCCTGCACGACGCCCAGCACTCTCCCTAGAGGTATGAATCATCCATGAGCCCACTAGCCTCAGCTGGGCTTCATCAACTCTCTCCCTAGTTGTATAAGTCGGCATAAAGCCTGAATCTGGGAGAAATATACCTACCCCCCTGGATGCAACCAGGTGACTTTACCTTCCTGCTGTCACATACCCCCCCCTCTTGTTTTAACCTTGGGGTTGGAACACCAGCAATCAGGCATTCATGTACTCGAGACAAAGCATCCACATTCCCCATTTGAACGCCAGGGCGATGCTTTACTGTGAAGTTGAATTCCTGTAGGGCCAGGAACCACCTATTTACTCTTCTATTTGTCTCCTTGTTTTGAGCCATCCACTTTAACGGAGCGTGATCCGTAACCATGTCAAAGTGCCTACCTAGCAGATAGTACCGAAGGGAATCTAGAGCCCACTTCACCGCTAAACACTCCTTTTCAACCGTGGCGTAATTTACCTCATGGGACTTCAACTTCCTGCTGAGGTAAATGACTGGGTGCTCTTCCCCGTTCCAGACCTGGGACAATACTGCTCCTAACCCCACATCTGACGCATCACTTTGTACGACAAAGTCTTTAGAGAAGTCGGGTGAGTACAACACTGGCTGGCTACATAAGGCTTGTTTCAAGAATTGGAACGCTGCCTCAGCCTCGGAGGTCCATTTAATCATGACCGACCCTTTCCCTTTCGTCAGGTTGGTTAGGGGCACAGCCTTAGAAGCAAAGTGGGGAATGAAGCGCCGATAATAACCCGCGATTCCCAGAAAGGCTCGTACCTGCTTCTTACTGTTGGGACGTGGCCAACTCTGGATGGCCTCGACTTTGTTGAGTTGGGGTTTTATTACTCCCCTGCCAATGGTGTACCCAAGATATTTGGCCTCCTCCTGCCCAATGGTACACTTCTTGGGGTTAGCCGTAAACCCCGCTTCCCGGATAGAGTCTAGGACTGCTTGCACTTTTGGCAGATGTGAGGCCCAATCTGTGCTATGGACAATTACGTCATCCAGGTAAGCCGCAGCATACTTCCGATGGGGCCTCAGTATCTGGTCCATTTTCCGCTGGAATGTGGCCGGCGCATTCTGTAACCCGAACGGCATTCTCTTATATTGGAACGCCCCGTCTGGGGTTACAAATGCGGTTTTCTCTTTGGCCGACTTGGCCAGGGGAATTTGCCAATACCCTTTTGTGAGGTCAAGAGTCGTCATGTATCGGGCTGTTCCCAGCCGGTCGATCAACTCATCTATACGTGGCATGGGGTAGGTGTCAAATTTTGTAACTTTGTTCAACTGACGAAAATCGTTACAAAATCGCCAGCTCCCATCCGGTTTAGGCACCAACACAATGGGACTAGACCAATCACTTTGGGACTCCTCTATCACCCCTAAGTTCAGCATTTTCTGTACTTCCTCCCGTATTGCCTCCCGTCGGGCCTCTGGGATCCGATAGGGTTTTAACTTCACCCTTTCACCGGGCGGGGTAATAATATCATGCTCTACCCCAGATGTTTGTCCCGGCAGCTCAGAGAACACCTCCTTGTTGCGAAGCACAAACTCCTTAACCTCCTGTTGTTGGGGTTGTGACAAGGTGGCTGCTATTCCAACCTCCGGAATCACGCAACCAGTTTGAGCTGGTGACCAAGTTTCTGCGACTAGGGACTCTCTATCCCTCCAGGCTTTCAACAGATTAACGTGATAGATCTGTTCGGGCTTTCGCCTTCCTGGTTGTCTGACCTTGTAATTCACTTCGCTCACTTTTTCCATTATCTCGTAGGGGCCTTGCCATTTGGCAAGGAATTTACTTTCAACCGTAGGGACAAGTACCAATATCCTATCCCCCGGGGAAAAGGTACAGGTCTTGGCTCCACGGTTGTACACTCTCTGCTGTGCCAACTGCGCTTGGGCCAAATGTTCCTTCACGATGGGCATTACCTGTGCAATTCGATCTTGCATCAGGGCGACATGCTCAATCACACTCCTGTGGGGAGAACTCTCACTTTCCCAAGTTTCCTTGGCAATATCCAACAGCCCTCTTGGGTGTCTCCCATACAGTAACTCAAAGGGGGAGAATCCCGTAGAGGATTGGGGCACCTCCCTAATAGCAAACATCAAATAAGGAAGTAGACAGTCCCAATCCTTTCCATCTCTATCCACCACTTTCTTCAACATTTGTTTTAGGGTTTTGTTGAATCTTTCAACCAGCCCATCGGTTTGGGGGTGATACACAGATGTACGCAATTGCGTCACTTTGAACAATTTACACAGCTCTTTCATAACCCGGGACATAAAGGGTGTACCTTGGTCCGTAAGCAGTTCTTTACAAATACCCACCCGGCTAAAAACAAGAGATAGCTCTTTGGCTATGGTTTTGGCCGAGGTATTTCGGAAAGGGATCGCTTCTGGATAACGGGTGGCATAGTCCATTATAACTAATATGTACTGGTGCCCCCTAGCGGACTTGATTATAGGACCTACCAAATCCATTGCGATCCTCTCAAACGTGACCTCAATGATGGGTAGAGGGACCAGCGGGCTACGGAAATGTGGCATCGGGGCCGACCTCTGACACACAGGGCAGGAGGAACAATAATTTTCTATGTCCTTCATCACCCCAGGCCAATAGAATCTCTGTAATACCCTCTCTCGGGTTTTCTCTGTCCCCAGATGACCTCCAAGAATGTGCCCATGGGCCAACTCCAACACCAACTTCCTGTAAGGTTTGGGCACCACAAGCTGCTCAACGGTTTCTTCTGCCCTTTTTGCCACCCGATACAGTAGGTCCTTCTCTACGCTGAAGTATGGGTAAGTGCAGGTATTATCTGGGTTCACTAACTCGCCATCTATTTCCACTACGTTTTCCCGTGCCTTTATTAGGGCGGGGTCTTTTAACTGTTCTGTGGCAAAATTTTCCCTGTGAACCTCAAGATCAGAAAACTCCACAGACGGTAGGTTTTCCTCTGAGGAGGTGGGCTCCTCTCCAGTTTCTTGAGTCTCGCCTGCCAATACTGACAAGGGAAATTCTGGAGAGTCCTCACCACTCTCAGAGGAGTTCTGGCTATCACCTTCCTGGTACATAGGGGCACCAGTGGGGGGCTCAGGATCATCCCACAGTTCCCAGAACTTCGGAAAATCCCTTCCCACAATGGCATCATGCGGTAATTGAGATACTAACCCCACTGGATGAGAGAGGGTACCTTTGGGGGTCTTGAAACACACTGTAGTCACTGGGTACTCTCGGGTGTCCCCATGCACACAAATAACAGCTACCTTGCTATTCCCAGAGACCTCTGTTTTAACTAATTCAGCCTTTATCAGGGTCACAAGGCTACCTGAATCCAGTAATACCACAACATTTCTACCATTAATACACATTTTGCATAAATGTTTCTCAGTTCCCCGAATGGCAGTGCATGCGACTGTCGCACACAGTGACTGACGTCTGTCCGTCAGAAAGTCACATTGCATGGGTTCCTCCACAACCGGGCAATTTGCTGCAATATGTCCCGTTTGCCGGCAGCGGTAGCAAACAATCCTTTTGGCTGCCTCTTGAGCCCCCGACTTCCCAGGCTGTTCTCGCCAAACCCTGGGCAGAGCTCCCACCCTCTCACTCTCTCCACCCTCACCCCTTGGAATCATCTTATCCGCCCCTGGGGATGGTCTGGTCTTAGGGTGGAAAGTCCGAGAGTCTCTGGAAGAGGCCGTCAGGTTCTCTGCAGCCAAGTATCTCTCTACACGATCCACAAGTTTACCGGCCGTTTCTGGGTCTCCATGGCTTACCCACTTTTGAATGGCGGTAGGAAGAGCTCTCAAGAAACGATCCATCACAACACGTTCCACAATCTCCGGTGCGGACAAAGTCTCTGGCTGTAGCCACTTCCTGCTCAGGTGAATGAGATCATACATTTGAGACCTGGGGGGTTTTCCAAGCTGGAAAGTCCAGTTATGCACACGCTGAGCCCGGACAGCCAGGGTGACACCCAGCCTTGCCAATATTTCAGCTTTTAGCATCCCATAGTCTTTTGCTTGGTCAGGCTCTAGGTCATAGTAAGCTTTCTGCGATTCACCAGTTAACAGAGGAGCCACCAGTCCAGCCCACTGCTCCTCAGGCCACTTTTCTCTTTCAGCAGTCCTTTCAAATGTGGTCAAAAATGCCTCTGGATCATCCTCTCCAGTCATTTTTGTCAATAAACGACTCACCCCAAAGGACGCGGTATTAGTGGGACGGCTTTCCTCACTGGTCTGCGGACGTTGCTGCATTACTGCTTCCATCTGTTGTTGTAGTCTCTGCTCTTGCTTCTGCAACAGGTCTATGAAGCGGGCCTCAGATTGCTGCTGGGCTCGTTGCTGGGCTGCGAAGCTCTTTTGCAAACCTGCATTTGTCTGCTGTTGATTGGCATTTGCTAGAGCCAGCTGTTTCAGTATCTCCTCCATGCTGGCTTAAAAAAAAACTGCCACTGGTTCTCCACCAACTGTGGGGGGGTTAGCTCGGCAGCGGGTGTGTGTGATCCCCTGGATGGGCTCCCCACACAAAAACAGGCCCAGCAGACGGAGGTTGTGTTTTTCAAGATCAAAAAGGTGCGGTTTATTTCTCTATTTACAGTGACAAAAAAACACAGCAAAGCAAAAAGAAACATAAACAAAATAAACCCTGGTCAGCTTGACCTCTGACTAAACATGCAGGTTTCCTAACTAACAACTGGGATCAGCCTGGTGCTGTCCTAGTCCCTAAGTCCCTGGTTTAGTAAATGTCCAAACAAATAGCCACACAGGCTTTGTCTCACCGCACAGGGGTTCACTCTCCCTAGACAGTCCACACAGGTCTGGTTCCAGGCATGAGCAAACACCTAATGAAGCTGGGAGTTTTTATAGAGGCCTTAAACGAGCTGACAAGCTTCAGCTGGTCTCATCCACTCCCTGCCTGCACGACGCCCAGCACTCTCCCTAGAGGTATGAATCATCCATGAGCCCACTAGCCTCAGCTGGGCTTCATCAACTCTCTCCCTAGTTGTATAAGTCGGCATAAAGCCTGAATCTGGGAGAAATATACCTACCCCCCTGGATGCAACCAGGTGACTTTACCTTCCTGCTGTCACACTACCTATAGTTTTCTGTCCCTATAAAAAATGTTTTTTTAAAGATGGTTGATGAGGAATGCTTTAGCACAGTATAGCATAATGAGAATTTCCCTCACTGTCCTTCCCTGTCCCTACAAACAAGGTTTAGCACGGTAAAACACACTGACACTCTCCCTACCTATAGTTTTCTGTCCCTATATTTTTTTTTTTTTTAAAGATGGTTGATGAGGAATGCTTTAGCACAGTATAGCACAATGAGAATTTCCCTCACTGTCCTTCCCTGTCCCTACAAACAAGGTTTAGCACAGTAAAACACACTGACACTCTCCCTACCTATAGTTTTCTGTCCCTATAATTTTTTTTTTTTTAAAGATGGTTGATGAGGAATGCTTTAGCACAGTATAGCACAATGAGAATTTCCCTCACTGTCCTTCCCTGTCCCTACAAACAAGGTTTAGCACAGTAAAACACACTGACACTCTCCCTACCTATAGTTTTCTGTCCCTATAATTTTTTTTTTTTTAAAGATGGTTGATGAGGAATGCTTTAGCACAGTATAGCACAATGAGAATTTCCCTCACTGTCCTTCCCTGTCCCTACAAACAAGGTTTAGCACGGTAAAACACACTGACACTCTCCCTACCTATAGTTTTCTGTCCCTATATTTTTTTTTTTTAAAGATGGTTGATGAGGAATGGTTTAGCACAGTATAGCACAATGAGAATTTCCCTCACTGTCCTTCCCTGTCCCTACAAACAAGGTTTAGCACAGTAAAACACACTGACACTCTCCCTACCTATAGTTTTCTGTCCCTATAATTTTTTTTTTTTTAAAGATGGTTGATGAGGAATGCTTTAGCACAGTATAGCACAATGAGAATTTCCCTCACTGTCCTTCCCTGTCCCTACAAACAAGGTTTAGCACAGTAAAACACACTGACACTCTCCCTACCTATAGTTTTCTGTCCCTATAATTTTTTTATTTTTAAAGATGGTTGATGAGGAATGCTTTAGCACAGTATAGCACAATGAGAATTTCCCTCACTGTCCTTCCCTGTCCCTACAAACAAGGTTTAGCACAGTAAAACACACTGACACTCTCCCTACCTATAGTTTTCTGTCCCTATAAAAATTTTTTTTTTAAAGATGGTTGATGAGGAATGCTTTAGCACAGTATAGCACAATGAGAATTTCCCTCACTGTCCTTCCCTGTCCCTACAAACAAGGTTTAGCACAGTAAAACACACTGACACTCTCCCTACCTATAGTTTTCTGTCCCTATAATTTTTTTATTTTTAAAGATGGTTGATGAGGAATGCTTTAGCACAGTATAGCACAATGAGAATTTCCCTCACTGTCCTTCCCTGTCCCTACAAACAAGGTTTAGCACAGTAAAACACACTGACACTCTCCCTACCTATAGTTTTCTGTCCCTATAAAATTTTTTTTTTTAAAGATGGTTGATGAGGAATGCTTTAGCACAGTATAGCACAATGAGAATTTCCCTCACTGTCCTTCCCTGTCCCTACAAACAAGGTTTAGCACAGTAAAACATACTGACACTCTCCCTACCTATAGTTTTCTGTCCCTATAAAAAATGTTTTTTTAAAGATGGTTGATGAGGAATGCTTTAGCACAGTATAGCACAATGAGAATTTCCCTCACTGTCCTTCCCTGTCCCTACAAACAAGGTTTAGCACAGTAAAACACACTGACACTCTCCCTACCTATAGTTTTCTGTCCCTATAATTTTTTTTTTTTTTTAAAGATGGTTGATGAGGAATGCTTTAGCACAGTATAGCACAATGAGAATTTCCCTCACTGTCCTTCCCTGTCCCTACAAACAAGGTTTAGCACAGTAAAACACACTGACACTCTCCCTACCTATAGTTTTCTGTCCCTATAAAAATTTTTTTTTTTAAAGATGGTTGATGAGGAATGCTTTAGCACAGTATAGCACAATGAGAATTTCCCTCACTGTCCTTCCCTGTCCCTACAAACAAGGTTTAGCACAGTAAAACACACTGACACTCTCCCTACCTATAGTTTTCTGTCCCTATATTTTTATTTTTTTTAAAGATGGTTGATGAGGAATGCTTTAGCACAGTATAGCACAATGAGAATTTCCCTCACTGTCCTTCCCTGTCCCTACAAACAAGGTTTAGCACAGTAAAACACACTGACACTCTCCCTACCTATAGTTTTCTGTCCCTATAAAACATTTTTTTTTAAAGATGGTTGATGAGGAATGCTTTAGCACAGTATAGCACAATGAGAATTTCCCTCACTGTCCTTCCCTGTCCCTACAAACAAGGTTTAGCACAGTAAAACACACTGACACTCTCCCTACCTATAGTTTTCTGTCCCTATAAAAAATTTTTTTTTTAAAAATGGTTGATGAGGAATGCTTTAGCACAGTATAGCACAATGAGAATTTCCCTCACTGTCCTTCCCTGTCCCTACAAACAAGGTTTAGCACAGTAAAACACACTGACACTCTCCCTACCTATAGTTTTCTGTCCCTATAAAATATTTTTTTTAAAGATGGTTGATGAGGAATGCTTTAGCACAGTATAGCACAATGAGAATTTCCCTCACTGTCCTTCCCTGTCCCTACAAACAAGGTTTAGCACAGTAAAACAGACTGACACTCTCCCTACCTATCCTTCTCTTTCCCTAAACTAAAGGAATCCAGGTTAAGCAAGAAAAAAAAATGTCACTGTCCCTGCCTCTGCTTCTCTTTCCCTGCTCCGGAACAGACTACACTAGGCCGCCGTGCTGGCGGCCTTTTATAGTGTGGGGATGTACTAAACACCCTCAGCAATAATTGGCCACAGGCATCCTGCCTGTGGCCAATCATTGCTCTCCTCGCTGCCGGCGCTGTCATTGGCCAAGCATGCGGGGTCACAGTGCATGCTTGGCCAATCACAGCGCCTGGATGACACTGCGATGGCGTAGTGCATTGTGGGCCGCGAATTAGGCGCGAACGGCCGAAATCGTTCGTTGTTCGGCGAACGATCGAACAGCCGATGTTCGAGTCGAACGTATGTTCGACTCGAACACCGAGCTCATCCCTATTCTCCATAAGTACCTTGGCTACGGTGGAGGCCTTCTGATCTTTGGTTGGGAAAGCTTGGGCATACCGGGTGAAATGGTCGGTTATCACCAGAACATTTCCTAGTCCACTCAGGTCGGGTTTGAGGCAGAGAAAATCAATGCATACCAGATCCATTGGGCCTTGACTTTGTAGATGGCCCATTGGGGCAGCTTGATGGGGTAAAGTCTTCCTTTGGATGCATCGTGCACATGAGTGGCAGTACTCTTCTACCTCTGCCCTCATGCAGGGCCAATAGAACCGACTTCTGACAAGTTGAAAGGTCCTTTCAGCCCCTAGGTGGCCATGATTGTCATGCAGGGCAACCAGAACAGTCTCTCGATGCTTCTCTGGGAGGAACAGTTGCCACTTATCTTCTGAGTCATCAGAGGGGCCCCTTCGGTAGACCACTCCCTGATGTACCTGCAACCTGTCCCATTCTTTCCTCAACAGGCGAGCTTCCTTTGAGGGATGACGCAGGAGTCTGTTTGGATCCTGATTCTCCAGGGCCTCCAGGACCAATCTCCCCATGGGGTCTTCCAATTGGTCACACCTCAACTCCTTCTTGGACAGTCTCGGCAGGTTGTCTTCTTCCAGTTGAGTCACTCCACAGTAGTGTTTGGGGACTCCCACCATGGTAACTCCTATTTCCTCTGCTCTGGAGCCTCCTCTGGCTTGGAATTCAGCTCCTTGACAAAGGGCCTGCACCCCGTCCGGTGCCACTTGGGTCCAATCTTCTACGTCACTGGTGGGGGCATGAGAACTCCTGGACAGAGCGTCTGCGTCTCGATTCCCAGCCCCTGGCCTGTACTTTAGGCTGAAGTTGAACCCAGACAGTGCGGCCAGACACCTGTGTCCAGTGGCATCCAGTTTGGCCGTGGTGAAAAGGTAGGTAAGGGGGTTGTTGTCAGTCTTCACAGTGAACTCTGCCCCATACAGGTAGTCTTTGAGCTTGTCTACTACCGCCCACTTGAGGGCCAGGAACTCCAGCTTGTGGGTGGGGTAGTCCTTCTCAGAGGGGGTCAGGCTCCTACTCACGTAGGCAACAGGCCGCAGTTGTCCTTCGTGTTCTTGGTAAAGTACTTCTCCCAGACCGTCATGACTAGCATCTACGTGTAGTTCATAGGGTTTGGTTGGATCTGCGTAGGCTAAGACTGGAGCAGTGGTCAGGCTCTTCTTCAATGCCTGGAAGGCCTCTTCACACTTCTGATTCCACTGATCTCTGATGGACTCTCCCGGCTTCCTGGGCCCCGAGTCATCCTCTTCTCCCTTAGTCTTGAGCAGTTCATTCAATGGTCTAGCAATTCGGGCGAATCCTTCCACAAACCTCCTGTAATTGGAGCAGAACCCCAAGAAGGATCTAAGTTCTGTTACTGTGGTGGGTCGTGGCCAGGAGGTAACTGACTTCAATTTCTCGGGGTCTGTGGCCACCCCTTCTTCAGACACTATGTGCCCCAGGTAGTTCACAGAAGACTGGTAGAACATCGTCCAGGTACGCAAGGACTTCAATAAGGTTCATGTCTCCTACAGTCTTCTCCATGAGACGTTGAAAGGTAGCTGGGGCTCCAGACAGACCTTGGGGCATCCGGTCGAATTCAAAGAACCCCAGTGGGGTTATGAAAGCTGTCTTCTCCTTGTCTTCTGGGTGCATAGGGATCTGATAGTACCCGCTCTTGAGATCCATAACGCTGAACCACTTGGCTCCAGACAAGCTCTGTAGGGTATCCTCTATCCTTGGAGTGGTATACTGGTCGGGTATGGTTCTCCTGTTGAGAGTCCTGTAGTCGATACAGAGCCTCAATGACCCATTCTTCTTCCTGACCACCACTATCGGGGAGGCATAGGGGCTTCTAGATTCCCGTATCACACCAGTCCTCTTGATTTCTGAAAGTTGTTCCCTTAGATCCTCCAGATCTGCTAGTGGGACCCGCCTGACCCTCTCTCTGAAGGGCTTATCTTCCTGGAGGCGGATCCGATGGGTGGCACGCCTTGCACACCCCACATCAAACTCATCTTTAGAGAAGATCTTCTCCCATCTGTTCAACTGGGCCTTGGCTCTCTCTTTCCAAGCCCTGGGCAGATTCGGGTTTTCCATGGATATCTTCTTCCAAGCATCTCCTCCTTCGCCCACCTCTGACAGGTTGACAGGGGCAGCAGGGCTCACCTGGCCCAGCAGCATCCTGGCTGGAATTTCCATGGGGCCATCTGTATTGTTCCTAACACTCACTGGGACTCTACAATGGGCCTTCTTTAGGGCCTTCAGCGGAATCACTTCTGGTATCACTTCCAGACCGTGGGACCCTTCCCTTGGGTCAGATTCCAACATGACAAAGGGTCCGGGCTGCTCCCAAGTAAGCTTCACAGTGGCTCTGAGACAGGTTACTTCACCGGGTTGCAACACTATCCCTCCTCTTCCAAGTCTCCACACCTTCCCTATCCCCTCTCCTGGGGTCTTCTGCTCTAAGACCAGCCGTTGGTAAGCCGTCTTGAGCATGGGGTGGATCTTGGTGGCCGCTTCCCCTTCTTCTTTCACTATAGGGGTCAGAAGTCTTCGGACCAGATCCGTGTTCGTCCCTATTATAAGGGAACTCGTGTTGGCTCCCAGCGGCCGAGGGCACACAACCGCCAGGGTGTCAAACACTTCGGTTTTTCCAGCCACAGATGGGTCAAAAATCATCCTGACAGGCAGATAGCCATCGTAGGGGAAGTTCTGGGTTCCAATCCCACATATCTCTAGTCCCTCTATCTTCCGGATGGGTAGGTGACTCAAGTACTTATCGTAGAAATCTTTGTATAGCAGGGTCACTTGCGCCCCAGTATCCAAGATTGCTCTGGTGTAAACTCCCTCCACTTGAATGGATACAATAGGAGATGGGCCTACCAGCTTCTCCGGATATGGCCCGGCAGGGGTCGCCTGCTTCAGACTTTTTCTCTTTGAACCTCCTCTCGTCCAATCCCCTTTGGACTTCAGTCTTTCTTGAGTCTGGTATGCATTGACTTCCCTCCTTTTACTGGGTGTAGGGACCCGCTGAGGGATACTATTGTTTTTCTTAGGTGTGCACCCCCTCTGGGGAGTGCTGTGCCTCTTCTGAGGGGTCTTGCCCCTTTCTCTGGGGTGTATCTCTGTTGAGGAATGTTGTGTTTCCCCCGAGGCGTTTTATCTCCTGTTATTTTCTGCTTTGCTTTCAGCTTGGAGCTCACTGAAGGTGATGGGCACCCGGTTGACTCCTTCACCGGGGCCCTCTGAAGTTTCCCGCCGGCTTGCGGTTGTCTATTTCCTTCTTCTTGGGACTGGAGCATGTAGCCGCAATATGTCCAATTCCTCCACAGTTAAAGCAGACTATATCTCCCCATTCTTGTAAAGATGCGGGTGCTGAGGCAATTGGGAATAATTCCTTCCTTGGTACTTCTCTCTTGGGACCCTCTCTCTCTTTTTCCATCAGAGAGGTCAACATCTCCAACACCTTGGACATTTGAGCTTTTAGGGTGTCTATCTCCGAATCTCTTTCAGGGGTCATCACTGGATTGACTAGCACCTGTGCGGGTACAACATTTGTCTTAATCATCTGCTGGTCCTGTTGCAGCGCCTCCTCATCTCTGATGATTTTTATCAAGTCAGCATAAGTCAGCAACGTTCCTCCTCCTGAGGTTTTCAGGTGCAGCCAGACTGGATCCGAGCGTAGCGCTCCCTTTAAGACTTGCTTCATTCTTGCCGCATCTGTATCTTGGGGCTTCATCCCCTTCTTCAACACAATCTTGCACAGCAACTTGTTCAGTCTTCTAACATACTCGGAAAGTTTCTCCTCTGGTTGTTGGAAAGTATGTTCAAATTGGTAGACCATCTCTGTCACCTTTTCCAATTGACCAAACTCTTCTTGCAGCATGGCTAAACAGTCTTGAGCCGTGCAATCTGCATTCCCAAACCGAAAACTTTTCACTGCTTCTGCTGCTGCGCCTTTAAGGCTTTCCATCACTCGTTGCCTCTTCTGTGCTTCAGGCACCTCCCATGCCTCTACTGCCTGCAATGCCTGCTCCACCCAGGTGTCAAAATCTTCTTCCCCTGCGGGGACAGGGAGCTTCCCTGAGAATGTCTTTAGTCTCCGGTAGCTAGTCTCTACATGCACCGTGCTTGCCTTCTGACACTTGGTTAGCAGATCCCCTATTGCACCTATCAGTTCTGGTGATATAGCAGTGACAGGTGCAGGCGCCACCGGAGGCGTCACCCTGCCTCCTTTTTCCGGTGGGGTACGGGCCGTAGCCTGCGGTGATCCCATTGGTGATGGTTGCTTTTTTCAGTTACTGCATGCGCCAACCTATAGGTTCTGTTGTCTGGCGTCCGCACACACTTGCGCTTACAGGCCTCTGGCATCCCGTCCCAGTACTCCACTAATTCATACTGATATGAGATGTCTGGGTCTGACTTTATCTCCGTCACCCACGGTGTGTGATCTGGGGACACTGACTTCATTAACTCTTCTACCGTCTCAGTCGACCATTCCTCCCCAGGGAGGCTGATGACTATCGACTGATTTGGCTCTGCGTTAGAGGCTTTGCACCATGCTTCTACTGTTTGTGGGTCCATGCCGGCACTTCTGGCGTTCACCTGCTGCATCAGGATCCCGGACGAGAACCCCCACGTGTAGCGATACCTTCACTTAAGAAGGCCACAGATTTAGTTTGGGCCCTGAAGACAGCTCCGTCAACCCCCGGCAATATACTCGACCCCCTACTGGCACAGCTAGTTCTGACAGTAATATGTATGTCTTATACTGTATGAGTAATTAAACATCAAGACAATAATAGTATAAAATGGGTAAAAGATTTACTTAAGCTTTTGATAAGGAAAGGGGGTTAACATTTATCACAGTTCACAAAATACATATATAATGCAGAGCCCTGCAACACTAACACACTATGAATATGAAGTTAACATCAACAAGTGCGCCACATGGGCGACCATTAGCTAGGCGTCCTGTGACGCAATAACCAAACAAATTAGAAAAAAAACTGACCAGGCCTGGTTCTGATATCTACCACTTAGTCTATAGGGGATGATGTTCTTTTCTTCACCGGCAGGTCTTTAACGGTGGTGCACATTAACAGAGTATAATTTGTAATCCAATGGGAAAGGTAAAGATGGGGTAAACACTTTGCTATGCGAACTGAGTTCAGCTCTGATAAGGTTCTTCAGTGAAAGTATCAGGAACAACTTGTGGACCACGGCAGTCTATAGGCCTATTAACAGTAACAGTATATGGTTTTGGGCATACGCCCTCTCACCCGCCCAGACTGCGGTCCCAGTCTGGGAACTTCCACCAACTGTGTCACACACACACACAGTGTCTCCAGCGATCGGGCCCCCGATCCAACGAATGCTGTAGTAAAGCGAAGTCAGATGCCACTCCGGCTCGCAGAAGGGTGGAAGGCTCTTTGGTGCTGCGCAAGACCTCAGGCTTCAGGCCTTGCACTCCGACACATCCGCACAGGAGGATCAGTCTCTGAAGTCTCGTGTCCCAAAGAGGCCGAGCCCAGCCTCACCTCCTCTTCTTATAACCCCTCCCATGAGTCTCTGCAGCAGAAACATTGCTGAACGGGGTTCTGGGTAATATAGTCTCTCTGCATTAAAGGGGAACACCCCGCTACAGCTGAATGAGAGAAAATCAACAGATTCCTCTATACATGCTAAACAGCATGGATGGGAGAATCTCCAATGATGACTGTTAAGCAGCTGTGTACTTGAACAGTGGTGGTTGTCCCAGTCAGGACCATGGGGGGTGAGCTGTCTGTCCTTGCCACAATTAACATGCCACCCCAATCCCCCACCAGCTCCCCTTTCTCCCCCATCACTGTGCATCAGAGTTGGACCTCGGCGGAGTGATCTCACGATGGCTGCACTACAGTTCTGGCACTGACGTAATTAGATAGGGTAACCACATTTCCAAACTGCCATTCAGGGACACTCCCCCCCCCCCCAAAAAAATATGATTTTTGACATATTCTTTGCTGATTTTTGGGGCAGGGGCGTATGAAATCAGCAGGATGGATAGAGGGACAGTGGGATTGACAGGGGGACCGTGGGATGGACAGGGGGACAGTGGGAGGGACAGATGGAAAGGGGGACCATGGGATGCATAGGGGGACCGAGGGATGGACAGTGGGATGGACAGAGGGACAGTGGGATGGATAGAGGGACAGTGGGATGGATAGAGGGACAGTGGGATGGACAGAGGGATGAACAGATGGACAGGGGGACAGTGGGATGGATAGAGGGACAGAGGGATGGACAGGGGGGCAGTGGGATGGATAGAGGGACAGAGGGATGGATAGAGGGACAGAGGGATGGATAGAGGGACAGAGGGATGGAAAGAGGGACAGAGGGATGGACAGGGGGACTGTGGGATGGACAGGGGGACCGTGGGATGGACAGGGGGACCGTGGGATGGATAGAGGGAAAGAGGGATGGACAGGGGGACCGTGGGATGGATAGGGGGACTGTGGTGCTCAATGATGGACTGTACATACCTCTCTCCTGCTGTCCCGTTCTGTAAGCTGTGGGGTTGCACTTGCTCCCTGTACACTGGCTGCTCCTTCTGCTGGGCTCCTGCAAGAGCGCTGCATTGACAGGGACAAGGTGGTCAGGGCGGCCGCTGCTTTGCTCTGCATGCAGAGAGGGACTGAGAGGGAGCTGGAATTAGGGGGCGGAACTGAGGTGGTCCGAGCATCAGCAAAAGTGTCATTGGTTGCTAGGACACTGGTCCTAGCTGCCAATGACTTCAAAGCAGATAATGCGGGAAGGAGGGGGGGCGGCAGGCACCTGGCGTGAGAGAAGAAAGATGGACACAGACTAGGTGGAGCCAGAGTCAGCGCTATGGCGGCTCGGTCTGCCCCTGTTCCCAGCCTGTCAGTTTCATTCCGGGACACTGTATTGTCCCGGAATGAAGGTGCCCGGGAACGGGGACAAAGATCTAAATTACGGAATAATCCTGGGCAATCCGGGACACGCGAGTACCCTATAATTAGGAGATATTGAAGATACTGCACACGGAGGGAGGCAAGTATTGCCTGACTTGCTAAATGTCAATTGAAGATCATAGTCCACATTAAGGGGTCTATTTATAAAATATTTGCTGGATGAATGTCTCAAGCTTTTGCCCAGCCCTCACAAATCCTTAAAGTGATTGTAAAGTCTAGTTTTTTTCCTATAAAAATAACAAACATGTCATACTTACCATCTCTGTTGCAGGGGATTGGCATAGAGCAACCCCGATCCTCCTCTTTTCGGGTCCCTCTTCTGTGCTCTTGGCCCCTCCCTCCTGTTTAGTGCCCCCACAGCAGGCAACTTTCTATGGGGGCACCCGAGCCGTGTCACAGCTCCGTGTGTCCATTCAGAAATGGAGCCCTGACCTTTCCCCGCCCCTCTCTCTCCTGATTGGCTAGCTGACTTTGATCAACAGCAGCGGCAACCAATGTCTCAGCCAATCAAGGAGGGAGAATCTCAGATGGCTGAGACACTCATGGACATCACTGGACAGAGAGGGACCTCAGGGGAGTATTAGGGGGGCTGAGGGGGGCTGCTGCACACAGAAGGCTTTTTATCTTAATGCATAGAATGCATTAAGATAAAGAACCTTCTGCCTTTACAACCCCTTTAATAAAATTTGCTTAATACATGGTTTTCCTATGATCATCAATTCCATCTACTGGCGATAATGTAGTATTTTCCCGATTAAGGTATTTCAGCAAAAATGGCACATTATGGCCACAAGATGTTGCTGGCGATCATAGGAAATCTATTAAGCACAATATGGTCAGAATGCCTGACAACTGGGAGACTGCTTGTGACATTCGTCCAAAAAATGTTGCTACATAGTTTCTGAAGGGAGGAACTATTCTTGATACTCTTATATTTCCTCATATTACAATAGAAACCAAAAAATAAAAATAAATCCCCTATAACAATTTAGGGTGATTTGTCCATTTATTCTGTCTAAGAAAAGATCTACTGATGTCACATCTTCATCTGCCCTTTTCTGAGCCATGTCACTGCCATTGCATTTTAATATCTACTGCAAGACTGAAGAAACAGGCAGTTTATTTTGTTCATGCAGTAGGTTAACCGAGTCAGAATTTTTTTTTAAAAGTTGCTCGTCTTTCAAAACGCTCGTTAACCACTTCAGCCCCGGACCGTTTTGCTGGTCAAAGACCAGGCCACTTTTTGCGATTCGGCACTGCGTCGCTTTAACTGACAATTGCGCGGTCGTGTGACGTGGCTCCCAAACAAAATTTACATCCTTTTTTTTCCCACAAATAGAGCTTTCTTTTGGTGGTATTTGATCACCTCTGCGGTTTTTATTTTTTGCACTATAAACAAAAATCGAGCGACAATTTGGAAAAAAAAACAATAATTTTTACTTTTTGCTATAATAAATATCCCCCAAAAATATATAAAAAAAACTATTTTTTTCCTCAGTTTAGGCCGATACGTATTCTTCTACATATTTTTGGTAAAAACAAAAAAAATCGCAATAAGCGTTTATTGATTGGTTTGCGCAATAGTTATAGCGTCTACAAAATAGGGGATAGTTTTATGGCATTTTTATTAATTTTTTTTTTACTAGTAATGGCGGCGATCAGCGATTTTTATCGTGACTGCGACATTATGGCGGACACATCGGACACTTTTGACACATTTTTGGGACCATTGTCATTTTTACAGCGATCAGTGCTATAAAAATGCACTGATTACTGTGAAAATTACACTGGCAGTGAAGGAGTTAACCACTAGGTGGCGCTGTAGGGGTTAAGTTTGCCCTAGAGAGTGATTCTTACTGTAGGGGGGATGGGCTGTGTGTGACAAGACAGTGATCACCGCTTCCGATTACAGGAAGTGGTGATCAATGTCACTAGGCAGAGCGGGGAGATGCTTGTTTACATCAGCATCTCCCCGTTCTTCCTCACCGTGAGACGATCGCGGTCGGGCACACGGAGCTCGTGGCGTGCGCGCGCTAGCGCCCACAATGCCGCTTCCTTAAAGGGGACGTATATATACGTCCTTCTGCCCAGGAGTGCCATTCTGTCGACGTATAAGTGTGTGCGGTGGTCGGCAAGTGGTTAAGCACTTTAACCCCGGAAGATTTTACCTCCTTCCTGACCAGAGCACTTTTTACAATTTGACACTGCGTCGCTTTAACTGACAATTCAAACAATATTTGCATCCTTTTTTTCCCCCACAAATAGAGATTTCTTTTGGTGGTATTTGATCACCTTTTGCACTATAGACAAAGAAAGAGCGACAATACTTTTTGCTATAATAAATATCCCCAAATTAAAAAAAACAAAACAAATCTCTTCATCAGTTTAGGCCAATATATTCTTCTAAATATTTTTGGTAAAGAAAATCGCAATAAGCGTATATTGATTGGTTTGCGCAAAAGTTATAGCGTCTGCAAACTATGGGAAAGATTTATGGCAATTTTATTACTAGTAATGGCGGTGATTTGCGACGGACAGATCAGAGACTTTTGACACTTTGGGACCATTTATACAGCGATCAGAGCACTGATCATAGGTGTGCGCAGCCTATTACATTAGGGTGTGCACCCCAAAGCTCAAACACACATGCATATTGTGACAGCAGGAAGGTAAAGTCACCTGGTTGCATCCAGGGGGGTAGATATATTTCGCCCAGATTCAGGCTTTACGCCGACTTATACAACTAGGTGGAAAGTTGTATAAGGCTAGTGGGCTCATGGATGACTCATACCTCTAGGGAGAGGGCTGGGCGTCGTACAGACAGGGAGTTGATGAGGCCAGCTGAAGCTTGTCAGCTCATTTAGGCCTCTATAAGAACTCCCAGCTTCATTAGATGTTAGCTCATGCCTGGAACCAGACCTGTGTGGACTGTCTAGGGAGAGTGAACCCCTGTGCGGTGAGAAAAAGCCTGTGTGGCTATTTGCTTGGACATTTAAAACCAGGGACTTAGGGACTAGGACAGCACTAGGCTGATCCCAGTTGTTAGTTAGGAAACCTGTATGTTTAGTCAGAGGTCAAGTTGACCAGGATTTATTTTGTTTATATGTTTCTTTTGGCTTTGCTGTGTTTTGTCACCGTAAATAGAAAATAAACCGCACCTTTTTTTTGATTTTGAAAACCACAACCTCCGTTTGCTGGGCCTGTTTTTGTGTGGGGAGCCCATCCCGGGGGTCACACACACCCGCTGCCAAGCTAACCCCCTCACAGTTGGTGGAGAACCAGTGGCAGTTTTTTTAAGCCAGCATGGAGGAGATACTGAAGCAGCTGGCTCTAGCAAATGCCAATCAACAGCAGACAAATGCAGGTTTGCAAAAGAGCCTTGCAGCTCATCAACAGAGCCTTGCAGCCCAGCAGCAAGCTCACCAACAGAGTCTGGAAGCTCAGCAACAAGCCCAGCAGCAATCTGAGGCCCGCTTCATAGACCTGTTACAGAAGCAAGAGCAGAGACTACAACAAATGGAAGCAGTAATGCAGCAACGTCCGCAGACCAGTGAGGAAAGCCGTCCCACTAATACCGCGTCCTTTGGGGTGAGTCGTTTATTGACAAAAATGACTGGAGAGGATGATCCAGAGGTATTTTTGACCACATTTGAAAGGACTGCTGAAAGAGAAAAGTGGCCTGAGGAGCAGTGGGCTGGACTGGTGGCTCCTCTGTTAACTGGTGAATCGCAGAAGGCTTACTATGACCTAGAGCCTGACCAAGCAAAAGACTATGTGATGCTAAAAGCTGAGATATTGGCAAGGCTGGGTGTCACCCAGGCTGTCCGGGCTCAGCGTGTGCATAACTGGACTTTCCAGCTTGGAAAACCCCCCAGGTCTCAAATGTATGATCTCATTCACCTGAGCAGAAAGTGGCTACAGCCAGAGACTTTGTCCGCACCAAAGATTGTGGAACGTGTTGTAATGGATCGGTTTTTGAGAGCTCTTCCTACTGCCATCCAAAACTGGGTAAGCCATGGAGACCCAGAGACGGCCGATGGTCTTGTGGATCGTGTGGAGAAATACTTGGCTACAGAGAACCTGACGGCCTCTTCCAGAGACACTCGGACTTTCCACCCTAAGACCAGACCATCCCCAGGGGCGGATAAGAGGATTCCAAGGGGTAAGGGTGGAGAGAGTGAGAGGGTGGGAGCTCTACCCCAAGTTTGGCGAGAACAGCCTGGGAAATCAGCGGCTCAAGAGGCGGCAAGAAGGATCGTTTGCTACCGCTGCCGGCAAGCGGGACATATTGCAGCCAATTGCCCGGTTGTGGAGGAACCCATGCAGTGTGACTTTCTGACGGGCAGACGTCAGTCGCTGTGTGCGACAGTCGCATGCACTGCCATTCGAGGAATTGAGAAACATTTATGCAAAATGTGTGTTAATGGTAGAAATGTTGTGGTATTGCCGGATTCAGGTAGCCTTGTGACCCTGATAAAGGCTGAGTTAGTTAAAACAGAGGTCTCTGGGAATAGCAAGGTAGCTGTTATTTGTGTGCATGGGGACACCCGAGAGTATCCAGTGACAGTGACTACAGTGTGTTTCGAGACCCCCAAAGGTACCCTCTCTCATCCAGTGGGCTTAGTATCTCAGTTACCGTATGACGCCATTGTGGGAAGGGATTTTCCGAAGTTCTGGGAACTGTGGGATGATCCTGAGCCCCCCACTGGTGCCCCTATGTACCAGGAATGTGATAGCCAGAACTCCCCTGAGAGTGGTGAGGACTCTCCGGAATTTCCCTTATCAGTATTGGCAGGGGAGACTCAAGAAACTGGAGAGGAGCCCACCTCCTCAGACGAAAACCTACCGTCTGTGGAGTTTTCTGATCTTGAGGTTCACAGGGAAAACTTTGCCACAGAACAGTTGAAAGACCCCGCCCTAATAAAGGCACGCGAAAACGTAGTGAAAATAGATGGCGAGTTAGTGAACCCAGATAATACCTGCACTTACCCATACTTCAGCGTAGAGAAGGACCTACTGTATCGGGTGGCAAAAAGGGCAGAAGAAACCGTTGAGCAGCTTGTGGTGCCCAAACCTTACAGGAAGTTGGTGTTGGAGTTGGCCCATGGGCACATTCTTGGAGGTCATCTGGGGACAGAGAAAACCCGAGAGAGGGTATTACAGAGATTCTATTGGCCGGGGGTGATGAAGGACATAGAAAATTATTGTTCCTCCTGCCCTGTGTGTCAGAGGTCGGCCCCGATGCCACATTTCCGTAGCCCGCTGGTCCCTCTACCCATCATTGAGGTCCCGTTTGAGAGGATCGCCATGGATTTGGTAGGTCCTATAATCAAGTCCGCTAGGGGGCACCAGTACATATTAGTTATAATGGACTATGCCACCCGTTATCCAGAAGCGATCCCTCTCCGAAATACCTCGGCCAAAACCATAGCCAAAGAGCTATCTCTTGTGTTTAGCCGGGTGGGTATTTGTAAAGAACTGCTTACGGACCAAGGTACACCCTTTATGTCCCGGGTTATGAAGGAGCTGTGTAAATTGTTCAAAGTGACGCAATTACGTACATCTGTGTATCACCCCCAAACCGATGGGCTGGTTGAAAGATTCAACAAAACCCTAAAACAAATGTTGAAGAAAGTGGTGGATAGAGATGGAAAGGATTGGGACTGTCTACTTCCTTATCTGATGTTTGCTATTAGGGAGGTGCCCCAATCCTCTACGGGATTCTCCCCCTTTGAGTTACTGTATGGGAGACACCCAAGAGGGCTGTTGGATATTGCCAAGGAAACTTGGGAAAGTGAGAGTTCTCCCCACAGGAGTGTGATTGAGCATGTCGCCCTGATGCAAGACCGAATTGCACAGGTAATGCCCATCGTGAAGGAACATTTGGCCCAAGCGCAGTTAGCACAGCAGAGAGTGTACAACCGTGGAGCCAAGACCCGTACCTTTTCCCCGGGGGATAGGATACTGGTACTTGTCCCTACGGTTGAAAGTAAATTCCTTGCCAAATGGCAAGGCCCCTACGAGATAATGGAAAAAGTGAGTGAAGTGAATTACAAGGTCAGACAACCAGGAAGGCGAAAGCCCGAACAGATCTATCACGTTAATCTGTTGAAAGCCTGGAGGGATAGAGAGTCCCTAGTCGCAGACACTTGGTCACCAGCTCAAACTGGTTGCGTGATTCCTGAGGTTGGAATAGCAGCCACCTTGTCACAACCCCAACAACAGGAGGTTAAGGAGTTTGTGCTTCGCAACAAGGAGGTATTCTCTGAGCTGCCGGGACAAACATTTGGGGTAGAGCATGACATCATTACCCCGCCCGGTGAAAGGGTGAAGTTAAAACCCTATCGGATCCCAGAGGCCCGACGGGAGGCAATACGGGAGGAAGTACAGAAAATGCTGAACTTAGGGGTGATAGAGGAGTCCCAAAGTGATTGGTCTAGTCCCATTGTGTTGGTGCCTAAACCGGATGGGAGCTGGCGATTTTGTAACGATTTTCGTCAGTTGAACAAAGTTACAAAATTTGACACCTACCCCATGCCACGTATAGATGAGTTGATCGACCGGCTGGGAACAGCCCGATACATGACGACTCTTGACCTCACAAAAGGGTATTGGCAAATCCCCCTGGCCAAATTGGCCAAAGAGAAAACCGCATTTGTAACCCCAGACGGGGCGTTCCAATATAAAAGAATGCCGTTCGGGTTACAGAATGCGCCGGCCACATTCCAGCGGAAAATGGACCAGATGCTGAGGCCCCATCGGAAGTATGCTGCGGCTTACCTGGATGACGTAATTGTCCATAGCACAGATTGGGCCTCACATCTGCCAAAAGTGCAAGCAGTCCTGGACTCTGTTCGGGAAGCGGGGTTTACGGCTAACCCCAAGAAGTGTACCATTGGGCAGGAGGAGGCCAAATATCTTGGGTACACCATTGGGAGGGGAGTAATAAAACCCCAACTCAACAAAGTCGAGGCCATCCAGAGTTGGCCACGTCCCAACAGCAAGAAGCAGGTACGAGCCTTTCTGGGAATCGCTGGGTATTATCGGCGATTCATTCCCCACTTTGCTTCTAAGGCTGTGCCCCTAACCAACCTAACGAAGGGGAAAGGGTCGGTCATGATTAAATGGACCCCCGAGGCTGAGGCAGCATTCCAATTCTTGAAACAAGCCTTATGTAGCCAGCCAGTGTTGTACTCACCCGACTTCTCTAAAGACTTTGTCGTACAAAGTGATGCGTCAGATGTGGGGTTAGGAGCAGTATTGTCCCAGTTCTGGAACGGGGAAGAGCACCCAGTCATTTACCTCAGCAGGAAGTTGAAGTCCCATGAGGTAAATTACGCCACCGTTGAAAAGGAGTGTTTAGCGGTGAAGTGGGCTCTAGATTCCCTTCGGTACTACCTGCTAGGTAGGCACTTTGACATGGTTACGGATCACGCTCCGTTAAAGTGGATGGCTCAAAACAAGGAAACAAATAGAAGAGTGAATAGGTGGTTCCTGGCCCTCCAGGAATTCAACTTCACAGTAAAGCATCGCCCTGGCGTTCAAATGGGGAATGTGGATGCTTTGTCTCGAGTACATGAATGCCTGATTGCTGGTGTTCCAACCCCGAGGTTAAAACAAGAGGGGGGGTATGTGACAGCAGGAAGGTAAAGTCACCTGGTTGCATCCAGGGGGGTAGATATATTTCGCCCAGATTCAGGCTTTATGCCGACTTATACAACTAGGTGGAAAGTTGTATAAGGCTAGTGGGCTCATGGATGACTCATACCTCTAGGGAGAGGGCTGGGCGTCGTACAGACAGGGAGTTGATGAGGCCAGCTGAAGCTTGTCAGCTCATTTAGGCCTCTATAAGAACTCCCAGCTTCATTAGATGTTAGCTCATGCCTGGAACCAGACCTGTGTGGACTGTCTAGGGAGAGTGAACCCCTGTGCGGTGAGAAAAAGCCTGTGTGGCTATTTGCTTGGACATTTAAAACCAGGGACTTAGGGACTAGGACAGCACTAGGCTGATCCCAGTTGTTAGTTAGGAAACCTGTATGTTTAGTCAGAGGTCAAGTTGACCAGGATTTATTTTGTTTATATGTTTCTTTTGGCTTTGCTGTGTTTTGTCACCGTAAATAGAAAATAAACCGCACCTTTTTTTTGATTTTGAAAACCACAACCTCCGTTTGCTGGGCCTGTTTTTGTGTGGGGAGCCCATCCCGGGGGTCACACACACCCGCTGCCAAGCTAACCCCCTCACAATATATATATATATATATATATATATATATATATATATATATATAATACCTGTATATAATATATAGGGCAGTAGGGCAATGGACAGTGTCAGTAGAATGGTGGATCAGGGGCGGATCCAGAGTCTTGTCTCGGGAGGGGCACTACCAGAAAATATTTTTTTTGGGGGGCAATTTATCAGGGAAATGACTGGTGTTAGCGCTTCAATGATCACGGCACCATGGTTGTTATGGTGTCAGGATGATTCAAGCGCATTATTTATATTATTACATTGTAATATAAAATGAACTCACCATAATGCAGAATCAGTGGGAGCCCCGAGTGTGTCACTTGCCACGTCACCTGCCACCAGATACAGCTTGTCACTTGCCACATCGCCGGCCACACGTTGCGGATTGTCACTTGTTACGTCACCTGCAAAACGTTGCAGATTGTCACTTGCCACGTCGCCTGCCACATGTTGCGGAATGTCACTTGCCACACGTTGCGGAATGTCACTTGCCACGCGTTGCGGATTGTCACTTGCCACGCGTTGCGGATTGTCACTTGCCATGTCACCTGCCACACGTTGCGGATTGTCACTTGCCACACGTTGCGGAATGTCACTTGCCTGCCACCAGATGTAGATTGTCACTTGCCACGTCACCTGCCACAAGTTGCGGATTGTCACTTGCCACGTCACCTGACACACGTTGCGGAATGTCACTTGCCACACGTTGCGGAATGTCACTTGCCTGCCACCAGATGCAGATTGTCACTTGCCATGTCACCTGCCACAAGTTGCAGATTGTCACTTGCCACGTCACCTGCCACATGTTGCGGATTGTCACTTGCCACGTCACCTGCCACATGTTGCGGATTGTCACTTGCCACGTCACCTGCCACATGTTGCGGATTGTCACTTGCCACGTCACCTGTTGCGGATTGCCACCTGCCTGCCGCTAGATGCAGATTGTCACTTGCCACCTCACTTGCCACACCTTGCGGATTGTTACTTGCTGAGGTGGTGTTTTGCTTGTCAGAGTCAGGCAGCAGAGAGATGATGTAATCTCTTTGCTGCCTGCACAGTGAGGGCGGAAGTTACTGCGGGGCGGTGAGAGATGATGTCATCTCTCCGCTCCCCCGGCCGCTGGCTTGTTGATTGGCCAGCCGCCCGCTCACCCACAGAGCCGACCAGCTGACCGCCCACTCTCTGACTCTTACTCGCCGCCGAGCCGAGGCCAAACTGCCCGCCCACACACCGAGGCACCCGGCAGCCCATGCTGTCACCTGCCCGCTCTGTCACTCGCACGCGGAGCCGATAGATATTTATTATAGCAAAAAGTACAAAATATTGCGTTTTTTTCAAAATTGTTGCTCTATTTTTGTTTATAGCACAAAAAATGAAAACCACAGAGGTGATCAAATACCAGTATATAGACAAGTGGTGGCGCACAATATCCACAGAAACATGTATTACCCAAAGTAATCAATATGAAGAAAAAAATAATAATAAAATAAAAATATATGAAAATAAAAATAAAAATAAAATGAAAAAATACCATACAACATATGTATATATATATAGACAGTCTTAAAGGAAGTCCTTAGGAGTCTGTTTACACACTGCGGTGTATATGGGTGGAGCAGGGATAAATGGGATCCACTGTGCACAGGGCGGCCATCATAGATGAACAGAAACCATGTTCAGGGGTAACTGGAAGACAAGGAGAGAGGTGCCTCTAAGTGCAATAGTGTAACAAGGTTTTAATAGTAGATACAAATACACTCACATTTAGGTGAATTAACATAGGTGTTTAAAAATGTCAGGATGACAATCATCAGCAGCAGGTCACAGGGGGTTCTCAGCTCTGCGTAGAATGACAGGAGTGTCTCAGAAGATGGAGCGGCCGGCTTCCGGGGACAACGATCCTGTAGTATGTTCAGAGCGAGGCTTGGAGCGCACATGTGGTTAAGCTGCAGAGGGTGACGTCATCAAAAATGGACGCGTTTCGTGAGGGTGCGGACTTGCGGTGTCGTGGCAAGTCGCGCTCCTTTATCAACATGATCAAATACCACCAAAAGAAAGCTCTATATATGGGCAAAAAAGGACGTAAATTTTGTTTGGGAGCCACGTCGCACAATCGCGCAATTGTCAGTTAAAGCGACGCAGTGCCGTATCGCAAAAAGTGGCCCGGTCATTTGGCAGCCAAATGGTCCAGGGCTGAAGTGGTTAACGAGCGTTTTGAAAGATGAGCAACTTTTTAAAAAAAATCCTGACTCGGTTTGCGAGTGTTGTCTTGCAAAATTAGCAAAACTCAAGCTAATGGGGAGTGCAGTACCGCATTTGGCCAGGGATGCGGGGGTGCCGGTGACACTTGGAACTGTTCGGAGCCGTCCGGAAATACTCAGAATCACTCGGAAACACTCGGAAATACTCAGTTCCTGAGTGTTTCCTGGCTTTTTCCGAGATCAGCCGAGCTGTCCCCGAGTATTTCCGAGGCTCTCCGGCACTCCCCACCTCTGGCCACATGCGGTATTGCATGCCATATAAGTCAATGCGGAACTAATGATCTTCGTTTCCATTGACTTCTATGGGGAAACTCGCTTTGATATGCGAGTGCTTTGGATTACAAGCATTCTCCTGGAACGGATTATGCTCGTAATCCAAGGTTCCACTGTACTTATATAGCATCATCAATTTATTTAACACTTTACATACTGTATATCAGTGTGTCTGTCGGCTGCTTCTCTTTAATCTTCCCGCCCACCTCTCCTTAGCATTAGGAACACACGAGCAGGGAGGGGGGGGGCGAGAAAAGGGATGTGTGTAAAGCTGCTCAGGACAGGCTGCAGGCATTCTGGAGGTGGAGTTGGATGGAGCAACGTGAGGAATGGATCCCTCCACACTAGGACAGCTACACTTTCCGAGCCATCAGCTGCACTGTCCACACACAGTGACAGACAGCAGAGGACGGAGCGGCCATCGGAGGAGCGAGGGGGAGGAGAGGAGAAGGTGGATGGGTTTTCCGGGGACGGGAACTAATTCCTGCAACTTTCACTTACTTCTCCCGCCGGCTTGTCACTTTTACCAGATCCTTCCCCACCTCCTCCCTCACAGGGGCTGTGGCTGTGCCGTTAGTGCGCCCTAGGGGACTGCCTAGTTTGCCTAGTGGTAGCACCGGCCCTGCGCGGATGACATCACAATCTCCACCTTGGCCAGTCAGAAGAAACCTTGTATTCACTGGGGAAAAAAAATAAAAGGCTTCTCCTAAATGATGGAGATGCAGTACAATTGACTCTCTCTATTTCGAGGAGTAGAGGGGAAGTGCTCCCCCAAACCCAGAAATGCCAGTATCTTGCCCCCGGAGTCTCCGTGAGATGTTAAAACCTGGAAAGTTATTCAACTCACTAGCCCCTGCTAAAATCAATTTAGGGTGCAATTTAAGCTCATAATACTGCAATATCATTATCTCATTTGTAAGTTTTCTATTCATGTTTTTTTTTTTTTTTTTTTTAGATATGTGCTGGTCAGGAGAATGATACCATTATAGCTAAGGATGCTGGTCAGGAAAATGATACAGTTACACCAGAGGATGAAGATAATAGCTTTACACCAGATTACAACGGCTATGAGCAAGCGTGTGTGAAAGAAGATGTCCGTGGATTCCGTGCTATCTTCTTGCCAATAATGTACGGATGTATTTTCGTGATAGGGCTGGTAGGGAATGGCTTAGTGATGCTGAGGTACATCTATTTCAACAGGCTGAAAACCGGAACAGATTTTTATATGCTGAACTTGGCTTTAGCGGACATGGTCTTCCTCTTCACTTTGCCTTTCTGGGCAGCCAGCATTGTCCACACCTGGATTTTTGGCAACGAAATGTGCAAAGTCATAAACTGCCTGTACAAAATGAGTTTCTTTAGTGGGATGTTCCTCCTTATGTCCGTGAGCATTGAAAGATACTTTGTTATTGTTCTGGCCACCTCTGCCCACCGTCACCGGTCCAAGACCGTGTTGGTCAGTAAACTCTCCAGTGCTGGCATTTGGGTTGTTGCTTTCTTCCTGTCCATACCTGACTTGATCTACAGTGGTGTCGAACCTAGAAATGATAAGAACGAATGTGCCATTTTCGTTGCTGAATTCCAGAGCCGTAGTGCTGGACTCAAGATTTCCCAGATGGTTATTGGATTTCTTCTGCCGTTGATCATCATGGTCTTCTGTTACAGCATGGTTATCATGACACTGCTCCGCGTGCGTAATTTCGAGAAGTACAAAGCAATCAAAGTCATCATTGCCATTGTCATTGTGTTTTTGGTCTTCCAACTTCCTTACAATAGTGTCATGTTGATTAAGACCTTTGATAACAGCACTAATTGTCACATCAGTAAGACCATTGATGTTGCATACGATGTTACCTACAGCTTTGCCTGCTTCCGATGTGTCTTAAACCCATTCCTCTATGTCATCATTGGGGTCAAATTCAGAAATGACCTGTGCAAGTTCTTTAAAGACTTGGGTTGCCTGAGCCAGGAGAAATTTACTGAATGGTCAACAGCCAAACCAAGCAAGCGAGGCTCCTTTGCAATGGACACTGACACAACAACCACATTTTCTCCCTAAATATTCAGAGTCAATGGACAAAAACTTGTGTTCAAAAAGGGCCAGTCCACCCATAACTAATATTTTCATTTTTAAATTGAACCATCTGACAAAATATGTCTGTAAACATCTAAAATATACTTTTTATTACACTGTCTAAAAAGGCACAATATCACAACCACCATGCCTTAAAACGAAAATGTCTCTTGTAGTATTGCATAGAATGAACCTGTCCATAAAAATACTTTGAACAGTGACCACCTTTAGACCCCTTTCACACGGGACGGATCAGTAATGATCCGCCCGGTGAACCTCCGCTTGCTCAGCGGCGATCGCTCCGTTGATCCCCGCTGAGCCGGCGGATAACAGAAAAACTGAGCATTGGAGACACGGAGGAGATCGGGTGTCAGCGGATGTTTCATCCGCTGACACCCGCGATCTCATAGGGACCAATGTATGTCCCTTTTTCATCCATAAACGGATGGATGAAAAAGCGGACATACGGTCCGTATGTGTGAAAGGGGCCTTACGGTGTATCAGTGAATCTTATTATCTATATTAAAACGCAGTCCACAGGCATCACACTACACCATATATATTTTAGAAATTTTTTCAAGACACAATAGATCAATATAACTTGATAATCTGACTCAAGAATATAATTATTATGAGCTTGATATATCAAGTATATAGAAATGAGTTATCCATAGTTAGATGAAATGGTCACTTGACATATTGATTGGCTTTAAAGAAGGCTAGCAATCAGCTCTGGACTCCTCTGTGTACGATCACTTCCAGGTGGTGTAATTATGTCACCTCGCTCCACCCTATGTGTTATATCATGGTCAAGTGACTTCTTCAGGTGTCCGGGGCTAGGTGACGATAACCAGAATTTTTTTTCCTTGTTTGTTGTCACATTGACCATAGTAATGTGCTTCCCTTTTATTAAGCTAAGCTTGAAGTAGAAATTCACCTAAAAAGGGGATGTCCTGCTCTTCTTCATCCTCCCCCCTCTTCTGCCATCTTTGTCATTTTTTTTTTTGGGGGAGGGGGGTTTAGTGGCCCTCCCTGCCCACCACCTTCTGGGACACATCACATATCCCAGGAGGCCGCAGGACCATTCAGAGGAGTCACAGCCGGCTTCCCACAGTTAGTTAACATCCTGCCACCAGGGACCCAAAGACTAACAAAAAAACGGCTTGAGTGAGGATGGCTCTGGATTCCTGGACAAGTGAGTGTATGTTTATTAAAAGTCAGCAGCTACAGTTTTTGCAGAACTGACTGAAGCTCCTCTTTAAGGAGCGGTGATTCTAGTTAAAGAATGTATTGTCTGCAGTCAAAATAAGTATATGAGATATTATATCTTATATTTAAAGCGAAGGTTCCGCCGGAATTTTTTTTTTTAAAAGCCAGCAGCTACAAATACTGCAGCTGGTGACTTTTAAAAAATGGACACTAACCTGTCCAGCGCGCACGCGATGTCGGCAGACGAGGTCGAGCAGTTGCTGCCGCCGCCATTCTCGGTGAGGGAATCAGGAAGTGAAGCATTGCGGCTTCACTGCCCGGTTTCCTACTGCGCATGCGCGAGTAGCGCGGCGCGCCGTCACTGGTCCCTGCTTTCTCCTGGGAACAGTGTGTTTCCCAGAAGACAGCGGGAGGGTGAAGCGAAGGGGCGTGACTGAGTCAATACCCAGAAGTGGTGCAAATACCTGTCCTAGACAGGTATCTGCACCCCCTCCCCCCTGGAAGGTGCCAAATGTGACATTGGAGGGGGGGAGGGTTCCGAAAAGCGGAAGTTAAATTTTTGGGTGGAACTCCGCTTTAACAAATAATGTATTTGGATCTAGGTGAAAAAGCACCAAATGCAATTAATATAGATAATATAGTATTCAGATATGATTGTACACCACACACTTTTTATAACATATGAAGAGATTGCATCGCCTATCACTATATATGATGTCATCCATAGTCTCAATAGTATCAAATATACTGTACATGCCTCATATCACTATTCTTGATAAAAGTGCCATCCAGATGCCTGTAGCCAAATATCCCATAGGCAGAATCAAGAAAATCCATGAAGGTAATCCACCTCCCAAATAAGCCATAAACAGGAGAAGCTAGCTGGTAATGGTCCACATAGCTATTGGACAAGGCCATGACGCTTTTCACTGTAATGGCCTCAGCAGAGGGGCATTAATCATGGTAATAAAAAGTATATTTTAGATATTTACATATGGTGGTGACCGGGTAACCTTTTTTTGAATGTATTGCATTTGCAAGTTTATATGTGAAGGCATCGGTCTCACTTTTATGATATTTATTTCATTTGAATATATTTCCTGGATAGTATCCATATTCTCTATTTAATTCCATATAATTCCTCTATGACTTTACTGGTGAGAGGTGTTCTTTGCCTTCCTGGGTCTACACATTTGCTGTGGCTGTTATGGAGGGTTCCTATTGTTCTTAATGGAATTGTATTTATTTTATAAAATAAAAAATATTACCGGACTATCTTCAACACTCAAAGCATGTGCTAGAACATTGAGAACTCCCAAGTGGACAAGAAACAGAGATGAGAATTTTGCCAGGAAGGTCTACTGTTGGAACTAATCAAGGAGACATACAAGAAGCCATGGGCTAACTCAAATCACCGGGCTTCATCTACAACTAAAATATAAATTTGGGTGGGCTGACCCTTTAATTGAATGTGTATATATTTCTATTTGTAACAGTGGTAATAACGGACTTAATATAACATGCTACTGACTTTAAGAAGACAAATAAAAAAACAGTTTGCCACAACTTTCATGGCATTTTAGGTGAAAACCCGGCTTTGAAAAAAAAACCTGAACTGATGTACATTAAACGTAACTTATGTAATCTGTGAATCATAGTTTACTATTCAGAAACTGTATTCTTTCTGTCTGACTCAAATGTGACATTTGATATTATTGCTGATCTTTATCATATTGGCTTTAATTGACTGTGCCTAAAAAAATAATGTTTTGAATTTCCCAGAAACCTCTAAAGATAGTTGTGATATTACTGATGTGGAACTGAAAGGAGCTCGGTTTAAATGACAGTTATAGGAGTTAAGCTGTACAGAATGTGTAATAAATCCCCTCTTATTTCCCTCCCTTATATCAGACATGTTCACGTTTTCAATATAAATAAGCTAATTGAAAGGGAACGTGGACAGTTACAGTATTTTCATGTATTTTCTTCATGTATTATGTACAGTAATAAAAGAAAATCAAAATTTGTCTGATTTCTTTTCAGTCAACAAAATATGAAATATTACTTGACCTAACATTAGATATATTTTTTCTTGCTGGGTGCAAAGACACCAAGGGGTCTACTCAGGGCCGTCATCAGGAATTTTGGGGCCCCTTACACAGCTTCAGGCATGGGCCCCCTGGAGCAGAGGAGAACCGGGGAGGGAGGGGGGGGTGCTGCCGCCGTAAACTGAGAAGTGGGGGGGGGGCTGCCGCAAATTGAGAAGCGGGGGGGTGCCACTAATTGAGAAGCAGGGGGGTTCTGCCGTCGCAAATTATTGAGGTCGGGGGGGGCTTTGGGTGCTGACAAACAAAAAAAAGAAAAGAACAAAAAAAAAGGGGGGTTGCCATCCGGGGCCCTGGGGACCTCCGGGCTTCTGGGGACCTCTGGGCCTCTTACAAAAAAAATAAAAAATAAATAAATAAAAATAACAAAAAAAAAAAATTACAAAAATTTTTTTTATAAAAAAAAAAATTATAAAAAAAAAAAAAAAAGGGGGGTTGACATTCGGGGCCATGGGGAACTCCGGGCCCCTGGGGACCTCTGGGCCCCTTACAAAAAAAAAAGATAAATAAAAAAAAAAAGGGGGGCCATCCGGGCCCCTTACAGATGTACTGCCTGTACCCCCTGATGGCGGCCCTGGGTCTACTTAAAACATTCGTTCGCTAACAGTTTTTTTTTTTAAGCGTTTGATACATTTGCTGACAGTCAGGTGCTTTTTTTTACCTGTGAATCTTACTAGTGTACCCCTAAATTTAGAGCCCAAAATGGCAAATCGAAGGTACACTAGTAAAGAGGCCTACGAGATTCTGAGCATGACAGATAGTGAAGAGGAGGTCACGCATCTGTCAGATTCAGGCTCAGAATATCTTCCCGTAGAAGACAGTGAAGTCAGCGGCTCCATGTCAGATAGCTCTGACGACGAAGATGAGGTCCCTGCTAAGGTCAGGCGTACCCGATCCCGATCTTCTGAGGCTGTTGGGGAGCAAGAACCGCAGGGCTCTCGTATCATGGAGCAGAGTAGTACTAGCGCCGCTATTCCTTCTGGTGAATTGGCAAGCACCAGCGGCCTAGTACAGCCTGGGCGTACATCCAGCACTGCAGTATCACGTGGTGACGTGGCGAGTCCCATAAGTGCAGTTCAAGCTGGCGAGGTGGCAAGCACAAGTAGTGTCCCGCTGCCACCAAGAAGAAGACAAAGGCAGGCCCGTCGTGCCCTTCCTGCAGAATTCGCCTATCCTGATTGGGTCCCCACCACTTCTGCAGCACCCGTACTTCCCCCATTCACTGCCCAACCCGGTATTCAGGTGGAAACAGCTGATTTTATGCCAATTGATTTTTATTCGCTGTTTTTCACGGAAGATCTCTATAGATCTATTGTGGACCAGAGTAATTTATATGCTGGTCAATTCATCGCCGCTAATCCCCAGTTGCCTTCCCTTGCCAGAAATTGGAGACCAATTACGGTTTCCGAATTTAAGACCTTTCTGGGCCTTTCCCTCAACATGGGCACACATACATTTTCGTCAATACGTGCTTATTGGTCCACGCACCCAATTGACCACATGCCCGTGTTCTCTGCCACCATGCCCAGGACACGATACGAGCAGATTTTGCGGTTCATGCATTTCAACGACAATGAACTTTGTCGTCCACGTGGAGACCCTGAATACGACCGGCTCTACAAAATTCGGCCCCTCATAAACCACTTCAACGAACGTTTTGCAGCCTTGTTTATTCCCGATCAAGTTGTCTGCGTTGATGAGTCCCTGATTAAATTTTCTGGCCGCTTGTCTTTCAAGCAGTACCTTCCAAGCAAGCGTGCCAGATACGGGGTCAAGCTCTATAAGTTCTGTGACAGGGCAACAGGCTATGTATGGAGCTTTATGGTTTATGAGGGAAAAGATAGACAGGTTGAGCCGGTCAACTGCCCGGATTACATAGGGAGCGCTGGCAAGATAGTGTGGAAATTGGTGTCACCCTTATTCGGAAAGGGGTACCACTTGTATGTGGACAATTATTACACGAGCGTGCCACTGTTTAGTCATTTGTTTGATCATCAGATTGGAGCATGTGGCACCGTGCGACCTAATCGCCGGGGCTTTCCCCAGCGGCTTGTAGATTCCCGTCTTAGGCTGGGGGAGAGAGCCTGCTTGAAGTGTAATAATTTGCTCGCTGTGAAGTGGAGGGATAATAAGAATGTTTTCCCTCTTACCTCCCTTCATGCAGACACGACAGTCCAAATTCGTATGGCGACTGGTGTTGTGGAGAAACCCCTCTGTGTCCACGCATATAACCAAAATATGGGAGGGGTGGACCTCAACGACCAGTTGTTGGCGTCGTATCTAATTGACCGTAAGGCGAGACGCTGGTACAAAAAAGTGTCTCTATCCTTATTCCAATTGGCTTTGCTGAACGCTCATGAACTATACAGAGCTTCAGGCGGGACGTTATCTCTCCTAAAATTCCAGAATGAGATAGTCACAGAACTCCTGTATCCAGGCGGTTCTGCACCTCACCATCCCCAACCAAATGCAGTAAGCCGGCTGCATGAGAGGCATTATCCGTATGTCCTCCAGAGTACCCCTACCCAACGAGCCCCCCAAAAAAGATGTTGTGTCTGTAGTAAGTGCGGATTTAGGCGTGACACCCGTTATTTTTGTCCACTCTGTCCTGACAATCCTGGTCTTTGCATTGGTAAATGTTTTGAACGCTTCCACACAAAAGTGACGTTTTAGCGTAGGGTACAGCATTGCACAGAACAGGACACACTTATACAGGGTCTCCCAAGATGCCATCGCATTTTGAGAGACCCGAACCATTACAGTTGTTAAAGTTACAAAAAAAAGTGTAAAAAAGAAAAAAAAAATAAAACGTAAAAACAAAAAACAAAAAAAATATAAAATAAAAAAACCAAAAGTAGTTGTCGTTTTATTGTTCTCTCTCTCTCTCTCTCTCTATTGTTCTGCTCTTTTTTACTGTATTCTATTCTGCAATGTTTTATCATGCTTGCTTTTCAGGTATGTAATTTTTTGTTTTCAGGTGCGCCATTCAGCTGCAGCGCGGAATTATTTATCTTGACAGCAACAGCGTTTGCTCCCACAATACATAAAGCCGTGACTCCAGTGCTGTAGGAGGTGATTTCACCACCACAGTTAAAAAAAAGAGCATATATGCCGAAGCATGGGGGCAGCAGGGGCGGAGGAGCGATTTTGCTCCTAATGCCGTGTATATACGGTCGAAATTCCGACGGAGGCTTGCCTGCGGGTTTAGGTATCATCTTAGTATCATTCTTTTACAAGCAGTGGGAGGGAATGTCCCTCTCCCAGATATAAACAGCGCCATTGGGAAATTGGGAAAGCATTTTATCACACCGATCTTGGTGTGGTCAGATGCTTTGAGGGCAGAGGATAAATCTAGGGTCTAACCCCCCAATTTTTTCAAAAAAAGAGTACCTGTCACTACCTATTGCTATCATAGGGGATATTTACATTCCCTGAGATAACAATAAAAATGGTAAAAAAAATAAATAAATATGGAAGGAACAGTTTAAAAATAAAATAAAAAAGCAAAATAAATAATAATAAAAAAAAAAAAAGGAACCCTGTCCCCCCCTGCTCTTGTGCAAAGGCGAACGCAAGCGTCGGTCTAGCGTCATATGTAAACAGCAATTGCACCATGCATGTGAGGTATCACTGCGAAGGTCAGATCGAGGGCAGTAATTTTAGCAGTAGACCTCCTCTGTAAATCTAATGTGGTAACCTGTAAAGGCTTTTAAAAATGTATGTAGTTTGTCGCCGCTGCGCGTTTGTGCGCAATTTTAAAGCATGTCGTGTTTGGTATCCATGTACTCGGCCTAAGATCCTCTTTTTTATTTCGTCAAACATTTGGGCAATATAGTGTGTTTTAGTGCAGTAAAAATAAAAAAAGTGTGTTTTTTCCCCAAAAAATGTGTTTGAAAAATCGCTGCGTAAATACTCTGTGGTAAAAAAAATGCAACACCCACTATTTTAATCTGTAGGGCCTTTGCTTTAAAAAAATGTATAATGTTTGGGGGTTTAACGTAATTTTCTTGCAAAAAAAATAAATATGTTTTCATGTAAACAAAAAGTGTCAGAAAGGGCTTTGTCTTCAAGTGGTTAGAAGAGTGGATGATGAGTGACATAAGCTTCCTAATGTTGTGCATAAAATGCGAGAACAGTTCAAAGCCCCCCCCCCCCAAATGACCCCATTTTGGAAAGTAGACACCCTAAGCTATTTGCTGAGAGGCATGTTGAGCCCATTGAATATTTTTATTTTTTTGTCCCAAGTGATTGAATAATGACAAAAAGAAAAAAAAAAATGTACAAAAAGTTGTCACTAAATGATATATTGCTCAAACATGCCATGGTTATATGTTGAATTGCACCCCAAAATACATTCTGTTGCTTCTCCTGAGTACGGGGATACCACATGTGTGAGTGTTGTGGAGATTTTTATGGAGATGTATTTAATATGTATTGTCATAGTGTCACCCAGTGTTAGTACTTCCGCAACCCGCTCTAAAAGAGCTGATTGGGGTAGTCTGAGGCTGGTTGAATCCCGTCTGATAGGGGAAAACGTTTTGAGGTTGGAGTGTGATGTTTGCAGGGGGCGGATATGTCCACCAACGGGGGCCCTCTGTGCATTAGCATGGACGATCGTTAGGGAGGGGATATGCTCGCTCTGCAATGACATCATTGGTTATAGGCAGATACGCGCTCTTGTCTCTGCTATGTCTGATCAACATTGGTTGGAATTCGTAGCGTGTGTCTGCAGATAGCCTCCCTCCCCCATTCAATAACAGTATAATCTTAATATGCGTTATTCTATGGAATAGCGCAGAATAAGCATTCCTATCAACGGTAACTTTAGCCATCCTATGTTTATTGTATTCATGTATGACATCTCCTGTTGGAAGGAATGTCAAAGTATTGTCATTTTCCTGTGAGGAGGGAACATCCTATGAGGTTCCCGCCCATGGGGAGGGGATTGGTTGCTGCAGCCAATCACCTCCTGTCTTGAGATCTTTTGAGTTTAATAAAAGCCTATGAGTAGGCGTCGGCTTGACAGTCTTTGCTGGAATGGCCTGATAAGAAGATAAGACCTGTGTTGGTGGTTTCCTTGATTGAATGATGGAATGAACGGTGAGTGGACTTTAGCAAACTTAACTTAACGATAGCATTACTTCAAGAAGATGAAATCTGATGTGTGCTTAGATAGCACAGGAATTATAGGCTGTGTGCTCTGTAAACAGCAGCCTAAAATTCCACAACAGTGAGACATTTTGGGAGCCTAGCCGCGTACAGGACCCCGAAAACCAAGCACCACCATCAGGATTTCTAAGGGTGTAAATTTTTGATTTCACTCCTCACTGCCTATCACAGTTTCGGAGTCCATGGAATGCCCAGATGGCACAAACCCCCCCAAATGACCCCATTTTGGAAAGTGGACACCCCAAGCTATTTGCTGAGAGGTATGTTGAGTATTTTACAGATCTCGCTTTTTGTCACAAAGTTTTGAAAATTGAAAACAGAAAAAAAAAAAATGTTCTTTCTTCATTTTCAAAAACAAATGAGAGCTGTAAAATACTCACCATGCCTCTCAGCAAATAGCTTGGGGTGTCTACTTTCCAAAATGGGGTCATTTGGGGGGGTTTGTGCTATTTTGGCATTTTATGGCCTTCAAAACTGTGATAGGCAGTGAGGAGTGAAATCAAAAATTTACGCCCTTAGAAATCCTGAAGGCGGTGCTTGGTTTTCGGGGCCCCGTACGCGGCTGGGCTCCTAAAAAGTCCCACACATGTGGTATCCCCGTACTCAGGAGAAGCAGCAGAATGTATTTTGGGGTGCAATTCCACATATAACCATGGCATGTGTGAGCAATATATCATTTAGTGACAACTTTTTGTACATTTTTTTTTCTTTTTGTCATTATTCAATTACTTGGGACACAAAAAAAAATATTCAATGGGCTCAACATGCCTCTCAGCAAATATCTTGGGGTGTCTACTTTCCAAAATGGGGTCATTTGGGGGGGGGGGGGGGGTTTGTGCTATCTTGGCATTTTATGGCCTTCAAAACTGTGATAGGTAGTGAGGAGTGAAATCAAAAAATTTTTGCCCTTAGAAATCTTGAAGGCAGTGCTTGGTTTTTGGGGTCCTGTACGCGGCTAGGCTCCCAAAAAGTCCCACACATGTGGTATCCCCGTACTCAGGAGAAGCAGCAGAATGTATTTTGGGGTGTAATTCCACATATGCCCATGGCATGTGTGAGCAATATATCATTTAGTGACAACTTTGTGCAAAAAAAAAAAATGTTTGTTATATTCCCGCAACTTGTGGCAAAATATAAAATATTCCATGGACTCAACATGCCTCTCAGCAAATAGCTTGGGGTGTCTACTTTCCAAAATGGGGTCATTTGGGGAGGTTTTGTGCTATTTTGGCATTTTATGGCCTTCAAAACTGTGATAGGTAGCGAGGAGTGAAATCAAAAATTTGCGCCCTTAGAAAGCCTGAAGGCGGTGCTTGGTTTTTGGGGTCCCGTACGTGGCTAGGCTCCCAAAAAGTCCCACACATGTGGTATCCTCGTACTCAGGAGAAGCAACAGAATGTATTTTGGGGTGTAATTTCACATATGCCCATGGCATGTGTGAGCAATATATCATTTAGTGACAACTTTTTGTAATTTTTTTTTTTTTTTTGTCATTATTCAATCACTTGGGACAAAAAAAAAAATATTCAATGGGCTCAACATGCCTCTCAGCAATTTCCTTGGGGTGTCTACTTTCCAAAATGGGGTCATTTGGGGGGGTTTTGTACTGCCCTGCCATTTTAGCACCTCAAGAAATGAGATAGGCAGTCATAAATTAAAAGCTGTGTAAATTCCAGAAAATGTACCCTAGTTTGTAGATGCTATAACTTTTGCGCAAACCAATAAATATACGCTTATTGAATTTTTTTTTACTAAAGACATGTGGCTGAATACATTTTGGCCTAAATGTATGACTAAAATTAAGTTTATTTGATTTTTCTTATAACAAAAAGTAGAAAATATCATATTTTTTCAAAATTTTCAGTCTTTTTCCGTTTATATCGCAAAAAAAAAAAAATTGCAGAGGCAATCAAATACCATTAAAAGAAAGCTCTATTTGTGGGAAGAAAAGGACGCAAATTTCGTTTGGGTACAACATTGCATGTCCGCACAATTTTCAGTTAAAGCAGCGCAGTGCCAAATTCTGAAAACACCTCTGGTCTTTAAGCTGCATAATGGTCCGGGGCTTAAGTGGTTAAAAACGGTCCTGTGCACAGCATATTAGCACATTATGGCAGACTTATCTGTCATGTGGTGTCCTCCCAGCACAGCGCAGGGACCAATCTGGCGGGCCCCTGGCACTTCCATCTTCAATAGGCCACTTGATAGGCAAGGCCGCGATGACACCACTTCAGTGCATGCGCATGGGAGTCACATCACCGCGACACGAATCGGGGGGCTGTAAATGTTTACTGAGCTGTGCATGCTGACAGGCAGAAGCATTTATGGATTTATGGCAGAAGAGACCAATAGGGTCTCTTTTGTCATAAATACCCTGCCTGTCAGCCATGTGAAGATAAACAAGTTTACTTCCTATTTAATTCCTGTATCATCAGCTCCATCTAGTGGACAGAATACATTATAGTTTCAGAAAACTTTAACGCATTTTGGTCAATAGATGGCGCTGATGATACAGACATTAAAGCAGAGTTCCACCCAAAAATGGAACTTCCGCTTTTCGGATTCCTCCGCCCCTCCGGTGTTACATTTGGCACCATTCAGGGGAGAGGGGGGGAGCAGATATCTGTCTAATACAGGTATTTGCTCCCACTTCTGGCGCCCTGTCTGGCCCCTCCTCCGCCCCCCCCCCCCCCCCGATGTCTTCTGAGAGACACACAGGTTTCAGAAGACAGCAGGGACCAGTGAGGACGCGCAACGCGACTTGCGCATGCGCAGTAGGAAACCAGGCTGTAAAGCCGCAAGGCTTCACTTCCTGATTCCCTTGCCAAAATGCTGGCGCCTGCACCCGGGAGCTGAGGGACATCGCGGGCACCCAGGACAGGTAAATGTCCTATTATTAAAAGTCAGCAGCTGCAGTATTTGTAGCTGCTAACTCTTAATTATTTACTTTTTTGGCGAAACCCCGCTTTAAAGTGGTTCTAAACCCTTACATATACCCAGTAAAGTGACTGGTCTCAGGTAATACACAGAGATTAAACAAATTCTCCTATATAAGTTGTACCTGTTTATCTGTAGTCTTCACTTCTCTACAGACATTCAAAGTCCAGAATTTATAAGCTTGTCTGAGGCCTCGTACACACGACCGAGTTTCTCGGCAAGAACCAGCAAGAAACTTGCTGGCAGAGATGTCTTGTTGAGAAATTCGTTCGTGTGTATGGTTTCTCGTCAAGAAAACCGACAAGTAATCTCGACGAGAAAATAGAGAACCTGCTCTCTATTTTCTCGTTGAGATTCTCGTCAGCCTGTTTTTTGACGAGAAAAGTGAGTGTGTGTACACTTACCTGTCCTCCGGGAAGCCCGCTCATGTTCGAAATGAATTTGACGCATGCGCGGTAGCTTCCTAGGCATAGGTAGGTTATACCAAGATGGCGGCGACGGCATCGAATGTGACGAGCGCATGCTCGTCGTATTCAATGACGTCACCGCGTTCGCTCCATTCAAAGAACCACGGGTTCTTTGAATCGAGCGTGTGTACACTCGGCCGGGACAAGTTTCTTGTCCAAGAATCTCGTCGAAAAAAACGACATGTTTTTTTCGACGAGAATCTCGGCCGTGTGTACGAGGCTTGAGACTTACAAAAAAAGGGGGGCGGAAAGCTAAAGTTCCATTCTGGAGAGCTTAGTGAGGAGAGCTCTGACAGCTGATTGGATGGAAGGGACTTGCCCCCCTTCACACAGCACACAGGAAATAGAGCTGAGGCTGTCAATCAGCTGGAGCTTTATCCCCTGTCACCATTCTTCTCTCGGTGTCAGGAAAACTTGCCAGAAGTGACTCATGCTGATAGAAGAGGAACGTAATGGAAGAAAGAGAAACCCCCTAATGGACTTTAAAGTCCTAAAGAGTGAGTTAAACCATAGATAATGATTTACATTTGGTAGCAAAAGTATAAAATCTCAAGTAAAAATTTTATCAAACATTGTCATAAAAAACAAACAAATTGCGTCTGGTATATTGTTATCAGGGCTTTTTTTCAGCGGGAACGCGGGGGAACGCAGTTCCGGCACCTCCTGGACTGACTGTATGTAATGACAAGGGGTGCTGGGGTGTGCTGCAGGGTATTGATGCTCACTGCTGGTGGATCTATTCTAGCTGGAGGGGATCTATTTTTGCAGGGGGGTCTATTTTTGCTGTGGAGGTCTAGTGTTTCTGGTGGGGGACCTATTGTTGCTGGGGGGTCAGTTGTTGCTGAAGGAGATCTACTGTTGGGGGAGGGGTCTATTGTTGATGGCTGCCGGAGAGTCTATTAATGCTGGCTGTGCAGAGAGCTGTTGATGCTGCCGGGAGTCTATTGTTGCTGGGGGGGGGATTTTGTTGTGGGTGGTACATTGTTAGGGGGATCTATTGTTGCTGGCTGAAGGGGATCTATTTTACTATTTTACTACTTTTCTTGATATCATTACCAAATTCCATACAAATTACTTAGCACAACAAAATGATACTTGGTTCTGTATTGTCTAAAAGGGGCGGTACTGGGAGGTGGGTAGGGGATGGAATCAAGGGACGTTGCTCGAGGGGGGTAGGGGCGGAGAAAACAAGTGACTTGGAAAAGGGGAGTTCCTGCACCTATTGTCTGAGAAAAAAAGCCCTGCTTGTTATTACATTTACATGCCTGGGGTATTGTCCAAGTACCGGCTGTATGCCATTTTCCCCATCACCTTATCTTAACTAAAATGACTTAGCCCAGACATCTAATTTGGGTTTAAATGGCCATAGCAGCCCTTTTATTACATAACCAACCATAAAACTTTTATTACATCATATACGGAATGAAAAACATGTTATAACCTCTCTGACTGAAAATCACTGCCTGCTTTTTGTCTTAGGATTATTGAAGGCACCCACTGACTGGCCCAATGGCTGTATATGGCCCACCTTGCCTTTCCACGGCCCCCAGCTGCAAATTACGCCAGCTCGGGGACAATTGTTTGGCCAATTAACCAGCCGATACAGCCAAGTGCACCATCACATGTTACATTCCCCTTTAATAGGGCAGGTACACCCATACCATAGATGGGCCCAACCCCTCGTTCTCCAAAGAGCGTAACCATCCCCGCCTTCAAAAACCCTACGACCTCTGCCTGCCGCCATGACAAACTGCAATCCAAAAGCCAACCCACCACACTAATCACCCGCTGCAAATCCTGTAAAATTCAGGGCGGGAGGGCGGGAGAATCTTGTCCTTAGCTGTCCTCTGGTCTGACTGAAACCTGGAGGGCCGCCACCCCTTAGTAACCCCTTAGGACCACCCTGCCACACCCTGCCACACCCTACTATCCTCCAATAAAATGCATTTAGCATTATAACTCCTGCATTCAATTTTTATTAACCCCTACCTAACCTTCTAGCCTTCCTGTTCAAACCCCATCATGTAGGCCCTACGCTTATGCTGCGCTTGCGCTCCTGGCCTGTCCTTGCCTGGGGTATTGTCCAAGTACCGGCTGTATGCCATTTTCCCCATCACCTTATCTTAACTAAAATGACTTAGCCCAGACATCTAATTTGGGTTTAAATGGCCATAGCAGCCCTTTTATTACATAACCAACCAGAAAAACTTTTATTACATCATATACGGAATGAAAAACATGTTATAACCTCTCTGACTGAAAATCACTGCCTGATTTTTGTCTTAGGATTATTGAAGGCACCCACTGACTGGCCCAATGGCTGTATATGGCCCACCTTGCCTTTCCACGCCCCCCAGCTGCAAATTACGCCAGCTCGGGGACAATTGTTTGGCCAATTAACCAGCCGATACAGCCAAGTGCACCATCACGTGTTACATTCCCCTTTAATAGGGCAGGTACACCCATACCATAGATGGGCCCAACCCCTCGTTCTCCAAAGAGCGTAACCATCCCCGCCTTCAAAAACCCTACGACCTCTGCCACAGACGCCCAGCGAGAAACCTCACGCCTGGGCGGCCCGCCACACCCGCAGGGCACGCTGGATACCATCCTGCAGGCCCAAAGACCACATATCTATCCCCACCGCACTCAAATGAACCCCATCGCCTCTCAAAAACAGCCCAGGGTCCCTCTCCAATTCTCGATGGCGGATAGCCAACCCACCGTTACGAGCAAAGAACGAGGCCGCCGCTTTATTAATTTTGATCCTGGCTTTATTTACGCGGTCGACCGACACTGCCAAGCACCAAGACGCTCTAGCAACCATGTCAGACCATACCACCACGGTGTCGGGGAACATAGACCTCAAGCGCAGAAAATCAAATTTTATGTCCCTGCACAGCTCCCGGGATGCCCGAAGCCCCAGGTCATCACCCCCCACATGCAGCAGCAGCACATCCGGGGGCCTATCCAGCCTGGAGTAATGATGCACTTCCGGCAGAACCCTGGACCACAACATACCCGGGACCCCGATCCACCGGATCCTGACCTGGCCCCTGGGGAAACCTAACTGCCGACCCTCGGGCCTAACTGCAGCCCTCTTGGCCCCCCAGAACACATACGAATGGCCCAGGATCCAGACCAAGCATTCCGAACCTGCAAAACAAGACAGAAGCAGCAACTAACACGGAGCCGTGAAAAACAACACACATAAAACAAACGACAGAGAACCAACAACACAAACAGCCAGCCAAACCTTCCCCACTACCCTGACCGGAAAGAACCGCGGACCGCCTACCACACCTAATGGCACCCACCAGGCCCACCCCACCCTACAACAGGTGAGGCCTGACATACAACCTGAAACACTGGGACTCCCAGCGCCCAATACGCCGTACCAGACTGTCCTCCAGCCCCCATCGTTTTGCTTTTGTGGCCGCTCCGATCCTGAATGAATGCGAAGAGTACCCCTGCACGGAAAAGCCCGCAGCCACGAGGCATTTCCGGAAAACCGACCCAAATTGGAACCTCGACAATGCGGACCCATCCATGTGACGAAGGAAAGGCCCGGGGCCCGCCCCCCGGAGCGCAAACCAGTCACTAACCGCCCGTACCGGGCAGGCCGGGGACCCGTGAACCACACCCAACGCAATCCAAGCGCCCTTCCCTCTCTGGTCAGTCTTTGACCTGTTGATGAAAAGAGAGACCCCCCCTCCCGGAGCACCACGTTGCTCGCATCTAAACCACCCCCGCCCATTTTGGACTTGCACACCAATTCACTGACCCTCAACGCCCCAAAAAAGGCCAAAATAAAAGCCGTCCTAAAAAGAGCCGCTTCATGAGCCAACGTGCACACCGCGTCCAGGCTACCCAGGAGGGCTCCCAACATGTCAAAGGAGACCGGCCGACGCGAGTCCGGCACGGCCTTGCCCCTACGATAGCCTCTCAGCACCTTTTTAACCAACGCATGCTTAGTGACATCCCGGACCCCCGAAACCTGAAACAGAAAGGCCAGGCCCGCCATGTTCTGCCCCAATTTAGAGACCGAAACCCCCTTTTCCACATTTCTCCCAATAAAATCCAGAATCAGGCCCAAACGACTATCATCATCAGGACAGCCTCCTGCCCCTTGTACCAGAGCCCGCCACTCACCCCACACCTTCTCGTATGCGCTCCAAGTGGCCGGGCACACCGAATTCCGAAGAAGTCCAGTTAGCGAGCGAAGGCGATGTCCCACAAGCGATCCGGGCAAGGCCTCCTGTGTTGCTCCGCTCCCGGCGCCAAGACACGGAATCTGTCCCACTGCAAGCGAGACAACCCATCAGCCACATCGTTCTGGACACCCGGTACATGCACCGCACAGACAAAGCAATTGAAACACAAACACTGCAACACCAGATGTCTAAGGAAACGCACCACCGGAGGCGAGGATGCCGAAACCTTGTTAATGGCCTGTACCACCCCCAAATTGTCGCAATGAAAACGCATTCGCCTGTTCCTGAACTCTTCCCTCCAAATATCCACAGCCAGCACTATGGGAAACAATTCCAAAAGCACCAGGTTGCCCAGCAAGCCCGCCTCACGCCAGGAGTCCGGTCACCTGCCCGCACTCCACTGATCCCCAAGAATTGCCCCGTACCCCACTGCCCCAGCCGCATCGGTAAATAAATCCAAATCACAATCCGACACAATCTCCTCCATCCACAAGGACCGCCCGTTGTATTGATCCAGAAATATCTGCCAGACCCGCAAGTCATCCTTATGCTCCGCGGTCAAACGAATGTAATGGTGCGGTGCTTTGACCCCAGACGTGGCAGCCGCCAAACGCCTGCAGAAAATCCGACCCATTGGCATAATACGGCAAGCAAAATTCAGCTTGCCCAGCAAAGACTGCATGGCACGTAATTGAATCTTTTTGCTACCGAGAGCAACGGACACCCCAGCCCGCACGTCCTCCACCTTATCACTCGGGAGCCTGCATTCCATCAACTCTGAATCGATCACGATCCCCAGGAATTTAAGCGAGGTAACCGGACCTTCCGTCTTCTCGGTCGCCAACGGCACCCGGAACAACCCAAAGACATGCTGCAAAGTGGCCAACAGCGTATGGCACACCCTGCCCCCCCCCCAGGGCTGATCATCAAGAAATCGTCCAGGTAGTGGATAACGGACTGCAAACCTGAAACATCCCGCACCACCCAGTCCAAGAACGAGCTAAAAGATTCAAACAATGAACAGGAAACCGCACAGCCCATGGGCAAGCAGAGATCCACATAGTAATGCTCGTCCCACACACAGCCCAACAGGCGGAAGCTGTTCGGATGCACCGGCAAGAGGCGGAAAGCCGACTCAATGTCAGTTTTAGCCAGCAGAGCCCCCTTTCCAAACTTACGCACCCAAGCCACAGCCTTGTCAAACGACGCATACGAGACAGTACAAAATTCGCGATCAATGGCATCATTGACCGAATCACCCTTAGGATGGGACAAATGATGGATCAGCCGAAAGGAATTGGGCTCCTTCTTAGGGACTACCCCCAACGGAGAGACAACCAATCCGTCCAAAGGGGGCGAAGGGAAAGGGCCCGCCATCCTACCCAAGGCCACCTCCTTAGCCAGCTTGGCCAACACCACCGAAGGTTGTAGCCTGGCTGACCGCAAGTTGGAGGGGACGGGAGGAACGCTAGCCAACTCACAGGGTATCACAAAACCGTCAGAAAAACCGTGGAATAGGAGCCGAGCCGCCGCCCGGTCCGGGTACCTACTTAGAAACGGAGCCAACTTTTCCACCCTCACCGGAGTCCTCCCTCTTGCCAGCCTCACCCGACTTACCCTTGTTATGCTTGAAACACTTTGCGAGCGGGTGCACTCCCCCGCATCCCGAGCACTCATGGCGAAAACGACAGGATCCCCCGAATCTGCAGGTCCCTTCATTGTACTGCCAGCAGAATCCTTTACGCTTTCCGGCCGATGGCGACGAGGATCCGGAACCACCACCAGCCCCCCCTTGAAAGGGAGCGCTGGCGGCCCGTGCCTGAGTCATCAGCTTCAGCCATAAATTCATATCCTTGTGGTTCCACCGAAGTTCAGGCCGGATAGCTTTCCGCTGCCGGAACTGCTCATCGTATCTCAGCCAGGCCACATCCCCATAAACCCGCTGAGCCTCAGGCAATACCATCTGAATAGCCAAAAAGCGCAGAGCAATGCTCGGGAGCCTTCTCGCCAATAACGCTAGCTAGAATGTTAAACGCTTGGAGCCAATTACCAAACGTCCTAGGAATAAGCCGGTAGCGCCGCCGTTCTTCCTCCTTTTTGCTCTCGTCCGGTTTGCCCTTGTCCAGGTTGAATTTTTCCAGGGGCAACAAGGAGAATATTTCCACATATTCCCCCTTCCAAATCTTGTCACGCACCTCCTGTTTCAAATGAGCCCCCAGCGGTCCCTCGAAGCACGCGTAGAACTCGCACTTTGCCGCATCCCCTAAGCGCACGTCCTCCACGGCCCCCGACGTCTTCTTGCACCCGTCCGCAGACTTGTCCAGCGCAGTCGGCGGAGCCTCCACTGGGGCAACTGACCCCCCTTGTTGACCCGCCTCCCGCACAGGAGCCGTAAACGACTGAACCCCGTCTCCTTGCTGTGCGACCCCCAACAGCGAACCCTGGCTGACCGCCGCCCCGGATTGCACCGCGGGAGCCCGCGCTTCTGTCCAAGCCACCGCCGGGGAAACGACCCCAGCCGACCCCACCGTGTCACAGCGAGCCAGCATCTCACTGAACCCTGTAAAAAAAGCTTGCAGGACGCTGGCCACGCTACCCCCCGCGGCTGCCGTCACTGGCACCACCGTCGGAAGCCCCCCGGAACGACGCCCGACCCCTGCAAGAGACCCTGCACTCCACTGCAACTCTGCAACCCCACCTGCTGAGCCACCCCCAGACCAGAGCCTGACCCCACCGGCAGCCCATGCAACCCACTGCTACCAGCCCGAACCCCCTGCTGCGAAACCCCTGACACAGATCCCACCCCCGGAGCCTGCCCCAGACTGATGACCCCTGAGACACCACCATCCATCCCACACTGCACACCAGACCTGACAAGAGAAACATACATGCTATACTCACCAGGCTGTCCAGACCTCGCAGCCGTCGATCCAGATCCCTGCAGCGCCTCATCCGACCCCCGCTCCGGGCCCTCCACAGCGTCCATCTCTTCCTCCTCAGACGAAGACAGCTCCCCCTCCAAGCGGACTACATCTCCCAGCAGCCCGCGGCCTCCCGACCTGTCACTCGGCGCGCGCGGGCCGATGACGTCACCCGCGGCTGCTGCAGCCGAATGTCTCCCACGCTGCGCTCTCTGCCTGGACGGACGAGCAGAAGCCGTCCACCGCTCCTTACTAGGTGCCGATGCGCCGCCCGCTCCTCCTCGAACACCTCCACTTCTCCTCTTATCAGCCCCGGCCGTCCCAGGAAGCAGGCCAGCACTGGGCGATCTCGCTCTCCCTCGCAGGGCCGCACCAGCGGCGGGAAGGGGACCCGCCGTGACGGCCGCAGGGTCCCGGGATTCAGACGCGGGGGGGGCGAGAGCGGGAAGATGACCCCCGCTTACCCCCCGGGGCACGCCTCTGAAGGGGATTCCTCCCAGCTCCGCCAGCCTGACGAGATGGCGTTCTCTTGGCAGCGGTAGCTGAAGGGTCCAGGGTTGGGCTCCCAACGCGGCGACTACCCCTCGGGGTCCATTCAGGGCTCAAACGCACAGGAGGCCTAGCTCTCCTAGCGCGTGGATGTTCAGGGGCAGGTGTAGCAGGTACCTGCCCCGACCCTGGCATAAGTCCAGAAAACTGTGAACGCAGCCACTGCGGCCCATTGACAACCGCCGCAGCGCAAATGTCTGTCATCAAGCTCTCAAGGTCCTCCATTACAATCACACCACCGCAGCAACGAGGAGAATCTTGTCCTTAGCTGTCCTCTGGTCTGACTGAAACCTGGAGGGCCGCCACCCCTTAGTAACCCCTTAGGACCACCCTGCCACACCCTGCCACACCCTACTATCCTCCAATAAAATGCATTTAGCATTATAACTCCTGCATTCAATTTTTATTAACCCCTACCTAACCTTCTAGCCTTCCTGTTCAAACCCCATCATGTAGGCCCTATGCTTATGCTGCGCTTGCGCTCCTGGCCTGTCCTACAAGATGCTCTACGTCTCCTGTAAGCTCCATGATACATGAACTGTGACTGAGTGTATACAGGATATTCTGACGCGTTTCAGATGGAAATATTCTCTCTTCAGGGGTATATGATGGTAGAACAAAGTCACTTATGTTGCATGGAATGAAGCCGACAAAGTTAGAAACAATCAGTGGCATCCATCCTAACACCAGGGAGAGACTCAAGGACCACCAAGGGAACATGCCAAAAGAGGGAAACCAAAGTCACCCAGCAGGGTGCAGTTATGTCCTGCAGGGTATCAGGGATGCCAGATGGAGGGCCCAAGTGGCCACTCTGGTGGGCAAACATACGCTCAGTCACGGTACATGTATCATGGAGCTTTTAGGAGACGTAGAGCATTGGTCATATGCATCTTTCTCTGTCTTGTTGTAAATGTAATAACAATACACCAGCCACAATTTGTTTGTTTTTTATTACAATGTTCAATACAATTTTTACTAGAGATTTCATAGTTTTGCTACTAAATGTAAATCATTATCTATGGTTTAACTCACTTTTTAGGCCTTAAAAATCCCGTTAGGGGGGTTTCTCTTTCTCCAGTGCTCTTAATTGAGACAAGTACACACTATAGAGAGATTTGCTTTGTTCATATTTCATGTCTGAGGTTTACAACCACTTTGATCTCGTAGAAAACTTAGTGATATTTGGTTCAGCTTTCATGAATGCTTCTGACATTCCTGCAACCTATGTTATAAGCAGACAGTAATGTACGGGTTTAAACAGCACTGTATTCTGTATGTAGATGATGCCAGAAGGCACATCTGTTAGTGAAAGAAATCATTTGTTTGCACCAGTTTGGCCCAAACAAATGATTTAAAGTTACAGTAAACTTGGAGTTAAGATCTCACAGAGAGCACACTACTTTCTCTGACAATCCGTTCCTCTGAATTTCTTTCCAGATGGATGGCCCCATCTCTGTTCAGGCATCATCTATAGCCACCATCTACTTCCTGGACTAAAATGCTGGCTCAGAGATGACAGTTATGTAAATATTGGTAAATAAATGAAAAACAAGCATGCAACCACTACTAAAGAGTGAATATGTGAAAAATAATAATTTTTTGGGGGAAAAGAAAAAATTAATACCAAAAAAAGTGTTATAAGTGAATTATCTTAAAAAAAAAAGGACATTCATATAAAATGCCAATATACAAGAAAGTACATGTAAAGCAATTAGTAAACAGTTTTCTTCATGGAGTTGTCCAAAGTGAATTTATTAAAAAAAAAGTTGTAGCAACGCTTACATCCAAGATCACAGTAAGAAGATTTCAAAACAGCCGCGGCTCAAGCCAGCTGACTGTTGGCATGAGGACGTCATGGGCTAGCCGTTGCTACAACTTTCTTAAAATAAATTCACTTTGGACATACTACACCATGAAGTCCTTTCTTCTATCCTCTATTTAATGAGACCATCCAGAACTATTTGAAAATATAGGATGACTCTTGTATGGAAACCTTTTCTCTAAAATCGGATATCCCGCTGCAACAGAAGGAGTATCTTTCCCCTGAAAATAACCACAGGGGGATCGTATTCCAGGCTTGTGCACAGGCATCTTTGATCTGTATAATTTGAGATTCTACAAATCTGGTAAGCGGCATTGATATAATTTCCTGACTTCAGAATATTGTAAGATATACGGTGTCTCATATCGTGGTCATTTCAGTTATATGGACAATTTGGGCATATGCAATATTTTCTGTGATCACTTTTTATTTTGAACAGTTTACTAATTGCTTTATATGTACTTTCTTGTATATTGCAATTGTAGCGCCCTTTCACTTTTAGGGGTGTTATGTGCCTAAATTTAGGGGCTGGTCTGAGCTATTAGCTGGGCTCAGACCATTCTCATTGCTAGGTATTGCTTCTGCCTATGTGATGCTGCCTGGTGTATGGTTCCCTGCGGCCTGTAGGTGGCGCTGTCACATCAGGTCAGGGTTGGGCCAGGGGTGGCATTACTACGCCTTGGGGTGTCCTCTCTCGGAAGCGGTACAGTGGGCGTGGTCAACCTGCTGTGCATGCAGGGAGAGGGTACTTAAGGGGCAGTCGCCATTGTTAGGGGTGGTGTGTTCGTCCCCGACAGGGTCGGAGGAGTAGGAGTGAGACATGTACCCCACCTCCGGTGGCCCTCATGGCCGGGGGTACGTGTGGGTGCGATCAGGCCCAGGCACCTTTAGCCTGGGGCCTGCAACTCTACTAGTGGGTCTAGCACCTTTAGCTAGGGCCTGTCCCCAAAAGAAGAGTCCCAGGGCGCCCGGGGAAGGGTACCCGCTCTGACCAAGAGGAGGCCAGGGGAGGATCGGTCCCATCGAGGAGATGAGTGATGGAAGATTGCTGTCTCGGGAGAGGCCTGGTGACCTGTCAGAGGGAAGGATTTGTTATTTGGGGAAGCTAACCTGTAGAGTGCCCATTGGCATCATCCTGTTCTTAAAGTCTACAGAGGTTAGAGGATTTCTAACACCCGCCCCAGGAGGGAATAGGGTGGCAGAACTGTTCAAGCTCCACACCGGCTGCTAAGATGGTGAGAGAGGACTATCCGGGTGAGCTAAACCCACTCGGGATCGAGTGGCGATGAGATTGCTGGTTGTGTCTGGACCTATTCTTCACGCTATTTCTTCTTTCACCCACCTGTCTCTATCTACTACGCAGCAAATAGAAAATAAACTCTGTTGGAGTTAAAGTACTTCTGGACATTGTTTTCTTTGGGGGAAGAAACAGAGACTTGACCCCATACTCTGGGGGAGAGAACCAGTAGAAGAAGGTAACTCGCTGAAAGACCCAAATTTATGAACACTGCTTAACCTCTTCAAACAGGAGGGTACGGGCATATAGCACGGTGTGCCTTGACTCGCAAGTGAGCCAGGCGAAAAAAAGGTTTGTGTGCTACACAATTTTATATGAATGTCCTTTTTTTAAGATAATTTACTTATAACACTTTTTTTGGTATCAATTTTTTTTTTTCCCTAAAAAGTTTTTTTTTTTATTTACATATTCACTCTTTAGTAGTGGTTGCACGCTTGTTTTTTTTATTTATTTATACGTTTTTAGCTTCAGTATTTAGGCCCGGTTCACACAGGGGCGGCACGACTTCGGGGGCGACCTCGTCGGCGCGATCTCAAGACGACTTGAGACGCCCACCGAGGCGATTTGCATAATGACTTCTGTATAGAAGTCAATGCAAGTCGTCCTGCGTCGCCCCCAAAAGTAGTACACTGGTACAGGAACCTTTTTCTAAGTCGGAGCGACTCAGGTCGCTCCTATTAGAACGGTTCCTTAGCACAGACCGGGACGCGACTCCTCAGGTGACCGAGTCGCCTGAGGAGTCGCCCCTGTGTGAACCGGGCCTAAGGCTATTTGCGAGCTGCAGCACCCCGTTTTTGTTTGTAAACAGAACACACAGGATCTGCCCAATTTCTTCCTCCCTGAGCCCTTTTCGGTTGGGCCACTTTCACACAGAGGCGCTTGAAAAACTGCCAGTAAAACACTGAGAGCTTTTGAAGCGCTTTTCAGGCACTTTTGAAGCGCTTTCAATTCATTTCAATGGAGAGGGGCGTTTTTTCACCGCACTGCCCCAGTGTGAAAGCATCCATTGATTTTAATGGAAATACGTTTTCAGGCGCTTTTTTTAGCCTGAAAGCGCCTGAAAAGTGCCTCAGTGTGAAAGTGGTCTTAGGGAGAGAATCCAGTCAGATTCAATGTGAGGACAAGCAGCATATACTGTATATACTTGCATAGGCACATTTAACCCCTTGATTGCCCTCCACGGTTAACCCTTCGGTTGCCCTGCACCCAGCCAGTGCCATAGGTACAATGACAGTGTGCAGTGTGATCACTGATTTCTGTATTAGTGTCCCTCCTAGCCAGTATCAGTTAGTGGCAGATTTTCCACCACACTATCACAGTCACACTATAATTTGCTGATCACCACCGACATTACTAGTATAGTATCTGTACAGATCAGTATCTTGATCACGATTAGTGCCCCCAATAGTACAGTGTCCCCAAAAATGCAGCATTAGATGTGGGATTTTTTTTACTAAAGTTATATAGTAGAATACATTTGGCCTATATTTATACAGAAATTAGATTTTATTGGATATGTTTTTATATAACAAAAAAAAAATCCAGTGGTGATTAAATAATGGCAAAAGAAAGCTCTATTTGTGTGAAAAAAATTATAGAAACTTAATTTGGGTACAGTGCTGTATGACTGTGCAATTGCGAGGCAAAATAGTGCAGTGCTGAATAGCAAAAAATGGCCTGGTCATGAAGGGGGTAAAACCTTCCAGAGGTCAAGTGCTTAACGAAACTGCCAACAACAAAAGTTGTGTAGTGTGTATCCAGCTTAAATCGCACACATTTTGAGGGCACCCCCTGTGCTGATAAGTGAGCTTCTCTTTTTTCAACGACAGAGTTGACTGAGATTCTCTATTGGTCATACGTGGGTGGCACATGGGAGAGACACTTTCAGTCTATTAATCTGTGGGCAGCAAATAATAAAGCTGCATTCACATTCAGCATTCGCGCAGTCACTACACATAATCCTTGTAATGTGTCTAATACATATATTTCCTGTGATTATCAGCTCTGCCTAGTAGTGACATTTTCCTGAAATATAGCAATCAGGAAATAACACATTATGGTTACTAGATGGAGCTGACGATCAATCATAGGAAATATACACAGAGGACTTATTATGGGGATTATTCCCCACGGCATTCACCTAGCAATTTTTTTTTTATAATTAAACTCTTATGTCTACATTCCAAAGAACACGGACTCATGGTTTGAATTCTACATGCCTCTTGGATTACTTTCAGAGTCCTTGATAATATAGAACTTTTGATCCCGTTGAATTCCTTTCCCAGCTTCACCTAGGCTGCATGCACCCCGATTGCTGTTTCGCTCCTAATTGAAAAAAAAAACCCATCAATTGCAGCCACTGTGCCCATGATCTGCCGCCACTGTGCCCATCAAACGTAGCCACTGTGCCCATCAAACGCAGCCACTGTACCCATCAAACGCAGCCACTGTGCCATCAAACGCAGCCACTGTGCCATCAAACGCAGCCACTGTGCCATCAAACGCAGCCACAATGCCCATTAAACGCAGCCACTATGCCCATTAAACGCAGCCACTGTGCCATCAAACGCAGCCACTGTGCCATCAAACGCAGCCACTGTGCCCATCAAACGCAGCTACTGTGCCCATCAAACGCAGTCACTGTGCCCATCAAATGGAGCCACTGTGCCATCAATTGCCACCACTGTGCCCATCAAACGCAGCCACTGTGCCCATTAAACACAGCCACTGTACCCATAAATTGGCGCCACTGTGCCATCAAACGCAGCTACTGTACCCATCAATTGCTGCCAGTGTGCCCATCAATTGTCGCCACTGTGCCCATCAATTGCTGCCAGTGTGCCCATCAATTGCTGACACTGTGCCCATCAATTGCTGACACTGTGCCCATCAATTGCCGCTACTGTGCCCATCAAATGCTGCCAGTGTGCATCCCCCACCCGCCCGGCACTTACCTCGGTGGGGCAGCAGGTCACGACGGCGATGTCCTCCTTGCTCCTTGATGTCTTCTCCCATCCTCTCTTCCTGTCCTCTGCTATGATTGGACGCCTGATAGGCGTCCAATCACAGCGTCTGTCGTTTCAGCCAATCAGGTGACAGGTAACAGACCCGAGCACCTGATTGGCTGAGAGGCAGTTCAGTGTTAGGAAAGCAAATATTAATTCGCTTTCCTAACACAATGCTGAATGAACTGCAAGCGCCCAGCATGGCACCTGCTGTTCACCTTTTTGGACACCTATTAGAGCCTATGGCTCTAATCAGGTGCTTTCAAAAAATACCCCGCTGCTGTAAATCAGGTGCCCGGCTCCCGAAAAGGGGCAGGCACCTGAATAGGGGGGTGGCAGCGGTGACCATAGATAGATTCATGCATTGCATGAATTATCTATGGTGATAGACAGGTGGCAGGACAGAGGGGGCGGTGCACGTGCGCCCTTTATGGACGCACCGCCACTGCTTAAAGGGGTTGTAAACTCTCGTGTTTTTTCACCTTAATGCATCCTATGCATTAAGGTGAAAACATTTCTGTCACTCAGCAGCCCCCCAACCCCCCCCCCCCCCCGTATTACTCACCTGAGTCAGTTCGTTCCCTCGCTGGAGACGCGCTCTCCCTCTCTGGTCGGGGGTTCTCAGCTCTTGATTGGATAGATTGATAGCAGCGCAGCAATTGGCTCCCGCTGCTGTCAATCAAATCCAATGACGCCGGGGCCGAGTCCGGAATTCTGTGTCTATGGACGCAAATGCTGGACTTGGGAGTGTGCCCGAATGGTAACCCCCTGGGAGAGCTCTTCTCCTAGGTGGTTTGCAGATGCCAGGAGAAGCGCCGCCAGGGGACCCCAGAAGACGAGGTTCGGGGGCCAAGCAAACTGCACAGTGGAGGCAAGTAAGATACAGTACCTGCCACCGACATTGTATTTCCAGCGCGATGGGATCGCACTGGAAATCGGCACTGCGAGGCTGTGCTTCTCACGCTCGCCGCCCCCATGAGATGCAGCACATTCATAGGAATCTATTGGGGGTGGCGAGTGGGAGGAGCGACAGAGCTCGGCGCTGGCTCCCACAATGGGGGTCGCGGAGGGCGAATATTGCCGATGCCGAGCCGCGGGAATACACAATGTCGTGGTCAGGTACTGTATGTTTGTTATTTTAAAAAAAAACACAAGGGTTTAGTAACCCTTTAAATAATATCTATGACCCTCTTTATGAATTCCAGGGAGTATCTTCACCGTGTGAAGCACGTTCCCCTAGGGGGTTAAACTCATCTGAGTTTTAGGCTGTGGTGAGTATAACCCCCTAGGGGAGCGTGCCTCACACGGTAAAGATTTTGTGTTTGGTGGATGGTGCATACACTGACCAATCTCTAGGATCACCCACTGTGTTTAAAGAGCAATTTAGACTGTCATCACATATGAATTATCTATTTGGGATATTGATGTTGATCAGAAGCAGAAATGGACTAACAGTAGCGCTGTTTTAACATGGAACTGATGCAGCACTTTATCTTAACTTTCTTGTGTTAACCTTTTATATTTATGATTGGAAGTCCGCAGTGACAGCTTCCTATCAGATAGCTCAGGTGGGTTCCAACTATTATCCGAATACACCCGAGCTCATCCCTGCTTGAAAAAGCACACAAGCTACTTTTGAAGTAGAATGGGGCATTTTTTTGTCTCATTGACTTTAATGGGAGCATGTGAAAAATGTGCAAAAATGCATATTATGCGCATTTTTCAAGATTTCCCATAATAAAAGTCTATTGAGCCAAAAAACATGTGATCTTGTATAGGACATGTAAACAACATAAAAAAAAAAAAAAAAGCCTTAGCATGGCCAAAATACTCATTCCTCTGTGATTTTGGGGGGCAAAATTGTCATATGGTTTGAACACATATTTTTTTTATTTTACTAGTAATGGCGGCAATCAGCGACTCTCTGCCCGCCGCCGCTGCCCGCCTCACAGCCTGTCAAGTCTTACTCTCTAGGCCCCGGCTACTACTGGGTGGGGAGTGGAGGAAGATCACTTCGCCAGGTAAGGCAAGGAGACTTGAGCCAAGGCAGAAGAACATGCAAATGGGCATGCGTCCGAAACTGAAGAAATATTCCCTCCGCTCCGACCAGCACATGATCATCAGAAAGGGGCACAGATAATAGAAAAAATGCACCCCTCTAAGCTAGTAGGAGCGGCGGAGCGGGGGGGGGGGGGGTGTAATTCAGATTTTTTTTTTTAAATCCTGCACTGACTGTCTTTGAAATTGCCCCAGCCCCTGTTTAAATCCAATCCAGGGACAAAACCGGGGACAGACTTGATCCGGGGACAGTGTTCTCAATCCGGGGACTGTCCCCTGAAACCGGGGATGTCTGGTCACCCTACTCTAATTTAGCCTGAATTGTGATATAGGGGATAATGGGAAAGTACTTTCATTTTAGTTAACTGGATTGAACTGCATTTTTAAAAGCCTGCCCGCCCATTGGTACATGCTTGAATTATAGTTTGTACAGAAAATAAAGACATTACAAGACTGGGAAAGTAGATAGTCATGGGCATGAAAAAGCAGAGAAGAGTGACTGGAAGTCTAAAGCCTTGTACACACGGTCTGACTTTTTGCCAACAAACTTCAAAGTACGCTCCATCGGACAAACTTTTTCGGTTTTCATCGGACAAAAGTTCGCTCTGCAAAGGGACAAACTTTTCGGCAACAAAAGTCCTACGGTGCAAAGTCCTATAGTGTGTACAGAAGTCCATCTGACTTTTTATCCGAAGTGCAAATACGCATGCCCAGAACCAATGTTAAAATCAACCAGCAATAGCAGAAGTTGACCAAAGGGTGGCTAGAGAGCAGAAAAACCACGTGATGTTGGGAAAGTTTTAGGAAAGTTTGCAGAAAAGTCCTGCCGTGTGTATACAATGAGTGTGCCCGGCCAACTCCCTTCGGACAAAAATCCACGGAAAAGTTTGTTTGAAGTCCGACCGTGTGTACGAGGCTTTAGACAGATTCTATGATCATCTGGAGGTAATACTGAAAGCCAAATGTCCTTCTCTTCTGGTCAAGACCATGAGAATTGATAGAAAAGAAAATGGAATGATCTACAAACACTGGAGGGCGTTGTTCACCTGTTTAAAAGAAGAGCACACTATGCCAAACGGTTGGACTTTATCACTCATAGGAACACTAGAGGGAGCTGTTCACCTGTTTAAAAGAAGAGCACACTATGCCAAACTGTTGAGTTTTTCCAGAAAACAACAAAGATGTGCAAAGAGATCAAGGAGAAACACTTCAAGACTCACCTAAAGCTGAATTCTAGGTAGATATGTATATACCTCCCAACATTTTGAGATGGGAATGAGGGACACCTACTATAGGGTGACCAGACATCCCCGGTTTCCAGGGACAGTCCCCGGATTGAGGACACTGTCCCCGAACCAAGTCTGTCCCCGGTTTTGTCCCCGGATTGGATTTGAACAGGGGCTGGGGCAATTTTAAAAGACAGTCAGTGCAGAATAAAAAAAAAAAAAATCAGAATTACACACCCCGCTCCGCCACTCCTACTAGCTTAGGGGGTGTATTTTTATTTTTTCCAATATCTGTGCCCCTTTCTGCTGATCATGTGCTGGTCAGAGCGGAGGGACCATTTCTTCAGTTTCGGGTGCTGCCCATTCAGCTCCGCTTGCATGTTCTTCTGCCTTGGCTCAAGTCCCAGCCAGCCGCCTGCCTATCTCCTTGCCTTCCCTGGCAGAGTGATCTTCCTCCACTCCCCACCCAGTAGTAGCCGGGGGCCCAGAGAGTAAGACTTGACAGGCTGTGAGGCGGGCAGGGGGCCTAGGGTTGCCACGTGTCCCGGATTGCCCGGGACAGTCCCGCATTTTGCAGGTCTGTCCCGGGCACATTCATTCCAGGACAATACAGTGTCCCGGAATGAAACTGATACAGCCACCCCCTGGGCCAATCTGATGTCCCCAAAAAAGGCCACCACATCACCGCTTTACTCACTGACAGTACTTGTCCTGGCCGGGAATGCCTGGAGGAGCACAATCCCCGCCCCCTGCTTGTGATTGGAGAAATCATAAATCCCGCCTCTTGTGTCCAATCACTGTGCTGTGATTCGTTACAGCACAAGCTGATTTTTGGGAAAGGGGGGTGTCCCTGAATGGTAGTTTAAAAATGTGGTCACCCTAAGGGGGCGGCGACGGGCAGAGAGAGGCAGCTGAGCTCAGATGACGGTGTCCAGCAGCAGGAACAGAGGGGAAGCGGATTCGATCGTGGGGCTGCCAGTGCCTTCAAGGCTTTAACACAGGTGTGCTTTGGGGTGTCTGTGAATAGACTACATTGCACTTTGTCTGTCTCTCTGGCATCATGGATGGTATCATATTTCACAGGCAGCAGGCACCTATTGGTCATAAACTAACAAAATCAGCACCCAGCAGCCATGTAATGTGACACACTGTGGCAGAGCCAGCCAGAACCATGATAGAATGCCTGCTGCCTGTGAGTTATCATAATGCTGATGATCTTAACCAGTTGCTGATCGCCTGATATCAGATTTAATGCTACAGGGCGGTCGCACTGCGCAGGATCACGTATATACGTGATTCTGCATTTCTGGGTATGGGAGCCAATCAGCGGCTCCGGTGGACTCGATATCCACTGATACCTGCTGATCTTTATGTACAAAGGCAGAACTGGTTCCCACAAAGTGTCGGATTTGTCCGCCGCAATATCGCAGTCCAGCTATGAGTCGCTGATTGCTGCCATTACTAGTAAAAAGGAAAAAAAATGTCCCCGGATTTCATTTAAAAAATCTGGTCACCTTAACCTACTAGCAAGCATATGTGGGCATAAGACCCCCCCCCCCCCCAGCCATACCCCCTTAAAGGAGAATTAACCCCAAAAAAACAGGTTAATTAAATCCACAAGGGCTTTTTTTTTAACTTTATTTTGTTTTTTAAATCTACAAATGCAGCAAATTTTGAATTTTGATGAAAGGTTTAGCACTGGGAAACACTTTTTGAAAGATAAGTAGTGCATTTTATATACATCTATATAGATCAGACCAAAATGAGGGACAAATGAGGAGGAAAGAGGGATAGAGGGACATTGCTCCAAATCAGGGACAGTCCCTCCAAATCAGGTACAATTGGGAGCTATGCATGTATAAGACACACATTGAAACTCATTTTAGCAAGGTCCTCTCTGCTGCGTCTTCCCTCCCTCTTACACATTAGCAAAAAAAAAAAAAAAAAAAAGAATGTAAATTGAAAAGTAAACATTTTTTATTTATTTTTTCTCAGCCTAGACCAGAGTGACGTCACACATCCCAACCCCCCCTCCCCCCCCCACATGCATGCGCAGAGACACCACAGCATGTGTGCACACGAGCGACATCTTTGCAAACTGCCTCCTCCCAGAAGCTGTATGTCAGAGGTCACGCATGCACATACACTACACACACTATGAAGCTGCCGCCAGCTGTGGAACTGGCAGAGACTCCTGGCTTCTCTGCACATGCTCTGGATCTCTATTAGAGATGGCGGCGCTGAAGAAAAGGGGCAAAGGGAGAGTTTTTTGCTTTAAGGAAGAAGTCACTGGACTTCATGGTCTAATAAGTGTAGCGCTACCCCCAGTTAAGAGAGCCGCTGATATTGATTTGGGCCCTGCAGTGCACCGCTGTCAACCCCCGGCAATCGGCTCTAACCTCCCGTGGCACAGCTGGTGATAGAGAGATAGGACCGCGTGATCGCAACTGTTGGTGACGCAGTCCTATAACAAACATACACAGAATATACTTTAAAACTCATATTAAAGTAAGCGGAACTGACACCAAATGTACTTTACCCAGATATTTTACTGAGGCTAATGGGCAAGTAATAAACAACAGTATAACAAGTTGCAGATCCCTGCAATAAACAGTAATAAAGATAAACAGAGTAATCAGAATAATAAAGTATTGCTATGCAACTCTAGCGCTGCCCTTTTACAGCTACTTCCCCTCATGGGTAGACTAACACCCAGCAATGTCTACCTATGCAGTCAGGCCTGACTGATCTAAATGGAAGTTCAGTGAAACAATATTCGCTAGCAATCTCTCGGTGGTGCACTTGAAGAACAACTTTGTAATCCCAACGAATAGTAAAGATAAAGTATCTGTCTTTAAACAGCTCTCACCACCTGGACAAGTCCAAGTCCCTTTCCTCCATCGATTCGTCTAGGAACAGGAATCCACCGACATCCAAGTCTTCAATCCTTCTGGTGTACTGCAGCAAGGAGGATTAGATGTCTCTAAGGCTCTGCTAGGCTGGCAGAGGGCTCTTTGGAAAGGAGCACACGGCCCGGGCTTCAGGCCTTGTGCACACAGCAGTTCAGCACAGACATCCTCTTGCTAGGAGAGGGGGGGTCCAAAGAGACCGACCAAAACTCCGCCTCCCCTTTATAAAGTCTGCCCCAGCAGTCTCTGTTCTGGAGCAATGCACCCTGGGTGCTGCAAGATGTACTGGGAGATGTAGTCTCTCTCTCTCCTCTGCTTTCACTTCCATAATGTCTCTTTACTTCCTCCCGACTCACCTCTCACCTGGAACTTCTTGTCTCTCTGCATTAAAGGGGAACACCCCGCTACACACTCCCCCACTTGAACTCTTTGGTCCCCAAAGATAAACTTCAACAAATACTGTTTACCATTTTGGACAATGTCGAGCATGATGTTGGCATAGGGAATTCCCACCAAAACTTTGGGATGGAACTCTCTTGCCCACAGGTCACACTACCATGAGTGGCCTGCCTAACTGTGCCAGAGAGTGAGCTGGGGTTGCCCTCCACCAAATGGACGGTGGAAGGATCAGATTGTTCAACACTTCTCCTAGCCGTTACAACAGAGTCCTTTGAGCTCGTCCCCATTTGAGGGTAAGTTAGTTTCTTGGGAGGCCTGATGACTCTGCGAGCCCTCTGCTCTCTTGGTGCTTCTGACTCTGGCACCACAGGCTCTTCTTCAGGAGTAAGTTCAGGTAACATTGCTGGTTCTGGAACCTCTGATTCAGAAGTCGACTGACGTATGGAATCTCTAGATTCCTCCTCTGCGCAAGTGTCAGGAACATCTTCCCAGTAATCAGCTGAGGGACTGAAGGGTATGAATTCAGTAGCCTCCGGATTCAGCGTTGCATCTGGGGTATCCCCTCCATTTGGGAGATCTATGGCGGACGTTCCCAGAGTCGAGGGAGGCCACAGCCAGTCCAGTTCTCCACCTTCTTCTGTACTCAATTGGGAGGCCTCCCCATCTTTGGCTCGAGAGGTCTGGGACCGAGTGTTCGGCCTAGGAATATCCAGGATAGAGGCCGGTTCAGGGGAGTCTTTCACGGGAGGTATTCTGACTGCCTCAGCAAGTGGGAGCAGGTGGTTCCGATGCCACGTCTTCAGTGGACCCACCTTTCCTTCTGGCTTTAGTTTGTAGACAGGCAAACCGGGCAACTTCCTACAGACAACATAGGGCTCAGATCTCCACCTGTCGGCAAGCTTGTGTTTTCCAGGGACCCCCAGATTGCGTAGCAGTACTCGGTCCCCGGGCTGCAGATCTTGCACTCGAACCTTCAGATCAAAATTTCTCTTGTTGCGGGCCCCCCTTTGATCCGAAGCCGCCTGGGCTTGTTCATAGGCCACCTGCAAGCTACGTCTAAGTCTGTCCACGTATCTCTTGTGGGATGTAGCTGAGGTATTGTCTATAGAAGTGCCAAAGGCCAGGTCCACAGGTAGCCTTGCTTCTCTCCCAAACATAAGTCGATAAGGGGAGTAGCCAGTGGTGTCACTTGTGGTACAGTTATAGGCATGTACTAGGGCTATGTGCTGACTCCAGTGTTGCTTCTTCTCTGTTTCTAAGGTTCCCAACATGTTGAGCAGGGTCCGGTTAAATCTCTCCGGCTGAGCATCTCCTTGTGGGTGGTAAGGCATGGTTCTGGTCTTCTTTATTCCTAATGAATCCAAAAGTCTTCGGATCAACCGACTCTCAAAGTCCCTTCCTTGATCTGAGTGGAGTCTCTGTGGTAGTCCGTAATGGACAAAATACTTCTCCATAAGTATCTTGGCCACGGTGGATGCCTTCTGGTCTTTGGTTGGGAAAGCTTGAGCATAGCGGGTGAAATGGTCGGTTATTACCAGAACATTCCCCAATCCACTCAGGTCGGGTTCGAGGCAGAGAAAGTCAATGCATACCAGATCCATTGGGCCTTGACTCTGTAAGTGGCCCATTGGGGCAGCTTGATGGGGTAGGGTCTTTCTCTGAATGCATCGTGCACAGGAATGGCAATACTCCTCTACTTCTGCCCTCATGCAGGGCCAATAGAACCGATTTCTGACAAGCTGGAAGGTCCTTTCTGCCCCTAGGTGACCATGATGGTCATGCAGGGCAATTAGTACAGTCTCTCGGTGCTTCTCTGGAAGAAATAACTGCCACTTATCTTCTGAGTCATCAGAGGGGCCCCTTCGGTAGACCACTCCCTGATGTACCTGTAGCCTGTCCAATTCCTTCCTCAACAGGCGAGCCTCCTTTGAGGGGTGATGTAGGAATTTGTTGGGATCCTGATTCTCCAGGGCTTCGAGGACCAATCTCCCCATGGGGTCTTCCAATTGGTCACACCTCAACTCCTTCTTGGACAGTCTCGGTAGGTTGTCTTCCTCCAGTTGAGTTACCCCACAATAGTGTTTGGGGACTCCTACCATGGTAACCCCTATTTCTTCTGCTCTGGAGCCTCCTCTGGCTTGGAATTCAGCCCCTTGACAAAGGGCCCGCACCCCGTCCGGTGCCACTTGGGTCCAATCTTCCCAGTCATTTGTCGTGGCATGAGACCTCCGGGACAGGGCATCTGCATCCCTATTTCCGGCTCCTGGTCTGTACTTCAGACTGAAGTTGAATCCAGACAATGCGGCCAACCACCTGTGTCCGGTGGCATCTAGTTTCGCGGTGGTGAAGAGGTAGGTCAGGGGGTTGTTGTCTGTCTTCACAGTAAACTCTGCCCCATACAAGTAGTCTTTTAGCTTGTCTACTACCGCCCATTTGAGGGCCAGGAATTCCAGCTTATGAGTGGGGTAATTCTTTTCTGAGGGGGTCAGGCTCCTGCTCACATAGGCCACTGGTCGCAGTTGTCCTTCATTTTCTTGGTAGAGTACACCACCTAGACCCTCATGGCTGGCATCCACATGTAATTCATAAGGTCTGGTAGGGTCGGCGTAGGCCAGGACTGGGGCAGTGGTTAAGCTCCTCTTCAGAGCATGAAAGGCCTCTTCACACCTTGGGTTCCACTGATCTTGAACTGACTCACCAGGCCTCCTGGGCCCTGAGTCATCCTCTTCCCCTTCTGCCTTTAGCAATTCATTCAACGGGCGGGCAATCCGAGCAAACCCCTCCACAAACCTCCTATAATAGGAGCAGAACCCCAGGAAGGATCTGAGCTCTGTTACTGTGGTGGGTCGTGGCCAGGAAGTGACTGCTTCCAACTTCTCAGGATCTGTGGCCACCCCTTCTTCAGACACTATGTGCCCCAGATAGTTCACAGAAGACTGGTAGAACCGACACTTCTCGGGGGAAAGCTTAAGTCCCTCTTCGCTGAGTCTTCTCAATACTTTCTCCAACCTGGCTTCATGTTCTTCCAAGGTTCTTCCAAAGACAATGACATCGTCCAAGTACACAAGGACTTCTATAAGATTCATGTCTCCAACAGTCTTCTCCATAAGGCGTTGAAAGGTAGCAGGAGCTCCAGACAGACCCTGAGGCATCCTATTGAATTCGAAGAATCCCACCGGGGTTATGAAGGCTGTCTTCTCCCTGTCTTCTGGATGCATAGGGATTTGATAGTACCCACTCTTGAGGTCCATCACACTGAACCATTTGGCTCCAGACAAACTTTGTAGGGCATCTTCTATCCTTGGCGTGGTGTATTGGTCAGGGATGGTTCTCCTGTTGAGAGTCCTGTAATCGATACAAAGCCTCAACGACCCATTCTTCTTTCTGACCACCACGATTGGGGAGGCATAGGGACTTCTAGACTCCCGGATCACACCAGTCTTCTTTAGTTCTACAAGTTGTTCCCTCAGATCCTCCAGATCTGCCAGGGGGACCCGCCTAACCCTCTCTCGGAAGGGCTTATCTTCTTGGAGGCGGATCCGATGGGTGGCACTTCTTGCACACCCCACATCGAATTCATCTTCGGAAAAGATCTTCTCCCACCTGGTCAGCTGGGCCTTGGCTCTTTCTTTCCAAGCCCTGGGTAGGTTCGGGTTTTCCACGGACAGTTTCTCCCAAACATCTCCTCCGTCACCCGTCCCCTTGGCTTCGGACCAAGTGACCGGGGCAGCAGGGCTCACCTGACCAAGCAACACTCTGGCAGGGATCTCCATGGGTCCTCCCGTAGTGTTCCTAACACTCACCGGAACTCTGCCATGGGCCTTCTTCAGGGCCTTGAACGGAATCACTTCTGGTATCACTTCCAGGCCTGAGGACTCTTCCCTTGGGTCTGACTCCAGCATGACAAAGGGGCCAGGTTGTTCCCACGAAAGCTTCACAGTGGCCCTAAGACAGGTTACTTCTCCGGGCTGTAGCACTACTCCTTCTCTGCCAAGTCTCCACACCTTCCCTATCCCCTCTCCCGGGGTCTTCTGCTCTAAGACCAGTCGTTGGTAGGCCGTCTTTAGCATGGGATGGATTTTGGTGGCTGAATGGTTTCTCTCTTTCACTAGAGGGGTCAGGAGTCTCCTGACTAGATCCGTGTTTGTCCCAATGATCAGGGAAATCTTGCTGGCTCCAGGCGTCCGGGGACACACAACTGCCAGGGTGTCAAACACTTCAGCCTTCCCAGCCACGGATAGGTCGAAAGTCATCTTTATGGGCAGGTACCCATCATAAGGGAAACTCTGGGTTCCAAGTCCCCATATCTCCAGCTCTTCTATCTTCTGGATAGGCAGATGACTCAAGTGCCTATCATAGAAGTCCCGGTATAGTAAAGTCACCTGTGCTCCGGTGTCCAAAAGAGCTTTAGTATAGACTCCTTCCACTTGAATGGGCACAGTAGGAGACGGGCCCACCAGTTCCTTTGGGTATGGCTGGACTGGGGTCACCTCTTTTTTTTGGCTTTCGACCCTTGCCCTGCTCCTTTTGGACTTTAATTTTTCCTGAGCCTGGCATGCATTGACTTTCTCCCTCTCAATGGGGGCACAAACCCGCTGAGGGATGTTATTGTTCCTTTTAGGTGGATGTTCCTTCTTTGGGGTGCTGTACTTCCACTGAGGGGTCTTGCCCCCTCCCTCTGGGGTACATCTTGGTGGGGGTGTACTATACCTCCTCCTAGGAGTTTTGTCTCCTCCATTCTTGGCCTTTTTTTTTAGTTTGGAGCGCACTGAAGATGATGGGCACCCGGTTGACTCCTTCACCGGGGCCCTTTGGAGTTTCCCGCCGGCTTGCAATTATCTGTTCTCTTCTTCTTTGGGCTGGAGCATACGTTAGCAAAGTGGCCACTCCCTCCGCAGTTATAGCAAATCACCTCTTCTCGGTCCTGTAGGGAGGTCGGTGCTGAGGTGTTCGGGAACAACTCCTTTCTTGGGCTTGGTTTCTCTCGATTTCTCTGATCTTTCTCCATCAAAGAGGTCAGCATCTCCAACACTTGGGCCATTTGCGATTTCAGAGTGTCAACCTCCGCATCTCTTTCTGGGCTCTTGACCGAATGGACCAACACTGGTACAGGTGTGACATTCGCCTTGGCCACCTGCTGATCTTCCTGCAGCGCCTCTTCGTCCCTAATAATTTTTATTAGATCAGAGTAGGTTAGTGACATTCCTCCTCCTGAGGTTTTCAGGTGCAGCCAGACCGGGTCTGAGCGCCGCGCTCCCCTCATGATCTGCTTCATGCGTGCTTCATCTGCATCTTTGGGCAGCATTCCCTTCTTCAGTACAATCTTGCATAACTGCCTGTTCAGCCTTCTAACATATTCTGACAGTTTCTCATTCGGCTGCTGGAGAGTGTGTTCAATTTGATAAATCATCTCTGACACCTTCTCCAGCTGACCAAACTCTTCCTGCAGCATGGCCAGGCAATCTTGAGCTGTACAGTTTTCATTTCCAAACCGGAAGCTCTTCACCGCTTCTGCCGCGGCACCTTTCAGACTTTCTAAGACTCGCTGTCTCTTCTGTGCCTCAGGCATCTCCCATGCTTCTACTGCCTGCAATGCCTGTTCCACCCAAGTGTCAAAATCTTCCTCCCCCGCAGGGACGAGGAGCTTCCCTGAGAAGGTGCTAAGCTTCCGGTAACCGGCCTCCACATGCACCGTACTGCTTTTCTGGCACTTAATTACAAGGTCTCCTAGAGCATTCAACAATTCAGGCCCTATAGCGGCCAGCGGTGATCCCGGGCTTAATAGTTCCTTAAGCTTTTCTGCTTTAGGGGATAGTGGTGGAGATAATTGTGGGAGTGATGGCTTTGGTGTCTGAAACCATTCTTCCTTCACTGGCAGCATATGTATCAAGTGATAGATCTGATTATCTATGGCTTGTATACTCTGACTTTTAAAATGCTCTGGGATTTCGTTTTTCCATTCTACCAGTGCGTATGTAAACGAGATCACTGGATCTGGCCTAAAATCCATCACCCATGCTTTGTGGCTCGGAGACAGTAACAATACGAGCTGTTTTATCTCCTCTTCCTTCCATCTTTCCCCCGGGAGTACAATGACTACCGCCGCGGTTGGATCGGCGCCAATCGCTGCGCACCACTGTGACATTGCCAGCGGGTCCATGCTGGTACTTCTGACCGGCTTGATTGCAGCGTGCAACGTACAAGGATCCCGGACTCGAGCCCCCACGTGTAGCGCTACCCCCAGTTAAGAGAGCCGCTGATATTGATTTGGGCCCTGCAGTGCACCGCTGTCAACCCCCGGCAATCGGCTCTAACCTCCCGTGGCACAGCTGGTGATAGAGAGATAGGACCGCGTGATCGCAACTGTTGGTGACGCAGTCCTATAACAAACATACACAGAATATACTTTAAAACTCCTATTAAAGTAAGCGGAACTGACACCAAATGTACTTTACCCAGATATTTTACTGAGGCTAATGGGCAAGTAATAAACAACAGTATAACAAGTTGCAGATCCCTGCAATAAACAGTAATAAAGATAAACAGTAATCAGAATAATAAAGTATTGCTATGCAACTCTAGCGCTGCCCTTTTACAGCTACTTCCCCTCATGGGTAGACTAACACCCAGCAATGTCTACCTATGCAGTCAGGCCTGACTGATCTAAATGGAAGTTCAGTGAAACAATATTTGCTAGCAATCTCTCGGTGGTGCACTTGAAGAACAACTTTGTAATCCCAACGAATAGTAAAGATAAAGTATCTGTCTTTAAACAGCTCTCACCACCTGGACAAGTCCAAGTCCCTTTCCTCCATCGATTCGTCTAGGAACAGGAATCCACCGACATCCAAGTCTTCAATCCTTCTGGTGTACTGCAGCAAGGAGGATTAGATGTCTCTAAGGCTCTGCTAGGCTGGCAGAGGGCTCTTTGGAAAGGAGCACACGGCCCGGGCTTCAGGCCTTGTGCACACAGCAGTTCAGCACAGACATCCTCTTGCTAGGAGAGGGGGGGTCCAAAGAGACCGACCAAAACTCCGCCTCCCCTTTATAAAGTCTGCCCCAGCAGTCTCTGTTCTGGAGCAATGCACCCTGGGTGCTGCAAGATGTACTGGGAGATGTAGTCTCTCTCTCCTCTGCTTTCACTTCCATAATGTCTCTTTACTTCCTCCCGACTCACCTCTCACCTGGAACTTCTTGTCTCTCTGCATTAAAGGGGAACACCCCGCTACATAAGTATTTATTTATTTTTTATTGTAAAACCCACTTCCTCTTTCGTGTCTGGTCATTAGCCTAGGCTTCTGACATCATGCACAGCTCTCTCTCTCTCTCACACTCCTAAGAGTTTGCCAGGAAGGTATAAGAGGGCCAATGAGAGCTGCAGGGCTGCAGAGCTGGAGGTGTGCCTCTTTGTGTTTGTGTAAATCCAGGAAGTTAACATCTCACAGTTAAAATGGTCTCACACACAGTTAAAATGGCTGCATCTAGACTCAGTGGAGGGAGATTTCTGCAGCATATTTGGCAAGTACAGAATCACAGTATATATAAAATAATATGCAAAGTGGTTGGAGGGAAGCTTCAGAATGGAAAAGATGTTTTTATTACAAATTATGTGAGCAGACTGCAGTTCCTCTTTAATTAAAGCGGAGGTGCAGCTTGTTTTTTTTTTTTTTTTTAAAGTCAGCAGCTACTAACTGTGTAGCTGCTGACTTTTAATAAGGACACTTACCTGTCCTACTTGCCCGCGATGTCAGTCCCGCCACGGCGATCAATCGCTGCTGGCAGGTCACGGCTCTTCCATCCTGACTAAGGGAAACAGGCAGTGAAGCCTTACGGCGTGACTGCCCGTTTTCTACTGCGCATGCGCCACTCGCACGGCGCTTTGTGAATGGGCGGCTTGCCTCCTGGGATACACATAGTTCCCAGAAGGCAGCGCGCCCCATTCACAAGAAGAGGAAGCCGAAGGAGACCCACTGCGGATGAGAAGAGGCAGATTAGGGGACTTCCGCATAGCAACAGGCATTTCAGGTGAGTATAAATTATTTATTTTTTTTCTATTAATTTTTTTCTTTCTTTTTTTTAGGATTTTTAATGTAAAAAAAAAATTTCTGGGTGGACCTCCCCTTTAAGTTCTGATGTCATTAATACACCAATAATTTATTTTATTTTTTTATGTTGATACCCAACGTGATCTGGTATCAGCCTCGTCCCTGTATAGCAGAGCTGGAGATCAACAGGAAGAAGCAGTGCAAGGAGCCAATCAATTCATGTGCTTTCACTGCCCATTCACGGGCTGGGGAGGGTCCTGGATGACCTGGGCTTGCCATCACACTGAGGACATCTAGTGGCTGAAAAAAAGTACTGCTGAGGAAATCTCTAAATTGAGGGCTAGTTCACACTGCGAACCCCGTGTTCAGTGTGCGTTCACACACGTTTTAATGTGTTTGTAATATATTCCAGAGCTTTTTTTTTTCCACTTGAAAAATCTTTGTGCTAAAGATTATTCTTAATATTATACAGGATTTATATAGCGCCAACAGTTTGCTCAGCACTTTAAAAAATCCCTCGCATTTATTAGGGTTCCAGTGCATTTACACACATGTCCCAAAAAATTGCATGCTGCTGTACTTCTTATGTGCATGCTCCTTGCTACTACTGGCTGAGGAGAGCAGAGGGTGATTACTAGCCTTTTAATTGATGCAGCTAGACAATTTGATGATAGGTAGTGATAAAGCGGATTACATACCAAATGAAGCACACTAATGTAAAACAAAATACAATCTGAAATTCTGAAGATGAGTAAAAGTGTAGAGGAAATTTTATATATATACATATATATATATATATATTAGGGCTGTGGAAATTAACTATTAACCACTTTGCGCCCGTCATACGACTTATGACGGCCGCAAAGTGGTTCTTAAATGCCGGGAGGCCGTCATTATACGGCCTCCGCTCCTTCGGCCACTGGGGGGCGCGCAAGCGCCGCTTGCGGTGTGCGCGCGTGCCCGGCGCATCACTGAGATGCCGATGCGCGTGCCTGGCGGCCGCGATGTCCGCCAGGCACCCGCGATCGGCCTGTACACAGACAAGGACATGGATCTGTGTGTGTAAACACACAGATCCATGTCCTGTCAGGGAGAGAGAAGACCGATGCTGTGTCCCTTGTACATAGGGACACAGATCGGTCACCTCCCCCAGTCAGTCCCCTCCCCCCACAGTAGCAATCACTCATAGGGCATACATTTAACCCCTTCCTCGCCCCCTAGTGGTTAACCCCTTCCCTGCCAGTCACATTTATACAGTAATCAGTGCATTTTTATAGCACTAATCGCTGTATAAATGTGAATGGTCCCAAAAATGTGTCAAAAGTGTCCGATGTGTCCGCCGCAATATCGCAGTCATGATAAAAATCGCTGATCGCCGCCATTACTAGTAAAAAAAAAAAATAATAAAAAAAATGTCAGAATTCTATCCCCTTTATTGTAGGTGCTATAACTTTTGCGCAAACCAATCACTGTACGCTTATTGCGATTTTTTTTTAACCAAAAATATGTAGAAGAATACGTATCGGCCTAAACTGAGAAAAAAATTATTTTTTTAAAAAAAAATTGGGATATTTATTATAGCAAAAATCAAAAAATATTGTGTTTTTTTTCAAAATTGTCGCTCTTTTTTGGTTTATAGCGCAAAAAATAAAAACTGCAGAGGTGATCAAATACCACCAAAAGAAAGCCCTTTTTGTGGGAAAAAAAGGACGTCAATTTTGTTTGGGAGCCACGTCACACGACCGCACAGTTGTCAGATAAAGCGACGCAGTGCCGAAAGCTGAAATTTCGCCTGGGCAGGAAGGGGGTATATGTGCCCAGTAAGGAAGGTGTTAATTCTTTGATTAATCGATTAATTGTTTTGATCGATCAAAATTCTTTTGATCGGTACTCACCTCTCTGCCGGCTTCTGGGTCTTCAGGGAAATCCGGTGATGCCACAGACACCGGCGGGGCTTGCTGTGTCCATCTGAAGGGCTCCTTTGCTGTGCCTTCATATCTGCATGTCGGTGGGACCTTATTATCTGCCACACGCAAGGGCTGTTACACTTCCCTCTATCACTTCCCTCTATCAACCTGGGATTCTACAGCCATCCACTGAGAGTTGTGATAGTTCTACAGGACATCTACATGCCGACAGACTGATGTTAGCCCCTTCTCATCTGGATTCAGCAGTGGTATCGTTGTACACATTTTTATACCAGTATCATACTTAGCTACATGTTTTTATGACTGCTTTTGCTACCGTTTGGTATTACTCGCACCGTTTTTACAGTTTATGTAGCTACATCGATTTTATTTCCAGTGCAATATTTATTTTGTTACCTACTTGAAGACTATAAAAGTTTTAATGCTATTCCCATCGAGCGCTGCCTTTGTGTGTTTTTTGTATCCTGCCTACCATTTTTCCAGTGGTTGGTATCTGCACTGGGAATCGGCCTGCAAGGAGATCAGCTAAAAGTAGTTGGATCTGTATGTGTGTTATAATTAATCAAAATTAGTCGATTAATCGATTAAAAAAAATCGATTAATCGAACACGAAAATTTTAATCAGTAACAGCCCTAATATATATATATATATATTGTGACAGCAGGAAGGTAAAGTCACCTGGTTGCATCCAGGGGGGTAGATATATTTCTCCCAGATTCAGGCTTTATGCTGACTTATACAACTAGGGTGGAGAGTTGTATAAGCCCAGCTGAGGCTAGTAGGCTCATGGATGACTCATACCTCTAGGGAGAGTGTGGGGCGTCGTACAGACACGGAGTTGATGAGGCCAGCTGAAGCTTGTCAGCTCATTTAGGCCTCTATAAGAACTCCCAGCTTCATTAGATGTTAGCTCATGCCTGGAACCAGACCTGTGTGGACTGTCTAGGGAGAGTGAACCCCTGTGCGGTGAGAAAAAGCCTGTGTGGCTATTTGTTTGGACATTGACTAAACCAGGGACTTAGGGACTAGGACAGCACTAGGCTGATCCCAGTTGTTAGTTAGGAAACCTGCATGTTTAGTCAGAGGTCAAACTGACCAGGATTTATTTTGTTTGTTTCTTTTTGGCTTTGCTGTGTTTTTGTCACTGTACATAGAGAAATAAACCGCACCTTTTGATTTTGAAAACCACAACCTCCCTCTTCTGGCCCTGTTTTTGTGTGGGGAGCCCAACCAGGGGGTCACACACACCCGCTACCGAGTTAACCCCCTCACAGTTGGTGGAGAACCAGTGGCAGTTTTTTTTAAGCCAGCATGGAGGAGATACTGAAACAGCTGGCTCTAGCAAATGCCAATCAACAGCAGACAAATGCAGGTTTGCAAAGGAGCCTTGCAGCCCAGCAGCAAGCTCATCAACAAGCCCAGCAGCAATCTGAGGCCCGCTTCATAGACCTGTTACAGAAGCAAGAGCAGAGACTACAACAAATGGAAGCAGTAATGCAGCAACGTCCGCAGACCAGTGAGGAAAGCCGTCCCACTAATACCGCGTCCTTTGGGGTGAGTCGTTTATTGACAAAAATGACTGGAGAGGATGATCCAGAGGTATTTTTGACCACATTTGAAAGGACTGCTGAAAGAGAAAAGTGGCCTGAGGAGCAGTGGGCTGGACTGGTGGCTCCTCTGTTAACTGGTGAATCGCAGAAGGCTTACTATGACCTAGAGCCTGACCAAGCAAAAGACTATGTGATGCTAAAAGCTGAAATATTGGCAAGGCTGGGTGTCACCCTGGCTGTCCGGGCTCAGCGTGTGCATAACTGGACTTTCCAGCTTGGAAAACCCCCCAGGTCTCAAATGTATGATCTCATTCACCTGAGCAGGAAGTGGCTACAGCCAGAGACTTTGTCCGCACCAGAGATTGTGGAACGTGTTGTAATGGATCGGTTTTTGAGAGCTCTTCCTACTGCCATCCAAAAGTGGGTAAGCCATGGAGACCCAGAGACGGCCGGTGGTCTTGTGGATCGTGTAGAGAAATACTTGGCTACAGAGAACCTGACGGCCTCTTCCAGAGACACTCGGACTTTCCACCCTAAGACCAGACCATCCCCAGGGGCGGATAAGAGGATTCCAAGGGGTGAGGGTGGAGAGAGTGAGAGGGTGGGAGCTCTACCCCAAGTTTGGCGAGAACAGCCTGGGAAATCAGCGGCTCAAGAGGCCGCAAGAAGGATCGTTTGCTACCGCTGCCGGCAAGCGGGACATATTGCAGCCAATTGCCCGGTTGTGGAGGAACCCATGCAGTGTGACTTTGTGACGGGCAGACGTCAGTCGCTGTGTGCGACAGTCGCATGCACTGCCATTCGAGGAACTGAGAAACATTTATGCAAAATGTGTATTAATGGTAGAAATGTTGTGGTATTACTGGATTCAGGTAGCCTTGTGACCCTGATAAAGGCTGAATTAGTTAAAACAGAGGTCTCTGGGAATAGCAAGGTAGCTGTTATTTGTGTGCATGGGGACACCCGAGAGTATCCAGTGACTACAGTGTGTTTCGAGACCCCCAAAGGTACCCTCTCTCATCCAGTGGGCTTAGTATCTCAGTTACCGCATGACGCCATTGTGGGAAGGGATTTTCCGAAGTTCTGGGAACTGTGGGATGATCCTGAGCCCCCCACTGGTGCCCCTATGTACCAGGAATGTGATAGCCAGAACTCCTCTGAGAGTGGTGAGGACTCTCCAGAATTTCCCTTGTCAGTATTTGCAGGGGAGACTCAAGAAACTGGAGAGGAGCCCACCTCCTCAGACGAAAACCTACCGTCTGTGGAGTTTTCTGATCTGGAGGTTCACAGGGAAAATTTTGCCACAGAACAGTTAAAAGACCCCGCCCTAATAAAGGCACGGGAAAACGTAGTGGAAATAGATGGCGAGTTAGTGAACCCAGATAATACCTGCACTTACCCATACTTCAGCGTAGAGAAGGACCTACTGTATCGGGTGGCAAAAAGGGCAGAAGAAACCGTTGAGCAGCTGGTGGTGCCCAAACCTTACAGGAAGTTGGTGTTGGAGTTGGCCCATGGGCACATTCTTGGAGGTCATCTGGGGACAGAGAAAACCCGAGAGAGGGTATTACAGAGATTCTATTGGCCTGGGGTGATGAAGGACATAGAAAATTATTGTTCCTCCTGCCCTGTGTGTCAGAGGTCGGCCCCGATGCCACATTTCCGTAGCCCGCTGGTCCCTCTACCCATCATTGAGGTCCCGTTTGAGAGAATCGCAATGGATTTGGTAGGTCCTATAATCAAGTCCGCTAGGGGGCACCAGTACATATTGGTTATAATGGACTATGCCACCCGTTATCCAGAAGCGATCCCTCTCAGAAATACCTCGGCCAAAACCATAGCCAAAGAGCTATCTCTTGTTTTTAGCCGGGTGGGTATTTGTAAAGAACTGCTTACGGACCAAGGTACACCCTTTATGTCCCGGGTTATGAAAGAGCTGTGTAAATTGCTCAAAGTGACGCAATTGCGTACATCTGTGTATCACCCCCAAACCGATGGGCTGGTTGAAAGATTCAACAAAACCCTAAAACAAATGTTGAAGAAAGTGGTGGATAGAGATGGAAAGGATTGGGACTGTCTACTTCCTTATTTGATGTTTGCTATTAGGGAGGTGCCCCAATCCTCTACGGGATTCTCCCCCTTTGAGTTACTGTATGGGAGACACCCAAGAGGGCTGTTGGATATTGCCAAGGAAACTTGGGAAAGTGAGAGTTCTCCCCACAGGAGTGTGATTGAGCATGTCGCCCTGATGCAAGATCGAATTGCACAGGTAATGCCCATCGTGAAGGAACATTTGGCCCAAGCGCAGTTGGCACAGCAGAGAGTGTACAACCGTGGAGCAAAGACCCGTACCTTTTCCCCGGGGGATAGGATATTGGTACTTGTCCCTACGGTTGAAAGTAAATTCCTTGCCAAATGGCAAGGCCCCTACGAGATAATGGAAAAAGTGAGCGAAGTGAATTACAAGGTCAGACAACCAGGAAGGCGAAAGCCCGAACAGATATATCACGTTAATCTGTTGAAAGCCTGGAGGGATAGAGAGTCCCTAGTCGCAGAAACTTGGTCACCAGCTCAAACTGGTTGCGTGATTCCGGAGGTTGGAATAGCAGCCACCTTGTCACAACCCCAACAACAGGAGGTTAAGGAGTTTGTGCTTCGCAACAAGGAGGTGTTCTCTGAGCTGCCGGGACAAACATCTGGGGTAGAGCATGATATTATTACCCCGCCCGGTGAAAGGGTGAAGTTAAAACCCTATCGGATCCCAGAGGCCCGACGGGAGGCAATACGGGAGGAAGTACAGAAAATGCTGAACTTAGGGGTGATAGAGGAGTCCCAAAGTGATTGGTCTAGTCCCATTGTGTTGGTGCCTAAACCGGATGGGAGCTGGCGATTTTGTAACGATTTTCGTCAGTTGAACAAAGTTACAAAATTTGACACCTACCCCATGCCACGTATAGATGAGTTGATCGACCGGCTGGGAACAGCCCGATACATGACGACTCTTGACCTCACAAAAGGGTATTGGCAAATTCCCCTGGCCAAGTCGGCCAAAGAGAAAACCGCATTTGTAACCCCAGACGGGGCGTTCCAATATAAGAGAATGCCGTTCGGGTTACAGAATGCGCCGGCCACATTCCAGCGGAAAATGGACCAGATACTGAGGCCCCATCGGAAGTATGCTGCGGCTTACCTGGATGACGTAATTGTCCATAGCACAGATTGGGCCTCACATCTGCCAAAAGTGCAAGCAGTCCTAGACTCTATCCGGGAAGCGGGGTTTACGGCTAACCCCAAGAAGTGTACCATTGGGCAGGAGGAGGCCAAATATCTTGGGTACACCATTGGCAGGGGAGTGATAAAACCCCAACTCAACAAAGTCGAGGCCATCCAGAGTTGGCCACGTCCCAACAGCAAGAAGCAGGTACGGGCCTTTCTGGGAATCGCGGGTTATTATCGGCGCTTCATTCCCCACTTTGCTTCTAAGGCTGTGCCCCTAACCAACCTGACGAAAGGGAAAGGGTCGGTCATGATTAAATGGACCCCCGAGGCTGAGGCAGCATTCCAATTCTTGAAACAAGCCTTATGTAGCCAGCCAGTGTTGTACTCACCCGACTTCTCTAAAGACTTTGTCGTACAAAGTGATGCGTCAGATGTGGGGTTAGGAGCAGTATTGTCCCAGGTCTGGAACGGGGAAGAGCACCCAGTCATTTACCTCAGCAGGAAGTTGAAGTCCCATGAGGTAAATTACGCCACGGTTGAAAAGGAGTGTTTAGCGGTGAAGTGGGCTCTAGATTCCCTTCGGTACTATCTGCTAGGTAGGCACTTTGACATGGTTACGGATCACGCTCCGTTAAAGTGGATGGCTCAAAACAAGGAGACAAATAGAAGAGTGAATAGGTGGTTCCTGGCCCTACAGGAATTCAACTTCACAGTAAAGCATCGCCCTGGCGTTCAAATGGGGAATGTGGATGCTTTGTCTCGAGTACATGAATGCCTGATTGCTGGTGTTCCAACCCCAAGGTTAAAACAAGAGGGGGGGGGTATGTGACAGCAGGAAGGTAAAGTCACCTGGTTGCATCCAGGGGGGTAGATATATTTCTCCCAGATTCAGGCTTTATGCTGACTTATACAACTAGGGTGGAGAGTTGTATAAGCCCAGCTGAGGCTAGTAGGCTCATGGATGACTCATACCTCTAGGGAGAGTGTGGGGCGTCGTACAGACAAGGAGTTGATGAGGCCAGCTGAAGCTTGTCAGCTCATTTAGGCCTCTATAAGAACTCCCAGCTTCATTAGATGTTAGCTCATGCCTGGAACCAGACCTGTGTGGACTGTCTAGGGAGAGTGAACCCCTGTGCGGTGAGAAAAAGCCTGTGTGGCTATTTGTTTGGACATTGACTAAACCAGGGACTTAGGGACTAGGACAGCACTAGGCTGATCCCAGTTGTTAGTTAGGAAACCTGCATGTTTAGTCAGAGGTCAAACTGACCAGGATTTATTTTGTTTGTTTCTTTTTGGCTTTGCTGTGTTTTTGTCACTGTACATAGAGAAATAAACCGCACCTTTTGATTTTGAAAACCACAACCTCCCTCTTCTGGCCCTGTTTTTGTGTGGGGAGCCCAACCAGGGGGTCACACACACCCGCTACCGAGTTAACCCCCTCACAATATATATATATATATATATATATATACTCACAGATAAAAAAAAAATTACTTTGAGATTTTGCATTAACAGAAAAACATGATATATGCCATTAAGCATGTTTACATTGGACTACATCTACTATAACAACCCCCAGGCTGTCAACGGCTGCACTGATTTGTGACTGTTTGCACAGCCAGTGATTACCTGCAGTGATCATGACTGGAAGCACTATGTGTGTGTCCAGCCACAATCATCAGTGGTAATCACTGGCTGTGCAAACAGTCCAGAATTGCTGCGACTGCCAACAGCCTCTCATTGCACAGTATGGGCTCAGCAGCCACAGCTATCTGCACACAGCTGTCAATCCCAGCTATAGGAATCAGTAGATTCTTCCTGCTGGGATTCGCAGCGTGGCTAAAGTAAAGCCTCGTACACACGAACGAGTTTCTCGGCAAAAACCAGCAAGAAACTTGCTGGCAGAGATTTTTTGCCGAGAAATTCGTTCGTGTGTATGGTTTCTCGTCAAGAAAAGCGACAAGAATCTCGACGAGAAAATAGAGATCCTGCTCTCTATTTTCTCGTCAAGATTCTCGTCAGCCTGTTTCTCGACGAGAAAATTGTGTGTGTGTACACTTACCTTTTCGCCGGGAAGCCCGCGCATGCTCGAAATGACTTTGACGCATGCGCGGTAGCTTCCTAGGCATAGGTAGGGTGAACCAAGATGGCGGCGACGGCATCGAATGTGACGAGCGCATGCTCGTCGTATTCGATGACGTCACCGCGTTCGCTCCATTCAAAGAACCGCGAGTTCTTTGAATCGAGCGTGTGTACACTCGGCCGGGACAAGTCTCTTGTCCAAGAATCTCGTCGAAAAAAACAACATGTTTTTTTCGACGAGAATCTCGGCCGTGTGTACGAGGCTTAACACCCATGCAAATGTAACCAAAGGATTTCAATCTACTGCTTTCCTGCAAGAGGATGAGTAAAGCCCCATACACACGATCAGACTGTTTGACAACAAACTTCAAAATGAGCATGTTTTCAAAAAAATCCGACCGTGTGTACGCTCCATCGGACAAACTTTTTACGTTTTCATCGGACAATAGTTCGCTCTGCAAACGGACAAATTTTTCGGCAACAAAAGTCCTACGCTGCAAAGTCCTGCCGTGTGTACAGAAATGTATCCGAAGTTCAAACATGCATGCTCAGAAGCAAGGACCAGCCAGAAGCGTTCTGTCTTGTAAAACTAGCGTTCGTAATGGAGATATCACATTCGTGATGCGGCAAGTTATGAAATCTAGAAATGCAGCGCACATTCTCTTTAAAGTGGTTGTAAACCCACTTTGACAACATGCACCTACAGGTAAGCCTAGATTAAGGCTTACCTGTAGGTGCAAGAAATATCTCCTTAACCTACACGGTTAAGGAGATATTTGCATTTAAAACCGGCGCCGCTGACGTCACGCGCATGCGCAGTAGCGGGCCCCCTTAGTAGTCAGATTTCTGAATGGAGTTAGCCGGCCCGAGCGCCCATGCGTGTGACGTCATCGCCGCTCCTGGGCCAATAACAGCGCCGGAGTGGTGATACACAAAAGGCAAAGGTGAGCAAGATGGCATCGGCGACGGAGGTGTCCGAGCACCGCTGCGGGGGCTTCGATCTCAGGTAAGTGATTCATAATGAGCTAGTATGCTATGCATACTAGCTCATTATGTCTTTGTTTTGCAGGTTGTTAAAAAAAAAAAAAAAAATAGCGGGGTTTACAACCACTTTAATAATGGGATAATAATAAAGCTGCTTTGATGATATGGAGAAATGAAAAAAGGAATTTACAAAGGATTTGTGTTCTAGTGAAAATGAAAATCGCGAACCAACACTGACCAAACTTCTACTAACTCTTGATTAGCAGAAGGAGCCCAAAGGGTGACGCCGGAGAATTGAACTTCCTCTTTTGAAGTGTCGTCGGTACGTTGAAACGTCACTACGTTCGTGTTTGTTGCCAAAAAAGTCCGAGCGTTGGTGTGCTCTGGGCGTTCACCGCCAACTCCCTTCGGACAAAAATCCACGGAAAAGTTTGTTTGAAGTCCGACCGTGTGTTTGAGGCTTTATAGGTGAACTCTCTGGACATCCACTGGACCCTAGGCTTCTGCCATCTGACTTTAAGCCCTCGTTCACACTGAACACGGCTTTGAAATCGAAAATTTCAAAGCCGCATTTCAGTCCGACTTCGGGGGCTACTTGAAAGTCATCTGTGCGGGTTCCTGCACAAATGTCTATTGAAATCGCCCCGAAGTCACCAAAAGGTGTGCAGGAACTACTTTTGGAAATCGGTGCGGCACCGCAAAGTCGACGTCGCACCGGTTGGGACGCTTCTATCGTTGGCAATAGACTCTGATTTGACATGCGATTTGACCTGTCAAATCGTATGTAAAATTGCGCTGATGTGTATAGGGGCTGACTTTAATACCTGAAATTAATTATTGATTCCGCTGCAAAATGTGCAATGCACTGGTTCGCTTAGCCCATGCAAAAAAAAAAACAGGTTCAAGGGAAAGCATTAGCACACGAAAACATCCCAAATAAGAAGTGCAAACTGGAAGGGCTTGTTCACATGGATGGCCAGAGGGAGGTAAAAGCAGGAGGCTGAGCTGTGGTTTTTCCACCCCCTGATTGCCCACCTAAACACAGAAACAGTCCCCGGTTTTGTCCCCGGATTGGATTTGAACAGGGGCTGGGGCAATTTCAAAGACAGTCAGTGCAGAATAAAAAAAAAAAATATCTGAATTACACACCCCCGCTCTATCGCTCCTACTAGCTTAGGGGGGGGGGGTATTTTTTTCCATTATCTGTGCCCCTTTCTGATGATCATGTGCTGGTCGGAGCGGAGGGAATATTTCTTACGTTTAGGGCGCATGCCCATTCAGCTCCGCTCACATGTTCTTCTGCCTTGGCTCAAGTCCCGGCCAGCCGCCTGCCTGCTTATCTCCTTGCCTTCCCTGGTGGAGTGATCTTCCTCCGCTCCCCACCCAGTAGTAGCCGGGGGCCCGGAGAGTTAGACTTGACAGGCTGTGAAGCGGGCGGCGGCGACGGGCAGAGAGTCGCTGATTGCCGCCATTACTAGTAAAAAAAAAAAAAATATGTCCCCGGATTTCAATTTAAAAATCTGGTCACATTACCTTAAGGCCCCTTTCAGGCGGCCATTCTGATCAGGTCCACTTGTCCATTTTTCAGGCAGACGTGATTGAAAGGTCCATGCAGCCCCATGGATAGGCAAGTGTAAACAGACATTTTCCCCCTGCCTACCTCCAGACCCAAAAGGAAAAAAAAAAAAACAGAAAAAAACTGCGTCCCTTTAAGGCTCATGTACACAGAAGCTCAAAAACGGTCGTTTTTAAAGCAGCAGAAAAAGCTAGCTTTTATCAGCGTTTTTTTACTAGCTTTTATTAGCATTTTTCAATGGACTAAAAAACGCTCGCGGCCAGCGTTTTTGAGTGTTTATGAGCGTTTTTCTGCGTTTTGCGTTTTTTTGCATTTTTTTCTGCCAAAAAACGGCACTTTGAACGCAAATTTCTTGCGTTCAGAAAAAAGACCATTAACTCCACTGCTCATTAAAGCTAAAAAACGTTATGTGTACATGAACACAGGCTAACATAGAGTGCAGTTAATGGGCTTTTTAAAAAAACGCCAAAACGCCAATAAACTGCAGTTTATCAGCTTCTGTGTACATGGAGCCTTAGTTTCTGCAGACCAGTTCGGCGGCAGCATGATGTAACCAGACCACCAGCCAGAAACAGAACGGGCACAGATGTCAATACACTGGTGCAGGGGATCTGCTCATTCCGATTGCTGTAAAAGGGGCTTGAAAAGTTGGAAAGCACTTTTAAAACTGGAGCTGCAATGCTTATACTGTATATATAGGTGATGGACCCTTATCGCAGCTGACAACCTTCCAGGTAACAGACTTTCCAGAATCAAGCCTTCACATGGTCCCTCAAGGGTCATTCATGTGGGCAGTGGGGGCCACGGTTTTACTGACCTCCAGTTGCCCACTTGAACTGTTACAATAGAGCTGGACAGGGCTGTACACATGCTGTAGATGTGATGATTTGCTTCGCGGGCCACAGCATTTTAAACTCAGGCTGCAGAGTTTGGTAGGCACCACCTGTCAAACTCGCTCATTGAGATTAATGGGGCCACACTACAATTGCGAGCCAAAGACCCGGTAGCGTGGCCCCACAGTGTAAAATTGCCATTCGGCAATGAAAAAAATCAAAGTAAAAAAACACAGTAGCACCTCCTGAACACCTGTCAGCTGCTGCTATACCGCAATCTGAAAAGCGATCCATCACTGTTCAGAGTAAGCTTGCTGAAAATGTAAAGGGAGCCTAAAGCCCTGTACACACGATCAGATATCCTATGAATTCTAAACCAATGTTTTTTTCCATCGGAAATCCGATGAAACTGTCTTCCATCAGTCTTTCCCACACACCATCAGTCAAAAAAACAACCGTTTCAAACACGGTAACGTAAAACACTCCGATGAGCCGAGAAAAATGAAGTTCTATGCTTCTGAGCATGCGCCGACTTGATTCTGAGCATGCGTGGGTTTTTTATCCGATGGAGTTCCCCACAGACGATAGTAATTTGCTATCGGTTTTTTAACCATCGAATAAATTTAAAACATGTTCTATTTTTAAACACCGATGGAAAAAAGACCGATGGGGCCCATACATGATCGGTTTGTCTGATGAAAACAGTCCATCAGACGGTTTTCATCGGTAAAACCTATCGTGTGTACACGGCTTTACAGTGAAGATGCTAGCTCAGAATCATAGAAGACTGACAGCAGAAAAAAAAAAAAAACGGTGCATCGAGTCTGACCCATTTTTGTGTTTTTTAGTAATGTCATGTGGGGTGACAGGTAAGGTGGGGAAACCAAAATGGTCTAGATGTGACCTGAAATACTCAAAATACTTGTTTGTGTGTTGGGCATGGTTTGTGCTGTGTGCAGATATGATTCTTACCGGTGCTGGCTCAGCCTTGCTTCTTTTTTTGGAAGCCAGCAGGAAAACAGACACAGGACCTAACATCATAACCATGTAGTTCCACTAGAAAAAAAAAAGAACAAGGATTAAAAATAACACACTACCACCTAGTGACAGAACAATTAATCACTGTTTATTATATGAGAATAACTGTTGTTGCACCTATGTCTCTATACACAGCAAACTAACAAAGGATTGCTGCTAATTATATGGCTCACTGATATATAAAAAGGGAAATAAAAACACATGGTACCAGCTAATATAGTAATTCCTTTGTACATGGGCATTGCTGGTGCCAGGCACCCATGAAGTGTACCCCGCATTTCATGCAGGATCCCTTGTGTCCCGAATCTACATGTAGCGGCCTCACCCAATCTCTTTTGTCTAGGGGTATGTCACACGACAGGGTGAGATGCGCTACGGCCCATGTCCTGCCCATAACTGTGGGTGAGGTGAAGGCCAGTACCAGATACTTCCTCGGGCCTGTGTGCTTTTGTCTAGAATCAAGTCCTGCTGTGTCAACACTTCCCTTTGCTCCCATTAACCAGAGTTCCACACACCGATCACCGTCCAACTCTTGTTTTATTGCATATCTCACAATAAACAGTGCTTCAGTAGCCAACTGGTTGTGACTTGATAACATTTTGATACAGGGGAATGAGCAGATCGAGGCACTATCCTGGTTGTCAGCTAAACCACTGCGATCTCGCCAGCGGTTACTATAGCCTTAGCTAGAAAGGACTTAGAACTTGAGAGTCTCTACCAGCGACTCAAGAGAACGTAGATAGGAGTACCTTTGCTGCGTTGCGGCCCCTGTCAGGGGAAGATGTCCCTCCAAGAGAGTTACCAGAGGCCCATCCGTCACTGGGTTGATGCTGCTCCAGACTCTCCGAATGGGTAACCTCCCTGGCCTCCTCACCTCAGACATGGGCCCCATCCACCTCCGGGACCATCGGACTTCTCCACCCTCGCGGGATCCAGTCGAAGTCACTGGACCCCAGGCCTCCTAGTTTAGTACCTCACCCCAGGCTGAAGGTGCCTGGGATGGACTCCAACTCCATTCTGGTCAGGCCTAGGGTGCCTGGGCCGGAATCCATAACCACCCGCACCCAGGCCTAAGGTGCCTGGGCGCGTGAAGAAGATCCTCCTGAAGACCTCGTGGTTAGGGCGTCTCCCCCTTTTATCTCCTCCCATCGACACCACGGCAGGTTCCCCGCCCTCGCCGTACCATCTCCGGAAAGGGACAAAAAGGGTAGCACTGTGACCGCCAATCTACCTTGAGCCTACGGGTACCCCGCCACCCAGAGGCCAAAGAGAATATTACATCGTCCAATCCTCCACGAACACAAATGGTCCATTATTCCCATACTTACACACCTGAGTGTTCCACCTAAATTTAGAGACCCCGCTACATACAGTTAAGTTTGGGCGCTGCAGTGCCACTTGCACTGTAGTCGCTGGCTTATTCTGCTTGTCAGATACAGTAAAGAGTCGAGGAAGGTTCCCTAAGCACCTCATCAGCTCTGATCATGGGAAGCGGGTAGAGCACTATACTTTCTATGTGCCCTAGTGGTGACTGGTATTCTTCCAGTGCGGACGAACACCAGTCACCACACTATATGTGAATGGACCCTGAAAAGGACAGGGTTTATTCATATTTACAAATTGCTAAAAGAATCACTTTAACCATTTAACGACCGCCCACGGCATACAGTATAACAAGAAATACCCAAAGAGCAGAACAATGGAGTTTTAAGGTGCAGAAGAATTGATCAACATCAAATTATCAAAAAATAGAAAATTTTATTGCATAGATAATATAAAATTACTAAAAATAATCGGGCAACAACAGCCCTATGGTCACAATACAAAAGAATGGTTGCCTCTACATGTTTCACCACAAACGTGGCTTCTTCTGGAGCTTCTGTAGGACCTTTTTAATACAATATCACTAAAACCAAGAAAAACACACAACAAATTTTACAATTAATAAACGTAATTATATATAGGGACACTGAGGAGGGTCCCTATTTATACAAATTTAACATAATTAACAAACAAATATACCGTATATACTCGAGTATAAGCCGAGTTTTTCAGCACATTTTTTTGTGCTGAAAATGCCCCCCTGGCTTATACTCGAGTCTGTGTCCATCTTCATATTTGTACGCCTGATTCCAGGCAGTCATAGGTCTTCTGGACCCCAAACTTGGCACACGTAGCCCCATTTCTCCTCTACAAGTGTGCAAAGTTTGTTGTCCGGGGGACCTACGGCCGGGGAGCACCGATTTTTCAAAGCCGGGCACCCCTTCTATAGACTCCAATGTTAAACAGTAATTTCTCTGGTGATTTTGGGGACCCGGTACCGGCCGGCCCTAGGTCCCCTGGACCCCAAACTTAGCACACATGTAGCCAAAGACTCCCATGTTAAAAGTCAGTCTAGTCACACAGCGCACACAGGCATGGGCACAGTGACAGTGAGGCATGGGCACAGTGAGGCATGGACACAGTGAGGCATGGCCACAGTAAGGCACAGTGAGGCATGGGCACAGTGAGGCATGGGCACAGTGAGGCATGCACATGGACACAGTGAGGCATGCAGATGGACACCCTAGGCTTATACTCGAGTCAATACGTTTTTCCATTTTTTTGTGGTAAAATTAGGTGCCTCGGCTTATATTCGGATCGGCTTATACTTGAGTATATACAGTAGGTCATCTGGTGGACACATTCTCACCCTTCAATAATGATTATGGTTCCAAATAATCCCTAAACCCCTCCAAGAGGTCGGATGGGAAATGTCTGTGCCAAAAACAGGAGGGAAGAACAAACACCCTCCAGTTGAGCCTGCAAATTCATATACCGGTAAATAGAATTGGTCATTACTATTAGTAATGTTCCCTGGATCATCTAAAAACAGATCAAATCATATTATATGTCTGACCTGTTATCTCAGAAAAGGGTGCTTGACAGATTTAATCAGTCAGTATCCTTATCCTTTTTCCTAGTGAAAGCTTGAGACCGCAATGGCAAATTTCCAAAGTACTTGTGCAATCTAAAACTGAATAAGTTTAACGTCATGGGATTTCCCTAATTTAATAACATCCGTATCTCAGGATGTGATAATTATGTTTAATAATTGTAAAATGTATTGTGTGTTTTTCTTGGTTTTAGTGATATTGTATTAAAAAGAAGAAGCCACGTTTGTGACCATAGGGCTGTTTTTGCCCAATTATTTTTAGTAATTTTATATTATCTATATAATAAAATTTTCTATTTTTTGATAATTTGATGTTGATCAATTCTTCTGCACCCTAAAACTCCATTCTGCTCTTTGGGTATTTCTTGTTATATTAATTACAGCAGAAGCCCTCTACCCGGAAGTGCAGAATCACGTAAATTTATATATATATGTGAATCTGCACAGAATGGCCGCCCTTTAGCAGTAGGGCTATAGGGTGGTCGGCAAGCAGTTAAAGTGCCTTTAGGCTGAACTAAGCAATCTCTACTTTCTTAAATGTAGTCGCTGTCACCAATAGCAAGCAGTTCTTTTCCAGTAGCAGCAGGAGTAGCCTTGATGCCTCAGCTGCTCCACACACACCCTCCCCAGGCAGCAGCCTGGGGGAAAGACTGAGATCACCCAGCCTTCCCCAAATATTTATAAACCCCCCCGCCTCCCAAGCATGCACCAGCAGGCATGAACACCCTACTGGTTGGCTAGTGTATGCATGAATATTCACAAGTCAGTTTTACTTTAGCTTCTCATACTAATACCTGAGGTACCAGTGACACCTACTGGAGAAAAGGAGAAACTACAGTTCTATTGAGTTTAGGGGAAAACCAAGTAAATGAATATACTCTAAATCAGCTAGGCTGTCTACCACCCAGCAGGACTTAATTGAACTAGTAGTTCTTGTTTAAAACAGGGTGGCTACACATACTAAGCATAGAAACAAGTTTTCTTTATATGATTTAAGCTACATTATAGGTACAAATAAAGCAGCATGGTAGCCATTGATATACTTTTTTTTTTTTTTTTTTATGAAAGCAGTATAACGTACCTAAATTACATTTTGTGTCAGTCTCTTGCAGTCAATATACAGCAGAGTTCAGAATGGGAAGAAAAACAAGGAGCCAACCAGTTCATGTGCTGACAATGACCATTCTTAAATAGAGACAAAAGCAGCGTGACAGAGAGATGAACACAGCACTCTGCTGTGACAGGTCCATGGTGAATTAAAAAAAAAAAAACATGCAGTTGAGCCTCATTTTTAGCACCAACTACCCCACTTAAAGTGATACTAAAGTCTGTTTTTTTTTCTATAAAAATAACAAACATGTCATACTTACCTTCTCTGTTGCAGTGGATTGGCACAGAGCAGCCCGGTTCCTCCTCTGCTCGGGTCCCTCTCTGTGCTCCTGGCCCCTCCCTCCTGTCGAGTGCCCCCACAGCAAGCAGCTTGCTATGGGGGCACCCGAGCCGAGCCAAAGCTCCCTGTGTCCATTCAGACATGGAGCCAGGACCCAGCCCCGCCTCCTCTCTCTCCAGATTTGCTAGCTGACTTTGATTGACAGCAGCGGGAGCCAATGGCGCTTGTTCTGTCTCAACTACAAAGCGATAAAGTTCATCTCCAGGTTTAAGTAGGCCTTACTCAAGCTGGTTTGATATTCATCCCTTGCATCGATACAGGCAGTTTAACTCAATGAATAAACTCACAGTTAGGACGACAGACGATGAATCCTTTCGAATGTTCCGTTTAATGATGGATATTCATAGGTAGAAAAACGTTGCAGTTGTAAGCCACATGTAAGATGTTTAGCATGGAAGATATACAGGAGTAATGACCAGAATCAGGAAGTGGAGGCGATATATAAAGAACTACGGTGAGAGAGAGAGTTCAGCTAGAAAGAAGGGGAGAGATCTTAAAGACACAGAGCAAGAATAATCACATAGTGTAACACAACACTCCCCGTCTGAAATCTTTAGATTTCATAACCTTGAACTAAAATATATATTTTCAAAAAGTCCAATACTGACGAATGTCCTGGAACCTGTAATGAAAAACATGCAACAAGCAAATAATAAACGTAAGTTCAACAGGATGAAGAACATAAAGTCACAGTATGATGTCTTCAAATAATTCCAAAGTTCTGAGTAGAACCTGTAGATGGCAGCAATGTACTCCCCGCCGTGCGAACAGCATGGCTAGTCCTTGCACAAGTCACTCACCTGGCAAAAGGAGAACTAACTCTGTAATTGGTCGACTAAAGGTTCGTGTCGATCCTCCCTTGGTTACCTTGACTTCTACCTTCCTAACTTTGTTATCGTCGCTGGGCATAACTTTAGTAATAAGACCCATAGGCCACTCATTCCGACAAACTTCCTTGTCTTTTAGAAGGATGAGGTCTCCAACCTTAAGATTCGGCTTAGATGCTTGCCATTTGTTACGACCTTGAAGGTGGTGAAGATACTTTTTCTTCCAGCGATGCCAGAACACATTGGCTAGATGCTGCATCTGCTTCCATTGATGCTCATAACGGTGTGACCGCAGCTTCTGTTTTGTACTTACAGAAGTGTGGAGTGAGGTGTTCACAGTTCTTATTTCCTTATCATCTTCAGGGTTTACTAGCCCATAGGTGGTGTCAATAGGGAGTAAGTAAAAGTCCTCACACAGAAACCTTGGAGGTGACAGCCATAAGCTGTCCTGAAGAGCGGCAGGTGACACGGCTCTGGTTCCACAGTCAGCTGGGTTGAGTTCAGTGGGAACGTGATGCCATTGACTTGGTAGAGAGAATCTCTTGATACGTTCAACCCTGTTGCTGACGTACACATAAAATTGTTTTGTTTGGTTGTTTATGTAACCAAGTACTACCTTACTGTCTGTATAGAAGGTGAAAGAATCAATTCTAGTGTCCATTTCACTTCGTATGACCTCAGCAATTTCTACTGCTAGCACGGCTGCACAAAGTTCAAGTCTTGGTATGGTATGTGCAGGCTTGGGAGTGAGTTTTGCCTTGCCTAGGACAAAACTACAGTGTGATTCTCCATTCAGTTCAGAGGTCTTCAAATAGGCTACTGCAGCAATAGCTTCAACTGATGCATCAGAGAAAATATGAATCTCTCTTTCGGTTAGCAGTTGAAGTGGAACCTTGAATGGTAACTGGAGCAAGGAAACCCAGTGGGTCATAGATGCTATTCACCACGGACAGGACTCCTCTCTTAGTGAAGGGTTTGTCACAAGTTGATACTTGGAAGGTGAATTTGTCTTGTTTGATGTTCCACAACAAACCCAGACTTCGCTGTACTGGAGGCACATCTGTACCTAAGTCAAGGTTTTTTAGACTAGTGGCATAGTCCTCAGAGTGAAAGGCATTCATAAGTTCCTGGCTGTTGGATATAATCTTGTGCAGTCTAAGGTTTGCTACAGACAGCATCTCCTTTGTTCTGGTGAGAAGATCAATTGCTTCTTTAGCAGTTGGAAAGGACTTAAGTGCGTCGTCAACATAGAAGTTTCTTTCAACAAATTGACGGGCATCAGATCCATATTCAACTTCTCCAGTCTGAGCTGTTCTCCTTAGCCCATAAGTTGCCACTGCTGGGGAAGGACTGTTACCGAAGACATGTACCTTCATGCGATAATCTATAACTTCCTTGTTGAGGTCATTGTCCTTGTGCCATAGAAACCTGAGGTAGTTTCTGTTGTCTTCTCTGACGATGAAGCAGTGAAACATCTGTTGAATGTCGGCCATTACTGCTACAGGCTCTTGTCTGAAACAAATCAAGACTCCTATTAGACTGTTGTTCAAGTTGGGTCCAGTAAGGAGCATGTTGTTAAGAGAAACACCTTCGTGCTGAGCACTGGAATCAAAGACAACTCTGATTTGGTCTGGTTTGCGTGGGTGATACACGCCAAAGGATGGAAGGTACCAGCATTCTTCTCCCTCCTTTAGTGGGGGAGCAGGCTCTGCATGATCTCTGTCAAATACATTTTGCATAAAGTCCACAAAGTGCTTTTGCATCTCTGGTTTCCTGCTTAAGTTTCGCTTTAAGGAGGAGAATCTACTGATGGCCTGCTGTAAGTTGTTGGGCAATCTCTCTCTTGGGAGACGAAAGGGTAGGGGTGCTACCCAGTTATTGGAGTGATCTTGAAAGAACTCATTGTCCATTACCTTGATGAATTCTTTGTCTTCCATTGAAGGAGCCAGTATGTCATCTTCACTGGTTGCATTAAACACTGTAGAGCCGAAGTCGCCATCATGGCAGGAGAAAGGGCTTGTGTCACCTGAGATACCATGTTGCCATTCGTGGCTGGCTATCTTCTCTTTCACCCAGTAGTGATGTGGGCATGGCTCAAAGTAAGTGTTTCGGCCATTTGGCAGAACATTTGTCTTGAATGACGAAATGTTGGTAGGTCTTTTCATTTTGCCTATGCAGACATTGCCTATGATGACCCACCCTAGATCCGTGTGCTGGGCAAATGGGGTATCTGGGGGTCCACTGACTTGTCTGTGTACCTTGTGAACTCTTAGAATGTCTCTTCCTAACAGATCGGGATCGGGATCGAAAGGATCTGAGCATCTTTGTCAAGTGGCGGTATCTCATTTGCTATTACCTTGAGGTGAGGGTGATGGAAAGCAGCAGCTGGAGTAGGGATTTCTTCCCTGTTAGCAGGTATCTGATTGCACTCAACAAGTGTAGGTAAGGGTAATTGCAAGTTACCTTTGAGAGAAGATACCATGAGTCCATGAGCCCTTCTTCCAGAAACCTCTATAGTTCCACTACAGGCACCCAAGGTGTAAGGATGAGCTTCGCCTTTTATTTCAAATAGATTGAACAATTCCGATTTTGCAAGTGATCGATTGCTCTGATTGTCTAAGATAGCATATGCCTTTAGAGACTTTTCTGGTTGATCCTTGTGGTATATGTTCACCAAGCATATCTTAGCACAGGACTTACCACAGCGGTCTTCTCCACAAACTTCAGTGCAGGATGAAGAAATGATGGTAGAATTAGGCACTTGGTCTGTATTCTCCCCGCCATGCGTTAACCTGGGAGGAGTGTTGGCAGGTTGTGCAGAGCTGGGCTCAAGAGGATGGAGGGCTTGCACATGTTCTTCAGAGCCACACTCTATGCACTTGATGGACACATTACAGTCCCTTGCAAAATGTTCTGTAGAAGCACAGCACCTTACACATACCCTAAATGTCTTTAAAAGTTCCTTGCGCTCTTCCAGAGGCTTTTTCCTAAAGCCGATACATTTATTGAGGGGGTGTGGCTTCTTGTGTATGGGACACTCTCTGTTAGGGTTTTCAATCTTCCTACTCTGTTTGTTCGTGGCCAGAACTGTGGTAGGAGTGGGAAGGATGTCAGTCTTTTTCACGGACACTGGGCCTCTATGGTTTCTATAGTTGCCCTGAATACTGGTACTCTTAGGAAAGGGTGAGAAGAAACTGTACTCACCGTAGGAAAAACTTGGATCGTTCTTGGTCTCTGCAATTTCCCTGATGAATTCACAGAAGAAAGAGAATGGAGGGAAGGAAACCTTGTTCTCTCTGGTGTATGATGACCCTAGTGCAGTCCATTTCTCTTGCAAACCATAGGGGAGCTTGGAGACAATTGGGTTTACCCCTCTTGGAGTGTCAAGGTAACTGAGTCCAGGTAGTTTTGGGTCTGTCTTGGCTAGCTGAAGCTCAAGGAGAAGGTCACTCAGTCTCTGGAACTCCTTGTTGTCCTTACCGGATATCTTTGGGAAAGTTTCCAGACGCATGAACAAAGCATTTTCTATAGCTTCTGGACTGCCATAACTTTGCTCTAGTCGCTCCCATGCAGCTGTGAGGCCTGCAGTAGGATTGTCCATGAAAACCGATCTTAATGGCTTAACACGTGCAGCAGATAGAGGACCAAGCCATTTGATCAGCAGATTCAATTCTTGATCAGCTGTAATGCCAATATTGCTGATTGTAGTTCTGAAGGCACATTTCCAACTTCTGTAGTTCTCAGGTTGGTCATCAAAACTTGTAAGACCAGTCTTTGTGAGCTCTCTGCGAAGCATGTACCTCACAAACTCTTCTGTCTCAGTTGTCTCCGCCTTTATGTGAGATGCTGTTGGCTGTATGGTGCTGATTGCGTTATCTTTGACATTGTTGTTAAAGGACACAGGGAAATATGGTGCAGCAGATGCATCCAGGTGAGTTGCTTGCTTGAAGTCAGTTGTTCCAATGGTACGTTGATTCAAGGCTGTACCGATGACTGGAGATTGATGACTTGCTTGAAGCTTGCGCTGATGCTCTGTGACGTATGAAGGTAGGCAGGTAGGAAATGCAGTGGAGTGATTTTGAGTGCAGGAAGTTGCTGGAACCTCTTTAACTTGAAGCTGTGAAGGAGTCTCTATGTAGTCGGGAGCATTGGAGACAATGGAGTGTGCACTGCAGTGGCTTAGGACATAGTCTTTAGTGCGTTTGAGGGGGTCTTCCATATCTGCTATGTTTAGGTTAATGCTGTCTTTCTCACTTGCACCTTCGTCTGCACTGATAGCTTGCTGTAGGACCCTTAGCTTTGCCATAGCTGCGTCATGTTTACACTGTTCATTTAAGGTTTCCATTGTTGCTCTTTGACGGGCTGACTGAGCTTCCGACTCTGCTCTTTGACGTGCTGACAGCGCTTCCAACTCTGCTCTTTTTTCTGCATATGCCACCTGCACTTTGCTGGCTTCCACTTCAGCGCGGGCATTAATAAGTCGCTCACTGAGTGTTGAGTATCTTGAACTATGGGATCTTGACGAGTTTTTAGAACGTCTGGTGGAAACAGATCTGTGAGATGCAGTGTCCTGTAACAGCTTTATTTTTGCTTCTGCCTTTAATCTGGTTTGCCGGATAAAACTGTCTCTTTCAATATTGAGAGCATTGATGCGCTTTAACTGCCTCATCGCATTTTCTGACTTCATGTTTTGTAAGACATTAGTGAATTTGATGCTGGTAAGCTGATAAAGCTCATATGAGGCAGAAAGTTGTTTAATGGCGCCCTCTAGTGTCAGTAGTTCACGTTCAACAGACACTGTATTGGCTTCAGCAAGGATTTTCTCCCAGACTAATTCCAAGCTATTTGACAATTCAGTCCTTGAAGCTTCATAATTCTCCATTACTTTCCAAGTGGGTTTAACTGAGCGTTTGGGTAACTCAGTTTCTTCAGGAACTTGTGGGGAGGTAGATGTGAGTTCACATGCAGAAGCTTGGTCACTCATGATAGCAGACTGACTGTGAAAGCAGGCAGGATCTGTGTGCTGAAGTATGACACTGTGCAGATTGTCTCAGGCTATAAGGCTGCCATGTGCTGCTCTGTCCCTTCTGTCTTGCTATGAGGGCAGTAAATCTTGTCTGTTTCAGTACTGACATGCAGAAATCTTGTAATTAGGCTGTGAAACTCAGTTTTTCTACTGTTCTGTCTCAACTACAAAGCGATAAAGTTCATCTCCAGGTTTAAGTAGGCCTTACTCAAGCTGGTTTGATATTCATCCCTTGCATCGATACAGGCAGTTTAACTCAATGAATAAACTCACAGTTAGGACGACAGACGATGAATCCTTTCGAATGCTCCGTTTAATGATGGATATTCATAGGTAGAAAAACGTTGCAGTTGTAAGCCACATGTAAGATGTTTAGCATGGAAGATATACAGGAGTAATGACCAGAATCAGGAAGTGGAGGAGATATATAAAGAACTACGGTGAGAGAGAGAGTTCAGCTAGAAAGAAGGGGACAGATCTTAAAGACACAGAGCAAGAATAATCACATAGTGTAACACAACAGCGCTGCTGCTGTGTCTCAGCCAATTAGGAGAGAGAGAGAGAGAGACACTCGTGGACATCGCTGGACAGAGATGGAGCTCAGGTAAGTATTGGGGGGGGGGGGGGGCTGAGGGGGGCTGCTGCACACAGAGGGCTTTTTATCTTGCATAGAATGCATTAAGATAAAAAAACTTCTGACTTTACTGTCCCTTTAAGAGAGCAGACAGGGGTGTTCGCATGTCACAGTCATGATGATTTGCTTCATGCTCATGGCAAAAAAAGTATTCCCCTGGTGGTCCTGTCTGCTGAATAGGATCTATTCTAGAGAATGGGGACATGCTACAAACGTCCCTACAACCGCTTCTGAATGTAAATCTCTATTTAGAGACGCAGAAATTTAGCTACATGTCTAAACATAGTTAACTGATGCTGATCATCATTCTACCAGGAAGACCAAGGACATCAAGTAGCAGAAAATAAGTACTGCGGGGGACAGCTCTGGATTGAATTTGAGTATTGCATTATAATTTTTTATTTTTTTAACGAGCTGGTTATCATTCCACCTGGAACACTAAGACATCTAGTTGTGAAAAATAAGTACTGCAATAAGTGTATAGTGATTGGTTTATGTAAACGTTATAGCATCTACAAACTATGATATATATTTATGATTTTTTTTTTATACTAATAATGATGGTGATCAGCGACTTATAGCGGGACTGTGATATTGCAGCTGACATTCGGACACTAACTGACACTTTTCGGGAACCAGTGACATCAATACAGTGATCAGAGCTAAGAAATATGCACTATCACGGTACTAATGACACTGGTTGGGAAGGGGTTAAAGATCTAGGGTAATCAAAGGGTTAACTGTGCACCTAGCCAGCGCTTTTACTAGGGGGAAGAGATGGATTCTAGTCCCTGGTTTGCAGGAACACTGAATCCATCCCTTTCCCCTGTCAGAACGGCGATCTGCCTTGTTTACATAGGCAGGACCCCATTCTTTGTTGTTTATCAACGATCGGCGGGTCCCAGAGGACATCAAGTGCCCGGCACCCACAGGTCGGCTTCTGCTGTGAAGAATCACAGAATCACAGCAGAAGCGATGCACGCACGTCCCCTGCAGGCGGAAGTGCAGGATCACGTATACATATGTGATCCTGCGCAGAGCTGTTACCTTGTGACAGTAAAACTGCTAGGGTGGTCAGCAAGCTGTCATAGGAAAGAGTATGCATTCCCTTGAACAGAACTGTGCTTATTACAGGCTCACAAAACAATATCACACTCTGCTAGACTTTGGAGACAAAAAACAGCCACTCTGTCCTTTATATTATTGGTGAAGGTTCCTCTATTATAATTGCTGTAAGGGATATCAGGTGAATAACAACTGTCAGTGCAATGCCTAGAATGAGTAATTAGCCTGCCTGGAGAGGACAGCGTTAAATGAGGTACTCGTGACCAAATATTTAGGAATGAGAAGGTGTGCCGCTGCCAGGAAGGGTCCCCCTCTACAGCAGCTACAAAAAAAAGAGAGGGCTAGAGGGGGTGAGCAAGATAACCTCCTATAGGAAGTGGGGCTGTGTGGTGTTTGCACAGGGAGGAATCTCTGGTTACGTAACTTCTTAGGAATCATGAATCATTAGCTGCAACAAATGTCTGCATTAGTTGTCAATGTTTTGCTGAGCCACTTATCCTTAAAGTGTGTTCATCACCTCCAAACAAGGCAGACAGTCAGTCATCTGGTCTGCAGGTCTGTAGATGTTGATGAGCTACAAATTCTAGAATGAGTGAAAAAACAGCATCTCATCTTATTTTAAACTGGTTCTACCTCAAATCAACGCTGTATCCTGGCCTAGGCCAACAAGGCCCAGGCCTAGGGCAGCACTTTGGAGGGGGGCAGCACGGAAAGAGTCCCCGCCGGCTTGTGGAACACTGTTAGTGTAGCGCCAATCTTATGGGGCGGACAGGGCTGAGAGGCAAATTAGGCTAGCGCCCCCATAAAGTGGCCGCACTGCTTCCAATATGCGGGAGGCTGGCATTCTGCAACTGTTGGGGGGGTGTGGTGCTTCTAATATTGACTGTCCTATCATCCTGGACCACAAACCTTCCTCACTGTGCCATATGTTTTCTGCTGCACCATTGGCATGCTTATATCTTCTTAGTCCTCTCCATAAAATTATCAGAAATTTGTGCTTAACCACTTCAGCCCCGACCATTTGGCTGCCCAAAGACCGGAGCACTTTTTGCGATTCGGCACTGCGTCGTTTTAACTGACAATTGTGCAGTCGTGCGACGTTGCACCCAAACAAAATTGACGTCTTTTTTCCCCCACAAATAGAGCTTTCTTTTGGTGGTATTTGATCACCTCTGCGGTTTTTATTTTTTGCGCTATAAACAAAAAAAGAGCGACAATTTTGAAAAAAAAGCAATATTTTTTACTTTTTGCTGTAATAAATATCCCCCAAAAATATATAAAAAAACAATTTTTTTCCTCAGTTTAGGCCGATACGTATTTTTCTGCGTATTTTTGGTAAAAATTTTTTTTACAATAAGCGTTTATTGATTGGTTTGCGCAAAAGTTAGATGTGTTCTAACTGTGGAGGGGTTGGGCTACGTGTGACATGACACTGATCACCGCTCCCGATCACAGGGAGCTGTGATCAGTGTCCTGTCACTAGGCAGAATGGGGAAATTTTTATTTACATCAGCATTTCCCCGTTCTTCCTCTCCGTGAGACAATCGCGGGACTCCTGGCGGACATCGAGTCCCACCTGCAGCCACACTCACGGAGCTCGCAGCAGCAGCGCGCGCGCGCCCACAATGCCGCGTCTTAAAGAGCGACGTGTATATATACGTTGGTATGCCCAGCCGTGCCATTCTGCCAACGTATTTCGGCGTGACAATGTCCTTAAGTGGTTAAAGTAGAACTATAGGCAACACTTTTTTCTTTTTTTTTGGATAGAGTAAGGGAGGGTTATAGCCCCTGTCAGTTAATTTTTTACCATCTCTGTCCCATTGCAGAGATTTCCCTTCACTTCCTGCCCCATAACCAAACAGTAAGTGAGAGGAAATCTATGCAAATTAAGGGAATCCATTGCCCCTCCCCCCCAGGCCCTCAGAACTAGTGTCCCCATTTGAAAATTTCAGGGAGGGTCTTAAACTGAAAGGGGTGTGGCCTTGACAGGAAGGGGTAGGTCATATTTAAACTAGGGGGTGCATGACTTCATGTCAGGCCTAGGGCAGCACAAAACCTAAATACATTACTGGCTCAAATTACATCCTCTGTAAATAAGAACTTATCCATTCAGAAGTCAGCACAAGGATATATATATATATATATATATATATATATATATATATATATGGCTACTTGACTATTAAGGTATGCAGTAACAGTTCCAAAATAAATATTCTTACACTTGAGCGCTCTGGATGGCCCACCAGCCATGGCTGTTACAATAGGTTGGTTTAATCCAGTTCACAGTGCACAAAATACTGCAGAAGTGAGACTCTACCTCAAAGAGTATGTCAGAAAGACTTCATGGTAATATAGTTCAGAAGAGATACGGCTTAAAGGAACACTAAAGGCAATTTTTAATATTTTTTTAATAACAAACGTTATAATTACCTCCGCTGTGCAGCTCGTTTTGCACAGAGTGGCCCCGAACCTGGTCTTCTGGGGTCTCTCGGCGGCTGTCTGGGCTCCTCCCCGCAAGAACTATCCACTTTCATGCGAGCTCTCTCGCATGGTGGATAGTTTTTGCGGGCGCACTCCCGTGATACAGTCGGCGGCTGTAGCCGCTCACTGTATCACTCGGCCCCGGCGCGCCGCGTCATTGGATGTGATTGACAGCAGCGCGAGCCAATGGCTGTGCTGCTTTCAATCAACGAATGAATGAGCCGAGAAGCCCAGCCAAGAAGCCAGCGCGTTCACGGCGCGGGACATTCGAGGGGTCAGGTAAGTAAACGTGGGCTTGGGGGGGGGTGCTAATCCTCAGATGTTTTTTCACCTTAATGCATAGAATGCATTAAGGTGAAAAAACTTGTACCTTTACAACCCCTTTAAGCTGTGGTTTTTATAACTGTTGTCTTGAGTGATATAAAACATGGATATCAGGCCATTTATGGCAATATTAGCTTTAGGTATACTGATCCTTAAAGCAGAGTTCCACCCTAAAGTAAAACTTCCTCTCATCGGATTCCTCCCCCCCTCCGGTGCCACAATTGGCACCTTTCGGGGGGGAGGGGGGACAGGATACCTGTCAAAGACAGGTATCCTTTCCCACTTCCGGGGACCCGGCTGCGGCCGTGACGTGGCCGTGACGTCACCGCGGGGCTCCCTCCTCCTTCTCCCCTGGCCGACAGCTGATGGAAAACATCAGCTGTGGTGCCGACATCGAGGGACACCAGGACAGGTAAGTCTCCATTTATTAAAAGCCAGCAGCCGCAGTATGTGTAGCTGCTGGCTTTTAATTATTATTTTTTTGCCCGGGGTTGCCCGGAACACCCCTTTAAAGGAGTGAAGTGGCTGTAATAGTAGATGCATGTCACCCAAAAGAGGAAGTTCCATTCCGCTTTAAGGCCTCCTCCCTCACGCCTCTTTCAGAAATTGCACTTTTTTTTGTGAGGGGGGGGGAGCAGGTATCTGGTTCGAACAGATACCCGCTTCCACTTCTGCTCGGGTCAACTAGGCGATCCCAGTCAAAGTTTTCATCTCCCCCTCCATCCCCGCAGTCTTCTAGGATACATCACAGGTGCCAAAAGCCTGCGGGACCATTCACAATGTGCAGGGCGGCTCGTGCATGTACAGTGAGCACCCGGCTGTGAAGCCAGGTGTTCTCACTGCCGTTTGCCCACAGTTAAGGAGGAAGTAAACCCTGATGGGTTTACTTCCTCTTTGTTTCCCTGCAAAGGTAAAGCATAATGGGCTACTATGCATCCCATAGTAGCCCATTATGTGACACTTACCTGCAGTAAAAGTCCACGATGTCGCCGTCTTCCTCCATGGCAGCGAGCGTCCATCTTCACCCCTCTTCTTCCGGCTCTGTGATTGGCCGGAGTCGCGTGACGTCACTCCCACGCATGCGCTCGGGTGCCGCCACTCGCGGCTTCATTCACGGCTTTCCTGACTCACGGTCAGTGCGCCTGCGCGCCGTTGTTTCTTTTGCAAATATCTCCTAAACCGTGTAGGTTTAGGAGATATTTGTTGCACCTACAGGTAAGCCTTAATCTAGGCTTACCTGTAGGTTAAAGTGGTCTGTAAGGGTTTACAACCACTTTAAGTTGCCGGAACCAGGGACCAAAGACAGGTGGAAAAAAGGTCTTGGACAAGCACAGCGCTGGATCCTGGGACAGGTAAGTGCCTGTTTATTAAAAGTCAGCAGCTACAGTTTTGACTTTTAAGTTTTACAAAAATGACTGGAGCTCTTCTTTAAGAAGGCAGCACAATAATTGAGCTCAACCCTTATAAGTACTCATAGTTACATAGTAGGTGAGGGTGAAAAAAGACAAGTCCAACCTGTGTGTGTGCTTTTATGTTAGTATTACATTGTATATCCCTGTATGTTGTGGTAGTTCAGGTGCTTATCTAATAGTTTTTGAAATGATCGATGCTCCCCGCTGAAACCACCGCCTGTGGAAGAGAATTCCACATCCTTACCGCTCTTACAGTAAAGAACCCTACTCTATTACCCCACCTCAGCTACTTTCATGTATACAAATTATACAGTATATGAAGGTAGTTGCTCGCTGCTATTCAATATGATAAACTAACACAATTGCTGCTGCTGTCACCTATGTGTTTCCACAAGAGATAAGATATGTAGTAAGTGAATGAGACAGCGCTGCATTTAAACAGAATAACAACAAACTATCACAAAATAAGTAAAAATAAAAGTTCTAAAAAAAAAAGTCCATTAGTGACATATAGGTGATAAATCTTCTACTAGCATGCAGGGATATGTGAAGTTTTTTTCCTCCTTTTCTTCAAAACAAATCTCACTTGTTGCAAAAGGTTTTACCGCCAGGCTCCACCTCCACTAGTTACGCCACCTACCTTGTGGCTTCATCTGGAGGAAACTACACATGTTGTAGATTATTATCTGTTCCCTGAGGGTCTAACAGAAATTGTCAAGGACCAGTTTGGAGCATCCCTGAAGGGAGAGTTGCACTGTGTGCAAGGCGTGTTTGACCCCTTGCAGGGTCTTATAAGGAGGTGAGCGAGCATTGTACGTGGTGGTGGGAGCACTATTGGTGTGGAAGTTTGTTTTGAAGCAAAGGAGGAAAAAAACTTCACATCTCCCTGAATGCTAGTAGAAGATTAATCACCTATATGTCACTAATTGACTTTTTTTGAGCACTTTTATTTTTATTTATTTTGTGATAGTTTGTTGTTATTCTGTTTACTTCCATGCACAACAATCCCAACCGCAGAGTGGAGGCAATTGTAATGTAAACTGTTACAGCGGGCTATCCGTGCTCTGTGATCCCGTGGCTCTCCTCTTCCTTCATGCTCTCTTCCCCCGGGGCGATCACTGGGAGAACGGCTCCCGATCAACCCCACCCGCCGTCAGTGCTCGCCCCCCCCCCCCGCTCCCAGGCAGCCCAGATCCTCGCCAGCCCTCATTTTCCACTCGCAAAAAGCGAGTGGAAAATTTGAGGGCTGCAAATTTCTTTACTGTTACCACGGGTTGCAGGATAGAAATTTGCATGGTTTCACCATCAACACAGACAATGCTGGCAGGGGAATCCCTCCTGCTGAGCAATTGTCTGCTCCCGGCAGGGAGGGGCAGAAGACAGTGATTATTGCTAGTGGCTATAGCAGCTGCTAACAATAATCACAAGTGAATCTGGCAGGTTTGTTGTACCCAAATTGATCGGTCGATCAAATTGGTACATTCAGCCTGCCCACACACAGTTCGAATATCAAAGGGAAAAAAACCGCGCTTACTACGAAAAATAATTAATTAAATTAAATTAATAATACAATAATAAAGTCCTTACAGCAGCAATAAAAGTGGGATAAACACAAATAGAAATAAAAAAGAAAAAAGAAAAAGAAAACAGCGCGATTTTCTTTTTTAGTTCGAATATCAGCCAGTTCCTGCTCAACTGGCCGAGATTTGAACCGTCTATGGCTGGCCTTCCTCCAGGACATTGAGCCTCATACGTTCTTAGTGGGTCATTCTAGGAAGAAGTCAAATTGCCAGGTTGGATTTATTCAGCCCACAGTTATTGTTTCTTAAGAATAAGCTGGTACTGGGGTTATCTGGCTTCACTCCCTTTTCTTTATGCACCACCATTAAAGCAAACCTGTCATCTATCTGATAAGACAACTCTGCTAAGCTGCTCATCCAACTTTTTCTCAAATTTAAATCTTAAAATATTTACCTTTGTCGAAGACACTAACAATGAGCAAACTTCTTAAACGTTCATGGAGTTGTGCCTGTGCCAAACTTTTTAAGAACTCCAAAATTTGGAATTTGCAAACCAAAAGTCCATTTAAATCAATGAGATTCTGGAACGGGCTCCAAAGAGTTTTTATTATAAAGCAGCAAATAATGTAAAATTTAGAAGAATGGCTTGGGAAGATCCTTTAAGCCCTGTCTGATAAAAAGACAGAATGAAAAAATGGAAAACTCGAAAAGCAGTATGGGAAAATTAGAAAAACCGACAGTGGCTCCTAGAAGCCCTAAAAAGTGCTTACGTGTCAAGGGAAGGGTTAAAACTCAAAGAGTTTGCCTTTTGTTGTCCAGCCAGTGAGGATCCTATTTAAGTTCTGTCCTGCACACGCACAAGAAAGTAAGTCCATTTCTCTCCAAAGTAGAAAGTGGAGAAAATTCTTTCTTAGACAGCTGTTCCCATTGTAAATTTTTTCCAGATTTTCCCTTTTTTGTTGTGTAGCGGGGTCCTCAATTTAGGGGTAGTGTTTGAGTCAGTGGCGGCTGGTGCTCAAATTTTTTGGGGGGGCGCAAACAAACTGAAAAAAAAAATCATCAATTGCCACCACTGTGCCACTGTGCCCATTAAACGCAGCCACTGTGCCCAAACGCCCCTAGTTTGTCCCCAAATGCAGCCAGTTTCCCCTCCATATGCAGCCAGCCAGTTTGTCCTCATAATACAGCTAGTTTGTCCCCTATATGCAGCCAGTTTCTCCCCCATATGCAGCCAGTTTGTCCTCATAATACAGCCAGTTTCTCCCCCATATGCAGCCAGTTTCTCCCCCATATGTCGCCAGTTTCTCCCCTATATGCAGCCAGTTTCTCCCCTATATGCAGCCAGTTTCTCCCCCATAATGCAGCCAGTTTCTCCCCCATATGCAGCCAGTTTCTCCCCTATATGCAGCCAGTTTCTCCCCCATAATACAGCCAGTTTCTCCCCCATAATACAGCCAGTTTCTCCCCCATAATGCAGCCAGTTTCTCCCCCATAATGCAGCCAGTTTCTCCCCCATAATGCAGCCAGTTTCTCCCTTATATGCAGCCAGTTTCTCCCCCATAATGCAGCCAGTTTCTCCCCTATATGCAGCCAGTTTCTCCCCCATAATGCAGCCAGTTTCTCCCCCATAATGCAGCCAGTTTCTCCCCTATATGCAGCCAGCTTCTCCCCTATATGCAGCCAGTTTCTCCCCCAATATACAGCCAGTTTCTCCCCTATATGCAGCCAGTTTCTCCCCCATAATGCAGCCAGTTTCTCCCCTATATGCAGCCAGTTTCTCCCCCATAATGCAGCCAGTTTCTCCCCTATATGCAGCCAGTTTCTCCCCTATATGCAGCCAGTTTCTCCCCATAGAGCAGCCAGTTTCTCCCCCATATGCAGCCAGTTTCTCCCCTATATGCAGCCAGTTTCTCCCCTATATGCAGCCAGTTTCTCCCCCATAATACAGCCAGTTTCTCCCCCATAATGCAGCCAGTTTCTCCCCTATATGCAGCCAGTTTCTCCCCCATAATGCAGCCAGTTTCTCCCCCATAATGCAGCCAGTTTCTCCCCCATATGCAGCCAGTTTCTCCCCAATATGCAGCCAGTTTCTCCCCAATATGCAGCCAGTTTCTCCCCCATATGCAGCCAGTTTCTCCCCCATATGCAGCCAGTTTCCCCCCCCAGCCCTGCACTTACCTTCCTCGAGTCAGCGCCGTCCTTCTTCCATCCTCGATGTCTTCTCCCGCCCTAGATGTCACTTCAGCCAATCAGGTTACCGGTAACCAGACCCGGTGAACCTGATTGGCCAGGGAACGCACCCCTGTGCGTCCTCTCATTAGGTATTTAGAAGCCGATTACAGCCCTCAGGCTGTAGTCGGGAAGCCTATCAGAGCCTGCTGGCTCTGATAGGCACTTCTAAAGGCCAATCAGACGCTGTGACTCAGATGGCTGGCGCTCAAGGGGCCGGCCATCTGAATAGTGGGCGGCAGCAATACATAGGTTCATGCAATGCATGAACCTATGTATTGTTGTGGTGAGTGACGGCCGGGCGCAGAAGCGAGCGGTAGCGGCGCTTCTGCGCCCACTATGGTCGTGCCGCCATGTGTAAAAAAAAGACATAAAAAAAAACAAAAAAACTCTTAAAGGGCCCGTTTTTTTTTTGGTGACCACAGGAGGGGGGGGGGGGGGGGCGGCGCCCGGGCACCCCCTATGGACGGGCCGCCGCTGGTTTGAGTGGTAGTTATGCTCAAACACCTAAATTGTTAGAACATTATCAACCATTTTGTCTGCAGGAAGAGTATCAGTGTACCGTTCCCTGTGGCCTGTTGGTGGCGCTGCCGTAATGGCCCAAGGTTGAACCGCTGATACAGTGCTGTGCCTTGTGTGTTTTAGGTTTAGATATATTTTAATTTGCTTATAATATGCCCTCCCTGGTTCCTTCTTTCTGTCCTTAGCAACAGGTTGGATTTTTTTTTCTCGAATTAACAGTGCATGTGGTTTTTCACTTTGTAAAGTCCACTCATTCCAAAATTGAATGTTAACACCTTGGGGCAGAGTGCAAGCAAATATGTGGCCTCTCGGCAGCCGGGCCTATTTTCAGGCAATAGCGCCCACAGAGCTGTGCCCAGAGCGTGCACCCTGTGCACTCCCACCACGCTCCCGGCACAATGACCGGTGGCTCACGGAGAGCTCCCGATCGGAAGTACCGATCGGGAGTTTTACAAACATGTGACCACTGTGTATTATAAATGGCGGTCATGGAGGTCACAGACCGGCACTACCCTCGGCATTCCAATACCCTTAAAGGGCCAGTGGGAGCCGGCGCCAAGGGGTTTACAACAAACAACATTTTTAAGTACATTTGAACAACATTCGTCAAGTCATCAAATGTACTTAGAATTTTAGTATGAACATTGAAAAATCTACTAGTGTATGGACAAATTTAGGGTGAGGTTTTAGGACCAATACTTTTTTTAATGATTTTCTTGGAATGGGATGAGTGGAGTAGCAGGGAAATCCTCTGTGATGACAGATGGGGCTGGATTTTGGTGTAGACCACAACAGCCCTGCCCTAGGATGACTTGGCTGTAAGGGTCGCACCTGGCTGCCTGCCAGCATCAGATAAGTGCAATGTGTAAAATGTCACAGTAAAATGGGCAGTGGTGTAAACAGTTGTTTCACATATATCCTGCTTGCAGTGTGTACGGAAATGTCGGTCATCACTGTCACTGGCTGCCCCTCTGCTTTGAACACAAGCTCTGGTATATGAGAGCCGCAGTGACACTTCTTCCTGATGATGGCAGGGCACCAGTCAGTGCTAAAGGAATCCCCCCCTCCCGCCGCCATCCTGTGCTTCTCCGGGCTCTCCCGTGCAATCGGGGGCCCGGAGAATGAATCGTCTGGCGCCGGATAGGAAGCATAGAGATGACTGGTGACCAGATGGTCACCAGTCATCTCTATGACCGTCGGAGGCCCGGGCGCGATGTGATGACGTCACGCCCGGGTCCTCAGATATAAACAAAGCCGCCATTGCGGCTAGTAAACATGAGATCAGTGAAATTTTTTCACGATCTCATGCTTTCCAGCCTGGAGGAGAGATGTGGGGTCTTATTGACCCCGCATCTCTCAATAAAGAGGACCTGTCACACAAATTCCTATTACAAGGGATGTTTACATTCCTTGTAATAGGAATAAAAGTGATCAAAATTTTTTTTTTTTTTAAAGTGTAAAAGATAAATAAAATAAATAATATTTTTTTTTTTTAAACGCCCCTGCCCCCGGTAGCTCACGCTCAGAAGCGAACGCACACGTAAGTCCCGCCCACATATGTAAACGCCGTTCAAACAACATATGTGGGGTAAAGCCGCGTGCGTTAGAGCGCGTGCAACAATTCTAGCACTAGACCTCCTCTGTAACTCTAACCTGGTAACCTGTAAAAAAATTTAAAGCATCGCCTATGGAGATTTTTAAGTACCGAAGTTTGGTGCCATTCCATGAGTGTGCGCAATTTAAAAGCGTGACATGTTAGGCATCTATTTACTCGGCGTAACATCGTCTTTCATATTTTCCCCAAAAATTGGGCTAACTTTACTGTTTTGTTATTTTTTAATTCATGAAACCATTTTTTTCCCCAAAAAAAGGCGTTTGAAAAATTATACCGTGCAAGAAAAAAAGTTGCAATGACCGTCATTTTATTCCCTAGGGTGTCTGCTAAAAAAAACATAAATAATGTTTGGGGGTTCTGAGTAATTTTCTAGCAAAAGAATGATGATTTGTACATGTAGGAGAGAAGTGCCAGAATAGGCCCAGTATTTAGGTGGTAAAAAAAGCCCGGGGTTGAAGTGGTTAAGTGAAGGATTAGTATATAATGTCAAAATTCCCAACTCCCATCTAAAGTCGAAGCAAATGTGGGAGCATACTAAATCTGGCTGCAACTAATCACATAAAACTCAGATTATGAATAGGGATGAGCTTCGTGTTCGAGTCGAACATACGTTCGACTCGAACATTGGCTGTTCGATCGTTCGACGAAGATCGAACGATTTGGGCCGTTCGCGCCAAATTCGAGTGACGCGAACGGCCCACAATGCACTACGCCATCGCAGTGTCATCCAGGCGCTGTGATTGGCCAAGCATGCACTGTGACCCCGCATGCTTGGCCAATCACAGCGCCGGCAGCGAGGAGAGCAATGATTGGCCACAGGCAGGATGCCTGTGGCCAATTATTGCTGAGGGTGTTTAGTACACGCCCCACACTATAAAAGGCCGCCAGCACGGCGGCCTAGTGTAGTGTGTTCCGGAGCAGGGATAGAGTAGCATAGGCAGGGACAGTGACTGTTATTTCTTTCTTGCTTAACCTGGATTCCTTTAGTTTAGGGAAAGAGAAGGATAGGTAGGGAGAGTGTCAGTGTGTTTTGTGCTTCTGCTATAGTGTGCTTAAAAAAAACATTTATTCTAGGGACAGAAAACTCTAGGTAGGGACAGTGTCAGTTTCTTTCACTCTGCAAGTCCTTGTTTCCAGGGACCTGTAAGGACAGTGAGTTAATTGTCCTTGTGCTATATTGTGCTTAAAAAAAACATTTATTCTAGGGACAGAAAACTCTAGGTAGGGACAGTGTCAGTTTCTTTCACTCTGCAAGTCCTTGTTTCCAGGGACCTGTAAGGACAGTGAGTTAATTGTCCTTGTGCTATATTGTGATTAAAAAAAACATTTATTCTAGGGACAGAAAACTCTAGGTAGGGACAGTGTCAGTTTCTTTCACTCTGCAAGTCCTTGTTTCCAGGGACCTGTAAGGACAGTGAGTTAATTTTCCTTGTGCTATATTGTGATTAAAAAAAACATTTTTTCTAGGGACAGAAAACTGTAGGTAGGGAGAGTGTTTTTTTTCTTTCACTCTGCAAGTCCTTGTTTCCAGGGACCTGTAAGGACAGTGAGTTAATTGTCCTTGTGCTATATTGTGCTTAAAAAAAACATTTATTCTAGGGACAGAAAACTCTAGGTAGGGACAGTGTCAGTTTCTTTCACTCTGCAAGTCCTTGTTTCCAGGGACCTGTAAGGACAGTGAGTTAATTGTCCTTGTGCTATATTGTGATTAAAAAAAACATTTATTCTAGGGACAGAAAACTCTAGGTAGGGACAGTGTCAGTTTCTTTCACTCTGCAAGTCCTTGTTTCCAGGGACCTGTAAGGACAGTGAGTTAATTTTCCTTGTGCTATATTGTGATTAAAAAAAACATTTTTTCTAGGGACAGAAAACTGTAGGTAGGGAGAGTGTTTTTTTTCTTTCACTCTGCAAGTCCTTGTTTCCAGGGACCTGTAAGGACAGTGAGTTAATTGTCCTTGTGCTATATTGTGCTTAAAAAAAACATTTATTCTAGGGACAGAAAACTCTAGGTAGGGACAGTGTCAGTTTCTTTCACTCTGCAAGTCCTTGTTTCCAGGGACCTGTAAGGACAGTGAGTTAATTTTCCTTGTGCTATATTGTGATTAAAAAAAACATTTATTCTAGGGACAGAAAACTCTAGGTAGGGACAGTGTCAGTTTCTTTCACTCTGCAAGTCCTTGTTTCCAGGGACCTGTAAGGACAGTGAGTTAATTTTCCTTGTGCTATATTGTGATTAAAAAAAACATTTTTTCTAGGGACAGAAAACTGTAGGTAGTGTGACAGCAGGAAGGTAAAGTCACCTGGTTGCATCCAGGGGGGTAGATATATTTCTCCCAGATTCAGGCTTTATGCCGACTTATACAACTAGGGAGTTGATGAAGCCCAGCTGAGGCTAGTGGGCTCATGAATGACTCATACCTCTAGGGAGAGTGCTGGGCGTCGTGAGGCAGGGAGTTGATGAGACCAGCTGAAGCCTGTCAGTTCGTTTAAGGCCTCTATAAAAACTCCCAGATTCATTAGATGTTAGCTCATGCCTGGAACCAGACCTGTGTGGACTGTCTAGGGAGAGTGAACCCCTGTGCGGTGAGGCAAAGCCTGTGTGGCTATTTGTGTGGACTTTTACTAAACCAGGGACTTAGGGACTAGGACAGCACCAGGCTGATCCCAGTTGTTAGTTTAGGAAACCTGCATGTTTAGTCAGAGGTCAAACTGACCAGGATTTATTTTGTTTGTTTCTTTTTGGCTTTGCTGTGTTTTGTCACTGTACATAGAGAAATAAACCGCACCTTTTGATTTTGAAAACCACAACCTCCGTCTGCTGGCCCTGTTTTTGTGTGGGGAGCCCAACCAGGGGGTCACACACACCCGCTACCGAGTTAACCCCCTCACAGTTGGTGGAGAACCAGTGGCAGTTTTTTTTAAGCCAGCATGGAGGAGATACTGAAACAGCTGGCTCTAGCAAATGCCAATCAACAGCAGACAAATGCAGGTTTGCAAAGGAGCCTTGCAGCCCAGCAGCAAGCTCATCAACAAGCCCAGCAGCAATCTGAGGCCCGCTTCATAGACCTGTTACAGAAGCAAGAGCAGAGACTACAACAAATGGAAGCAGTAATGCAGCAACGTCCGCAGACCAGTGAGGAAAGCCGTCCCACTAATACCGCGTCCTTTGGGGTGAGTCGTTTATTGACAAAAATGACTGGAGAGGATGATCCAGAGGTATTTTTGACCACATTTGAAAGGACTGCTGAAAGAGAAAAGTGGCCTGAGGAGCAGTGGGCTGGACTGGTGGCTCCTCTGTTAACTGGTGAATCGCAGAAGGCTTACTATGACCTAGAGCCTGACCAAGCAAAAGACTATGTGATGCTAAAAGCTGAAATATTGGCAAGGCTGGGTGTCACCCTGGCTGTCCGGGCTCAGCGTGTGCATAACTGGACTTTCCAGCTTGGAAAACCCCCCAGGTCTCAAATGTATGATCTCATTCACCTGAGCAGGAAGTGGCTACAGCCAGAGACTTTGTCCGCACCGGAGATTGTGGAACGTGTTGTGATGGATCGTTTCTTGAGAGCTCTTCCTACCACCATTCAAAAGTGGGTAAGCCATGGAGACCCAGAAACGGCCGGTAAACTTGTGGATCGTGTAGAGAGATACTTGGCTACAGAGAACCTGACGGCCTCTTCCAGAGACTCTCGGACTTTCCACCCTAAGACCAGACCATCCCCAGGGGCGGATAAGAGGATTCCAAGGGGTAAGGGTGGAGAGAGTGAGAGGGTGGGAGCTCTACCCCAAGTTTGGCGAGAACAGCCTGGGAAATCAGCGGCTCAAGAGGCGGCAAGAAGGATCGTTTGCTACCGCTGCCGGCAAGCGGGACATATTGCAGCAAATTGCCCGGTTGTGGAGGAACCCATGCAATGTGACTTTCTGATGGACAGACGTCAGTCGCTGTGTGCGACAGTCGCATGCACTGCCATTCGGGGAACTGAGAAACATTTATGCAAAATGTGTATTAATGGTAGAAATGTTGTGGTATTACTGGATTCAGGTAGCCTTGTGACCCTGATAAAGGCTGAATTAGTTAAAACAGAGGTCTCTGGGAATAGCAAGGTAGCTGTTATTTGTGTGCATGGGGACACCCGAGAGTATCCAGTGACTACAGTGTGTTTCGAGACCCCCAAAGGTACCCTCTCTCATCCAGTGGGGTTAGTATCTCAATTACCGCATGATGCCATTGTGGGAAGGGATTTTCCGAAGTTCTGGGAACTGTGGGATGATCCTGAGCCCCCCACTGGTGCCCCTATGTACCAGGAATGTGATAGCCAGAACTCCTCTGAGAGTGGTGAGGACTCTCCAGAATTTCCCTTGTCAGTATTGGCAGGGGAGACTCAAGAAACTGGAGAGGAGCCCACCTCCTCAGACGAAAACCTACCATCTGTGGAGTTTTCTGATCTGGAGGTTCACAGGGAAAATTTTGCCACAGAACAGTTAAAAGACCCCGCCCTAATAAAGGCACGGGAAAACGTAGTGGAAATAGATGGCGAGTTAGTGAACCCAGATAATACCTGCACTTACCCATACTTCAGCGTAGAGAAGGACCTACTGTATCGGGTGGCAAAAAGGGCAGAAGAAACCGTTGAGCAGCTGGTGGTGCCCAAATCTTACAGGAAGTTGGTGTTGGAGTTGGCCCATGGGCACATTCTTGGAGGTCATCTGGGGACAGAGAAAACCCGAGAGAGGGTATTACAGAGATTCTATTGGCCTGGGGTGATGAAGGACATAGAAAATTATTGTTCCTCCTGCCCTGTGTGTCAGAGGTCGGCCCCGATGCCACATTTCCGTAGCCCGCTGGTCCCTCTACCCATCATTGAGGTCCCGTTTGAGAGAATCGCAATGGATTTGGTAGGTCCTATAATCAAGTCCGCTAGGGGGCACCAGTACATATTGGTTATAATGGACTATGCCACCCGTTATCCAGAAGCGATCCCTCTCAGAAATACCTCGGCCAAAACCATAGCCAAAGAGCTATCTCTTGTTTTTAGCCGGGTGGGTATTTGTAAAGAACTGCTTACGGACCAAGGTACACCCTTTATGTCCCGGGTTATGAAAGAGCTGTGTAAATTGTTCAAAGTGACGCAATTGCGTACATCTGTGTATCACCCCCAAACCGATGGGCTGGTTGAAAGATTCAACAAAACCCTAAAACAAATGTTGAAGAAAGTGGTGGATAGAGATGGAAAGGATTGGGACTGTCTACTTCCTTATTTGATGTTTGCTATTAGGGAGGTGCCCCAATCCTCTACGGGATTCTCCCCCTTTGAGTTACTGTATGGGAGACACCCAAGAGGGCTGTTGGATATTGCCAAGGAAACTTGGGAAAGTGAGAGTTCTCCCCACAGGAGTGTGATTGAGCATGTCGCCCTGATGCAAGATCGAATTGCACAGGTAATGCCCATCGTGAAGGAACATTTGGCCCAAGCGCAGTTGGCACAGCAGAGAGTGTACAACCGTGGAGCAAAGACCCGTACCTTTTCCCCGGGGGATAGGATATTGGTACTTGTCCCTACGGTTGAAAGTAAATTCCTTGCCAAATGGCAAGGCCCCTACGAGATAATGGAAAAAGTGAGCGAAGTGAATTACAAGGTCAGACAACCAGGAAGGCGAAAGCCCGAACAGATATATCACGTTAATCTGTTGAAAGCCTGGAGGGATAGAGAGTCCCTAGTCGCAGAAACTTGGTCACCAGCTCAAACTGGTTGCGTGATTCCGGAGGTTGGAATAGCAGCCACCTTGTCACAACCCCAACAACAGGAGGTTAAGGAGTTTGTGCTTCGCAACAAGGAGGTGTTCTCTGAGCTGCCGGGACAAACATCTGGGGTAGAGCATGATATTATTACCCCGCCCGGTGAAAGGGTGAAGTTAAAACCCTATCGGATCCCAGAGGCCCGACGGGAGGCAATACGGGAGGAAGTACAGAAAATGCTGAACTTAGGGGTGATAGAGGAGTCCCAAAGTGATTGGTCTAGTCCCATTGTGTTGGTGCCTAAACCGGATGGGAGCTGGCGATTTTGTAACGATTTTCGTCAGTTGAACAAAGTTACAAAATTTGACACCTACCCCATGCCACGTATAGATGAGTTGATCGACCGGCTGGGAACAGCCCGATACATGACGACTCTTGACCTCACAAAAGGGTATTGGCAAATTCCCCTGGCCAAGTCGGCCAAAGAGAAAACCGCATTTGTAACCCCAGACGGGGCGTTCCAATATAAGAGAATGCCGTTCGGGTTACAGAATGCGCCGGCCACATTCCAGCGGAAAATGGACCAGATGCTGAGGCCCCATCGGAAGTATGCTGCGGCTTACCTGGATGACGTAATTGTCCATAGCACAGATTGGGCCTCACATCTGCCAAAAGTGCAAGCAGTCCTGGACTCTGTTCGGGAAGCGGGGTTTACGGCTAACCCCAAGAAGTGTACCATTGGGCAGGAGGAGGCCAAATATCTTGGGTACACCATTGGCAGGGGAGTAATAAAACCCCAACTCAACAAAGTCGAGGCCATCCAGAGTTGGCCACGTCCCAACAGCAAGAAGCAGGTACGAGCCTTTCTGGGAATCGCGGGTTATTATCGGCGCTTCATTCCCCACTTTGCTTCTAAGGCTGTGCCCCTAACCAACCTGACGAAAGGGAAAGGGTCGGTCATGATTAAATGGACCCCCGAGGCTGAGGCAGCATTCCAATTCTTGAAACAAGCCTTATGTAGCCAGCCAGTGTTGTACTCACCCGACTTCTCTAAAGACTTTGTCGTACAAAGTGATGCGTCAGATGTGGGGTTAGGAGCAGTATTGTCCCAGGTCTGGAACGGGGAAGAGCACCCAGTCATTTACCTCAGCAGGAAGTTGAAGTCCCATGAGGTAAATTACGCCACGGTTGAAAAGGAGTGTTTAGCGGTGAAGTGGGCTCTAGATTCCCTTCGGTACTATCTGCTAGGTAGGCACTTTGACATGGTTACGGATCACGCTCCGTTAAAGTGGATGGCTCAAAACAAGGAGACAAATAGAAGAGTGAATAGGTGGTTCCTGGCCCTACAGGAATTCAACTTCACAGTAAAGCATCGCCCTGGCGTTCAAATGGGGAATGTGGATGCTTTGTCTCGAGTACATGAATGCCTGATTGCTGGTGTTCCAACCCCAAGGTTAAAACAAGAGGGGGGGGTATGTGACAGCAGGAAGGTAAAGTCACCTGGTTGCATCCAGGGGGGTAGATATATTTCTCCCAGATTCAGGCTTTATGCCGACTTATACAACTAGGGAGTTGATGAAGCCCAGCTGAGGCTAGTGGGCTCATGAATGACTCATACCTCTAGGGAGAGTGCTGGGCGTCGTGAGGCAGGGAGTTGATGAGACCAGCTGAAGCCTGTCAGTTCGTTTAAGGCCTCTATAAAAACTCCCAGATTCATTAGATGTTAGCTCATGCCTGGAACCAGACCTGTGTGGACTGTCTAGGGAGAGTGAACCCCTGTGCGGTGAGGCAAAGCCTGTGTGGCTATTTGTGTGGACTTTTACTAAACCAGGGACTTAGGGACTAGGACAGCACCAGGCTGATCCCAGTTGTTAGTTTAGGAAACCTGCATGTTTAGTCAGAGGTCAAACTGACCAGGATTTATTTTGTTTGTTTCTTTTTGGCTTTGCTGTGTTTTGTCACTGTACATAGAGAAATAAACCGCACCTTTTGATTTTGAAAACCACAACCTCCGTCTGCTGGCCCTGTTTTTGTGTGGGGAGCCCAACCAGGGGGTCACACACACCCGCTACCGAGTTAACCCCCTCACAGTAGGGAGAGTGTTTTTTTTCTTTCACTCTGCAAGTCCTTGTTTCCAGGGACCTGTAAGGACAGTGAGTTAATTTTACTTGTGCTATATTGTGCTTAAAAAAAACATTTTTTCTAGGGACAGAAAACTGTAGGTAGGGAGAGTGTTTTTTTTCTTTCACTCTGCAAGTCCTTGTTTCCAGGGACCTGTAAGGACAGTGAGTTAATTGTCCTTGTGCTATATTGTGCTTAAAAAAAACATTTATTCTAGGGACAGAAAACTCTAGGTAGGGACAGTGTCAGTTTCTTTCACTCTGCAAGTCCTTGTTTCCAGGGACCTGTAAGGACAGTGAGTTAATTGTCCTTGTGCTATATTGTGATTAAAAAAAACATTTATTCTAGGGACAGAAAACTCTAGGTAGGGACAGTGTCAGTTTCTTTCACTCTGCAAGTCCTTGTTTCCAGGGACCTGTAAGGACAGTGAGTTAATTTTCCTTGTGCTATATTGTGATTAAAAAAAACATTTTTTCTAGGGACAGAAAACTGTAGGTAGGGAGAGTGTTTTTTTTCTTTCACTCTGCAAGTCCTTGTTTCCAGGGACCTGTAAGGACAGTGAGTTAATTTTACTTGTGCTATATTGTGCTTAAAAAAAACATTTTTTCTAGGGACAGAAAACTGTAGGTAGGGAGAGTGTTTTTTTTCTTTCACTCTGCAAGTCCTTGTTTCCAGGGACCTGTAAGGACAGTGAGTTAATTGTCCTTGTGCTATATTGTGCTTAAAAAAAACATTTATTCTAGGGACAAAAAACTCTAGGTAGGGACAGTGTCAGTTTCTTTCACTCTGCAAGTCCTTGTTTCCAGGGACCTGTAAGGACAGTGAGTTAATTTTCCTTGTGCTATATTGTGATTAAAAAAAACATTTTTTCTAGGGACAGAAAACTGTAGGTAGGGAGAGTGTTTTTTTTCTTTCACTCTGCAAGTCCTTGTTTCCAGGGACCTGTAAGGACAGTGAGTTAATTTTACTTGTGCTATATTGTGCTTAAAAAAAACATTTTTTCTAGGGACAGAAAACTGTAGGTAGGGAGAGTGTTTTTTTTCTTTCACTCTGCAAGTCCTTGTTTCCAGGGACCTGTAAGGACAGTGAGTTAATTGTCCTTGTGCTATATTGTGCTTAAAAAAAACATTTATTCTAGGGACAGAAAACTCTAGGTAGGGACAGTGTCAGTTTCTTTCACTCTGCAAGTCCTTGTTTCCAGGGACCTGTAAGGACAGTGAGTTAATTGTCCTTGTGCTATATTGTGATTAAAAAAAACATTTATTCTAGGGACAGAAAACTCTAGGTAGGGACAGTGTCAGTTTCTTTCACTCTGCAAGTCCTTGTTTCCAGGGACCTGTAAGGACAGTGAGTTAATTTTCCTTGTGCTATATTGTGATTAAAAAAAACATTTTTTCTAGGGACAGAAAACTGTAGGTAGGGAGAGTGTTTTTTTTCTTTCACTCTGCAAGTCCTTGTTTCCAGGGACCTGTAAGGACAGTGAGTTAATTTTACTTGTGCTATATTGTGCTTAAAAAAAACATTTTTTCTAGGGACAGAAAACTGTAGGTAGGGAGAGTGTTTTTTTTCTTTCACTCTGCAAGTCCTTGTTTCCAGGGACCTGTAAGGACAGTGAGTTAATTGTCCTTGTGCTATATTGTGCTTAAAAAAAACATTTATTCTAGGGACAGAAAACTCTAGGTAGGGACAGTGTCAGTTTCTTTCACTCTGCAAGTCCTTGTTTCCAGGGACCTGTAAGGACAGTGAGTTAATTTTCCTTGTGCTATATTGTGATTAAAAAAAACATTTTTTCTAGGGACAGAAAACTGTAGGTAGGGAGAGTGTTTTTTTTCTTTCACTCTGCAAGTCCTTGTTTCCAGGGACCTGTAAGGACAGTGAGTTAATTTTACTTGTGCTATATTGTGCTTAAAAAAAACATTTTTTCTAGGGACAGAAAACTGTAGGTAGGGAGAGTGTTTTTTTTCTTTCACTCTGCAAGTCCTTGTTTCCAGGGACCTGTAAGGACAGTGAGTTAATTGTCCTTGTGCTATATTGTGCTTAAAAAAAACATTTATTCTAGGGACAGAAAACTCTAGGTAGGGACAGTGTCAGTTTCTTTCACTCTGCAAGTCCTTGTTTCCAGGGACCTGTAAGGACAGTGAGTTAATTGTCCTTGTGCTATATTGTGATTAAAAAAAACATTTATTCTAGGGACAGAAAACTCTAGGTAGGGACAGTGTCAGTTTCTTTCACTCTGCAAGTCCTTGTTTCCAGGGACCTGTAAGGACAGTGAGTTAATTTTCCTTGTGCTATATTGTGATTAAAAAAAACATTTTTTCTAGGGACAGAAAACTGTAGGTAGGGAGAGTGTTTTTTTTTCTTTCACTCTGCAAGTCCTTGTTTCCAGGGACCTGTAAGGACAGTGAGTTAATTGTCCTTGTGCTATATTGTGCTTAAAAAAAACATTTATTCTAGGGACAGAAAACTCTAGGTAGGGACAGTGTCAGTTTCTTTCACTCTGCAAGTCCTTGTTTCCAGGGACCTGTAAGGACAGTGAGTTAATTGTCCTTGTGCTATATTGTGATTAAAAAAAACATTTATTCTAGGGACAGAAAACTCTAGGTAGGGACAGTGTCAGTTTCTTTCACTCTGCAAGTCCTTGTTTCCAGGGACCTGTAAGGACAGTGAGTTAATTTTCCTTGTGCTATATTGTGCTTAAAAAAAACATTTTTTCTAGGGACAGAAAACTGTAGGTAGGGAGAGTGTTTTTTTTCTTTCACTCTGCAAGTCCTTGTTTCCAGAGACCTGTAAGGACAGTGAGTTAATTGTCCTTGTGCTATATTGTGCTTAAAAAAAACATTTATTCTAGGGACAGAAAACTCTAGGTAGGGACAGTGTCAGTTTCTTTCACTCTGCAAGTCCTTGTTTCCAGGGACCTGTAAGGACAGTGAGTTAATTTTCCTTGTGCTATATTGTGATTAAAAAAAACATTTTTTCTAGGGACAGAAAACTGTAGGTAGGGAGAGTGTTTTTTTTCTTTCACTCTGCAAGTCCTTGTTTCCAGGGACCTGTAAGGACAGTGAGTTAATTTTCCTTGTGCTATATTGTGATTAAAAAAAACATTTTTTCTAGGGACAGAAAACTGTAGGTAGGGAGAGTGTTTTTTTTCTTTCACTCTGCAAGTCCTTGTTTCCAGGGACCTGTAAGGACAGTGAGTTAATTGTCCTTGTGCTATATTGTGCTTAAAAAAAACATTTATTCTAGGGACAGAAAACTCTAGGTAGGGACAGTGTCAGTTTCTTTCACTCTGCAAGTCCTTGTTTCCAGGGACCTGTAAGGACAGTGAGTTAATTTTACTTGTGCTATATTGTGCTTAAAAAAAACATTTTTTCTAGGGACAGAAAACTGTAGGTAGGGAGAGTGTTTTTTTTCTTTCACTCTGCAAGTCCTTGTTTCCAGGGACCTGTAAGGACAGTGAGTTAATTGTCCTTGTGCTATATTGTGCTTAAAAAAAACATTTATTCTAGGGACAGAAAACTCTAGGTAGGGACAGTGTCAGTTTCTTTCACTCTGCAAGTCCTTGTTTCCAGGGACCTGTAAGGACAGTGAGTTAATTTTCCTTGTGCTATATTGTGATTAAAAAAAACATTTTTTCTAGGGACAGAAAACTGTAGGTAGGGAGAGTGTTTTTTTTCTTTCACTCTGCAAGTCCTTGTTTCCAGGGACCTGTAAGGACAGTGAGTTAATTGTCCTTGTGCTATATTGTGCTTAAAAAAAACATTTATTCTAGGGACAGAAAACTCTAGGTAGGGACAGTGTCAGTTTCTTTCACTCTGCAAGTCCTTGTTTCCAGGGACCTGTAAGGACAGTGAGTTAATTTTCCTTGTGCTATATTGTGATTAAAAAAAACATTTATTCTAGGGACAGAAAACTCTAGGTAGGGACAGTGTCAGTTTCTTTCACTCTGCAAGTCCTTGTTTCCAGGGACCTGTAAGGACAGTGAGTTAATTTTCCTTGTGCTATATTGTGATTAAAAAAAACATTTTTTCTAGGGACAGAAAACTGTAGGTAGGGAGAGTGTTTTTTTTCTTTCACTCTGCAAGTCCTTGTTTCCAGGGACCTGTAAGGACAGTGAGTTAATTTTACTTGTGCTATATTGTGCTTAAAAAAAACATTTTTTCTAGGGACAGAAAACTGTAGGTAGGGAGAGTGTTTTTTTTCTTTCACTCTGCAAGTCCTTGTTTCCAGGGACCTGTAAGGACAGTGAGTTAATTGTCCTTGTGCTATATTGTGCTTAAAAAAAACATTTATTCTAGGGACAGAAAACTCTAGGTAGGGACAGTGTCAGTTTCTTTCACTCTGCAAGTCCTTGTTTCCAGGGACCTGTAAGGACAGTGAGTTAATTGTCCTTGTGCTATATTGTGATTAAAAAAAACATTTATTCTAGGGACAGAAAACTCTAGGTAGGGACAGTGTCAGTTTCTTTCACTCTGCAAGTCCTTGTTTCCAGGGACCTGTAAGGACAGTGAGTTAATTTTCCTTGTGCTATATTGTGATTAAAAAAAACATTTTTTCTAGGGACAGAAAACTGTAGGTAGGGAGAGTGTTTTTTTTCTTTCACTCTGCAAGTCCTTGTTTCCAGGGACCTGTAAGGACAGTGAGTTAATTTTACTTGTGCTATATTGTGCTTAAAAAAAACATTTTTTCTAGGGACAGAAAACTGTAGGTAGGGAGAGTGTTTTTTTTCTTTCACTCTGCAAGTCCTTGTTTCCAGGGACCTGTAAGGACAGTGAGTTAATTGTCCTTGTGCTATATTGTGCTTAAAAAAAACATTTATTCTAGGGACAGAAAACTCTAGGTAGGGACAGTGTCAGTTTCTTTCACTCTGCAAGTCCTTGTTTCCAGGGACCTGTAAGGACAGTGAGTTAATTTTCCTTGTGCTATATTGTGATTAAAAAAAACATTTTTTCTAGGGACAGAAAACTGTAGGTAGGGAGAGTGTTTTTTTTCTTTCACTCTGCAAGTCCTTGTTTCCAGGGACCTGTAAGGACAGTGAGTTAATTTTACTTGTGCTATATTGTGCTTAAAAAAAACATTTTTTCTAGGGACAGAAAACTGTAGGTAGGGAGAGTGTTTTTTTTCTTTCACTCTGCAAGTCCTTGTTTCCAGGGACCTGTAAGGACAGTGAGTTAATTGTCCTTGTGCTATATTGTGCTTAAAAAAAACATTTATTCTAGGGACAGAAAACTCTAGGTAGGGACAGTGTCAGTTTCTTTCACTCTGCAAGTCCTTGTTTCCAGGGACCTGTAAGGACAGTGAGTTAATTGTCCTTGTGCTATATTGTGATTAAAAAAAACATTTATTCTAGGGACAGAAAACTCTAGGTAGGGACAGTGTCAGTTTCTTTCACTCTGCAAGTCCTTGTTTCCAGGGACCTGTAAGGACAGTGAGTTAATTTTCCTTGTGCTATATTGTGATTAAAAAAAACATTTTTTCTAGGGACAGAAAACTGTAGGTAGGGAGAGTGTTTTTTTTCTTTCACTCTGCAAGTCCTTGTTTCCAGGGACCTGTAAGGACAGTGAGTTAATTTTACTTGTGCTATATTGTGCTTAAAAAAAACATTTTTTCTAGGGACAGAAAACTGTAGGTAGGGAGAGTGTTTTTTTTCTTTCACTCTGCAAGTCCTTGTTTCCAGGGACCTGTAAGGACAGTGAGTTAATTGTCCTTGTGCTATATTGTGCTTAAAAAAAACATTTATTCTAGGGACAGAAAACTCTAGGTAGGGACAGTGTCAGTTTCTTTCACTCTGCAAGTCCTTGTTTCCAGGGACCTGTAAGGACAGTGAGTTAATTTTCCTTGTGCTATATTGTGATTAAAAAAAACATTTTTTCTAGGGACAGAAAACTGTAGGTAGGGAGAGTGTTTTTTTTCTTTCACTCTGCAAGTCCTTGTTTCCAGGGACCTGTAAGGACAGTGAGTTAATTTTACTTGTGCTATATTGTGCTTAAAAAAAACATTTTTTCTAGGGACAGAAAACTGTAGGTAGGGAGAGTGTTTTTTTTCTTTCACTCTGCAAGTCCTTGTTTCCAGGGACCTGTAAGGACAGTGAGTTAATTGTCCTTGTGCTATATTGTGCTTAAAAAAAACATTTATTCTAGGGACAGAAAACTCTAGGTAGGGACAGTGTCAGTTTCTTTCACTCTGCAAGTCCTTGTTTCCAGGGACCTGTAAGGACAGTGAGTTAATTGTCCTTGTGCTATATTGTGATTAAAAAAAACATTTATTCTAGGGACAGAAAACTCTAGGTAGGGACAGTGTCAGTTTCTTTCACTCTGCAAGTCCTTGTTTCCAGGGACCTGTAAGGACAGTGAGTTAATTTTCCTTGTGCTATATTGTGATTAAAAAAAACATTTTTTCTAGGGACAGAAAACTGTAGGTAGGGAGAGTGTTTTTTTTCTTTCACTCTGCAAGTCCTTGTTTCCAGGGACCTGTAAGGACAGTGAGTTAATTGTCCTTGTGCTATATTGTGCTTAAAAAAAACATTTATTCTAGGGACAGAAAACTCTAGGTAGGGACAGTGTCAGTTTCTTTCACTCTGCAAGTCCTTGTTTCCAGGGACCTGTAAGGACAGTGAGTTAATTGTCCTTGTGCTATATTGTGATTAAAAAAAACATTTATTCTAGGGACAGAAAACTCTAGGTAGGGACAGTGTCAGTTTCTTTCACTCTGCAAGTCCTTGTTTCCAGGGACCTGTAAGGACAGTGAGTTAATTTTCCTTGTGCTATATTGTGCTTAAAAAAAACATTTTTTCTAGGGACAGAAAACTGTAGGTAGGGAGAGTGTTTTTTTTCTTTCACTCTGCAAGTCCTTGTTTCCAGGGACCTGTAAGGACAGTGAGTTAATTGTCCTTGTGCTATATTGTGCTTAAAAAAAACATTTATTCTAGGGACAGAAAACTCTAGGTAGGGACAGTGTCAGTTTCTTTCACTCTGCAAGTCCTTGTTTCCAGGGACCTGTAAGGACAGTGAGTTAATTTTCCTTGTGCTATATTGTGATTAAAAAAAACATTTTTTCTAGGGACAGAAAACTGTAGGTAGGGAGAGTGTTTTTTTTCTTTCACTCTGCAAGTCCTTGTTTCCAGGGACCTGTAAGGACAGTGAGTTAATTTTCCTTGTGCTATATTGTGATTAAAAAAAACATTTTTTCTAGGGACAGAAAACTGTAGGTAGGGAGAGTGTTTTTTTTCTTTCACTCTGCAAGTCCTTGTTTCCAGGGACCTGTAAGGACAGTGAGTTAATTGTCCTTGTGCTATATTGTGCTTAAAAAAAACATTTTTTCTAGGGACAGAAAACTGTAGGTAGGGAGAGTGTTTTTTTTTTTTCACTCTGCAAGTCCTTGTTTCCAGGGACCTGTAAGGACAGTGAGTTAATTGTCCTTGTGCTATATTGTGCTTAAAAAAAACATTTATTCTAGGGACAGAAAACTCTAGGTAGGGACAGTGTCAGTTTCTTTCACTCTGCAAGTCCTTGTTTCCAGGGACCTGTAAGGACAGTGAGTTAATTTTACTTGTGCTATATTGTGCTTAAAAAAAACATTTTTTCTAGGGACAGAAAACTGTAGGTAGGGAGAGTGTTTTTTTTCTTTCACTCTGCAAGTCCTTGTTTCCAGGGACCTGTAAGGACAGTGAGTTAATTGTCCTTGTGCTATATTGTGCTTAAAAAAAACATTTATTCTAGGGACAGAAAACTCTAGGTAGGGACAGTGTCAGTTTCTTTCACTCTGCAAGTCCTTGTTTCCAGGGACCTGTAAGGACAGTGAGTTAATTGTCCTTGTGCTATATTGTGATTAAAAAAAACATTTATTCTAGGGACAGAAAACTCTAGGTAGGGACAGTGTCAGTTTCTTTCACTCTGCAAGTCCTTGTTTCCAGGGACCTGTAAGGACAGTGAGTTAATTTTCCTTGTGCTATATTGTGATTAAAAAAAACATTTTTTCTAGGGACAGAAAACTGTAGGTAGGGAGAGTGTTTTTTTTCTTTCACTCTGCAAGTCCTTGTTTCCAGGGACCTGTAAGGACAGTGAGTTAATTGTCCTTGTGCTATATTGTGCTTAAAAAAAACATTTATTCTAGGGACAGAAAACTCTAGGTAGGGACAGTGTCAGTTTCTTTCACTCTGCAAGTCCTTGTTTCCAGGGACCTGTAAGGACAGTGAGTTAATTGTCCTTGTGCTATATTGTGATTAAAAAAAACATTTATTCTAGGGACAGAAAACTCTAGGTAGGGACAGTGTCAGTTTCTTTCACTCTGCAAGTCCTTGTTTCCAGGGACCTGTAAGGACAGTGAGTTAATTTTCCTTGTGCTATATTGTGCTTAAAAAAAACATTTTTTCTAGGGACAGAAAACTGTAGGTAGGGAGAGTGTTTTTTTTCTTTCACTCTGCAAGTCCTTGTTTCCAGGGACCTGTAAGGACAGTGAGTTAATTGTCCTTGTGCTATATTGTGCTTAAAAAAAACATTTATTCTAGGGACAGAAAACTCTAGGTAGGGACAGTGTCAGTTTCTTTCACTCTGCAAGTCCTTGTTTCCAGGGACCTGTAAGGACAGTGAGTTAATTTTCCTTGTGCTATATTGTGATTAAAAAAAACATTTTTTCTAGGGACAGAAAACTGTAGGTAGGGAGAGTGTTTTTTTTCTTTCACTCTGCAAGTCCTTGTTTCCAGGGACCTGTAAGGACAGTGAGTTAATTTTCCTTGTGCTATATTGTGATTAAAAAAAACATTTTTTCTAGGGACAGAAAACTGTAGGTAGGGAGAGTGTTTTTTTTCTTTCACTCTGCAAGTCCTTGTTTCCAGGGACCTGTAAGGACAGTGAGTTAATTGTCCTTGTGCTATATTGTGCTTAAAAAAAACATTTTTTCTAGGGACAGAAAACTGTAGGTAGGGAGAGTGTTTTTTTTTTTTCACTCTGCAAGTCCTTGTTTCCAGGGACCTGTAAGGACAGTGAGTTAATTGTCCTTGTGCTATATTGTGCTTAAAAAAAACATTTATTCTAGGGACAGAAAACTCTAGGTAGGGACAGTGTCAGTTTCTTTCACTCTGCAAGTCCTTGTTTCCAGGGACCTGGAGAGACATTGAGTGAATTGTCCTTGTGCTATATTGTGATTAAAAAAAAACATTTATTCTAGGGACAGAAAACTCTAGGTAGGGACAGTGTCAGTTTCTTTCACTGTGAAAGTCCTTGTTTCAAGGGACAGAGAAGGACACCTCAAGGTAGCCCTTATTGCTTTTTTCCCATCTCCCTGCAGGCCATCTATTAGAATGTCTGGAAGGCAAACAAGGAGAGGCAGACAGTCAGGAGGCAATAAAAGAGGGCAAGCAGGCTCTGTGTCTGGGGGCAACAGTGCTGGTCGTGGACGCGGTGCATTGTCATCAGCACATGGCCATGGGACACGCTTGTCCTTCTTTTCGGCAGCTGGACATGTTGAGCCACATCATGCCGAAGACTTGGTAGAGTGGATGACCAAGCCCTCCTCCTCCTCCTCATCCTCTCTCACCCAGGCTCAGGGTACTGGAAAAGCAGCTGCCAAAGCGTCGTCTTCCCTGGTATCAATGTCAGACAAATCATCAGTCACTCCTTCCCTAGACCCACCATGTCCTCCTCCTGAGGAGTCCCCCGAACTGTTTCAGCACAGTGTTGGGTACATGCTCCAGGAGGATGCCCAGCGTTTCGAAGGGTCTGATGATGAAACCCAGCTAGAGGAAGGCAGTAGCGTGAGAGCAGACAGAGGGGATGCTCAAGAAGGACACCAATCTGGCAGTCATGTTCCAGCAGCTGCAGCATACTGCCAGATTGGCTCCAGTGATGAGGAGGGAGGGGATGATGAGGTCAATGACTCCACGTGGGTGCCTAATAGGAGAGAGGAGGAGGAGGAGGATGAGGAGGAGGCACATCTCCAACGAGGCAGGATGCCCTTTGGTGGCCAGCGTAAGGGCAGTACACCGACGGAATCACACCGCAGAGCTCCGCCTGTGCAGGGCGCTGCCTCTGCCCGTCATTCAAAAAGTTCTTTGGTGTGGGCCTTTTTTGAGGCTAGTGCATCAGATCGCACAGCTGCTGTTTGCAACATATGTCTCAAGCGTATATCGCGTGGCCAAAACATCAGCCGCTTGGGTACCACATGCCTGACCAGACATATGTTGACCTGCCATGCAGCTCGTTGGCAAGCCTACCTCAAAGACCCACACCAAAGAACAAAGCGGACCTCTCCTTGCACCGCATCAGCTGGGATCTCCAACCCCACTATAACTTCAGTCCTCTCTGAAACATGCACTGAGAGGAATGAAGGTGTAGAATTAGGTGTGTCACAGCCAAGTACTTGCGCCCACTCTGCTAGCAGTACACCGACGTCCGATTCTAGCAGGCAAATTTCCCTGCCCCAGCTGCTGGACCGTCGAAAGAAGTTCACTCCCAGCCATCCACATGCCCAGCGGTTGAATGCTAGCTTGGCTAAATTGCTAGCGCTTCAACTGCTGCCTTTTCAGTTGGTAGACTCGGCCCCCTTCCGTGAGTTTGTGCAATGTGCGGTTCCTCAGTGGCAGGTTCCCAAACGCCACTTTTTCTCACGGAAGGCTATTCCGGCTCTCTACCGGCATGTGGAAGGCAATGTCTTGGCCTCGCTGGACAGGGCGGTCAGCGGTAAGGTGCATATTACCGCTGACTCATGGTCCAGCAGGCATGGACAGGGACGTTACCTTTCTTTCACGGCCCATTGGGTCACTCTTTTGGCAGCTGGGAAGGATTCAGGACAAGGTGCAGTAGTGTTGGAGGTTGTCCCACCGCCACGCCTCCAAAATGCTACTACTGGTTGTGACACACCTCTCTCCTCCACCCCCTCCTCTTCTTCTTCCTCCATGGCCTCTTCCTGTGGTTTGTCCTATGAACCAGCGGTGCTCCGTAGCCGTTCACGGGGCTACGCAAGTACGCAGGCAAAAAGATGCCATGCCGTGCTTGCGCTGGTGTGTTTGGGGGACAGAAGCCACACTGGGGCAGAGGTCCTGTCTGCTCTGCAGGGCCAGGCCGAGAGGTGGTTGACGCCACGCCAGCTTAAGCCAGGAATGGTGGTTTGCGACAATGGCACCAACCTCCTCTCCGCCCTCCGACAGGGACAACTGACCCATGTGCCCTGTGTGGCTCACGTCCTTAACCTGGTGGTGCAGCGCTTCTTGGGCAGGTACCCGGGCTTACAGGATGTCCTGAGGCAGGCCAGGAAAGTCTGTGTGCATTTCCGCAGATCTTATAATGCCAGTGCTCGCCTGGCTGAGCTGCAAAAGGAGTTGAACCTGCCCAAGAACCGCCTTATATGTGACATGCCCACCAGGTGGAACTCAACGTTGGCCATGCTGCAGCGGCTGCACACGCAGCAGAGGGCCATCAATGAGTACCTGTGCGACTACGGCACCAGGACAGGGTCAGGGGAGCTTGGTTTTTTTTCTCCACGCCAGTGGGGCATGATCAGGGATGCATGCACTGTCCTGGCACCATTTGAGGAGGCCACGAGGATGGTGAGCAGTGACAGTGCATGCATCAGTGACACTGTACCTCTTGTCCACCTGTTGGAGCACACGCTGCGTGGAATAATGGACAGGGCACTTGAGGCAGAACAGAGGCAGGAAGAGGAGGACTTCCTTGCCTCTCAAGGCCCCCTTTACCCAGACAGTGTTCCTTCTGTCCCACCCATCGCACAGGAAGAGGAGGAGGAGGAGGAGGAGGAGGAGGAGGATTGTGTCAGCATGGAGGTGGAGGCTGGCACTCAGCATCATCAGCAGCAGTCTTTTAGGGATGATTTACAGTCCCAAGAAACCAGTGGACTTGTACGTGGCTGGGAGGAGGTGGCTGCGGATCATGTCGTCCTTAGTGACCCAGAGGACTCCGGAGCGAATGCCTCAGCAAACCTACGCTGCATGGCCTCCCTGATCCTGCAAAGTCTGCGGAAGGATCCTCGTATTCTTCGGATCAAGGAGAGGGACCATTACTGGCTGGCCACTCTCCTTGATCCACGGTACAAGGGTAAGGTTGCGGACCTTATGTTACCGTCGCAGAGGGAGCAGAGGATGAGACAACTCCGGGAGGCCTTGCAGAAAGGTCTGTGCAACGCGTTCCCAGAGACTGGGAGGTTGCAAACTCCTGGTCCTGGACAACGAGTTGCTGAGGCTTCGGCCAGTCAAAGAAGGAGCGGTGGGGAAGGTGGCCGTCTGACCGATGCGTTCAGACAATTCTTTAGTCCGCAGCCCCAAAGTATGATCGGTTCCAGCAACCATCGCCAGCGTCTGATAAACATGGTGCAGGAATATCTAGGGGCAAGGTCAGACTTGGACACCTTCCCCACCGAAAATCCTCTGGCTTACTGGGTCTTGAGGATGGATCACTGGCCAGAGCTTGCACAGTATGCAATTGAGCTACTGGCCTGTCCTGCATCCAGCGTTCTTTCGGAACGCACATTCAGTGCTGCTGGAGGATTTGTCACGGATCACAGGGTGCGCCTGTCCACCGACTCGGTTGATCGACTGACTTTCATCAAGATGAACCAGTCTTGGATCACCACCAGCTACCACACACCTGATGCTGATATAACAGACTAATTGATTTTAAAATGTCACATCCCTTCAAGACTGATGCTGATGCTGAGTGCCTGTGCTGTTATGTTGACTGGCTATCCTCCTCCTCCGAGTCCTCAATGATACGATTGATGATGATAGCTTGGAAGATCATTTTTGTTTATGGGTGCCGCCACCAGTGCCTAACGCCCAATTTTTCAGCCCCTGTTTAACAGGGGCGTGTAATTACAATTTTTGAAGCAATACTTTGCAACAGGGCTCATTGCTGTGCTCCAAGTACAGTATCTGTGAGGAGTTGCAGTGTTGTGCCACCAGTGCCTAAGGCCCAATTTTTCAGCCCCTGTTTAACAGGGGCGTGTCATTACAATTTTTGAAGCAATACTTTGCAACAGGGCTCATTGCTGTGCTCCAAGTACAGTATCTGTGAAGGGTTGCAGTGTTGTGCCACCAGTGCCTAAGGCCCAATTTTTCAGCCCCTGTTCAACAGGGGCATGTAATTACAATTCTTGATCTAATAATTCACAGCAGGGCCCATTGCTGCACCCACCAAGAGTAACTGTTAGGGCTTACAGTGTTGTGGCACCAGCACCACCATCAAAGGCCCAATTTTTACTACCACTGTTCAACAATTATATGTAATTAAAATTCCTGATATAATAGTTGACAGCAGGGCGTTCCAGCACCAACCAAGAGTAACTGTGAGTGCTTACAGTGTTGTGCCAACACCAACAACTAAGGGGCCTATTTCTGCAGAGTATATACGGCAGGTCCCTACTTTCAAACATCCAACTTACAAACGACTCCTACTTGCAAACGCAAGAAGACAACAGGAAGTGAGAGGAAATCTACCACTAGGAAGGAAAATTCTCTCCTGTAAGAATAAATATGGGAGAAAGGTGTCTCCTCTGTACTGATGCTTTATCAGCAATCCTTGTTTCAAGAAAAACACCACATTTCAAAAACAGTTGTCATTAGGACGGAAAGTGAGGTGAAATGTTCTGAACAGGGGCACAGACAGCAAAACAAATGTTACAGGGGTGATAACCCTTACCTATGTTTTCCAAAAAGTTTAAAAATAGATTTTTGGTCTGGAGCTACACTTCAACAATGTACCTGTTCAAAATTACAAACAGATTCTACATAAGAACAAACCTACAGTCCCTGTCTTGTATGCACCGCCTGTATACGGCTGTTCAGAGTATATAGGGCCTTTTTTATTTTATGTGCGGGGTTCCCCTTAATATCCATACAAGACCCAAAGGGGCTGGTAATGGGCTGGGGTAGGGGGGGGGGTCATGGGGTAGCTATGCCATTTTTCTTAAAGATTTTCATCCATATTACCGGGACCAGACATTACATTAAAGCCGCAAGCAGTTTTAAATGGCTTTTTTTTCCTTTAGAAGTGTCATTTTGTGCAGGGACAGTTCTAAACACGGGAAACACGTGGCACTTCACAGGCATACTTTAGACACCCCCCAGGTACGATATTTAAAGGAATATTTGACTTTTTTTTTTTCACTTTATGCATCATTAAAATGACTGCTCCCGGAAAACGACCGTTTTTAAAACTTATTTTTGCATTGATACATGTCCCCTGGTGCAGAACCCGGGTTCCCAAACCCTTTTTAGGACAATAACATGCATAATAGTTTTTATAATTAGCACTTTAGAATTCGAACGTTCGCATCCATTGTATTTAATAGGGTTCTAATGTTCGTTCGAACTTTCGGTCCGTTCGCGGGTTCTGGTGCGAACCGAACCCGGGGGTGTTCGGCTCATCACTAATTATGAATTAAATAAACAAATACACTGTCTGACTTCAGCATAGTAACTATTCCTTGCCAGCATTAGCAGTTCCCTTATTGATTTTTCTTTTTGCTTTTAGCTGCCCTTTAACAAGTAAGCTTTAGAATTAATAGAATTCCAGAATGCGCCAGCTGGGTCACGCTGCCCTTTTTCTCTCTCCCTAGTAAATGAAAAATCTCAAAAGCTTTGATCTATCTCCTGCTTTCATACCTAGGATTTAGCTCTGTATATACTCAAGGTATTTTAGCTAAGCTTGCAAATTCTTATTTCAAAGCTCAGAATTCTAGCTATGTGCTGCAGTGTATTAGGGCTAATAATAAGCGAGGCTTAATGGAAATTGAAGGGGGAAGAAATAGGATTTGTTTTCACCTGTATTTTCATTAGGAAAACATTTCCAGCACAGGAGCTACATAAACCAGGTGCCAAGAGATCTAAAGTACATGTAGCAGAACAGGGTCAACCAGGCGTAACTTTTTGGAAGTCTGATATGCTCTGTGTGCTCAGAGTGAAGACCGGAAAGAAAGGAGATTTCTGGCTTCCAGGAACCAAGATTCAACCTGAATCACCCCTATTTCCGCAAGAAGAACAATGCTAGCCATACATTCATAGATTTCTTTTTTAAACATCAGATGTCAGGTAGGGTCTTTGTGATTGTGTGTTGTGGCCAAGGGTCATTCAAACATTTGTTCACACTTGACCAGCTTTAATGTATTTTTATAATAAGATTGGTCAAAAAACATTTACAATGTTGAGTTTTTTACCCAAAAGCACCAACCTAAACCCTAAGTTCACCTTTTCCAGAAAACAGCCAATGCAGTCAAGGGACCCAGTAGGTATTAAAAAAATGCATCTTTGTAAATGTTCATTAAAGTGGTTGTAAAGATATTTAAGAAAAAAGAAGAGTCAAACGCTTTAAAGACTAAATGGAATAGAATGCAATGGAATTGCACAGAGTGGCTGCAAACCTCCTCTTCTTGCCCCCCCCCCACCACTCCTGGCTCCTCCACAATGTCCAGTGCCCCCATGGAAGCCACTTCTCATGGGGGCACTTGTGTGTGCGTGCTCCTGAGCCCCGCTGTTGTCAGCTGGACTCGGCCCTGCTCCCTGGTCACTGGCTTTGATTGACAGCGGCGGAAGCCAATGGCTCCCAGGGCCCAGTGAGAGCCATAAGTAAGCGGAAAGAAGAGCTGCAGATGTGCACAATTGAATTGATTGAAGGGCTGAAGTACAATTCCCACATACTGCCTTGCTTCTAGAATGTGAAAACAGGTCAGTCACAGCATTACAGGACCAAACAATAGTTTTGGTGTCCTAGCAAAAAGGCAGGACGTGGGGATTGCTAATTGGAAAAGCCAGGCTTCCAGTGGGGTCCAAATGGTCTACAGGTATGACAATAAAAGTAATCAACATTTTGTAACATAGCATAGTTTTTTATTTACCCACAGGGGCCTCTTGACTGCATCAGCTATCTTCTGGAAAAAAGTGAATTTAGTCTTTAAAGCAAAGCTCCAGGCTCCTTCACAAAGAAAATAGAAGTCAGCAGCTACAAATACTGTAGCTGCTGACTTTTAATATTAGGACACTTACCTGTCCACAAATCCAGCAGTGTCTTTATCCGAGCCTATTTTTCAATTGGGTTTTTAGGTGCTGTCACCACCATCTCGGCTAAGGGCAACCAGCAGTGAAGCCTTTCGGCTTCACAGCCAGTCCCCTATTGTGCATACATGAAGCACGCTACGCTTTGTGGATGGCCCGGTGGCTGGGGAAGGAGAAAGGGGTCAAACTCTCTGCTGAGTTTGCCGCAACAAATTCAGCCGGAAGTGGGAGCAGGTACCTGTCAAAACCAGTTACCTGCTCCCCCCTGAAAGGTGCCAAATGTGGCAGCGGAATGGAGAGAGGAGGCAAACAAGCGGAGCTTCCCCTTTTGGGTGGAGCTCCGCTTTAAGTAACCTATTGTATCCAGGTATTATTTATTAGACTTTTAACCACTTGTCCACCGCCCACTGTCAATTGACGGCGGGCGGAGGACACTCTCGTTCTGGGAGGACGTCATATGACGTCCTCCCTTTAAAACGAGCTAGAAGGCGCGCGCCTGCCGCGTTCACAAGGCCCCGGTGCGCGTGCCCGGCGGCCGCGATTGCCGCCGGGCACCCGCGATTGCCCGGGAAACGAGCAGGAAAGTGGGTCTCTGTGTGTAAACACAGAGATCCACGTCCTGTGAGGGAGAGGGGACCGATGGTGTGTCCCTTGTACATAGGGACAACCATCGGTCACCTCCCCCAGTCAGTCCCCTCCCCCCACAGTAAGAACACATTGAGGGGACATATTTAACCCCTTCCCGCCCCCTAGTGGTTAACCCCTTCCCTGCCAATCACATTTATACAGTAATCAATGCATTTTTATAGCAGGGATCGCTGTATAAACGTGAATGGTCCCAAAAATGTGTCAAAAGTGTCCGATGTGTCCGCCGCAATATCGCAGTCACAATAAAAAAATCGCAGATCGCCGCCATTACTAATAAAAAAATAAAAAAATAAAAATGCTATAAATCTATCCCCTATTTTGTACACGCTATAACTTTTGCGCAAACCAATCAATACGCGCTTATTGCGATTTTTCTTTTTTACCAAAAATATGTAGAAGAATACGTATCGGCCTAAACTGAGGAAAATTTTATTTAAAAAAAAAAAATGGGTATTTATTATAGCAAAAAGTAAAAAATAGTGTTTTTTTTTCCAAACTGGACGCTCTTCTTTTGTTTATAGCGCAAAAAATAAAAACCGCAGAGGTGATCAAATACCACCAAAAGAAAGCTCTATTTGTGGGGAAAAAAGGACGTAAATTTCGTTTGGAAGCCACGCCGCACGACCGCGCAATTGTAATTCAAAGTGTGACAGCGCTGAAAGCTGAAAAATGGCTTGGGCAGGAAGGGGGTTTTCGTGCACAGTAGGGAGGTGGTTAAGCTGCAGTCTCACAAAATAAATCAATAAATAAAATAAAAAAAATCACAAAATATATATATTGCAAGTCCTCAGTTTACAGTTGCTATTGGCCAACAAATATCACTTGTTGTGTGTTCTACCCAACTCTTGCAGAGTAAACATTTTATGTCATACATATTTATTTATATATTTAGACTTTTAAACCTGCAATCCCGAAATATTGCATTAGTAATATCATAGTGTGCTTCAGAATCTCAGCCACTGCAAATCCAATCATCTTTGCAATCTGTCAGGTGAAATAAAACATATATGATACTATTCGTTTTGTTCACAGAGTTCTAACACAAAAGTAATGCATTCTATTTCACATATACCGTATTTTTCGCTCCATAAGACGCACCTGACCATAAGACGCACCTAGATTTTAGAGGAGGAAAATATGGAAAAAAAAAATCCTGAACCAAATGGTGTACTAAAATATTTTAGAAAATATAACAGAATAATATTTCTACACTGACAACCAATGTAAGGGGGCACCCTACACTGATCCCCAATGTAACTGGGACATTTACATGACCTCAACACAACAGGAGTATTTGCATATTGAGACATTTAAACTGAATAGTGATGTAAATGGTGTATTTACAGTAACCCCCCCATCTCTTTACTAGGGATGAGCCTAACACCCCCCGGTTCGGTTCGCACCAGAACCTGCGAACAGACCTAAAGTTCGCGCAAACTTTAGAACCCTTTTAAATAATGGGACTCGAACGTTCAAAATCAAAAGTGCTAAATATCAAGGCTAATATGCAAGTTATTGTCCTAAAAAGGGTTTGGGGACCCGGGTCCTGCCCCAGGGGACATGTATCAATGCAAAAAAAAGTTTTAAAAACTGCAGTTTTTTCGGGAGCAGTGATTTTAATAGTGCTTAAAATGAAACAATAAAAGTGAAATATTCCTTTAAATGTTGTACCTAGGGGGGGTGTATAGTATGCCTGTAAGGCAGCGCTTGTTTCCTGTGCTTAGAACTGTCCCTGCACAAAGTGTCATTTCTGAAGGAAAAAAAGTCATTTAAAAGCACTACCGGCAATACAGTGGACGCCTTGTAAGGAGAAACGCAGAAACGCAGCGTCGGGTGGAGCTAAAGGATTCGGACGTCACCACACTTCAGTTGGCTGGCGTGAGCCGCAGCTGATTGTTTGTTTTATTCATGGAGTTTGTTTAACTGCTTTAGCAAACAAACAGCACCTTGTCTTTTAATTTCGGATGTCAGCTATCAATAAATAGTTTCCTTTTATGAAACTTGCTGCACTATGAAGTTTTCTATTATTATTTCCCCATCCAATGTATGAGCGGTGATATATGGCTGTTACACCTTGGAAAGACTTCATCGGCCATATTCCTAAGGAAGGGGGAACTTGGATGATGTGATCGTTGCCGCAGCAGTCTGAGTGAAGTTTATGTGTTGAGCCCGTACGACCTCTGTCACGGGGGTCCATCTTTTTTGGTAAGGAGATATCCATTATCTGATAAGGATTGTTTTTTTACTTGCTGGAAGGAGAAGTTTTCTCTTAAATTTTTCATCCACATTTTTTGTGTTGCTTTTTTTCTTTACTGCTCCTATAGACTTTTATTGTACACTTAATTTTGGACGTTTTGTGTCTTGTATTATTTATGTGTTTGTGCATAATTTGGTACATTGTACCCTAAAGGTGTTTACTCACTTTTTTTTTTTTTTCCATCATATGTCATTTGTGACATATTGTCTTATACACTTCATTGTTTCATTTAAGGATGCGCATTATATTTACACTTAACAATACAGAGAAAGGTCATTGATAAAAAAAAATAAAAAAATGCGTGGGGGTCCCCCCAAATTCCATTACCAGGCCCTTCAGGTCTGGTATGGATATTAAGGAGAACCCTGTGTCAAATGTAAAAAAAAAAAATGACGTGGGGTTCCCCCCAAATATCCATACCAGATCCTTCAGGTCTGGATTTTACCCCTACCATTTCACAAAGAAAGTGTAAAAAATTGTAAAAAAAAAAAACACAGACACAGTTGGGAAAGTCCTTCATTAAAAAAAAAAAAGTAAAAAAAAAAAACCATTCCAGCGATGTAATCCAGTGTCCCGCGGTGATCCAATGTCCAGCGCTGCAGTCTCCTCCAGTCTCCACTCCACACGAAAACCCCATGACGTACGAGGGGGCGGGGTCACCCGTCACATCGTAGGGTAAGCCCCAGCTTTCCCCGCTTGCCGGGGAATAGCCAATGGGATCCCGCCTACGTCATTGGCTATTCCCCGCAAGCGGGGAAAGCCGGGGCTTACCCCTATGATCTGACGGGTGACCCCGCCCCCTCGTACGTCAGACCCCGCCTACGTCATTGGTTGAGCGGACCTGATGGGGAACGTGATTTGATTCCTCCGCAGTGTAATAAATGAATAGACCCCGCCCCTTCTCACGTTCCCCATCAGGTTCGCTCAGCCAATGACGTAGGGGGGCGGGGTCACCTTCACTGGGTGTAAGGCTAAGCGGACCTGATGGGGAACGTGAGAAGGGTGGGTCTATTCATTTATTACACTGCGGAGGAATCAAATCACGTTCTTTGTGAAATGGTAGGGGTACAATGTACCCCTTACCAATTCACATAGGGGGGGCCGGGATCTGGGGGTCCCCTTTGTTAAAGGTCTCTTTCAGATTCCGATAAGCCCCCCACCCGCAGACCCCCACAACCACCGGGCAAGGGTTGTGGGGATGAGGCCCTTGTCCCCCCCTCTTTTCCTGCGGCCTGAAGGGCCTGGTAATTGAATTTGGGGGGACCCCCACACATTTTTTATTTTATTTTTTATCAATGACTTTTCTCTGTATTTCCGTGGAGCCGACAATTCATTATAGCCACGAGTGCTTTTAAATTACTTTTTTTCCTTCAGAAATGACACTTTGTGCAGGGACAGTTCTAAGCATGGGAAATAAGCGCTGCTTTACAGGCATACTATACACCCCCAGGTACAAAATGTAAAGGAATATTTCACTTTTATTGTTTCACTTTAAGCATTATTAAAATCACTGCTCCCGAATAAAATGCAGTTTTTAAAACTTTTTTTTGCATTGATACATGTCCCCTGGGGCAGGACCGGGTCCCCAAACACTTTTTATGACAATAACTTGCATATAAGCCTTTAAAATTAGCACTTTAGATTTCTTTTACAGGGTGTTCCGTGGCTTTTCGAATTTGCCCCGAACACCCCAAATTGTTCCCTGTTCGGCGAACAGGCAATGTTCGAGTCGAACATGAGTTTGACTCGAACTCGAAGCTCATCCCTAGCCTCTACTAATCTCTGCTATCTTATCTCCCTCTCAGTACAACTCTGCCCCTCTAACTCATCTGCTAACCTCTGTCCCCCAAACCCCTCATCTTCAAACATCTGTACTCCAACCCCTCCTTCCCATTCAACTCTGCAGCCTCTGCACCTCAAACCCCCCTCTATGATCCCCTCTACATGCCCCCTATACTCACCTGTATGCTGTTCACACCTTCTAGGTGGGCGGCATGCAGAGGTGCGTGCATAATTGGCATATGAATCGCTATCTATCAGCATACATGTGCTTCCACTGTGGAGACCTTAAATTTTAGAGTTAGGACTGCAGCACACAGGGAGCCTTGACGGGGCCTGCAGCTTACACATGTATTTGCAAATGCGTAAGACTAAACCCCTGTTTTTAAACGCACTGTTAGACAGGTGAATTTGGTTGGTTGCTGATTGGTTGGTAAGTTGAGCTTGGATTCTATCCATCAGCATACATGTGCTTCCACTGAGGAGACCCTAACGTTTAGAGTTAGGACTGCAGCACACAGGGAGCCTTGACGGGGCCTGCAGCTTACACATGTATTTGCAAATGCGTGCAACTAAACCCCTGTTTTTAAACGCACTGTTAGACAGGTGAATTTGGTTGGTTGCTGATTGGTTGGTAAGTTGAGCTTGGATATTCTGTGTTTTTTGTTTACATGCGTCCGCCCTTTCAGTGCTCCTTGCTGTGAAGACCAGTCATAGGTGGGGGCAGTGACATTTTGTTTTTTGTATTGTTGTCATTGTGGTCAGGCAATGCACTAGCACATTTGCTTCTATGTGCTGGGTGTTTAGTGTGCTCCTGCCCCTTTAAGGAGGGTGGGCTCCCTCCAGTCATCTGCCCTTTATCTATCCATCAGCATACATGTGCTTCCACTGAGGAGACCTTAAATTTTAGAGTTAGGACTGCATAGGGTGACCACATTTCCAAACTCCCATTCAGGGACACCCTCCCTTCCCAAAAATCAGCTTGTGCTGTAACGAATCACAGCACAGTGATTGGACACAAGAGGCGGGATTTATGATTTCTCCAATCACAAGCAGGGGGCGGGGATTGTGCTCCTCCAGGCTTTCTTGGCCAGGACAAATACTGTCCATGAGTAAAGCGGTGATGTGGCAGCCTTTTTTGGCGGCATCAGATTTGCCCGGGGGGTGGCTGTGTCAGTTTCATTCCGGGACACTGTATTGTCCTGGAATGAATGTGCCCGGGACAGACCTACAAAATGCGGGACTGTCCCGGGCAATACGGGACACGTGGTCACCATAGGACTGCAGCACACAGGGAGCCTTGACGGGGCCTGCAGCTTACACATGTATTTGCAAATGCGTGCAACTAAACCCCTGTTTTTAAATGCACTGTTAGACAGGTGAATTCGGTTGGTTGCTGATTGGTTGGTAAATTGAGCTTGGATATTCTGTGTTTTTTGTTTAAATATGAATCGCGGCGGCTGACCTCATTAACATAACAATGCCCACGCAATTTACATATCAATGCTGATCCTGTGGGGGTTAAATAAAAAACAATACCCTTTTGTTTCTCTCCCTGTAGGCAGGGGAGAAACAGGATTTAGCTGGGGCAGGGTGATGCATAGGGCATCGTTCTGCCGCCAAAACGATCCCCCTATCAGCGGCTCTCCTGGACAGTATTCGCTCCATAAGATGCACACACATTTGCCCCCCTTTTTTTGGGGGGGGGGGGGGGGAGTGCGTCTTATGGAGCAAAAAATGCGGTATACAGCGGGTAAAATAAGTATTGAACATGTCACCATTTTTCTAGGTAAATGTATATCTAAAGATGATATTGACATAAACTTTTCACCACGTCAGTAATAACTCATGTAATCCAGACATACAAATACACCTAAACAAATATGTTCAGAAATTAAGTTTAAGTAATAAAAAAAAATGGAATGACATAGGGAACAAGTATTGAACACGCTAAATGAAATATATTTAATACTTTGTATGAAATCCTTTGTTGGTAATGACAGCTTCAACTCGCCTCCTGTATGGAGAAACTGTCGCATGCGTTGCTCAGGTGTAATTTTGGCCCATTCTTCCACACAAACTATCTTCAAATTTTGAAGGTTCCGTGGGCCTCTTCTTCTATGAACTTTAATCTTTAGTTCTTTCCATAGATTTTCTATTGGATTCAAGTCAGGTGATTGGCTGGGCCATTCTAGCAGCTTTAATTTCTTTCTTTGAAACCAATTGAGAGTTTCCCTGGCCTTGTGTTTGGGATGATTGTCTTGCTGAAATGTCCACCCACATTTCATCTTCGTCATCCTGGTTAGGGATGAGCCCGATGGTCGTGTCGAACATAAGTTTGACTCGAACATCGGGTGTTCGCCAGTTCGCCAAATAGCGAACAATTTGGGGTGTTCGCGGGAAATTGGAAAGCCGCGGAGCACCCTTTAAAAGTCTATGGTAGAAGCCAAAAGTGCAAGTTTTAAAGGCTAATATGCAAGTTATTGTCCTAAAACGGATTTGGGGACCTGGGTCCTGCCCCAGGGGACATGTATCAATGCAAAAAAAGTTTTAAAAACGGTCGTTTTTTCGGGAGCAGTGATTTTAATTATGCTTAAAGTGAAAAAATAAAAGTGAAATATTCCTTTAAATATCGTACCTGGGGGGTGTCTATAGTATGCCTGTGAAGTGGTGCGTGTTTCCCGTGTTTAGAACAGTCCCTGCACAAAATGACATTCTAAAGGTAATTTAAAACTGCTTGCGGCTGTAATGTAATGTCGGGTCCCGGCAATATGGATGAAAATCATTGAGAAAAACGGCATGGGTACCCCCCCTCCCCCCCAGCCCATTACCAGGTCCTTTGGGTCTTGTATGGATATTAAGGGGAACCCCGCACCCAAATTTAAAAAAGAAAAAGCGTGGGGCCCCCAGGTCTTATATACTCTGAACAGCAGAATACAAGCGTTCCAAACAAGACAGGGACTGTAGGTTTGTTCATAAATTGAATCTGTTTGTAATTTGGAACAGGTACATTTTGTAAGTGTAGCTTCAGCCAAAAAATCGAATTTTAAGCTTTTTGTATATTCTAGGGAAGGGTTATCATCAAGTGTTATCATCACCCCTTTAAGATTTCACCTCACTTTCTGGCCCAATGACAATTGGATTTAGAAAATTTGGGTTTTTTAGGGAAACAAGGATTGGTGATAAAGCATCAGTGGAGACACCTTTTTCCCATATTAACTCTCACAGGAGAGAATTTCCCTTCCCAGGGGTAGATTTCCTCTCACTTCCTGTTGTCTCCCTCCCTTTGTAAGTAGGAGTCTTTTGTAAGTCAGATATTTGAAAGTAGGGGACCGCCTGTATATATGTGTGTGTGTGTGTATATATATATATATATATATATATATATATATATGTATATGTATATGTATATGTATATATATATATATATATATATGTATATGTATATATATATATATATATATGTATATGTATATATATATATATATATATATATATATATATATATATATATATATATACACACACACACACACACACTATACGGCCTGCCCTATATACTCTGCATAAAATTGGGCCTTAGGTGTTGGTGGTACCAGAACACTGTAAGCCCTCACAGTTACTCTTGGTGGGTGCTGGAACAGGCCCTGCTGTGAACTATTATATCAAGAATTGTAATTACATGCCCCTGTTGAACAGTGGCAGAAAAATTGGGCCTTTAGTGGTGATGGTGCTGGTGCCACAACACTGTAAGTCCTCACAGTTACTCTTGGTGGGCGCTGTAACGGGCCCTGCTGTGAAATATTATATTGAGAATTGTAATTACATGCCCCTGTTGAACAGGGGCAGAAAAATGGGGCCTTTGGTGGTACCACAACACTGTAAGCCCTCACAGTTACTCTTGGTGGGTGCTGGAACGGGCCCTGCTGTGAAATATTATATTGAGAATTGTAATTACATGCCCCTGTTGAACAGGGGCAGAAAAATTGGGCCTTTGGTGGTACCACAACACTGTAAGCCCTCACAGTTACTCTTGGTGGGCGCTGGAACGGGCCCTGCTGTGAAATATTATATTGAGAATTGTAATTACATGCCCCTGTTGAACAGGGGCAGAAAAATGGGGCCTTTGGTGGTACCACAACACTGTAAGCCCTCACAGTTACTCTTGGTGGGCGCTGGAACGGGCCCTGCTGTGAAATATTATATTGAGAATTGTAATTACATGCCCCTGTTGAACAGGGGCAGAAAAATTGGGCCTTTGGTGGTGGTGGTGGTGGTGGTGCCACAACACTGGAAGTCCTCAAACAAACCTTTCTGCAAGGCCTCCAGAAGATATTTCATCCTCTGCTCCCTCTGCGACGGCTGGATAAGTTCCGCAACCTTACCCTTGTAACGTGGATCAAGAAGGGTTGCCAGCCAGTAATGATCCCTCTCCTTGATCACACGAATCCGAGGGTCCTTTTGCAGGCTTTTCAGGATCAGGGAGGCCAAGCAGCGTAGGTTTGCTGAGGCATTCGGTCCGGAGTCCTCTGGGTCACTAAGGACGACATGATCTGCAGCCACCTCCCCCCAGCCACGTACAAGTTCATGGGTTTCTGGGGACTGTAAACGATCCCTTGAAAACTGCTGTTGATGCTGAGTGCTAGGCTCCACCTCCATGCTGACACAATCCTCCTCCTCCCCTTCCTATGTGATCGGCGGGCCCGCAAGAACACTGTCTGGATAAAGGGGGCCTTGAGAGGTAAGGAAGTCCTCCTCTTCCTCCCTCTGTTCTGCCTCAAGTGCCCTGTCCATTATTCCACGCAGCATGTGCTCCAACAGGTACCCAAGGGGGACAGTATCACTGATGCATGCACTTTCGCTGCTCATTATCCTCATGGCCTCCTCAAATGGTGACATGACTGTGCATGCATTCTTGATCATGAGCCACTGGTGTGGCGAAAAAAAGCCAAGCTCCCCTGACCCTGTCCTGGTGCCATAGTCGCACAGTTACTCATTGATGGCCCTCTGCTGTGTGTGCAGCCGCTGCAGCATGGCCAACGTTGAGTTCCATCTGGTGGGCATGTCACAGATTAGGCGGTTCTTGAGCAGGTTGTATTCCTTTTGGAGGTCAGCCAGCCAAGCACTGGCATTATGTGACCAGTGGAAATGCACACAGACTTTCCTGCCTGCCCCAGGAGATCCTGTAAGCCCGGGTACCTGCACCACCAAATTAAAGACGTGATCCAAACAGGGCACATGGGTCAGGCGTCCCTGTCGGAGGGCGGAGAGGAGGTTGGTGCCATTGTCGCAAACCACCATTCCTGGCTGAAGCTGGCGTGGCATCAACCACCTCTGAGCCTGCCCCTGCAGAGCTGACAGAATCTCTGCCCCAGTGTGGCTCCTGTCCCCTAAGCAGACCAACTTAAGCACCGCATGGCATCTTTTTGCCTGTGTGCTTGCGTAGCCCCTAGAACCCCTACGGAACACCGCTGGTTCCGAGGACAAATAAGCACAGGAAGAGGCCATAGAGGAAGAAGAAGAGGTGGGGTGGAAGAGAGAGGTGTGGCAGAATCACCACTACCAGCATTTTGGAGGCAATGTGGTGGAACAAAATCCAAGAATACTGCACCCTGTCCTGCATCCTTCCCAGCTGCCAGTAGAGTCACCCAGTGCTCCGTGAAAGATAGGTAACGTCCCTGTCCATGCCTGCTGGACCATGAGTCAGCGGTAATATGCACCTTACCGCTGACCGCCCTGTCCAGCGAGGCCAAGACATTGCCTTCCACATGCTGGTAGAGAGCCGGAATCGCCTTCCGTGGAAAAATGTGGCGTTTGGGAACCTGCCACTGAGGTACCGCACATTCCACAAATTCATGAAAGGGGGCAGAGTCTACCAGCTGAAAAGGCAGCAGTTGGAGTGCTAGCAATTTAGCCAAGCTAGCATTCAACCGCTGGGCATGTGGATGGCTGGGAGCGAATTTCTTTCGCCGGTTTAGCAACTCGGGTAGGGAAATTTGCCTGCTACAATCGGACATTGGTGTAGCGATAGCACGGGTGTTCCGCGGCTTTAGAATTTCCAGCGAAAACCCCAAATTGTTCGCTAATCGACTCGAACATCGGGCTCATCCCTAACCAGGATGATCAAAGAAAGAAAATAAAGCTGCTAGAATGGCCCAGCCAATCACCTGACTTGAATCCAATAGAAAATCTATGGAAAGAACTAAAGATCAAAGTTCATAGAAGAAGAGGCCCACGGAACCTTCAAAATTTCAAGATTGTTTGTGTGGAAGAATGGGCCAAAATCACACCTGAGCAACGCATGCGACTAGTTTCTCCATACAGGAGGCGTGTTGAAGCTGTCATTACCAACAAAGGATTTCGTACAAAGTATTAAATATATTTCAGTTAGCGTGTTCAATACTTTTTCCCTATGTCATTCCATTTTATTTCATCAGTTGAGACTGAACCAGTTGATGATAATTTGCACTGACAAGGGGCAGGATTGCTTTCTAATTACTGTCAGATTTCAGCTGGTGTCTTTGCTTGCCATGCCTTTTTGACCCCCCCCCCCCCTTTCTTCATGTGTTCAATACTTTTTCCCTGTGTCATTTCATTTTATTACACAACTTAATTTCTGAACTTATATGTTTTGGTTTCTTTGTATGTATGGCTTGCATGGGTTGTTATCAACATGTGGTGAACATTTCATGTCAATAGCACCTTTAGAAATATATTTATCTAGAAAAATGGTGACGTGTTCAATACTTATTTTACACGCTTTATGTGAACATTCAAGTCTCATTAACAAAAAAGAAGTGTTACGGTTGCTCTTAGGAAACAAGCTGTGACCATTGCTTCCTGCACTGAGGGAGCTATGAAGAAACCAGACAACAAATTAACTGCATGTATTATCTTTTCAATGGGTCACCGGATATGCTAAAAAAAAAACTCAGTCCCTGTATGGGGAAGCCAATATAAACTGGTAAACTGTACACTAGTACATATAAACACTATAAGTAAAAATAAGTCATGTATAGTAGTAGAGTATAATGTGTACTGGCAAGGTGTAATCATCCACACATTCTTGTGGTACCACCTACATTTCTCCCATAACTGCGCAGACAGAGCTCAACTTTTATATGAGTGAGCTTAATCAGTCTGGCCACTAGGGATGAGCTCGGTGTTCGAGTCGAACATACGTTCGACTCGAACATCGGCTGTTCGATCGTTCGACGAAGATCGAACGATTTGGGCCGTTCGCGCCTAATTCGAGTGACGCGAACGGCCCACAATGCACTACGCCATCGCAGTGTCATCCAGGCGCTGTGATTGGCCAAGCATGCACTGTGACCCCGCATGCTTGGCCAATCACAGCGCCGGCAGCGAGGAGAGCAATGATTGGCCACAGGCAGGATGCCTGTGGCCAATTATTGCTGAGGGTGTTTAGTACACGCCCCACACTATAAAAGGCCGCCAGCACGGCGGCCTAGTGTAGTGTGTTCCGGAGCAGGGAAAGAGAAGCATAGGCAGGGACAGTGACAATTTTTTTTCTTGCTTAACCTGGATTCCTTTAGTTTAGGGAAAGAGAAGGATAGGTAGGGAGAGTGTCAGGGTGTTTTACTGTGCTAATCCTTGTTTGTAGGGACAGGGAAGGACAGTGAGGGAAATTCTCCTTGTGCTATAGTGTGCTAAAGCATTGATCATCAACCATCTTTAAAAAAGCATTTTTTCTAGGGACAGAAAACTATAGGTAGGGAGAGTGTCAGTGTGTTTTACTGTGCTAATCCTTGTTTCTAGGGACAGGGAAGGACAGTGAGGGAAATTCTCCTTGTGCTATAGTGTGCTAAAGCATTGATCATCAACCATCTTTAAAAAAACATTTTTTCTAGGGACAGAAAACTATAGGTAGGGAGAGTGTCAGTGTGTTTTACTGTGCTAATCCTTGTTTCCAGGGACAGGGAAGGACAGTGAGGGAAATTCTCCTTGTGCTATAGTGTGCTAAAGCATTGATCATCAACCATCTTTAAAAAAACATTTTTTCTAGGGACAGAAAACTATAGGTAGGGAGAGTGTCAGTGTGTTTTACTGTGCTAATCCTTGTTTCTAGGGACAGGGAAGGACAGTGAGGGAAATTCTCCTTGTGCTATAGTGTGCTAAAGCATTGATCATCAACCATCTTTAAAAAAACATTTTTTCTAGGGACAGAAAACTATAGGTAGGGAGAGTGTCAGTGTGTTTTACTGTGCTAATCCTTGTTTCTAGGGACAGGGAAGGACAGTGAGGGAAATTCTCCTTGTGCTATAGTGTGCTAAAGCATTGATCATCAACCATCTTTAAAAAAACATTTTTTCTAGGGACAGAAAACTATAGGTAGGGAGAGTGTCAGTTTCTTTCACTGTGCTAATCCTTGTTTGTAGGGACAGGGAAGGACAGTGAGGGAAATTCTCCTTGTGCTATACTGTGCTAAAGCATTGATCATCAACCATCTTTAAAAAAACATTTTTTCTAGGGACAGAAAACTATAGGTAGGGAGAGTGTCAGTGTGTTTTACTGTGCTAATCCTTGTTTCTAGGGACAGGGAAGGACAGTGAGGGAAATTCTCCTTGTGCTATACTGTGCTAAAGCATTGATCATCAACCATCTTTAAAAAAACATTTTTTCTAGGGACAGAAAACTATAGGTAGGGAGAGTGTCAGTTTCTTTCACTGTGCTAATCCTTGTTTCTAGGGACAGGGAAGGACAGTGAGGGAAATTCTCCTTGTGCTATAGTGTGCTAAAGCATTGATCATCAACCATCTTTAAAAAAACATTTTTTCTAGGGACAGAAAACTATAGGTAGGGAGAGTGTCAGTTTCTTTCACTGTGCTAATCCTTGTTTCTAGGGACAGGGAAGGACAGTGAGGGAAATTCTCCTTGTGCTATACTGTGCTAAAGCATTGATCATCAACCATCTTTAAAAAAACATTTTTTCTAGGGACAGAAAACTATAGGTAGGGAGAGTGTCAGTTTCTTTCACTGTGCTAATCCTTGTTTCTAGGGACAGGGAAGGACAGTGAGGGAAATTCTCCTTGTGCTATAGTGTGCTAAAGCATTGATCATCAACCATCTTTAAAAAAACATTTTTTCTAGGGACAGAAAACTATAGGTAGGGAGAGTGTCAGTTTCTTTCACTGTGCTAATCCTTGTTTCTAGGGACAGGGAAGGACAGTGAGGGAAATTCTCCTTGTGCTATACTGTGCTAAAGCATTGATCATCAACCATCTTTAAAAAAACATTTTTTCTAGGGACAGAAAACTATAGGTAGGGAGAGTGTCAGTTTCTTTCACTGTGCTAATCCTTGTTTCTAGGGACAGGGAAGGACAGTGAGGGAAATTCTCCTTGTGCTATAGTGTGCTAAAGCATTGATCATCAACCATCTTTAAAAAAACATTTTTTCTAGGGACAGAAAACTATAGGTAGGGAGAGTGTCAGTTTCTTTCACTGTGCTAATCCTTGTTTCTAGGGACAGGGAAGGACAGTGAGGGAAATTCTCCTTGTGCTATACTGTGCTAAAGCATTGATCATCAACCATCTTTAAAAAAACATTTTTTCTAGGGACAGAAAACTATAGGTAGGGAGAGTGTCAGTGTGTTTCACTGTGCTAATCCTTGTTTCTAGGGACAGGGAAGGACAGTGAGGGGAATTCTCCTTGTGCTATACTGTGCTAAAGCATTGATCATCAACCATCTTTAAAAAAACATTTTTTCTAGGGACAGAAAACTATAGGTAGGGAGAGTGTCAGTTTCTTTCACTGTGCTAATCCTTGTTTCTAGGGACAGGGAAGGACAGTGAGGGAAATTCTCCTTGTGCTATAGTGTGCTAAAGCATTGATCATCAACCATCTTTAAAAAAACATTTTTTCTAGGGACAGAAAACTATAGGTAGGGAGAGTGTCAGTTTCTTTCACTGTGCTAATCCTTGTTTCTAGGGACAGGGAAGGACAGTGAGGGAAATTTTCCTTGTGCTATACTGTGCTAAAGCATTGATCATCAACCATCTTTAAAAAAACATTTTTTCTAGGGACAGAAAACTATAGGTAGGGAGAGTGTCAGTTTCTTTCACTGTGCTAATCCTTGTTTCTAGGGACAGGGAAGGACAGTGAGGAAAATTCTCCTTGTGCTATAGTGTGCTAAAGCATTGATCATCAACCATCTTTAAAAAAACATTTTTTCTAGGGACAGAAAACTATAGGTAGGGAGAGTGTCAGTTTCTTTCACTGTGCTAATCCTTGTTTCTAGGGACAGGGAAGGACAGTGAGGGAAATTCTCCTTGTGCTATACTGTGCTAAAGCATTGATCATCAACCATCTTTAAAAAAACATTTTTTCTAGGGACAGAAAACTATAGGTAGGGAGAGTGTCAGTTTCTTTCACTGTGCTAATCCTTGTTTCTAGGGACAGGGAAGGACAGTGAGGGAAATTCTCCTTGTGCTATAGTGTGCTAAAGCATTGATCATCAACCATCTTTAAAAAAACATTTTTTCTAGGGACAGAAAACTATAGGTAGGGAGAGTGTCAGTTTCTTTCACTGTGCTAATCCTTGTTTCTAGGGACAGGGAAGGACAGTGAGGGAAATTCTCCTTGTGCTATACTGTGCTAAAGCATTGATCATCAACCATCTTTAAAAAAACATTTTTTATAGGGACAGAAAACTATAGGTAGGGAGAGTGTCAGTGTGTTTTACTGTGCTAATCCTTGTTTGTAGGGACAGGGAAGGACAGTGAGGGAAATTCTCCTTGTGCTATACTGTGCTAAAGCATTCCTCATCAACCATCTTTGAAATCCTTGTTTTTTGGACAGTCAGGGAAATTGTCGTTGTGCTATTCTGTGCGAAAGCAATCATCCTCAACCATATTTAGAAATCCTTAAGTAAAGGGACAGAGAAGGACACCTGAAGGTAGCCCTTATTGCTTTTTTCCCCATCTCCCTGCAGGCCATCTATTAGAATGTCTGGAAGGCAAACAAGGAGAGGCAGACAGTCAGGAGGCAATAAAAGAGGGCAAGCAGGCTCTGTGTCTGGGGGCAACAGTGCTGGTCGTGGACGCGGTGCATTGTCATCAGCACATGGCCATGGGACACGCTTGTCCTTCTTTTCGGCAGCTGGACATGTTGAGCCACATCATGCCGAAGACTTGGTAGAGTGGATGACCAAGCCCTCCTCCTCCTCCTCATCCTCTCTCACCCAGGCTCAGGGTACTGGCAAAGCAGCTGCCAAAGCGTCCTCTTCCCTGGTATCAATGTCAGACTCATCATCAGTCACTCCTTCCCTAGACCCACCATGTCCTCCTCCTGAGGAGTCCCCCGAACTGTTTGAGCACAGTGTTGGGTACATGCTCCAGGAGGATGCCCAGCGTTTCGAAGGGTCTGATGATGAAACCCAGCTACAGGAAGGCAGTAGCGTGAGAGCAGACAGAGGGGATGCTCAAGAAGGACACCAATCTGGCAGTCATGTTCCAGCAGCTGCAGCATACTGCCAGATTGGCTCCAGTGATGAGGAGGGAGGGGATGATGAGGTCACTGACTCCACGTGGGTGCCTAATAGGAGAGAGGAGGAGGAGGAGGAGGATGAGGAGGAGGCACATCTCCAACGAGGCAGGATGCCCTTTGGTGGCCAGCGTAAGGGCAGTACACCGACGGAATCACACCGCAGAGCTCCGCCTGTGCAGGGCGCTGCCTCTGCCCGTCATTCAAAAAGTTCTTTGGTGTGGGCCTTTTTTGAGGCTAGTGCATCAGATCGCACAGCTGCTGTTTGCAACATATGTCTCAAGCGTATATCGCGTGGCCAAAACATCAGCCGCTTGGGTACCACATGCCTGACCAGACATATGTTGACCTGCCATGCAGCTCGTTGGCAAGCCTACCTCAAAGACCCACACCAAAGAACAAAGCGGACCTCTCCTTGCACCGCATCAGCTGGGATCTCCAACCCCACTATAACTTCAGTCCTCTCTGAAACATGCACTGAGAGGAATGAAGGTGTAGAATTAGGTGTGTCACAGCCAAGTACTTGCGGCCACTCTGCTAGCAGTACACCGACGTCCGATTCTAGCAGGCAAATTTCCCTGCCCCAGCTGCTGGACCGTCGAAAGAAGTTCACTCCCAGCCATCCACATGCCCAGCGGTTGAATGCTAGCTTGGCTAAATTGCTAGCGCTTCAACTGCTGCCTTTTCAGTTGGTAGACTCGGCCCCCTTCCGTGAGTTTGTGCAATGTGCGGTTCCTCAGTGGCAGGTTCCCAAACGCCACTTTTTCTCATGGAAGGCTATTCCGGCTCTCTACCGGCATGTGGAAGGCAATGTCTTGGCCTCGCTGGACAGGGCGGTCAGCGGTAAGGTGCATATTACCGCTGACTCATGGTCCAACAGGCATGGACAGGGACGTTACCTATCTTTCACGGCCCATTGGGTCACTCTTTTGGCAGCTGGGAAGGATGCAGGACAAGGTGCAGTAGTGTTGGAGGTTGTTCCACGCCACGCCTCCAAAATGCTACTACTGGTTGTGACACACCTCTCTCCTCCACCCCCTCCTCTTCTTCTTCCTCCATGGCCTCTTCCTGTGCTTTTTCCTCTGAACCAGCGTGCTCCGTAGCCGTTCAAGGGGCTACGCAAGTACGCAGGCAAAAAGATGCCATGCCGCGCTTGCGCTGTTGTGTTTGGGGGACAGTAGCCACACTGGCTTAAGCCAGGAATGGTGGTTTGCGACAATGGCACCAACCTCCTCTCCGCCCTCCGACAGGGACAACTGACCCATGTGCCCTGTGTGGCTCACGTCCTTAACCTGGTGGTGCAGCGGTTCTTGGGCAGGTACCCGGGCTTACAGGATGTCCTGAGGCAGGCCAGGAAAGTCTGTGTGCATTTCCGCAGATCTTATAATGCCAGTGCTCGCCTTGCTGAGCTGCAAAAGGAGTTGAACCTGCCCAAGAACCGCCTTATATGTGACATGCCCACCAGGTGGAACTCAACGTTGGCCATGCTGCAGCGGCTGCACACGCAGCAGAGGGCCATCAATGAGTACCTGTGCGACTACGGCACCAGAACAGGGTCAGGGGAGCTTGGTTTTTTTTCTCCACGCCAGTGGGGCATGATCAGGGATGCATGCACTGTCCTGGCACCATTTGAGGAGGCCATGAGGATGGTGAGCAGTGACAGTGCATGCATCAGTGACACTGTACCTCTTGTCCACCTGTTGGAGCACACGCTGCGTGGAATAATGGACAGGGCACTTGAGGCAGAACAGAGGCAGGAAGAGGAGGACTTCCTTGCCTCTCAAGGCCCCCTTTACCCAGACAGTGTTCCTTCTGTCCCACCCATCGCACAGGAAGAGGAGGAGGAGGAGGAGGAGGATTGTGTCAGCATGGAGGTGGAGGCTGGCATTCAGCATCATCAGCAGCAGTCTTTTAGGGATGATTTACAGTCCCAAGAAACCAGTGGACTTGTACGTGGCTGGGAGGAGGTGGCTGCGGATCATGTCGTCCTTAGTGACCCAGAGGACTCCGGACCGAATGCCTCAGCAAACCTACGCTGCATGGCCTCCCTGATCCTGCAAAGTCTGCGGAAGGATCCTCGTATTCTTCGGATCAAGGAGAGGGACCATTACTGGCTGGCCACTCTCCTTGATCCACGGTACAAGGGTAAGGTTGCGGACCTTATGTTACCGTCGCAGAGGGAGCAGAGGATGAGACAACTCCGGGAGGCCTTGCAGAAAGGTCTGTGCAACGCGTTCCCAGAGACTGGGAGGTTACAAACTCCTGGTCCTGGACAACGAGTTGCTGAGGCTTCGGCCAGTCAAAGAAGGAGCGGTGGGGAAGGTGGCCGTCTGACCGATGCGTTCAGACAATTCTTTAGTCCGCAGCCCCAAAGTATGATCGGTTCCAGCAACCATCGCCAGCGTCTGATAAACATGGTGCAGGAATATCTAGGGGCAAGGTCAGACTTGGACACCTTCCCCACCGAAAATCCTCTGGCTTACTGGGTCTTGAGGATGGATCACTGGCCAGAGCTTGCACAGTATGCAATTGAGCTACTGGCCTGTCCTGCATCCAGCGTTCTTTCGGAACGCACATTCAGTGCTGCTGGAGGATTTGTCACGGATCACATGATGCGCCTGTCCACCGACTCGGTTGATCGACTGACTTTCATCAAGATGAACCAGTCTTGGATCACCACCAGCTACCACACACCTGATGCTGATATAACAGACTAATTGATTTTAACATGTCACATCCCTTCAAGACTGATGCTGATGCTGAGTGCCTGTGCTGTTATGTTGACTGGCTATCCTCCTCCTCCGAGTCCTCAATGATACGATTGATGATGATAGCTTGGAAGATCATTTTTGTTTATGGGTGCCGCCACCAGTGGCTAAGGCCCAATTTTTCAGCCCCTGTTTAACAGGGGCGTGTAATTACAATTTTTGAAGCAATACTTTGCAACAGGGCTCATTGCTGTGCTCCAAGTACAGTATCTGTGAGGGGTTGGAGTGTTGTGCCACCAGTGCCTAAGGCCCAATTTTTCAGCCCCTGTTTAACAGGGGCGTGTCATTACAATTTTTGAAGCAATACTTTGCAACAGGGCTCATTGCTGTGCTCCAAGTACAGTATCTGTGAGGGGTTGGAGTGTTTTGCCACCAGTGCCTAAGGCCCAATTTTTCAGCCCCTGTTTAACAGGGGCGTGTCATTACAATTTTTGAAGCAATACTTTGCAACAGGGCTCATTGCTGTGCTCCAAGTACAGTATCTGTGAGGGGTTGTAGTGTTGTGCCACCAGTGCCTAAGGCCCAATTTTTCAGCCCCTGTTCAACAGGGGCATGTAATTACAATTCTTGATCTAATAATTCACAGCAGGGCCCATTGCTGCACCCACCAAGAGTAACTCTGAGGGCTTACAGTGTTGTGGCAACGCCACCACCACCACCACCACGAAAGGCCCAATTTTTCAGCCCCTGTTCAAAAGGGGCATGTAATTACAATTCTTGATCTAATAATTCACAGCAGGGCCCATTCCTGCACCCACCAAGAGTAACTCTGAGGGCTTACAGTGTTGTGGCAACACCACCACCACCACCACCACGAAAGGCCCAATTTTTCAGCCCCTGTTCAACAGGGGCATGCAATTACAATTCTTGATCTAATAATTCACAGCAGGGCCCATTGCTGCACCCACCAAGAGTAACTGTCATGGCTTACAGTGTTGTGGCACCAGCACCACCATCAAAGGCCCAATTTTTACTACCACTGTTCAACAATTATATGTAATTACAATTCCTGATATAATAGTTGACAGCAGGGCGTTCCAGCACCAACCAAGAGTAACTGTGAGTGCTTACAGTGTTGTGCCAACACCAACAACTAAGGGGCCTATTTCTGCAGAGTATATACGGCAGGTCCCTACTTTCAAACATCCAACTTACAAACGACTCCTACTTGCAAACGCAAGAAGACAACAGGAAGTGAGAGGAAATCTACCCCTAGGAAGGAAAATTCTCTCCTGTAAGAATTAATATGGGAGAAAGGTGTCTCCTCTGTACTGATGCTTTATCACCAATCCTTGTTTCAAGAAAAACACCACATTTCAAAAACAGTTGTCATTGGGACGGAAAGTGAGGTGAAATGTTCTGAACAGGGGCACAGACAGCAAAACAAATGTTACAGGGGTGATAACCCTTACCTATGTTTTCCAAAAAGTTTAAAAATAGATTTTTGGGCTGGAGCTACACTTAAACAATGTACCTGTTCAAAATTACAAACACATTCTACATAAGAACAAACCTACAGTCCCTGTCTTGTATGCACCGCCTGTATACGGCTGTTCAGAGTATATAGGGCCTTTTTTATTTTGTGTGCGGTGTTCCCCTTAATATCCATACAAGACCCAAAGGGGCTGGTAATGGGCTGGGGTAGGGGGGGGGGGGGTCATGGGGTAGCTATGCCATTTTTCTTAAAGATTTTCATCCATATTACCGGGAGCAGACATTACATTAAAGCCGCAAGCAGTTTTAAATGGCTTTTTTTTCCTTTAGAAGTGTCATTTTGTGCAGGGACAGTTCTAAACACGGGAAACACGTGGCACTTCACAGGCATACTTTAGACACCCCCCAGGTACGATATTTAAAGGAATATTTGACTTTTTTTTTTTCACTTTATGCATCATTAAAATGACTGCTCCCGAAAAACGACCGTTTTTAAAACTTCTTTTTGCATTGATACATGTCCCCTGGTGCAGAACCCGGGTTCCCAAACCCTTTTTAGGACAATAACATGCATAATAGTCGTTATAATTAGCACTTTAGAATTCGAACGTTCGCATCCATTGTATTTAATAGGGTTCTAATGTTCGTACGAACTTTCGGTCCGTTCGCGGGTTCTGGTGCGAACCGAACCCGGGGGTGTTCGGCTCATCACTACTGGCCACACATAAAAGAATGATTGCTCACAATTAGGCATGGATTTCTACGATGTTTACATTCTGATAAGCCATAGCCAAAAAGGTGTTTTAAGGGCACAGACTATTGCTCTATCTGAATAAACATCCTTTATTCAGATTATACCATCTACAATCAGGAAAAAATTAAATATGCCATGCCCATTTTTACCAAAGGCACAGAAAATTTCAGGACAGCAGACAGCAGTGCCAATAACACTTGCATGATGTGGGTAGACTGACTGGTAAAATCACTGAAACTCCTAGAAATGATTTTGTTTAAAGAGAGCCTGTGCCCAACGGGTATCTGTAATAACATGCATCTCTAATTTTTAAATGCTTTCATAGCGCACTCTTACTTTTTAGGGGTTAAAGCAGAGCTCCACCCCAAAGGGTTTTGACAGGTACCCGCTCCCACTTCTGGGTAAGATTGTCGCACGGCAATCTAAGACATATCTGGCCCCTCCTTCTTCCCCCTGCTGCCTTCTGGGACCTGTGTGTGTCCCAGAAGATGGTGGGACCATTCAGAATGGGACCATTAAGAAAGTGCGGCGCACCTCACGCATGTGCAGTAGGAAACCGGCTGTGAAGCCTGAAGGTTTCACAGCCGGTTTCCCTTACTTGCAATGCCGGCGCCTGCACCCGAAGCCGATGGACAAATCGCTTAGGGTGCCAACATCGCAGGATCCTTGGACAGGTACAGTGGATATAAAAAGTTTATACACCCCTAATAAAATGTCAGGTTTCTGTGATGTAAAAAAGAGAGACAAAAAAAATCCACTGATTACTGTATAAATGACACTGGCAGGGAGGGGGTTAACACTAGGGGCGATCAAGGGGTTAAATGTTCCCTAGGGAGGTGCTTACTAACTGTGTGGGGCAGTGTCACACTGAAGAAAAATAGTAATTTGTGATTCAGCTTAGCTTAGCTTCCTGACAGATCCGCAGTTTGCCTTGTTTACACAGGCAGAAGGCTGATCTGTCTCTCCTGTGAACGATTGGCAGGTCGCGGCGGCCATCACGGCCATTGGACCTGCTGATTGGCTCCTGCTGTGTCAAATAACAGCGGAAAATGGCACGCCGGCTGCACGCGCACACCCCCCAAAACCGCATGCATGAAATGACGTACAGGTACGTGATTTTTGCGCAGGCGGGCCACCCAGCTGCAGTAAATGTACGTGAGGTGGTCCGGAAGCGATTAAATGATGGCAGGTTTGTACTGACTCCTATTTAACAAGTTTGAATGTGATTGCTTAATTCTGAACACAGCTACATCCCCAGTTATAAGAGGGTGTGCACACTTATGCAACCACATTATTTTATTTTTACATTTTTACTCCCCCCCCCCCCCACTAAAAGATTTCAGTTTGTTTTTCAATTGAGTTGTACAGTTTATAGATCACATTAAAGTTCTGAAATGATTTATCTTCGTCTCATTTTTTTACATCACAAAAACCTGACATTTTTACAGGGGTGTGTAGACTTTTTATATCCACTTTAAGTGTCCTTATTTTTTCAGAAAGAGCTCCACTTTAAGTTGGATTTAGATTCTTCACTTGTATTCTCTCTCTGACAAAGTGAAAGTGTTAGGCCCCTTTCACACTGAGGCGCTTTGCAGGCGCTATTGCACTAAAAATAGCGCCTGCAATGCGCCCAAAAAAGCCGCTCAATTGTATCCAGTGTGAAAGCCCGAGGGCTTTCACACTGGAGCGTTGCGCTTGCAGGAGGGTCAAAAAACTCCTGCAAGCCGCATCTTTGAGGCGCGATAGGAGCAGTAAAAATACCGCTCCTATAGCGCCCCTGCCCATTGAAATCAATGGGGTAGCGCCACCAAAACACCCGCAAAACGGGCGTTTTTAACCCATTTTCACCCGCTAGCAGGGGTTAAAATCCCCCCGCTAGCGCCCGCAAATCGCGGCAAAAAATATGGTATAGCGGCGCTAAAAATAGCACCGCTATACTGCCAGCGTATCCAGCGCCTCAGTGTGAAAGTAGCCTTAGGCTGTATAGTATCTTCTACCTGAGCTCAGTTCTGGTAAAAGACATTACCAAAACTGCTATGCAACAAAAGTTACTGTCAGAATAACATAAAAAACAAACAAAACTAAAGGCACTCGACACATTTACTTTGCTCCAGCAATCAGCAGATCGCGGGGGCAATGCAGGACTTCTGCAGACGCAGGAGCAAGGCTTTCCAGGCGCATACAAAATAATAAAAGCACATTTTTTTTTACCTGCAAAAAATGTGCATTCGCTATTTTTTTTTAAAGTGAACTTATTTTTTAATAAAGCTCTACACAACACAACCTTCTTTGCCCCTTCAGCACAAGTTTTGTATTTAGGAGGCATCCACATGTAGAGGCTAGAATATAGTGGAGTTAACACCAGGAATGTCTTTTAACAGTTTACTGAATCAATAGAAGAAAATATATTTCCGTAATTTAGCCATACCCCGAGGGTGGCGGCACCCAGCTTAAATTACAAACAACCCAGCATAGCTCAGAGTGATATGGCATAGGATATGGGATGACAAGCCCGCTACTCACAGAAGGGTGTCATGGAGGAGCCCAGCATCCCATGACAGGGGCATGAGAGTAGTCCTAAAACTACATAAAATCCTTACACTGCTCCAGGCTTCCCTCTATGGGGAAGCTAAATGAATAAGGCCCAACTACCTACATGTTGATCTGTTCTGGTTCAACCAGTAATCACTAGCCTCATGGCCATAGGCGTGCGCACGGGATGTGCCTGGGCACACCCTAATGCCCAGGCAAACCCAACACACCCCAGGGCTTTTTTGCTGCAAAAATGTGTGAGGATTCTTTTTCCCTCACCTCTGGTAGCTGAAAGTGGGACTATTTGTCATGGAGGATGTGTAACTCCTGTGGGAACTGCAGCCACTGGCTGCGGAGTAATCAGTCAGTCAACCGCATTTTCCGATGCTGACTCTGTCGTTCCGGCTACATCATCCCTGTCAGCTGAATATCACTCCGCCGCCAGCTGTCAGAGAATAAGCATGTGAACTTCAGAGAGCATCGGAAAACTCCTGACTGCTTACTTCACAGCCGTGGCTGCAATCCTCACAGGAGTTACCCACCATCTTATGCCTGTGTGCCAGAAGACAGCTGCTTTCCGATCTCCTCTCTGATGCAGAATTTGGGGGAAAACTGTCTCTCTCCTCGGGTTCCAGTCTGGCTGAGTCAGTCGGGGCTTTCACAGCTGAAGTACAGGTGGGAGGAGCAGGAAGAGGAAGAGATCATCACACACAGTGGAGTGCACCCCGGATCACTTCCCCCTGTCCAGCACACAGCACAGCTCTCCCTAGGGATGACTGTAGATGTGAGAGGACAGATAGCAAGCAGCCTTTTACCTGTGAGTACCGACCTTCTCTGCCTTTCCCACTATACAATTCTGTGCTGTAAACCTGCCCTGTACTTTGCAGGTTTACTGACAGAGAAAGTAACATTCTTGAACAGGTTAGGAATTCCTGGGCCTTCTGAGGTGTTACATAAATGTATTCCACATACACATTATATCCTGTTTAAAAAATGTTTTTTTTTTTTAATAACATATGATGTGTGTGTATATGGAATACATCTATGGAGCACCTCAGAAGTCCCAGGAATTCCAAACCTATCAAAAACTCTTATCACAATAATACAGTCCAACTCCAGGACAGTAAAAAAGTCCAGCCTTGCAGTGTATGGGGGGGGGGGGGTAACCTCTTTCACTTACCTGATTCTAATTTCTCTTCCTTCACCCCAAAGCTGTAACATCATCACATACCATAGAGGGACATTAACACAGTATGGTATGATGGGGAGGCTGGAGTGTGACCACAGCCAGTAATTTAAGACCCCTTTCACACTGAGGCGTTTTTCAGTCATTTTAGTGTAAAAAAAACGACTGTAAAGCGCCTGAAAAATGTGTCCTCAGTGTGAAAGCCCGAGTGCTGTCACACTGGGGCGGTGCGCTTGCAGGACATTAGAAAAGGTCCCGCAAGCAGCATCTTTGGGGTGGTTTAGTAGCGCTGTATACACCGCTCCTAAACTGCCCCATGCCCATTGGAATGAATGGGCAGTGCTGGCGAAGCGACTGCAAATCGCTTTGGCAGTGCCGCAAGACAGCCGGTTTTAACCCTTCAGCCGCTAGCGGGAGTTTAAAGTGCTCCGCTAGCGTCTGAAAAGCGTAGTTTAAACAGCGGTAAAGCACAGCTAAAACTAGCAGCGCTTTACCGCTAACGCAGCCCGCACCCCAGTGAGAAAGGGGTCTAAAAGCTGAGGGGACAAGTTGCAGTAGTGGAGGGGGCCTGCTGGAGCAAGTCCAGTTGAGCAGGCATGGCCTTCATTTCAGTTTGGGTCTAGCCCTCCCTGTTAGACAGAACCTTGTTCAATTAGTGGCTTTCAGCCAATCGGCTACAGCACTAATCGGTGTATTCTGACAGTGGGGAGTCCCCCCCCCCCATCAGAATACAGTGTCCCAGTATCACTTGTGTAGATGCACGCACCTGTCAGCTAGTGATCTGAACAAAAAACCTGTGCATGTATAGCAACTTTAGGCCTGGTTCACACCTATGCATTTTTTAGTGCGTTTTCAGTTTTGCAGAAACACACTACAGTCCATTTAACATGGTTTCCTATGGATGTGGTTCACATCTGTGCATTTTATGGAAAGTTTCAGGGACCAGCAGGTTGTGTTTTTGGTTCCATAGACTTCAATGCATCAAAAACGTGTATTGAAAAATGCAAAATGCACCTAAAATATGCATCGACTGCAACCTGCATAGGTGTGAACCAGGCCTAAAGGATGAGTTCACCTTTTAGAACATGTTGCATGTTACACCCGTATACAGGGTTTAACATGTTTTAGTTGCCCCCTCCCCTCCTCTGCACCCACACAGCCTCATCATTAAGGCCTGGTTCACATCTATGCATTTTTAGTGCTTTTTGCATTTTCCTGATTTGCACTACAGAACGTATTCCATAGGAAACCATGTTAAATGGACTGTAGTGCAAATCTTCAAAATGCAAAAAGCGCTAAAAATGCATAGGTGTGAATCCAGCCTTATGCCGCGTACACACGATCATTTTTCCCGTCGGGAAAAATGACATTTTTTTTTTTCGCCGAGAAAAACGATCGTCTGTGGGCTTTATGCCGTTTTTCTCATTGAGAAAAACGGCAGGAAAAACAACGAGAAAAATTAGAACATGTTCTAAATTTTCTCATCGTTTTTTCCATCATTTTTTTCCGCGGCAGTTTTCCCATAGGGAGACACTGCCGCGGAGCCCACAGACGGTCGTTTTTCTCGACAAAGAAAAAAATGACGGGAAAAACGGTCGTGTGTGGGGGAAAATGCCGTTCCCTCGTTTTTCATTTAATTTCATGTCGTGATTCACGGCGGTGTTTTCACCGCCGTGAATCACGATCGTGTGTACGCGGCATCAGGCTCAATTCACACTAATGCATGTTGCTTTTGAGCGTTTTTATCTTGCTTTTTGCGGTGCTTGCCGCGTTTTTACCGCGATTTGCGTTATTTTTTTTTTTTTTATAAATTTTTATTTTTATCCATTTCCATAAAAAAAATTTTTTTTTTTAAAAAAACGCAAATCGCGGTAAAAACGCATCAAAAACTTGGTACTTGCGTTTTTGATGCAGGTCCATTGACTTCTATTACATGCAAAACGCTGCTTTTTGCATGAAAAAAAGTCCCCGACCCTTTACAAAAACGCAGAGGTACAAAAATGCATTGATGTGAACATGTTCCATAGGAACCCATGTTAAAAAAATTCCATGCATTTCTGCAAATTGCACCAAAAAACGCATTAGTGTGAATGGAGCCTTAGTCATAGAAATCTGTAAATTTATAAACTACAAGTTCAATCCAACATGGCAGCCGGAACACTGATCAGCACACCTGCCTACAGCTCTGCAATGACAGCCATACAGAGGTACGGGCAATAGAACTGTAGGCAGTGTCTGCAGGAGCACTTCACACGCACTCTGCTGATTGAGGGCGCAATACTTTGCAGTCTCCAGTTTAAAAAAATAATAAATGCCCTAGCAAAAATTTATGCATTTATTTTTTTATAAAAAGGTGAAAGAAGGCACTTTGTCAGGCAGGCACATACATGGGTGGTTTTATGTACATATATGTGAGTGTTTGTGTGTATATACAGTGTGTGTGTGTGTGTGTGTGTGTGTGTGTGTATATATATATATATATATATATATATATATATATATATATATATAAAATATGAAGTTCATGATGACCTAACCTTGCTCATGACTTGTAGTACTCAAGTGCCGTTGGGCAGTAAGCACCTCCTTCACTACCTGCCTGCCTGGCAACGAGACAAATGGAATGCACCTCCCATTTCCTCTTGATATCATTTTGGTAGGTGGAGGAAATATTTGTTGGCTGACCTGTTACATATGAGTCATGAGATTTTAGGGCATTATATAGGCTTTTCTCCTGCATCTTTCTATCTATATATGTATGTATAGTAGGGCTGCGGAAATTAACGATTAATTGTTCGATTAATCGTTAATTTCTTTGATCGATCAAAATAATTTTGATCGAGGACGATCCGCGGAGTGAGCTCCGCGATCTCGTCCATAGGAAAGGCCGCGGCTTCGGCCTAGCTCCGGAGCCGCGGCCATCTTGGTCCACCCAGCGGCGCGCCAACGTCATCATCAGCCGCCTGATTGTGCCTGCGAGTCTGCGGACGGTTCTGCCTGAATGTTACGGTATGCGGGAGATGTGGGCAGATGTGGACATTACGGGGGAGATGTGGACATTACTGTATGGGGGGCAGATGTGGACATTACTGTATGTGGGAGCAGATGTGGACATCACTGTATGTGGGAGCAGATGTGGACATCACTGTATGTGGGAGCAGATGTGGACATCACTGTATGTGGGAGCAGATGTGGACATCACTGTATGTGGGAGCAGATGTGGACATCACTGTATGTGGGAGCAGATGTGGACATTACTGTATGGGGGAGCAGATGTGGACATTACTGTATGGGGGAGCAGATGTGGACATTACTGTATGGGGGAGCAGATGTGGACATTACTGTATGGGGGCAGATGTGGACATTACTGTATGGGGGGCAGATGTGGACATTACTGTATGGGGGGCAGATGTGAACATTACTGTATGTGGGAGCAGATGTGGACATTACTGTATGTGGGGCAGATGTGGACATTACAGTATGGGGGGCAGATGTGGACATTACTGTATGGGGGGCAGATGTGGACATTACTGTATGGGGGGCAGATGTGGACATTACAGTATGGGGGGCAGATGTGGACATTACAGTATGGGGGGCAGATGTGGACATTACAGTATGTGGGAGCAGATGTGGACATTACTGTATGTGGGAGCAGATGTGGACATTACTGTATGGGGGGCAGATGTGGACATTACTGTATGGGGGGCAGATGTGGACATTACAGTATGGGGGGCAGATGTGGACATTACAGTATGGGGGGCAGATGTGGACATTACAGTATGGGGGGAGATGTGGAAAATTGGAAAAACTGTATGTGCGTTATAATTAATCGAAATTAGTCGATTAATCGATTAAAAAAAAAACGATTAATCGAACACGAAAATTTTAATCAGTAACAGCCCTAATGTATAGTAAACAAGAGTTTGTACTTGGCCATTAATTGAAGGTGAAGAGCCCAATAATTGTTCTTGCACAGGAGCCTTTCGGTATGTCCATGCATGGGTAGCCTAAAAAATTTAGCCAAGACCCTAATGCTGGACACACAGTCGTAAATTTTCAGGTGATTTTCACCACTTTTAACCAGCTTTGAATGGAAAAACATCCAAATGAATCAAGGCAACCTACTACTACAACAACAGACACTTATGATGGAAGGCTTAATTCTACCATATGGTTGTTTTGCAATTGAAAGCTGGTTCAGATTACCTGGAAATTGCTGTGTGGCCAGTCAGCATAATCTTAGTCATAAACTTCTCAATTTTTGAGCTGGTTCCATTTGGCTCCCCCAGTTTTGAGTGATCAATCAACTGAAATGGCGACTAGAAGGCGCTTCCTGGTACAAGACTGTCGTCTTGTATCAAGACAGCAATGCTTGTGGCTAGGCCAGGGAATAAGGACTTAATTTCAGCAACGTATTAAAGTCACACAAAAACAAATATCTAAATATTGCATAATCCTAAAATGAATAGTAAAGGCCTGTACTCACGATCCGAAAATCGTACGAAAAATACCGCCTTCAAAACGATCATACAGTAGGTGCCGCCGATATTGTGTCAATCTCGCCTCTTCTAGCGGCGAGATTGACACCCTACGAGCCCCGTCGCGAGAGCCAGCGCCAAGCTGTCTCATCATCGGGAAAGGAAAAATTTTGTTTTTCCTTTCACAATGAGCGACACGCATTGCCGGTAGACGGAGATCTGACATGGAGCGGGATCGTAAGATGCGCGACTACAAGCGCATGCTGGTAGACGCGCTGCTGGTGGCATTCCCACCTGACAGCGGGCGTACGGTGGAAGCACAAGGCGAAGGCAGAGGAGGAAGAAGAGGTCGCCAACACAGCCGGGGCACCGGCAGGGTTAGCATGGCCGAAATGTGGAAAAGCTTTGTCAGCACGCCACAACAACCAGCACCACCAGCTGAGATGGAACGTCTTAGCAGGAGGCAGCATTTCACCAACATGGTTGAGCAGTATGTGTCCACAGGCCTACACGTACTGGATGACGGGTCTGCCCCCTTTAACTTCTGGGTCTCCAAATTGGGCACATGGCCTGAGCTTGCCCTTTATGCCTTGGAGGTGCTGGCCTGCCCTGCACCCAGTGTATTATCTGAACGTGTATTTAGCACGGCAGGGGGCGTTATCACAGACAAGCGCAGCCGCCTGTCCAGAGCCAATGTGGACAAGCTCACGTTCATTAAAATGAACCAGGCATGGATCCCACAGGACTTGTTCGTACCTTCTGCAGAATAGACATGTATACCGGTGTTGTGACAAAAACTGTCCGGCCATCGGATTGTGTCTGGCCCGTACTGCGAAGGCGCAGTGCTTGCGCAGTACAGAGGACAAGGAGATTCACAAAATCTCCGAAGATGAACGGCGCCTGCGCCGTGAGTGCAGGTTCAAGCCCCACCATCCAAGTGGACATATGGTAGCACATAGTAACAGGGCCCCTCGCTTCGATCGCCACGCTTCAGGCACGGCCTCACTTGGCTCGGCTTGAACCACGGATGGTGTGGCCTTCACCTGAACTCACCACGCAGGCGCCGTTCGTCTTGGGAGATTTTCGAAATCCCCTTGTCCTACATACTGAGCAAGCGCAGTACAGGGTGGACACTATTCGACGGGGGACAGAATTCGACACATCACCGGCCTTACCCAGCCATTGTTGTATTTTTTAACCAGTGTTGGCTACCTCGTCCTCTTCCACCGCCGCTTCCACCTACACAGCCACATCCACCGCCACCTCAACCTCCTACTCCATATGGACCTCGTCCTCCTAGGTCAAGATTATAATTTTTATTTTATTTTTTTGTAGCGCACAGATCCTTTCCCCCTTACCTGCCTTTATGTTGTTGGCTCCTCGCAGGAGGGAGAAAGGCACACCGCACTACCAGCCCGTACCCTTCTAATATAAAGAGGTTGAGCGATGTACTTGACGGGACGTGTCCACAGCCAGAGTGAAAACTCCTCCAGAGGATGATTCTCACCTCTACTGTAGGTAGAGGCAAGTCCTTTAATTCCCAGTAAAGTCAATGTCCACACCAGCTGAAACTACAACTCTTATTCTCTCATGGCAAAATAAACTCTACTCGGATAGAAAAGGTTAGAGCAAAGAAACAGGACAGCTTAAGGTGTGGAGGAGGTCCAGGCACAAACGTAGCACATTCACTTCACTGCTTAGGTTTCTCAAACAGTTTTAGGTGCACGGTCTCTGCCATAGACCTTGAGGTTGGTCTCTGCCACAGACCAGGGTGTATAAGGCCCCTGCCACGGGCCGGGTGAATAAGGCCTCTGATACAGTCAAGATGACCTTGAGCTTCTCCTTCAATGAACCTAGCCCATATCAAGGGGAAGACATCTCTCCAGGGAGTCAACAGACCCTTCCTTCACCATGAATCCTGCATCGGTCCATCAGAATGATCCTCCCTTCCCTGGAACAGGGTCCCCTACACGAGGCGGCACCCTAAGACTCCTCGACCCTTAGCGGACTCCAGACGAAGGCTCTAGACTCCAGGCTTTACTCCCGCCCCTAGGCCTCCATACCCAGGGCAGCAGGAACTCCAGGATAGTACCTCACCCCAGGCTAAAGGTGCCCGAGATGGAACAGGAACACATGCACCCAGGCCGAAGGCACCTGGGCGCGGACCCCACTGGACATCAGCCCCCAGGCCAAAGGTCTGCCCCTTTTATATGCTCTCCCGGCATGCACCGCAGGTTCCCCGCCCCGCTGTACTACTGCCAAGAGGGGACACAAAAGGCACAGCACTGTATCAGCGGTTCAACCCTAGCCTACCATGGCAGCGCCACCTGTAGGCCGCAGGGAACTGCACACCAATACTGTCCCCCGAGGACAAAATGGTCCATGAATCCTACAGAATTAGGGTGTTTGAGCCTATTTACCACTCAAACACTTCCCTTAAATTTAGCACCCCGCTACATTTTTATTTCAAAGTATTTTATTTTCCCACTAGCTTATCCATTAAATTTAATAATTTATTCCAGAAAGGGCGTATTCTGGGGCATTCCCACCATATGTGTGGCATCGTGCCGTTGAGTTTCTGAGGTTCTTAATGACTTCCTGTACCTCTTCTGCTGAAAAGGGGGCCTCCCAGCATTTATTTTTTATTTTTTTTTATGTTATTTTAAGTTATTTCCCTATCCACATTTGTTTGCAGAGCACTTACCATGCTCTTAACAACATTTTGCTGCCATTTGCAGCCCTCTAGCCCTTTCCATTACTTTTTTAGTCCTTAGAAGTCTGGGTCCCCATTGACTTCAATGGGGTTCGGGTTCGGTTTAAAGTTCGGTCCCGAACCCGAACTTTTTTCCGAAGTTCGGCCGAACCCGTCGAACCCGAACATCCAGGTGTCCGCTCAACTCTAGTCACTACCCGTCATTTAAATGTTTTTCCAGAGCAATAATTCTAGCTAACTTAAAAAATGCAACCTTTAGAATTTTTTAAACGTCACCTATGAAGATTTTTAAGGGTAAAAGTTTGTCGCCGTTCCACGAGCGGGCGCAATTTTGAAGCGTGACATGTTGGGTATCAATTTACTCGGCATAACATCATCTTTCACAATATAAAAAAAAAATTGGGCTAACTTTATTGCTTGTCTTATTTTTTTATTTAAAAAAGTGTATTTTTTCCAAATAAAGTGCGCTTGTAAGACCGCTGTGCAAATACGGTGTGACAGAAAGTATTGTAACGACCGCCATTTTATTCTCTAGGGTGTTAGAAAAAAATATGTATAAAATATTAGGGGGTTCTAAGTAATTTTTTAGCAAAAAAAATTATTGGAACTTTAACCACTTAAGCCCCGGACCATTTGGTAGCTAAAGGACCAGAGGTGAATTCAGAATTTTGCACTGCGCTGCTTTAACTGTAAATTGTGCGGACATGCAATGTTGTACCCAAACGAAATTTGCGTCCTTTTCTTCCCACAAATAGAGCTTTCTTTTAATGGTATTTGATTGCCTCTGCGATTTTTATTTTTTGCGATATAAACGGAAAAAGACCGAAAATTTTGAAAAAAAATGATATTTTCTACTTTTTGTTATAAGAAAAATCCAATAAACTCAATTTTAGTCATACATTTAGGCCAAAATGTATTCAGCCACATGTCTTTAGTAAAAAAAATGTCAATAAGCGTATATTTATTGGTTTGCGCAAAAGTTATAGCGTCTACAAACTAGGGTACATTTTCTGAAATTTACACAGCTTTTAATTTATGACTGCCTATCTCATTTCTTGAGGTGCTAAAATGGCAGGGCAGTACAAAACCCCCCCAAATTACCCCATTTTAGAAAGTAGACACCCCAAGGAAATTGCTGAGAGGCATGTTGAGCCCATTGAATATTTTTTTTTTTTTGTCCCAAGTGATTAATGACAAAAAAAAAAAAAAAAAAATTACAAAAAGTTGTCACTAAATGATATATTGCTCACACATGCCATGGTTATATGTGGAATTGCACCCCAAAATACATTCTGCTGCTTCTCCTGAGTACGGGGATACCACATGTGTGGGACTTTTTAGGAGCCTAGCCACGTACGGGACCCCGGAAACCAAGCACCACCTTCAGGATTTCTAAGGGCGCAAATTTTTGATTTCACTCCTCACTACCTATCACAGTTTTGAAGGCCATAAAATGCCAAAATAGCACAAAACCCCCCCCAAATGACCCCATTTTGGAAAGTAGACACCCCAAGCTGTTTGCTGAGAGGCATGGTGAGTATTTTACAGCTCTCATTTGTTTTTGAAAATGAAGAAAGTACATTTTTTTTTTTCAATTTTCAAAACTTTGTGACAAAAAGTGAGATCTGCAAAATACTCACAATACCTCTCAGCAAATAGCTTGGGGTGTCTACTTTCCAAAATGGGGTCATTTGGGGGGGTTTTGTGCCATCTGGGCATTCCATGGCCTCCGAAACTGTGATAGGCAGTGAGAAGTGAAATCAAAAATTGACACCCTTAGAAAGCCTGAAGGCGGTGCTTGGTTTTTGGGGTCCTGTACGCGGCTAGGCTCCCAAAAAGTCTCACACATGTGGTATCCCCGTACTCAGGAGAAGCAACAGAATGTATTTTGGGGTGTAATTCCACATATGCCCATGGCATGTTTGAGCAATATATCATTTAGTGACAACTTTGTGCAAAAAAATAAAAATAAATAAAAATAAAAATAAAAAATTTTTCCGCAACTTGTGTCAACATATAAAATATTCCATGGACTCGACATGCCTCTCAGTATATAGCTTGGGGTGTCTACTTTCCAAAATGGGGTCATTTGGGGGGGTTTTGAACTGTTCTGGCATTTTATACACTTTATTAGGAAGCTTACACTCTTCTAACCACTTGAAGACAAAGCCCTTTTTGACACTTTTTGTTTACATGAAAACATATTTTTTTTTTGCAAGAAAATTATGTTGAACCCCCAAACATTATATATATTTTTAAAGCAAAGGCCCTACAGAATAAAATGGTGGGTGTTGCATTTTTTTTTTCTACACAGTATTTGCGCAGCGATTTTTGAAACGCATTTTTTGGGGAAACAATACACTTTTTTTAATTTTAATGCACTAAAACACACTATATTGCCCAAATGTTTGATGAAATAAAAAAGATGATCTTAGGCCGAGTACATAGATACCAAACACGACATGCTTTAAAATTTTGCACAAACGCGCATTGGCGACAAACTACATACATTTTTAAAAGCCTTTAAAAGCATTTACAGGTTACCCCGTTAGATTTACAGAGGAGGTCTACTGCTAAAATTACTGCCCTCGATCTGACCTTCGCGGTGATACCTCACATGCATGGTGCAATTGCTGTTTACATATGATGCCAGACCGACGCTTGCGTTCGCCATTGGGCAAGAGCAGGGCAGGACAGGGGTGCTTTTTTTTTTTTATTATTATTAATTTTGCTTTTTTATTTTATTTTTAAACTGTTGCTTCCATATTTTTTTTTTTTTTTTTATCACTTTTATTGTTATCTCAGGGAATGTAAAAATCCCCTATGATAGCAATAGGTAATGACAGGTACTCTTTTTGTGAAAAAAATGGGGTCTATTGGACCCTAGATCTTTCCTCTGCCCTCAAAGCATCTGACCACACCAAGATCGGTGTGATAAAATGCTTTCCCAATTTCCCAATGGCGCTTTTTATATCCGGGGTGGGGACATCCCCTCCCACTGCTTGTAAAAGCAGTCCAGAGGCTAATTAGCCACTAGGATTGCTTTTACATGAAAGCCGGCCGCTGGCTGAAAAGAATGATACCAAGATGATACCTAAACCCGCAGGCATCATTCTGGTATAAACATTCAAAGTCCAGCAACATACCAGTACGTTGCTGGTCCTTGTTGGACATGTATTGTAATCTTTTTTTTCATGCAGCCTGTTGGCTGAACGAAAAAAAAGATTGATCGGTGGGTATGCCCACCATTAGAATACCGCCCTTCATCCACCCACTTCTAATGATGGGCATACATGCACCATTTATATATGCCGAAGCATGTGGGCATCTTCTCGCAAAAGTTATGCCGCGTACACATGGTCAGACTTTTCCACGGGCAAGCCTCCGTCGGAATTTCGACCGTATGTACGCGGCATTAGGAGCAAAATCGCTCCTCCGCTCCTGCTGCCCCAATGCTTCGGCATATATGCTTTTTTTTTTTTTTGAACTGTGGTGGTGAAATCACCTCCTACAGCACTGGAGTCGCAGGGATCAGGCCTGTCTCTGCAAACGCTGCAGTTATGTGTGTTGTGTTTTGCAAGTGACAGTGATCGATCGATACTGCACTTGGGTGGCCTGGGCTGGACGGAGGGGCAAAACGCAGGTGCTAGCAGGTATCTGGGCTGATCCCGCTAACACTGCGTTTTTGGGAACCCTAAACTGCTGGGGACGCTAGTATAGATCTGATCAGATCAGATATTGAGCTGATCAGATACTATACCACTAAGGGGGGTGTATGCTTCACGCGTGGGTGTTAGCGTTACTGGCACTAACCTGACGCTGCCTGGGGTGTGACGCAGACCCTCTCTGACGCTAAAACCTAATTGATATCACCCGCCGGGCGATCAGGGGGTTAAACCTTTATTGGGTTATATACGGCGGGTGCCCTGACACTATAAAAAGCAAACTAACTAACCAGCGTCACCCGTAACACTTATATGATGATCACTGGTGAAAGGGTTAACTAGGGGCAATTAGGGGGTTAAAACCTTTATTAGGTAATATATGGGGGTACCTGACGCTATATAAAAACCTGACGGCGAACCTAAAAAAAAATTACTGGCTACCGATCAGCATCGCAGACGCTAAGACATCGATCAGAAAAATTATCGCTTAGTGACAGTGGTGATAGGGGGTGAAAGGGTTACCTGGGGGGCGATCAAGGGGGTTAAACCTTTATTAGGTAATATATGGGGGTACCGGACGTTATAAAAACCTGCGGCGAACCTAAAAAAAATTACTGGCTACCGATCAGCATCACCGACGCTAAGACATCGATCAGAAAAATGATTGCTTAGCGACGGCGGTGCTAGGGGGTGAAAGGGTTATCTGGGGGGTGATCAGGGGGTTAAACCTTTATTAGGGGGGGGGTTAGGGGGCTACACTGGACCTAAAACTAAATGTAGTGACACTTTTACAGTCACAAATGTCACTGATTGCAGTGATCACTAAATAAATGGTCACTGCAATCAGTGACATTGTGACTGGGGGCTGGGGGGTGATCTGGGGGTGATCTGGGGAGCGATTTATGTGCCTATGTGTCCTGGTGTCAGTGTAGTGTTGTGTGCACTAACCTGGCATCTTCTCCTGTACGGCGCTCGGTATATGTGAGCGCCCCAGGAGAGATGACATCACTTCCTCCTGCCTGGCAGGCAGGGGAAGCTCTCTCATTTGCCGGGAGCGATCGAGAGGGGGTGGCCGGAATCGAACGGCTGTCCCCTCATGCCGGATCGCTCCCGAAGGTAAAACGACGACCCACTGTAAAGAAGGGGGGTCCGATCGGACCCCCCAACTATACAAAGGCAATCACGTATATGTATGTGATTCTGCCTGTCGGTGCCATTCTGCCGACGTATATATACAGTGGGCGGTCGTTAAGTGGTTAAACACTGAGTCTGAAAAATAGGCCCGGTCCTTAAGTGTTTAAAGATGATCTCTTTCATGCTAGAAGGTTTCTGCGACTAATTTTGTGGATTTTTGTCTCGCTTGGATATAAATCTTTACTTGCTTGTTAACCTGATAATTTCTTGGGTATCACAAATAGCTATAGCTATTGCATCACATTTGAACACAGCAAGACCAGCCAATTAGATAAGGAAAAAGGATCAAAGTCTTCAGTATCTCATAGTCACACCTACATTAGTATAAATCAGCATGCCAGTAATACAGAAGAAGTCAGTGTAGAAACCTGAGTATCTTTACTTGGTTCCTATGACATTTTCTCATTCAGGTTTTTATAGTATGTCATATAAAAGGAAGGTGGGTGTATTTGCCTGGGGCTGTGTAATTTCAGCAGAAGAAGCCTCAAAGCCTCATGACTTAAAGTGGAAGTAAACCCTCCTATAATTTTCAGGCAAGGAAGCTGCCATCTTGGCCTCTGTTTAATCTTCAACTGCCATGATGCTGCACATGTGATCAGTTATGACACCAGCCATTGGATGGTTTGACAGTTTGGTTGAGAGCACAACCAATGTGACAGTTGGCATTCCCGGCATGCCGGGAATGTAACTGATTTTTGAAACTGTTAAATCGATGGGTTTACTTCCGCTTTAACAGATAAGGTGAAGGATCTTTGGCTTATTATTTTCAAAGTGAGGTTTCCAAACATGTGTATTTCTCAGGAAATTTATTATTCTGAATTGCAGTAGATAAGAGGCACTATTTCCCTTGGCAAAAGCTCCAGGTAATACCTGAGCAAACTGACTGTCATAGAGGCTGTTGGGACTGGTTTATGGCAAAATGATCCACGGCCACTGAGGCTGCAAGTTAAAGGTCAACTCCAGCTTCATGGAGTAATTGTGCAGTAATTTCTAAACTAAAAAGCAGCCCTCGCTGCAGTAACCATCACCAGGGGCTTTGCTAGGTGGCAAAAAGACCAGGGTCTTCAGCACGAAGTCCAAGTCCCGCATTGGGGGAGGGGGTGTTACCGACCTAACACGCACTGACCTACCTGACACACACTAACCTACCTGACATACACTGACCTACCTGACATACACTGATTCACCTGGCACACACTGACCTACCTGACATACACTACCTGACCAGACTTCAGGTGACGTGACCTCCTCCTGCAGCTCAGCCGTAGTGTGCGGTGTGCCCATCACAGTAGAGTAGACAGCAGGCACTCCAGGCAACCAGAGCCATGACAGGACACAGGACAGGAGAGGAGCGCCGAGTGTGGATCTTCTTACAGTGACGCGGCGCGGTGGCTGCATTGTACTTCATGCCTTTTGGAGCCTGGAACGCCTATGATGGATATCACACGTCCCGCGGTACCGGCATTGGACCAGTGGGACGTCCATCATAGGCGCTGCAGGCTCCAGAAGGTGGGACCTGCTATGTCACTCGGCCGCGCTCGGGGTCAGATCGGTCCCAGCTCGGCAGCGACGCTCGGGCCTAATAACAGAATTGTGCATGCCCGAGACCCAGGGCTTTTTGGGGACCCACTCAGGGCTCCAGCCCCCCTCCCGACGCCACTGTCCATCACCTCTATAGAGCTTTGCCCCTCAAATTGACTGATCTGTGGTTTAGCAATGGTCTCTTGGTTAAATGACACTTAGTGCCAACTTACATCCAATGAGACTATAGCATCATGAACTTGCTTCCTGGGGGTGTGTCATCGGACCACCCTGGTCTCACAGGAGACTGCTGTGGCGAACAGCACCTCATCATTACTTGGCACTACTCTCTGCAGCATTCAGGACATGCCCACTACCACAGGAGAAAAAAAAGATCTATGATGCCACGGGACTGAAGACTCCTGGAAAGGTCTCAGTTGTCAACATCAACTAAACAACAAAAGTCATCTGTGAATTAGTCAGGTTTCTTCAATTAAAAGTATGTACACCATAATAATAAACTATTTTTTGCTCCCTTTTGGTCTGTTTGAGATACAATTGAAAGCATTTATTATACAGGTATATGTTTGTAGCGGGTGGTTACATTTGGGGGAGGCATCTGAGTAGGGATGAGCTTCGAGTTCGAGTCGAACTCATGTTCGACTCGAACATTGCCTGTTCGCCCGTTCGCCGAACAACGAACAATTTGGGGTGTTCGCGGCAAATTCGAAAAGTTTATGGGAGAAATCTAAAGTGCTAATTATAAAGGCTTATATGCAAGTTATTGTCCTAAAAAGTGTTTGGGGACCTGGGTCCTGCCCCAGGGGACATGTATCAATGCAAAAAAAAGTTTTAAAAACTGCAGTTTTTTGGGAGCAGTGATTTTAATAATGCTTAAAGTGAAACAATAAAAGTGAAATGGTCCTTTAAATTTCGTACCTGGGGGGTGTGTATGATATGCATGTAAAGTGGCGCATGTTTCCCGTGCTTAGAACTGTCCCTGCACAAAGTGTCATTTTTGAAGGAAAAAAAGTAATTTAAAACTCACTCGCGGCTATAATGAATTGTCGGCTTTTATCAATACATAGAAAAGTCATTGATTAAAAAAAAAAAAGCATGGGGGTTCCCCCAAATTCAATTACCAGGCCCTTTAGGTCTGGAATGGATATTAAGGGGAACCCCGCCACAAATTTAAAAAAATGGCGTGGGGTTCCCCCTAAATATCCATACCAGGCCCTTGAGATCTGGCATGGTTTTTAAGGGGAACTCCACCCCAAATTTTAAAAAACATGTCGTGGAGTCCCCCCAAAAATCCATACCAGACCCTTATCCGAGCATGCAACCTGGCCGGCCGCAGGGGAAGAGGGGGGGACGAGAGAGCGCCCCCCCTCCCTCCTGAACCGTACCAGGCCACATGCCCTCAACATGGGGAGGATGTCCCAATGTTGATGGGGACAAGGGCCTCATCCCCACAACCCTTGCCTGGTGGTTGTGGGGGTCTGCGGGCGAGGGGCTTATCGGAATCTGGAAGACCCCTTTAACAAAGGGGACCCCCAGATCCCGGCCCCCCTATGTGAATTGGTAAGGGGTACATTGTACCCCTACCATTTCACGAAGAAAGTGTCCAAAAATTTAAATAAAAACACACAAACACCTTGGAAAAGTCCTTTATTAAAAAAGAAAAAAATAATAATGAAAAAAAAACATTCCAGCGATGAAATCCAGTGTCCGTGGCGATCCCGATGTCCAGCGCTGTCCGTCATTGGTTGTGCCTGTGCGGACCTGATGGGGAACTTCCTCCACTGTGTTTTAAATGTATAAACCCCGCCTAAGTCATTGGCCTGAGCGGGAAACTTCCTTCACTGTGTAAATTTAAATTACACAGTGAAGGAAGTTCCCCGCTCAGGCCAATGACATAGGCGGGGTCGGACATACCGAGGGGGCGGACCTGATGGGGAACTTCGTTCGCTGTGTAATACATGTATAGACCCGCCCCTTCTCATGTTCCGCATCTTCCGCTGAGCGGACCTGATGGGGAACTTTAGAAGGGGCGGGTCTATACATTTAAAACACAGCGGAGGAAGTTCCCCATCAGGTTCGCACAGGCACAACCAATGACGGACAGCGCTGGACATCGGGATCGCCGCGGGACACTGGATTTCATCGCTGGAATGTTTTGTTTGTTTTTTTATTATTTTTTTATTTTTTAATAAAGGACTTTTTCAAGGTGTTTGTGTGTTTTTATTTACATTTTTTGACACTTTCTTCGTGAAATGGTAGGGGTACAATGTACCCCTTACCAATTCACATAGGGGGGGGCCGGGATCTGGGGGCCCCTTTGTTAAAGGGGTCTTCCAGATTCTGATAAGCCCCCGCCCGCAGACCCCCACAACCACCGGGCAAGGGTTGTGGGGATGAGGCCCTTGTCCCCATCAACATGGGGACATCCTCCCCATGTTGAGGGCATGTGGCCTGGTACGGTTCAGGAGGGAGGGGGGGCCGCTCTCTCGTCCCCCCCTCTTCCCCTGCGGCTGGCCAGGTTGCGTGCTCGGATAAGGGTCTGGTATGGATTTTTGGGGGGACTCCACGCCATTTTTTTTTAAATTTGCGGCGGGGTTCCCCTTAATATCCATTCCAGACCTAATTGAATTTGGGGGAACCCCCACGCTTTTTTTTTTTTTATCAATGACTTTTCTATGTATTGATAAAAGCCGACAATTCATTAATAGCCGCGAGTGAGTTTTAAATGACTTTTTTTCCTTCAAAAATGACACTTTGCGCAGGGACAGTTCTAAGCACGGGAAACATGCGCAACTTTACATGCATATCATACACACCCCCCAGGTACGAAATTTAAAGGAATATTTCACTTTTATTTTTTTCATTTTAAGCATTATTAAAATCACCGCTCCCGTAAAAACGTCTATTTTTTAAACCTTTTTTTGCATTGATTCATGTCCCCTGGGGCAGGACCCGGGTCCCCAAACACTTTTTAGGACAATAAATTGCATATTAGCCTTTATAATTAGCACTTTAGATTTCGAACGTTCGAGTCCATTGTATTTAATAGGGTTCTAAAGTTCACATGAACATTCTGTCTGTTCGCAGGTTCTGGTGCGAACCGAACAGGGGGGGTGTTCGGCTCATCCCTGCATCTGAGTGAAAAATGGCTCAGATGCAGCAATTGTTAGGGTTCATGGACCAATTTATGCCAGTGGAGGATGCAAGGGTGTCCAGTTCCCTGCGGTCTGTAGGTGGCGCTGTCGCCATAGGCCGGGGTTGAACCACCATAGCAAGTCTGTACCCTTTTTGTCCTCTCGCAGCAGTAGTACAGCGGGGCGGGGAACCTGCTGTGCATGCTGGGAGAGGGGATAAAAGGGGCAGACATCTTCCGCTCGAGGTCCACGCCCAGGCACCTTCAGCCTGGGTGTGAGTGCTGGTGGTCTCCGGGCGCCCTCGGCCCGGGGATGGAGCTGCGATTCCACCCCAGACACCTTTAGTCTGGGGTGAGGTACTCTCTGGAGGCCTGGGGCCCAGTACCTTCGACTGGGTCCCGCAAGGGATGGAGGATTCCTAGGGTGTCCTCCGGTATTGGACACCCGAATCTTGGGCGAGGGGGACCAGAGAAGTGACCTTCCCGGAGATCCAGCGCAGCATTGGCTGGTGACGGCGGAGTAGGGTGCCCACGTGTCCCGGATTGCCCGGGACTGTCCCGCAATTGACATGTCTGTCCTGGGTCCCGGGCATCTTCATTCTGGGACAATACAATGTCCCGGAATGAAATAGAGGACACAGCCACCCCCTACTAACTAATAACTACATTTCCAGAACTGGTTGCTAGGGCCAGCGCTGCCTGGCATCTTGCAACCAGTGACAATTTACTCTCAGGCAGTGAGACCAGGAGCGAGGCCTGCGCCTAGTGTAGCACTGCTGTCCCCACCCACCTCGGCACCTCCTCCTTCTCTGGCACCCAGCGGCAAACAGCAGGAACTGGTGTGATCTTCACTCTCCAGATAGTGACGCCACTCCTTTCCTTCTACGCACGTGGCTCTTGCAGAGGGAGTGACAGCAGCACTGCACCTGGTGGCAGGCTATGGGTGGCAAGCGCCACTGCATCTGGTGGCAAGTGGCACACACCTGACAAAAAACCCGCCCCCAAATTCCCCATCAACCCCGAGACTACATTTCCCCCCTCATCTTTTTTTGGGGAAGGTGAGAGAGGGGGTGTGTCCCTGAATGGCAGTTTGGAAATGTGGTCACCCTACGGCGGAGGCCTCTGGTGACCGTCCAGATGGATGACTCCCCTGACATCTCAAGAAGGTAGTCCACGTTCTCATGGTCAGTGGCAGTGTCAGGAAGGGCAAACCAGAAATGTCATTGACGATATCGGCGCCTCTTTGCGCATGCGCGATAGCGGTGCGTGCGCGGGCACGCGCGATAGCGGTGCGCGGGCACGCGCGGGCACGCGCAGCGGCGGCTCATGGCGCCAGATGAGGTTATTTGAAGGGGCTGATGGCTGGGCTCTGTGCTGTTCGGTCTACAGCGTTACCTGAGACCTCTGACCCCTGCTTACCTGAATCCTGCTCCAGCTGACCCTTCCTGGCTTGTTTGACCATCCTTACTGATCTGCCTGTACCTGACCCCCGGCCTGTGTTGACTACGTTCCTGCCTGTTCCTTCTGCTACCTCGTTACCTGCCCGTTGCCGAACCTGCCTGTACCTGAGACCTGCCAGCTGCCTAAACCCGCTCATACCTGATCCTGCTCCAGTACTTACCTGAACCTGAGACCTGCCAGCTGCCTGAACCCGCTCATACCTGATCCCGCTCCAGTACCTACCTGCTTGGGACTGGTGTACCCACGCTTCCAGCCCATCTGACCGCACCCGCCTGAGCTCCAGTTGTTAGGCCGTCAGTTGTTTCCGGATCTATTCCAGTCTCCGTCCCAGTTCCGGTCCAGCGCACCACCAGCGACTTTTACCAGGCTCTCGTGCGACTCTACACTCCTGCGCCCCCTGTCTTCACTACCAGGGGCCGCGAGTGAGAGGTGTAAGGGAGGCCTCCCTCTGCATAATCAGACTCTTCCATCAGGTACGTGACAGTACCGAACAGCCAAGTCAGAGTCTGTGCAGGGAGCCTCTCCCATGGAGGGTTTCCGCTTACACCTCAAAGACCTCACCCAGACTGTTGAAATCGCACAAGATGCGTATATCCGACTGGAAGGAAGCATCCAGGCTCTTTCCTCACCTACCTCGGCCCCGCAAAGAGCTACTTCAGCAATAGCAATGTTACCTCCAGAAACCGGGGTTCCTACGCCTGAAAGATTCACCGGTGATCACCGATTACGAGGACAGAAGTCAGAGAGACCTGTGAGGTCGTCCTGTCCAGCCTGGAAATTAGCCCAAGCCTCTAACATCAGCAGCCTGACATCTTCTACCGCTGCTGCACCCACATCTGATGTCCCTGAACCCAGGCAACTCAGAGTGCCCCGTCCCTCACTTTCCCCTGAGGAACGTCAACGCCGACAACACGAAAACCTCTGCCTGTATTGTGGGAGACCCGGGCATTACGTGAGGTCATGTCCAGCAAAGACCCGCAAGGGTCGAATTATCTTCTCCGCCAGCACGCCCATCCTGCCAACCCACCTGGCTCTCCCCATTGTATTACAGCTTCCGGGAAGAAGTATTCCTGTCTCCGCTATAATAGACTCCGGTGCCTGTAGCTGCTTTATGGACTTGTCTTTTATTGCTAAACATCAAATCCCTTTGCAACCTAGGGCCCAGGGACTTTCAGTACATCTGGCCGACGGGTCTGCTATCAAATCCGGACTGGTGACTCAACAGACTATACCCTTGCCTGTGATTATTGCCGATAGTCACAAGGAATTATTATGCCTGGATGCCATTGCATCCCCGCTGTTTCCCATAATCCTTGGCATGCCATGGCTCCAAGCACATAACCCTCTTATCAACTGGGTCGGAGGGGAGGTTAAGTTTCACTCTTCCTACTGCCTCCAACACTGCTTGCGGAAATTCTCTTCTGATCCGCCATCCTTGTTATGCTTGGACTCTGATGTTGAAACTCGCTTATCTGTACCAGTTGTATACCATGACTTTTTAGATGTCTTTAGCAAGAAAGGAGCTGAAACTCTCCCTCCACATCGGCCATATGACTGCCCGATTGATCTCATCCCGGGTGTTGAGGTCCCTTTTGGAAGGATTTTTCCTCTGTCAGAATTGGAGCTTGTCGCCCTGAAAGATTATATAGACGATAATCTAAAGAAGGGCTTCATCCGCCCCTCCACTTCTCCAGCAGGAGCGGGTATCTTCTTTGTGGAGAAGAAGGATCGTTCCCTTCGCCCATGTATAGATTATCGTGAACTCAATAAGGTTACGGTCAAGAACCGTTATCCCCTGCCCTTGGTACCCGAATTGTTCCAGAGGTTGGGAGCAGCAACCATATTTACAAAACTGGATCTCCGAGGGGCATATAATCTGGTACGGATACGGGAGGGAGACGAGTGGAAGACGGCTTTTCGCTCCCGATTCGGACATTTTGAATATCTGGTGATGCCGTTCGGCCTATGCAATGCCCCAGCAACATTCCAGCACTTTATCAACGATATCTTCCGCGATTTCCTAGACCTGTTCGTTGTAGCATATCTGGACGACATCTTAATTTTCTCTGCTTCCCTTGGTGACCACCGCAGACATGTTAAAAGTGTATTGAGCAGACTGCGACAGCACGGGCTATACGCCAAGCCGGAGAAGTGCGAGTTCGAGCGACAAAGCATTACTTTTTTGGGACTAATCCTCTCCACCGATGGTGTCAAGATGGACCCACAAAAGGTCACTGCCATCTTAGACTGGCCAGCCCCAGTGGACAAAAAGGGCATCCAATGCTTTGTCGGGTTCTCGAACTTTTACGGAAAATTCATCAGGGGATTTTCAGCCATCATATCACCAATCACACAACTGACCAAACAAGGCATCCGTTTCCAGTGGTCTCCTGAAGCTCAAAATGCTTTCGAGTCTCTTAAGAAACTATTTACTTCCGCACCGGTTCTGAAGCACCCTGACCCAACATTGCCCTATGTACTGGAAGTAGACGCGTCAGAAACGGCAGTCGGAGCAGTACTATCCCAAAGGCGGGGACCCAAGGCTTTGTTACACCCAGTCGCCTTTTTCTCCCGCAAACTGTCTAACTCTGAAAGGAATTATGATGTCGGAGATAGAGAACTTCTGGCCATTAAAAATGCATTGGAAGAGTGGAGGTACCTTTTAGAAGGAGCAGCGCACCCGATCCTAATCTATACGGATCATAAGAACCTGGAGTATCTGAGGACTGCCAAGAGACTCAAACCACGTCAGGCTAGATGGGCACTCTTCTTTTCCAGGTTCTCTTTTCATCTCACGTACAGGCCAGGATCTAAAAACACCAAACCTGATGCACTCTCTCGGATGTTCTGTGTTACCAGGGACTCTGCACCACCCGACACTATCCTGTCCTCTGAGAACTTCCTGCTACTTCAGGGAGACCTGCTCTCTCAAATTAAACGGGCTTCTGTAAATGCCCCTTCATCTCTGGGAATAACGTTGCAGGCCAGAGATGATCTACTTTGGCACAAGGACAAAATATTCATACCAGAAAACCTACGTGTCTCTGTTTTGGGATTATGTCACGACCACAAATTAGCCGGACACTTCGGTATCCGTAAAACTGCTGAACTTGTGCAACGCACATTCTGGTGGCCTCAAGTGGAAAAAGACTGCAAGGGCTATGTAGAGTCCTGTACCACTTGCACACGAAATAAGAACAGCAAAACCAAGGCATGGGGCTTGTTGAAGCCGCTATCAGTCCCGAAGAGACCCTGGAAGAATATCTCGATCGATTTTATCGTGGAACTTCCTCCATCTGACGGGTTCTCCACCATCTTTGTGGTGGTAGATCGATTATCCAAAATGGCCCACTTCCTACCCATGAAAGGCACACCATCGGCCCCGGAAACAGCCCAAATCTTTGTGAAAGAAGTTGTTAGGCTTCACGGAGTTCCAGCAAACATCGTGTCAGACCGGGGGGTACAATTCACCTCAAGGTTTTGGAGGTCGTTATGTGAAACCTTGGGAATCGAGTTATCATTTTCTTCCGCATACCACCCCCAAACGAATGGGCAAACGGAAAGAACCAATCAAACTCTGGAACAATACTTGCGGTGCTTCTCCTCATACTCACAAGATGATTGGGCCGCACTACTTCCGTTAGCGGAATTCGCTTATAACAATTCCATCCACTCTGCCACAAAACAGTCTCCATTCTTTGCCAATTACGGGTTCAACCCATCATTTCTGACCAGTACCTTCCCGGAGAGTTCTGTACCTGCCGTTCTTGAAACCATAAATTTCTTTGACACCAACAACAAACTTCTACAGACAACTATGACTAAAGCTCAGGAATATAACAAACAGGTCTTTGATAAGAAGAGGCGGGGCGAATTAATACTGGAACCTGGTGATCGGGTTTGGCTATCCACTACAAATCTAAAACTAATGTGCCCCTCTAAGAAGTTGGGCCCTAAATTTATGGGACCCTTCCCGATAAAATGAAGGATCAACGACGTGTCTTACGAGCTGGAACTGCCAGACTCCTTCAAAATACATCCTGTCTTTCGTATTACTAATGTTCAGATAAAGGAACACCTGGGTAGCAGTGACCATAACATGATTTCATTTGATGTTAGTTGTAAGCAAAAATCACATACAGGAAAGATAAAAACACTTAATTTCAAGAGAGCAAATTTTCCAAGGATGAGTGCTGCTCTCCAGGACTTAGACTGGGAAGGAATATTGGCATCAATGGGCACAGAACAGAAATGGGAATTCTTCAAAAAGACTGTTTGTGAACTCACTGCAAAGTATATTCCCATGGGCAATAAGTTTAAAAGGCTAAAAATAAAACCTATGTGGCTCACTGCCAAAGTTAAAAAAGCTATAAACTATAAGAAAAGAGCTTTTAAAAAATATAAAAATGAGGGAACACTAGTGTCATTTAAATGTTACAAAGAATATAACAGGATATGTAAAAAGGAAATCAAGGATGCAAAAATTCAAAATGAACGACAGATTGCAAAAGATAGTAGGACAAACCCCAAAAAATTCTTCAAATATATTAATAGTAAAAAGGTCAAGTCTGAGCATGTAGGCCCTTTACAAAATAATCTAGAGTGGATGACTGGGGACAAAGAGAAGGCTAATTTATTAAATACTTTCTTCAGTTCTGTGTATACAAAGGAGCATGGGGGAGCTCATGTCCAAAATGGGGGTGGTAGTGACACAGCCCCAAATCCACAATGGCTCAAAAGTGATATGGTCCAGAAATATTTAGATGGAATAAAGGTGGATAAAGCACCTGGACCAGATGGCATACACCCACGGATCCTAAAAGAATTGAGCTCTGTAATTTCAAAGCCATTGTATTTAATTTTTAGGGACTCATTAATGACAGGAATAGTACCACTGGATTGGCGCAGGGCCAATGTGGTGCCTATATTTAAAAAGGGAATTAAGTGTTTACCAAGTAACTATAGACCTGTTAGTTTAACTTCTATAGTTGGGAAAATACTGGAGAGATTAATAAAAGACCACATAGATGAGTTCTTGCTGGAAAAAAACTATTTAAGCAACAGACAGCATGGATTCATGAAAGACAGAAGTTGTCAAACAAACCTGATTTCTTTTTATGAAGAGGTAAGTAAGACCTTGGACAGAGGGGTGGCAGTGGACGTGGTATACTTGGATTTTGCAAAAGCGTTTGATACAGTTCCCCACACACGGCTCATGTGTAAGGTAAAGTCTACAGGATTGGAAATATCAGTTTGTAAATGGATAGAAAACTGGCTAAAAGACAGAATTCAGAGAGTAGTGGTTAATGATTCTTACTCTGAATGGTCCAAGGTTATCAGTGGTGTACCACAAGGTTCAGTGCTGGGACCCTTACTTTTTAATATGTTTATAAATGATATTGGGTCTGAGATCAAAAGTAACCTTTCTGTGTTTGCAGATGACACCAAGCTATGCAGTGGAATAACGTCCTTACAGGATGTCGCCAATTTACAAGCCGACCTCAATGCTCTGTCTAATTGGGCGACTATGTGGCAGATGAGGTTTAATGTTGATAAATGTAAAGTTATGCACTTGGGGGCTAATAATATGAATGCATCATACATACTAGGGGGAGTACAACTGGGGGGATCCGTAGTGGAGAAGGATCTGGGGGTTTTGGTAGATCATAAGCTCAATAATGGCATGCAATGCCAAGCTGCGGTTTCCAAAGCGAGCAAGGTCCTTTCTTGTATTAAGAGAGGTATGGTCTCCAGAGAGAGAGAGAGATATCATTTTGCCCCTGTTCAAATCATTAGTAAGACCTCATCTGGAATATGCAGTTCAGTTTTGGGCCCCAGTTCTCAAAAAGGATATTGGGGAACTGGAGAAAGTGCAGAGAAGGGCAACCAAACTGATAAGAGGCATGGAGGAGCTCAGCTATGAGGAGAGATTAGAGGAACTGAATTTATTCTCTCTTGAGAAGAGGAGATTAAGGGGGGATATGATCAACATGTACAAATACATAAGGGGTCCATATAGTGAACTTGGTGTTCAGTTATTCACTTTACGGTCAACACAAAGGACAAGGGGGCACTCTTTGCGTCTAGAGGAAAAGAGATTTCACCTCCAAATACGGAAAGGTTTTTTCACAGTAAGAGCTGTGAAAATGTGGAATAGACTCCCTGCAGAGGTGGTTCTGGCCAGCTCAGTAGATTGCTTTAAGAAGGGCCTGGATTCTTTCTTAAATGTACATAATATAACTGGGTACTGACATTTATAGGTAAAGTTGATCCAGGGAATATCCGATTGCCTCTCGGGGGATCAGGAAGGAATTTTTTCCCCTGCTGTAGCAAATTGGATCATGCTCTTCTGGTTTTTTTTTGCCTTCCTCTGGATCAACTGTGGGTATAGAATTGGGTATATGGGATTGTACGATATATGTTTATTTTTTTATTTTTTTATTTTTTTTTACGGTTGAACTGGATGGACTTGTGTCTTTTTTCAACCTGACTAACTATGTAACTATGTAACTATGTGGCTTTACTAAAACCTGTAACCCCTGATCCATTCCCTGACCGGGATACAGGCCCACCCGAACCAATATTAGTTAACGGAACAGAGGAATTCGAAGTCGAAGCAATCCTGGACTGTAGGAAAAAGAGAAATCAGATCCAGTATCTCGTCAAATGGAAAGGTTATGGCCCAGAGGAGAATTCGTGGGAACCCGAGGACGATGTCCATGCTGAAAGACTTATCCAGGCATTCAAGAGATCCCATCCTTTGAAGCTCGCCCGGTTGGGCATCCGGAGGCTGCCCATTGGGAGGGGGCAATGTCAGGAAGGGCAAACCAGAAATGTCATTGACGATATCGGCGCCTCTTCACGCATGCGCGATAGCGGTGCGCGCGCGGGCACGCGCGATAGCGGTGCGCGGGCACGTGCGGGAGCGCGCAGCGGCGGCTCATGGCGCCAGATGAGGTTATTTGAAGGGGCTGATGGCTGGGCTCTGTGCTGTTCGGTCTACAGCGTTACCTGAGACCTCTGACCCCTGCTTACCTGAATCCTGCTCCAGCTGACCCTTCCTGGCTTGTTTGACCATCCTTACTGATCTGCCTGTACCTGACCCCCGGCCTGTGTTGACTACGTTCCTGCCTGTTCCTTCTGCTACCTCGTTACCTGCCCGTTGCCGAACCTGCCTGTACCTGAGACCTGCCAGCTGCCTAAACCCGCTCATACCTGATCCTGCTCCAGTACTTACCTGAACCTGAGACCTGCCAGCTGCCTGAACCTGCTCATACCTGATCCCGCTCCAGTACCTACCTGCTTGGGACTGGTGTACCCACGCTTCCAGCCCATCTGACCGCACCCGCCTGAGCTCCAGTTGTTAGGCCGTCAGTTGTTTCCGGATCTATTCCAGTCTCCGTCCCAGTTCCGGTCCAGCGCACCACCAGCGACTTTTACCAGGCTCTCGTGCGACTCTACACTCCTGCGCCCCCTGTCTTCACTACCAGGGGCCGTGAGTGAGAGGTGTAAGGGAGGCCTCCCTCTGCATAATCAGACTCTTCCATCAGGTACGTGACAGGCAGCGACCCAAATGAAACCCAGGTCGGTGGCAGAGACCTCAAGTCCAATTCACCCGGTCGGTGGCAGCGACCGTGCGCCAAGCCTGTTTGTGCATACCGAAACAGGAGAGTAACAAGTTCATGTTTGTGCCTGGACCTTCCTCACCACCTTGTCTGTTCATTGTCTAACCAGTCTGCTTTCAAAGGACTATTTATTGCTCTAAAAGAATAAATAAGTGTTGGACTTTCTATGGTGTGGAACTTGGTTTTATGGGAGTTAAAGGATCATCCTTAAGGGGAGCTTTGGCTCTGGACAGGGGCACAGACCCGAAGGCAGAGGCGTGGCTAGGGGGGTGCGGGGGGTTAGGTCCGCACCCAGGTGACACCCGCATGCTGGACACTAATATATCTGTGTCCAGCATCACCCCCCCCCCATTACCAGACAGACAACACTGACTATATAATTTATATTAGCTGACTGAGACACCCCCACCCTGAGCTGGTCTGATGATGATGATGGGGGGGGGGTGATGCTGGACACAGATATATTATATTACATATAATAGGCACAGTAGTTGAGTTAGCTGGTCTGGTGGGGGGAGGGGCGGATGGACCAGCTATATTACATAATATCTATATATATATATGTAGCGCCCCCCTCACTCTCCTCTTTGTCTTTAGCTCGTCTCTTCTCTTGTCTAGGGGTACCTTTTTAGAGGGGAAGGGAGCGGGTACACCACGCCTGGCCTCCACCACAGGTGTCAGTGTGATATAAGCAAAGTTCTTTTACCTTCGGGTCAGCGTTGTGCACCTGGAGCCTCCACCAAGAGTTACCTTGAACAATGTCTGTCAGGAAATGAGCCCCACACCATTAAAGTTCAACACTCCTTTATTCTTCTTGAATGAACACAATCAGTTGAACTCCCTTGGTAGAAACAGAACAGAAAAGGAGGTGTGGATGCAAGTAGGCCCAGACACAATGTGTTCTCCACTTTCCTCCCTGAAAGTGAGTTGCGGTCCCCGAGCGAGGGGGGATTTCCCTCCAGGCGGCCTCCAAAGAGAGACTCACCCGTCACTGGCAATATGCTGCACCAGGTCTTCAAGTGAGGAGCTCCCCCCGGTCCATTATGCCTTCCGGATTCGGATACCCAATCCCTGGGTACCCTAGGATCTCCTTCCCTCGCGGAACTCCAGACCTCCATCCGAGTACCTCACCCCAGGCTAAAGGTGCCTGGGATGGAACACGACCTCCGGCTGTCCTCTAGGCCTAGGCCGCCTAAAGGACCGACACGAACCACCGCCCACAGGCTGAAGGTGCCTGGGACTCGACCCCGTGACAAAGATGGCCGGCCCCTTTGTACCCTCTCCCAGCAAGCACGGCGGGTTCCCCGCCCCACCATACCGCTGCCGAGGGAGGACAAAAAGGAAGCCCGGCACACAGCAATGATTCAACCCCAGCCCAGGGCGACAGCACCACCTGCTGGGCTGCAGGGAATTACACATCACTGATGTCTCTGCCAAGTTCAAATTTACACCCGGGAAAGTACATACCCGCTACACTCTCCCCCTGGTGGTTTGACACTGGTCCCCAGTGTCTGGAGTAAATCATGCCCTCAACGGCTGACATAATCCAATCCAGAGACCAACTAACAATTGCACAAAAATAAAACTTTTAGAAACGACCCAACTAAAACACTGTGTCTGAGCCCTGTAATAAAAAGGGAAGAAAGAAAGAAGAGAAACAACAGCATTAAACCACAACTTAGAATCACATATTCACATTTTACTTTTTTACTTTTCCCACCCATCCTGACTAAGACCCACCCCATACTCGGTGGTCTTGATGGGATGTTCTCCTGCAGAGGGAAAAGAAAGAAATCAACACACATAACCCTGACACATGTATTCGTGTGAGAGAAAAGAAACTTCTCCGGGAAGAAATCCCTTTTTTTTCAAAGAGTGAGTGCGTGAAAAGTGTTTAACGTTGTGCAACACTGCCACCTGGTGACAGCACCACGGTAACTGCACTCGTGGAACTTTCCTCTTTTCTTTGGCCCTATCTACCCAGAGTCCATGATCTCTTGCAGAAAATGAAGAACAACAGGAACAGTCCTTCATTTCTTTGGGCACAAAAGCAACGGGCCCCAGAAAGTTCAGCAGCATGATAAGAACGGATTATCTTCTCTCCTACAGGTAAAAACGGGGACGCGGCAGAACAAGTTGCTTCAAGTGTTGATCCATGGTCTCCAGATGATACTCCACATCTTCTCCTTCCTTGCGCCGGATCAACACCTTGTCTGCATGGATGTGCCGTCCCAACATCCACTCTGCCTTGCAGTCTTTAAACGTTGAGAGGCCTTTGGAGAGCATGCCATGTACCTGCGGGCGTGGGGAACCTGAAGGTGGGTCCACACAAAGTCATTGTAACAGCGCTCCCGACACACTTCCACCTCATAGAGCAGTTCTTTCTATCTATGTATGTATGTATATGTAGCGGCCTCCTCACTCCCCTCTTTGCATCAGCTCATCTTTCTCTTGTCTAGGGGTACCTTAGAGGGGAGAGAGCGGGGTCACCATGCCAAGCCTTCACCACATGTGTCCGTGCGGTGTGAGCAAAGTTCCTTCTCTACCTTCGGGTCAGTGTTGTGCACCTGGAGTTACCTTGAACAATGTCCACCAGAAAAGAGCCCCACACCATTAAAGTCCAACACTCCTTTATTCTTCTTGAATGAACAGCATAATCAGTTAGACTCCCTTAAAGAACAGAACAAACAAGGAGGTGTGGATGCGAATAGGCCCAGACACAATGAACTCTCCACTTTCCTCCCTGAGGGGGGGATTTCTTTCCAGGCGGTCTCCGATGGGAGGCTCACCTGTCACTGGCAATCTGCTGCACCTGGTCTTCAAGTGAGTAGCTCCCCCCGGTCCATTACGCCTTCCGGATTCGGGTGCCCAATCCCTGGGTTCCCTAGGACCTCCTTCCCTCGCGGAACTCAGTGTTGGGCACTGAGCTCCAGACCTCCATCCGAGTACCTCACCCCAGGCTAAAGGTGCCTGGGATGGAACACGACCTCCGAACGTCCTCTAGGCCTAGGCCGCCTAGAGGACCGACACGTACCACCACCCTCAGGCTGAAGGTGCCTGGGACTCGACCCCGTGACAAAGATGGCCGGCCTCTTTATACCCTCTCCCAGCAAGCACGGCGGGTTCCCCGCCCCACCATACCGCTGCCGAGGGAGGACAAAAAGGAGGCACAGCACACAGCAATGGTTCAACTCCAGCCCAGGACGACAGCGCCACCCGCTGGACCGCAAGGAACTGCACATCGCTGGTGTCTCTGCCAGTTTGAATTACACCCGGGAAAGTACATACCCGCTACATATAGTAAACACGAGTTTGTACTTGGCCATTAATTGAAGGTGAAGAGCCCAATAATTGTTCTTGCACAGGAGCCTTTCGTTATGTCCATGCATGGGTAGCCTAAAAAATTTAGCCAAGACCCTAATGCTGGACACACAGTCGGAAATTTTCAGGTGATTTTCACCACTTTTAACCAGCTTTGAATGGAAAAACATCCAAATGGATCAAGGCAACCTACTACTACAACAACAGACACTTATGATGGAAGGCTTAATTCTACCATATGGTTGTTTTGCAATTGAAAGCTGGTTCAGATTACCTGGAAATTGCTGTGAGGCCGGTCAGCATAATCTTAGACCTAAACTTCTCAATTTTTGAGCTGGTTCCATTTGGCTCCCCCAGTTTTGAGCGATCAATCAACTGAAATGGCGACTAGAAGGCGCTTCCTGGTACAAGGCTGTCATCTTGTATCAAGACAGCAATGCTTGTGGCTAGGCCAGGGAATTAGGACTTAATTTCAGCAACGTATTAAAGTCACACAAAAACAAATATCTAAATATTGCATAATCCTAAAATGAATAGTAAAGGCCTGTACTCACGATCCGAAAATCGTACGAAAAATACCGCCTTCAAAACGATCATACAGTAGGTGCCGCCGATATTGTGTCAATCTCGCCTCTTCTAGCGGCGAGATTGACACCCTACGAGCCCCGTCACGAGAGCCAGCGCCGAGCTGTCTCGTCATCCGGAAAGGAAACATTTTGTTTTTCCTTTCACAATGAGCGACACGCATTGCCGGTAGACGGAGTTCCGACGTGGATTCCCGCCAATACCAGGCACTGTGTTTGGTATGAATCCTGAGCGGGAGCTCCACGCCAATTTTTAAATAAAAAAAACGGCATGGGTTCCCCCTCCAGGAGCATACCAGGCCCTTCGGTCTGGTATGGATTTGAAGGGGACTCCCGAAAAATCAGCGTGGGGGTCCCCCTCAAAATCCAAACCAGACCCTTATCCGAGCACGCAATCTGGCAGGCCGCAGGGGAAGAGGGGGGGACGAGAGAGCGGCCCCCCCTCCCTCCTGAACCGTACCAGGCCGCATGCCCTCAACATGTAGGGGTTTGGTGCTCTGGGGCAGGGGGGCGACCTGCGGCCCCCCCACCCCAAAGCACCCTGTCCACATGTTGATGGGGACAAGGGCCTCCTCCCGACAACCCTGGTCGTTGGTTGTCGGGGTCTCCGCGCGGGAGCCTCCCGGAGCATGTGACTGTGATGTCATGAGAAGCCTATATAAATTGCTGCGGACCGAACAACCAGTATTACAGCAGGAGGAAGCGACGAGTCCGTTTTTTTATTTAAAAATTGGCGTGGAGTTCCCGCTCAGGATTCATACCAAACACAGTGCCTGGTATTGGCGGGAATCCACGTCGGATCCCGTTCAATACAGTGCCGCGTCTCCTCGCTACTGCAGCGAGCGCGAGATGTGTCGCCGAGATCTCGGCACCCCTGTCGCCGAGAATCTCCGGGATAGGATCGCAATGAATATACAATGTCGGCGGCACCTACTGTACGATAATCGGATCGTTAGTACAGAGGTTTGGAGAGCCAATCATGACAGTTCATCCGATATTTCCTGACAACTGTCGGACAATTGCGATAAAATTTCTTGTACGATAGTAGATCATATGATTTTCGTTTAATCACTACAGTTGTCGTTCGAAAATACAATACAAATACATTACAACACATGACATCACTTCCGATTTTTTTTATTCTGTCATACGAGAATTTTCGTAACTTTAGTAAACTCTTCATGTTCGATATGTGACTAGCATGCAATAAAAAAAAATCGGACAATCTGTTGTCCGATTTTCGAATCGTGTGTATAGCACATTAAGACAGCAATTTATAATCTTTAACCCAAAATTTTAGTTACAAAAGCTGTTTTTTGCATGAACTTTAACCACTTGCGGACTGCCTGCCATCGTTATATGTTGGCTGTTTGAAGAGGAATACCGTTGTTATGGCAGCATATAGCTGCCATAACCCCGGCATCCTTTTCTTCAGCGGGCGGTCCGCTTTTCAGATAAAAGTGGTCGCTTTCAGATAAAAGTGGCTGCGCTCCGGTGGTCTCTGCCGCTTACCGGAGCCGCCGGCGAAGACGATCGGGTCCTTTTTCCTGTTTCGCTGGCTTCTGAATGAGGGGAAGATGGTCCCCACTCGGCTCCATAGTATTGACTGGCGGAAGCGACGTCAAACGTCACTTCTGCCCAATGCTCTTAAAGGAGAATTTTTTTTTTTTTTTGACCCCAGATCTCATATTTAAGAGGTCCGGTCATGCTTTTTCTCTATTACAATGGATGTTTACATTCCTTGTAAATGGAATAAAAGTGACCCAAATTTTTTTTCTTTTTTTAAAAAGACAGTGTCGATATAAAAAATAAAGAGTAAAATAAGTAAGAAAAAATAAATAAAAAAAATTAAAGCGCTCCGTCCCGATGAGCTTTCGAGCAGAAGCGAACACATACGTGAGCAGCGCCCACATATGAAAACAGATTTCAAACCACACATGTGAGATATCGCCGCGATCGTTAGAGTGAGAGCAATAATTATAGCCCTAGACGTCCTCTCTAACTCAAAACTGGTAACCAGTAGAAATTTTTAAACTTCGCCTTTGGAGATTTTTTTTTTTAAACTTTATTTCTTTATTAGGTTCTTCAAATTTTTACAAAATATAATAAAACAGACTTCCCCACCGGGTCCCAACTTCCACTCCCAGATTCTATCCACCCTGTTAATAAACCTTATATGTATTGTACACCTTTTGGATAATACCTGGGGTGGGTAACCTGCAGGCTTATCTGTATAGTCTTGTATTTAGAGCTAATATTTCCACCCACTAACTACTCCCTTGCAGCTTCATGCATTCCACTCATTTCCTCATCTTTCACTCTCTCGTAGTCTAATTTCTCTTGGGTCACTACCCATCATTTAAATGTTTTTCCAGAGCAATAACTTGTGTAGCGGCCTCACCCCATCTCCTTTGTCTAGGGGTATGTCACACGACAGGGTGAGATGCGCTACGGCCCATTGTCCTCCCCATATCTGTGGGTGAGGTGAAGGCCAGCACCAGATATTTCCTCGGGCCTATGTGCTTTGTTCTAGAATACAGTCCTGCTGTGTCAACACTTCTCTCTGCTCCCATTAACCAGAGTTCCACACACCGATCACAGTCCAACTCTTGCTTTATTGTACATCTCACAATAAACAGTGCCTCAGTAGCCAACAGGTTGCGACTTGATAACATTTTGATACGGGGGGTGAGCAGGTCGATCCACTATCCTGGTTATCAACTAAACCACTGCGATCTCGCCAGCGGTTACTATAGCATTCAGCTAGAAAGGACTTAGAATCTGAGAGTCTCTACCAGCGACTCAAGAGAACGTAGATAGGAGTACCTTCGCTGCGCTGCGGCCCCTATCAGGGGAAGATGTCCCTCCAAGGGAGTTACCAGAGGCCCATCCGTCACTGGGTTGATGCTGCTCCAGACTCTCCGGACGGGTAACCTCCCCGGCCTCCTCACCTCAGACATGGGCCCCATCCACCTCAGGGACCCTCGGACGTCTCCACCCTCGCGGGATCCAGTCGAAGTCACTGGACCCCAGGCCTCCTAGTTCAGTACCTCACCCCAGGCTGAAGGTGCCTGGGATGGACTCCGACTCCATTCCGGTCAGGCCTAGGGCACCTGAGCCGGAATCCAGAACCCGCCCGCACCCAGGCCCAAGGTGCCTGGGCACGTGAAGAACTTCCTCCAGAAGACCTCGTGGTTAGGGCGTCTCCCCCTTTTATCTCCTCCCATCGACACCACGGCAGGTTCCCCGCCCTCGCCGTACCATCTCCGGAAAGGGACAAAAAGGCTAGCACTGTAATGGCAAATCTACCTTGAGCCTCCAGGTACCCCGCCACCCAGAGGCCAAGGAGATTATTACACCATCCAATCCTCCACGAACACAAGTGGACCACTATCCCTATACTTCCACACCTGGGTGTCCCACATAAATTTAGAGACCCCGCTACACTTAAAAAATGCAACCTTTAGAATTTTTTAAACGTCACCTATGGAGATTTTTAAGAGTAAAAGTTTGTCGCCATTCCACGAGCGGGCGCAATTTTGAAGCGTGACATGTTGGGTATCCATTTACTCGGCATAACATCATCTTTCACAATATAAAAAAAAAAAAAATTTGCCTAACTTTATTGCTTGTCTTATTTTTTTATTTAAAAAAGTGTATTTTTTCCAAATAAAGTGCGCTTGTAAGACCTCTGTGCAAATACGGTGTGACAGAAAGTATTGTAACGACCGCCATTTTATTCTCTAGGGTGTTAGAAAAAAATATGTATAAAATGTTAGGGGGTTCTAAGTAATTTTTTAGCAAAAAAAATTATTGGAACTTTAAACACTGAGTCTGAAAAATAGGCCCGGTCCTTAAGTGTTTAAAGATGATCTCTTTCATGCTAGAAGGTTTCTGTGACAAATTTTGTGGATTTTTGTCTCACTTGGATATAAATCGTTACTTCCTTGTTAACCTGATAATTTCTTGGTTATCACAAATAGCAATAGCTATTGCATCACATTTGAACACAGCAAGACCAGCCAATTAGATAAGGAAAAAGGATCAAAGTCTTCAGTATCTCATAGTCACACCTACATTAGTATAAATCAGCATGCCAGTAATACAGAAGAAGTCAGTGTAGAAACCTGAGTATCTTTATCCGGTTCCTATGACATTTTCTCATTCAAGTTTTTATAGTATGTCATATAAAAGGAAGGTGGGTGTATTTGTCTGGGGCTGTGTAATTTCAGCAGAAGAAGCCTCAAAGCCTCATGACTTAACAGATAAGGTGAAGGATCTTTGGCTTATTATTTTCAAAGTGACATTTCCAAACGTGTATTTCTCAGGAAATCTATTATTCTGAATTGCAGTAGATAAGAGGCACTATTTCCCTTGGCAAAAGCTCCAGGTAATACCTGAGAAAACTGACTGTTATAGAGGCTGTTGGGACTGGTTTATGGCAAAATGATCCACGGCCACTGAGGCTGCAAGTTAAAGGTCAACTCCAGCTTCATGGAGTAATTGTGCAGTAATTTCTAAACTAAAAAGCAGCCCTCGCTGCAGTAACCATCACCAGGGGCGTTGCTAGGTGGCAAAAAGACCAGGGTCTTCAGCGCGAAGTCCAAGTCCCGCATTGGGGGGGGTGTTAACGACCTAACGCGTACTGACCTACCTGACACACACTAACCTACCTGACATACACTGACCTACCTGACATACACTGATTCACCTGACACACACTGACCTACCTGACATACACTACCTGACCAGACTTCAGGTGACGTGACCTCCTCCTGCAGCTCAGCCGTAGTGTGCGGTGTGCCAATCACAGTAGAGTAGACAGCAGGCACTCCAGGCAACCAGAGCCAGAGCCATAACAGGACACAGGACAGGAGAGGAGCGCCGAGTGGGGATCTTCTTACAGTGACGCGGCGCGGTGGCTGCATTGTACTTCATGCCTTCTGGAGCCTGGAACGTCTATGATGGACATCACACGTCCCGCGGTACCGGCATTGGACCAGTGGGACGTCCATCATAGGCGCTGCAGGCTCCAGAAGGCGGGATCTGCTATGTCACTCGGGCGCGCTCGGGCCTAATAACAGAATTGTGCATGCCCGAGACCCAGGGCTTTTTGGGGACCCACTCAGGGCTCCAGCCCCCCTCAGCCCCCCTCCCAACACCACTGCCCATCACCTCTATAGAGCTCGGCCCCTCAAATTGACTGATCTGTGGTTTAGCAATGGTCTCTTGGTTAAATGACACTTGGTGCCAACTTACATCCAATGAGACTATAGCATCATGAACTTGCTCCCTGGGGGTGTGTCATCAGACCACCCTGGTCTCACAGGAGACTGCTGTGGCGAACAGCACCACATCATTACTTGGCACTACTCTCTGCAGCATTCAGGACATGCCCACTACCACAGGAGAAAAAAAAGATCTATGATGCCACGGGACTGAAGACACCTGGAAAGGTCTCAGTTGTCAACATCAACTAAACAACAAAAGTCATCTGTGAATTAGTCAGGTTTCTTCAATTAAAAGTATGTACACCATAACAATAAACTATTTCTTGCTCCCTTTTGGTCTGTTTGAGATACAATTGAAAGCATTTATTATATATGTTTGTAGCGGGTGGTTACATTTGGGGGAGGCATCTGAGTGATAAATGGCTCAGATGCAGCAATTGTTAGGGTTCATGGACCAATTTATGCCAGTGGAGGATGCAAGGGTGTCCAGTTCCCTGTGGCCTGTAGGTGGCGCTGTCGCCATAGGCCGGGGTTGAACCACCATTGCAAGTCTGTACCCTTTTTGTCCTCTCGCAGCAGTAGTACAGCGGGGCGGGGAACCTGCTGTGCATGCTGGGAGAGGGGATAAAAGGGGCAGACATCTTCCGCTCGAGGTCCACGCCCAGGCACCTTCAGCCTGGGTGTGAGTGCTGGTGGTCTCCGGGCGCCCTCGGCCCGGGGATGGAGCTGCGATTCCACCCCAGACACCTTTAGTCTGGGGTGAGGTACTCTCTGGAGGCCTGGGGCCCAGTACCTTCGACTGGGTCCCGCATAGGATGGAGGATTCCTAGGATGTCCTCCGGTATTGGACACCCGAATCTTGGGCGAGGGGGACCAGAGAAGTGACCTTCGCGGAGATCCAGCGCTGCATTGGCTGGTGACGGCGGAGGCCTCTGGTGACCGTCCAGATGGATGACTCCCTTGACATCTCAAGAAGGTAGTCCACGTTCTCATGGTCAGTGGCAGCGACCCAACTGAAACCCAGGTCGGTGGCAGAGACCTCAAGTCCAATTCACCCGGTCGTGGCAGCGACCACCATCATGGTCGGTGGCAGCGACCGTGCGCCAAGCCTGTTTGCGCATCCCGAAACAGGAGAGTAACAAGTTCATGTTTGTGCCTGGACCTTCCTCACCACCTTGTCTGTTCGTTGTCTAACCAGTCTGCTCTCAAAGGACTATTTATTTCTCTAAAAGAATAAATAAGTGTTGGACTTTCTATGGTGTGGAACTTGGTTTTCAGGGAGTTAAAGGATCATCCTCAAGGGGAGCTTTGGCTCTGGACAGGGGCACAGACCCGAAGGCAGAGGCGTTGCTAGGGGGGTGCGGGGGGGGTGAGTTCCGCACCCGGGTGACACCCGCTAAAGTGAGAAAAGTTTTTTTTTTTTTATACAGCTGACACTTTCATTCAGCAACTTCACCCCGCTGGGCTGGAACAACACTTCCAGCGCCGCGGCCGCGCCTGGTGTGTGTGTCCTCCGGTTCCTTATTCTTCTTCCTCCTCCCTCCCTACCCTACAGAGCGTCAGCCTGTCACATCATCACACTGCACTGTGATGATGTGACGTCATACACAACTTTCTCCGGCTGCACGCTGTGAGGGTCGCTGCCCAGCCCTCCTCCTCTCCAGTCAAGACTCCAGAACAGGTGCGGGGGGGGGGGTCTCCGACCAAGATGAGGTGTGTGTGTGGGGAGCGGGGGAGCGGGGGGGGGCGGTTGCCATTGTAAGAGGCAGAGCTAGTGTGGAAGGAGGACTCAGTCTGTCTGGCGCCCTGACCTGTATTATATGATAATGAAGGGGGGGGGGGTGCAAGGTGGTCTGCTGCTGCTAGAATAGATATTATGTAATATAGCTGGTCCATCCGCCCCTCCCCCCACCAGTCCAGCTAACTCAACTACTGTGCCTATTATATGTAATATAATATATCTGTGTCCAGCATCAGCCCCCCCCCCCCCCCCATTATCAGACAGACAACACTGTCTATATCATTTATATTAGCTGACTGAGACACCCCCACCCTGAGCTGGTCTGATGATGATAATGGGGGGGGGGGGGGTGATGCTGGACACAGATATATTATATTACATATAATAGGCACAGTAGTTGAGTTAGCTGGTCTGGTGGGGGGAGGGGAGGATGGACCAGCTATATTACATAATATCTATATATATATATATATATATATATATATATAATCTATAGCTGTGTCTAGCAGCAGCAGACCACCTTGCACCCCATGATGGAGTCCTAACCTGGCACCATACCACCCCAGCCTGCCTATGCCACCGCAACCTGCCCTATGCCACCGAAACCTCCCCTATGCCACCGAAACCTGCCCTATGCCACCGAAACCTGCCCTATACCACCCCAGCCTGCCCTATACCACCGCACCATGCCTTATGCCACCCCAGCCTGCCCTATACCACCGCAGCCTGCCCTATACCACCCCACCCTGCCCTATGCCACCCCAGCCTTCCCTATACCACCGCAACCTGCCCTATGTCACCCCAGCCTGCCCTATGCCACGCAAACTGCTCTATACCACCCCAACCTACCCTATGCCACCGCACCCTGCCCTATGCCACCCCAGCCTTCCCTATACCACCGCACCATGCCCTATGCCACCCCAGCCTTCCCTATACCACCCCAACCTGCCCTATGCCACCGCAACCTGCTCTATGCCATCACACCCTGCCCTATATAACCCCAACCTGCCCAATGCCACTCAGCCTGCCATATACCACCCCAACCTGCTCTATACCACCCCAACAAGCTCTATACCACCCCAGCCTTCCCTATACCACCCCAACCTGCCCTATGCCACCGTAACTTGCTCTATGCCATCACACCCTGCCCTATATAACCTCAACCTGCCCAATGCCACCCAGCCTGCCATATACCACCCCAACCTGCTCTATACCACCCCAACATGCTCTATACCACCCCAGCCTTCCCTATACAACCCCAACCTGCCCTATGCCACCCCAGACTGCACTATACCACCGCAACCTGCCCTATATTACCCCAACCTGCCCTATATCGCTCCAGCCGGCCCAATACCACCCTATACTTTAATTTACAGGGGTCATTTGGGGGTGCGCCTCGTGACTGTGCGCTGCCTGCAGGGCGCTGGGTAGGATAGACAGGAGGGGGGTGACACCATGTTTTGCCGCACCAGGTGACACCAACCCTAGTGACGCCACCGCCCGAAGGTAATTGGGTATAGCTCACACCTCTACACACTAGAGGATACGAGCTGGTGGTGCGTCACACTCTCCTCCCTGGTCCCCTAGACGAGAGCCATTGACATTGACAGAGAAGGAGGGAGTGAGAGGTGAGGTCGCTACATGTTCAATAAAAGAAAGAAGTAACAGTTAATCCTGACAGAAATCTTGTGAGCTAATAACGTCCTGTTCTCTCTGTATACTTCTCAGTTCTATTGTTCCCAGTTACTTCTGGAGACTACAGGTCCCTTCCCTTCTATATTAAGAAGAGAGGTGAAAGTTTTTGTAGTCCTGCCCAAGGGTGACAATGCTGCTCCTCTATAGACAATAAGTGAGCACTAACCCTACGACAGAAAGTATGTTATTGGCAAAATCACCAGGTAAAAAAAATAAAGGATAACGTTTGAAAAAATTTAGGGCTGTGGAAATTACGGTAACTATTAATTTCTCGATCAATACATTTTTTTGATCGATCAAAATTCTTTTGATCGGTACTCACCTCTCCGCCGGCTTCTGGGTCTTCAGCGAGTTCCGTCGGAGATCCGGTGACGTCACGGACACCGGCGGGGCTTGCCGTGTCCATCTGAAGGGCTCCTTTGCTGTGCCTTCATATCTGCATCCCAGCGGGACCTTATTATCTGCCACACGCAAGGGCTGTTACACTTCCCTCTATCACTTCCCTCTATCAACCTGGGATTCTACAGCCATCCACTGGGAGTTGTGATAGTTCCCTTCACGGGACATCTACATGCCGACGGACTGATGTTAGCCCCTTCTCATCTGGATTCAGCAGTGGTATCGTTGTACACATTTTTATACCAGTATCATACTTAGCTACATGTTTTTATGACTGCTTTTGCTACCGTTTGGTATTACTCGCACCATTTTTACAGTTTATGTAGCTACATCGATTTTATCTCCAGTGCAATATTTATTTTGTTACCTACTTGAAGACTATAAAAGTTTTAATGCTATTCCCACCGAGTGCTGCCTTTGTGTGTTTTTTGTATCCTGCTATCCATTTTTCCAGTGGTTGGTATCTGCACTGGGAATCAGCCTGCAAGGAAATCAGCTAAAAGTATTTGGATCTGTATGTGCGTTATAATTAATCTAAAATTAGTCGATTAATCGATAAAAAAAAAAAAAACGATTAATCGAACACGAAAATTTTAATCAGTAACAGCCCTAAAAAAAATCAAACCTATGCAGCCACCACATATCAAGACTTTTAAGCTGCAATATATTATATTTTTTCTCTTGGTTTTAGAAATGCTTTTATTTTCATATGTTTTTGCACAGTTGGTAATCATTGAATGGTGCCATGTAAGTTGCAAAAACATACAGTACTTGCTTTGATTTCAACACACAATAAAGCGCCTACCGCTTCAACATGCTTTTTTCTACTCAAGAAGCCTGTCTAATAGAAAAACTCCCAAAAAATATTCAAATACAGAACAAAAATTACTGTGGGATATTTATAAAGCAATAAATGCAACTTTCTCCAGACATTCACTGGTAGTGATTTTTTATTTTTTTTGTTATGAATGTATTGATTTAAAGGGGTTGTAAAGGAAAAAACATCCGACAATACCGCCCCATTGGCTGGCGCTGCTGTCAATCACATCCAATGACGCGGCTCGCCAGGGGGGCGGGGCCAAGTGATACAGGCAGCGGCAATAGCCGCTGGTTGTATCACTGGAGTGCTCCCGCAATCACTCACCACCATGCAAGCTCACTCGCATATAGGTGGTGAGTTATTGCGGGGAGGTGCTGAGACAACCGCCGAGGGACCCCAGAAGACGTGGATCGGAGCCACTCTGTGCAAAACAAGCTGCACAGTGGAGGTAAGTATAACATGTTTGTTATTTTTTTTATTTTTATTTTTTATTTCTTTACAAACCCTTTAACTAATTTGCTACTCTCTTAAATAGCCAAACATGTTGATTTCTAAAAAGTGCTAGTTGAAAACGTGTTTTTGATGCTTCGGCGGTGCTTCAGTGGTGTTTCTATGATGCTTTTTTAAAGCTTAATGAAGCTTGGCCCTATGTGTATGTTGATATTTCATAGCTACAATACCTCCAAAACCTCTTAAAAGGCGCTTCAAGCGAGCTTTGCCATAGACTTTTATGGGGGCTTTGAAGACGCTTTGAAGCACCACTAAAGTGAGATGAAGTATAATTTTTGAAACAAAGCAAAAGCAAGGTGTAAATAGGACTGTAAGCTAACCATTTTATTTAGTGACAGTGGTTTTGACTGGCATTCAGAGAGCTCTAACCGCTGGCCGACCAGCCGCCGCAGTTATACTGCGGCAGGTTGGCTCGGCTGCGTGAATCGCCGTAGGTGTACGTCGGGCTTGAACACAGCGATTTGTGGCCACGCGCGCTGATTGGCCAGCGGGGGAGCCAATCAGTGGGTCTGGCGGACTCGATGTCCACCAGCCGCCCACGATCGTTCCCTGCAGAGACAGAGCAGGGATCTGCCAAAGTAAACAAGACAGATCTCCGTTCTTTCAGGGAATGACACAGAGATCCTGTCTTTCTGCTATGCAGGAAGACTGATCTGTGTGTTGTCCCAGGCAGCCCATCCCCCATACAGTTAGTAAACACACCCAGGGAACACATTTAACCCATTGATCGCCCCTGATGTTAACCCCTTCTATGCCAGTGCCATTAGTACAATGTCAGTGCCGATTTTTTTTTTTGCAGGACTGCGACATTGCGACGGACAGATCGGACACCTAACTGACACTTTTTTGGAAACCAGTGACATTAGCACTGATCACTGTAATCATGTCACTGGTTTCCAAAAAAGTGCCAAAAATGTCAGTTAGGTGTCCGATCTGTCCGTCGCAATGTCACAGTCCAGCAAAAAAAAAAAAAAAAAATCGCAGATCACCGCCAGTACTAGTAAAAAATAAAAATAAAAATGCAATGAATCCATCCCCTATTTTCTAGACGCTCTAACTTTTGTGCAAACCAATCAATATATGCTTATTGGTTTGTTTTTTTTTGCAAAAATTTGTAGCATAATACAAATTGGCCTAAATTGATGAAAAAATTTGATTATTTTTTTTTTTCATTGTGTGCGTTTTATAGCAGAAAAAAAAAAAATTTAATTGTCGGTCTTTTTAGCTATGAGTAAGCATCACACCGTGATGTGAAACGTGTTAGCCTTTGCCGTGTATGTCCCCTATATGTTTGATTGCTTTTTGATGGATTTTGTACATTTTTCTTTGGAGTTTTTGGAAGTTTAACTTTCTTTGTTAAATAAAACGCTTGACCAGAGTGCGGCAGTCCAGACAACTTTTTCTCTCCATGGATTAGAGCACAGCCAGCACCTGTGAGTGGAACAGTGCGGGGGCAATTGAAGGAACCTGGAACCTTAGAGCGGTACACCTTTCATTCTTTTTTTGTTTATAGCGCAAAAAATAAAAACCGCAGAGGTGACCAAATACCGCCAAAAGAAATCTCTATTTGTGGGAAAAAAAGAACATCAATTTTATTTGGGTAAAGCATCGCACGACGGCGCAATTGTCAGCTAACGTAACGCAGTACTGTATCGCAAAAAATGGCCTGGTCATTAAGGGGGTAAATCCGTCTTTCCGGGGCTGAAGTGGTTATAAAAGCGTGTCAGAAGCCATGTTTTGAAGCAAGTGTAAACTAGGCCTATGTGTTTTTCCATTCCACAAGCATGTCACAGTTAGTAGTCCAGAGCTACATGGTCCACCAATAAATATTGTATATAGCTGGTCTAAAACTACCATCCTGGGTGCAATGTCCCAGGAATCTAAATAAAAAAATTAATGGTTTTCAAAATTGTTTACAAATAAATATCTGAAAAGTGTGGCGTGCATTTGTATTCAGCCTCCTTAAGGGCTCTTTCACACGGGACGGATCCGTAAAGATCCGCCCGTGAAGCTCCGCTTGCTCAGCGGGGATCGCTCCATTGATCCCCGCTGAGCCGGCGGATGACTGGGCGGTCCCCGCACACTGTGCAGGGACCGCCCTGTCAGAGCGCCGCTCTCCCCTATGGGGGGATCGGATGACGACGGACCGTAGAGTCCGTCGTCATCCGATCCTTTCCGCAGACGGAAGGATAAATAGGGTTTTCCTCCCTCACACTTTTGCGGATCGGAGCGGGTCGGATGTCAGCGGACATGTCACCGCTGACATCCGTGGCTCCATAGGAGGACATGGAGCATCCGTTCAGGTCCGCCTAAAAAACTGACAGGCGGACCTGAACGGACCCTTCGTGTAAAAGAGCCCTTACTGTTATACTTCCCTCCACTGTGCAGCTCGTTTTGCACAGAGTGGCCCCGATCCACGTCTTCTGGGGTCCCTCGGCGGCTGTCTCGGCTCCTCCCCGCAATAACTCACCACCTATATGTGAGCGAGCGAGTGAGTGATTGCTGGCGCGCTCCAGTGATACAGCCAGCGGTTATTGCCGCTCACTGTATCACTCGGCCCCGCCCCCGGCGCGCCGCATCATTGGATGTGATTGACAGCAGCGCCAGACAATGGCTGCGCTGCTTTCAATCTATCCACTGTAGCCAATCAACGGCCAGGCTGAATGGCAAGGAGGATGTCGGGGCGAAGCGCAGGACTTTCGAGGGCTCAAGTAAGTAAAACGGGGGCTGGGGGGTATTGTCAGATGTTTTTTCACCTTAATGCATAGGATGCATTAAGGTGAAAAAACTCTTTCCTTTACAACCCCTTTTACTAAAATCTAGTGGAACCAATTGCCTTCAGAAGTCGCCTAATTGGTAAATAGAGTCCACCTGTGTGTAATTTAATCTCAGTATAGACTGTTCTGTGAAGCCCTCAGAAATTTGTCAGAGAACCTTATGGCCCGTACACACAATCCGAATATCGGACGAAAACGGTCATCTGAGGAAGAATCGTACGATTTTCGGATCGTGTGTACACTACTTTCGAGAGCCGATCAGGACAGTTCATCCAATATTTTTTGATCAGACAAGCACGAAAATTTTCCTCGTACGATACCAGATCGTACGATTTTCGTTTAGTCAGTACAGTTGTCGTTCGAAAATACAATACAAATACATGACAACACATGACATCACTTCCGATTTTTTTTTTTCTGTAGTACGAGAATTTTCGTGACTTTATTACCCTATTCAATTTCTACTTGCGACTATTAATCGAAAAAAGTCGTACGATCTCTCGTATTCAGATCGTGTGTACGGGGCATTAGGCCGGGTTCACACTGGTGCACCAAACGCTCCAAAATTGGGAGCTCATTTCGCATGACGTGTGAAAATCAATGTTTCCCTATGGGAGCCGTCTTAACTGGTCCGACACATGTCGGTCCAACTTTGAAAATGCTCCCTGTACTACTTTGGTCCGACTTTGATCCTACTTCAGCCCATTGACTATCATTGAAGTTGAATCAAAGCTGGAACGCCGTCTTACATTATCCGACTTTGGCATGCGACTTGTGCTCTGATGATCTTGAGGGGGAACTCCACGCCAAATTTTAAATAAAAAAACATCATGGGTTCCCCCTCCAAGAGCATTCGAGGCCTTTGGGTCTGGTATGGTATGGATTTTAAGGGGAAACCCCTACGCCGAAAAAACAGCGTGGGGGTCCCCCCAATATCCATACCAGACCCTTATGTGACCATGCAGCCCGGCCGGTCAGGAAAGGGGGTGGGGACGAGCGAGCGCCCCCCTCCTGAACCGTACCAGGCCGCATGCCCTCAACATGGGGGGGTGGGTGCTATGGGGCAGGGGGGCGGGGGCTTATCGGAATCCGGGAGCCCCCTTTAACAAGGGGGCCCCCAGATCCCGGCCACCCACCCTATGTGAATGAGTATGGGGTACATCGTACCCCTACCCATTCACCTGGGGGGAAAAAAATGTAAAGAAAAAAAAACGCACTACAAAGGTTTTTAAATTCTACCCAGTGACCCCGCTTTTTATGACGTCACCGTTCCATCATGCCACAGGACTGTGACGCCATGCCTATATAAATCATTGCGCACCGCGCACACGGCATTACAGCGGGAGAGAGCGTCGTATCAACATTGGGAGAAGAGGAAAGAAGACGACGGAGAAGACCGGGCCTCCGCTAGCAAAAGAGCTGGCAGAAGATAGCGGAGGAGCCCGGCAGAAGTCAGAAAGCACCGGAGAGCGGGAGAAGAACCGGAGAGGGCAGAGAAGGCACCGGAGAGCAGGAGAAGAGGACGGAGAGTCGGAAGAGACCCCCAAAGTCGGAAGAAGACCCTCAGAGCTGCCTAATAAATTACTTTATAGTGTGTTATAGCTGCCTAATAAATTTACCTTTTGTAGTGTGTTTTTTTTCTTGACATTTTTTCCCCCCAGGTGAATGGGTAGGGGTACGATGTACCCCATACTCATTCACATAAGGTGGGGGGCCGGAATCTGGGGGCCCCCTTGTTAAAGGGGGCTCCCGGATTCTGATAAGCCCCCGCCTGCAGAACCCGACAACCAACGGCCAGGGTCCTCATCAACATGGGGACAGGGTGCTTTGGGGTGGGGGGGCGGCAGGTCGCCCCCCTGCCCCAAAGCACCCACCCCCCCATGTTGAGGGCATGCGGCCTGGTATAGTTCAGGAGGGGGGGCGCTCGCTCGTCCCCACCCACTTTTCCTGACTGGCCGGGCTGCGTGCTCAGATAAGGGTCTGGTATGGATTTTGGGGGGACCCCACGCTGTTTTTTCGGCGTAGGGGGTTCCCCTTTAAATCCATACCAGACCGAAGGGCCTGGTATGCTCCTGGAGGGGGAACCCATGCCGTTTTTTTATTTAAAATTTGGCGTGGAGTTCCCCCTCAAGATTCATACCAAACACAGTGCCTGGTATTGGCGGGGATCCAAGTCGGCTGAATACAAATGCACACCATACTTTTCACATATTTATTTATAAAAAAAATCAAACCATTTATCATTTTCCTTCCACTTCACAATTATGTGCCACTTTGTATTGGTCTGTCACATAAAATACCAATAAAATACATTTATGTTTTTGGTTGTAACATGACCTAATGTGGAAAATTTCAAGGGGTAGGAATACTTTTTCAAGGCACTGCATATAAGCACGACACTGTATTAAAGCTACTTGTAGGAGACTCCTAGTATCTGGGTTGCAAAACCAGAAAGAGGGCCTCATGTATACCACAGCACTTCAGGGACAGTGGGCCAAAAGCCCCAAACCAGTCCCACCGGTTCTAAAGCACTGGCACTTTACTGGTTCCATTCCTTTAGGCCATAAGCCTAGATAGGAGTACACAGTACCCAACAGAGAGGTCTCATAATACCGTGTTTTAGGTATGGTTATGGGGGAGTCGCACCCAAACTGCCCAGAAATAATAGCTAATGCACCAGGAAAAAATTTCAGTCACTGCAGCCAACCACCACCACTCCTATCCCAAACCATTGGTTTCCCCGCAGCATTGGCTGAAATACAACCCCAATTCCCAAAAAGTTGGAATGCTGTGTAAAATCTACATAAAAACTGAATGCAATGATTTGCAAACCTAATAAACCCATATATTTTTTTTACAATAGAAGCTAGAAACATATCAAAAGTTTAAACTGAAAAAAATTAAAATTGTAAGAAAAAAAATAAGGCAATTTTTAAAACTAATGACTGCACCACATTTAAAAAAATTGGGACAGGGCTATGTTCGTAGACATAGTACAGTGTCCAACCACAGAGCTAGTAACAGTCCATATCCAGCGATGGTTAAAGCAGTGTGTGCAGACCTGGGGTTTCCCTCTGGTGAGGTGCAGGGATGAGCCGAACACCCCCCTGTTCGGTTCGCACCAGAACCTGCGAACAGATAGAATGTTCGCGTGAACTTTAGAACCCTATTAAATACAATGGACTCGAACTTTCGAAATCTAAGGCCTCGTACACACGACCGATTTTCTCGTCGTAAACAGTCAAGAAAAGTGCCGCGAGAGTTTTTTTGTCTAGAAAAACGTTCGTGTGTATGGTTTTACGACGAGAAACTTGACGAGAATCTCGACGAGAAAATAGAGAACCTGCTCTCTATTTTCTCGTCAGGAGTCCAGATTTCCTCGTCGTGTTTCTCGTCGGCCTGTTTTGTGACGAGAAAATGGTTCGTGTGTATGCTTTTACGACTCTTCCAAAAGTGCGCATGCTCACAAGCAACTATGAGACGGGAGCGCATCTTCTGGTAAAACAAGCCTTCATAATGGAGAGAGCACATTCGTCACGCTCATAAATATTTCATCGTTTAAATGTTCTGCATTGAATTCTTCGTTAGAATGTTACATTAATCAAAACGAGAGACCTTCTTTTGCTGCTGATATTCACACAGAGTTATGCCTTATTTTTAACCTTTTTCATGCTGCTCTTTATAAGATTTATGTGTATTATATCGTGCAAGTTTTTAGGAATAATTTAAATGGTTAGATTTTTCAAAATGATGTTAATTATAATTTCTCAATGTTTTGATAGCGATCTCCCATTTAATTTTCTAATCTATATTTTTAAAATTTCACACCATGTTTTTGAGCTAATCAGATTTAGTTCTTCTTTTGGGGGGGTGATATCTGTGCCTTTTATTGTCAGTCAAATGTATCTGCTTACTCCAAAGCTTGTTTTTTTTTATTTAAAAATACACATAGTCAAGTATGAACTTAAACAAAAAACACATTTATTCATGTTTATAAATTAAATAAAGAGAAGGCAGCGCTGGAGAAGCTGCTGCCATTTGTGCATCCCAGGGACCCCAGAGCACACAGCAACCCTGTGTGGACACTAAAATTGGGAGCTTGAGAAGGCCCACATTTCAGAACACAATCTGATGCTGGCCTCCCAGAGGTCAGGAACAGCAGCAGGTGAGATATATGTCCCAAGTGTGTGGTACTACAACAGGCTGCCTTCTGTCCGACCAGTGCGACCACAATGAAGCAAGGCCATCACTTCCTCTTCTTCCTGGCAACCTTCCCTGCAGCCTTTACTGAAGCCTTCCTTCTTCGTTTAGCTGGAGGCTGGCCCACTGGAGGGGTACTCCTGTCAGGAGGAGGAGGTGGAGGTGTAGCAGAAGGGGGTGGGGCAGAAGAAGAAGGTGGAGGTGTAGCAGAAGGGGGTGGGGCAGAAGGTGGAGGTGTAGCAGAAGGGGGTGGGGCAGAAGGTGGAGGTGTAGCAGAAGGGGGTGGGGCAGAAGAAGAAGGTGGAGGTGTAGCAGAAGGGGGTGGGGCAGAAGGTGGAGGGGTAGCAGAAGGGGGTGGGGCAGAAGAGGAAGGTGGAGGTGGAGGTTGAGGTTGGGTCAGTTGGGCCACCTCACATATGGCGGTATTGGGGGTAATTTGCTCCATCACCCCCTTGTTGAGCAAGGTGATGAGCAGGGGTTCGCATAGGAGGCGTTGCTCCATGCTCATCACCTTGAACTTAGCCTCCACTAGGCCGGCAATGGCCTCTTCAGGGGATGTGGGCTCCTTGAGGGTGGCATGGGCCTCTTTAATAAGGGCCATTGCTGCCTCACTGGTGGTCCTGTCCCTCCTGCCTCTTTTGTGAAGCCTGATGGGAGGCACCTGGGATCTGGTGCTTCTCCTTTGCCCTGCCACCTCCTGTCTGCCACTGGGCCCTGCCACCTCCTGTCTGCCACTGGGCCCTGCCACCTCCTGGCTGCCACTGGGCCCTGCCACCTCCTGGCTGCCACTGGGCCCTTCCTCCTCCTGCCTGACAGTTTCCAGACCCTCCTCCTGGCTGATTTCATCCTGTGTATGAAAAAGAAACATAGTTTAATATGTTGGTTTAATCTTTGCATCAAACTTTGTAATCCTGATGGAAGCAATTAGAATGTAAATGCATAAATCCTTGCTTTAAATTTACCACTACATCAGCTTGACTATTTACCACACAATTAAGTGCAGAATAATGTCTACAGATCATGATTTCACTTGTTGAATACAAAATAATGTATGTTTCTCATCCTGACATATTTGGGAAACATTAATTTTATCCCACTACATTTTCAGTTAATACTATACCTGGCTCCAGATGGCCAAATCAGGATCATCCAGGATGGCTGCCTCCTCTTGCTCCAGAGAAGGCTCAGGTTGGCTGCAGGGAAGTCTGGGGGGAAGAGTGGAGAGTGATGGCCTTGGCTCAATGTGGTCATCCAGGAAGGACATCCTGCTGTAGTACCACAAAACCGGGACATAAACATCATCTGCTGCTGCTCCTGACCTCTGAGAAGCCAGCACCTTAGAGCGTTCAGTCCTGTAGGTACCTCTCAAGCTCCCAATTTTAGTGTCCACTTGTTTTGCTGTGGCTGTGGGCACCTTGGTATGCACAAATGGGAGCAGCCTCTCCAGCGCTGCTTTTCTCACCCCTTTTTTTTTATGGATGGGGTTTTTGGTCTCCCACAGAGCCGGCAGCTCCCTTACCCGGTCAATAAATTCCGCCAGGAACTCTTTGTCGCTAATAAATACATTCATATTGTATCTGCAAGTAAAATAAATTATATTTAAATAATGTGAGGCAAACAGTCTAACCTCCTTCACATCCTAGTCACCATATATATCCTCCAACAATCTCAAGACAGTATAGGCCAACAATTTTAACAAGTCTCACAAAATCACATACCTTCGTTCGCACGTCCGTCACTTGAACTCCTCTCTCCGCACACCGAACGTACTATAGTCACATGTGTGTTTGCTATATACACACCACGCATGCGTCCAAATTCGAACACGTCGCTCCGCACACGTCGCCCGCCCATGACGTTCTAACTAACATCTTTTCCCCGCCCCTTCTCTTTCGGCGCGCAGACAGATATGGCGGAGTTACAGCAGGTGTCTGATAATTCCGCAACTAGCGAGGAGACAAGCCCGGAGACCGAGGACACGTCACGATCAAGGAGGAGATTCAAGGCATCGAATATGTCTTTGGCGGAGATGGCGGAGATGGTGGACATCTTGGTCAAGGCTGATTATGATGCCAAGCATGGGCCGTATAGCAAACCAAATAGAAGGAAGGCCAAAATCCTCACTAAAGTTGTGAAGAGTCTGAGGGCGAAGTTCGGGGTGAAACGCTCAAATGAGCAGCTCAGAAAGAGGTGGTCAGACCTCAAACTGAGGGAGCCAGACCAGTTGAGGAGCATAAAGGAGGATGCTCGCTAAAAGTAAGTAAAATGACGACCTTTCTGCTATTAATCTTTTTAGAAACTGACTTTTTTTTTTTTTAAAGCATATTGGACTCCCTTCCAAAATGTATTATTTTGAACTAGGTTGGGCACAGTAATCGTTCGTTACGTTACCGACACTTCGTTCGGCCACTATCCGTGGTTTTGGCTTATTTAAGACCCCCAAAAGTAATTAGACATCTGCCATTTTTGATCAAGTATTGTGGATAATTTTTAAGTCTAGATGATGTGTTTGTAAGGAGAATGAAATGCAAACTTTAATCAGTGTAAAGGAGAGGACACTCAGCAGCTGCTTCCACATCTGTACTTTGGAGCACTATAGTGTGGGCCACCAGACCCGCCTTTTTTGGGTGTCCCACACAGGTGCATCAGAGTTTATTTGTGGTGCCTCCATGTCCAAAAAATTACATCCAAATGTGAATAATAAACATATTTGGGGTCATAAAGAATGCATTTTTTTCTTTAAATTCCGCACAAACACACACTTGTACCCCACTTCCAAACAATTTAGCCTGTTTTAAGTTTAAAAATGAGATTTTTACAGTGTGATAAATAGACCTTTGGTTTTATTCTCATAGGGGAGAGAAGACTGGGAGGAGGACACTCCAGGGAGCACATGCACCCCACAACTTCCAAGCAACCCCAAACTCCCAAAGATCCACAACCGAAAGATGTGCAGGAAGTTGAGGTGGAGGAAGGAGAAGTGCAGGAAGGAGAGGTGGATGACGTTGTGGATCTGGTCACCACAACAGGTCAGTATCTGACACCACAGCTTAAGGTAAGCGAGGTAGGCCTGCAGAGTTTTATTAATTTTTTTTTATGGTTTTTAGGGGATGGAAATGTTGTGAAGGATAGCACACCGTTCTCTGCTGACAGTGCCCTCCGCCTCATCCAGCAAGTGATGGAATGTAGCACGGAACTGGACCTAATTAAACAAAGAATCCATGTGATGGAACAAACATTTAAAGACATTCTCGATGTTTTGGGGAGAATTCAATAAGCCATCCAAACACATTTGTTTTTACATGTTTGTTTTTATATTTTTTCTAATTTTTTGAGTAACAAAGCAGCCAAAAATTGAATATGCACACAGTGTGTGAACATGTGCTATCTGCCATCAGGGGATATCCATGTACGTCTTTTGTGGGTGCAACCCCTTCCTCGTATCAAAAGTCGGTGAACTGAGGAAGGGGATGCACCCCCAAAACACATCCATTGATCACCCCTGATGGCAGATAGCACATGTTGACAATAGGGATCAGGATTGTAAACTTCCTATTTGCAAAAAAGTAAAAATGTGTGCATATTGAATTTTTGGCTGGGCAAGGGGTGGCAGGACCCCATATTAGGACGGGCACATAGAGACATAGTTTGTGTAACTGAATGTCTCAGATTGCTCAGAGGTATCCAATGTTGTCATTTTAGAAATGCAAGTGGTATTTTTGTATTTTCATAAGCCAAAATTTGACGGGTTGTGGTCAGGCCAACCCCAAAGTAAAACAAAAAAAAATGTGCAGAGAGTAAAATATTTGACCACAAACAACGTGTAGCTTCTTTTTATAATACTCTCTAAGCTTATTTGGTTCTTTTGTAAGGTAACATAGTGAAATTGGTTGTTATTTACTAAAGTAAAATACACTTGCCACTACAAATGCACAAAGACAAACTAGGAGACAGGAAAGAACAAATAATTAAAGGTTTAAACAAGATTTTTATTGGGATACTTAGACATAGGCTGGCATAGGAATTGCCCCCCTACCCGTGAAATACTCCATGTATTTGTCCCGAACCACACGGGCATTTTGGGGGGGCAAGCCAAGACGGGCAGATTCCAGGCCCGGAAGGGGATTTGCAGGGGAAAGTCCAGCCTCTGGCAAAACTGAGGCCATATATGAATTCGCTTTGCGGCAAAGAAAATTGTGTAGCACACAGCAGCATAACACTACATAGTTTATTTTGTAGTCCGCCAAGTGGATGGAAGTCATAAAAAGGCGGAACCGGCTGGCCATTATGCCGAAGGCATTTTCAACGACTCTTCGGGCCCTGGCCAGCCGGTAATTGAACACACTCTTCTCTGGGGTCAGGGTCCTCTGTGGAAATGGCCTCATAAGATGCCGTCCGAGTCCGAAGGCTTCATCAGCCAAGAAAACAAAGGGGAGTCCTTCAATATTCCCTGCATCCGGTGGCAATGCAAGGTCGTCACTCTGGAGACGGAGGGCAAACTCCGTCTGGATGAAGGATCCCCCATCGGACATCCGGCCATTCTTCCCTACATCAACATAGAGGAATTCATACCGTGCTGACACCACCGCCATCAGCACAATGCTATGAAACCCCTTGTAGTTGTAGTAGTAGGATCCAGAACGGGGTGGCGGCACGATGCGGACGTGCTTCCCGTCTATGGCACCACCGCAGTTGGGGAAGTCCCACCGCGTGGCAAACTCCGATGCCACAGTCTGCCATTCCTGTGGCTTTGAAGGAAGCTGTGGAGTGAAACAAGATGAAATAATATTAGAAAAACAAAGGCATACATTACAAGCAAATTCAAGACCAAAAAATTAGAGACCAACATCAATCTAATTATACGTTTATTAAGGTGTGTAAAAAAAGTATAATGGAAGGCTCATTTATCATATTCATCACCCCCTCTGATGGGCCATTACTAAATTATTTTGGGGGGGGGGGAGATGTGTTTGGCCACAGGATAGCATTGCAGTGGCGGTGCGTCCAGAGTGGGCGCTGGAGCACTGTCCCCTCTCTCCTGTGCCCATCACTCAGAACAATACATAGGTTCATGCGTTGCATGAACCTATGTATTGTCTATGCCGCACACTATTCAGGTGGATGGCCTCTTGTAAAGCGACCGACATATGATTAATTGCGTCATTTAGGGGGTTAAAATTGCAGAGCAGAAACAGGTATTAAAAAAGTCTTGCAAATTACAACCTGAGGGATGTAATTGGCTTCCTCAAAGAAAAATCGGGGACGCAAGGAGGGGGCATTCCTTGTGTAAACACTGACAGGCAGCTCTGGCAATCATGTTCACCAAGTCTGTTTAATGGTAACATGATTGGCTGATGCAACATGAAGGGAAGGAGAAGACATCAAGGACAGAAGAAGGATGGCGCTGACCACAAGAAGGTAAGTGCAGGGCTGGGGGGAAACTGGCTGCAATAGAGGGGACTAAATGGCTGCATTGGAGGGGACAACTGGGGGCGTTTATTAGGCAACAGAGCAAAAAAGGAGGAAGTTTATTTCCGAAATTGGGGTTGTAACCCCCCAACATTTGGAGCAACAGGCGCCCCTGCTGGAAAAGTTAGTGAGGGGAAATATTTAGGGAGGATAAAAAAGGGGCATTTAAAAACTTCCAGCATGCATGGGGACAAAGGGGACATTCTCAGCATATTACAATCATGGTAATTAGGAAAGGATGAAAGAAATACAATACATTAGCATACATGTAATACATAAAATGTGATGTGAAGGGAGAAAACTTACCCTAATATAGTCCTCCTGCAGGACTTGTATAATAGCAGAACAGGTGTCTGGGATTATGAGGCCCAGAGCCTGGGGGGAGATGCCTGTGGTGAACTTCAAGTCCTGAAGACTTCTCCCTGTCGCCAGGTAACGCAACGTGGCGATGAGCCTCTGCTCAGCACTGATGGCTTCCCGCATTACGGTGTCCTTCCTGGTAATATAGGGGGACACCAAAGCCAACAGTTCCTGAAAAACGGGGTCAGACATCCTCAGAAAATTCCTGTAGTCCTCAGGATTATTCTCGACGATCTCCCGCAGCAGAGGCATGTGGCAGAATTGGTCCCGCTGGAGCAACCAATTCTTGGTCCATGAACTCCTCCTCACACCATTCATGGACTGGTCTTGGTCCAAAACAAGCAGACCAACACCAAGCGCACGCACAGCACGAACTCGACGACGAGAACGTCCAGGCGACATGGCTAGGAAACGGTCGTCTAATCAGAACGTACAGAACAGAACGCACTTTAGAACAGCAAGGCCTATGAATAACGAACTGAAATTCAGAAACGAACAGGCAAGAACGCACTGTAAAACAGATACGACCTGCCTAGACGCCCTGAAAGTCAAGATACGAACCCACAAGCACAAACTGAACGGCAGAAAACGATCTGAAAAGTACGAAGACTGAAAAGCGCGAATCGTCTCTTCCCAAACTTTTACTTCACACGCGGTAACACGAGATCAGCAAAAGCAGCCCAAGGGGTGGCGCCAAGAAAAAAGATCTTCCCCTTTATAGTGCCGTCGTACGTGCTGGACGTGAGCGCAGAGAACCACAAGGAAATTGGGAAATGACAGTGTGTACGCATAGAAAGCTTGACGAGAAAATCGACAAGCTTAACAAGAATCTCGTCGAAAAAAACGACGTGTTTTTTACGACGAGAAAATCGGTCGTGTGTACGAGGCCTAAGGTGCTAATTATAAAGGCTTATATGCAAGTTATTGTCCTAAAAAGTGTTTGGGGACCCGGGTCCTGCCCCAGGGGACATGTATCAATGCAAAAAGAAGTTTTAAAAAGTTTTAAAAACGGCCGGGAGCAGTGATTTTAATAATGCTTAAAATGAAAAAATAAAAGTGAAATATTCCTTTAAATTTCGTACCTAGGGGGTGTGTATGATATGCATGTAAAGTGGCGCATGTTTCCCGTGCTTAGAACTGTCCCTGCACAAAATGTCATTTTTGAAGGAAAAAAAGTAATTTAAAACTCACTCGCGGCTATTAATGAATTGTCGGCTTCCGGCAATACATACAAAAGTCATTGATAAAAAAAAAAAAAAAAAGCGTGGGGGTCCCCCAGAATTCAATTACCAGGCCCTTCAGGTCTGGTATAGATATTAAGGGGGACCCCGCCGCAAATTAAAAAAAAAAATGCGTGCGGTTCCCCCAAATATCCATACCAGGCCCTTCAGATCTGGCATGGATTTTAAGGGGAACTCCACCCCAAATAAAAAAAAATGGCGTGGAGTCACCCCAAAAATCCATACCAGACCCTTATCCGAGCATGCAACCTGGCAGGCCGCAAGGAAAAGAGGGGGGGACGAGAGAGCGCCCCCCCCTCCTGAACCGTACCAGGCCACATGCCCTCAACATGGGGAGGATGTCCCCATGTTGATGCGGACAAGGGCCTCATCCCCACAACCCTTGCCCGGTGGTTGTGGGGGTCTGCGGGCGGGGGGCTTATTGGAATCTGGAAGACCCCTTTAACAAAGGGGACCCCCAGATCCCGGCCCCCCCCTATGTGAATTGGTAAGGGGTACATTGTACCCCTACCATTTCACGAAGAAAGTGTCAAAAAATGTAAAAAAAAACACACACCGACACCTTGGAAAAGTCCTTTATTAAAAAAAAATAAAAACATTCCAGCGGTGAAATCCAGTGTCCCACGGCGATCCGATGTCCAGCGCTGTCCGTCATTGGCTGAGCCTGAGCGGACCTGATGGGGAACTTCCTCCGCAGTCTATTACATGTATAGACCCGCCCCTTCTAAAGTTCCCCATCAGGTCCGCTCAGCCAATGACTAGGTGTAAGGCTGAGGACCTGATGCGGAACATGAGAAGGGGCGGGTCTATACATGTATTACACAGTGAAGGAAGTTCCCCATCAGGTCCGCCCCCTCGGTATGTCAGACCCCGCCGACGTCATTGGCCTGAGCGGGGAACTTCCTTCACTGTGTAATTTAAATTTACACAGTGAAGGAAGTTCCCCATCAGGTCCGCTCAGGCATATTATACATTCACTTTTATTGTTTCACTTTAAGCATTATTAAAATCACTGCTCCCGAAAAAACGTCAGTTTTTAGAACTTTTTTTTGCATTGATACATGTCCCCTGGGGCAGGACCCAGGTCCCCAAACACTTTTTAGGACAATGACTTGCATATAAGCCTTTATAATTAGCACTTTAGATTTCTCCCATAGACTTTTCGAATTTGCCGCGAACACCCCAATTTGTTCGCTGTTCGGTGAACGGGCGAACAGGCAATGTTCGAGTCGAACATGAGTTCGACTCGAACTCGAAGCTCATCCCTAGGGTGTCTTTCCTGTCCTCGTATCTCTACCACATCCCTTCTTATCCCCTCACTACAACTCACTCCTGACCAAAAGGGACGGCTCCTCTCAAAATCCCTGTAACCTGTTGTTACATACTTGCCTGTCAAACTGAAAAATCAAAACCTGAAATGCACACAAAGAGCATGGGCCACACATTCAGCACTTTAGCTTTTTTAGGAGTTGCCTAATGCTTGAGTCCATGCAAGTGTAGCGGGGTGCTAAATTTAGGGGAAGTGTTTGGGTGGTACCGTATTTATCGGCGTATAACACGCGCCGGCGTATAACATGCACCCCAAGTTTAGCAGGGAATTTTAGGGAAAAAAACTTTTAGCAGGGTAGTTTAAGAAAAAAAAAATTTACATTTAAATGCAGCCTTACCAGTGTCATTTGCAGCCTTGTCACAGTGCAGCCTTGCCAGTGTCCAGTGCAGCCTTGCCAGTGTCCAGTGCAGCATTGCCCAGTGTCCAGTGCAGCATTGCCAGTGTCCAGTGCAGCATTGCCAGTGTCCAGTGCAGCATTGCAAGTGTCCAGTGCAGCATTGCAAGTGTCCATTGCAGCCTTGCCAGTGTCTAGTGCAGCCTTGCCAGTGTCCAGTGCAGCCTTGCCCAGTGTCCAGTGCAGCCTTGCCCAGTGTCCAGTGCAGCCTTGCCCAGTGTCCAGTGCAGCCTTGCCAGTGTCCAGTGCAGCCTTGAATTTGGCGCCACCGAGATCGCCGCTGATACAGGGCGGAGCGCGGCGAACGCCGCAGAGAACGCAGGGACTGGGCGGAGCCGAGATACACATAGCCGAGTGTATTCGGCTATACTCGGCTTTTCTCGGCTTCGCTCACAGTCACGCCGAGTCCCGCCCTATGATGGACATATCACAGGTCCAATGGCGGGACTGGGCGTGACTGTGAGCGGAGCCGAGAAAAGCCGAGTATAGCCGAATACACTCGGCTATGTGTATCTCGGCGGCGATCGCTCCGCTCCGCTCACAGTCAGCGGAGATCGCCGGGGATAGGTGAGTATCGGCGTATAACACGCACCCACGATTTTCCCCTGATTTTAAGGGGAAAAAAGTGCGTGTTATACGCCGATAAATACGGTAGTTATGCCCAAACACCCTAATTGATAGAGTTCTTGATATCATTTTTGTCCACAGGTGGAGTATTGGTGTACAGTTCCCTGTGGCCTGCAGGTGGCGCTGCCATAGTAGGCCAGGGTTGAACCACTGATACAGTGCTGTGCCTTGTGTATCCCCTCTCGGCAACCATACAGTGGGTGTGGTCTACCTGCTGGGCATGCTGGGAGAGGATATAAAAGGGGCAGACGCTGCCTGTTCGGGGTTCTCGTTGCTGTCCGCCCTGGGCACCTTTAGCCCAGGGGCGGGTCTGCGGTTCGTTGTCAAGGGTCCCAGGCACCTTTAGCCCTGGGACTGCATCAAAGGTCTGGGCCCAGCACTTTCGGCTGGAGCCCACCGGGGATCGAGGAATCTCAGGGTGCCGCCTTGCGAGGGGACCCGTATCCCAGATGAGGAGGCCGGGGGAGGAACCATTCCGAAGGACTGGTGCGGAAGTCACAGTGAAGGAAGGGTCCCGGTAACTCTCTGAATGCTGTTTTCATTTTGGATGTCTTTGTGTTTACAGAGAGAGTAACCTTATTTCTAGATTGAAGAGCTTGCTTGGGTAAGAACTGGAATCAGGCCTAGATTGGCAGGAGCTGTACTTCTCTCTTACCTTACAAGTCTGCTGCCAATCCATACTTCAATTCAGGTCCTCTTCTGGCTCAAGCTTCAAAGCCAGAGTCCACAATTAACACTCAAAAAGTATTTAAAGGAGAAGCTTCACGTTACTTAATTAATGCAGCATAGAATTCCTACACAAGCCATCTCACAATTTATTGCTATTAAAGCCAAAAGTGGAACTTCCGCTTATTCATCTCCTCCCACCTTCAGTGTCACATTTTGCACCTTTCAGGGGGGAACGAGGACCTCCTCCTTCCTCCGCCGCCCGGCCAATTAGAAAGAGCAGCGCGCTTTGTGCATACGCAGTAGGGAACCAGCCGTGAAGCCAAAAGGCTTCACTGCCGGTTTCCCTTACCGGCAATGGCAGCGGCTGCACCCCACAGCCGTTCCAAAGATCGGCTGGGGTGCCGACCTCACTGGTTCCCTGAACAAGTAATTGTCCACATATTAAAAGTCAGCAGCTGCAGAATTTGTAGCTGCTGACTTAAATTTTTTTGTGGGGTGGGCAGACCTCCGCTTTAAAATTTAACTTTTTATGTCTTTACGTCCTATAATTTCCTTGTAACCAGGCGGCATAGTGTCCCTGTTTAAATAACCAGCACAGTGTCCCCTTTAAATAACCAGGTACCACAGTGTCCCTGTTCAAATAACAAGGCAGCTCACTTTCCTAGTGTATATAACTAGGCTGTATAGCATCCCAATATTGCATAAGTGACCAGGCAGCACAGTGTACCAGTTTAAATAACCAGGTGGTACAGTGTACCAGTTTAAATAACCAGGTGGCACAGTGTACCAGTTTAAATAACCAGGTGGCACAGTGCCCTGCTTCAAATAACCAGGGGGCACAGCATCTCCTTCAAATAAACAGGGAACACAGCATTTCTGTTCAAAAAAACAGGTAGCAGTGTCCCATTTTAAATACCCGGCAGGATAGTGTACTAGTATAAATAACCACATGGCACAGTGTCCCAGATTAAATAACCAGGCAGCCCAGTGTCCTAGTTCAAAAAGCATGCAGCACATCATCCCAGTTTAAATAATCAGATAGCACAGTGTCCCTGTTTAAATAACAAGGCAGCTCACTCTTAAAAGCCGCTTGACTGTTATCCTAAAGGCAGCAGATGTCCCCCCCCCCCCCCCGCCTTCCGCAGGATCGGGAGACCCGATCCAGGGTCTGGCAATTCCGCCGGCTAGGCTGAGACTGGAACAAAGCCGGAAACAGTTTTGTCCCAGTCTCCTATGTAAAAACATGGAAGCGTCGTCACAACGTTACTTGGCTGCCTGTCACCACCTATTACTGTCACAAGGGATGTTTACATTCCTTGTGAAAGCAATAAAAGTGATCAGAATTTTTTTTTTTAAAGTGACAATTTAAAAAAATAAACAATAATACAATATTTTTTTTAAAGCTCCCTGTACCCACGAGCTGGCGCAGCAAAGAAAGCGCATGCGTAAGTCACGCCCGCATATGTAAACAGTGTTCAAATAATGTATGTGAGGTATTGCCGTGATCGTTAGAGCGAGTGCAAAAATTCTAGCAAAAGACCTCCTCTGTAACTCTAACCTGGTAGCCTACACTTTTAAATCGTCACCTATGGAGCTCTTTAGGTACCGTAGTTTGTCGCCATACCACGAGTGTGCGCAATTTCAAAGCATGACATGTTAGGTATCTATTTACTCGGCATAACATCATATTTCATATTATACAAACAAATTAGGCTAACTTTACTGTTTCTTTTTTTTTAATTCATGAAAGTGTCTTTTTTCCGCAAAAAATGCGTTTGAAAGACTGCTGTGCAAATATCGTGTGACATAAAATATTGCAACAATCCCCATTTTATTGTCACGGGTCTCTGTTAAAAAATGTATATAATGTTTTGGGGTTCTAAGTAATTTTCTAGCAAAAAATAAAATATGGATTTTAACTTATAAGCAACAAATGTCCAAAATAGGCTTAGGCATGAAGGGTATAACCAGATGGCACAGTATTCCAGTGTAAATAACTAGGAAGCACAGTGTCGCAGTTAAAACAACCAGGCAGCACAGTGTACTAGTTTTAATAACCAGGACACCCATGTCCCTGTTCAAATAACCAGGCAGCACAGTTTCCCTTTTTTATGAACCATGCAACACAGTTTCTCAGTTCAAATAGCCAGGAAGGATAGTGTCCCAGTATAAATAGCCAGGTGGTACAGTGTCCCAGTTTAAATACCAGTAAGTGCAATGTCCCAGTTTAAAAAAAAAACGGTGGTACAATATCCCAGTATAAAAAAATAAATAAAAAAAAAACAGGTGGCAGAGTGTCCCTGTCCCTAAAAAAACAGGCACCCTAGTGTCCCAGTTTAAAAAACGTGGTACAGTGTTTCCGTTCAAATAACCAATCAGCAGTGTCCCAGCATAAATAAATAGGCAGCACAGTACCGTAGCTTGCATAACTAAGCAGCACAATCTCACAGTTCAAATAACCAGGCATCGCAATGGGGTTTATTTACTAAAGGCAAAGCCACTTTGCACTACACGTGCACTGCAGGTGCACTTGAAAGTGCAGTCGCTGTAGATCTGAAGAGAAGATCGAAATGAGGGGAAGCTCTACTGATTTTACCATTCAATCATGTGCAAGCTAAAATGCTGTTTTTTATTTTCCTTGCATGTCCCCCTCAGATCTACTTGTAGTGCAAAGTGGATTTGCCTTTAGTAAATAACCCCCAATGTCCCCTATTTAAATAGCCTGGTGGCACAGTGTCCCTATGACTAAATAGCACATTGTCACTGTTCAAATAGCCATACAAATTGGTTAGGAGCACATGCTGAGGCATGAGGTAAAAAAAAAGTTCCATTACTGACCTCCTTCATAAATGGTAGTTGCCTGGCTGTCACTGGCTTACAATATGTTGAGGTAATGACCTAGAACATGTATGCAGCAAGTTAGGTTAGACTTCTGACATGCATACTTGTTCCGGTTCAGTGTTCAGTGTATCAGCGGAGACTGAAACCTTTGGATTAACAGGACAGGCAACTAGAATTTTGGGAATATAGGTTAGCAATGGGAGTACAAATTTCCTTTAGAGTGTATATCTGGGGCAAAAAAAAAATGGTCTGCAATCCATAGACATTCCCAATCAACAGTACCTGTTGATCTGCCAGAAATTCAGAATGCTTCTAACTTCTTGTAGTAAGCTCACAACACAGTCCCTCTGCTCCATGAAAATCCCATTATACTCACAGTACACATTATTATATTTTACATTGCGTCAATATTCAAAGTCATCCCCAAACCACACCTATCTGCTCATTAGGGATGAGCTTCGTGTTCGAGTCGAACATACGTTCGACTCGAACATCGGCTGTTCGATCGTTCGACGAAGATCGAACGATTTGGGCCGTTCGCGCCAAATTCGAGTGACGCGAACGGCCCACAATGCACTACGCCATCGCAGTGTCATCCAGGCGCTGTGATTGGCCAAGCATGCACTGTGACCCCGCATGCTTGGCCAATCACAGCGCCGGCAGCGAGGAGAGCAATGATTGGCCAGAGGCAGGATGCCTGTGGCCAATTATTGCTGATGGGGTTTAGTACACGCCCCACACTATAAAAGGCCGCCAGCGCGGCGGCCTTGTGTAGTGTGTTCCGGAGCAGGGAAAGAGAAGCATAGGCAGGGACAGTGTCATTATTTTTCCTTTACTATTCCTGGATTCCTTGTGTTTAGGGACAAATAAGGATAGGTAGGGAGAGTGTCAGTGACAGTGTGCTATTCTGTGCTAATCCTTGTTTGTAGGGACAGAGAGGTACAGTGAGGGAAAGTGTCAGTGTGCTATTCTGTTCTAAAACTATTTTGCTGAACCATATTTTCAATCCTTGAGTTTAGGGACAGAGAGGTACAGTGAGGGAAAGTGTCAGTGTGCTATTCTGTTCTAAAACTATTTTGCTGAACCATATTTTCAATCCTTGAGTTGAGGGACAGAGAGGTACAGTGAGTGAAACTGACAGTGTGCTATTCTGTTCTAAACCAATTTTGCTGTTCCATATTTTCAATCCTTGAGTTGAGGGACAGAGAGGTACAGTGAGTGAAACTGACAGTGTGCTATTCTGTTCTAAACCAATTTTGCTGTTCCATATTTTCAATCCTTGAGTTGAGGGACAGAGAGGTACAGTGAGTGAAACTGACAGTGTGCTATTCTGTTCTAAACCAATTTTGCTGTTCCATATTTTCAATCCTTGAGTTGAGGGACAGAGAAGGACACTCGTAGAAATTATCAGTGTGCTATTCTGTGCTAAATCTTGTTTGTAGGGAGGGACAGAGTAGGACAGTGAGGGAAAGTGTCAGTGTGCTATTCTGTTCTAAACCAATTTTGCTGTTCCATATTTTCAATCCTTGAGTTGAGGGACAGAGAGGTACAGTGAGTGAAACTGACAGTGTGCTATTCTGTTCTAAACCAATTTTGCTGTTCCATATTTTCAATCCTTGAGTTGAGGGACAGAGAGGTACAGTGAGTGAAACTGACAGTGTGCTATTCTGTTCTAAACCAATTTTGCTGTTCCATATTTTCAATCCTTGAGTTGAGGGACAGAGAGGTACAGTGAGTGAAACTGACAGTGTGCTATTCTGTTCTAAACCAATTTTGCTGTTCCATATTTTCAATCCTTGAGTTGAGGGACAGAGAGGTACAGTGAGTGAAACTGACAGTGTGCTATTCTGTTATAAACCAAATTTGCTGTTCCATATTTTCAATCCTTGAGTTGAGGGACAGAGAGGTACAGTGAGTGAAACTGACAGTGTGCTATTCTGTTCTAAACCAATTTTGCTGTTCCATATTTTCAATCCTTGAGTTGAGGGACAGAGAGGTACAGTGAGTGAAACTGACAGTGTGCTATTCTGTTCTAAACCAAATTTGCTGTTCCATATTTTCAATCCTTGAGTTGAGGGACAGAGAGGTACAGTGAGGGAAAGTGTCAGTGTGCTATTCTGTTCTAAAACTATTTTGCTGTTCCATATTTTCAATCCTTGAGTTGAGGGACAGAGAGGTACAGTGAGTGAAACTGACAGTGTGCTATTCTGTTCTAAACCAATTTTGCTGTTCTATATTTTCAATCCTTGAGTTGAGGGACAGAGAGGTACAGTGAGTGAAACTGACAGTGTGCTATTCTGTTCTAAACCAATTTTGCTGTTCCATATTTTCAATCATTGAGTTGAGGGACAGAGAGGTACAGTGAGTGAAACTGACAGTGTGCTATTCTGTTCTAAACCAAATTTGCTGTTCCATATTTTCAATCCTTGAGTTGAGGGACAGAGAGGTACAGTGAGTGAAACTGACAGTGTGCTATTCTGTTCTAAACCAATTTTGCTGTTCCATATTTTCAATCCTTGAGTTTAGGGACAGAGAAGGACACTCGTAGAAATTATCAGTGTGCTATTCTGTGCTAAATCTTGTTTGTAGGGAGGGACAGAGTAGGACAGTGAGGGAAAGTGTCAGTGTGCTATTCTGTTCTAAAACTTTTTTGCTGAACCATATTTTCAATCCTTGTGTTTAGGGACAGAGAAGGATAGGCAGGGGACAGTGTCAGTGTCATTGTTGCTAAGCCTCCTGCACAATATACACCTGAAGGTAGCCCTTATTGCTGTTTTTCCCATCTCCCTGCAGGCCATCCATTAAAATGTCTGGAAGGCAACCAAGGAGAGGCAGACAGTCAGGAGGCAAAAAAAGAGGGCAAGCAGGCTCTGTGTCTGGGGGCAGCAGTGCTGGTCGTGTACGCGGTGCATTGTCATCAGCACATGGCCATGGGACACGCTTGTCCTTGTTTTCGGCAGCTGGACATGTTGAGCCACATCATGCCGAAGACTTGGTAGAGTGGATGACCAAGCCCACCTCATCCTCCTCATCCTCTCTCACCCAGGCTCAGGGTACTGGCAAAGCAGCTGCCAAAGCGTCCTCTTCTCTGGTATCATTATCTTCATTAGTCAATCCTTCCCTAGACCCACCATGCCCTCCTCCTGAGGAGTCCCCCGAACTGTTTGAGCACAGTGTTGGGTACATGCTCCAGGAGGATGCCCAGCGTTTGGAAGGATCTGATGATGATACCCAGCTAGAGGAAGGCAGCAGCGTGAGAGCAGAGAGAGGGGATGCTCAAGAAGGACACCAATCTGGCAGTCATGCTCCAGCAGCTGCAGCATACTGCCAGATTGGCTCCAGTGATGAGGAGGGAGGGGATGATGAGGTCACTGACTCCACGTGGGTGCCTAATAGGAGAGAGGAGGAGGAGGAGGAGGATGAGGAGGAGGCACATCTCCAACGAGGCAGGATGCCCTTGGGTGGCCAGCGTATGGGCAGCACACCGACGGAATCACACCGCAGAGCTCCGCCTGTACAGGGCGCTGCCTCTGCCTGTCATTCAAAAAGTTCTTTGGTGTGGGCCTTTTTGAGGCGAGTGCATCAGATCGCACAGCTGCTGTTTGCAACATATGTCTCAAGCGTATATCGCGTGGCCAAAACATCAGCCGCTTGGGCACCACATGCTTGATCAGACATATGTTGACCTGCCATGCAGCTCGTTGGCAAGCCTACCTTAAAGACCCACACCAAAGAACAAAGCTGACCTCTTCTTGCACCGCATCAGCTGGGATCTCCAACCCCAGTATACCTTCAGTCCTCTCTGAAACCTGCTCTGAGAGGAATGAAGGTGTAGAATTAGGTGTGTCACAGCCAAGTACTTGCGGGCACTCTGCTAGCAGTACACCGACGTCCGATTCTAGCAGGCAAATTTCCCTGCCCCAGCTGCTGGACCGTCGAAAGAAGTTCACTCCCAGCCATCCACATGCCCAGCGGTTGAATGCTAGCTTGGCTAAATTGCTAGCGCTTCAACTGCTGCCTTTTCAGTTGGTAGACTCGGCCCCCTTCCGTGAGTTTGTGCAATGTGCGGTTCCTCAGTGGCAGGTTCCCAAACGCCACTTTTTCGCACAGAAGGCTATTCCGGCTCTCTACAGGCATGTGGAAGGCAATGTCTTGGCCTCGCTGGACAGGGCGGTCAGCGGTAAGGTGCATATTACCGCTGACTCATGGTCCAGCAGGCATGGACAGGGACGTTACCTTTCTTTCACGGCCCATTGGGTCACTCTTTTGGCAGCTGGGAAGGATGCAGGACAAGGTGCAGTAGTGTTGGAGGTTGTTCCACCGCCACGCCTCCAAAATGCTACTACTGGTTGTGACACACCTCTCTCCTCCACCCCCTCCTCTTCTTCTTCCTCCATGGCCTCTTCCTGTGGTTTGTCCTCGGAACCAGCGGTGCTCCGTAGGCGTTCAAGGGGCTACGCAAGTACGCAGGCAAAAAGATGCCATGCCGTGCTTGCGCTGGTGTGTTTGGGGGACAGGAGCCACACTGGGGCAGAGGTCCTGTCTGCTCTGCAGGGGCAGGCCGAGAGGTGGTTGACGCCACGCCAGCTTAAGCCAGGAATGGTGGTTTGCGACAATGGCACCAACCTCCTCTGCGACCTCCGACAGGGACAACTGACCCATGTGCCCTGTATGGCTCACGTCCTTAACCTGGTGGTGCAGCGGTTCTTGGGCAGGTACCCGGGCTTACAGGATGTCCTGAGGCAGGCCAGGAAAGTCTGTGTGCATTTCCGCAGATCTTATAATGCCAGTGCTCGCCTGGCTGAGCTTCAAAAGGAGTTGAACCTGCCCAAGAACCGCCTTATATGTGACATGCCCACCAGGTGGAACTCAACGTTGGCCATGCTGCAGTGGCTGCACACGCAGCAGAGGGCCATCAATGAGTACCTGTGCGACTACGGCACCAGGACAGGGTCAGGGGAGCTCGGGTTTTTTTCACCACGCCAGTGGGGCATGATCAGGGATGCATGCACTGTCCTGGCACCATTTGAGGAGGCCACGAGGATGGTGAGCAGTGACAGTGCATGCATCAGTGACACTGTACCTCTTGTCCACCTGTTGGAGCACACGCTGCGTGGAATAATGGACAGGGCACTTGAGGCAGAACAGAGGCAGGAAGAGGAGGACTTCCTTGCCTCTCAAGGCCCCCTTTACCCAGACAGTGTTCCTTCTGTCCCACCCATCGCACAGGAAGAGGAGGAGGAGGAGGAGGAGGATTGTGTCAGCATGGAGGTGGAGGCTGGCACTCAGCATCATCAGCAGCAGTCTTTTAGGGATGATTTACAGTCCCAAGAAACCAGTGGACTTGTACGTGGCTGGGAGGAGGTGGCTGCGGATCATGTCGTCCTTAGTGACCCCGAGGACTCCGGACTGAATGCCTCAGCTAACCTACGCTGCATGGCCTCCCTGATCCTGCAAAGTCTGCGGAAGGATCCTCGTATTCTTCGGATCAAGGAGAGGGACCATTACTGGCTGGCCACTTTCCTTGATCCACGGTACAAGGGTAAGGTTGCGGACCTTATCGTACCGTCGCAGAGGGAGCAGAGGATGAGACAACTCCGGGAGGCCTTGCAGAAAGGTCTGTGCAACGCGTTCCCAGAGACTGGGAGGTTACAAACTCCTGGTCCTGGACAACGAGTTGCTGAGGCTTCGGGCAGTCAAAGAAGGAGCGGTGGGGAAGGTGGCCGTCTGACCGATGCGTTCAGACAATTCTTTAGTCCGCAGCCCCAAAGTATGATCGGTTCCAGCAACCATCGCCAGCGTCTGATATACATGGTCCAGGAATACCTAGGGGCAAGGTCAGACTTGGACACCTTCCCCACCGAAAATCCTCTGGCTTACTGGGTCTTGAGGATGGATCACTGGCCAGAGCTTGCACAGTATGCAATTGAGCTACTGGCCTGTCCTGCATCCAGCGTTCTTTCAGAACGCACATTCAGTGCTGCTGGAGGATTTGTCACGGATCACAGGGTGCGCCTGTCCACCGACTCGGTTGATCGACTGACTTTCATCAAGATGAACCAGTCTTGGATCACCACCAGCTACCACACACCAGATGCTGATATAACAGACTAATTGATTTTAAAATGTCACATCCCTTCAAGACTGATGCTGAGTGCCTGTGCTGTTATGTTGACTGGCTATCCTCCTCCTCCTCCTCAATGATACGATTAACGATGATAGCTTGGAAGATCATTTTGGTTTATGGGTGACGCCACCAGTGGCTAAGGCCCAATTTTTCAGCCCCTGTTTAACAGGGGCGTGTAATTAAAATTTTTGATGCAATACTTTGCAACAGGCCTCATTGCTGTGCTCCAAGTACAGTATCTGTGAGGGGTTGCAGTGTTGTGCCACCAGTGCCTAAGGCCCAATTTTTCAGCCCCTGTTCAACAGGGGCATGCAATTATAATTATTGATCTAATAATTCACAGCAGGGCCCATTGCTGCGCCCACCAAGAGTAACTGTCAGGCCTTACAGTGTTGTGGCACCAGCACCACCATCAAAGGCCCAATTTTTACTACCACTGATCAACAATTATGTTATTACAATTCCTGATATTATACTTGACAGCAGGGCGTTCCAGCACCCACCAAGAATAACTGTGAGTGCTTTCAGTGTTGTGCCAACACCAACACCTAAGGGGCCAATTTCTGCAGAGTATATACAGAAGGTCCCTACTTTCAAACATCCAACTTACAAACTACTACTACTTGCAAACGGAAGAAGACAACAGGAAGTGAGAGGAAATCTACCCCTTGGAAGGAAAATTCTCTCCTTTAAGAATTAATATGGGAGAAAGGTGTCTCCTCTCTACTGATGCTTTATCACCAATCCTTGTTTCAATAAAAACACCACATTTCAAAAACAGTTGTCATTGGGACGCAAAGTGAGGTGAAATGTTCTGAACAGGGGCACAGACAGCAAAAAAAATGTGACAGGGGTGATAACCGTTCCCTATGTTTTACAAAAACTAAAAAAAATGAATTTGCCATGGAGCTCCACTTAAACAATGCAGCTGTTCAAAATTATAAACAGATTCTACATAAGAACAAACCTACAGTCCCTGTCTTGTATGCACTGCCTGTATACGGCTGTTCAGAGTATATAGGTCCTTTTTTATTTTGTGTGCGGGGTTCCCCTTAATATCCATACAAGACCCAAAGGGGCTGGTAATGGGCTGGGGTGGGGGGTGGGGGGGGGTTGATGGGGTAGCTATGCCATTTTTCCTAAAGATTTTCATCCATATTACCGGGACCAGACATTGCATTAAAGCCGCAAGCAGTTTTAAATGACTTTTTTCCCTTTACAAATGTTATTTTGTGCAGGGACAGTTCTAAACACGGGAAACACGTGGCACTTCACAGGCATACTTTAGACACCCCCCAGGTACAATATTTTAAGGAATATTTGACTTTTTTTTTTTCACTTTATGCATCATTAAAATGACTGCTCCCGGAAAACGTCCGTTTTTAAAACTTATTTTTGCATTGATACATGTCCCCTGGTGCAGAAGCCGGGTTCCCAAACTCTGTTTCGGACAATAACATGGATAATAGTCGTTATAATTAGCACTTTAGAATCCGAACGTTCGCATCCATTGTATTTAATAGGGTTCTAATGTTCGTGCGAACTTTCGGTCCGTTCGCGGGTTCTGGTGCGAACCGAACCCGGGGGTGTTCGGCTCATCACTACTGCTCATACAACTTATATCCAGTGGTCAAAATTATTTAAAATGTCATAACTATGTATTGGATTTCAGCTAGACAGATGAAGGGGTGGAGATTTAACTCAACGTGTTTCACCAAACTGAATTCCAATTCCTCAGGGGTCTGAATGAAGTGGACTATTCTGCAATTTATACTGGAGCATTTTCGCTACAAAGCATTCCCTGGGCAACCACAGGGGCATCAATTTTGCCTCCCTTGTCCATAGTACAGGTTTCTTCTTTCTGATTAAAAAAAATACATTTCAGTGATTATTTCTTTAATGTCATTGACAAACACAGAGCATACCTTCCAACTTTGAAATGAAAGAGGGACACCTGGGAATGAAGAAGCACACTTTGGAAAAGGCTTGGCTCACATCACAGAACATTAGACAAAGCTTGAAGCAACATGGTTAAAAAGAATCTGTGTCTACATGCTGTATACACTGTGGTCAGTGGTGGTCAACTTTCATGATATGTGGCACCTCAAATGCAGCCCCTGACATCCCCAAAGGGCATCACATAAATTTTAGTGAATATTCAGTATCAGACATCAGACACACAACAGGAGTACTGTATAGTCCAGGTATGCCCAACCTTTGGAAGAGCGAGGGCCACATAAGCGACTTGGTAACCGGTCGCGGGCCACAATGAGCAGAGTGGGTGGATGGCATGTCTGTGTCTGCTCTGCATATGCAGAGCGGACACAGCCCACTATACTCTTTTTAGCGGATCGGATTGGAGGTAGGACACAAGTCAGTTTATGTCTTCCACTACTTAGAGGTGAATGGAGGGTCCAATTGGTCGGACTGTCATATTGACCGTGTGAAAGGGGCCCAAGGCTGCTTTCACACTGATGCGCTGCAGTTTACCCGCACAGCGGGTGCAACACAGTGTACCTTTGGCTTTCCTGCACTTTCCAATAGACTTCTATTATATTCTGGAGGTTTGGTGCACTTTCAGAAAGCTCACCAAACTTGCAGGTAATAACAGAAGTCTATGGCTTAGTGCAGGTAACCCACAGGTAAACTGCTCTGCACCTGCGGATCAGTTTGAAAGCAGCCCAGTAACCACTGCAGAACAGATATGCCCATATATACACTGTGATTTTAGTAATAAATTGACCTTTAATAACAGTATTCTATTCTATTCCATCCCAGAGCAAGAGGTCGCGGGCCACATCAGAGGGCTCCGCGGGCCACATGTGGCCCCCGGGCCACTTGTTGGGCACCCCTGGTATAGTCAAAGACAACTGACATGATACAAGAAATGGTTAGAGACTATGGACATGATACAGGAGATGGTCAGATACTGCGGACATGATACAAGGTGGTCAGAGATTGTAGACATCATACAAGAGATGGTCAAAACATGTTAGAATCAAAAAGAAACCCCTGAAGATGGCCAATAGGCTGAAATGCATTAGGTGACGCATCACACTTCAAACCACAGGTCTTTTTTATTCTAACATACTTGTATTCATCTGATGTTTGTGAGTACCACTTTTTTCATTAATAAATTGAGGATTTTTTTTTACGGGCTTCACTATGTGCCTCCTCATTTCCTTTCATGGTATTTATCGCTTTCACTGATTGCTACTGGAATTGATGCTGTACATTGGTGGTGAATTGGAAACTGTAGAGGATCCTTATACCTTGTGAGCTCCCAGTTTTGGTTTTGATGGTCAGCTGATGATGATACCTGCCTAATGCCGTGTACACACGACCGTTTTTCTCGTCGAGAAAAATTTCATTTTTTCCTTTTGACGAGAAAAACGATCGTCTGTGGGCATTTTGTTGTTTTTCTCGACAAGAAAAACGGCATTAAAAACGACGAGAAAAATTAGAACATGTTCTAATTTTTCTCGTCGTTCTTTCCGACATTTTTTCCGTGGCAGTTTTCCCATAGGGAAACACTGCCGCGGAGCCCACAGACAGTCGTTTTTCTCGACAAGAGAAAAAATTACGTGAAAAACGACCGTGTGTGGGGAACAAGCCGTTCCCTCGTTTTGAATGTCATTATTCACGGCCGGTTTTTAACCGCCGTGAATAATGATCGTGTGTACGCGGCATAAGTGTTCGGATTTGCCATATATCCATATGCCTGTTTTTTACCTGTTTCTGGCAAAAAGATATTTGTGTCAGCATGGTGGTGTGTGTTTTAATATGCACTGAAGTTGGTGAGAGGTTTTTCATTACTACGTCAACCTGTACCCACCGTCTCTTCATCTAACTCCTACCTCCAGCGCTGCATATGGACTTCTATGTTTTTTATGTATACTGCAATCATTGTATTTTATGCCAGCTGCTTTTATTCATCATTCATGACACATCCAAGAGCAGATATTATTCCTTTGTTTTTTAATGAGCAACGTTGACTGTTGAGACTATAATCACCTTAGTCAAGACTATCTAATATACAGCATAGCATAGCATATAGATTGCATTGATCAGGTCTATGTAACATACTACACAGTGCATAGAGTATAGCAGTCAGGGGTTAATGTACAACATGGTGTGCAGAATTCAGCAATAAGTACTTATCATAAGACCCCTTACATTGGGTCATTTCTTTCCTCCCACTGACCAGCAATGTCAGTTGTGGGGAAAAAAGAGCAAGTTGTTACTGTAGAGGAATTTCCTGGAGTCAGTAATCCATGGGAGAGAAAAAAGTGCCCACTGTGATTGGTAAGCCAACATATCTTCCAGACGGATGTGCACGGCAGCCCAGAGCAGTGTGCTGTGATGCTCTAAAATTGTTGCACTGACAACTTTTTTGGTGAGTTGTGGTGCATTAGGAGGAGTACTGTGGTTACTACTGTGCAACAGTGCGAGTGGGCCCTTAGTGTCCGTGAGAAAAGGAATGCCATGATGTCTGTGGTCACTGTGGGAGGAGAAAGAGAGGTGTGGTGGGGGACATTGAGGGTTTGATGGAGGGTGAGGGGGCAGCCCTAATGCACATGGGGTGTTGGGGGGGGGGCATTAGCAGGGGGTTTGAGAAGCAATTGTGCTGAGCAGGTGATGGGGCAACAATAGTGCCCAGCAGAGGGGCTTAGCAAGGGGAACAATAGTGCACAGTTGGAGGTGGGGGGAACAATAGTGTCCAGTGGAGGGGGGGGCAAGGATGCCCAATGAGGGGGGAAACAGTAGTGCCTATCAGGAGGTATGAGGGAACAATAGTGCTCAGTGAGGGGTGGGGAGAACAATAATGACCAGTAAGGTGGAGAGGGACAATAGTTCCTAGATTGGGGGGGGGGGGGGGGGAAATGGTGCCTAGCAGGGGCTAAAGCCTGGTACACATGATGAGGTTATCAAACAAATGGTCGTCCATTTTTTTTTGCATGCTAGTCTTCATATCGAAAATGAAGGTTACGAAAAATTATGAAAATTCGAGTACGACAGAATACAAATTCACAAGTGATGTAACGTATTGCATTGCATTGCATTAGAGCGGGAGAGAGCGTTGAGTCAACATCAGAAGAAGAACAGAGCGAGAAGACAGCGGAGAAGACCGGGTAGGAGCGAACAAAAGAGCAGGCAAAAGAGCAGAAGATAGCGGAGGAGACCCGTCAGAAGACAGCGGACAGAGGGAGAAGAACCGCAGAGTGTGGAGAGGGAAGAATAACAAGAGAGGTGTAGAAGACATCAGCGGAGGAGGCAGAAGAGCTGGAGAGAGAGTGGAGAAGAGCCGGAGAGGGGAGAAGAAGTTGGAAGAGACCCCCGGAGCTGCTTAATAAATTACTTTAAAAACCTGTGTAATGTGTTTTATTTTTGACACTTTTTTTCAGGTGAATGGGTAGGGGTACGATGTATCTCATACTCATTCACATAGGGTGGGAGGCCGGGATCTGGGGGCCCTCTTATTAAAGGGGGCTTCCAGATTCCGATAAGCTCCCCGTCCGCAGACCCCGACAACCAACGGCCAGGGTTATCGGGAAGAGGCCCTTGTCTTCATCAACATGGGGACAAGGTGCTTTGGGGTGGGGGGGGGGGGCGCAGCAGCTTAGTAGATGCCTCCTACTTATTCTTATGTAGCAGCCTCCTCTCTCTCCTCTCTTTATCAGCTCGTCTGTCACTTGTCTAGGGGTACCTTAGAGGAGAGGGTGTGGGGTCACCACGCCAAGCCTTCACCGCAGATGTTTGTGTGGTGTAAGCAAAGTTCTTATGTTACCTTCGGGTCGGTGTTCTGCACCTGGAGCCTCCAAAGAGAGTTACCTTGAACAATGTCTGTCAGAAAATGAGCCCCACACCATTAAAGTCCAACACTCTTTTATTCTTCTCAATGCAAAAGTGAACACAATCAGTTGAACTCCCTTAGAGAACAGAACAGACAAGGAGGTGTGGATGCGAGTAGGCCCAGACACAATGAACTCTCCACTTTCCTTCCTGAAAGTGAGTTGCGGTCTCCGAGCGAGGGGGGATCTCCTTCCAGGCAGTCTCCGATGGAAGGCTCACCTGTCACCGGCAATATGCTGCACCGGGTCTTCAAGCAAGTGTCTCCCACCAGTCCATTACGCCTTCCGGATTCGAGTACCCACTCCCGGGGTTCCCTAGGATCTCCTTCCCTCGCAAAACTCAGTGGTGGGCACTGAGCTCCAGACCTCCATCCGAGTACCTCACCCTAGGCTAAAGGTGCCTGGGATGGAACACGACCTCCAAAACGTCCTCTAGGCCTAGGCCGCCTAGGGGACCGACACAAACCACCGCCCACAGGCTGAAGATGCCTGGGACTCAACCCCGTGACAAAGATGGCCGGCCCCTTTATACCCTCTCCCAGCAAGCACGACGGGTTCCCCGCCCCACCATACCGCTGCCGAGGGAGGACAAAAAGGGAGCACAGCACACAGCAATGGTTCAACCCTAGCCCAAGGCGACAGCGCCACCCGTGGGGCTGCAGGGAACTGCACATCACTGGTGTCTCTGCCAGTTTTAACACACAGAAAAGTGTATACCCGCTACACTCTCCCCCTGGTAATTTGACACTGGTCCCCAGTGTCTGGAGTAAACTATGCCCTCAACGGCTGGCATAGCCCAGTCCAGAAACCAACTACAAATTGTACAAAATAAACTTTTGAAAACTTAATCAACTGAAGCAATTGTGTCTGAGCCTTACATGAAAGGGAAGGGAAACAACAACATTTAAACCATAACGTTAGAATCACATTCACATACACTTTTTCCCACCCATCCTGACTAAGACCCACCCCATACTCAGTGGTCTTGATGGGATGCTTCTCCTGCAGAGGAAAAAGGAAAATTAACACACATAAACCCTGACACATGTATTCGTGTAAGAGGAAAGAAACTTCTTTGAAAAGAAATCCCTTTTCTCCAAAGAGTGAGTGTGTGAAAAGTGTTAACGATGCGCAACACTGCCACCTGGTGACAGCATCGCGGTAACTGCACTCGTGGAACTTCTCTTCTTCTCTTGAGCCCTATCTACCCCAGAGTCCATGATCTCTCGTAGAAAATTGAAGAACAAAAACAGGAAAAGTCCTTCATTTCTCTGGGCAACAGGGACAACCAGCCCCAGAAAGTTCAGCAGCATAAGAAACAAGAACGGAGTCTCTTTCCTCCTACAGATAGAAACGGGGATGGGGCAAAACAAGTGGTTTCAAGTGTTGATCCATTGTCTCCAGATGGTACTCAACATCATCCCCTTCTTTGCGCCGGATCAGCACCTTGTCCGCGTGGATGTGCCATCCCAACATTCATTCTGCCTTGCAATCTTTAAAACACTGAGAGGCCTTGGGGGAGCATGCCAGGTACCTGCGGGCGTGTGGAACCTGAAGGTGGGTCCACACAAAGTCATTGTACCAGCGCTCCCGGCACACTTCCACCTCATACAGCAACTCCTTGGATAAGTATGGATACTCCCATCCATACTCAAAAGCAACCTTCTGGCCAAATAGGCGTTGTAGTCTCGCCAGAGGAGGCATAGTGGCTCTGTCCCCTTTGCCAGGCAAAACTATTGAGTCCGGGTGACGAGGGACCTTGATTACATCTGATCTGGGCATAGGTGCCCGCAACAGCAGTCTCTTTTTCCCGGTCCCAGGTGTAGGGGGGTACCGGGAATGTAAGGGCAAGTTGAAGACGGGACCTCTCTTCAGGCGCTGGTGCCTCCACCCGGGGTGTACTATCCCCGTAGACATGGGTGGGTCCCTGGTTCCACGGGACGAGGCAAGAGGTACTTTGTCCCAGCCCTTTTCTGCAAACAGTTTATCAATGGCGACATTGTCTCCCAAATTGGAGAGCGACTCCAGGTCGGAGGTGTCACACTCCTCCGCAGGCAGGTAGCCCGTAGTGGGGACTGAATTACCACCTCCTCCCACACACCAAATCTCTCCGCCTGGCTTACCTCTGCCTTTACTTGAGGCGGGACGTCCGGAACTCCTGCCGACGGATCCCTCCGGGCCGGGCGTAAGCGGGCGAGATGGTCCACCACAACCGCTGGTTGGGGCTACCATGCCGGGCTTTCTCTTCGGTGGTGGACGCTGCGAGACAGTGGTGACCGAGTCAGCATCCTCAGATTTCTCCCGTTGAGTTGTCACGACCTCCTCCGTGGTCACTGCAGTGCGCGCAGGGATGGCTGTCAAAGCAGTGATTCCTCCTCTCTGAGTGGTGCTGCCTGCAACACGGCCGGGGTAGATGGTTCTCGGCTTCTCAACCGCTGGATCTACTTCAAATAGAAACTCCTAACAGGCCTCGCATCGCCCGAATGGCTTCAGTTGGCACACCAGTCCCGAACAGCCGGGACAAATCACACCCAGGGCCTCAACGACCATGCATGAATACAGGGCGAATCGTTCCCTTGGCTTTAGCCGAATCCCTGTATCAGTCACCGGAGCAGCAGCAGTCAAAGACGTGGTAGCAGGATGAAGTGGAACCCACGCTGTTTGTCCAAACATGGTGACTTGCTGTTGGTCCATCGCGCACTGCAAAGTTAAACGCCAACGTCCCACGTGTAGTCCTTCACACGTATTGGACTCCTCCCCTTTGCTCCAGTTCGCGGCCTTTTCTTCTTTTTCCTTTCTGAGTCACGCCCACGAACTAAACGGTGGGGGTGTGCCTGGTGACGCAGTGCAAATAGAAACCCCCACGTGTACTACTTCACACGGCTGGGCTCCCCCCTTTTCTCGCTCTTCTGCGCGGGCCTTTCCCTTCACTGGACCATGTCCACGACTTCGAGCAGGGATGCACTTTGGCCGATAACGTGGCGCACCTACTCGGAACTCCTCCCGGCAGACACGTTCAACTCCGTAGTAGCACGAACACCAATCCCGGACCCGAGCCACCACGTGTAGCGCCCTCCTCTCTCTCCTCTCTTTATCAGCTCGTCTGTCACTTGTCTAGGGGTACCTTAGAGGAGAGAGTGCGGGGTCACCACGCCAAGCCTTTACCGCAGATGTTTGTGTGGTGTAAGCAAAGTTCTTATGTTACCTTCGGGTCGGTGTTCTGCACCTGGAGCCTCCAAATAGAGTTACCTTGAACAATGTCTGTCAGAAAATGAGCCCCACACCATTAAAGTCCAACACTCTATGCAAAAGTGAACACAATCAGTTGGACTCCCTTAGAGAACAGAACAGACAAGGAGGTGTGGATGCGAGTAGGCCCAGACACAATGAACACTGGTGTCTCTGCCAGTTTTAACACACAGAAAAGTGTATACCCGCTTCACTTAGGTGGTAAGTACAGTGTTAATATTGAAGTTAAATTTCGATTTTGTTTTAGACATAGTCTTTTGACTAAAATGCCATTTTAGTTTGTGGTATTTTAGTCATCTGAATTGTTTTAGTTTTAGTGGAGAGCAAAGTTAGTGTAGCTAGCACTTACGGTTGTAGAGACCATGAGGTTATTTTAAAGCTGTCAAAACTGTGATTTCTGATGAGTTTATTGCCTTCTTGGAGACCTTTCTGTGAAAAAAAAAGGAACAGACAGTAAAAATTGAATCATTCTATATATATAAGTAGGTTGATCTGATTATAGCACTGAAATGTTTCTGCAAATTTTATGCCTCGTACACACGATCGCGATTCCCAAAGAGAAAAGTGCGATGTGCGCTTTTTTTTGTGAATTCTGACCGTGTGTATGCTCCATTGCACTTTTTCTCTCAGAATTCCGGCCAAGAAAAGATTAAGAGCAGGATCTCAATTTTCGTACAGGAAAAATTCCTATCCCGAATCGCGTTAGTCTGTATGCAATTACGACGCCCAAAAAAAACGTGCATGCTCAGAATCAAGCAGAAGAGCCGAACTGCCTATTGAACTTCATTGATCTCGGCTCGTTGTACGTGTTGTACGTAACCACGTTCTTGGCGGTCGGAATTTCGTCCAAGATTAGTGTGACCGTGTGTATGCTAAACAAATTTCAGCCGTTTTCCTGCTGAAAAAAAAAAAGCGGTTTTCTTGTCGGAAATCGCGATCGTGTGTACGAGGCATTAAAGGATGAGTGCACTTTCATTCAAATCAGATGGTAAGTATACATCTGGAGAGGAGGGCGGCAAAAAAAAGTTTAAAAGTGCACCTATCCTTTAAAGCGTTTGTTACCCCAACATTTCATATTCCTGATTTGTGCCTGCTGTTCCATGTACTTATATGAAGTATCCTGTTCTCTTTGGATTGCTTCCTTTATGTGAAATCCCTGGCGTTCCTGCCAGTCCCTCTGCTTTTCTATTAAAAACTGACCACACTAAACAGGAGAGCACACTGTGGTCAGTTCTCTAGCTATACTCTCCTTCAATGACCAGATGTGTTCTGACAAATCCCTGCTACACAGCCATTCACTGGTAAGCTCAGTGTTCTGCTGCTTCTCCTCCCCCCAGCTCTTATACAGCTAAGAACAGAGGGAATGTGATCACTTCTAAAAAAAAAAAAGGGAATAAATGTATTTTTTTTATATAACTATACAAAAATGTATACCTTTATTTTCTATTTTAAACTGGGTTGTTTTTCATGGTGATAGTTTACAATCACTTCAACACGTGTACATGTATCTAACACACACCTGACAATGTTTGTTAAAAACATTACTTCATTCATATAGATATTAACCAATTTTTATTAAAAATTGATGAATACTGTATGACAAGGTACCTGTTGTTCCCTTGTGATCTTGTGAGTATTAGCCATGCCCAACCCTGGCTTGGCTCGTGACATCAAACAAGACCAAGCAACATCTGTTTTTTTTATTATGTAAGGAGTTTTGGGAGTGTTAAAAAAGGGAGTGTAAAAAAGGAAAACGAATGCAGCAACCACATCTAAGGGCCTGCAATATATTATAATTTGCTCTAGGGCTTAGAAACGATACACCCACATGTTCCCATTGAAACACAGACATTGGTGAATGTCATTGACTGTTGTTTTTATGCAGCAAATGTCTCTAAAATTGAATTTTTTTCATAAATAAGTTGAATAAATTTACCATTGAATGAATATTTAGAAAATGTGCTGTGAATGGCACCCCACAGTAAATTAGCCACTAAACAGGCAGACGGCGTAATTGCAACATTTTCATGTGTGCTTGGCATGTATATTTGAGGGCAAGAATGTATGACTAACCCCAAACATACGCAGACAAATGAAGTCAGCTATAATTCCTTTTATCCTACACAATGGTTCCCGACCGTATTGTTTTTTTTGTTTTTTTTTTACCCATAGGCACTAACAGTAATTATATAATTTTAACATAAAAAACAATAGTTACATAACTGTAAGCATAAACAATAGACTCAGATACATGTAATAGTTCTAATCTTGGGATCGGCTATGACTGTACAATAAAGGCTTTAGATATCATAAGTGGTGTAGTGGCTCATATTGAGCATTGTAGCTTGGAGGTTCATATAATAATAACTGTGCAGAAGCTTATTACTGGTGAACATAAAGAAACAGTATGTACTGAAAACAAATTACATGGGATGGGTCGGGTAGGACAGACGCTTCACCGTTGGGACACGCAAGACTTTGGGGCTGGCACCTGCCAGACAAGATTTCTCCAAGCAAAAATACAAGTTAGACAAAATACCTGTTTTACATACAGTGGGGCAAAAAAGTATATAGTCAGCCACCAATTGTGCAAGTTCTCCCACCTAAAAAGATGAGAGAGGCCTGTAATTGTCATCATAGGTATACCTCAACTATGAGAGACAAAATGTGGAAACAAATCCAGACAATCATATTGTCTGATTTGGAAAGAATTTATATGCAAGTTATGGTGGAAAATAAGTATTTGGTCAATATCAAAAGTTCATCTCAATACTTTGTTATATATCCTTTGTTGGCAATGACAGAGGTCAAACGTTTTCTGTAAGTCTTCACAAGGTTGTCACACACTGTTGCTGGTATGTTGGCCCATTCCTCCATGCAGATCTCCTCTAGAGCACTGATGTTTTGGGGGTGTCGCTGGCAACACGGGCCTTCAACTCCCTCAAAAGGTTTTCTATGGGGTTGAGATCTGGAGACTGGCTAGGCCTCTCCAGGACCTTGAAATGCTTCTTACTAAGCCACTCCTTCGTTGCCCGGGAGGTGTGTTTGGGATCATTGTCATGCTGAAAGACCCAGCCACGTTTCATCTTCAATGCCCTTGTTGATGGGAGGAGGTTTGCACTCAAATTCTCACGATACATGACCCCATTCATTCTTTCATGTACATGGATCAGTCATCCTGTTCCCTTTGCAGAGAAACAGCCCCAAAGCATGATGTTGCCACCCCCATGCTTCACAGTAGGTATGGTGTTCTTTGGTTGCAACTCAGCATTCTCTCTCCTCCAAACACGACGAGTTGTGTTTCTATCAAACAGTTCTATTTTGGTTTCATCTGACCATATGACATTCTCCCAATCCTCTTGTGGATCATCCAAATGCTCTCTAGCAAACCTCAGACGGGCCCGGACATGTACTGGCTTAAGCAGGGGGAGACGTCTGCCACTGCAGGACCTGAGTCCCTGGCGGTGTAGTGTGTTACTGATGATAGCCTTTGTTACATTGGTCCCAGCTCTCTGCAGGTCATTCACTAGGTCCATTCGTGTGGTTCTGGGATTTTTGCTCACCGTTCTTGTGATCATTTTGACCCCACGGGGTGAGATCTTGCGTGGAGCCCCAGATCGAGGGAGATTATCAGTGGTCTTGTATGTCTTCCATTTTCTAATTATGGCTCCCACAGTTGATTTCTTCACACCAAGCTGCTTGCCTATTGCAGATTCAGTCTTCCCAGCCTGGTGCAGGTCTACAATTTTGTTTCTTGTGTCCTTCGACAGCTCTTTGGTCTTCACCATAGTGGAGTTTGGAGTGTGACTGTTTGAGGTTGTGGACAGGTGTCTTTTATACTGATAACAAGTTCAAACAGGTGCCATTAATACAGGTAATGAGTGGAGGACAGAGGAGCCTCTTAAAGAAGAAGATACAGGTCTGTGAGAGCCAGAAATCTTGCTTGTTTGTAGGTGACCAAATACTTATTTTCCACCATAATTTGCAAATAAATTCTTTCCAAATCAGACACTGTGATTGTCTGGATTTGTTTCCACATTTTGTCTCTCATACTTGAGGTATACCTATGATGACAATTACAGGCCTCTCTCATCTTTTTAGGTGGGAGAACTTGCACAATTGGTGGCTGACTAAATACTTTTTTTGCCCCACTGTATTTCTTTTCTATAATTTTTATCGTTTTCCAAAAAGGGAACGTGCAAGCCAATATAGAAGCATTGCTCCTGTTACTATACAAAATTATGCATTTTCCAAAAAAAAGCATGGACCAGCCTTCAACTTTCTTCCTGAAGACAGTATTTGCATATACAGCCAGTGGCGGTGCATCCATTAAGGGCGCAAGGGCGCCACCCCTCTGTCACATCACCCCTCTCTGTGTACTATGGATAGATTCAAGCATTGCACTTTGCACACTGCGCTGTAGCCACCCCCAATTCAGGCGTCCGGACCCTTTTCAGACGCCGGGCGCCTGAATTACAGCGGCGGGGGTGTTTTTTTGAAGCACCTGATTAGAGCCATAGGCTCTAATAGGCTTTAAAAAAGGTGGACATGGAGCGCAAAGCATTGCGCTCGCAGTCCACCCAGGTGGATATTTGAATATTTGCTTTTCTAACACTGAACTGCTTCTCAGCCAATCAGGAGGCGTGGATCTAATACCCATCACCTGATTGGCTGAAGGCACAGACGCTCCGATTGGACACCTAACGGAATGGAAGAAGAGACGTACGGGAGGACAGAGAACCATGGAGGACACAGGAGCCGTCGCCTGACCCGCTGCATGTCCCACAGCTCGCCGCTGTCACCCGCCACCAGGATGAAGTAAGTGTGTGCCGGTTAGATGGCGAGTGGGGGGGGGTCACAGAGGCTGCGTATGATGGGCACAGGCTGCATATGTTGGGCACAGAGGCTACATATGATGGGCACAGAGGCTGCATATGATGGGCACAGGCTGCATATGATAGGCACAGAGGCTGCATATGATAGGCACTGGCTGCATATGATGGGCACAGAAGCTGTATGATGGGCACAGGCTGCATATGATGCGCACAGTGGCTGCATATGATGGGCACAGTGGCTGCATTTTATGGGGCACAGTGGCTGCATTTTATGGGCACAGTGGCTGCAATTGATGGCACAGAGAGGCTGCAATTGTTTTTTTTCTTTTCAGTATTTTTTGAGAATTTTTCAGTTTGTTTGCGCCCCCGCCACTGTATACAGCACACCAAAGGGCATTCAAGAGAGCACTAAAACGTGCAGACATGGAGGGAATATATATTTTTTTCTTTTATAAATGTCTTATTTCTAAACTTTTGCCAAGGAAAGGATTTCTGTAAAGTCCAACTTCAGACTTCAAAAATGTCTTCCAGCAGCAGTAAAAATTAAAAAAAACAGCTTTTGCTGTGATATTCACTTTGCAGATTGTGGAGCTGTTTGTTTCAGTAATACCTTCATGCCACTAGATGTCCCCAGTCTTTCTGATTGAATGACATTTAGCATCATTCAGTCCAAAATACTGAGGAATTATTATCAATACAGGGTGACATGGACCCATCCCCTGAAAAGCTGGCAGCATGGCACCTTGCACAAAGAGTAATGATTCATAGAGCAATGCTGATAATATGTCTGTCCACCCTTTGGGGTTGATTTACTAAAACTGGTGTGTGCAAAATCTGGAGTAGCTCTGCATAGAACCAATCAGCTTCCAGCTTCAAAGCTTAAAGTGGATGTAAAGCCACTCTCATCCTTTCTAAACTACTGCCATAGTGCTGATCTATAAGGATATACACGCCTCCTGCATGTATCCTTATCTGTCAAATGTCTCCCCTCTGTCTGTTATAAGAACTGAAAAACTGCAGATTCTGTGGGTGGATCTGTTGTCTGGAGCTCGGTGGGTGGAGTCGTGATGTCAGTAGACTCCCCGCCCACCTCTGCACTCCCCTTGTCAACATGCATTTTCTCCTGTGTATTCCTTCTGCTACAATCACTAACATCCAGTCAAAATCCAGAAAATTAACCACATGACTTCAGAAAAGGAGTGGAGGTGGGAATTAAAAAATAATGCCTGTCTAAAGCTAGTGCACGAGATATGTAAATAACCTGTCACTCAAAGCAAGGGGGCGGAACGGACAAAGGTTTTTCTCTGTTTGTCCGTTTTATCTCACTGAACAATAAAAGAGGATTGCTCAGAGCTGGGTTAACTCTTTGTGGCAAGACCTGGCACAAATGATAGGAAATCTTATACTCTACATTGTGACAGCAAAAAAATAATAAAAAAAAATTGGGTTTACATCCACTTTAATTGAACAAGTTGAAGTTAGAAGCTGATTGGCTATCATGCACAGCTGCACCAGATTGTGCACTCTCCAGTTTTTGTAAATCAACCCTTCTGTATCATTGGTGGCTGTCTACTGGAAAACAATATAAGGATCCCATTTATCATGTGACAGGCCTAAAGACTTCTTGAAAAGTATAAAATGCACAGAGGTTTTAGGAGAGAAGGGCAGTTGACTTGGTGGGTAGCCCAGAGTTGGGTTTAAAAGTTTGGGTGATAGAAATACAATCATGGGTTGTGGGTTTTTGCCCAGGAAGGACTTAATTCTGTTACCAATCTTATTCTGATTATTGTAATTCAATATATAATTCTTGTGCACTGTTTTTAAAATGCATCTCATTTACAGTATTATATTGTTTTTGTATCTATCTCATTGCTTACAGATATCAAGCCATGTATGGTCTCCATAACCTTATAAGAAAAATGTAAACCAGCGTATCGCTGCGGAATTTTATAATGATAGATTATGATGTATTTGCAATATGTCTCAGACACTTACACGCTGTAACTGGTCACAAGTGTAAGTGGAGAGCTGTAAGAAGAGAAGACGCTGATGAAGATCTCATCAGATGGAAATGTCAGGAATGCATTCATTACTTCCTGTCTCCAGCACCCCATTTTCTTTCTTCTTCCGTTCTGTGATTCAAATCCTGGAAATGAGTCACCTTTTGTGCTGTATTCATAACCCCATTCATTCTGAGACGCCACCTTAACAAAATATATATACATATATATATACACACACACACACACACAATGATCTAATAGAGTTTTAACCACTTCAGCCCCAGAAGGATTTACCCCCTTCCTGACTGCGTCGCTTGAGCTGACAATTGCGCGGTCATGCGACGTTGTACCCAAACAAAATTGACGTCCTTTTTTTCCCACAAATAGAGATTTGTTTTGGTGGTATTTGATCACCTCTGCAGGGTTTTTTTGCGCTATAAAACAAAACAAAAATGAAAATTTTGAAAAAAAAGCAATATTTTTTACTTTTTGCTATAATAAATATCCCCAAAAAATATATAAACATTTTTTTTCTCCAACAGTTTAGGCCGATTATGTATTCTTCTACATATTTTTGGTTAAAAAAAAGTCGCAATAGGTGTATATTGATTGGTTTGCGCAAAAGTTATAGCGTCTACAAAATAGGGGATAGATTTATGGCATTTTTATTATTATCATTTTTTTTTACTAGTAATGGTGGCGATCTGCGATTTTTATCAGGACTGCGTTATTATGGCGGACAGATCAGACACTTTTGACACTATTTCGGGACAATTGACATTTATACAGCGATCAGTGCTACAAATAGCCACTGATTACTGTATAAATGTCACTGGCAAGGAAGAGGTTAAACACTAGGGGGCAATCAAGGGGTTAAATGTGTTCCCTGGATGTGTTCTAACTGTAGGGAGGATGGGCTCACTACAACATGACAGAGATCACTGCTCCTGATGACAGGGAGCAGAAGATCCCTGTCATGTTGCTAGGCAGAACAGGGAAATGCCTTGTTTACATAGGCATCTCCCTGTCCTGCCTCTCCTCACCGCAATCGCAGGCATCCGGCGAACGTCGCATTGCGGGACCCGCAGGCATGCTGCCGCGGCGCACGTACAGGTACGCCTATTTGCCTGCCCGTGCCATTCTACCGACAGAAATCGGCGTGCGGCGGTTGGCCGATACCGATTACCAATACTTTTTTTAATGTTATGTGACAGTTTTACTGATGGGCACTGAAAGGTGGCACTGACTGATGGCTGGCACTGATAGATGGTACTGACTGATGGGCACTGATAGATGGCACTGACTGATGGGCACTGATAGGTGGCACTGACAGGTGGCTGGCACTGATGGCTGGCATTGATAGATGGCACTGATAGGCGGCACTTATGGGCACTAATAGGTGGCACTTATGGGCTCTGACGTGCAGGCACTGAAATGCAGCAATAAATGACATGAGAGGAAAGGATTTATTTTGCAATGCTATGCTGCGACGTCCATCTTGGTACACCTTGCACTCGGCCACAATAAGCAGCAGCGAACATCTTGTTACACCCAACCCAAACTAAATGGGCTGGTTGTAACAAGATGTCCGATGGTGGCTTACTGTGGTCAAATGCAGGGTGTACCAAGATGGGCATCGATATGTTCAACTGCTGACGGCGACCGAATGTGATGGTTCTTGTCACCGATCCTGATGGAAAGTGCGGCTGTGCCCTGCAGCACCCCTGCCAGCTTACCTAGTTCCACTGCTGAGGACTCGCTCTCTGCTCCGCCCTCGCCGGCCGCTGACTGCCCACTGACTCCCGGTTGCATGAAACCTCTGACCCACCTCTCCCAGGTATCAGATCAAGCTTCGGGAGCATTTGTGCAAGTACTCGCGCAAATGCTCGGTATTGGACACAATACCGATACTAGTATCGGTATCGGGACAACACTAATTGTGAGCATTATGACGGATACTCGCCCCAGAACTGTAGACTGTGATGTGCATTGTAAGGACCACTACACCGGCAGTAAAGGGCATCATGACTGCTATGTGCAGCAGAGCTCAGAAGGGTGGCCAGAATATTTAAAGTTAGTTCACGTTTTCATTTTTTCTTAATAAAAAGGTAAACTTACCCATTAAGGCGTTTTCATGCTTTTGCCCGTTTACCCAGGCCTCCTTAAAACTCTCTTTAAGGAAAATGTTTGTAAGGCTATATATGACTGGGCAATATTTTCATCCTCCCGGGAGCTGTTTTGCCCCGGATTATTAAATCAATATCAATACTTATAGTAGAGAGTGAATGCTTGCCCCTATGCCTACTTGGTGCATGGAAATGAGCAGGACATTCATTTTGATTGACAGGCTCTGGTATGTGTAATGTTGGAGAGGCGCTGGCTCTCAGGAAGAAAATACACCCCTCATGAAGCTGAGGCCATGAGAAGCTTCACAAATCTCCATCTGAGGTTTGTGTTTACATGTATTAGTTGGGTGACAATGGCTGGTGGTGAGCATATGTTAGGCTGAAGGTATCACAGACCTGTAATAAAGTTCAAACTGGTGGCCCTCCAGCTGCTGCGAAACTACAAGTCCCATGAGGCATTGCAAGGCTGACAGTTACAAGCATGACTTCCACAGGCAGAGGCATGATGGGACTTGTAGTTTCGCAACAGCTGGAGGGCCGCCAGTTTGAGACCCTGAATAGAATGTGAGGAAAAGGGGATAAGACTGTTTTAAGGCTCCCCTTTTTCTTATGGGATTCTTGGCAGGAGCAGTTTCAAGTTCCCCCCCCTTTTTGAATTTAAGCAGGAAGAATAAGGATAGGTCAGGCAGCTTGTTGCTGGGGAAAAATTCCTGAGGCTAGGATAGGTCAGCTAGGTCAGTCAGGCGGGAAAGATAGGGATTGGATAAGCTGGCCAGTTACTGGGGAAAAATTGATTGGTCAATTGGGGTCATCTGACCCATAGAACTTTCTAGAAGCCTTTGGGGGTCCCTATTTAAAGGGCTAGTCCGGGAGGTCCGGGGCCAGTCATTCTGAAGAGGATTAACAGCGGAACTTCCCACCCCCCCTTCCCTTTGTCGCGGCTAAGCTATATGGTTTGGTTCTTTTTGTAATATTTGCTAAAAGGAACAATTTTGTGTGGGGAAATTTTAAAGGATGATTCCTTTCAGCTCGAGTCTTAGTGGCTGAGCTGGTTTTCTTATTTCATATATGTGATTTGAATTATTTATTGATACGGTTTTATGATGATATATTTTAAAATAAAAAAACAATAGTATAAGCCAGAGTTTCTCAACTCCAGTCCTCAAGGCGCCCCAACAGGTCATGTTTTCAGGCCTTCCATTATTTTGCACAGGTGATTTGATCAGTTTCAATGCCTTAGTAATTATCACAGCAGTTTCATCTGAGGGAAATGCTGAAAACATGACCTGTTGGGGCGCCTTGAGGACTGGAGTTGAGAAACACTGGTATAAGCTGCGGCCCATTTTTATCTAAAAAAAAATAATTAAAATTAATATATGTTATTGTCGTTTATTTAAATAAATTATTTATAAAAAATATTATTTGTTTATTGTTTTTTGGGTATGTCCGGGCATCCTGCCTAAAATCCCATGTGTAATTCTGCTGTGAGGCGGTCCAGTGAGGAAGAGGTGGTCAGCTGTCCTAGATTGTTTTCATAGGGTAGGAGTACCACCCCTGCGGGCTATGATATGGCCTATCACAATCATTTAGATTTTTTATTTATTGATGTGTCTGACACAGTACTTCCACATTATAAAAGAATGAATTGGGAAGGGCATCAGTCTGATTTTCCAACAAAATGAAAGGTCATTACCTATTCCTTCTCAGACTGCTGGATTTACCATAAAATATGAATTTACCATCAACTATGCTTCATCAATTAGGCTTTTTACAATTTTCAGTTACTTACTATAAATTCCTATTTTGAAATAACGCATTGCATGATATTTTGTCTCATTGCCTTGTGATTTGGCTTTATTTTATTAATCACAGGATTGTTATCCCATTGTCTTATGATTTTACAAACCCTTCTATGATGATAGAAATTGCTATCCCATTGTCTTATGATTTGATTAAAACATCTATAATAACAGAACTTGCAAGCTATACCTTTTTACCTCATGAACAGTGCTTATGACTCTTTGTGGTAGCCTAGTTCCTACATAAGATTAAGAAATAAACCTAAAAAACACAAACCTTAAAATAAATATTTTCTAATACTAAACAGGTCATTTTTGAAGACATTTTATCTTCCAGATGAAGGCCTAGGAGCTCTTTCCACAGGATAAAGTGGGGAAAGATGTAATCCTTTACCAGATCAGTACAGCCCCACCACACCTTCCACACAATGGTGACACAGGAAACGTAGATTCAAATGAGCTCTATGTATGACCCGATGAAGTGAATTCTCCATGTACCAAACTGCGGCCCTTTGATTGCTTTGATATTGCTTACCCCTTAGGGCGCTATTTCATCCTCTGACACCTACAGGTACATTGAGGCATAATTCACCCCACTGACAACAATGATGGGGCACAATTCCTTATACTGACATGGGCAGCACAGTGGTGTAGTGGGTAGCACCCTCACCTAGCAGTAAAAAGTGTTGGTTCAAATCCCAACCATGACACCACCTACCTGTGCCTGCGTGGCTTGCCTCCAGGTACTCCAGTTTCATCCCACACTCAAAAGACATACTGGTAAATTAATTTGGCCCCAGTATATGAATGTGAGTTAGGGACTTTAGCAGTGGCAGCTGGTGCTCAAATTTTTTTGTGGGGGGCACAAACAAACTGAAAAAAAAAAAATCATCAATTGCCGCCACTGTGCCCATTAAACAAAGCCACTGTGCCCAAACGCCACAATTTTGCCCCCTCAAATGCAGCCAGTTTCCCCCCAAATGCAGCCAGTTTGACCCCAAATGCAGCCAGTTTCCCCCAAAATACAGTCAGTTTCCCCCAAAATACAGCCAGTTTCACCCCAAATGCAGCCAGTTTCCCCTCAAATGCAGCCAGTTTCCCCTCAAATGCAGCCAGTTTCCCCTCAAATGCAGCCAGTTTGTCCCCAAATGCAGCCAGCTTGTCCCCAAATGCAGCCAGCTTGTCCCCAAATGCAGCCAGCTTGTCCCCAAATGCAGCCAGTTTGTACCCAAATGCAGCCAGTTTGTCCCCAAATGCAGCCAGTTTGTCCCCAAATGCAGCCAGTTCATCCCCAAATGCAGCCTGTTTGTCCCCAAATACAGCCAGGTTTCCCCCAAATACAACCAGTTTGTCCCCAAATGCAGCCAGTGCCCCCCAGCCCTGCACTTACCTTCCTCGGTCAGCGCCGTCCTTCTTCCGTCCTCAATGTCTTCTCCCGCCCTCGATGTCGCTTCAGCCAATCAGGTTATCGATAACCAGACCCGGTGAACCTGATTGGCTGAGACGCCTGTCAGTGTTAACCAAGGAACGCATCCCGTGCGTCCCCTGGTTAACTATTTGGAAGCCGATTAGAGCCCTCAGGCTGTAATCGGGAAGCCTATCAGAGCCGCTGGCTCTGATAGGCACTTCCAAAAAGCAACCAGCCGTTGTTATTCAGATGGCCGACGCTCAACAGGGGGCCGGCTATCTGAATAGTGGGCGGCAGGAGAGAGAGGGGGCGGCGCTCGTGCGCCCACTATGGACGCACCGCCACTGGACCTTAGATTGTAAGCTCCTTGAGGGTAGGGACTGATGTGGATGTACAATGTGTATGGAAAGCGCTGCATAAATTGACAGCGGTGTAGCGGGGTGTTCCCCTTTAATGCAGAGAGACAAGAAGTTCCAGGTGAGAGGTGAGTCGGGAGGAAGTAAAGAGACATTATGGAAGTGAAAGCAGAGGAGAGAGAGACTACATCTCCCAGTACATCTTGCAGCACCCAGGGTGCATTGCTCCAGAACAGAGACTGCTGGGGGAGACTTTATAAAGGGGAGGCGGAGTTTTGGTCGGTCTTTTTGGACACCCCTCTCCTAGCAAGAGGATGTCTGTGCTGAACTGCTGTGTGCACAAGGCCTGAAGCCTGGGCCGTGTGCTCCTTTCCAAAGAGCCCTCTGCCAGCCTAGCAGAGCCTTAGAGACATCTAATCCTCCTTGCTGCAATACACCAGAAGGATTGAAGACTTGGATGTCGGTGGATTCCTGTTCCTAGACGAATCGATGGAGGAAACGGACTTTGACTTGTCCAGGTGGTGAGAGCTGTTTAAAGACAGATACTTTATCTTTACTATTCGTTGGGATTACAAAGTTGTTCTTCAAGTGCACCACCGAAAAGATTGCTAGCGAATATTGTTTCACTGAACTTCCATCTAGATCAGTCAGGCCTGACTGCATAGGTAGACATTGCTGGGTGTTAGTCTACCCATGAGGGGAAGTAGCTGTAAAAGGGCAGCGCTAGAGTTGCATAGCAATACTTTATTATTCTGATTACTCTGTTTATCTTTATTACTGTTTATTGCAGGGATCTGCAACTTGTTATACTGTTGTTTATTACTTGCCCATTAGCCTCAGTAAAATATCTGGGTAAAGTACATTTGGTGTCAGTTCCGCTTACTTTAATAGGAGTTTTAAAGTATTGTAACGGATCTCAGATACCCCAGATGGGCACATCCGCCAGACTTGTGTCTCCTGTCCTCCAAACGCACCCGCAGCCTGCAGATTCGCCATAACCAGCCCTTAACCCCTCAATCACGAGACAATCCACACAGGTGTTGAGGGTTAAACATGCAGAGCATCAACTGTTTATTAAATCCAAAACATACACTTTTACACACAGTTAGGGACACTCCCCTTAGCCTTGTCATAGAGGGGGGGTAGGGGACAAGGAAGAATCAATGGGAACTGAACACTTGTACATTGAAACAGAGACTACAGATAAACAAAGGGATTATGATAAGCAGGCAACCCCTCAATACACATCCCCTGCTGAGAGATGTCTGCAGTCCAGACCATTGTCTGTGTGCCATGAACCAACACAGCTAAACACAGCAACAAGAGGGGGGGGATGGGGGAGAAGGGATGTAGCATTACATTACATTATCTCAATGCCAGCTTCTCCCCGAGTCTCCAGTCTCCTCTGGGCCATAATCTGTGGGTAGGAGGCCCGCCCTCAGTCCCTTCCAAAGCACACAGTGACAGTGGGTTCTGTCACAAGTATATTCTGTGTATGTTTGTTATAGGACTGCGTCACCAACAGTTGCGGTCACGCGGTCCTATCCCTCTATCACCAGCTGTGCCACGGGAGGTTAGAGCCGATTGCCAGGGGTTGACAGCAGTGCACTACAGGGCCCAAATCAATATCAGCGGCTCTCTTAACTGGGGGTAGCGCTACAGCGGTATATAAGTACCTTAAATAATAACAATGAGGCACAGTTCTTCCCAGTGGAGCAATAATCATTCCCACCAAGTGACACCAACAATGTGGCACAATTCCTCTCACTAACACTTTATTCCCACTGATGCCAGGAATTTTTTTACTTCCAATGGCCACAATTCAGCCCCTGTAAAGTTTAAAGGACAGTAAACTGGCACTTTGTTTGTGCACACGGACAGTAATGCAGCACACAGCATGTCCTATCTCCTTGTAGGTAGAACAAAATAACTGATTCCAGCAGGTTACTTAGGAAGCCTGACAAAATCTGAGCTTGATCTGTCACAGGTGTTGCAACAAATAAGGTCTACCTTGCCAGGGCACCATAGAACCAAGAGTGGGTATACCATAGGTCTGTGCTTATAGGGGACAGAGACAGAGATAGCTTTCTACTTATCCCATGGTCCGAAGTTCGGCCCCCCTCCTCCTTCCTCCATCGCCAGGCCAATCAGAAAACGCAGCGCGTTGCGCATGCAAAGTAGGGAAGCCTCTCCACCCTAAACAATAACCACCTACCTGCCTCTCCACCCTCAACAGTAAACCCCCCCTCCCTGCCACTCCACCCTAAACAATAACCCCCTCCCTGCCTCTCCACCCTAAACAATAATGCCCCCCCCCCTGCATCTCCACCCTAAACAAATAACCCCCCCCCACCTCTTCACCCACAACAATAACTTCTGTATTTAACAACTTCAATACTGGGCACTTTCCCCCCTTCCTATCCATGCCAATTTTTAGCTTTCAGCGCTGTGGCTGTTTAAATGACAATTGCGCGGTCATGCTACACTGTACCCAAACAAAATTTTTATCATTTTGTTCCCACAAATAAAGCTTTCTTTTGGTGGTATTTGAGCACCTCTGTGGTTTTTATTTTTTGCTAATATGTTTGACCGAACATTTTGAAAAAAAATATGTTTTTCTTTGTGTATGTTATATAATTAAGTTTTCTCCTTCACGGATGAGGTGGCACTGAAGGGCACTGATAATGGGCACTGATAGGCGACACTAATGGGCACTGATAGGCGGCACTGATTGGCAATGATAGATGGGCACTGATAGGTGGCACTAATGGACACTGATGAGTGGCACTGATTTACACTGATAGATGGCACTGATGGACATCGCTGCTATTGAGGCACTGGCAGGTATTGCTGGTAGGCACTGATTAGCATTATGTGTGGGCACACATTGCCACCAGAGATGCCATTAAGTATGCTGCCTGGAAGAAATCCCACCAGCCGATCGACTCGACTCCACCGCTGCCACCGACCGTCCGGGTCTCCGATCCTCCTCCGAGCTGCACACTTCCCCCTCCGACAGCACACCAGACTGCTCCTAACCACCAGAAGAAAGCTCACCAGACGACTTGTTTCTGGACGCCGAGGGTCCTGCACCCGATCGATCCATCCTCCGCGCACCAGACCCGCACACCGATCGTTTAGCCGACTTGCCACCACGCTGTTCCCCAGCACCGCCGTCATCTCTCTCTGGCTCCCTCACTCCTCAACCCCCCTGCACCAGCCCATGATGTCCGGCCGAGGGGGGGGGGATGCCCAGACACCGCAGCCCCCGATAACCCACGCTGGGGCCCCGAGCCCACCGGAGACCCCCGGGGGCGGGGCCCGCACTCTCTGACTCCATGCGCCGCGCGGGCCTGATGGCGGCACCGGAACTTCCGGCGCGGTCCCCCGCCGAGCTACGAACTTGAGGGGGATTCCTCCCGGTACCCCCCACCCTGGGCAACGCAGCTCGCTTGGCCGGGGGGCCCGAAGGGGCCCTAGGGGGACTCCCAGTCTGCCGCTGAGCTCTCGGGGAGGGGCCTGGTGAGAAGCGCTCCGGAGGTCTGGACCTGCGAGCTCACCCAGCCTCTCTCCCCACGGTACCTGCTGATCCAGACGGACCCGACAGCATCGGCCCCAGGGTCTCCTGGAGCCAATCCTCGCCCCGTGTAGCAGCCTCTGCCCGCAGTTGGGCCAGAAGTTTATCCACGGATGACATGCTGCTGCTATCAGGAACTTTCCCCCACGCTGTGTTGTCTTAGGGGGGCGGGGACTCCCTTTTATCTGACCTTTTCCCCTCCCCTTCTCACTTCATTTTAGCCAATCATTAATCTCTTCACATCTCATACCCTGTTCACTCAGTCATGCCAGCCCTCCGACTATGGCATTCTGTCTTTCTGCTCCGGGCTTTTCTTTACATCCACAAACTACTATACTTAGGGACATGTAGCTGACAGGGACTTTCACTGCAGGTAGAGCTATGACTCGCAGTCAAACAAAAAGAAAGAGCCAGTGGGCATAACATTGCATTCTGTAAACTCGCTGCATTTTTATCCTTAGTAGAGTTCTACTTTAACCGCTTGCCGACCGCCTCCTGTACATTTACGTCGGCAGAATGGCACGGACAGGCACATCAACGTACCTGTACGTCCCCTTTAAGTACCTGTCCGTGTGGTCGCTCGCGACCCTGCCGCCATCCCCGTGAGTTGGACCGCGGGTCCCGTGGACTTGATCGCCGCGGGGATCCCCGCGATCGTGTCACGGAGGCATAGAGCAGGGAGATGCTAGTGTAAACAAGCATCTCCCCGCTCTGACTAGTGACAATGACACGGATCTCGGCTCTGTGTACTCGGAGCGGAGATCAGTGTCATGTGACACAGAGCCCAAACCCCCCTCAGTTAGAAACACAATGCAGGGAACACTTAACCCCTACAGAGCCACCTAGTGGTTAACCAATTCACTGCCAGTGTCATTTTTACAGTAACCAGTGCATTTTTATAGCGCTGATCGCTGTAAAAATGACAATGGTCCCAAAAATGTGTCAAAAGTGTCCGATGTGTCCGCCATAATGTTGCAGTCATGAAAAAAATCACTGATCGCCACCATTGCTAGTAAAAAAAAAAAAAATGAATAAAAATGCCATAAAACTATCCCCTATTTTGTAAACGCTATAACTTTTGCGCAAACCAATCAATTAACGCTGATTGCAATTTTTTTTTACCAAAAATATGTAGAAGAATATGCATCGTCCTAAACTGAGAAAAAAAAAATTATATATTTTTTGGGGATATTTATTATAGCAAAAAGTTAAAAATATTGATTTTTTTTCAAAATTGTCGCTCTATTTTTGTTTATAGCGCAAAAAATAAAAAACGCAGAGGTGATCAAATACCACCAAAAGAAAGCTCTATTTGTGGGCAAAAAAGGACATCCATTTTGTTTGGGAGCCACATCGCACGACCGCGCAATTGTCAGTTAAAGCGACGCAGTGCCGAATCGCAGTGAGGGGCCTGATCCTTTAGCTGCATATTGGTCCGGGCTGAAGTGGTATTCGTCTATAATTATTGGTCTTTTGGGCTATTGATAAGTACATTCAACCTAACGTACAGAAAAATAAAGCTGTCATGGTACTGTTGGTCAGTGAAGACAAAGGAGTTGTAAGTATAATCATTTTCAGGGACTGGGTTGAAATTAGACAAGTGAGCAATGCCAGTTTGGTTGTAGAAAAGGCTGAATCCAGACATAAGAGGTATGGCATTGTTTGTAGTTACGTCACTCATAAAATGGTTGATACAAAAAACGATACAAGTATAAGGACTAGAAGACGTTGCCCCAGGGGCAGGATATCTGAGTTAGTTCTGAGTCACACAGCGTGTGTTCACATTACTGGTTTTTGCACTTTCATTTTCTCCAGAAGACTGCACCATCAGACCTGTCACTGTACAGTAAATACTTGTGTGCTACGTGCAAGTTAACAAAAGAATAAGTCTATTGATACAGCCAGTTTTCAGCATATCACATTTTACTGCATTTGGCAGAAAACATGTCTAGTCACATTGATTCATATTTATTTTTTTACTGCTGTCTGATGTTGTACTCATAAGTTTACATACCCTGGCAGAATTTATGATTTCTTGGCCATTTTTCAGAGAATATAAACGATAACACAAAAACTTTTCTTTCACTCATGGTTAGTGTTTGGCTGAAGCCATTTATTATCAATCAACCATGTTTACTCTTTTTAAATCGTAATGACAACAGAAACTACCCAAATGACCCTGCTCAAAAGTTTACATACCCTGGTGATTTTGACCTAATAACATGCACACAAGTTGACACAAAGGGGTTTGAATGGCTATTAAAGGTAACCATCCTCACCTGTGATCTTTTTGCTTGTAATTAGTGTGTGTGTATAAAAGGTCAATGAGTTTCTGGACTCCTGACAGACCCTTGCATCTTTCATCCAGTGCTTCACTGATGTTTCTGGATTCTGAGTCATGGGGAAAGCAAAATAATTGTCAAAGGATCTGCGGGAAAAGGTAGTTGAACTGTATAAAACAGGAGAGGGATATCAAAAGATATCCAAGGAATTAAGAATGCCAATCAGCAGTGTTCAAACTCTAATCAAGAAGTGGAAAATGAGGGGTTCTGTTGAAACCAAACCACGGTCAGGTAGACCAACTAATATTTCAGCCACACTGCCCGGAAAATTGTTTGGGATGCAAAGAAAACCCCACAAATAACTTCAGGTGAAATACAGGACTCTCTGAAAACATGTGGTGTGGCTGTTTCAAGATGCACAATAAGGCGGCACTTGAAGAAAGATGGGCTGCATGGTCGAGTCGCCAGAAGAAAGCCATTACTACGCAAATGCCACAAAGTATCCCGCTTACAATACGCCAAACAGCACAGAGACAAGCCTCAAACCTTCTGGCACAAAGTCATTTGAAGTGATGAGACCAAAATTTAGCTTTTTGGCCACAACCATATAAGCTACATTTGGAGAGGAGTCAACAAGGCCTATGATGAAAGGTCCACCATTCCTACTGTGAAACACGGAGGTGGATCGCTGATGTTTTGGGGATGTGTGAGCTACAAAGGCACAGGAAATTTGGTCAAAATTGATGGCAAGATGAATGCAGTATGTTATCAAAAAATACTGGAGGAACATTTGCATTCATCAGCCAGGAAGCAGCGCATGGGATGTACTTGGACATTCCAACATGACAATGATCCAAAACACAAGGCCAAATCGACCCGTCATTGTCTACAGCAGAATAAAGTGAAGGTTCTGGAGTGGCCATCTCAGTCTCCTGACCTCAATATCATTGAGCCACTCTGGGGAGATCTCAAACGTGCAGTTCATGCAAGACAGCCCAAGAATTTACAGGAACTGGAGGCTTTTTGACAAGAGGAATGGGCAGCTTTACCATCTGAGAAGATAAAGAGCCTCATCCACAAATACCACAAAAGACTTCAAGCTCTCATTGATGTTAAAGGGGCCAATACACTGTATTAAGAACTGGGGTATGTAAACTTTTGATCAGGGTCATTTTTGTAGTTTCTGTTGTCATTATGATTTAAAAAGAGTAAACATAGTTGATTCAACCAAACACTAACCATGAGTGAAAGAAAAGTTTTTGTGTTATCATTCATATTCTCTGAAAAACGCCAAGAAATCATAAATTCTGCCAGGGTATGTAAACTTATCAGCACAACTGTATATTTGAAGGTCTGCCTGTCAAAAAAAATAAAATATTTTTTTATCAGATATTTTTGATTTAAATAGATTTTTTGGATTTTTATCAAATTTTATTTAATAAAACGCTTTTGGAGTTAAATCTATCTAAACATAATTTTCTTATTAAGAAACATTATTGCATTCACACAATTTCACAGTAACCAGGAGATAAACCAAATTTCAGGAATATTCCTTTATCCCATTGTTTTGCAAATCTATGTAAACTGCAAGCGTATGATGAATCGGTTCTGATATCGCTGTCTTACGAATCTGACAATTTATTATTCTAAATAGGACACCTTCATTTTGTTTGCAAATATTAAAGATTCTAACTACAGTGGAACCTCGGATTACGAGTAACGCGGTTAACGAGCGTTTCGCAATACGAGCACTGTATTTTTAAAAATCCTGACTCGGTTTGTGAGTGTTGTCTCGCAAAACAAGCAGGATTCAAGCCAAAGCGGTGTGCAATACCGCGTTTGGCCTGAGGTGGGGGGGTGCCGGAGCCGAGCAGAGTCGAACGGCGTCGTTCGGAGGCGTTCGGAAATGCTTGGAAAATCTCGGAAATACTCAGTTCCCGAGCCTTTCTGAGGTTTTCCCAGTTCAGCCGAGGTGTCCTCGGGCCTTTCCGTGTGTTTCTGAGGCTCTTCGGCGCCCCCCACCTCTGGCCACAATTGGTATTGCATACCATTGAAGTCAATGAGGAACAAATTATTTTCGTTTCCATTGACTTCAATGGGGAAATTCACTTTGATATGCGAGTACTTTGGATTACGAGCATTCTCCTGGATCGGATTATGCTAATAATCCAAGGTTCCACTGTACTAGCAAGAATAAGTCCTTACATTTAAAGAGCACCTGTCATTTCAGATCCATAGTGGAAGCGCCTGTTAGCGGGCATCCACTCATCTGATGCTGCCACGTCCCTCACCTTGTGTCACTGCAGAGATGACAGTTGCTCATTAAAAATTATTATTTAAATTGAGTTGATTTAAATCAAGCCTATAATAAGGCTAACCTGTAAGTAAAATGAATATCTCCTAACCCGTGCAGGTTTAGGAGATATTCACCTTGCATGTAGCCGCTGACATCAGCGGCGCATACGCTCTGAAGGTCCAGCGGATCATGCCAGAAATTCAGAGCTCCTAGTGGGAACCGTGGATTCTCGCGAGCATGCTTGGGAGTGACGTCATTGCGGTTTCCGGCCACTCACAGAGCCGGAGCTGCGAACCTGTAAGAAACGCTGAGGGAACATGTCAGCGGTGCATACTAGCTCAATATGCCTTTGCCTTACAGGTTGTTTTTTTTTGTCAGGGCATACAACGGCTTTAAAGAGGAAGTAAACCCTGATGGGTGTTACTTCCTCTTTGTTTCCCTGCAAAAGTAAAGCATAATGGGCTACTATGCATCGCATAGTAGCCCATTATGTGTCACTTACCTGCAGTAGAAGCCCGCAATGTCCCCAATTTCCTCGCTAGTAGCGAGCGTCCATCTTCACCCCTCTTCTTCCGGGGTCCGCAAACTCCGGCTCTGTGACTGGCCGGAGTCGCGTGACGTCACTCCTGCGCATGTGCGTGGGAGCCGCTTTTAACGGCACGCTCAATGCGCCTGCGCCGTTGTCTACGGTGCGCATGCACCATAGACATCGGTACAGACTTTTTTGCAAATATCTCCGAGACCATGTAGGTCTCGGAGATATTGCAAGCACCTACAGGTAAGCCTTAATCTAGGCTTACCTGTAAGTGTAACTTCCCCATAAGGGTTTACAACCACTTTAAGTAATGACAAAATTTTCACCGAATACACAGGCTCATAGCAGAAATGTGAAAATTGAAAATTGCTCTAGTCTATAAGGGGTAAACAGGTGTGAGAGCCGAAGTGGATAATTCTGACCTCTGCACTCTGTATGTTGCGTACTCTTTGACTACTGCACTTCCAGCATAAAGAGTGCAAAGCTCAGACTGCTGGCAGTCAAAGATTCTCACCCCAGCTCCTCCCAAAGCAAAAATCGCATATTCAAGCAAGCCCCCCAGCAAAAACAGCTTTCAAAAGCAACCCCCTAAATCAAACCTTTCCCCCCAGCAAAAGCTACCCCCACAAAAAAAAAACCCTACTCCCAAACCAGCCTTTCTGCCATACAAATGTCCCCTCTTTATTCACTTTTGCACTCCAACCCACTTTTTGTTCACCTCTGCACCCCAAACGCCTTCTCTTCAAACTCTGCACCTCAACCCCCCCTTGCTTCTAACCTCTGCACCCCGCCTTCCCCTCTCTTCTAACCTCTGTAGCCCAGCCCCCTCTCTCTACTCACCTCCTCACCCCAAATCCCCCTGTTTGCACACTTGTGTACCCCACTCTCTGCTAACCTACCTCTGCACCCCAAATCTTCCTTCTGATGCCCTATGTTTCCTCTCATCAGATCCTCAGGGCAGGACTGTTTTTCCATTACACAGGGCTAAGGGCGGTGCTGGTCTAGGGAGGAGCAAGTGTGACCATGCTAGTGAACTGCAGAGAACATATGGCTGGCTGCTGAGTGGAGCTCTGCAGCGACAGCCAATTACGGACTCGGAACTGGTGGCAGAAAGTAGGATGTATAGGGCAAGTGATCTGAGTGTGCAGTGCCCCTGTTCCCCATTAAAACCCTGCACCTGGGGCATGTGCCCTTTCTGCCCCCCTTGTCCAAGTCCTGAAGAGAAATAACTCAAGGTTCACAAGTACTGGAGAACTTTATTTAGCTTCCTCATCAATCATTTTTCAAAAGGGTAACAGAGTAGGCGCATGGTTTTGTTGTCTGAATACAACACGTTTCTTGCTACACAAACAACATCAGAAGACACCCAGGGGTGCACCTATCACTAATTTGGTGCTCCCTAGGCATCCATGCATATTCCAAACACCTCCCCCACTCAGTGGCAGGCCCAAAATGTCTCTATAACACTATGGGAACATCCTGTTCTTTTAGAGGTATGAAGAAGTTAACCTTTTCCTCTCTTAATCCCTTTTACCCAACAGCACCAATTTGAAATCTTCTTAAACTCAAAGAGAACACGCAGTTAAAACACCCCTGGCTCTGTGCAATCACATAAACCTGAAAAGCCAAGTTTACGTGTTGAGGCAGTGCTCTGAAGACGCTTTGCCCTGAAGTTATTCAGATTATGACTGCACGTCCAACCCCCTTCTGAAAACTATGGGCAGCATTTAACTTTTATAAGGATTTAATGTGTAACTGTGTAGTATAATATCATTAAACCACACACACTTGACTGTAAAAAGATTTTACTGTAATTGTATCTTAACATGAAAACTCCACAAAAATTATTGCACCGTAAAAATAGGCTGTAGTTACAAGCAGGGCCGCCATCAGGGGGGCAGTACACCTGTAAGGGGCCTGGATGGCAGCCCCCCCTTTTTTTTTTCTAAGGGGCCCAGAGGTCCCCAGGGGCCCGGAGGTCCCCAAGGCCCCGGATGGTAACCTCCCTTTTTTATGTATTTTTTATAAAAAAAATATATATATATTTTTTTATTTTATTTTTTTATTTACTTTTTGTAAGGGGCCCAGAGGCCCGGAGGTCCCCAGGGCCCCGGATGGCAACCCCCCCTTTTTTTTTTTTATAAAAATATATATATATATTTTTTTTATAAAAAAAAAAAATTTGTAAGGGGCCCAGAGGTCCCCAGAGGCCCGGAGGTCCCCGGGGCCCTGGATGGTGACACTGTTTTTTATGTATTTTTTATTAAAAAAATATATATATTTTTATTTTTTTTTTTTATTTTTTTTTTTGTAAGGGGCCCAGAGGTCCCGAGAGGCCCGGAGGTCCCCAGGGCCCCGGATGGCAACCCCCCCTTTTTTTTTATATAACAATACATTTTTTATTTTTTATTAATTATTTTTTATTTTTTATTTTTTTGTAAGGGGCCCAGAGGTCCTCAGGGCCCCGGATGGCAACCCCCCTTTTTTTTGTTGTTCTTTCAGCACCCAAAGCCCCCCAGCCCCCCCCCCCCCCGACCTCAACAATTCGCGGCGGCAGCACCCCCCCACTTCTCAATTCGCGGCAGCCCCCCCGCTTCTCAATTTGCGGCGGCAGTACCCCTCCCCCGGTTCTCCTCTGCTCCAGGGGGCCCATGCCTGAAGCTGTGTAAGGGGCCCCAAAATTCCTGATGGCGGCCCTGGTTACAAGATACAGCTCTTGGCCAAGTGTTCTAGTAACCCAGCACTGTAATCCCTTAGCTCTAAACAAAAATTACAGAATCAATCTGTGCAGTCTCCTTCAAAATATGAATATTGGGCCACTAGAATCCAAGAGACCAGCTACAAAGTTTTGACCCGATGGTACAAGGTGTCCACTGCTCTACACTGCTTTTTTCCCCAGGTCCCTAGTTCATGTTGGCGATGTGGCACTGCAGAGGGAGCAATGCTCCATATCTTTTGGGACTGTCCCAAACTTAGACCCTTTTGGCGGGGGGGTGATCGATACTGTCAAACACCTGACCAACGTTGACCTGGAGGGGAACCATGTGGCCTGCTTGTTACATCTCTCGAACTGTCCTATTAACCACTTCTCTACTGTGCACGAAAACCCCCTTCCTGCCCAAGCCATTTTTCAGCTTTCAGCGCTGTCACAATTTGAATGACAATTGCGCGGTCGTGCGACGTGGCTCCCAAACGAAATTTGTGTCCTTTTTTTCCCACAAATAGAGCTTTCTTTTGGTGGTATTTGATCACCTCTGCGGTTTTTATTTTTTGCGCTATAAACAAAAGAAGAGTGTCCAGTTTGGAAAAAAAACACTATTTTTTACTTTTTGCTATAATAAATACCCATTTTTTTTTTTTAAATAAAATTTTCCTCAGTTTAGGCCGATACGTATTCTTCTACATATTTTTGGTAAAAAATAAAAAAATCGCAATAAGCGCGTATTGATTGGTTTGCGCAAAAGTTATAGCGTGTACAAAATAGGGGATAGATTTATAGCATTTTTATTTTTTTATTTTTTTATTAGTAATGGCGGCGATCTGCGATTTTTTATTGTGACTGCGATATTGCGGCGGACACATCGGACACTTTTGACACATTTTTGGGACCATTCACATTTATACAGCGATCCCTGCTATAAAAATGCATTGATTACTGTATAAATGTGATTGGCAGGGAAGGGGTTAACCACTAGGGGGCGGGAAGGGGTTAAATATGTTCCCTCAAAGTGTTCTTACTGTGGGGGGAGGGGACTGACTGGGGGAGGTGACCGATGGTTGTCCCTATGTACAAGGGACACACCATCGGTCCCCTCTCCCTCACAGGACGTGGATCTCTGTGTTTACACACAGAGATCCACTTTCCTGCTCGTTTCCCGGGCAATCGCGGGTGCCCGGCGGCAATCGCGGCCGCCGGGCACGCGCACCGGGGCCTTGTGAACGCGGCGCGCCTCCTAGCTCGTTTTAAAGGGAGGACGTCATATGACGTCCTCCCAGAACGAGAGTATCCTCCGCCCGCCGTCAATTGACAGTGGGCGGGGGACAAGTGGTTAAAGTGGTTGTAAACCCACTTGTTGGACTTCTACCAATAGATAAGTCTAGAATAAGGCTTACCTATAGGTAGTGGAAATATCTCCTAAACGTGCGCCGTTTAGGAGATATTTCACTTGTAGTCTGCTGAAAAACTTAACTGCGCGGGGAAGAAACAAAACTAAATTATGTTTTTTCCCCAGCCTGTGCCGTGAATGGCGCCTCCCATGCGCGGGAGAAATGTCATGTGGCTCGGGCGAATCACAGCGCCGGAGTCATCGGCCGGAAGGAAGAGGGGACAGAAGATGGGCGCTGCCTACTGTGGGGACATCGCTGTATTCTTTTGCAGGTAAATGGCACATAATGGGCTAGTATGTGATGCATACTAGCCCATTATGCTTTTCATTTGCAGGCTTTGCAGCGAGCAAAAGAGGAAGAAAAACCCATCAGGGTTTTTATCTTCTTTAAGAAATATAAGGCTTCCATCACTATTCAGTTACTGTGCCTGTCTCCCAGATGTAGTCATCCTAACACACACTTCCAATGGACACACATACATTGCATTGAAAAAGTATTCATACCCTTTGAAATTTTCCATATTTTGTCATGTTACAACCAAAAATGTAGATGTATTTTATCGGGCTTTTATGTGATAGACCTGAAAAGTGTGGCATGCATTTGTATTCAGCCCCCATGTGTCAATACTTTGTAGAACCACCTTTCACTGCAATTACAGCTGCAAGTCTTTTTGGGGATATCTCTATCAGCTTTGCACATCTAGAAAGTGACATTTTTGCCCATTCTTCTTTGCAAAATAGCTCAAGCTCTGTCAGATTGGATGGAGAGCGTCTGTGAACAGCAATTTTCAAGTCTTGCCACAGATTCTCAATTGGATTTAGGTCTGGACTTTGACTGGGCCATTCTAACACATGAATATGCTTTTATCTAAACCATTCCATTGTAGCTCTGGCTGTATGTTTAGGGTCGTTGTCCTGATGGAAGGTGAACCTCCGCCCCAGTCTCAGGTCTTTTGCAGACTCTCAAGCCTCGTACACACGACCGAGTTTCTCGGCAAGAACCAGCAAGAAACTTGCTGGCAGAGCTTTCTTGCCGAGTAAATTGGTAGTTTTTACGCGGCTTTCAGGTTTCTCGTCAAGAAAACCGACAAGAATCTCGACGAGAAAAATAGAGAACCTGCTTTCTATTTTCTCGTTGAGATTCTCGTCAGCATGTTTCTCGACGAGAAAATTGTGTGTGTGTACACTTACCTTTCGCCGTGGAAACCCGCGCATGCTCGAAAGGACTTTGACGCATGCGCGGTAGCTTCCTAGGCATAGGTAGGGTGTAGCAAGATGGCGGCGACGGCATCGGATGTGACGAGCGCACGCTCGTCGTAGTCGATGACGTCACCGCGTACGCTCCTTTCAAAGAACCGCGGGTTCTTTGAATCGAGCGTGTGTACACTCGGCCGGGACAAGTTTCTTGTCCAAGAATCTCGTCAAGAAAAACAACGAGTTTTTTCCTGACGAGATTCTCGGCCGTGTGTACGAGGCCTAACAGGTTTTTTTTCTAAGATTGCCCTGTTTTTGGCTCCATCCAGCTTCACATCAACTGACCAGCTTCCCTATCCCTGCTGAAGAAAAGCATCCCCACAACATGATGCTGCCACCACCATGTTTCACGGTGGGGATGGTGTGTTCAGGGTGATGTGCAGTGTTAGTTTTCCACTTTGCTTTTAGGCCAAAAAGTAAAATTTTGGTCTCATCTGTCCAGAGTACCTTCTTCCACATGTTTTCTGTGTCCCCCACATGGCTTCTCGCAAACTGAAAACGGGACTTCTTATGGCTTTGTTTCCACAATGGCTTTCTTCTTGCCACTCTTCCATAAATTTGTGGAGTGCACAACAAATAGTTGTCCCGTGGACAGATTTTCCCACCTGAGCTGTTGATCTCTGCAGCTCCTCCAGAGTTCTCTGATTAATGCTCTCGTTGCCCGGCCTGTCAGTTTAGGTGGACGGCCATGTCTTGGTAGCTTTGCAGTTGGAGCTAGGATCACGTGACATTAACGCGAATGGAGGTCGGCCATTTTGAGGGTTGGAAACATTCTTATCTTATCACTATTTACATGCAAATTTTTGGATTTGGCTTTTAATAAACCCCTTTTTATTGGATATACTGCACCATGAGATATCTTTTTGCTTTGTTGGCAATTTATATATGGTGGAGCCCCTGTAAAGCGGAGTCTATCTGATGTGGAAGGAGCCCTGGTGTTTGACATCCGAGCGACCAGATTTGTAACAAGTGCAAGTGACCGCTATATTTGGTGGTCCACAGCTAACTGTTATGCCCTGTACACACGATCGGAATTTCCGATGGGATAAAATCCGATGGAATTTTCCGTCGGAATTCCATTCAAGCTGTCTTGCATACACTCTGTCAGACCAAATTCCGACCGTCCAAAACGCGGTGACGTAAAACACTACGACGAGCCGAGAAAAATGCTTCCGAGCATGCGTCGACTTGATTCTGAGCATGCATGTTTTTTTCTCCGTCGGAGTTCCACACAGACGTTTAGAATTTCCGATAGGATTTTTTTCCATTGGAAAAAAAAATAAAACATGTTCTTTTTCTAAACTCCGACGGAAAAAAGTTCGATGGGGCCAACACACGGTCAGAATATCCAATGAAAATATTCCATCTGACTTTTTCCATCGGAAATTCTGATCGTGTGTACAAGGCATAAGAGGCAGTGTGTGTTTCAGTTGCAGGAGGACTCCTCCTCTTTTTAATACTTAAGGATAATGCTACTAGTGCTTCACCCTCTTGTGTTATATGTAATTTTTTGCAACCAGTATATTGTGCCAGCTGCTTGTGGACAGTTTTTTTTATGTCTTAAGCGCAGGTCTATTGTTATTTAACCCCTTCCTTACTGGGCACATAACCCCCTTCCTGCCCAGGCGAAATTTCAGCTTTCAGCACTGTCACGCTTTGAATGACAATTGCGTGGTCGTGCGACGTGGCTCACAAACAAAATTGACGTCCTTTTTTTCGCACAAATAGAGCTTTCTTTTGGTGGTATTTGATCACCTCGGCGGTTTTTATTTTTTGCGCTATAAACAAAAATAGAGCGACAATTTTGAAAAAAAAGCAATATTTTTTGATTTTTGCTATAATAAATATCCCAATTTTTTTTTTATATATATTTTTTTCCTCAGTTTAGTCCGATACGTATTCTTCTACATATTTTTGGTAAAAAAAGTCACAATTGGCGTTTATTGATTGGTTTGCGCAAAAGTTATAGCGTTTACAAAATAGGGGGTAGTTTTATGGCATTTTTATATATATATTTTTTTTATTAGTAATGGCGGCGATCAGTGATTTTTTTCGTGACTGCGACATTATGGCGGACACATCGGACACTTTTGACACTAATTTGGGACCATTCACATTTATACAGCGAACAGTGCTATAAATATGCACTGATTACTGTATAAATGTGACTGGCAGGGAAGGGGTTAACACTAGGGGGCGAGGAAGGGGTTAAATGTGTTCCCTATGTGTGATTGTTACTGTGGGGGGAGGGGACTGATTGGGGAGGTGACCGATCTGTGTCCCTATGTACAAGGGACACAGCATCGGTCCCCTCTCCCTGACAGGACATGGATCTGTGTGTTTACAGAGTGTGAAAGCCCTCGGGCAGTATTATGGACAGGGGGGGCAGAATTATGGCCCCAGTATTATGGACAGGGAAGGGGGGTAGAATTATGGCCCCAGTATTATGAACAGGGAGGGGGGGCAGATATATGGCCCCAGTATTAGAGGTCGACCAATATGGGTTTTTCTCTGGCCGATGCCGATATTTAGAAATTGCGGGGGCCGATATGTAAGGCCGATTTTTTTTTTTTTTTCCCCCTTCATCTCATAAAATCTAACAGTTAGACCCCTTTCACACTGGGGTGTCTTTCAGGTGCTTTTGGGCTAAAAATGGCTCCTGTAAAGTGCCTGCAAAACGGCTCCCCTGCAGTCTCAGTATGAAAGCCCAAGTGCTTTCACACTGAGGCGGTGCGCTGGCAGGACGTTAAAAAAAAGTCCTGCAAGCAGCATCTTTGGAGCGGTGTATACCGCTCCTCCACCACTCCTGCCCATTGAAATGAACTGGCATCGCTGCCGAAGCGCCTGCAAAGCACTTCTGCAGTGGTGCTACATGGGAGCATTTAACCCCTTCACCGGCCGCTAGCTGGGATATAAGCTCCCCGCTAGCAGCCAAATAGCACCGCTAGAATGACGGTCCAGTGTGAAAGCAGCGGAGTTCCGCAGAATTTTTTTTTTATATAAGTCAGCAGCTACAAATACTGACTTACTGACTTATTTGATATATGGACACTTACACCCGCGATGTCGGCACCCGAAGCCGATCTCTCCCTCGGGTTCCTGTGCCGCCATCTTCGGTAAGGGAATCAGAAAGTGAAGCCTTGCGGCTTCACTTCCTGGTTCCCTACTGTGCATGTGCGAGTCGCGCTGTGCGATCCCACTGGTCACTGCTGTCTTCTGGGACCTGTGTGTCTCCCAGAAGACAGCGGGGGCGGAGTAGGCGCCAGATGTGGCGTAGGTCACCGCAGTCACCACAGTGCCCGGAAGGGGGAGCAAATACCTGGATTACACAGGTATCTGCTCCCTCCTCCCCCTGAAAGGTGCCAAATGTGACACCGGAGGGGGAGGATTCCGAAAAGCGGAAGTTCCATTATTACTCCGCTAAGTAATAAGTGATACAGAAAATTTCTTAAAATGTAAACATTTATTTTAAACACAACAAGCCTCCAATCAGTGCACTTGTATGTATAATTTAGATTTAAAAAAAAAAAAAAATAAAAAAAAAAATATATATATATATATATATATATATATATATATATATATATATATATATATAAAAAAATCTTAAATACACAAAAACAGGTAATCAAAACTTTTGGACGAAAACAAATATGGGCTAACTTTACTGTTTATTTTTATTTTTTTATTCGTTAAAGTGTATTTTTTCCCAAAAAATTGCGTTTGAAAGACCGCTGCGCAAATACCGTGTGACATAAAATATTGCAACAATTGCTATTTTATTTCCTAGGGTCTCTGCAAAAAAAAAAAAAATATATAATGTTTGGGGGTTCTAAGTGATTTTCTAGCAGAAAATACAGGATTTTTACTTGTTGTAAGCAACAAGTGTCAAAAAAGATTTAGTCTTTAACCACTTCCCTACCAGGCACGAAAACCCCCTTCCTGCCCAAGCCATTTTTCAGCTTTCAGCGCTGTCACACTTTGAATGACAATTGCGCAGTCGTGCGACGTGGCTCCCAAACGAAAACTGCGTCCTTTTTTCCCCACAAATAGAGCTTTCTTTTGGTGGTATTTGATCACCTCTGCGGTTTTTATTTTTTGCGCTTTAAACAAAAGAAGAGCGTCCAGTTAAAAAAAAAACACTATTTTTTACTTTTTGCTATAATAAGTATCCATTTAAAAAATATAAAAATAACAATTTTCCTCAGTTTAGTCCGATACGTATTCTTCTATATATTTTTAGGAAAAATAAAAATTGCAATAAGTATATATTGATTGGTTTGCGCAAAAGTTATAGCGTCTACAAAATAGGGGATAGATTTATAGCATTTTTTTTTTTTTTACTAGTAATGGCGGCGATCCACGATTTTTATTGTGACTGCGATATTGCGGCGGACAGATCGGACACTTTTGACACATTTTTGGGACCATTCACATTTATACAGCGATCCCTGCTATAAAAAGGCATTGATTACTCTATAAATGTGACTGGCAGGGAAGGGGTTAACACTAGGGGGCGAGGAAGGGGTTAAATGTGTTTCCTAGATGTGTTCTAACTGTGGGGGGAGGGGACTGTCTGGGGGAGGTGACCGATGGTTGTCCCTATGTACAAGGGAGTCGGGACACACCATCAATCTCCTCTCCCTGACAGGACATGGATCTGTGTGTTTACACACACAGATCCACTTTCCTGCTCGGTTACTGGGCAATCGTGGGTCACCCAGCAACGTGGCAGGTGCGCGCGCGCGCAGCCGGCGGCGCGCGTGCGCCCCCTAGCTCCTTTTAAAGGCAGGACGTCATATGACGTCCTGTCAGAACGAGAGAGTCTTCCACCCCCCCCCCCCCCCCCCAGTTTAAATGGTTAAACTGAGAACTCCTACACAGGAGTTCAGTCCTTTGAAGTTTAAACATTGTATCTTATCTCACACTTGGCAGGCTGCCCAGGAGGGAGAAGTTGCTTCCACAGGAAACTTCTCAGGCAACTTGCATTGACTTCTATTACAGAAGCTATTTGCAAGTCGCGCTGAAGTTTAAATCGGCTTTTTTTTTCCAGCACAATTGGCCGATGCCGATTAATGAAAAAACGCCAAATATCGGCCGATATATATCGGTCGACCTCTACCCAGTATTATGTTCAGGGAGGGAAAAGTCCAGCAGGACTCCATTTATACCAGGGAAACCGTTACTGCATGCTCACAACTGTTAAATGTCCCCCCCCCCCACATATGACGGCCATTACATACACCCATAAGAACATTGGCATTGAGTGAGCCCTGACAACTGCATGTGCCCTACTTACCATCCATTAGCAATGTTCCAGCATGTTCCATGTGCCACTGTGCCTCATCCAGGCTACCCCTGCACTTCCTCCTGTGGCCGCGGATGTCGCTGTTCTCAGTGTATATACTGTATGCCCTGTGCACGACACTAAAGCAACATGCTGGCTCTTACTGGCTGGCTGATCCTCCGGGGCTGCCGATCCAGAACAGCACCCCCTAGCGAACACCCCCAGTAGTACACCTCTGGCCTGTTTAATGAATGTAAATAGGGGGTCCTGAGGTGTTTTGTAGTACTTTTATGCTTTTTAGATTCCCTCTAATAAGCTTCTAGTACTCAACTGAAATAAACTTTAGTACTTTTATCAGAAATAAAATCACAAGTTGCACATTTCCACTAATTCAAGCAATTACTGCGCACATTTCTGTCTTTAGGCTACAAGCGTGCGTCTTTTATAGATCACCATGCAACAACACTGACTGGATATCATACAAGACGTTCACTAAACATGCCATTACAGCTCTCCATAATAACATAGCAACAGCCAAGTCTGCTTTTCAAATATGTACTCCTCCAGGCCACATGTGTTATGGCCTTACTGTTCTGTACATTGCAAAAAAATGTAAGTGTGGCCTTCATGGAAAAATGTAACTTATTATTATTTGATTGACTGAAGACCTGCTGGAAAAAACATTTTCAGTGCATATATTGAGTTATTTATTATTGCACTTCTTATCTTCACCACTTACCATCCAGGACAATTCTGACATTCCTCACATGTAAAAACCAGCATTTTGCTGGAAAATGAATTGTGCCCCCAAACAAGTATTTTCTGAAAGCAGGCACCCCAGAGAATAACATCTTTTTTTATGTTGCATGATATTTGTCAGTCAAATTTTCAGGAAAAAATACACCTAAATAGTTTTAATGCACACAAAAATATAATACAGTAAAACCTTGGATTGCGAGCATAATTCGTTCCAGAAACATGCTTGTAATCCAAAGCACTTGTATATCAAAGCAAATTTCCCTTATAAGAAATAATGGAAACTTAAATGATTCGTTCCACAACCATTTATTTATAAGTCCTTCAGTTTATCGTCCATATAAAAATATTATAGCAGTGTGACCCAGTTGTGTAACCATAAAATGTCCATCCACAAATGGAAGCCATATTGCTACACTTATGCCACATACACACGATCGGAAATTCCGACAAAAAAAACGTGGATTTATTTTTTTCCAACGGAATGTTGGCTCAAACCTGTGTTGCATACACACAGTCACACAAATCTTGTCGGAAATTCCGAAGGTCAAGAACGCGGTGACGTACAACACGTACGACGAGCCGAGATCAATGAAGTTCAATAGGCAGTTCGGCTCTTCTGCTTGATTCTGAGCATGCGTGTTTTTTTGTGTGTCGGAATTGCATACAGACGATTGGAATTTCCGGAAGGGAACTTTTTCCATCAGAAAAATAGAGAACCTGCTCTCAATCTTTTGTTGGTGGAAATTTCCGACAGCAAATGTCCGATGGAGCCTACACACGGTCGGAATTTCCGACCAAAAGCTCACATCGGACATTTCTTGTCGGAATTTTCGATCGTGTGTACGCGGCATTAGAGGTGCCTCTCTTCTCTTTTATACTGAGTTGTGACATGACACTACTTGTATATCAATACATTGCTTGTATATCAAGTCAAATTTTTTTTTTAAATGTTGCTCTCAAACCAAGGTTTTGTGGTAAAATATAAAAGATGATAATGCACTGAGTAAAAAGATAACAAACATGTCACCTTTTAAAATTGAAAAAAGAAAGGAGGGCGCACCAACCTTGTGCATTACCGCTGTGACAGCAGGAAGGTAAAGTCACCTGGTTGCATCCAGGGGGGTAGATATATTTCGCCCAGATTCAGGCTTTACGCCGACTTATACAACTAGGTGGAGAGTTGTATAAGCCCAGCTAAGGCTAGTGGGCTCATGGATGACTCATACCTCTAGGGAGAGTGTGGGGCGTCGTGCAGACAGGGAGTTGATGAGACCAGCTGAAGCTTGTCAGCTCATTTAGGCCTCTATAAGAACTCCCAGCTTCATTAGATGTTAGCTCATGCCTGGAACCAGACCTGTGTGGACTGTCTAGGGAGAGTGAACCCCTGTGCGGTGAGAAAAAGCCTGTGTGGCTATTTGTTTGGACATTGACTAAACCAGGGACTTAGGGACTAGGACAGCACTAGGCTGATCCCAGTTGTTAGTTAGGAAACCTGCATGTTTAGTCAGAGGTCAAGCTGACCAGGGTTTATTTTGTTTATGTTTCTTTTTGCTTTGCTGTGTTTTTTTTTGTCACTGTAAATAGAGGAATAAACCGCACCTTTTTGATCTTGAAAACCACAACCTCCGTCTGCTGGGCCTGTTTTTGTGTGGGGAGCCCATCCAGGGGATCACACCCCCCCGCTACCGAGTTAACCCCCTCACAGTTGGTGGAGAACCAGTGGCAGTTTTTTTAAGCCAGCATGGAGGAGATACTGAAACAGCTGGCTCTAGCAAATGCCAATCAACAGCAGACAAATGCAGGTTTGCAAAGGAGCCTTGCAGCCCAGCAGCAAGCTCACCAACAGAGTCTGGAAGCTCAGCAACAAGCCCAGCAGCAATCTGAGGCCCGCTTCATAGACCTGTTACAGAAGCAAGAGCAGAGACTACAACAAATGGAAGCAGTAATGCAGCAACGTCCGCAGACCAGTGAGGAAAGCCGTCCCACTAATATCGCGTCCTTTGGGGTGAGTCGTTTATTGACAAAAATGACTGGAGAGGATGATCCAGAGGTATTTTTGACCACATTTGAAAGGACTGCTGAAAGAGAAAAGTGGCCTGAGGAGCAGTGGGCTGGACTGGTGGCTCCTCTGTTAACTGGTGAATCGCAGAAGGCTTACTATGACCTAGAGCCTGACCAAGCAAAAGACTATGTGATGCTAAAAGCTGAGATATTGGCAAGGCTGGGTGTCACCCAGGCTGTCCGGGCTCAGCGTGTGCATAACTGGACTTTCCAGCTTGGAAAACCCCCCAGGTCTCAAATGTATGATCTCATTCACCTGAGCAGAAAGTGGCTACAGCCAGAGACTTTGTCCGCACCAAAGATTGTGGAACGTGTTGTAATGGATCGGTTTTTGAGAGCTCTTCCTACTGCCATCCAAAAGTGGGTAAGCCATGGAGACCCAGAGACGGCCGATGGTCTTGTGGATCGTGTGGAGAAATACTTGGCTACAGAGAACCTGACGGCCTCTTCCAGAGACACTCGGACTTTCCACCCTAAGACCAGACCATCCCCAGGGGCGGATAAGAGGATTCCAAGGGGTAAGGGTGGAGAGAGTGAGAGGGTGGGAGCTCTACCCCAAGTTTGGCGAGAACAGCCTGGGAAATCAGCGGCTCAAGAGGCGGCAAGAAGGATCGTTTGCTACCGCTGCCGGAAAGCGGGACATATTGCAGCCAATTGCCCGGTTGTGGAGGAACCCATGCAGTGTGACTTTCTGACGGGCAGACGTCAGTCGCTGTGTGCGACAGCCGCATGCACTGCCATTCGAGGAACTGAGAAACATTTATGCAAAATGTGTGTTAATGGTAGAAATGTTGTGGTATTGCTGGATTCAGGTAGCCTTGTGACCCTGATAAAGGCTGAGTTAGTTAAAACAGAGGTCTCTGGGAATAGCAAGGTAGCTGTTATTTGTGTGCATGGGGACACCCGAGAGTATCCAGTGACTACAGTGTGTTTCGAGACCCCCAAAGGTACCCTCTCTCATCCAGTGGGCTTAGTATCTCAGTTACCGTATGACGCCATTGTGGGAAGGGATTTTCCAAAGTTCTGGGAACTGTGGGATGATCCTGAGCCCCCCACTGGTGCCCCTATGTACCAGGAATGTGATAGCCAGAACTCCCCTGAGAGTGGTGAGGACTCTCCGGAATTTCCCTTATCAGTATTGGCAGGGGAGACTCAAGAAACTGGAGAGGAGCCCACCTCCTCAGACGAAAACCTACCGTCTGTGGAGTTTTCTGATCTTGAGGTTCACAGGGAAAACTTTGCCACAGAACAGTTGAAAGACCCCGCCCTAATAAAGGCACGGGAAAACGTAGTGAAAATAGATGGCGAGTTAGTGAACCCAGATAATACCTGCACTTACCCATACTTCAGCGTAGAGAAGGACCTACTGTATCGGGTGGCAAAAAGGGCAGAAGAAACCGTTGAGCAGCTTATGGTGCCCAAACCTTACAGGAAGTTGGTGTTGGAGTTGGCCCATGGGCACATTCTTGGAGGTCATCTGGGGACAGAGAAAACCCGAGAGAGGGTATTACAGAGATTCTATTGGCCGGGGGTGATGAAGGACATAGAAAATTATTGTTCCTCCTGCCCTGTGTGTCAGAGGTCGGCCCCGATGCCACATTTCCGTAGCCCGCTGGTCCCTCTACCCATCATTGAGGTCCCGTTTGAGAGGATCGCCATGGATTTGGTAGGTCCTATAATCAAGTCCGCTAGGGGGCACCAGTACATATTAGTTATAATGGACTATGCCACCCGTTATCCAGAAGCGATCCCTCTCCGAAATACCTCGGCCAAAACCATAGCCAAAGAGCTATCTCTTGTGTTTAGCCGGGTGGGTATTTGTAAAGAACTGCTTACGGACCAAGGTACACCCTTTATGTCCCGGGTTATGAAGGAGCTGTGTAAATTGTTCAAAGTGACGCAATTACGTACATCTGTGTATCACCCCCAAACCGATGGGCTGGTTGAAAGATTCAACAAAACCCTAAAACAAATGTTGAAGAAAGTGGTGGATAGAGATGGAAAGGATTGGGACTGTCTACTTCCTTATCTGATGTTTGCTATTAGGGAGGTGCCCCAATCCTCTACGGGATTCTCCCCCTTTGAGTTACTGTATGGGAGACACCCAAGAGGGCTGTTGGATATTGCCAAGGAAACTTGGGAAAGTGAGAGTTCTCCCCACAGGAGTGTGATTGAGCATGTCGCCCTGATGCAAGACCGAATTGCACAGGTAATGCCCATCGTGAAGGAACATTTGGCCCAAGCGCAGTTAGCACAGCAGAGAGTGTACAACCGTGGAGCCAAGACCCGTACCTTTTCCCCGGGGGATAGGATACTGGTACTTGTCCCTACGGTTGAAAGTAAATTCCTTGCCAAATGGCAAGGCCCCTACGAGATAATGGAAAAAGTGAGCGAAGTGAATTACAAGGTCAGACAACCAGGAAGGCGAAAGCCCGAACAGATCTATCACGTTAATCTGTTGAAAGCCTGGAGGGATAGAGAGTCCCTAGTCGCAGACACTTGGTCACCAGCTCAAACTGGTTGCGTGATTCCTGAGGTTGGAATAGCAGCCACCTTGTCACAACCCCAACAACAGGAGGTTAAGGAGTTTGTGCTTCGCAACAAGGAGGTATTCTCTGAGCTGCCGGGACAAACATTTGGGGTAGAGCATGACATCATTACCCCGCCCGGTGAAAGGGTGAAGTTAAAACCCTATCGGATCCCAGAGGCCCGACGGGAGGCAATACGGGAGGAAGTACAGAAAATGCTGAACTTAGGGGTGATAGAGGAGTCCCAAAGTGATTGGTCTAGTCCCATTGTGTTGGTGCCTAAACCGGATGGGAGCTGGCGATTTTGTAACGATTTTCGTCAGTTGTACAAAGTTACAAAATTTGACACCTACCCCATGCCACGTATAGATGAGTTGATCGACCGGCTGGGAACAGCCCGATACATGACGACTCTTGACCTCACAAAAGGGTATTGGCAAATCCCCCTGGCCAAATTGGCCAAAGAGAAAACCGCATTTGTAACCCCAGACGGGGCGTTCCAATATAAAAGAATGCCGTTCGGGTTACAGAATGCGCCGGCCACATTCCAGCGGAAAATGGACCAGATGCTGAGGCCCCATCGGAAGTATGCTGCGGCTTACCTGGATGACGTAATTGTCCATAGCACAGATTGGGCCTCACATCTGCCAAAAGTGCAAGCAGTCCTGGACTCTGTTCGGGAAGCGGGGTTTACGGCTAACCCCAAGAAGTGTACCATTGGGCAGGAGGAGGCCAAATATCTTGGGTACACCATTGGGAGGGGAGTAATAAAACCCCAACTCAACAAAGTCGAGGCCATCCAGAGTTGGCCACGTCCCAACAGCAAGAAGCAGGTACGAGCCTTTCTGGGAATCGCTGGGTATTATCGGCGATTCATTCCCCACTTTGCTTCTAAGGCTGTGCCCCTAACCAACCTAACGAAGGGGAAAGGGTCGGTCATGATTAAATGGACCCCCGAGGCTGAGGCAGCATTCCAATTCTTGAAACAAGCCTTATGTAGCCAGCCAGTGTTGTACTCACCCGACTTCTCTAAAGACTTTGTCGTACAAAGTGATGCGTCAGATGTGGGGTTAGGAGCAGTATTGTCCCAGGTCTGGAATGGGGAAGAGCACCCAGTCATTTACCTCAGCAGGAAGTTGAAGTCCCATGAGGTAAATTACGCCACCGTTGAAAAGGAGTGTTTAGCGGTGAAGTGGGCTCTAGATTCCCTTCGGTACTACCTGCTAGGTAGGCACTTTGACATGGTTACGGATCACGCTCCGTTAAAGTGGATGGCTCAAAACAAGGAAACAAATAGAAGAGTGAATAGGTGGTTCCTGGCCCTCCAGGAATTCAACTTCACAGTAAAGCATCGCCCTGGCGTTCAAATGGGGAATGTGGATGCTTTGTCTCGAGTACATGAATGCCTGATTGCTGGTGTTCCAACCCCGAGGTTAAAACAAGAGGGGGGGGGGGTATGTGACAGCAGGAAGGTAAAGTCACCTGGTTGCATCCAGGGGGGTAGATATATTTCGCCCAGATTCAGGCTTTACGCCGACTTATACAACTAGGTGGAGAGTTGTATAAGCCCAGCTAAGGCTAGTGGGCTCATGGATGACTCATACCTCTAGGGAGAGTGTGGGGCGTCGTGCAGACAGGGAGTTGATGAGACCAGCTGAAGCTTGTCAGCTCATTTAGGCCTCTATAAGAACTCCCAGCTTCATTAGATGTTAGCTCATGCCTGGAACCAGACCTGTGTGGACTGTCTAGGGAGAGTGAACCCCTGTGCGGTGAGAAAAAGCCTGTGTGGCTATTTGTTTGGACATTGACTAAACCAGGGACTTAGGGACTAGGACAGCACTAGGCTGATCCCAGTTGTTAGTTAGGAAACCTGCATGTTTAGTCAGAGGTCAAGCTGACCAGGGTTTATTTTGTTTATGTTTCTTTTTGCTTTGCTGTGTTTTTTTTTGTCACTGTAAATAGAGGAATAAACCGCACCTTTTTGATCTTGAAAACCACAACCTCCGTCTGCTGGGCCTGTTTTTGTGTGGGGAGCCCATCCAGGGGATCACACACCCCCGCTACCGAGTTAACCCCCTCACACCGCTTAAAAGTTTTATTAACCACTTAACGACCGCTCACTGTATATATACGTCGGCAGAATGGCACCGACAGGCACAATCACGTAGAGTGTACGTGATTGCCTTTGTATAGTTGGGGGGTCCAATCGGACCCCCCTCCTATACAGTGAGCGGTGGCTAAGTGTCCGGGAGCGTTCCGGGATGAGGGGGCAGCCATTCTTTTCCGGCCACCCCCTCGCGATCGCTCCCGGCGAATGGAAATGCCCCCTCTGTCTGTGTCAGACAGAGGAAGCAGGAGGAAGTGATGTCATCTCTGGTGCGGCGCTCACATATACCGAGCGCCGTACAAGAGAAGACATCAGGTCAGTGCACACAACACTACACTGACACCAGGACACATAGGGACATAAATCGCCCCCCCAGGCCCCCCCAGACACCCCAGATCACCCCCCCAGCCCCCAGTCACAGTGTCACTGAGTGCAGTGACCATTTATTTAGTGATCACTGCAATCAGTGACATTTGTGACTGTAAAAGTGTCACCAAAGTTTAGTCTTAGGTCCAGTGTAGCCCCCTAACCCCCCCTAATAAAGGTTTAACCCCCTGATCACCCCCCAGATAACCCTTTCACCCCCTATCACCACTGTCGCTAAGCGATCATTTTTCTGATCGCTGTCTTAGCGTCAGTGATGCCGATCGGCAGCCAGTAATTTTTTTTAGGTTCGCCGCATGTTTTTATAGCGTCAGGTACCCCAATATATTATCTAATAAAGGTTTAACCCCCTTGATTGCCCCCCAGGTAACCCTTTCACCCCCTATCACCACTGTCACTAAGCGATCGTTTTTCTAAACGCTGTCTTAGTGTCTGTGATGCAGATCGGTAGCCGGTAATTTTTTTTAGGTTCGCCACAGGTTTTTATAGCGTCAGGTACCCCAATATATTATCTAATAAAGGTTTAACCCCCTTGATCGCCCCCCAGGTAACCCTTTCACCCCCTATCACCACTGTCGCTAAGCAATTGTTTTTCTAAACGCTGTCTTAGTGTCGGTGATGCAGATCGGTAGCCAGTAATTTGTTTTAGGTTCGCCGCATGTTTTTATAGCGTCAGGTACCCTAATATATTATCTAATAAAGGTTTAACCCCCTTGATCGCCCCCCAGGTAACCCTTTCACCCCCATCACCACTGTCGCCAAGCGATCGTTTTTCTAAACGCTGTCTTAGTGTCGGTGATGCAGATCGGTAGCTGGTAATTTTTTTTAGGTTCGCCGCAGGTTTTTATAGCGTCAGGTACCCCAATATATTATCTAATAAAGGTTTAACCCCCTTGATCGCCCCCCAGGTAACCCTTTCACCCCCTATCACCACTGTCGCTAAGCGATCGTTTTTCTAAACGCTGTCTTAGTGTCGGTGATGCAGATCGGTAGCCAGTAATTTTTTTTAGGTTCGCCGCATGTTTTTATAGCGTCAGGTACCCCAATATATTATCTAATAAAGGTTTAACCCCCTTGATCGCCCCCCAGGTAACCCTTTCACCCCATCACCACTGTCGCTAAGCGATCGTTTTTCTAAACGCTGTCTTAGTGTCGGTGATGCAGATCGGTAGCTGGTAATTTTTTTTAGGTTCGCCGCAGGTTTTTATAGCGTCAGGTACCCCAATATATTATCTAATAAAGGTTTAACCCCCTTGATCGCCCCCCAGGTAACCCTTTCACCCCCTATCACCACTGTCGCTAAGCGATCGTTTTTCTAAACGCTGTCTTAGTGTCGGTGATGCAGATCGGTAGCCAGTAATTTTTTTTAGGTTCGCCGCATGTTTTTATAGCGTCAGGTACCCCAATATATTATCTAATAAAGGTTTAACCCCCTTGATCGCCCCCCAGGTAACCCTTTCACCCCCATCACCACTGTCGCTAAGCGATCTTTTTTCTAAATGCTGTCTTAGTGTCGGTGATGCAGATCGGTAGCTGGTAATTTTTTTTAGGTTCGCCGCAGGTTTTTATAGCGTCAGGTACCCCCATATATTATCTAATAAAGATTTTAACCCCCTGATTGCCCCTAGTTAACCCTTTCACCAGTGATCACCATATAAGTGTTACGGGTGACGCTGGTTAGTTAGTTTGCTTTTTATAGTGTCAGGGCACCCGCCGTATATAACCCAATAAAGGTTTAACCCCCTGATCGCCCGGCGGGTGATATAAATTAGGTTTTAGCGTCAGAGAGGGTCTGCGTCACACCCCAGGCAGCGTCAGGTTAGTGCCAGTAACGCTAACACCCACGCGTGAAGCATACACCCCCCTTAGTGGTATAGTATCTGAACAGATCAATATCTGATCTGATCAGATCTATACTAGCGTCCCCAGCAGTTTAGGGTTCCCAAAAACGCAGTGTTAGCGGGATCAGCCCAGATACCTGCTGGCACCTGCGTTTTGCCCCTCCGTCCAGCCCAGGCCACCCAAGTGCAGTATCGATCGATCACTGTCACTTGCAAAACAAAACACACATAACTGCAGCGTTCGCAGAGACAGGCCTGATCCCTGCGACTCCAGTGCTGTAGGAGGTGATTTCACCACCACAGTTAAAAAAAAAAAGAAGCATATATGCCGAAGCATTGGGGCAGCAGGGGCGGAGGAGCGATTTTGCTCCTAATGCCGCGTACATACGGTCGAAATTCCGACAGAGGCTTGCCCGTGGAAAAGTCCGACCATGTGTGTGCGGCATAACTTTTTTTGCGGGAGGATGCCCCCATGCTTCGGCATATATAAATGGTGCGTGTATGCCCATCATTGGAAGTGGGTGGATGAAGGGCGGTATTCTAATGGTGGGCATACCCACCGATCAATCTCTTTTTTCGTTCAGCCAACTGGCTGCATGAAAAAAAAAGATTACAATACATGTCCAACAAGGACCAGCAACGTACTGGTATGTTGCTGGACTTTGAATGTTTATACCAGAATGATGCCTGCGGGTTTAGGTATCATCTTGGTATCATTCTTTTCAGCCTGCGGCCGGCTTTCATGTAAAAGCAATCCTAGTGGCTAATTAGCCTCTGGACTGCTTTTACAAGCAGTGGGAGGGAATGCCCCCCCCCGGATATAAAAAGCGCCATTGGGAAATTGGGAAAGCATTTTATCACACCGATCTTGGTGTGGTCAGATGCTTTGAGGGCAGAGGAAAAATCTAGGGTCTAGAAGACCCCAGTTTTTTCAAAAAAAGAGTACCTGTCACTACCTATTGCTATCATAGGGGATATTTACATTCCCTGAGATAACAATAAAAATTATAAAAAAAAAAAATACTTGGAAGGAACAATTTAAAAATAAAATAAAAAAGCAAAATTAATAAGAAAAAAAAAAAGAAAAAAAAAAAAGCACCCCTGTCCTGCCCTTCTCTTGCCCAATGGCGAACGCAAGCGTCGGTCTGGCGTCATATGTAAACAGCAATTGCACCATGCATGTGAGGTATCACCGCGAAGGTCAGATCGAGGGCAGTCATTTTAGCAGTAGACCTCCTCTGTAAATCTACTGGGGTAACCTGTAAAGGCTTTTAAAAATGTATGTAGTTTGTCGCCAATGCGCATTTGTGCAAAATTTTAAAGCATGTCGTGTTTGGTATCTATGTACTCGGCCTAAGATCATCTTTTTTATTTCATCAAACATTTGGGCAATATAGTGTGTTTTAGTGCATTAAAATTAAAAAAAAGTGTATTTTTTAACCCAAAAAATGCGTTTGAAAAATCGCTGCGCAAATACTGTGTAGAAAAAAAAATGCAACACCCACCATTTTAATCTGTAGGGCCTTTGCTTTAAAAATATATATAATGTTTGGGGGTTCAACATAATTTTCTTGCAAAAAAAAAAATGTTTTCATGTAAACAAAAAGTGTCAAAAAGGGCTTTGTCTTCAAGTGGTTAGAAGAGTGGATGTAAGCTTCCTAATGTTGTGTATAAAATGCCAGAACAGTTCAAAACCCCCCCCCCCAAATGACCCCATTTTGGAAAATAGACACCCCAAGCTATATACTGAGAGGCATGTCGAGTCCATGGAATATTTTATATGTTGACACAAGTTGCGGAAAAACGACAATTTTTTATTTATTTTTTTGCACAAAGTTGTCACTAAATGATATATTGCTCAAACATGCCATGGGCATATGTGGAATTACACCCCAAAATACATTCTGTTGCTTCTCCTGAGTACGGGGATACCACATGTGTGAGACTTTTTGGGAGCCTAGCCACGTACGGGACCCCAAAAACCAAGCACCGCCTTCAGGCTTTCTAAGGGTGTAAATTTTTGATTTCACTTCTCACTGCCTATCACAGTTTCGGAGGCCATGGAATGCCCAGATAGCACAAAACCCCCCCAAATGACCCCATTTTGGAAAGTAGACACCCCAAGCTATTTGCTGAGAGGTATTGTGAGTATTTTGCAGATCTCGCTTTTTGTCACAAAGTTTTGAAAATTGAAAAAAAAATATATATATATATATTTTCTTTCTTCATTTTCAAAAACAAATGAGAGCTGTAAAATACTCGCCATTCCTCTCAGCAAATAGCTTGGGGTGTCTACTTTCCAAAATGGGGTAATTTGGGGGGGTTTTGTGCGATTTTGGCATTTTATGGCCTTCGAAACTGTGATAGGTAGTGAGGAGTGAAATCAAAAATTTGTGCCTAGAAATCCTGAAGGCGGTGCTTGGTTTTCGGGGTCCCATACGCGGCTAGGCTCCTAAAAAGTCCCACACATGTGGTATCCCCGTACTCAGGAGAAGCAGAAAAATGTATTTTGGGGTGTAATTCCACATATAACCATGGCATGTGTGAGCAATATATCATTTAGTGACAACTTTTTGTATTTTTTTTTTTTTGTCATTATTCAATCACTTGGGACAAAAAAAAATATATTCAATGGACTCAACAGGCCTCTCAGCAATTTCCTTGGGGTGTCTACTTTCTAAAATGGGGTCATTTGTGGGGGTTTTGTGCTATTTTGGCATTTTATGGCCTTCGAAACTGTGATAGGTAGTGAGGAGTGAAATCAAAAATTTGCGCCCTTAGAAATCCTGAAGGCGGTGCTTGGTTTCCGGGGTCCCGTACGCGGCTAGGCTCCCAAAAAGTCCCACACATGTGGTATCCCCGTACTCAGGAGAAGCAGCAAAATGTATTTTGGGGTTAAATTCCACATATAACTATGGCATGTGTGAGCAATATATCATTTAGTGACAACTTTTTGTAATTTTTTTTTTTTTTTTTTTTTTTTTAGTCATTCAATCACTTAAGACAAAAAAAAAAATTCAATGGGCTCAACATGCCTCTCAGCAATTTCCTTGGGGTGTCTACTTTCCAAAATGGGGTCATTTGGGGGGGTTTTGTACTGCCCTATCATTTTAGCACCTCAAGAAATGAGATAGGCAGTCATAAATTTAAAGCTGTGTAAATTTCAGAAAATGTACCCTAGTTTGTAAACTCTATAACTTTTGCGCAAACCAATAAATATACGCTTATTGACATTTTTTTTACTAAAAACATGTGGCTGAATACATTTTGGCCTAAATGTATGACTACAATTGAGTTTATTCGATTTTTCTTATAACAAAAAGTAGAAAATATCATTTTTTTTCAAAATTTTCGGTCTTTTTCCGTTTATATCGCAAAAAATAAAAATCGCAGAGGCAATCAAATACCATTAAAAGAAAGCTCTATTTGTGGGAAGAAAAGGACGCAAATTTCGTTTGGGTACAACATTGCATGTCCGCACAATTTACAGTTAAAGCAGCGCAGTGCAAAATTCTGAATTCACCTCTGGTCCTTTAGCTACCAAATGGTCCGGGGCTTAAGTGGTTAAAATATGAATAAAAATGCAATGATCCTACTCACAGACGGAGCTTAGGTAAAAGCTTATCGGACAATTGAGCTGGACGTTCTTGGCACCCACCGACTGAACTTGACGACAGAAGAGGTCAGACAGCACCTTAAACATCTAAATAGCTGACGCGTTTCGGGGGCGCACCCCTTTCCTCAGAGCTAAGATGTTTAAGGTGCTGTCTGACCTCTTCTGTCGTCAAGTTCAGTCGGTGGGTGCCAAGAACGTCCAGCTCAATTGTCCGATAAGCTTTTACCTAAGCTCCGTCTGTGAGTAGGATCATTGCATTTTTATTCATATTTTAATAAAACTTTTAAGCGGTAATGCACGAGGTTGGTGCGCCCTCCTTTCTTTTTTCTTTTCTCTAGCTATATGAACACCCATTGTTCTGAGGAGGGCTGCAAGACCTTAGACTTTGCCTTTGGACGGAACCACACTACCCGTGTTTTGACATTACACCGAGAGCGCAGGAGATTTTTGTTTTTCTGTGTACCTTTTAAAATTGCACACTTCCATAGAATGGCAACAAACTACAATATGATGAATCATCCATAGACAATGATTTAAAGGCTTGAGCCAAGGTTCACACTGACAACGGGAATGAACACGCGCCATTTCATACCCGCATGTCAGTCACAACTTCAGGGGCGTTTTCAGAGACATCTGTGCGGGGTTTCTGCACAAATGTCTATTGAAATTGCACCCTTAAAGCGGAGGTCCACAAAAAATGGAACCTCCACTTTTCGGAACCCCCCCCCTCTGGTGTCACATTTGGCACCTTTCAGGGGGGAGAGGGGTGCAGATACCTGTATAATACAGGTATCTGCACCCACTTCTGTGCATAGACCCCCACGGGGGTTACGCCACTTCCCGTCACCCCCCTCTGTCTTCTGGGAGACACACAGGTCCCAGAAGACAGCAGGGACCATTTCTATTGCACAGCGGTCTTGCGCATGCGCAGTAGGGAACCAGGCTGTGAAGCCGCAAGGCTTCACTTCCTGATTCCCTTACCGCAGATAGCGGCGGCAGGATCCGAGAACCGAGCGACGGGTCGGCCTCGGGTACCAACATTGTGGGTGCCCTGGACAGGTAAGTGTCCATATTTTAAAAGTCAGCAGCTGCAGTATGTGTAGCTGCTGAATTTTAAAAACAAAAATTTTGGCGGACCTCCGCTTTAAGCTGGCAAAAGTAGTACAAAAACTACTTTTAGGAATCGGTGCAATAGCCGCCGATTTGGCATGCGATTTGACATGTCAAATCGCATGCCAAATCGCTGCAATGTGAACCAGGGCTTGCAGGTTACCAATTTTGAGTTACACAGGAGGTCTGGAGCTAGAATGATTGCTCTGACTGATGTTCGTGAGCATACCTCATGTGTGGTGCAATCACCGTTTCCATATGAATGTAGGACCAAAGTGCACGTTTGCATTTGCCCGTAAGCACTGGGGGGCTGGGGAGAGCTTTAAAGCTGAACTAAAGCTGCGCCCGCACTGCACGGGTTAACTACTTGTTTTTGTTTAGGGGGTTGGAGAGCCGAGATATACTAACCTAATCCTCCGATCTTCCCAAAACAAGACTGGTCCCTCGGTCTAGCGTTCTTGGGCGATGGAATGTTCCTGACATCATCACGCCCATAGACCAGCTATGCATGTGAAGATGTCAGAAACAGTCCAACGCTAGACATGGTGGAGCACCGTTTTCCAGAGGATGGAAGGATCGGGTGAGTATAGGCTCTGTGTTTACCCCTAGACAAATCGAGCAGTTGCATGGGGAAAATAAATTTGCCTGGAGTTGGGCTTTTTTATTTAAATTTCCTTTTTACACTGTTTCTTACATTTTTTTATTCAACTTTATTGCTTTCACAAGGGATGAAGAACATTCCTTGTGATAGCATGGGCAGAGACAGGAAATTTTTATGGAGAGAACCTCTCCTCTGCCCTCCAAAGCAGCCCATAGGTTTGATCAGCGATCGGCTATATCACTAGCCAGTAAGGGGTAGTAAACAAACAACCCAAACTAGAAGTGAAAAATTCCTTGCTTCTTACGTCAGAGAAGAGATCGGGGCTTGGAAGTTCTCACTCCTCAGTGCCTTTCAGGTTGCATTGGTTTTGGACTCCACAGTAGAACAGGAGAGCCCTGGAACAATGCCAGGCAGGAGTGTGGGAGGATCTTCCAAGCTCTTTAAAAGTGATTAGGCAGATGTAGAGTCGCCCCGGATCACTTTTACCAGATAGCCCATTGGCCGCTGAAAAAATTACACCAGCAACTGCAGCCATGACCCTGGTATAACCACCTCCCTATGAGCATGTATATATACATACATACTTGTAGTTGTACTATGTGTACTTGTTTGTGGTAGACATGTGTGATTCAGTTCGTTCTGATTTGTTTTATGAACGGAAATTAAATTTTTGGAGATTTGGATGCAATTTAAATTTTGAATAGACATAGTAACAAATCCAAAAAAAGTTATAACCAAATTTTTGGATGCATTGAAAATCTGGTTGTTAAGGAGTGGGCAGCCACCGCATCCTTAACAATCAGGATGTATCTGCTGTCAGCTGCCACTGTCAGCAAAATGTCGACAAAACAAGTGCCGGATTATAAAAAAACAAAACAAAAAAAAAACATTGGAACCACCATAATGTTTTATTCTCACATGATTGTGTTCCCTGCCTGGTCCCATGCATTGATGAGCGCACACGCGTGAAAGGTACCACACGTGCAGTGTGAGTGGCCCCACCTACATGGCCTCTTGCACAGTTCCTGTCCGAGCACCCTTGGAAGTTGAGACAGGGTCTGCAGGGGCGAAGGAAAGGCACAAGTGCTGACACTACAGACAGGAACTTGAGAGCACTGGTATCAGGTGAGCAAAAGTACAACTGGCAGTGCACCGTGGATGTGCCAAGTTCAGTTAAAGGTAAAGTCAGGTCCCAAGCCTGGTCAGGTAACAGCTGAGCGTAAGACACCAAGGATCAGAGTCAGGGACAGGCAAAAGTTGGCATCACCTGTGCAGATTTACTGGACAGAAGCTTGGTCAGTAGTCCAGTCTGAGGTCGATAGCGGAAATAGTCAGTAAACGTTAGCAGGCAAGGGTAATCAGAATGCAAGTCAGGTGGAAGCTGGATCAATAACAGGATCAAGTCGAGTATCAGGATCACAGAAGCAAAACTGAAGACCATTCAACAAGGAGCTTGTGCGGGGTTCATGTTTAAATAGTCCACTTAGCAGCAGTGTACGTGCACGCAATTTAGCGCGGGCACGTGCAGATATACGTGCATAACAATGCATATACCCGCAGATATGTGATGGCTGGCACGTCGTTCCTGACAACTTAGCAGACAAGTTATCCAACACACACAGAAGATTGCTCTCATAAACTCCTGAAAAGGTAAATAAGACATTATTTTACAGAGTGACTTTGTGCTATCTTTATTACAGAGGCACTTGGGTCTCTTTAAAGTAATTTATGATGCATACATTTTTACATCATTGCTCTTCCATGTTATTGTTGCTGTTGTGAAGGTAGAGATTTGTATTTTGACAATGAGAATTCTCAGCTCTTTCTTCATGCTGTTTGGCAACTTGCTGACTTTATGAAGATGACCGCTTCCCCTTTAGAAGAGAAAGGCAGGGTGTGCCCCTCCTCTGAGTCATTCGGCTGTCTATTTTTAGCGCAAAATCTGCAGCAAAAAGGCTGTAGAGAGAGAGAGAACTACTGTTGTTAAATCTAATCTATAAGGCCTCTTGTGTCTACAGTAGAGGCATTTTGTTCTTTATATGCTTTCTTATATTGATTTCTGATTTATCAAGACAATATATTTAAAAGAAGTTGCTCCTCTCCAATCAAAACACAGCCATACCAACCCCATAGCTCCCAACTGTCCCTGATTTTGAGGGACTGTCCCTGATTTGTTACAAAGTCCCCCTTTCCTCCTCATCTGTCCCTCATTTTGGTCTAATCTACTCTATATAGTTGTATATTAAAAGCATCATTTAGCTTTCCAAAAGTGTTTCCCAGTGTTAAACTGTTCATCCCATTTCTAAAGTGCTGCAATTGTACATTTTAAAGGCCAGTATAAAGGAATAGTAGAGGTACAAAAAAGAAAGTACTTGAGGGCTTAAAGCCGAGTTGAAAAGTGAGTTGAAAAGTTTGAAAGTGAAACTTCCGCTTGGAGGCCTCCTCACCAGCTCCAGTTTGTGATATATATATATATATACACACAGTGCATTGAAAAAGTATTCATACCCCTTGAAATTTTCCACATTTTTTCATGTTACAGCCAAAAACTTAAATGTATTTTATTGAGATTTTATGTGATAGACCAACACAAAGTGGCACATAATTGTGAAGTGGTAGTGCTTTGTAGAACCACCTTTCGCTGAAATTGCAGCTGCAGGTCTTTTTGGGGATGTCTCTATCAGCGTTGCACGTCCAGAGAGTGAATTTTTTGCCCATTCTTCTTTGCAAAATAGCTCAAGCTCTGTCAGATTGGATGGAGAGCATCTGTGAACAGAAAATGTTGTCTTTTGTCTTGCCACAGGTTCTCAATTGGATTTAGGTCTGGACTTTGACTGGGCCATTCTAACACATGAATATGCTTTGATCTAAACCATTCCATTGTAGCTCTGGCTGTATGTTTAGGGTCATTGTCCTGCTGCAAGGTGAACCTCCTCCCCAGTCTCAGGTCTTTAGCAGACTCTAACAGGTTTTATTCTAAGATTGCCTGTATTTGGCTCCATCCATCTACCCATTAACTCTGACCAGCTTCCCTGTCCCTGCTGTAGAAAAGAATCCCCACAACATGATGCTGCCACCACCATGTTTCACAGCGGGGATGGTGTGTTCAGGGTGATGTGCAGTGTTAGTTTTCCGCCACACATAGCTTTTTGCTTTTAGGCCAAAAAGTTTATTTTGGTCTCATCTGACCAGAGCACCTTCTTCCACATGTTTGCTGTGTCCCCCACATGGCTTCTCGCAAACTGCAAACGGGACTTCTTATGGCTTTCTTTCAACAATGGCTCATAAAAATATATGATTTAGCTTGTACCTTTTAAGCAGCAGCAGATTCTCGTTCTTCCTCTTAACTGTGTGAGAAAAACATGGTATTGTGGGTAAATCTTATACCCATAAACACATTTTTTCCTTGTAGTTAAAGTGGTTGTATACCCAAAATTTGTACAAGCACCTACAGGTAAGCCTACATTAAGGCTTACCTGTAGGTGCTTGCAATATCTCCGAGACCTACACAGTCTCAGAGATATTTGCAAAAAAGACTGTACCGCTATCTACGGCGCATGCGCGCCGTAGATAACGGCGCAGGCGCACTGAGCGCGGCGGCTCTTGAATGGGAGCCTGCCGGGCACTGCCGGAAATTCGCGCATTGCGCGGGGATCGTGCCGTTCCCCGCGCATGTGCGGGAGTGACGTCATCGCCGCTCCGGCCAATCACAGCGCCGGAGCGGCGATACCCGGAAGTCACTCCGGGTATCATGGATGCGACAGAGGACGTGTCCGAGGACCGCTGCGGGGGCTTCGATCTAAGGTAAGTGATTGATAATGAGCTAGTATGCTAGTCATACTAGCTCATTATACCTTTGCCTTGCAGGTTGACAAAAAAAAAAAAAAGTTTTGCGGTATACAACCTAGGGCTGTTACTGATTAAAATTTTCCTGTTCGATTAATCGTTTTTTTTTATCGATTAATCGACTAATTTCGATTAATTATAACGCATATAGATACAACTACTTTTAGCTGATCTCCTTGCAAGCCGATTCCCAGTGCAGCTACCAACCAGGGCCGTTTGAAGGAATTTAGGGGCCCCAAGCAAAATGGACATGGAGGCCCCCCCAACCCCCCCCCCCCACACACACACACACTCACGCAAAGCCTACAGGAACCACAGCATAGCGATACAGTTTAAGATCACCCACACTTTATATAAATAAAAAAGGTTTACAGTGCAAATACTGCTGTTGCATATAATCCAACATACTTAAAACACATACACATTAACATTAAGATGCTGCTTAGTACTGTTTATGGACAGTGGGATGGACAGGGGGACCGTGGGATGGACAGGGGGGCCGTGGGATGGACAGGGGGGCCGTGGGATGGACAGGGGGACCGTGGGATGGACAGGGGGACTCGGCACTGTAACATCCACATCTCCCCCACATCTCCCCCACTGTAACGTCCACATCTCCCCCACTGTAACGTCCACATCTCCCCCACTGTAACATCCACATCTCCCCCACTGTAACGTCCACATCTCCCCCACTGTAACGTCCACATCTCCCCCACTGTAACGTCCACATCTCCCCCACTGTAACGTCCACATCTCCCTCACTGTAACGTCCACATCTCCCCCACTGTAACGTCCACATCTCCCCCACTGTAACGTCCACATCTCCCCCACTGTAACGTCCACATCTCCCCCCCTGTACTGTCCACATCTCCCCCCCTGTACTGTCCACATCTCCCCCCCTGTACTGTCCACATCTCCCCCCCTGTACTGTCCACATCTCCCCCTGTAATGTCCACTGTTAAAATAATAAAAATATTCAAAAATAATTATGGAGTGATAAAGTCTCTAATAGTTCCACAAATAAAATAGTAAATAAGTTTTCTTGAAAAGTAGTAAAGAATCTGTCTTTCTATGGCTCCACAAGCATGTACTTGTACATGATTTCTGTTCTTCTGTCCAGTAATCCAGCCAGGCCAGGATTTTTTATTTTTACTACTTTTTTTTATTTTTACTAAATAAAAAAAATAAAAAACCCTGATACTGGACATTTCTCCAATAGTGGGGATTGGGATGGAGAAGCAGGCTGCTGTGACCAGGAAGTTGTTTGCAACCGTGCATTAATCTTCAGGGATCCTGATCCTGGCCTGGCTGGATTACTGGACAGAAGAACAGAAATCATGTACAAGTACATGCTTGTGGAGCCAAAGAAAGACAGATTCTTTACTACTTTTCAAGAAAACGTATTTACTATTTTATTTGTGGAACTATTAGAGACTTTATCACTCCATTAAAAAGTCATTCACCGACCTACCGTTTCCAGAGGCACTGTCTGGCAGGCAAAATATGATCCGACCGCGATGGGAGTTGTAGCACGCCTGCGCTGCCCTCCTGAGTGACTGACACTGACTCCTCCCCCCAGGAGCAGGGAGCATCAGCACGTAGCCGCCGCTGTGGACTACAACTCCCATAAGCAATAGCGGCGGCCTGTCACCGCCGGGTGTACCAAGATGGCCGCCGCTCCGGAGCTAGGCCGAAGCCTTTCCTATGGCCTCAATCTGCGGATCGGCTCCGGGCGGAAATCGAGGACAGTGACAGGCAGCAGGCTGGGGCCCCAGGCCAGCTCGGGGCCCCAAGCAATTGCTTGTTTTGCCTGTCCTGTTCCAACGGCCCTGCTACCAACCACTGGAAAAATGGATAGCAGGATACAAAAAACACACAAAGGCAGCGCTCGATGGGAATAGCATTAAAACTTTTATAGTCTTCAAGTAGGTAACAAAATAAATATTGCACTGGAGATAAAATCAATGTAGCTACATAAACTGTAAAAATGGTGCGAGTAATACCAAACGGTAGCAAAAGCAGTCATGTAGCTAAGTATGATACTGGTATAAAAATGTGTACAACGATACCACTGCTGAATCCAGATGAGAAGGGGCTAACATCAGTCCGTCAGCATGTAGATGTCCCGTGAAGGGAACTATCAAAACTCCCAGTGGATGGCTGTAGAATCCCAGGTTGATAGAGGGAAGTGATAGAGGGAAGTGTAACAGCCCTTGCGTGTGGCAGATAGTAAGGTCCCGCCGGCATGCAGATATGAAGGCACAGCAAAGGAGCCCTTCAGATGGACACGGCAAGCCCTGCCGGTGTCCGTGACGTCACCGGATCTCCCTGAAGACTTTTGATCGATCAAAAGAATTTTGATCGATCAAAACAATTAATCGAGGAATTAATAGTTAATTTCCACAGCCGTAATACAACCGCTTTAAGAGGGCTGGGCTGGAAGGGAGCTTTTTTATTTTAGACACACGTCCCCTTCTATGACATTGCAGTGAGAGGACAGCCTCCACTGCAGAATTTTTATTGGACAGCTTGTTCCAATGGTACTTTACCATTGGTCCAAGTCTCCAAGCTGTCCATTGAGCTCAGTGCCTCTGACAAGAAGTGAGAGGCACTGTGAGCTCAACCTCTCAGTCTGCTGCAAACAGAGTGTGCCAGCTTGTATTTAAACTAGCCACTTTGCATGTAGCTTTTGAGAAGCTGCACAAGAAGCCCTGTATCTCCGTAACTATAGGTGACAGGAGCCCCACATTTTGACCAGCCTCATATTTGAAACCTGCCTCCCCTGACTGCACGTCCCTACACTTGGCTGCTTCTCTGATTATGCTCTCCTTGCCTGGCCTGTCAGTTTAGGTGGAAGGCCATGTCTTGGTAGGTTTGCAGCTGTGCCATACTCTTTCCATTTTCGGATGATGGATTGAGCAGTGCTCCATGAGATGTTCAAATCTTGGGATTTTTTTTTATAACCCAACCCTGCTTTAAACTTCTCCACAACCTTATCCCTGACCTGTCTGGTGTGTCTCTTGGCTTTCATGATTCTGTTTGTTCACTAAGGTTCTCTAAAAAACCTCTGAGGGCTTCACAGAACAGCTGTATTTATACTGAAATTAAATTACACACAGGTGGACTCTATTTACTAATTAGGTGACTTCTGAAGGCAATTGGTTCCACTAGATTTTAGTTAGGGGTATCAGAGCAAAGGGGGCTGAATACAAATGCATGCCACACTTTTCTTATATTTATTAGTAAAAATGTGATAAACCATTTACAATTTTCCTTCCAATTCACAATTATGTGCCACTTTGTGTTGGTCTATCACATAAAATCCCAACAAAATACATTTACGTTTTGGCTGTAACATGACAAACTGTTTTCAAGGCACTGTGTGTGTGTATATATATATATATATATATATATATATATATATATACACAGTATCTCCCAAAAGTGAGTACACCCCTTACATTTTTGTAAATATTTTATTATATCTTTTCATGTGACAACACTGAAGAAATTACACTTTGATACAATGTAAAGTAGTGAGTGTAAAGCTCTTATAACAGTGTCAATTTGCTGTCCCCTCAAAATAACTCAACACACGGCCATTAAAGCGGAGCTCCGCCGGAAAAAAAAATATTAAAAGCCAGCAGCTACAGCAGCTGCTGGCTTTTAATATTTGGACACTTACCTGTCCTGGAGTCCAGCGACGTCCGCAGCAGAGGACGAGCGATCGCTCGTCACTCTGCTGCTCCCTCCGCCATCCTCGCTGAGGGAACCAGGAAGTGAAGCCCTGCGGCTTCATGCCCGGTTCCCTACGGCGCATGCGCGAATCGCGCTGCGCCGTTCTGATTTGTCCTCCAAGTGTCTCCCAGAACACTACGGGAAGTCTGGGGGAAGTGACGTCACTCCCGCAGATTCCCGGAGAGAGGACTCCCGGATGTGGGTGAAAATACCTGTCTTAGACAGGTATCTTCACCCCCTCCCCCCTGAAAGGTGTCAATTGTGACACCGGAGGGGGGGAGGGTTCCAAATAGCAAAAGTTGCTATTTAGGGTGGAGCTCCACTTTAATGTCTAAACCACTGGCAAAAAAAGTGAGTACACCCCTAAGTGAAAATGTCCAAATTGGGCCCAATTAGCCATTTTCCCTCCCTCGTGTCATGTGACTAGTGTTACAAGGTCTCAGGTGTGAATGGGGAGCAGGTGTGTTAAATTTGGTGTTATCGCTCTCACTCTCTCATACTGGTCACTGGAAGTTCAACATGGCACCTCATGGCAAAGAACTCTGAGGATCTAAAAAAAAGAATTGTTGCTCTACATGAAGATGGCCTAGGCTATAAGAACATAGCCGAGACCCTGAAACGGAGATGCTAAGACCATATAGCGGTTTAACAGGACAGGTTCCATTCAGAACAGGCCCCGACAGGGTCGATCTAAGAAGTTGAGTGCACATGCTCAGCATCATATCCAGAGGCTTTCTTTGTGAAATAGACATATGAGTGCTGCCAGCATTTCTGCAGAGGTTGAAGGGGTGGGGGGGTCAGCCTGTCAGTGCTCAGACCATACGCCGCACACTGCATCAAATTGGTCTGTATGGCTGTCGTCCCAGAAGAAAGTCTCTACTAAAGATGATGCGCAAGAAAGCCTGCAAACAGTTTGCTGAAGACAAGCAGACTAAGGACATGGATTACTGGAACCATGTCCTGTGGTCTGATGAGACCAAGATATACTTATTTGGTTCAGATGGTGTCAAGCGCGCGTGGTGGCAACCAGGTGAGGAGTACAAAGACAAGTGTGTCTTGCCTACAGTCAAGCATGGTGGTGGGAGTGTCATAGTCTGGTGCTGCAAGAGTGCTGCCGGCACTGGGGAACTACAGTTCTTTGAGGGAACCATGAATGCCAACATGTACTGTGACATATTGAAGCAGAGCATGATTCCCTCCCTTCACAGACTGGGCCGCAGGGCAGTATTCCAACATGATAACGACCCCAAACACACCTCCAAGACGATCACTGCCTTGCTAAAGAAGCTGAGGGTAAAGGTGATATACACTGCAGTGGCGGTGCGTCCTTAGAGGGCGCCGGAGCGCCGCCCCCTCTTGCTCCCGCACCGCCACTGAAAGACAATACACAGATTCATGCATTGCATGAATCTGTGTATTTTCGCCGCTGCCGCGCTGCCCACTATTCATATGGCCAGCCTCCTGGTGAGCGCCGGCCATATGAATTAGAGCGGTGGCCGGCGGTGGGTGTGACTTGGAAGTGTCTATCAGAGCTCTCATGCTGTAATCGGCTTCCAAAAACTCCTCCAAGGTACGCACGGGGGATCTGGTTACCGGTAACCTGATTGGCTGAAGCGACATCGAGGGCGGGAGAAGACATCGAGGACGGCGCGGACCCGAGGAAGGTAAGTGCAGAGCTGGGGGGGGAACAGACTGCATTTGGGGGACAAACTGGCTGTATATGGGGGAACAGGCTGCATTTGGGGGACAAACTGGCTGTATATGGGGACAAACTGGCTGCATTTGGGAACACACTGGCTGTATATGGGTGACACACTGGCTGTATACGGGGACACACTGGCTGTATATAGAGGACACACTGGCTGCATATGGGGGACAAACTGGCTGTATATGGGGACAAACTAGCTGTATATGGGGACACGCTGGCTGTATATGGGGGACACACTGGCTGTATATGGGGGACAAACTGGCTGTATATGGGGACACACTGGCTGTATATGGGGGACACACTGGCTGTATATGGGGACAAACTGGCTGTATATGGGGACACACTGGCTGTATATAGAGGACACACTGGCTGTATATGGGGACACACTGGCTGTATATGGGGGACACACTGGCTGTATATGGGGGACACACTGGCTGTATATGGGGACACACTGGTTGTATATAGAGGACACACTGGCTGTATATGGGGACACACTGGCTGTATATGGGGGACACACTGGCTTTATATGGGGGACACACTGGCTGTATATGGGGGACAAACTGGCTGTATATGGGGACACACTGGCTGTATATGGGGACACACTGGCTGTATATGGGGATACACTGGCTGTATATGGGGGACAAACTGGCTGTATATGGGGACACACTGGCGGTATATTGGGGACAAACTGGCTGTATATGGGGGACACACTGGCTGTATTTGGGGACAAACTGGCTGTATATGGGGACACACTGGCTGTATATGGGGACACACTGGCTGTATATGGGGACTACACTGGCTGTATATGGGAACAAACTGGCTGTATATGGGAACAAACTGGCTGTATTTGGGAACAAACTGGCTGTATTTGGGAACAAACTGGCTGTATATGGGAATAAACTGGCTGTATTTGGGAACAAACTGGCTGTATTTGGGAACAAACTGGCTGTATTTGGGAACAAACTGGCTGTATATGGAAACAAACTGGCTGTATATGGGGGACAAACTGGCTGTATTTGGGGACAAACTGGCTGCATTTGGGGACAAACTGGCTGCATTTGAGGGGACAAACTGGTGGCGTTTGGGCACAGTGGCTGTGTTTTAATGGGCACAGTGGCGGTAATTGATTTTTTTTTTAAGTTTGTTTGCGCCCCCCCAAAAATTTTGAGCACCAGCCTCCACTGATACACTGTCGATTTCCTGTGTTACTAAACCCAGGACTCTGCATTCACTATATCTGGTCTCCCACAGTGCACAGAAAATGGAAATGCAATTATTTTAGTAAATATAAACTACTAAATACCTTTTCTCATCAGCAGTATATAGCAGTCTTGTGACTTCTGTCAGTGTCCAGCTGAGCACTGGTAAAAGCTTGTAGGAGGAGTTTTCATTTTCCTCTGACTGTCCTATGAGGCTGTATGACCCCTCAATCTCCGTATGGACAGTGCTGATTGGCCCTGTGTCGATCACATGCACCCTCCCAAAAAAACAAAACAAACAAAGAAGCTCTCTAGCAATGCACACCAAATTGAGCATGTGCAGAGTGCCCCCAAGGCTCTTTTCTATCAGAAGAAGGATTAGGGCCAGTGGAAGAAGGGGAGGATCAGAGAAGCAAGGCTCAAACAGCCTTTTTACACAATGTGGATGATTAACCCCTTAGGTTCCACAGTGAGTATAACAAGCATGCTTTACTGCATATACACACTGATTTTACTGTTGTAGGTTTAGTAAAACTGTGACAAATTTGAAGTGACACCAAACTCTGGTTTAATAAGAAAAATATATTCAGTATAAGTATATATTTTTAAGTTTTTAAAAAGTCCCTTCCATTGCTCTTATCCTCTTCCAAATCTCCAATTTCCTTTTTTTGCTGCTGTGAACAGACTTTCTTTTAGAGCGTGGCTACGTTTGTTCTCGATGGTCCTGCTGTATGTAGGAACGTAGCTATTCTCCCTTGCTAGCTCCCAGGATGGACTATGGGATTTGTAGTTTGCATAGAGCAGTGCGCATGACCACAACTAACGTGAACTACTCCTTCCAAACAAATGGAAGTGAGCGGAAAAGGAGAAGTTTGGGAGCTCAAAGTCATTACAAAGAGGCAGAAAAACACAGTAGGAAACAATTTATTGGACAATAGATTACAGGGCCATTGGGTAGTGGATGTGTATGGAGTATTTCTGGAGAATGCAGATATCATTTAGTGTCCCTTTAAGGAGGAAGCATACAAATTGAAGTAATAAGCACAGACACAGTGTGCTGCACACAGGAATAAGTGTGTGATTCAGGGTGCATACACAATGGCGACAGGACAAACATTGTGGGTGCATACATTGTTATCTTCTATTAAACACACCCAAACACTGCACCTTCCAATTAACTGCATTTAGCACAAGTTATGCACAAGTTATGCAGTTGAATATACAGTATATCACTTGCCTTCTCTATAGTTTTCTTTGCAGGAAGTCCTTATTTTACATTTTTTATTCAGTGAATAGATGGGTCACCATAGGCGTGTGCAGAGTGTGCCTGGGCACACCCTAATCGCCCGTGTGGTGCCGATTCCCCCTGCTTCCTGTCTCCCTCCTGAAGTGCTGCCAGATTCCCTCCTCTCCTCTCAAGAGTGGGGAAGGGGCTGGTAAATATTTCATTAACTGGCCCCTTCCTTTTCTGAATGAACACAGTGAGTGATCTGTACTGATCGCTCCTGTCTTCATTCTTAACTGAAGCATAGAAAACTGCAGAGAAAGGGACTGGGGAATCTCTGACCTCGGTTTCTATCTCTGTCTCAAAAGTGGGACATCAGAGGTCTGTTTAGACCCCTAATATTTCACCAAAGCCCCATAACGGGGCTCCTAATTTAAAAAAAATAATAATAAAAAAACATTTTGTAAAAATTAACCAGTTGTCAACTGGCCGCCGTCAATTGACGGCGGCAGGAAGACACTGTTATCCTGGGCGGACGTCATATGACGTCGTGCCTTTAAAGTCCACCTAATGGCCGCCGGGCACCCGCGATTGCCCAGTAACCGAGCAGGACCGTGGATCTGTGTGTGTAAACACACAGATCTACGTCCTGTCAGGGAGAGGAGACCGATGGTGTGTCCCTTGTACATAGGGACAACCATCAGACACCTCCCCCAGTCAGTCCCCTCCCCCCACAGTCTAGGAAACACATTTAACCCCTTCCTCGCCCCCTAGTGTTAACCCCTTCCCTGCCAGTCACATTTATACAGTAATCAATGCATTTTTATAGCAGGGATCGCTGTATAAATGTAAATGGTCCCAAAAATGTGTCAAAAGTGTCCGATGTGTCCGCCACAATATCGCAGTCACGATAAAAATCGCAGATCGCCGCCATTACTAGTAAAAAATAAATTAAAAAAATGCTATAAATCTATCCCCTATTTTGTATCTGCTATAACTTTTGCGCAAACCAATCAATATACGCTTATTGCGATTTATTTTTTTACCAAAAATATGTAGAAGAATACGTAGCGGCCTAAACTGAGGAAAATTAATATTTTTTTTTAAAATGGAAATTTATTATAGCAAAAAGTAAAAAATATTGTGTTTTTTTTTCAAACTTGACGCTCTTCTTTTGCTTATAGCGCAAAAAAATAAAAACCGCAGAGGTGATCAAATACCACCAAAAGAAAGCTCTATTTGTGGGAAAAAAAGGACGCAAATTTCGTTTGGGAGTCACGTCGCATGACCGCGCAATTGTCATTCAAAGTGTGACAGCGCTGAAAGCTGAAAAATGGCTTGGGCAGGAAGGGGGTTTTCGTGCCCGGTAGGCAGGTGGATAAAGAACATAATGAAAATGAAAAACGACTGACACCGTCCACTGCCCTACTGACACAAATCTCTGCTTTACTGACACCGTCCACTGCTCTGCTGATATACACTCATGTGTGTTTGTGCACTGGGGTTCACACCCTAATGCAATAGGCTGCGCACACCAATGTGGGACACCATCTCTTTAAATAATTCCAGTTAAGCTGGCCTGACCTGTAGAATTTCATTAGAAAATTTTAGTTTTCAAAGCGTTCGTTTGATTACACGATTCAACAAATGGTTTCAACCAGAGTGCACGAAAAAAATCAAAGGCCAAGGATGGAAAATTTTTGGCGAGTCTAATGGAAACAAATTAATTTCTAATCATTGTATTCGTTCCTGGATGAGGAAAATCGAAAAGTGGTTTCCAAGTCAAACTGCTTTTTACCAGTGGCTGCCACTCCATTTGCGCAGCCCCCCTAATCCATGTGCCCGGCCCCTAATCTACATGTAGGCCCCGGACGCATGAATTTCAGTGTTTTTTTTTAGCATAAGGCTCTAATTGGCTTAAAAAAGGGTGGGCTCGGGGTGCAGAGCACTGCACCCCAAGCCCACCCAATTAATATTCGCTATTGTCTTCCTGTTTCCTCATCCCGGCCAATCAGGAAGCGGGTTTTAAGGCCCGATTGACTGGGAGCAGAAGCAGGGGGGAAGCTGCAAAGGAGAAGACACAGGAGGAAGCTGCCAAAGCTGCTCGCGACTTGGATAGGGTAAGTGCGGGGCTGGTGGGCGTACAGGCGAGCGACAGGGGGGTTTGTTCACCGATCGACCGAGCGGCAGGGGGAGGGGTTTGACCAAACGAGGTTCAGGTGGTTTGTTTGCTGTGGCCCCCCCCCCCCCCCACCAAAAAAAGGAGCACTAGCCACCACTGCTTTTTACCTTAATGCGTTCCCTGCATTAAGGTAAAAAAAAACTCCCCACTAACAGCTTGCAGGGGACACCCACCATATTAATATTGTTGCACAGAGCAGGTAAGTATACACTTTTTTATTTTATTTTTTAAAGAATTGCCTTTAATATCACTTCAATCTGGAAGTAGAATGTTCGTTTAACAGAAATCGAGAGATTGACATGGTACTTGAGCAAAAAGTCATTTGAAATCAGTCTACTTTATGAAGGCACCATTAAATGGTTGGATGAGTGATTTTTATGCGTTCTCATTCAAACATTCAAAATAAATTCTACAGCATTAGTATCCTAAAACTTTTATGTCTTTTTCTATGCATTGGCTTAATATTCCTGTAGGTAAAACAACTTGTAATTTGTTTAGCATCTGTATTAGTTGAAATCCAAGTACTTCTCTTATGAGTTCAGAGGATTCTTAAAGCTGAGCACCCTCCTAGTGTAGAGTAGGTTGCTTGGCAAATTTATATTAGCTCCTCTGTACAGTAATCAGTGGAGCAGGGGTTTATTATTTAGGGCTGCTCAGTGTGTCGCATACTGCTGCTCTGGTGCTTTCCCCTGTCTTCTAGAGGATTCTTGAAGTATAGTGGGAGGCAGGACAGAACAGGCAGCCTCAATATTTATGGCACTCCAGCCAATCCCTGGGGAGGTGTGCCCAGAAGGTAGAGGGATCGCTCATAAATAGTATTATACCGCGTACACACGGTCGGAATATCCGACAAGAAAAGTTTGATGTGAGCTTTTGATCGGAAATTCCGACCATGTGTAGGCTCCATCTGACTTTTTCTGTCAGAATTTCCGACAACAACAATTTGAAAGTTCTTTTTGGAAATTCCGATCGTCTGTATGCAATTCCGACGTGCAAAAAAGACACGCATGCTCAGAATCAAACAGATGAGCCGAACTGCCTATTGAACTTCATTGATCTCGGCTCGTCGTACTTCACTGCGTTCTTGACGGTCGGAATTTTGTGTGACCGTGTGTATGCAACACAAGTTTGAGCTAACATTCCGTCTGAAAAAAATCCACGGTTTTCTTGGTGGATTTTCCGATCGTGTGTACGTGGCATAAGACCTGAGCAGCAGATGCAGAGTTCTTGGGTTTTGGGTGTGACGGGCTTCTGCCCCTGGGGCAACTTTCTGGACGTATCTCTAGTAAGACACCAAGATTCCAGCTAGGCTTAGCTGGGGGGCCTAGCTATTAGTGAGCTGAAAACCAAGGATCAAGTGGGATCAATGAGAAGCTAACTGGAGGGAACCATTAGGAAGTTGGTGGGAAAGAGTCCAGCTGTCATATGGTGGTTTGAGTCTACATCTCCCTCACTAGGAAGAGCCTGGTGGAAGAGCCTGGTGGATATCAGCAGAAGACAACCAGTACAGGAAACCATCAGACTTTAGTCCGATGGACAAAACAACTAATGTTAAAATCAACCAACAATAGCAGAAGTTGACCAAAGGGTAGCAGTAAAGATCAGAAAAGAGCAGAAAAAACACGTGATGTTGTAAGAAGTTTTAAGAAAGTTTGCAGAAAAGTCCGAGCGTGTGTATGCTATGGGTGTTCCCAACCAACTCCGTTCGGACAAAAAAACACGGAAAAGTCTGATGGAAGTCCGACCGTGTGTACGAGGCTTAAGCAAACAATTAGTGATGGTTGGTATGGATCCTGTGGGACATTCAGCAGTTTGTGAAGTGCAGCCAGAAATACAAGAGTCCTCAAGTTATCCAGTTCTACAGCTTTCAAGGTATCCTATGCTCCCTCTCCCTATCCCAGTTAATCGTTCTCAACAAAAACCCAAAAAGAAACCCCTCGACTGTTCTTTGGAACCAGTGGTAGAATGCAGGAAAACGCTGTGTGGCAAGCTGTGTGTGCTCTGTGGGGGAAATAGGACCAACATTTCCAACGGCTCTTTGGGGGGGGGGGGGGACTACATATGCTACATGCAAGTTTTTTTTAAATTGAGGAGCATGGGTTTAGCTTTCCATTCCCAGTTCCCCATTTTCAATGCATGATCAGTGTGTTGCAATTGGGGAATGTATCAATGTACTTCTCTATCAACATATGAGAATACAAAGGCCCAGCCCAAGGAACTGTGACTATTACTGCAAGAGATTTTTTAACCTTTAGGTGAACCTTATATATACAATAATAATTGAAACCACTACAGACTTCATAGTGAAAATGCTATCAATAGGAAAAGAGAACTCAAAATAAGCAAAGTACAAGAAACTCCCTTACATTATGAAACGCCGTCATCATCATACACGAGGATGACCATGTGAGTGGCTCTTATCTTTATAGTAAGAAGTAATGTATATTTTATCAGAATCTTTATTGTGTTATAGTGGCTTTGTGTGTCACATTGTTATGTTGATCAGTGTTTCCAGGTTACCACCATGGCGTGTATCTGATATAGTACTCCTTTACTATCTGTAGTTTTGGTGTAAACGTGTTTTATAACAATACACTGCTCTTATGAAGCTTTACTTCTGTTCTTTAAATAGCATCTTGAAGACATGGAGTCAGGACAAGCATCACTCTACTGGGCCTCTGCCACTTTGTAAAAATTAGATTATGAAGATATTTGGGGTCAAATAGTTTACATATTTTATCATTTTTTTTCTGGTGTACTCTGGTTACCGCTTTATTTTTTTGAAGATTGTAACCTTGTTCAAGTTTAAGTGGAACTCCAGGAAGAAAAGTACTTTTTGGTCCAGAGCAGGGCCGCCATCAGGAATTTTGGGGCCCCTTACACAGCTTCAGGCATGGGCCCCCTGGAGCAGAGGAGAACCGGGGGAGGGGGGGTGCTGCCCGCCGGATTGAGAAGTGGGGGGTGCTGCCGTCGCAAATTGTTGAGGTCCCCCGGCACCGGCTTTGGGTGCTGACGAACACAAAAAAAAAAAAGAACAAAAAAAAAGGGGGGTTGCCATCTAGGGCGCTGGGGACCTCCGGGCCTCTGGGGACCTCTGGGCCCCTTACAAAAAAAAAATGATAGAAAAATAATAATAGTTTTTATAAAAAATAAAATAAAAAAAAAGGGAGGTTGCCATTCGGGGCCCTGGGGACCTCCGGGCCCCTGGGGACCTCTGGGCCCCTTACAATAAATAAATAAATAAATAACATAAATACATTTAAAAAAAAAATAATAAAAAAAAATTAATAAAAAAATAAAAAATAAAAAAAAGGGGGGTTGACATTTGGGGGCCCTGGGGACCTCCCGGCCCCTTACAGGGGTACTGCCTGTACCCCCCCGTGTAATACTTTGCAAAATACATCCAGATGGCGGCTGTAGGATACTAAACATTTTAGTTTTATTCTGCCAAATATTAGCACCACCTGTGAGCTTTGGCCGCTCAGACCTACAGTTCCAACTCAAGTTTAGTGATGATAATGGGTCAGATAGGGCGTTCTTCAACTTGCCCATTCACAAAATATTGTTGTCACATACCTGGTGATAGAGCCTGACATGGAAAGGAAGGCGATCTCTTACACCTCTGGTTCGGTACCCCTGGTGAAGTAACAGGAGGCACAAGAGCCTGAAGTGGCACGAAAGCCTGGCAGTTCTGGTGATGACGGTTGCAGATGAGAGGTCTGTGCACAGTTAGATGCTGGCTGAACCGTGACACAGGGCAACAAGCACAGTAGGCTGGAAGACAGTCAGCAGGCACTTGGCAGCTGATAGGTCACAGGCAGCAAGCACTTGGCAGGCTGGCAGGTGGCAGACAGCAGGTACTTGGCAGGCTGCAGGAGTAGAATAAGGCAAGCCGGGTCGGTAACTAGCAGGCACGTCAGGAACAGAGCAGCAGGCAGAAGAGTAGTCATCCTCAGGCAGAAGTTGGCAGAACGCTGTAGACCATAAGGCAAGGTCCTAGTGGTTTACTCACCCCTCCTTTCTCTCAACCATTCACAAATTCCCTCATATTAAGTGAAAAGAATACAAAATATTTTGAGAACGGATGAGGTGGAGAATAGGGATGCGCTTCGAGTTCGATTCGAACCCATGTTCGACTCGAACATCAGCTGTTCAATCGTTCGCCGAATTTCGAACATTATGGGCCGTTCACGCCAAATTCGAGTGGCGCGTCACGGCCCATAATTCACTGCGGCATCGCGGTGCATTGCTGGCTGATTATTGGCCAAGCATGCACTATGACCCGCATGCTTTGGCCAATCACAGCACGCAAAAAACGGAGAGCCATAATTGGCCAAAGCCAGGGTGGCTTTGGCCAATTATATCTCAGGGGGTTTAGTACACGCCCCACACTATATAAGGCCGCCTCCGTGGCGGCCTTGTGTACTGTGTTGTGATGGTTAAAGACAGATAGAGAGAGAGAGAGAGAGAGAGAGATAGACAGTGTCATCTATATTGAGTTAGATAGAGTAGGCAGGCGAGTCAGTTAGCTTCAGTTACAGTGTGTAGAGGATATATATGCATCCTAGGTGTTGTATATATAGTATTCAGTTTAGCTAGATCCGTTCCTGTTATTCTCTATACTGTGACAGGCAGGCAGGTGATTGTGCTAGCTGCAGCAGTGTTTCACTTAGTGTACTGTGTGCTTTGCATAGCGTTCACCTAAAGCTTACCTGAATACAATTGCTGGTGTTCTCATAAAAATACAGGCAGTGAGGCAGGGACCTTCAGTATTTTGTTTTAGTGTTCTTTGCACAATGTGCACCTAAAGCTTACCTCAATACAAATACCCAAAGGGGCTGGTAATGGGTGGGGGGGGGGGTGCCCATGCCATTTTTTCAATGATTTTCATCCATAATATTGCCGGGACCATACATTACATTAAAGCCGCAAGCAGTTACTTATTTTCTTTTAGAAATTTCATTTTGTGCAGGGACAGTTCTAAACACGGGAAACACGTGCCGCTTCACAGGCATACTTTAGACACCCTCCAGGTACGATATTTGAAGGAATATTTCACTTTTTTTTTTTTTTTTCACTTTAAACATCATTAAAATCACTGCTCCCGAAAAAACGGCCTGTTTTTAAAACTTTTTTTTGCATTGCTACATGTCCCCTGGGGCAGGACCCGGGTCCCCAAACCCTTTTTAGGACAATAACTTGCATATTAGCCTTTATAATTGCCACTTTTGATTTTGAACGTTCGCGTCCATTGTATTTAATAGGGTTCTAAAGTTCGCACAAACTTTCGGTCCGTTCGCAGGTTCTGGTGAGGGGGTTGTCCGGCTCATCCCTAGTGGAGAATGAGCGACCCACTAATATCACTGTGCTACGCTTGGAACTGTTGGTTTGCGTACGCAAAGCTCACAGTGTGCTAGTATCCGGAAAAAGGAAACAACGTTTTTAAAATCCTCAGCCACCATCTGGATGTAGTTGGCAAAGCTTACACATAACTTCTCTGCACCATTGGAGTGCTCTCATTTTTCTCTCCCTTGGGGAATTGCTAGAATTGTGAAAGAACTGTGCCAACCCTGGGTGCAGTGCAGAGAGAAAAGTGGTGAATGGTGAAGTGGTGATTTGAACATATCCATTAGTGGTTAGTGGAGAAGTCCCCTCTTACACTGGTGGGCAGTAGTAAGGAGCCCCTTACACTGGTGATCAGTAGTGAGGTGACCCCTTATGTCAGTGATGGCAAACCTTGGCACCCCAGATGTTTTGGAACTACATTTCCCATGATGCTCATGCACTCTGCAGTGTAGTTGAGCATCATGGTAAATGTAGTTCCAAAACACCTGGGGTGCCAAGGTTCGCCATCACTGCCTTATGTTGATAGTCAGTAGAGAAGATTCCCCTTAGATAGGTGGTTATAGTGAAGTGCATCTTAATGTTGGGAGGTAGTGGTGAAGTTTCCCTTATGTTGTTGAGCTTGGGCGCAATGCTAATTACATTGGTGGTCAGTAGTGAAATGACTCCTTATATTGAACTATAAGCAGTGAAGTACCCACTTATATTGGTGCCGGTCAGTAGTGTTGTTCCCCTTTATGTTTGGAGTTGATGATGACGGTTCCCTTATGTTGGTAGTCATGGGTGCAGTGCCCTTTACATTAGTGGTCAGTAGTGAAGTGCCCCCTTTTAGTAGTGGTCAGTGGAGCAGTGCCCTATTTCATTGGTGCACAGTGGTGCTGACCCTTACATTGGTGGTCATTTGTGAAATATGCCCCACATTGCTGGTCAGTAGTAGTTTAGCTACAGATCATTGATGTGAGGGGTTATTTACCTGAGATAAAAGAAGCCCCATAGGCCATCCACAGCTGCTGCCCCCTCTGCTATGTGACACTGGCTTTGGAGCTATGCAGGTATCATTGGACAGAATGTCACTACTCCCAGCACTCATTCATAGCTGAGTGACAATAGACCCAGGGCACCAGGCTAGAAACCCAGGGCATGTGCTCCAAGTGCCCAGTTCTAGTAATGCCCATGCCTTCCTCTTAAGCAAAAACATGCAAGTAACCCAAAAAGAAACTTGCTTGTTTGTACGATTCAATCATTCATAATGATTGTACGTATAGTGGCCAGAGGCTGCATGCACAACCAACTTAAAATAAATCTAGCATCTGCAGGTACCTAAAATTGTGATATAGTCAGCATAATCTATCGAGGGGAAATGGGCGGAGAAACAAAATAAATCTGTTGTTGGGTCCTGAGCTGCATATTAAACTAAACTGGCCATATACTAGTAGATTTTCAAACAAATGTCTATAAAAACATTCGTACAAAAATTCTCATCAATACATTCAAAGACAAATTTTGGTACAAAGTAGAAATTAGAAAATTAGAACGTTTTCCATCCTGCTTCTTTGAATTTTCTTGTCACTGCGGTAGAAAATTAGCATCCATTTGACCCCTACAATTAGAAAATAGAATGAACATTCTTAAAGCGAACATTTTTTATTGCTACAAGGGTTTGGCCTGCTTTAATCCACATTGTAGGGAAGGTAAAAGTGTTGGTTTTTTATCAATGGCTCCTCATTAAAAAAAAAAGTCTTGCTTTTCCGTGCAGCCTTGAACTACACAACCTCAAGGGTATGTAAACTTTTTCCTTTTCCTTCTTCTTTTTATAGTATATTCCTTATATGATCTCTGTGTTGTACATTCACATGAGTTTATAAAACAATATTTTATTATACCATAAATCCTTGGTCTCATGTTTGAAAAAGTTGCATTATTATGTGAAATGATATTGCTATCATAGGCTCAGTGTATGCGACACAGTCACAATACTATGCTATATTATAAGACAGTGCCAGGACTTTCTTTCGGTAAATGACAGCAATGCCGGTGTAATGTAATACTGCAGAGGTCGATTTCTGTAGCTGACATTGTCACGATGTTGTGCTATATTTCCTCACACTTGTGTGTAAAAGTGAATAGTTTGACAGCTCTGATCTACAGCCTTATCACCCAGGCTGCAATTCTCCTTTTGATGACATTTTGCTTTTACTGACAAGAAGAGCAAAGTGCAAACAAATAAGGTAACTGCATATGTATGGGTACTTGGTTTTTGTGTGTTGGTCATGGTCTAATAATGAGATCTTGAAACTTTATAAACATAGGGCCAGGACTCTATGTTTGGACTTTAGAGGGGTACAGACAAGGCTGTATCCTGGCCTAGGCCAATAAGGCCCAGGCCTAGGGCAGCACTTTGCAGGGGGGCAGCACGAAAAGAGTCCCCGCCAGCTTGCGCTACACTGTTAGGCAAATTAGTCTAGCGCCCCCATAAAGCGGCCGCACTGCTTCGGGTATGCGGCCGGCATTCCGCAACTGTGGGGGGGGGGGGTGGGGGCGCTTCTAATTTTGACTATTCTATCATCCTGGACCACAAACCTTCCTCAGTGTGCTATATGTTTCTGCTGCACCATCTACTTAAAGTAGAACTATAGGCAACACTTTTTTTTTTTTTTCATTTTGGATAGAGTAGGAGGGTTATAGCCACTGTCAGTTTATTTTTTAACATCCCTGTCCCATTGCAGAGATTTCCCTTCACTTCCTGCCCCATAGCCAAACAGGAAGTGAGAGGAAATGTATTCAAATTAAGGGAATCCATTGCCCCCCCCCCCCAGGTCCTTAGAGCTAGTGTCCCCACTCGAAAATTTCAGGACGGGTCTTAAACAAAAAGGGGTGTGGTCTTGACAGGAAGTGGTGGGCCATATTATAATTAGGGGGTGCATAAGCTTACTCAGGCTTAGGGCAGCACAAAACCTAAATACACTACTGGGTACAGACATTAGTTAGTGGGAGTAAAAAAATTCCCTGGCGTTAGTGGTTGGTGGGAGTATAAAATACCCCAGGGTTGGTAGCCAGTTAGAGTACAAAATGACCAAATACCTGTGGTAAGTGGAAGGAACAATAATACTTTATTGTTGATATTTGTGGAAGGAATAGTGTCCCATCATTGGTATCACTGGGAGGAATAGTGCCCTACCATTGGTATCACTGGAAGGAACAATGCCCCATCACTGGTATCACTGGGAGGTATAGTCTCCTACCGTTGGTATCACTTGGAGGAATAATACCCCACCATTGGTATAATGGGGAAGAGTAGTGCCCCATCATTGGTATCACTGAAAGGAATAAGGCCCCATCACTGGTTTTACTGGGAGGTATAGTCTCCTTCCGTTGGTATCACTTGGAGGAATAATGCCCCATCATTGTGTAGCACTACCCCCGTAGGAGCTGCTGGTTAGTTTTGGTCTGCCGTTACCCCACTGTTCTCCGTGTTGGCTCGAGGTCTAGGGTTAAAGTTGCATAAAACACGGTTGCCAGTCACTGAGTCTTTTCCAATGCTTCTTTTATTAAACACAACATTAGCAGAATGAGGGATGGAGGGTTAGGGGGAGTTCAGGTACCTGATACAGATCACTGAGAAAACTTGAGATCCTGGAGACAGGTACACTCGCTGTCATTGGATCTTGCTCACCCGGATAGGCCCCTCTCACTGGCCTAGCAGCCGGGATGATACACGGACAAATGAAAAGTCTCTGCCACAGACTTGGTAATCAGAATTTTCAAAGTCCAAGCACGACTGCACAGTAAAATAAAGTCCTTTAAGCCGACCCGGCAATACTGTGAGGCAGATTGGTGGAGATGCATCCTCCAATTGAGGCCCCAGGCTCCTCTTGAGATACCAGCCTTCCGCTGCGTATTCTCCAAGATGAGTCCTCCGCTGGCTCCTTCAACTGCTCGGCTTCTTCCCGCAGGACAGACAGCACAGGACCACCCTCGAACCAGTAGGCCCCAGATAGCTTCTGGGCCTACCTTCAGTAACGTAACCTCGGGCCAGCAGGTAAGTGACATGTGCAGTCAGGAGGACTGGGGAGGCACGCCTGAGAGGAAACAGTCAGAGATGTAATGGGCAGTGGAGTTAGGCAGAGTCTGAAGAGGGCTGACTGGGAGCAGTAGTCCATCAGTAGGACAGCTAGCACTAAAGACTTCTATTTCTGCTACACTCAGGGCCGCCATCAGGGGGGTACAAACAGTACACCTGTAAGGGGCCCGGATGGCCCCCCTTTTTTTTAAATGTCAACCCCCCCTTTTTTTAAAAAAAAAATTATATTTTTTTTTATTATTCATTTTTTTTATTTTATTTATTTATTTTATTTTATTTTTATTTTATTTTTGTAAGGGGCCCAGAGGTCCCCAGAGGCCCAGAGGTCCGCAGGGCCCTGGATGGAAACCTCCCTTTTTTTTTATAACATTTTTTTTTTTTTTTTTATAATTTTTTTTTTTGTAAGGGGCCCAGAGGTCCCCAGGGCCCTGGATGGCAAACCCCCTTTTTTTTTGTTCTTCTGGTTTTTTTTTGTGTTCGTCAGCACCCAAACCCCCTGCTTCTCAATTCGTGGCACCCCCACCCCGCTTCTGAATTTGCGGCAGCCCCCCCGCTTCTAAATTCGTGGCGGAAGCACCCCCCCCCCCGGTTCTCCTCGGCTCCAGGGGGCCCATGCCTGAAGCTGTGTAGGGGGCCCCAAAATTCCTGATGGCTGCCCTGGCTACACTATAGGGGACCACAGTGCTTGCCTGCAAAAGGGCAATTGGTGAGGCCTGGCTGAGCCAGTGTCAGGCCTAACCTTACATGTGCTAGCTTGTCCTGAGGATTAAGAGTTGTGCAGGAGGAAGGAAGAGGAATAGTCTGCAAGAAAGGAAAGTACTGGAGGAGACTGAAGAGTAACTTGTACAGAGAAGTGTATATAGTTGATATACAATCTACCAATTGATTGATACACATTTCAATGCGCATCCCATATTTCCCTCACCCCATCCAAGTTAAATTCCCTCAATAAAATAAACAAAAACAAGCATATGGGCTTTTTATTGCCTTGAAGTGACTGAGGAGTGAATGCCGGGCTGGGCAGGGTGACAGGTGAGCCACAACACTCAGCGGCTCCTACGGGGGCACCACTACAATTGGTATTACCGGGAGGAATAATGCCCCATTGTTATCATGTTATCACTGAGAGGTATAGTGCCCCATCAGTGGTATCACTGGAAGGAATAGTGCCCCATCTTTGGTATCACTGAGGGGAATAATGCCCATTTGTTGGTATCACTGGAAGGTACAGTTCCCTGTCATTGTTATCAGTGGGAGGAATAGTGCCCCATCCATGGTATCTCTGGGAGGAATAATATTCCATCATTGTTTTCACCGGAAAGGCTTAATGCCCCATTGTTGGATGTAAGGGCAGGTAAAGGGCCACAGTGTGGGAACCACTGGTCTAGTGACTGAATAAATAAAACCCAGCCAGCTCTGTTTAACATAAGAAAGTTGTAAGCTAATGCCTAGAGTCTAGATTTGACAGAACTACCGTATATACTCGAGTATAAGCCGAGTTTTTCAGCACATTTTTTTGTGCTGAAAATGCCCCCCTCGGCTTATACTCGAGTCACCTTTTTGCGCCTGATCTCCCGAAATTTAGGGACCCGGTACCGGCCGGCCGTAGGTCCCCTGGACCCCAAACTTGGCACACATGTAGCTGCACTCTTCCTCTACAAGTTTACAAAGATTGTTGTCCGGGGGACCTATGGCCGGGGAGCACTGATTTTTCAAACCCGGGCACGCCTTGCATAGACTCCCATGTTAAACGTCAGTCTAGTCATGGACACAGTGAGGCACGGGCACAGTGAGGCATGCACATGGACACAGTGAGGCACAGTGAGGCATGCAGATGGACACCCTAGGCCTATACTCGAGTCAATACATTTTCCCAGTGTTTCTGTGGTAAAATTAGGTGCCTCGGCTTATATTCGGGTCGACTTATACTCGAGTATATACGATAAGTTGTAAATCTAAAAGATTTAAAAATTTTCCCCCACTCACCACCTCTCGAAATTAGTGGTCATGTCCAGCATAAAAACTGCCAAATCTGCACTGTGGGGTTGCAGAGACCACATGAGGGGAGTCATAGCATACTTCATACAATTGTGTATTATTATTTTAAGAAGCCCAATGGTGTTTAATTACAGACCTGTTGTAGGTGCTAGAGTTCAGGAAGCATTCAGAAACTTCCCAATCATTACCCCATTATGCTAAAATGGTCAAAGTCAGTTGACCAGTATCTAAAATGTCTGTGTATACTGCGGTACCCCAACACAAACTACTATTCAGTATGAGAGATTTTGATCTGCAAAAAAGAGATTCTGCATGATCAGGCATGTCATTCGAAAAAACTGGAAATTTGGTTTGTTCATTATCATGAACCTGTCATAGAAAAATGCAAGAACAATTCTCAATGATAGGTATAGGAACACAGACAGTTCTTATTTCAGCTGTTACCTGAGACCCATGTGTACAAGGCTGGCCATACATGATTCTTTTTTTTTTAAAAAAGCCTGTTGAAGGAAACAAATCAGATAATTTCCCCATCTACACACTCAATGTGGATGGGGTAATCCTCCTGCTATGCTATTGTATTCTATGGGTGGGGAACCTTTCCCGCCATCAGAATACATTCATCAGTGCTGTCAGCTATATCCGGTGGCTCTTATCGTTCGGGAAAAAAAACAACAGGCTGGTTGTACACAAGTCGATATATAACCAGCTAGCCCTTCAATAGATCGAAATTCAGTTGGTCCATGTATGCCCAGCTTTAGCAAACAAGGACGAAAAGATCTTCTGGATAGCAGCACTCCAAAAATAAAAGCCTTTATTTAAAAATCCAGCAAACCAAACACACACTGTACATCACGAAACACTGGTCAAAAACTGGCTAACGCGTTTCACACTGTACTAGTGCTTATTCATAGCACTGTTTAGGTTTTCTGACAGCTATGGGTGTTGGTGGCCGTCATAATAGTCGGCAAAGAGATTTGTCCTGTTTAGCAGGAATGGAAGAATCTATTAATTTTACTGGTTCGGTCCAACAGAAATTGAAGCGTGTTTGGCTGGCCGTACAAACATAGATTTCTTTCCTTGAGCCTGCAGGCTGAACAATAGAAATCTTACAGATTCCTCCATCCTTCATAAACCACGTGAAAGGATTGATCTCCCTGCTGGCTATTGTATTCTGACAACTGGCACAGATGGCTGTTAGAACACCTGAACTGAGCCTGCATGTATTCAGATGCAGACACTGTTTAGTTGGCTCCTCTTAAATCAATTTTTGTTGATCCGGTTAATGCCTATAGAGACACCCAGGCTCAAATTTTGGATGACTTAGCAAGAATCACCCATAACTTGAGACCTGTATGTAGAGTTGCCACCTCATCCCTTTAAATCCGAACACATATGCATTACACAGGTTCTGAGGCTAATTAATATGGTAATTAAACTCACATGGTATCTTATCTGCATTAAATCAGCCTCAGAACCTGTGTAATTTATATGTGTTCGGGTTTAAAGGGATGAGGTGGCAACTCTACCTGTATGGCATTTTTTATCTGTGGCTAGAGCCGGCTCTCTAATTAGGCAAATTAGGCGGCCGCCTGAGGCCTCGCACTCACAGGGGCCTCGCGGCCACCTAATTTGCCTGTGCTCAATCACTGATGTTGATGCCAGCGGCTCCACCTACTCCCGCTGGGACTCTGTGGCCCAGGGGCTGACTGACAAATCGGGTACTGGCCGAGGAATAGCGGCCTCAGCACGGAGTGGCTGTGTCCCTGTCCGGTGGCAGTAGGTGCGGGGAGCGGGACAGTAGAGGCCTCTAGGTGGCGGCAGCGGCCGGATGACAGCACCCAGCTCCAGGTGCCATCTCTATGAGGCATGTCAATGTGGGACCCGGGCTGCGCCGCTCACCTGACCTCTTCACACCTGCCTCCAGCTGAGCTTCCCCGTGACTGAAGAGGAAGGAGCTCCGCCTCCAATCTCCTGATGCCACCTATCCGACCAGAGAGAACGTGAGTGCCCGTGCAGCCTCCCTGTGTGCCTGGATAGGAGGAGCGGTGGGGAGACTGCATATAGAGGAATTGATCTTTCTATATTCCTCCTGCAGCCACTGAATGTCGGCAGGAAGGAGAGAAGTGAGCATTCAGCAGCTGTATAGAGGAATATGGAAAAAAAAATCCTCTATATGCAGCCCGCTCCTCCTATCTAACTTCTTCTGTGCCCCATGCTCCCTGGCTCCGCCCCTGCTCTCTGGCCCCTCCTTGTGATCCATGGCTCCGCCCCCATGCTCTCCGGCCCCGCCTTGTGCTCCCTGGCTCCTCCCCCAGTGCTCTCCACCTCCCTGCTCTCCAGCACCCCCTGCTCTCCACTCTCATTCTTTCTGACTCCCCTCCTCTCAAGCTCCCCCCCCCAGCCCCCACCCCTCCTGTGCTCTCCCCCTTCCCCAGTGCTTTCTTCCCCCACCCACCCAGTGATCTCCAGCTCCTCCCTGCTCTTTGCCCCCCCAGTACTCTCTGCCCCCACCCCACCCCCCAGTGCTTTCCAGCTCCTCCCTGTTCTTTGCCCCCCCCCCAGTGCTCTCCTGCTCCTGCCCAGTGCTCTCCACTCCCCCAGTGCTCTCACAAACTGGGACATGGGGCATAGGAGGGGCTGCAGACAGGGACAGGGCTAGGGATCTCTCACACCCCATTTCCTTCACCCCACCTCCTTCTCACCTCCTCCTATCTCTCTCCTATCTTTCCTTCTCTGCTCCCTCTCTCTCTCTCTCCCCCTCCTTATGTCACCCTACTTTCTCTCACCCCTTGTCTCTTTCTCTCTCGCACCACTCCTCTCTTCCACAACCCTTCTCTCTCTGCCTCACCCCCCTCTCTTTCTCACATCTCTCCTCTGTGTCACCCCAGTCGCTCTCTCTCACCTCTCCCCTCTCTCTCTTCCCCCCTCTTTCTCCCCTCTAATCTCTCTCTCTCTCTCTCTATCTCTCTCTCTCTTTCCCTCACTCTGTCCCCCCCTCTCTCTCTTCCTCCCTCTCTCTCCCCCTCTCTCTCTCCCACTCTCTCTCTCCTCCCTCCCTCCCTTCCCCTCTTTCTGCGATGTGCTGGGATCCCCCTTCCTCCCAAGGCATGGAAAATTCTTAGAGGGGTGGGTTGCCACCTTGCTGGGCCCCAGATGTTTATTGGCTGCATATGTCTGATGGGTGAGGAGGGTGCCCTGAAAGTGGTGCTGATGATTTTTTTTTCCCATTATGGCTTTGAGTGGGGCCCCATATGCCCTGCTTCACCTGCTGAAAAATTGTTGGCCAAACAGCAGCTGCATCCAATCAGATGCAGCTGCTGTTCGGGTATTCTGACAGCCGTTGCTGCATAGCCCAGCAGTGGAATTCATCCATTCACGCTGTTTGGTGTGAATTAAGGAACCTGTTAATTTTTTTTTTGTTTTAGCCTGCAGGCTTAAAAAAATCTAACGGTGTATGGCCGTCTTAAAGTGATACACAACCATACACATCTACTACTTAATAAAGCGGAACTTCAGTCATTTTCCATCTATTAAATCTTCTGACATTGTTGTTTTATCTTTGGATAGTAATTTTTTTTTTTCTGCCCGTAAATACCTTATACAGCCCACTTCCTGTTTCTTGTCTGAAAAAAAAGCCTAGGCTTATTACATCATGCACAGCTCTCTCCCTCACTCTCGTGAGAGTTTGCCAGGAAGGGAGTGATGAGTAATAAGAGGGCCAATGAGAGCTGCAGAGCTGGAGGTGTGCCTCTGTGTAAATCCAGGAAGTGAACAGGCAGCAGCTTCAGCTGCCCACAGTTAAAATGGTTGCAGCCAGACTCAGTGGAGGGAGATTTCTGCAGCATATTTGGCAAGTACAGAATCACAGTACCATGGAACCTCGGATTACGAGCATAATCCGTTCCAGGAGAATGCTCGTAATCCAAAATACTCGCATATCAAAGCGAGTTTCCCCATAGAAGTCAATGGAAACTAAAATAATTTGTTCCGCATTGACTTCAATGGCATGCAATACCGCACGTGGCCAGAGGTGGGGGGGGCCCGGAGAGCTTTGGAAACGGTCGGAAAGGCCCGAGGACAGCTTGTCTGACCTCAGAAACCCTTGGAAATGCTCGGAAACACCCGGCAACGGAGTATTTCCGAACGGCTCCGATCGGCTCCACTCGGCTCTGCGCAGTTCCGGCGCCCCCCCCCCCACCTCAGGCCAAATGCGGTACTGCAGGCCCCATTAGCTTGAATTCCGCTCGTTTTGCGAGACAACACAAACCAAGTCAGATTTTTTTTTCAAAAGTGGCTCGTCTTTCAAAATGCTCGTTAACTGCGTTACTCGTAAACCGAGGTTCCACTGTATATATAGAATAATATGCAAAGTGGTTGGAGGGAATCTTCAGAATGGCAAAGATGTTTTTATTACAGATTCTTTGAGCAGACTACAGTTCCTCTTTAATGGTGTACACTAGTAGAATTTTGTTTAACTTTTTTTCATTCCAAGAACATTGTAAGAACATTCATTCAATTTCCTAATCATTAGTGGGTCAAATCAACATTCGTTTTCAACCGCATTGACGAAAAAGTTTGCAGAAGCAGTCAGGGCCCCATACAGCCTACCTGACTGGGCTACCCAACCTGACTGAGGGCATTGATTTATCAGTCCCTTTCTCTACAACCTCAGCTGCACAGATGAATGAATAGGAACCACTCTAAGGCTTCCTGCTTATTCACAAATGGAAGCAGAGTAAATACAGTTTACTATGCTTCAGTGATGAACGGACACAGGCGTGATTGGTACCAATCACTCACTGTGTTCATTCTGGAGAGGAAGGGGCCAGAAAATTACATATTTACTGGGCTGTTCCTCCACTCTCTATTCTGAAACATCCATCTGTGTGTCTGCAGCAGCTGCCAATGGGAGAGGAGGGATGCTGGGAGTCCTTTGGGAGAAAGGAGGCCTGGACAGATGAAAGTCGCGCATGTGCTAGAACCATTTCCCCGGCAGTGCAGCCGGAGGGAGAAAGAGGAGGAGAAGCTTGCAGCACTGCAGGGGGAGGCAGAAGAGGATTGGTGTCTGTAATAAGACAGTACAGCCAGCCCTCTTGCTCAGCAGGATCCTGAAGACCCCCTTTGAACTGATGGGTTCTGGGCCCAGTACAGGAGGGCTGGCTGTACTGCCTTATCAGCAGCCCTGGAAGCAGTATGGAAAATGTTTCTTGAATGTACACATTTCGATTTTATTTGGTAAATTCCAGTCATTCAAAAATGAAAGTGTTACTAAACCCAGGACCCTGCATTCACTATATCTGGTCTCCTACAGTGCACAGAACATGGAAATGCAATTATTTTAGTAAATATAAACTGCTAAATACTATTTATCATCAACAGTATATAGCAGTCTTGTGACTTCTATGAGTGTCTGGTTAAAGCTTGTAGGAGGAGTTTTTATTTTGCACTAACTGTTCTATCAGGATGCGGGACCCCTGACCCTCTATCTGTACAATGTTGATTGGCCCTGTGCTGATCACATGCACCCTCCCAAGAAAAAAAAAAAAGCTCTTACAATACACGTGTAGCGGGGTCTCCTTTAAGGCCCCTGGACTACGTTACCTAGAACCCCGTTCGGCACCCAGGGTGCATTGGGCCACCGCAGAGACTCATGGGTGGGGCTATATAAGAGGAGGGCGAGGCTAGGCTCGGCCTCTTTGGACACTGCGCTGCAAGCAATAGGACTCCCTGTGCGGATCCGCTGCTGTGTAAGGCCTGAAGCCTGGGCCTTGCATACCGACCAAAGAGCCTTCCACCCCACTGCAGAGCCTGGGTGGCATCTGTTCCTGCTCGAGTTTGCTGACGTCAGCTGGACCGGAGACCCGGCTTTTGGAGACACTGTGTGCGGATACACAGTGGTGGAAGCCCGGACTGGGATCGCGTCCGGAGTGGTGAGCGAGCACTTGCTCACTTCATTACCCTTTTACTTTGTTGGGCCTAGTGACTGCCTTGGCCCACCCTGTTATTTACTACCCCTTGGATTACAAATATTGTTTCCTGAAAGTGCACCACCGTTCAAGTTGCATGCGAAGAATTGTTCTTATACGGGACTGAGTTTTAATCTGGGTCAGGCCTGACCAGGGTGGGGGGTTAAACTTTGTTGCTGCACCATATTGCGCATAGGGAAAGAAGATAGTTGCACGTGGCGGATGATCACTCTGCACTATCACTGATGAATATGTTTATTGCTGCAGGGCTCTGCATGTATACTATGTGATGTGTTTAGCTTTGAATCCTTATACCAAAGTAAATCCAGTTACGGTATATTTGATCACGTTGGTATTAGTGTCATCTTTGCAGATAGTGGTTATCTGCCAGATTGTGTAAGATCAGGTATAGACCGTTACGAGGTAACAATCCCTAGACTAACTGTGCCAGTGTGGGTTGAGTAGATTGCCGGGGGTTGGCGGTGCTGTATACAGGGCCCGAAAAAAAACTCAGCGGATCTCTTAACTGGGGGTAGCGCTACACACGCCAAACTGAGCATGTGCAGCCCGTCCCCTGGCTCTGTATTTTCAGGAAATTTATTGGGGACAGTGAAAGGAGGGGAGGATCAGAGGAGACCGGATCAAACAGCCTTTTTACACAATGCAGAGGATTGCCCCCTTAGGTTCCACAGTAAGTATGACAAGCATGCTTTACTGCAGATACACACTGATTTTACTGTTGTGGGTTTAGTAACACTTTAGATGTTAAAAGCAAACAAAATCTTGAACTATGTTAGACGGTACTCATACAAATTTTCATTTAAAATTCTACTAGTGTATACCCAGCTATAGGCAAAAAGAGGTGGCCCCCTTAAGTCCCTTAGCTTGTGGGGACGCAAAAAAAAAAAAAAAGGGCCAGCACCTCCAACCTATGCCCTTTGGCCTTTTTCCCTTGGATGCTAAAGGACCTTGTCCCTGATTTAAAAGTTGAATTCCGTTACAACTGTCCCTAACCTTTGCTTTCAACTGAATAGGATCAGTTCAGTGACAGTACTGAGCGTTACTGTTTATTTCTTCGTTGTGTTGGTTTCCATGCTGGATGTGTAGGGAATCTCCACTAAACAGTCCACTCTGACGTCACGGTGCATTGGGGCTGCCTCACACCTGCACTCTCCAGAGGGGTGGATGCTGTCTGTCTTGCCTCCAGGCACAGGAAAGACTCAGACAGTGTGGGAGGAAGCTGCATTAACACCGCTCTATCCAGCCCAGCTGTGTCACAGCCACAGTCACCAAGCCTGCCTCTATGTGTGCATAGGCAAGGGTTAGAATAAGGGTGGAACTTCTTCCTCTATATATAACCAACCTACAAGGCAAAGATTTCTCAAGTCACATTAAGACAGCTGCTGAACAGTAGACAACCATCAGGATAACACAGCAGGTACGTTATATTCTTTAAAATCTATGTCTGCCTTTCTGGAATACCATTTATATACAGATAACTCTTGTAGTCGAAAAGAAGAAAATTACAATAATACAGCGAAACTACAGAAATATTCCCAAAACACTGAAATATTTATATAATTTTTCTATTTTAATATATACGGTATATATATCTATTATTGTGTTTAATATAATTAATATATTAAGGATATATGTAATATATTATAATATATGTGCGTGTGCTTATTATAATATTATTAAAATATTAGTGATATATAATACATTCTAACATATATATAATATATATATATATATATATATATATATATATATATAAAAATATATATATGATTATATATATGTGTTACAATATTAATATAATATTAACAATATATAATATATTCTAATAAACATATATATATGTGTGTGTGTGTGTACATGTGTGTGTGTTTATTACAATATTAATATAATATTAACAATATAATTAACAATATATGTAATATAATGTTATATATATATATAAACATTATATTACATATATTGTTAATTATATTGTTAATATTATATTAATATTATAATAAACACACACACATATATATATATATATATATATATGTATGTGTGTGTGTGTGTGTGTGTGTGTGTGTTTATTACAATATTAATATAATATTAACAATATAATTAACCCCCCATATATATATATATATATATATATATATATATATATATATATGTTTATTACAATATTAATATAATATTAACAATATATAATATAAACATTATATTACATATAATACATATTGTTAATATTATATTAATATTGTACTAAACACATATACATATACATACATACATACATACATACACACATATATATATATATATATATATGTTGGTGTGTTCATTTTGATATTAGTATAGTATTAATAATATTAATATTAAAACACAAGCTGTATTGATTTTAATGTTTGTCGTCTATGAACAAACCTTTTTAATTGTTTTCTATTTGTAATATAAAATAATGACCTTTTTCAAACAATTTGTGTTTTAATATCTCAGCACCCCAAAAATTCCCTCAAAAATCCTTGTGTGTATATATATATTGTTTACTCAGGGATGTCGGTGCTTGCCTTGATTTTGTCACCAAACCACACTACCGCCCTTAATATTAAATATTATTTAACGCCAATTATACATTTAAAGACATATTTAAGGCTTTAAATATTTAGGAGAAGTAAAGCGAACCAGCATTGTCCTCAAAAAGAGGAATACTTGCACATTTTCAATCTCTTTTTCAAAATGCTAGTTGCTTGATGTCATTGCTATTCACCCAGCTTTGCGGCTAACACTGGCCATACACTGTAAAGCTGTACAATTTCGTACAAAATTTTTCATTTTAGGAACATTTGTTTGATTTTCTAATTGTTAGTGGGGTCAGATCGACATTTGTCTTCGACCACAACTTAGGCATGTATTTGTAAATGTGTGCAAACTAAACCCCTGTTAACACATACTGTTCAGCCCTGTACACACGATCGGTTTTACCAATGAAAACAGTCCGATGGACTTTTTTCATCGGACAATGCGATCGTGTATGGGCCCCATCTGTCTTTTTTCCATTGGTGAGAAAAAATAGAACATGTTTAACTTTATCCGATGGAAAAAAAAAACGATAGCAAATTCCGATCGTCTGTATGGAACTCCATCGCAGAAAAAACCCACGCATGCTCAGAATCAAGTCGACACATGCTCAGAAGCATTGAACTTAATTTTTCTCGGCTCGTCTGAGTCTTTTACGTCACAGCGTTTGGGACGGTCGGATTTTTGACTGATGGTGTGTAGGCAAGACTGATGGAAGTCAGCTTCATCGGAAATCCGATGGAAAAATCAGATTTCCGATTTTATTCCATCGGAAATCTGATCGTGTGTACAGGACTTTAGACAGGATAATTTGGTTGGTTGCAGACTGGTCGGTGAGTTGAGCTGGGAATATTTGCTATTCTTTGGTTTTGTTTGACATGCCCTTCAATGTGCGATTTACATGCAGTGCGATTTCAGCCCATTTATTTTGAGCACGCACTACTTTTGGAAACTCACTGCCACTGGATCGCATGGTAGTTCAGTACATGTCTGAATACCCGAACAGTGGATGCATCTCACTGGATGTAGGCTCTGTTCCGCTTACAATTTTCCACCTAGCTCCTTTGATTGTCAGATCGAAAAATATAAGGCAGGAGGTTGCCATCTACTGCTTGAATTTAGCTTGGTTCATTACGAACTGGTCAAAATTCACTAATTTTGTGGCCAGCTTTACTGAGTCACTAACACAAAACAAGTGTGCCAGCCTGGAGTTAAAGGGGTTGTAAAGGTACACGTTTTTTCACCTTAATGTATTCTATGCATTAAGGTGAAAAAACATCCAAGCATTAGCGCCCCCCCCAGCCCCCCCGTTTACTTACCTGACCCCTCGAATGTCCCGTGCCGTGAACACGCTGGCTTCTCGGCCGGGCTTCTCGGCTCATTCATTGGTTGATTGAAAGCAGAGCAGCCATTGGCTCGCGCTGCTGTCAATCACATCCAATGACGCGGCGTGCCGACTGATACAGTGAGCGGCTATAGCCGCCGGCTGTATCATGGGAGCGTGCCCGCAAGAACTATCCACCTTCATGAGAGCTGTCTCGCATGGTGATGAGTTCTTGCGGAGGAGCCGAGACAGCTGCCGAGGGACCCCAGAAGACCAGGTTCGGGGCCACTCTGTGCAAAACGAGCTGCATAGTGGAGGTAAGTATAACATGTTTTTTTTTTTTTAATTACCTTTACATACCGCTTCACCGACAGTATACTTGTTCCAGGTCAGTGAATAAGTAGTGAAGCCAGAGGATCAGCCTGACTGGCAGGCAAAAAGCATTTTCTAGAAGGAGTCCAGGAATAGTTCTGTTCTGTAAAAAGTGGTGAATAGCTATAAAACCATAAAATATTGTTTGCATAATATCTTCTTTTAATTGCTAAGTAGTGGTTAGTATATGGACATCAAGGCTGTATTACTGAGAAAATATTTCTTGATCATAGCATGGTCTGTTGTTCTCTAGGACAGGGGTAGGCAACCTCAGCTCTCCAGCTGTGGTGAAACTACAAATCCCATCATGCCTCTGCCTCTAGGAGTCATGCCTGTGATTGTCAGGGTCCTGCAATGTCTCATGGGACTTGTAGTTTCAAAACAGCCGGAGGGCTGAGGTTGCCTACCCCTGCTCTAGGGGATCACAGTTGACTTGGTGAGATTATTCCAATTGGCACTCACAATTGTTCAGATATAAACATGATTTAACATTTTAAAGGATTTGCCATTTCAATATGTACGCACATTCCAGCTCCCTCCTCATAGCCATGGCCAACTCAGATACCCTCACACATGAGATAATAGTTACTTGATTCAACCATTTGTTGTGCTGATCAGTTGACAATTGTTGATCTGCACTTTTTTGGGGAAATACTAAACAAATGGGCTAAAAAGCCTTTTTCCAATAGATGACTTCCTCTAAATGACAGCATATGGCCCCTCCTCTCAGCTGTCTTCCCTTGAGAGCCCCAAGAACCCCCCAAAGTTGGAGCTGTGGTACATTACCCAAAACTTGAGCATCTCTGTTGTTTAGAAAGACCCTGCCTGTTGCATTGAGGGATGCATTTAGAGCTTTGGACCTGGTAATGCATATTTGCATACCGGGTGGTCTGATATCTGGGGCTCCCTAAAGATTTTGGAAAAATAAAATATAAATTCAGATGCCTTTCATACTTTTAAGACCTAGGATTGCCTTTACATCTTAAAGCTCAAATACCTTCTACAAAAATTAAATGGTTAACTCAGGCTGCTGAAAATATCAATCCTGCAAAGTCCTTCTTTTCTATGACTTATATTTCAATGGCAGTACAAAGTCAGAATAAAGTCACATATTACTGCTATCTGTGTAAGCAGGGGTCTCTCTGCAATTGTTCAACGTGAATGGTTCAACATGCCCCCTTGCTGAGTCAGAACTTGTGCTCTCCAATTGGTAGGGAGTGTGAGTTTTGCTGATTGCCTAGCTCTAGCTATGACTTAACAGGGGAGGGTGTTGGGCTGCTGCATAGAGGCTGCTGCTCTTGCATAGATAGCAGTGGCCTTTTTCCCAGCCTATTATCTGGTTTATTTAACCATAGAAAAATGAATACTTTGCAAAAGTATTTTAGTACTTTTTTTGTGGAAAGTACAGATGGACTATAATACTTTATTTTATATTTTTATTGGGGTTTTTTTTGTATTGCTTTTTATTACTTTATTGCCTGTCATGAGCTTGCAAAAAGTAAACAAGCAAAACTCCACATTTCAAAAAAAGTCACCCTCTCATCTCAAATATGCTGTCCTACACATAGCTTGTAATTTCTAGACTAGGCCAGCATGTAAAAAAGCAGTTGCAAATCATATAATTAATATAATATATGCAAAAAGTGAAATGTATATATTCGCAAAGCATATAAATAATAATTTTAATAAACCCTCTAGGCACATAATTTAGAAGGCTTCAGCACACACTTAGCAAGAGTCAGTATCATTAGCTTCACAGTATAATACCTTTTTATTTTTATTTATTTTTATTTTTAGGAATCCCAAGTTCATATTTAAAAGTGGAAGCTATGTCCCAAGTAATACCTAACCATGTGTTGCGAGTGGGACAGACAGTCTGTATGGCACCCAAAGAAGATGGAGGTGGGTTCAGACAAGTGGCACACCCAAGAGGTCTATCGATGACTACCAAATGCTCCTATTACACCTCAGAGCGGTCTGTTGGGCAGATGACAACAATGGTCAGTGGCCACAGGTTGGCTGACACAGCTCTTTATTGTGGACCAATGAACCCAAACTCTGGTTCCTTTAACAAGGCTGCCGAGAAAGGGCCTCACGTTGTCAAGGATGGTCAGCAAACATTATCAGGGAACAACAGCACTAACCAACAGAAGACTATGAATAGATCAGAAGTAGAAGTCAATGAGGAAGAGGCAATGTCTCCATCACTGGATATATCCATAGACAATCTCAACCAGCTTATCTTACAGTTGGATCCCACTTTCCAACCATTGCCTGTTAACACCGATCTAATAAAGAAAAAACGGGAACCTTCACCCTGTAGACCAGTTACAGCCAAAACCACAAGCCCTCCAGGTAAGGAAAGTCCTAGACTAAATGAAAAGTCTGTTTTAATGTACTCTGGTTCTTTCTTAATGCATATCTAAACCCCCCCAAAAAATTATATATTGATGCTACCAGTCTTTACAAAAGTTTTTTATGTATTTTTTACCTGGTTATCCTGGGAATAACACACTTCCTGTCCCTGGGTGACTACACTCACTCTTCCTATTTGTGGCAGGAGCCATGGTTGTCACCTAGATTTTATTTCAAATATGTCTTCCTCCATTGAGGGTGGATAATTATTTTGCAGAAGGTTGACAACATTGCTTGTGCTTAAACTTCAGCTCACAGGAAGTGACTAGGAAACTAGATTTCTTGCAATATTAACTGGTAAGTTTTCTGCTTGCTGAAAGTGTTCTTACCATGGTAAAGAAAAACTAATGCTGCCACCACATCTAAGGGCTCCTAATCTTCAGTAAATACATTTATGTTCTTCGATTTAGATATACCAAAAGGTCTACCTCAAGCCTAAACATATTGGCAACAGTAAACACTTTAAGAGGTGATAACGCCTAAAAAGAAGTTAATTCCTCTTAAAAACAGCCACATCCCCCCCCCCCCCAGCAAGCAGAATTGGCATTTTTTTCCTGTTTTCCTGTTTTTAAAGTGCCAAAGAAAAAAATACTGACAGAGAATATGAATATGACATTCCATAATCCCAATACCAGTATTAAAACATCATAAATCACCAAAAAGGCCCACAGACAGCCAATACAAGATAATTTCTGGCATATTTGCCGCCACCAGTGAATCACAAGTGCTTTGTACAAACTTCCATAAAAGTAAATGGGATTTTCCATTACCCAAGTATCTATCTTCATACTATGTGACTGTAGGCATGTACTGGCATATATCTGCGTACAACCGTTGACTTCTATGGAAGGCCATACGCAGCACCTGTGGTTTTTAGGGATGGGATGGGGATACATTGGAATTTACATTGTATAGGTTTAGCCACCTTTGTGCATGAAGAGTTACTTTTTTAAGTGCCTGTATATCTAAACTCCAAACTTTATTTGGTTTGGATAGAGTAGAAAGAGGTTATGTCCCACTTGGGAAATTTTCCTTCACTCCCTGTTTTCAGAATTAACTAGGGGCGAATGGAGATTTTTCCAAAGTAAGAGAAATCAGTTTGTAGACAACAATCACTGCAGTCCTTATTGGAAGATTTTTCCTCTACTACTCATCCAGTGTCTACTCAGAATTTTAGACTCTATTTCAGTTCTGGTGACAATGGCCATCAGGGCAAATACAGAGGGGTGAACCTCCCCACCAGGGACACAGATGACATATAAAAAGAAAAAACCTCCGTGTTACTGGCAAAATGCCGCCCTTGACGTATTTAATACAGAAAACAAAATATTCAACAACCTGAGGGCTTGGCAATTTAGGACACTATAGGCACAGTACTGACTTGTTATAAGTCGGTGATTATTACATAATATAATGCCTGGAAGGCTTGCTTGTCCTCATTAAGTCAGCCCTGCCCAGTGAGGTAGCGCATGCTATTAAATGTAAAATATTTATCTTTTGGTAAGGTGTATAACAGAGCCATCATATTCCTAAATTATACCTGCAGGGGTAGGATTGGCCTGTGATGTGACCGGGAGAACTGCGTATTAGTGTAGGATGTGGACTCATGGGCATAGCCAAGCCATGTTCAACTTGGGATTTTCAGAGGGCCAAATTGTATGGGGGCACTTATTGCTTGAACATCTACTATAAGAATCATTTATCAAATTTTTAGAACCTGATAGGCATAGTCCTTGTAAGTACCATTATTATTAATATTTATTATTGAGCATCATCATCTCCAGTAGATGATGAAATGGATATTACAATACATAAAATGTTACAATGACAAGTACATAAACTAATCCATTTTAAACTCATCATAGTACAAATATTTAAGAAAAAGAAAAGTATAGATAGATTGTGTTTAAATAATGAATAAAAGGTCACATTTTGAAATAAGTTACTGGCCCATGGCAACTAGACAAGATAAGACTCTAATGATCATTTTACACAATAATTGCAAGGGACATCACTGATAATTTTTCCAACTCTGATAAATAAGAGACAAGAACTTGGATAAAACAAAAGTCAGCGGTGTTGTTTTTTTCATTGATTTTCCTGGATGTTAGTAAAATCCCTGATTTTCACTTAAAATCTACCTGAATTGTAACCTCTGTTAAATTGAAACTTCAGCCCAAACTTTTTTTGTAGATTTGGCTAAAGTGGGGGAAGTATGAGAACCCCTGTTGGGTGTGTATTACTCTGTGTGTCACATACCTGGTGGAGGCTGAGTGGATGAAAGGGCTTCACTTACACCGCCTGCCCAATACTCTCTCCTGGATTTGGTGACATGGCATAGCAGGACCTTGCATGGCATGAGTGCCTGTGGTGGGTCGGAATCCAGCAGATGATATGAAGACTGTCTGGATACTGCTGAGATACTGGGAAGGTTCTGACTGGATCTGTGTAGAATGTTAGTTTGTAGATCATGCTCAGGAACATGCAGGAGCAAGAAGCAAAACCATGGTCTGGAAAGCAAGACTCAGCAACTAATGGGCAGCAGAGGTACAAATTTGGCAAGCAGGAATGAAGTCACAATTCAGACTGAGGTTGAAATTAAATGGGCAGAAGATGGACTAAAAGAGCAGACAGTTGAGACACAAGGCAAGGTCAGTAGCGAGAGATAAAGGTAGAAGAGAGTTAGGAAGCAAGCCAGGTCAAGCAGAAGCACAGGTCAGGTCATGAGTCACAGAGGCCAACAATCACTAAGCAAAGTCTCTAGGTTGTACTGAGTTTTAAATAGGGCAACAGGCACCAAAGCCATTTTTTAGAGGTGCCAACTTCATAATAATGTATCCCACTGAAGATATTTCCACGAATTTTCTGTGCCAGAGACATATCAGAAAGTGAGAGGAAATCTCCACAAAGTAAAGAGAAATCCACCTTTTAATAGTTGTCACAAGAACATGTGTCTCCACTTGGAGAATAACACTTTTCTACCAGTAATAACTGTATAATATTAGATTTTTCTTCATACTCTGTCCAGGTGAAAATGGTCACTAGGAAAGCCTGAATTGCCCAACAGGGAGACCGATGGGGAAAAAAACATGTGATGGAGGATGTGACCCTTCCCTACATTGCTTAAAAAGCTTCAACATTTTTTTTTAATTTCCAGCTGTTCCTACTATACACCAGTAAACAATAGTTAACCCTTATTTATTAACTCCTTATTCCCCTTATTCATTTAGCTAAGTTCATTTGCATTTGTATGAGCACATTTTTAGCTTTTTTATTGATTTTGTTTGCTTGTTTTGCAGCACTGCATTAAAAACACTGTATTTTTGTTTTCCCAAAACCTACAATTGGTGTCTTTTTAGCACAGAAAAAATGGGCCATTTTGATGAGTTATAAGCTACCTTAGCACCCAGGTGGAAGACAAATATTTTGGCTATCATATCGCTAATCAAAACCTGCCTCTGTTTCACAATGCTCTTATGACTTAGGCTGGCCAGTAGAATTACGTTCGAACAATTGTACAGAAATTCTGAAAAGTTGCTTACCAGAGCCTTCAATCTTGCTATCATTGAGTTGAAGCCCTGATATATCAAATTTCTGTTTGCATAGAATATAAGCCTATTACATTATGTACAATTTTTTTCCTGAATAAAAACCACATCCTCAGTTAGAATATCATTAGTTTGTGAAACTGTTTCTATCTTGCTCCTTCAAATTTTCTCATCACTACAGTTGAAAACAAACAAAATTCTACTGATGTATGGTCAGCTTAAGTCATATTGGTTTAACCACCCGGCACCACTTTTTTCTCTATTCTCTCTACCCTGAGAACCCCCCCTTCCCCCAATCTTGTTCAGTCTTCCATGGAGCAAAACAGTGGCTATCAATGTTTAGTCCTGCACTGGCCCAATCACTATACATGCAGAAATACAAGCACGATATGCTAGCTTCGTAGAGTAGGTAGGGGGTAGGCATCTTGCCATCCGTTCCTTGAGTTCCAGAGGTCCTTGACCCAGTACTAAACGGAGACCTCTTAGTAGTAAGAAAAGACAAATAGCTCCTGTCTCTGTATGTAGGTTATGTCTGATTTTAAGTAAAGTACATGTGTCTAGTCTAGCCTGGTTTAACTTTGCTTTGTTTCTTAGACATGATTGCACAGGTAACGGCACACCTGAAATACTCAGTATACTGAAAAGAATTTTTCTTTTTTGACATTTGACTGCACTTTTTATTTGGACTTATCACGACAATGTTTGCTTGAGGCAGCAGACGATTCGTTGTAGTATTTAAAGAAAAATAAAAAAAATGGACAAATCATCTTCTGCTATATGTTGAAAGAAAACAATTGTGTGATGGCTGAAAATGCTAAGTAAATTAGAACCACATGTTTAGGAACTATTGTGTAACAAACCAAAGAAATCAATCCAGTGATGATCAGCATCAACTTCAGTCCACAAAGTTGTCACATTATATGGCAATGCATGCAAAGCTTAAGCTACCCATTCATGGGTTTGGGCAGTTTGACCATATACAGACCTGATCATACACACATACGGCCAAAACAGACAACTCTAGAGGTTTTTCAGCAAACAGATATTCTGTACTGGGGAGAGGGCAATACAAATATTTGTATGATAACGACTCAGTATAAGGTAAATGAGGTTAGTAATTTTAATATTAGAATTTTAATCTCATCTGTTCTATATTTAAAGCTCAACTCTAGACAGACATAAAATACACAAATTAATTCTGCTCTGTATTCATTAATACATCTTCAAATAAAATGAAATAACTTTAATAAATACATTGTTGCTCTTTTCTCAGCAATAAAATGCGTGGAGATGAATCCTACCAGAGCAGTTGCTCATGAGAACATACAGCGATCTGCAAGTCCCACACCAAAGTATGAGGGCATACTCATTTCACGGGGAACAGATAATAACTGCACCCCAAATGGCAGTCTCATCTTTTGTGAACCTCAATCTCATGCCAGCAGGCAGCAAGATCAGCATCAGGGTTCATCTACTGGAGTTTTCCGCCAAGCCGCGGAAACCATTTCTGTCCCGAGTACAAGGTCACGTCAACCAAATTCTGTTTTGTCCTCATCACTTGGCTCGGACAGTTCATTCTACACAAGGCCCTCATTCCACACCAGTGATATATCAGTCATGTCCACAAGTCCAGGATCAGACACCAGCTATATTTTGGGAAGGTAAGTTACTTAAAACCTTGACAACAAATTAGAGTAGCAATACTGGTACTGCTAATAGTACTAGTTCAGGTACCTTACACTGCAGACAGCACTCGTAACCAGCTTTGGCTTTTAAGTAGATATTTAACATTTAGTTTGTAAACTTTCTATTGCCTTATTTTTAGTTACCTAAAACAAGTCCATAAAAATCTCATGTAACTTTTTTTTATTTTAATTTACAACAGCACCCATTCTCTTCTATACGATGACACAGATGGCCACCAATTTTCTTCAAGAATGTCAGAAAGCCCAGTTGGGTCAGTGGGGTCTTTTTCCAATTTAAACAGTCCTGCAATAATGTCACCTACCACTCCCATTCATCGCTTTGACCACCATGGCAGTTTTTATCACTCCAAAATTTCTACTCATGCTTCTACCAAAGGTCATGCCAACAGCTGCCCCCCATCTGTCAATAATTCCAGTATGGACATCCCCATCCTTCTGGTCAATGGTTGTTTAGAGAATGAAGACCTCTGCCCTAAATCCTCCAGAAACCTAATGAATGGACCCAAAAGAAGAGGCTCCTCTAGTTTCAATAAAACATACTCTGAGTCTTCCATCCCAACATGTTCAGACAGTAAGTGCCTTATTAATTCTATATTCTGTTTATATGCCAAATGCTTAAAGGGGTTGTAAAGGTTTGTTTTTTATTTTCTAAATAGGTTCCTTTAAGCTAGTGCATTGTTGGTTCACTTACCTTTTCCTTCGATTTCCCTTCTAAATTATTATTTTTCTTTGTTTTCTTTGTCTGAATTCTCACTTCCTGTTTCTCCTCACTGAACTCCACACCATCATCCGAGTGGTTTTGGGTCAGCCAGAACAGCTTACTGAACAGCTTACTGAGGAGGAACAGGAAGTGAGAAATTCAGACAAAGAAAACAAAGAAAAAAAATCATTTAGAAGGGAAATCTAAGGAAAAGGTAGGTGAACCAACAATGCACTAGCTTAAAGGAACCTATTTTGAAAATAAAAAACGAACCTTTACAACCCCTTTAATGGACTGACAATTATACAGTAAATAATAACTTCACTAAAGGCAGTATAATTGAAGGCACTCTTTGCCTGTGCATATTACATTGCAAATAAGCACAATATTTTCTATTGTTTTCTCAGGCACTGTAAAAGATGGTCAGCCTGGCATGAAGTTTGTTATGGACAAGTCCAAGCTTTGGTTTAAGCCTAGCATCAATCGTGACCAAGGTAAGGACATCGATCCAAAAAATTAAAGTATGTATAGTTTAGGAACTTTTACAAGATTGCCAAGATTGTATTCTTTATCATGAGAGGAATTGTCTTTGAGATAAAGATACAAGGGCCTCTTAATGGACTTGCCATGGGACCCTATTACACATACGGTAGTTACAACCCTACTGCTAGTAAATTTACACTAAATTTAATGTTTAATTAAACCCAAATAGAAAAAAAAAAACAATTACCTGTTACATTGCACATATATCTATATGTGATTATCCATGGTTGCTCCTGTATTTCTAAATATTATTAGATCCTCATGTTTAGGGTGGTTACGCTAGCCCTACATGGTCTTACTGTAGGGCTGACATAGCTACCTTCCTCTGCACATTCTTGTTGACACAATAGCTAAAAATATCTATTGGTTTGATTGCAGCTATCGAGTATTTAAAGGACAAGGAGCCAGGAACTTTCATTATCCGAGATAGCACATCCTACCGTGGATCATTTGGGCTTGCCATGAAGGTTCCAGGGACACCCTTCAAAGCAGGTTGGTATGCTGTGCAATGAAAGACCCCATCTAAGGTGGTACATTTTCCTTGTGTTTGTGCTGGTTTCCTCCAAGTGCTCCGCCTTCTTCTCAAAAACCAAAAGAATACTAGTAGGCTAACTGGCTACCTACTAAACTACGCGGAACAAGTGTTTGAGTTTGTAGGGAAATTACAATTTAAGCTGTTTTTAGGTTAATAATCATATGCTCTAAGACGTGCATGCTTTTTTTGTGCTATACAAATTCTGGAAATAAAAAAATAGTCGAGAAGAACCTGACCTTGCCTAAAACTTTTTTAGATAACTGGTAACGTGTTTCTAGGTAAGGACCTTTATATCAGCCTGACATCCTGTGATTGTCGGGCACACAAGTTTCAAGTAGATGATGCATAACTTTTCTGGGCAAGACACCAGACTTTCTGTTTTCAGGCACCTCTACATGAAGTTCCTCCTTGGTTCTCCTTTTCAGGATTGGTTCCACCCTTGCTGGGAAAAAGCCACCTCTAGTCAGCCACCCCAGACTTAGGCCTAGTCTCACAAGAACACGGGTTCCCTCAGACAGCAGGCCTAGGAGGACTAAATATCCAGCACACAGGCAAGGGCTGAGGGGAAGAGAGCTTCACCAGGTCATAACCAAATATTTATATCCTATCCCAGTTTGCACCGTTGACAAAAAACTACCTAGTGGTTGGCCAGGGGGTGCATAATTATTCATAACCCAGCATTATTATACCCTTTTTCACTATTATCAGGGACACTCCCCGACAGCAGGCAGAAACAATCTATAACATTGGGCTTAGGGAAGACCAAGCAAATACCAAACTATCAACTCAGCTTAGGCTGACTGCAGCCAAGCAACACTAAATTTAAAGAGTCATGTCTGTTTAGGGCAGGGTGGCTATGTTGGAAATGTTTTTGCCCAGGTTAGGTAAATTTAAGGTTTCAAATGTAAAAGTTCACAACTTTTTCTAAATTGTGTGATATAGAAAAAAAAACAATGTGCCATATTTTATCTTTCATTGAAGGCAACTTTTGCTGCTAATGTCTAATGCCTTGTACACACGATCGGATTTCCGATGGAATAAAATCCGATGGAATTTTCTGTCGGGATTCGGATGACGCTGACTACCATCAGTCTTGCATACACACTGTCAGACTAAATTCCGACCGTCCAAAACACGGTGACGTAAAACACTACGATGAGCCGAGAAAAATGAAGTCCAATGCTTCCGAGCATGCGTCGACTTGATTCTGAGCATGCGTGGATTTTTCTCCGATGGAATTCCACACAGACGATCGGAATTTTCCATCGTATTTTTTTTCCATCGGAAAAATTTAAAACGTTCTATTTTTTTTACTCCGATGGGAAAAAGTCCGATGGGGCCCACACACGATCGGAATTTCTGATGAAACAAGTCCATCGGATTTTATTCCATCTGAAATCCGATCGTGTGTACAAGGCATAAGAGGACACTGTATTGTAGAATTTCAGTGGGCGCATTTGATAAGAGTCTCTTGTGTTATGTTTTGGCATTCCTACTAAGGGCTTGGCACATTCTAGAACAAATGGGGTTTTGTCTGTTAAGTGGCCTAGAAAACAGAGGTGACTTGTAATCATAGGCAGTATTGTAAGACAACATTAGTCACTGGAAATCTGGAATGGAGTAATTTGAGATGAAGGATGCCAAACCTTCACTGTAGCACACTGTATGATTCACAATGACTCACTTCACTACGACTTGCCAAATGATTAACGTTTTCTCAAATACTGATGAAAATCTGTAGATCTGATAATAAGTTCCTTCTAGGTAATTTTATTCAGTGATAATTGTACAGAAGTTATGTTAAATTTATGCCTGTAGTTTACAATAATGTGCACAGAAAAATAGACTAAAGAAAGAAGGACAAGCAAGGGGAGAGCGAGATGAATAAAAGGATACCCACATTTACAGTTTTCAACATTTAGACATCACTCAGCGGAGTCGTAACACAATTTCTACTGTACCAACAGATAACACAACAAATGAGCAAGTCCGACATTTCCTGATTGAATCGTCTGCAAAAGGAGTCCATCTGAAAGGTGCCGCAGAGGAGCCTTACTTTGGTACGTTTTTTGACCTGTGTTTTCTTGTCATATATATAGGCAGATTTATGCATTTCATGTATCAGTTCAAGTCTTACATATTTTGTTCTTATACTTTATTCTAGGGAGCCTCTCTGCATTGGTATACCAGCACACAATCACCCCACTATCTTTACCCTGCAAACTGCGCATTGCTGACAAAGGTATGTATGTCATTCATGTTCACATTTAAGTAGAATGTATCAACATAGCTATGAGCCAGTGGCTATAAAATTCCTAAGCACATGTGCCAATCTAAGTATTAGATTATCAAGTAATCTAAGTGTAGTATTAGAGTAAATTTATTACACATGTAGATGTGAGTACTCACAAAAGTGATTTATATGGTGCCAACAGTTTGCGCAGCGTTTTACAACATGAGTGCAGACAATACAGTCACAATACAATTCAATACAGGAGAAATTGGAGGACCCTGCTCATTAGATCTTACAATCTATTAGAATCTCTATATTCTCCAAGAACAGGTTTACTTTTCATTCCTATGGTTTTACTAAAGCCAATGGGGGAATTTGGTGCACAAAAATGTACCCTTTTGGAGGAAAGTCTTCCAGTTTTAAAAACATATCCAGGTGACAGGAAAGCCAAAGATAGCCCTTCTGTTCAAGCTCCTAGTCTCGCTATGGCTCTATAAAGGACATTGTAGAACTATTCCTAGTGGCTGCCTGGTCCACTATTTCCAGATAGTGGAAAATTCCAGACAGTCTTGAACCACAATTATGATGGATTTGAGGCGATAGTAGAAGAGCATGACAGAATGGTTTCCTTCCTCATGACATGGTCATGCTGGACCTTGTTTTAGATGTCAGGGGTCTATTACTGATTACTTACCTCCGAGGCATTTACTAGCATAAACCCATCCTGAGCCAAAAGTTAAACCATATTCCTGGATGCCTATGACCCTCTCCTCTTCCCTACTCCTTACTGCTGTTGGGTTAAAGTTTGGAAGACAACAGTACTTCAACATGCACTTCTTCCAAGTTGTTCACTTAGTGGACCAAGGCTGTTGCATTGTACTAAATATATCCCAGAAATGGTCATTTCAATCTTGGAAGTTCTGTTATTGTATTATTAAAGGTCTAGTTTTCCAGACCTCAGTTGACCTTGAAAACGATTCCCTGCACGCGGCATATCACTGTCAATTACTATATTTGCACCAGATGCTTATTGGCAATGCTGGTGTCACCACTTGTGACAGAAAAAGAGTCAGTAAACCCAGACAGCTCTTAAAGCAGAACTCCATTTTTTAAGAACACAAAATAACATGTATAATTTATACACAAGCTATTTAGCAATTTATTATTACAATAAAGTCACAGTTTGCAGATTTAAAAAAACAAAAAATATACCTTTCTTTTGACCATTGCAACGGTTTGTAGATTAAGTCTTCTTCACCACACTGTAGTTGATTGGCTCTCTGTGTCTTCCAGATATCACTATTGTCCTTTAAAATAGAGGCATTACTACGTCTTCTTCTAATGCCTCTTACACACAGCCGGATTTTCCGAGACAAAAAAGTCAGACAGGCTCTTTTTCTAGGAAAGTCCGGCCGTGTTTAGCCTCCATCTGACTTTTTTTTTCGGAAGTCCGACGGACCTTAGAGAACTTGTTCTCTTTCTTTCCGTCGGACTTCCGACAGACTCATGGCGGACTTTTGCACGGTCAAAAGTCCGACCGTGTGTACAAGGCATAAGGCACAGTTTACATTTAAGCATTTTAGTGTGTTGCTGTTTTAATTCTGCTTTCTGTATTATTGGCGTTGGTTCAGAAAGTGCATCTTCCACAGGGATGAACCACATTCAAAATGCATGTTAATGGGTTTATTATTTTTCTTTTGCACATGCACACCTGAGTAAGCCAGAAGAGTGGCTTGGCTTCCCCTGTCCTTTCCTGCTTTGTATAGCACTGTACAGGGTTTAAAGAGAGATAGTCTGAAAAGGAGACGCTATTGCTGGTCTTTCTTTTAAAAAAAAAAACAGAATACTAAAACTGGTGCTAAGTTGGTACTTTAAATTAAACATCTCCTAACAACAATATATAATACCAAACACTAATAACTAAAAAAAAAAAAACCTGACCAAATCCCTTTTTTTTCGATTTTACAAACTCTTTGGGTTTCATGGAAGAAAGTCATTACAGTAAAACTTTTATCTTGATTATTTACAGGGAGCGATGGTGACAGCAGCCCAGAATCTCTTCCAGATGCTACATCAGAGCTCAAGACTTCAGCCGGTAAGACAAAAATTCCAAATGTATAGCTAATATATATAATGTCTGTGTTTATCCTTTTATTTTTTTTATTTTTTTTTCATAAACCTTTTATTCTTTTTTATGTGCTTCCACAGAGAATGCTAGACAAGAGAAAAAACATTATATTATGGATATAGTGCATCCCTCTACCTAAAGTAACTCTATCACATAAAAAAAAAATCTAGCAGGTATAAAGTGCTGGAGGTGTTTTTATCTACCTGCAATGAGTAAAGCTTGCGATACACTAGAAAACATTTGTACAAATACTCTTACGAAAATTTGTATGAAAATTCTTAGTACATTCGATGACCTGACAAATGTTGTTAAAAAGTTATTCAAAATTTTGTTTGCTTTTCACATTCGATTATGAAACAAGTGAAAACCAAATTCAACGTTATAAGTTTGTACTTTGAGAAAAAAAAAATTCCATCCTGCTCCTTCAAATTGTCTCATCGCTGCGGTCAAAAATTAATGTCAAATTGACACCACTAACCATTGGACATCTACTGAACATTCTTAAAACCAAAATTTTAAAGGAAATTCTACTAGTATATGGCTAGCTTTAGGGATAGTGTCTCGTACACAGGGGTGCTTAACTAATTTTAGTGGGCCATCATTCAGCTTCCCATCAACCATGGTAAATCAATAAAAATAAATTAAATTAGAATGTCAACTATAGAAAGGTGAAGATACATAAAGGTATATTAAATAGTTAACATGTATGTTGGCAATAGAATGTATAGTACAATCAAGTAACAAAATATGCAGATACTTTCTCATGAAGGTCTGAGCACCCTAATAAATCAGGTCACATTCTCTCTTTCTGCCACTTGTGGCCACTATTGTAAGGTAAGAGTATTCTTTTGTTACTAGATATTCTCTACTTATTTTGTTACTCAATTATACTGTACATTATATTGCAACTATAATGTTCACTATTTATTATACCATTTGTATACCTTAATACATTTTTATAGTACCTTAGGTATTTTTGCATCAGAACTGAAGTTGGTGTGTCAACTTATTTCAATTTCCTTGCCTACAACTATTTAAATTGCTTCCTTCATAGCCAAATCCCCTACATTTCGGGTAGTGTCAGATCTTGCCGATTTCCCTGCTTTCTATTGGGAAATTGCTATGATGGGCTGCCTTACTGGCCAAATATGGCTGCCCACTCCCCACTCTCACACAGAGAGATACAAAGGGAAGCAGACTTGATCCTCTCTTGGGCAGCCCTGTATGACGTCCACAACCCAGGTGTGGAAAATTGGCAGATTGGCAGGACTTTCTCAGCCACCAACATCTAGATCCAGGGAAACCTGCTCTCCAACCGGAGGTATTTCAAGCCCTTTGCCGCAGATGGAGCACTCTGGATGTGGGTCGTCTTGCATCCACATTCAACAACAAATTGTATGAGAGCCGGGAGTGGGCGGCCAAGCTCCATCAAAGCAAGGAAGTACGAGAAAGTCAATAAAGATTAACAGTATGGGTCCATGGAATATAGAGCTATTTGGGCTTTTGTGCTTTATGTGCCAGGGTGCTTCTCGCCAGCAAATCCAAATCTACAACATGGCTTCAAAATGTCATCCTGTAAACAATGTGTTGTTCTTTTTATTTCCTCACAGCATGCAACGTCTTGTATCTGAACTCCATCAATACTGAAACCCTGACTGGATCCAGTGCCATCCAGAAGGCAGCAAGCGTCACTTTAGAGAAGGCCGACCTTCAGGTGCCCACTATCGTAAACTTTAAAGCCACTGAACAGGGAGTGACCCTGACCGACATCCAGCGCAAGTAAGGAGTTTTCACTGGTGATGTTGCTGTAATAAAGTCACTTTCTGCTTGCCCAGGGATTGACCTTTGTATTTTCTATTCCACAGAGTGTTTTTCAGACGTCATTACCCTGTGTCGACCCTCAGTTTCTGCAGTGTGGACCCTGACCTCAGAAAGTGAGTAGAGTAGTTTTCTTGGTCATAGTATGAAAAATGTAAAATGGAAAGGAGCCCTTTCTCACCGATCCTGCTCTTGCAGATATTAATTACAGCGCTACCTGCTGGTGGAAGCTATTATTGCATGTGACTAAAAAATATAATGTTCTGTGGGAACCACTGCCTTGGTGAAAGTGCAGTCTTACAAGTGATTTAGTATGTACTGTAAAGCAAGACATGTGACTATTCAACGTTGAGTAAACAGCTAATATACCATTTAAAAAAATAAAAGCAAGATTGCCTCCATGACACCAGCCTTGCACAACTCTCCATACATTACAATGTGACAGAGGGGATCTAAATGCTCATACATCAGATCCAATGATAACAGTTATTAGGAATATTGGTGTGTGAGTCAAAAAACGAAACAGATTTGGCACACCAGTTTAAAGCTTAATCCACGGGGCATATCCTAAAGTAAAAAAAAAAAAAATCAAAAAATTACATGTATTTCTATAGAGGCATTATCTATACCCCAGTTGGCCTTGATATTAACCCCCCTGCAATCCTCTGCACTGTAGCACTCAAACTGGGAGAGGGAGAGTCCACACTGTCAGCCAATCAGAGCTTATTTTGCCAATCCTACTTACAGTAGCAGAGAGTTTACAAATTACCTCATCATTGTATTACTCCTTCATTTTTCAGAGGCTGGTGTATATCCTAGTCCAGTCTGCATGACCAACCTACAGTGTAGTCTGTGGGGAGGTCCAGGATAAATCTGGGTTATCTGGAAGATGTGCCTAGATTACGAGATTAGCTGAACTAAATTAAAATTAAAAGTTCACAGCATTAAAATGTAGGATTTTGAAATCTCAGGAAGTGAGGTACATTGTCTAAAGAATGTAACACAATAAAAAGGGGAGCGTATACTTATGCAAATAAAAGCATTGATATACTGTGTGTATATATATATATATATATATATATATATATATATATATATATATATATATATATATATAAAAAAAAAATTTTTTTATATATAAGCAGCAGTATAATGGTATAAGAATTTGGTGGTTATAATGTGGAGATCTTGTTGGGACTTGGTAAGGGTGGAGTCCTGATCCCCACCCTATTACACAAAGTGAATAGCCTTAGGCAATGTGAACAAAGTGTGAGTAATAACACCTACAGTCTGGATGCAGTCTAGGGATTCTCAACTGCGCACATGTAGCTCCTACCAATCATGATTCTCAAATGAGGTTAGAATCTACGTCAAAGCATCACAAAAGAACATAATTAAAACAAGCTGGTAAAATAAAAAGGACCCTGAATTGTTATGGTACTCTAATGCATTCCACTGTAAAAGAAAATAATAATAAATATATATACTGTATGGGGAAAAAAAAAAATATATATATATAGGTATATACATATACTGTATGTATATGTGTGTGTGTATATATTATAGTATACACAGCATCTCACCAAAGTGAGTACACCCCTTACATTTTTGTAAATATTTTATTATATCTTTTCATGTGACAACACTGAAGAAATTACACTTTGCTACAATGTAAAGTAGTGAGTGTACAGCTTGTATAACAGTGTACATTTGCTGTTCCCTCAAAATAACTCAACACACAGCCATTAATGTCTATACCACTGGCAACAAAAGTGAGTACACCCCTAAGTTAAAATATCCAAATTGGATATCACTTTTGAGGATGCCCCACAGAGGCTCAATAGGGTTTAGGTCTAGAGATATGCTTGGCCAGTCCATTACCTTTACCCTCAGCTTCATTAGCAAGGCAGTGGTCATCTTAGAGGTGTGTTTGGGGTCGTTATCATGTTGGAATACAGCCCTGCGGCCCAGTCTCCGAAGGGAGGGGATCATGCTCGGCTTCAGTATGTCACAGTACATGTTGGTATTCATGGTTCCCTCAATGAACTGTAGCTCCCCAGTGCCGGCAGCACTCATGCAGACCCAGAACATGACAGTCCCACCACCATGCTTGACTGTAGGCAAGACACACTTGTCTTTGTACTCCTCACCTGGTTACCGCCACGCACGGTTGACACCATGTGAACCAAATACGTTTATCTTGGTCTCATCAGACCACAGGACATAGTTGCAGTAATCCATGTCCTTAGTCTGCTTGCCTTCAGCAAACTGTTTGTGGGTTTTCTTGTGCATCATCTTTAGAAGAGGCTTTCTTCTGGGACGACAGTCATGCAGACCAATTTGATGCAGTGTGCAACATATGGTCTGAGCACTGACAGGCTGACCCTTCACCCCTTCAACCTCTGCAGCAATGCTCGCAGCACTCATACGTCTATTTCCCAAAGACAACCTCTGGATATGATGCTGAGCACGTGCACTCAACTTCTTTGGTCGACCATGGCAAGGCCTGTTCTGAGTGGAACCTGTCCTGTTAAACTGCAGTATGGTCTTGGTCACTGTGCTGCAGCTCAGTTTCAGGGTCTTGGCAATCTTTTTGTAGCCTAGACTGTCTTTTTGTAGAGCAAATATTCTTTTTCTCAGATCCTCAGAGAGTTCTTTGCCATGAGGTGCCATGTTGAACTTCCAGTGACCAGTATGAGAGAGTGAGAGCGATAGCACCAAATTTAACACACCTTCTCCCCAATCACACCTGAGACCTTGTAACACTAACGAGTGACATGACACCGGGGAGGGAAAATGGCTAATTGGGCCCAATTTGGACATTTTCACTTATGGGTGTACTCACTTTTGTTGCCAGCGGTTTAGACATTAATGGCTGTGTGTTGAGTTATTTTGAGGGGACAGCTAATTTACACTGTTATAAAGCTGCACACTCACTACTTTATATTGTAGCAAAGTGTCATTTCTTCAGTGTTGTCACATGAAAAGATATAATAAAGTATTCACAAAAACGTGAGGGTGTACTCACTTTTGTGAGATACTGTGTGTGTATATGTGTGTGTGTGTGTATATATATATATATATATATATATATATATATATATATATATATTGTGACAGCAGGAAGGTAAAGTCACCTGGTTGCATCCAGGGGGGTAGATATATTTCGCCCAGATTCAGGCTTTACGCCGACTTATACAACTAGGTGGAGAGTTGTATAAGCCCAGCTGAGGCTAGTGGGCTCATGGATGACTCATACCTCTAGGGAGAGTGTGGGGCGTCGTGCAGACAGGGAGTTGATGAGACCAGCTGAAGCTTGTCAGCTCATTTAGGCCTCTATAAGAACTCCCAGATTCATTAGGTGTTTGCTCATGCCTGGAACCAGACCTGTGTGGACTGTCTAGGGAGAGTGAACCCCTGTGCGGTGAGACAAAGCCTGTGTGGCTATTTGCTTGGACATTTAAAACCAGGGACTTAGGGACTAGGACAGCACTAGGCTGATCCCAGTTGTTAGTTAGGAAACCTGTATGTTTAGTCAGAGGTCAAGTTGACCAGGATTTATTTTGTTTATGTTTCTTTTGCTTTGCTGTGTTTTGTCACTGTAAATAGAAAATAAACCGCACCTTTTTGATTTTGAAAACCACAACCTCCGTTTGCTGGGCCTGTTTTTGTGTGGGGAGCCCATCCCGGGGGTCACACACACCCGCTGCCGAGCTAACCCCCTCACAGTTGGTGGAGAACCAGTGGCAGTTTTTTTTTAAGCCAGCATGGAGGAGATACTGAAACAGCTGGCTCTAGCAAATGCCAATCAACAGCAGACAAATGCAGGTTTGCAAAGGAGCCTTGCAGCCCAGCAGCAAGCTCATCAACAGAGCCTTGCAGCCCAGCAGCAAGCTCACCAACAGAGTCTGGAAGCTCAGCAACAAGCCCAGCAGCAATCTGAGGCCCGCTTCATAGACCTGTTACAGAAGCAAGAGCAGAGACTACAACAAATGGAAGCAGTAGTGCAGCAACGTCCGCAGACCAGTGAGGAAAGCCGTCCCACTAATACCGCGTCCTTTGGGGTGAGTCGTTTGTTGACAAAAATGACTGGAGAGGATGATCCAGAGGTATTTTTGACCACATTTGAAAGGACTGCTGAAAGAGAAAAGTGGCCTGAGGAGCAGTGGGCTGGACTGGTGGCTCCTCTGTTAACTGGTGAATCGCAGAAGGCTTACTATGACCTAGAGCCTGACCAAGCAAAAGACTATGTGATGCTAAAAGCTGAAATATTGGCAAGGCTGGGTGTCACCCTGGCTGTCCGGGCTCAGCGTGTGCATAACTGGACTTTCCAGCTTGGAAAACCCCCCAGGTCTCAAATGTATGATCTCATTCACCTGAGCAGGAAGTGGCTACAGCCAGAGACTTTGTCCGCACCAGAGATTGTGGAACGTGTTGTAATGGATCGGTTTTTGAGAGCTCTTCCTACTGCCATCCAAAAGTGGGTAAGCCATGGAGACCCAGAGACGGCCGGTGGTCTTGTGGATCGTGTAGAGAAATACTTGGCTACAGAGAACCTGACGGCCTCTTCCAGAGACTCTCGGACTTTCCACCCTAAGACCAGACCATCCCCAGGGGCGGATAAGAGGATTCCAAGGGGTGAGGGTGGAGAGAGTGAGAGGGTGGGAGCTCTGCCCAAAGTTTGGCGAGAACAGCCTGGGAAGTCAGGGGCTCAAGAGGCAGCCAAAAGGATTGTTTGCTACCGCTGCCGGCAAGCGGGACATATTGCAGCAAATTGCCCGGTTGTGGAGGAACCCATGCAATGTGACTTTCTGACGGACAGACGTCAGTCGCTGTGTGCGACAGTCGCATGCACTGCCATTCGGGGAACTGAGAAACATTTATGCAAAATGTGTATTAATGGTAGAAATGTTGTGGTATTGCTGGATTCAGGTAGCCTTGTGACCCTGATAAAGGCTGAATTAGTTAAAACGGAGGTCTCTGGGAATAGCAAGGTAGCTGTTATTTGTGTGCATGGGGACACCCGAGAGTATCCAGTGACTACAGTGTGTTTCGAGACCCCCAAAGGTACCTCTCTCATCCAGTGTGGTTAGTATCTCAATTACCGCATGATGCCATTGTGGGAAGGGATTTTCCGAAGTTCTGGGAACTGTGGGATGATCCTGAGCCCCCCACTGGTGCCCCTATGTACCAGGAATGTGATAGCCAGAACTCCTCTGAGAGTGGTGAGGACTCTCCAGAATTTCCCTTGTCAGTATTGGCAGGGGAGACTCAAGAAACTGGAGAGGAGCCCACCTCCTCAGACGAAAACCTACCGTCTGTGGAGTTTTCTGATCTGGAGGTTCACAGGGAAAATTTTGCCACAGAACAGTTAAAAGACCCCGCCCTAATAAAGGCACGGGAAAACATAGTGGAAATAGATGGCGAGTTAGTGAACCCAGATAACACCTGCACTTACCCATACTTCAGCGTAGAGAAGGACCTACTGTATCGGGTGGCAAAAAGGGCAGAAGAAACCGTTGAGCAGCTTGTGGTGCCCAAACCTTACAGGAAGTTGGTGTTGGAGTTGGCCCATGGGCACATTCTTGGAGGTCATCTGGGGACAGAGAAAACCCGAGAGAGGGTATTACAGAGATTCTATTGGCCTGGGGTGATGAAGGACATAGAAAATTATTGTTCCTCCTGCCCTGTGTGTCAGAGGTCGGCCCCGATGCCACATTTCCGTAGCCCGCTGGTCCCTCTACCCATCATTGAGGTCCCGTTTGAGAGAATCGCAATGGATTTGGTAGGTCCTATAATCAAGTCCGCTAGGGGGCACCAGTACATATTGGTTATAATGGACTATGCCACCCGTTATCCAGAAGCGATCCCTCTCAGAAATACCTCGGCCAAAACCATAGCCAAAGAGCTATCTCTTGTTTTTAGCCGGGTGGGTATTTGTAAAGAACTGCTTACGGACCAAGGTACACCCTTTATGTCCCGGGTTATGAAAGAGCTGTGTAAATTGTTCAAAGTGACGCAATTGCGTACATCTGTGTATCACCCCCAAACCGATGGGCTGGTTGAAAGATTCAACAAAACCCTAAAACAAATGTTGAAGAAAGTGGTGGATAGAGATGGAAAGGATTGGGACTGTCTACTTCCTTATTTGATGTTTGCTATTAGGGAGGTGCCCCAATCCTCTACGGGATTCTCCCCCTTTGAGTTACTGTATGGGAGACACCCAAGAGGGCTGTTGGATATTGCCAAGGAGACTTGGGAAAGTGAGAGTTCTCCCCACAGGAGTGTGATTGAGCATGTCGCCCTGATGCAAGATCGAATTGCACAGGTAATGCCCATCGTGAAGGAACATTTGGCCCAAGCGCAGTTGGCACAGCAGAGAGTGTACAACCGTGGAGCCAAGACCCGTACCTTTTCCCCGGGGGATAGGATATTGGTACTTGTCCCTACGGTTGAAAGTAAATTCCTTGCCAAATGGCAAGGCCCCTATGAGATAATGGAAAAAGTGAGCGAAGTGAATTACAAGGTCAGACAACCAGGAAGGCGAAAGCCCGAACAGATCTATCACGTTAATCTGTTGAAAGCCTGGAGGGATAGAGAGTCCCTAGTCGCAGACACTTGGTCACCAGCTCAAACTGGTTGCGTGATTCCTGAGGTTGGAATAGCAGCCACCTTGTCACAACCCCAACAACAGGAGGTTAAGGAGTTTGTGCTTCGCAACAAGGAGGTATTCTCTGAGCTGCCGGGACAAACATCTGGGGTAGAGCATGACATCATTACCCCGCCCGGTGAAAGGGTGAAGTTAAAACCCTATCGGATCCCAGAGGCCCGACGGGAGGCAATACGGGAGGAAGTACAGAAAATGCTGAACTTAGGGGTGATAGAGGAGTCCCAAAGTGATTGGTCTAGTCCCATTGTGTTGGTGCCTAAACCGGATGGGAGCTGGCGATTTTGTAACGATTTTCGTCAGTTGAACAAAGTTACAAAATTTGACACCTACCCCATGCCACGTATAGATGAGTTGATCGACCGGCTGGGAACAGCCCGATACATGACGACTCTTGACCTCACAAAAGGGTATTGGCAAATCCCCCTGGCCAAGTCGGCCAAAGAGAAAACCGCATTTGTAACCCCAGACGGGGCGTTCCAATATAAAAGAATGCCGTTCGGGTTACAGAATGCGCCGGCCACATTCCAGCGGAAAATGGACCAGATGCTGAGGCCCCATCGGAAGTATGCTGCGGCTTACCTGGATGACGTAATTGTCCATAGCACAGATTGGGCCTCACATCTGCCAAAAGTGCAAGCAGTCCTGGACTCTGTTCGGGAAGCGGGGTTTACGGCTAACCCCAAGAAGTGTACCATTGGGCAGGAGGAGGCCAAATATCTTGGGTACACCATTGGGAGGGAAGTAATAAAGCCCCAACTCAACAAAGTCGAGGCCATCCAGAGTTGGCCACGTCCCAACAGCAAGAAGCAGGTACGAGCCTTTCTGGGAATCGCTGGGTATTATCGGCGATTCATTCCCCACTTTGCTTCTAAGGCTGTGCCCCTAACCAACCTGACGAAGGGGAAAGGGTCGGTCATGATTAAATGGACCCCCGAGGCTGAGGCAGCATTCCAATTCTTGAAACAAGCCTTATGTAGCCAGCCAGTGTTGTACTCACCCGACTTCTCTAAAGACTTTGTCGTACAAAGTGATGCGTCAGATGTGGGGTTAGGAGCAGTATTGTCCCAGGTCTGGAACGGGGAAGAGCACCCAGTCATTTACCTCAGCAGGAAGTTGAAGTCCCATGAGGTAAATTACGCCACCGTTGAAAAGGAGTGTTTAGCGGTGAAGTGGGCTCTAGATTCCCTTCGGTACTACCTGCTAGGTAGGCACTTTGACATGGTTACGGATCACGCTCCGTTAAAGTGGATGGCTCAAAACAAGGAAACAAATAGAAGAGTGAATAGGTGGTTCCTGGCCCTCCAGGAATTCAACTTCACAGTAAAGCATCGCCCTGGCGTTCAAATGGGGAATGTGGATGCTTTGTCTCGAGTACATGAATGCCTGATTGCTGGTGTTCCAACCCCGAGGTTAAAACAAGAGGGGGGGGTATGTGACAGCAGGAAGGTAAAGTCACCTGGTTGCATCCAGGGGGGTAGATATATTTCGCCCAGATTCAGGCTTTACGCCGACTTATACAACTAGGTGGAGAGTTGTATAAGCCCAGCTGAGGCTAGTGGGCTCATGGATGACTCATACCTCTAGGGAGAGTGTGGGGCGTCGTGCAGACAGGGAGTTGATGAGACCAGCTGAAGCTTGTCAGCTCATTTAGGCCTCTATAAGAACTCCCAGATTCATTAGGTGTTTGCTCATGCCTGGAACCAGACCTGTGTGGACTGTCTAGGGAGAGTGAACCCCTGTGCGGTGAGACAAAGCCTGTGTGGCTATTTGCTTGGACATTTAAAACCAGGGACTTAGGGACTAGGACAGCACTAGGCTGTTTCCAGTTGTTAGTTAGGAAACCTGTATGTTTAGTCAGAGGTCAAGTTGACCAGGATTTATTTTGTTTATGTTTCTTTTGCTTTGCTGTGTTTTGTCACTGTAAATAGAAAATAAACCGCACCTTTTTGATTTTGAAAACCACAACCTCCGTTTGCTGGGCCTGTTTTTGTGTGGGGAGCCCATCCCGGGGGTCACACACACCCGCTGCCGAGCTAACCCCCTCACAATATATATATATATATAGATAGTGTGAGATGGGGGTTGTTTAGCTCAAGTGGTAAATGCGTTTTTTCAGCGATTCAAGCCAGTCAGGAACTATATTTAAGGGCATGGTAGCCCATTTTTATTAAAAAAGGCAAAATAAAAGTCCAAACAAAGGTTTCCCACGCAGGGGTTCTTCTCCATCAAATACACATAACAGAAAATGCTAGCCCACCTGGCTCTCTGTAGCAGTACTTCTGCACTTCCTGGTCACCCAGACCACCGGACTCCTCAAAGTGGACGGCTTCCCTTTAGCGTCCACAGCTCTGCCTCTTGCAGTCACCAATGTTCTGGCTGTCACCTACAGCCTCTCTGACTCCTGAAGACCTCCTGTCTCTTGGTGTGGAGCCGTCTCCAACTGGGAGCCCTGAGGTCTTTCCATACATTCATTATAAGGGCTGTGCTCACCTGAGCACACACCCTGCTGGTAATCAGCAAAGTCTGGACACAGGGTTGGAGATCCCATCCCTCCCAAGACACTGGAATCTCCAAACTACAAACTACAAAGCCCCTTTCCAGAATACCAAAACCTGGAGAAAGCTGCGAAAGCAGTCTTCTCCAGTCCACATCTACGCTCTGTAGTCTTGCACCTTGCAAATGTGCAGACCCTGTGTCCAGCAAACTGTCCATTTTACCGTGACAGTAGCTCCTACTGTCACTATATATATATATATATATATATATATAGTGACAGTAGGAGCTACTGTCACGGTAAAATGGACAGTTTGCTGGACACAGGGTCTGCACATTTGCAAGGTGCAAGACTACAGAGCGTAGATGTGGACTGGAGAAGACTGCTTTCGCAGCTTTCTCCAGGTTTTGGTATATATATATATATAATTTTTTTTTTTGTTTGTTTTTTTCATTTATAGCTAGCTAAAAACTTTTTTAGAGTTGGATAGTGTAGACAAGAGTTAAAAACCCATGGTCAGGTTCTTTTTCTTGAGAATTTTCTCTACTTTCTGTACTGGCAGCATCATAGGGCCTGAGTAGTAATCACTCCAAAGGGATGAGAAATCCCCTTTTTGGCCGTTGTCACACAAACCAGTGTTCTAATTGAAAGATTTCCTCTACTGTATGTTCCAGTTTCAATGACAACTGTAAAAATTTGTATTACCATCAGTCCCTCTCCTTGTGCCAATGGTTACCAGGGCAAATATGGTGATTTTTGCAATGTGAACAAAGACCGAAATAAAAACTTGACAGTTTCTATCCCCTCCCTATCCAATGGTGAAAGAAAAATTTGGGTTATAGATATGCTTCAAGTATACTAGTAAAGAATGGAACTTGTCTATAAAACATTTCCACCTTTAAGATTTGATAATTTCCCTATATAGCAATGTTCCATAAAATGTGAGTAATCAATTTAGAACAATGCATGGGAGTAAAACGGCAAGATGTTCACTGTATCAAACTTTAACATATGTTTTGTTTTTTTCAGATGGCAGAGACAATGTAAATCTTCAAGGTAAGATATTCTATAGAATTACCTTGCTCACTTTAGGCCTGCCTTTCTCAACCTTTTTATCTTAAGCCCTGTACACACGATCGGATTTCCTATGGATTCTAATCCGATGGATTTTTCCATTGGAAATCCGATGAAGCTGACTTACATCAGTCTTGCCTACACACCGTCAAAAATCCGACCGTCCCAAACGCTGTGACGTAAAACACTCCGATAAGCCGAGAAAAATGAAGTTCAATGCTTCTGAGCATGTGTCGTCTTGATTCTGAGCATGCGTGGGTTTTTTATCCGATGGAGTTCCACACAGACGATCGGATTTTGCTATCGTTTTTTTTTCCCATCAGAAAAATTTAAAACATGTTCTATTTTTTCACACCGATGGGGCCCACACACGATCGGTTCGTCCGATGAAAACAGTCCATCGGACTGTTTTCATCGGTGAAACCGATCCTGTGTACACGGCTTTAGAGGAACCCCTTAAATATTTTCTGGCCTCAGGGAACCCTTACTGAAGCCAATTCATCAGAGGTCATTAGCAAAAACTCCCCTTACATTGGTGGTTAATGGGAAGAATGCAAACCTTACAGTGGTCGTCAGAATGTTCCCCTAAAGCGGAAAAGATCATTGGTGTCATGCTGCTGACCCTGATAAATAGTTTTGGGCCTGGAAATATATAAGAACCATCCAATGGGAGGTCATCAACGACAGTTCAAAGAAATCCCTAGCAACTTTTGGAGGAACCCTACTTGAGAATGGCTGCTCCAGGCAGATAGTAAATGAGATCATGTTAAAAAAAAATTATATTTTGTAAATCTGAAACAAGTGATCTTCAAATGTTTGAGTAAAGCTGTGTAATCACAAATTTTCTTTAAAAGGGATTAAATATTGTCCCATATGTAAGCACCTGTGTACTGAAGAAAATGCTTCTCCTAATGATTCACATAGGGCAGTGGTTCTCAACCTTCTAGTGCCGTGACCCCTTGATAGAATTTCCCAAGTTGTGGGGACCCCTAACAGTAAAAAAAATTTCGTAGTGTGGGTTTGTAAGCACCCAAGGCAAGACAAGTAATTTTTCGCTCCTAACCCACGGACATTTAGTGCTCCCTGAGTCCCTTCCACTCGTACAGTATCAAAAACCCTTATGGTACATTTTAGGATGTACCACTCTCTCTCTTTGTTCTCCTTTATTTCCCTTTTATCTCTCTCTATCCTAATTTCTTGTTTCTTTCTCGTACATCACGGGACACAGAGCGACATAGTCATTACTAATGGGTTATATAGATACCGTCAGGTGCTGGCACTGGCAACTTCCAAAACCGGAAGTACCCTCCCCTATATAAGCCCCTCCCATCCGGGAGCACCTCAGTTTTTTGCCAGTGTCTAAGGTGTTGGCCAAGAAGAAACATGTGTTTTTCACTGAGCTTGCGTACAGGTTCTTTTGGGCCTCAGTAAGCTATTCCGGATCCGACCAAAAAAGCTTCATAGCTAAACGGTCGGTACCCGGGCCTTGCAGAGAAGAGCAAGGTTCTGCCTGTAATGCTTCTCTTAGGAGAGCTGGACCCTGGGATCCAGAGCTCTGGTCATACCCACGACCAAGATGTTTTCTGTGCAGGGTGCTATACAGGTCCAGGGGAGTGGAATCCTTGGGAACCCGGTCCCTGAAGGTTTGATTACAATGCCTGCCGTGATAGGTGAAGTTTGGGCTTTTGTGGACCAAACAAAGTCCTGCGGCGGGGAACAGGTAAGTGGGGGCCCCCAGGAACTTGGTTCTATTGGGGGACCCCCAAGCCTAATTTGTCTTTCTGTCTGTTACCTAACGGTATTCCCGCTAATATCTGTGCATGCCTGTAACTACTAAAAAAATGTAATAATTTTTAATGGTGGTCAAGAAAAAAAAAAAAAAAAAAGAATGTTTTTTTATATATGTTTAGTATATTAAACTGCGGTACCTGTGTTTGTCCACTAGAGGCCGCTGTGGAATGTTTTTCTTGTCATATGGACTAGTTTCTTCTCAGAGAGCAAAGTCCAGGCAGCTGGTGAGTTCTCCTACAGGAAACTGTTTCCTCTGCCATGTTGCAGTGTTCGTCTATCCCCCGGCCTGCGGCAAAGGGGGCCCTGGCTCCTGTCCCTGGTTTCCATGTTTGAAAATTAGCGCCGAGGCGCACGTGGCCGCGCGCGTGCGCGTGCACGCGCCTCTATATATAGAGGTGGCCGGAAAAAGGGGCGGGGCCTGGGGGATGACGCTCTGTGCGCGCCGCAGCGCTTCTGCGCATGTGCGGGTGTCCCAGCAGGTTTTTAAAAAGCCACATTATTGCAGTAAGCTGGCTATGAAGTACAGAGACAGAGCTGGCAACATTTAAAGGCATACAGCAAGCGGTTGATACAGGCATCCCCTAGAAAGGCACATTAGTAGACACCAACTGTGATATAGCAGCAATTGTGCTAGACTATTCTCAGTAAAAGTGGTGTATTACGGCTGGAATACCTCAGCTTTAGGCTTAGGAATATGCCGTCCAGTAGCTCCGGAACTGAATCTTCCAGGAAGCGAAGGGGGTCTCATCGGGCTCTGAGGATCTTGGGCATACTCCTGCTGCACCAGTCTCCCCTGAAGTTCAGAGGTAAGTGACCGTAGAGACCCCGCAGGGGTACTTGGTACTGTGGCTGTCCTCAGTCACCTGCTCCTGTGTATGTAACAGAGGAGGTTTTTTCCTCAGCTCTGGGAGGATTAGAGAGAGATTGTCAAAATTTATCGCTGCCTCCCTGTCAGGGAAAGCACGCCCGATCTCCGTCTCCTCCTTCAGAGTGCCTGTTAGCAGAGCAACAGTCCCATACAGGGATCGACCTGCCTGAAGGGGATCAGGATAAGGTTGATTCTGTTATAGAGGAATCAACAGTGGGGGAACCTTTTCTCAGCATCTCAAGCTGAAAGATTATGGGTTCAGTCTCTGACTAACATGGTCCGATCAGCATTTAAAAATGCACCTTGCGGAACCATCAACCACTACTGTATCCTCGTTGGGGTCGCTAGAAGCCCCCAGACTGTTTGTTCTTTTCCACTTCACCCTTTACTGAAAGGGCTCATTTACCAGGATTGGGAACGTCCTGAGAAAATATTTATTCCCCCAAGAGATTTCCGGTGGTCTATCCCATGGAGGATAAGTTCATCAAAAAAAAAAAAAAAAAAAAAAAAATGGAAGGTCCCTACAGTGGACGCAGCCATCTCTTGTATGTATAAATCACTGACATGTCCAGTGGATAATGTCCAAATGTTCAAGAACCCAATAGATAAAAGATTGGAGTCCTTATGAAAATCTGCTTGGTGATACAACCAGCAGTAGCAGCTATTGGGGTCTGCTAAGCAGTGAAGGATCAGTTGAAACAGGTCTTGAGGGACTTGACAGATCAGCAGGCTTTGCCCTAGCTGATCTACCTAGAGCCTTAGGCTTTGCGGTTGACGCCATAGAGGATTCAGTCCATCAGGCCTCCCGCCTTACGCTGTCTATAGTACATATGCGTAGGCTCCTATGGCTCAGAAACTGGTCTGCTGAAGCTCCCTGTAAAGAATGGCTGGTTAGCGTCCCATTTCATGGTGAACGCTTATTCAGGGAAAACCTGGACAAATATATCCAGAAAATTTCCAGCGGTAAAAATACGCTCTTGCCGGTTAAAAGCAGAGTTAGAGGTCCCTCTTTAAGAGGCCTGCTTCTCCAGTCCCTGGGGCATCGGCTGTGTAACAGTTCCGACGGCCTCCTCGGTCAAATCCCGGGGGTAAAAAACAGGGACAGTAGCAGGGTAATGAGAAACCCTGGGTCAGGGGAGGTACAAAACCTCCCCCAAAGTTAAATTCATTGAAGCCCCCACTCAGTCGGGTGGGGGGAGGACTCCAGTTGTTCGCAAAGAGACCTGGCGGGACACGATCAAGACAGATAGGTGCTCTCCGCAGTAGGTTTGGGATACAGTTTGGAGTTAAAAGACTCTCCTCCTTCCCATTTTGAGGTCAAACGTGCCAAGGGATCCCCGGAAGAGAGAGTCCCTCCTGTTGGCACTAGAACAACTATTGCTCCAAGGAGTAATTATGGAGGTTCCCCTGGAAGAATGAGGGTTCGGGTTTTACTCAAACCTCTTTACAGTCCCGAAGCAAACGCGGACGGGAGGCCCATATTAATTCTAAAAGGGCTATACAAATTCCTGTATATCAGGACTTTCCGATGGAGTCGATCCGATCGGTGGCCACTGCCCTACAAGGGGAGGATTGGTTAGCCACGATCGACATCAAAGATGCTTATTTGCACATTCCCATCTTTCCAGTCCACCAAAAATTTCTACGCTTTGCAGTAGAAGGGCGCCATTTTCAGTTCAGAGCCTTACCCTTCGGTTTGGCCACAGCACCAAGAGTGTTCACAAAAATTCTGGCCCTTTATTGGCCAATCTAAGAACACAAGGTGTAATGATAATGGCATATCTGGATGACTTGTTGCTGATAGACCACTCAGTGAAAAAACTAGACGTGGTCGTTCACAAGACGATCAAGTATCTGGAATCTCACGGTTGGATTATCAACCGAGACAAGTCAGCCCTAAAAACCAGTCAAAAGTCTGGAATACTTGGGGCTAAGGTTGGATTCAGGCCAGAGAAAAATATTCTTGCCTCGAGGAAAGGTGTTGTCTTTGAAAGATTTGATCCACTTAGTGGGTACAAAAAAGACAGCCGTCCATACGCCTGTATATGAGGCTGCTGGGAAAAATGGTGGCATCATTCGAAGCAGTACCCTACGGTCAATTCCATTCAAGGAATTTGCAAGGGGCCATACTGTCAGCCTGGAACAAAAAAGTTCAGGCCCTAGACTTACAATGTCCTTGTCCCCTTCCGTTCGCAAGAGCCTCCGTTGGTGGTGGGTTCCCCAGAATCTGGAAAAAAGGAAATCCTTCAGTCCGATTTCTTGGAAGGTGGTCACTACAGATGCCAGCCTTATAGGCTGGGGAGCAGTACTGGAGCAATAGTCTCTCCAGGGCAGATGGTCGGATGCAGAAAAGGCCCTGCCCATCAATCTCTTAGAGATACGAGCAGCCCGGTATGCCCTAGTAGCATGGACATCCAAACTCCAAGGGTCCCCTGTCAGAATTCAATCAGACAATGCCACAGCAGTGGCATATATCAATCATCAGGGGGGCACCAGGAGTCGTGCAGCCCAGAGGGAAGTAAATTACATCCTGAAATGGACAGGAAAAATATGCAGCCATATCTGCGGTATTCATTCCAGGAGTGGAGAATTGGAAGGCGGACTTTCTAAGTCGCCAGCAATTAGGCCCAGAGGAAGGGTCCCTTCACCCCGAGGTTTTCTGGACAATATGTCAGCGGTGGGGAACATCGGATGTAGATCTTCTAGCATCCAGATTCAACGCAAAGGGGGATAGGTTTGTCTCTCGGACAAGGGATCCCCTAGCTTGCGGCTCGGATGCCCTAGTGTTCCCTGGGGATCAGTTCAAGCTGATATATGCATTCACACCGCCACAATGGTTACCTCGATTACTCCGCAGAATCAGGGTAGAAAAGAAACCAGTGATTCCGGTGGCTCCAGCGTGGCCCCGAAGAGCGTGGTACGCGGAGATTGTAAAATTTCAGTGGGGAGTCCTTGGACTCTCCCACGTCGTCCGGCTTTCGCAAGGACCGATATACCACCCTTCCTTACCAGCCCTAGGTTTGACGGCCTGGCTATTGAAGCCCACATTCTAAAAAAGAGAGGGCTCTCTAATGCTGTGGTATCTACCATGATCAATGCCAGGAAGCCGGTATCCAGGCAGATCTACTATAAAATCTGGAAGGCGTACATCGCGTGGTGTGAGGCCAAGAAATGGCATCCACATAAGTACGTAATAGGTAGGATTCTGGACTTCCTACAGTGGGCTGTAGATAGGAAGCTTGCCTTGAGTACTATCAAGGGTCAGATTTCGGCCTTGTCAATATTTTTTCAAAGGCCCTTGGCTTCGCATTCACTAGTCAAAGCCTTTATACAAGGAGTGATGCGTATTAGGCCTCCGGTTAATATTCCCATATGTTCATGGGATCTAAACTTGGTTCTGTCGGTTCTACAGAAACAACCATTTGAACCATTACAGCATATTTCCTTGGTGCTTCTCACCAGGAAATTGATTTTTCTAGTAGCCATTTGTTCGGCTAAAAGAGTATCGGAATTAGCAGCTATGTCCTGTAAGGAGCCATATCTGGTTATCCATAAGGACAGAGTAGTGTTACGTCCTCATCCAGCCTTTCTTCCTAAGGTGGTATCGAGGTTTCATTTGAACCAAGATGTGGTTCTTCCTTCTTTTTTCCCCAAACCTACTTCGGTAGAGGAAAAGTTATTGCATTCTTTGGATGTAGTAAGAGCAGTTAAAGCTTATCTAAAAGCCACTGCTCAGATTCGCAGAACGGATACTTTGTTTATTCTGCCGGAAGGCCCCAGAAAGGGTCAGGCAGCGTCAAAGTCTACTTTAGCCAAGTGGATTCGACAGGTCATTATGCAAGCTTATGGCTTGAGAAGGAGACCGCCTCCGTTCAAAGTTAGAGCGCACTCCACGAGAGCAGTTGGAACTTCATGGGCAGTGCATCACCAGGCCTCCCTGGCTCAAATCTGTAAGGCCGCAACATGGTCTTCGGTACACACGTTTACTAGGTCCTACCAGGTGGACGTTAGAAGTCAGGAGGATGTCGCCTTTGGGCGCAGTGTGTTGCAGGCCGCAAAAGATCCTCATGTCTGATAGCGCTCAGCTTATATATGGTGTACCCCCCCCCTCATTTGGCATTGCTTTAGGACATCCCATTAGTAATGACTATGTCGCTCTGTGTCCCGTGATGTACGAGAAAGAAAATAGGATTTTTATAACAGCTTACCTGTAAAATCCTTTTCTTGGAGTACATCACGGGACACAGAGCTCCCGCCCCTCTTTGGGGACACTTATTGCTTTGCTACAAAACTGAGGTGCTCCCGGATGGGAGGGGCTTATATAGGGGAGGGTACTTCCGGTTTTGGAAGTTGCCAGTGCCAGCACCTGACGGTATCTATATAACCCATTAGTAATGACTATGTCGCTCTGTGTCCCGTGATGTACTCCAAGAAAAGGATTTTACAGGTAAGCTGTTATAAAAATCCTATTTTTTTTTCCCCCCATCCCTCTCTCTAGCCGTCTTTCTTGTTCTTTCTTATATTCTTTCTCTCCCTTTTTCTTTGTTCCTCCCCCTCTTTTCCTCTCCCTTCCGTGTATTCTCTATTTTTTATTCCTTCTCTTACTCCTTGGTGGGGGGCGGGTAATGGGATGAGTGGATTAGGTGCTGTTGATGAAGGTCATCTGCTGATCTCAGAACTGTAGTGAGGACTTTTAATGGCAACTATAATCACAGGTAGTGTTACTCATTGTGTCTCCGGCTTTGTGGTGTCTCGTAGCAGTGACCCCTATGCCAAAATCAGTAGATGGGGTCTCCTCCAGCCCCTCCCACTTCACATTCCTTCCCAGTCAGCTGACCTCTAGTCTCTGCCCCCCAGCCATTCCGTGAACTGAATAAGCGGCTGCGAAGAGGCTGAGTGGGCGGCTGTGACCTCCAGGAACAGCACAGCTGGGCAGTCGCAAAAAGGCAGGGAGAGTGGTGCGGGCTTCAAGAACAGCCCAGGATTTGGTGACCCCTGGCAAATCATCATTCGACCCCCGAGGGGGTCCCGACCCCCAGGTTGAGAACCACTGACATAGGGGGATGGCTTATTTTCCAAAAAATATCCTCAATACCTTTCATTTAGCGCTAGAGATCAGCATGTGTCAAAATCTGAGGACACTATCAATTAAAGTGAATCTGAACTCAAAAAAGTGAAGATTTATTATGTGCTATTTTCAAAACTCAGTACAAAACACAAGTAGTATTTAAAAAAATAAATGTAAAAACACTTGACGGTTTACCAGTCTTTTGCATCTCAGAAAGTTTGGAGTTACGAATTTACAGTGAAGATCTTAGCATAAAAATAATTAATGCCTGATAATTGTCAATAAAATACATAGTCCTGTGAGATGACTTATTTGTTTGTGTTTCATTTTAGGATATTTGGCTTTGTGGCAAAGAATCCAACAGATCCATCAAACAACGTGTGCCATGTCTTTGCAGAATATGATGCTATTCAGCCTGCCTCTCCTCTCATTAGCTTCTTAACAAACTTGATTCAACAGCAAGAAAGAGTCTAGCTGCTGTTTTCACAGCTACAAGTTTTTATCTACGGATTCTTATTTATTGTATGGGACAGCAGTGCTGCACGCTCCATTCTCTTTTGTGCTCTAGCCTCAAGCATCATTGTATCACTTTTCTTGGATTTCAAGGGCAGCAAAGTACCTATGGATGCCTTCATATACCTTCCACTAAAGAGCAATGGGATATTTATTCTTCAGTAAACGACTTGTGAACATTTGGTCGTTTTGGCCTCAAGAGACAAACTGGTTCAGGAGCATTGAAACTATTCATCTTCTATGTCCTCTGCCACACACAGCAGGGGTAGTTGTGGCACATGAACCAATATTCAACCCCAAATGGCTGAGTTAATTGTATAGTGAGTATTATTGAATTTAGATATGTTCCAGGAAATAAGACTTTATTATAAAACTCCATTACAACTGAATACTTTAAATAAAATCTGAGACTCTACCTGCAGGTGGCACTGCAGGATCTAAAGTCGATGTTTCCAGCTGCTCAAATGGGGAAGGTGGGGAAAGGATTTCAATTTTCATATATCGTATTACACAACTTTAGCAATATGTTATAAAGTCGGCATCCAAAACAGCCTTTAATGGCTTCTCTAGCTAGTACAATTAACAATAACGCAACGGTTATGCAAAAAATGTAGAACAAGTTAAAAACATGAGTTATTCATATTTAAGTGTCCATGCTTAGCAGAAATTATCATAATTAAACAATAGATCATAGTGCAGCTTAACATATAGGGGTGCAGATTACAAATACATTTGCTATTCACTTCAAAGCAATCCATTTGAAGCTAGGCTAGGTCTGAAGCTACCATTACTAGGTAGGGTCAAGCTTAAACTTCCTGTCCACCTAGGCAAAATGTCTTGTGCCCAGTCCAGTTGACTGGCAAACCTTGTTACATTATCAAGATGAGAAATCATATTCAGACAAAGCATTCCATGGTTGAGAACAGAATTAAAGAGACTGTCAATTTTGTATCATGGCTGGAACCAACCAGAGAGAAGGACAAACTAACATGAGATGATCGTCAGCCAATTTTCAGCTAGATGTGAAACCAATCTAGATCAGCCTTTCTCAACCAGGGTTACATGGATCACTAGATTTCCTCCAGAAGTTGCTAGGGCTTCCATAAGGAATTCACAATGCATGTCAGATAAGTAGCCACTGACACCAATGACCATTTTTGGCTATCTATAAGGGGGCATTCTTGCCACTGTCCACCAATGTAAGGAGCATTCTTCTCCCTGGCCGCCAATGTAAGGAAGCATTGTTCCCACTGATCACCAATGTCGGGAGCATTGTGCTCACTGACCACCATGTTAATGTACTATTACAGTAAAGTAATTAGTTGTAGGAGTTCCCCGAGAGCTGAAAGTTATTCCATGTTAGAAAGATTGAGAAACGCTGATCTAGATTATAGGGATCTCTCTTGTTGTTTCCCGTTATTGCTATTTTTTTTTTATTACCTATTACTGGTTGTACCTGTTAAACATTTTAGGTATTATTTTGCCTATACAATCTTCCCTTGTCAACTATCACCATGGAAGATTTTTAGATTGTTATAATTATTTGCATTGATTTATACAATCTCATATTTTGGGGCACCATCAGGCATCCCAAGTCAACCAATCTTGAATATTAGGCAACAGTGTGTAATGAATAGGTGGTTCTTATCAAAGGATTTTGTGTTGCTCTAGACCTCTTCATTATAATTCGTTCATATTTGATTGGTTGACACCCTCCTCTTCCTCACAGTTGCCGTAGGTGTTCCATAAATTCCCCTGTATATAGGGAATAACACTGAAGCCCTGTACACACGATCGGTTTTACCGATGAAAACAGTCCAATGCACTTTTTTCATCGGACAAACCGATCGTGTATGGGACCCATCGGTCTTTTTTCCATCGGTTTTAAAAAATAGAACATGTTTTAAAATTTTCTGATGGATCAAAAACCGATAGCAAATTCCGATCGTCTATGGGCAAGTCCATCTGATAAAAAACCCACGCATGCTCAGAATCAAGTCGACGCATGCTCAGAAGCATTGAACTTCATTTTTCTCGGCTCATCGGAGTGTTTTACGTCACCACGTTTGGAACGGTCAGTTTTTTGACTGATGGTGTGTAGGTAAGACTGATGGAAGTCAGCTTCATCGGATTTCCGATGGACAAAACCATCGGATTAGAATCCATAGGATATCCGATCGTGTGTACAGGGCTTCAGTGTTAAACCCGTAAGCACAGAGTTGACTGCAAGCTTTCTGGGATAAGGTTCAGGACTTATATGAATGTATTTCCACCTCTCAACACCATATCTGTTTTTACCTGTTTATGAAACGAAAGATACGGAGAACAAATCAACCGGCACACTATTTTCCGGAACTGTTTCCTTTGTGCACTTTGTCCATGTTGGACTTTGTTTTGTTTAATAGTCTTTTATTCTATTTATTCTTTTTTATACTGTGTAGAATATTGCTTTGTATTTACTAAATAAATATTTGTGTGGACCATGTACATTGTCATTATCTGTTCAATGTAATGGCAGACTTTCTATTATTTATCTCCGAAAATGCAGACCACAGAAAAATCCCTATATTCTACCAGTATTGTCTTCTTGTTGCTAGTTTAATGAGTTTCTTTCAAACCAAAGGACATATGTTAATCAAGTTAAAGTGTATCTCAAGGCAAAACAGAAAAGTGACTGTTGTGTAAAAAATATAGAAGAGAATTTACCAAACCAAGCTATAGATAGAAGCTGTTTGGTTACCATGCACAGCTGATCCAGATTCTGCCTACTCCAGGTTTGATAAATCCCCTCTGCCATAGTATGCGCCTACTTTCCACTTTCACATGACAACACAGCTCTAAATTTCTAAGCACGTGGTGTCAGCCTGCCTACTTAAAGCGGAGTTCCACCCAAAAATGGAACTTCCGCTTTTTGGAATCCTCCCCCCCACCAGTGTCACATTTGGCACCTTTCAGGGGGGAGGAGGGAACAGATACCTGTGTAATCCAGGTATTTGCTCCCACTTCCAGGCATAGATCACCTACGCCACCTCCGGTGCCTACTCCGCTCCCCCCCGCTGTCTTCTGGGAGACACACAGGTCCCAGAAGACAACAGGAACCAATGGGATCGTGCAGTGCGACTCGCGCATGCGCCGTAGGGAACCAGGAAGTGAAGCCGCAAGGCATCACTTCCTGATTCCCTTACCGAAGATGGAGGCACCTCCACCCGAGAGCCAAAGGGACAGATGGGCTTTGGGTGCCGACATCGCGGGCGCCCAGGACAGGTAAGTGTCCATGTATTAAAAGTCAGCAGCTGCAGTATTTGTAGCTGCTGACTTTTAATATTAATTTTTTTGGGCGAAACTCCGCTTTAACCACTTAACGACCGCTCACTGTATATATACGTCGGCAGAATGGCACCGACAGGCACAATCACGTAGAGTGTACGTGATTGCCTTTGTACAGTTGGGGGGTCCAATCGGACCCCCCTTCTATACAGTGAGCGGTGGCTAAGTGTCCGGGAGCGTTCCGGGATGAGGGGGCAGCCATTCGTTTCTGGCCACCCCCTCGCGATCGCTCCCGGCGAATAGAAATGCCCCCTCCGTCTGTGTCAGACAGAGGGAGCAGGAGGAAGTGATGTCATCTCTGGTGCGGCGCTCACATATACCGAGTGCCGTACAAGAGAAGATATCAGGTCAGTGCACACAACACTACACTGACACCAGGACACATAGGGACATAAATCGCCCCCCCAGGCCCCCCCAGACACCCCAGATCACCCCCCAGATCACCCCCCCCAGCCCCCAGTCACAGTGTCACTGATTGCAGTGACCATTTATTTAGTGATCACTGCAATCAGTGACATTTGTGACTGTAAAAGTGTCACCAAAGTTTAGTCTTAGGTCCAGTGTAGCCCCCTAACCCCCCCCCTAATAAAGGTTTAACCCCCTGATCACCCCCCAGATAACCCTTTCACCCCCTATCACCACTGTCGCTTAGCGATCATTTTTCTGACCGCTGTCTTAGCGTCAGTGATGCCGATCGGCAGCCAGTAATTTTTTTTAGGTTCGCCGCAGGTTTTTATAGCGTCGGGTACCCCAATATATTATCTAATAAAGGTTTAACCCCCTTGATCGCCCCCCAGGTAACCCTTTCACCCCCTATCACCACTATCACTAAGCGATCATTTTTCTAAACGCTGTCTTAGTGTCTGTGATGCAGATCGGTAGCCGGTAATTTTTTTTAGGTTCGCCGCAGGTTTTTATAGCGTCAGGTACCCCAATATATTATCTAATAAAGGTTTAACCCCCTTGATCGCCCCCCAGGTAACCCTTTCACCCCCTATCACCACTGTCGCTAAGCAATTGTTTTTCTAAACGCTGTCTTAGTGTCGGTGATGCAGATCGTAGCCAGTAATTTTTTTTAGGTTCGCCGCATGTTTTTATAGCGTCAGGTACCCCAATATATTATCTAATAAAGGTTTAACCCCCTTGATCGCCCCCCAGGTAACCCTTTCACCCCCTATCACCACTGTCACTAAGCAATCGTTTTTCTAAACGCTGTCTTAGTGTCTGTGATGCAGATCGGTAGCCGGTAATTTTTTTTAGGTTCGCCGCAGGTTTTTATAGCGTCAGGTACCCCAATATATTATCTAATACAGGCTTAACCCCCTTGATCGCCCCCCAGGTAACCCTTTCACCCCCTATCACCACTGTCGCTAAGCAATTGTTTTTCTAAACGCTGTCTTAGTGTCGGTGATGCAGATCGTAGCCAGTATTTTTTTTTAGGTTCGCCGCAGGTTTTTATAGCGTCAGGTACCCCAATATATTATCTGATAAAGGTTTAACCCCCTTGATCGCCCCCCCAGGTAACCCTTTCACCCCCATCACCACTGTCGCTAAGCAATCGTTTTTCTAAACGCTGTCTTAGTGTCGGTGATGCAGATCGGTAGCTGGTAATTTTTTTTAGGTTCGCCGCAGGTTTTTATAGCGTCAGGTACCCCCATATATTATCTAATAAAGGTTTTAACCCCCTTGATCACCCCCCAGGTAACCCTTTCACCAGTGATCACCATATAAGTGTTACGGGTGACGCTGGTTAGTTAGTTTTCTTTTTATAGTGTCAGGGCACCCGCCGTATATAACCCAATAAAGGTTTAACCCCCTGATCGCCCGGCGGGTGATATCAATTAGGTTTTAGCGTCAGAGAGGGTCTGAGTCACACCCCAGGCAGCGCCAGGTTAGTGCCAGTAACGCTAACACCCACGCGTGAAGCATACACCCCCCTTAGTGGTATAGTATCTGAACAGATCAATATCTGATCTGATCAGATCTATACTAGCGTCCCCAGCAGTTTAGGGTTCCCAAAAACGCAGTGTTAGCGGGATCAGCCCAGATACCTGCTGGCACCTGCGTTTTGCCCCTCCGTCCAGCCCAGGCCACCCAAGTGCAGTATCGATCGATCACTGTCACTTACAAAACACAACACACATAACTGCAGCGTTCGCAGAGACAGGCCTGATCCCTGCGACTCCAGTGCTGTAGGAGGTGATTTTACCACCACAGTTAAAAAAAAAAAAAGCAAATATGCCGAAGCATTGGGGCAGCAGGGGCGGAGGAGCGATTTTGCTCCTAATGCCGCGTACATACGGTCGAAATTCCGACGGAGGCTTGCCCGTGGAAAAGTCCGACCATGTGTGTGCGGCATAACTTTTTTGCGGGAGGATGCCCCCATGCTTCGGCATATATAAATGGTGCGTGTATGCCCATCATTGGAAGTGGGTGGATGAAGGGCGGTATTCTAATGGTGGGCATACACACCGATCAATCTCTTTTTTCGTTCAGCCAACTGGCTGCATGAAATAAAAAGATTACAATACATGTCCAACAAGGACCAGCAACGTACTGGTATGTTGCTGGACTTTGAATGTTTATACCAGAATGATGCCTGCGGGTTTAGGTATCATCTTGGTATCATTCTTTTCAGCCAGCGGCCGGCTTTCATGTAAAAGCAATCCTAGCGGCTAATTAGCCTCTGGACTGCTTTTACAAGCAGTGGGAGGGAATGCCCCCCCCCGGATATAAAAAGCGCCATTGGGAAATTGGGAAAGCATTTTATCACACCGATCTTGGTGTGGTCAGATGCTTTGAGGGCAGAGGAAAAATCTAGGGTCTAGAAGACCCCAGTTTTTTCAAAAAAAGAGTACCTGTCACTACCTATTGCTATCATAGGGGATATTTACATTCCCTGAGATAACAATAAAAATGATTAAAAAAAAAATACTTGGAAGGAACAATTTAAAAATAAAATAAAAAAGCAAAATTAATAATAAAAAAAAAAGAAAAAAAAAAGCACCCCTGTCCTGCCCTGCTCTTGCCCAATGGCGAACGCAAGCGTCGGTCTGGCGTCATATGTAAACAGCAATTGCACCATGCATGTGAGCTATCACCGCGAAGGTCAGATCGAGGGCAATCATTTTAGCAGTAGACCTCCTCTGTAAATCTACTGGGGTAACCTGTAAAGGCTTTTAAAGGTTTTAAAAATGTATGTAGTTTGTCGCCAATGTGCGTTTGTGCGAAATTTTAAAGCATGTCGTGTTTGGTATCTATGTACTCGGCCTAAGATCATCTTTTTTATTTCATCAAACATTTGGGCAATATAGTGTGTTTTAGTGCATTAAAATTTAAAAAAGTGTATTTTTTAACCCAAAAAATGCGTTTGAAAAATCGCTGCGCAAATACTGTGTAGAAAAAAAAAATGCAACACCCACCATTTTAATCTGTAGGGCCTTTGCTTTAAAAATATATATATATATAATGTTTGGGGGTTCAACATAATTTTCTTGCAAAAAAAAAAAAATGTTTTCATGTAAACAAAAAGTGTCAAAAAGGGCTTTGTCTTCAAGTGGTTAGAAGAGTGGATGTAAGCTTCCTAATGTTGTGTATAAAATGCCAGAACAGTTCAAAACCCCCCCAAATGACCCCATTTTGGAAAGTAGACACCCCAAGCTATATACTGAGAGGCATGTCGAGTCCATGGAATATTTTATATGTTGACACAAGTTGCGGAAAAACGACAATTTTTTTTTTTTTTTTTTTTGCACAAAGTTGTCACTAAATGATATATTGCTCAAACATGCCATGGGCATATGTGGAATTACACCCCAAAATACATTCTGTTGCTTCTCCTGAGTACGGGAATACCACATGTGTGAGACTTTTTGGGAGCCTAGCCATGTACGGGACCCCAAAAACCAAGCACCGCCTTCAGGCTTTCTAAGGGTGTAAATTTTTGATTTCACTTCTCACTGCCTATCACAGTTTCGGAGGCCATGGAATGCCCAGATAGCACAAAACCCCCCCAAATGACCCCATTTTGGAAAGTAGACACCCCAAGCTATTTGCTGAGAGGTATTGTGAGTATTTTGCAGATCTCGCTTTTTGTCACAAAGTTTTGAAAATTGAAAAAAAAAAAATATATATATATATATATATTTTCTTTCTTCATTTTCAAAAACAAATGAGAGCTGTAAAATACTCGCCATTCCTCTCAGCAAATAGCTTGGGCTGTCTATATTCCAAAATGGGGTCATTTGGGGGGGTTTTGTGCGATTTTGGCATTTTATGGCCTTCGAAACTGTGATAGGTAGTGAGGAGTGAAATCAAAAATTTGTGCCTAGAAATCCTGAAGGCGGTGCTTGGTTTTCGGGGTCCGAAAAAGTCCCACACATGTGGTATCCCCGTACTCAGGAGAAGCAGAAAAATGTATTTTGGGGTGTAATTCCACATATAACCATGGCATGTGTGAGCAATATATCATTTAGTGACAACTTTTTGTAATTTTTTTTTTTTGTCATTATTCAATCACTTGGGACAAAAAAAATTATATTCAATGGGCTCAACAGGCCTCTCAGCAATTTCCTTGGGGTGTCTACTTTCTAAAATGGGGTCATTTGGGGGGGTTTTGTGCTATTTTGGCATTTTATGGCCTTCGAAACTGTGATAGGTAGTGAGGAGTGAAATCAAAAATTTGCGCCCTTAGAAATCCTGAAGGCGGTGCTTGGTTTCCGGGGTCCCGTACGCGGCTAGGCTCCCAAAAAGTCCCACACATGTGGTATCCCCGTACTCAGGAGAAGCAGCAAAATGTATTTTGGGGTGAAATTCCACATATAACCATGGCATGTGTGAGCAATATATCATTTAGTGACAACTTTTTGTAATTTTTTTTTTTTTTTAGTCGTTATTCAATCACTTGGGACAAAAAATAAAAAAATTCAATGGGCTCAACATGCCTCTCAGCAATTTCCTTGGGGTGTCTAAATGGGGTCATTTGGGGGGGTTTTGTACTGCCCTGTCATTTTAGCACCTCAAGAAATGAGATAGGCAGTCATAAATTTAAAGCTGTGTAAATTTCAGAAAATGTACCCTAGTTTGTAAACTCTATAACTTTTGCGCAAACCAATAAATATACGCTTATTGACATTTTTTTTACTAAAAACATGTGGCTGAATACATTTTGGCCTAAATGTATGACTACAATTGAGTTTATTCGATTTTTCTTATAACAAAAAGTAGAAAATATCATTTTTTTTCAAAATTTTCGGTCTTTTTCCGTTTATATCGCAAAAAATAAAAATCGCAGAGGCAATCAAATACCATTAAAAGAAAGCTCTATTTGTGGGAAGAAAAGGACGCAAATTTCGTTTGGGTACAACATTACATGTCCGCACAATTTACAGTTAAAGCAGCGCAGTGCAAAATTCTGAATTCACCTCTGGTCCTCTAGCTAACAAATGGTCCGGGGCTTAAGTGGTTAATTACTACTGGATTACAAAACACACAGATCTCTCAGCTTCGCCCCTTCCAATTCATCTCCATAACCCCTCCTTGTGCACAGGCAGAGAGCACAGGAAGTTATCAGCTCACAAGATTTCTGGCAAAACCAACTGGCATTTTCTGCACGTCTAATACAGATATACACTATATTGTCAAAACTATGGGGACGCCTGCCTTTACACGCACATGAACTTTAATGATATCCCAGTCTTGGTCCGTAGGGTTCAATATTGAGTTGACCCACCCTTTGCAGCTTTAAGAACTTCAACTCTTCTGGGAAGGCCGTCCACAAGGTTTAAGAGTGTGTCTATGGGAATGTTTAACCATTCTTCCAGAAGTGCATTTGTAAGATGTAGGTCGAGAAGGCCTGGCTTGCATTCTCCATTCAAATTCATCCCAAAGGTGTTCTATCCGATTGAGGTTAGGACTCTGTGCAGGCCAGTCAAGTTCCTCCACCGCAAACTCACTCATCCATTTCTTTATGGACCTTGCTTTGTGCAGTGGTGCGCAGTCATGTTGGACTTAGCAAAATTATCGATACCTAAACATCAGCTTTAAGGTTTACACACACTTTAACAAGAAAAGCATATTAATCCCTACATCTTCCTTAACAATGTCAGATGATGACAGACAAGGAACAGGGTCAAACATAGACTGAAGCAATGCAGCATATTTTTTGGGTTATGCGGTTAATATATTTCTTTGTTTGGCGTTTTTCAATATTTGTGAGCAAGATGTTATAGTTTTGTAGGAATTTGGCAAGCTATTGTACAATCTGGACCATGTACAGTATGAACTGTTTTATTCTCTTATGTGGGCAGGAATGACAGTATATACATTTCTCATATTTGTAAAAATAAAGCTTTCACCATTGACCACAACACAGTGAAGTGATTACAGTAGGTGGGGATTAGAGGGAAAGGTTATGTGTCAATAAAATGGTACTCAAATTTCTCTGGAGTAGGGGAAATGAATTGGCCACTACCTGTAGGCAATTTATGCAGTAGTGCAGATTCAATATAACACTTCAAAAGTTCTATCTGGGTTAATATCTTTAACAGAAAAAAATCCTATCTGAGCCACTCACTAGGTTAAGATGCCAACATATTGGAAAGATGTGTGTACTTTGCGCCTCTTAAACTATGTGTAATAATAAAATAAATAGCTGCTACCCCTACTAAAGTGCTAGTGTGCTTTAGATCAAGTGAGATATAAGGTGAAGGGGAGCGCTCAATTACAGTATTATTACAAAAAAAACAAATAAATCATGATAATGAACCACTGTGAATACCATAGCAAAAATGTCATAACCCAATATTAATCAAAACATAAAAAATAGTGGTAATGGTATTAGATATATAATAAAATCTTCAGTAGTGCAAAATAACTCGTAACTTGAAAGTCCTGATCACAAGTGATTTTTCTTGTGCAGTAAGGCTGGCATCACACCTATTCATTTTTAGTGCTTTTTGCATTTTGCAGATTTGCACTACAGAACGTGTTCCATAGGAAACAATGTTATATGGACTGTAGTGCAAATCTGAAAAATGCAAAAAGCACTAAAAATGCATAGGTGTGAATCCAGCCTAAGTGAATCTTCTCAAACAATTCAAAAATAAACCTTCACCAGCTGAAACAATTGATCACCCAAAGTGCTCGAATGGATAAGCTACTTACCAGATGAAGTAGACCACTTTAAGTAAAAAGTAGGTCTAATGCGCTTGTGTGCAGAACAGTGTCTGCTAACAATGGTGGATGCTGGACAGCAAAAAGGTAACTTCCTCCCGCCGAAGACCATAGGTGGTATATATGCAGAAAATGACAGAGGAATCAAACATAGTGCAGTCCCATTTATTAAAAATAATATAAAAACTAAAAAGCCAAATGGCTTGCTTACATGTAAGGTGCCTTAGCCCGGAACAGAGGCTGCATGCGTGTCTGGTGGTTGAATGACACCTCCCGGCTTTCACCCGTAGCTAGCGTGCGTTCCACCTCGCTCGGCACACAGACCAAAGGGACCGGAAGTAAAATGTTCGTAAAATGTTTACGTCATCAAGAACGCTTCTTGATGACGTAAACATTTTACGAAACGTACGTCGAGGCGAGCCTTGGTCACGTCCACTTCTGGTCCCTTTGGTCTATGTGCCGAGCGAGCTGGAACGCACGCTAGCTATGGGTGAAAGCCGCGAGGTGTCATTCGACCACCAGACACGCAATATTAATCATTATGTTTTGATCAATATTGGGTTATGAAATTTTTGCTATGGTATTCCTAGTGGTTCATTATCACAATTTATTATACAGCATTGTTTTTTGTAATCAATATTGTAATTGAGCGCTCCCTTCACCTTATATCTCTCTAAGATGCCAACATGGCTGCTGGAATAGGTATTGGTACTGGAGAAAAAGTAAAAATCATGGCACCATTTGAGCTGTGCCCTTTATTGCCTTTTCCCACCTGCACTCTACTCAATGGACATGAATAGTCTGCTGCATGTAATAGTCTCCTTATAGACACTTCATGTAAACATCTGAAGACCACTTCGGGAATATACTGTGCTAGCAGAATCATTAGATTTTGCTCCACCCTTACTGCCGAGTAGGAATGAGCTTTGAGTTCGAGACAAACTCATGTTCGACTCGAACATTGCCTGTTCGCCTGTTCACCGAACAGCGAACAATTTGGGGCGTTTGCGGCAAATTCGAAAAGTCGCGGAACACCCTGTAAAAGTCTATGGGGGAAATCTAAAGTGCTAATTTTAAAGGCTTATATGCAAGTTATTGTGTTTGGGGACCCGGGTCCTGCCCCAGGGGACATGTATCAATGCAAAAAAAAGTTTTAAAAACTACAGTTTTTTCGGGAGCAGTAATTTTAATAATGCTTAAAGTGAAACAATAAAAGTGAAATATTCCTTTAAATTTCATACCTGGGGGGTGTCTAGAGTATGCCTGTAAAGCAGCGCTTGTTTCCCGTGCTTAGAACTGTCCCTGCACAAAGTGTAATTCCCGGGGTGTCTCCGCTCCTGTGAAGAGTGCTGTTCCTCGCTGCGCTGGACATCATCGTTGGAGCCTGGACCCCAGAGAGAAGAGATCATCCATCGCTGGACCCCGGAGAGGAGATCACCCATCGCAGGATACCGAGAGTGGATTACCGCCGCTGGAATCTTTTTTTTATTTATTTTTTATTTTTAATAAAGGACTTTTCCCAACGGTGTCTGTGTGTTTTTTTTTTTTTTTTTACACTTTCTTTGTGAAATGGTAGGGGTACAATGTACCCCTTACCAATTCACATAGGGGGGGCCGGGATCTGGGGGTCCCCTTTGTTAAAGGGGTCTTTCAGATTCCTATAAGCCTCCCTCCCGCAGACCCCCACAACCACCGGGCAAGGGTTGTGGGGATGAGGCCCTTGTCCCCATCAACATGGGGACATGGTGCTTCGAGGGGTCACAGACCCCCAAGCAATCCTCCCCATGTTGAGGGCATGTGGCCTGGTATGGTTCAGGAGGGGGGGCGCTCTCTCGTCCCCCCCTCTTTTCCTGCGGCCTGCCAGGTTGCGTGCTCGGATAAGGGTCTGGTATGGATATTTGGGGGGAGCCCCACGTATTTTTTTTTAAATTTGACGCAGGGTTCCCCTTAATATCCATACCAGAACTGAAGGGCCTGGTAATTGAATTTGGGGGGACCCCCACGCATTTTTGACTTTTCTCTGTATTGCCGGGAGCCGACAATGCATTATAGCCGCGAGTGCTTTTAAATGACTTTTTTTCCTTCAGAAATGACACTTTGTGCAGGGACAGTTCTAAGCATGGGAAACAAGCGCTGCTTTACAGGCATACTATACACCCCTCCCAGGTACGAAATTTAAAGGAATATTTCACTTTTATTGTTTCACTTTAAGCATTATTAAAATCACTGCTCCCGAAAAAACTGCAGTTTTTAAAACTCTTTTTGCATTGATACATGTCCCCTGGGGCAGGACCCGGGTCCCCAAACCCTTTTTAGGACAATAACTTGCATATTAGCCTTGATAATTAGCACTTTTAATTTCGAACGTTCGAGTCCATTGTATTTAATAGGGTTCTAAAGTTTGCACAAACTTTAGGTCCGTTCGCAGGTTCTGGAACAAACGGAACCGGGAGGGTGTTCGGCTCATCCCTACTGCCGAGATAGTTAAATACAGCCATGACCAAAGTTTCCTCTGTAAGCAACCACTTTATACACTTTGATATCCAAGACTAGAAACACATTACGACTGTCTACTTTAGAGTGACAAACAACTACTGTATGTAGAGCAGCCATTCTCACCACGGTTCCATAGAACAATAGGGTTCCTCCAGAGATTTCTAGGGGTTCCTTGAGCTGTGGCTTATTGACCTCCCATTTATTGGTTACTGCATTGTTCCAGGGCCAACACTACTTGGCAGAGCCAGCTGCATGACACCAACTATATTTTTGACTGTTTGTAAGGGGGCATTCTTCCCACTGACCACCATTGTAAGACTGCCATTTTTCTAACTGACCTCCGATAAATGAATTTTAGCATTGGTTCTCCAATGCCTGAAAATAATTTTAAGGGTTCTTCTGGGGTAAAAAGGTTGAGAAAGTGCACCTCAGTGCACATACACAACTTCATGCAAGTATCAGTGCATAGCTGCATACAGCAGCCCTTTCCCCAATCATATCTATGAGTAGCTCTAAGCTGGGGATTCTCAAGCACTAAAATACGCTGTGCAGGTGAATGCACCCATGTGCACAGATGTTTTATTTGATAGAAGAATTAATTTTTTTAAAGCTTTGAAAATAGTTTATGGAGTGCTTACCCCCAAAGGAGCTGCCGATTACTGTATGGGTGCCCAAGTTGGGGGTCACACTGTCTTATTAAACACTGTGAATTCATAACCAGCAGCCTCTCACAACCAAGAAGTCTGTAAATAAGCCTCCTATTGTTCTCTGGTATCCAGAATTGATGATGTTGGTGATGACCAAGCAATGGCATTCGTTCATGGAATGGGTGATGTTCTCTGAGAGCTTTCACCTCTGTATAGGTGTGCCAGGCTGATGATCACCTATCATGTTCCTCACGAGACTGCCCTGACTTGGCTTCTCCTTTTCCTTCTCTTTAAAGCACTCAGCTTCTTGAATTTGTAGTCCCACCCAGTTCCACAACACCAAGCCCAGTTACTCTGGGGCAGTGGCGGCTGGTGCTCAAAATTTTTGGGGGGGCGCAAACAAACTGAAAAAATAAATAAAATCAATTGCCGCCACTGTGCCCATTAAACGCAGCCACTGTGCCCAAACGCCACCAGTTTGCCTCCTCAAATACAGCCAGTTTGTTTCCATATACAGCCAGTGTGCCCCCATATATATATAACCAGTGTGCCCCCATATATACAGCCAGTGTGCCCCCATATACAGCCAGTGTGCCCCCATATACAGCCAGTGTGCCCCATATATATATAGCCAGTGTGCCCCCATATACAGCCAGTTTGTCCCCATATATATAGCCAGTGTGCCCCCATATACAGCCAGTGTGTCCCCATATATATAGCCAGTGTGCCCCCATATACAGCCAGTTTGTCCCAAATGCAGCCAGTTTGTCCCCCATATACAGCCAGTTCCCCCCAAATGCAGCCAGTTTGTCCCCCATATACAGCCAGTTCCCCCCAAATGCAGCCAGCGTGTCCCCCATATACAGCCAGTTCCCCCCAAATGCAGCCAGCGTGTCCCCCATATACAGCCAGTTCCCCCCATATTCAGCCAGTTTGTCCCCCATATACAGCCAGTTCCCCCCATATTCAGCCAGTTTGTCCCCCATATTTAGCCAGTTCCCCCCATATTCAGCCAGTTTGTCCCCCATATTCAGCCAGTTTGTCCCCCATATTCAGCCAGTTTGTCCCCCATATACAGCCAGTTCCCCCCATATTCAGCCAGTTTGTCCCCCATATTCAGCCAGTTCCCCCCATATTCAGCCAGTTTGTCCCCCATATTCAGCCAGTTTGTCCCCCATATTCAGCCAGTTTGTCCCCCATATTCAGCCAGTTCCCCCCATATTCAGCCAGTTTGTCCCCCATATTCAGCCAGTTTGTCCCCCATATTCAGCCAGTTTGTCCCCCATATACAGCCAGTTCCCCCCATATTCAGCCAGTTTGTCCCCCATATTCAGCCAGTTCCCCCCATATTCAGCCAGTTTGTCCCCCATATTCAGCCAGTTCCCCCCATATTCAGCCAGTTTGTCCCCCATAAAAATTTTGAGCACCAGCCGCCACTGGCAACACATCTCAATTTTAATTCACAAGCAATGTTTACTGACCATTTTTTATGCATACTGATTCTCCCCATTACCATGTTATCTGTGGAAGGGCATTCTCTGCGCTTACAGTTTTGGGATATGAGCAGTGCACATGTATTACCGTCATGTGCACTGCTCTACATTGACTGCATTTCCTAGGATTTATTGTGCCTGCATATTAAAATGAGCATGCAGGGCCATTAGCTTTAGAAGTCTGGTACCTCCCACAAGTGTCTTCGACTTGGTCTCAGCCAGTAGATGGTGCTTCGATAAATGGGTGAATTTAATATGAATGTAATCCATTGTGAGAATGTGCTGAGGAGTGTGGCTACATCCCACATACAGTGGGACCATGTAGAGCCAGTGTAGCCACCCATCATATTCAGGCACACACTGTACACCATTGCTATTCTAAGGTATGCATATTAACATATACAGTAAAACCTTGGTTTGAGAGTAACTTGGTTTGAGAGCGTTTTCCAAGACAAGCAACATTTTTAAATAAATTTTGACTTGATATACAAGCAATGTCTTGATATACAAGTAGCATCATGTCACAACTTTGTATAAAAGATAAGACAGGTGCCTCTAAGTGTAGCAATATGGTTACATTTAATGAAGATACAACATTTAGCAACACATTGCTACACTTATGCCCCATACACACGGCCTGACTTTTGACCGGTCAAAACTCCTTCGGAATTCCGACGGAAAAATAGAGAACCTGTTCTCTATCTAAGTCCGTCGGAAATTCCGACGGGAAAAGTCCGATGGGGCATACACACGGTCAGAAAATCCGATGAAAAACTCCCATCGGACTTTTTCCATCGGAAATTCCGACCGTGTGTACGCGGCATTAGAGGCGCCTCTCGTTTTTATACTCTGTAGCTCTTGCTGGATTTTGCTTCTAATCCCCTTGTGGAGGCTTCCATTTGTGGATGGACATTTTATGGTTACACAACTAGGGATGAGCTTCGTGTTCGAGTCGAACATACATTCGACTCGAACATCGGCTGTTCGATCGTTCGACGAAGATCGAACGATTTGGGCCGTTCGCGCCAAATTCGAGTGACGCGAACGGCCCACAACGCACTACGCCATCGCAGTGTCATCCAGGCGCTGTGATTGGCCAAGCATGCACTGTGACCCCGCATGCTTGGCCAATCACAGCGCCGGCAGCGAGGAGAGCAATGATTGGCCACAGGCAGGATGCCTGTGGCCAATTATTGCTGAGGGTGTTTAGTACACGCCCCACACTATAAAAGGCCGCCAGCACGGCGGCCTAGTGTAGTGTGTTCCGGAGCAGGGAAAGAGAAGCATAGGCAGGGACAGTGACATTTTTTTTTTCTTGCTTAACCTGGATTCCTTTAGTTTAGGGAAAGAGAAGGATAGGTAGGGAGAGTGTCAGTCTGTTTTACTGTGCTAAACCTTGTTTGTAGGGACAGGGAAGGACAGTGAGGGAAATTCTCATTGTGCTATACTGTGCTAAAGCATTCCTCATCAACCATCTTTAAAAACATTTTTTTTTATAGGGACAGAAAACTATAGGTAGGGAGAGTGTCAGTGTGTTTTACTGTGCTAAACCTTGTTTGTAGGGACAGGGAAGGACAGTGAGGGAAATTCTCATTGTGCTATACTGTGCTAAAGCATTCCTCATCAACCATCTTTAAAAAAAAAAAAAATTATAGGGACAGAAAACTATAGGTAGGGAGAGTGTCAGTGTGTTTTACTGTGCTAAACCTTGTTTGTAGGGACAGGGAAGGACAGTGAGGGAAATTCTCATTGTGCTATACTGTGCTAAAGCATTCCTCATCAACCATCTTTAAAAAAAAAAAAAATTATAGGGACAGAAAACTATAGGTAGGGAGAGTGTCAGTGTGTTTTACTGTGCTAAACCTTGTTTGTAGGGACAGGGAAGGACAGTGAGGGAAATTCTGATTGTGCTATACTGTGCTAAAGCATTCCTCATCAACCATCTTTAAAAAAAAAAATTTTTATAGGGACAGAAAACTATAGGTAGGGAGAGTGTCAGTGTGTTTTACTGTGCTAAACCTTGTTTGTAGGGACAGGGAAGGACAGTGAGGGAAATTCTCATTGTGCTATACTGTGCTAAAGCATTCCTCATCAACCATCTTTAAAAAAAAAAATTTATAGGGACAGAAAACTATAGGTAGTGTGAGGGGGTTAGCTCGGCAGCGGGTGTGTGTGACCCCCGGGATGGGCTCCCCACACAAAAACAGGCCCAGCAAACGGAGGTTGTGGTTTTCAAAAGCAAAAAGGTGCGGTTTATTTTCTATTTACAGTGACAAAACACAGCAAAGCAAAAGAAACATAAATAAAATAAATCCTGGTCAACTTGACCTCTGAGTAAACATACAGGTTTCCTAACTAACAACTGGGATCAGCCTAGTGCTGTCCTAGTCCCTAAGTCCCTGGTTTTAAATGTCCAAGCAAATAGCCACACAGGCTTTGTCTCACCGCACAGGGGTTCACTCTCCCTAGACAGTCCACACAGGTCTGGGTCCAGGCATGAGCAAACACCTAATGAATCTGGGAGTTCTTATAGAGGCCTAAATGAGCTGACAAGCTTCAGCTGGTCTCATCAACTCCCTGTCTGCACGACGCCCCACACTCTCCCTAGAGGTATGAGTCATCCATGAGCCCACTAGCCTCAGCTGGGCTTATACAACTCTCCACCTAGTTGTATAAGTCGGCGTAAAGCCTGAATCTGGGCGAAATATATCTACCCCCCTGGATGCAACCAGGTGACTTTACCTTCCTGCTGTCACATACCCCCCCCTCTTGTTTTAACCTCGGGGTTGGAACACCAGCAATCAGGCATTCATGTACTCGAGACAAAGCATCCACATTCCCAATTTGAACGCCAGGGCGATGCTTTACTGTGAAGTTGAATTCCTGGAGGGCCAGGAACCACCTATTCACTCTTCTATTTGTTTCCTTGTTTTGAGCCATCCACTTTAACGGAGCGTGATCCGTAACCATGTCAAAGTGCCTACCTAGCAGGTAGTACCGAAGGGAATCTAGAGCCCACTTCACCGCTAAACACTCCTTTTCAACGGTGGCGTAATTTACCTCATGGGACTTCAACTTCCTGCTGAGGTAAATGACTGGGTGCTCTTCCCCGTTCCAGACCTGGGACAATACTGCTCCTAACCCCACATCTGACGCATCACTTTGTACGACAAAGTCTTTAGAGAAGTCGGGTGAGTACAACACTGGCTGGCTACATAAGGCTTGTTTCAAGAATTGGAATGCTGCCTCAGCCTCGGGGGTCCATTTAATCATGACCGACCCTTTCCCCTTCGTCAGGTTGGTTAGGGGCACAGCCTTAGAAGCAAAGTGGGGAATGAATCGCCGATAATACCCAGCGATTCCCAGAAAGGCTTGTACCTGCTTCTTGCTGTTGGGACGTGGCCAACTCTGGATGGCCTCGACTTTGTTGAGTTGGGGTTTTATTACTCCCCTCCCAATGGTGTACCCAAGATATTTGGCCTCCTCCTGCCCAATGGTACACTTCTTGGGGTTAGCCGTAAACCCCGCTTCCCGAACAGAGTCCAGGACTGCTTGCACTTTTGGCAGATGTGAGGCCCAATCTGTGCTATGGACAATTACGTCATCCAGGTAAGCCGCAGCATACTTCCGATGGGGCCTCAGCATCTGGTCCATTTTCCGCTGGAATGTGGCCGGCGCATTCTGTAACCCGAACGGCATTCTTTTATATTGGAACGCCCCGTCTGGGGTTACAAATGCGGTTTTCTCTTTGGCCGACTTGGCCAGGGGGATTTGCCAATACCCTTTTGTGAGGTCAAGAGTCGTCATGTATCGGGCTGTTCCCAGCCGGTCGATCAACTCATCTATACGTGGCATGGGGTAGGTGTCAAATTTTGTAACTTTGTTCAACTGACGAAAATCGTTACAAAATCGCCAGCTCCCATCCGGTTTAGGCACCAACACAATGGGACTAGACCAATCACTTTGGGACTCCTCTATCACCCCTAAGTTCAGCATTTTCTGTACTTCCTCCCGTATTGCCTCCCGTCGGGCCTCTGGGATCCGATAGGGTTTTAACTTCACCCTTTCACCGGGCGGGGTAATGATGTCATGCTCTACCCCAGATGTTTGTCCCAGCAGCTCAGAGAATACCTCCTTGTTGCGAAGCACAAACTCCTTAACCTCCTGTTGTTGGGGTTGTGACAAGGTGGCTGCTATTCCAACCTCAGGAATCACGCAACCAGTTTGAGCTGGTGACCAAGTGTCTGCGACTAGGGACTCTCTATCCCTCCAGGCTTTCAACAGATTAACGTGATAGATCTGTTCGGGCTTTCGCCTTCCTGGTTGTCTGACCTTGTAATTCACTTCGCTCACTTTTTCCATTATCTCATAGGGGCCTTGCCATTTGGCAAGGAATTTACTTTCAACCGTAGGGACAAGTACCAGTATCCTATCCCCCGGGGAAAAGGTACGGGTCTTGGCTCCACGGTTGTACACTCTCTGCTGTGCTAACTGCGCTTGGGCCAAATGTTCCTTCACGATGGGCATTACCTGTGCAATTCGGTCTTGCATCAGGGCGACATGCTCAATCACACTCCTGTGGGGAGAACTCTCACTTTCCCAAGTTTCCTTGGCAATATCCAACAGCCCTCTTGGGTGTCTCCCATACAGTAACTCAAAGGGGGAGAATCCCGTAGAGGATTGGGGCACCTCCCTAATAGCAAACATCAGATAAGGAAGTAGACAGTCCCAATCCTTTCCATCTCTATCCACCACTTTCTTCAACATTTGTTTTAGGGTTTTGTTGAATCTTTCAACCAGCCCATCGGTTTGGGGGTGATACACAGATGTACGTAATTGCGTCACTTTGAACAATTTACACAGCTCCTTCATAACCCGGGACATAAAGGGTGTACCTTGGTCCGTAAGCAGTTCTTTACAAATACCCACCCGGCTAAACACAAGAGATAGCTCTTTGGCTATGGTTTTGGCCGAGGTATTTCGGAGAGGGATCGCTTCTGGATAACGGGTGGCATAGTCCATTATAACTAATATGTACTGGTGCCCCCTAGCGGACTTGATTATAGGCCCTACCAAATCCATGGCGATCCTCTCAAACGGGACCTCAATGATGGGTAGAGGGACCAGCGGGCTACGGAAATGTGGCATCGGGGCCGACCTCTGACACACAGGGCAGGAGGAACAATAATTTTCTATGTCCTTCATCACCCCGGCCAATAGAATCTCTGTAATACCCTCTCTCGGGTTTTCTCTGTCCCCAGATGACCTCCAAGAATGTGCCCATGGGCCAACTCCAACACCAACTTCCTGTAAGGTTTGGGCACCACAAGCTGCTCAACGGTTTCTTCTGCCCTTTTTGCCACCCGATACAGTAGGTCCTTCTCTACGCTGAAGTATGGGTAAGTGCAGGTATTATCTGGGTTCACTAACTCGCCATCTATTTTCACTACGTTTTCCCGTGCCTTTATTAGGGCGGGGTCTTTCAACTGTTCTGTGGCAAAGTTTTCCCTGTGAACCTCAAGATCAGAAAACTCCACAGACGGTAGGTTTTCGTCTGAGGAGGTGGGCTCCTCTCCAGTTTCTTGAGTCTCCCCTGCCAATACTGATAAGGGAAATTCCGGAGAGTCCTCACCACTCTCAGGGGAGTTCTGGCTATCACATTCCTGGTACATAGGGGCACCAGTGGGGGGCTCAGGATCATCCCACAGTTCCCAGAACTTCGGAAAATCCCTTCCCACAATGGCGTCATGCGGTAACTGAGATACTAAGCCCACTGGATGAGAGAGGGTACCTTTGGGGGTCTCGAAACACACTGTAGTCACTGGATACTCTCGGGTGTCCCCATGCACACAAATAACAGCTACCTTGCTATTCCCAAAGACCTCTGTTTTAACTAACTCAGCCTTTATCAGGGTCACAAGGCTACCTGAATCCAGCAATACCACAACATTTCTACCATTAACACACATTTTGCATAAATGTTTCTCAGTTCCTCGAATGGCAGTGCATGCGACTGTCGCACACAGCGACTGACGTCTGCCCGTCAGAAAGTCACACTGCATGGGTTCCTCCACAACCGGGCAATTGGCTGCAATATGTCCCGCTTGCCGGCAGCGGTAGCAAACGATCCTTCTTGCCGCCTCTTGAGCCGCTGATTTCCCAGGCTGTTCTCGCCAAACTTGGGGTAGAGCTCCCACCCTCTCACTCTCTCCACCCTCACCCCTTGGAATCCTCTTATCCGCCCCTGGGGATGGTCTGGTCTTAGGGTGGAAAGTCCGAGTGTCTCTGGAAGAGGCCGTCAGGTTCTCTGTAGCCAAGTATTTCTCCACACGATCCACAAGACCATCGGCCGTCTCTGGGTCTCCATGGCTTACCCACTTTTGGATGGCAGTAGGAAGAGCTCCCAAAAACCGATCCATTACAACACGTTCCACAATCTTTGGTGCGGACAAAGTCTCTGGCTGTAGCCACTTTCTGCTCAGGTGAATGAGATCATACATTTGAGACCTGGGGGGTTTTCCAAGCTGGAAAGTCCAGTTATGCACACGCTGAGCCCGGACAGCCTGGGTGACACCCAGCCTTGCCAAAATTTCAGCTTTTAGCATCACATAGTCTTTTGCTTGGTTAGGCTCTAGGTCATAGTAAGCTTTCTGCGATTCACCAGTTAACAGAGGAGCCACCAGTCCAGCCCACTGCTCCTCAGGCCACTTTTCTCTTTCAGCGGTCCTTTCAAATGTGGTCAAAAATACCTCTGGATCATCCTCTCCAGTCATTTTTGTCAATAAACGACTCACCCCAAAGGACGCGGTATTAGTGGGACGGCTTTCCTCACTGGTCTGCGGACGTTGCTGCATTACTGCTTCCATTTGTTGTAGTCTCTGCTCTTGCTTCTGTAACAGGTCTATGAAGCAGGCCTCAGATTGCTGCTGGGCTTGTTGCTGGGCTGCAAGGCTCTGTTGATGAGCTTGCTGCTGGGCTGCAAGGCTCCTTTGCAAACCTGCATTTGTCTGCTGTTGATTGGCATTTGCTAGAGCCAGCTGTTTCAGTATCTCCTCCATGCTGGCTTAAAAAAAACTACCTGCATTCTCCACCAACTGTGAGGGGGTTAGCTCGGCAGCGGGTGTGTGTGACCCCCGGGATGGGCTCCCCACACAAAAACAGGCCCAGCAAACGGAGGTTGTGGTTTTCAAAATCAAAAAGGTGCGGTTTATTTTCTATTTACAGTGACAAAACACAGCAAAGCAAAAGAAACATAAATAAAATAAATCCTGGTCAACTTGACCTCTGAGTAAACATACAGGTTTCCTAACTAACAACTGGGATCAGCCTAGTGCTGTCCTAGTCCCTAAGTCCCTGGTTTTAAATGTCCAAGCAAATAGCCACACAGGCTTTGTCTCACCGCACAGGGGTTCACTCTCCCTAGACAGTCCACACAGGTCTGGGTCCAGGCATGAGCAAACACCTAATGAATCTGGGAGTTCTTATAGAGGCCTAAATGAGCTGACAAGCTTCAGCTGGTCTCATCAACTCCCTGTCTGCACGACGCCCCACACTCTCCCTAGAGGTATGAGTCATCCATGAGCCCACTAGCCTCAGCTGGGCTTATACAACTCTCCACCTAGTTGTATAAGTCGGCGTAAAGCCTGAATCTGGGCGAAATATATCTACCCCCCTGGATGCAACCAGGTGACTTTACCTTCCTGCTGTCACAGTAGGGAGAGTGTCAGTGTGTTTTACTGTGCTAAACCTTGTTTGTAGGGACAGGGAAGGACAGTGAGGGAAATTCTCATTGTGCTATACTGTGCTAAAGCATTCCTCATCAACCATCTTTAAAAAAAAAAAAATAATAGGGACAGAAAACTATAGGTAGGGAGAGTGTCAGTGTGTTTTACTGTGCTAAACCTTGTGTAGCGCTACCCCCAGTTAAGAGAGCCGCTGATATTGATTTGGGCCCTGTAGTGCACTGCTGTCAACCCCTGGCAATCGGCTCTAACCTCCCGTGGCACAGCTGGTGATAGAGGGATAGGACCGCGTGACCGCAACTGTTGGTGACGCAGTCCTATAACAAACATACACAGAATATACTTTAAAACTCCTATTAAAGTAAGCGGAACTGACACCAAATGTACTTTACCCAGATATTTTACTGAGGCTAATGGGCAAGTAATAAACAACAGTATAACAAGTTGCAGATCCCTGCAATAAACAGTAATAAAGATAAACAGAGTAATCAGAATAATAAAGTATTGCTATGCAACTCTAGCGCTGCCCTTTTACAGCTACTTCCCCTCATGGGTAGACTAACACCCAGCAATGTCTACCTATGCAGTCAGGCCTGACTGATCTAGATGGAAGTTCAGTGAAACAATATTCGCTAGCAATCTTTTCGGTGGTGCACTTGAAGAACAACTTTGTAATCCCAACGAATAGTAAAGATAAAGGTATCTGTCTTTAAACAGCTCTCACCACCCGGGCAAGTCAAAGTCCGTTTCCTCCATCGATTCGTCTAGGAACAGGAATCCACCGACATCCAAGTCTTCAATCCTTCTGGTGTACTGCAGCAAGGAGGATTAGATGTCTCTAAGGCTCTGCTAGGCTGGCAGAGGGCTCTTTGGAAAGGAGCACACGGCCCAGGCTTCAGGCCTTGTGCACACAGCAGTTCAGCACAGACATCCTCTTGCTAGGAGAGGGGTGTCCAAAAAAAAAAAACCGACCAAAACTCCGCCTCCCCTTTATAAAGTCTCCCCCAGCAGTCTCTGTTCTGGAGCAATGCACCCTGGGTGCTGCAAGATGTACTGGGAGATGTAGTCTCTCTCTCCTCTGCTTTCACTTCCATAATGTCTCTTTACTTCCTCCCGACTCACCTCTCACCTGGAACTTCTTGTCTCTCTGCATTAAAGGGGAACACCCCGCTACACTTGTTTGTAGGGACAGGGAAGGACAGTGAGGGAAATTCTCATTGTGCTATACTGTGCTAAAGCATTCCTCATCAACCATCTTTAAAAAAAAAAAAAATTATAGGGACAGAAAACTATAGGTAGGGAGAGTGTCAGTGTGTTTTACTGTGCTAAACCTTGTTTGTAGGGACAGGGAAGGACAGTGAGGGAAATTCTCATTGTGCTATACTGTGCTAATGCATTCCTCATCAACCATCTTTAAAAAAAAAAAATTATAGGGACAGAAAACTATAGGTAGGGAGAGTGTCAGTGTGTTTTACTGTGCTAAACCTTGTTTGTAGGGACAGGGAAGGACAGTGCGGGAAATTCTGATTGTGCTATACTGTGCTAAAGCATTCCTCATCAACCATCTTTGAAATCCTTGTTTTTTGGACAGTCAGGGAAATTGTCATTGTGCTATTCTGTGCGAAAGCAATCATCCTCAACCATATTTAGAAATCCTTAAGTAAAGGGACAGAGAAGGACACCTGAAGGTAGCCCTTATTGCTTTTTTTCCCATCTCCCTGCAGGCCATCCATTAGAATGTCTGGAAGGCAAACAAGGAGAGGCAGACAGTCAGGAGGCAATAAAAGAGGGCAAGCAGGCTCTGTGTCTGGGGGCAACAGTGCTGGTCGTGGACGCGGTGCATTGTCATCAGCACATGGCCATGGGACACGCTTGTCCTTCTTTTCGGCAGCTGGACATGTTGAGCCACATCATGCCGAAGACTTGGTAGAGTGGATGACCAAGCCCTCCTCCTCCTCCTCATCCTCTCTCACCCAGGCTCAGGGTACTGGCAAAGCAGCTGCCAAAGCGTCCTCTTCCCTGGTATCAATGTCAGACTCATCATCAGTCACTCCTTCCCTAGACCCACCATGTCCTCCTCCTGAGGAGTCCCCCGAACTGTTTGAGCACAGTGTTGGGTACATGCTCCAGGAGGATGCCCAGCGTTTCGAAGGGTCTGATGATGAAACCCAGCTACAGGAAGGCAGTAGCGTGAGAGCAGACAGAGGGGATGCTCAAGAAGGACACCAATCTGGCAGTCATGTTCCAGCAGCTGCAGCATACTGCCAGATTGGCTCCAGTGATGAGGAGGGAGGGGATGATGAGGTCACTGACTCCACGTGGGTGCCTAATAGGAGAGAGGAGGAGGAGGAGGATGAGGAGGAGGCACATCTCCAACGAGGCAGGATGCCCTTTGGTGGCCAGCGTAAGGGCAGTACACCGACGGAATCACACCGCAGAGCTCCGCCTGTGCAGGGCGCTGCCTCTGCCCGTCATTCAAAAAGTTCTTTGGTGTGGGCCTTTTTTGAGGCTAGTGCATCAGATCGCACAGCTGCTGTTTGCAACATATGTCTCAAGCGTATATCGCGTGGCCAAAACATCAGCCGCTTGGGTACCACATGCTTGACCAGACATATGTTGACCTGCCATGCAGCTCGTTGGCAAGCCTACCTCAAAGACCCACACCAAAGAACAAAGCGGACCTCTCCTTGCACCGCATCAGCTGGGATCTCCAACCCCACTATAACTTCAGTCCTCTCTGAAACATGCACTGAGAGGAATGAAGGTGTAGAATTAGGTGTGTCACAGCCAAGTACTTGCGGCCACTCTGCTAGCAGTACACCGACGTCCGATTCTAGCAGGCAAATTTCCCTGCCCCAGCTGCTGGACCGTCGAAAGAAGTTCACTCCCAGCCATCCACATGGCCAGCGGTTGAATGCTAGCTTGGCTAAATTGCTAGCGCTTCAACTGCTGCCTTTTCAGTTGGTAGACTCGGCCCCCTTCCGTGAGTTTGTGCAATGTGCGGTTCCTCAGTGGCAGGTTCCCAAACGCCACTTTTTCTCACGGAAGGCTATTCCGGCTCTCTACCGACATGTGGAAGGCAATGTCTTGGCCTCGCTGGACAGGGCGGTCAGCGGTAAGGTGCATATTACCGCTGACTCATGGTCCAGCAGGCATGGACAGGGACGTTACCTTTCTTTCACGGCCCATTGGGTCACTCTTTTGGCAGCTGGGAAGGATGCAGGACAAGGTGCAGTAGTGTTGGAGGTTGTTCCACCGCCACACCTCCAAAATGCTACTACTGGTTGTGACACACCTCTCTCCTCCACCCCCTCCTCTTCTTCTTCCTCCATGGCCTCTTCCTGTGCTTTGTCCTCTGAACCAGCGGTGCTCCGTAGGCGTTCAAGGGGCTACGCAAGTACGCAGGCAAAAAGATGCCATGCCGTGCTTGCGCTGGTGTGTTTGGGGGACAGAAGCCACACTGGGGCAGAGGTCCTGTCTGCTCTGCAGGGCCAGGCCGAGAGGTGGTTGACGCCACCCCAGCTTAAGCCAGGAATGGTGGTTTGCGACAATGGCACCAACCTCCTCTCCGCCCTCCGACAGGGACAACTGACCCATGTGCCCTGTGTGGCTCACGTCCTTAACCTGGTGGTGCAGCGGTTCTTGGGCAGGTACCCGGGCTTACAGGATGTCCTGAGGCAGGCCAGGAAAGTCTGTGTGCATTTCCGCAGATCTTATAATGCCAGTGCTCGCCTGGCTGAGCTGCAAAAGGAGTTGAACCTGCCCAAGAACCGCCTTATATGTGACATGCCCACCAGGTGGAACTCAACGTTGGCCATGCTGCAGCGGCTGCACACGCAGCAGAGGGCCATCAATGAGTACCTGTGCGACTACGGCACCAGGACAGGGTCAGGGGAGCTTGGTTTTTTTTCTCCACGCCAGTGGGGCATGATCAGGGATGCATGCACTGTCCTGGCACCATTTGAGGAGGCCACGAGGATGGTGAGCAGTGACAGTGCATGCATCAGTGACACTGTACCTCTTGTCCACCTGTTGGAGCACACGCTGCGTGGAATAATGGACAGGGCACTTGAGGCAGAACAGAGGCAGGAAGAGGAGGACTTCCTTGCCTCTCAAGGCCCCCTTTACCCAGACAGGGTTCCTTCTGTCCCACCCATCGCACAGGAGGAGGAGGAGGAGGAGGAGGAGGAGGAGGATTGTGTCAGCATGGAGGTGGAGCCTGGCACTCAGCAGCATCAACAGCAGCAGTCTTTTAGGGATGATTTACAGTCCCAAGAAACCCATGGACTTGTACGTGGCTGGGAGGAGGTGGCTGCGGATCATGTCGTCCTTAGTGACCCAGAGGACTCCGGACCGAATGCCTTAGCTAACCTACGCTGCATGGCCTCCCTGATCCTGCAAAGTCTGCGGAAGGATCCTCGTATTCTTCGGATCAAGGAGAGGGACCATTACTGGCTGGCCACTCTCCTTGATCCACGGTACAAGGGTAAGGTTGCGGACCTTATGTTACCGTCGCAGAGGGAGCAGAGGATGAGACAACTCCGGGAGGCCTTGCAGAAAGGTCTGTGCAACGCGTTCCCAGAGACTGGGAGGTTACAAACTCCTGGTCCTGGACAACGAGTTGCTGAGGCTTCGGCCAGTCAAAGAAGGAGCGGTGGGGAAGGTGGCCGTCTGACCGATGCGTTCAGACAATTCTTTAGTCCGCAGCCCCAAAGTATGATCGGTTCCAGCAACCATCGCCAGCGTCTGATAAACATGGTGCAGGAATATCTAGGGGCAAGGTCAGACTTGGACACCTTCCCCACCGAAAATCCTCTGGCTTACTGGGTCTTGAGGATGGATCACTGGCCAGAGCTTGCACAGTATGCAATTGAGCTACTGGCCTGTCCTGCATCCAGCGTTCTTTCGGAACGCACATTCAGTGCTGCTGGAGGATTTGTCACGGATCACAGGGTGCGCCTGTCCACCGACTCGGTTGATCGACTGACTTTCATCAAGATGAACCAGTCTTGGATCACCACCAGCTACCACACACCTGATGCTGATATAACAGACTAATTGATTTTAACATGTCACATCCCTTCAAGACTGATGCTGATGCTGAGTGCCTGTGCTGTTATGTTGACTGGCTATCCTCCTCCTCCGAGTCCTCAATGATACGATTGATGATGATAGCTTGGAAGATCATTTTTGTTTATGGGTGCCGCCACCAGTGCCTAACGCCCAATTTTTCAGGCCCTGTTTAACAGGGGCATGTAATTACAATTTTTGAAGCAATACTTTGCAACAGGGCTCATTGCTGTGCTCCAAGTACAGTATCTGTGAGGGGTTGCAGTGTTGTGCCACCAGTGCCTAAGGCCCAATTTTTCAGCCCCTGTTCAACAGGGGCATGTAATTACAATTCTTGATCTAATAATTCACAGCAGGGCCCATTGCTGCACCCACCAAGAGTAACTCTGAGGGCTTACAGTGTTGTGGCAACGCCACCACCACCACCACCACGAAAGGCCCAATTTTTCAGCCCCTGTTCAAAAGGGGCATGTAATTACAATTCTTGATCTAATAATTCACAGCAGGGCCCATTCCTGCACCCACCAAGAGTAACTGTCAGGGCTTACAGTGTTGTGGCACCAGCACCACCATCAAAGGCCCAATTTTTACTACCACTGTTCAACAATTATATGTAATTACAATTCCTGATATAATAGTTGACAGCAGGGCGTTCCAGCACCAACCAAGAGAAACTGTGAGTGCTTACAGTGTTGTGCCAACACCAACAACTAAGGGGCCTATTTCTGCAGAGTATATACGGCAGGTCCCTACTTTCAAACATCCAACTTACAAACGACTCCTACTTGCAAACGCAAGAAGACAACAGGAAGTGAGAGGAAATCTACCCCTAGGAAGGAAAATTCTCTCCTGTAAGAATTAATATGGAAGAAAGGTGTCTCCTCTGTACTGATGCTTTATCACCAATCCTTGTTTCAAGAAAAACACCACATTTCAAAAACAGTTGTCATTGAGACGCAAAGTGAGGTGAAATGTTCTGAACAGGGGCACAGACAGCAAAACAAATGTTACAGGGGTGATAACCCTTACCTATGTTTTCCAAAAAGTTTAAAAATAGATTTTTGGGCTGGAGCTACACTTAAACAATGTACCTGTTCAAAATTACAAACAGATTCTACATAAGAACAAACCTACAGTCCCTGTCTTGTATGCACCGCCTGTATACGGCTGTTCAGAGTATATAGGGCCTTTTTTATTTTATGTGCGGGGTTCCCCTTAATATCCATACAAGACCCAAAGGGGCTGGTAATGGGCTGGGGTAGGGGGGGGGGGGGTCATGGGGTAGCTATGCCATTTTTCTTAAAGATTTTCATCCATATTACCGGGACCAGACATTACATTAAAGCCGCAAGCAGTTTTAAATGGCTTTTTTTTCCTTTAGAAGTGTCATTTTGTGCAGGGACAGTTCTAAACACGGGAAACACGTGGCACTTCACAGGCATACTTTAGACACCCCCCAGGTACGATATTTAAAGGAATATTTGACTTTTTTTTTTCCACTTTATGCATCATTAAAATGACTGCTCCCGAAAAACGACCGTTTTTAAAACTTCTTTTTGCATTGATACATGTCCCCTGGTGCAGAACCCGGGTTCCCAAACCCTTTTTAGGACAATAACATGCATAATAGTCGTTATAATTAGCACTTTAGAATTCGAACGTTCGCATCCATTGTATTTAATAGGGTTCTAATGTTCGTACGAACTTTCGGTCCGTTCGCGGGTTCTGGTGCGAACCGAACCCGGGGGTGTTCGGCTCATCACTATACACAACCTATTACATTGCTATAATCTTTTTATATGGACTATAAACTGAAGGATTTATGAATAAATGGTTGTGGAACAAATCATTTGATTTTCCATTATTTCTTATGGGGAAATTCGCTTTGATATACAAGTGCTTTGGATTACAAGCATGTTTCTGGAATGAATTATGCTCGCAATCCAAGGTTTTACTGTATGAAGGTTTGGAAAATGACACTTGTTGATTGTTGTTTGTTGATTAGGTTTAGTCTTACTATAAAAGCTGATTATTTTAGTTGTCTCTGTTCAATTGGAGACATTTTCCTTCACTTTCAGTCCCAGAGAGAACTGAGAGGAAATACCCTCACAGATAAGTGCCCCATTGAAAGTTCTCCCCTCTGTTCCTTTTTCAGTGACAACTGTAACATTTTGAATTTCCTTCACTTTCTGTGCAGAGGACAAGATTCACATGGACAAAAAGAGACAGGGAAGCTCCCATCAAGGGGGCACAAACACCAATAAAGACCTGACAGAAGCTTAAACCCTTCCATGCTCCATCCAAAATGAAGAAAATAGGTTTTGGCTATAGATACATCTTATTTATTCAACATATAAGCAGGATGCCCAGCTTCCCTTCACATGGCCGACACAGAAAGCTGAGCCCTACCTACATACAGGGCCTTCAGGGCCACTCCATAGAACTCTCCACTCAAGCCCACACTCTGTACATGTGCATGGAGGTTGGTCCTAAACCTTCCTGTCACATCTCCCTGGTCACTCTCCACATGAACCCATTTGCACCTGTAGCACTACCCCCGTAGGAGTTTGCTGAAGACACGGTTCCCCACTGCTACGTGGCCAGTCACACAGCATTTCCTTCTTTCATCCGGACACAGAAATCAATCTTTGGCTTTGTTTTTTGTTTTTTTCTTGTTTTATTAGGGGATGATAACTTGGATGGGGTAATGGGATTATGGGATGCTCAGTGTGACAACAACAATGATTCAGTGACACTTTCTACCTATTTACAGACTCCTCTTCTTCCTTCCACCTGCACAAACTTGGTTCCTCTATGTACAGCTTCTGCTGGCTCGCTAACTTTCTAATGTCAGTTCAGCAACAGTCCATTACAGGAAAGAATTCTCAGTCCCTTGGCAAAGTAACACATAAAGAGTGAGCAGCATATCACATCGCCTTCTACTTCCCTGTGGCCACTGATCCCAGTCCAACTGCTTGCGGAAATTGCTAGATCACTTGGCTGCCAGCAGCCGCACCTGACTGCCTTCCTTTTCTCAGTCCTCTTCGACTTCCATGCACATGGAGGTCACCCAGGGCAAGGTTTAATGAAGACTTGGCACACCGCTGTCTTCAAGAGAGCACTGCAACAGATGGCAGTCTCTCTCCTTGCTCTCGCTGCTGCCTCTCTGGCTAGAATCCCTCCAACTGCCTCTTGTGGTGGGATCCTTCCAGGCCAGCCTCCCGAGCTCCAGCCCGAGGTAAACCCCCACCCCCAGATGGGGGTCCATCAAGGGCCACCGACAGCCTCCCCCAGCACTGCTTCTCCATCTTCCACCTGACTCCCCTGCTGGCATGGACCACGCCTATTTAAGGGCTTCTTTAGCTCCCTGCCAGGCCCCCAACCTGGAGATTGGCTAAAGGCCCTAAATATTCAAAGCAACTCCTCCTAGCTTCCGCCCACTATTTTCTAGAACCTTTTCCCACTTTCTAGAAACAGGGGGAGGCACCAGAGAGCTACCAGGATGAGTCATACAGCCCTGGCCTCTAATAACCCTGACCCAGATTCAGTGACTCAGGTTTATTCCTGGGCCAGACTGTTGTTTGCCTACTCTCACTTCTAGTAGCACACACTAGAGGGTGCCATACACCCAAAGCACTTATTTTGTACGTCTACAATTCTTATGGTCCAGATTAGAGCTCCAGGGGACTGACCAAATACCTGGGGGCCGTAGTACTTACTTATTGCTCTACTCACACTTATAGTATGCTTGTCCACATCCCCATTTGAGTATGTTAGTCCTCAATTCCACATTCAAATGCCTAGGCCATCCAAGTCTGGCTATGCCTCTCTCCTGAAGGGAAAAGACCAAACTCAACTCTGTTTCTTTTTCTCCTCTTGCCAACCTCACCCAACCTCTCTAAAGACTAGCTCCTCTCCCAACTTCAAAATAAGGATTACCTCATAGTCCCTCCCACTGGGAGCGATAACAGTTCAAGGGGCAGTAACCCTTGCCTACAAATGCAATTTGGTGCACAAAAAGTTTGCCTATATCAGGTGAATGATTAAAATGATATCAAAACAATATCAGGACCACTTCAAAAATATACAGTAAATCTGCAAAATTCAGGATTGTCTACATTTGGCTGTCCATTATACTGTATATACAGTGAGGGTAGGAAATCACGAGAAAATGCACCTTGGCTATAGTATTTTGCTAGCATTGTTACAGAAAGAGGATTATGCCTCATTAACGTTGTTTTATGTGTGTAGTGTTGTTGTTGTTGTGGGTGTTGCTGGGCAACATGAACGGAAATGTCACCTGTGATTCATACTCTTGCTCTCCTTCCTGTTGCTCGAGTGTATTGTTCCACTGCTTGTGTTATGAACGTGATCTATTGTTTTATCTCTGATTAGGAAGATGAAGAGATTCTTGCTAAAGCCTTGTACACACTACCAGATTTTTTTTCTCTTCAACCCGCTGACAGCTTTGGTTGGAGCTGCTGTACTAACAATCCAATGTTAGTACATCGATCTCCCCTGCTGTGCTGTTGTGCTCTTCACCAGAACACCCCGGTCTGTCTGGGAGCTGGTTGTCAGACCTTTTTTGGTCATTACCCTTCGACAGAACCTGGCTGAAAGCCCGAATTCTGTCAGACCAGCTGTAGTACACACGGGCCGAATGTCCAGGACCCAATACAAAATTATAACGCAAAATGTTAATGACACCCTGTGCCCTCCTACATATGATAGGCTCAAAAAAAAAAAAATCATTGCTCAGCAATATCTTTTCCAAATAATTTTCTGAAATTTATACCCCCCCCCCCCCGAAAAAATATCTGTATTGCTGAACATGTTCCCAGTAAATGTGCCAGGTATGGGGTGAAATGGTGAATAAATACCACCAAAAGAAAGCTTTATCTGTCTCAAAAAATGATATAACATTTGTTTGGGCACAGTATTTGACTGAGAAACTGTCAGTCAAAGTATCACAGTGCCGAAAACTGGTAAATGCCCCAAAAGGAAGGAGGTTTAACACGCTGGTAGTCAAGGGATTAAAATATTTAATTTTTTACTTGTAAGGTTTCTTTACTGTGATATGCAGTTCAAAGGTCCCCTTTAATCTACACATGAATGAAATAAATTCAATATAACAATACATATGTTACACTGTATTTTCTCACTGACACCTGCACATTATCTGCAAGTGAAATTTTATACAGGAGTACATATTGACAGCCGCTCCTGCTGTGTAATACAAAGCAATTCCCAGCTGTCATTCTGACAGCTGGTAATTGCTGGTAATAGAAGCGGGGGGAGAAACAGGACATAAGACATAGGACATCCTTTGTTGACATTGTTTTTTATATATCTCACATTTAAAACCATCAAGGGGTTTAGATACAGTTGAAGCCTAACCTGGCTTCTTACATGACTTAAAGTGGTTGTAAACCCTTGTAAAAAAAAAAAAAATCCTGCAGGACAAAGGACATACTAGCTCATTATTAACTACCTTAGATGGAAGCCCCTGCAGCGGTCCTCGTACCCCCCTCCGGCTGGCGAATCTCTCCCGGGGGTTACTTCCGGGTATTGCGGCTCCGGCGCTGTGATTGGCCGAAGCCGCGGTGACGTCACTCCCGCACATGCGCGTGGGAGCCGCCGGTAACGGCACACAGACTGAAGCAACGGCACATATGTGCCATTGCTTCAGTTTGCTTTAGTGCACATGTGCCAATGACATTGGCCCATGCAGGGGACAGGGGGCTGGTTTAGGAGATATTACATAGTACATGTGTAGCGGGGTATTCCCCTTTAATACCGAGAGACTACATTTCCCAAGACATCTTTCAGCACCCAAGGTGCAATTACCCCGAAGCAAGGACTGCTGGGGCGGACTTTATAAAGGGGAGGCGGAGTTTGTTCGGTCTCTTTGGACCCTCCCGCCTATCAAGCAAGAACTCTGTGCGAGACTGCTGCAAGCCCAGGCCTGGAGCCTGGGCAATTTCTTCCAAAGAGCCCTTCGCTAGCCTAGCGGAACCCTAGAGACATCTTCTCATCCTTGCTGTACTACACCAGGAGGACCGAAGACTCGGATGTCGGTGGATCCATGTGCCTAGACGAATCGGCGGAGGAAAAGGACCGGGACTGGTCCGGGTGGTGAGAGAGCACTTGCTCATAGACAAATACTGTATCTTTACTACTCGTTCGGATTACAAAGTTTGTTCATCAAGTGCACCACCGAAAGATTACGAGCGAAGATTGTTTTACAGAACTTCCATTTAGTTCAGTCAGGCCTGAATGCGTAGGTAGACGTTGCTGGGCGTTAGTCTGCCCACGAGGGGAAGTAGTTGTAAAAGGGCATCACTAGAGTTTCATAGCAATAACTCATTATTCTATCTCTCTGTTCATCTTTAATACTGTTTATTGCAGAGATCTGCAACTTGTTATACTGTAGTTTATTACTTGCCCATTAGCCTCAGTAAAATATCTGGGTCAAGTACATTGGTGTCAGTTTCAATTACTTTAATAGAAGTTTAAAGTATATCACTGTGTGTGTTTGCCATAGGACTGCAGCACCAAGAGTTGCGGTCATGCGGTCCTATCTCCCCATTACTAGCTGTGCCACGGGAGGATAGAGCCGATTGCCAGGGGTTGACAGTGGTGCACTACAGGGCCCAAATTAATACCAGCAGCCCTCTTAACTGGGGGTACCGCTATACATAGTAGGCCGAAAAAAGACACAAGTCCATCAAGTCCGACCTATGTGATATCCTGGGTAGCTACAGGTAAGCCTTATTATAGGCTTACCTGTAGCATAATGTGGTTTTAAAGGGTTTACAACCACTTTAAACACTCCAACAACAAGATCTCTAGGTCATAATTCCTGATTCTGTTCCCACATACCTGTGAGTTTTGGGTGCCCCCATCCACCTTGGTGTCTTCCAGCATCTCCTGTTGTAGTCTCCATAATATAATATAAAGAAACATAGCGAGCATGCAGACCCAAAAACTCAGTGTAGAGACCCTGGGAGATGTAAGAAACTGTCAGGTAGTTTAACCCTCCAGCACCTACCAAAAGCTAAAATATAGGTTCAGAGTGGTCTGGCTTGATTTTCTTGATGCAATTCGTAATGCATCAAAAAATAAGCATTGTTTATTCACTGTAGTACAATGTCAACAAATTAAATGCTCCTAAATAGGGCAGAACCATTCATGGGTGCTTGGCATTACTTTCTGCGGGTCACTTGGTCCATTTCAAGCTGCTACCACCAGTCAGTTGAATCCAGCAGACAGAGTGGAATGTGGCATCAGTTGAACCCAAGCCATGCCTGGCACAGATCGTTCATCAGCTCCGCTAAAATAGAAAAGGTCTAGATACACATGGGTGCCAGTGCGTGCCTCTTGGTTTTATATTAATTAACGAGTAAAGCAGAGGTCAGCTGCTCTGTGATTCAACGTGCCTGAATCAGCATTCTGGGCAGTGCTGCTCAAGATCATGACTTTTCAGATTTAGAGGTTTAATGGGCAGGTTTCAAGTCATCAACTTCATTTTTTAACTGAAAATTCACAATGTCAGCATGCTAGTGTTTAGGAACTTTAGGGTGCATGTTAACCTTAACAATAAGCTTTGCTTATTTTTACCATTTCAGTCTGATATACTGTATATAGGACTTATACAAGTGTTTTGTTATATCTGATAAGTGAAAAAAAAACAAAACCTGCTGGTGTTTTTAGAAGTCTAGTGAGCGTCATGCAGTGAACCCACAATGCTACATGGAAATCTGAAACAATAAATCATCCCTGTCTGAGTTCTCTCTGTGTTATACAGAAGAGTAGAGGGGTAGATGTTCTGTAGTCCTGCCCTAGGGTGACCCTTCTGCTCCTTAATGGAGACAGTCAACTGAGGAGTCGCGTCCCGGTCTGTGCTATGGAACCGTTCTAATAGGAGCGACCTGAGTCGCTCCAACTTAGAAAAAGGTTCCTGTACTACTTTTGGGGGCGACGCAGGGCGACTTGCATTGACTTCTATACAGAAGTCATTATGCAAATCGCCTCGGCGGGCGTCTCAAGTCGTCTTGAGATCGCGCTGCCGAGGTCGCCCCCGAAGTCGTGCCGCCCCTGTGTGAACCGGGCCTAAGGTAATCAGATTTTTAAAATGAAATCCGGGGACATATTTTTCATTTTTTTTACTAGTAATGGCGGCAATCAGCGTCTCTCAAGGCGCCTCTCAAGAGGCCGCCCGCCTCACAACCTGTTGAGTCTTACTCTCCGGGCCCCGGCTACTATTGGGTGGGGAGTGGAGGAAGATCACTCCACCAGGGAAGGCAAGGAGATAAGCAGGCAGGCGGCTGGTCGGGACTCGAGCCAAGGCAGAAGAACATGTGAGCGGAGCTGAATGGGCATGCACCCGAAACTGAAGAAATATTCCCTCCGCTCCGACCAGCACATGATCATCAGAAAGGGGCACAGATAATGGAAAAAAATACATCCCCCCTAAGCTAGTAGGAGCGGCGGAGCGGGGGTATGTAATTCAGATTTATTTTTTATTATTCTGCACTGACTGTCTTTGTAATTGCCCCAGACCCTGTTCAAATCCAATCCGGGGACAAAACCAGGGACACACTTGGTCCGGGGACAGTGTCCTCAATCTGGGGACTGTCCCCGAAAACCGGGGATGTGTGGTCACCCTAATGTATAGGCTTAAAGTAATTGAAAATCTCAGACATGAAATTTGAACCAAGCATATCCCTCTATAGTGAGTACAGTACTTGTCTCTATCCTGAGCAGTAAAGCCTGGTACAGAAGCCGCTGTACTAACGATCTGATGTTAGTACAACGATCTCCCCTGCTAAGCTGTTGTGTTCTGACAATGGGGCGCTCCCCTGCCAGAATACTCTGATCAGCGCTCTCAGCCATTGGTTGAGGGCGCTTATCAGGAGCTGGGTGGCTGCTGGTTTTCCAGCATGCTTGTCTTACAGAAGCTGGCCAAACGGCCAACTTCTGTCAGACCAGCTGCCATACACACCGGTCAAATGTTGGGCGTTTTTTATTGAACCGGCTGATGTCACCCAACATTTAGCGCGTGTGTATAAGGCTTAAGTGTAATTTCTGTCTTCTGCCTCCTTCCTCTGCTATCTGCATGAGTTGCTTCTGACAGGTTTTACTGACACTAAGTGGGACCTGAGAGGGAGTCCCAGCTGATTGACATCCTCAGCTCTGTTCCTGTGTGCTATGTTAAGGGGGGGGTTCCCTTCCCTTCCCTCCCCTTCCCTCCCCTTCCCTCTAATCAGTTCTCAGATCTCTCCTCACTGAGCTCTGCAGAGTGTAACTTCAGCTCTCCACCCCTGTAACGGGAGGGCCCGTGGAACCCAGAAGCTCTTAGAAAGTATGAGCCAGAAAATAATGGACATTGAGAGTATGTCTTGGATTGCTTTAAAATGGGTCTGTAATATTAATCCACATGGATGCCTGTTGTAATGTTAATGAATCCAGACTAGCTTCCAAATAACTTTTCATTGTTGTTTGTAATGATGTGGATTGGAGCTGGTAGACCGTCTGGCTGCCTATTATGGGATGTTTAAGTGTCTTGCTGTGAGGAAAGGGGGGGGGGGGAATCACTCCAGCAACCCCTCCTGCTAAGACTGTTTACTGAAGGAGAAGTTTGAACACACCTGACCTGTATCACCATTGTCATTGGACAGTTTAACCCACCCTGTTCCCCAAGGATGGGAGGGAAGTGTTTTGAAGAGAAGTGTGTTACCATGTGCTTGGAATAAAGATTCATTCCCTGTTTTTGGAACTTCAACACAGAGCGTTGTCTCGTTTGTGCGGGGAGAAATATTTGTATGGGGTCTTATTCGGCTGGTTGGAGTCTCTGGTAGCTGCTGTGTGTTCGAGAATGGAATATCCTAAACGACGTTAACCCCTGTCGTTACAACCCCCTTTTAATTGACATCTGCGACAAGCTTTATAAATTCTGCACTTTAAACCTCAGATAAACATGTGCAACGTATGTAGGAGGATTTGTTTAATTTCTATATGTCACCTGAGGCCAATCACTTCATTGGGTATATTGAAGGGTTTACAACCACTTTCATTTACAATGGTATGCAGCATTGTAGTTATCAGGCTTTATCTGCTTCTTTTATGACAGAAATGGGATTTTTTTCATTCAATAAATAATTTAATTCACAAAAGACTGTAGAGATCAGCAGAATTTACCGTACAAATATTGTTGTATTGATTTTTTTGATATTTTGACAATAAATACATTTTTTAATATTTAAATATCCAATTAATGCTAAAAAATAACATTCCAATCCTATGGCTTGAAACTGAATTTTTTTTATTAGAAAATGATCATGAGAAATAACAAACCAAGCTAGTATATTGCATATTGATTAGTGAGTGTTGTACTGTTGCCAATCAGCTTCTTCCTACTACGTCTTGATATGTTTATGTGCTCTGCAGTGTTTCTTAATTGTGTAAATGATCTTTTCCATATCTTGTGTAGCGGGGTGTTCCCCTTTAATGCAGAGAGACAAGAAGTTCCAGGTGAGAGGTGAGTCGGGAGGAAGTAAAGAGACATTATGGAAGTGAAAGCAGAGGAGAGAGAGACTACATCTCCCAGTACATCTTGCAGCACCCAGGGTGCATTGCTCCAGAACAGAGACTGCTGGGGCAGACTTTATAAAGGGGAGGCGGAGTTTTGGTCGGCCTCTTTGGACACCCCTCTCCTAGCAAGAGGATGTCTGTGCTGAACTGCTGTGTGCACAAGGCCTGAAGCCTGGGCCTTGTGCTCCTTTCCAAAGAGCCCCTCTGCCAGCCTAGCAGAGCCTTAGAGACATCTAATCCTCCTTGCTGCAGTACACCAGAAGGATTGAAGACTTGGATGTCGGTGGATTCCTGTTCCTAGACGAATCGATGGAGGGAACGGACTTGGACTTGTCCAGGTGGTGAGAGCTGTTTAAAGACAGATCCTTTATCTTTACTATTCGTTGGGATTACAAAGTTGTTCTTCAAGTGCACCACCGAGAGATTGCTAGCGAATATTGTTTCACTGAACTTCCATTTAGATCAGTCAGGCCTGACTGCATAGGTAGACATTGCTGGGTGTTAGTCTACCCATGAGGGGAAGTAGCTGTAAAAGGGCAGCGCTAGAGTTGCATAGCAATACTTTATTATTCTGATTACTCTGTTTATCTTTATTACTGTTTATTGCAGGGATCTGCAACTTGTTATACTGTTGTTTATTACTTGCCCATTAGCCTCAGTAAAATATCTGGGTAAAGTACATTTGGTGTCAGTTCCGCTTACTTTAATAGGAGTTTTAAAGTATATTCTGTGTATGTTTGTTATAGGACTGCGTCACCAACAGTTGCGATCACGCGGTCCTATCTCTCTATCACCAGCTGTGCCACGGGAGGTTAGAGCCGATTGCCGGGGGTTGACAGCGGTGCACTGCAGGGCCCAAATCAATATCAGCGGCTCTCTTAACTGGGGGTAGCGCTACACGTGGGGGCTCGTCCGGGATCACCGCTGGCCGCTATAGGGCCTGAATTGTTGAATGCTCTAGGAGACCTTGTAATTAAGTGCCAGAAAAGCAGTACGGTGCATGTGGAGGCCGGTTACCGGAAGCTTAGCACCTTCTCAGGGAAGCTCCCCGTCCCTGCGGGGGAGGAAGATTTTGACACTTGGATGGAACAGGCATTGCAGGCAGTAGAAGCATGGGAGGTGCCTGAGGCACAGAAGAGACAGCGAGTCTTAGAAAGTCTGAAAGGTGCCGCGGCAGAAGCGGTGAAGAGCTTCCGGTTTGGAAATGAAAACTGTACAGCTCAAGATTGCCTGGCCATGCTGCAGGAAGAGTTTGGTCAGCTGGAGAAGGTGTCAGAGATGATTTATCAAATTGAACACACTCTCCAGCAGCCGAATGAGAAACTGTCAGAATATGTTAGAAGGCTGAACAGGCAGTTATGCAAGATTGTACTGAAGAAGGGAATGCTGCCCAAAGATGCAGATGAAGCACGCATGAAGCAGATCATGAGGGGAGCGTGGCGCTCAGACCCGGTCTGGCTGCACCTGAAAACCTCAGGAGGAGGAATGTCACTAACCTACTCTGATCTAATAAAAATTATTAGGGACGAAGAGGCGCTGCAGGAAGATCAGCAGGTGGCCAAGGCGAATGTCACACCTGTACCAGTGTTGGTCCATTCTGTCAAGAGCCCAGAAAGAGATTCGGAGGTTGACACTCTGAAATTGCAAATGGCCCAAGTGTTGGAGATGCTGACCTCTTTGATGGAGAAAGATCAGAGAAGACGAGAGAAACCAAGCCCCAAGAAAGGAGTTGTTCCCGAACACCTCAGCACCGGCCTCCCTACAGGACCGAGAAGAGGTGATTTGCTATAACTGCGGAGGGAGTGGCCACTTTGCTAACGTATGCTCCAGCCCAAAGAAGAAGAGAACAGATAATTGCAAGCCGGCGGGAAACTCCAAAGGGCCCCGGTGAAGGAGTCAACCGGGTGCCCATCATCTTCAGTGCGCTCCAAACTAAAAAAAAAGGCCAAGAATGGAGGAGACAAAACTCCTAGGAGGAGGTATAGTACACCCCCACCAAGATGTACCCCAGAGGGAGGGGGCAAGACCCCTCAGTGGAAGTACAGCACCCCAAAGAAGGAACATCCACCTAAAAGGAACAATTACATCCCTCAGCGGGTTTGTGCCCCCATTGAGAGGGAGAAAGTCAATGCATGCCAGGCTCAGGAAAAATTAAAGTCCAAAAGGAGCAGGGCAAGGGTCGAAAGCAAAAAAAAAGAGGTGACCCCAGTCCGGCCATACCCAAAGGAACTGGTGGGCCCGTCTCCTACTGTGCCCATTCAAGTGGAAGGAGTCTATACTAAAGCTCTTTTGGACACCAGAGCACAGGTGACTTTACTATACCGGGACTTCTATGATAGGCACTTGAGTCATCTGCCTATCCAGAAGATAGAAGAGCTGGAGATATGGGGACTTGGAACCCAGAGTTTCCCTTATGATGGGTACCTGCCCATAAAGATGACTTTCGACCCATCCGTGGCTGGGAAGGCTGAAGTGTTTGACACCCTGGCAGTTGTGTGTCCCCGGCCGCCTGGAGCCAGCAAGATTTCCCTGATCATTGGGACAAACACAGATCTAGTCAGGAGACTCCTGACCCCTCTAGTGAAAGAGAGAAACCATTCAGCCACCAAAATCCATCCCATGCTAAAGACGGCCTACCAACGACTGGTCTTAGAGCAGAAGACCCCGGGAGAGGGGATAGGGAAGGTGTGGAGACTTGGCAGAGAAGGAGTAGTGCTACAGCCCGGAGAAGTAACCTGTCTTAGGGCCACTGTGAAGCTTTCGTGGGAACAACCTGGCCCCTTTGTCATGCTGGAATCAGACCCAAGGGAAGAGTCCTCAGGCCTGGAAGTGATACCAGTAGTGATTCCGTTCAAGGCCCTGAAGAAGGCCCATGGCAGAGTTCCGGTGAGTGTTAGGAACACTACGGGAGGACCCATGGAGATCCCTGCCAGAGTGTTGCTTGGTCAGGTGAGCCCTGCTGCCTCGGTCACTTGGTCCGAAGTCAAGGGGACGGGTGACGGAGGAGATGTTTGGGAGAAACTGTCCGTGGAAAACCCGAACCTACCCAGGGCTTGGAAAGAAAGAGCCAAGGCCCAGCTGACCAGGTGGGAGAAGATCTTTTCCGAAGATGAATTCGATGTGGGGTGTGCAAGAAGTGCCACCCATCGGATCCGCCTCCAAGAAGATAAGCCCTTCCGAGAGAGGGTCAGGCGGGTCCCCCTGGCAGATCTGGAGGATCTGAGGGAACAACTTGTAGAACTAAAGAAGACTGGTGTGATCTGGGAGTCTAGAAGTCCCTATGCCTCCCCAATCGTGGTGGTCAGAAAGAAGAATGGGTCGTTGAGGCTTTGTATCGATTACAGGACTCTCAACAGGAGAACCATCCCTGACCAATACACCACGCCAAGGATAGAAGATGCCCTACAAAGTTTGTCTGGAGCCAAATGGTTCAGTGTGATGGACCTCAAGAGTGGGTACTATCAAATCCCTATTCACCCAGAAGATAGGGAGAAGACAGCCTTCATAACCCCGGTGGGATTCTTCGAATTCAATAGGATGCCTCAGGGTCTGTCTGGAGCTCCTGCTACCTTTCAACGCCTTATGGAGAAGACTGTTGGAGACATGAATCTTATAGAAGTCCTTGTGTACTTGGACGATGTCATTGTCTTTGGAAGAACCTTGGAAGAACATGAAGCCAGGTTGGAGAAAGTATTGAGAAGACTCAGCGAAGAGGGACTTAAGCTTTCCCCCGAGAAGTGTCGGTTCTACCAGTCTTCTGTGAACTATCTGGGGCACATAGTGTCTGAAGAAGGGGTGGCCACAGATCCTGAGAAGTTGGAAGCAGTCACTTCCTGGCCACGACCCACCACAGTAACAGAGCTCAGATCCTTCCTGGGGTTCTGCTCCTATTATAGGAGGTTTGTGGAGGGGTTTGCTCGGATTGCCCGCCCGTTGAATGAATTGCTAAAGGCAGAAGGGGAAGAGGATGACTCAGGGCCCAGGAGGCCTGGTGAGTCAGTTCAAGATCAGTGGAACCCAAGGTGTGAAGAGGCCTTTCATGCTCTGAAGAGGAGCTTAACCACTGCCCCAGTCCTGGCCTACGCCGACCCTACCAGACCTTATGAATTACATGTGGATGCCAGCCATGAGGGTCTAGGTGGTGTACTCTACCAAGAACATGAAGGACAACTGCGACCAGTGGCCTATGTGAGCAGGAGCCTGACCCCCTCAGAAAAGAATTACCCCACTCATAAGCTGGAATTCCTGGCCCTCAAATGGGCGGTAGTAGACAAGCTAAAAGACTACTTGTATGGGGCAGAGTTTACTGTGAAGACAGACAACAACCCCCTGACCTACCTCTTCACCACCGCGAAACTAGATGCCACCGGACACAGGTGGTTGGCCGCATTGTCTGGATTCAACTTCAGTCTGAAGTACAGACCAGGAGCCGGAAATTAGGGATGCAGATGCCCTGTCCCGGAGGTCTCATGCCACGACAAATGACTGGGTAGATTGGACCCAAGTGGCACCGGACGGGGTGCGGGCCCTTTGTCAAGGGGCTGAATTCCAAGCCAGAGGAGGCTCCAGAGCAGAAGAAATAGGGGTTACCATGGTAGGAGTCCCCAAACACTATTGTGGGGTAACTCAACTGGAGGAAGACAACCTACCGAGACTGTCCAAGAAGGAGTTGAGGTGTGACCAATTGGAAGACCCCATGGGGAGATTGGTCCTCGAAGCCCTGGAGAATCAGGATCCCAACAAATTCCTACATCACCCCTCAAAGGAGGCTCGCCTGTTGAGGAAGGAATTGGACAGGCTACAGGTACATCAGGGAGTGGTCTACCGAAGGGGCCCCTCTGATGACTCAGAAGATAAGTGGCAGTTATTTCTTCCAGAGAAGCACCGAGAGACTGTACTAATTGCCCTGCATGACCATCATGGTCACCTAGGGGCAGAAAGGACCTTCCAGCTTGTCAGAAATCGGTTCTATTGGCCCTGCATGAGGGCAGAAGTAGAGGAGTATTGCCATTCCTGTGCACGATGCATTCAGAGAAAGACCCTACCCCATCAAGCTGCCCCAATGGGCCACTTACAGAGTCAAGGCCCAATGGATCTGGTATGCATTGACTTTCTCTGCCTCGAACCCGACCTGAGTGGATTGGGGAATGTTCTGGTAATAACCGACCATTTCACCCGCTATGCTCAAGCTTTCCCAACCAAAGACCAGAAGGCATCCACCGTGGCCAAGATACTTATGGAGAAGTATTTTGTCCATTACGGACTACCACAGAGACTCCACTCAGATCAAGGAAGGGACTTTGAGAGTCGGTTGATCCGAAGACTTTTGGATTCATTAGGAATAAAGAAGACCAGAACCACGCCTTACCACCCACAAGGAGATGCTCAGCCGGAGAGATTTAACCGGACCCTGCTCAACATGTTGGGAACCTTAGAAACAGAGAAGAAGCAACACTGGAGTCAGCACATATCAGCCATAACATGCCTATAACTGTACCACAAGTGACGCCACTGGCTACTCCCCTTATCGACTTATGTTTGGGAGAGAAGCAAGGCTACCTGTGGACCTGGCCTTTGGCACTTCTATAGACAATACCTCAGCTACATCCCACAAGGGATACGTGGACAGACTTAGACGTAGCTTGCAGGTGGCCTATGAACAAGCCCAGGCGGCTTCGGATCAAAGGGGGGCCCGCAACAAGAGAAATTTTGATCTGAAGGTTCGAGTGCAAGATCTGCAGCCCGGGGACCGAGTACTGCTACGCAATCTGGGGGTCCCTGGAAAACACAAGCTTGCCGACAGGTGGAGATCTGAGCCCTATGTTGTCTGTAGGAAGTTGCCCGGTTTGCCTGTCTACAAACTAAAGCCAGAAGGAAAGGTGGGTCCACTGAAGACGTGGCATCGGAACCACCTGCTCCCACTTGCTGAGGCAGTCAGAATACCTCCCGTGAGAGACTCCCCTGAACCGGCCTCTATCCTGGATATTCCTAGGCCGAACACTCGGTCCCAGACCTCTCGAGCCAAAGATGGGGAGGCCTCCCAATTGAGTACAGAAGAAGGTGGAGAACTGGACTGGCTGTGGCCTCCCTCGACTCTGGGAACGTCCGCCATAGATCTCCCAAATGGAGGGGATACCCCAGATGCAACGCTGATTCCTGAGGCTACTGAATTCATACCCTTCAGTCCCTCAGCTGATTACTGGGAAGATGTTCCTGACACTTGCGCAGAGGAGGACTCTAGAGATTCCATACGTCAGTCGACTTCTGAATCAGAGGTTCCAGAACCAGCAATGTTACCTGAACTTACTCCTGAAGAAGAGCCTGTGGTGTCAGAGTCAGAAGCACCAAGAGAGCAGAGGGCTCGCAGAGTCATCAGGCCTCCCAAGAAACTAACTTACCCCCAAATGGGGACGAGCTCAGAGGACTCTGTTGTAACGGCTAGGAGAAGTGTTGAACAACCTGATCCTTCCACCGTCCATTTGGTGGAGGGCAACCCCAGCTCACTCTCTGGCACAGTTAGGCAGGCCACTCATGGTAGTGTGACCTGTGGGCAAGAGAGTTCCATCCCAAAGTTTTGGTGGGAATTCCCTATGCCAACATCATGCTCGACATTGTCCAAAATGGTAAACAGTATTTGTTGAAGTTTATCTTTGGGGACCAAAGAGTTCAAGTGGGGGGAGTGTGTAGCGGGGTGTTCCCCTTTAATGCAGAGAGACAAGAAGTTCCAGGTGAGAGGTGAGTCGGGAGGAAGTAAAGAGACATTATGGAAGTGAAAGCAGAGGAGAGAGAGACTACATCTCCCAGTACATCTTGCAGCACCCAGGGTGCATTGCTCCAGAACAGAGACTGCTGGGGCAGACTTTATAAAGGGGAGGCGGAGTTTTGGTCGGCCTCTTTGGACACCCCTCTCCTAGCAAGAGGATGTCTGTGCTGAACTGCTGTGTGCACAAGGCCTGAAGCCTGGGCCGTGTGCTCCTTTCCAAAGAGCCCTCTGCCAGCCTAGCAGAGCCTTAGAGACATCTAATCCTCCTTGCTGCAGTACACCAGAAGGATTGAAGACTTGGATGTCGGTGGATTCCTGTTCCTAGACGAATCGATGGAGGGAACGGACTTGGACTTGTCCAGGTGGTGAGAGCTGTTTAAAGACAGATCCTTTATCTTTACTATTCGTTGGGATTACAAAGTTGTTCTTCAAGTGCACCACCGAGAGATTGCTAGCGAATATTGTTTCACTGAACTTCCATTTAGATCAGTCAGACCTGACTGCATAGGTAGACATTGCTGGGTGTTAGTCTACCCATGAGGGGAAGTAGCTGTAAAAGGGCAGCGCTAGAGTTGCATAGCAATACTTTATTATTCTGATTACTCTGTTTATCTTTATTACTGTTTATTGCAGGGATCTGCAACTTGTTATACTGTTGTTTATTACTTGCCCATTAGCCTCAGTAAAATATCTGGGTAAAGTACATTTGGTGTCAGTTCCGCTTACTTTAATAGGAGTTTTAAAGTATATTCTGTGTATGTTTGTTATAGGACTGCGTCACCAACAGTTGCGATCACGCGGTCCTATCTCTCTATCACCAGCTGTGCCACGGGAGGTTAGAGCCGATTGCCGGGGGTTGACAGCGGTGCACTGCAGGGCCCAAATCAATATCAGCGGCTCTCTTAACTGGGGGTAGCGCTACACTTAGTATTTTCATTCTTTTAAAAATATATCGGAATTACTTGCAATAGGAAACTACAGGCCATTTCTTTTTTGCTATTGTGCGAGGATCCTAAATATTTTTAGAACAATCCATTATAGTCCTAAAAAACTAAACATATTCAGTGTGATCTGTGATATATTTATTATCTGTTAAAAATGTTAGAATCCATTTACTTTGGCAGGCAGAATCAATCTAGTAGTAGTTAGTAACATTCAGCTGGCCTTGTTTTGCAATGTTGAAGACGTTTTGTACCTTGGCCAAGCCATTTCTTCGCTTCTGGTGAGTGTCAGGAAGATTCCCCAGCATTTAAATCTGCCTTACGCTGGATAAATTTCGTTTTTGGCTCTGTTGTGCACATCTGAGGAGCAATTTATCTTCTAGGTCTGGTTAGGTCCCCCAAAGCCTGGTGGTCGATTACTCCTGCCTGCCTCTGGAAGAAGCTTTCAGAAATAAAGTAGAAGGGTCGGCCACTGGGTTATGAATATTTATCTGACCTCAGTCAATCCCTGGAAAGTAGACCTGGGGAGAAGATAGAAGTTTGTGAGGACCTGTTCAGATCTCTGTCTACTGGGGTCTTTGCCCCTGGATGGCAGCCTTTGCTACTGAAGAGTTGTTGCTGTTAGGCATCAGCATGTGCTTGTCTGAGGGCCTGAAGTAGCCTGCATTAAAGTGGAGTTCCACCCTAAGAAAAAAAAATTACACCAAAATGCTACAAAAAAAAAAAAAAAAATGTACTTACCAGAAATTGCGGTTGCTAGGCGGATCTTCCTAATCTGCCTCTTCCTAGTCCACGGCTGGTCTTCATCCACGCGTTGTCTTCTGGGGAATGGGGCGCGCTGCCTTCTGGGAACTGTGTGTATCCCAGAGAGCAGCCGCCCATTCATAGAGCGCTGTGAGACTCGTGCATGCTTAGTAGGAAACGGGCAGTCAAGCCGCAAGGCTTCACTGCCTGTTTCCCCTAGTGAGGATGGCGGCGCCGGGGCCTGCCACGATCGAGGGATCGGCCTCGGGGGGCCGACATCATGGGCGCCTAGGACAGGTAAGTATCCTTATTAAAAGTCAGCAGCTACAATGTTTGTAGCTGCTGACTTTTTAGAAAAATTGTCGGAAGAGTGTTGCAGGGAAGCTGGTTGAGGAGCTGTCTCTGGACATTGTGTATAGGAGCTTTTGTCTAGAGCAGGGGTCTTCAAACTTTCTAAACAAAAGGCAAGTTTACTCTCCTTCAGACTTAATGGGAGCCGAACTGTGGCCATTGGGAGTAGAAAAGGTCCCGACGTCAGTGGGAATAAACAATGCCCCATCTTTGGTGTCAGTAGTAGGAATAGCACTCAATCGCTGGTGTTGTTGGAAGGAATCGTGCCCCATTATTGGTGTCAATGGGCCTCATTGTTGCGGTCATTGGGAGGGATTCTACCAATTCAGTGAGAGGAATTAGGCAAAGGGCCACATCTGGCCCGAGGGCTACAGTTTGGAGACCACTGGTCTAGAGCTTCAGGTGTGGCTTTGCTTTAAGGGTTAAAGGCCAGAGGTTGCTACAAGGACTGTGATTGATCTTACAGAGTCTCAGGATAGTTGGCTGTTCCCTTTACCTCCAGAATTACTTAAGGCTCCTACTGAAGGACTTTGCTTGAGAATCTGTCCTCTAATGCCCATGTGTGTTTTGGAGTATCCAGCACCCTCATCCCTCTACCCGCCTGTGTTCAAGCATAGCTCCCAACTGTTCCTCCTCATTTGTCCCTCATTTTGGTCTAATCTATATACACTATATTACCAAAAGTATTGGGACACCTGCCTTTACACGCACATGAACTTTAATAGCATCCCAGTCTTAGTCCGTAGGGTTCAATATTGAATTGGCCCACCCTTTGCAGCTATAACAGCTTTAACTCCTGTTCTAGATACATAATCCCATCACTGGTGTAGATATATTTAGACCTGGATGAAATATAACTTTTACAGACAAATTGACAGGTTAAAGTACATTAGCCTTGGACCCATCAGATGTACTCTATAGGGTGCAAGTACTCTGGTTAGTAAACAAGGTTCTAGATCCCCAAATGTCAATGTGTCAGAAAGTCTAAATGTCAATATGTTCTGTAGTCTAATGTCAATAGGCCAATCTTCTTTAGTACCTGATGTCAATATACCAGTGTTCTCTTGGCACTGATGTTATTGTACCAGCTTTCTGCAATACTAAATGTCAATAGACGGGTGTTCTGTAGTTAGTGATGTCAATATTCAGACTTTCTGTAGAGCCTGATGGCAATACACAATGAGTTATATTTACTGTAGTATGCAGAAACATCATAAAGATAGGGTTTTAGATGATCTAAAAAAGAAATGGCACAATATTATGAAGGCTTTTTTTCTATTTAAAAAACTGTACCTAATGGAGTTCTTGTTTAACCACTTCCCTACCCAGCCATAGTCAAATGACGTCCACAGATGGGATCTCCCATCCTGGGTGGACGTCATATGACGTCCTGGGCTTTGTGGGGGGGATATCTGAATGATGCCTGCAGCTAGAGGCATCATTCACATATCCTTTTGTTCTGCCGGCGATTCTGTGCACCATAAGAATGATCATAGCGGTGGTTCCACCACTTGATAGTTCTAATAGGTGGCGGGAGGGGACATCCCCCCCCTTCCCACCACCATCCGGTGCTTCTCCGGGCTCTCCCATGCCATTAGGGGCCCGGAGAATGAATCGTCCGGCGCACGATAGGGAGCATAGAGATGACTGGTGACCAGATGGTCACCAGTCATCTCTATGACCGTCGGAGGCCCGGGCACGATGTGATGACGTCACGCCCGGGTCCTCAGATGTAAACAAATCCGCCATTGCGGCTAGTAAACATGAGATCAGTGATTTTTTTTTTACAATCTCATGCTTTCTAGCCTGGAGGAGAGATGTGGGGTCTTATTGACCCTGCATCTCTCAATAAAGAGGACCTGTCACACACATTCCTATTACAAGGGATGTTTACATTCCTTGTAATAGGAATAAAAAATTTAAAAGTGATCAAAAATAAAAAAAATGTAAAATAAGTGTAAAAATAAAAAAAATTAAGTAAAGTAAAAAATAAAATAATAATAAAAAATAAATAAAACGCCCCTGTCCCCGGTAGCTCGCGATCAGAAGCGAACGCACACGTAAGTCCCGCCCACATATGTAAACACCGTTCAAACCACATATGTGAGGTATCGCCGTGTGCGTTAGAGTGCGTGCAACAATTCTAGCACTAGACCTCCTTTGTAACTCTAACCTGGTAACCTGTAAAAAAAATTAAACACATCTCCTCTTGCGATCTCTCACATACAGAAAGCCTGATATAAATTAATTGTCAGCACTAAGAGATTTATTTGGCTGACAGCAGGAATGAGTTGGGTTGTTAGGATACTGGTGGGTGCTGGCCCCTAACAACCAGCAGAAATCACTCCAAAAATGTATAACACAATGTGCAAAAAGGCTCAAAAACACGCAAGTCGCATGTTTCAATGCATTTCTCTGGAGAAATAAACACTTAAAAAATGCACCAATCTACCCAGATTGAGCTACAAAAGCAATCTGCCCCAATCAAGCTACAAAAGAAGCTCCAAAACCTTTTTTGAGCTTCAGGCCTTTGGCTTCAGGTGACTTGGAGTGAAGATAGGAACCACCTCCATGGAGAATATTTTTTTATTTTTTTTCTCCCTGAGCGATTTGGAGCTTCGAGTTTCAAAACAATCAGGTGTGATGGAGGTCTGACCATATTAGCAGCCTATTGACAGATTTTGTTGTGGAGCTTCTTCTTTCTAAAGCTAAAATTTAGGGATGGCATTTTTTACCTAGTTATGCCTCGTACACACAACCGGTTTTCCCGACAGGAAAACTGCCATGAGAGCTTTTGGCCGGGAATCCCGGCTGTGTGTATGCTCCATCGCAGTTTTCCCGACAGAAAAACTGCGGGAAAAAAAAAGAGAACGTGTTCTATTTTTTCCCGTCGGGATTCCCAGCTGACTTTTTCCCGCTGGGAAAACCGGTCGTGTGTATGCTTTTCCGAGAGGAAAAAAAACGCGCATGCTCAGAATCAAGTATGAGACGGGAGCGCTCGTTCTGGTAAAACTAGCGTTCGTAATGGAGATAGCACATTCGTCATGCTGTAACGGACTAAAAAGCACAAGGCTGAAAAGCGCGAATCGTCTCTCACCAAACTTTTACTAACACAAGGATCAGCAAAAGCAGCCCAAAGGGTGGCGACGTTTGAATGGAACTTCCCCTTTATAGTCCCGTCGTACGTGGTGAACGTCATCGCACTTAGGACAGGTGGTATTTGGCCTGAACGTGTGTATGCAAGGCAGGCTTGAGAGGAATCCCTTCCAGGAAAAACATCGTTTTTTTTCCTGCCGAGAAAAACGATTGTGTGTACGAGGCATAACATTGGTAAGGCTTGGGCCAATGTAAGTATGCATGTTCCATACCTGTGGGATCCCCTTAGAAGCTGGAAACCACTGTAGTAGGCACAGGTACTACATTGATTGCCACTACCTTTCAGCTGCCCTGATGCATTGTGAACTTCAGGGAACACTTTACAGTTTACACTACAGTTTCTTAATGCAAAACATTCTCTGATTGGATGAGGTGGAAAGTTGGGGCGGTGAGGTCATGATCACTGCATGGTCCAATCAGAGAACACTTGCATTCATTGAGAACATGCAAAGTGTTTTCCAAATGGTGCCTATCCGGTGCCCAACCTGGAAGACATCAGCAATCACTGTAGTAGCGATCTCTACTACAGTGATTTCCAACTTACACTGGGATCCCACAGGTATGGCACATAAGTATGTACTTATAGTGGTCCAAGCTGGACCAATGTAACTATGTAAAAATTGCCATTACTAAACTTTAGCTTTAAATGTGCCCAAAGTCACCAAACTTGAATTTGCCCAACTTATACTGTAGCACCTTCCGTTCCAAGTATTTTCTTATCTATTGTCCTAAAAAAATGAGCAGCTTGTGAAAATATATTTCCCATCGCTGGCCTAATTTGAGAGAAGGGCCTGGATTTCATATTCCATCACCCACATTATTAATCTTGCTCTGGCAAGTGGCAGGGCCTGACTTGTAGCAGCACATAAGGCATACTGTTCTGGCCTTTTCATCAAGCTCACAGCTCGCCAGAGGAACAACTGCTATAGAGCAGCTGTGGGGCATCCGTCCAAAAACAGCAAAGGTCCTTCTCAAACAAGCTTCAAAATGTACAGATCAAATGCGTGATATATTCTTAAGGAAGGACCTGCGGTACATACAGTACAGCGTACGATTTACTGTACACTGAAGTCATTCTCAGACTGATGAGGAAGGGTTAAACAGGTAATGGATATATTACCCTGCATGCTTGAGGCTTTCCAGAAAAGTTATTTTTATGTCATTTGCAGACCAGTGGCTAAAAATAAATGAAAACTCCACTTTTTAACCTAAAAAATAGAATAGATGCTCCCTGCATAGTTATATATTTTATGCTTTATTTAAAATTGACATTGAGTATTTTATTTTAACTGTTTGTATGATACTATACTTGTACCTTGTCCTGATTTTGACTTTATGGAGGGGAGGCTTAGCATTGATATATACTGTCTATATACAGATATATCGAAAGCTAGATAGGGATTAGGGAATGAATAAAACCTTTTTTGTCCTTTTTTTGTCATATTTGTCCTTTTGGAGAGATTTCCCCGCCCTTTCTGTCTCCTAGGCCCCAAAGGAAGCATGATACAATCTCTAAAACCTAAGACTGGCACCAGCCTAGCATTTTGCTGTTTGTGGAAGGCACAGCCGCACTGTCCAGCCCGCTGCCAGCAGGGGCACCAAGTAGCACTAATATTTAGGGCAGTATGTGCCCCAAGACCAATGCCCAGAATGCAGACTGCTTGCGCTCCGGGGATTTGTCCCTGGGTCCATACTGCCCTAAATGCTAGTACCACCAGCAGCAGCTTTCAGCATTTCATAGAGTATTACAGGCTGCTGGCAGCAGGGCTGGATGGTGCGCCTCTGCCTTCTGCCCACACTAAAATGCTGGGATTTCATGCAGTGGGGCTAAATGCCCAGTGTGCATGAGGTCTAAGGTAAGATGACCAGATTTTTTTATTGAAATCCGGGGACATATTTTTTTTTTATTAGTAATGGCGGCAATCAGCGACTCTCTGCCCATCGCCGCTGCCCGCCTCACAGCCTGTCAAGTCTTACTCTCCGGGCCCCGGCTACTACTGGGTGGGGAGCGGAGGAAGATCACTCCGCCAGGGAAGGCAAGGAGATAAACGGGTGGTTGGCCTCGGACTTGAGCCAAGGCAGAAGAACATGCGAGTGGAGCTGAATGGGCATACACCCGAAACTGAAGACATTTTCCCTCCGCTCCGACCAGCACATGATCATTAAAAAGGGGAACAGATAATGGAAACAAATAAACCTCCCTAAGCTAGTAGGAGCGGCGAAGCGGGGATGTGTAATTCAGATTTTGTTTTTAAATTCTGCACTGACTGTCTTTGAAATTGCCCCAGCCCCTGTTCAAATCCAATACGGGGACAAAACCGGGGACAGACTTGGTCCGGGGACAGTGTCCTCAATCCGGGGACTGTCCCCGGAAACTGGGGATGTCTGGTCACCCTAGTCTAAGGACTCATGAATACTACAGCTTCTAAACTTGAGTATAGGAGCTTTTGGCATTTTTTTGCCAAAGCTCCCAAACTCAACTCTATAAAAGCATATGCGTCCATGTACACATAGGCTTTTACAAGAGTTTAGAAGCTGCTGCTGTTAGTGGAGGTTTAACCTCCTTCAACCTCCTGCTCCTGAATGCAGAAGAAGCGTGAGATGAGAGCGTGTAAATGAAGGTTTTCCAGAAGTTGAACTAGATAGATTTGTGTATTTTTTTCAACCTAATTATGTAACAATGTGTAGCGCTACCCCCGGAGGAGCCGCTTGAGTATGTTTAGTTCTGTACTCTGTCTCTCAACCCCAAGGACAGTCTCAGCCCCTCTGGCACACCTGGCGAGAATGTTAGTGCAACAACACCAATAATAAACACACGTTATAGTAAAACACAGAAATAGTCTTTACTGTGGAATTTCTTTGAAATGGTAACAAACAATAGCAATATAGCTGAACAGTAGACAAATATACCGTATGTATCGTTTTTTTTACACGCACAGGCGTATAACACGCACCCCAAGTTTAGGAGGGAAGTTTAAGGAAAAAAAACTTACATTTTAAATGCCCATCAATGCAGCCTTATCAGTGTCCATCTGCAGCCTTGCCCATCATTGCAGGATGATCAGTGTTCATCTGCAGCCTTGCCCAACAGTGTCCATCTGTAGGCTTGCCCATCATTGCAGCATGATCAGTGTCCATCTGCAGCCTTTCCCAACAGTGTCCATCTGCAGCCTTTCCCAAAATTGCAGCATGGTCAGTGTCCATCTGCAGCCTTGCCCAATGGTGTCCACCTGCAGTCTTGCCCAAAATTGCAGCATGGTCAGTGTCCATCTGCAGCCTTGCCCAACAGTGTCCATCTGCAGCCTTGCCCAAAATTGCAGCATGGTCAGTGTCCATCGGCCTGCCGAGGAGGAAACGAGCGCCGCCGAGATAGACAGAGCCAGATGTCCTGTGTACTCGGCTCCTCTCGGCTCATCTTGCAGTCCCGCCCCTTGGCCCGGCTCCTATGATGGACATAACACCGTAAATGCTAGGAGGCGGGACTGGGCGTGACTGCGAGCGGAGCCGAGTACACAGTACACTCGGCTCTGTCTATTTCAGCGGCGCTCGTTCCCTCCTTCCCCTCCGAGGCAGCCATTCGGCGTATAACACGCACCCACAATTTTCCCCTGATTTTAAGTGTTATACGCCGATAAATACGGTACCTCAAATAAGTCAACTGTGTATTAATCAGTGGTGGCCTGTCCATGAGGGGTGCAGGGGCGCCGCCCCCTTAATCCACGCACCCAGCCCCTAATCTACATGCAGGGCGTCTGACATATGGATTTCAATGGGTTTTTTTTTTTACGCACATGATTAGAGCCTGAGGCTCTAATTAGATTTTAAAAAAGGGTGGGTTTGGGGTGGAGAGTACTGCGCCCTGATCCCATCCAGCTGAAATCATGAGCAATAGAACTCAACAGAACTGTATGGCTGCTTTCAGGGGACTTCTCAAAGCGAGTAACACCTATAGTAGAAGCAAAACACTTTAACATTTGACAGATCACAAAAATAGAAGACAGTGTAATGGATTGGCCACCACTCTATTTGAATTGCCCCACTTATACACTGTATATACTGAGCCCTGGGTACATGAGTCCTGGGTACTTCAGTTCCTTGGGAGAAGAAGGCCTTGAATCTTCAGCTAGCCACTTTAGTTGGAGCACTTAGAAATCCATTTGGTAGAGTGAAAATGCAGTGTGCTGGCAGTATCCAGACAGCAAGGCGGACACTGTGACTGCTTAAGTGTGACCCAGGTTCTGGCAAGTGAAGGCAAAATAGGCAACGTTGTCTGCATGCAGTGTCTTTGTTTCCCTGCAAATGGGCAAATGTCCGCTCACCAATCCTGCGTTCAAGGCCCAAGCAAAATGTCCTGGAACAGGCAGGCTATTCAAGTAACTTGAGTGGCTACCGCACATCTGAAACACTTAACGCCGTCGATACAGGTGCCTCTGGAGATGCGCTTGAGATCCCTTCTCAGGCAGGATGTTCCCGACCACCAGCCGTGGGATGCTTGGAAATACTGGGTTCAGTCTTTTCCCTTGCCTCATGGTGTCTGCCTGCCCACAGGCAGACAAGATGGTGTTATTCCTTCTCTCCGCCCAGAGCATGCTGGGGTGTATAGTTCTGTCTCCATGAAACAATATTGGGGCCGCTTGTATTGGGGACTAAATGTCTCAAGATGCTTTGCTCCAGTCTTGCTGGCTCTCCATTGGTTAGCTCCCTCCTCCAGTGAGGAAGCAGGGGAGGGAACAGAACGGCGGTCGGATCCCTGTAAGCAGTGTTGCCAACCGTCCGTATTTTTACGGACAGTCCGTAAAAATGTGCACTTTTTCCCTCCGTACGTAAATGTCCGTAGTTGCGGGAATGTGCCAGTAAAAATAGCCAAGATTGGTTTGGCTTAGAACTGCGCATGCGCAGTTCCGGAGGTTGCCGAGCCGAGCATATGCTGTATTCGGCCGGTGGATTTCACAGAGGCTGTGCCGCACTGGTCGGCGAGTGATGTATTAGGACATCCCGCCAGGCGCGCGTGCACCAGAATTTTAAATCTGTAACTAACCAGGAGTACGGAGAAGCACAGCACTGGAGCAGGAGTCAGGGCTCGGAGGCTGTGCAGCATGTGGCGGCGGCGGAATGGATGAGTCTGCTGCATCCAGGCAATACAAAGTTCACAGGGGAGTCGGGGATGGACAGAGTGACAGACAGCCCAGCCGACAGTAACATCAGGTGATGGTGGCAGAGGGGGATCCGATGGAGGCAGGGGGTGATGGTGGCACCGCAGAGGGGGACGATGGTGGCAGGGGGTTAAATGGAGGCAGGTGGAGATTGGAGGCAGGGGGAGATGGTGGCACCGCAGAGGGGGATGGAGGCAGGGGGCAATGGAGGCAGGGGGAGATTGGAGGCAGGGGGTCCTGGGGAGATTGGAGGCAGGGGGAGATTGTGGCACCGCAGAGGGGGGTGAAGGCAGGGGGTGTTGGTGGCAGAGGGGGATGGAGGCCGGGGGTGATGTGACTAAATAATTTGCCCTTATTATATCGAAAATAACAAAAATATGTTTTTTTTACCTTAATATCTACCTTAAATCACATTGCTATTTGCCTAGCGTACTTGTTTGTAGCCTAAATACTGAAATTTGCACCTAAAAATAAAATGTAGTAACTTTTGTGAAATGCCAGTAAAAACATGGCTGTGCCAGTAAATTTTGGGTGTCATGCCAGTAAATTTCAATCTGGTAGGTTGGCAACACTGCCTGTAAGCTGTGTAGAAAAGAGGAGAGGGAGGGGGGAATTCCCCTGCAGGAGCTGACAGGCTTCTCTCCCTTCTGCCTGTCTGTGTGTGTGGGCAGATAGGGCGGGTACTTAATGTAATATGTGTTGTGTTCCTTTTGAATACCAAATCATGTGTAAGTAAATAGGAAAAATTATTTTTTACTTACCCATTTTTGGATCAATGACAATAATAAAGCTTTACCTTATTCACTTAGCTAAGCAAACACACAGTTTGAGAAATGTATATTCACTTTGCTAAGTGCTGAAAAGTCTCTAATCATTTAGTAAATAAACCCTGCAGTGTAAGAAAGTGACTCAACCCCCTTCCACCATCACTTGCTCAATTCGGATGGGTCATATGGAGTTAAGCCCTGTACACACGATCGGATTTCCTATGGTTTTTTAACCGATGGATTTTTCCATCGGAAAACCGATGAAGCTGACTTTCATCAGTCTTGCCTACACACCATCAGTCAAAAAACCGACCGTTCCAAACGCGGTGACGTAAAACACTCCGATGAGCTGAGAAAAATGAAGTTCAATGCTTCTGAGCATGCGTCGACTTGATTCTGAGCATGCATGGGTTTTTTATCCGATGGAGTTCCCCACAGACGATAGTAATTTGCTATCGGTTTTGTAACCATCGGATAAATTTAAAACATGTTCTATTTTTAAACACCGATTGAAAAAAGACCGATGGGGCCCATACACGATCGGTTTGTCCGATGAAAAAAGTCCATCGGACTGTTTTCATCGGTTAAACCTATCGTGTGTACAGGGCTTCAGAGATAGATGGCGTAAATATGACTTTGTGCTACTGAGGTCTGTAAACAACGACCTTTTTTTTAGCCAGATAAATGAAAATTAATCTACAGCTCCAGATACTGAACAGGAAGATAAATATGAAATATGCATTTAATGCGAATTAGGATTGGGCAGATGCTGGCTACCCAGCTGTTGTTGAAAAACCTCCTCCATATTGTGTCATACTCCTGGCCATAGGAGTATGAAATGAGGCCCCATGAGGATGTGCATTTGCGTGAAACGCATTGGGTGGAGCCACATGACTGACTTCACGCGGCTGTACAGGATCCTACCGTGGCAGCTTTAGATGTAAGTGACAGTGGTTTTGTTTTAAAACCTGGCTTTGGATTGCTTTTATTGCAAATTTTTGTACTGTTGATCTGATGTATGTAAAACCTGTAATTGACTACTACACTATGAGGATACTTTTATTCATGTTGTTTGGTGTTGATTTGTGAGCAACAGTACTACTACACCCATTAGAGGAGAAGTGTGGAGGTTCCTGTAGAAACGGTGACCCATGCCTGCACATGTCTATGGTTGATGCCTATGAGCTGCTTATAATCTGGCAGCATACACTGTATACCTTTGATGAGTGTGCATTTCATAAGTCTGGTGAATGGGAGCTCACGTGGTTATATTTTTTATGGTGTCGTAATCAGGGCTGCCATCAGGGGGTTACAGGCAGTACACCTGTAAGGGGCCCGGAGGTCCCCAGGGCCACGGATGGCAACCCCCCCTTTTTTTTTGTAAGGGGCCCAGAGGTCCCCAGAGGCCCGGAGGTCCCCAGGGCCCTGGATGGCAACCCCCCCTTTTTTTTTTTTTCTATTGTTTTTTTTTGTTTGTCAGCACCCAAAGCCCCCCGACCTCAAAAATTTGCGGCGGCAGCACCCCCCCGCTTCTCAATTGGCGGCGGCAGCTCCCCCCCCCCAGTTCTCCTCTGCTCCAGGGGGCCCATGCCTGAAGCTGTGTAAGGGGCCCCAAAATTCCTGATGGCGGCCCTGGTCGTGATGCTGATGGATTTTTATTTCCTGCACTCTTGGATCATCACAAGAACTTTATGGACTTTTTGTTATTAGAGATTGAAGTTTGCAATTTTGCATAGTGACACTGAACTTTATATTATGATTTAGAACTGAAGTGCTGCAATTATTGCTATATTATCTATCAGACATAAAATGCATTTTCTACACTTTACTGTAGCTTTTTAAGACTCTTGTGACATCTGACATCACATTTGACATACAGTACTAGCAGAAATCTTTGTTGCAGAACGCCATATACAGGAGTAGATATTCTGTAGTTGGTATTTAGGTGCAGAATGCCAGCACATAACTTTTAAGCCATCTTCCCTCCTTGGGAGCACCACAAAGTTCGGACCACTTCCTCCATGTATACTAGGTCCACAGCATTCAGCTTTCTTCACCAAAGAGGAAATCTCGGCACGCTCCCAGGTGGCATACTCATTCCCAGGCTTCACCATTACTAACATAAGAGGACTCTAATCAATAAAAAGGGTGGTATACTGCGCTAAAGTGAATAAAATTATAATGTGAATAAGGACTGCATCGATTAACCAAGTGATATAAACCAGTAAACATATATGTACAAAATAAAATCACGCTAGTCTAGAATTATTAGCAACTTATGCCTAATGTGCTATAACACACTGAATGTATATAAAACATCATAAAGTGCAAAGTGCTAAAAAGAAAAACAATAATGATAAGAACACTTCAAAGTCTGTGTATAAAGTGAATCCATGTAATTGATGTAAAAAGTCCAAGAATAAAATAGATGTTCCACCACCAATTGACGTAATGTAGAGCCTTTTGTGGCACCCCACACACAGTGATCAAGGACTCTTACCAGATAACCGGGACCACCTATCGCTAGGATGGTCAAACACAAAGGAAGAATTACCTCTGCAGGGTAGCAGGAACCAAGCCACTGGGGTAATCTGATGGTAGATGGGCCCTTCAACGTAATCTCCCCTCACATCGGGACATGCAAATCGTCCAGGAACAGGAGATAAACCATATAAAGGAAATAGTGTAATACTATTAAGGTAATTTTATTGAGAAGAAAGCCAAAAGGCTATTTACAGTGAATAAAATGTTAACATGCATATAAAGAAATCATTTGCCAGCAAATAAAAGCAATCACCAACACTTCTAGGGTCATGTGGGGTTCGATGGTGTCAGCTTAACTCTCCGCCCATAAGAGGACTCTGGCCTGGCCTAAAAGGCTTTTTGCACCAGGCTACAGGACCTGCAGAAGAAGGTCAGGAGGACAGCAGTGGCGGTTGATGCTCAATTTTCTTGGGGGGGTAGGGAAGGGGGCGGCCCGCGGCTCCTCCAGCCAGCCAGCCAGCCAGAAAGCCACCCCCAGCCAGCCAGCCAGCCACCCCCAACCATTGCTCAATCACCGCATTGCTCGCCTGTTGCCCGCCAGGTCCCCCGCCACCCCCGCACTTACCCTATCCAGGTCGGGGCTTTGGTGGCTTCGCCCCCTGCATCTCCTCCCGAGTCCCGGCGATTGCTGTTCCTCTTGGCCAATCAGGACTTAGGACTAGTGACCGATTGGGTCTTAGGACCCGCTTCCTCATAGGCGGGGAGGATAAAGAGGAAAACATTTGCGAATATTAATTCGCTAATGCTCCGCACCCCGAGCTTACCCTTTTTTAAGCCAATTAGAGCCTCAGGCTCTATGTGCTTTGAAAAGAAAAACCCCATTGGGATCCATGCGACCGGCACCCTGCATATAGATTAGGGGCAGGGTGCATGGTATAGGGGGTAGCGCCCTTGTGCCCTGCATGAGTGGCTGCCACTGGGGGACAGGGTAACTACTGCTATTCCTTCTAAATTCTGTACCTACTCGCCTGGGACTTTAGCACCACCAAGGGCCCTTTAGGTTGATAGCTGATTACATCCTAGCAGCTTTGGGGTGTTTGGCTCCCATGCCTCAACTACACAAGGCTTCTCCAATGCTTGCATTTATATGGGCACTGTCTACACCCATGATGTCACTAGAGGAGGAACTTTTCTAAAAGGGGACCTAACACTCAATTACTACTTTCCCTTTACTATACTATATTAGGAGCAGATTTACCTAGTGACAAGAAAGCCAACTGCCCCGGTCAACATGCATATGTAATTTTCCTATGTACCTAAATAAGAACACTTCAAAATCCTTTTAGAAAAGTGAATACAGACTCATTTTAAAATACAGAATATTAACTACAGAATAAATATATGGGATCCAGTCTGCCTGCCCAAGGTTTTTGCTTTTAATTCTGCCTGCCCAAGGTTTTTGCTTTTAATTCTGGCAATGCTTGGGGACATAGGAAAAAAATGTCAGCTCAGCACCTCGTGTAACAGTCCAAAATCTCAATTTTATTCAGTATCAAAAAAATTATTTCAACATCAATTAAAAACATCAAATCCATGCTATATCCAATATATACAAAAATGCCTGTATATGCATATGTGGTAGTTTTTGGTATAAAAAGAAGACAAGATTGTATGCAAACAAATCTAAAATAAGTATAGGCACTATGAAAAAATACCTTTATTATTGTAACATGTGCTGCTTAAGTATTAAGGTTTGGCTTGAAGAAAAGGTGTTAACCCTAGCCAATGCTCCAGAAGAAATCGGCAGTGTTTTATGAGGCAATTTCAAGCCTCACATCTGTGGTGGATTTGGAGGGGTGTCACCGATACAAAAGAGAGCCCAGAAACGGGTCCTTAATAATTCACTTTTTCTTTCCTGACGGCGTCCCTCCTAACCCGCACCGGAGGTGAAGCTTGAAGTCCTCTCCTCCGTGGCAAATTAGAAAGAAAAAAACCAGCCCAGCAAGGTGGGCCTTTAATAAACCAGCCATGGCTGTAGAATGAGGCAAATTCGAGTGTCATCATTTCCCAGGAGGCAATGGGGTCTTAGGACAGGAAGTTGAACCACCTAGGACCAGGAACTAGGCAGATTACAAAATCTGCCTAGTAACAGCCAGATAGAAGTGAGTAAAAATGATTATTATCATTTTTTTTTACAGTAATGGCAAGCTGTTAATAGAAAGTTCATTTTTAGGGTGGAACTCCGCTTAAAACTTTTTTCTACGGGCAGGGGGCTGAGGGTGTGTGGATGGAGAACTTTTCTCTCAGGTGGGGGCAGAGGGGAGCCAAACTGAGTCTTTGCCCTAAGTGAAAGAATGTCTAGCTTCGCCACTTTATCAGTTAACACTGTCTCTAAATCTGTCAATATAAGTTACATATCAACTTTCTTAGAAACACAGTAACAGAATTTGGATGTGACTTGTTCCAATATTTATATATTTGTCTGGGCACACTGTCTGAGATGATTCTACCAAACAATTCCAAGTATAAAAAATTATCATCTTAAAGTGAACTTGAGCTTTGCCCAAACCAAGAGTAGCAGGTACAGTATATGCTCTGTATGTATAAAGATACTAAAGCGCTGATATGAATGTGAACCAAAAATATGTGAACCCCCAAAAAATATTAAGATAATCAAATGGTGATTGCTGTTATTGTGTAGTGTAATGATGTCACAAAAAATAAATGAATTAGGGGTTAATAAAGCGCTATCGTCAACCTTAATATTATTGCATAGTGATCCAATATATACTGGCAAAGTGATAATAGTTCAGTGAACATATACTAAAGGTAATAATAAATAAAGTGCTTCCAAAATAATATAAATAAAGTGCTTTCCAGAGTTCTGATAATAAAGAGACAAAGTCACACACCACTAATAGGTGAAACTGAAATCAGGAGGATAACAATACCAAGATGATCAGGTATTCAGATCTCCAATGCTGTAATGGATTTCTCTCAAACCTTCATTACTTTTCAATCCTTCATATACACGTGTTGCTCAAAAAGAAAAGAATGACAAACTCATTGTGCAGATAAAATAGACTGGGAGTGACATAAATGTAATACACCACAGTTGCACTCACACATGCCCCGCAATAAGATCGCATATAGGAAGGTCAGTTGCATAGATAAAACTCCTCACTTAGCTGTCCGTGCTTCACACAGCACTGAGGTAGATGGCTCCTCCTTACGCGTTACATCACTGGACACGTGACTTTTTCAAAGGTGGCCTTGTGACATACTCAATGAATATTTATACCTAGTTAGGCGTAGGGTGACCACATTTCCAAACTACCATTCAGGGACACCCTCCCTTCCCAAAAATCAGCTTGTGCTGTAACGAATCACAGCACAGTGATTGAACACAAGAGGCGGGATTTATGATTTCTCCAATCACAAGCAGGGTGCGGGGATTGTGCTCCTCCGGGCATTCCCGGCCAGGACAAGTACTGTCAGTGAGTAAAGCGGTGATGTGGCGGTCTTTTTGGGGGCATCAGATTGGCCCGGGGGGGTGGCTGTGTCAGTTTCATTCCGGGATACTGTACGGTCCTGGAATGAAGGTGCCCGGGACAGACCTGCAAAATGCGGGACTGTCCCGGGCAATCCGGGACACATGGTCACCCTAGTTAGGCGTGCCTATTGCCATAGAAACAAAGGAGCATTGTGCTGCATCATACCCTCAGATGCGATCGTTACTGCATACAAATTTTAATGATACATACAAACAACTTAAAAATACATAGAAATACTATAATAACAAATGTAAAAATAGTATTAAAACCAAAGATAGAAATAATTGCATTGATCCATAGATAAAATGTGGGATCCCTCTAGTGGTGACTAATAATTTTACAACTAGTTATATATATTGCATCAATCTAAAGCCCTGTACACACAATCGGATTTCCTAAGGATTCTAATCCGATGGATTTTTCCATCGGAAATCCGATGAAGCTGACTTCCATCAGTCTTGCCTACACACCATTAGTCAAAAATCAGACCGTCCCAAACGCCGTGATGTAAAACACTCCGACAAGCCGAGAAAAATTAAATTCAATGCGTCTGAGCATGCGTCAACTTGATTCTGAGCATGCGTGGGTTTTTTGTCCGATGGAGTTCCACACAGACAATCGGAATTTGTTATTGTTTTTTTTCCCATCGGATACATTTAAAACATGTTCTATTTTTTCTCACCGATGGAAAAAAGACAGATGGGGCCCATACACGATCGGTTTGTCCGATGAGAAAAGTCCATTGGACTGTTTTCATCGGTAAAACCGATCGTGTGTACACGGCATAACAATCACTAAAAATATAAAATAATGTTAAAAATCTGAAAAAAACAATTAAGATCAAAGTCTCTGTTTAATCCCATGGGGGCGAGAGTGGACATTTCAAAAATTCATCTGGATTCGTTTTTGCCAAGTTCTCTCACCTTGTTGCTACCCCGCAACAGTATATGCTCTGGCTCCTAGCTCTGCATCGAATATTGGGGAAGTTAAGGAAGGGCAAATATATGCTTGGGATGGCAGTTAAAGAAAACCTGTTGCTGTGCCCTGAATAGGTAGAGCACAGGATTTCTTTAAAGTGAATCTGGGGCTTACCTTACTTTGTATATTGGCTTCAAGGAATCTTTCCCAGCTCAGTTTACCTTCGGAATGCCTGTAAATCCTCAAATCTCAGCACTCTGTTAAGCAATTATTGACCACATAGCTTCCTGGCTAGAACCTGACCTGCCACCTCTACCCATCACATTTTACTATTGGATGCAAAATGCGACAAGCAGCCGACTTGAGATACATGTAGGGTACAGGAGGAGCTAAGCCATTTATCCATAAAAAAGCTATGTGCTTCAGGATTATGTAAAAGAATGTTGAGGATTTTGAAGCTCTCAGGTGGTCTTAAACTATATTTTGCTAAAAGATGTTTTTAACAAATACCCCTCGAAAAAAAATGTATTACTTACCCTCCAGTCACCTATGCTGCCAATCTCTATCCTCTTGAAGAATCTTCCCTATTTGTCACACTTTGGGAGTGTTGGAAACCTGGTCCCCAACTGCACCTCGTGGTTCTACATGCTGGTTGCTATGTCACTACTATGTAATTTAATGGCCACTGACTAGCCGGTGGAACCAAAGCAAGCAAAAGGAGACCAGGCACTCCTGGAAGTGTATGGGAGGATGAAGATTCATCCACCCCCTACTCCCAAAGACCACCACTGTTGTGTTCATATTTCTACAATACTTTACACAGTAAATAGAATAATTTGCATCATTTTCTGTGTTTTCTCATACATGTCTTAATCACACAATAGAGTCAATGTGAGAGAAAGCCAACTGACCTACTTCTTGGAAAAAATGTAAGCATTTAAGTTTCATACCCAGACCTTCAGCTGCAAGGCTAACCACATAGAGCTTATGGACCACTACTCACATTCTATGTGTTAGATCAGGGGTGTCAAACTCAATTTCATCGTGGGCCGCAACAGCATTATGATTGCCCTCAAAAGGGCCGGTTGTATCTGTAAGATTAGTCCCCTCCCCTTACATTAGATGTCAAGAGCCACCCCACCATCAGAAGTTGAGTCCCCCACTCTCCCTTACATCACAGTGCACCCCCCTTTCCTTATGCTGCTGCTGGGAAGAAGCTGGATGCATTGCTTGAAAGCAGAAAGTAAGGAGGACCAGAGGAGGGCTGGAGCTCTCCTGCAGCTGCAGGAGAGGTGCGAGGGCCACATGAAATGAGTTGAGTTGAGTTGAGAGGTATCTTAATATAGCGCAGTCTTACCCCGAAGGGTCCCGACGCGCATATGGCCTGGAGGGCCGGATTCGGCCCGCGGGCCTTGTGTTTGACACCTGTGTGTTAGATTATAAAATCCATGGATTGTGCATCTTTACAATGCTCTGACTGTAGACCTCCAAACAACAACAGAAACCAATTTGTAACCTTCGGCACCAAATCAATGCAGTTCATGATGGAAAAGATATACAGTACAAAGTGTACATGCTTTTGATGTTAAAGGGACAAAAAAAAAAAACATAAGTAATATTTGAGTCATAAGTGAGGACTGATGGGCTGCTTTACCTGCCAGATTATTATGTGTTCGGGGAACATTAGTGAAAAAATCTCCAGCTTCAGTTTTAACCCACCATGGAGTTTAGGGTGTTCCCTCCTATTTTACAAAATAACATTGTTATTTTACAACGTTACATATACCACTTCTCATGTTGCTTTTGTTGCATTCTGTATAATATTACATTCTAAAAAATCCAACAGCATAGTTGCTAAGTGTCCCTGATCTTGAAGTACAATGGGCACAATTTTGAACACTGTTCTGCATTGTCTTCCTCACATAGATTCTTCTGTAGCATCCGTGACACTTTGTGAAGTGGCATTGTGTATTGTTTGGCTGCACCACTTGCAATATACATACCCCCAATGTTCAAAGCCACGTGGCCTGGTATGGTACATGAAGGTAGAGGGGTGAAAACTAACTGCCTTACCTTTCCCTGCTACCCAAGCAGCATGTCTGCATAAGGGTCTAGTTGGAATGTTATGGGGAACCCTGCACCTTTTTTTTATTGTAAATGTCACTTTTAACCACTTTCCGACCGGCTCAGACCGATATACGTCAGCAGAATGGCACTCTTGCGCAAACCACAAAAGCAGGATAGCCGGCAAGCGCGCCCGCCGCTGGAGCGTGCCCACAGGTCCTGCGGACTTAATGTCCGCCGGCGGCCCGCAAGGAGAGGCACAATGTAAACAAGGCATTTCCCAGTTCTGCCTAGTGACATGACAGGGATCTACTGCTCCCAGTGATCGGGAGCAGTGATCTCTGTCATGTTTCAGTAAGCCCATCCCCCCCTACAGTTAGAACACGCTGAGGGAACACACTTAACCCCTTGATCCCCTCCCAGTGTTAACCCCTTCCCTGCCAGTGTCATTTTTACATTAATCAGTGCATTTTTATAGCACTGATCAATGTAATAATGTCACTGGTCCCCAAAAAGTGTAATTTGGGGTCAGATTTGTCCGCTAAAAATCGCAGATCGCCTCCATTACCAGTAAAAACAATAAAAAATAAATAAAAGTCTCTAAATCGATCCCGTAGTTTGTAGATGCGATAACTTTTGTGCAAACCAATCAATATACACCTATTGCGATTTTTTTTTTTTACCAAAAATATGTAGAAGACTATATATCGGCCTAAACTGATGAATAAATTAGTTTTTTTATATTTTTTGGGGGGAATATGTATCATAGCAGAAAGTAAAAAAAATGTATATTTTTTTCAAAATTGTCGCTCTTTATTTGTTTATAGCGCAAAAAATTTAAACCGCAGAGGTGATCAAATACTACCAATTTTGTTTCGATACAGCGATGCACGAGCACGCAATTGTCAGTTAAAGTGACGCAGTGCCGTAACCAAAAAAATGCTCTGGTCATTAACCACTAGGGGTCCGTGCTATAGCCAAATGACAACCACAGCGCAGACATCAAATGCCGGGAGGCTGTCAATAGACGTCCTCCCCTTTGCACGCGCGCTGTGATCACCGAGTCACTGGGTGATCACAGATCCAAGTAAGGGGCCGGTCCCGACCCCTTACCACGTGATCAGCTGTCAGCCAATGACAGCTGATCACATAATGTCAACAAAGCTCGGTAATCTTTTTTTTTTTTATCCTCACGCTGACTGCGTGAGAAGAATAAAAAGCCAATCACCGGCTCTTGTGTAAGGTACATCGGTCCCCAGTGGAAGAGGCACATCAGCCTCATTAGTGCCCACCTGTACCGCCTGCCAGTGCCCCCTGCCAGTGCCCCCTGCCAGTGACCACCAGTGCATTAAAGTGCCACCTATCAATGCCCACGAGTGCCACCTATCAATGCCCACCAGTGGTGCCAGTCAGTTCCTTATCAGTGCCACCTAGAAGTGCTGCCTATCAGTCTCACCTACCAGTGCCCATCATTGCCACCCATCAGTGCCCATCACTGCCAGCTATCAGTGCCACCTATTAGTGCCAATTCTCACTGCCCACAAGTGCCACCTATCAATGCCCTTCAGTGCCACCCATCAGTGCCACCTCTCAGTGCCCACCAATGTTGCCTCCTTGTGCCCACCAGTGCCGCCTATCAGTGCTGCCTATCAATGCCCACCAGTGCCGCCTTATCGGTGCCCATCAGTGCAGCCCATCGGTGCCTATCAGTGCAGCCCATCAATGCCCATCAGTGCAGCCTATCGGTGCCCATCAGTGCAGCCTCATCAGCGTACATCAATGAAGGAGAAAAATTATCCATTAGCAAAATTTTATAACAAAATATAAAACGGTTTTGTATTTTTTTTTTAAATTCAGTCTTTTTTCATTTTTTTAACAAAAAATAAAAACCGCAGAGGTGATCAAATACCACCAAAAGAAAGCTCTACTTCTGGGAAAAAAATGATAAAAATTTCATTTGGGTACAGCGTTGTATGACCGTGCAATTGTCATTCAAAGAGTGAGAGCGCTGAAAGCTGAAAATTGGTCTGGGCAGGAGGGGGGTTTAAGTGCCCAGTAAGCAAGTGGTTAAGGGGGTAAAATCTTCGGTGGCTGAAAGTGGTTAACCACTTCAGCCCCGGTAGATTTGGCTGCCCAATGACGGGCCATTTTTTGCGATTCGGCACTGCGTCGTTTTAACTGACAATTGTGCGACGCTGTACACAAACAAAATTTACGTCCTTTTTTTCCCACAAATAGAGCTTTCTTTTGGTGGTATTTGATCACCTCTGTGATTTGAATTTTTTGTGCTATAAACAAAAAAAGAGCGACAATTTTGAAAAAAAACACAATATTTTGTACTTTTTGCTATAATATCCAGATTTTTTTTTTTTAAAAAGCAATTTTTTTCTCATTTTAGGCCGATATGTATTCTTTTACATATTTTTGGTAATAAAAATCGCAATAAGCGTATATTGATTGGTTTGCGCAAAAGTTATAGCGTCTACAAAAAAGGGGATATTTATGGCATTTTTATAATTATTTTGTTTTATTTACTAGTAATGGCGGCGATCTGTGATTTTTATCAGGAGTGCGACATTATGGCGGACACATCGGACACTTTGGACAAATTTTTGGGACGATTGGCATTTATACAGCGATCAGTGCTATAAAAAATGGACTGATTACTGCAAAAATGTCACTGGCAGGGAAGGGGTTAACACTAGGGGGGCGATCAAGGGGTTAAATGTGTTTCCTAGTGAGCCTGCTATCTCGCTTAAAGGGACCGACGTACAGCTACGACGGTTCGCGGGATCGTGCCGACCTGCCGCCGTATAACGACGGTGGCTGGTCGGCAAGTGGTTAAAGAATTACATTGTACTGTTCTGTAGCTTCACCTGCAACTTTAGGGCATCCCCTAAGCATGTTATTTTCTGGTGGTTTTTCAATGTTGCCCTTGGAGCCGCATGAATAGAGCCTCTCCTGGCTGCATGGTATTCCAAAAAAAAAATTTTGTCTTGGTAACTCTATGGCCAGTGGTATATTTTGGTTTTGTACTGCCCTAGGCAAGACTAAAATTGGGTGAGATAAATTTTACTATCCATAGGCGATGCTTTAAAAGCCTTTACAGGTTACCACTTTATATTTACAGAGGAGGTCTGGTGCTAGAATTGCTGCCCATGATCCGATGTCCGTGGTGATACCTCACATGTGTGGGACGATTGCCCATAATCCCTCCTCTGCACGTAAAAGCATTCAAAACACCAAGATCAGTGTTTTTGAACGCTTAAAGTGGTTGTAAACCCCGGTACACAATTTCTAATTTTCAATTTTTATGCTTCTCCATGTTATTACAATGCTTGTGCAATCTATTACTTCTAAAAACGATGCCCGCAAATACCAGAAAATACCTTTATTGTTAGTTGTCTTCTCTCTTTATTTCCGGGTATCCAAATCCCTATTGTTACGCCTGTTCTGCGAAGCTAATTCTGACGTCACTTCCGCCCTTTCTAGGTCCCTTGCAGAAATCTCGCGCATGCGCCGTAGCGCCATAACCAAGCATCGATCTGGATAGCAGTTACCGCGGCAACCAGTATAGTAGTAAATGTAAATGAATGACAGTCAAGGAAGTGTGGGTGGTTTTTAATAGCGCAAGACTTCTCCTCTGTGTCTGACAGAGGGGGAGTTCTCGCATACTAATTTCTGGAATTGAAGTGAATGAAACCGGTTTTCACGCTGTCATCTGCGCATGTGCGGTGACGTCATCGCAAACGAAAAATATGATTTTCAAAGAAAGTACAGTGGTGAGTACAGTGAGACAGGCAGCGATCAGCTGCCTGTGTTAGGTACAATATATTTAGGCAATGTTGTTCAAGAGGGTTTACAACCACTTTAAGATTTTTAATAACTGACGCTGATGGTTTCTGAGTAAACCAGAAGTCATGTCATGTCATCCTCCCAGATTACTGTTATGAACAGCCAATCAAAGCCGACCCCAGCTTTCCTTGGGTGTCCGGCCAGCCAGTGGATGCGCCGGCTGGTAGCTCGGGTCTCTCAGTGGGACGAGGGAGCATATGAGAGCCATGGAAGGCAGCGGGAGGGGGGGGGGGATCCCCTCCTGCTGCTTGTAATAGCAATAGCAATCGAGCAGGTAGTAAGCCTCTCCCATTGCTATTATTATTATTATTATTATTATTATTATTACCTATACAGGATTTATGTAGCGCCAACAGTTTGTGCAGCACTTTACAACATCAGGGAAGACAGTACAGTTACAATACAAGTCAATACAAGAGGAATCAGAGGGCCCTGCTCCTTAGAGCTTACAATCTAGAAGGGAGGGTCAAGTGGAACAAAAGGTAATAACTGTGGGGGATGAGCTGATGGAGAAAATGAAAATACAGTTGTTAGGTGTGGGTAGGATAGGCTTCTCTGAAAAAAAGGGTTTTCAGAGATCGTCTAAAAGCTAATAGAGTAGTAGATAATCGGACACATTGGGGTAAGGAGTTCCATAGGATTGGAGATGCTCTGGAAAAGTCATATTACAAGGAAGCCAACCCCCGGGTCTAAAAAAAACTATACTGGGGTGATGCCTGCAGCTGCAGGCATCATCATGGTTCAGGCGCCGCCGCCCTGAAAAATGCCACCTTGTTTGCCTCACGGTAGATACGTCCCTGTCAATGGCTGTGCCCTGCTACCCATGCCCCTTTGTTCACTGTTTACTAAATTCCCCCTGCATTCGCCAAATCTTGAGTAAACCAACTTTGCACAGTTCGCTCGTTCCTAATCATCACCCCCCAAAAAACTGTACTGTAATCTCTACACTAAAATAAAAGCCAATATAATAAAGCAGATAACCAATCACATTATATATCGTAAAATTTGCTGACTACAGTAATGTGCTGTAAACTCAAAAATTATTAGTAGCTTTGAGTTTGCGATCCAACTGCATCTTGCACTGAAGTAATTGGTATATACCGAGAGCATTATTTGTATCTATGAGTTTGCATGCCTCCGCTTTCAATGACGATCTTCCATAATAATCCTGTGTTCTTTGGCTCTGGAAGTATTTGTTGGCTGGGATTGCAGTATATAAATTCCTAAGCAAACCATTTTAATGTATACTCATTTTCTGCTATATTTTGTTTAGGAAAAACATTTCCTCTTGGGTTTGTCTGCTATGAATTGTTTATGTTCTCATTACTGCAGATGCTCAGCTGCCTAATGTACTGGCTAATGCATGCTTTACATATAGAGCTCCAGCTGATTCCAGCTCAGCCGTTCACTTTCCTATCCTGCTGTTTTAAATAGATGCTCCAAGATGTGATGATCATGCTTTTAGAAAAAAGTTTTCTGTAGTATTAAGCAAACTTGTCATTTGACATCTAGCTAAAACTAAAAAAATACAGAAAGGAGTGCCAGGCCAAAACTGGAGTCCAAGATCGATCAAATTTTTGGCAAAAAAAAAAAAAAGCATAGAAAACAACTAATGTGTTTTGGGGGCAACACCAGTTATTTGCCCATGCAGGACAGACTGGTTCGCTTAACTGCCCGAACCCTTTTCTAGTCACTTTCTCTTTGCTCCCCTGCCAGCTTCCAGCTGTTTGCAAAACTACATTTTCTGTGATTTCTTGAAGTGCCCCTAGTCATTGTATTGCTCTTCCACCTGAACCACAGTGAAATATTAAATCCCCAGGCACACTTTACATGTGCATGTTTTTATAGAGGGAGAGGAAACTGGCCAGTGGATGGTGTAGACTTTAGCTATGCAGTATGCCCATCAATTACTTGTGTATGTAGCGATACCCTCAGCTAAGAGGGCCGCAGTATTAGTTTTGGGCCCTGAAGACAGCTCCGCCAACCCCCGGTAATTTACTTGACCCACTCTGGCACAGTTAGTATAGGGTAATATATGTTAGGCTCTATGGAATATTCAGACACCAATACAAATAGTAAAAGAATAATGAGTTTACTCTCTATGGCGCAGCTACTAAACTCTAATACCCGGTCAGGCCTGACCCTATAACTCAGTCTCTAGGAGATAAATTCTTCGCATACAAGTCTTTAAATGGTGGTGCACATTTCAGGAACACATTTGTAATCCAAAAAAAAGGTAAAAGTACCAACACAGAACATTTCACTAGAGATCCGTTTGACTCAGTTCTGCTATGGATCTCCAGTGAGGACTCAAATATGAACTGGTGGGCCACGGCAGTCTGTAGGCCTAACAATAGTGTAAAGTATATGGATTGAGCAGGTGCTCGCTCACCCCTCCGGACGCGATCCCAGTCCGGGGACTTCCACCTGCTGTGTCTCCACACACAGCGTCTGCAGCGGTTGGGTCTCCAGCTCAGCAGCGGTTGAGGATGACCAAGTCAGATGCCACCCAGGCTCGCAATGGGGTGGAAGGCTCTTTGGGTAGTGGCGCAAGGCTTCAGGCCTTGCACCACAGCGGATCCGCACAGGAAGATCTCTCCACTGAAGTCTCGTGTCCCAAAGAGGCCTCGCCTAGCCTCGCCTCCTCCTTATATAACTCCACCCATGAGTCTCTGTGGTGACAACACTGCACCCTGGGTGCCAAGGGGGTTCTGGGAAAGATAGTCCAATGAGTCTTAAAGGAGACCCCGCTACACACTCCCCCCACTTAAACTCTTTGGTCCCCAAAGATAATTCTAACATACACTGCGTACAACCCCAGACAATGTTGCGTATGATGTCGGCATAGGGAATTCCCACCAAAACAGAGGGGTTGAATTCCCTTGCCCACAGGTCACATTACTCTGAGTGGCCTGCCTAACTGTGCCAGAGAGTGAGTTGGGGCTGCCCTCCACCAAATGAACAGTGGAGGGATCCGGATTCTCTGCACTCCTCCTGGCAGTGACCACAGAATCTTCTGAGCTATTCCCCATATGTGGGTAGATCAACCTTCTGGGAGGCCTTATGACTCTTCAAGCCCTTTGCTCTCTTGGGATTTCTGCCTCTGGCGCCACAGGCTCTTCTTCCGTAGCAGGCTCGGGCAACACGGCGGGCTCTAGAACATCTGCTTCAGGAGCCGAAGGATACATAGAGTCTCTAGGGTCCTCTTCTGAGTAAGTGTCACAGGCATCCTCCCAATGGTCTGACAATAGCTATAGCAGAAGTTCCTGGAGTTGAGGAAGGCCACAGCCAATCAAGTTCTTTTCCTTCATCTCCACTGAGTTCAGAGGCCTCCGCATCTTCAGCTCGAGACGCCTGGGACCTATTGTTTGGTCTGGGGATATCTAGGATGGAAGCTGGTTCAGGAGAGTCCCTCGCTGGAGGTATCCTGACTGCTTCGGCAAGTGGGAGCAGATGGTTCCTGTGCCAGGTCTTCAGTGGCCCCACCTTCCCCTCTGGCTTCAACTTGTAAACAGGTAGGCCTGGCAGCTTCTTACAGATGACATAGGGTTCAGGCCTCCATCTGTCCGCAAGTTTGTGTTTACCGGGGACCCCCAGATTGCGCAGTAGTACTCGGTCCCCAGGCTGTAGATCCTGGACCCGGACCTGGACCCGGACCTTCAGGTCGAAGTTTCTTTTATTTCGAGCTCCCCTTTGATCTGAGGCCGTTTGGGCCTGTTCACAGGCTACCTTCAGGCTGTGTCTGAGCCTGTCCACATATCCACATATCCCTTCCGGATGCATAGGGATCTGGTAGTATCCACTCTTGAGATCCATAACGCTGAACCACTTGGCTCCCGATAAACTCTGTAAAGCGTCCTCTATCCTCGGAGTGGTGTACTGGTCGGGGATGGTTCTCCTGTTGAGGGTCCTGTAGTCTATACATAGCCTCAATGACCAATTCTTCTTCCTGACCACCACTATCGGGGAGGCATAGGGGCTTCTAGACTCCCGGATCACACCAGTCCTCTTGAGTTCCACGAGTTGTTCCCTCAGATCCTCCAGATCTGCTAGTGGGACCCGCCTGACCCTCTCTCTGAAGGGCTTGTCTTCTTGGAGGCGGATTCGATGTTTGGCACTCCTTGCACACCCCACATTGAACTCATCTTTGGAGAAGATATTCTCCAATCTGGTCAACTGGGCCTTGGCTCTCTCTTTCCAAGACCTGGATAGATTCGGGTTCTCCTAACACTCACCGGAACTCTACAATGGGCCTTCTTCAGGGCCTTCAGCGGAATCACTTCTGGTATCACTTCCAGACCGGAGGACTCTTCCCTTGGGTCGGACTCCAGCATGACAAAGGGTCCGGGTTGTTCCCAAGTAAGCTTCACAGTGGCCCTGAGACAGGTTACTTCGCCGGGTTGCAACACTACCCCTCCTCTTCCAAGTCTCCATACCTTCCCTATCCCCTCTTCAGGGGTCTTCTGCTCTAGGACCAGTCGTTGGTAGGCCGTCTTCAGCATGGGATGGATTTTGGTGGCTGCATGGCCCTTCTCTTTCACTAGAGGGGTCAGGAGTCTCCGGACCAGGTCCGTGTTTGTCCCTATTATCAGGGAACTTTTGTTAGCTCCAGGCGGCCGAGGGCACACAACTGCCAGGGTGTCAAACACTTCGGCCTTCCCAGCCACGGATGGGTCGAAAGTCATCTTTATGGGCAAATAGCCATCGTAGGGGAAGCTCTGGGTTCCGATTCCCCATATTTCCAGTTCCTCTATTTTCTGGATGGGTAGATGACTCAAGTGCTTATCGTAGAAATCCCGGTATAGTAGGGTCACTTGTGCCCCAGTATCCAAGATAGCTCTGGTGTAGACTCCCTCCACAGGAGATGTGCCTACAAGCTTCTCCGGATATGGCCTGACAGTGGTTGCCTTCTTCTGGTCTTTTCCCTTCGGACTCTCTCTTGTCCAACTCCCTTTGGACTTTAGTCTTTCTTGAGCCTGGTATGCATTGATTTCCCTCCTTTCAATGGGTGTACAGACCCGTTGAGGGATGTTATTGTTTTTCTTAGGTGTGCATCCCCTTTGGGGAATGTGGTGCCTCTTCTGAGGGGTCTTGCCCCCTTTCTCTGGGGTGTATCTCTGTTGAGGGATGCTGTGTTTCCTCTGAGGGGTTTTGTCTCCTCTCTTCTTTAGCTTCTCATTCAGTTTGGAGCTCACTGAAGATGATGGGCACCCAGTTGACTCCTTCACCGGGGACCTCTGGAGTTTCCCGCCGGCTTACGGTTATCTGTTTTCTTTTTCTTGGAACTGGAACATGTAGCTGCAATGTGGCCAACTCCCCCACAGTTAAAACAGATTATATCCCCCCAGTCTTGTAGGGATGCGGGTGCCGAAACAACTGGGAACAGTTCCTTCCTCGCTACCCCTTTCTCTGGACCCTGTGTGTCTTTCGCCATCAGAGAGGTCAGCATCTCTAACACCTGAGACATTTGTGATTTCAAAGTGTCCACTTCTGAGTCCCTTTCTGGAGTCATCAGCGAGTTGACTATCACTGGTGTAGGAGCATGACTTGTCTTTATCATTTGCTGATCCTTCTGCAGTGCCTCTTCATCTCTGATGATTTTTATCAAATCAGAGTAAGTCAGTGACGTTCCTCCTCCCGAGGTTTTCAGGTGCAACCAGACTGGATCCGAGCGCAACGCTCCCTTTAAGACTTGCTTCATTCTTGCCGCATCTGTATCTTGGGGCATCATTCCCTTCTTCAAGACAATCTTACACAGCAACTTGTTCAGTCTTCTGACATACTCTGAAAGCTTTTCATTCGGCTGTTGGAAAGTATGTTCAAATTGGTAGACCATCTCTGTCACCTTTTCTAACTGACCGAACTCTTCCTGTAGCATGGCTAGACAGTCTTGAGCCGTGCAGTCTGTATTCCCAAACCGGAAACTTTTCACTGCTTCTGCTGCTGCGCCTTTAAGGCTTTCTATCACTCGTTGCCTCTTCTGCGCTTCAGGCACCTCCCATGCCTCCACGGCTTGTAATGCCTGTTCCACCCAAGTATCGAAATCTTCCTCCCCTGCAGGGACAGGGAGCTTCCCTGAGAATGTCTTTAGTCTCCGGTAGCTAGTCTCTACATGCACCATGCTTGTCTTCTGACACTTGGTTAGCAGATCCACTATTGCCTTTATCAGTTCTGGTGATATAGCAGTGACAGGTTCGGGCGCCACCGGAGGCGTCGCCCTGTTTCCTCTTTCAGGTGGGGTACAGGCCGTAGCCTGCGGTGATCCCATTGGTGATGGTTCCTTCTTTACAGTTACTGCATGCACCAACCTATAGGTTCTGTTGTCTGGCGTCCGCACACACTTGCGCTTGCAAGCCTCTGGCATCCCGTCCCAGTACTCCACTAGTGCATACTGATATGAGATGTCTGGGTCTGACTTTATCTCCGTCACCCATGGTGTGTGATCTGGGGACACTGACTTCATTAACTCCTCAACCGTCTCAGTCGACCATTCCTCCCCTGGGAGGCTGATGACTATTGACTGGTTTGGCTCTGCCCTAGAGGCTTTGCACCACACTTGTACTGCTTGCGGGTCCATGCCGGCACTTCTGGCGTTCACCTGCTGTATCAGGATCCTGGACGAGAACCCCCACGTGTAGCGATACCCTCAGCTAAGAGGGCCGCAGTATTAGTTTTGGGCCCTGAAGACAGCTCCGCCAACCCCCGGCAATTTACTCGACCCACTCTGGCACAGTTAGTATAGGGTAATATATCTTAGGCTCTATGGAATATTCAGACACCAATACAAATAGTAAAAGAATAATGAGTTTACTCTCTCTTATTAAGATAAATCAACAGTAAAGACAGATAACATGTGCTTCTCGCAGAGCCCTGCAGCAAATGATACCCTACACATTAATGGAACACAGTAATGGCGTGCCATGTGGGGCGACTGTTAACTAAGCGCCCTATGGCGCAGCTACTAAACTCTAATACCCGGTCAGGCCTGACCCTATAACTCAGTCTCTAGGAGATGAATTCTTCGCATGCAAGTCTTTAAATGGTGGTGCACATTTCAGGAACACATTTGTAATCCAAAAAAAAGGTAAAAGTGTAATAGAATGTATAAATAATTAACTCCATTTCAAGTAGAAATGAACTTTGACATACTTAGCTTAACTGAATAGAGTCACACCCTGCTACTGATAGTCATTGTGATTAAGCCTGTTCATGCAGTAGCCTGATTGTATAAGAAAAGCCCTTTGCTAAACTAAATTCAGCAGTATAATATAAGATAAGAATATACTGAGTTTGTATTATTTTTAGAAACGTATGTGTTAAGACATTGCCCCTCCTATCTTTCTTTTACATAAAAGCCACTCAAAATTCAATAAAGGCCAGAGATCTAATGAACACACTATCCGTTTCCATATGTGTCATTTTGATTTCTCACGGATCCGGGGGTCACTGAAAATGATCTTGCATTTACCTGAAGTACACCTGGGTGGCGATATTACCTGCTTCAGATGGTGGCAGCGGTGGAGATGAAAAAATCACCTTTGGTAAGAAGAATCTTTTTGTCTTTTAGACAGACTGTTTTCTCTTACCTTAGCTCTGATTTAAATTTCATCTAGAACTAAATTTATGTAGAAGAGGGATACGAACCACACCTTGGTGTATAGGGGATTTTTTAGGAAAATCCGCCTTTGAAAGTACCTTTGAGAAGATCCTAATTAATTAGAAGCGTTTTGGGAACGCTGTAAAGTACCTTTGAGAAGGTCCTAATTAATTAGACGCGTTTTGGGAACGCTGTAAAGTACCTCTCAGAAGGTCCCAATTAGAAGCGTTTTGGGAACGCTGTAGAAAAGTGTACACGACAGTCCTTTTGGCAAGGAGCTGAAATGGTAAATGAGGATTATATTTCGGTGATCCAACCTACTTTCGCTTTTCTATCTGTCGCATAGAAGTAATAAGATAATTTGTTGTGTAGATACACTGACTGTAGGGGGCGGTTTGCACCATAGAAATGCAGTCCGGATGCGTTCCAGGTGTTTTTTTTTTTACATGCACATTTTTGATGCGTTCCAGTGCGTTTTTTGTGCATTTTTAATGCAGTCCAGTGTTTTTTTCACCCCTTCAGTGCGTTTTTTTATGCATTTTTGCAGCGTCCCAGTGCAGGAAGGATGCTTGAACTGAAGTGCACTGGAACTGCAAGCACTGGTGTGAACTATGCCATTGAAGACCATATAACCTGCTTCAGAATTTTTTTTTTATTTTTTTTAAACTCACTGGACTGCATGTGGTGTGAACTGGCCCTAAGGTTAAACAGGCAAAGTGGTCTACAGTATTAGAAATCTCCCTTGCTTATATCCAAATATTGTGAGAGTGGTAAGTACTTTTGTATGTATGATAAATGTTGTCGCTGTGGTGCAGATGGGACAAAGGGGTTTTAGCTATACTATAGGGAAAGTTGTTGTTAGTATAGGGAATTCTCTTCCATCTGCTCAGAGAAAAATGCTTACATTTGATGTGTTTGTTTGTTGTTGTCTTGGAATTCCAATTTAAAGTATAAGGCCTCTTTCACACGGGGCGGATCCGTGAAGATCCGCCCCGTGAAGCTCCGCTTGCTCAGCGGGGATCGCTCCGTTGATCCCCGCTAAACCGACGGATGACTGGGCGGTCCCCGCACACTGTGCAGGGACCGCCCTGTCAGAGCGCCGCTCTCCCCTATGGGGAATCGGATGACGACGGACCGTAGAGTCCGTTGTCATCTGATCCGCTCCGCAGACGGAAGGAAAAATAGGATTTTCCTCCGTCACACTTTTTCGGAGCGGATGTCAGCGGACATGTCACCGCTGACATCCGTGCTTCCATAGGGGTGCATGGAGGATCCGTTTCAGGTCCGCCTAAAAAACTGACAGGCGGACCTGAACGGACCTCCGTGTGAAAGAGCCCTAAGTTGTTTTTTCTTCTGAATGCAAACGGATTGTTGAGTAATTGATATATGTCCTTTGATCCTGCCAAGTAGGAGAGCGTTGCTAAAGTGGGCAGGTGAGAGGGACAGAGTAGGGTACTCATCTGTGTGTGGTGCTTTATTTGAGTGATTCCTCCTATCCAAAGTATTGTTTAGCACAATACACAGAGGTATATGTCCGCTTGCATAAATGTGCTATTTCACTTCAAGTGAAAGAGGGGATCAAACAACCGACCATACCTTCGTCAACGCTTTTGCGCAAAGCATACTGCTATATTTGCATTCCATATTCAGTGAGTCCGAGAGACTTGCTGAGGTGGAAAAAATATTAAAGAAGGATTTAATTTAGAAAAGTTATCTATATAGATTTAAAAAAATACATGTTTATTGTTAAAATATTGCAACTATTGTCAGTCTATTCATGAAATGTGTTGGGCCCATATTCCCATGTCAAATGCATAGTTAATTGGAAACATTAAAAGGGGAATGTGACGTCACTGATAAATTACATGTATGCGCTGGTACCAAATGTTTTTTTTTGAGGAATCTGATCAGATACAATTTTTTTAGAGTAGCATTTCAACTTATACATGGGGTATTTTGATTATTTCAGTTAGGTTCTGTTTCCACTATTGCAACCCCAGATTTGCGTGATTTGCAGTGCGACTTTGCAATGCGATTTTTGATACAATGTCATGCAAAAGTGTGAGAAAAGGTCGCACCGAAGTAGGAACAAAATAGTGCAAGAACCTTTTTGCGTCGCTGCGACTTGAGTCGCACAAATTAAAACAAGGATCATTGAATTACATGGGTTTTTGACTTGTCATGCGACTTCGCATGTGTCAAGTCGCACAGCAACTCACAGTAGTGGAGACAGAGCCTTAGAGCCTTGGAGTCTGACTTTGGGGACTGTTTTAATTGTGTAATTGCCTATCCTTACGTTATTGAAGTTAAAAGGTGTTGTTTTTCTTTTCAGTTTCGACAAATATAGTTTTGTTGATGTTGAGAAAAAAAAAAAGCGAACTTTTGCATTGTATAAGGACATTGCCTGTTACAAGACAAGGGAATGGATATTTGTGCAAATGGTTTTAATTTGTGTTTAGGCTGTATGAACAATGATTGGGAATTTAAAAATGTTTGATTTTCTTTTTTTTGGTTAAATACAATTTTAGGGCTGGGTTCACACATATGCAGTGTGAGTTTGAGCTCTGCTTTCACAGCTAATTGACAAAGTAGTTGTTCAGCGCTTCATGTCAGTTTTTGATCAGGATCAGGTCAGGATTGCATATCAGGTCAGGATTTTATACTGTTCACAACTGAATGACATGTGCGATTCAGAAGCGTTCCCATAGAAGTCAATGGCCCTGAATTCGCACGTAAGCCGGACCGCACTGCCTAGAAAACGCACACCTTTTTGGGCAGTGCGGAGTGCGAATGCACTGCAGGTGTGTGAGCGAGCCTCATCCAAGGAAGTTATGTATTCCAGGTGCTACGCCAGAGGAATTGTGGTTGGTAAAGAAAAAGGAAGTAACTTAAGGTTTGTGTAATCCTATGCACTAGGGAAAAATACGAAAAAAAAAAAAAAAGTAATGGTAAAAGGTGCTTAAAAGATGTTCAAAGGGCAAATATGGAAAACATTTCTAAATGAAGAATGAATGAAGTGGCCAAATGGATGTGAATAAAAGGAGAAAGTGGTTGTATTGGGTTTAATGAATGCACAAGGTATTATTTGATTAGTAAAGTATCTTAAGTGTTGGTTTAAAATGTACACAAAGAGATGGTTGTCTCATATTGTGTTTTCTTGTTCAGGAAGTAGAAGTTATTAGGCCCATGTTCCTGATAATATATATTTCTCTAAAAGTTTGGGTTAAGTAACCAGGATATACGAAATAAATTGCTGCATATATTGAGTCCATGAGGTACTAAAATATGATGGGAAAGTTTGTTTGAATAACAGTCAGAGTGACTATTCTGGATATATTTACCTTTTGAATTCCCAGAGTTTCAATCGTGAAGATATGTTAATGATGTAATGAAGTTTATCCATCAATGTTTTGTTTGTTGCTGATGATCAGATATATTTGAAAAGTTAGGAGGCTGACTTCTGAGTCAGAATATGTGTTTGGGTAAAATGTTCTGTTCTGAGTTCCTCGGGTCCACTTGGGTCCCGGGGATAGAAAAACTAAAGTTGTTTAGGTTTTATTGAAGTCCTGCTGTAATACTGGATTTGAAAAAATGTTTAGTTAAACATATTGAATCTACATAATGAAGACTGTTGCTGAGAAACATTTTATATTTCTGCATGCTTTACTTATGTTTGAGTTAATGAGGAATATTATTTTTAATACCTCCAATGGTTAAGGCCTTAATTGATCAGGTAGATTCTGTGATTATTCACGTTGGATGAGGAATATCTGCCCCAGCCAGCCAGAAGAAATGCCCATCCCATTCCTACCCTATACCCCATTTATACCTTGCCTTATACCCTATCCGGTTGAAGAGATGACTACAGCTTTTACATGGAAATCTTCGTTGTTCATCTTCGTTGTTCATCTTCGTTGTTCATCTTCGTTGTTCATCTTTGTTGTTCAAATGCCATGGGAGATGCTGAGATGAGTAAAGGCAGACACCTGCTGGAAAATGTTCCTGGAATGACACCTTGAGGGTTAGCCATGACGCACGCCCAAGGTCTACGAAATTCCAGTGAGCATCACAAGGGAGAGATCCAGATACGCCAGCCTGAAGCCCAAGTCTAGCCCAATGCATCAGTTCCCATCTGTCTGTGGATATCGAGTTCTATCCTTACAAAGAGGCAGGGTTTTGGGGTAGAAGGATCTCTTTAAAATATGTGTAAACACAGAATCGAACCAAAAGTTTTGGGAAAAGTTTAGGAGAATGAGAATTATAATGTGGACATTTATTTTTCCTTCCCTTTCATGAATTTATTGGACATTCAGAAGCCATACAAGAGATTTTTTTTGTGCTTTTCTTTGGGACAATTTTTTATTTGGCCTAAAGGCTTTCATGCCCCTCCCACTTGCTTTTAAGGACTGTCACGCCCCTCCCCCCTTTGTATTTCATGGACAATTGCTATGAAGCTGAGATTATCTGTTTATTGTTACATGCTTAGGATAATGATACATTTATGAGAAAGTAGTCCAGGTGAATGTCGGGGGCTTCAGGGTTTGTGATTATCACGTTCGTGATAAAAGAGGGGATTGTAATAGAATGTATAAATAATCAACTCCATTTCAAGTAGAAATGAACTTTGACATACTTAGCTTAACTGAATAGAGTCACACCCTGCTACTGATAGTCATTGTGATTAAGCCTGTTCATACAGTAGCCTGATTGTATAAGAAAAGCCCTTTGCTAAACTAAATTCAGCAGTATAATATAAGATAAGAATATACTGAGTTTGTATTATTTTTAGAAACGTATGTGTTAAGACATTGCCCCTCCTATCTTTCTTTTACATAAAAGCCACTCAAAATTCAATAAAGGCCAGAGATCTAATGAACACACTATCCGTTTCCATATGTGTCATTTTGATTTCTCACGGATCCGGGGGTCACTGAAAATGATCTTGCATTTACCTGAAGTACACCTGGGTGGCGATATTACCTGCTTCAAAAAGTACCAACACGGAACACTTCACTAGAGATCCGTTTGACTCAGTTCTGCTATGGATCTCCAGTGAGGACTCAAATATGAACTGGTGGGCCACGGCAGTCTGTAGGCCTAACAATAGTGTAAAGTATATGGATTGAGCAGGTGCTCGCTCACCCCTCCGGACGCGATCCCAGTCCGGGGACTTCCACCTGCTGTGTCTCCACACACAGCGTCTGCAGCGGTTGGGTCTCCGGCTCAGCAGCGGTTGAGGATGACCAAGTCAGATGCTACCCAGGCTCGCAATGGGGTGGAAGGCTCTTTGGGTAGCGGCACAAGGCCCCAGGCTTCAGGCCTTGCACCACAGCGGATCCGCACAGGAAGATCTCTCCACTGAAGTCTCATGTCCCAAAGAGGCCGAGCCTAGCCTCGCCTCCTCTTTATATAACTCCACCCATGAGTCTCTGTGGTGACAACACTGCACCCTGGGTGCCAAGGGGGGTTCTGGGAAAGATAGTCCAATGAGTCTTAAAGGAGACCCCGCTACATGTACATTCTCAAACCGGCTTCTGGAACAGTAATCAAGCAACTGGTTAGCGCAACACAGCTAAAGTCTGCACCATCCAGTGGCCAGCAGGGAGAAAACATGCTTGTCTAAAAGGATGCTTGTTCTTTCACTCAGGCTCATCAATGTTGTCATTACTCACAATTGTAATCTCTGCTCTCAGTGCAAAATCTAAATGGGTGGCTACAAAGGGAGATTTTGAGAGATCAGAGTTATAGACACAGACATGAATGTACAGTGCCTTGAAAAACTGTTCATACCCCTTGACATTTTCCACATTTTGTCATGTTACAACCAAAAACATAAATGTATTTTATTGGGATTTTATGTGATAGACCAACACAAAGCGGCACATAATTTTGAAGTGTAAAAAAAATGATAAATGGTTTTCAAAATGTATTTACAGATAAATATGTGAAAAGTGTGGTGTGTATTTGTATTTAGCCCCCCTGAGTCAATACTTTGTAGAATCACCTTTCACTGCAATTACAGCTGCAAGTCTTTTGGGGGATGTCTCTACCAGCTTTGCACATCTAGGGAGTGACATTTTTGCACATTCTTCTTTGCAAAATAGCACAAGCTCTGTCAGATTGGATGGAAAGTGTCTGTGACAAGCAATTTTCAAGTCTTGCCACAGATTCTCAATTGGATTTAGATGTGGAATTGACTGGGCCATTCTAACACATGAATATGCTTTGATCTAAACCATTCCATTGTAGCTCTGGCTGTGTGTTTAGGGTCGTTCTCCTGCTGGAAAGTGAACCTCCACCCCAGTCTCAAGTCTTTTGCAGACTCTAAAGCCCTGTACACACAATCGGATTTCCTATGGTTTTTTTAACCGATGGATTTTTCCATCGGAAATCCGATGAAGCTGACTTTCATCAGTCTTGCCTACACACCATCAGTCAAAAAACCGACCGTTCCAAACGTGGTGACGTAAAACACTCTGATGAGCCGAGAAATATTAAGTTCAATGCTTCTGAGCATGCGTCGACTTGATTCTGAGCATGTGTGGGTTTTTTATCCGATGAAGTTCCCCACAGACGATAGTAATTTGCTATCGGTTTTTTAACCATCGGATAAATTTAAAACATGTTCTATTTTTAAACACCGATGGAAAAAAGACCGATGGGGCCCATACACGATCGGTTTGTCCGATGAAAAAAGTCCATCGGACTGTTTTCATCGGTTAAACCTATCGTGTGTACAGGGCTTCACAGGTTTTCTTCTAAGCTTGAAGTGGGTTCCACCAAGGTATATAGACGACATCCTCCTCCTATGGAGAGGTGACCAGGAATCGTTTAATGATTTCATGTCCTCACTCAATTCTAACAACAGGGGTATACAGCTGAGCCATGAGGCTAGCCGTACGTCTGTTCATTTCCTGGATCTTGAAATCAAGGTAGTAAACCATCAGTAATTCACCACTTATTTCAAACCAACTGATCGTAATGGATACATCCCTGTGGATAGCTGCCACCATCCCCAGTGGCTCAGGTCCATACAAGTAGTCAGTTTCTCAGATTGCGGAGGAACTGTACTAATGTGGGGGACTTTGCTACACAGGCGGCTATCCTTAAGGGTAGATTTGTTGAAAAGGGCTATCCACCCAATGATCTTAATGTTGAAAACGATCGGATCTTACGGATCGATCGAAATTCATTATTGGAGGTAGGTCCAAAAAAGATCAAAGATGATAAATTTAGATGGTCTTTCTTTACCACATACTCAGTTCAATCTCGACAGATCAAGGAAATACTTAAAAGACTTGTTCAGGCAATGCTGGTCCAAGGAGTCTATCACTCCGAAGGACAGGAGTCTATCACTCCGAAGGGTGTCCTTCGGAGTGATAGACTCCTTGGACCATCATTGCCTGAACAAGCTGGTGTTATTTTTAGGGGTGCTCGGTCCATTCAGGGCCAGATTGCACCTAACATCATGGACCCCCCTAAACGTGTCTCCTTTATTCAAGATTGCAAAGGCTACTTTCCTTGTCACAGATGCAATGTATGTTTGCATAATATAAGTGGTAGACGTAAAAGTGAGACGTTCCAGTCAACAGTCACACTACGGGTATACCAAATGAAACGTTTCACCACTTGTGCAACACAGTACATTGTTTACCTTTTGACTTGCCCGTGCAAAAAGCAGTATGTTGGGCGCACAATCAGGACCTTCACCATTAGGGTGAATGAACATATATCCAATATCAAGAGCGGTAAGACCAATCATAGCGTTCCTCGCCATTATTTAGTGCAGTGTTTCTCAACTCCAGTCCTCAAGGCGCCCCAACAGGTCATGTTTTCAGGATTTCCCTCAGATGAAACAGCTGTGGTAATTACTAAGGCAGTGAAACTGATCAAATCACCTGTGCAAAATAATGGAAAACCTGAAAACATGACCTGTTGGGGCGCCTTGGAGTTGAGAAACACTGATTTAGAGCATCATGATCGTGACTCCACAGGGACGCAATTTTTGGCGATTGATCAATTTGTTTCACATTGGAGGGGAGAGTCCCATATTCGAGGAGTATCCTGCCTTGAAACATATTGGATCTATGAACTCTGCACTTATGCGCCCTTTGGTATGAATGTGGAGTGGGATATAAGCTCTTTCATTAAAGGAGCACTAAAGCTTTTTTTTTTTTTTTGCTTAAAAATAACAAACATGTTATACTTACCTCCACTGTGCAGCTCGTTTTGCACACAGTGGCCCCGATCCTGGTCTTCTGGGGTCCCTCGGCGGCTGTCTTGGCTCCTCCCCGCAAGGACTCCACACCTTAATGCGAGTGAGCTCGCATGGTGTGGAGTGATTGCGGGCGCGCTCCCGTGATACATAGGATGCATTAAGGTGAAAAAAAATGTAACTTTACTACTCCTTTAATTTGGCTTAGTTTCCCTCCTTCACATTTGTCTTGTATTTAGTCCTACTTTTTTTCAGCTATTGGGTTAATGGTGTCATTGTTTTTTTAAGCTAATTTTTGATTCATGTGTATCTTTTTGTTTTAATATATTTTTAAATTTTCTAGCCGTTCTGACCATGGTATATATTGGCTTCATTCCGCCAGTGTTAGCCATGTCCAGTTTCATTTATTGTATTTGAGGTTCCCTTCATGTGAAGAATGTGTTAATTCTTCTCTCTCCACATGATGGCGCTGACGTCGTCATCCGCCATCATGTTGTGAGATGGTTTTAAGTTGAGCCCAATGTACTGCACATATATCACATCCAGAGTCTCCCCGTGCTGACGCTCCGTCCCTCGCCGCGGGGCCGCGTGATCATCATGACGTCATGACGTCACGTGTCGCCCGGCGTTGTTCGGTTCGCGCATGCCCGGTGACCAATATGTGCGTCATTGCCTGTCGTCCACGATGTGACACGCAACGTTCCACCTGTTCAGAGCGAATGTGTTTGTTCCAGGCGCGCTGCGCCTCGGTTTGGCTAGTGCTATCCTAGATTAGGCTATTACCTTGGGCGATATGTGAAACATAGGACCTTAGGTGTAGACAGTTTATGCACTACTGGACAATCGGGCTCAGGTTCCACCAATGGGGTGAGAGGGGCGGACATGTGGGTGCTCAATCACCGCAGGCCTCTCCTCCTCCTGTTTTTCGTGGGTTATTCTGAATCCTCAATTGGCTACCGCTAAGTTCACTTCCGGTTTAGCCATTCCACTGTCACCACTGACCTGGGAAGTTCTTTCCAGCTGTGATTTTGATTGGCTTAGAGTTGGAGGATGCCACCTTTACCTGATCAGGTGGTGGCTTTCCTTCAACCCTGTGTTAGTATCAGAAACCTCTCTGATTGGTTAGATTTCAGTTAGGTTAGAAGTGCTTATTATAAATGTCTGGCAATTTGTGGGAGCAGGTTGATGCCCCTGTTGAAGTACTTGTGTACGAAATGCGTCGGGCTTGGTACACCACTCCACTTATTGCCCTTTTTTAATATTTTAATATTTTGTACTGTGATCACTTTTATACTTTGTTGGTTTTTCAATAAACCCACATTTGACCTGCACTATCGGAGCACCTCCTTCATCTTTTTCTTCCATGCTGTGGTTGATTGGGTTGCTGTTTAGAATTCTCTCCGTCTTGCCATCTTCCAATCCTGAAAAGGATTCCCTGATTGGAAGTCGTTCCATCATCGCCTGAGGACCACGTGGACATCCAGTGAATCCAGAGTCTCCTTTGAGGTCGGGATACCTTCCAAAGAGTTGTCATCTGTGATCCGTTTGGTCCACCCTGAGTCTTCAGACAAGCAGACGCGACTTGCCATTAGGATTTCACACGCTCTAAAGATCTGCTTAAGTAGATCCATCAGTTCTGGTAAGAGTATTCTACCTTACTCCTTTGCAAGAAGGTTTATGTGATGACCCATATTGTTTCACGTCTGGTTCCTTCATCCCATTCTATGGATTTTTGAATGGACGTTTATGTGGACTTATTCACTTTACATAAAATTTTGTTGCACCTTGAGGCCAGTCTCATTAAGTGCGATTTGGTCTCTCCTAATTTTAGCGCTACATTTTTACTCACAGTCTCATATATCCTAGTCACATTGTATGTAGCTGCTTTTATTTTGTTTTGTTTTTCACTTTTTGGTCCAGTTCTAGACTAGCGCAATATTTTTCCCCTTTATTTCCAATGATGTGTTCCTTGGCCTTCATGATGCTGTTTGTTCACTAAGGTTCGCTAACAAACCGCTGAGGGCTTCACAGAACAACTGTATTTATACAGAGATTAAGTTACTCACAGATGATCTCTATTTACTAATTAGGTGACTTCTAAAGATAATTGGTTCCACACTTTTCAGATATTTATTTGTAAAAAAAATTGAAAACCATTTATCTTTTTTCTTCCACTTCCCAATTATGTGCCACTTTCATTGGTCTGTCACATAAAATCCCAATAAAATACATTTATGTATTGGAAAAATTCAAAAGGTATGAATACTTTTTCAAGACAATGTAAATATACAGGTATACGTGATCCTGCACTTCCGGGTATCGGGCGGCTTGCTCCCACTGTGATTTTACACAGTGGAAGCTGATCAGCAGATCCTGTGGACCCAATGTCCGCCGGCACCCGCTGATCGTTCGGTACAGGCAGATTGCTTTTCTAGCAGTACAGTAGGCATAGATTCTGTGTTTCTGTAAAGCACCTTCTAGTAAAAGCACCTCCTCCACTACACTGAATCACCAGCTAGGTATACATTTAACCCTTTGATGGCCCTGATGTTAACCCCTTCGCAGCTAGTGTCATTAGTACAGTAACAGTGCATATTTTTAGCACTGATCACTGTAATAATGAACTGGGCCCCAAAAAAGTGTCAACAGTGTCAGTAAGGTGTCTGATTTTTCTGCCGCAATATCGCAGTCCCACTATAAGTTGCTGTTGCTGCTATTACTTGTAAGAAAAAGAACAAAAATTTCCATAAATATATCCCATAGTTTGTAGACGCTATACATTTTAAAATATGTAGCAGAATACATATTGGCCTGAACTTTTTTTTATTGGATGTGTTTTAGAGCGGAAATAAAAAAAATATTGTTTTGTTTTTTCAAAATTGTTGGTATTTTTTTGTTTATAGTGCAAAAAAAAAAAAAAAAAGCAGAGGTGATCAAATACCACCAAAAAAAAGCTCTATTTGTGGGAAAAAAGGACATACATTTTATATGGGTAAAGTGTCGCACGACCGTGCAATTGTCAGTTAAAGTAACAGTGCCGGTGTTCTGTCATATTTTCCAACTCGTCAAATTCTCCAACCGAGTCTCCTGTGCATGCACGAGCGCGTCCAGAAGAATGTCTTTCTGCTTCACGTTGTCTTCCTATCAGAAGCACCAACTCCACACTGCACCTGCGCAGCCTTTCATTAACACGATAATCCCCTGAATAAATGAAATACACTAACACCACTCGCCGCTGCATGCGCCTGCGCGGTCTTTGTTTACAATCCCCTGTCACCTACGATATTCAAAGCAATGCATACAAAGCAATGCACACTATACAAAGCAATGCACGCTATACAAAGCAATGCACGCTATCCAAAGCAATCCACATGTTTTCTCATACGCAATGCACATATTTTAGCACATGCTAGCAAATCCACATGTTTTATCAGACGCTATACAAAGCAATGCATATATTTTATCAGACGCTTACGATATACAAAGCAATCTCCCCTGGGGACAAGGACCCCATCTCCCCTGGGGACAGGGTCACCCATCTCCCCTGGGGACAGGGACCCCTTCTCTCCTGGGGACAGGGACCCCTTCTTTCCTGCGGACAGGGACCCCATCTCCCTTGGGGACAGGGACACCCATCTCCCCTGGGGACAGGGACAACCATCACCCCTGTGGACAGTGACAACATACAGGGACACCCATCTCCCACTAATGACAGGGACCCCATCTCCCCTGGGTTCAGGGACACCCATCCCCCATAAGGACAGGGACATCCATCTCCCCTGGGGACAGGGACACCCATCTCCCCTGGGACCCCTTCTCTCCTGGGGACAGGGACCCCATCTCCCCTGGGGACAGGGACACCCATCTCCCCTGGAGACAGGAACAACCATCACCCCTGTAGACAGTGACACCCTACAGGGACACCCATCTCCCCTAAGGACAGAGACCCCATCTCCCCTGGGTTCAGGGACACCTATCTCCCCTAAGGACAGGGACCCAATCTCCCCTGGGTTCAGGGACACCCATCTCCCCTAAGGACAGGGACCCCACCCCCCCTGGGTTCAGGGACACCAATCTCCCCTGGGGCCTGGGACCCCTTCTTTCCTGGGAACAGGGACCCCATCTCCCCTGGGGACAGGGACACCCATCTCACCTGGGACATGGGACCCCATCTCCCCTGGGGACAGGGACACCCATCACCCCTAAGGACAGGGACCCTATCTCCCCTGGGGCCTGGGACCCCATCTCCCCTGGGGCCTGGGACCCCAATGGTTAAACCTATTTTCTTCTCATTTTAATGAGTGGTCACGTGTCTTATTAAACTCCCTTCCGCGGAAAACTTTTATCCCTATTTATCCATATAGTATGGTATTTTTTAATTGAAATCATATCCCTCTCAAGCGTCTCTTCTCCAGAGAGAATAAATTCAGTGCGTGCAACTTTTTCTTCATAACTATTCTTCATAACTAATATTCTCCAGACTATTTATTAGCTTTGTTGCCCTTCTCTGTACTCTCTTCATTTCCAGTACATCCTTTCTGAGGACTGGTGCCCAGAACTGGAGAGCATACTCCAGGTGCGGCCGGACCAGAGTCTTGTAGTGTGGGAGGATTATTGTTTTATCTCTGAAGTTAATTCCTTTTTTAATACATGCTAATATTCTGTTTGCTTTGTTAGCAGCAGCTTGGCATTCCATGCCATTGCTGAGCCTATCATCTACTAGGACCCCAGGTCCCTTTCCATCCTAGATTTCCCCCAGAGGTTCTCCCCCTAGTGTATAGATTGCATTCATATTTTTGCCACCCAAATGCATTATTTTATTTTTTTCTACATTAAACTTAATTTGCCATGTAGTTGCCCACCCCATTAATTTGTTCAGATCTTCTTGCAATGTTTCCACATCCTGCAGAGAAGTTATTGCCCTGCTTGGCTTAGTATCGTCCACAAATACAGAGATTGAACTGCTTACCCTATCCTCAAGGTCGTTTATGAATAAATTAAATAGGCTTGGTTTCAAGCACAGAACCCTTTGGGACCCCACTATCCACCCCTGACTATTCTGAGTATTCCCCATTTATCACCACCCTCTGAACTCGCCCTTGTAGCCAGGTTTCAATCCATGTCCATGTCAACGGACCTTATTTTGTACAGTAAACGTTTATGGGGAACTGTGTCAAATGCTTTTGCAAAATCCAGATACACCATATCTACGGGCCTTCCTTTATCTAGATGGCAACTCACTTCCTCATAGAAGGTTAATAGATTGGTTTTGCAAAAAAGATACTTCAAGAATCCATGCTGATAACTGCTAATGATACCTTTTTTATTATTAAAATCTTGTATATAGTCCTTTATCATCCCCTCCAAGAGCTTACGTACTATTGATGTTAGGCTAACTGGTCTGTAATTTCCAGGGATGTATTTTGGGCTCTTTTTAAACATTGGTGCTACATTGGCTTTTCTCCAATTCGCTGGTACCATTCCAGTCAGTAGACTGTCAGTAAAAATTAGGAGCATTGGTCTGGCAATTACTTGCCTGAGTTTCCTAAGTACCCTCGGGTGCAAGCCATCCGGTCCTAGTGATTTAATAATGTTAAGTTTCCCAAATCTAATTCTGTCCTCTGTTAGCTATGAGGGTGTTTCCTGTGACGTGTCATGCGGATAAGCACTACAGGTTTGGCTATGAAAGCCCCCCGATTCCCTTGTGAAGACTGAGGAAAAGAATAAATTCAATACCTTTGCCATCTCCCCATCGTTTGTAACCAGATGTCCTTCCTCATTCTTTATGGGGCCAATATGGTCTGTCCTCCCTTGACATGATAGCATCACACAGTTGCTGCAGATTCGTTGGCTGCACATCCATGATGCCAATCTTCCGTTCCAGCACATCCCAAAGGTGCTCTATTGGATTGAGATCTGGTAACTGTGGAGGTCATTGGAGTACAGTGACCTCATTGTCATGTTCAAGAAACCAGTGGTGAGATGATTTGAGCTTTGTGACATGGTGCATTATCCTGCTGGAAGGAGCAATCAGAAGATGGGTACACTGTAGTCATAAAGGGATGGACATGGTCAGCAACAATACTCAGATAGGCCATGGTGTTTAAACGATGCTCAATTGGTACTAAGGGGCCCAAAGTGTGCCAATAAAATATCCCCCACACCATTACACCCCCACCACCAGCCTGAACCGTTGATACAAGGCAGGATGTATCCATGCTTTCATGTTGTTTACGCCAAATTCTGACCCTAACATCTGAATGTCGCAGCTGAAATCAAGACTCATCATACCAGGCAATGTTTTTCCAATCTGCTATTGTCTAATTTTGGTGAGCCTGTGCTATCTGTAGCCTCTGTTTCCTGTTCTTAGCTGACAGGAGGTGTGGCCTTCTGCTGCTGTAGCCCATCTGCTTCAAGGTTTGATGTGTTGTGCGTTCAGAGATGGTATTCAGCATACATTCGTTGTAAAAAGTGGTTATTTGAGTTACTGTTGCATCTCAAACCAGTCTGCCCATTCTTCTCTGACCTCTGACCTCAACAAGGCATTTTCGTCCACACACCTGCCTCTCTCTGGATATTTTCTCTTTTTCGGACCATTCCCTGTAAACCCTAGAGATGGTTGTGTGTGAAAATCCCAGTAGATCAACAGTTTTTGAAATACTCAGACCAGCCCATCTGGCACCAACAGCCACGCCACGTCCATAGTCACTTAAATCCCCTTTCTTCCCAATTCTGATGCCGGTTTGAACTTCAGCAAGTTGTCTTTACCACATCTTGATGCATAAATGCATTGAGTTGCTGCCTTGTGATTGGCTGACTAGCAATTTGTGTTACCAAGTAATTGAACAGGTGTACCTAATAAAGTGGCCGGTGAGTGTATATACTATATTAGTTGAAGTGGAGTTACCCTTTAAAAGCTTCACTCTGGCTAAAGGCTTCCCTACTGCTATGTTAAAGCTTGCACATTGCTCACAAGACTAGCATCTAAAATCTGCCGTCTCTGTGACCTAGGCTTTAGAGTTTATGGATCCATTAGCAAATTATCAGGTCAATAATCAGCTCATTTTTTTATGGTAGAGATCAAACCTGCCAACGTTCACCAGTGACGGAGATACCAATTTTGGGTAAAATTTCCCTTTTAAGAGAAAAAGTCTTACTGTAGCAATAATTAAAACAAAATGTAGCTGTTTAAACATTTTCTTTCCCGTGAAGCACAGTAGAGGACAGAAAGCAGAAAACAGATCCAAATGACAAAAGAATACACAGCATCCACTTTTCAGTAAAGCAGACAGCTCCAGATAAAGGAAACAAATAGGTCAATGTTTATTTTCGAGAATGCTTTAAATGCCAGCAGACTCAGCTTGCAACTCCATTAGCATGTAAGGCTTCGTATGGGGAGGGTAGGGGAACACAGCCAAGCTGGTTTCAGGCTTTTACTTCTCTTCCACTGAATCTCCATCCAAAGATATAGACATATACAGCCACTGGGGAGGTATATTACAGCGCGTCTGGAAAAGCAATATTGCACAAGGATTTGTTGGCTGTGTATTATAGATTGGAAGAAGAACTTACATAAATAAGCTCAACTGATATATGTTCTAGAAAGGCAATCTGAGGCACAGCCGGTGAACTCATGCAATTCAGACAAAGATCTATTAACGCAATGTTAATAGGAAGTGAACCTGTGCTCCAAATCAGAAGCCATAACCAATGATACTATACACAATTTTGAGAATATATGGAATCCTTGGATGACGTATTTTCTTCCTACGATCCCTGACAATTCCCTATTAAGACCTTGATATACTATAATACTATAATATTATACAACAATATGAGTGGAAACAAGTACTAGACATGAACATTTATCTTCTGTACTATCTTAATAATATTCTTACAATATAGATGGCTGCTCCAGAGAACTTCCTTACCCTAGACTCTTTTCTCTCTTTCTTACCTTCATTCTTTCCCTTTTACTATTACTCTGTCCTTTTTTTCTATTTCCCTATTTTTTGTATTACCATATTTAAATGGTAATGTATTATACATAAATAATATTGTAGCGGGGTATACCCCTTTAATACAGAGAGACTACATTTCTCAGTACATCCTGCAGCACCCAGGGTGCATTGCCACGGAGCAGGAGCTGCTGGGGCAGACTTTATAAAGGGGAGGCGGAGTTGAAGCTCTCTCTTTGGACACCCCCTCTCCTAGCAAGAGAATCTCTGTGCTGAACTGCTGTGTGCACAAGACCTGAAGCCTGGGCCTTGTGCTCTGTTCCAAAGAGCCCTCCGCCAGCCTAGCTGAACCTAAGAGACATCTTCTCCTCCTTGCTGCAGTACACCAGAAGGACTGAAGGCCCGGATGTCGGTGGATTCCTGTTCCTAGACTAATCGGCGGAGGAAACAGACTTGGACTGTCGGGGTGGTGAGAGAGCACTTGCTCATAGACAGATACTTTATCTTCACTATTCATTTGGATTATAAGTTTGTTCATCAAGTGCACCACCGAAAGATTGCATGCGAAGATTTGTGTTCCCTGAACTTCCTTTTAGATCAGTCAGGCCTGACTGTTAGGTAGATACTATTGAGAGTTAGTCTGCTCATGAGGGGAAGTGATTGAAAAGAGGCAGCGCTAGAGCCGCATCGCATTACTTGAGCTATCTGATTGTTTGTTCATTTAAATACTGTTTATTTCTAAGATCTATACTTTGTTATACTGTTATTTTATTACTTGCCCATTAGCCTTAGTAAAACATCTGGGTCAAGTACATTTGGTGTCAGCTTCAGTTACTTTGATAGTAGTTTTAAAAGTATATTGCTGTGCATGCTTGCTATAAGACTGCGTCACCAAGAGTTGCGGTCACGCGGTCTTATCCCACTACTACTATCTGTGCCATGGGAGGTTAGAGCCGATTGCCAGGGGTTCACAGCGGTGCACTACAGGGCCCAAATCAATACCAGCAGTCCTCTTAACTGAGGGTATCGCTATACGTGGGGGCTCTGTCCGGGATTCCTGTATGTTGCACGCTGCAATCAAGCCGGTCAGAAGCACCAGCATGGACCCTGCTGGCGTAGCCCGGTGGTCCAGGGAGGAAGGCATCCGGAAATGGCCTGGTGGCTGAAATCCAGAGAGAGGCCTGGGTAGAGGAGCAGCTAACTTCCAGTCTTGAGGGCATTGTCCACGGACAGAAAGCCATGGGTGATTGACATGAAGACAGATACTGTAAATCCCCACACCTATGCATTGTGCGAGTGGAGGAATGGAATCTCTGACTACTTCAAAGGGGCCAGCATAAAAACTACAAACCAGGTAGAACTCCTGATACACCCAGAAGAGAATAAAGATGGCCCTACATCCACATCTACAGAAGGCCCCAGCACAAAAGGAAGCGCCCAACCACAGGGTCCTGGTTCACCACCACTGACCACCCTTAGCTCAGAATTATGTGCTGTCCTGGGGGAGATTGTGGCAAAGTGTAAAAAGGACCCTCCAGACCACTCGATGTCAGGATACAGGAAACTCAGGACTTTTTCTGGAAAGAAACCTGTACCTTCAGTGGAAGAGGGATTTGAAGAGTGGCTGGATGGCGCCACTCAGGCCCTAGAAGAATGGGAGGTCCCAGAACAACAAAAAAAACAAAGAATTGCGGAAAGCTTAAAGGGGCCTGCTCTAGAGGCCATACGTAACCTCAAGCTGAGCAAGAAAGACTGCAATGCACAGGATTATCTGGATATTCTGCAGAATGTGTTCGGCGGGACGGATAAGGTCACTGAACTCACTTATCAGCTGGAGCACTGCTACCAAAAGGAGAGAGAGAAGCTGTCAGAATTCATAAGACGTCTGGATAAGATCCTGCATCAGATCCTATTGAAGAAAGGGATTGATCCAAGAAAAGTGGATGAGGCCCGTGCCCAGCAGGTGTTGAGGGGAGCTCAACCCTTAGACCCCATCGCATTAATGCTACGCACCCGGCAGGACGGGAGCAGCCTGGAATTCCCCGACTTGATCGGGATAGTCAGGGAGGAGGAGGCTATGTTGGAAGACAAAAAGAGGAGTCAACATACCGAACCAACTGCCCGAGTCAGAATGTTAAGTGCAGAAGGAGGTGATTCAGAAGTTGAACTCCTAAAGACCCAGGTGTCACAACTAGTAGAAATTGTGTCCATGCTGACCAGCCAGGCCTCCGCGCTACACAATAAGAACATGCCAGAGGTACCAAAAAAACCTCCTAGCTCCAATATGGAACTAATACAGAAGCCTAAGAGGTTGATAACATGCTTCAATTGTGGGGGAATCGGGCATGTCAGAGCAGAATGCCCCAGCCCAAATGAAGTTGCATCCAGATAACGCAAGCCGGCGGAAAACTTCAGAGGGCCCCGGTGAAGGAGTCAGCCGGGCTCCCGCTATTCACAGAAAGCTCCACTAAGGTTCAGAAAGAGAAAAGAATACAGAGAAAGGGGAACAGAGCCCCCAAAAACCACTCAATACCCCCTGTCAGGAGTTAAAGTCTAACAACCTGCAGGGAATCAATGCATACCAGGCCCAAAAGGGGTTAAGATCCAGAGACAAGTGGAAGAAGAAGAAGAATCCTAAGGAAAAACTCCAGAGTCCAAAGAAGAAGCCGCCTCGGGAGAGTTTTCCGGACAGGATGGTGGGACCCTCTCCACTAGTCCCTGTCCAAGTGGAAGGAGTTTACACCAGAGCCCTCCTGGACACGGGAGCCCAAGTGACACTCTTGTACAGAGACTTTTATAAAAAAACACCTGAGCCACATGCCTCTACAGAAACTCGACGACCTCGAGATATGGGGAATTGGCACACAGAGGTTCCCTTATGACAGCTACGTTTTAATCAGACTGGCATTCGATCCCTCTGTAACAGGAAAAGCAGAAGTTTTTGACACTCTTGCAGTGGTCATAGGAACCAACACTGACCTGGTCAGGAGACTATTGGACCCCATAGTGCAAGAACAAGGGGCTTCAGTCGCCAGGATCCACCCCATGTTGCAACAGGTCTACCGGAATTTGGTTCTGGAGAAAAAGGCCCCAGAAGAAGGGGTAGGAAAAGTCTGGAGACTGTCAAGAGAAGAGAGAACATTACAGCCTGGGGAGATAACCTGCCTTCGGGCTGTTGTAAAACTCTCATGGAAGCAACCTGGCCCCTTCCTTGTCCTGGAACCAGACCCCTGGATACTCAACCAGGGTTGGAAGTGATTCCCGAAGTGGTCCCTTTGAGAGCGTTGAAGAAGTCCAAGGGCCAGATTCCAGTGAGCATCAGGAATACCTCCAGTTCTCCTATGAAGATGCCAGCCCGAGTATTGTTGGGCAGAGTAAACCCAGCTACTCCAGTGGCTATGTCGGAATTGAAGCAAGCTGAAGGAGAGACCCTGGAGGGGTTGTGCCTGGAAGACACCACCTTACCACCGAAGTGGAAGGAGAGAGCCAAGGCCCAACTGATCAGATGGAGAAACATCTTCTCAAAAGACGAGTTTGATGTAGGGTGTGCAAGGAGTGCTACCCATAGGATCCGTCTACAGGAAGACAAACCCTTTTGGGAAAGGGTCCGGCGGGTTCCTCTCGCTGATCTGGAAGACCTGCGTGAGCAGTTGGCCGAACTGAAGAGAACTGGAGTGATTAGAGAATCAAGGAGCCCGTATGCCTCCCCTATTGTGGTAGTCCGGAAGAAAAATGTCTCATTGAGACTGTGCATAGACTACAGGACTCTTAATAGGAGGACCATACCCGATCAGTACACCACTCCCAGGATTGAGGATGCTCTGCAGAGCCTGTCAGGAGCCAAGTGGTTCAGCGTTATGGACTTGAAGAGTGGGTACTACCAAATCCCCATGCGTCCTAAAGACCGAGAGAAAACGGCTTTCATCACCCCGATAGGGTTCTATGAGTTCAACAGAATGCCTCAAGGCCTGTCGGGGGCCCCTGCCACTTTCCAGAGGCTGATGGAGAAGACGGTGGGGGACATGCACCTTATTGCTTATTGAAGTCCTGGTGTACTTAGATGACATCATTGTCTTTGGAAGGACTGAAGAGACTCAGCGACGAGAGGCTCAAGCTTTCACCAGAAAAGTGTCAGTTCTACCAGTCCTCAGTACACTATCTAGGACACATAGTGTCCGAAGAGGGAGTGTCTACCGACCCTGACAAGCTTGAAGCAGTTACCTCCTGGCCTCGCCCCAACTACTGTGACTGAGCTCAGATCCTTCCTCGGAATTTGCTCCTATTACCGTCGATTCGTGGAAGGGTTTGCAATAATAGCAAAACCCCTAAATGAGTTGTTGAAGGCAGACGGAGAGAAAGATGAGACTGGCCCCAGGAAGCCGGGAGAGTCTGTGGAAGGACAGTGGACAGAAAGATGTAAAGACGCCTTCCAAATGTTGAAGAAGAGTCTGACCACTGCCCCGGTATTGGCCTATGCCGATCCTAAGAAACCGTATGAACGTCATGTGGATGCCAGCCATGATGGCCTGGGAGGTGTGCTGTACCAGGAGTATGAAGGACAGCTAAGGCCAGTCGCCTATGTTAGTAGAAGCCTAACACCAGCGGAGAAGAATTACCCCACCCACAAGTTGGAGTTCCTGGCCCTAAAGTGGGCAGTTGTGGATAAGCTCAGAGACTACCTGTATGGGGCTGAATTCACTGTAAAGACTGACAATAATCCGCTTACCTATCTCTTCACTACAGCCAAGTTGGATGCCACTGGCCACCATTGGTTGGCAACCCTTTCCAGTTTCAACTTCAGTCTGAAGCAGGGATGAGCCGAACACCCCCCTGTTCGGTTCGCACCAGAACCTGCCAACAGACAGAATGTTCGCGTGAACTTTAGAACCCTATTAAATACAATGGACTCAAACGTGCGAAATCTAAAGTGCTAATTATAAAGGCTTATATGCAAGTTATTGTCCTAAAAAGTGTTTGGGGACCCGGGTCCTGCCCCAGGGGACATGTATCAATGCAAAAATACATTTTAAAAACGGCCGTTTTTTCGGGAGCAGTGATTTTAATAATGCTTAAAATGATATAATAAAAGTGAAATATTCCTTTAAATTTCGTACCTGGGGGGTGTGTATGATATGCATGTAAAGTGGCGCATGTTTCCCGTCGCTTAGAACTGTCCCTGCATAAAATGTCATTTTTGAAGGAAAAAAAGTCATTTAAAACTCACTCGCGGCTATTAATGAATTGTCGGCTTCCGGCAATACATAGAAAAGTCATTGATAAAAGAAAAAAAAAAAAGCGTGGGGGTCCCCCAGAATTCAATTACCAGGCCCTTCAGGTCTGGTATAGATATTAAGGGGAACCCCGCCGCAAATTAAAAAAAAAAATGCGTGCGGTTCCCCCAAATATCCATACCAGGCCTTTCAGATCTGGCGTGGATTTTAAGGGGAACTCCACGGTTCAGGAGGGGGGGCGCTCTCTCGTCCCCCCTCTTTTCCTGCGGCCTGCCAGGTTGCATGCTCGGATAAGGGTCTGGCATGGATTTTTGGGGGGACTCCACGCCATTTTTTTTTAAATTTGGGGTGGAGTTCCCCTTAAAATCCATGCCAGATCTGAAGGGCCTGCTATGGATATTTGGGGGAACCGCACGCATTTTTTTTTTAAATTTGTGGCAGGGTTCCCCTTAATATCTATACCAGACCTGAAGGGCCTGGTAATTTAATTCTGGGGGACCCCCACGCTTTTATTTTTATTTTTATCAATGACTTTTCTATGTATTGCCGACAATTCATTAATAGCCGCGGGTGAGTTTTAAATGACTTTTTTTCCTTCAAAAATGACATTTTATGCAGGGACAGTTCTAAGCATGGGAAACATGCGCCACTTTACATGCATATCATACACACCCCCCAGGTATGAAATTTAAAGGAATATTTCACTTTTATTGTTTCACTTTAAGCATTATTAAAATCACTGCTCCCAAACAAACGGACGTTTTTAAAACTTTTTTTTGCATTGATACATGTCCCCTGGGGCAGGACCCGGGTCCCCAAACACTTTTTATGACAATACCTTGCATATAAGCCTTTATAATTAGCACTTTAGATTTCTCCCATAGACTTTTCGAATTTGCCGCGAACACCCCAATTTGTTCGCTGTTCGGCGAACGGGCGAACAGGCAATGTTCGGGTCGAACATGAATTTGACTCGAATTTGAAGCTCATCCTTAGTCTGAAGTATAGGCCTGGAGCGGGGAACCGAGATGCTGAAGCTTTATCTAGAAGGTCACATGCCCCCACTTGCCACATTGAAGATTGGACCCAAGTGACCCCGGATGGAGTGAGGGCCTTATGTCAAGGGGCTCAGCTTCAAGCCAGTGGAGGATCCAGGGCCGAAGAAGTCGGAGTTTCTGTGGTGGGAGTACCCAAGTACTATTGTGATGTGACCCAGATTGGTGAAGACGACTTGCCGAAGCTATCCAAGAAGGACCTCAGAAGGGATCAGTTGGAAGACCCCTGGGGAAGATTAGCTTTGGAAGTTCTGGAGGATCAGGATCCAGGCAGGCTCCTACACGACCCCTCAAAGGAGGCCCGATCCATCCACAAAGAATGGGACAAGTTACAGGTACATCAAGGGGTGGTCTACCGAAGGGGCCCCTCTGATGACCTGGAAGAGAAGTGGCAGCTGTTCTTGCCAGAAAAGCACAGGAAAACCGTCCTAGCTGCTCTGCATGATAATCATGGCCACTTAGGGGCTGAAAGAACCTTTCAACTAGTGAGAAGTAGGTTCTACTGGCCCTGTATGCGGGTTGAAGTGGAGGAGTACTGTCACTCGTGTGCCCGCTGCATACAAAGGAAGACACTGCCACGTCAAGCTGCCCCAATGGGCCATCTAGAAAGTCAAGGGCCCCTGGACTTGGTATGCATTGACTTCCTTTGTCTTGAACCTGACTTGAGTGGTCATGGAAATGTTCTGGTGGTAACCGACCATTTCACTCGCTATGCCCAGGCATTTCCCACCAAAGACCAGAAGGCCTCCACCGTTGCAAAAATCCTGGTGGAGAAGTACTTTGTCCATTATGGATTGCCTCAACGCCTTCACTCGGACCAAGGGAGGGATTTTGAGAGTCGGCTAATCAAGAAGTTGCTGGATTCGTTAGGGATAAAGAAGACTCGCACTACTCCCTACCACCCTCAAGGGGATGCCCAACCAGAGAGGTTCAATAGGACATTGCTAAACATGTTGGGAACCCTGTCTAGTGAGGAGAAGCAACACTGGGGCAAGCACATAGCAGCAATAGTGCATGCCTACAACAGCACTGTCAGTGATGTCACAGGGTATTCCCCCTATAGACTCATGTTTGGGAGAGAGGCGAGACTGCCAGTGGATTTGGCCTTCGGCACTTCCGTGGACCATGCATCTGCTGCCTCACACAAGGGATATGTGGACAGGCTGAGGAAAAGCTTGAAGTTGGCCTATGAGAAGGCTCAGTTAACATCCGATCAAAGAGGAGCCCGAAACAAGCGGAATTTCGACTTGAAAGTTCGGATTCAAGATCTACAGCCTGGAGACTGCGTCTTGTTGAGAAATTTAGGTGTTCCTGGAAAACATAAGATGGCAGACAGGTGGAGATCAGAGCCTTATGTGATCTGCAAGAAGTTACTGGATCTACCTGTTTACCAAGTGAAGCCAGAAGGGAAAATAGGGCCACTGAAGACCTGGCACCGGAACCATCTGTTACCTCTGTCTGAGGCTGTCAGGATGCCACCCACTCTGGAGTCTCCTGAGTTACCTTCTACCACTCATACCCCTCGACCTCGCACTAGGTCGCAAGCAACTTTAGCTAGGGAGGAAGAAGACTCAAACCAAAGTGAGGAGGAAGCAGAACTCAGTTGGCTGTGGCCGTCTCAGGCCCCGACACCATTATCCATTGACCTTCCACCTTCTGAAGATCCTGTGGATAGTACTTTAAACATAGAAGCCACTGAATTCGTCCCGACCAGCCTTCAGATACAAGAATGGGAAGATATTCAAGACAATCCACCTGCTGAAGATCAAGGGGATTCCATGGATTCCATATATCCCTCTGCATCTGAGTTGGATGTCCAGGAAGCAGAGGAAATTTCCACCTCAGTGCCAGAAGAAGAACCTGGAGTGGCTGAGACTGTGACTCCCGGGGAGCAAAGAATGAAGAGAGCCATTCGCCCTCCCCGGAAATTAACCTACCCCCAGATGGGAGAAAGTTCCGAAGACACAGTCCTAACCGCAAGAAGGACCATACCCACATCTGGTCCCTCCACTGTACATTTGGTGGAGGGCAACCCCAGCTCACTCCCTGGCACAGTTAGGCAGGCCACCCTTGCAGAAGTGACCTGTGGGCAGGGTAATTCCCTTCCTCGTTTTTGGTGGGAACTTTCCCTGCCAACATTTCTAACAGCCTTGAGTAATGTAGTGGGTACTCTTTGTTGATGCTGTCTTTGGGGACCAAAGATTCAAAGTGGGGGGAGTGTGTAGCGGGGTATACCCCTTTAATACAGAGAGACTACATTTCCCAGTACATCCTGCAGCACCCAGGGTGCATTGCCACGAAGCAGGGGCTGCTGGGGCAGACTTTATAAAGGGGAGGCGGAGTTGATTCTCTCTCTTTGGACACCCCCTCTCTTAGCAAGAGGATCTCTGTGCTGAACTGCTGTGTGCACAAGACCTGAAGCCTGGGCCTTGTGCTCTGTTCCAAAGAGCCCTCCGCCAGCCTAGCTGAACCTGAGAGACATCTTCTCCTCCTTGCTGCAGTACACCAGAAGGACTGAAGGCCTGGATGTCGGCGGATTCCTGTTCCTAGATGAATCGGTGGAGGAAACAGACTTGGACTGTCGGGGTGGTGAGAGAGCACTTGCTCATAGACAGATACTTTATCTTCACTATTCATTTGGATTATAAGTTTGTTCATCAAGTGCACCACCGAAAGATTGCATGCAAAGATTTGTGTTCCCTGAACTTCCTTTTAGATCAGTCAGGCCTGACTGTTAGGTAGATACTATTGAGAGTTAGTCTGTCCATGAGGGGAAGTGATTGAAAAGAGGCAGCGCTAGAGCCGCATCGCATTACTTGAGCTATCTGATTGTTTGTTCATTTAAATATTTCTAAGATCTATACTTTGTGATACTGTTATTTTATTACTTGCCCATTAGCCTTAGTAAAACATCTGGGTCAAGTACATTTGGTGTCAGCTTCAGTTACTTTAATAGTAGTTTTAAAAGTATATTGCTGTGCATGCTTGCTATAAGACTGTGTCACAAAGAATTGCGGTCACGCGGTCTTATCCCACTACTACTATCTGTGCCACGGGAGGTTAGAGCCGATTGCCAGGGTTTGATAGCGGTGCACTACAGGGCCCAAATCAATACCAGCAGCCCTCTTAACTGAGGGTATCGCTATACGATATTTAGTTATTACTTACAATAATTATAAATTTTTTACGTTTTTATTGAATTAGTTTATTTCCAATTAGCTTTCTTTCCATAAGTGACTATATATTAATTGAATATGCCTGGAACTAAGGCCCCTTTCACACTGGGGTGGGCAGGTGCGGTATAGCGGCGCAATATTTAGTGCCGCTATACCGTCGTATTCACCGCGATATTCGGCCGCTAGCGGTGCGGTTTTAACCCCCGCTAGCGGCCGAAAAAGGGTTAATACCGCCCGCAAACCGCGGCTACAGCCGCAGTATGCGGGCGGTATAGCCGCGGTGTCCCATTGATTTCAATGGGAAGGAGCAGTATATACACCGCTCCTTCACCGCTCCAAAGATGCTGCTTGCAGGAGATTTTTTTTCCCTCCCGCCAGCGCATCGCCTCAGTGTGAAAGCCCTCTGGCTTTCACATTGAGAATACTGGAGCGGGATGATTTCAGGCGTTATTTATGCGCTATTTTTAGCGCTAAAACACCTGAAATACGCCTCAGTGTGAAAGGGGCCTAAGTGTATTAGCACATATTCACATGTTACATTTTTCAATTGTTTATATTATCTTAACATTTCATTTTCGAGTTGATTACCTGTTTATGTAAAATATCTAATCTTCAAATATGTATTTTTCCATCCAATTTATTATCATATACTTAACTAATATTACCATTTGTTGTAACCATTTATTACTAATTGTAACTGTCTTTATTATTTAATATTCAATAAACAAAATTGACAAAGAAAGTGAACCTGTGCTTTTCCCATGCAAGGCAAAACAATTGGCCCGCTTATTGGCCACCATCCTTGTCCCCGATGTACGTCCTCACCTTCTATACTTTTCCTGCCACTCTGGCTGCAGGAGTAATTTTAGGGCCACAATTGGCCCGCTTATTGGCCACCATCCTTGTCCCCGATGTACGTCCTCACCTTCTATACTTTTCCTGCCACTCTGGCTGCAGGAGTAATTTTAGGGCCACAAAATGAAAAACTACAGAAGTGATCCTATGAATTGTCAGTTATATCACCCATTTGATTTAATTCAATTGTATTCCTAATATTGTGCTGTGGTAACTGCAAGTACATTGCTTTGCTGGGTCTTTCTGACTTGTTTTTTCAAGTCACAAGATGTCTACTGTCCCTGGGAAGATCTTCCTTGGTGGCTGGACAGACAGACCAGTGGCATGCAGCTGTTGTTAATTTTGACATCAAATTTCAATTTAGTTTTAGTCATAGTCTTTTGACTAAAATGCTATTTTAGTTTCAGTTGTATATTGGTCATCTACAATTGTTTTAGTATTAGTTGTATATTTGTTGACTAAAATCTCCAGTACATTTTAGTCGGCAATAATTGAGCTACATCACCAATCTGGTCTCCAAATATATCCCAAACCGTCCTCTCCACTCTTCTCAAGACCTCCTACTGTCAAGCTCTCCAGTCTCCTCCTCCCATGCTCGTCTCCAGGTTTTCTCCAGAGCCTCTCCCATCCTCTGAAACTGGCTACCTCAACCTGTCCGGCTATCCCCTACTCTTGCTACCTTCAGGCGATCCCTGAAAACTCATCTCTTCAGGGAAGCCTATCACGTCTCCAACTAATCTTTTACGTCTTCCATCAGCTCATTCCCCACAGTTACAACTTTTTGTACCACCTGCCCCACCCTATTAGATCGTAAGCTCTTCTGAGCAGGGCCCTCTTTATCCTCTTGTATTTTATTGTATTATAACTGTATTGTCTCCTTTTTATATTGTAAAGTGCTGCGTAAACTGTTGGCGCTGTGATACTTGCTACCTGGCTGTGTGTTAACCCCCTCTACTATTAAATAAAAGGCTTTGTGGATGCTCCTACTCTCCGCGTGTGTCTGTTCCACCTACATCTCTGTCACAACTGGTTGGCAGCGGTGGGATCAGACTGCGGAAGAGTATAATGGAAAGCAATAGACTTGTGCACAACGGAAAAATTTGTTTCGTTTCGGTTCGTTTCTTGTGCACAACGGAAAAATTTGTTTAGTTTCGGTTTGTTTCTTTTCGGTCCTGTTGATTCGTAATCGTTCGTAATTTTGCTAGGTGGGATTTTTCGTGTTCGGACTAATTCGTATTTTCGCAAGCGACATTTTTCTTTGAATCGGAATGATTCGTATTAATGTAAGCCTTATTTTTAGTTGATTTATGATTCGTACTTTCGGTAGAGTACATTGTTTTTCGTTGATTCTGGACACAACTCCTACTTTCGTAACTTTTTTGGGGTTTGTTGATTTGTAATTTTCCGCGTCTCTCTCACAACGATGCTGCCTATTATGCCTAATGTGCTTCGAATGGATTTATACTTTTCTAAATACATAGCGGTTATTTGTAGCGATTCGAAATCTCGTATTTTACTTTTGATTTTTACATGCGGCTATAGCCTCTGCCCCTGTACACCATTTTGAGAGGGAGTTCAGCACAGTGAGGGAGAAGAAGAGAGCAGAGCAGAGTGTTATTGTGCTTCGTATGGATTCGTACATTCGTAACTTTTTTCATAACGAATTATGCCGAAGACATTCGGGCATTCGCTATTTGCAATATAATTTATTTCGGATTCGGTTTTATTCGTAATTGCTTTGTTCGGAAATTCGAATGCTTCCGAATGTCCGAAAGTTGCTAAATTCGGACGAATTTCGATTAGTTATGAAACTAATTGCACAAGCCTAGAAAGCAATAACCCCCTAGAGCTGGAACTAGCCCGGGGTAGTGAATATAAGAATTGGACAGTGGCGAGTTTGCAAGAAAAGGCCAGGGAACTAGGCATTGGCTGTAGGGGTCTGTCCAAAAACGAGCTGGTCACCGCCATTGAAGACAACCTAAATAAAGAAAGAAATAAAGAAAGAAGGAGCTGTGCCAATATTGATTAAAAAAGGGGGGTTACACATCAGTCCCCAGGATGACATAATTAATGGTATTAATAGTATAACCTATCCCCAGATTGACATAGGAATTAGTATACATCATACACCAGCAGACCAATATGTCAGACAAAAGTCCACAGGTTGATACAGTCCATAAACTTATAATGACACCACTGGGCTTGATATGATGACACCACTGTGCTTGATATCAATATGGAGTGCCCACCACCGCAAAACAAATGGCTGCTTACCGAAAGGCAAGCAAAGACACGCAGTCGGCTGTGACCCAGCTGCGGCCTTTAACTTGCAGGTAGAATCAAAGACAACCTGCAAGGAGCTGACAGCATGGATGGTCTTCAGCCAGAGACAGAACACACTCCCTCCACTGTTTCGAGCCCCAGGAGCCCCTGGGTCGCCTGGTATGAGGAGGAGATGGCCACCCTGGGCTCCGAAGCCACCTTGGAGGACAGGCGGGATGCAGCGCTGGACTGGCCATCGGGACTACCGGGAGATTCCCGGTGGGCCGATGGCTATGGGGGCCGGTTTCGTTTCACTGACAGCCGTCAAATTAATAGCTGCGAGAACCGCGCAGCCATTAATTTGAGCACCGCTGTACTGCTAGGTATCGAACTTCCTGATACAGCGCGGCACACTTCGGCTCTTTCCGTCCCCCGCTCGGCTCTTTCCGGATACGACACACATCTTCGGCCACCTCCGGGCCCACGCTCGTCCTTTTCCACCCCACTCAGCTCTTTCTGGACATGGCACACATCTTCGGCCACCTCCGGCCCACGCTCGTCTTTTTCCGCCCCCGCTTGGCTCTTTGCGGACATGACACACATCTTCGGCCACCTCCGGCCCACGCTCGTCCTTTTCCGTCACTGCTCGACTTCCCCCGTCCCCCCTCCTCTCTGACTTCGGCTACGTCCAGCAAAACTCGGCTGTTTCCGGCGGCCCATGCGGTAACGGTTGCTGTGAATTTAAATGAGCCAGAGCCGCCCGTGTGATGTCTGGAGAGAAACCGACAGGCCGAGAGGTCCCCGGAGCGGACGAGGGAGGCCAGAGGATGACGGTGCTGCAGGACCTGTCCAGGTAAAAGTGTATTGAAATGTGCCAAAAATAAGTGCATAAAAATATTTTCAGCAAAAAATTCATATACTGTAACTGTATAAACCATGCTTATAATTAACACCATTATATCCAAACTATGTCCATGGTATGAAAGTGCCTAGAGTGCAAAAAAAATATGCAAATTGGTCTCTTCGACTGTGCAGAGGAAAAAAAAACTGAGCAAAATATGCATTCAAAGCAATAAGAGTAATGTGTCCCAGTGCAAGAAAAAAACACTGGGTAGTGTGATCCCACTTCTGCAAGGTGGGATCATCCTACCCAGAGTTGTTTTCTTAGGCTACTTTCACACTGCGCCGTTTTAGCCGCGCTTTACCGTCGTTTTTGCGGTGCTATTCAGCCGCTAGCGGGGCGCTTTTAGCCCCCGCTAGCGACTGAAAAAGGGTTAAAACCGCCCGCAAAGTGACGCTGCAGTGGCGCTTTGCTGGCGGTTCAGCGGTGCTACCAATTGATTTCAATGAGCAGGGGCACTTTAGTAGCGGTGTATACACCACTCCTACAGCGCCTCAAAGATGCGGCTGGCTCCAGTGTGAAAGCCTTTGCATTGTTGATAGCTGGGCCATGATGACATCACTCTCATGCAAGTGCACAGAATACTGTTTTTGTGCGTGTTCGCAAAATTAGAGTGGGCCGGTCTGGATGAAGTCCAGGGCCAAATTTTTGTCCCAGTCCAGCCCTGGCGGGATGCAATCCGGAGAGCTCATGAGAGGCAAACCAGGGTAGACCCCAGAGGACGAGATTCTCTCCCCAGCCCAAGACCTCTTGGATCTGACCCACCAAGGGTGACTCGTAAGGACTTTAAGCCCTTTTGTAAAGCTACGGGGGATGTGGAAGGATTTTTCCAGGACTTCGAACATCTATGTCAACTACTAAATGTACCCCGTACAGACTGGGTGCGGCACCTGGTTGGCCTGCTGGAAGGGGGTGCAGCTGCCGCATACCGGACAATGGACACCCAATGAAATCGGAACTACCCTATGGTCAAACAGACTGTGCTGCAATATTATTCTGTGACCCCGGAAACCTACAGGGTTCAGTTTCGAGACTTGTCCTGTTACTCAGAGCGCTCCTTCAAGATGTATGCTCACAAAATGTCGCAGGCCTGCCAACGCTGGCTGGAGGGTGAACAGGCTCTCACTGTCGAGTGCATTATCCAGACTTTCCCGAAGGAGCAATTTTATGCCAAATGTCCCGCCGAGGTCAGGGAGTTGGTGAAGGAGAGGAACCCAGCCACCTTAGAGAAGGCTGCTGCATTAGCTGACGAAGTGCTCACAATAAAACCACAATGAAAAAAACTGAGGACTGAACCATCTGGGACCCTGAGTGTTGCCTGTCCCCTGAAGGGCTATGCCACCCCCTCACCCTATCAAAGTCCTGCCACCCCTTTGGCTATCAACCCCATCTCTATGCCCCAACCCTCCGGGGTGATGGTGACACGCCAATGCTATGGATGAGGGCAACCTGGGTACCTTTATGCTGCGTACACACGATCGTTTTTAATGTCATTTTCAAAAACGACGTTTTTCTCGACGTGATTTTTCTTGTTTCCTCTCAAGCCTGTCTTGCGTACACACGTTCATTAAAAAAAACGCTCGAGCAAAGCGCAGTGACGTACAACACGTACGACGGCACTATAAAGGGGAAGTTCTGTTCGAATGGCGCCACCCTTCATGTTAGTAAAGTTTGTTGAGCGACGATTCGCGCTTTTCAGCCTTGTGCTTTTCAGTCCGTTTCAGCGTGACGAATGCGCTATCTCCATTACGAACGCTAGTTTTACCAGAACGAGCGCTCCCGTCTCATAACTTGATTCTGAGCATGCGCGTTTTTTTCCCCCTCGTAAAAGCATACACACTACCATTTTTCACGTCGTTAAAAAAAAAGACAAGAAAAACGACGTGAGAAAATAGAGCAGGTTCTCATTTTTTTAGCCCATTTTTCACGTCGTTAAAAATGCTCTGGAGCCTACACACGATCGTTTTTAATGCCCAATTTAAAAAATTGCATTTTTAACGACGTGAAAAACGATCGTGTGTACGCGGCATTAGGCTAGATGCCCATGGAACTTCCACCCTCCCCAGACCAAAACCTCTCACCTTGAGCACCATGTGCAGCTGGTGCCAGGAGGAAAGAGCTACTCAACCCCCCAAAGTGAATGGATGCCTCCAACAGCCACTGACACCCCTCAAGGAGTCTATGGGGTTCGTCCACTTACGCCAAGCTACCCAGAGAAAAGACAGCAGCATTTGCAGGAAGTCTCCATAGATGGAAGAAAAGTCATTGGTTTTCGCGACACAGGCGCCTTTCTGACTATCGCTGATCCCTGTGTCGTGAATCCGGCAGCGATTAGGAAGGGCCCTGGATTTTCTATCGAACTAGCAGGGGGCACCAGGAAACACATCCCAAAGGCTACAGCTCTCCTGGATTACGGGTTTGGGGAGAAACTTTGTTCTGTTGGGCAGGACTACCTGCGGACATTCTGCTAGGGAATGATCTGGGAGAACTTAATTGTCAGTTTCTAGGGGGTGTGACCCAGAGCTACTCTCTGGGAGTAGAGCAGAAATCTGGGACAGAATTGAGACAAAACACAAATTCATAAAGGATTTATCCCGTTAACTGTGTAAAGGTTCATGCCGACCCTGCCAGCGCCCCGAGGTTTAGGATAGCATCTCTAGGTTTGCAAAACAGGTGGGGACATACAGGAAGGGCACCCAGCCCCGTTGCTATAGATGCAGACAGAGGGGGCACCTGCATGCTAATTGTCCCAAGGGCTGTAATGGGGAGTCTAACTCCACAGCTTCACTTTGGTGGAGAGGCAATGGTAGTGGATCAAATTATCCTCCCAGCGGTTCAATTGTGGGCCGAGACTAATGACTTCTGTGCCCCAAGGTAATGCCCTGCTGGAATGAGCATCAATACAAACACATCCGGCAAATAACAAACAGTTATATGAACACCTAGATGGTTCTGCTGTGGAACTAGCACATGTACAATGCACAAGGCCTGTTGAGTACATGTTATAAAAAAGGGGGGGGTTGTTACGGTCTCTGCCCCTCCTTGTCCCCTAAATCTAATAACATAACACTAATACGGACCCCCCGCCGCAGGAATACGTCAGCTGTTTGAAGAGGAATACCGGTTTTCACCATTTTTGCCCCTCCTTGTCCCTTACACCCCAGAGAGCTGTCCCCTGCTGTGTTATGTACTCTTTGCTGTGATCGTTTGGGGTGTGGTTGTATTCCATTGTTTGTGTCTGGCTGCCTTGGAAGAAACGTATATTATGGGATGGATGTCCATGTGGAGGGAGGGGGACTCCTCCAGCAGCCTCCCCTGCTGATAAGCTTGAATACACCTGACCTGTGTGTCTATTGTCATTGGAAAGTTTAACCCGCCCTGAATCCAAGGGTGGGGGGGAAGTGTCAGGCATTTATCTGTTGAAACATGTGCTGGAAGAAAGGCAGTTTTGTTGTTCGCCATCCCAACTCCTGCTTTATACATTGCCAGTCTGTGCGGTCCTAGGCTACGGGCAGCGACTACAGACCAACCCCTTTGTCTCTCTCCATCCTGCGAGTGGTTTACCCCTGGCTGTGTGCCATCCTGAGAGTGGATTATCCCTGTGATCGCCCGCGCTGTGAGTAGAGCGAACTCTGTTCTTGTGTTCCAAGACTGGGCATGGACTATCCCTACTTGCCAGAACTGAGTTATTTCTCTTGTTTGGCCAGCCTGGCGTGGATTACCCCTTACCAGCACAGACGCTGCTACCTCACTGTGCATTTATACTGTGTTACGGACTCTTGTTTTGCCCGGCTGTGATACTTGCTACCTGGTTGTGTGTTAACCCCCTCTACTGTTAAACAGGGCCGTTTTAATAGCATCATGGGCCCCTGGGTAAGTAATGCTGTAATGTAAAGTAATGCTCTGGGGCCCCTACAATGGAGACAGTGCAGGTAAACAGACATCAAGTAGGTAGGAGGCAGACAAGCGGAGCTTCCCCTTTTGGGTGGAGCTCCGCATTAACTACATGAACAATCATTCTGTACAGCAAAGAAACAGTGGGAAAATACTACATACATAAAGTAACAAAGCTGTCCTGTGCATATAATATATCTGCTAGATTGATGCCTCCTCAGCACTATGGCCCCTCTACGCCCTAGATATCCCCCCAGCACTCTGACCCCTCTACACCCCAGATATCCCCCCAGCACTCTAAAACCTTCTACACCCCAGATATCCCCTCAGCACTTTGACCCCTCTACACCCCAGATATCCCCCAGCACTCTGACCCCTCTACACCCCAGATATCCCCCCAGAACTCTGACCCCTCTACACCCCAGATATCCCCCCAGAACTCTGACCCCTCTACACCCCAGATATCCCCCCAGCACTCTGACCCTTCTACACCAAAGATATCCCCCCAGCACTCTGACCCCTCTACACCCCAGATATCCCCCCAGCACTCTGACCCCTCTACACCCCAGATATCCCCCCAGCACTCTGACCCCTCTACACCCCAGATATCCCCCAGCACTCTGACCCCTCTACACCCTAGATATCCCCCCAGCACTCTGACCCCTCTACACCCCAGATATCCCCCCAACACTCTGACCCTTCTACACCCCAGATATCCCCTCAGCACTCTGACCCCTCTACACCCCAGATATCCCCTCAGCACTCTGACCCCTCTACACACCAGATATCCCCCCAGCACTCTGACCCCTCTACACCCCAGATATCCCCCCCCAGCAGTCTGACCCCTCTACACACCAGATATCCCCCCAGTACTCTGACCCCTCTACACCCTAGATATTCCCCCCAGCACTATAAGCATATACCATAAGATACCTCTTGTATTGTGAACCCACTACATCCCTAATAGGGATGAGCTTCGTGTTCGAGTCGAACATACGTTCGACTCGAACATTGGCTGTTCGATCGTTCGACGAAGATCGAACGATTTGGGCCGTTCGCGCCAAATTCGAGTGACGCGAACGGCCCACAATGCACTACGCCATCGCAGTGTCATCCAGGCGCTGTGATTGGCCAAGCATGCACTGTGACCCCGCATGCTTGGCCAATCACAGCGCCGGCAGCGAGGAGAGCAATGATTGGCCACAGGCAGGATGCCTGTGGCCAATTATTGCTGAGGGTGTTTAGTACACGCCCCACACTATAAAAGGCCGCCAGCACGGCGGCCTAGTGTAGTGTGTTCCGGAGCAGGGATAGAGTAGCATAGGCAGGGACAGTGACTGTTATTTCTTTCTTGCTTAACCTGGATTCCTTTAGTTTAGGGAAAGAGAAGGATAGGTAGGGAGAGTGTCAGTGTGTTTTGTGCTTCTGCTATAGTGTGCTTAAAAAAAACATTTATTCTAGGGACAGAAAACTCTAGGTAGGGACAGTGTCAGTTTCTTTCACTCTGCAAGTCCTTGTTTCCAGGGACCTGTAAGGACAGTGAGTTAATTGTCCTTGTGCTATATTGTGCTTAAAAAAAACATTTATTCTAGGGACAGAAAACTCTAGGTAGGGACAGTGTCAGTTTCTTTCACTCTGCAAGTCCTTGTTTCCAGGGACCTGTAAGGACAGTGAGTTAATTGTCCTTGTGCTATATTGTGATTAAAAAAAACATTTATTCTAGGGACAGAAAACTCTAGGTAGGGACATTGTCAGTTTCTTTCACTCTGCAAGTCCTTGTTTCCAGGGACCTGTAAGGACAGTGAGTTAATTTTCCTTGTGCTATATTGTGATTAAAAAAAACATTTTTTCTAGGGACAGAAAACTGTAGGTAGGGAGAGTGTTTTTTTTCTTTCACTCTGCAAGTCCTTGTTTCCAGGGACCTGTAAGGACAGTGAGTTAATTGTCCTTGTGCTATATTGTGCTTAAAAAAAACATTTATTCTAGGGACAGAAAACTCTAGGTAGGGACAGTGTCAGTTTCTTTCACTCTGCAAGTCCTTGTTTCCAGGGACCTGTAAGGACAGTGAGTTAATTTTCCTTGTGCTATATTGTGATTAAAAAAAACATTTATTCTAGGGACAGAAAACTCTAGGTAGGGACAGTGTCAGTTTCTTTCACTCTGCAAGTCCTTGTTTCCAGGGACCTGTAAGGACAGTGAGTTAATTTTCCTTGTGCTATATTGTGATTAAAAAAAACATTTATTCTAGGGACAGAAAACTCTAGGTAGGGACAGTGTCAGTTTCTTTCACTCTGCAAGTCCTTGTTTCCAGGGACCTGTAAGGACAGTGAGTTAATTTTCCTTGTGCTATATTGTGATTAAAAAAAACATTTATTCTAGGGACAGAAAACTCTAGGTAGGGACAGTGTCAGTTTCTTTCACTCTGCAAGTCCTTGTTTCCAGGGACCTGTAAGGACAGTGAGTTAATTTTCCTTGTGCTATATTGTGATTAAAAAAAACATTTTTTCTAGGGACAGAAAACTGTAGGTAGGGAGAGTGTTTTTTTTCTTTCACTCTGCAAGTCCTTGTTTCCAGGGACCTGTAAGGACAGTGAGTTAATTTTCCTTGTGCTATATTGTGATTAAAAAAAACATTTTTTCTAGGGACAGAAAACTCTAGGTAGGGAGAGTGTTTTTTTTCTTTCACTCTGCAAGTCCTTGTTTCCAGGGACCTGTAAGGACAGTGAGTTAATTTTCCTTGTGCTATATTGTGATTAAAAAAAACATTTTTTCTAGGGACAGAAAACTCTAGGTAGGGAGAGTGTTTTTTTTCTTTCACTCTGCAAGTCCTTGTTTCCAGGGACCTGTAAGGACAGTGAGTTAATTGTCCTTGTGCTATATTGTGCTTAAAAAAAACATTTTTTCTAGGGACAGAAAACTCTAGGTAGGGAGAGTGTTTTTTTTTTTTCACTCTGCAAGTCCTTGTTTCCAGGGACCTGTAAGGACAGTGAGTTAATTGTCCTTGTGCTATATTGTGCTTAAAAAAAACATTTATTCTAGGGACAGAAAACTCTAGGTAGGGACAGTGTCAGTTTCTTTCACTCTGCAAGTCCTTGTTTCCAGGGACCTGTAAGGACAGTGAGTTAATTTTCCTTGTGCTATATTGTGATTAAAAAAAACATTTTTTCTAGGGACAGAAAACTGTAGGTAGGGAGAGTGTTTTTTTTCTTTCACTCTGCAAGTCCTTGTTTCCAGGGACCTGTAAGGACAGTGAGTTAATTTTCCTTGTGCTATATTGTGATTAAAAAAAACATTTTTTCTAGGGACAGAAAACTCTAGGTAGGGAGAGTGTTTTTTTTCTTTCACTCTGCAAGTCCTTGTTTCCAGGGACCTGTAAGGACAGTGAGTTAATTTTCCTTGTGCTATATTGTGATTAAAAAAAACATTTTTTCTAGGGACAGAAAACTCTAGGTAGGGAGAGTGTTTTTTTTCTTTCACTCTGCAAGTCCTTGTTTCCAGGGACCTGTAAGGACAGTGAGTTAATTGTCCTTGTGCTATATTGTGCTTAAAAAAAACATTTATTCTAGGGACAGAAAACTCTAGGTAGGGACAGTGTCAGTTTCTTTCACTCTGCAAGTCCTTGTTTCCAGGGACCAGTAAGGACAGTGAGTTAATTGTCCTTGTGCTATATTGTGATTAAAAAAAACATTTATTCTAGGGACAGAAAACTCTAGGTAGGGACAGTGTCAGTTTCTTTCACTCTGCAAGTCCTTGTTTCCAGGGACCTGTAAGGACAGTGAGTTAATTTTCCTTGTGCTATATTGTGATTAAAAAAAACATTTTTTCTAGGGACAGAAAACTCTAGGTAGGGAGAGTGTTTTTTTTTTTTCACTCTGCAAGTCCTTGTTTCCAGGGACCTGTAAGGACAGTGAGTTAATTGTCCTTGTGCTATATTGTGCTTAAAAAAAACATTTATTCTAGGGACAGAAAACTCTAGGTAGGGACAGTTTCAGTTTCTTTCACTCTGCAAGTCCTTGTTTCCAGGGACCTGTAAGGACAGTGAGTTAATTTTCCTTGTGCTATATTGTGATTAAAAAAAACATTTTTTCTAGGGACAGAAAACTGTAGGTAGGGAGAGTGTTTTTTTTCTTTCACTCTGCAAGTCCTTGTTTCCAGGGACCAGTAAGGACAGTGAGTTAATTGTCCTTGTGCTATATTGTGATTAAAAAAAACATTTATTCTAGGGACAGAAAACTCTAGGTAGGGACAGTGTCAGTTTCTTTCACTCTGCAAGTCCTTGTTTCCAGGGACCTGTAAGGACAGTGAGTTAATTTTCCTTGTGCTATATTGTGATTAAAAAAAACATTTATTCTAGGGACAGAAAACTCTAGGTAGGGACAGTGTCAGTTTCTTTCACTCTGCAAGTCCTTGTTTCCAGGGACCTGTAAGGACAGTGAGTTAATTTTCCTTGTGCTATATTGTGATTAAAAAAAACATTTATTCTAGGGACAGAAAACTCTAGGTAGGGACAGTGTCAGTTTCTTTCACTCTGCAAGTCCTTGTTTCCAGGGACCTGTAAGGACAGTGAGTTAATTTTCCTTGTGCTATATTGTGATTAAAAAAAACATTTTTTCTAGGGACAGAAAACTGTAGGTAGGGAGAGTGTTTTTTTTCTTTCACTCTGCAAGTCCTTGTTTCCAGGGACCTGTAAGGACAGTGAGTTAATTTTCCTTGTGCTATATTGTGATTAAAAAAAACATTTTTTCTAGGGACAGAAAACTCTAGGTAGGGAGAGTGTTTTTTTTTTTTCACTCTGCAAGTCCTTGTTTCCAGGGACCTGTAAGGACAGTGAGTTAATTGTCCTTGTGCTATATTGTGCTTAAAAAAAACATTTATTCTAGGGACAGAAAACTCTAGGTAGGGACAGTGTCAGTTTCTTTCACTCTGCAAGTCCTTGTTTCCAGGGACCTGGAGAGACATTGAGTGAATTGTCCTTGTGCTATATTGTGATTAAAAAAAACATTTATTCTAGGGACAGAAAACTCTAGGTAGGGACAGTGTCAGTTTCTTTCACTGTGAAAGTCCTTGTTTCAAGGGACAGAGAAGGACACCTGAAGGTAGCCCTTATTGCTTTTTTCCCATCTCCCTGCAGGCCATCTATTAGAATGTCTGGAAGGCAAACAAGGAGAGGCAGACAGTCAGGAGGCAATAAAAGAGGGCAAGCAGGCTCTGTGTCTGGGGGCAACAGTGCTGGTCGTGGACGCGGTGCATTGTCATCAGCACATGGCCATGGGACACGCTTGTCCTTCTTTTCGGCAGCTGGACATGTTGAGCCACATCATGCCGAAGACTTGGTAGAGTGGATGACCAAGCCCTCCTCCTCCTCCTCATCCTCTCTCACCCAGGCTCAGGGTACTGGAAAAGCAGCTGCCAAAGCGTCGTCTTCCCTGGTATCAATGTCAGACAAATCATCAGTCACTCCTTCCCTAGACCCACCATGTCCTCCTCCTGAGGAGTCCCCCGAACTGTTTCAGCACAGTGTTGGGTACATGCTCCAGGAGGATGCCCAGCGTTTCGAAGGGTCTGATGATGAAACCCAGCTAGAGGAAGGCAGTAGCGTGAGAGCAGACAGAGGGGATGCTCAAGAAGGACACCAATCTGGCAGTCATGTTCCAGCAGCTGCAGCATACTGCCAGATTGGCTCCAGTGATGAGGAGGGAGGGGATGATGAGGTCAATGACTCCACGTGGGTGCCTAATAGGAGAGAGGAGGAGGAGGAGGATGAGGAGGAGGCACATCTCCAACGAGGCAGGATGCCCTTTGGTGGCCAGCGTAAGGGCAGTACACCGACGGAATCACACCGCAGAGCTCCGCCTGTGCAGGGCGCTGCCTCTGCCCGTCATTCAAAAAGTTCTTTGGTGTGGGCCTTTTTTGAGGCTAGTGCATCAGATCGCACAGCTGCTGTTTGCAACATATGTCTCAAGCGTATATCGCGTGGCCAAAACATCAGCCGCTTGGGTACCACATGCCTGACCAGACATATGTTGACCTGCCATGCAGCTCGTTGGCAAGCCTACCTCAAAGACCCACACCAAAGAACCAAGCGGACCTCTCCTTGCACCGCATCAGCTGGGATCTCCAACCCCACTATAACTTCAGTCCTCTCTGAAACATGCACTGAGAGGAATGAAGGTGTAGAATTAGGTGTGTCACAGCCAAGTACTTGCGCCCACTCTGCTAGCAGTACACCGACGTCCGATTCTAGCAGGCAAATTTCCCTGCCCCAGCTGCTGGACCGTCGAAAGAAGTTCACTCCCAGCCATCCACATGCCCAGCGGTTGAATGCTAGCTTGGCTAAATTGCTAGCGCTTCAACTGCTGCCTTTTCAGTTGGTAGACTCGGCCCCCTTCCGTGAGTTTGTGCAATGTGCGGTTCCTCAGTGGCAGGTTCCCAAACGCCACTTTTTCTCACGGAAGGCTATTCCGGCTCTCTACCGGCATGTGGAAGGCAATGTCTTGGCCTCGCTGGACAGGGCGGTCAGCGGTAAGGTGCATATTACCGCTGACTCATGGTCCAGCAGGCATGGACAGGGACGTTACCTTTCTTTCACGGCCCATTGGGTCACTCTTTTGGCAGCTGGGAAGGATTCAGGACAAGGTGCAGTAGTGTTGGAGGTTGTCCCACCGCCACGCCTCCAAAATGCTACTACTGGTTGTGACACACCTCTCTCCTCCACCCCCTCCTCTTCTTCTTCCTCCATGGCCTCTTCCTGTGGTTTGTCCTATGAACCAGCGGTGCTCCGTAGCCGTTCACGGGGCTACGCAAGTACGCAGGCAAAAAGATGCCATGCCGTGCTTGCGCTGGTGTGTTTGGGGGACAGAAGCCACACTGGGGCAGAGGTCCTGTCTGCTCTGCAGGGCCAGGCCGAGAGGTGGTTGACGCCACGCCAGCTTAAGCCAGGAATGGTGGTTTGCGACAATGGCACCAACCTCCTCTCCGCCCTCCGACAGGGACAACTGACCCATGTGCCCTGTGTGGCTCACGTCCTTAACCTGGTGGTGCAGCGCTTCTTGGGCAGGTACCCGGGCTTACAGGATGTCCTGAGGCAGGCCAGGAAAGTCTGTGTGCATTTCCGCAGATCTTATAATGCCAGTGCTCGCCTGGCTGAGCTGCAAAAGGAGTTGAACCTGCCCAAGAACCGCCTTATATGTGACATGCCCACCAGGTGGAACTCAACGTTGGCCATGCTGCAGCGGCTGCACACGCAGCAGAGGGCCATCAATGAGTACCTGTGCGACTACGGCACCAGGACAGGGTCAGGGGAGCTTGGTTTTTTTTCTCCACGCCAGTGGGGCATGATCAGGGATGCATGCACTGTCCTGGCACCATTTGAGGAGGCCACGAGGATGGTGAGCAGTGACAGTGCATGCATCAGTGACACTGTACCTCTTGTCCACCTGTTGGAGCACACGCTGCATGGAATAATGGACAGGGCACTTGAGGCAGAACAGAGGCAGGAAGAGGAGGACTTCCTTGCCTCTCAAGGCCCCCTTTACCCAGACAGTGTTCCTTCTGTCCCACCCATCGCACAGGAAGAGGAGGAGGAGGAGGAGGAGGAGGAGGAGGAGGAGGATTGTGTCAGCATGGAGGTGGAGGCTGGCACTCAGCATCATCAGCAGCAGTCTTTTAGGGATGATTTACAGTCCCAAGAAACCAGTGGACTTGTACGTGGCTGGGAGGAGGTGGCTGCGGATCATGTCGTCCTTAGTGACCCAGAGGACTCCGGAGCGAATGCCTCAGCAAACCTACGCTGCATGGCCTCCCTGATCCTGCAAAGTCTGCGGAAGGATCCTCGTATTCTTCGGATCAAGGAGAGGGACCATTACTGGCTGGCCACTCTCCTTGATCCACGGTACAAGGGTAAGGTTGCGGACCTTATGTTACCGTCGCAGAGGGAGCAGAGGATGAGACAACTCCGGGAGGCCTTGCAGAAAGGTCTGTGCAACGCGTTCCCAGAGACTGGGAGGTTGCAAACTCCTGGTCCTGGACAACGAGTTGCTGAGGCTTCGGCCAGTCAAAGAAGGAGCGGTGGGGAAGGTGGCCGTCTGACCGATGCGTTCAGACAATTCTTTAGTCCGCAGCCCCAAAGTATGATCGGTTCCAGCAACCATCGCCAGCGTCTGATAAACATGGTGCAGGAATATCTAGGGGCAAGGTCAGACTTGGACACCTTCCCCACCGAAAATCCTCTGGCTTACTGGGTCTTGAGGATGGATCACTGGCCAGAGCTTGCACAGTATGCAATTGAGCTACTGGCCTGTCCTGCATCCAGCGTTCTTTCGGAACGCACATTCAGTGCTGCTGGAGGATTTGTCACGGATCACAGGGTGCGCCTGTCCACCGACTCGGTTGATCGACTGACTTTCATCAAGATGAACCAGTCTTGGATCACCACCAGCTACCACACACCTGATGCTGATATAACAGACTAATTGATTTTAAAATGTCACATCCCTTCAAGACTGATGCTGATGCTGAGTGCCTGTGCTGTTATGTTGACTGGCTATCCTCCTCCTCCGAGTCCTCAATGATACGATTGATGATGATAGCTTGGAAGATCATTTTTGTTTATGGGTGCCGCCACCAGTGCCTAACGCCCAATTTTTCAGCCCCTGTTTAACAGGGGCGTGTAATTACAATTTTTGAAGCAATACTTTGCAACAGGGCTCATTGCTGTGCTCCAAGTACAGTATCTGTGAGGAGTTGCAGTGTTGTGCCACCAGTGCCTAAGGCCCAATTTTTCAGCCCCTGTTTAACAGGGGCGTGTCATTACAATTTTTGAAGCAATACTTTGCAACAGGGCTCATTGCTGTGCTCCAAGTACAGTATCTGTGAAGGGTTGCAGTGTTGTGCCACCAGTGCCTAAGGCCCAATTTTTCAGCCCCTGTTCAACAGGGGCATGTAATTACAATTCTTGATCTAATAATTCACAGCAGGGCCCATTGCTGCACCCACCAAGAGTAACTGTCAGGGCTTACAGTGTTGTGGCACCAGCACCACCATCAAAGGCCCAATTTTTACTACCACTGTTCAACAATTATATGTAATTAAAATTCCTGATATAATAGTTGACAGCAGGGCGTTCCAGCACCAACCAAGAGTAACTGTGAGTGCTTACAGTGTTGTGCCAACACCAACAACTAAGGGGCCTATTTCTGCAGAGTATATACGGCAGGTCCCTACTTTCAAACATCCAACTTACAAACGACTCCTACTTGCAAACGCAAGAAGACAACAGGAAGTGAGAGGAAATCTACCACTAGGAAGGAAAATTCTCTCCTGTAAGAATAAATATGGGAGAAAGGTGTCTCCTCTGTACTGATGCTTTATCAGCAATCCTTGTTTCAAGAAAAACACCACATTTCAAAAACAGTTGTCATTAGGACGGAAAGTGAGGTGAAATGTTCTGAACAGGGGCACAGACAGCAAAACAAATGTTACAGGGGTGATAACCCTTACCTATGTTTTCCAAAAAGTTTAAAAATAGATTTTTGGTCTGGAGCTACACTTCAACAATGTACCTGTTCAAAATTACAAACAGATTCTACATAAGAACAAACCTACAGTCCCTGTCTTGTATGCACCGCCTGTATACGGCTGTTCAGAGTATATAGGGCCTTTTTTATTTTATGTGCGGGGTTCCCCTTAATATCCATACAAGACCCAAAGGGGCTGGTAATGGGCTGGGGTAGGGGGGGGGTCATGGGGTAGCTATGCCATTTTTCTTAAAGATTTTCATCCATATTACCGGGACCAGACATTACATTAAAGCCGCAAGCAGTTTTAAATGGCTTTTTTTTCCTTTAGAAGTGTCATTTTGTGCAGGGACAGTTCTAAACACGGGAAACACGTGGCACTTCACAGGCATACTTTAGACACCCCCCAGGTACGATATTTAAAGGAATATTTGACTTTTTTTTTTTCACTTTATGCATCATTAAAATGACTGCTCCCGGAAAACGACCGTTTTTAAAACTTATTTTTGCATTGATACATGTCCCCTGGTGCAGAACCCGGGTTCCCAAACCCTTTTTAGGACAATAACATGCATAATAGTTTTTATAATTAGCACTTTAGAATTCGAACGTTCGCATCCATTGTATTTAATAGGGTTCTAATGTTCGTTCGAACTTTCGGTCCGTTCGCGGGTTCTGGTGCGAACCGAACCCGGGGGTGTTCGGCTCATCACTAATCCCTAATACCCCCTACACTGTGGCCTCTCTACATCCCTAATACCTCTAGCACTATAGCCACCCAAGCTACGCCAAGCATTGCTACCCCCTATACACCCCAGATCCCCCCTTAGCATTGTTTTCCCCCATACACCCTTTATATCCCCGAGCACCATTTTTCCATCCATGTAGTACCCCCTTTTCCAGTGGAGATACAGTGCATGTAAACTTTTGGCTCTGTGCCCACCTCCAGCACTGCACTCACCTATACCAATCAAGCAGGCAGAAGGAAGGGGCAGAGGAGGGAGCATCCCTCTGGGCATTCCAAACAGTGCTGGACAGCTGGGCTCACCATGACACCATCCAAAATGCTACTTCTGCAGGTGGGCTCTTAGTGCTGCCGACTCAGCAGCTCTCACTCCAGCTCCTACCCCGCAGCCTTCGAGTCCCGAGCATTAAAGCTGCCTGGGGCAGGGTCAGAGCATCACTGTGCTTCGGCCTTGTCCGTCCCTGCTGGCTGTGAAATAATAGGTATCGCACAGCATGGCGCTCCGCTGCCAGCCTGCCTCCCCTGTATATCCATCACTCTCAGTGCCGTCATGGGGCCCCCAATTTCAGGGCAGTGTGGGCTCAAGGACCAGCTGCTTTGGGGAAAATGCAGGGGCCCCCCAGGCAGCTGGGGCCCTTGGGCAGTGCCCAGGTGTGCCCCCTCATTAAGACAGCCCTGGTCTGACAAGAGCGCAATCAGACCATAGCAAATGCCCTTTACAGGCAGGGACTGCGGGCCCCTTTGGTAGTGTAGCAAAAAGTCCCAGTGCCCAGCTGTCCTCCTCCTGTGGCTACTGATTCCAGCACCACTTCTTCAGGCACTACCAGCCCACCTGGCTAGAGCTGTCCCTTTCACTAGCCCTCCTGGCTAAGACTCCACAGTTCTCCCAGACTGACTCTGCATCCATCCCAGACTGCTTGCACTCAGTCCTCTCAGGCATGCCTCTCAGTCCTCTTGACTGTAACACTCACCAGCCCACCTGGCTGCCTTCCTCCCGGAAGATTTGCCCAGCAGTGTTCTCCAGCTGTCCTCCACTTTGCTCCTGTGCCTCTGGTCAGGATACTTCTGTGTGTCATGAAGAAGGTCCCTTCCGCACCCGAGCCCAGGCCCGAGGTCACCCCCCCTCCCGGCTAGGGGACACCTTAAGGGCCACCGACAGCCTAAAACTCCATCTCCAGCTTCCACCCGAACTCCACTGCCCCAGCTGGGCTGACCCTGAGAATTAGAGGGGGCCTGTCCCCTACAAACCCATCTGTTGGGGATTGGTCCAGGCCCTCATGAACACTCCAGGCAGCTCCTCTTCATATCCTCTCCCATTCTTCAAGAATCTTCTACCAGTTTCTAGAGATGCTGCCTGTGAGTCATCCAGCCCTCCATGAGTCACTCAAACCCTGACCCAGAAAAACACACAAGCTTGGCTGCCAGCCAATTTACCTACACTGTACAAAAAAATTGACTTCTAGCACACTAGAAGGTGCTACACTTGCTCCCTTTTCATTCTCTATCTCTCTTTCCCTCTTTCCCCTTTCTCCTAGGTCGTCTACTAAAACTTTTATTGCTTACTTGAGGGTTGTATAATAATTGTATCACATGGATCGTTGAAACCTTTACATCTGCTTCCATTTTCTCTCACTCATTGTATTTGTACTGTCATTGGATGCATTGCTCCTTTAATGTTTACCACTGTAACACCAAGAATTAATTTGGTTATTGTGATGTTCTTTTGTGTACAACATTATACTCTGTTTATGGCCATATTTTCTAATAATAAAAATATTGGAAACATATAATTTTTGTAGTTGTAGTTAAAATTTTCAGTCCCTTGGCTGTTACGGTTTTAAATTTGAATTAGTTTTTATAGCAATTTGGGATCCTCGCTTTGGGTGCCAGAGGACCTTGTCCTGACACTGGTGCTAATCATTATTTTGGAGTTTTATAATGGCACAAGCAAAGTCCATATTGCCAACTGCCATTAAAAAGGTTCTTCTAGCATAGTCTAAGTATAGGTTAACACCTATGCGTTTTTTAGTGCGTTTTCCAGTTTGCAGAAAAGCACTGCAGTCCATTTAGCATGGTTACCTATGGGTCTCATTTACATCTATGTGATTTTCAGCTTGTGTTTCTGGAAAGGGTTAGGGACTTATTTTTTACCCCAGCAGATTGTGTTTTGCGTATAATAGACTTTATTGGACCTGCACCAAAAACAAAAGTGTTTTGTTTTTGTTTTTTTTTAGCTTTTTTTCCTTCATAACAAACTGTGTATAGCTGGTTTTTAAGCTGGCTGTGGTGTTCTTAACAACCATTGAGTCATCAGCTGTCAGCAGGGTTCCCCACTGACAGCAGAATGTAAAAACAAACAAGAATTGCGGGCAAAAAAATAACAGCATGCCCCCCCCCCCCAATCCATACCAGGCCCTTCGGGTCTGGTATGGAATTTGAATAGGTACTCCATGACATTTAAAAAAAAATGGCGTGGGGTCCCCCCCAGAATCCATATCAGACCCTTACCCGAGCATGCAGCCTGGCAGGTCAGGAAAAGAAGGGGAAGAGCCACCCCCCCCGCTTCCTGAATCATACCAGGCCACATGCCCTCAACATGAGAGGGTGCTTTGGGGCAGCACCCTGTCCCCATGTTGATGAGGACAAGGGCCTCTTCTCGAAAACGTTGGCTGGGGGTTGTGGGGGGCTTATTCAGAATCTGGAAGCCCCCTTTAACAAGGGGTCTTCCAGATCCTGCCCCCCCTATGTAAATGAGTATGGGGTACCCATTCGCCCAAAAAGTTGTAATAGTGAGCAATAACATGTAGCGCACCCCCAACTAAGAGAGCCGCTGAATTTGGTCTAGGGCCCTGCACACAGCACCGCCAACCCCCGGCAATTTACTCGACCCACTCTGGCACAGTTAGTCTAGGGTAATATCTCTTATACTCTATGGTAGAATTCAAACACCAATGCAAAGCGATTAAAGAATAACGAGTTTACTCTCTCTCTTGGTATAATAGATCAACAGTTATAACAAATCACACATGCTTCTTGCAGAGCCCTGCAGCGAATAGCATACTACACACTAGTGAAATACAGTAATGGCATACCACATGTAACAGCCGTTAACTAAGCGCCCTGTGACGCAGCAACTAAACTCTAACGCTTGGTCAGTCCTGACCCAGACTCTAAAACTCAGTCTCTAAAAGATGATTTCTTCGCATGCAAGTCTTTAATGGTGGTACACATTCAGGAACACATTTGTAATCCACAGGTCAAAGTAACAACACGGAACACTTCACTAGAGACCCTTTGACTCAGTTCTGCTATGGATCTCCAGTGGGGTCTCAAAAATAAGCGGGTGGGCCTCGACAGTCTGTAGGCCTAACAACAGTATAAAGTATATGGATTGAGCAAGTGCTCGCTCACACCTCCGGACGCGATCCCAGTCCGGGACTTCCACCTGCTGTGTCTCCACACACAGCGTCTGCAGCGGTCGGGTCTCCGATCCAACAAAGGTTGAAGAATAACAAAGTCAGATGCCACCCAGGCTCGCAGTAGGGTGGAAGGCTCTTTGGTAGCTGCACAAGGCCCCAGACTTCAGGCCTTGCACACCAGCAGATCCGCAGAGAAGGACTTGTTCACCGAAGTCTTGTGTCCCAAAGAGGCCGAGCCTAGCCTCGCCCCTTCCTTATATAGCTCCACCCATGAGTCCCTGCGGCGGCAACATTGCATCCTGGGTGCCAAATGGGGTTCTGGGTAAGGTAGTCCTGAGAGTCTTAAAGGAGAACCCGCTACAAACACAACACATGTTTTTGACAAGTCCCTTATTAACCACTTAAGCCCCGGACCATTTCGGGCCATTAGGACCAGGCCTGTTTTTGGGATTCGGCACTGCGCTGCTTTAACTGTAAATTGTGCGGACATGCAATGTTGTACCCAAATGAAATTTGCGTCCTTTTCTTCCCACAAATAGAGCTTTCTTTTAATGGTATTTGATTGCCTCTGCGATTTTTATTTTTTGCGATATAAACAGAAAAAGACCGAAAATTTTGAAAAAAAATGATATTTTCTACTTTTTGTTATAAGAAAAATCGAATAAACTCAATTTTAGTCATACATTTAGGCCAAAATGTATTCAGCCACATGTCTTTAGTAAAAAAAATGTCAATAAGCGTATATTTATTGGTTTGCGCAAAAGTTATAGCGTTTACAAACTAGGGTACATTTTCTGAAATTTACACAGCTTTAAATTTATGACTGCCTATCTCATTTCTTGAGGTGCTAAAATGGCAGGGCAGTACAAAACCCCCCCAAATGACCCCATTTTGGAAAGTAGACACCCCAAGGAAATTGCTGAGAGGCATGTTGAGCCCATTGAATATTTTTTTTTTGTCCCAAGTGATTGAATAATGACAAAAACAAAAAAAAAAAAAAATTACAAAAAGTTGTCACTAAATGATATATTGCTCACACATGCCATGGTTATATGTGGAATTGCACCCCAAAATACATTCTGCTGCTTCTCCTGAGTACGGGGATACCACATGTGTGGGACTTTTTAGGAGCCTAGCCATGTACGGGACCCCGGAAACCAAGCACCGCCTTCAGGATTTCTAAGGGCGCAAATTTTTGATTTCACTCCTCACTACCTATCACAGTTTCGAAGGCCATAAAATGCCAAAATAGCACAAAACCCCCCCAAATGACCCTATTTTGGAAAGTAGACACCCCAAGCTATTTGCTGAGAGGCATGTTGAGCCCATTGAATATTTTTTTTTTTTGTCCCAAATGATTGAATAATGACAAAAAAAAAAAAAAAAAATGTACAAAAAGTTGTCACTAAATGATATATTGCTCACACATGCCATGGTTATATGTGAAATTACACCCCAAAATACATTCTGCTGCTTCTCCTGAGTACGGGGATACCACATGTGTGGGACTTTTTGGGAGCCTAGCCGCGTACGGGACCCCAAAAACCAAGCACCGCCTTCAAGGTTTCTAAGGGCATAAATTTTTGATTTCACTCCTCACTACCTATCACAGTTTTGAAGGCCATAAAATGTCAAAATAGCCCAAAACCCCCACAAATGACCCCATTTTGGAAAGTAGACACCCCAAGCTATTTGCTGAGAGGCATGGTGAGTATTTTACAGCTCTCATTTGTTTTTGAAAATTAAGAAAGACATTTTTTTTTCTTTTTTTTTTTCTTTTTTTACATTTTCAAAACTTTGTGACAAAAAGCGAGATCTGCAAAATACTCAACATACCTCTCAGCAAATAGCTTGGGGTGTCTACTTTCCAAAATGGGGTCATTTGGGGGGTTTTGTGCCATCTGGGCATTCCATGGCCTCCGAAACTGTGATAGGCAGTGAGGAGTGAAATCAAAAATTTACACCCATAGAAATCCTGAAGGCGGTGCTTGGTTTTTGGGGTCCCGTACGCGACTAGGCTCCCAAAAAGTCCCACACATGTGGTATCCCCGTACTCAGGAGAAGCAACAGAATGTATTTTGGGGTGTAATTCCACATATGCCCATGGCATGTTTGAGCAATATATAATTTAGTGACAACTTTTTGTACATTTTTTTCTTGGTCATTATTCAATCACTTGGGACAAAAAAAAAAAATATTCAATGGGCTCAACATGCCTCTCAGCAAATAGCTTGAGGTGTCTACTTTACAAAATGGGGTCATTTGGGGGGGGTTTGAACTGTCCTGGCATTTTATGCACAACATTAGGAAGCTTATGTCACACATCATCCACTCTTCTAACCACTTGAAGACAAAGCCCTTTCTGACACTTTTTGTTTACATGAAAAAAAAATTTTTTTTGCAAGAAAATTATGTTGAACCCCCAAACATTATATATTTTTTTAAAGCAAAGGCCCTACAGATTAAAATAGTGGGTGTTGCATTTTTTTTTCCACACAGTATTTGCGCAGCGATTTTTCAAACGCATTTTTTGGGGGAAAAACACACTTTTTTTATTTTTAATGCACTAAAAAACACTATATTGCCCAAATGTTTGATGAAATAAAAAAGATGATCATAGGCCGAGTACATGGATACCAAACACGACATGCTTTAAAATTGCGCACAAACGCTCAGCGGCGACAAACTACATTCATTTTTAAAAGCATTTAAAAGCCTTTACAGGTTACCACGTTAGATTTACAGAGGAGGTCTACTGCTAAAATGACTGCCCTCGATCTGACCTTCGCGGTGATACCTCACATGCATGATGCAATTGCTGTTTACATATGACGCTAGACCGACGCTTGCGTTCGCCTTTGCGCAAGATCAGGGGGGGACAGCGGTGCTTTTTTTTTTTTAATTTTTTTTATTTATTTGGCTTTTTTATTTTATTTTTAAACTGTGCCTTCCATATTTTATTTTTTTACCATTTTTATCGTTATCTCAGGGAATGTAAATATCCCCTATGATAGCAATAAGTAGTGACAGGTACTCTTTTTTTGAAAAAAATTGGGGGGTTAGACCCTAGATCTTTCCTCTGCCCTCAAAGCATCTGACCACACCAAGAGCGGTGTGATAAAATGCTTTCCCAATTTCCCAATGGCGCTTTTTATATCCGGGGGGGGGGACATTCCCTCCCACTGCTTGTAAAAGCAGTCTAGAGGCTAATTATCTGCTAGAATTGCTTTTACATGAAAGCCGGCTGCTGGCTGAAAAGAATGATACCAAGATGATACCTAAACCCGCAGGCATCATTCTGGTATAAACATTCAAAGTCCAGCAACATACCAGTACGTTGCTGGTCCTTGTTGGACATGTATTGTAATCTTTTTTTTCATACAGCCTATTGGCTGAACGAAAAAAAGAGATTGATTGGTGGGTATGCCCACCATTAGAATACCTCCCTTCATCCACCCACTTCTAATGATGGGCATATATGCCGAAGCATGGGGGCATCCTCCCGCAAAAAAGTTATGCCGCGTACACACGGTCAAGCCTTCGTCGGAATTTCGACCGTATGTACGCGGCATAAAAGGTTATGCCGCGTACACACGGTCGGACTTTTCCACGGGCAAGCCTCCGTTGGAATTTCGACCGTATATACGCGGCATTAGGAGCAAAATCGCTCCTCCGCCCCTGCTGCCCCCATGCTTCGGCATATATGCTCTTTTTTTTAACTGTGGTGGTGAAATCACCTCCTACAGCGTTGGAGTCACGGCTGTCAAGATAAATAGATCCGCGCTGCAACTGAATGGCGTACTTGCTAAGCAAATGGTGGTTAACATTAAAACAAAGTAACATTACAGTACAACAGTAAGACCTTACCATGCCATACCTGCAAAGCAAATACCAAAACAAAACCTAGTAAAAAATAAAAAAATGTTTTAACGCAACCTGTGCCTAAAATATATATATGCCGAAGCATGGGGGCATCCTCCCGCAAAAAAGTTATGCCGCGTACACACGGTCGGAATTTTCCACGGGCAGGCCTCCGTCGGAATTTCGACCGTATGTACGCGGCATTAGGAGCAAAATCGCTCCTCCGCCCCTGCTGCCCCCATGCTTCGGCATATATGCTCTTTTTTTTAACTGTGGTGGTGAAATCACCTCCTACAGCACTGGAGTCACGGCTTTATGTATCGTGGGAGCAAACGCTGTTGCTGTCAAGATAAATAGATCCGCGCTGCAGTTGAATGGCGCACCTGAAAACAAAAAATTACATACCTGAAAAGCAAGCATGATAAAACATTGCAGAATAGAATACAGTAAAAAAGAGCAGAACAATAGAGAGAAAATAGAGAGAGAGAGAACAATAAAACGACAACTATTTTTGGTTTTTTTATTTTATATTTTTTTTGTGTTTTGTTTTTTACGTTTTTTTTTTATTTTTTACACTTTTTTTTGTAACTTTACAACTGTAATGGTTCGGGTCTCTCAAAATGTAATGGCATCTTGGGAGACCCTGTGTAAGTGTGTCCTTGTCTGTAAAATGCTGTACCCTACGCTAAAACTTCACTTTTGAGTGGTAGCGTTCAAAACATTCACCTTGGACTGGTTGATATTGATGGTTGCTATGGACTGGTTGCTATGGACGGTTGCTATGGACAGTTGCTATGGACGGTTGCTACGGATTGGTTGTTATGGACGGTTGCTATGGATTGGTTGCCATGGACAGTTGCTATGGACTGGATGCTATGGATAGTTTCTATGGATGGTTGCTATGGACAGTTGCTATGGATGGTTGCTATGGACTGGTTGCAATGGATGGTTGCTATGGACAGTTGCTATAGACTGGTTGCTATGGATGGTTGCTATGGACGGTTGCTATGGACTGGTTGCTATGGACGTTTGCTATGGACTGGTTGATATGGATCAGGCCTGTCTCTGCGAACGCTGCAGTTATGTGTGTTGTGTTTGGTAAGTGACAGTGATCAATCGATACTGCACTTGGGTGGGCTGGGCTGGGCTGGGCTGGACGGAGGGGCTAAACGCAGGCGCTAGCAGGTATCTGGGCTGATCCCGCTAACACTGCGTTTTTGGGAACCCTAAACCGCTGGGGATGCTAGTATAGATCTGATCAGATACTATACCACTAAGGGGGGTGTATGCTTTGCGCGTGGGTGTTAGCGTTACTGGCACTAACCTAACACTGCCTGGGGCGACGCAGACCCTCTCTGGCGCTAAAACCTAATTGATCTCACCCGCCGGGCGATCAGGGGGGTTAAACCTTTATTGGGTTATATACGGCGGGTGCCCTGATGCTATAAAAAGCAAACTAATCAACCAGCGTCACCCGTAACCTTTATATGGTGATCACTGGTGAAAGGGTTAACTAGGGGCAGTCAGGGGGTTAAAACCTTTATTAGGTTAAATATGGGGGTACCTGACACTATATAAAAACCTGACGGGTAACCTAAATAACTAAATAACTTACTGGCTAACCAGTGACACCAGTGACGCTTATACGGCGATCACTGGTGAAAGGGTTAACTCTAGGGGCAATCAGGGGGTTAAAATAATATATGGGGGTACCTGACACTAATAAAAACCTGCGGCGAACCTAAAAAAAAATAACTGCCTATCTAAAACACCAGCGACACGAATACAGCGATCGGAAAAACAATCGCTTAGTGACGCTGAAGTTAGGGGGTGAAAGGGTTACCTGGGGGGTGATCAAGGGGTTAAACCTTTATTAGGGGGGGTTAGGGGGCTACCCTGGACCTAAAGGGGCCTAATCCTAACTGCCCTGCAACTTTTTACAATCACAGATGACACTAAATGCAGGGATCAGTAAAATAAATGATCACTGCAATCAGTGACACTGTGATTGGGGGCTTTGGGGTGACCTGGGGGGTGATCTGGGGGTGACTGGGGGGTGATTTGTGTGCCTATGTGTACCTACGTGTCAGTGGACTGTTGGTGCACTAACCTGCTTCTTCTGTCCTCGGCGCCGGGAACGAAAAGACCGCAGCGAGGGAGATGACATCACTTCCTCCAGCCTGTATTTACATTTCAGGCAGGAGGAAGCAATTTCATTCGCCAGGAGCGATCGCGAGGGGGGGGGGGCGGAATCGAGCGGCCGCCCCCTCATGCCTGATCGCTCCCGAACACTTAACGGCCGCTCACTGCAGTGGAGGGGGGTCCGGATGGACCCCCCAACTGCACAAAGGCGATCACGTAGATCTACGTGATTCTGCCTGTCTGTGCCATTCTGCTGACGTAAATCGGCGGTGGGCGGTCGTTAAGTGGTTAAAAAATAAAAAATAAAAAACAATGTCCCCCAGGGTAGAGCCATCGTCAGTCACGACGCCCGCTGTCGCCACCAACCTGAAAAGAAAAAAAAAAGACACACAAAACGCATTTGCAAAACATGCCTGAAAACCGCATCAACATCATAGATGTGAACCTTGGCTAAATGTATAAACTTTAAGACTGGGTTCACACTTATGCGAATTGAATGTGCATTTCCCTGCATTCAATTCGCATAGCAGGAGAATGTGACTGGCTCTTTATGGAGCCAGTTCACATATCTCCGCAGCGGGTCTGGTGTGGTGTGCCGGAAAAACGTGTGCCTTTTTTGGTGCATTTCAGGTTCGATTTCAGCCCAAAATTCGGGCTGAAATCGGACCTGAAACGGTGAACCAGCACGCACTGAACCCCTGCTGTGAGCCACATGTGGCGACGGTGCGAACCGAGCCTAAAGGGTTAGTTCACCTTTACCAAAAAATTGCAGATAAGGGGCATCTGTAGATAAAAACAAACTGTGCAGTTCTGACTAAAGTTGAATAATGCCCTTGCTATAGTGTTTTTTTTTTTAGGTTTATTGATTTGTTCTGTAGGCTGTACATACCATCATACGGATTCATCAATCAAGAGAATGCCTGTTATATATATTGTGGTTATTCTAGGACAGCGCCAGTTGTTGCCAATATTTAACTTTCAATGTTTATTTTCTTAGAACTCAGGTGATGAACTTAGATTAGCAGAGTCAGTGGAAACACTGGATACTAAAATCTCTTCTCTGCGCTGAGCACAAAGGGAATGTCATGTGGGGCTTTTATAGCTTTTTGAACTGGGAAGATTGTGCAATGGAATCTGTATTCAGTACTGCGAAAATAATGCAAATGAAAAGTTTCTCAAATATAGATCAAGCAGATTTCTGTGGACCTTCTGTGGGTCTGCGGCCCGCGGGACTGGTTACATGATTGGTAGGCTTGTGCAACTCATTTCGTAACGAATCGAAATTCGTCCGAATTTAGCAACTTTCGGACATTCGGAAGCATTCGAATTTCCGAACAAAGCAATTACGAATAAAACCGAATCCGAAATAAATTATATCGCAAATAGCGAATGCCCGAATGTCTTTGGCATAATTCATTATGAAAAAAGTTACGAATGTACGAATCCATTCGAAGCACAATAACACTCTGCTCTGCTCTCTTCTTCTCCCTCACCGTGCTGAACTCCCTCTCAAAATGGTGTACAGGGGCGGAGGCTATAGCCACATGTAAAAAACGAAAGTAAAATACGAGATTTCGAATCGTTACAAATAACCGCTATGTATTTAGAAAAGTACAAATCCATTCGAAGCACATTAGGCATAATAGGCAGCGTCATTGTGAGAGAGACACGGAAAATTACAAATCAACGAACCCAAAAAAAGTTACGAAAGTAGGAGTTGTGTCCAGAATCAACGAAAAACAATGTACTCTACCGAAAGTACGAATTATAAATCAACGAAAAATAAGGCTCACATTAATACGAATCATTCAGATTCAACGAAAAATGTTGCTTGCGAAAATACGAATTAGTCTGAACACGAAAAATCCAGTCTAGCAAAATTACGAACGATTACGAATCAACAGGACCGAAAAGAAACGAACCGAAACTAAACAAATTTTTCCGTTGTGCACAAGAAACAAACCGAAACGAAACAAATGTTTCCGTTGTGCACAAGTCTAATGATCGGTAATAAAGCCGGACAGGGTTCTTAAAGCGGAGCTCCGCCGGAAAAAAAAATATTAAAAGCCAGCAGCTACAGCTACAGCAGCTGCTGGCTTTTAATATTTGGACACTTACCTGTCCTGGAGTCCAGCGACGTCCGCAGCAGAGGACGAGCGACCGCTCATCGCTCTGCTGCTCCCTCCGCCATCCTCGCTGAGGGAACCAGGAAGTGAAGCCCTGCGGCTTCATGCCCGGTTCCCTACGGCGCATGCGCGAATCGCGCTGCGCCGTTCTGATTGGTGCTCCTGTGTTCTGGGAGCCGAGTGTCTCCCAGAACACTACGGGAAGTCTGGGGGAAGTGACGTCACTCCCGCAGATTCCCGGAGAGAGGACTCCCGGATGTGGGTGAAAATACCTGTCTTAGACAGGTATCTTCACCCCCCTCCCCCCTGAAAGGTGTCAATTGTGACACCGGAGGAGGGGAGGAATCCGAGTAGCAAAAGTAAAAAATTAGGGTGGAGCTTCACTTTAAACAGGTTGTGAATAATACTTAAAGGACAACTGTACCTTTAGTATAATAGCTAGGCCCAGAGTAAAGGAAGGGAAAGTTTAGACACAGGGCCCACGTGACTGAGTAAAAAGGGGTTTGGCATAGGAGGTTTTTTTTTTTTTATAGTTCCATACTTGGTAAGTTTGAATAAAGACAATAATCCATCCAGTACAACCTGTGAAGGTGTATGTGTGTCAATGTCGGTAATCATTTCCCATATCCTTGTATGTTGTGTTCACTAAGATGCACGTCTAATGCTGCGTACACACGGTTGGAATTTCCGACAAGAAAAGTTCGATGTGAGCTTTTCGTCGTAAATTCCGACCGTGTGTATGCTCCATCGGACTTTTGCTGTTGGAATTTCCGCCAACAAAAGATTGAGAGCAGGTTCTCTATTTTTCAGACGGAAAAAGTTCCTATCAGAAATTCCGATCGTCTGTAGCAATTCCGACGCGCAAAATTCGTACGCATGCTCGGAAACAGTTTGACGCATGCTCGGAAGCATTGAACTTAATTTTCTCGGCTCGTCATAGTGTTGTACGTCACCGCGTTCTTGACGGTCGAAAGTTCAGAGAACTTTTGTGTGACCGTGTGTATGCAAGCCAAGCTTGAGCGGAATTGCGTCGGAAAAACCATCCAAGGTTTTTCGGACGGAAATTCCGACCGTGTGTATGCGGCATACGAGTCTTTAAAAAATATCAATACTCCCCACTGACACCACCAATTGAAGGAAGAGACAGTTGTGTACTAACTGGGGGGCAGGGGCCTCATACAGTCCTCCCCTGTATGAAACAATGACAGCGGCCAGGCTTGTTACTGGTAGCGGATGTGACCGTCTGACAGCGCAGGGAGAGCCCAGCTGTGACAGGGTGCAGGGGTGCCCGGCCGGGTGCAGACTGTACCGCTACCCAGGTGACACGATAGACCGGCCACCAGAGCAGGGGGAAAAAAAACTGTCTCTCGCTCTCTTGTACAGCAGGAGAGGGAGAGCGAGAGACAGTGGGGCATAGGACATGAAATGCTGGTGATTGGTTGCTAGGTGGTCCTAGTAACCAATCATTATCTTGTGAATACAAAAGTGCAAAGGTAGGAATGGACACAGAGCTATGTAATGTGCAGGGGGTCCAGTCAGAGCTGTGGGGGGAGGGGGTAATGTGCAGGGGGTCCAGAAAAGCTGTGGGGGGGTAATATGCAGGTGGTCCAGTCAGAGCTGTGGGGGGTGGGATAATGTGCAGGGGGTCCAGTCAGAGCTGTGGGGGGAGTAATGTGCAAGGGGTCCAGTGAAATCTGTGGGGGGGGTAATGTGCAGGGGGTCCAGTCAGAGCTGTGGGGGGATAATGTGCAGGGGGTCCAGTCAGAGCTGTGGGGGGTAATGTGCAGGGGGTCCAGTCAAAACTGTGGGGGGGGGTAATGTGCAGGGGGTCCAGTCAGAGCTGTGGGGGGGTAATGTGCAGGGGGTCCAGTCAGAGCTGTGGGGGGGGTAATGTGCAGGGGGTCCAGAGCTGTGGGGGGGGGGTAATGTGCAGGGGGTCCAGAGCTGGGGGGGTAATGTGCAGGGGGTCCAGAGCTGTGGGGGGGGTGATGTGCAGGGGTCCAGAGCTGCAGGGTGGGAGGCTGTGCAATGTATTGGGGTCCAGAGGTGCAGGGTACTGTGTAATGTATAGGGGTCCAGAGGTGCAGAGTGCTGTGTAATGTAAAAAGGTCCAGAGGTGTAGGGTGCTGTGCAATATAAAAGGGTCCAGAGGTGCAGGGTGCTGTGTAATGTAAAGGGATCCAGAGGTGCAGGGTGCTGTGCAATTTAAAGGGGTCCAGAGGTGCAGGGGGTTGTGTAATGTAAAGGGGTCCAGAGCTGCGGGGTGGGAGGCTGTGCAATGTAAAGGGGTCCTGAGGTGCAGGGTACTGTGTAATGTATAGGGGTCTAGGGGTGCAGGGTGCTGTGCATGGTAAAGGGGTGCAAGGTGCTGTGTAATGTAAAGAGGTCCAGATGTGCAGGGTGCTGTGCAATGTAAAGGGGCCCAGAGGTGCAGGGTGCTGTGCAATGTAAAGGGGTCCAGAGATGCAGGCGGTTGTGTAATGTAAAGGGGTCCAGAGGTGCAGAGGGTTGTATATTGTAAAGGGGTCCAGAGCTGCGGGGTGGGAGGCTGTGCAATGTAAAGGGGTCCAGAGGTGCAGGGGCTGTGTAATGTAAAGGGGTCCAGAGGTGCAGGGTGCTGTGTAATGTAAAGGGATCCAGAGGTGCAGGGTGCTGTGCAATTTAAAGGGGTCCAGAGGTGCAGGGGGTTGTGTAATGTAAAGGGGTCCAGAGCTGCGGGGTGGGAGGCTGTGCAATGTAAAGGGGTCCTGAGGTGCAGGGAACTGTGTAATGTATAGGGGTCTAGGGGTGCAGGGTGCTGTGCAATGTAAAGGGGTGCAGGGTGCTGTGTAATGTAAAGAGGTCCAGATGTGCAGGGTGCTGTGCAATATAAAGGGGCCCAGAGGTGCAGGGTGCTGTGCAATGTAAAGGGGTCCAGGGGTGCAGGGTGCTGTGCAATGTAAAGGGATCCAGAGCTGCAGGGGGTTGTGTAATGTAAAGGGATCCAGAGCTGCAGGGGGTTGTGTAATGTAAAGGGTTACAGAGGTACAGGGTGCTGTGTAATGTAAAGGGGTCCAGAGATGCAGGCGGTTGTGTAATGTAAAGGGGTCCAGAGGTGCAGAGGGTTGTATATTGTAAAGGGGTCCAGAGCTGCGGAGTGGGAGGCTGTGCACTGTAAAGGGGTCCAGAGTAGTGATGAGCCGAACACCCCCGGGTTCGGTTCGCACCAAAACCCGCGAAAGGACCGAAAGTTCGCACGAACGTTAGAACACTATTAAATACAATGGATGAGAACGTTTGAAATCTAAAGTGCTAATTATAATGACTATTATGCATGGTATTGTCCTAAAAAGGGTTTGGGAACCCGGGTTCTGCACCAGGGGACATGTGTTTCCCGTGTTTAGAACTGTCCCTGCACAAAATTACATTTCTAAAGGAAAAAAAGCCATTTAAAACTGCTTGCGGCTTTAATGTAATGGCTGGTCCCGGTAATATGGATGAAAATCTTTGAGAAAAATGGCATAGCTACCCCATCACCCCCCCACCCCAGCCCATTACCAGCCCCTTTGGGTCTTGTATGGATATTAAGGGGAACCCCGCACACAAAAGAAAAAAGGCCCTATATACTCTGAACAGCCGTATACAGGCGGTGCATACAAGACAGGGACTGTAGGTTTGTTCTTATGTAGAATCTGTTTGTAATTTTGAACAGGTACATTGTTTAAGTGTAGCTCCAGCCAAAAAATCTATTTTTAAGCTTTTTGGAAAACATAGGGAAGGGTTATCACCCCTGTAACATTTGTTTTGCTGTCTGTGCAGTGTGCACCTGTTCAGAACAGTTCACCTCACTTTCCGTCCTAATGACAAATGTTTTTTGAAAATTTGTTTTTTTTATTGAAACAAGAATTGGTGATAAAGCATCAGTGGAGAGGAGACACTTTTTTTCCCATATTAACTCTTACAGGAGAGGAGAATTTGCCTTCCTAGGGGAAGATATCCTCTCACTTCCTGTTGTATCCTTCCGTTTGCAAGGAGGAGTCATTTGTAAGTTGGATGTTTGAAAGTAGGGGCCTGCCGTATATACTCTGCAGAAATTTGCCCCTTAGGTGTTGGTGTTGCCACAACACTGTAAGCCCTCACAGTTACTCTTGGTAGGCGCATGAATGGGCCCTGCTGTGAATTATTAGATCAAGAATTGTAATTGCATGCCCCTGTTGAATAGGGGCTAAAAAATTGGGCCTTTGGTGGTGGTGTTGACAAAACACTGTAAGGCCTCACAGTTACTCTTGGTGGGCACAGGAATGGGCCCTGCTGTGAATTATTAGATCAAGAATTGTAATTACATGCCCCTGTTAAACAGGGACAGACAAATTGGGCCTTAGGCACTGGTGCCACAACACTGCAACCCCTCACAGATACTGTACTTGGAGCACAGCAATGAGCCCTGTTGCAAAGTATTGCATCAAAAATTTTAATTACAAGCCCCTGTTAAACAGGGGCTGAAAAATTGGGCCTTAGCCACTGGTGCTGGTGCCACAACACTGCAACCTCTCCCAGATACTCTAGTTGGAGTGCAGGAATGAGCCCTGCTGCAAAGCATTGCATAAAAAATTGTAATTACATGCCCCTGTTAAACAGGGGCAGAAAAATTGGGCCTTAGCCACTGGTGCTGGTGCCACAACACTGCAACCTCTCCCAGATACTCTAGTTGGAGTGCAGGAATGAGCCCTGCTGCAAAGCATTGCATAAAAAATTGTAATTACATGTCCCTGTTAAACAGGGGCTGAAAAATTGGGCCTTAGCCACTGGTGCTGGTGCCACGACACTGCAACCTCTCCCAGATACTCTAGTTGGAGTGCAGGAATGAGCCCTGCTGCAAAGCATTGCATAAAAAATTATAATTACATGCCCCTGTTAAACAGGGGCTGAAAAATTGGGCCTTAGCCACTGGTGGCGGCTAGGGATGAGCTTCGTGTTCGAGTCGAACATACGTTCGACTCGAACATCGGCTGTTCGATCGTTCGACGAAGATCGAACGATTTGGGCCGTTCGCGCCAAATTCGAGTGACGCGAACGGCCCACAATGCACTACGCCATCGCAGTGTCATCCAGGCGCTGTGATTGGCCAAGCATGCACTGTGACCCCGCATGCTTGGCCAATCACAGCGCCGGCAGCGAGGAGAGCAATGATTGGCCACAGGCAGGATGCCTGTGGCCAATTATTGCTGATGGGGTTTAGTACACACCCCACACTATAAAAGGCCGCCAGCGCGGCGGCCTTGTGTAGTGTGTTCCGGAGCAGGGAAAGAGAAGCATAGGCAGGGACAGTGTCATTTTTTTTCCTTTACTAATCCTGGATTCCTTGTGTTTAGGGACAAATAAGGATAGGTAGGGAGAGTGTCAGTGACAGTGTGCTATTCTGTGCTAATCCTTGTTTGTAGGGACAGAGAGGTACAGTGAGGGAAACTGACAGTGTGCTATTCTGTTCTAAAACTATTTTGCTGAACCATATTTTCAATCCTTGAGTTGAGGGACAGAGAGCTACAGTGAGGGAAAATGTCAGTGTGCTATTGTGTTCTAAAACTATTTTGCTGAACCATATTTTCAATCCTTGAGTTGAGGGACAGAGAGCTACAGTGAGGGAAAGTGTCAGTGTGCTATTGTGTTCTAAAACTATTTTGCTGAACCATATTTTCAATCCTTGAGTTGAGGGACAGAGAGCTACAGTGAGGGAAAGTGTCAGTGTGCTATTGTGTTCTAAAACTATTTTGCTGAACCATATTTTCAATCCTTGAGTTGAGGGACAGAGAGCTACAGTGAGTGAAACTGACAGTGTGCTATTCTGTTCTAAATCAATTTTGCTGTTCCATATTTTCAATCCTTGAGTTGAGGGACAGAGAGCTACAGTGAGGGAAAGTGTCAGTGTGCTATTGTGTTCTAAAACTATTTTGCTGAACCATATTTTCAATCCTTGAGTTGAGGGACAGAGAGGTACAGTGAGTGAAACTGACAGTGTGCTATTCTGTTCTAAATCAATTTTGCTGTTCCATATTTTCAATCCTTGAGTTGAGGGACAGAGAGGTACAGTGAGGGAAACTGACAGTGTGCTATTCTGTTCTAAAACTATTTTGCTGAACCATATTTTCAATCCTTGAGTTGAGGAACAGAGAGCTACAGTGAGGGAAAGTGTCAGTGTGCTATTGTGTTCTAAAACTATTTTGCTGAACCATATTTTCAATCCTTGAGTTGAGGGACAGAGAGCTACAGTGAGGGAAAGTGTCAGTGTGCTATTGTGTTCTAAAACTATTTTGCTGAACCATATTTTCAATCCTTGAGTTGAGGGACAGAGAGCTACAGTGAGGGAAAGTGTCAGTGTGCTATTGTGTTCTAAAACTATTTTGCTGAACCATATTTTCAATCCTTGAGTTGAGGGACAGAGAGCTACAGTGAGTGAAACTGACAGTGTGCTATTCTGTTCTAAATCAATTTTGATGTTCCATATTTTCAATCCTTGAGTTGAGGGACAGAGAGCTACAGTGAGGGAAAGTGTCAGTGTGCTATTGTGTTCTAAAACTATTTTGCTGAACCATATTTTCAATCCTTGAGTTGAGGGACAGAGAGGTACAGTGAGTGAAACTGACAGTGTGCTATTCTGTTCTAAAACTATTTTGCTGAACCATATTTTCAATCCTTGAGTTGAGGGACAGAGAGCTACAGTGAGGGAAAGTGTCAGTGTGCTATTGTGTTCTAAAACTATTTTGCTGAACCATATTTTCAATCCTTGAGTTGAGGGACAGAGAGCTACAGTGAGGGAAAGTGTCAGTGTGCTATTGTGTTCTAAAACTATTTTGCTGAACCATATTTTCAATCCTTGAGTTGAGGGACAGAGAGCTACAGTGAGGGAAAGTGTCAGTGTGCTATTGTGTTCTAAAACTATTTTGCTGAACCATATTTTCAATCCTTGAGTTGAGGGACAGAGAGCTACAGTGAGTGAAACTGACAGTGTGCTATTCTGTTCTAAATCAATTTTGATGTTCCATATTTTCAATCCTTGAGTTGAGGGACAGAGAGCTACAGTGAGGGAAAGTGTCAGTGTGCTATTGTGTTCTAAAACTATTTTGCTGAACCATATTTTCAATCCTTGAGTTGAGGGACAGAGAGGTACAGTGAGTGAAACTGACAGTGTGCTATTCTGTTCTAAAACTATTTTGCTGAACCATATTTTCAATCCTTGAGTTGAGGGACAGAGAGCTACAGTGAGGGAAAGTGTCAGTGTGCTATTGTGTTCTAAAACTATTTTGCTGAACCATATTTTCAATCCTTGAGTTGAGGGACAGAGAGCTACAGTGAGGGAAAGTGTCAGTGTGCTATTGTGTTCTAAAACTATTTTGCTGAACCATATTTTCAATCCTTGAGTTGAGGGACAGAGAGCTACAGTGAGGGAAAGTGTCAGTGTGCTATTGTGTTCTAAAACTATTTTGCTGAACCATATTTTCAATCCTTGAGTTGAGGGACAGAGAGCTACAGTGAGTGAAACTGACAGTGTGCTATTCTGTTCTAAATCAATTTTGCTGTTCCACATTTTCAATCCTTGAGTTGAGGGACAGGGAGCTACAGTGAGGGAAAGTGTCAGTGTGCTATTGTGTTCTAAAACTATTTTGCTGAACCATATTTTCAATCCTTGAGTTGAGGGACAGAGAGGTACAGTGAGTGAAACTGACAGTGTGCTATTCTGTTCTAAATCAATTTTGCTGAACCATATTTTCAATCCTTGAGTTGAGGGACAGAGAGCTACAGTGAGGGAAAGTGTCAGTGTGCTATTGTTTTTTAAAACTATTTTGCTGAACCATATTTTCAATCCTTGAGTTGAGGGACAGAGAGGTACAGTGAGTGAAACTGACAGTGTGCTATTCTGTTCTAAATCAATTTTGCTGAACCATATTTTCAATCCTTGAGTTGAGGGACAGAGAGGTACAGTGAGGGAAACTGACAGTGTGCTATTCTGTTCTAAAACTATTTTGCTGAACCATATTTTCAATCCTTGAGTTGAGGGACAGAGAGCTACAGTGAGGGAAAGTGTCAGTGTGCTATTGTGTTCTAAAACTATTTTGCTGAACCATATTTTCAATCCTTGAGTTGAGGGACAGAGAGCTACAGTGAGGGAAAGTGTCAGTGTGCTATTGTGTTCTAAAACTATTTTGCTGAACCATATTTTCAATCCTTGAGTTGAGGGACAGAGAGCTACAGTGAGGGAAAGTGTCAGTGTGCTATTGTGTTCTAAAACTATTTTGCTGAACCATATTTTCAATCCTTGAGTTGAGGGACAGAGAGCTACAGTGAGTGAAACTGACAGTGTGCTATTCTGTTCTAAATCAATTTTGCTGTTCCATATTTTCAATCCTTGAGTTGAGGGACAGAGAGCTACAGTGAGGGAAAGTGTCAGTGTGCTATTGTGTTCTAAAACTATTTTGCTGAACCATATTTTCAATCCTTGAGTTGAGGGACAGAGAGGTACAGTGAGTGAAACTGACAGTGTGCTATTCTGTTCTAAATCAATTTTGCTGTTCCATATTTTCAATCCTTGAGTTGAGGGACAGAGAGGTACAGTGAGGGAAACTGACAGTGTGCTATTCTGTTCTAAAACTATTTTGCTGTTCCATATTTTCAATCCCTGAGTTGAGGGACAGAGAAGGACACTCGTAGAAATTATCAGTGTGCTATTCTGTGCTAAATCTTGTTTGTAGGGAGGGACAGAGTAGGACAGTGAGGGAAAGTGTCAGTGTGCTATTCTGTTCTTAAACATTTTTGCTGAACCATATTTTCAATCCTTGTGTTTAGGGACAGAGAAGGATAGGCAGGGGACAGTGTCAGTGTCATTGTTGCTAAGCCTCCTGCACAATATACACCTGAAGGTAGCCCTTATTGCTGTTTTTCCCATCTCCCTGCAGGCCATCCATTAAAATGTCTGGAAGGCAACCAAGGAGAGGCAGACAGTAAGGAGGCAAAAAAAGAGGGCAAGCAGGCTCTGTGTCTGGGGGCAACAGTGCTGGTCGTGTACGCGGTGCATTGTCATCAGCACATGGCCATGGGACACGCTTGTCCTTGTTTTCGGCAGCTGGACATGTTGAGCCACATCATGCCGAAGACTTGGTAGAGTGGATGACCAAGCCCACCTCATCCTCCTCATCCTCTCTCACCCAGGCTCAGGGTAGTGGCAAAGCAGCTGCCAAAGCGTCCTCTTCTCTGGTATCATTATCTTCATTAGTCAATCCTTCCCTAGACCCACCATGCCCTCCTCCTGAGGAGTCCCCCAAACTGTTTGAGCACAGTGTTGGGTACATGCTCCAGGAGGATGCCCAGCGTTTGGAAGGATCTGATGATGATACCCAGCTAGAGGAAGGCAGCAGCGTGAGAGCAGAGAGAGGGGATGCTCAAGAAGGACACCAATCTGGCAGTCATGTTCCAGCAGCTGCAGCATACTGCCAGATTGGCTCCAGTGATGAGGAGGGAGGGGATGATGAGGTCACTGACTCCACGTGGGTGCCTAATAGGAGAGAGGAGGAGGAGGAGGATGAGGAGGAGGCACATCTCCAACGAGGCAGGATGCCCTTGAGTGGCCAGCGTATGGGCAGCACACCGACAGAATCACACCGCAGAGCTCCGCCTGTGCAGGGCGCTGCCTCTGCCCGTCATTCAAAAAGTTCTTTGGTGTGGGCCTTTTTTGAGGCGAGTGCATCAGATCACACAGCTGCTGTTTGCAACATATGTCTCAAGCGTATATCGCGTGGCCAAAACATCAGCCGCTTGGGCACTAGGCTTGTGCAATTCGTTTCGTAACGAATCAAAATTCGTCCGAATTTAGCAACTTTCGGACATTCGGAAGCATTCGAATTTCCGAACAGAGCAATTACGAATAAAACCGAATCCGAAATAAATTATACCGCAAAATAGCGAATGCCCGAAGGTCTTCGGCATAATTCGTTATGAAAAAAGTTACGAATGTACGAATCCATTCGAAGCACAATAACACTCACTCTGCTCTCTGCTTCTCCCTCACCATGCTGAACTCCCTCTCAAAATGGTGTACAGGGGCGGAGGCTATAGCCGCATGAAAAAACGAAAGTAAAATACGAGATTTCAAATCCATTCGAAGCACAATAACACTCACTCTGCTCTGCTCTCTGCTTCTCCCTCACCGTGCTGAACCCTCTCAAAATGGTGTACAGGGGCGGAGCCTATAGCCGCATGTAAAAAACGAAAGTAAAATACGAGATTTCGAATCGTTACAAATAACCGCTATGTATTTAGAAAAGTACAAATCCATTCGAAGCACATTAGGCATAATAGGCAGCGTCGTTGTGAGAGAGACACGGAAAATTACGAATCAACGAACCCAAAAAAAGTTACGAAAGTAGGAGTTGTGTCCAGAATCAACGAAAAACAACGTACTCTACCGAAAGTACGAATTATAAAGCAACAAAAAATTCAACGAAAAATGTCGCTTGCAAAAATACGAATGAGTCCGAACACGAAAAATCCCGTCTAGCAAAATTACGAATGATTACGAATCAACAGGACCGGAAAGAAACGAACCGAAACGGAACGAATTTTTCCGTTGTGCACAAGTCTATTGGGCACCACATGCTTGATCAGACATATGTTGACCTGCCATGCAGCTCGTTGGCAAGCCTACCTTAAAGACCCACACCAAAGAACAAAGCTGACCTCTTCTTGCACCGCATCATCTGGGATCTCCAACCCCACTATACCTTCACTCCTCTCTGAAACCTGCTCTGAGAGGAATGAAGGTGTAGAATTAGGTGTGTCACAGGCAAGTACTTGCGGGCACTCTGCTAGCAGTACACCAACGTCCGATTCTAGCAGGCAAATTTCCCTGCCCCAGCTGCTGGACCATCGAAAGAAGTTCACTCCCAGCCATCCACATGCCCAGCGGTTGAATGCTAGCTTGGCTAAATTGCTAGCGCTTCAACTGCTGCCTTTTCAGTTGGTAGACTCGGCCCCCTTCCGTGAGTTTGTGCAATGTGCGGTTCCTCAGTGGCAGGTTCCCAAACGACACTTTTTCGCACGGAAGGCTATTCCGGCTCTCTACAGGCATGTGGAAGGCAATGTCTTGGCCTCGCTGGACAGGGCGGTCAGCGGTAAGGTGCATATTACCGCTGACTCATGGTCCAGCAGGCATGGACAGGGACGTTACCTTTCTTTCACGGCCCATTGGGTCACTCTTTTGGCAGCTGGGAAGGATGCAGGACAAGGTGCAGTAGTGTTGGAGGTTGTTCCACCCCCACGCCTCCAAAATGCTACTACTGGTTGTGACACACCTCTCTCCTCCACCCCCTCCTCTTCTTCTTCCTCCATGGCCTCTTCCTGTGGTTTGTCCTCGGAACCAGCGGTGCTCCGTAGGCGTTCAAGGGGCTACGCAAGTACGCAGGCAAAAAGATGCCATGCCGTGCTTGCGCTGGTGTGTTTGGGGGACAGGAGCCACACTGGGGCAGAGGTCCTGTCTGCTCTGCAGGGGCAGGCCGAGAGGTGGTTGACGCCACGCCAGCTTAAGCCAGGAATGGTGGTTTGCGACAATGGCACCAACCTCCTCTCCGCCCTCCGACAGGGACAACTGACCCATGTGCCCTGTATGGCTCACGCCCTTAACCTGGTGGTGCAGCGGTTCTTGGGCAGGTACCCGGGCTTACAGGATGTCCTGAGGCAGGCCAGGAAAGTCTGTGTGCGTTTCCGCAGATCTTATAATGCCAGTGCTCGCCTGGCTGAGCTTCAAAAGGAGTTGAACCTGCCCAAGAACCGCCTTATATGTGACATGCCCACCAGGTGGAACTCAACATTGGCCATGCTGCAGCGGCTGCACACGCAGCAGAGGGCCATCAATGAGTACCTGTGCGACTATGGCACCAGGACAGGATCAGGGGAGCTCGGTTTTTTTCACCACGCCAGTGGGGCATGATCAGGGATGCATGCACTGTCCTGGCACCATTTGAGGAGGCCACGAGGATGGTGAGCAGTGACAGTGCATGCATCAGTGACACTGTACCTCTTATCCACCTGTTGGAGCACACGCTGCGTGGAATAATGGACAGGGCACTTGAGGCAGAACAGAGGCAGGAAGAGGAGGACTTCCTTGCCTCTCAAGGCCCCCTTTACCCAGACAGTGTTCCTTCTGTCCCACCCATCGCACAGGAAGAGGAGGAGGAGGAGGAGGAGGAGGAGGAGGAGGAGGATTGTGTCAGCATGGAGGTGGAGGCTGGCACTCAGCATCATCAGCAGCAGTCTTTTAGGGATGATTTACAGTCCCAAGAAACCAGTGGACTTGTACGTGGCTGGGAGGAGGTGGCTGCGGATCATGTCGTCCTTAGTGACCCAGAGGACTCCGGACTGAATGCCTCAGCTAACCTACGCTGCATGGCCTCCCTGATCCTGCAAAGTCTGCGGAAGGATCCTCGTATTCTTCGGATCAAGGAGAGGGACCATTACTGGCTGGCCACTCTCCTTGATCCACGGTACAAGGGTAAGGTTGCGGACCTTATGTTACCGTCGCAGAGGGAGCAGAGGATGAGACAACTCCGGGAGGCCTTGCAGAAAGGTCTGTGCAACGCGTTCCCAGAGACTGGGAGGTTACAAACTCCTGGTCCTGGACAACGAGTTGCTGAGGCTTCGGGCAGTCAAAGAAGGAGCGGTGGGGAAGGTGGCCGTCTGACCGATGCGTTCAGACAATTCTTTAGTCCGCAGCCCCAAAGTATGATCGTTTCCAGCAACCATCGCCAGCGTCTGATATACATGGTGCAGGAATACCTAGGGGAAAGGTCAGACTTGGACACCTTCCCCACCGAAAATCCTCTGGCTTACTGGGTCTTGAGGATGGATCACTGGCCAGAGCTTGCACAGTATGCAATTGAGCTACTGGCCTGTCCTGCATCCAGCGTTCTTTCAGAACGCACATTCAGTGCTGCTGGAGGATTTGTCACGGATCACAGGGTGCGCCTGTCCACCGACTCGGTTGATCGACTGACTTTCATCAAGATGAACCAGTCTTGGATCACCACCAGCTTCCACACACCAGATGCTGATATAACAGACTAATTGATTTTAAAATGTCACATCCCTTCAAGACTGATGCTGATGCTGAGTGCCTGTGCTGTTATGTTGTCTGGCTGTCCTCCTCCTCCTCCTCAATGATACGATTAACGATGATAGCTTGGAAGATCATTTTGGTTTATGGGTGACGCCACCAGTGGCTAAGGCCCAATTTTTCAGCCCCTGTTTAACAGGGGCGTGTAATTAAAATTTTTGATGCAATACTTTGCAACAGGCCTCATTGCTGTGCTCCAAGTACAGTATCTGTGAGGGGTTGCAGTGTTGTGCCACCAGTGCCTAAGGCCCAATTTTTCAGCCCCTGTTCAACAGGGGCATGCAATTATAATTATTGATCTAATAATTCACAGCAGGGCCCATTGCTGCGCCCACCAAGAGTAACTGTCAGGCCTTACAGTGTTGTGCCACCAGCAACACCATCACCACCACCACCACCACCAAAGGCCCAGTTTTTCAGCCCCTGTTCAACAGGGGCATGCAATTATAATTATTGATCTAATAATTCACAGCAGGGACCATTGCTGCGCCCACCAAGAGTAACTGTCAGGCCTTACAGTGTTGTGGCACCAGCACCACCATCAAAGGCCCAATTTTTACTACCACTGATCAACAATTATATGTTATTACAATTCCTGATATTATACTTGACAGCAGGGCGTTCCAGCACCCACCAAGAATAACTGTGAGTGCTTTCAGTGTTGTGCCAACACCAACACCTAAGGGGCCAATTTCTGCAGAGTATATACGGAAGGTCCCTACTTTCAAACATCCAACTTACAAACTACTACTACTTGCAAACGGAAGAAGACAACAGGAAGTGAGAGGAAATCTACCCCTTGGAAGGAAAATTCTCTCCTGTAAGAATTAATATGGAAGAAAGGTGTCTCCTCTCTACTGATGCTTTATCACCAATCCTTGTTTCAATACAAACACCACATTTCAAAAACAGTTGTCATTGGGACGCAAAGTGAGGTGAAATGTTCTGAACAGGGGCACAGACAGCAAAAAAAATGTGACAGGGGTGATAACCGTTCCCTATGTTTTCCAAAAAGCTAAAAAAAGGAATTTGGCATGGAGCTACACTTAAACAATGCAGCTGTTCAAAATTACAAACAGATTCTACATAAGAACAAACCTACAGTCCCTGTCTTGTATGCACCACCTGTATACGGCTGTTCAGAGTATATAGGGGCTTTTTTATTTTGTGTGCGGGGTTCCCCTTAATATCCATACAAGACCCAAAGGGGCTGGTAATGGGCTGGGGTAGGGGGGGGGGTTGATGGGGTAGCTATGCCATTTTTCCTAAAGATTTTCATCCATATTACCGGGACCAGACATTGCATTAAAGCCGCAAGCAGTTTTAAATGGCTTTTTTTCCTTTAGAAATGTTATTTTGTGCAGGGACAGTTCTAAACACGGGAAACACGTGGCACTTCACAGGCATACTTTAGACACCCCCCAGGTACAATATTTAAAGGAATATTTGACTTTTTTTTTTTCACTTTATACATCATTAAAATGACTGCTCCCGGAAAACGTCCGTTTTTAAAACTTCTTTTTGCATTGATACATGTCCCCTGGTGCAGAACCCGGGTTCCCAAACTCTGTTTCGGACAATAACATGGATAATAGTCGTTATAATTAGCACTTTAGAATCCGAACGTTCGCATCCATTGTATTTAATAGGGTTCTAATGTTCGCGAGAACTTTCGGTCCGTTCGCGGGTTCTGGTGCGAACCGAACCCGGGGGTGTTCGGCTCATCACTAGTGGCGGCACCCAGAAACAAAAATGTTCTTCCAAGCTATCATCATCAATCGGATCATTGAGGAGGAGGAGGATAGTCAGTCAACATAACAGGACAGTCACTCAGCATCAGCATCAGTCTTGAAGGGATGTGACATTTGAAAATAAATTAGTCTGTTATATCAGCTTCAGGTGTTTGGTAGCTGGTGGTGATCCAAGACTGGTTCATCTTTATGAAGGTCAGTCGATCAACCGAGTCGGTGGACAGGCGCACCCTGTGATCCGTGACAAATGCTCCAGCAGCACTGAATGTGCGTTCTGAAAGAACGCTGGATGCAGGACAGGCCAGTAGCTCAATTGCATACTGTGCAAGCTCTGGCCAGTGATCCATCCTCAAGACCCAGTAAGCCAGAGGATTTTCGGTGGGGAAGGTGTCCAAGTCTGACCTTGCCCCTAGGTATTCCTGCACCATGTATATCAGATGCTGGCGATGGTTGCTGGAACCGATCATACCCTGGGGCTGCAGACTAAAGAATTGTCTGAACGCATCCGTCAGACGGCCACCTTCCCCACCGCTCCTTCTTTGACTGACCGAAGCCTCAGCAACTCGTTGTCCAGGACCAGGAGTTTGTAACCTCCCAGTCTCTGGGAACGCGTTGCACAGACCTTTCTGCAAGGCCTCCCGGAGTTGTCTCATCCTCTGCTCCCTCTGCGACGGTAAGATAAGGTCCACAACCTTACCCTTGTACCGTGGATCAAGGAGAGTGGCCAGCCAGTAATGGTCCCTCTCCTTGACCTGAAGAATACGAGGATTCTTCTGCAGACTTTGCAGGATCAGGGAGGCCATGCAGCGTAGGTTAGCTGAGGCATTCGGTCCGGAGTCCTCTGGGTCACTAAGGACGACATGATCCGCAGCCACCTCCTCCCAGCCACGTACAAGTCCACGGGTTTCTTGGGACTGTAAATCATCCCTAAAAGACTGCTGCTGATGATGCTGAGTGCCAGGCTCCACCTCCATGCTGACACAATCCTCCTCCTCCTCCTCCTCCTTCTCTTCTTCCTGTGCGATGGGTGGGACAGAAGGAACACTGTCTGGGTAAAGGGGGCCTTGAGAGGCAAGGAAGTCCTCCTCATCCTGCCTCTGTTCTGCCTCAAGTGCCCTGTCCATTATTCCACGCAGCGTATGTTCCAACAGGTGGACAAGAGGTACAGTGTAACTGATGCATGCACTGTCACTGTTCACCATCCTCGTGGCCTCCTCAAATGGTGCCAGGACAGTGCATGCATCCCTGATCATGCCCCACTGGCGTGGTGAAAAAAACCCGAGCTCCCCTGACCCTGTCCTGGTGCCGTAGTCGCACAGGTACTCATTGATGGCCCTCTGCTGCGTGTGCAGCCGCTGCAGCATGGCCAACGTTGAGTTCCACCTGGTGGGCATGTCACATATAAGGCGGTTCTTGGGCAGGTTCAACTCCTTTTGCAGCTCAGCCAGCCGAGCACTGGCATTATAAGATCTGCGGAAATGCACACAGACTTTCCTGGCCTGCCTCAGGAAATCCTGTAAGCCTGGGTACCTGCCCAAGAACCGCTGCACCACCAGGTTAAGGACGTGAGCCACACAGGGCACATGGGTCAGTTGTCCCTGTCGGAGGGCGGAGAGGAGGTTGGTGCCATTGTCGCAAACCACCATTCCTGGCTTAAGCTGGCGTGGCGTCAACCACCTCTCGGCCTGCCCCTGCAGAGCAGACAGAACCTCTGCCCCAGTGTGGCTCCTGTCCCCCAAACACACCAGCGCAAGAACGGCATGGCATCTTTTTGCCTGCGTACTTGCGTAGCCCCTTGAACGCCTACGGAGCACCGCTGGTTCCGAGGATAAAGCACAGGAAGAGGCCATGGAGGAAGAAGAAGAGGAGGGGGTGGAGGAGAGAGGTGTGTCACAACCAGTAGTAGCATTTTGGAGGCGTGGCGGCGGAACAACCTCTAACACTACTGCACCTTGTCCTGCATCCTTCCCAGCTGCCAAAAGAGTGACCCAATGGGCCGTGAAAGAAAGGTAACGTCCCTGTCCATGCCTGCTGGACCATGAGTCAGCGGTAATATGCACCTTACCGCTGAGCGCCCTGTTCAGTGAGGCCAAGACATTGCCTTCCACATGCCGGTAGAGAGCCGGAATCGCCTTCCGTGAGAAAAAGTGGCGTTTAGGAACCTGCCACTGAGGAACCGCACATTGCACAAACTCATGGAAGGGGGCCGAGTCTACCAACTGAAAAGGCAGCAGTTGAAGCGTTAGCAGTTTAGCCAAGCTAGCATTCAACCGCTGGGCATGTGGATGGCTGTTAGTGAACTTCTTTTGACGGTCCAGCAGCTGGGGCAGGGAAATTTGCCTGCTAGAATCGGACGTCGGTGTACTGCTAGCAGAGTGCCCGCAAGTACTTGGCTGTGACACACCTAATTCTACACCTTCATTCCTCTCAGTGCAGGTTTCAGAGAGGACTGAAGGTATAGTGGGGTTGGAGATCCCAGCTGATGCGGAGCAAGGAGAGGTCCGCTTTGTTCTTTGGTGTGGGTCTTTAAGGTAGGCTTGCCAACGAGCTGCATGGCAGGTCAACATTTGTCTGGTCAAGCATGTGGTGCCCAAGCGGCTGATGTTTTGGCCACGCGATATACGCTTGAGACATATGTTGCAAACAGCAGCTGTGCGATCTAAAGCACTCGACTCAAAAAAGGCCCACACCAAAAAACTTTTTGAATAATGGGCAGAGGCAGCGCCCTGCACAGGCGGAGCTCTGCGGTATGATTCCGTCGGTGTGCTGCCCTTACGCTGGCCCCCGAGGGCATCCTGCCTCATTGGAGATGTGCCTCCTCCTCATCCTCCTCCTCCTCCTCTCTCCTATTAGGCACCCACGTGGAGTCAGTGACCTCATCATCCCCTCCCTCCTCATCACTGGAGCCAATCTGGCAGTATGCTGCAGCTGCTGGAACATGACTGCCAGATTGGTGTCCTTCTTGAGCATCTCCTCTCTCTGATCTCACCCTACTGCCTTCCTCTAGCTGGGTATCATCATCAGACCCTTCGAAACGCTGGGCATCCTCCTGGAGCATGTACCCAACACTGTGCTCAAACAGTTCGGGGGACTCCTCAGGAGGACATGGTGGGTCTAGGGGAGGAGTGACTGATGATGACATTGATACCAGGGAAGAGGATGCTTTGGCAGCTGCTTTGCCAGTACCCTGAGCCTGGGTGAGAGAGGATGAGGAGGATGAGGAGGGCTTGGTCATCCACTCTACCAAGTCTTCGGCATGATGCGGCTCAACACGTCCAGCTGCCGAAAAGAAGGACAAGCGTGTCCCATGGCCACGTGCTGATGGCGATGCACCGCGTCCACGACCAGCACTGTTGTCTCTAGACACAGAGCCTGCTTGCCCTCTTTTTTTGGCTCCTGACTGTCTGCCTCTCCTTGTTTGCCTTCCAGACATTCTAATGGCCTGCAGGGAGATGGGAAAACCAGCAATACGGCCTAGCTTCAGTAGTATATTTTGCAGGAAGCACACTACGCCCGCTGTAAGTGTTGCAAATGCCTGTTGGTGTAACACACCAGGAAAACACAGCAATACGGGCTAGCTTCAGGAGGAGTATATTTTGCAGGAATTAAACGACGCCTGCTGTAAGTGCTGCAAATGCCTGTTGGTGTAACACACCAGGAAAACACAGCAATACGGGCTAGCTTCAGGAGTATAGTTTGCAGGAATCACACTACGCCTGCTGTAAGTGCTGCAAATGCCTGTTGGTGTAACAAACCAGGAAAACACAGCAATACGGGCTAGCTTCAGGAGTATATTTTGCAGGAATCACACTACGCCTGCTGTAAGTGCTGCAAATGCCTGTTGGTGTAACACACTAGGAAAACACAGCAATAAGGCCTAGCTTCAGGAGTATATTTTGCAGGAATCACACTACGCCTGCTGTAAGTGCTGCAAATGCCTGTTGGTGTAACACACCAGGAAAACACAGCAATACGGGCTAGCTTCAGGTGTATATTTTGCAGGAATCACACTACGCCTGCTGTAAGTGGTGCAAATGCCTGTTGGTGTAACACACCAGGAAAACACAGCAATACGGGCTAGCTTCAGGAGTATATTTTGCAGGAATCACACTACGCCTGCTGTAAGTGCTGCAAATGCCTGTTGGTGTAACACACCAGGAAAACACAGCAATACGGGCTAGCTTCAGGTGTATAATGTGCAGGAGGCACACTCCGCCCGCTGTAAGTGCTGCAAATGCCTGTTAGTGTAACACACCAGGAAAACACAGCAATAAGGGCTAGCTTCAGGTGTATACTGTGCAGGAGGCTTGGCAACAATGACACTGACACTGTCCCCTGCCTATCCTTCTCTCTCCCTGCACACAAGGTTTATCAAAGAATATGACACTGACACTCTCCCTGCCTATCCTTCTCTCTCCCTGCACACAAGGTTTAGTAAAGAATATGACACTGACACTGTCCCCTGCCTATCTTTCTCTCTCCCTGCACACAAGGTTTAGCAAAGTATATGACACTGATACTCTCCCTGCCTATCCTTCTCTCTCCCTGCACACAAGAATAGCACAAAGAATATCAACACTGTCCCTGCCTATCCTTCTCTTTCCCTGCGCCGGGACACACTACACAAGGCCGCCGCGCTGGCGGCCTTTTATAGTGTGGGGCGTGTGCTAAACCCCCTGAGCTATAATTGGCCACAGGCAACCTGCCTGTGGCCAATTATGGCTCTCCTAGCTGCCGGCGCTGTGATTGGCCAAGCATGCGGGGTCACAGTGCATGCTTGGCCAATCACAGCGCCGGGATTGCACTGCGATGGTGCAGTGTATTGTGGGCCGTTCGCGTCACTCGAATTTGGCGCGAACGGCCCAAATCGTTCGATGTTCGCCGAACGATCGAACAGACGATGTTCGAGTCGAACGTATGTTCGACTCGAACACCGAGCTCATCCCTAGTCCAGAGGTGCAGGGGGCTGTGTAATGTAAAGGGGTCCAGAGGTGCAGGGTGCTGAGTAATGTAAAGGGGTCCAGAGGTGCAGGGGGTTGTGTAATGTAAAGGGATCCAGAGGGTTGTGTAATGTAAAGGGGTCCAGAGGTGCAGGGTGCTGTGTTATGTAAAGGGGTTCAGAGGTGCAGAGGGTTATGTAATGTAAAGGGGTCCAGAGCTGCGGGGTGGGAGGCTGTGCAATGTGAAGGGGTCCAGAGGTGCAGGGGGTTGTGTAATGTAAAGGGGTCCAGAGGTGCAGGGGCTGTGTAATGTAAAGTGGTCCAGAGGTGTAGGGGGGCTGTGTAATGTGCAGGGGTCCAGAGCTGCAGGGGGCTGTGTAATGTAAAGGGTTCCAGTTGTGGAGAGGGGGTACAAAGCAGTGACAGAGAGATGATGGGGGATGCAGAGGTATGCAGGGGGCACAGTGGGGTGTTTTTACATTTTAAAGTGGGGGGGGGGTGCCAGATATAGGATTCACCCCAGGTTTAAAATGCTCTAGGTACGCCCCTGGGAAGAGAGTTCCACATCCTTATCACTCTGACAGTGAAAACCCCCCTATGCAGCTTAAGGTTAAACCACTTCTCTTCCAATCTCTTTGAGTGGCCATCTTACACTCCCTGAGACTGAAAAGTTTTCTTCCTACGCTGGCATCACCATTGAGGTATTTGTATACCACTATCATATCTCTTCTCAAGCATCTCTTCTCCAGGGAGAATACCAGTGGCGGCTGGTGCTCAAAATTTTTGGGGGGTGCGCAAACAAACTGAAAAAAAAATCATCAATTGCCGCCACTGTGCCCATTAAACGCAGCCACTCTGCCCAAACGCCACCAGTTTTCCCCCTCAAATGCAGCCAGTTTCCCCCTAAATATAGCCAGTTTGTCCCCAAATGCAGCCAGTTTGTCCCCAAATACAGCCAGTTTCTCCCCAAATGCAGTCAGGTCCCCCCAAATGCAGACAGTTTTCCCCCAGCCCTGCACTTACCTTCCTCGGGTCAGCGCTGTCCTTCTTCAGTCCTCGATGTCTTCTCCCGCCCTAGATGTCGCTTCAGCCAATCAGGTTACCGGTAACCAGACCCGGTGAACCTGATTGGCTGAGACGCCTGTCAGTGTTAACCAAGGAACGCACTATTTGGAAGCCGATTACAGCCCGCTGGCTCTGATAGGCACTTCCAAAAACCAACCAGCGGCTGTTATTCAGATGGCCGGCGCTCACCAGGGGGCCGGCCATCTGAATAGTGGGCGGCAGCGGCGGCGACAATACATAGGTTCATGTAATGCATGAACCTATGTATTGTTGTGAGTGACGGGCGCAGGAGCGAGAGGGGGCAGCGCTCCTGCGCCCACTATGGATGCACCGCCACTGGAGAATACATTTAGTGCTTGTAGTCGTTCCTCGTAATTGAGGTCCTCCAGCCCACTTATTAGTTTAGTTGCCCCTCTCTAGACTCTCTCTAGCTCCAGCACTTCCTTCCTGAGGTTTGGTGACCAGAACTGGATGGAATACTCCAGATGTGGCCAAATCAGAGTTTTATAAATTGGCAGGATTATCGTCTTATTTCCGGAGTAAATTAAATTTGTTATGCAACCTAATAGTCTACTGGCTGTGCTTGCTGCAGCTTGACATTGCATGATATTGCTCAGTCTGTCATCTTCCATAACCCCCAGATCTTTCTCCATCCTGGATTCCCCAAGAGGTTCTCACCCTAGTGAGTAGTTTGCATTTATATTTTTTGCCCCCATGTGCATCACTTTACATTTTTCAACTTTAACTCACCTGCTATTTAGATGCCCACTCCATTTTTTTATTCAGATCTTCCTGTAAAATTTCTATATCCTGAAAGATGTTATTGCCCTGCTTATTTTTGCAAAAACTGAGATTGAGCTATTTATACCGACCTCTATATAATTTATGAATAAATTAACCACTTAAGGACCGCCGCCTGTATATTTACGTTGGCAGAGCGGCACGGACAGGCATAAGCACGTACAGGTACGTCCCCTTTAAGATGCCGCCGTGTGGTGGCACGCGCGCCGCCGCCGGCAGGCTAACGACCCTGCCGCTTTCTCCGTGAGCCCGACCGTGGGTCCCGCGGACTCGATCGCCACGGGGATACCCGCGATAGTCTCACGGAGAGATAGAGCGGGGAGAGGCTAGTGTAAACAAGCATCTCCCCGCTCTGCCTAGTGACAATGACACTGATCTCCGCTCCGCGTAGTCGGAGCGGAGATCAGTGTCATGTCACACACAGCCCATCCCCCTACAGTAAGAATCACTCCCTAGGAAACACTTAACCCCTACAGCACCATCTACTGGTTAACCCCTTCACTGCCAGTGTAATTTTCACAGTAAGCAGTGCGTTTTTATAGCACTGATCGCTGTAAAAATTACAATGGTCCCAAAAAATATGTCAAAAAGTGTCCGATGTGTCCGCCATAATGTCGCAGTATTGATAAAAATCGCTGATCGCCGCCATAACTAGTAAAAAAAATAAAAAATTATAAAAATGCCATAAAACAGTCCCCTATTTTGTAGACACTATAACTTTTGCACAAACCAATCAATAAACGCTTATTGCGATTTTTTTTTACCAAAAATATGTAGAAGAATACGTATCGGCCTAAACTGTGGAAAACAAATATTTTTTTATATATTTTTGGGGGATATTTATTATAGTAAAAAGTAAAAAATATTGCATTTGTAAAAAAATTGTCGCTCTATTTTTGCGCAAAAATTAAAACCGCAGAGGTGATCAAATACCACCAAAAGAAAGCTCTATTTGTGGGAAAAAAAGGACTTCAATTTTGTTTGGGAGCCACGTCGCACGACCGCGCAATTGTCAGTTAAAGCGACACAGTGCCGAATCGCAAAAAGTGGCCTGGTCTCTGACCAGCAAAATGGTCCGGGACTGAAGCAGTTAAACAGAATTGGTCCCAAGACAGAGCCTTTGGGGCGCCCCACTTACCACTCCAGACCAGTCTGAGTACAGGTTATTTATCACCACCCTTTGGACACGCCCCTGTAACCAGTTTTCTATCCATGAAAAAACTCGACAGCGTTGCACGACTCCGCAATTGTCAGTTAAAGCGACGCAGTGCCGTATCGCAAAAAATGGCCTATTCATTAAGGGGGTAAATCCTTTCCGGGGCTAAAGTGGTTAAATCCCCTCAATAAAAACAACAAAAAACAAGTGCAAGGACTATTTCTTGACTGCTGTATGTCTGGAAATTTGTGTGCCTGGCTGTACAGGATGAGAGATGGACCACAATCACCAATAGCCCCACGGAAGTACCGCTCCATCCCTTATCATCCCCTCCAAAAGTGGTACCATTCCTGTCAATATGCTGTCCATAAAATTAGGAATAGCAGTCTGGCTATAACCTGACTGAGTTCTTTGAGGACTCTCGGGTGTAAGCCATGATTAAATGTACACAGTATTGAAGTCATAATCACATGATTGGCGGATAAGGAAGGAGCAGGTGGGTCTTCAGGTGTTGGATACATAAGAGGGTCTTGGAAAGTTTTTAGTCAGAGAAGAGCTGGCGTCGGGACAACGTACCACCCTCCCTTCTTTATTGTTTCTGGTGGTTGTCTGGTATTTTGGGAGTAGCACAGGATTTGTGCAGTTATGTCATGGCAGCTGGTGGGGTAAGAGGTCCATGGAGGTATTTTTATTAGAGGGCAAAAAGGTCCATTTGTAGGGACCCATCTTGGGTATGGCTCGCATTATTCTGGTTGGTGGTCCCTGCGATTGTTGGTTTGTCTCCAAGTTTCTGCAGCTGGAGGCCAATTTTTTGGTATTATGCAGTTGATTAAGTAGATGCCTAGAAGTACCTTGGGGCCCCATTAATACTGTACAGATTTTTAATATGTTATTTATATTCCTTTAATAAAAGGCTGCTATAGCCATTAAACTCCAACCTGTGTTATATATGGTTACTTAACTAATAGTAAATGGTGGAGTGGTGGTCAGGCAGCGTTGGTGTCTAAGCATCTTTTATACTCTAGTCATGTCTTTTAATTAACACCCCACATTCCCAAGTCCCAGGTCAAATACTTACCTTCTTCGCTGTTCCAACGATCTTCACAATGTAGCCTTGCTTGGCAGCCTTTGTAAGAAAACATCCCTGTTTAGTCCTCCTACTGTACATGTGCACCACAGCTTCGTTCATTCTCTTTTAGATTTGTTTTGGCTACTACTTCTACAGTTCATGTCTATTACGGTTGAATAAAAAAAGCGCGTTTCCGTGATGCTTTGATTTAAAACTACTTTTAAAAAAAAGCCTTTATTCAAACTGGTGTTGTATTTAAATAATAACTCCACTTTTGCTGTAAAAAAAACAAACAGTTATGCCGCGTACACACGATCGTGATTCACGGCGGTGAAAACACCGCCGTGAATCACGACATGAAATAAAATGAAAAACGAGGGAACGGCATTTCCCCCCACACACGACCGTTTTTCCCGTCATTTTTTTCTTTGTCGAGAAAAACGACTGTCTGTGGGCTCCGCGGCAGTGTCTCCCTATGGGAAAACTGCCGCGGAAAAAAATGATGGAAAAAACGATGAGAAAATTTAGAACATGTTCTAATTTTTCTCGTCGTTTTTTCTGCCGTTTTTCTCAACGAGAAAAACGACATAAAGCCCACAGACGATCGTTTTTCTCGGCGAAAAAAAAATGCAGTTTTTCTCGTCGAGAAAAGCGGTCGTGTGTACGCGGCATTACAGGTTGTATTATACATCAAACACCGGCGATTGCTTTGCTCAATGGATTTTTACCACATATTCCTAAGATCACCCGTAAACTGATCCTGTTCATTTTGACGGGAGCCAGAATGACCATTGCCAAGGCATGGAAAACGCCATCGGTTTCTCTATTGTCCATGAAAAGAAAAGTTTCCTGGATAATGGAACAGGAAAAGATGATCAGTTCATTATTGGACAAGTCATATCAATTTGAAACTATTTGGGATCCATGGGCTCGATTCTTGGGAATATCGTTAGTACCTTGTGTTGGTAGTAACACCAATAGCTGATCTTTGAGAATATTATCTGGCAGGTATTTATTTTTTCTCTCTTTTCCTGTTCTTTTTTTTATTTTATATTTCTGTCTCATTTTCTTTTTCTATCTATATGTATAGTATTATCTTACTTTATAAATTATTAGATTTTCAGGTCTTGATTCTAGATACAAGTGATAGAGTCAGGTTGTTGGTTGTAGATCTAAAATGATGAGAACAGGTTATTGTTCTCTTTAAGTGTTTTTCATATCTTTTTATTTGTGGAAGATAAGTGGCTCTTAATAATATTCCCCTTCACATCTATGCAGGCAACTCCTGATGGAAATTGGATGGGGGGGGGGGGGGGACTTTTATCTCCCTGGACACAGAATGATCCCTTTAGGGGTGTCGGGGGGGGGGGGAGTGGGGGTCTTTCCTGTTGTTCATTCCTAATAGGAGTCAGGTATTCTTCATGAAATTTTATATTTAGATTATTTCATAGGCTATATTAGTTGTCTATACCAAGGTCATATATTTTTACTTTATTTTTTGTTTCCTTGACAGTCATAATCTTGTAATAGTGTTATTACATATTTGAGTCTATAGTAAGGATCTCTGAACTCTTGAAGAAGTTTATTATAATTATTCCGAAATGTTTACTATTCTGTAATGATTCTTTTATTGATGAAAATGAAAACTTGAATGATTAAAAAAAAAACCCTCTCTGCTTGATCAATATACATTGCAGGGATTTTAACAAACTTTGTTGAAGACTCCTTCCTGTTTCTGCTCTGAAGAAATAAAATGGTTAGCTTACAGTCCTGTTTACACCTTTCTTTTGCTTTTCTTTGCTTCGACTTTGCTTTAAAAATTATACCCCATGTCACTTTAGTTATTCTTCAAACCCTCCATAGAAGTCTATGGGAAATCTCGCTTGAAGCCCCACCGAAGCCTCACTGAAGCCTCATCGAAGCCCCACTAAAGGCTCATCGAAGCTCCACCAGAGCCTTATTAAAGCCCCATCGAAGCCCCACCAAAGCCCCACCAAAGCATCATCGAAGTCCCACCGAAGCACCAAGGAAAAGCAAGGTGTAAAACACAACTAAAGCTACATGGGGTATAATTTTTGAACCGAAGTCGAAGGTGTAAACAGGACTGTAAGCTAACCATTTTATTTAGTGGCTTTGACTGGCGTTTAGAGAGCTTTAAGGGCTCATTTACACTTGCTTCGGCTTCAACACACATTAAGGGCTAGTTTACACTTGCTTCAAAACAAGGCTATGGACACGCTTTGTTAAAGCTCTCTGAACGCTAGTCAAAGCTCCTGTCACTAAATAAAATGGTTAGCTTACAGTCCTGTTTACACCTTGCTTTTGCTTTGCTTTGCTTCGGCTTCGCTTCAAAAATAATACCCCATGTAGCTTTAGTGGTGCTTCAAAGCGTCTTCAAAGCCTCCATAGAAGCCTTTGGCAAAACTCGCTTGAAGCCTCACCAAAGCCTCATCGAAGCCCAATGAATCCTCAACAAAGCCCCACCAAAGGCTCATCGAAGCCTCATCGAAGCTCCACCAAAGCCTTATCGAAGCCCCACCGAAGCCTCATCGAAGCACCAAGCAAAAGCAAGGTGTAAACAGGACTGTAAGCTAACCATTTTATTTAGTGACAGGGGCTTTGACTTGCGTTCAGAGCAGGGGCGTACCTAGAGCATTTGGCACCCGGGGCGGATCCAATATCTGCCCACCCACGTTAACATGTAAAAACACTCCACTGTGCCCCCTGCATACCTCTGCATCCTTCAATATCTCTTTTTGTCACTACTGTGTACCCCCTCTCCACAACTGGACCTCTGGACCCCATTACATTACACAGCACCCTGCATCACTGGACCCCTTTACATTACACAGCACCCTGCATCTCTGGACCCCTTTACATTACACCGCACCCTGCACCTCTGGACCCCTTTACATTACACAGCACCCTGCATCTCTGGACCCCTTTACATTACACAGCACCCTGCATCTCTGGACCCCTTTACATTACACAGCACCCTGCATCTCTGGACCCATTTACATTACACAGAACCCTGCACCTCTGGACCCCTTTACATTACACAGCCCCCTGCACCCCTTTACATTAAATAGCACCCTGCACCTCTGGACCCCTTTACATTACACAGTACCCTGCATCTCTGGACCCCTTTACATTACACAGTCCCCTGCACCTCCAGACCCATTTACAATTCAGCGTAGACCCCCCCTTCAGCACAGAGCCCCCCTTCAGCGCAGACTCCCCCTTCAGCACAGACCCCCCTTCAACACAGACCCCCCCCATTCCGTGCAGACCCCCCATTCAGTGCAGACCCCTCTTCAGCACAGACCCCTCCCATTCCGTGCAGACCCCCCATTCCGTGCAGACCCCCTTCAGCACAGACCCCCCTTCAGCACAGACCCCCTATTTAGTGCAGACCCCCTATTTAGTGCAAACCCCCCCTTCAGTGCAGACCCCCCCTTCAGTGCAGACCCCGCCCCTTTAGTGCAGACCCCCCTTCAGTGCAGACCCCCCCTCATTGCAGACCCCTCCCCCTTCAGTGTAGACCCCCTCAGTGCAGACCCCTACCTTTTAGTGCAGACCCCCTCCTCAGTGCAGATCCCCCCTTCAGTGCAGACCCCCCTATTCAGTACCTCAGATCAGCGCAGCACAGCATGTCCCCTCCCCCTGTGTACACATAAACAGAGACGAGGGCGAGTCGGCTTCACTCTGCTCGGCTGTGCCTGTGTGACATCTGGCCCAGGACAGCTCAGACAGCACACGGCGGCAAGAGAAGAGGATGGTTGGTCAGGTGCAGTGGTGTCACCCTCCCTGCAACACCACTGCAGCTCACCTCTCTCCCTGCTCTAACCTGCCTGTCATTGCGGCGCTGCATAAACCCGCCCTGCGGTGCTGTCACCGCTTCAGTCGCGGAGGGGGGCACCGGCCTGACACCCCCCCATTGTGTGGCAGCTGAGGCGGCCCGCCCCCCACTTGGTACGCCACTGGTTCAGAGAGCTTTATCAAATCATGTCCGAAGCCATGTTTTGAAGCAAGTGTAAACTAGCCCTTATGCCGCGTACACATGATCGTTTTAATGACGAGAAAAATGCAATTTTTTAAAATGGTCATTAAAAATGATTGTGTGTGGGCTTCAGAGCATTTTTCACGACGTGAAAAATGTCCATGAAAAAATTGGAACATGCTCTAATTTTTCTTGTCGTTTTTCACGTCTTCGTTTTTCTCATCATGAAAAACGGGCGTGTGTAGGCTTTAACATTGTGAAAAAAAATGCACATGCTCAGAATCAAGTATGAGACCGGAGCGCTCGTTCTGGTAAAACTAGCGTTCGTAATGGAGATAGCACATTCATCACGCTGTAACAGACTGAAAAGCACGAGGCTGAAAAGCGTGAATTGTCTCTCAACAAACTTTACTAACACGAGGATCAGAAAAAGCAGCCCAAAGGGTGGCACCATCCGAATGGAACTTTCCCTTTATAGTGCCGTCGTACGTCACCGCGCTTTACTCGAGCATTTTTTCCCACAATAGTGTGTAGGCAAGGCAGGCTTGAGAAGAATCACGTCGAGAAAAACGTACATAACATACTGTACATTTTGTTTGATTTTCTAATTGTTAGCCCCCCTTCATGACCAGGCCATTTTTTGGGATACGGCACTGCATTACTTTAATTGACAATTGTACGGTCGTGCAACGCTGTACCCAAATAAAATGTATGTCCTTTTTTCCCCCCACAAATAGAGCTTTCTTTTGGTGGTATTTGATCACCACTGCATTTTTTATTATTAACCGCTTAAAGACCGCCTACCGCAGATATACCGCGGCAGGGCGGCTCTATTGCTTAAAACGACGTACCTGTATGTCATGTTATGCAATAGACAGTGGGGGCCAATCAGCCGGGACCCGCGATTGTTCCCCAGAGAGGAAGAACGGCGATCTGCCTATGTAAACAAGGCAGATAGCCGTTCTGACAGGGAAGAACACCCCCCTTCCCTGCCAGTGTCATTAGTACAGTAACAGTGCATATTTTTAGCACTGATCACTGTAATAATGTCACTGGTTCTCAAAAAAAGTGTCAAAAGTGTCAGGTGTCCAATTTGTCTGCCGCAATGTCGCAGTCCAGCTAAAAATCGCTGATCGCAAATTCGATAAACTGTGGGCGCCCTGGCTAGATACCCCTGGGGTTTCGCCAGTGGACTTGGTACTGGACAGGCTATTACTTTAATAACTTTGTTATTGACATTTGAGATATAGGAACACCTGTTAGACTGGAGATTAGACAACCCTGAGCTGTTGTGTAAGGCCGGTATGTAGGATCTAATTATTGCAAGTTATCCAATGTTGTAAAGTGACTGCTATGCTTTATTATGTGGAATTAGAATCCATGACTGGTTTGTTTTCTCTGTTCATGTATTTTTTCTTTAATAAACTTCCTTGAGAAAAAAAATAAAAAATAAAAATGGGCTGCGTGGTCTACAGGTGGGGCTATACTATAGCCAGTGTTCTGTTTCCCTGGGACGCCGGCTCTTTCTGGTCAGCTAGGAATCCAGGGTTCTCCCACCTCCTGAGGCCTAGTGCCGGGGGGGGGGGGGGGGGCGAGGAGGTGGCACTGACAGCTGAAGACATATTCAACATTGAGTATACCATTTTTTTAAGAATTGGGTTAGTAGATTTGTTCTTATTCACAGCAGCAGTTTAAAAGTTTTTTTTTCAATGCTTTGTTTTCCTTTCTTCCCTCTTCGGCCTGTTTACACCGCTCTCTTCTCTAATCCCCCTCTCTTTTCTTTTTCTTCTACTAAGAACTTTATTCCTTCTTTCCCTGGCTCTCTCTGGATCCTTCCTATGAATAAATATGATTTTTCCCTTCTCTCTTTTTTTATTACTTGATCCTGGGTTGCACCCTGAATAACCAGCAATGGGCATGACTCTGAGTTCCTCATAGAGTCTCTGCCCCCTTGTGTGACATGATATATATGATATATATTTTTTGTATGAGTGGGTTGCATCCCGATAAGATTTGTGCCTTTATTTTCTGCCTATACGTAATAAAAATCGTTTGTATTAAAAAAAAAAAAAAAACCTACAGAGGTGATCAAATACCACCAAAAGAAAGCTCTATTTGGGGGGAAAAAAAGGACATCAATTTTATTTGGGTACAGCGTTGCACGACCGCGCAATTGTCAGTTAAAATAATGCAGTGCCATATCACAAGAAATGACCTGATCATTAAGGGGGTAAATTCTTCCATGGCTGAAGTGTTAAAGGACCGTCAATTAAAAAAAAAAAACAATATTTTTTACATTATCCAATTTATTTATTTTTTTTAAATCAAATTTCTTCATAAATTTAGGCTAATATGTATTCTGCTACATGTTTTTGGTATAAAAAATTCCAATGCGTGTATAGTGATTGGTTTACGTGAACGTTATAGCGTCCACAAACTATGGGATATATTTATGGAATTAAAAAAAAAAAATTATGTTAGGAATGGCGACGTTTAGCGACTTATAGCCGGAATGCGATATTGGGCAGACTATTGGACACTAACTGACACTTTGCAGGAGCCGGTGACACTAATACACTAAACATTTACACCGTCACTGTACTAATGACACTGGCTGGAAAGGAGTTAAACATCTAGGGTGTTTTTGTGTACACAGTGTGAAAGGTGCTTTCACTAGGGGAAGTGATCAATTCTTGTCTCTGCTAAGGATCAGGGCAGCCATTGACCACCAACATTCCCCAGGGTCCACCAACTGGCCATCCCACTGAATCCGCTGTGAATGGAGAGGAACACACTTTCTAGCTTACCAATACTTAGATGTGGTGGCTGCATTCATTTTTATTTAATTTTTAGGCTTTTTATTTTCTCTTTTCCCCTGGTGATCTGATCAGTAATGCACCTCCTGTATTAGAGTGCCCCCCACTCTGGATGAAGGAGAAACAGAGACACCTTTGGACAGCAGTCTGAGGGACTCGGGGAGGGGAGTGTAAAGCCTCGTACACACGGTCGGACTTCAAACAAACGTTTCCGTGGATTTTTGTCTGAAGGGAGTTGGCCGGGCACACCCATAGCATACACACGCTAGGACTTTCTGCACACTTTCCCAAACTCTCCCAACATCACGTGGTTTTTCTGCTCTTTTCTGCTCTTTACCGCCAACCTTTGGTCAACTTCTGCTATTGTTGGTTGATTTTAACATTGGTTCTGGGCATGCTTATTTGTCCATCGGAAAAAAGTCCGATGGATTTATGTACACACGGTCGGACTTTGCTCCATCAGACTTTTGTTGGCGAAAAGTTTGTCCGTTTGCAGACTGAACATTTGTCCGATGAAAACCAAAAAAGTTTTTCCGATGGAGCATACACACGGTCAGATTTTTTGTCAAACTTGCTAATTTAGAAGTTTGTTAGCAAAAAGTCAGACCGTGTGTATGGACCTTTAGATGGACTAGCAGATTTAAGTAAACTAAACAAATGAAGCCAACTCACACTTTATAATCAGTTACAGCAAACATTTTTTTTCCCTTTTGGGATAAAGGTGAATAAATGGAAACTGATCATTGTAAGCACCTCTGCCAGTGTTAACTGGTTTGTCTCCAAGACAGCTTGTTCTTTTAAAAAAAACAACAGACTTGCTAACAGCATCAACCGTTGAAAATAAAAGAAACAAAACCTAAAAAAGAAAACAAATGCGGCCATCACATCTAAGAAATGGTAAGCTGCTATATAATAAATGTTTGCTTTGGGGTTTAATACTGCTTTAAGTGGATAAGGTTAATTTGGACATTTTCACTTAGGGGTGTACTCACTTTTGTTGCCAGCGGTTTAGACATTGATGGCTGTGCGTTGAGTTATTTTGAGGACAGAAAATTGACACTGTTATACACGCTGTACACTCACTACTTTACATTGTAGCAAACTGTCATTTCTTCAGTGTTGTCACATGAAAAGATATAATAAAATATTTACAAAAATGTGAGGGGTGCTTTTGTGAGATATTGTATATATATGTGATCCTGCGCACAGCTGCTGCCCTGTAACAGTAAAAGTGCTATAGGGCAGTCAGCAAGTGGATAATTAAAAAAAAAAAGTTGTTTTTTTAGGTTCCCCTAAGGCCGGTTTCACACTGGGGCGGTGGCGGTATAGCGCCGCTATTTTTATCGGCGCTATACCGTCGGGATTGCAGAGGTATTCGGCCGCTAGCGGTGCGGTTTTAACCCTCGCTAGCGGCCGAAAAAGGGTTAATACCACCCGCAAACTGCGGCTACAGCCGAGGTTTGCGGGCGGTATTACCACGGTATCCCATTCATTTCAATGGGAAGGAGCGGTGTAGGAGCGGTAAACACACCGCTCCTCTCACCGCTCCAAAGATGCGGCTAGCAGGACTTTTTTTTAAGTCCTGTTAGCGGACCGCTCCAGTGTGAAAGCCCTGGGGGCTTTCACATTGGAGAGACAGGAGCCGCTGTTTAGGCTCGGTTTGCAGGCGCTATTTTTAGCAAAATAGCGCCTGCAAACCACTCCAGTGTGAAAGGGGCCCAAAGTCTCAATAAAAGTAGGATCCTCTTTGCACTGTATGGTATTTAAAAAAAAATAAAAAATTTGCATTGGTACATGTCTCCCATAGCACTGCCCAGCTTCCTATGCCATTTTTAACAATCCCTTTCCTATTAGCATTGAAAGTGGCTAGAATTGATTATTAAGATTCACCTTTCATATACTTCAATTGGGTTTGAATTCAAGTTCAGCATTTTTGTAATTTTAGACTTCAATGAGCCCCCAGTGAACTAGCCCTTGGCACATTCGCTCATCCCTGTTAATTATACACATTACTCACAATTAGGGATGAGCTTCGTGTTCGAGTCGAACATACGTTCGACTCGAACATCGGTTGTTCGATCGTTCGACGAAGATCGAACGATTTGGGCCGTTCGCGCCAAATTCGAGTGACGCGAACGGCCCACAATGCACTACGCCATCGCAGTGTCATCCAGGCGCTGTGATTGGCCAAGCATGCACTGTGACCCCGCATGCTTGGCCAATCACAGCGCCGGCAGCGAGGAGAGCAATGATTGGCCACAGGCAGGATGCCTGTGGCCAATTATTGCTGAGGGTGTTTAGTACACGCCCCACACTATAAAAGGCCTAGTGTAGTGTGTTCCGGAGCAGGGAAAGACAAGCATAGGCAGGGACAGTGACATTTATTTCTTTCTTGCTTAACCTGGATTCCTTTAGTTTAGGGAAAGAGAAGGATAGGTAGGGAGAGTGTCAGTGTGTTTTACTGTGCGAGTCCTTGTTTCTAGGGACAAAGAAGGAAAGTGAGGGGAATTCTCCTTGTGCTATAGTGTGCTTTAAAAAAAAAAAAAAATTCTAGGGACAGAAAACTCTAGGTAGGGAGAGTGTCAGTTTCTTTCACTGTGCGAGTCCTTGTTTCTAGGGACAAAGAAGGAAAGTGAGGGGAATTCTCCTTGTGCTATAGTGTGCTTTAAAAAAAAAAAAATTCTAGGGACAGAAAACTCTAGGTAGGGAGAGTGTCAGTTTCTTTCACTGTGCGAGTCCTTGTTTCTAGGGACAAAGAAGGAAAGTGAGGGGAATTCTCCTTGTGCTATAGTGTGCTTTAAAAAAACATTTTTTCTAGGGACAGAAAACTGTAGGTAGGGAGAGTGTCAGTTTCTTTCACTGTGCGAGTCCTTGTTTCTAGGGACAAAGAAGGAAAGTGAGGGGAATTCTCCTTGTGCTATAGTGTGCTTTAAAAAAACATTTTTTCTAGGGACAGAAAACTCTAGGTAGGGAGAGTGTCAGTTTCTTTCACTGTGCGAGTCCTTGTTTCTAGGGACAAAGAAGGAAAGTGAGGGTAATTCTCCTTGTGCTATAGTGTGCTTTAAAAAAAAAATTTTTCTAGGGACAGAAAACTCTAGGTAGGGAGAGTGTCAGTTTCTTTCACTGTGCGAGTCCTTGTTTCTAGGGACAAAGAAGGAAAGTGAGGGGAATTCTCCTTGTGCTATAGTGTGCTTTAAAAAAAAAAAAAATTTCTAGGGACAGAAAACTCTAGGTAGGGAGAGTGTCAGTTTCTTTCACTGTGCGAGTCCTTGTTTCTAGGGACAAAGAAGGAAAGTGAGGGGAATTCTCCTTGTGCTATAGTGTGCTTTAAAAAAACATTTTTTCTAGGGACAGAAAACTGTAGGTAGGGAGAGTGTCAGTTTCTTTCACTGTGCGAGTCCTTGTTTCTAGGGACAAAGAAGGAAAGTGAGGGGAATTCTCCTTGTGCTATAGTGTGCTTTAAAAAAAAAATTTTTTCTAGGGACAGAAAACTCTAGGTAGGGAGAGTGACAGTTTCTTTCACTGTGCGAGTCCTTGTTTCTAGGGACAAAGAAGGAAAGTGAGGGGAATTCTCCTTGTGCTATAGTGTGCTTTTAAAAAAAAAAAATTCTAGGGACAGAAAACTCTAGGTAGGGAGAGTGTCAGTTTCTTTCACTGTGCGAGTCCTTGTTTCTAGGGACAAAGAAGGAAAGTGAGGGGAATTCTCCTTGTGCTATAGTGTGCTTTAAAAAAACATTTTTTCTAGGGACAGAAAACTCTAGGTAGGGGGAGTGTCAGTTTCTTTCACTGTGCGAGTCCTTGTTTCTAGGGACAAAGAAGGAAAGTGAGGGGAATTCTCCTTGTGCTATAGTGTGCTTTAAAAAAAAAAAATTTCAAGGGACAGAAAACTCTAGGTAGGGAGAGTGACAGTTTCTTTCACTGTGCGAGTCCTTGTTTCTAGGGACAAAGAAGGAAAGTGAGGGGAATTCTCCTTGTGCTATAGTGTGCTTTTAAAAAAAAAAATTTCTAGGGACAGAAAACTCTAGGTAGGGAGAGTGTCAGTTTCTTTCACTGTGCGAGTCCTTGTTTCTAGGGACAAAGAAGGAAAGTGAGGGGAATTCTCCTTGTGCTATAGTGTGCTTTAAAAAAAAAAAAAATTCTAGGGACAGAAAACTCTAGGTAGGGAGAGTGTCAGTTTCTTTCACTGTGCGAGTCCTTGTTTCTAGGGACAAAGAAGGAAAGTGAGGGGAATTCTCCTTGTGCTATAGTGTGCTTTAAAAAAACATTTTTTCTAGGGACAGAAAACTCTAGGTAGGGAGAGTGTCAGTTTCTTTCACTGTGCGAGTCCTTGTTTCTAGGGACAAAGAAGGAAAGTGAGGGGAATTCTCCTTGTGCTATAGTGTGCTTTAAAAAAAAAAAATTTCTAGGGACAGAAAACTCTAGGTAGGGAGAGTGTCAGTTTCTTTCACTGTGCGAGTCCTTGTTTCTAGGGACAAAGAAGGAAAGTGAGGGGAATTCTCCTTGTGCTATAGTGTGCTTTAAAAAAAAAAAAATTCTAGGGACAGAAAACTCTAGGTAGGGAGAGTGTCAGTTTCTTTCACTGTGCGAGTCCTTGTTTCTAGGGACAAAGAAGGAAAGTGAGGGGAATTCTCCTTGTGCTATAGTGTGCTTTAAAAAAGCATTTTTTCTAGGGACAGAAAACTCTAGGTAGGGAGAGTGTCAGTTTCTTTCACTGTGCGAGTCCTTGTTTCTAGGGACAAAGAAGGAAAGTGAGGGGAATTCTCCTTGTGCTATAGTGTGCTAAAGCATTCCTCATCAACCATCTTTGAAATCCTTGTTTTTTGGACAGTCAGGGAAATTGTCGTTGTGCTATTCTGTGCAAAAGCAATCATCCTCAACCATATTTAGAAATCCTTAAGTAAAGGGACAGAGAAGGACACCTGAAGGTAGCCCTTATTGCTTTTTTCCCATCTCCCTGCAGGCCATCTATTAGAATGTCTGGAAGGCAAACAAGGAGAGGCAGACAGTCAGGAGGCAATAAAAGAGGGCAAGCAGGCTCTGTGTCTGGGGGCAACAGTGCTGGTCGTGGACGCGGTGCATTGTCATCAGCACATGGCCATGGGACACGCTTGTCCTTCTTTTCTGCAGCTGGACATGTTGAGCCACATCATGCCGAAGACTTGGTAGAGTGGATGACCAAGCCCTCCTCCTCCTCCTCATCCTCTCTCACCCAGGCTCAGGGTACTGGCAAAGCAGCTGCCAAAGCGTCCTCTTCCCTGGTATCAATGTCAGACTCATCATCAGTCACTCCTTCCCTAGACCCACCATGTCCTCCTCCTGAGGAGTCCCCCGAACTGTTTGAGCACAGTGTTGGGTACATGCTCCAGGAGGATGCCCAGCGTTTCGAAGGGTCTGATGATGAAACCCAGCTACAGGAAGGCAGTAGCGTGAGAGCAGACAGAGGGGATGCTCAAGAAGGACACCAATCTGGCAGTCATGTTCCAGCAGCTGCAGCATACTGCCAGATTGGCTCCAGTGATGAGGAGGGAGGGGATGATGAGGTCACTGACTCCACGTGGGTGCCTAATAGGAGAGAGGAGGAGGATGAGGAGGAGGCACATCTCCAACGAGGCAGGATGCCCTTTGGTGGCCAGCGTAAGGGCAGTACACCGACGGAATCACACCGCAGAGCTCCGCCTGTGCAGGGCGCTGCCTCTGCCCGTCATTCAAAAAGTTCCTTGGTGTGGGCCTTTTTTGAGGCTAGTGCATCAGATCGCACAGCTGCTGTTTGCAACATATGTCTCAAGCGTATATCGCGTGGCCAAAACATCAGCCGCTTGGGTACCACATGCCTGACCAGACATATGTTGACCTGCCATGCAGCTCGTTGGCAAGCCTACCTCAAAGACCCACACCAAAGAACAAAGCGGACCTCTCCTTGCACCGCATCAGCTGGGATCTCCAACCCCACTATAACTTCAGTCCTCTCTGAAACATGCACTGAGAGGAATGAAGGTGTAGAATTAGGTGTGTCACAGCCAAGTACTTGCGGCCACTCTGCTAGCAGTACACCGACGTCCGATTCTAGCAGGCAAATTTCCCTGCCCCAGCTGCTGGACCGTCAAAAGAAGTTCACTCCCAGCCATCCACATGCCCAGCGGTTGAATGCTAGCTTGGCTAAATTGCTAGCGCTTCAACTGCTGCCTTTTCAGTTGGTAGACTCGGCCCCCTTCCGTGAGTTTGTGCAATGTGCGGTTCCTCAGTGGCAGGTTCCCAAACGCCACTTTTTCTCACGGAAGGCTATTCCGGCTCTCTACCGGCATGTGGAAGGCAATGTCTTGGCCTCGCTGGACAGGGCGGTCAGCGGTAAGGTGCATATTACCGCTGACTCATGGTCCAGCAGGCATGGACAGGGACGTTACCTTTCTTTCACGGCCCATTGGGTCACTCTTTTGGCAGCTGGGAAGGATGCAGGACAAGGTGCAGTAGTGTTGGAGGTTGTTCCACCACCACGCCTCCAAAATGCTACTACTGGTTGTGACACACCTCTCTCCTCCACCCCCTCCTCTTCTTCTTCCTCCATGGCCTCTTCCTGTGGTTTGTCCTCGGAACCAGCGGTGCTCCGTAGGCGTTCAAGGGGCTACGCAAGTACGCAGGCAAAAAGATGCCATGCCGTGCTTGCGCTGGTGTGTTTGGGGGACAGAAGCCACACTGGGGCAGAGGTCCTGTCTGCTCTGCAGGGCCAGGCCGAGAGGTGGTTGACGCCACGCCAGCTTAAGCCAGGAATGGTGGTTTGCGACAATGGCACCAACCTCCTCTCCGCCCTCCGACAGGGACAACTGACCCATGTGCCCTGTGTGGCTCACGTCCTTAACCTGGTGGTGCAGCGGTTCTTGGGCAGGTACCCGGGCTTACAGGATGTCCTGAGGCAGGCCAGGAAAGTCTGTGTGCATTTCCGCAGATCTTATAATGCCAGTGCTCGCCTGGCTGAGCTGCAAAAGGAGTTGAACCTGCCCAAGAACCGCCTTATATGTGACATGCCCACCAGGTGGAACTCAACGTTGGCCATGCTGCAGCGGCTGCACACGCAGCAGAGGGCCATCAATGAGTACCTGTGCGACTACGGCACCAGGACAGGGTCAGGGGAGCTTGGTTTTTTTTCTCCACGCCAGTGGGGCATGATCAGGGATGCATGCACTGTCCTGGCACCATTTGAGGAGGCCACGAGGATGGTGAGCAGTGACAGTGCATGCATCAGTGACACTGTACCTCTTGTCCACCTGTTGGAGCACACGCTGCGTGGAATAATGGACAGGGCACTTGAGGCAGAACAGAGGCAGGAAGAGGAGGACTTCCTTGCCTCTCAAGGCCCCCTTTACCCAGACAGTGTTCCTTCTGTCCCACCCATCGCACAGGAAGAGGAGGAGGAGGAGGAGGAGGAGGAGGATTGTGTCAGCATGGAGGTGGAGGCTGGCACTCAGCATCATCAGCAGCAGTCTTTTAGGGATGATTTACAGTCCCAAGAAACCCGTGGACTTGTACGTGGCTGGGAGGAGGTGGCTGCGGATCATGTCGTCCTTAGTGACCCAGAGGACTCCGGAGCGAATGCCTCAGCAAACCTACGCTGCATGGCCTCCCTGATCCTGCAAAGTCTGCGGAAGGATCCTCGTATTCTTCGGATCAAGGAGAGGGACCATTACTGGCTGGCCACTCTCCTTGATCCACGGTACAAGGGTAAGGTTGCGGACCTTATGTTACCGTCGCAGAGGGAGCAGAGGATGAGACAACTCCGGGAGGCCTTGCAGAAAGGTCTGTGCAACGCGTTCCCAGAGACTGGGAGGTTACAAACTCCTGGTCCTGGACAACGAGTTGCTGAGGCTTCGGCCAGTCAAAGAAGGAGCGGTGGGGAAGGTGGCCGTCTGACCGATGCGTTCAGACAATTCTTTAGTCCGCAGCCCCAAAGTATGATCGGTTCCAGCAACCATCGCCAGCGTCTGATAAACATGGTGCAGGAATATCTAGGGGCAAGGTCAGACTTGGACACCTTCCCCACCGAAAATCCTCTGGCTTACTGGGTCTTGAGGATGGATCACTGGCCAGAGCTTGCACAGTATGCAATTGAGCTACTGGCCTGTCCTGCATCCAGCGTTCTTTCGGAACGCACATTCAGTGCTGCTGGAGGATTTGTCACGGATCACAGGGTGCGCCTGTCCACCGACTCGGTTGATCGACTGACTTTCATCAAGATGAACCAGTCTTGGATCACCACCAGCTACCACACACCTGATGCTGATATAACAGACTCATTGATTTTAACATGTCACATCCCTTCAAGACTGATGCTGATGCTGAGTGCCTGTGCTGTTATGTTGACTGGCTATCCTCCTCCTCCGAGTCCTCAATGATACGATTGATGATGATAGCTTGGAAGATCATTTTTGTTTATGGGTGCCGCCACCAGTGGCTAAGGCCCAATTTTTCAGCCCCTGTTTTACAGGGGCGTGTAATTACAATTTTTTTAGCAATAATTTGCCATAGGGCTCATTGCTGTGCTCCAAGTACAGTATCTGTGAGGGGTTGGAGTGTTGTGGCACCAGTGCCTAAGGCCCAATTTTTCAGCCCCTGTTTAAAAGGGGCGTGTCATTACAATTTTTGAAGCAATACTTTGCAACAGGGCTCATTGCTGTGCTCCAAGTACAGTATCTGTGAGGGGTTGTAGTGTTGTGCCACCAGTGCCTAAGGCCCAATTTTTCAGCCCCTGTTTAACAGGGGCATGTCATTACAATTTTTGAAGCAATACTTTGCAACAGGGCTCATTGCTGTGCTCCAAGTACAGTATCTGTGAGGGGTTGTAGTGTTGTGCCACCAGTGCCTAAGGCCCAATTTTTCAGCCCCTGTTCAACAGGGGCATGCAATTACAATTCTTGATCTAATAATTCACAGCAGGGCCCATTGCTGCACCCACCAAGAGTAACTGTCAGGGCTTACAGTGTTGTGGCACCAGCACCACCATCAAAGGCACAATTTTTACTACCACTGTTCAACAATTATATGTAATTAAAATTCCTGATATTATAGTTGACAGCAGGGCGTTCCAGCACCAACCAAGAGTAACTGTGAGTGCTTACAGTGTTGTGCCAACACCAACAACTAAGGGGCCTATTTCTGCAGAGTATATACGGCAGGTCCCTACTTTCAAACATCCAACTTACAAACGACTCCTACTTGCAAACGCAAGAAGACAACAGGAAGTGAGAGGAAATCTACCACTAGGAAGGAAAATTCTCTCCTGTAAGAATAAATATGGGAGAAAGGTGTCTCCTCTGTACTGATGCTTTATCAGCAATCCTTGTTTCAAGAAAAACACCACATTTCAAAAACAGTTGTCATTGGGACGGAAAGTGAGGTGAAATGTTCTGAACAGGGGCACAGACAGCAAAACAAATGTTACAGGGGTGATAACCCTTACCTATGTTTTCCAAAAAGTTGAAAAATAGATTTTTGGGCTGGAGCTACACTTCAACAATGTACCTGTTCAAAATTACAAACACATTCTACATAAGAACAAACCTACAGTCCCTGTCTTGTATGCACCGCCTGTATACGGCTGTTCAGAGTATATAGGGCCTTTTTTATTTTATGTGCGGGGTTCCCCTTAATATCCATACAAGACCCAAAGGGGCTGGTAATGGGCTGGGGTAGGGGGGGGGGGGGGGTCATGGGGTAGCTATGCCATTTTTCTTAAAGATTTTCATCCATATTACCGGGACCAGACATTACATTAAAGCCGCAAGCAGTTTTAAATGGCTTTTTTTTCCTTTAGAAGTGTCATTTTGTGCAGGGACAGTTCTAAACACGGGAAACACGTGGCACTTCACAGGCATACTTTAGACACCCCCCAGGTACGATATTTAAAGGAATATTTGACTTTTTTTTTTTCACTTTATGCATCATTAAAATGACTGCTTCCGAAAAACGACCGTTTTTAAAACTTCTTTTTGCATTGATACATGTCCCTTGGTGCAGAACCCGGGTTCCCAAACCCTTTTTAGGACAATAACATGCATAATAGTTGTTATAATTAGCACTTTAGAATTCGAACGTTCGCATCCATTGTATTTAATAGGGTTCTAATGTTCGTACGAACTTTCGGTCCGTTCGCGGGTTCTGGTGCGAACCGAACCCGGGGGTGTTCGGCTCATCACTACTCACAATGCTCAAATATTTCAGTTAGGCAAAAAAGGCTGTAGCGTTTCTTAAAGGGTCAGTTCACCTTTACCAAAAAAATGCAGATGCAGGTAAGGGGCACTTGTAGACAGTGGTGGCAAGTGGTTTTGTGGTTCTGTCTGCCGGTCGGTCTGGCACTTACCCCATCTAGGTGGCAGGTGTCGGGCAGCCGCTCCTGTGTCCTCTCCTCCTCCTCGCTTCTGCTGTGCGTCTCCTCCCCTCCTCCTAGGTGCCCAATAGGATCGCCTTTCCTTTCAGCCAATTGGGTGACGGGTCTCAAGACCCAGTTTCTGATTGGCCAGGAGGAGGATCAGTGTTACAATAGTGAATATTCATTCGCTATTAAACACACCTGGGTGGGCTCAGTTTACATTATCTGCGCCCGGAGCCCACCCTATTTGAAGCCTATTAGAGCCTCTGGCTCTAATCAGATACTTCAAAAAAAAATCCACCCCCCCCCCCATTGGAATCCATATATCCAGCGTTCTGGAAGGGGTCAGACGCATGGATAATGGATGTCCATTAAGGGCCCACGGGCGTCTTCCCCCTATCCATGCATCCGACCCCTTTCAGGACGCCGGATACATGGATTCCAATGGGGTTTTTTTTTTAAGCACCTGATTAGAGCCAGAGGCTCTAATAGGCTTCAAAATAGGGTGGGCTCAGGGCACAGAGAATGCAAACTGAGCCCACCCAGGTGTGTTTAATAGCGAATTAATATTTATCTACAAGCCCCTGCTTGTAGATAAAAACAGCAGTTAAATAATAACCTTGCTAGGTGTAGGCCATATATATATATATACCTCCTGAAACTTTGCCAAAAAACTCCCAGAGGTAGCAACCTATCCAGCCTTGTTGCTAGGACGTTGCTAAGACACTCCCAGTCAATTTATACCCCCTTGGTGTGCACTCTCTCTCCCTTGTTGCAGTAGCTCTGAGCTCAGCAATGCTGCAACGGAGGAGATAGTGGACCACACATGTGTGGGGGTTGGAGAGCCCACTCCTGTGATGGTGGTGGTGAGCAGTAAGAGCTGTCTTGGTAAACTCCTAGCAACAGGTAGGATGGTATAATTTCTGGGAGTTTTTCAGTCAGGCTTTAGGCACATAAAAGGACTACACCTACAGCAACAACATTATTTAACTTTAGTCAAAGCAGTTTGTTTTTATCTACAGATGCCCCTTACCTGTATGTGGAGTTTTTTTGGTAAGGTGAACCCTTTAATCAGTGGCGGCCCGTCCATAGGGGGCGCACGGACGCCGCCCCCACTATCAATGTGTCCGGCCCCCTAATCTACATGACGCATGGATTTCATTTTTTTTTAAGCACATGCTTAGAGCCTGAGGCCCTAATTGGCTTAAAAAAGGGAGTAATTGGCTTCAAAAAAGGGAGGACTCGGGGCGCCTCCCCCCCCCAAAATATTGAGCACCAGCCGCCACTGCCTTTAATGACTACACACATTCATGCCACAGTGAATAACAATAGATTGTAACCTCTTGTGCTACAATGAGTGTGCTGGCTGATCAGAAAACGACACTCTACATCACCAAGGAACTTTAATGAAACATCAGTGTTTTATTGCTTTCACATTGCATTTCAAACAAAGTTGATATGTAAAACTTCCAAATGCTACATCAATTTAAAGACAGATATTAATCCCGTGTCACAACAGTTCCTCTTTCTGCTCTGCAAATGTCTCCGACTTTGTCACGTTAAAGAAGGCTGATCGTTAATTGACATGGGTCATGCACATGCGTATCACCACTCAGTTGGTCACATGACAAGGCATTTGCATTCACAGTTTTAATTGTATGATCCTAGAAGAACAGTCTGGCCATTTCAAAAGCCGTTAAGCATGAACATAAAAAAAGAAACAAACATAATACTATTAAGGTGAAAATCAAGGATCAGAATGATTCTATTTAAAAAAAAAAAATAAGTGGCTTAAAATCTTAACTTATAACAATAAATTGTGAAAGCACCATAACATTTTTTTTCTAAAATAAGGTAACTAACATGATCCTGCTGGACTTTTTTCTGTTTCAAAATATGCAATAGGAGAGATTCCTACAGAGGCTCTAGCTGGTACCATGCAAGGTGGTCACACGACCTGAGTTAAGCTCTACAAAAACACAATAGGCATGGCATTATGCTACCAATCAGACTCTATGGGCGAAGGGAGCAAGGATAGGGTTTCAACCCTATTTCATGCTCTGAGCCATGGAGGCTCTGTAAGTAGCAGAATTACCACTGATTTAGGATGGGGCAATTCTACAGCCTATAGGAATGCTTACACCATCCAGGACCAAGATTTCTGATATATTTCAGATGTGCAATGGAGGGTAAGTATTCCTACTAATGAAAATTTTGACTTCTAATCATGAAAGTGATTTTTATTCAAGCACCGTTATAACTCCTACAATCACACCTATGTAACTACTTCTTCTAGCTGCTAATGGTAAGTATAGTTACCCAATATTGTTGTAGTAAAATAAACAGTAAAATTATGTTGAAACAGGCATAATTAGTTTAGCAAGTTAAAGCGGTTGTAAAGTCTTTTTTGTAACTTTTACCTACAGGCAAGCCTATACTAAGGCTTACCTGTAGGTAAAAGAAATATCTCCTAAACCTTTACGGTTTACGAATCGCAGCTCCAGCCAATCACAGCGCTGGAGCCGTGATACCCGGAAGACACGCCGAGGCATAATGTCAGCTGCCTCGGCTTGGACCGGGAGGGACACCGACGCCTCGTTCTAAGGTAAGTATTTCATAATGAGCTTGTATGCTGTGCAAAAATAAAATAAAAAGTCAGAAGTCCATAAATACATCCACCACATAACCACCTTCAATCTAGAGTTCACTCCAGCCCAATTTCTACTACATCTTCCCTCGATTCCACGTAGGGCGTTTTTCCGCTCTTTATCTTTGCACATGATAAATGCAGCCAAATTATGTATCCCCGCTAAGTGGCGCTCCCCTGATCCACCATCCATAGCGGATTGGTTCCACCGTATAGGTAAAACTGCGGAATTGGAAGATTTAATTCACCAGGTGAAAGATACTCCCTCTAAATTCACTACAATTTGGTCTTCCTGGCTACATTTCATTACTACAGACAATTACAAAAAGGTTGTATCATAATTTGACCTTAAGAGTGGTGGAGATGCATTAAAGACACTGGTCCCCCACCCTTTCCCTCCTGCCCCTTATCACGGTTTCCTATAAAACATCCCCCATCTTTTTTATATAAGTGACTATAATATATTAATAACCCGATATCCCTGATCGTACCCCTTGTAGAGTTCACTTCCCTTACCTCCCTTTACCACTTAGAGAGTCTCACTCTTTCTAATGACACTTTTTACCCCTGATAACCCCATTCAGTCATTATTGACTTAAGAATTTACAGTTTAAAAGTGATTTACCTACTCAGGTACCTTTTATCTTATGTTTAATACATACGAATGCAATTATATACCTTGTTAAAGCTTATTTTATCTTCCATTAGATCATTTATTTTGATCTGTTACCTAATGTGTTTTTTTTTTAAACTTCACCTTACATTTGTATAATTATACATATATGCTCATTGATGTAGCTACGTAAGCATTTATTGATTTACTGTAATGTTAAATTTACATCTTCTGATTATATTACTTTACTTATGTGCTTGCTGTTGTGGCTGTGTCCACGTTTCTTGCTTTTCTGTAATTCTGTTGATATCAATAAAAACTTTTCAACAAAAAAAATAAAAATAAAAAAATAAAATAAAAAGTCAGCGGGTTTACAACCGCTTTAAGCCCGACCACATGTTTGCATTGATCATTGTCTTTGTATACACGTATGCCATTACTCTTCTCCGCCATTCAAGTCTCGTACACACGACCGGTTTTCTCGGCAAGAAACTACAAGAAAACTGTTGGGAGAGCTTTCTTGCCGAGAAAACCGTGCGTGTGTATGAGGCTTTCAGGTTTCTCGTCAAGAAAACTGCCCAGAATCTCGACGAGAAAAAAAGAAGACCTGCTTTCTTTTTTCTCATCGGGAGTCTCATTTTTCTCGTCGTGATTCTCGTCAGACTGCATTTGGACGAGAAAACCGTTTGTGTGTATGCTTTTCCAAGTCTTCAAAAACCGCGCATGGTCACAATCAAGTATGAGACGGGAGCGCACCTTCTTGTAAAACTAGCAATCGTAATGGAGATAGCACATTCGTCATGCTGTAACAAACTGAAAGCACAAAGACTGAAAAGCGTGAATCGTCTCTTCCCAAAATTTTACTAACACACGGTAACACTAGATTAGCAAAAGCAGCCCAAGGGGTGGCGCCATTGGAATAGAACTTCTCCTTTATACTGCCGTCGTACGTGTTGTATGTGACGCGCTTTACAACGACGAGATTTTGTATTGACAGTGTGTATGCAAGGAAAGCTTGACAAGAATCTCGTCAAGCTTGACAAGAAACCCGTCGAGAAAAACGTTTTTTTTTGCGACGAGATTCTCGGTCGTGTGTACAAGGCTTAAGTCTTTCAAGCATTCAAGCGCATCTTCAGATAAAAGATCAATGAACAGCAGGGTCAAATACAGCACATATATAGCAAAACTCGCCTAGAGATTTAAAAGCATTGGTATTGCCACAGCAGTTGCCATTATGATTGAGATACATGAGGAACTGTGGTGGACTCTTCCTTGGCATACTGTATGTATAACATGGTTGTCCACATTTACGTATGCAAAGCTCAGATGAGCTGTAGGTATTGCCATTGATACTGATCTAAAGATAAAATTAAGTGTGGTTGAGCAGCCCCCAGGACATATCAATTGCCCACACCACTCTTCTGACCAATACCAGACTACGCTACTAAAGCATGCAGTAGTTGAGCTGCTCTGGAGTCTACAACCCTTCTCTAAAGGCTTTCATACTACAGTACTTTCTGTGCACCTGTATTCAGTTTAGAGTTGTGTCTTCTTTGTCACTAGACAAGGTCTTTTGTCACTGTAAATTGCTTCCCAGTGTGATATTCCTATCATGTGTTCAAGTTGATGATCACCATGCATCTATAAAATACACAACTGCGCTAACAAGGGAATAAGAGAAATAATAATACGGGGACAGATCAGAGAGTCAAAGAGAAGAACTCATCAGCCTACTGCTTCTCTTTCCACCATCAAGTCACAGGTTACAGGAGGGACAAGTGGAATAGGTGTTCCTTATCTGCAGCAGAGAAGAATCAGGTCTGGTGGTACACTGCTGGTATATGGCAAGAACCCTCATTACACTGACGGTCAGTAATTAAAATATCCACCTTACAGACAGCTAAAAAGGTCATGGCATCAGTGGTTATTTGACCGACTCCACTGGTCCCATGCCACCAAATCTGCCAAAATTATGCAGGCATCATCAGACAGGAGAGCAATCCACCACTGCTTAAATGAGAAGTACAGCCAAAGCTCGTTTGGCTGTAATTCTATTGTGGATCACAGGAGTGCAGTTCGGGCTAAAGTCCGCTGCTGGCTGATATCACAGAGCCTGTCCAGGCTGGGGAAAGATCATGAACATGTGGTTGGGATCCACACAGGAGCCTGGACCAGCACCTGTTTCAGCCTCTCAGCAGAGGAGGGGGGGGCAGAGCAGAGAGCCGGTGTCTGACAGTCACGGCTCTCTGCTTAGAGCGGCAGGGAGAACTGAGCAATCAGCTGTGTTTGATCGCTCAATTCCCAGCCTTAGAGATGGTAGGGGACAGATGCAGCATGGCATCAATGCTGCATCCACCTAAATGAGTATGATTTAAAACAAAAGCCATGCTTCTCTTTTAAGTAGTTTACTCCTAGCAGCTTCTGTAGGAACCCTGGTTGAGAAAGGCTGGTCTACACTATCATTAGTGTCAGCATTTTATGAGGGGTTGAGACTAAGCCAAGATGGGCTTCTGCATGTATAGTTAAATGAGCCAAAGAAAGAACAAGACTGCAAAATTGTCCTGGTTCTCTCAATAGCCTGTACCAAGATCACTTTGTTGCATCACCACCCTGAAGTCCCATATTGGCACAGTCTGCTACTAGCAACACCAGGCTTGCCAGCACAGGACCATGTTCTATGTACTGTATACTGATGGAGATGCCTAATATTTATATGTTCAAATCTGGAGGACTCTTCATTAGAAATAGTTTGCTGCCAGTTTACAGGTTAAAGCCAGTTACTGCTGTTTCTGCTTTCCATATCTTGAACAAGGAGGCTTCTGACTGTAGTGGTCAAGTTTTGCTTTGGAAATAATCTTTCTAAGTGATTCAAAGCTGTCTGGATGCTTCAATTACTAAATAAGCAAAGCACAACACTCTGTTAACCACTAAACTTTTAACAATTATATACACATGAAAGGTTACATAAAACCAGGAGAGCTGTGTGTGGCCCCACTTCTTTATCGATATGTAATAGTTATCAGTGAGGTGGCCAAAGACAAAGCATTATACCCAAATACTCCCAGTGATCCTAAGATTAACCTGCCATAAGAGATTATGGACTAAACACAAAAAAATGGGGTGCAGGATTACGATTTTTTTTTTTTTAGAGTCACTGAAAATGTCACTGGGCACACTGGCTCCAGTTCAGCAGCACTCACAAAATGGGGACAACCCTCAGGAACAGAGAAGGAAACCAGAGTTGAGAATCTACACATACAATCCAATGACAGCACCAAACAAACATCCAAGAGTCCAAGGTTTTAATAATAAAATTGATTCATAGCAGACAATCAGCCAACGCGTTTCAGGGCCAAACATACTCCCCCTTCATCAGGTGGGTAAACAGATCTGCACTAATTTACTGCTTAGAATAGTTTCAGGAGGGCAGGTTAAGCCAGTGTTCGTGAATGCAGCAAAGCCTTGGGTAGTTTTGAAGCCAGTGAATCAGCATAACAGCCAGGCAGCAGCAACAACAAGATTATCAGTCTTTCAAGACTGGTTTACTTTAAGAGACAAATGCAGACAACACATTATTTTGTGTGTTTGCTTAGGAGAACAGCATATTGATACATTGGCCGTATTCCCAGATACCGAAATGGGAACAAATAGATAACAGGTTATATTTACAGATCTCAACAGCGCTGCCATTACAAGCAATAGAAATGTTTGTGCTTTGAACATTTCAGTATTTTAGTTTTAGTATTCTACTTTTACAGATGTATGATGCATACAGTGTGGTCTATATTTAAAGAGAGAATTAGAAATGAAAAATCTATGTCAAGGCGCCTTTGGTACAGTATAAAGAACATGTAAATTGTCTTTTTACCTTCAGCAACTAATTGTGTGAGCTTTTTATTTCCTAACCTGTGCTGAAACATAGAAGAATCTGAAATACTATAAGCAACAAATTTTTGGACGTAAAATTCTTTACGACTAAAGTATTTTTAAGTATGTTTTATAAAAGCAAAGGCTTTATAAACTTAAAACATTTAGTACATTTGTTATTCCTTATTTTAATCTTCATGTTATCTTTTTTAATAGTGCGAGAAGATACTTATCAGCAAAAAAATAGGGAGGGGCATTTTTTAATGCCACAATCTGATTTCACCACTAAAAGAAAGCAAGGAATGTCATTGATTGCTGTGGAAAACAGCTCCACATTTACTTAAATTTGCATACCGTTGTGCTCATAAGTTTACATACCCTGGCAGAATTTATGATTTCTTGACCATATATAGCAATAAATGGCTTCAGCTAAACTCTAGCCATGAGTGAAAGAAAAGTTTTTGTGTTATCATTCATATTTTCTGAAAAATGGCCAAGAAATCATAAAATTCTGCCAGGGTATGTAAACTTATGAGCACAACTGTATATTAGTGCAAATAGCAAGAATTTAAAAAAAAAAATACTATAGGTAAAGCAACTGATGAAATATCAGATTTTAGAGCCTGAATGTTACAGCAGAATTACAAACGATTGAGGATACTGGATTTCGTAAGGGCTTATCCAGTAAAAAAGTGCAAAGTGCAGTGGCAATGTACATATTAATCCATCTTAGTCAAACAGATCTATATTTTTACTGATTTGACTGCAATAAATTGAGATCTGTGTGCTGCTATGGGTTAAAAAGGTCTGCATGTCAAAACACAAAGGTGAACAAGACCTTAAAATATTAAAGTCAGTGGGTCAGCATGTCAGTAAGGCTGCTAATAGCTTTAACGGAAAAGGTCAACAATGACGGCCTTCTTATTTCTCTCACAACAGGACTCCTTACAGTCCAAAGATACATTTTTTTTGCTAGACCAATATACACTATATTACCAAAAGTGATATATAAAGTACCATTCTTTCAGAAGCGCATTTGTGAGGTCAGGCACTGATGTGGACAAGAAGGACTGGCTCGCAGTCACCTCCAATTCATCCCTATCGGGTTAAGGCAGGCCAGTCATGTTCCTCCACCCCAAACTCGCTTATCCATGTCTTTATTGACCTTGCTTTGTGCACTGGTCCAAATCATTTGGTAGGGGGGGTTATGGTGTCGGTTTGTTTTTCAGGGGTTGGGCTTGGCCCCTTAGTTCCAGTGAAGGGAACTCTTAAGGCGTCACAATACCAAGACATTTTGGACAATTTCATGCTCCCAACTTTGTGGGAACAGTTTGGGGATGGCCCCTTTCTGTTCCAACATGACTGCGCATCAGTGCACAAACAAGGTTCTTCCGCTTCTAGAAGAATGGTCAAACATTCCCATAGACACACTCCTAAACCTTGTGGACAGCCTTTCCAGAAGAGCTGAAGCTGTTATAGCTGCAAAGGGTGGGCCAACTCAATATTGAACCCTAAGACTGGGCTGCCATTAAAATTCATGTGCGTGTAAAGGCAGGTGTCCCAATACTTTTGGTAATATAATCCTGGAAAAAAAAAAAAAAACATTTACAGTGTATGTAAAGCCAAAAGCCATTTTTTTTTTTGCTTTAATGGGTAAACCTGTTATTGTGACAACCCTCCAAAAAGAGGATATCCCTTCACTTTGGAGAGATCTCCTCTTACTTCCTTGCTGTGTTGTCTCTACGACAGGAAGTGAATGGAAATCTGCCCAATAGGACATAGACAGTAAACCTATCATAAGAGAAATGCAGAGACTGCCTATCCAGACTTTCTTAGCCTTGTTTCATGGTTGTCATGCTGGTCTTCTGTCTTTATTATGTTCTGAGAAACAGTAATGAGTATGCAGGTCATTAAATTTAGAGAAAAGACCTTATGTGCATACTTCTGGGTAAGTGGGTCATTATCACAACCAGGCAACTAGCATTTTCCAAGGCCCTTTTGTGAATGGTTTCCTTTAAAGTGCCTATGAAGCCAAATCTTTTTTTAGTTGTGAATAGTGTGGAATGTTTGTGTCACTAATAGGGAGATGTTCCTTTCCTTTCCTTGAAAGGCAGGAAGAGGTTAAAAATCTCAACTAAATTAGGGGAAATCCATTCTAAGCCAGTTGCCCCCAGAACAAGTGTTCCAATTTGAGGATTTCCCTCATATCCTGTTTCTATAAACTTCTAAACTTCCCATCAATCTCTGTCATGGTAAGTCTGGTCACCATGACAAATGGGAAAGGATAATTTCACATAAAATAACCAACAATGATACAAACAATTTTGGCTTTAGACTTCTTGTATGGTACATTGCGCTTTTTTGCACTGTGTTACCGAACAGGCCCAATGGTCATTGGAGTCCACTAATGACCCCAAACATGACATTGACCCCTCACTATGAACACCAACATATGCTTGGTTGTCGTGTATGAAGTCATTGTTGCTATCCCAGCTAAATAAATCAGAAACTTGCAAGGCAAAGTAAATGAATTACAACATTGATGCTCTTACTGATTGAAGTAGATATTATTATTGTGCTGATATTAAAACAGTCAGATCAGTGACATGCCTTGTACACACGGTCGGAATTTCCGATGAAAAAAGTCTGACGGAATTTTTTCATCGGATATTCTGACCGTGTGTGTGCCCCATCGGACTTAATTCCGAGGAATTCCGTTGGAGTTTAGATAGAGAACATGTTCTCTTTTACTCCGATGGAATTCCTTAGGAATTTTGATGTGCTTTTGGCCGGACAATAGTCTGACCGTGTGTACTGGGCATAATTGTTATGTTTACTATGGGCGACTGCCCTTTACAGGCTGTGTTCTGACGTTTTAAAGATAAACTGTATTGAGAAAGAATGGAATCAGTCACTGTTGACCCCTTCGTCTTAAAAATACTAGTTCATATTCTGTCGTGCTAATCTTCAGTCATTTCTAAGATACAAATTATGAACAAGTATAGGGATTTAGAGTTCTGACCGCACTCTTATGCCGCGTACACACGGCCGGACATTGCCACGGGCAAAACTCAGTCGGAATTTCCGACGCAAAAATAGAGAACCTGCTCTCTATCTAAGTCCGTTGGAAATTCCGACGGGAAAAGTCAGATGGGGCATACACACAGTTGGAATATCCGATGAAAAGCTTGTGTAGCGACCTCACCCCGACCTCTTTAGCTAGGGGTATGTCGAGCGACAGAGTGAGGTGCGCCACGGCCCATGTCCTCCCCATGGCTGTGGGTGAGGTGAAGGCCAGTATTAATCTTTTTTTCCTCGGGCCAAATGTGCGCTGGTTATGAGGATCAGTCCTTCCGTGTCTGAATCTCCCTTTGTTCCCATCAACAGAGTCCATACACCCATCAAAGTCCAAACTCAGGTTTATTGCGTATCTCCACATACAGTCAAATGCAACGGCATGATACGATGGGGAAGCAGGTCGAGGCACTGTACAGGTTCTTAGTCCCTACACTCCCTGTGCTGTGACCAGGGATTGCAGGAATCTTGATGAAAGCTCCTCCGCTGCGCTGTAGCCCATATCAGGGGAAGATGTCCTCCAAGGGAGTTACCGAAGGCCCATCCGTCACCGGGTTGACACTGCACCGGGTCTTCGGACGGGTGACCTCCCCAGCCTCCTCACCTCAGATGCGGGTCCCCTCGCAAGGGGCGCCCTGGAGCAACTCCACCCTCGCGGGACCCAGCCGGAGTCACCGGGTCCCAGGCCTCCTTAATAGTACCTCACCCCAGGCTGAAGGTGCCCGGGATGGACTCCATCTTCGTTCTGGCCAGGCCTTGGGCGCCTAGGCCGGAACCTTGAACCGCCCGCACCCAGGCCTAAGGTGCCTGGGTGCGTGAAGACACGACCTCCTCCCTCCGGACAGCCTCGTGGTGAGGGCGTCTCCCCCTTTTATATCCTCCCATCGACACCACGGCGGGTTCCCCGCCCCGGCCGTACCATCTCCAGGAAGGGACAAAGAAGGGTAGCCCTCTGGCAGTGAATCTACCTCGAGCCAGTAGGTATACTGACACCCACTGGTCAAAGGGAATATTACACCACCCAATCCTCCACGAATAAAAACAAAAGGGGTCTGAACCCTGACATAATTACACACCTGGGTCTCTCTACCCCCAGGTGTATCCCACTAACTTTGAAGACCCCGCTACACTTGCATCTGACTTTTTCGATCGGAATTTCCGACCGTGTGTACGCGGCATTAGCTTTATGATTTGCATGCATGATCCTTGTCAGTGTCTCAAGGTACTGAAGCCAGAGACACCCTGATATCTAGCATTTTCAGAAGATGTGGTGGCAGCCTCCGTATCTGTTTAGGTCACAGGTTTCCTTTAAAGGTCCCCTCCAGCCAGGGAGTCTTCCATAAAAAAAATGCCTTCCACATCCTTACTAATCCTCTAATTATGTTTTAAAAACTTAGCTAAATGCCATAAATACTTACCTGACTCACCGTGACATGTTGGGTCCAGAGTCTTCTCTTTTCCATACAGTATAGTAGGAAGGTTCTTCTTTAGGTAACCTCATTGCTACTTGGGTGACATGGACACTTCCCATAGGCTACTCAGTGACAGGGATGTCACAGGCTCCAGAAGACCGAAGCAGTGTGATGACATCCTAAGGATGGGCAGGGACAAAGCCAGTTGGTGTGACCCAGACTGCTAAACTTGATTACCAGTCTCCAATAGCAGAAGACAGACTGTAGAGGGACACGTGACAGTGAAGTCAGATAAGTAAAAAAAATTCTATAATGAATGTTAAAGAAAAAAAGTTATTTAGAAGGCTGGGCTTTTTTAAAATAGATGATAGGAATGGGTGTGAGGAATTGGGTTGGGCTTTATTTTATTTTTGCTTGGAGATGGGCTTCAAATAACCCTAATAAAACTATACAGCTTCCATTGTACCTTCTAAAGCCATGTCTCATCTTCAGCTTTCATTATATAATTCTACTGCTCCATTGATAATGTTCTTCTCCTTAAACGGCTACTACAAAATTTATACAATGCAAGCCTCGAAACACAAAGGCCTTTTCATCAACTAAAGGCCTCCAATGATGTTCCAAAAGCTTAATTTATAACGTTTTTTTTTTTAAATTAGCCATTAAAAGACATTTGGAAAAGTCCTGCAAGCAGCATCTTTGGGGTGGGTTGGGAGCACTGTATACAGCGTGCCCAAAACACCCCTGCCCATTGCAATTAATGGGCAGCACTTCCGAAGCGCCTGAAAAGCACTTCGGAAGACGGGAGTTTTTAACCGCCTTTTTGGTGTTAAAAGTGCCCCGCTAGCGGTAAAGCGCCGCTAAAATGAGCAGCACTGAACGTGGCCGTGGCCCCAATGTGAAAGGCGTTTTAATGTACTGATCTATGAGAGAGTAGTGCTGTCACCCTAGATTGCTCGCTCTTGATTTTAAACTACAGAACACCTCCTGCTTGTCTAATCTCTATACCATAGAGGGTGGGCATTCTGCGGTTCACATAGGTGACCTGGGCATTTGCAGACACAGTGCTTTGAATTTCTGGCTGGATCAACAGACTCTTTTTGCACTTGTCAAACCTTTATAATATACTTATTTAATGGAAGGTTTGACACACAGAAAGGGTGCTAATAAGAGAAGTTCATAATTGGGGTCTACATACTCTTCAAAGGCAAATTTCACGATAGATGTAAAAACCTTTTTAATCCAGCAATTTATAAATTAAAACAACATTAAGTGTATTTTTTTCAAAGAAATAGTACCTGAAAATCACTTGATATCAGCCTCCTGTAATTCAATATGCAGCGTTATCCAGACTGGGAAAAGGAGGACCAGCACTTTGAGTCAATCAAAGCAATACTGCCTACAGAGATCATGCATAAATAAGGAGAGAGCAGAGTGATAGCCTTATCAGAATGATGCTGCTCTTTTACTGTCCAACCAAACACTGGATTAGGTCGTGATCCAGGCTGTAAAGAACTTATTGAAATGTAGTCTTCCAGAGTCCAGAGTCCAGGATGTGCTGGATCACAAGCGAGGCTCTACAAATATTTTACATTCCACTTCAGACGAGATCAGGCTTCACATTCCAATCTCAGATGCTGGCACAGCTCGTCTGCACCAAAGCTATCAATTGTACTAACAACAGAAATGCCGCACACCAAGATGCAAAATAAGGTTTTTCCTTTAATAAAAAAGCCAAGAGGAACAGGTTCTTTGCTGACATGTTTTGTACTAGGCGCAGCGCTTTCTCAAAGAATCAGAGAAAACGCTATGCCTAGCACCAAACATGTCAGCAGAAAACCACAGAACCTGTTCCTGCTGGCTATTTAATGGAAGAAGAATATTATTCTGCATCTTGGTGTGCGGCATTCCTGCTTCTGGTACAATTCAAGGCTTTACAAAGATACTAATTATTTGACAGGTAAAATAGTTCACCTGTGAATTTAGATGTATGCCTAAAGTTCAGCTTTAACGTATACAGTATGCACTTGTTTTCAGATATTTGACATTTGTATTTTATGTAGAACAGATACATTTCAAATATTTCACCTTTATCAGACAAAAGACATTCCTATTTGTGGCCAGCATAATACTTGCTCTTACTTAGCTTATAAGTGTGCTACTTTCTTGCACACACTTAAGTCCTAAGACTAGCTTAATCTTGACCTGCTAAGTCCTACAACCATTAAATAAAAGAAACATGTAAGCATTAAACTCCCTAACCTTCCATGTCTCCACAGTTATAGAAGTCATTTCCTTCCAAAGCGGCAGTCTGCAATTTGATAAAGAACTTAGGCTTCTCAACAAGGTAAAGAATTAAAGTACAGCTCTACCATTTTGAAAAATGTAACACTAAAGGCAGGATAGGAAAAAAAAAAATCAACTTTTTAAGTAGTGCTTATTAGCCGTCATGTTCCCTTAAACTTATGTAGAATCTTGAAGTATCCACTAGAGTTGAAGGTCACACTGAATGTTGTGTAGGTAAGCCAACTGCAATAAGTGTAGATAACGGATAGTCTTCCACCATGGCTATTGACAAAATAATATAGTTCTCATTTGATTCAGTGGATACTTCCAGAACCTGTACAAGCATATAAAAAAATGTAATAAGCATTGTTTATAAAGTTGATGGATGTACTGCCATAGAATATCAAATTTGCCAGGAAAGTGGAGACACCCTTTAAGTTTCTCTTGCGGTCGCTTGTAGGTTCGTCATTGTAAAAAGTTTCATGTCCCTGTAGAGCAGAATGTCTTTGTTAGGATGGCGGTTTTCAAGTGGAAAGATGCTTGATCTTTTATTTTCTGATGAGTTCAGATGCCAACTGACAGTCTGGGTCACTCAGAGGGTCATAGGCTGGGTTTAGCTTGACACCAGTTTTCCGTTCGACGCACCAGCATTTTCCACGCTGTCCGTCCAGAGCTGGATGGCACTGTAAGAAGTGGATGAAAGGCATATAAATGGAAATGGCAGTATAAATATCCCTGAAAGACCTGACTATTGCCAATGTTACTATTATAGTCCCTGCTATATAAAATGCAAACCATATGCAGAGGAAAGAAAAAGTGTGGACAGCCGCACTCCAATGAAATATATTTTTTTAATGGTGTCAGTCCATACAGCAAAGAATAAAGAGGATCACTGACGCGTTTCACGCCGTGGTTACAGGTGTCTACTCATAGAAACTATGAGTAAGCACTTGTAACCACGGTGTGAAATGCATTAGCAATATTTTTTATTCTTTGCTGTATGGACTGACACCATTAACAAATATATTTCATTGGAGTGCGGCCGTCCTCACTTTTTCCTTCCTCTGCTATATAATCACGCTTGATGGAGGAGACGGGATCTTTTCTTAGCTTAGACTGCACACAGCACCAGCTATGCAAGGGAAGCGAGTGTGGAGTAAAATTGTTGGCTTGTGTTGTGAATGCTGGCAATTGTAGAGGACCATGATCATTCACAAAAACACAAACCCACAGCAACACAAGCCAGCTATTACACTGGGCTAAGATAGAGCAGTGTAGCCACTGCTTTGTCTTGCTGAGAGTTTGTGTTTTTGTAAATGATTGTGCTCGTCTCCAGTGGCCATCATTCACAACACAAGCTGACAGATTCTACTCTACATTACCCTCAATAGCTGGTTACGAGTGTGTGAGCAGGTTTTGGCTTAGTCTTTCTTTTTGGGGGTGTGCCAGTTGTGCCTGGGCTCACCCTAATCACCCCTGTGCGGCGTAGATTCCCCCTGCTGCCTGGGTCCATGTCATTTACCAGCCAATTTATTTTTTGAATGAGCATAATGAATGATTGGTACAGATCCCTCACTGTGTTAATTCACAACTGAAGCATAGTAAACTGTGTATACTAGGCTTCTGTTTGTGAATGAACAGGAAGCCGCTCAGTACAGAGCATTGCCCATTCATTCACTGTCCAGTGCAGCTGATGCTGCAGAGAAAGGGGCTGGGGAATCTCTGTCCTCAGCCACTTTCTCTGTCGCAAAAATGAGACATCAGGGGTCTGTTTAGACCCCTAATATTTCACCAGAGCCCCCAGGGGGGCTCCTAAAAGAATTGTAAATAAAAAATATTGTAAAATATTATAAAAATAAAAAAAACTACTGATACTGCTCACTGCCCAACTGACACCAATCTCTTCCCTACTGTATAAGTGTGTGTGTGTGTATATATATATATATATATATATATATATACATATACATACATACATACACACACACACACACACACACACACACACACACAGATGCACATGTGTGTTTGGTGCGCACACCAATGAGTACACAGAAGTTTGTTCACTACAATTAAGCTGTCGGAGGAGTATAACAGAGGCACAGTGCTACAATACTGCAGAGAGTGATCCTGGTGGCGTACAGAGGTGGAGGGGTCAGGGATTTTGTGGATTCTCCGGTATGTACTCTGTCATGCCCAGAGGATGTGGCAGTGGAGGTACAGGCCTGCAGAATGAAGATAGGGAAGGTGGCTTCAGTGCTACGTGTGCATAGAAACACCCATAATTTGGGCTTCGGCCTGAAGAAGAGCTGCAACCCGCAATGACAGAAATAATAATGTAATTTCACTTAACCACTTAAGGACCGCCGCACGACGATGTACGTTGACAGAATGGCACGGACAGGCACAAGGGCGTACAGGTACGTCCCCTTTAAGAACCCGTCCGTGGGTCACGCGCCGCTGGCGGCACACTCGCGACCCGGTCCGAAGCTCCATGACCGCGCCCGCGGGACCCGCAGACCCGTTTGCCGCCGGTGTCCCGCGATTGGGTCACAGAGCTGAAGAACGGGGAGAGGTAAGTGTAAACAAACCTTTCCCCGTTCTTCCTAGTGGCATGTCAGTGATCGTCTGTTCCCTGTCATAGGGAACGACGATCAGTGACATCACACGCCAAGCCACGCCCCCCTACAGTAAGAATCACTCATTAGGTCACACTTAACCCCTACAGCGCCACCTAGAGGTTAAACCCTTCACTGACAGTGTAATTTTCACAGAAATCAGTGCATATTTATAGCACTGATCGCTGTAAAAATTACACTGGTCCCAAAAATGTGTCAAAAGTGTCCGATGTGTCCGCCATAATGTCGCAGTCACGTTAAAAATCACTGATCGCCGCCATTACTAGTAAAAAAAATATTAATAAAAATGCCATAAACTACCCCCTATTTTGTAGACGCTATAACTTTTGTGCAAACAAATCAATAAATGCTTATTGCAATTTTTTTTTTACCAAAAATATGTAGAAAAATATGTATCGGCCTAAACCGAGGAAAAAAAAAATTATATATATTTTTTGGGGATATTTATTATAGCAAAAAGTAAAAAATATGTAATTTTTTTTTTAAATGGTCGCTCTATTTTTGTTTATAGCGCAAAAAATAAAAACCGCAGAGGTGATCATATACCACCAAAAGAAAGCTCTATTTGTGGGAAAAAAAAGGACGTCAATTTTGTTGACCGCGCAATTGTCACTTAAATCGACGCAGTGCCGAATCGCAAAAAAGGGCCTGGTCCTTTAGCAACAAAATGGTCCGGGGCTTAAGTGGTTAATAACACCTGCACAGATTTGAAAAGGATAAAGTGTGATGTGCACTGGGGCACTTGGGGGATTTAACAAGCATTTTAAATTTCTGGCAATAGTTCTTCTTTAAGACATCTTTACAACTGCCTTACAGGCAGCTGGCTCAGCCTCTCACTGAGAGCCTGAGCCAGCCGCTCCCGCCCCTCCACAGCTCAGCTCTCCAGTGAGCGCTTGAGACGCAGAGCAGAGAGCTGTGATTGACAGTCACTGCTCTCTGCTCAGAGTGGACCTGAGAACTGAGCTATATGTAATCATGTGATCATTCAGTTCTTAGGCTTAGAGCCAGCGGGGGGACAGCTTGCAGCAGGCAGGCAAGTATGTATAGTTATTTGTTTATGTGCTTACACTTCTCTTTTAATGTAATCTCACAAGATAGAAAGTATTTAGGCAGCCTTACAGCATGGTGGGAACTTAGTGTCTCATTGTTCAACACATTACTAATATTCCAAAAAGCAAGCCGTGGCATAAGGTCTGCAAAGTTGTTTAAGTATAATTACTGTCCTCTTATGCATACAACAAAACAGGGGTGCGAATATAACAAAAATATGTACATTAAATTTATTTTGTAAAACAGTTCATATATATAGTATGTACTGTATGTACACCACTGTGCAAATGTTTTAGGCATGTGTGAAAAAATGCGGTAAATTAAGGATGCTTTCAGAAATAGAAGTGTTAAGTTTATTATATTATTTTAACAATTAACAAAATGGAAAGTAAATTAACAAAAGAGAAACCAAATCAAATCAATACTTGGTCTGTCCACCCTTTGCCTTCATAACAGCCTCAATTCTTCAAGGTACAGTTGGACGCATAATAAGGCTTACCTATAGGTAGTGTAAATATCTCCAAAACGTCCACCATTTAGGAGATATTTACATTATATGCAGCCAGTTTCATCACTGGCGCATGCGCTCTGAAGGAACGGCCCCAGATATCTGTGCCGTGAACGGCGGCTCCGGCACATGTTCACTGAGAGGCTGAGCCGGGTGTTGGTCCAGGCATGTTGGCGGATCCTGACTCCATTGTCGTGCTCTTTCCCGAGACTGGACATCAGCAAACAGAGGACTTCAGCCTACTGTCTACTGAAAACGGGTCACAGGAGTGCAGAATGAACTGCGCTCTTGTGATCCACAGGAGAAATACAGCCAAACAAGCTTTGGCGGTACTTCTCCTTTAAGGATAGATGAGCATCCCTGTGCACATCTACCACAGAGAAACAGTGATTCACGGCAATGTATGGCCCACAGCCATATGAACGAGCCCTTTTTTGCTCTGACATATTTTTTTTTTATTAAATATAAATAAATAGCCAAAAGGGAGCTTTGTATTTGAAACAATCTTACTTTTCCTCTCCACTAAAATATACATTATACATATTACATATTATATATATTACATATTATATATATTTTGACAGCATTTAATAACCTCTGGATTTTTTATTTATTGAAAAACGTGTTTCCCTTACTTTCTGTTAAAAAAGAAGTGCCAGGTCAGTTGGAAAATCCCCCAAAAACTTTTTGGAAAGTAGAAACCCCAAGGTGAATTCATTGTATGCCACAATTTTTGGGAAATAATGAAAGTTGCTGGTATTAAAACTTGGTAATGGTACACTACAGGCAGCACATACTGTACAGTGAGGGGGGAGGAGTTGAAGGGGTTATAATACAGGTCACATACAATGAAAGGATGGAGATGAAGGGGTACAGATGTGCAGGATAAGTGTCCTGTTACCTCCCCTTCCTTTGTTGTAAGAAAAGTAATTGGATGTAAGCTCTCTAAGGCCCATCACAGCAATCTGAGAGTGCAAAGCCTCTCAGAACGGCTCTGTACATAGTGCCTGTGAACAAAGCTGTCCAAGGTCAGCTCGGGTTTACCAGTATTAACAGGCGGAATGGCCACTCAAAGGTGCTTTATCCAGTGTCGCTTATAAGCCACTTCAACATTTTTTAACGAAAGATGAGGAAAAAGTGGTTAAGCAGTTCTACTAACACAGGGAGTTGATAGTTCAGACCTCCATTCCAACTTTTGGGTTCTGTTGTATGTTTAGCTACTGTTTATACACTACTCAATTTTGTTAAGCACAACAAATCACTTCTCTCCTTACCTGCTTTGGATTAAAGTATCCATCTCGGTCACAGTTTGGTATTGGGGTATTCAAAAAATCCTCCTGTGTTTTGGTCTTGAGTGATGCTAATCTCTCCAGTGCTATATTCAATGCCATGTGACAGGTACCCTAGAAAAATCAAAAATCATAATGCAATTAATTAAAATCCTCCTGAAGATAAAGCTATTTAAGTTGTTGGTGGAGTGTAAATATTTTAGAACCCTCTATCTCCTTCTTCTTATTGCTAACTGTAACCCCTTTGGGGAGATCATCCCTTACGTTTATGTGGTCACCAAAACAGTACAAGGAGTCTCTCTAATGTGGGTATAAGACAGCAACAAAGCCTGGCAGAAGTTCAAATTTTTCTCCACCTTAAACATCTTTCTCATCCTGTCGGATATCGCACAGGAACAAATGCCACCTTCTCCGGCATTGGCATTGCTCAATTTGACAATTGAGTCAGTGCCAGGCCCATTGAGATTGGTTTTAACCAACGTCCTTCTTGCTGCTCGGCTGAGTTTGACCAAGTTATGGAAAAACACCCAACCTCCTACGACTGAAAATACCATTGATCTCGTTAACCTACATTTCACATATGAGATTACACTGGCCTCTAGTAGAGGTCAACTTAACAAAACAAAAAATGCATGGCTCCCCTGGACCAGGTGGACCGGAGCAGAACGGTTCATACAACCCAAAGAAGCTGATAGTACCCCCGGACCGCGATAACTGAGTCATCTGTCTGGATATGATAGCTATGATAATGTCACGTTAATATGTTTTGAAGATACACTTTAGTGACGTATGTTTTTTGATTGCACTGTAAAGAACTATATGATATCTCCTGAAACAAAAATTTGGAACGCAAATTGTTTGCACTTTTATGTAACACACTTGAAAAATTTAATAAAAAACTATTGAGAAAAAAAAAAATGTTCTCCACCTAATGACACTTTACTTTAAAGTACTAGCATAATGTATGAACAAAGCTTAAAGTTATTGTTATATAAGTTGCCCAATCTCTCCACAGCATCCAATAAGAGAATGCTTTGCATTCCTTGAGAAAAGGAAAAATATTCTCTTAATGGTACCTATGCTGAGCAAGCAACCTCTTTTGTCCATAGTGCAACCACTTGGCACGAGACCCAGAATTTTGTGGCGATCACTGTAGTAGCAGTGCCTACTACAGTGATTTCCAGCTTCCTTTGGGATCCCACAGGTATGACATATGGTCTAACCTGGACTAATGTACAGTAACTATGTACAAATGGCCATTCTTTAATTCAAATGCATCAAGGATAAACTGCATATTCTTTGCTAAAGCTTACTTTATGGTAGAGGTAAGAACCAGATTCTGGACCTAGGCTGTAGCCTTGCTGATCACCATAATCTCATAGTTGAATGGCTGAACAACTTCTAAGTGTGTGGCTAGGGGTGTCTAAGTACTGTCTCCAACCACTCACTTAAAATCCAGGTGAGGATAAAAGAACCCAACATAGCTTAAGCTCAAACACTGATTATGACACACTGCCCATTTCATAGTGGACGTGCTCATCAGATAAATGGAGACATTTTACAATTAAATATACTGCCATGTTTTTGGTCAGCTTAAGGTGGATAAACATAATTTTACCCCTATTGCCCTTATGTGGCTACTCTTACCATCTGAGTGGGTAAATTATTGGCAGTCTGACGGCCAAAAGTCAATTTCTTCATTCTCTGCATGGTGTTCCGGTTTGCTTTGGCTTGTTCTTTCTGTAGACAAGTTTTGTCATTCGTAGGGCATGGATTCAAGCTGATATTGGGATGGTCATCTTCTGCTGAAAAAGGGAAGAGATCATGATCTGATCATTGTAAAATTTCTGAGGTTTTCAACAGTGAAGAAATAATCGCAAATGCAAACAATTCTGTGGTTGGTAAAGTAAAGTCACAAACTGATTATAGGCCTGAATTATTAAAAGTTGGATAGGAAGGTAAGGGCATCAGATTTTCTATAGCTATTGCCAAGGTTCAGGGGAAAAGACTGTAGCAATAGATTTAGGCTAACAGGTTTTGACACCATCTTCTCTTTACTATACCATCTACAAATCCAAGTTGCCAAATAAGTAACAAAGCTCTGGAGCACTTCCAAAGAGTAAAGTCAACTTTATTGTTCAGCACAAGCACGAACATTCCACCCACGATTCTCCCTCTAACATGGGACTTAAAGCCCAACTCCAGGAATCTTGAAAATTTGTCTTTGCAGTGGGGCTGTGCCCAAATTGCAAGGGTTAACTGCTCGTTTAGGTCTAGGGGGCATGGAAAAGTAGATTTACTTACCCAATCTTCTGTGCTGCTAGACTTGTCCAGCAGCGTCTTCTTCCCCATGCTCCAGTTGTCTAAGATCCTGAAAACATCAAGATCGCTGCAGGAGGAATAACTCTGCAGCAGATGCGAGGATAGCAAGGGACAGTCCACTGTTGGTCTATCCCGAGACCTAAACGAGCAGGTAACCCTTACAGTGCAGGCCCAGCTTTACAGCAAGGAAGAAATTTTAGATTTTCTGGAGCTGGGCTTCATTCGTGGCTCTATAGTTAGATCGCATTAAGGGGTGAAAAATGTTAGCTGGAGGATCCTGGGTGAAGTCTCTGTGATTGATTGGGGTACATTATCTACCAAGTTCTGATGGCTGTATTGTACCGTATATACTCGAGTATAAGCCGAGTTTTTCAGCACAATTTTTTGTGCTGAAAATGCCCCCCTCGGCTTATACTCAAGTCTGTGTCCATCTTCAACTTTGTGCATCTGATTCCGGCCAGCCGTAGGTCCCCTGGACACCAAGCTTGGCACACATGTAGCTCTTCCTCTACAAGTGTGCAAAGTTTGTTGTCTGGGGGACCTACGGCCGGGGAGCACCGATTTTTCAAAGCCGGGCACCCCTTCCATAGACTCCAATGTTAAACAGTAATTTCTCTGGTGATTTTGGGGACCTGGTACCGGCCGGCCCTAGGTCTCCTGGACCCCAAGTTTGGCACACATGTAGCTCTGTTGTTCATTAATACGTGTGCAAAGTTTGTTGTCCAGGGGACCTACGGCCGGGGAGCACCGATTTTTAAAAGCCAGGCACCCCTTCCGTAGACTCCCATGTTAAAAGTCAGTCTAGTCACACAGCACCGGAGATCAGGTAGGGAGATTGGGCACAGTGAGGCATGGGCACAGTGAGGCATGGGCACAGTGACAGAGGCATGGACACAGTGAGGCATGGACACAGTGAGGCATGGACACAGTGAGGCATGGGCACAGTGAGGTATGGACACAGTGAGGCATGGCCACAGTAAGGCACAGTGAGACATGGACACAGTGAGGCATGCACATGGACACAGTGAGGCAAAGTGAGGCACATTAAGGCATGCAGATGGACACCCTAGGCTTATACTCGAGTCAATACGTTTTCCTATTTTTTGTGGTAAAATTAGGTGCCTTGGCTTATATTCGGGTCGGCTATACTCGAGTATATACGGTATGTTAAGTTCTTATACTTGTCTTTTGGAAACACTTTATCGTGAATGTATTGTTTAGGTTTTACAATTACCTGAACTACACATGGCCATTTAGGAGTTATCCAAATGTAGTTAAGATTGGGCAATGCTACTTTGTTGTTGGGCAATGTTTTCCATGTCTTAATATGTAAGGGGTTGGTATATGGACTTTTCTAATGTTATTAATTGTTATGCTAGTATCTTCATAAAATAATTGATTAGAGATCAAATTCCAAAATGGTGCTTATTAATTGACTTCCTCTTTATTGATATGAGTCATTGTTTATAGAGTTTGAATGCCCAACATCACTGATGGCTTTGGATGATCTCTGTGTCTGGGGGGGGGGGGGGACACCTAGCGTTTGTTACTTCTTATGCAGTTTAGTAAAAATATTGGCCCCTTAGAAAAGCCCACTAAAATCCCATGTAGTAAACTTTAGCCTTTCGCCTTGATTGCTACCTGGAGAAAAGCCAATCGTGCCACTAGAAGGTATACGTATTTCTCACTCAGGCTCCAGACATTCCTAGAAACACTGCCCCCCTACAAATCATATGTTTAAAATATCCAAAATGCATGGTCTGACCATGTTCTCATTCACACCAAATATTTCAAGTCTCCAACACATGGCACTTCAATGAATCTCTTCCAGTAAACCCTGATATCACCACTCAAACAATAATCCAAATCAGAATCACAATTTTTAGAATCACAAATAAAGATATCTGGCAAATATAAATTCCAATATGGACTTGGTTCTCTCATAAGAGAACTATTTAAGCTATTTATTAAACTGGCTGCTAAATTAAAAAGAAAGATCTGAAGTACGAAAGAACCTGGAACTTTGCCTTCCTGAATATTTTCACATTCCTGAATATTTTATTTTGTTGTTTACTACTCAAAAATCTTCTCAATAAAAGATTATTGAACAGAGTAGACATTTTTTTTTTTAGCTATGGGTGAGTATACTTTGCTCTGGGTGAGTGTACTTTACTCTGCTTTGGGTGGGTGTATCAGGAGACAGTCAGCCTGGCCATCAGCTCTTTAATTACAACCAAGCAGTGTCACTCTGATCAAGGCACCAACATGTTGTGCCTCCTCCAGCTCAGTTGACGACCTTTAATGGCTCATTCCAACCAACTCAGCATATAGAAATAATACATCTATTGGTGAAGGTCTGCTTTAGAATATGCCAAAAAAGTGTCCCATACCGAGCCAGTAGGGGACCAGAAGACCAAATGAGTGACACCGAAGTCAATGTGTGAGAATGAAAAAAGATTGAAGTTTATTAATAAATAGAAAATAATATTTCATAAAACACCTCTCTATGGAAGAGAGTGACAAAATGCTTGAAATCTGACACTGAACAAATAGAAAAGCATAAAACCAATCTCCATGTGGGGCCACTGATACAACAATGATGAACACAAGACAAAAACAAACAACATAAAAAACAATGAATCGATCGTCCAGATGAAGCTACGCGAATCCCCCTTGCGAAACGCATTAACGTCACCAGCGTCACGTGCCGCCCCTGCTCCACCGCGTCCCGGAAGCAAGCCCCTGGTGGCCACGGGGAACTCGGAGGGACCAGACAACAGCTTCACATAGCGGCGTGTCCGCTACCCATCTGGAGGGACAGTTCCAGCACCCCACTTCACCATCTTATTAGTGGTTGCCTTACCAGTACAGGAGATCCGGACCTTGTATGGACACAGTGAAGCTACATGGGTGATGACCGGCAGATGCCTTTTCACTTCCAGGCTCCCCAAACACGGGTATCGTATGCTCTGATTTCAAGCTACTGATTAGTCTGCTACAATCCTCCCCTTATAAGCATTTCATATCACTGTGTATTACCATTCATCCATACACATCAGACCTATATCCGGATCATCACTGAATGTGATACCATCCTGAAGATTTCCACCTGCCAGTTATTACTCCCGATACATGAGCAAACCTCTTTTGGATTTACCAATTGCATTTTTTTCATCACTCATGTTTCTACAGCTATACCACAGACTTTGATGTTTTTGACTATTTTGGTGGTGCTAGTTCCTACCATTTACCACTTTCTTCTTTCCAGTTGGATTTCTGTATTGCTGGGTATCCCTCTCTCACACACGAGCTTGCCTTGAGGCCCATTATCCCTCCTTCCCTGCTCCCCCCTCCCCCTTTCCCTCTTACTCCATCCCTTTCCCCATCCATGGGCTATAGCCTTCCAAGGACCTATATATGGATGGCCTGTTCTATTTTGTGATTTTCAGAGATTTATAGGACCTTTTGTCATGACAGGCCATCTATATAGAGATTTTTGGCGTCCGGACGATCGATTCATTGTTTTTTATGTTGCTTGTTTTTGTCCCGTGTTCATCATTGTTGTATCAGTGGCCACACATGGAGATTGGTTTTTATGCTTACATTTCCATTTGTTCAGTGTCAGATTTCAAGCATTTTTTCACTCTCTTCCATAGAGAGGTGTTTTATGAAATACTATTTTCTATTTATTAATAAATTTCAATCTTTTTTCATTCTCACACATTGACTTTGGTGTCACTCATTTGGTCTTCTGGTCCCCTACTGGCTCGGTATGGGACACTTTTTTTGGTTTATATGCAGTATTTTTTGACCAGAGAGACAACGCCCACATAGTGTAAGTGAGCTAATACTAATGTGCTTTGCACACATATATGCCCTTCCTTTTCCTTTTTTGTTTTCACTTCTTTAATATATGACAAACTACATCTGGTGACATACCGTATCTACTCGAGTATAAGCCGAACCGAATATAAGCCGAGGCACTTAATTTTACCACAAAAAAATGGGAAAACGTATTGACTCGCGTATAAGCTTAGGGTGTCCATCTGCATGCCTCACTTTGCCTTACTGTGTTCATGTGCATGCCTCACTGTGCCCATGCCTCACTGTGCCCATGCCTCACTGTGCCCATGACTAGACTGACGTTTAACATAAGAGTCTATGGAAGGGGTTACTCAAGTATAAGCCGAGGGGGGGGGGGAACCTACGACCTGCCGATACCGGGTCCCCAAACTCACCGGAGAAATGACCGTTTAACATGGGAGTCTATGGAAGGGGTGCCCGACTTTGAAAAATTGGTGCTCCCCGGCCGTAGGTCCCCCGAACAACAAACTTTGCACACTTGTAGAGTGGGGCTACATGTGTGCCAAGTTTGGGGTCCAGAGAACCTACGGCCGGCCGGTACCGGGTCCCCAAAGTCCGGGAGATCATGCGCAAAAAGGTGACTCGAGTATAAGCCGAGGGGGGCATTTTCAGCACAAATAAATGTGCTGAAAAACTCGGCTTATACTCGAGTATATACGTAGTTCTCTCTTTTCTGCAGGACAGTTCCACCATATTGAACACTTTATTGTGCTCCTCGTGTCCCAGAGAAAGTCATGCCTGGCAGGTGACAGCACACAAGTTACTGCGATAAGGTTCTGCAAGTGTCATTGCATTTTTTTGGGAATGTTGGCAAGTAATGGGTAATTAGTAAACACTTGGTGAAGGGATGCATAAGTTGATAATGTTGATAGAGATGCACTGTTTCACATGACAGATGTACATTTTAGTCTATTACCAGTAGTTATTTAAAAAGACTTGCATGTAAATGAGCAGTGGAGATTATGGGCTTTTTTCTGAACGTAAGAAATTTGTGTTCAAAGTGCCGTTTTTCGGCGGGAAAAAAACGCAAAACGCCAAAAAATGCTAATTAACTCTCAAAAACGCAGCTCGCCAGCGTTTAGCGTTTTTTGATCCATTGAGAAAAAAAAAAAAACCTAAAGAACGCTAACACTGAAAAATGCTAATAAACGCTATTGCAAAAATGCTAAAAACTTTTGAAAGGCTCCCTGCAAAGCTACTGGCGTTTTTTATAGCTTTTTTAGCGTCCAGTGTGCATGGATACTTAGCATTTTTTTTTGTTTGTTTTTTTCCTTTCAATGGATCGTTTCTGAGCGTTTATTATAATTTTTTGACGCCAAAAACGGCACTTTGAACGTGATTTTTGGGCGTTCAGAAAAAAGCCCATAAACTCCACTGCTCATTAAAGCTAAAAAACTTCCATGTCTGCACGGACACATAGGCTAACAGAGTGGAGTTTATGGGCTTTTAAAAAAAAAAAAACACCCAAACTCCAATAAACTGCAGTTTATCAGCTCCAGTGTGTATGGATCCTAAAGCCCCGTACACACAGTTGGACTTTTTGCCAACAAACTTCATTTTGAGCAAGTTTGACAAAAAATCCGACCGTGTGTCTTTTTTGGTTTTCATCGGACAAAAGTTCGGTCTGCAAACGGACAAACTTTTGGCCAACAAAAGTCCGATGGAGCAAAGTCGGACCGTGTGTACAGAAAACCATCGGACTTTTGTCCGATGGACAAAACAAATAATGTTAAAATCAACCAACAATAGCAGAAGTTGACCAAAGGGTGGCGGTAAAGAGCAGAAAAAAGCAGAAAAACCACGTGATGTTGGAAAAAGTTTTGGGAAAGTTTGCAGAAATGTCCTGTGGTGTGTATGCTATGGGTGTGCCCGGCCAACTCCGTTCGGACAAAAATCCACGGAAAGTCAGATGGAAGTCCGACCGTGTGTACGAGGCTTTAAAGGGAAGGGCAGGGGAAACAAAACATATTAGTCTCAATGTATCATTCTCTGTGAAGCTGCCATCGGAGTGGTTGCTTTGAGCAACAGTTCCAGTTTAGCTGCATCTTTCTTTATTTGCATTATATGGATGAAACTTATGCCGCGTATACACGATCGTGATTCACGGCGGTGAAAACACCACCGTGAATTACGACAGGAAAAACGAGGGAACGTCTTCTTCCCCCACACACGGCCGTTTTTCCCGTAATTTTTTCTCTTGACGAGAAAAACGACTGTGTGTAGGCTCCGCGGCAGTGTTTCCCTATGGGAAAACTGCCGCGGAAAAAAATGACAGGAATCACGACGAGAAAAATTAGAGCATGTTCTATTTTTTCCTCGTCGTGATTAATGCCGTTTTTCCCATCAGGAAAAACGTCAAAAAGCCCACAGACGATCGTTTTTCTCGCCCAAAGGAAAAAAATAAAAATTTTCCCGACTGGAAAAATGATCGTGTGTACGCGGCATAATAGTTTCCTCTGCACATTGAGGACTGATAGTCTCCTTCTTTTCTGTAGAATGGTTGAGATCGGAGTCAGTAAAGGGATAGGCAGTCTGATCCACTGACACAGACACAGAGGAGCCAGGAAAAGTGTTAATGCTTTGGGGAGTTGCTGCCTTTGGCAAATTTACTAGTAAAATCGCATCAAAGCTACAGTGCAAACTCCAGTGTTGGGTCCAAGGTGTTAATGGGGTGACCCTTGTCTCCTTTGCCCCCCTCCCCATCTCGCTGTCTGCTTTCTGCTACTCTACAGCTCCAGTTTTCTTATGAGCTCATGGAAAGTCTGACAGGACCTCCAGAAGGTGCTGGCTAGCCCATGTGTATTTCTCTCGAGCAGAGCTGGCGTGACATCCATCCAAGATGGTAATCTCAGAAAGCAGCCTGGAGCTGGGCCAGGCTGGCAAGTGATTTTCCCACTTTATGGGCAACAGGGGAGGATGTAAGGAATTTTAACGTCTTGGCTGCTGGAAGACTGTACAGGATGCAGAACAGTTATGAACCCAGGCAACTTTTTCATTTACCGACTAAAGAAAAGCCAGGACGGCAACAGACATTCCCATTTAAGTTTATTCCTGAAGTTCGTCTCACTTAAAGCCTGACCTCAGCCAAAACGTTTTATTAGTGCTGAATAGTGCGTGGTAGGGTTATAATTTTTGTCAGGTTTTTATTGCAGTCTCTGACTCCAGTGAGGAGATTTCTCCTCATATTTTATCCCCGTGACACCACAAATGAGGGGAGTGGGTCATTAGGACAGAAAGGCACTGAGAGCAATTAGAAAACTCACAGGAGGTTCCAAACTTCCTCACTGGAATGAAATGTGTTTTTTGTTGCTGTTTTTGGCCTCTTTGGAAAGATTTTCCATCACCTTTTTTTCTCTCGGAATGCCTCTTATCAGGACTGGACGTAGGAGAAAAGCTTCCCTGGTATAGACAATATAAATGTCACAGAGATTCTAACCCTTTTCAATTGTATTCAAGACAAAAACAAACATTTTGGCCGGATTTGGGCTTTAAAGGAGAAGTCCAGCCTGAGCTTTTTAGGCTGGGCTTCTCCTCAGAAGTGCAATTCGTTTTGCACTCCAGAAAAGCCCGGAGCAAGGAATGCAATGAATGGGTGGAGGGCGAACATGACTAGGTAAACAGGGACTTATGTGAAGGATTAGGGGATTGGTGGGGTAAGGCTGAGGAAGAGGGGATAAGATTGGTGGGTTAATTTGGGTGGGAGGGGCATTGAGTGTATAAAGGAAGACTCCGCCCCCTCCCCGGATAACATGCGGCGCAGAGAAAGTTTGAGATGGCAGACTTGGAGCAGCTCCTGGCCCAATTGCGGGCAGAAACAGCAGCGCGAGGCCCACAGTGGGCCCAGGAACATTTAGGGCCTTTGCTCGGGCGTCCGGTGGAGGAAGAGGTTAATGGGGGGAGAGTGTCAGCGCGAGCTTGGCAGTCAAAACCGCCGGAGCGCTTCTCTCCTGACCTCTCCTCCGGAGCTCGCAGACACATTGGGAATCCCCATTCGCGGGCCCCTTCGGGTCCTCCCGCGAAGCGAGCTGCTGTCGCCGGGTTGGACGCCGGAAGGAATCCCCAGCAGAGTCGGAGCTCCGCGGGCGGCCGTTCCGGGAGTTCCGGAGCGGCCACCAGGCCCGCACGGCGATAGGAGTCAGAAGCAGCGGGCCCCGCCCCCAGAGTGATGTCACCGGGGACGGCGCCTCGGTGGGGGAGATCCAGTGTGGCGGTGGCCGGGCCTTCCACTGCGGCGGCCGGGGACCTTGCGGCGGAGAAGCAGAGGGAGGAGGCAGCGGACGTAGGCGACAGGGCTGGACGGAGCCCCCCCGGCCTGGGCAAGGCAACGAAAAAATCGGTGGGCGGGTCCAGAACACGAAGAAGGAGTCGGTGTGGAGCGGGACCCTCGGCATCCAGGGATCCTTCTCCTGGAGGGCTTGCATCGGGAGCTGAAGGGGAGGAGCAACGGTCGGACGGTGCAGGGTCGGAATCGGAGGTGGAACGTGAGCCTCTCGGAAGGTCAGCATCGATGGAGGCGGGACGGTCGGCTGGTGGGTCGCTTCCTAGGCAGCCCGGTAAGTTTGTTTTTCCTTTATCTTCACTGGGTCAGTCACAGGTGTTGGGTGCTGGGGGCTGCAGTGGTAGGGGTGATGCTGGGACGTCTGGGTGGGGGTGCTCGGCTGGGGATGGTGACTTGGCAGACCGGGGTCAGAGGTCGGTAGTAGGGATGGATACAAGTATGAGGGGGTTTTTAGCAGGGATCAAGGACGGTTAGGCCGTTAAAAGACACCAGACGCCCGGTGTCCTTTGGGGTCCTGAAAGGGGTGTTGGCTAAGCTACCGGAGGTTTGCACCTCGGAATACGAAGCTGCTTTGTTCCGAGTGGCATTTTCCTTGGCATTTTTTGGGGCGTTCAGGATTGGTGAGCTGGTTAGCCCGTCTAAGAAAGTGCACGGGGGGATTGGGGCTAATGAAGTGCGTTGCCAGGAGGATAGAGTGTCCTTGTGGTTACGTAGATCAAAAACGGATCAAAAAGGGAGGGGCAAGAGAGTTCAGATCTTTTCATTGCCGGGCTCACCGCTTTGTCCGGTTGGGGCCGTTCGGGGCTTTCTGGCGGTACGCCCAGGGAACGTGGGGTCCTTTCTGATACATGCGGATGGGTGTCCGTTGTCCAGGTTTCAGTTCATATCGGTTTTCCGAAAATGTTTGGGGTGCCTGGGTTTAGAGGCGAAAGAATTTTCGTCACATTCGTTCAGAATTGGGGCGGCTACGGAAGCGGCTCGAAGTGGGTTGGATAGTGAGTCGGTCAAGCGCATTGGGAGATGGGAATCAAGGAGATTTCGATCTTACATTCGCCCTCACTTAGTGGTAGGGGTGTGAGGAGAATAGGAGGAAGGGTATGAGGAGAGAAGGAGTGGGGCTGATTGGAGTTTTTAAAAAAAAAAAAAAAAGGGAAATAAAAATAATGAGGTTACGTTGACAGGCTTGGCTGTGGTTATGGTGGATACATGTTTTTCTCTCTTTCAGGTGTGGCGCCGGCGTTGGTCTGGATACTGGGGCACTCTTACGTGTACAGGGGGGGTAAGAGGGCTGAGGCAAGACCGGAAGGTCGGCAATTGGGATTTCCAAGGCAGGAGGCCCGGATTCGCTGGCTAGGAATTCCGGGAATGTTATGGAGTAGGACGGTTCCAGAAGTGCATCGTTATGCGCGACTGGACCGCCCACCTGACGTTTTAATTTTGCACGTAGGTGGGAATGACTTAGGTGTTAGATCTATGCTGGATGTGACGAAGGATATCAAATTTGATATTCTTCGTCTTCGTATGGCATTCCCGGAAATGGTGATAGTGTGGTCCGACATGGTGGCTCGTACTTCATGGCGGACGGCTAGATCCATAGAAGGCATCAATAGGGTGCGGAGGAAAGTTCATCGGGATGTGGCCAGGTTCATGGTTAGGAATGGGGGTTTGGTGATACGCCATTTTGAGTTGGAGACATGGCGGTACCTTCGGGATGATGGGGTACACCTCAGTGATGTGGGTATAGACCTATGGGCGTTAGGGTTACAGGATGGTATACAGAGGGCTCTCAGGGTGTGGAGGGGCACCCAATTGTAAAGGTTTTTACATTTGGGTGCTGTGGCGGGTGTCTGTTCTTTGCAGGGGAAGGATGATACCTCGGAAAGAAGGGTTCAGGACCTGTCGTTGGTATGGGTCCTGACGGTGGGCTTACAGTTAACGAAGGTTTAGCTTGAAGCATTGGGATGGTGCACTGCGGTCATGGTTGTCTCTGAGCCAGCATGTCGGCTTGAGGCCTATTAGCGGATTTTGAGAAGTACCGCAGTGCAATAATAGACACAAAAGTTAATAGAGGTTCCTGCAGAGAGCGACACCAGTAATTTACTGAGGGTCCTTTAGGACAGAGTTTATGGTTACTGTTAAAAAAAGTTATACAGCATTTAATAAATAAGGCTGCTACGGCCTATATATATTTCTCCAACTCCTGGTGTGGTCTCGTTTACTTAGTCATAAGTAAGATAGTAAATAAGGGGTATATAATAAGGACATCTGTTATACGATAGTCAAGAAAAGCCCGGAGCAAGGAATGCAATGAATGGGTGGAGGGCGAACATGACTAGGGAAACAGGGACTTATGTGAAGGATTAGGGGATTGGTGGGGTAAGGCTGAGGAAGAGGGGATAAGATTGGTGGGTTAATTTGGGTGGGAGGGGGCATTGAGTGTATAAAGGAAGACTCCGCCCCCTCCCCGGATAACATGCGGCGCAGAGAAAGTTCCCGCCCACCCTCCCCAGAATTTGGACGGAGTGGGGGATGTTGTCTCTACATTTTGTTTTACAGGTACAAGTGGGGTCATTGCATATGTCGTGGCAGTGGCGGGTGTCTGTTCTTTGCAGGGGAAGGATGATACCTCGGAAAGAAGGGTTCAGGACCTGTCGTTGGTATGGGTCCTGACGGTGGGCTTACAGTTAACGGAGGTTTAGCTTGAAGCATTGGGATGGTGCACTGCGGTCATGGTTGTCTCTGAGCCAGCATGTCGGCTTGAGGCCTATTAGCGGATTTTGAGAAGTACCGCAGTGCAATAATAGACACAAAAGTTAATAGAGGTTCCTGCAGAGAGTGACACCAGTAATTTACTGAGGGTCCTTTAGGACAGAGTTTATGGTTACTGTTAAAAAAAGTTATACAGCGTTTAATAAATAAGGCTGCTACGGCCTATATATATTTCTCCAACTCCTGGTGTGGTCTCGTTTACTTAGTCATAAGTAAGATAGTAAATAAGGGGTATATAATAAGGACATCTGTTATACGATAGTCATGTGACCCGTTTTCAGCGGAGAGCGGTCTGAAGTCCGCTCTCCACTGACGTCACTGCCATCAGTCGGGGCAGAGCGTCATTACGACTTCCCAAGTCGGGATCCGCCAGCTGCCCTGATTGATGGCAGTCTCAGCATATCAGTGAGCCACTGAGACGCTGAGACAGCCTCTCCCCGCCCCTCAACGGCTCAGAGCTCCAATGAGCGTGGAGAAGCAGAGAGGAAAGAGGCTGACTGACAGTCAGTATCACGGAACTAGTAGACCAGACTGTGTGACTGCACAGAGGAGACCAAACGGATGTACTGTAGGTGAAAATATAATAATTTATTAAAAAGGCGACAAACAAGTGACAACAACCAGTGCAACAACCAACAACAAATAGTATATACAAATAAAGGGGAGATACCGTAATCGTAAACAAGCCAGGCCGAGGTCATACACCAAGGGATATCCGCAGATAGGTATGGATGGGAGAACAACAGGACAGGGTGGAGATGGATGGACAGGCTGCAGGGCAGGGATCAAAGGCAAACAGGTAACAGGAGGGGCAGGTCAAGGATGGGTTCGGGATAGGGATCAGAATGGATCATGTCGGCTCGGGTCAGATGCAGGCTCAGGGTCAGATGCAGGCTCAGGGTCAGATGCAGGCTCAGGATGAGAGATACCAGGGCAAGGAGTGTTTGTACTTGCCGGGTATAAATAGGAATGCCTGTAATTGGCTTCAAGTCACACCTGAGCGCAGGAAGAGCAGTTTGCTCCACACTGCCAGGATCCATACACTGGTGGAGACCAGTACTGCATCCAAAGGGTAATATAATACCAGCGGGGAGAAATTCTCCTGACAGTTCCACACTGCCAGGAGACACCTGCTGGTGGACCACAGTACTGCAAGCTAAATAATAAGTATCACCAGCGGATGGAACCTTTCCTGACAGTCAGCCTCTTTCCTCTCGGGGATCTGTGAGAACCGAGCCAGCGGTCTGATGCTCCATCCACGAGGTAAGCATAAATATGGGAAAAACTCAAATCCCATACTTCTCCTTTAAACTATGCTCGTGGTTTACGCCAACTTTATTCAACCTGGCAAAGGTCAGTAACCCTAAAAGCAACCAATCAGATCTGGCCTTTCAGTTTTTAGGTGCTTGCTCAATAGAACTGTGAAACTTCAGACCTGAAGTAATATGAAAGATGGTAACACCCCTGTCTGAAACCCTCATAATTTGTTTTAATACTAGTGTTAGTGCAGGCAAATTTATAGTATGACTCATGGTTAGTTTGTGAGTCCAAAATTAGGTCAGGATTACTGCAAGTCAGGCTGGATAACTCCCAGAGGCAGGTCTCTGGCACCTCCCCCTGGATGTGGAAGTTTGAAGAAACTTTTAGAAGTTAGTGGGCAGAGGCAAGGAGGGCTGATCTGCATATTTAAGGGAACTTGTCCAATCCCCAGGCATAATGTCCTGACAGGGTAGCTGAGTCAGCTCTTAAATATGGTATAGCCATGCCAGCAGGGGAGTCAGGTGGAAGATTGAGAGCTGAGGGGGTCTTTGCCTCTAGGCTGGGCTTGGGCTGGCTTAGGAAGATCTATTCTGCCTTACGGTTTGAACAGGGTTCTTGCCTGAGAGCAGTGGGAGCAAGGAGGACAAAGTGAGTACATCAGCACACCCAGGGATTCACAAGGGGAGAGACTGCCACATGTAGAAAGCTTTAAAAAGGACAGCGCTGTGCTTAACCCTTATATCCCTCGCCCAGGGTAATCTTCAGAGCAGCAACCAGGAGGGCTGCTAATGCCTGCAAGCAGTGGAGCTGGGAGCAGTTCTACAATAGTAGAGGAGATACTCCTGCATGCAGTTTTGTAACCTTTTGTGCCATTTTCTAAAAGGGACTAAGAGCGCCTAGTCTGTAAGGGACTTTTTGCTACTGATCCTTCAGAGTGTGTCCATGAAACATTCCAGGATCTTATCTCTGTATATAGGAAGGAAGTTATCCTCATCTGTGTTCTTCAAGTCATATTGGGCATCCCATAAATTCCTCTACCCCATCCAGGTTGTTACACCTAATAGAAACAACTAAAACCAAGGGACTGAGCTCTTGTGTCTAGGTGCAAGGGGAAAATGTTTGTTGCTTGGCTGTGCAGGAATAGGGGAACCAGTTGCCAGAAGCCCCTGCGGGGTTAGTGCTACAATATTTTGAAGTATTCCCCGGATCACAGGAGTAATATAGCCACAGTGTTCTATGATATGATAACTGGTCAGGGGCTCTGTTTCTAGGATGTGCCAGGCACACTAGCCAATTAGCAACTTTTTAAAATTTTATTGTAGCATCCAGGGACATATCAAGGACCCCAGAGACAGGCTAGCATTTCGGCTCAGGATCACATCCAGAAGATAGACAAAAAGTACTTACAGCTTCCACAGATATAGGACCTTTAGGCCAACTGAGCATTCTGTGAATTCAGCCCCTGGCTGCAAATTACTGAATAATCCAGCTACCAACTCTCTAGGGAGAGGTCTTCAGTCAAAGTTCAAGGTTTTACCAAATTCTCTGTTACCCCAATTAGGCTAAAGATCCATGGTGCTTAGATCCCCCTACTTAGCACTCTAGTCCTCCATATAGTCACAATGGCACCCTCTCAAGGAAGCAGAACCAAGAAGATCAGATGTAAAACCCTTAGATCCTATAGTCAATCACAATTATTAATACTCTTTTCTAGCCTGCACTACTGGCTATAAACCACCTATTGCTTGGCCAGGAAGGCTTAAATATTTGTAACTCAGATTCCCATAGGGACACTCCCCAGCAGCAGGCAAAAGCAAACAATAACCAGAGCTTAGGAGAGACCCACAGCTGAACGATTAGACAGGCGTAGGTAGACTACAGCTAAGCATAGCTAAATTTATTGAGTCACTACTGCCAAAGGCAGGGTGGCTACACTGAATCAGTCAGTATTTAAATTCCATTGTGTATGTCTACTGGCAACAGTAGCCATTTTGGAAAGGTTTCATTTATATGATTGATACTTCTGAGAATAGTGTGAAAACAGTCATTGACATTGCCATGCTTGAGCAATACTATTTGGTTGCATTAAACAAACATTTAAAAATCAAAGGGCAGATGTTTATACATTAATAAAGCATTTAGGAAAATTTAGGCTGGCCTTGCAGCCCACACATCCCTTGATTCAAGATCTACACTATATTTCGAAACTACGTGGGTTTTCTGCTCTTTAGCACCAACCTTTGGGATACTTCTGGTAATGTTGTCTGATGGTTAGCATTGGTTCAGAGCATGCATGTTTGTACTCTTCCCCTCATGGTAACGCCGTTCCCATTACTTGGGCGGCGTTACTGCAATTACATCTACTCGAGCCGCCGCCGTCTGCCTACCTGATCAGCGTGTCATGCAGACAGATGGCAGCCATTCCAGTGTTCAAAATCCATGCCTCCTCGTCTGTAATAGGCGGAACACTCAATTTCACAGCAGGCAGTGTTCAGCCTATCACTGACATCCTCTCATCCTCGTCCGTGTTATGAGGATGAGCGGATGTCCGTGATAGGCGGAACACTAAATGCTGGGAAATTGAGTGTTTCGCCTATCACAGACAAGGAGGAGGCGTGGCTTTTGAATACTGGAATGGCCGCTGCAGATGTTGACCCTCTTTTCCACTTACAGTAGCTGCTGCATTTCTCACCCTCGGCTTATACACCAGTCAATATTAAAAAAAAAGTCAGTTACTTTGCTGAGTAACTAATTACTTTTTCAATGTAGTAACTGAGTTACTAACGCAATTACTTTTTGGGAGAAGTAATTTGTAACTGTAACTAATTACTTTTTTAAAGTAAGATGACCAACACTGGATGTCGGACAATTTGAGAGCATGGCTATCCAACATTTGTTGACGGAAATTCTGACAACAATTGTCCGATGGAGCATACAGACAGTCGGATTATCCGACAAAACCCTTCCATCACACAATTGTTGTTGGAATATCCGATCGTGTGTACGGGCCTTTAGTCCGTAGGGTTCAATATTGAGTTGGCCCACCCTTTGCAGCTATAACAGCTTCAACTCTTCTGGGAAGGCTATCTACAAGGTTTAGGAGTGTGTCTATGGGAATGTTTGACCATTCTTCCAGAAGCGCATTTGTAAGGTCAGTCACTGATGGTAGATGAGAAGGCCTGGCTCGCAGTCTCTGCTCTAATTCATCCCAAAGCTGTTCTATCGGGTTGAGGTCAGGACTCTGCAGGCCAGTCAAGTTCTTTCACCCCAAACTCACTCATCCATGTCTTTATGGACCTTGCTTTGTGCACTGGTACAACTTTGTGATATAATTTCATGTCAATATGGTCCAAAATTGGAATGTTTCCAACGCCTTGTTGAATCTATGCCATGAAGAATTAAGGCAGTTCTGAAGGCAAAGGGGGGTCCAACCTGACACTAGCAAGGTGTACCTAATAAAGTGGCCTACATTTTAAAGAAAAATGTTTTCCTAAAAGAAACGTGAAGAAACATGAAGCCTTCTCATTGTCTGGCTGTTATGCCAATTTTTTAGCTTCAGCACTTTGAAACACTAAAGCCCAGTACACACGGCCAAGAATCCCGTCAGGAAAAAAACGTTGTTTTTCCTGACGAGATTCCTGGCAAGCTTTTCTTGCCAAGCCGTGCATACAGACAGCCATTCAAAAGAACCGCCGTTTTTTTGAATGGCAAGAACGCGGTGACATCATTGACTACGACAAGCATGCGCTCGTCACATTCGATGCCGTCGCTGCCATCTTGATTCGCCCTACACTACCCTTGTAAGCTACCTTGCATGCGTCGAAGTCTCATCGAGCATGCGCGGGCTTACCGGAGGACAGGAAAGCTTGTAGCCGCATACACACAAACAGGCCAACTAGAATCTCGACGAGAAAATAGAGAGCAGGTTCTCTATTTTTCTAGTCGAGATTCCCGGCAGTTTTCTCGACGAGAAAACATACACACAAATGGTTTTCTCGGCAAAAAAGCTCTGCCAGCAGTTTTCTTGCCGACAAAACTGGCCGTGTGTACGAGGCTTAAGCCAAAAGAAGCATGGAAATAAGGATTTCTAAATTTTTACTCTGACAGTCCTGATCTGATTACTTATTCTGGGATAGCACCTGGGAAAATTATTTACACCAAGGGCTCAGCCTAATAGCCAGGTGACTATCAATTTTCAAAAGGCCCTCATATTTCTTGGTTAAATTGTTTACCTACTTTAATTCTTACCTATTTTTTTTACATATTAGAGCTCCACCTGCTGGTTAGGTAGAATAATAAATATTGTACAGTATATAAAAAAAGTTAAATTTTTGGCCATGGCCTTAACAAACGAGGAAATAAAATAAATACAAATGCACTTTACATTCTCTTTAAACAGGTAGGGATCTGCTCTCTTTTTTTATTCATTCCTATCTGGTTCCAACTACATTCCTGAAGGGCCCCTCTACAGTGATACAAGAGCACAAGTTTTATCCTTCCCTGTATTCTCCTTTACCACTCCCTTGCTTCTTCACAATTTCTGCATGGATCTCCCATAGCTCCGTCACTCTATTTCACTGTGTGCCTTTACTATGATTCCTACATAGATCTGTTCCACTTTCTTACTTATTTCTCATTTCTACATCACCCAAAACTATGTATTGCATGTCACCTGCATAGTTCCAATACTGCTTCTCTCTCTGACCTTCAAATCTAATATACTAAAATAATATTTTTTTTCCTCTGGTTCTTTCTCCTCCCTTAAAGTGAAACTTTCAAGACAGAGGATGCCACCATTGTCAACCATTTTTTTTTAACATGCTGTCATCTTTGCCCTTAAGTTGTTACTTAGGAAGTAATTGACCCAAACTTGTATGCAGATCAGGAGTTCCAACTTCACCTACTACATTCTTCTTATATGTCAATGGCTAACCACATAGGGAAACAATGACAAGCATGACAGACCTGGCAATTCAGTAATGGCACCACCCATATTTCTCTCCTGGCAGTTTCTAATTAAAGGGCATTTGTACATTAAGTACCGGTAAATAGACTATCCCACCCTTCCTAGTCCGTCTGAGCTAAACTATATTGGAACCCCAGCTTAGCTGCTTACCTACTTCAGAAAGACCCATCCCAATGAATTCCTCATTAAAGTTGGTCATGCCTGTGCAGGGAACCCTCTCTGATTTGTATAGAGCCCTTACCCAAGACTAGAGATGTTTAGGAGATAGCTCTATGTAGAAAGGTGCAACTTGGCCTCCATTCAGTAGGTGACACTTTGCTGCAATACCAATGTAGTGGGATCTTTAGACTGGAACATTGCTCCTTAGGAGATCCAATAGTTGTCACATAGATTGCAGCTGTCTGATAAGACGCTGCAACTTCTGATGACTTCTGGCATCCATCTTAGTGTGCATAAGTAAAGGAGAGACCTTATTTGTCAGGGAGAGTTATCAGTGCAGGGAGAGGTTCCTGAGCCAGTAGGATCAGTGCAGGGACACCTCTTGTTCTCCACAGGCATCCTTATACCCAGACCAGCAATTGGGGGACCTCTTTGGCAGCATAGGGTGTTTCTACCTTATACTGAAGCTTGCCACCTCTCCGGCAGAAGCTATCTTCTGGTAAAACAGCCTGGAACACTGCCACTCTGCAATACTCTGCCAATGCTGAGTATTTATACTGCTGCAAAACTGTGCCAATGCTTAGTAATATACTGCTGCAATACTGTGCCATTGCCCAGTAATATACTGCTGCAATACTGTGCCATTGCCCAGTAATATACCGCTGCAATACTGTGCCATTGCCCAGTAATATACCCCTGCAATACTGTGCCATTGCCCAGTAATATACCGCTGCAATACTGTGCCATTGCCCAGTAATATACCGCTGCAATACTGTGCCATTGCCCAGTAATATACCGCTGCAATACTGTGCCATTGCCCAGTAATATACCCCTGCAATACTGTGCCATTGCCCAGTAATATACCGCTGCAATACTGTGCCATTGACCAGTAATATACCGCTGCAATACTGTGCCACTGCCCAGTAATATACCCCTGCAATACTGTGCCATTGCCCAGTAATATACCGCTGCAATACTGTGCCATTGCCCAGTAATATACCGCTGCAATACTGTGCCATTGCCCAGTAATATACCCCTGCAATACTGTGCCATTGCCCAGTAATATACCGCTGCAATACTGTGCCATTGCCCAGTAATATACCGCTGCAATACTGTGCCATTGCCCAGTAATATACTGCTACAATACTGTGCCATTGCCCAGTAATATACTGCTACAATACTGTGCCATTGCCCAGTAATATACTGCTACAATACTGTGCCATTGCCCAGTAATATACTGCTGCAATACTGGTCCATTGCCCAGTAATATACTGCTACAATACTGTGCCATTGCCCAGTAATATACTGCTACAATACTGTGCCATTGCCCAGTAATATACTGCTGCAATACTGTGCCATTGCCCAGTAATATACTGCTACAATACTGTGCCATTGCCCAGTAATATACTGCTACAATACTGTGCCATTGCCCAGTAATATACCGCTGCAATACTGTGCCATTGCCCAGTAATATACTGCTGCAATACTGGTCCATTGCCCAGTAATATACTGCTGCAATACTGTGCCATTGCCCAGTAATATACTGCTGCAATACTGTGCCATTGCCCAGTAATATACTGCTACAATACTGTGCCATTGCCCAGTAATATACCCCTGCAATACTGTGCCATTGCCCAGTAATATACTGCTGCAATACTGTACCATTGCCCAGTAATATACTGCTACAATACTGTGCCATTGCCCAGTAATATACTGCTGCAATACTGTGCCATTGCCCAGTAATATACTGCTACAATACTGTGCCATTGCCCAGTAATATACTGCTGCAATACTGTGCCATTGCCCAGTAATATACTGCTACAATACTGTACCATTGCTCAGAAATATACTGCTGTAATACTGTACCATTGTTCAGTAATATACTGCTGTAATACTTTACCATTGCCCAGTAATATACCCCTGTAATACTGTACCATTGCTCAGTAATATACTGCTGTAATACTGTACCATTGCTAAGTAATATACTGCTGTAATACTGTACCATTGCTCAGTAATATACTGCTGTAATACTTTACCATTGCCCAGTAATATACTGCTGCAATACTTTACCATTGCCCAGTAATATACTGCTGTAATACTGTACCATTGCTCAGTAATATACTGCTGTAATACTGTACCATTGCTCAGTAATATACTGCTGTAATACTTTACCATTGCTCAGTAATATACTGCTGTAATACTGTACCATTGCTCAGTAATATACTGCTGCAATACTGTACCATTGCCCAGTAATATACCCCTGTAATACTGTACCATTGCTCAGTAATATACTGCTGTAATACTGTACCATTGCTAAGTAATATACTGCTGTAATACTGTACCATTGCCCAGTAATATACCCCTGTAATACTGTACCATTTCTCAGTAATATACTGCTGTAATACTGTACCATTGCTCAGTAATATACTGCTGCAATACTGTACCATTGCCCAGTAATATACCCCTGTAATACTGTACCATTTCTCAGTAATATACTGCTGTAATACTGTACCATTGCTCAGTAATATACTGCTGTAATACTGTACCATTGCTCAGTAATATACTGCTGAAATACTGTACCATTGCCCAGTAATATACCACTGTAATACTGTACCATTGCTCAGTAATATACTGCTGCCTGTAATACTGTACCATTGCTCAGTAATATACTGCTGTAATACTGTACCATTGCCCAGTAATATACCCCTGTAATACTGTACCATTGCTCAGTAATATACTGCTGTAATACTGTACCATTGCTCAGTAATATACTGCTGTAATACTGTACCATTGCCCAGTAATATACTGCTGTAATACTGTACCATTGCCCAGTAATATACCCCTGTAATACTGTACCATTGCTCAGTAATATACTGCTGTAATACTGTACCATTGCTCAGTAATATACTGCTGTAATACTGTACCATTGCCCAGTAATATACTGCTGTAATACTGTGTAGCACACAGACCCTTCCGTCCATCCATTTTTTTGCAGTAAGGCACACCTGCTACTTGCCCGTTGTCCAACTCCAGATATAGAGAGGCGAGCGGTGTTAGATTTTTTTTGGGCCTTGCGGCGAGTTACCTCTCCAGAGTGGATCCCTGGTCTCCATTGTCTAGACAAAAGTCCCTTTTTGATGTAAAGCCAATGTCCACATGTGTAAAACCTAAGCAGCAAGATTTTATTATTTTCTTGAGGTAAAACTTGGAAGAGAGAGAGAGTAGAAACGACAAGTAGGGGAAGGTTCAGGCACGCAACGCTTAGAGAACACTTTCGTCGCCACTCAAGCCTGAGTGGGTATTTCTCACTCGGATAGTCCCTATAAGAGCAGTCCTAGCAGCTGGAGTGGAGCACGGATGTCAGAGATGATAGATCCCCCTTTAGGTAGGCCTCCAGGCCTCTCCCGAGATTGCAGTACCGTCGCTATCTCCGCCGGGACTGATTTTCCCCTGGAACTCCTTCCCTAAAGACGAGCCCCCTTCAACCGGGCAGCCTGGGATCCCTCTGCGAAGCGTAGACCCTCAATAGGAGAGCTGGGCCTACTATACAGCAGTAGAGCCTGGGGCTAAAGGTGCCCGAGACCAATCACACGCGTCCCGTGCCATGAGGGCCACGAGACACACTCACTGGACCAGAGGTCCCCCCGCACTCCTTGGGGTCCCCCTGGAATCGCCTCACGCCTAATGGCATCTGCCCCTTTTGTACCCTCTCCCAGCATGCACAGTGGGTAGACCACGCCCACTGCACGGCTGTCGAGAGAGGACACCCAATGGCGCTGCGATACCCCCTGTGGTTCAACCTGAGCCAAAGACGACAGCGCCATCTCCAGGCAACAGGGAACTATACTGCCAGGCAGCACCGCACCCAGAGCAGAAGCAATTTAATATATAAACAGGTCTGAGCCGAACTATTAGCTCAGACCACCCTTAAATTTGCACATATAGCGTCCCATAAATTGGGATGGGCGCTACAACTGTACCATTGCTCAGTAATATACTGCGGCAATACTGTGCCATTGCCCAGTAATATACTGCTGCAATACTGTGCTATTGCCCAGTAATATACTGCTTTAATACTGTGCCATTGCCCAGTAATATACTACGGCAATACTGTGCCATTGCCCAGTAATATACTGCTGCACAACTGTACCATTGCTCAGTAATATACTGCGGCAATACTGTGCCATTGCCCAGTAATATGCTGCTGCAATACTGTGCTATTGCCCAGTAATATACTGCTACAATACTGTGCCATTGCCCAGTAATATACTACGGCAATACTGTGCCATTGCCCAGTAATATACTGCTGCACAACTGTACCATTGCTCAGTAATATACTGCTGCAATACTGTGCCATTGCCCAGTAATATACTGCTGCACAACTGTACCATTGCTCAGTAATATACTGCTGCACAACTGTACCATTGCTAAGTAATAAACTGCTGCAATACTGTGCCATTGCCATGTATGCAGGTGCTTACAGGAGTAAAAAATAAGGTTTACTTCTTCTCTTTCCTGTGTGTTCATGGCCCTGCCCCTTGCTGTGGGTCCATAAATACAAGGGGAGGCTCGGGCCTAGCTCTCTTGCTCATGGGATTTCAAGGGGAAGGACTGCCGCAATCCTGCTGGAGCATGCGACCTCCTCATTGGGGGGCACCCTTTGGGAATTCAACTGCAAAGGATTCCATCTGAAATGAACTTGCATGGTGGTATACAGCATTTGACAAAACAGGGCCTGTCATATACACATGGGGTGAAGAGGAGGACATGTGGTTACTAAAAACAACAACTACAGGGGAAAGAGATGGCAACCAGACAGCGAAAGGACAGTACTAGCAGGGGTGATGGGTTCTCTGTATAGCGAGGGGTCAGTTCGCGATTCCTTCCCTAATGGTCTGTGCCCCAGCAACTAGGACCAAATGGAGGGAAGCGTACACGCAGGAGGTTCACGCTGTGTGTGGTAGAATCTGTACTCTATCACTGGGAGTGAGGCTATAGGAAAGCTGTACTGGTGGAACGGGACAGAAGATCAGCTGTGTCCCCTCCTAAATGCTACATTCCAAGGATCAAGATGTGCGGTATCATGGACAGTGTTCACTTTAAGAAGCCTCAAGCTACAGTACAGCGACACTGGGCGTGCGGCTCACTACTGAATATGGGATGCAGCCTTAATGTTGAGTTTACATGAATGCAGCCCCACCTGGTCCCGGGCATCAGTGAGCACGTACCCTGAAGGGATAGAAGGTCCCACGTGCCAGGCGAGCAGGCCCACGGCCGAGTAATATACTGCTGCAATACTGTGCCTTTACTAAGGGTTATGTTGCAACTGTTTGAACATCCTAAGGCTTTTTAAGAAAATTTAATAATTTAATAATTTTCTTGTGAAAAAAAGAAAATTGAATAACAGTGCCTATAGATATTATCTCCAAATGCTTCTGTTAATGTTATTAAAACATACAAGATATTATACAACATCACAGACTGTGCGTTTCATCTCTCCCGCAAGTGTACCACAGTCCCAGGACCTCCTATATCCAGATACAAGTCAATGTCAAGTTGAAGAGGATTTTGGCACATAAAAAAAAAAGCCGTATCTCCAAGCAGGACGGCTCAAAAGGTTGAGGAGGTGAATTAGAGCACTTATACTGAAAGTACGCTAATGCCCCATACACACGGTCGGAATTTCCGACAAGAAAAGTTAGATGTGAGCTTTGGTCGGGAATTCCAACCGTGTGTAGGCTCCATCAGGCTTTTTCTGTCGGAATTTCCGCCAACAAAAATTTGAGAGCTGGTTCTCAAATTTTCAGACGGAAAAAGTTCTTGTCGGAAATTCCGATTGTCTGTATGCAATTGCGACGGACAAAAAAACACGCATGCTCTGAATCAAGCAAAAGAGCTGCACTGGCTATTGAACTTAATTTTTCTCAGCTCGTCGTACGTGTTGTACGTCACCACGTTCTTGACGGTCGGAATTTCAGACAACATTTGTGTGACCGTGTGTATGCAACACAAGTTTGAGCTAACTTTCCGTCAGAAAAAAATCCACGGTTTTCTTGTCGGAATTTCCGCTCGTGTGTACGGGGCATAAGACTTTAACCTGTTTTCTACTTTTGTATGTTTATAAACAGCAGCTTTTTGGATTGTTATTTCCTCAGCACCATTTATAAACGTGTATGGAAAAAACGTCTTGGACACCCATTCCACTCGCTATTGGCTGTGTACCGAGCCCTCATTGGATGGCCCAGTACGCTGACACTGAGCAGCTCAGTACCCTGTGATCGCTGTGATAGCCAATCACAGTGATCACCTGCTACTGTTTACAATGGAGATCCCTCTCCTTACTCTTACAACAGAGGACTAAGTTATGAATGGGAAATGAATGAATGAATCTGCATCAGCAAGCAAGCTGCCAATCCATTCATTTCCTTTTACTTCACTAAGGCCCCTTTCACACTGAGGCGCTTTCCAGGCGCTATTGCGCTAAAAATAGCGCCTGCAATGCGCCCCCAAAAAGCTGCTCAATTGTATCCAGTGTGAAAGCCCGAGGGCTTTCACACTGGAGAGTTGCGCTTGCAGGAGGGTCAAAAAACTCCTGCAAGCTGCATCTTTGAGGCGCGATAGGGGCGGTAAAAATACCGCTCCTATAGCGCCCCTGCCCATTGAAATCAATGGGGTAGCGCCTCCAAAATGCCCGCAAAACGCAGCAAAGAGGCGTTATTGCGGGCGTTTTTAACCCATTTTCGGCCGCTAGCGGGGGTTAAAATCCCCCCGCTAGCACCTGCAAATCGCGGCAAAAATACGGTATAGCGGCACTAAAAATAGCGCCACTATACCGCCAGCGCATCCAGCACCTCAGTGTGAAAGTAGCCTAAGACTCTTTTCTGCCTCCCTCCTGTCCTATACATCTGATCTCCAGTCTCTGTGTGTGACCTACAGGGGGTCCCCGGGTTACGAACCCATTAGGGACTTTCCTCCTGATTGTATGTCGTAAATGTTCGTAAGTCGGCCGTGCATGCGCAGACGGGCAATTACGGACATTTCCGATGTTTTCCGATGTTCCGTCTTATGCCCTCCTGCGCATGCGCGGCCAATTACGGACATTTCCGACATTTCCCGAGGCTCCGTCTGGCCGCACATGCGCAGAACAGCCGACGGTCCGCCCAAAATGGCAGAGGGTCCCCGCAGCGCCGGTTCGTAAGTAGGAGAGGTTCGTAACTCGGGCGTTCGTTAAGTCGGGGACCCCCTGTATATACAGTATAAACCCTTTTCTTATCCAGCATATCTGCATGCTGACCCTTTCTTTGCCACCTCCTCCTACCTCTGTGTAGGACCTCTGCTTTTAATGTATCTAGTGAACCATTATCAAGCTCCACGATTTTACCCCCGAAATACCAGCATGTTTCTTCATTTCCAAAAAATTGTGTCGAAAAATGAGATCACCTTGGAATGTCTATTTTAAAAAAAAATGGGTAATTTTAGGCCCCTTTCACACTAGCAGGGTCCACCAGTGGATCCGCCCGCTCAGCAGGGGACCTCTCCGCTGATCCCCGCTGAGCAGGCGGGATGACAAGTTCATATCCGCTCCGCTAATGCAGACCACCTGTCCATTTCCATCCGACTGTCATCCGATCCGCTGGACAGTGGGGAATGAATCCTCATCTGTCTGTTTTTAGCAGACAGGATGGGATGTTGGCGAGTGTCAGCAGAGACACATGTCCGCTGATATTCGCCGCTCCATAGAGAGCAAAGGATGGTCCAATCGGGTTCGCCTGAAAAACTGACAGGTGGACCCGATCGGTCCGTCAGTGTAAAAGGGGCCTTATTCTGTCCTGGCATATTTATTTTTTTAACAGAAAGTAAGGAAAATATAATTTTTTTCAAAAATGATTGCCTTTTTTTTCCATCTTTAGCAGTTACCCAAAAGAAAACCCTAAGGCAGGGGTCTCCAAACTTTCTAAACAAAGGGCCAGTTTATAGTCCTTCAGACTTTAGGAGGGCCAAACTATGGCCAGCAGGAGAGGAAATTTTCCTGGCATCAGTGGGAGTAAACATCACATAATTTGCTATCATTGGAAGGAATAACGCCCCGTCGTTGGTATCATTGGGAGGAATAGCGCCCCGCCGTTGGTATCATTGGGAGGAATAGCGCCCCATCTTTGGTATCATTGGGAAGAATAGCGCCCCATCGTTGGTATCATTGCGAGGAATAGCGCCCGTTGTTGGTATCATTGGGTTGAATAGCGCCCCATCATTGGTATCATTGGGTTGAATAGCGCCCCATCATTAGTATCATTAGGAGGAAGAGTGCCCCATCATTGGTAGGAAGAGTGCCCCATCGTTGGTATCATTGGGAGGAAGAGTGCCCTATCATTGGTATCATTGGGAGGAAGAGTGGCCCATCGTTGGTGTCATTGGGAGGAAGAGTGCCCCATCATTGGTATCATTGGGAGGAAGAGTGCTCCATCTTTGGTATCATTGGGAAGAATAGCGCCCCAACGTTGATATCATTGGGAGGAATATCGCCCCATCGTTGGTATCATTGGGAGGAATAGCGCCCCGTTGTTGGTATCATTGGGTTGAATAGCGCCCCATCATTGGTATCATTGGGTTGAATAGTGCCCCATCATTAGTATCATTAGGAGGAAGAGTGCCCCATCATTGGTATCATTGGTAGGAAGAGTGCCCCATCATTGGTATCATTGGGAGGAAGAGTGCCCCATCGTTGGTATCATTGGGAGGAAGAGTGCCCTATCGTTGGTATCATTGGGAGGAAGAGTGGCCCATCGTTGATGTCATTGGGAGGAAGAGTGCCCCATCATTGGTATCATTGGGAGGAAGAGTGCCCCATCGTTGGTATCATTGGGAGGAAGAGTGCCCCATCGTTGGTATCATTGGGAGGAAGAGTGCCCCATCGTTGGTGTCATTGGGAGGAATAGTGCCCCTTTGTTGGTGGCAATGGGATAAATGGTGCCCCATTGTTGATGTAAGTTGGCAGAATAGTGTATCAGTGAGAGAAATGACCCAAGGGCCAGAAAAGTCACGCATCTGGCCCCCGGGCCGCAGTTTGGAGACCACTGCCCTAAGGGCTCATTTACATTAGCAGCAGTCCTTGTTCAGATGGCTCACTTTTTACAGGGCGGCTGCCAAGCGGTAGGTAGGCGATATGTTGTCTCCCCGGTGCCTGTTTTTACCCTAAAAGGCCACACCCCAAAAGAGTGCATTGCATATGGTTGCAGGGCGGTTACTATGCAGCCCCATTCACTTAAAAGGATCGATTTCAGTGGAAGTACCCTCCACCAAATGCAACAGGGGGTATAGTATTAGATGCATGTGTACAATCTCCTTCAATTGCTGAGTTGGGATAAATATAATGGTTGGAGGGTGGTAAAGTCATGGTTCAACCATCTATTTTTACAGCCTCCAGCCGCAGGTGTGAACAAGCCCTATTGGTAAAAATTGTATAAAATTAATCTGGCTACAGTGTTGCACGGCGGAATACTGTAGATGTCAGTTAAACTATTACAGCACTGCAAACTAAAAAAATGGTAATAAATGTGTAATACAGGCTGATTGTATCTATCTGCCTAGAGTTCATCTTTAATTCTTTCTCTCCCCTGTCTCCTCTACTTTCCAGTCTCCTTCATCTTCCCACTCAGTGCATTTTGCTTGCAGGTGATGTGCGCCTAGCCCACGTGCGTTTTCTTATGATATCCAGGAAATCCTTGCAGATTACTCCCTGCCGAAGCTTTATTGCTTTAAACTCGAGGAATGTGTGGCCGGTCTCCAGGCTGCTCAGTCTCCAGCTGCTGAAAGGGCCATAGACCAGATCCCTCTTCCTCCTCCTCCTCCTCCTCTGAGTCTGTCTGTGTCTACTTCTATAACATGCTAGCTGGAGCTGAGAACCGAATCTCCCAGTCTTTATGCCAGCATTAACCACCTTGCTGCTAAAGAACAACAGAACTTTGTCTAAGCACTTTGGAAATATATATATATATATATATATATATATATATAAACGCCGTTAAGACACAATTTCTCCCTTAGACATTGTATCCTGTAACACATTTGGCTAACTGACTCACCATTAGTTTGCTGAATAACTGAGTATGGTTGTAGTGTGTATAAACAGCTGCCATTTTTTAAAACAATCCCATACGATGCATAAAGGAACTCAAATTAAGCTTTCCTGAAATACAGTCAGGTCCATAAATATTGGGACATCGACATAAAGATGTGCTTCAACTACAGACTTTCAGCTTTCATTTGAGGGTATTTACATCTAAATCAGGTGAACGGTGTAGAAATGACAACAGTTTGTATATGTGCCTCACACTTTTTAAATGTAGCGATACCTTCAGTTAAGAGGGCCGCAGATTTAATTTGGGCCCTGAAGACAGCTCCGCCAACCCCCGGCAATTTACTCGACCCCCTACTGGCACAGTTAGTCTAGGGTAATATATATATATATATATCTTATGCTCTATGATTAAATTCAAACACCAAGGCAGTGATAGAAGAATAACGAATTTACTTTCTATGGTAATAAAAAATCAACAGTGATAACAGATCATATGAATCTATCTGCAGAGCCCTGCAGCAATAGTCACACTATAACTATTAAGATATGGCGCACACGCGCCACGTGTAACAGTACTTCACTATGTGCCCTATGGTGCAGCAACTTAATAAACTACCTAGATGGCCAGGCCTGATCATATAACTCAGTCTCTAGGAAGGGGGGTAAAATTCTTTGCATGCAAGTCTTTAAACGGTGGTGCACATTTCAGGAACACATTTGTAATCCAAGGGGGGTAAAATTGCCAACACAGTACACTCCACTAGAGATCCGTTTGACTCAGTTCTGCTATGGATCTTAAGTGGGGGGAAAAGAACTGAAATAGGAACTGGTGGGCCACGGCAGTCTGTAGGCCTAACAATGGTATACAGTATTTATGGATTGAGCATGTGCTCGCTCACCCCTCCGGACGCGATCCCAGTCCGGGAACTTCCACCTGCTGGGTCTCCACACACAGCCTCTGCAGCGGTCGGGTCTCCAGCTCAGCAGCGGTTGAGGAACCCGAGTCAGATGCCACCCAGGCTCGAGATGGGGTGGAAGGCTCTTTGGTAACTGTGCAAGACCCCAGGCTTCATGCCTTGCACAGCAGCAGGTCCACACAGGAGGATCTCTCACTGAAGTCTCGTGTCCCAAAGAGGCCGAGCCTAGCCTCGCCTCCTCCTTATAAAGCTCCCCCCCATGAGTCTCTCCGGTGACAACATTGCACCCTGGGTGCCCAACGGGGTTCTGGGTAACGTAGTCTCTCTCCTCTGCTTTCACTTCCAGTAAAGTCTCTTCTCTACTCCCTCCCGACTCACCTCTCACCCGGAAAGTCCTGTCTTTCTGTATTAAAGGGGAATACCCCGCTACATAAGGGACCAAAAGTAATGGGACAGATTAACAATCATCAATCAAACTTTCACTTTTTAATACTTGGTTGCAAATCCTTTGGAGTCAATTACAGCCTGAAGTCTGGAACACATAGACATCACCAGACGCTCGGTTTCATCCCTGGTGATGCTCTGCCAGGCCTCTACTGCAACTGTCTTCAGTTCCTGCTTGTTCTTGGGGCATTTTCCCTTCAGTTTTGTCTTCAGCAAGTGAAATGCATGCTCAATCGGATTCAGGTCAGGTGATTGACTTGGCCATTGCATAACATTCCACTTCTTTCCCTTAAAAAACTCTTTGGTTGCTTTCGCAGTATGCTTCGGGTCATTGTCCATCTGCACTGTGAAGAGCCGTCCAATGAGTTCTGAAGCATTTGGCTGAATATGAGCAGATAATATTGCCCGAAACACTTCAGAATTCATCCTGCTGCTTTTGTCAGCAGTCACATCATCAATAAATACAAGATAACCAGTTCCATTGGCAGACATACATGCCCACGCCATGACACTACCACCATCATGCTTCACTGATGAGGTGGTATGCTTTGGATCATGAGCAGTTCCTTTCCTTCTCCATACTCTTCTCTTCCCATCACTCTGGTACACGTTGATCTTGGTCTCATCTGTCCATAGGATGTTGTTCCAGAACTGTGAAGGTTTTTTTAGATGTGGTTTGGCAAACTCTAATCTGGCCTTCCTGTTTTTGAGGCTCACCAATGGTTTACATGTTGTGATGAACCCTCTGTATTCACTCTGGTGAAGTCTTCTCTTGATTGTTGACTTTGACACACATACACCTACCTCCTGGAGAGTGTTCTTGATCTGGCCAACTGTTGTGAAGGGTGTTTTCTTCACCAGGGAAAGAGTTCTTCGGTCATCCACCACAGTTGTTTTCCGTGGTCTTCCGGGTCTTTTGGTGTTGCTGAGCTCACCAGTGCGTTCTTTCTTTTTAAGGATGTTCCAAACAGTTGATTTGGCCACACCTAATGTTTTTGCTATCTCTCTGATGGGTTGGTTTCGTTTTTTCAGCCTAATGATGGCTTGCTTCACTGATAGTGACAGCTTTTTGGATCTCATATTGAGAGTTGACAGCAACAGATTCCAAATGCAAATACCACACTTGAAATGAACTGTGGACCTTTTATCTGCTCCTTGTAAATGGGATAATGAGGGAATAACACACACCTGGCCATGGAACAGCTGAGCAGCCAATTGTCCCATTACTTTTGGTCCCTTAAAAAGTGGGAGGCACATATACAAACTATTGTAATTCCTACACCGTTCACCTGATTTGGATGTAAATACCCTCAAATTAAAGCTGAAAGTCTGCAGTTAAAGCACATCTTGTTTGTTTCATTTCAAATCCATTGTGGTGGTGTATAGAGCCAAAAAGATTAGAATTGTGTTGATGTCAAAAATATTTATGGACCTGACTGTAGATGTGCCATTATGCTACTTTTGTTTCATTTCAGTGCCTCAGCCTCCATTAGACTCCAGCATTGGACAATTCGGGGAATATGGCATTCCTATGTGCCCTGTCGCCCACTGTTTTCATCCTCTGACCCTGATATCACTGCTGGATCCTGTAGAGATGTAGAGGTCAGAGGATGGAACCACAGCGTGTGGTGGGGAACGGGAGCACCTGACACTACCGGAAGTGTCAAACGCTGAAGAGTCTGAGGAGGGCTTTTTTTTTTTTTTTTTTATCAAAAAAAGGTGTAGCGGCCTCACCCCGTCCTCTTTAGCTAGGGGTATGTCACGCGACAGAGTGAGGTGCGCTACGGCCCATGTCCTCCCCATAACTGTGGGTGAGGTGAAGGCCAATACCTGATGTTTCCTCGGGCCGGTGTGTCCTGGGCATGTACCCTTTGCTCCCATTAACAGAGTCCATACACCGATCACAGTCCAACTGTTGGTTTATTTCGTATCTCCACATACAGGCAATGCGATGGCATGATACGGTGGGATGAGCAGGTCGAGGCACTATACTGATCTGGGTCCCTACACCCCCTGTGCTATGACCAAGGGTTGTAGGAGTCTTGACATGAATACCTCCGTTGCGTTGCGGCCCCTATCAGGGGAAGATGTCCTCCAAGGGAGTTACCGAAGGCCCATCCGTCACCGGGTTGACACTACACCGGGTCTTCGAACGAGTGACCTCCCCAGCCTCCTCACCTCAGATGCGGGTCCCCTCGCAAGGGGCGCCCTGGAACCACTTCACCCTTGCGGGACCCGGTCGAAGTCACTGGGCCCCAGGCCTCCTCAATAGTACCTCACCCCAGGCTGAAGGTGCCTGGGATGGAACCCCAACTTCATCCCGGCCAGGCCTAGGGCGCCTAGGCCGGGAACCTTGAATCGCCCGCACCCAGGCTGAAGGTGCCTGGGTGCGTGAAGAGATGATCCCCAAAGACAGACCTCGTGGTGAGGGCGTCTCCCCCTTTTATCTCCTCCCGTCGATACCACGGCGGGTTCCCCGCCCCAGCCGTACCATCTCCAGGAAGGGACAAAGAAGGGTAGCACCGTGGTAGTGATTCTACCTGAAGCCTGTAGGTACTCCGCCACCCACAGGCAAAGGAGAATATTGCACCACCCAATTCTCCACGAATAACAAAAAGGGGTCTAAACCCTGACATAATTACACACCTGGGTCACTCTACCCCCAGGTGTATCCCACTAACTTTGAAGACTCCGCTACACACTCCCCCTGGTGATTTGACGCTGGTCCCCAGCGTCAGGTGCACACCCATGTCTCCCAAGGAGTGGTGACATGAAGTGGGCCCCAGAAGCTATCCCTCAAATTTTTTGATACTAAGTGTGCCAAGACCTGCTCAAAAGGGAAAGGGAAAATATAAAACGATAAACTTTTGCATAAGACATCTATTCTATAAAACATGTACAATCCCTCCCATCGCTGTCTAAGAACCACCCCACTCTCAGTAGTCTTGACCGATGAATCTCCTGCAGAAGGGAAACAACAAAAAGAAAACACATCCTAACACTCTGTGTTAACTTGGCATGAGTGGGTCCGTCAGCCGAGAGACCCGCTCACTCCAATAAGTAAGTAATGCATGTGTAGCATTTCGAACAACCGTTGCACAACACTGCCACCTGGTGACAGAGCTGCGGTAATGACACTTGGTGAGATCTTCATTCTTCCTGCTTTCCTACTCTGAGCCCTCGTACACACGACCGAGTTTCTCGTCGTAAAAAACACGTCGTTTTTTTCGACGAGATTCTTGTTAAGCTTGTCGATTTTCTCGTCAAGCTTTCTATGCGTACACACTGTCATTTCCCAATTTCCTCGTTGTTCTCCGCGCTCACGTCCAGCACGTACGACGGCACTATAAAGGGGAAGATCTTTTTTCTTGGCGCCACCCCTTGGGCTGCTTTTGCTGATCTCGTGTTACCGCGTGTGAAGTAAAAGTTTGGGAAGAGACGATTCGCGCTTTTCAGTCTTTGTACTTTTCAGATCGTTTTCTGCGGTTCAGTTTGTGCTTGTGGGTTCGTATCTTGACTTTCAGGGCGTCTAGGCAGGTCGTATCTGTTTTACAGTGCGTTCTTGCCTGTTCGTTTCTGATTTTCAGTTCGTTATTCATAGGCCTTGCTGTTCTAAAGTGCGTTCTGTTCTGTACGTTCTGATTAGACGACCGTTTCCTAGCCATGTCGCCTGGACGTTCTCGTCGTCGAGTTCGTGCTGTGCGTGCGCTTGGTGTTGGTCTGCTTGTTTTGGACCAAGACCAGTCCATGAATGGTGTGAGGAGGAGTTCATGGACCAAGAATTGGTTGCTCCAGCGGGACCAATTCTGCCACATGCCTCTGCTGCGGGAGATCGTCGAGAATAATCCTGAGGACTACAGGAATTTTCTGCGGATGTCTGACCCCGTTTTTCAGGAACTGTTGGCTTTGGTGTCCCCCTATATTACCAGGAAGGACACCGTTATGCGGGAAGCCATCAGTGCTGAGCAGAGGCTCATCGCCACGTTGCGTTACCTGGCGACAGGGAGAAGTCTTCAGGACTTGAAGTTCACCACAGGCATCTCCCCCCAGGCTCTGGGCCTCATAATCCCAGACACCTGTTCTGCCATCATCCAAGTCCTGCAGGAGGACTATATTAGGGTAAGTTTGCTCCCTTAACATCACATTTTATGTATTACATGTATGCTAATGTATTGTATTTCTTTCATCCTTCCCTAATTACCATGATTGTAATATGCTGAGAATGTCCCCTTTGTCCCCATGCATGTTGGAAGCTTTAGATTGCCCCTTTTTTCTCCTCCATAAATATTTCCCTTCACTAACTTTTCCAGCAGGGGCGCCTGTTGCTCCAAATGTTTGGGGGTTCAAACCCCAATTTAGGAAATAAACGTCCTCCTTTTTTGCTCTGGTGCCTATTAAACGCCCCCAGTTGTCCCCTCCAATGCAGCCATTTTGTTCCCTCAAATGCAGCCATTTAGTCCCCTCTAATGCAGCCAGTTTCCCCCCAGCCCTGCACTTACCTTCTTGTGGTCAGCGCCATCCTTCTTCTGTCCTTGATGTCTTCTCCTTCCCTTCATGTTGCATCAGCCAATCATGTTACCATTAAACAGACTTGGTGAACATGATTGGCAGAGCAGCCTGTCAGTGTTTACCCAAGGAATGCCCCCCCCCCCCTGCGTCCCCGATTTTTCTTTTAGGAAGCCAATTACATCCCTCAGGTTGTAATGTGCAAGACTATTTTACTACCTGTTTCTGCTATGCAATTTTAATCCCCTAAATGCCGCAATGATTCATATGTCGCTCGCTTTACAAGAGGCCATCCACCTGAATAGTGGGCGGCATAGACAATACATAGGTTCATGCAACGCATGAACCTATGTATTGTCCTGAGTGATGGGCACAGGAGAGAGGGGGCAGTGCTCCAGCGCCCACTCTGGACACACCGCCACTGCAATGCTATCCTGTGGGCAAACACATCTCCCCCCCCCAAAATAATTTAGTAATGGCCCATCAGAGGGGGTGATGAATATGATAAATGAGCCTTCCATTATACTTTTTTTAAACACTTTAATAAACGTATAATTTGATTGATGTTGGCCTCTAATTTTTTGGGATAGAATTTCCTTGTAATGTATGACTTTGTTTTTCTAATATTATTTCATCTTGTTTCACTCCACAGCTTCCTTCCACGCCACAGGAATGGCAGACTGTGGCATCAGAGTTTGCCACGCGGTGGGACTTCCCCAACTGCGGTGGTGCCATAGACGGGAAGCACGTCCGCATCGTGCCGCCACCCCGTTCTGGGTCCTACTACTACAACTACAAGGGGTTTCATAGCATTGTGCTGATGGCTGTGGTGTCAGCACGGTATGAATTCCTCTATGTTGATGTAGGGAAGAATGGCCGGATGTCCGATGGGGGATCCTTCATCCAGACGGAGTTTGCCCTCCGTTTCCAGAGTGACAACCTTGCATTGCCACCGGATGCAGGGAATATTGAAGGACTCCCCTTTGTTTTTTTGGCTGATGAAGCCTTCGGACTCGGACGGCATCTTATGAGGCCATTTCCACAGAGGACCCTGACCCCAGAGAAGAGGGTGTTCAATTACCGGCTGGCCAGGGGCCGAAGAGTCGTTGAAAATGCCTTCGGCATAATGGCCAGCCGGTTCCGCCTTTTTATGACTTCCATCCACTTGGCGGACTACAAAATAAACTATGTAGTGTTATGCTGCTGTGTGCTACACAATTTTCTTTGCCGCAAATCTAATTCATATATGGCCTCAGTTTTGCCAGAGGCTGGACTTTCACCTGCAAATCCCCTTCCGGGCCTGGAATCTGCCCGTCTTGGCTTGCCCCCCCCAAAATGCCCGTGAGGTTCGGGACAAATACATGGAGTATTTCACGGGTAGGGGGGCAATTCCTATGCCAGCCTATGTCTAAGTATCCCAATAAAAAGCTTGTTTAAACCTTTAATTATTTGTTCTTTCCTGTCTCCTAGTTTGTCTTTGTGCATTTGTAGTGGCAAGTGTATTTTACTTTAGTAAATAACAACCATTTCACTATGTAACCTTACAAAAGAACCAAATAAGCTTAGAGGGTATTATAAAAAGAAGCTACACGTTGTTTGTGGTCAAATATTTTACTCTGTGCACATTCTCTTCATTTTTTTAAAAAAAAAATTATTTTGGGTTGGCCTGGCCCCAACCCGGCAATTTTTTGCTTATGAAAATACAAAAATAACAGTTGCATTTCAAAAATTACAACATTGGATACCTCTGAGCAATCGGAGACATTCACTTACACAAACTATGTCTCTATGTGCCCGTCCTAATATGGGGTCCTGCCACCCCTTGGCCAGCCAAAAATTGAATATGCACACATTTGGGATTTTTTTCATCTAGGAAGTTTACAATCCTGATCCCTATTGTCAACATGTGCTATCTGCCATCAGGGGTGATCAATGGACGTGTTTTGGGGGTGCATCCCCTTCCTCAGTTCACCGACTTTAGATACGAGGAAGGGGTTGCACCCACAAAAGACGTACATGGATATCCCCTGATGGCAGATAGCACATGTTGACACACTGTGTGCATATTCAATTTTTGGCTGGTTTGATAGTCAAAAAAATTCAAAAAATTACAAAAACAAACATGTAAAAACAAATGTGTTTGGATGGCTTATTGAATTCTCCCCAAAACATCGAGAATGTCTTTAAATGTTTGTTCCATCACATGGATTCTTTGTTTAATTAGGTCCAGTTCCGTGCTACATTCCATCACTTGCTGGATGAGGCGGAGGGCACTGTCAGCAGAGAACCGTGTACTATCCTTCACAACATTTACATCCCCTAAAAACCAAAAAAAAATGTATTATAACTCTGCAGGCCTACCTCTCTTACCTGAAGCTGTGGTGACAGATAGGGATGAGCTTCGAGTTCGAGTCGAACTCATGTTCGACTCGAACATTGCCTGTTCGCCCGTTCGCCGAACAGCGAACAAATTGGGGTGTTCGCGGCAAATTCGAAAAATCTATGGGAGAAATCTAAAGTGTTAATTATAAAGGCTAATATGCAAGTTATTGTCCTAAAAAGTGTTTGGGGACCCGGGTCCTGCCCCAGGGGACATGTATCAATGCATAAAGAAGTTTTAAAAACGGCCGTTTTTTCGGGAGCAGTGATTTTAATAATGCTTAAAATGAAAAAATAAAAGTGAAATATTCCTTTAAATTTCGTACCTGGGGGGTGTGTATGATATGCATGTGAAGTGGCGCATGTTTCCCGTGCTTAGAACTGTCCCTGCAAAAAATGTCATTTTTGAAAGAAAAAAATGCATTTAAAACTGACTCGCGGCTATTAATGAATTGTCGGCTCCCGGCAATACATACAAAAGTCATTGATAAAAAAAAAAAAAAAAGCGTGGGGGTTCCCCAGAATTCAATTACCAGGCCCTTCAGGTCTGGAATGGATATTAAGGGGAACCCCGCCGCAAATAAAAAAAAAATTGACGTGGGGTTCCCCCAAATATCCATTCCAGGCCCTTCAGATCTGGCATGGATTTTAAGGGGAACTCCACCCCAAATTAAAAAAAAATGGCGTGGAGTCCCCCTAAAAATCCATACCAGACCCCTTATCCGAGCACGCAACCTGGCCGGCCGCAGGGGAAAAGGGGGGGACGAGAGAGCGGCCCCCCCTCCCTCCTGAACCGTACCAAGCCACATGCCCTCAACATGGGGAGGATGTCCCCATGTTGATGGGGACAAGGGCCTCATCCCCACAACCCTTGCCCGGTGGTTGTGGGGGTCTGCGGGCGGGGGGCTTATCGGAATCTGGAAGACCCCTTTAACAAAGAGGACCCCCAGATCCCGCCCCCCCCCTATGTGAATTGGTAAGGGGTACATTGTACCCCTACCATTTCACGAAGAAAGCGTAAAAAAATGTTTAAAAAAACACACAAACACCTTGAAAAAGTCCTTTATTTAAAAAAAAAAAAAAAAAAAACATTCCAGCGGTGAAATCCAGTGTCCCGCGGCGATCCCGATGTCCAGCGCTGTCCGTCATTGGTTGTGCCTGAGCGGACCTGATGGGGAACTCCCTCTCACTATTTTAAATGTATAGACCCGCCCCTTCTAAAGTTCCCCATCAGGTCCGCTCAGCGGACGAGATGCGGAACATGAGAAGGGGCGGGTCTATACATGTATTACCAAAGTGAGAGCAGTTCCCCATCAGGTCCGCCTCCTCGGTATGTCGGACCCGCCTACGTCATTGGCTTGAGCGGGGAACTTCCTTCACTGTGTAAATTTAAATTACACAATGAAGGAAGTTCCCCGCTCAAGCCAATGACGTAGGCGGGTCCGACATACCGAGGGGGCGGACCTGATGGGGAACTGCTCTCACTTTGGTAATACATGTATAGACCCGCCCCTTCTCATGTTCCGCATCTCGTCCGCTGAGCGGACCTGATGGGGAACTTTAGAAGGGGCGGGTCTATACATTTAAAATACTGAGAGGGAGTTCCCCATCAGGTCCGCTCAGGCACAACCAATGAAGGACAGCGCTGGACATCGGGATCGCCGCGGGACACTGGATTTCACCGCTGGAATGTTTATTTATTTATTTTTTTAAATAAAGGACTTTTTCAAGGTGTTTGTGTGTTTTTTTAAACTTTTTTTTACGCTTTCTTCGTGAAATGGTAGGGGTACAATGTACCCGTTACCAATTCACATAGGGGGGGGGCGGGATCTGGGGGTCCCCTTTGTTAAAGGGGTCTTCCAGATTCCGATAAGCCCCCCGCCCGCAGACCCCCACAACCACCGGGCAAGGGTTGTGGGGATGAGGCCCTTGTCCCCATCAACATGGGGACATCCTCCCCATGTTGAGGGCATGTGGCTTGGTACGGTTCAGGAGGGAGGGGGGGCCGCTCTCTCGTCCCCCCCTTTTCCCCTGCGGCCGGCCAGGTTGCGTGCTCGGATAAGGGGTCTGGTATGGATTTTTAGGGGGACTCCACGCCATTTTTTTTTAAACTTGGGGTGGAGTTCCCCTTAAAATCCATGCCAGATCTGAAGGGCCTGGTAATTGAATTCTGGGGAACCCCCACGCTTTTTTTTTTTTTTTTCTCAATGACTTTTGTATGTATTGCCGGGAGCCGACAATTCATTAATAGCCGCGAGTCAGTTTTAAATGCATTTTTTTTCTTTCAAAAATGACATTTTTTGCAGGGACAGTTCTAAGCACGGGAAACATGCGCCACTTCACATGCATATCATACACACCCCCCAGGTACGAAATTTAAAGGAATATTTCACTTTTATTTTTTCATTTTAAGCATTATTAAAATCACTGCTCCCGAAAAAACGGCCGTTTTTAAAACTTCTTTTTGCATTGATACATGTCCCCTGGGGCAGGACCCCGGTCCCCAAACACTTTTTAGGACAATAACTTGCATATTAGCCTTTATAATTAACACTTTAGATTTCGAACGTTCGAGTCCATTGTATTTAATAGGGTTCTAAAGTTTACACGAACATTTTGTCTGTTCGCAGGTTCTGGTGCGAACCGAACAGGGGGGTGTTCGGCTCATCCCTGGTGACAGATACTGACCTGTTGTGGTGACCAGATCCACAACGTCATCCACCTCTCCTTCCTGCACTTCTCCTTCCTCCACCTCAACTTCCTGCACATCTTTCGGTTGTGGGTCTTTGGGAGTTTGGGGTTGCTTGGAAGTTCAAAATACAAACAATATTCGCGCTACTAACAAATGTGAGCAGCTACAATGCCTATGGAAAAAGCAAAAAACAAACAATATACAAAAAATGTAGCGCTATACATAAAAGTTATATACAAAACACCCAAGTGTAGTGCTCAAAACAAATAAATGTAAAAGAGTCCGTAAAAAGTCCAAAATGGACAAAATATATGTGTAAATAAAGTCTTTGATGACCATTCAAACGTGGATAGTCTTGAAATTTTCAAAACACAACTGGTGACTTTCAAAAAGCAAATGACTATAACGTGACCACCACCAAATGGAAAGGAGGCTTACCAGATGGAATGGACCCAGTAAACGTATGTCTAAAGGGTCAAACAGGCTTGGTACATGTATACTCGTAGGTCTAGAGTCCTGGCTGGCGTTGCACACATCAATGTCCAAAATCCAGGGTCTAGTGGTGTCACCAAATATCCGAACCCAGTATGATGATGGGATAGCTCACAATGGAACCATATTATAGGGAAGAAGGAGAGGGCACATAGCGTAATAACGTAGATACTATTTATTAAATGCAGGTAGATACACTTACATTCAAGCAGTAAACGTAGCGCTTTGCAAAACACTCAGTGGCAGCAGTGGAATCTCCCGACGCGTTTCGCAATACCTTTCATCGTCTGGGGGATGACTCCACTGTTGCCTGCATATTATTTATAAGTTTAAGGGACCTCCCCCTCATTAATCCATTATGCAATCACTTCCTGAATCTTTCAAAATGGCGTGTCGGCGTGCGTTCCACGCCTCTCTATGTAATCCCTGCATAGTGCGCTAATATATTCATCATATGGGAAGCTGTATGGAAAAAAGATGGGGGGATAGATCCATGTTTGTGTGGAATAACCTCATCATACATGCTAGATGCGGGGCATCACTAACCCAATACTTACAATACATCATAGATCTTAGTCTGGCGACTAACGTCGCGGCTGTGACGTCACGCGTAAACCATGTGATAGACGCCATGTAATCGTCCGGCGACGTTACATGACGCGCGAACATCAATGTCCAATCAGACGGCGCCTGAACCATGTGACGGACGCCATGTGATCGTCCAGTGGCGTCACATGACGTCCATATCCAATCAGATGGCGCGACCGCGTCACGAGGAATCCCGCCGTCATGTGACCATCACATGATGTCAAATGACCCGCGAGCATCTTAATGAAAAGCGACGCGATCGCGTCATCGCATACAAGCGCCGCCCCCATCTGAGACACGCAGCCCGGATAGGACGTAGAGACGTCCGTATTGAGTCCGACAACGCAATCGCATAATCAAGCGATCACGGCGTGCTTCCCGGAAGTGGGCAACCCTGAAATGCTAATACATTGACTGTGCTCCACCGCCCCATAACGGCAAAAAATGTGAAACGCAGCCAAATGTGTACACACAGGACTCCAACTAATCTACAGGAATTATCTAGCATCGCCCAAATCGGGCGAAAAAAGGAAAAAATTCCCCGGGATAACAATGGTGAAGCTAGTAGCTGTAAGTCTAACTACCCATTAGCACAAAAATAGTTTTATTGTTATAAAAATAATAAAATCAGCTGAGCTGAGGTTAAATTACTAAATGTGTAAACAGATAATAAATATAAAAATAAAAAATGAAAATAAATATCTTTTGGATCTGTTATCTGTTATTGTCATGTGACGCCACTGGACGATCACATGGCGTCCGTCACATGGTTCAGGCGCCGTCTGATTGGACATTGATGTTCGCGCGTCATGTAACGTCGCCGGACGATTACATGGCGTCTATCACATGGTTTACGCGTGACGTCACAGCCGCGACGTTAGTCGCCAGACTAAGATCTATGATGTATTGTAAGTATTGGGTTAGTGATGCCCCGTATCTAGCATGTATGATGAGGTTATTCCACACAAACATGGATCTATCCCCCCATCTTTTTTCCATACAGCTTCCCATATGATGAATATATTAGCGCACTATGCAGGGATTACATAGAGAGGCGTGGAACGCACGCCGACACGCCATTTTGAAAGATTCAGGAAGTGATTGCATAATGGATTAATGAGGGGGAGGTCCCTTAAACTTATAAATAATATGCAGGCAACAGTGGAGTCATACCCCAGACGATGCAAGGTATTGCGAAACGCGTCGGGAGATTCCACTGCTGCCACTGAGTGTTTTGCAAAGCGCTACGTTTACTGCTTGAATGTAAGTGTATCTACCTGCATTTAATAAATAGTATCTACGTTATTACGCTATGTGCCCTCTCCTTCTTCCCTATAATATGGTTCCATTGTGAGCTATCCCATCATCATACTGGGTTCGGATATTTGGTGACACCACTAGACCCTGGATTTTGGACATTGATGTGTGCAACGCCAGCCAGGACTCTAGACCTACGAGTATACATGTACCAAGCCTGTTTGACCCTTTAGACATACGTTTACTGGGTCCATTCCATCTGGTAAGCCTCCTTTCCATTTGGTGGTGGTCACGTTATAGTCATTTGCTTTTTGAAAGTCACCAGTTGTGTTTTGAAAATTTCAAGACTATCCACGTTTGAATGGTCATCAAAGACTTTATTTACACATATATTTTGTCCATTTTGGACTTTTTACGGACTCTTTTACATTTATTTGTTTTGAGCACTACACTTGGGTGTTTTGTATATAACTTTTATGTATAGCGCTACATTTTTTGTATGTTGCTTGGAAGTTGTGGGGTGCATGTGCTCCCTGGAGTGTCCTCCTCCCAGTCTTCTCTCCCCTATGAGAATAAAACCAAAGGTCTATTTATCACACTGTAAATCTCATTGTTAAAATAAAAACAGGCTAAATTGCTTGGAAGTGGGGTACAAGTGTGTGTTTGTGCGGAATTTAAAGAAGAATGCATTATTTATGACCCAAAATATGTTTAGTATTCACATTTGGATGTAATTTTTTTGACATGGAGGCACCACAAAAATTCTCTGATGCACCTGTGTGGGACACCCAAAAAAGGTTGGGTCTGGTGGCCCACACTATAGTGCTCCAAAGTACAGATGTGGAAGCAGCTGCTGAGTGTCTTCTCCTTTACACTGCTAAAAGTTTGCATTTCATTCTCTTTACAAACACATCATCTAGACTAAAAAATTATCAACAATATTTGATCGAAAATGGCAGATGTCTAATTACTTTTGTGGCTCTAAAATAAGCCAAAACCGCGGATAGTGGCCGAACGAAGTGTCGGTAACGTAACGAACGATTACTGTGCCCAACCAAGTTCAAAATATTACATTTTGGAAGGGAGTCCAATATGAGAAATAAAAAAATAACATGTCAGTTTATAAAAAGATTAATAGCAGAAAAGTCTACATTTTACTTACTTTTAGCGAGCATTCTCTTTATGCTCCTCAACTGGTCTGGCTCCCTCAGTTTGAGGTCTGACCACCTCTTTCTGAGCTGCTCATTTGAGCGTTTCACCCCGAACTTCGCCCTCAGACTCTTCACAACTTTAGTGAGGATTTTGGCCTTCCTTCTATTTGGTTTGCTATACGGCCCATGCTTGGCATCATAATCAGCCTTGAGCAAGATGTCCACCATCTCCGCCATCTCCGCCAAAGACATATTCGATGCCTTGAATCTCCTCCTTGATCGTGACGTGTCCTCGGTCTCCGGGCTTGTCTCCTCGTTAGTTGCGGAATTATCAGACACCTGCTGTAACTCCGCCATATCTGTCTGCGCGCCGAAAGAGAAGGGGCGGGGAAAAGATGTTAGTTAGAACGTCATGGGCGGGCGACGTGTGCGGAGCGACGTGTTCGAATTTTGACGCATGCGTGGTGTGTATATAGCAAACACACATGTGACTATAGTACGTTCGGTGTGCGGAGAGAGGAGTTCAAGTGACGGACGTGCGAACGAAGGTATGTGATTTTGTGACTTGTAAAAATTGTTGGCCTATACTGTCTTGAGATTGTTGCAGGATATATATGGTGACTAGGATGTTAAGGAGGTTAGACTGTTTGCCTCACATTAGTTAAATATAATTTATTTAACTTGCAGATACAATATGAATGTCTTTATTAGCGACAAAGAGTTCCTGGCGGAATTTATTGACCGGGTAAGGGAGCTGCCGGCTCTGTGGGAGACGAAAAACCCCATCCATAAAAAAAAAGGAGTGAGAAAAGCAGCGCTGGAGAAGCTGCTCCCATTTGTGCATACCAAGGTGCCCACAGCCACAGCAAAACAAGTGGACACTAAAATTGGGAGCTTGAGAGGTACCTACAGGACTGAACGCTCTAAGGTGCTGGCTTCTCAGAGGTCAGGAGCAGCAGCAGATGATGTTTATGTCCCGATTTTGTGGTACTACAGCAGGATGTCCTTCCTGGATGACCACATTGACACAAGGCCATCACTCTCCACTCTTCCCCCCAGACTTCCCTGCAGCCAACCTGAGCCTTCTCTGGAGCAAGAGGAGGCAGCCATCCTGGATGATCCTGATTTGGCCATCTGGAGCCAGGTATAGTATTAACTGAAAATGTATTGGGATAAAATGAATGTTTGACAAATATGTCAGGATGAGAAACATACATTATTTTGGATTCCACAAGTGAAATCAAGATCTGTAGACATTATTCTGCACTTAATTGGGTGCTAAATAGTCAATCTGATGTAGTGGTAAATTTAAAGCAAGGATTTATGCATTTACATTCTAATTGCTTCAATCAGGATTACAAAGTTTGATGCAAAGATTAAACCAACATAATTAACTATGTTCCTTTTTCATACACAGGATGAAATCAGCCAGGAGGAGGGTCTGGAAACTGTCAGGCAGGAGGAGGAAGGGCCCAGTGGCAGCCAGGAGGTGGCAGGGCCCAGTGGCAGCCAGGAGGTGGCAGGGCCCAGTGCCAGCCAGGAGGTGGCAGGGCCCAGTGGCAGACAGGAGGTGGCAGGGCCCAGTGGCAGACAGGAGGTGGCAGGGCAAAGGAGAAGCACCAGATCCCAGGTGCCTCCCATCCGGCTTCACAAAAGAGGCAGGAGGGACAGGACCACCAGTGAGGCAGCAATGGCCCTTATTAAAGAGGCCCATGCCACCCTCAAGGAGCCCACATCCCCTGAAGAGGCCATTGCCGGCCTAGTGGAGGCTAAGTTCAAGGTGATGAGCATGGAGCAACGCCTCCTATGCGAGCCCCTGCTCATCACCTTGCTCAACAAGGGGGTGATGGAGAAAATTACACCCAATACCGCCATATGTGAGGTGGCCCAACTGACCCAACCTCAACCTCCACCTCCACCGTCTTCTTCTGCCCCACCCCCTTCTGCTACACCTCCACCTTCTTCTTCTGCCCCACCCCCTTCTGCTACACCTCCACCTTCTTCTTCTGCCCCACCCCCTTCTGCTACACCTCCACCTTCTTCTTCTGCCCCACCCCCTTCTGCTACACCTCCACCTTCTGCCCCACCCCCTTCTGCTACACCTCCACCTTCTGCCCCACCCCTTCTGCTACACCTCCACCTTCTGCCCCACCCCCTTCTGCTACACCTCCACCTTCTGCCCCACCCCCTTCTGCTACACCTCCACCTACTGCCCCACCCCCTTCTGCTACACCTCCACCTTCTTCTTCTGCCCCACCCCCTTCTGCTACACCTCCACCTTCTTCTTCTGCCCCACCCCCTTCTGCTACACCTCCACCTCCTCCTCCTGACAGGAGTACCCCTCCAGTGGGCCAGCCTCCAGCCAAACGAAGAAGGAAGGCTGCAGGGAAGGCTTCAGGAAAGGCTGCAGGGAAGGTTGCCAGGAAGAAGAGGAAGTGATGGCCTTGCTTCATTGTGGTCGGACAGAAGGCAGCCTGTTGTAGTACCACACACTTGGGACATATATATCACCTGCTGCTGTTCCTGACCTCTGGGAGGCCAGCATCAGATTGTGTTCAGAAATGTTGGCCTTCTCAAGCTCCCAATTTTAGTGTCCACACAGGGTTGCTGTGTGCTCTGGGGTCCCTGGGATGCACAAATGGCAGCAGCTTCTCCAGCGCTGCCTTCTCTTTATTTAATTTATAAACATGAATAAATGTGATTTTTGTTTAAGTTCATACTTGACTATGTGTATTTTTAAATAAACAAAATCAAGCTTTGGAGTAAGCAGATACATTTGACTGACAATAAAAGGGACAGATATCAACCCCCCCCCAAAAGAATAACTAAATCTGATTAGCACAAAAACATGGTGTGAAATTTAAATAATATAGATTCCAAAATTAAATGGGAGATCACTATCAAAGCATTGTGCAATTATAATTAACATCATTTTGAAAAATCTAACCATTTAAATTATTCCTAAAAACTTGCACGATATAATACACATAAATCTTATAAAGAGCAGCATGAAAAAGGTTAAAAATAAGGCATAACTCTGTGTGAATATCAGCAGCAAAAGAAGGTCACTCGTTTTGATTAATGTAACATTCTAACGAAGATTTCAATGCAGAACATTTAAACAATGAAATATTTTTGAGCCTGACGAATATGCTCTCTCCATTACGAAGGCTTGTTTTACCAGAAGATGCGCTCCCGTCTCATAGTTGCTTGTGAGAATGCGCGCTTTTGGAAGAGTCGTAAAAGCATACACACGAACCATTTTCTCGTCACAAAACAGGCCGACGAGAAACACGACGAGGAAATCTGGAATCCTGACGAGAAAATAGAGAGCAGGTTCTCTATTTTCTCGTCGAGATTCTCGGCAATTTTCTCGTCGTAAAACCATACACACGAACGTTTTTCTAGACAAAAAAACTCTCGCGGCACTTTTCTTGACTGTTTTGGATGAGAAAATCGGTCGTGTGTACGAGGCCTGACTCTACCCCAAAAGTCTCTGCCTTTGGCACATGAAGAAAAGGGAGAAAAAAAAAAACAACAGCTCCCAAGTCTCCAGTGAGTAAAAGAAAAGCCCAAATCAAAACAATAGTAGGGCACAGTTCTAGGCGTCTGGGAATGTCTCTTCCAGAAAGTTTCAACAGCAACAAGATAGGAGCTCACTTCTCCTATAAGTAGAACCTTGGATCCGGCAGAAACAGAGGCTTCAGGTGCCCGTCAAACACTTCCACCGAATACTCGACATCCTCTCCTTCTTTCCTGCAGATGAGCACCTTATCGGCATGAATATGGCGCCCAAGTCTCCAATCAGCTCTGCAGTCCTTGAACTTTTTAGACACAGGCGGCGAACATGACAGGTATCGCCTGACATGGGGTACTTTAAGCTTTTCCCATACAAACTCGTCATACCACCTTGGTTGCAGGACCTCGACTTCATACAATAAGTCCCGAGGCAAGTAGGGGTACTCCCACCCATATTCACGGGCGACTCTCTGGGAGAAAAGTCTCTGCAATCTGGCTAGAGGCGGCATCACATCTCGCTCACCTTCTCCTGGCTGTACGATGGCCTCCGGGTGCCGAGGTACCTTCACCATCTCGGGTTGCTTTGTCTTTGGTGCCCGCAACGAAGCACGCTGCGTCCCCTCCATCAGAGCGGGTGATGTAGTTGAATGAGGAAAGTTGGTCGGAGGATTAGATTTCCTCGGGAACTCCGGGGCCTGCGCCCGGAGCGTACTGTCTTCTATGGACATGGGGGAATCCTGTGCTTTACTCAGCACAGGTAGCGGGCGTCTGTCCCAGCCCTTCCGGTGAAACAGCTCGTCTATTTCCCCGTCATCCCCACAGTCTGACAACGACTCTAGGTCGGAGGTGTCATACATCTCGGCGGGAAGGTAGTCTCTAGTAGACGGAAGGCTACCCTCCCTTTCGGGCTCCACCGACTGTGGACTCCCGACACCTCCAACCAACACCACAGTCCCAGCCCCTGGCTCACCTGGACCTTCTTCAGCACTGGGATGTCCAGGATTCTTCCGACCGGATCCATCCAGGTCCAGCAAGCAGCGGGGCGAAGCTCGACCACGACCACAGGAGGCCTGCACCAGGCCTATCTTCCTCTTCGGGGGTGGTAGCAGGGAGTCTGTGGTGACCGAAGCAGTGTCCTCGGATTTTTCTCTCTCAGTCTCTGGTTGGGCAGTTACGTTGCCCTGGTCAGCGCGTACGGGGACCTGTGCAGAGGCCTGGATCTCTCCCTCCGGAGTGGCGGTTCCTGTGATGCAGTTGAGGCGTAGGGCCCGGGGCCTTTCCGTGTGTGGTTCAACCTCAAAAAGGAACTCCTTGCATGCCTCACATCGCCCGAATGGCTTTAGTTGGACCACCAGTCCCGAGCATCCGGGACAGATCACACCGAGGGCCTCCGTGTCTCTGCATGAATACAGAGCCAACTGTCCTTGGGGCCTAAGTCTTATCCCCGTGTCTGTCAGGGGAGCAGCAAATGCAGTCATCTTCATAGGGTAAGATACCGGCATCCACGAAGAGCTTGAATTCATTCCAACCACTTGCTGTTCCATCACGCGCTGACCACGCGCCGGAGTCTCCACGTGTATCTCCACACGTGGCCAGACTCCTCCCACGACTTGTACGTTTTCGCGGGCTTCCGCCAGCCTCCGCCCACAAATTGCACAGTCATGGGGTGCCTCGTGGCGCAGTGCATTAACAGTCCCCACATGTAGTACTTCATACGGCTGGACCTCTCCCTTTTTACGCTCCTCCGCGTGGGCCTTTCCAGACTTAGGGTCATGTCCACAACTCCGAGCAGGGATGCACTTTGGCCAATCACATGGCCGACCTGCTCGGAACTCCTCCGGGCAGCAAAGTTCAAACACAGACGTTCTCAGTTCCATCGCCAAGACACACACAATCCCGGATGAGCCCCCACGTGTAGCGGCCTCACCCCGTCCTCTTTAGCTAGGGGTATGTCACGCGACAGAGTGAGGTGCGCTACGGCCCATGTCCTCCCCATAACTGTGGGTGAGGTGAAGGCCAATACCTGATGTTTCCTCGGGCCGGTGTGTCCTGGGCATGTACCGAGTCTGTTGTGCAGAAACCACCAAACCACCCTTTGCTCCCATTAACAGAGTCCATACACCGATCACAGTCCAACTGTTGGTTTATTTCGTATCTCCACATACAGGCAATGCGATGGCATGATACGGTGGGATGAGCAGGTCGAGGCACTATACTGATCTGGTTCCCTACACCCCCTGTGCTATGACCAAGGGTTGTAGGAGTCTTGACATGAATACCTCCGTTGCGTTGCGGCCCCTATCAGGGGAAGATGTCCTCCAAGGGAGTTACCGAAGGCCCATCCGTCACCGGGTTGACACTACACCGGGTCTTCGAACGAGTGACCTCCCCAGCCTCCTCACCTCAGATGCGGGTCCCCTCGCAAAGGGCGCCCTGGAACCACTTCACCCTTGCGGGACCCGGTCGAAGTCACCGGGCCCCAGGCCTCCTCAATAGTACCTCACCCCAGGCTGAAGGTGCCTGGGATGGAACCCCAACTTCATCCCGGCCAGGCCTAGGGCGCCTAGGCCGGGAACCTTAAATTGCCCGCACCCAGGCTGAAGGTGCCTGTGTGCGTGAAGAGATGATCCCCAAAGACAGACCTCGTGGCGAGGGCGTCTCCCCCTTTTATCTCCTCCCGTCGATACCACGGCGGGTTCCCCGCCCCAGCCGTACCATCTCCAGGAAGGGACAAAGAAGGGTAGCACTGTGGTAGTGATTCTACCTGAAGCCTGTAGGTACTCCGCCACCCACAGGCAAAGGAGAATATTGCACCACCCAATCCTCCACGAATAACAAAAAGGGGTCTAAACCCTGACATAATTACACACCTGGGTCACTCTACCCCCAGGTGTATCCCACTAACTTTGAAGACTCCGCTACAAAGGTGTTTATTGTATAAAAGCAAAAGGGTATACACAAAACAGGCATGCAGCCGAACCGGCTGTTTAAATTGCATAGACAGTCGTACAAATACAAGGATTACTTATTCAAACTCAATACCATCACTGAAATAGTTGCCTAGTAAAACCTCCATCCTGCCCTTTGCTATATCTTCCATAAGGAGGAACAGAAACACAAAACATAAAACTTGAAAAGAAAAACTAAACATAAACTATTTCAACCTAACAATGCCATTATATCATTTCACATGCCCCAGAGCCCATGACCCATATGTCCCATTTCACTAAAGTCATTTCTAAACCGTAACATCCTCCCTCTTGAGCTATCAACATTGTAGTAATCTGTTCAGGACCAATTGTGGAGGAGCTACTTCTGGTGCACCCAACCAGCATTGCCATATTTTCTCGAACTTCTGTGGTGAGGAGGGCTTTAGTGCTGGAACAAAATGAAGGTAGTAGCCATGGGCCTCCAAAGAGGTGAGTATAATAAAGACTTTAAAAATAATAGAATTGCTTTGACCTTTTTTTTTTCTTTGTTGCATCCCAGTGCTGTTGATCTCTTACAGACATTATTTTTACAATACACGTTCGCCGAGTCCATTGCTGGTAGCTTTTGTTGCAAGGCTCCCATATAAGAACTAGGGTGAATACTGTAGCTGTTGCACGTTTAACTGACTACTGAAGTATCCAGACATTCTCAACCAGGGTTCCATAAAAACTTAGGGTTCCTCAAGTGGTTTTCTTGGATTCCTTGAGCTGTTACTTATTAAATTCCTATTTGATTGTTCCAGGAGCAATTCCACTTGGCAGAGCCAGTGCCATGACATCAGTTTTTAGCTGTCTAGGAGGGCATTCTTCCCCATTGACCTCCAATAAATTGGTTTTGGAAGGGTTTCCTAAGATCTGAAATTATTTCAAGAGTTCCTCAGGAGTAAAAAGGTTCAGAAAGGCTGCCCCACACAAAATGAACCCCCAACACAAGATATTTAAAAATCTAGTCCCCTTGGATAAAAAACTCCAATTGGATGGGTATGACCGCATCCTACTACATATGTTTTTCATCATGGCTATGATCCCCTAGTAGGATCCCCCCCTCTGCTAACCACCACCCATACCAATCATCTGCTCCTTCCACCCCTTTCCTTTCTTTACTTACCTCAAATGTCTTCCATGTCTTTACTTTTTTTTTTACATTGCATCCAATATGAGTAAATCCTATAGCTCTTAGTTACAGAGACTTTAAACATGGTGAAATGTACTATTGACCTCTGTCACTGCCATAATGTTTGCCCCCTATGCTAATGTAGCGCTTTCCCCCAAAAGGGCCGCCGAGTGTGTCCCAGGTTCTTTCTACTAGTGTGATGGCAGACAGGCACAAAGCAACATTCACTCTGCTGGCTCACTGAAACAGTCCTTTTTTCTGTATTTACCGCTGAACAACTTGGATACCAACTACCAGGAACTGTAGGATACTCCAGAACACTGAACAGTAATAAGAGGACACTTCTCACTCTGCACCTACTCCTTCGAGTTGCCCTTCAACAATAGCCCAGGGAATGGACAGCACTGGGACACCACAAGCAATGGCCCAGGCCAGGCAAGCCTTAGTATTAGTGTGCCGAGGGGTTACCGGCAGCAACCGTCACCCAGATCCTGACTCAGTTCTGTACTCAAAAATTGTTGGGTATTTATATGCCTCCCTCCAGTGGCAGGCAGTCATTTCCTTAGTGGACTCTCCAGACCGGATTCTATGTAAAATCTCCCTTTTTAGCTTCAGAGTTTCTTAGCAAGTAGGCCCCCCAGCTTTAGAATAACTGGGACCTCGATGGGCTTCTGGTATATGTCAGCTAGGCTACCCGAGAGGGCAGCATCCCTCCAGGCTGAAACTTCTCCTCTTGGGCAAGAATAGGGCAGCGCCAGGCTTCAGACTATTTATGCTCACACCCAGTCACCATCTGGGCATGCTCCCCCAGGGATTGGCTGAGACAACATAAATATACAACTGCTGATTTGCTTCATCAAAATCACGACTATTCTAGAAAGCAGGGGAAAGCAGTCAAAACCACAGCCAGTGAAACTCAGAGCAGACTAGAGCAATCACATACTGCTCCACTGAGTACAGAGGAGCCAAAAGAACTAAATTTACCTTACCATTCTAGCAACCTATTTTGAAAGGTGCTACACTAAAATGTTTGTAGTAGCTTAGGGGATATTTGTTATAATATGCTAAGTTTTAAACAGAATTGATGTTTAGGTCCTACGGTACAGTTCTACTGTTGTGCTTTTGTAAGAAACCGAACCACACAGAAAGAGCACAACTTTGTGTTCAGTCCACGTTTGAAGTTCTGAGACCAGATGCAAGAAATTAGCCAGGTCCCTGGCACCTAGGGATGAGCTTCGTGTTCGAGTCGAACATATGTTCGAGTCGAACATCGGCTGTTCAATCGTTCGACGAAGATCGAACGATTTGGGCCGTTCGCGCCAAATTTGAGTGACGCGAACGGCCCACAATGCACTACGCCATCGCAGTGTCATCCAGGCGCTGTGATTGGCCAAGCATGCACTGTGACCCTGCATGCTTGGCCAATCACAGCGCCGGCAGCGAGGAGAGCAATGATTGGCCACAGGCAGGATGCCTGTGGCCAATTATTGCTGAGGGTGTTTAGTACATGCCCCACACTATAAAAGGCCGCCAGCACGGCGGCCTAGTGTAGTGTGTTCCGGAGCAGGGAAAGAGAAGCATAGGCAGGGACAGTGACATTTATTTTTTTCTTGCTTAACCTGGATTCCTTTAGTTTAGGGAAAGAGAAGGATAGGTAGGGAGAGTGTCAGTGTGTTTTACTGTGCGAATCCTTGTTTCTAGGGACAAAGAAGGAAAGTGAGGAAAAATCTCCTTGTGCTATAGTGTGCTTTAAAAAAACATTTTTTCTAGGGACAGAAAACTATAGGTAGGGAGAGTGTCAGTGTGTTTTACTGTGCGAATCCTTGTTTCTAGGGACAGGGAAGGACAGTGAGGGAATTCTCCTTGTGCTATATTGTGCTTTAAAAAAACATTTTTTCTAGGGACAGAAAACTATAGGAAGGAAGAGTGTCAGTTTCTTTCACTGTGATAATCCTTGTTTCTAGGGACAAAGAAGGAAAGTGAGGAAAATTCTCCTTGTGCTATAGTGTGCTTTAAAAAAACATTTTTTCTAGGGACAGAAAACTATAGGTAGGAAGAGTGTCAGTTTCTTTCACTGTGATAATCCTTGTTTCTAGGGACAAAGAAGGAAAGTGAGGAAAATTCTCCTTGTGCTATAGTGTGCTTTAAAAAAACATTTTTTCTAGGGACAGAAAACTATAGGTAGGGAGAGTGTCAGTGTGTTTTACTGTGCGAATCCTTGTTTCTAGGGACAGGGAAGGACAGTGAGGGAATTCTCCTTGTGCTATAGTGTGCTTTAAAAAAACATTTTTTCTAGGGACAGAAAACTATAGGTAGGGAGAGTGTCAGTGTGTTTTACTGTGCGAATCCTTGTTTCTAGGGACAGGGAAGGACAGTGAGGGAATTCTCCTTGTGCTATAGTGTGCTTTAAAAAAAATGTTTTCTAGGGACAGAAAACTATAGGAAGGAAGAGTGTCAGTTTCTTTCACTGTGATAATCCTTGTTTCTAGGGACAAAGAAGGAAAGTGAGGAAAATTCTCCTTGTGCTATAGTGTGCTTTAAAAAAACATTTTTTCTAGGGACAGAAAACTATAGGTAGGAAGAGTGTCAGTTTCTTTCACTGTGATAATCCTTGTTTCTAGGGACAAAGAAGGAAAGTGAGGAAAATTCTCCTTGTGCTATAGTGTGCTTTAAAAAAACATTTTTTCTAGGGACAGAAAACTATAGGTAGGAAGAGTGTCAGTTTCTTTCACTGTGATAATCCTTGTTTCTAGGGACAAAGAAGGAAAGTGAGGAAAATTCTCCTTGTGCTATAGTGTGCTTTAAAAAAAACATTTTTTCTAGGGACAGAAAACTATAGGAAGGAAGAGTGTCAGTTTCTTTCACTGTGATAATCCTTGTTTCTAGGGACAAAGAAGGAAAGTGAGGAAAATTCTCCTTGTGCTATAGTGTGCTTTAAAAAAACATTTTTTCTAGGGACAGAAAACTATAGGTAGGAAGAGTGTCAGTTTCTTTCACTGTGATAATCCTTGTTTCTAGGGACAAAGAAGGAAAGTGAGGAAAATTCTCCTTGTGCTATAGTGTGCTTTAAAAAAACTTTTTTTCTAGGGACAGAAAACTATAGGTAGTGTGACAGCAGGAAGGTAAAGTCACCTGGTTGCATCCAGGGGGGTAGATATATTTCGCCCAGATTCAGGCTTTACGCCGACTTATACAACTAGGTAGAGAGTTAATGAAGCCCAGCTGAGACTAGTGGGCTCATTGATGACTCATACCTCTAGGGAGAGGGCTGGGCGTCGTGCAGACAGGGAGTTGATGAGACCAGCTGAAGCTTGTCAGCTCATTTAGGCCTCTATAAGAACTCCCAGCTTCATTAGATGTTAGCTCATGCCTGGAACCAGACCTGTGTGGACTGTCTAGGGAGAGTGAACCCCTGTGCGGTGAGAAAAAGCCTGTGTGGCTATTTGCTTGGACATTTAAAACCAGGGACTTAGGGACTAGGACAGCACTAGGCTGATCCCAGTTGTTAGTTAGGAAACCTGTATGTTTAGTCAGAGGTCAACTTGACCAGGATTTATTTTGGTTATGTTTCTTTTGCTTTGCTGTGTTTTGTCACTGTAAATAGAAAATAAACCGCACCTTTTTGATTTTGAAAACCACAACCTCCGTTTGCTGGGCCTGTTTTGTGTGGGGAGCCCATCCCAGGGGTCACACACACCCGCTGCCGAGCTAACCCCCTCACAGTTGGTGGAGAACCAGTGGCAGTTTTTTTTAGGCCAGCATGGAGGAGATACTGAAACAGCTGGCTCTAGCAAATGCCAATCAACAGCAGACAAATGCAGGTTTGCAAAAGAGCCTTGCAGCTCAACAACAGAGCCTTGCAGCCCAGCAGCAGACAAACGCAACTTTGCAACGGAGTCTGGAGGCTCAGCAACAAGCCCAGCAGCAATCTGAGGCCCGCTTCATAGACCTATTGCAGAGGCAAGAGCAGAGACTACAACAACAGATGGAAGCAGTAATGCAGCAACGTCCGCAGACCAGTGAGGAAAGCCGTCCCACTAATACCGCGTCCTTTGGGGTGAGTCGTTTATTGACAAAAATGACTGGAGAGGATGATCCAGAGGTATTTTTGACCACATTTGAAAGGACTGCGGAAAGAGAAAAGTGGCCTGAGGAGCAGTGGGCTGGACTGGTGGCTCCTCTGTTAACTGGTGAATCGCAGAAAGCTTACTATGACCTGGAGCCTGACCAAGCAAAAAACTATGTGATGCTAAAAGCTGAAATATTGGCAAGGCTGGGTGTCACCCTGGCTGTCCGGGCTCAGCGTGTGCATAACTGGACTTTCCAGCTTGGAAAACCCCCCAGGTCTCAAATGTATGATCTCATTCACCTGAGCAGAAAGTGGCTACAGCCAGAGACTTTGTCCGCACCAAAGATTGTGGAACGTGTTGTAATGGATCGGTTTTTGAGAGCTCTTCCTACTGCCATCCAAAAGTGGGTAAGCCATGGAGACCCAGAGACGGCCGATGGTCTTGTGGATCGTGTGGAGAAATACTTGGCTACAGAGAACCTGACGGCCTCTTCCAGAGACACTCGGACTTTCCACCCTAAGACCAGACCATCCCCAGGGGCGGATAAGATGATTCCAAGGGGTAAGGGTGGAGAGAGTGAGAGGGTGGGAGCTCTACCCCAAGTTTGGCGAGAACAGCCTGGGAAATCAGCAGCTCAAGAGGCGGCAAGAAGGATCGTTTGCTACCGCTGCCGGCAAGCGGGACATATTGCAGCAAATTGCCCGGTTGTGGAGGAACCCATGCAGTGTGACTTTCTGACGGGCAGACGTCAGTCGCTGTGTGCGACAGTCGCATGCACTGCCATTCGAGGAACTGAGAAACATTTATGCAAAATGTGTGTTAATGGTAGAAATGTTGTGGTATTGCTGGATTCAGGTAGCCTTGTGACCCTGATAAAGGCTGAGTTAGTTAAAACAGAGGTCTCTGGGAATAGCAAGGTAGCTGTTATTTGTGTGCATGGGGACACCCGAGAATATCCAGTGACTACAGTGTGTTTCGAGACCCCCAAAGGTACCCTCTCTCATCCAGTGGGCTTAGTATCTCAGTTACCGCATGACGCCATTGTCGGAAGGGATTTCCCGAAGTTCTGGGAACTGTGGGATGATCCTGAGCCCCCCACTGGTGCCCCTATGTACCAGGAATGTGATAGCCAGAACTCCCCTGAGAGTGGTGAGGACTCTCCGGAATTTCCCTTGTCAGTATTGGCAGGGGAGACTCAAGAAACTGGAGAGGAGCCCACCTCCTCAGACGAAAACCTACCGTCTGTGGAGTTTTCTGATCTTGAGGTTCACAGGGAAAACTTTGCCACAGAACAGTTGAAAGACCCCGCCCTAATAAAGGCACGGGAAAACGTAGTGAAAATAGATGGCGAGTTAGTGAACCCAGATAATACCTGCACTTACCCATACTTCAGCGTAGAGAAGGACCTACTGTATCGGGTGGCAAAAAGGGCAGAAGAAACCGTTGAGCAACTTGTGGTGCCCAAACCTTACAGGAAGTTGGTGTTGGAGTTGGCCCATGGGCACATTCTTGGAGGTCATCTGGGGACAGAGAAAACCCGAGAGAGGGTATTACAGAGATTCTATTGGCCGGGGGTGATGAAGGACATAGAAAATTATTGTTCCTCCTGCCCTGTGTGTCAGAGGTCGGCCCCGATGCCACATTTCCGTAGCCCGCTGATCCCTCTACCCATCATTGAGGTCCCGTTTGAGAGGATCGCCATGGATTTGGTAGGTCCTATAATCAAGTCCGCTAGGGGGCACCAGTACATATTAGTTATAATGGACTATGCCACCCGTTATCCAGAAGCGATCCCTCTCCGAAATACCTCGGCCAAAACCATAGCCAAAGAGCTATCTCTTGTGTTTAGCCGGGTGGGTATTTGTAAAGAACTGCTTACGGACCAAGGTACACCCTTTATGTCCCGGGTTATGAAGGAGCTGTGTAAATTGTTCAAAGTGACGCAATTACGTACATCTGTGTATCACCCCCAAACCGATGGGCTGGTTGAAAGATTCAACAAAACCCTAAAACAAATGTTGAAGAAAGTGGTGGATAGAGATGGAAAGGATTGGGACTGTCTACTTCCTTATCTGATGTTTGCTATTAGGGAGGTGCCCCAATCCTCTACGGGATTCTCCCCCTTTGAGTTACTGTATGGGAGACACCCAAGAGGGCTGTTGGATATTGCCAAGGAAACTTGGGAAAGTGAGAGTTCTCCCCACAGGAGTGTGATTGAGCATGTCGCCCTGATGCAAGACCGAATTGCACAGGTAATGCCCATCGTGAAGGAACATTTGGCCCAAGCGCAGTTAGCACAGCAGAGAGTGTACAACCGTGGAGCCAAGACCCGTACCTTTTCCCCGGGGGATAGGATACTGGTACTTGTCCCTACGGTTGAAAGTAAATTCCTTGCCAAATGGCAAGGCCCCTACGAGATAATGGAAAAAGTGAGCGAAGTGAATTACAAGGTCAGACAACCAGGAAGGCGAAAGCCCGAACAGATCTATCACGTTAATCTGTTGAAAGCCTGGAGGGATAGAGAGTCCCTAGTCGCAGACACTTGGTCACCAGCTCAAACTGGTTGCGTGATTCCTGAGGTTGGAATCGCAGCCACCTTGTCACAACCCCAACAACAGGAGGTTAAGGAGTTTGTGCTTCGTAACAAGGAGGTATTCTCTGAGCTGCCGGGACAAACATCTGGGGTAGAGCATGACATTATTACCCCGCCCGGTGAAAGGGTGAAGTTAAAACCCTATCGGATCCCAGAGGCCCGACGGGAGGCAATACGGGAGGAAGTACAGAAAATGCTGAACTTAGGGGTGATAGAGGAGTCCCAAAGTGATTGGTCTAGTCCCATTGTGTTGGTGCCTAAACCGGATGGGAGCTGGCGATTTTGTAACGATTTTCGTCAGTTGAACAAAGTTACAAAATTTGACACCTACCCCATGCCACGTATAGATGAGTTGATCGACCGGCTGGGAACAGCCCGATACATGACGACTCTTGACCTCACAAAAGGGTATTGGCAAATCCCCCTGGCCAAGTCGGCCAAAGAGAAAACCGCATTTGTAACCCCAGACGGGGCGTTCCAATATAAAAGAATGCCGTTCGGGTTACAGAATGCGCCGGCCACATTCCAGCGGAAAATGGACCAGATGCTGAGGCCCCATCGGAAGTATGCTGCGGCTTACCTGGATGACGTAATTGTCCATAGCACAGATTGGGCCTCACATCTGCCAAAAGTGCAAGCAGTCCTGGACTCTGTTCGGGAAGCGGGGTTTACGGCTAACCCCAAGAAGTGTACCATTGGGCAGGAGGAGGCCAAATATCTTGGGTACACCATTGGGAGGGGAGTAATAAAACCCCAACTCAACAAAGTCGAGGCCATCCAGAGTTGGCCACGTCCCAACAGCAAGAAGCAGGTACGAGCCTTTCTGGGAATCGCTGGGTATTATCGGCGATTCATTCCCCACTTTGCTTCTAAGGCTGTGCCCCTAACCAACCTGACGAAGGGGAAAGGGTCGGTCATGATTAAATGGACCCCCGAGGCTGAGGCAGCATTCCAATTCTTGAAACAAGCCTTATGTAGCCAGCCAGTGTTGTACTCACCCGACTTCTCTAAAGACTTTGTCGTACAAAGTGATGCGTCAGATGTGGGGTTAGGAGCAGTATTGTCCCAGGTCTGGAACGGGGAAGAGCACCCAGTCATTTACCTCAGCAGGAAGTTGAAGTCCCATGAGGTAAATTACGCCACCGTTGAAAAGGAGTGTTTAGCGGTGAAGTGGGCTCTAGATTCCCTTCGGTACTATCTGCTAGGTAGGCACTTTGACATGGTTACGGATCACGCTCCGTTAAAGTGGATGGCTCAAAACAAGGAGACAAATAGAAGAGTGAATAGGTGGTTCCTGGCCCTACAGGAATTCAACTTCACAGTAAAGCATCGCCCTGGCGTTCAAATGGGGAATGTGGATGCTTTGTCTCGAGTACATGAATGCCTGATTGCTGGTGTTCCAACCCCGAGGTTAAAACAAGAGGGGGGGGTATGTGACAGCAGGAAGGTAAAGTCACCTGGTTGCATCCAGGGGGGTAGATATATTTCGCCCAGATTCAGGCTTTACGCCGACTTATACAACTAGGTAGAGAGTTAATGAAGCCCAGCTGAGACTAGTGGGCTCATTGATGACTCATACCTCTAGGGAGAGGGCTGGGCGTCGTGCAGACAGGGAGTTGATGAGACCAGCTGAAGCTTGTCAGCTCATTTAGGCCTCTATAAGAACTCCCAGCTTCATTAGATGTTAGCTCATGCCTGGAACCAGACCTGTGTGGACTGTCTAGGGAGAGTGAACCCCTGTGCGGTGAGAAAAAGCCTGTGTGGCTATTTGCTTGGACATTTAAAACCAGGGACTTAGGGACTAGGACAGCACTAGGCTGATCCCAGTTGTTAGTTAGGAAACCTGTATGTTTAGTCAGAGGTCAACTTGACCAGGATTTATTTTGGTTATGTTTCTTTTGCTTTGCTGTGTTTTGTCACTGTAAATAGAAAATAAACCGCACCTTTTTGATTTTGAAAACCACAACCTCCGCTTGCTGGGCCTGTTTTGTGTGGGGAGCCCATCCCAGGGGTCACACACACCCGCTGCCGAGCTAACCCCCTCACAGTAGGAAGAGTGTCAGTTTCTTTCACTGTGATAATCCTTGTTTCTAGGGACAAAGAAGGAAAGTGAGGAAAATTCTCCTTGTGCTATAGTGTGCTTTAAAAAAACATTTTTTCTAGGGACAGAAAACTATAGGAAGGAAGAGTGTCAGTTTCTTTCACTGTGATAATCCTTGTTTCTAGGGACAAAGAAGGAAAGTGAGGAAAATTCTCCTTGTGCTATAGTGTGCTTTAAAAAAACATTTTTTCTAGGGACAGAAAACTATAGGTAGGAAGAGTGTCAGTTTCTTTCACTGTGATAATCCTTGTTTCTAGGGACAAAGAAGGAAAGTGAGGAAAATTCTCCTTGTGCTATAGTGTGCTTTAAAAAAAAAAAATTTCTAGGGACAGAAAACTATAGGAAGGAAGAGTGTCAGTTTCTTTCACTGTGATAATCCTTGTTTCTAGGGACAAAGAAGGAAAGTGAGGAAAATTCTCCTTGTGCTATAGTGTGCTTTAAAAAAACATTTTTTCTAGGGACAGAAAACTATAGGTAGGAAGAGTGTCAGTTTCTTTCACTGTGATAATCCTTGTTTCTAGGGACAAAGAAGGAAAGTGAGGAAAATTCTCCTTGTGCTATAGTGTGCTTTAAAAAAACATTTTTTCTAGGGACAGAAAACTATAGGTAGGAAGAGTGTCAGTTTCTTTCACTGTGATAATCCTTGTTTCTAGGGACAAAGAAGGAAAGTGAGGAAAATTCTCCTTGTGCTATAGTGTGCTTTAAAAAAACATTTTTTCTAGGGACAGAAAACTATAGGTAGGGAGAGTGTCAGTGTGTTTTACTGTGCGAATCCTTGTTTCTAGGGACAGGGAAGGACAGTGAGGGAATTCTCCTTGTGCTATAGTGTGCTTTAAAAAAACATTTTTTCTAGGGACAGAAAACTATAGGTAGGGAGAGTGTCAGTGTGTTTTACTGTGCGAATCCTTGTTTCTAGGGACAGGGAAGGACAGTGAGGGAATTCTCCTTGTGCTATAGTGTGCTTTAAAAAAACATTTTTTCTAGGGACAGAAAACTATAGGAAGGAAGAGTGTCAGTTTCTTTCACTGTGATAATCCTTGTTTCTAGGGACAAAGAAGGAAAGTGAGGAAAATTCTCCTTGTGCTATAGTGTGCTTTAAAAAAACATTTTTTCTAGGGACAGAAAACTATAGGTAGGAAGAGTGTCAGTTTCTTTCACTGTGATAATCCTTGTTTCTAGGGACAAAGAAGGAAAGTGAGGAAAATTCTCCTTGTGCTATAGTGTGCTTTAAAAAAACATTTTTTCTAGGGACAGAAAACTATAGGTAGGAAGAGTGTCAGTTTCTTTCACTGTGATAATCCTTGTTTCTAGGGACAAAGAAGGAAAGTGAGGAAAATTCTCCTTGTGCTATAGTGTGCTTTAAAAAAACATTTTTTCTAGGGACAGAAAACTATAGGAAGGAAGAGTGTCAGTTTCTTTCACTGTGATAATCCTTGTTTCTAGGGACAAAGAAGGAAAGTGAGGAAAATTCTCCTTGTGCTATAGTGTGCTTTAAAAAAACATTTTTTCTAGGGACAGAAAACTATAGGAAGGAAGAGTGTCAGTTTCTTTCACTGTGATAATCCTTGTTTCTAGGGACAAAGAAGGAAAGTGAGGAAAATTCTCCTTGTGCTATAGTGTGCTTTAAAAAAACATTTTTTCTAGGGACAGAAAACTATAGGTAGGAAGAGTGTCAGTTTCTTTCACTGTGATAATCCTTGTTTCTAGGGACAAAGAAGGAAAGTGAGGAAAATTCTCCTTGTGCTATAGTGTGCTTTAAAAAAACATTTTTTCTAGGGACAGAAAACTATAGGTAGGAAGAGTGTCAGTTTCTTTCACTGTGATAATCCTTGTTTCTAGGGACAAAGAAGGAAAGTGAGGAAAATTCTCCTTGTGCTATAGTGTGCTTTAAAAAAACATTTTTTCTAGGGACAGAAAACTATAGGTAGGAAGAGTGTCAGTTTCTTTCACTGTGATAATCCTTGTTTCTAGGGACAAAGAAGGAAAGTGAGGAAAATTCTCCTTGTGCTATAGTGTGCTTTAAAAAAAACATTTTTTCTAGGGACAGAAAACTATAGGAAGGAAGAGTGTCAGTTTCTTTCACTGTGATAATCCTTGTTTCTAGGGACAAAGAAGGAAAGTGAGGAAAATTCTCCTTGTGCTATAGTGTGCTTTAAAAAAACATTTTTTCTAGGGACAGAAAACTATAGGTAGGAAGAGTGTCAGTTTCTTTCACTGTGATAATCCTTGTTTCTAGGGACAAAGAAGGAAAGTGAGGAAAATTCTCCTTGTGCTATAGTGTGCTTTAAAAAAACTTTTTTTCTAGGGACAGAAAACTATAGGTAGTGTGACAGCAGGAAGGTAAAGTCACCTGGTTGCATCCAGGGGGGTAGATATATTTCGCCCAGATTCAGGCTTTACGCCGACTTATACAACTAGGTAGAGAGTTAATGAAGCCCAGCTGAGACTAGTGGGCTCATTGATGACTCATACCTCTAGGGAGAGGGCTGGGCGTCGTGCAGACAGGGAGTTGATGAGACCAGCTGAAGCTTGTCAGCTCATTTAGGCCTCTATAAGAACTCCCAGCTTCATTAGATGTTAGCTCATGCCTGGAACCAGACCTGTGTGGACTGTCTAGGGAGAGTGAACCCCTGTGCGGTGAGAAAAAGCCTGTGTGGCTATTTGCTTGGACATTTAAAACCAGGGACTTAGGGACTAGGACAGCACTAGGCTGATCCCAGTTGTTAGTTAGGAAACCTGTATGTTTAGTCAGAGGTCAACTTGACCAGGATTTATTTTGGTTATGTTTCTTTTGCTTTGCTGTGTTTTGTCACTGTAAATAGAAAATAAACCGCACCTTTTTGATTTTGAAAACCACAACCTCCGTTTGCTGGGCCTGTTTTGTGTGGGGAGCCCATCCCAGGGGTCACACACACCCGCTGCCGAGCTAACCCCCTCACAGTTGGTGGAGAACCAGTGGCAGTTTTTTTTAGGCCAGCATGGAGGAGATACTGAAACAGCTGGCTCTAGCAAATGCCAATCAACAGCAGACAAATGCAGGTTTGCAAAAGAGCCTTGCAGCTCAACAACAGAGCCTTGCAGCCCAGCAGCAGACAAACGCAACTTTGCAACGGAGTCTGGAGGCTCAGCAACAAGCCCAGCAGCAATCTGAGGCCCGCTTCATAGACCTATTGCAGAGGCAAGAGCAGAGACTACAACAACAGATGGAAGCAGTAATGCAGCAACGTCCGCAGACCAGTGAGGAAAGCCGTCCCACTAATACCGCGTCCTTTGGGGTGAGTCGTTTATTGACAAAAATGACTGGAGAGGATGATCCAGAGGTATTTTTGACCACATTTGAAAGGACTGCGGAAAGAGAAAAGTGGCCTGAGGAGCAGTGGGCTGGACTGGTGGCTCCTCTGTTAACTGGTGAATCGCAGAAAGCTTACTATGACCTGGAGCCTGACCAAGCAAAAAACTATGTGATGCTAAAAGCTGAAATATTGGCAAGGCTGGGTGTCACCCTGGCTGTCCGGGCTCAGCGTGTGCATAACTGGACTTTCCAGCTTGGAAAACCCCCCAGGTCTCAAATGTATGATCTCATTCACCTGAGCAGAAAGTGGCTACAGCCAGAGACTTTGTCCGCACCAAAGATTGTGGAACGTGTTGTAATGGATCGGTTTTTGAGAGCTCTTCCTACTGCCATCCAAAAGTGGGTAAGCCATGGAGACCCAGAGACGGCCGATGGTCTTGTGGATCGTGTGGAGAAATACTTGGCTACAGAGAACCTGACGGCCTCTTCCAGAGACACTCGGACTTTCCACCCTAAGACCAGACCATCCCCAGGGGCGGATAAGATGATTCCAAGGGGTAAGGGTGGAGAGAGTGAGAGGGTGGGAGCTCTACCCCAAGTTTGGCGAGAACAGCCTGGGAAATCAGCAGCTCAAGAGGCGGCAAGAAGGATCGTTTGCTACCGCTGCCGGCAAGCGGGACATATTGCAGCAAATTGCCCGGTTGTGGAGGAACCCATGCAGTGTGACTTTCTGACGGGCAGACGTCAGTCGCTGTGTGCGACAGTCGCATGCACTGCCATTCGAGGAACTGAGAAACATTTATGCAAAATGTGTGTTAATGGTAGAAATGTTGTGGTATTGCTGGATTCAGGTAGCCTTGTGACCCTGATAAAGGCTGAGTTAGTTAAAACAGAGGTCTCTGGGAATAGCAAGGTAGCTGTTATTTGTGTGCATGGGGACACCCGAGAATATCCAGTGACTACAGTGTGTTTCGAGACCCCCAAAGGTACCCTCTCTCATCCAGTGGGCTTAGTATCTCAGTTACCGCATGACGCCATTGTCGGAAGGGATTTCCCGAAGTTCTGGGAACTGTGGGATGATCCTGAGCCCCCCACTGGTGCCCCTATGTACCAGGAATGTGATAGCCAGAACTCCCCTGAGAGTGGTGAGGACTCTCCGGAATTTCCCTTGTCAGTATTGGCAGGGGAGACTCAAGAAACTGGAGAGGAGCCCACCTCCTCAGACGAAAACCTACCGTCTGTGGAGTTTTCTGATCTTGAGGTTCACAGGGAAAACTTTGCCACAGAACAGTTGAAAGACCCCGCCCTAATAAAGGCACGGGAAAACGTAGTGAAAATAGATGGCGAGTTAGTGAACCCAGATAATACCTGCACTTACCCATACTTCAGCGTAGAGAAGGACCTACTGTATCGGGTGGCAAAAAGGGCAGAAGAAACCGTTGAGCAACTTGTGGTGCCCAAACCTTACAGGAAGTTGGTGTTGGAGTTGGCCCATGGGCACATTCTTGGAGGTCATCTGGGGACAGAGAAAACCCGAGAGAGGGTATTACAGAGATTCTATTGGCCGGGGGTGATGAAGGACATAGAAAATTATTGTTCCTCCTGCCCTGTGTGTCAGAGGTCGGCCCCGATGCCACATTTCCGTAGCCCGCTGATCCCTCTACCCATCATTGAGGTCCCGTTTGAGAGGATCGCCATGGATTTGGTAGGTCCTATAATCAAGTCCGCTAGGGGGCACCAGTACATATTAGTTATAATGGACTATGCCACCCGTTATCCAGAAGCGATCCCTCTCCGAAATACCTCGGCCAAAACCATAGCCAAAGAGCTATCTCTTGTGTTTAGCCGGGTGGGTATTTGTAAAGAACTGCTTACGGACCAAGGTACACCCTTTATGTCCCGGGTTATGAAGGAGCTGTGTAAATTGTTCAAAGTGACGCAATTACGTACATCTGTGTATCACCCCCAAACCGATGGGCTGGTTGAAAGATTCAACAAAACCCTAAAACAAATGTTGAAGAAAGTGGTGGATAGAGATGGAAAGGATTGGGACTGTCTACTTCCTTATCTGATGTTTGCTATTAGGGAGGTGCCCCAATCCTCTACGGGATTCTCCCCCTTTGAGTTACTGTATGGGAGACACCCAAGAGGGCTGTTGGATATTGCCAAGGAAACTTGGGAAAGTGAGAGTTCTCCCCACAGGAGTGTGATTGAGCATGTCGCCCTGATGCAAGACCGAATTGCACAGGTAATGCCCATCGTGAAGGAACATTTGGCCCAAGCGCAGTTAGCACAGCAGAGAGTGTACAACCGTGGAGCCAAGACCCGTACCTTTTCCCCGGGGGATAGGATACTGGTACTTGTCCCTACGGTTGAAAGTAAATTCCTTGCCAAATGGCAAGGCCCCTACGAGATAATGGAAAAAGTGAGCAAAGTGAATTACAAGGTCAGACAACCAGGAAGGCGAAAGCCCGAACAGATCTATCACGTTAATCTGTTGAAAGCCTGGAGGGATAGAGAGTCCCTAGTCGCAGACACTTGGTCACCAGCTCAAACTGGTTGCGTGATTCCTGAGGTTGGAATCGCAGCCACCTTGTCACAACCCCAACAACAGGAGGTTAAGGAGTTTGTGCTTCGTAACAAGGAGGTATTCTCTGAGCTGCCGGGACAAACATCTGGGGTAGAGCATGACATTATTACCCCGCCCGGTGAAAGGGTGAAGTTAAAACCCTATCGGATCCCAGAGGCCCGACGGGAGGCAATACGGGAGGAAGTACAGAAAATGCTGAACTTAGGGGTGATAGAGGAGTCCCAAAGTGATTGGTCTAGTCCCATTGTGTTGGTGCCTAAACCGGATGGGAGCTGGCGATTTTGTAACGATTTTCGTCAGTTGAACAAAGTTACAAAATTTGACACCTACCCCATGCCACGTATAGATGAGTTGATCGACCGGCTGGGAACAGCCCGATACATGACGACTCTTGACCTCACAAAAGGGTATTGGCAAATCCCCCTGGCCAAGTCGGCCAAAGAGAAAACCGCATTTGTAACCCCAGACGGGGCGTTCCAATATAAAAGAATGCCGTTCGGGTTACAGAATGCGCCGGCCACATTCCAGCGGAAAATGGACCAGATGCTGAGGCCCCATCGGAAGTATGCTGCGGCTTACCTGGATGACGTAATTGTCCATAGCACAGATTGGGCCTCACATCTGCCAAAAGTGCAAGCAGTCCTGGACTCTGTTCGGGAAGCGGGGTTTACGGCTAACCCCAAGAAGTGTACCATTGGGCAGGAGGAGGCCAAATATCTTGGGTACACCATTGGGAGGGGAGTAATAAAACCCCAACTCAACAAAGTCGAGGCCATCCAGAGTTGGCCACGTCCCAACAGCAAGAAGCAGGTACGAGCCTTTCTGGGAATCGCTGGGTATTATCGGCGATTCATTCCCCACTTTGCTTCTAAGGCTGTGCCCCTAACCAACCTGACGAAGGGGAAAGGGTCGGTCATGATTAAATGGACCCCCGAGGCTGAGGCAGCATTCCAATTCTTGAAACAAGCCTTATGTAGCCAGCCAGTGTTGTACTCACCCGACTTCTCTAAAGACTTTGTCGTACAAAGTGATGCGTCAGATGTGGGGTTAGGAGCAGTATTGTCCCAGGTCTGGAACGGGGAAGAGCACCCAGTCATTTACCTCAGCAGGAAGTTGAAGTCCCATGAGGTAAATTACGCCACCGTTGAAAAGGAGTGTTTAGCGGTGAAGTGGGCTCTAGATTCCCTTCGGTACTATCTGCTAGGTAGGCACTTTGACATGGTTACGGATCACGCTCCGTTAAAGTGGATGGCTCAAAACAAGGAGACAAATAGAAGAGTGAATAGGTGGTTCCTGGCCCTACAGGAATTCAACTTCACAGTAAAGCATCGCCCTGGCGTTCAAATGGGGAATGTGGATGCTTTGTCTCGAGTACATGAATGCCTGATTGCTGGTGTTCCAACCCCGAGGTTAAAACAAGAGGGGGGGGTATGTGACAGCAGGAAGGTAAAGTCACCTGGTTGCATCCAGGGGGGTAGATATATTTCGCCCAGATTCAGGCTTTACGCCGACTTATACAACTAGGTAGAGAGTTAATGAAGCCCAGCTGAGACTAGTGGGCTCATTGATGACTCATACCTCTAGGGAGAGGGCTGGGCGTCGTGCAGACAGGGAGTTGATGAGACCAGCTGAAGCTTGTCAGCTCATTTAGGCCTCTATAAGAACTCCCAGCTTCATTAGATGTTAGCTCATGCCTGGAACCAGACCTGTGTGGACTGTCTAGGGAGAGTGAACCCCTGTGCGGTGAGAAAAAGCCTGTGTGGCTATTTGCTTGGACATTTAAAACCAGGGACTTAGGGACTAGGACAGCACTAGGCTGATCCCAGTTGTTAGTTAGGAAACCTGTATGTTTAGTCAGAGGTCAACTTGACCAGGATTTATTTTGGTTATGTTTCTTTTGCTTTGCTGTGTTTTGTCACTGTAAATAGAAAATAAACCGCACCTTTTTGATTTTGAAAACCACAACCTCCGTTTGCTGGGCCTGTTTTGTGTGGGGAGCCCATCCCAGGGGTCACACACACCCGCTGCCGAGCTAACCCCCTCACAGTAGGAAGAGTGTCAGTTTCTTTCACTGTGATAATCCTTGTTTCTAGGGACAAAGAAGGAAAGTGAGGAAAATTCTCCTTGTGCTATAGTGTGCTTTAAAAAAACATTTTTTCTAGGGACAGAAAACTATAGGAAGGAAGAGTGTCAGTTTCTTTCACTGTGATAATCCTTGTTTCTAGGGACAAAGAAGGAAAGTGAGGAAAATTCTCCTTGTGCTATAGTGTGCTTTAAAAAAACATTTTTTCTAGGGACAGAAAACTATAGGTAGGAAGAGTGTCAGTTTCTTTCACTGTGATAATCCTTGTTTCTAGGGACAAAGAAGGAAAGTGAGGAAAATTCTCCTTGTGCTATAGTGTGCTTTAAAAAAAAAAAATTTCTAGGGACAGAAAACTATAGGAAGGAAGAGTGTCAGTTTCTTTCACTGTGATAATCCTTGTTTCTAGGGACAAAGAAGGAAAGTGAGGAAAATTCTCCTTGTGCTATAGTGTGCTTTAAAAAAACATTTTTTCTAGGGACAGAAAACTATAGGTAGGAAGAGTGTCAGTTTCTTTCACTGTGATAATCCTTGTTTCTAGGGACAAAGAAGGAAAGTGAGGAAAATTCTCCTTGTGCTATAGTGTGCTTTAAAAAAACATTTTTTCTAGGGACAGAAAACTATAGGTAGGAAGAGTGTCAGTTTCTTTCACTGTGATAATCCTTGTTTCTAGGGACAAAGAAGGAAAGTGAGGAAAATTCTCCTTGTGCTATAGTGTGCTTTAAAAAAACATTTTTTCTAGGGACAGAAAACTATAGGTAGGGAGAGTGTCAGTGTGTTTTACTGTGCGAATCCTTGTTTCTAGGGACAGGGAAGGACAGTGAGGGAATTCTCCTTGTGCTATAGTGTGCTTTAAAAAAACATTTTTTCTAGGGACAGAAAACTATAGGTAGGGAGAGTGTCAGTGTGTTTTACTGTGCGAATCCTTGTTTCTAGGGACAGGGAAGGACAGTGAGGGAATTCTCCTTGTGCTATAGTGTGCTTTAAAAAAACATTTTTTCTAGGGACAGAAAACTATAGGAAGGAAGAGTGTCAGTTTCTTTCACTGTGATAATCCTTGTTTCTAGGGACAAAGAAGGAAAGTGAGGAAAATTCTCCTTGTGCTATAGTGTGCTTTAAAAAAACATTTTTTCTAGGGACAGAAAACTATAGGTAGGAAGAGTGTCAGTTTCTTTCACTGTGATAATCCTTGTTTCTAGGGACAAAGAAGGAAAGTGAGGAAAATTCTCCTTGTGCTATAGTGTGCTTTAAAAAAACATTTTTTCTAGGGACAGAAAACTATAGGTAGGAAGAGTGTCAGTTTCTTTCACTGTGATAATCCTTGTTTCTAGGGACAAAGAAGGAAAGTGAGGAAAATTCTCCTTGTGCTATAGTGTGCTTTAAAAAAACATTTTTTCTAGGGACAGAAAACTATAGGAAGGAAGAGTGTCAGTTTCTTTCACTGTGATAATCCTTGTTTCTAGGGACAAAGAAGGAAAGTGAGGAAAATTCTCCTTGTGCTATAGTGTGCTTTAAAAAAACATTTTTTCTAGGGACAGAAAACTATAGGAAGGAAGAGTGTCAGTTTCTTTCACTGTGATAATCCTTGTTTCTAGGGACAAAGAAGGAAAGTGAGGAAAATTCTCCTTGTGCTATAGTGTGCTTTAAAAAAACATTTTTTCTAGGGACAGAAAACTATAGGTAGGAAGAGTGTCAGTTTCTTTCACTGTGATAATCCTTGTTTCTAGGGACAAAGAAGGAAAGTGAGGAAAATTCTCCTTGTGCTATAGTGTGCTTTAAAAAAACATTTTTTCTAGGGACAGAAAACTATAGGTAGGAAGAGTGTCAGTTTCTTTCACTGTGATAATCCTTGTTTCTAGGGACAAAGAAGGAAAGTGAGGAAAATTCTCCTTGTGCTATAGTGTGCTTTAAAAAAACATTTTTTCTAGGGACAGAAAACTATAGGAAGGAAGAGTGTCAGTTTCTTTCACTGTGATAATCCTTGTTTCTAGGGACAAAGAAGGAAAGTGAGGAAAATTCTCCTTGTGCTATAGTGTGCTTTAAAAAAACATTTTTTCTAGGGACAGAAAACTATAGGTAGGAAGAGTGTCAGTTTATTTCACTGTGATAATCCTTGTTTCTAGGGACAAAGAAGGAAAGTGAGGAAAATTCTCCTTGTGCTATAGTTTGCTTTAAAAAAACATTTTTTCTAGGGACAGAAAACTATAGGAAGGAAGAGTGTCAGTTTCTTTCACTGTGATAATCCTTGTTTCTAGGGACAAAGAAGGAAAGTGAGGAAAATTCTCCTTGTGCTATAGTGTGCTTTAAAAAAACATTTTTTCTAGGGACAGAAAACTATAGGTAGGGAGAGTGTCAGTGTGTTTTACTGTGCGAATCCTTGTTTCTAGGGACAGGGAAGGACAGTGAGGGAAATTCTCCTTGTGCTATAGTGTGCTAAAGCATTCCTCATCAACCATCTTTGAAATCCTTGTTTTTTTGGACAGTCAGGGAAATTGTCGTTGTGCTATTCTGTGCAAAAGCAATCATCCTCAACCATATTTAGAAATCCTTAAGTAAAGGGACAGAGAAGGACACCTGAAGGTAGCCCTTATTGCTTTTTTCCCATCTCCCTGCAGGCCATCTATTAGAATGTCTGGAAGGCAAACAAGGAGAGGCAGACAGTCAGGAGGCAATAAAAGAGGGCAAGCAGGCTCTGTGTCTGGGGGCAACAGTGCTGGTCGTGGACGCGGTGCATTGTCATCAGCACATGGCCATGGGACACGCTTGTCCTTCTTTTCGGCAGCTGGACATGTTGAGCCACATCATGCCGAAGACTTGGTAGAGTGGATGACCAAGCCCTCCTCCTCCTCCTCATCCTCTCTCACCCAGGCTCAGGGTACTGGAAAAGCAGCTGCCAAAGCGTCCTCTTCCCTGGTATCAATGTCAGACTCATCATCAGTCACTCCTTCCCTAGACCCACCATGTCCTCCTCCTGAGGAGTCCCCCGAACTGTTTGAGCACAGTGTTGGGTACATGCTCCAGGAGGATGCCCAGCGTTTCGAAGGGTCTGATGATGAAACCCAGCTACAGGAAGGCAGTAGCGTGAGAGCAGACAGAGGGGATGCTCAAGAAGGACACCAATCTGGCAGTCATGTTCCAGCAGCTGCAGCATACTGCCAGATTGGCTCCAGTGATGAGGAGGGAGGGGATGATGAGGTCACTGACTCCACGTGGGTGCCTAATAGGAGAGAGGAGGAGGAGGAGGATGAGGAGGAGGCACATCTCCAACGAGGCAGGATGCCCTTTGGTGGCCAGCGTAAGGGCAGTACACCGACGGAATCACACCGCAGAGCTCCGCCTGTGCAGGGCGCTGCCTCTGCCCGTCATTCAAAAAGTTCTTTGGTGTGGGCCTTTTTTGAGGCTAGTGCATCAGATCGCACAGCTGCTGTTTGCAACATATGTCTCAAGCGTATATCGCGTGGCCAAAACATCAGCCGCTTGGGTACCACATGCCTGACCAGACATATGTTGACCTGCCATGCAGCTCGTTGGCAAGCCTACCTCAAAGACCCACACCAAAGAACAAAGTGGACCTCTCCTTGCACCGCATCAGCTGGGATCTCCAACCCCACTATAACTTCAGTCCTCTCTGAAACATGCACTGAGAGGAATGAAGGTGTAGAATTAGGTGTGTCACAGCCAAGTACTTGCGGCCACTCTGCTAGCAGTACACCGACGTCCGATTCTAGCAGGCAAATTTCCCTGCCCCAGCTGCTGGACCGTCGAAAGAAGTTCACTCCCAGCCATCCACATGCCCAGCGGTTGAATGCTAGCATGGCTAAATTGCTAGCGCTTCAACTGCTGCCTTTTCAGTTGGTAGACTCGGCCCCCTTCCGTGAGTTTGTGCAATGTGCGGTTCCTCAGTGGCAGGTTCCCAAACGCCACTTTTTCTCACGGAAGGCTATTCCGGCTCTCTACCGGCATGTGGAAGGCAATGTCTTGGCCTTGCTGGACAGGGCGGTCAGCGGTAAGGTGCATATTACCGCTGACTCATGGTCCAGCAGGCATGGACAGGGACGTTACCTTTCTTTCACGGCCCATTGGGTCACTCTTTTGGCAGCTGGGAAGGATGCAGGACAAGGTGCAGTAGTGTTGGAGGTTGTTCCACCGCCACGCCTCCAAAATGCTACTACTGGTTGTGACACACCTCTCTCCTCCACCCCCTCCTCTTCTTCTTCCTCCATGGCCTCTTCCTGTGGTTTGTCCTCGGAACCAGCGGTGCTCCGTAGGCGTTCAAGGGGCTACGCAAGTACGCAGGCAAAAAGATGCCATGCCGTGCTTGCGCTGGTGTGTTTGGGGGACAGAAGCCACACTGGGGCAGAGGTCCTGTCTGCTCTGCAGGGCCAGGCCGAGAGGTGGTTGACGCCACGCCAGCTTAAGCCAGGAATGGTGGTTTGCGACAATGGCACCAACCTCCTCTCCGCCCTCCGACAGGGACAACTGACCCATGTGCCCTGTGTGGCTCACGTCCTTAACCTGGTGGTGCAGCGGTTCTTGGGCAGCTACCCGGGCTTACAGGATGTCCTGAGGCAGGCCAGGAAAGTCTGTGTGCATTTCCGCAGATCTTATAATGCCAGTGCTCGCCTGGCTGAGCTGCAAAAGGAGTTGAACCTGCCCAAGAACCGCCTTATATGTGACATGCCCACCAGGTGGAACTCAACGTTGGCCATGCTGCAGCGGCTGCACACGCAGCAGAGGGCCATCAATGAGTACCTGTGCGACTACGGCACCAGGACAGGGTCAGGGGAGCTTGGTTTTTTTTCTCCACGCCAGTGGGGCATGATCAGGGATGCATGCACTGTCCTGGCACCATTTGAGGAGGCCACGAGGATGGTGAGCAGTGACAGTGCATGCATCAGTGACACTGTACCTCTTGTCCACCTGTTGGAGCACACGCTGCGTGGAATAATGGACAGGGCACTTGAGGCAGAACAGAGGCAGGAAGAGGAGGACTTCCTTGCCTCTCAAGGCCCCCTTTACCCAGACAGTGTTCCTTCTGTCCCACCCATCGCACAGGAAGAGGAGGAGGAGGAGGAGGAGGAGGAGGAGGAGGATTGTGTCAGCATGGAGGTGGAGGCTGGCACTCAGCATCATCAGCAGCAGTCTTTTAGGGATGATTTACAGTCCCAAGAAACCAGTGGACTTGTACGTGGCTGGGAGGAGGTGGCTGCGGATCATGTCGTCCTTAGTGACCCAGAGGACTCCGGAGCGAATGCCTCAGCAAACCTACGCTGCATGGCCTCCCTGATCCTGCAAAGTCTGCGGAAGGATCCTCGTATTCTTCGGATCAAGGAGAGGGACCATTACTGGCTGGCCACTCTCCTTGATCCACGGTACAAGGGTAAGGTTGCGGACCTTATGTTACCGTCGCAGAGGGAGCAGAGGATGAGACAACTCCGGGAGGCCTTGCAGAAAGGTCTGTGCAACGCGTTCCCAGAGACTGGGAGGTTACAAACTCCTGGTCCTGGACAACGAGTTGCTGAGGCTTCGGCCAGTCAAAGAAGGAGCGGTGGGGAAGGTGGACGTCTGACCGATGCGTTCAGACAATTCTTTAGTCCGCAGCCCCAAAGTATGATCGGTTCCAGCAACCATCGCCAGCGTCTGATAAACATGGTGCAGGAATATCTAGGGGCAAGGTCAGACTTGGACACCTTCCCCACCGAAAATCCTCTGGCTTACTGGGTCTTGAGGATGGATCACTGGCCAGAGCTTGCACAGTATGCAATTGAGCTACTGGCCTGTCCTGCATCCAGCGTTCTTTCGGAACGCACATTCAGTGCTGCTGAAGGATTTGACACGGATCACAGGGTGCGCCTGTCCACCGACTCGGTTGATCGACTGACTTTCATCAAGATGAACCAGTCTTGGATCACCACCAGCTACCACACACCTGATGCTGATATAACAGACTAATTGATTTTAACATGTCACATCCCTTCAAGACTGATGCTGATGCTGAGTGCCTGTGCTGTTATGTTGACTGGCTATCCTCCTCCTCCGAGTCCTCAATGATACGATTGATGATGATAGCTTGGAAGATCATTTTTGTTTATGGGTGCCGCCACCAGTGGCTAAGGCCCAATTTTTCAGCCCCTGTTTTACAGGGGCGTGTAATTACAATTTTTTTAGCAATAATTTGCCATAGGGCTCATTGCTGTGCTCCAAGTACAGTATCTGTGAGGGGTTGGAGTGTTGTGGCACCAGTGCCTAAGGCCCAATTTTTCAGCCCCTGTTTAACAGGGGCGTGTCATTACAATTTTTGAAGCAATACTTTGCAACAGGGCTCATTGCTGTGCTCCAAGTACAGTATCTGTGAGGGGTTGTAGTGTTGTGCCACCAGTGCCTAAGGCCCAATTTTTCAGCCCCTGTTCAAAAGGGGCATGTAATTACAATTCTTGATCTAATAATTCACAGCAGGGCCCATTGCTGCACCCACCAAGAGTAACTCTGAGGGCTTACAGTGTTGTGGCAACACCACCACCACCACCACCACCACGAAAGGCCCAATTTTTCAGCCCCTGTTCAACAGGGGCATGCAATTACAATTCTTGATCTAATAATTCACAGCAGGGCCCATTGCTGCACCCACCAAGAGTAACTCTGAGGGCTTACAGTGTTGTGGCAACGCCACCACCACCACCACCACGAAAGGCCCAATTTTTCAGCCCCTGTTCAACAGGGGCATGCAATTACAATTCTTGATCTAATAATTCACAGCAGGGCCCATTGCTGCACCCACCAAGAGTAACTCTGAGGGCTTACAGTCAGGGCCGGCCCTACCATGGGACCCGGTGGTACCATTGTACCAGGCGGCACATTCAGGGGAGCGGCAAGTTGCCACTATCCAGTTCCGCCCACTCCACTCCCCCTGCACTCAGGGCTGGCGGTACCACTAGGCAGCCGCCTAGGGCGCAGCCATGGCCACTGGTTCCCTATCTCAATGTGTGACAGTAGTAGTCCTTGCCGCCGCGCAGTCCTGTGGAGGAAGAGGCACTGGGAGCTTGACGCAGCCTCGATCATCCAACAGTTGTTGGGTCAGTAGGTGGATCAATGTGCTCCCCTCCCCCGGCTCCTCCCCTTCTCCCGCGCTCTGCGAATCTCCTACCAAGTACCATGTGCAGAGCGCGGATAATGGCTGCCGCCGCCGCCGCTGCTGAGCAGCTCCTTGAATTCCTCTCCAGGATGGACGGCCGTAGTGTGGAAGACGTAGGTACTGTGAATGACGGTCCGCTGCCCGACACTGACAGCATCCAGTGACGTCACTCCCTGAACGAGGGAGCCCGAACATCCCTGCTACCAGCTGCCCGTGATGACCTCACACACAGCCCTAATGCTATGATGCCATCTACTGTCTCCTGTCATCATCATGCTCCTCGTCATCCCCCTGTTCCTGGCATGATCCCACCACCCTACCTCTGAGGCCTGTCTTACATTTTATCACCCCCTGTCATCTCCATCCTCCCTGTCATCTTCCTACCACCCACCCCTGTCATCTCCATATTCCCTGTCATCTCCATATTCCCTGTCATCTCCATCCTCCCTGTCATCTTCCTACCACCCACCCCTGTCATCTTCATCCTCCCTGTCAGCTTCCTACCACCCACCCCTGTCATCTCTATCCTCCCTGTCAGCTTCCTACCACCCACCCCTGTCATCTTCATCCTCCCTGTCAGCTTCCTACCACCCACTCCTGTCATCTCCATCCTCCCTGTCAGCTTCCTACCACCCACCCCTGTCATCTCTATCCTCTTTGTCAGCTTCCTACCACCCGCCCCTGTCATCTCCATCCTCCCTGTCAGCTTCCTACCACCCACCCCTGTCGTCTTCATCCTCCCTATCAGCTTCCTACCACCCACCCCTGTCATCTCCATCCTCCCTGTCAGCTTCCTACCACCCACTCCTGTCATCTCCATCCTCCCTGTCAGCTTCCTACCACCCACTCCTGTCATCTCCATCCTCCCTGTCAGCTTCCTACCACCCACCCCTGTCATCTTCATCCTCCCTGTCAGCTTCCTACCACCCACTCCTGTCATCTCCATCCTCCCTGTCAGCTTCCTACCACCCACCCCTGTCATCTCCATCCTCTTTGTCAGCTTCCTACCACCCGCCCCTGTCATCTCCATCCTCCCTGTCAGCTTCCTACCACCCACCCCTGTCGTCTTCATCCTCCCTATCAGCTTCCTACCACCCACCCCTGTCATCTCCATATTCCCTGTCATCTCCATATTCCCTGTCATCTCCATCCTCCCTGTCATCTTCCTACCACCCACCCCTGTCATCTTCATCCTCCCTGTCAGCTTCCTACCACCCACCCCTGTCATCTCTATCCTCCCTGTCAGCTTCCTACCACCCACCCCTGTCATCTTCATCCTCCCTGTCAGCTTCCTACCACCCACTCCTGTCATCTCCATCCTCCCTGTCAGCTTCCTACCACCCACCCCTGTCATCTCTATCCTCTTTGTCAGCTTCCTACCACCCGCCCCTGTCATCTCCATCCTCCCTGTCAGCTTCCTACCACCCACCCCTGTCGTCTTCATCCTCCCTATCAGCTTCCTACCACCCACCCCTGTCATCTCCATCCTCCCTGTCAGCTTCCTACCACCCACTCCTGTCATCTCCATCCTCCCTGTCAGCTTCCTACCACCCACTCCTGTCATCTCCATCCTCCCTGTCAGCTTCCTACCACCCACCCCTGTCATCTTCATCCTCCCTGTCAGCTTCCTACCACCCACTCCTGTCATCTCCATCCTCCCTGTCAGCTTCCTACCACCCACCCCTGTCATCTCCATCCTCTTTGTCAGCTTCCTACCACCCGCCCCTGTCATCTCCATCCTCCCTGTCAGCTTCCTACCACCCACCCCTGTCGTCTTCATCCTCCCTATCAGCTTCCTACCACCCACCCCTGTCATCTCCATATTCCCTGTCATCTCCATATTCCCTGTCATCTCCATCCTCCCTGTCATCTTCCTACCACCCACCCCTGTCATCTTCATCCTCCCTGTCAGCTTCCTACCACCCACCCCTGTCATCTCTATCCTCCCTGTCAGCTTCCTACCACCCACCCCTGTCATCTTCATCCTCCCTGTCAGCTTCCTACCACCCACTCCTGTCATCTCCATCCTCCCTGTCAGCTTCCTACCACCCACCCCTGTCATCTCTATCCTCTTTGTCAGCTTCCTACCACCCGCGTCTGTCATCTCCATCCTCCCTGTCAGCTTCCTACCACCCACCCCTGTCGTCTTCATCCTCCCTATCAGCTTCCTACCACCCACCCCTGTCATCTCCATCCTCCCTGTCAGCTTCCTACCACCCACTCCTGTCATCTCCATCCTCCCTGTCAGCTTCCTACCACCCACTCCTGTCATCTCCATCCTCCCTGTCAGCTTCCTACCACCCACCCCTGTCATCTTCATCCTCCCTGTCAGCTTCCTACCACCCACTCCTGTCATCTCCATCCTCCCTGTCAGCTTCCTACCACCCGCCCCTGTCATCTCCATCCTCCCTGTCAGCTTCCTACCACCCACCCCTGTCGTCTTCATCCTCCCTATCAGCTTCCTACCACCCACCCCTGTCATCTCCATCCTCCCTGTCAGCTTCCTACCACCCACCCCTGTCATCTCCATCCTCCCTGTCAGCTTCCTACCACCCACCCCTGTCATCTCCATATTCCCTGTCATCTCCATCCTCCCTGTCAGCTTCCTACCACCCACCCCTGTCATCTCCATCCCCCCTGTCAGCTTCCTACCACCCACCCCTGTCATCTCCATCCTCCCTGTAAGCTTCCTACCACCCACCCCTGTCATCTCCATCCTCCCTGTCATCTTCCTACCACCCCCTGTAATCTTCATCCTCCCTGTCAGCTTCCTACCACCCACCCACCCCTGTCATATTCCTACCACCCCCCTGTAATCTTCATCCCCCCCTGCCAGCTTCCTACCACCCCACCCCCTTAATTTACTGGTGCACATCACATATGATGGACGCAGGGACATTTTTTTTTGGGGGGGGGGGGCGCACATAGCTGGTCTTGCCTAGGGCGCCAAATTGCCTAGCACCGGCCCTGCCTGCACTGTGAGGCAAATTGCCACTGGCCAGCCCGTTCCGCCCGCCAGCCCGTTCTGCCCGCTTCACTCCCCGCTGCACTGTGAGGCAAATTGTCGCCAACTCGTTCCGCCCGCTCCGCGCTTCACTGTGAGGCAAATTGACGCCCGCCTGCCAGCCAGCCTGCTCCGCTCCACCTGTTCTGCCCGCACGCTCAATTCACCTGGGCGTCGGGCCCAGGTAAAAGGAGCGTGCGGGCAGAACAGGGGAACAGTCAGCGGGCGTGACAGTCAGCAGGTGAGCGGGCTTGCTGGCCAATCAGCGGGCGGGGGAGCAGAGAGATGACATCATCTCTCACTGCCCGCCCTGCATCGCTGCAGTTCGGCCCCCACTGTGTGGGCAGCAGAGAGATTACATTATCTCTCTGCTGCCCTCCTTTACTCTGGGACACAGCAAGTGGCAATCCGTTATGTGTGGCAGGTGACGTCATGGCAAGTGACAATCTGCAATGTGTGGCAGATGACGTGGCAAGTGACAATCCGCTATGTGTGGCAGGTGACATTGTGGCAAGTGACAATCCGCAATGTGTGGCAGGTGACGTGGCAAGTGACAATCCGCTACGTGTAGCAGGTGACGTGGCAAGTGACAATCTGCAACATGTGGCATGTGACGTCGTGGCAAGTGAAAATCCGCAATGTGTGGCAGGTGGCGTTGTGGCAAGTGACAATCCCCTACGTGTGGTAGGTGACGTGGCAAGTGACAATCTGCAACGTGTGGCAGGTGACATCATGGCAAGTGGCAATCCGCAATGTGTGACAGGTGGCACGTGACAATCTGCTACATGTGGCAGGTGACGTGGCAAGTGACAATCAGCTACGTGTAGCAGGTGACATCGTGGCAAGTGACAATCCGCAATGTGTGGCAGGTGACAATGTGCATCTGAAGGCAGGTGATGTTGGCAAGTGACACGCTCGGGGCTCCCACTGATTCTGCAATAATGGTGAGTTGAACTATTTTATTTTATATAACAATGTAATAATAGAAATAATGCACTTGAAGCATTTTTATTATTATTATTTTTTTACTAGTAATGGTAGTGATCTGAGATTTTTTTTTTGCGAGACTGCGACATTGCGGTGGACAGGTCGGACACTTTTGACACATTTTTGGGACCATTGACATCTATACAGCGATCTGTGCTATAAAAATGCACTGATTACTGTGTAAATGTCACTGTTAGGGAAGGGGTTAAATGTGTTTCCTGGGAGGTGTTTCTAACAGTGGGGGGGGATGGGAATGACTGGAGGAGGAGAGAAATCTCTGTTCCTAATCACTAGGAACAGCAGATCTGTCTCTCCTCCCCTGTCAGAATGGGGATCTGTCTATTTACATTGACAGTTCCCCGTTCTGGCTCTCTGTGGACCGATCGTGGGTGGACGGCTGACATTGCGGCCGCCGGCCAGGCACAGGTCCTTTTATACTCCTATATACATGTATAGAGCCATGACAGGTCCTTTTTATACTCCTACATACATGTATAGAGCCATGACAGGTCCTCTTTATACTCCTACATACATGTATAGAGCCATGACAGGTCCTCTTTATACTTCTACATAGATGTATAGAGCCATGACAGGTCCTCTTTATACTCCTACATACATGTATAGAGCCATGACAGGTCCTCTTTATACTCCTACATACATGTATAGAGCCATGACAGGTCCTCTTTATACTTCTACATAGATGTATAGAGCCATGACAGGTCCTCTTTATACTCCTACATACATGTATAGAGCCATGACAGGTCCTCTTTATACTTCTACATAGATGTATAGAGCCATGACAGGTCCTCTTTATACTCCTACATACATGTATAGTGCCATGACAGGTCCTCATTATACTTCTATATACACGCATAATGCCATGATGGTCCTCTTTATACTCCTATACATGAATAGAGCCATAACAGGTCCATTTTATAGAGCCATGACAGGTCCTCTATATACTCCTTTACATGTATAGAGCCATGACAGTTCCTCTTTATTTATCATATCAAATAATGGATGTGGGGGCATTTCGGTGTGCGTGATTTTTTATTTTATTTGGGGGGGGGGGGCAGCATTTCATTCTTGGTACCAGGCAGCACAATGTCTTGGGCCGGCACTGCTTACAGTGTTGTGGCAACGCCACCACCACCACCACCACGAAAGGCCCAATTTTTCAGCCCCTGTTCAAAAGGGGCATGTAATTACAATTCTTGATCTAATAATTCACAGCAGGGCCCATTGCTGCACCCACCAAGAGTAACTCTGAGGGCTTACAGTGTTGTGGCAACACCACCACCACCACCACCACCACCACGAAAGGCCCAATTTTTCAGCCCCTGTTCAACAGGGGCATGCAATTACAATTCTTGATCTAATAATTTACAGCAGGGCCCATTGCTGCACCCACCAAGAGTAACTGTCAGGGCTTACAGTGTTGTGGCACCAGCACCACCATCAAAGGCCCAATTTTTACTACCACTGTTCAACAATTATATGTAATTAAAATTCCTGATATAATAGTTGACAGCAGGGCGTTCCAGCACCAACCAAGAGTAACTGTGAGTGCTTTCAGTGTTGTGCCAACACCAACAACTAAGGGGCCTATTTCTGCAGAGTATATACGGCAGGTCCCTACTTTCAAACATCCAACTTACAAACGACTCCTACTTGCAAACGCAAGAAGACAACAGGAAGTGAGAGGAAATCTACCACTAGGAAGGAAAATTCTCTCCTGTAAGAATAAATATGGGAGAAAGGTGTCTCCTCTGTACTGATGCTTTATCACCAATCCTTGTTTCAAGAAAAACACCACATTTCAAAAACAGTTGTCATTGGGACGGAAAGTGAGGTGAAATGTTCTGAACAGGGGCACAGACAGCAAAACAAATGTTACAGGGGTGATAACCCTTACCTATGTTTTCCAAAAAGTTTAAAAATAGATTTTTGGGCTGGAGCTACACTTCAACAATGTACCTGTTCAAAATTACAAACAGATTCTACATAAGAACAAACCTACAGTCCCTGTCTTGTATGCACCGCCTGTATACGGCTGTTCAGAGTATATAGGGCCTTTTTTATTTTATGTGCGGGGTTCCCCTTAATATCCATACAAGACCCAAAGGGGCTGGTAATGGGCTGGGGTAGGGGGGGGGTGATGGGGTAGCTATGCCATTTTTCTTAAAGATTTTCATCCATATTACCGGGACAGACATTACATTAAAGCCGCAAGCAGTTTTAAATGGCTTTTTTTTCCTTTAGAAGTGTCATTTTGTGCAGGGACAGTTCTAAACACGGGAAACACGTGGCACTTCACAGGCATACTTTAGACACCCCCCAGGTACGATATTTAAAGGAATATTTGACTTTTTTTTTTCACTTTATGCATCATTAAAATGACTGCTCCCGAAAAACGACCGTTTTTAAAACTTCTTTTTGCATTGATACATGTCCCCTGGTGCACAACCCGGGTTCCCAAACCCTTTTTAGGACAATAACATGCATAATAGTTGTTATAATTAGCACTTTAGAATTCGAACGTTCGCATCCATTGTATTTAATAGGGTTCTAATGTTCGTACGAACTTTCGGTCCGTTCGCGGGTTCTGGTGCGAACCGAACCCGGGGGTGTTCGGCTCATCACTACTGGCACCCAATACCCTTGTCAATTTAGAGATGAAACCTAAAGCTAACAGTTATGCACTGAGAATCCACCGAAGTGTACTGAAAAGTTATACAGTACTTTCCTGATTGCACTAGTATAGGTTGGTGCCAATGCTGTTTAACCTGGGTGTCTTTGGAATTCACAAACGTAACCTCTTAACCGCTTGCTGACCAGCTCACGCCGATATACGTCAGCAGAATGGCACGTACAGGCAGATTAACGTACCTGTACGTCGCCTTTAGGATGCGGCGTTGTGGGCGCGCACGCGCGCCCGCCACGAGCTCCGTTAGTGTGATCACGGGTCCCGCGGACTTGATGTCCGCGGGGATACCCGCGATCGTCTCACGGAGAGGAAGAACAGGGAAATGCTGATGTAAACAAGCATTTCCCCATTATTCTTAGTGACAGGACACTGATCACAGCTCCCTGTAATCAGGAGCAATGATCAGTGTCATGTCAGCACCTCTTGGTTAACCCCTTCACTGCCAGTCACATTTACACAGTAATAAGTGCATATTTATAGCATTGATCGCTGTGTAAATGTGAATGGTCCCAAAATAGCGCCAAAAGTGTCCGATGTGTCCGCCACAATGTCGCAGTCATGATAAAAATCGCTGATCGCCGCCATTACTAGTAAAAAAAAAATGATTAATAAAAATGCCATAAAACTATGCCCTATTTTGTAGACGCTATAACTTTCGCGCAAACCAATCAATAAACGCTTATTGCGATTTTTTTTACCAAAAATATGTAGAATACATATCGGCCTAACCTGAGGGAAAAAAAAAATTTTTATATATTTTTTGGGGATATTTATTATAGCAAAAAGTAAAAAATATTGCTTTTTTTTCAAATTTGACGCTTTTTTTTTGTTTATAGCGCAAAGAATAAAAACCACAGAGGTGATCAAATACCATCAAAAGAAAGCTCTATTTGTGGGAAAAAAAGGACGTCAATTTTGTTTGGGAGCCACGTCGCACGGCCGCGCAATTGTCAGTTAAAGCGACGCAGTGCCAAATCGCAAAAAGTGCTCTGGTCATTGGACAGCCAAATGGTCCGGGGCTGAAGTGGGTAATATGAAGAAGACTTTAACTGGAGAATGAATTATGGTTATGGTAAATAGAGATGAGTGAGCTTCTGAAAAAATTGCTCAGTTGTGGTTTGGACCTAACTTTATAAAAACTCTCATGCCGCGTACACACGGGCATTTTTCTCGTCGAGAAAAATGAAATTTTTCCCATTCGACGAGAAAAACGATCGTCTGTGGGCTTTCTGACGTTTTTTTCGACGATAAAAACGGCATTAAAAACGACGAGAAAAATTAGAACATGTTCTAATTTTTCTCGTCGTTTTTTTCGACATGTTTTCCGCGGCAGTGTTTCCCATAGGGAAACACTGCCGCAGAGCCCACACACGGTCGTTTTTTTCGACCAAAAAAAAAATGACATTTAAAACGGCCGTGTGTGGGGGGAACAAGCTGTTCAACGTTTTTAACGTTGATTTTCTCGACGGTGTTTTCACCGTCTAAAAAATCGATCGTGTGTACGCGGCATCAGGCCTTGCAAATTCAGAATTTCTGAACCCAAAGTCTATTGAAGTCAAAAGGAATCTAAACCAGGTTCCAAAGTGAGCCATTTGAGAAACCAATCCACCAAAAACTTCAAAAAGGATTTGACACGGGAAGTCTGAATTCATGAAATTTGGTCTGAAACGCATGACGTTTTAATTTCAGGATTAACTCTAATAATGAAATGATGTGGAAATCAATGCACATTTCATATACTATCATATATACTGTGTGATGCTTCAGTTTATCAAAATGCACCTATAATACTCTAGTAAATTGATACACAAAAATTATTTTATTAAATAATATTCACAATATCCTAAAAAGTTACTACAGTGCTTTAGTCAACTGCTATATACACTTATTATTCAAGGCAATAATTCATTGCAACTTACCCCGCTATGCACCCACTGCATCATGGGTGGCTCATTTGTTACAGTGTGAAATGCAATAGTTTTAAGTATGGAGCAGCAAGGGCCCATTTGCACCTGACTGCAATGCCCCACAAAACACACATTTTGTGTATTAAAAAAGAGGTATAGCAAAAGCTATTTTGGCTATACTACTCCTGTAGGTCAACAGAATGCAGTTCAGTCGGCACTCCTCTGACCCGTTTTCAGCCAACAGTGTGCTAAAGTCCACTGTGGGCTGACACCACTCAGCCGGTCCAGGTGCTGAAAAAAGATCCGGATCATATGGTTGGTACCCACCCAGAACCCTGGATCGGCACCTGGCTCAGCCTCTCAGTGTTTTGCTGGGAGCCTGAGTCAGCCTCTCCCGCCTCCTCCGCAGCCCAGAGCTCCAGTGACCACTCTCTGACAGTCCCTGCTCTCTGCTCAAAGTGGAGGGGGAGAACTGAGCGATCAGCAGTGTTTGATCGCTCAGTTCTCACTTAAAACCGGTGGGGGACAGATGCAGCATCGGATTAATGCTGTATCCACCTAGGCGAGTATCATTTTATTTTATTTTTTTAAGTCCATACTTTTCTTTTAAGTCTATCTAGCCCATTCACCTAAGCTTTTTTGTAGCGCAACACATCACAATGAACATCAGGCACCAGGGATCCAAATAAGTGTGATAATAATGCTTGGTAATGTTGAAAATACTTTGCTCCATATTTTCTTTTACATGTGTTTCTGCTTTGCCGTCCTACACAATGATTGTGTTTTACTCAGTGGCGGCTGGCGCTCAAAATTTTTTTGGGGGGCGCAAACAAACTGAAAAAAAAAAACATCAATTCCAGCCACTGTGCCCATCAAATGCAGCTACTGAGCCCATCAATTGCCGCCACTGTGCCATCAAACGCAGCCACTGTGCTCATCAAACGCAGCCACTATACCCATCAAACGCAGCCACTATGCCCATCAATTGCCGCCACTGTGCCCATCAAACGCAGCCACTGTACACATAATTTGCCGCCACTGTGCCATCAATTGCAGCTACTGTACCCATCAATTTCTGCCAGTGTGCCCTTCAATTGCTGCCAGTGTGCCCATCAATTGCTGCCAGTGTGCCCATCAATTGCTGCCAGTGTTCCCATCAATTGCCGCCAGTGTTCCTATCAATTGCCGCCAGTGTTCCCATCAATTGCCGCCAGTGTTCCCATCAATTGCTGCCAGTGTGCCCATCAATTGCTGACACGATGCCCGTCAATTGCTGCCAGTGTGCCCATCAATTGCCACTACTGTGCCCATCAACTGCTGCCAGTGTGCCCATCAACTGCTGCCAGTGTGCCCATCAATTGCTGCCAGTGTGCCCATCAATTGCCGCCAGTGTGCCCATCAATTGCCGCCAGTGTGCCCATCAATTGCTGACACTATGCCCGTCAATTGCTGCCAGTGTGCCCATCAATTGCCGCTACTGTGCCCATCAACTGCTGCCAGTGTGCACATCAATTGCCGCTACTGTGCCCATCAAATGCTGCCAGTGTGCATCCCCACTCGCCCGGCACTTACCTTTTCTCGGTGGGGCAGCGGGTCACGGCGGTGTCCTCCACACACCTCGATGTCTTCTCCCGTCCTCTCTTCCCATCCTCTGCTATCATTGGATGCCTAACAGGCGTCCAATCACAGCGCCTGTCGTTTCAGCCAATCAGGTGACAGGTAAAAGACGCGAGCACCTGACTGGCTTAGAGGTGGTTTAGTGTTAGGAAAGCGAATAATCATTTGCTTTCCTAACACAACGCTAAGTGAACAGCGAGCACCCAGCATGGCGCCCACTGTCCACCTTTTTGGACGCCTATTAGAGCCTATGGCTCTAATCAGGTGCTTCCAAAAAATACTGCGCCGCTGTAATTCAGGTGCCTGGCGCCTGAAAAGGGGTCGGGCACCTGAATAGGGGGTGGCAGCGGCGACCATAGATAGATTCATGCATTGCATGAATCTATCTATGGTGATAGAGAGGTGGCAGGAGAGAGGGGGCGGCGCCCATGCGCCCCTTATGGACGCACCGCCACTGGTTTTACTGCTTTTTCCCACAATAGAAGTGTATTAAACGGACGACCCACAAAAGCAATGCTCTCCCTATGCAGTTTAATTCACCAGTATTTAGGAAGACAGGCTAACTGTTACATTTAAATACAAAGCCCCCCCCCCCCAGTGGCAAAATCCAACCCCTGCAATGAAAGCAATTACAAAACATAGAAATATGCAAAAAAAAAAAAAAAAAATCACCAAAAAAATGATTTAATAGCAGCCACTGCAATAATAATAAACTGCCCCTGCAGAGGGGTTCCCATGGATGTTACAGTGTTACTAAACCCAGGACCCTGCATTCACTATATCTGGTCTCCTACAGCGCACAGGACATGGAAATGCAATTATTTTAATAAATATAAACTGTTAAATACATTTTCTCATCTGCAGTCAGAGCAGTCTTGTTACTTCTATCAGTGTCCAGCCGAGCACTGGTTAAAGCTTGTAGGAAGAGTTTTCATTCTCCTCTGACTGTCCTATGAGGCTGCATGACCCCTGACCCTCTGTCTGGACAGTGCTGATTTTCTCCCACAAAAAACAAACAAAAAACTCTAGCAATAAACACCAAACTGAGCATGCGCAAAGTGACTTCAAAGCTCTGTACTATCAGGAGATGGATTGGGGACTGTGGAAGAAGGGGAAGATCAGAGAAGACAGGATCACACAGCCTTTTTACACAATGCAGAGGATTAACCCCTTAGGTTCCACAGTGAGTATAACAAGCATGCTTTACTGCATATACAGACTGATTTTACTGTTGTGGGTTTAGTAACACTTTTAGGGTTAAATGTTCATTTTTCCTAGGGCACCAATAAAAAGTACTTTATGCCTTGCTCCGGCAGGCTCCTCCTCTCTGAGCGAGTGGTCCCCTAAAGTCACTTCTCCTCTTTTCCGTCACAGGCACTCTTCTAACAACCCAGAGCATCTGAGAGAAGTGAAGAGTGCTGGCGTCCAGGGGAGTAAGGGTTAAGGTAAGTAAACGTGCTTTAAATGGTAGTTTTTTACTTTCCCATGAGTTCAACTTTAAAGTGGTTGTAAACCCTTATGCCGCGTACACACGATCGGAATTTCCGACAACAAATGTTCAATGTGAGCTTTTGGTCAGATATTCCGACTGTGTGTACGCTCCATCGGACATTTGCTGTCGGAATTTCCGACAACAAATGTTTGAGAGCAGGTTCTCTATTTTTCCGACAGCAAAAGTCGGAAATTCCGATGGTGTGTATCCAATTCCGACGCACAAATATCCTACGCATGCTCGGAATCAATTTGACGCATGCTCGGAATCATAGTGTTGTACGTCTCCGCTTTCTTGACGTTCGGAATTTCCGAGCAACATTTGTGTGACCGTGTGTATGCAAGACAAGTTTGAGCCAACATCCGTTGGAAAAAAAAACACGGTTTTGTTGTCGGAAATTCCAATCGTGTGTACGCGGCATTACAGTACATATACCCAGTGAAGTGACTGGCGTCAGGTGATACACATGCATAAAACAAATCCTGATACATAAGTTGTACCTGTTTATCTGTCATTTTCTCTTCTCTACATCCATTAAAAGTGCTAAATTTATAAACTTTTCTGAGATTTCCAAAAATAGGGGGAGGAGAGCTGAAGTTACATTCTGCAGAGATCAGTGAGGAGATCTCTGAGAGCTGATTGGTGGGAAGGAACACACACACACCCTCCACACAGCTCCTATGAACAGAGCTGAGGCTGTCAATCGGCTGGAGTTCCCTCCCCTGTCACCATTTTCCCCTTGGTGTCAGGAAAACTTGTCAGAAGTGATTCATGCTGATAGCAAAGGAAGGAAGCAGCAGACAGAAATGACAATTACTGCTCTGGATTGAGACAAGTAAACACTATAGAGGGAAATGCAATTAGCGGACCTCCAGCTGTTGCAGAACTACAAGTCCCATGACTATTTTTCCATCCGTCTGCAGAGCGGATCGGGTGAACACGGACAGACGGTCCGTGTTCAATCGATCCCCCCATAGGGGAGAGCGGAGATCTGACAGGGCGGTCCCTGCACAGTGTGCGGGGACCGCCCTGTCATCCGCCAGCTCAGCGGGGATCAACGGAGCGATCCCCGCTGAGCAAAGGGATGTTCACGGGGCGGATCATCACAGATCTGTCCCGTGTGAAAGGGCCCTAACCGGCTAGTGTAAAAAGGGACATCTGCACTGATAATCAAGGCACTGATTATCAGTGCAAGCCCAACAGTGCTGCCTATCAGTGCCCGTCAGTACCGCCTCATCATTGCCAACCAGTGCCACCTCATCATGCCCATCAGTAGGGATGAGCTCCAGCGTGTTCGCATTGAATACGTGCAGAGCCCGCCAGGAAGTCGGCACCGCGCTGCGCTAATCACAGCCAGGGAGACATTTCCCGATCTCTGCAGCCGAGCATCGGGAAATGTCTCCCTGCCTGTCATTAGCGCAGCGCGGTGCCGTGCCGACTTCCTGGTGGGCTCTGCACGTGTTCAATGCGAACACGCCGGAGCTCATCCCTACCCATCAGTACCGCCTCATCAGTGCCAACCATGCTGCCTCATAAGTGCCTCCTCATTAGTGCCCATCAGTGCCACCTCATCAGTACAGTCTATCCGTGTCCATCAGTGTGGCCAATTAGTGTCCATCAGTGCAGCCTCATCAGCGCACATCAGTAAATGAGAAAAGATACCTGTTTGAAAAATTTCATAGCAGAAACTAAGAAAAATATTTTATTTTTTTTCAAAATTTTTTATATTTTTTTTATATTTTTTCATTTGCTTAGCAAAAAATAAAAAACCTAGTAGTTATTTAATACCACCAAAAGAAAGCTCTATTTTTTTGAAAAAAATGCAAAACATTTGAAAAAAAGTGCCCAGTAGGCAAGTGGTTAAGCTGCCCGCCCATGGGCGTCCGCTGAACTTTTTTCAGGGGGGGGGGCATCATTTTAAGGTCATCCATGCTCGGTCCCTTTTTGACAATGTCATGAAGGGGAGGGGCTTAGTCATTATGACATAAAGCGCAGGCATGCAAAGGTTTGAGAAACCTGATGCAAAAGCTTAATAGAAGGATCAAGCTGCCATTGTCTGATTAGCAATTTCTAATTTTTTTTTTAAACCCCCCACTCTAGCGGCCGAGTAGCGCCACTAAAACGATGGTAAAGCACTGCTAAAACTAGCGGCGCTTTACCGATAACGTGGCCAGCTGGCAGTGTGAAATAGCTCTTTAGGATAATTCCGCTTCACTCCATGTCCATATAAATATAGTGTGTCTACAGGGGGGGGGGGCAATTGACCCCCCTTGCCCTATGGAGCGGACGCCCATGTGCCCACCAAATTGAAATGTCAATTGTCTGTGCAGACATTATCCAATTGCATTCAGAGATTTTTCCTGTTCAACTCCACATAGAGCTCCAAAAACGTGTAATCTTATACAGAAATTTATAGTCAGGGACACAGAGGAGAGGGACAAGGACTGATTGGGCCAGAGGTCTCTGTCCGTCTGAACCCCAGACGTGGCTTGATCTTTCTAAAAACAGCCAGTCAGGCGACTTATCTCATGTCTATCAGTACCTTCTCATACAGGGGATGTGGAATGTAACTTGAGAGAACAAACAGCATGGGAAAAGTCCTAGAAATAGCATAGAGGTCACCAGAAGAGAGGAAGCATGACAAGATGCTGGTGAAGGAGAACCGAAAACTTCGAAAAACAACTTGGATCAGAGCTTCTTAAAGCTTTTTATTCCAGAATATGTTCTTTCGCGTCACATCCAATGTTTACCAAGTGGTGTGGAGCATTTCGGGTTTTGCCTTATGAATCCTAAAATGCTGAGATACTTTTACATTTCCCTCATTGCACAATTAAGCTGGACTCAAATATTGTCTAAATTAAGGTGACCAGATTTTTAAAATGAAATCCGGGGACATATTTTTTTTCTTTACTAGTAATGGCGGCAATCAGCGACTCTCTGCCCGTTGCCGCCCGCCTCACAGCCTGTCAAGTCCTACTCTCCGGGCCCCCGGCTACTACTGGGTGGGGAGCGGAGGAAGATCACTCCGCCAGGGAAGGCAAGGAGATGAGCAGACAGGCGGCTGGCCGGGACTTGAGCCGAGGCAGAAGAACATGCAAGTGGAGCTGAATGAGCATTTTCCCCCTAAACTGAAGAAATATTCCCTCCGCTCCGACCAGCACATGATCATCAGAAAGGGGCACAGATAACGGAAAAAAATACACCCCCCTAAGCTAGTAGGAGCGGTGGGGTGTAATTCAGATTTTTTTTTTTTATTCTGCACTGACTATCTTTGAAATTTCCCCAGCCCCTGTTCAAATCCAATCCGGGGACAAAACCGGGGACAGACTTGGTCCGGGGACAGTGTCCTCAATCCAGGGACTGTCCCCGGAAACCGGGGATGTCTGGTCACCCTAGTCTAAATACAAGAGGCAGTGTATTTTACTGTAATATTAGTGTGCTTTGTGTATTTCTTCCTGATCTGTGCAGTGATCCAAAGTGACACTTTACCTCTGTGTAGGAGCTTCCTGTAATAAAGACCGGTCACTGCTGCCCTCTCTGCTTGTGCAGGGTGACTGGTCTGGTCTCCGCCCCCTTCTGTCATTTTCTGCAGGCAGCCTGTAGTGGGTGGGGTGTGTTGGGCCCCTCCCTCAGTTCTGCTCTATGTACAGCACAGTCATGATATTGCTGATGCAAGGTAATAGCTGGAATTGCAAAGGCATTTAGTGCACATAACCATCTTCCGACCGCGCACTGTTCATATACTGCGACAGTGTGGGCCGGCTGTGCAGAATCATGTATACACAGTGGAACCTCAGATTGCGGTTAACGAGCGTTTTGTAATACGAGCACTGTATTTTAAAAAATCCTAACTCGGTTTGCGAGTGTTGTCTCGCAAAACGAGCAGGATTCAGGCCAAAGTGGTATGCAGTACCGCGTTTGGCCTGAGGCAGGGGGCGCCGGAGCCGAGCGGCGCCGTTCGGAAAGACTACGTTTCTGAGCCTTTCCGAGGTTTGCCGAGGTCAACCGAGCTGTCCTCAGGCCTTTCCGGCTGTTTCCGAGGCTCTCTGGCGCCCCCCGCCTCTGGCTGCATGCGGTATTGCATGCCATTGAAGTCAATGCGGAACTAATTATTTTCGTTTAAAATTGACTTCAATGGGGAAACTCGCTTTGATATGCAAGTACTTTGGATTATGAGCATTCTCCTGGAACGGATAATGCTCGTAATCCGAGGATCCACTGTATACCATATTACCAAACATATGGCGATGCCTGCCTTCACACACATCAACATTAATGGCATCCCAGTCTTAGTCTGTAGAGTTCAATATTGAGTTGGGCCACCCTTTGCAGCTATAACAGCTTCAACTCTTCTGGGAAGGTTGTCCACAAGGTTTAGGAGTGTGTCTATGGGAATGTTTGACCATTCTTCCACAGGCACATTTGTGAGATCAGGCACTGATGTGGATGAGAAGGCCTGGCTCGCAGTCTTCGCTCAATTTCATCCCAAAGGTGTTCTATCGGGTTGAGGTCAGGCCAGTCAAGTTCCTCCACCCCAAACTCACTCATCCATGTCTTTATGGACATTGCTTTGTGCGCTGGTCCAAAATCATTTGGTGAAGGGCAGATTATGGAACTCTTAAGGCGTCAGCATAAGACATTTTGACAATTTCATGCTCCCAACTTTGTGGGAAGAGTTTGGGGATGGCCACTTCCAGTTCCAACATGCCTGTACACCAGTACACAAAGCAAGGTTTATAAAGACATGGATGAGCGGGTTTGGGGTGGAGGAACTTGACTGGCCTGCACAGAGTCCTGAACTCAACCCGATAGAACACCTTTGGGATGAATTAATGCAGAGACTGTGAGCCAGGCCTTTTGTCCAATATCAATGCCTGACCTCACAAATTAATTTCTGGAAGAATGGTCAAACATTCCCATAGACACACTCCTAAACCTTGTGGACAGCCTTCCCAGAAGAGTTGAAGCTGTTATAGCTACAAAGGGTGAGCCAACCCAATATTGAACCCTACGGACTAAGACTGGGATGCCATTAAAGTTCATGTGCGTGTAAAGGCAGACGTCCCAATACTTTTGGTAATATAGTGTGTATATATATATATATATGATTCTGCATTTCCAATTGTGTGATTCGTCACAGCACATGCGGATCACCTGGTCACGCCCAGTGATTGACCGCCGGCACCCGGCAATGGCTCTAGGCTTCACGGAACACAGCTCTATGAGTGTAAACAGCACAGAGCTGTGTTCAGTGACAGGAGATCTCTGTTAAGCAGGGAATTTAAACACCTAGATAAAAGCAGAACACAGTACACACATAAACACTGGTTAGGCACATATTTAACCCCTTGATCGCCCCTGATGTTAACCCCTTTCTGCCCAGTGTCATTAATACAGTAACAGTGCAATTTATTAGCACTGATCACTGTAATAATGTTACTGGTGATGTCAGTGGCAGTTAGTTCCCACAAAGTGTTAATTAGCGTAAGATTGCCCGCCATCCTGCTATAAGTCGCTGATCACTGCCATTACTAGTATAAAAAAATTAAAAAAATTAAAAAATCCAGTATATATCCCATAAATTGTAGATGCTATAACGCAAACCAATGTACACTTTTTGAGATTTTTTTTTTTTTGTAGCAGAATACATTGTGGCCAAAATTAATTGAGAGTTTTTTTATTTTATTTTTTTGTTTTATTTTTTTATGGGATATAGCAGTACCGTATATACTCGAGTATAAGCAGAGGCACCTAATTTTCCCACAAAAAACTGGGAAAGCTTATTGACTCTAGTATAGGGTGACCACATTTCCAAACTACCATTCAGGGACACCCCCCTTTCCCAAAAATCAGCTTGTGCTGTAACGAATCACAGCACAGTGATTGGACACAAGAGGCGGGATTTATGATTTCTCCAATCACAAGCAGGGGGCGGGGATTGTGCTCCTCCAGGCATTCCCAGCCAGGACAAGTACTGTCAGTGAGTAAAGCGGTGATGTGGTGCCCTTTTTTGGGGGCATCAGATTGGCCCGGGGGTGGCTGTGTCAGTTTCATTCCGGGACACTGTATTGTCCTGGAATGAATGTGCCCGGGACAGACCTGCAAAATGTGGGACTGTCCCGGGCAATCCGGGACACGTGGTCACCCTACTCGAGTATAAACCTAGAGTGTCCATGTGCATGCCTCACTGTGCCTCACTGTGGCCATGCCTCACTGTCACTGTGCCCATGCCTCACTGTCACTGTGCCCATGCCTCACTGTGCCCAATCTCCCTACCTGATCTCCTGCGCTGTGTGACTAGACTGACGTTTAACATGGGAGTCTATGGAAGGGGTGCCCGGCTTTGAAAAATCGGTGCTCCCCGGCCGTAGGTCTCCTGGACAACAAACTTTGCACACATGTAGAGGAAGAGTGGGGCTACATGTATGCCAAGTTTGGGGTCCAGGGGACCTAGGGCCCTCCAGTACCGGGTCCCCAAAAATCACCGGAGAAATTACTGTTTAACATGGGAGTCTATGAAAGGGGTGCCCGGCTTTGAAAAATCGGTGCTCCCCGGCCGTAGGGACCCCGGACAACAAACTTTGCACACTTGTAGAGGAAGAGTGGGGCTACATGTGTGCCAAGTTTGGCCAGGATCAGGCACACAAAGGTGAAGAGGAACACAGACTCGTGTATAAGCCAAGGGGGGCATTTTCAGCACAACAAAATGTGCTGAAAAACTCAGCTTATACTCGAGTAGATACGGTAAGTAAAAAATATTGTTTTTGTTTCGAAAACACCAGTATTTTTTTATTTATAGTGCAAATATTTTTTTTAAATGTACAAGTATATTTGTGGGAAAAAAATGTATTTAAAATGTAATTTGTGTATAGCGTTGCATGACCACCGTGCAACTGTTAGTTAAAGTTAAGGCAGTGGCTAAAAAGAAAAATTGGCCTGGTCATGAAGGGTGGTAAATCTTCCGGCGGTCACGTGGATAAAGAAGATTTATATCAATTGTGGTTATTGTGGAATATATTTAAACAAAAGTCTTTGCTCCCAAAATTCAGCTTTAAATTGACCAAACAGTTTTTGGTTTATTTTGGGATAGAGTAGGGGAAAGGTTGGAAGCTCTGGATGTTTTTATTGCTGTCTGTGGTTTTGTGACCCCACTGGGAGACAGACAGGCAATGAATCCAGCAAGAACGCAGGCAGCAAAAAAACAATAGGTTGTAACCATTCCACACGCTATCCAAAACTAATAAAAGCTTTTGGGTTTAGCTACACTTTTAAGCTGAAAGCGGTTTAAAACCAAAACCAAAAATGTAATGTAGCGCACTCCCTTATGAGCCGCAGATGAATTGGGATCCTCCACCCTTTACAGCCAGGCACACCGAATTTTCACAGGCACTTCAGAGACAGAGAACAGTCCGTGACTTTGTTTTTGTGGTTTATTGAAGGTTAATTACTTGGATAGGCATGGGAGGTTATGGGATGCCCACTTGACTTCAGCAACAAAACTTTGGCAACATCTTCAGGGACATCTCCCTATGCACAGTCTATATACCAGGGGCGGCCCGTCCATTAGAGAGGGGGGGGAAGGGGGCCGCCCCCTCTATGACTAATGGATAGATTCATGCATGGCCGCCGCTGCCACCCCCTGTTCAGGTGTCCGGCCCCTTTTCGGACGCCGGACGCCTGAATTCCAGTGGCGGGGGTGTTTTTTTGACACACCTGATTAGAGCCATAGGCTTTAATAGGCTTCAAAAAAGGTGGACTTTTAGTGCAAAGCATTGCGCTCGCAGTCCACCCAGGTGTGTTAGAAAAGCAAATTAATATTTGATTTTCTAACACTGAACTGCCTCTCAGCCAATCAGGAGGCGCGGATCTAATACCCGTCACCTGATTGGCTAAAGGCACAGGCACCCCGATTGGATGCCTAGCAGACCGAAGAAGAGAGGAGGGGGAAGCATAGAGGACAGCATAGAGAACACAGGAGCCGTCCCATAGCTCACCGCCATCACCCGCTGCCTGACCCGCCATTATGATGGGGTAAATGCTGGGCAGACAGCGTGAGGGCAGGGGTCACAGTGGCAGAATTTGATTGGCACAAGTAGCAGCATTTGATGGACACGAGTGGCGGCATTTGATCTGGCACAAGTGGCTGCATATGATGGGCACAAGTGGCTGCATATGATGGGGACAAGTGGCTGCATATGATGGGGACAAGTGGCTGCATATGATGGGCACAGTGGCTACAATTGATGGCACAGTGGCTACAATTGATGGCAAAGTGGCTGCGTTTGACAGGCACAATGGCTACAATTGATGGCACAGTGGCTGCATTTGATGGGCACAATGGCTACAATTAATGGCACAGTGGCTGCATTTGATTGGCACAGTGGCTGCATTTGATTGGCACAGTGGCTGCATTTGATGGGCACAATGGCTACAATTGATGACACAGTGGTTGCATTTGATGGGCACAGTGAGGCTGCAATTGCTGGGTTTTTTTTTTCAGTATTTTTCAGTTTGTTTGCGCCCCCCCAAATTTTTTTTAGCACCAACCGCCACTGCTATATACAGTCTCCTTGACACTCCTCCTGCACTTCACTTGCTTGCAGTATCCAGCTAGATCACTGTTAGTGAATCTGACAGGCACAGTCAGATTTAGCAATAGCCCTTTGCAGGCAGGTACTCAAAGCCCCTTGTTGTGTAGCAAAATACAGTGATCAGCTTTTACTTCTCTGTGGCTACTGGTCCCAGCACCACATATTCAGGCACTGCCAACCCACCTGGCTGCAGATGCCCCTTTCACTAGCCCTCCAGGCTAACTTCTCCAGCACAGTCCTCCAGACTGACTCTTCACCAGCCCACCCGGCTGACTCTCACCAGCCCACCCGGCTGACTCTCAGGAGATCTCCCATGGACAGAATGAAGACTTGGCATAAGTCTTCAGGGAGAACTGGCTACATGTGACAATCTCCCCCTTGTAAGTACCCAGTAGTGCTGCTGTACTCACACTTTCCTCTCTCTTGCTACTGTGCCTCCACTCTAGGCAGGATTTCCTCTGTGTGTTGTGGCAGGATCCTTTCAGCACCCGAACCCTGGCCCAAGGTCACCTCCCTCCCCAGACTAGGGGGTACCCCAGAGGGTCATTGACAGTCTCCACAACCCTATATCTCCATCTTTCACCCGACTGCCCCCTGCTTGCATGGCTCATGCCTATTTATGAGGTAAGCCTTGCCCCCTGCCAGCACTTTACTGGGGATTGGCTTAGGCCCTCATAAATATACCAGGCAGCCCCTCCAAACCTCCACCCACTATTTCTAGAAGTTTCTACAACCTTCTACACCTAGGGAAGGCACCAGAGGAGCTGTCAGGATGAGTCATCCAGCCCTGACTCACTGAACCGTGCAGTGTTAATTTAGTCGACTAAAATGACTAAAACATTTTAGTCGACTAAATGAATACTATTTTAGTCGACTAAAATACGACTAAAACTAAAACAATTGAGATGACTAAAATACGACTAAAACTAAAATGGCATTTTAGTCAAAAGACTAAAAATGGGACTAAAACTAAAATGGCATTTTAGCCAAAAGACTAATGCCGCGTACACACGACCATTTTTCTCGTCAGGAAAACTGTCTTTTTTTCACTTGGACGAGAAAAACGGCAGTGTGTAGGCTCTCCAGCAGTTTTCCCGACGAGAAAACCGCCGAGAATCACGACAATAAAAATTAGAACATGCACTAATTTTTCTCGTCGCGAATCGCAGCATTTTTTTCCTCTGCAGTTTTCCCATAGGGAAACACTGCTAGGGAGCCTACACATGGCCGGTTTTCTCGACCAAGAGAAAACATGTCGTGAAAAACGGCCGTGTGTAGACTGGGAAAAGGGGACCAAGCCGATCCTCGTTTTTCCCTTCGGGTTTCACGGCGGTGTTTTCACTGCCGAGAAACTCGGTCGTGTGTACGCGGCATAAGACTAAAACTACATTTAAATTTGACTTCAAAATAACACTGGTCTGTAGTGCATGTTACTACCTCAATACCTTAAATAATAACATATAATATTTTTCACTCCAGCAGTATATAATGAGTTTGGACATTGTAGAGAAATGTTTACTAATGCATTACAATTTAATTACACCATTAGATTTTAGATGACTAAAATGAGTTTTAGTCGACTAAAATATACTAGAGATTTAGTTGACTAAATGCGACTAAAACTAAAACAATTGCAGAAGACTAAAATGGGACTAAAACTAAAATATAATTTTAGTCCTAAGACTGATGCGGCGTACACACGATCGTTTTTCATGCCGTTAAAAATGCCATTTTTAAAAATGGCCATTAAAACTGATCGTGTGTATGCTCCAGAGCATTTTTAACGGCGTGAAAAACGGGCATTAAAAATTTCGAACATGCTCTATTTTTTCACGTCGTTTTTCATGACGTTTTTTTTAACAACGTGAAAAACGATAGTGTGTATGCTTTTACGAGGTGAAAAAAAAACGCGCATGCTCAGAATCAAGTATGAGACGGGAGCGCTCGTTCTGGTAAAACTAGCGTTCGTAATGGAGATAGCACATTCATCACGCTGTAACGGACTGAAGAGCATGAGGATGAAAAGCGCGAATCGTCGCTCAACAAACTTTACTAACATGAAGGGTGGCACCATCCGAACGGAATTTCCCCTTTATAGTGCCGTTGTACGTGTTGTACGTCACTGCGCTTTGTTCGAGCGTTTTCTTTAATGATCGTGTGGATGCAAGACAGGCTTGAGAGGAAACATGAAAAAAAACGACGAGAAAAACGTTCGTTAAAAAAATGGCATGAAAAACAATCGTGTGTACGCCGCATAAGACTAAAACTAAATCAAAATTTGCTGCCAAAATTAACACTGGAACCCTGACCCAGATTCACAGCTCAGGCTTAGCCCTGAGCTAACAAGATGTACCTATACTAAAAGAAAACTACGCAAGAAAAACCTATTCTACATCTAGCACACACAAGAGGGTGCCAAAGTAATATATTGCAGCCTGCCAATCATTCAATTTGGTGGCTGCATTAGTTTACCATTCTTTATGCTTTTTCCCCCTGTTTTCACCTGGTGATCTGGCCAGTAACACACCTCCTGTATTAGAGTGCCCCCACTCTGGATGAAAGAGCACAGGGGGCACATTTAGACAGCAGCATTGTCATCCGGGGGGGGGGGGGGGGGTGATAGTGCAGCGGTAGATGTGCTAGCAGATTTAGATACATTACCAAACTGAAGCTAAACTACAGCTTATGCCGCGTACACACGATCGTGATTCACGGCGCTGAAAACACCGCCGTAAATCATGACAGGAAAAACGAGGGAACGGCTTGTTCCCCCACACACGGCCGTTTTTCCCGTCATTTTTTCTCTTGACGAGAAAAACGACCGTGTGTGGGCTCCGGGGCAGTGTTTCCCTATGGGAAAACTGCTGCGGAAAAAAATGACAGGAATCACGATGAGAAAAATTAGAGCATGTTCTAATTTTTCTCGTCGTGATTAATGCCGTTTTTCCCGTCGGGAAAAACGGCAAAAAGCCCACAGACGATCGTTTTTCTCGTCCAAAGGGAAAAATTGAATTTTTCCCGACGGGAAAAATGATCGTGTGTACGCGGCACTACACTGCAGTTACAGCATTTTTTTTTCTTTTGGGATAAAGGTTTTACACATATTTTACACATATTTTTTTTTTTTGCAGGTTAGTTGATAAGGGTGCTGGGAAATTTTCTGTTTGTGTCCTCCTGTGTTTACAGAGCAGCAAAGCAGCCATTCAGCAAGCATGTAAAAAAAAAATCGCCATTCCTAGACGTCAGATTTAATTGTTTTTAAACTGTGACCTGCGATCTGTGTTTATTTACCCACTTGCCAACTAGGCCAATTCTGACACTTCTCCCATATATATGTAAAAATCTGTGTTTTTGTTGCTAGAAAATTACTTAGAACCCCCCAACATATATATATAATCTTTTTTTTTTTTTAGCAGAGGCCCTAGAAAAGAAAATGACGGTCATTCCAATATTTTATGTCACACAGTATTTGCGCAGCAATTTTTCAAACACAATTAAAATGAATAATTAATTTTAAAAAAAATTGTAAAATATGAAAGATGATGTTACGCCGAGTTAATAGATACCCAACATGTCATGCTTTAAAATTGCGCACACTCGTGAAATGGCGCCAAACTACGATACTTAAGAATCTCCATAGATGACGCTTTAGTTTAGAGTTACAGAGGAGATCCAGCACCAGAAATATTCCTCTCACACTGACATTCACGGCGATACCTCACATGTGTGGTTTGAACACTGTTTACATATGTAGGTGTGACATGTGTGCATTTACCAGTGCGCGCGAGCATGGGGGGACTGGGGCTTTTTAACCACTTCAGCCCCGGAAGATTTGGCTGCTCAATGACCAGGCCATTTTTTGCGATACGACACTGCGTCATTTTAACTGACAATTGCGTGATCGCGCGACGTTGTACCCAAACAAAATTTACGTCCTTTTTTCCCCATAAATAGAGCTTTCTTTTGGTGGCATTTGATCACCTCTGCGGTTTTTATTTTTTGCGCTATAAACAAAAAAATAACGTAAATTTTCCTCAGTTTAGGCCAATATGTATTCTTCTACATATTTTTGGTAATAGAAATCGTAATAAGCGTATATTCATTGGTTTGCGCAAAAGGTATAGTGTCTACAAAATAGCGGAAATATTTATGGCATTTTTATTATTATTATTTGTTTTTACTAGTAATACCGGTGATCAGCGATTTTTATGGGGACTGCGACAGATCGGACACTTTTGACACCTTTTTGGGACCTAAATAGAAATATGAAGGTATTGGGACTTTTAAGGTGCAACAACTACACAATATTCAATATAAAAATATAATTTTATTACAAAAAATATATATGAAAAATCATATGTACAAATATACATGAACCATCAAAATAAACATAGTAGAGTTTCCAAAGTGCATACAGACAAAATTCTCTACATGTTTCGCCATTTATTAGGCTTCCTCAGGAGTTTGTCATGCAAATACTGGAAACAAAAAAAAGGAAAATAAATAAATGATAATATTTACTCAAAATTCAAACTCAAAATTACAAAACATAATATTTTTTTGTATATTTAAAAAAAAAAGGATGACTGAAAACCATAACCAGCCCAATGGTTGCTCAAAAGTTCATCTCAGAATTGGATCTATTTATTCAAAGTATAAATGACCCTATTAATATCAGTTGTGAGTACATTACCTGTAAATTTTGATGGTACAATCTAAAAAGAAGAATGATTTAATGGAATTATGGGAAGAAGGTAATCCACTAGATGACCCCCTTGAGGAACCCCAGTCTGGCCTCGTAGATGAGATTCCCACGGAGAGAATTTTCCCTCCACCAAATCTATATAAACCGAAATCCAGGACCTTTCCTACTCTCCAAGGAAACCCAACAAGTTACAAAGGAACTACAGAGTACCAATTGGAAAAGGTTGGAAAAGGTTGAGAAGAAATACCAACCTTAAGCCATCCCAACAAAAAGCCGTGTTATCTTTAAAACAGAACGAACATTTAGTGATAAAACCCTCGGATAAAGGAGGTAACATAGTGGTAATGGATTTAAACAAATATAAGCAGATGGTCATGAACCTTCTTTCAAATAAAAGTTGGTATCGCTCTATTCCTTTTGCACAGGTAAAATATGCGGAGACAAAATACCGTATCCTCATTAATCTGGCATTTTGTGATAACCTTATAGACAAGAAGACGTGTGAATTCTTGGTTATTGACAAGCCGAGACTTCCCACGTTTTATGCTCTGCCAAAAGTGCACAAAAATTTGGAAAATCCCCCTGGCCGTCCGATTGTGTCAGGGATTGGCTGCCTTACAGAACCAGCTAGTAAGCTGGTAGACGATTATTTGAGGCCCCATGTAGGTTCCTTAAGTTCCTACATTCAAGACACCGCCGATCTATTGAGATCCCTGGATGGTCTATGTGTACCACCTGGGTCATGGCTAGTAGCTATAGACGTTGAAGCCCTCTATAACTCTATTCCCCACACCAGGGGTATTCAAGTTATAGACGGCTTCCTCTCTGAGAGAGGACCTGGAGCCAGGCCCTACAACAATTTCATTTTGGAATTGTTGCTGTTTATACTTACCAACAATATTTTTGTTTTCGACCGTTCCCACTACCTCCAGGTGCAGGGTGTTGCGATGGGGACCAAGTGTGCCCCGTCGTACGCCAATCTGTACCTGGGGGGGTGGGAACGGGAGATTTTTTCTTTGGAATCATTTGAAATGTTTTTGATAAAGTCTTGATATGGCGACGCTTTATCGATGACATTTTTGTTGTGTGGACTGGCTCCTTAGAGGAACTAACCTCCTTTATGTCTTTATTAGCTGTAAATTCTTTCAATCTCAAATTTACAATGATTTGTGACCAGAATGTGATAAATTTTCTGGATATTTCTATTTACTCAAATTCTGATGGCACCTTGGGCTCTTCATTATATAGAAAGCCCTCTTCAGGCAATACCATCCTGCATGCCACAAGTTCTCATCCCAGGACTCTGGTACAAAGTATCCCATACAGTCAGTACTTACGAATTCAAAGAAATTGTAGCAAGGAAGTAGATTTCGAGACGGAGGCTTCTGCCCTCCAATCTCGACTAATTGCTAGAGGGTATAGTCGTTCAACCCTCAAAAAAGCTTACAAATGAGCAAAAAATAAAAATAGGAAAGATCTAATACATCCTAAGAAATCTCAAACTACTGACCAATCGGTACGACTAATTACCAGGTTCTCTGGTGAACATCAGAAAGTAAGAAAAATTATTGAAAAATTCTGGCCTTTGCTAGCAACAGATGAGATTATCTACAAATATATTAAGCCATTTCCCCAAATTACCTATAGAAAATCTAGGTCTTTAAAAGATCAACTAGTTCACAGCCATCTCCAAATCAAGAGGGTTGAGAGTAGAAAAGGTTCGGCCCCATGTGGTCATTGTGAATTTTGCAGGTTTATATATGATTCTACTGAAATAGTTCTCCCTAATGGAGTCACGTACAGACCAAATTTCTTTAGCAATTGCCAGTCGATTGGCGTTATTTACTTGATGATCTGTGATTGTAAGGCCTTCTATGTTGGTAAAACAAAGAGGCCTTTCTTTCACAGAATGAGAGACCATGTATCTCTCATTCAAAAGAAAAAAATGGAGACTCCTATTAGTAGACATAGTGGTCTTTTCCACTCCTTTGATTTGTCAAAGATTAAATTCTTTGCTTTAGAATACATACCTCTCAATGAAAGAGGTGGGGATGTGGACAAAAATCTCCTACAACGAGAAACCAGATGGATACATACCTTGAGAGCTACTATGTATCCCGGGTTAAATGAGTCCATCAGTTTCAAACCCTTTTTGTAGGATAAAAATAGTTATGCTGTATATGTAGACTCTGCTCAAAACAAATAAAATTTTGTTTTGTTATCTTATTTTTGTTTATTAAATTTGTCCTTATGTACAGGTGACTGAATGTGCCATTTCTATATTCCATAGGGGCTCCCTTTAATTATTGATAATCTACATTATATGTAATTGATTTCAATGGAGTTTACCATTTTTTTAGGGTGGCGTTTTCCCCTTTTTTTGGAGGGGATTTGGTGATCATATGGGCGCCCAGGGCGTTTCTCTTTGTTCTCCTTTAGGAGACAATGTGAGCGCCATCTGACCAAGCCCACCGGATATCTTGGCCCTCTTCTTCTAACATCGTATTGTGCCGTTTCTGCCGTGATTTTAAAAGGAAGTCTGCCCTTTTCTATACTTCAGGCATGTTTTCCCCTTCCGGATCCGTCTTATGGTGCGTCCAGCTCGTCAGGATGTTTTCTCCTGACGAGCGGGGTGGCGCTTCCGGCAGACGTCTCCGGTTTTCAGTGGTGGAATCGTCACTTCCGGGTCGGATCTGACGGTGGGCGGATGTCGGAACTGACGTGCCCGCTCCGCCCATTGATTTGGCGCCATTGTGAGTCCAATGGGAAGGAGGAGGGGGGTATATAGTCCGGATCGCAGCCTTGCAAATCAGTAGCATGACCAACATCCTGGGGAGAAGACGTTCTTAGATATCAGTCAAAGGTAAATTACTTAGGCACTAGATTTCTTTACGGGCAACATTGGTTTTTATCCTGTTGTCTGGTTTACTTGGTCTTTAATCTAAAATGTTTTTTTATATTTTATATATATATTTTTTCAGTAAACTGATTGATCGGTTTTGTAAAACAAGCTTTTCGGCAGAGATGCCCTAATGTGGACACACTTTATCCAATTGGATTAACCAGGTATATATCAGCTAGCAAGTATATGGCTAAAATTCTGATTACCAACTAGAGTGGATTATTATATATTTATAGTAATTTCCACTAATTCTTTTTCCTTTAGAGTGGACACTGATTGGGGTACTTTGGAGATATTACCCCCCTTTTTGCCTATTCTAATATTTTTTACTATCAACAAGCCATAAACAGGTAAATACTGATGGGGTATGTGCCGTATAATTAGATGGAGACGCCTTTACTCTTATATATAGATTGTTATTTGACTTCATTAGATTTTTCTTTGTAATTTCCCCCAGATGGCCCTCTGTTCCTGTGCTAGTAATATCCGGGTGGTTATCTGTGCCAGTATTTCTCCCCCTCTATGATACACCATATGATCCCCTCCTTACGGGCGCCCCCGTGTGGGATAGCTCATTGGCTATCTGGTCATTCTTCTTTTTAGATTGTACCATCAAAATTTACAGGTAATGTACTCACAACTGATATTAATAGGGTCATTTATACTTTGAATAAATAGATCCAATTCTGAGATGAACTTTTGAGCAACCATTGGGCTGGTTATGGTTTTCAGTCATCCTTTTTTTTTTAAATATACAAAAAAATATTATGTTTTGTAATTTTGAGTTTGAATTTTGAGTAAATATTATCATGTATTTATTTTCCTTTTTTTTGTTTCCAGTATTTGCATGACAAACTCCTGAGGAAGCCTAATAAATGGCGAAACATGTAGAGAATTTTGTCTGTATGCACTTTGGAAACTCTACTATGTTTATTTTGATGGTTCATGTATATTTGTACATATGATTTTTCATATATATTTTTTGTAATAAAATTATATTTTTATATTGAATATTGTGTAGTTGTTGCACCTTAAAAGTCCCAATACCTTCATATTTCTATTTAGCTTCTTAATGAAGGGATGTGGTGCCTATGAGATACAGGTGACAGGTATTATTTTCAAATTCACCTTTTTGGGACCATTGACAATTATACAGCGATTGTTGCTATAAAAATGCACTGATTGCTGTGTAAATGTCACTGGCAGGGAAGGGGTTAACACTAGGGGGCGATCAAGGGATTAACTGTGTTCCTTTTTGTGATCTAACTGTAGGGGGATGGGACTGACTAGAGTAGTTGACAGATCGTTGTTCCTAGCTAGTAGGAACACACAATCTCTCTCTCCTCACCTCACAGAACAGGGATTTGTGTGTTTACACACACACACACACACACACGTCCCTGTTCTGGCTCTCGTGTGCTGTTTATCAAGAAAAAAAAGTTCTTAAAAGTGTTATCAAACCCAAGACCCTGCATTCACTATATCTGGTCTCCCACAGTATACAGAACATGGAAATTTAATAATTGAAGTAAATAAGAACTGCTAAATACCTTTTCTCATCAGCAGTATATAGCAATCTGTGGCTTCTATCAGCGTTTAGTTAAAGCTTGTAGGAGGAGCTTTCATAGTGCACTGGCTGTTCCATCAGGATGCAGGACCCCTGACCCTCTGATATAAAAAGATATCCAAGGAATTGAGAATGCCAATCAGCAGTGTTCAAACTCTAATCAAGAAGTGGAAAATTTTCTGTGGAAACCAAACCACGGTCAGGTAGACCGACTAAAATTTCAGCCACAACTGCCAGGAAAATCGTTTGGGATACAAAGAAAACCCCACAAATAACTTCAGGTGAAATACAGGACTCTCTGAAAACATGTGGTGTGGTTGTTTCAAGATGCACAATAAGGAGGCACTTGAAGAAAGATGGGCTGCATGGTCGAGTCACCAGAAGAAAGCCATTACTACGCAAATGCCACAAAGTATCCTGCTTACAATACGCCAAACAGCACAGAGACAAGCCTCAAACCTTTTGGCACAAAGTAATTTGGAGTGATGAGACCAAAATTTAGCTTTTTGGCCCCAACCATAAATACTACATTTGGAGAGGAGTCAACAAGGCCTATGATGAAAGGTCCACCATTCCTACTGTGAAACACGGAGGTGGATTGCTGATGTTTTGGGGATGTGTGAGCTACAAAGGCACAGGAAATTTTGTCAAAATTGTTAGCAAGATAATTGCAGTATGTTATCAAAAAATACTGGAGGAACATTTGCATTCATCAGCCAGGAAGCTGCGCATGGGACGTACTTGGACATTCCAACATGACAATGATCCAAAACACAAGGCCAATTCGACCCGTCATTAGCTACAGCAGAATAAAGTGAAGGTTCTGGAGTGGCCATCTCAGTCTCCTGACCTCAATATCATTGAGCCACTCTGGGGAGATCTCAAACATGCAGTTCATGTAAGACAGCCCAAGAATTTACAGGAACTGGAGGCTTTTTGACAAGAGGAACGGGCAGCTTTACCATCTGAGAAGATAAAGAGCCTCATCCACAAATACCACAAAAAACTTCAAGCTCTCATTGATGTTAAAGGGGCCAATACACTGTATTAAGAACTGGGGTATGTAAACTTTTGATCAGGGTCATTTGGGTAGTTTCTGTTGTAATTATGATTTAAAAAGAGTAAACACAGTTGATTGATAATAAATGGCTTCAGCCAAACACTAACCATGAGTGAAAGAAAAGTTTTTGTGTTATCGTTTATATTCTCTGAAAAATGGCCAAGAAATCATAAATTCTGCCAGGGTATGTAAACTTATGAGCACAACTGTAAAAACACTGGGGACTTTGGTGTAAACGAGCCCTAAAGCTGAACTCCAGCCTTCCCTTCAGTCTTGTACAGTTGTACAGGCTCCTGTCTTTCTCTGAATTCACTGCATACTGTGAGCTTCTCACATTGCACATTAGAAGCTGCAAGTCAGAAAGAGCCTGCCTCATTTCCTGGCTGGAAAACACCCTCCCCAGCCTGGCCTGCCTCTTTCATTCAATGGATTGTGGTTCTTTCAATCATGGTAGATCAACATCAAACATAGGCATTACCTAGGTCAGTTTGCCTGCAAATGCATTTTGCCTAAGAGCTTGCACTTCTCCAGACTGACATCTACCTATTTGATATTTGTATAACTCCTCCCAAGAGCCAGCCCACTGCTTGCATCAGGAATGAGGGGTCTTGGTACTGTGATGATTTCAGGAATCTAAGCCTGCTGTCCTCTACCCCCAGGCTGCAGACTGGTGGCCATCCGTGGCCTGCTGGGAGCCGGGCCACACGCGTAGGGGGGTGTCAGGCAGAACAAGCTAGCACAACCTGCACTGCCACCGTCCGACCATCAGAGGGTGCCCTCTCCACTTCCCCACTACTACTCCACTACTTCCTTTCCTCTCTGTGGTCACAAAGAAGGAGAAGGGGAGGGAGGAGAGTCCGGGCCGGTGTTCTGTTAAAAAAGCCAATTCATCAACATCTTCAATTTCTTCCGGTTACTGTAAATCGTCAGTAATTGGAGGTTTCGATGACATGCTGTTTTGACACAACACCGCCAACCGTATACACTTCGGTGCACGGTATTATGAGTGTATATTGTTAGTCCGCTCTGATACTAACCAACAAAATGGCCGCCTCCACGGCGGCGACAACTTTTTCCTTGTTACCTGCTTTTGTGTAAAAACAGCAAAGTCTTTGTGTACCGGAGTGTACACGCTTGCCGGTGTAACACATTATGACAGACTTACCTGAAAACTAAGCCCTCTAGTGGCGTGCTGTCATCACTGAAGGCGCTTCCATCTTTACCGGGATGACGTCACTCCTGGGAATGCGTGTGGGAGTCACTGTTTACGGCACGGCGACGTCACCGGCTGGGAAGAAAATATCTCCTAAAAGGAGATATTTACAGTACCTTTAGGTAAGCCTTATTATAGGCTTACCTATAGTTAAAAGTAATGTATGGGAGTTTACACTTTAAGCTGCTGTAGTGAAGCAAGAGAGAGAACAAGGATGGTTATCTCTAAGACTTCGTCTCTTTAGGTGTTTGACATTGGAAGTTGGTGTACATTGGAAGAGACAAAGTAATAATTGATACCTGTAGGACTTAGTTTGCACAGTGCCATAAGGAATATGACTATATGGCTATATCAGATATGTGGGTCAATATTATGGCTGCCATCAACTATTTATCCTGCAGAGATGTTTTCTTCTAATGGGACCTTTCCAACGTCAGATCCTCAGTTTTACATACAACATTTTTGACAATGCCATGTTGCTTTTGTAATCATGGTGGTTGCATGTATATGTGTGTGTGTGAGTAGAATACATTTGACTCAAATCACAAAGCCAACGCACCAGGATTCTTATTTTCCCAAAAATTATGGGTATTTTTAGTTGAATCCACCGACATTTGAAAATTACAGTCGCATAGCTGACAATAGAGTGCCTTAGGGCTCATGTCAACGGTTGTTAATTTCCTGAGTTTGACATAGGTTTTAGAATGCTCTGTCAATTTTTTTGCTGTTTGTGTCACCATTGGCTCTATTTGTTCTGGTGACCACAGTCCTTGAAAACAAAAAGTGAGAAGAAATCCAAAATGTAAGATTTGTCCCAGAACAAGAGAAAATCCTCCAATGGGGACACCTGTCTAAGGCCAGCCATACACAGTACGAATCTCGGCCGGTTCCTGGTGATGGGCAGTAAATGGGCAGGTTGAATGTACCAAAGTGGCTACAACCAGCCTTCTGGATTCTCTTGCCATTATAATCACTTTCTTCTCCCGGCTGGGAGAGCTTCCCTCGTCGAAAATTAGTAAATTCGAAAATAAGAAAATTCAAAACAATAACTAACTAACTAATAATAACTAACTAATAAATTATAGGTATTGGAATTTCCTTTCAAATTTGGCTGTTAGTGAACATAACAAATACGAATTTATCCGAAGTTACGAATTCTCTGAAATAACGAATGCCGCATCTAAACAAATGGAGCGGAACAAATTAATAATAAAACATTTTTATTATTATGATTGTTATTTATTATTATTAATTCGCTACATTCCATTCGTTTAGATACGGCATTCGTTATTTCGAAGAATTCGTAACTTCGGATAAATTTGCATTCATTAAGTTTACTAACAGCCAAATTTGAAAGGAAATTCCAATACCTATAATTTAATAGTTAGTAATAGTTAGGTTATTATTAGTTCGTTATTATTTCAGATTTTCGGGTTTACGAATTTACGAATTTACAAATATAGCGATACCCCCAGTTAAGAAGGCTGCTGGTATAATTCTTTTGGGCCCCTGTAATGCACCCTGTCAACCCCCGGCAGTTGGCTCTAACCTCCCCTGGCACAGCTAGTAGGGGTGATAGGCAGGGAAGGGCTGGGCCAGGGGGCAGGGTGGCAATTGCCTCCCAGGCCACCCTAACTTATGTTCAAAATGGCCGGCAGTCGCTGCCCGCTACCATTTTCTTTTTTATTCTGGTCTAAGAAGTCAGGCCAGGGGCATGGCCATGGTGGCCGACCACTAGCTGTTGCATTCCGGGAGTTGTAGTCCGCACTCAAGCTTCTGGTGGGTGGAAAACACAGCAGCGCAGAGGAAACTACAACTCCCTGGGACCGGATTCTTGGAAGCAGGCAGAGGCAGGGCATGCCAGGGAGTCGGGCTGCAGGGCTGGGCGCTGGCTGCAACTTGACCCCAGGATCAGGAGCGTTAGCCCCCCCAGGAAACCGTGGCGTGCAAGGACTTGCTGAGCTGAGATCGCTGAGGTGAGAGACCCTGACACCCCTAGCTGACCCCCCAGCTCCCCCCCATACACCCCATGAAACCTGCCCCAGTGATCAGGCTGCATTGATGGGCACTGGAGTTGGCTGCACTGATGGGCACTGGTGAGGCTGCATTGAAAAACCAGGTGGGCCATGGATGGTGAGCTGATTCGGCGGTTCAATGGAACACTTGACTGGACTTGCCCCCCAGGCCTAAGGCCGCCAGCCCCTGGTGATAGGATTGTGTAGCCTGCAACTCACGGAGACACAATCCTATAATAGAACACACACAGCAATAGTTTAACCTATCCTTACCCGCCTTCTCTGCAAAGTAAATGACACAACACCAGTATCAGGAGTGTTAACCCTTGCACTTTTGCTCAATTGGTTGGGTAAGAATATAATCACAGTTTACATATCATGTGCAGAGCCCTGCAATAAAAGAGTATCTCAGCAAACAGACAGATATACAGTATGATGCATAAATCTAACGGTCCCCCCTGCAGCTATTCTCCCTCATGGCAAAAATGGAGCCCAGCAATGTCTACGCTAAGTCAGGCCTGACTGTACTGTGTAGAAGTTTGTAGGACAAATTCTTCGCTAGCAAAACGGTGGTGCACTTGCTGGAGAAACAACTGTAATCCACAGGGTAAAAGGGGTTTTGATAACTTGGTGAATAAAAAAAATCTCTAAAGCTGCTCCGATGCACTGTCCCTCCGGTGCACAGCACAACACTAATGAAAGCTCCGGAAAACAGTTATGGGGCCTAGAGATCCTATATAGTTCTCTGAGCAGGTGCTCTCTCACCCAACCGGACCAGTCCGTGTCCGTATCTTCCGCTGCTGTGTCTTGGTACACAGGTCTCACGACATCCAAGTCTTCGGTCCTCCGGGGAGCGATGCGGCAACGGTATGCAGAAACGTCCCTCAGGTTCCTCGTGAGAGCGGAAGGCTCTTTGGAGAAAGGCCCAGGCTTCAGGCTTTGTAGCACCGCAGGCTCGGAAAGGAGTTCCTTTTGCTGGGCGGGCGATGTCCAAAGAGACTGAAGCCGGCTCCGTCTTTTTCTTATAAAGTCCACCCCAGCAGTCTTTGCGCGGGGCAATGCACCCTGGGTGGCCAGTGGGGTTATGGGTACAGTAGTCTCTGAGGCCTTAAAGGAAACCCAAATGTGACAGGGGGGTCACTTTGGACACAGGGTGGATGGAAAAACCTCAATATGGTCTATGATAGCCATATTCAATCCTGCACATACATTGTATCTAGATTGGATGTGTACTGTGAGGGGGGGGGGGGTGTAATCATTGCTATGAGGAGTTAAGGTGATTTGCATTCTATTGTCTATTGTGGCTTGTGGGAATAAAGCCTATAATTATAGGTTGTGGAACTAGCAGCAGACAGGTTAATCACCTGCCTGCTTGTGTTGTAAATGAGTCTAGGAGGGCCTGGAGATCTTTTTGGTGTGAATAGGGAGTTAACTCTATGCCTGTGTGTATTGTACACGGCAGACAGACCGTCTGCCAACCCTTTCATGATAAGATGTGTATTGGAGATCGTTATGTTCTATTGTGTAAAGTCTTTTGAAGCCTAACAGATGTCAAAATAATGTTTTGAGTCTTGTAATGTGTGGGTGGAGCTGTTAAACTAAGGTGTATTGGATGTATATAAAAGTTACAATGTTTCTCAATAAAGATGTCATTCGATGCTAGGAAGATACAGAGTGCGTCTCGTTCTTCCAGAAGGATTAATTCCTATGGGAAGTGGTCGTCTGGCTGTGGAGGATCGACAGGGAATTTGTGTCCAGGAGAGGGAAGGGATCTAAACGGCGTTACCCCCTTTCGTATTTGGGGTGCCGTTACATTGGTTGGCAGCAGTGGGATTTTCCCTCCAGTTCCTGGGACACTCCAAACCACCACAGTGAATGACCAGCTATGCAGCCGAAGGATGGTGCTGCAGGATCCCGGTCAGTTGAAGACTGGTTTCAAGAACGAGTGCGACAGCGGTTGGCATTATATGGTGCTAGCCCATCAGAGACCGCCATACGGGAAGCCATTAGAGACATCGAGCGGCAGGATGAGCGGCAACATGAGCAGAGAATGGTGGAAATACGGCAATCGGAGACAATACCTAAAGAAGCAGCACCAACTGAAAGGAGAGGGGAGATACATACCAGCCAACGTGGAAAAGGAATTCAGAAGGAGGTTGCGAGAGATGCAGATACAGCATAGAGGACCAGTATCAGAGGAGGTCCTGCTGGGATGGTCTGATTCAATCCGCTGCGAATTCTGGAAGAAAGCGCTGGCTCTCGAGCAGCAACACCAGGGAAAAGTTCTCCCCTCCATCCATGTAAGGTACTGGTCGCAGTAGAAGTACGAATGCTGTTATTGGGGGAACAACCGAAGCAGGAGTTGACAGCTGAGTTAAGCAGGCTGATCCGGGCAGAGATGCGGTTGGACGAGAGCTACAGAGCCCTCCGGTGGTATGTAGCCCAAGAGTGCCAGTGGTCAGCGGATGACAGCCCCACAGAAGGCTTTGACTATGATGGCCTGGGATTGTTGTATTGGAGGCTGTCCAGTGACCCTGACTTTGGGAGTGATTGGGAGTGGCGTTTGGAGGAAATAATGGAGCACAGAGAGCGAAAACTGAATGTCTCGGAAGGGCACTGGGCAGAGGAAGATTTGGAGTTTCTGGCCGTTCAGGAATGGGAGCTGGAGATCACCTACAGACAGCTGCTAGAATCTGCTCAGCAGCAGGGTGGTGCTACCTTTGCCTGGAACTATCAGGAAATATCAGTTGACAACTCTGAAATCCTGGCTGAAGAATCAGCAGTGGAAAATTTGGAGATTGCCATCCCTAAAGCCGAAGTGGATGATGTGGAGTTCCAGGGAGCTAGGGCAGTTGGCTCTTCTCCCCAGCCACAGATTACAGAAGGTATGGACTTAATGGGCTGTTCAGAGGATATTATGGATTATGCATCGCCTGCTCAAGTACTGGCAGCAGGACTGAGTGCTACTGACCCCTGCTCTACACCCTTGGCAGTTTTGGAGGCCCGAGGTGAGAAGGTGATGGTTCCTTTTTCCCAGTGGATTTCAGAGATGCAGGGAGGAGAAGCAGCCATTTTCCCTCCCCAACAGTTAGCCAGAGCAGATGATGTGGAGTCCCCAGCAGAAGTGCTGGCAACAGGGCAGAGTGCTAGCAACCTCTGCCCAGCACCGGAAACAACTGTGGAGTTTCAGGGAGCCAGGGCAGTTGGCCCATCTCTCCAGTAACAAGCTGAGGGGGTAAAGCTTTTACCCCCAGCTGAATCACTGGCAGCAGGGCAGAATGCTACTGGCCGCTGCACACAACTGCCACTTGAGCGGATATCGGTGGATGGGACTACGGTCTCCACTCACAGCAACCCAGCGAAAGAGCTGGCAACAGAGCAGAGTGCCGCGGCCTCTGCTCTCAACTAACAGAAGAGGGAGTTCCTGTGGTACCGGATGGGACTTCGGTCCTCCCTGACCCAACCCCAGAAAATGGTGTGACACTGGGACAGGAGGATATCAACCTTGCTTTGCAAGCACTGGGGGATTTTCACCTACCACAAGTGGATGGGACTTCGGTCTCCACTTGTGTACCTTGGGGATGCTGGACAGTCGGCCCGGATCCCCAGCGGCATGAAAGACTGAGCCCAGTCACCCTGTCTTCTCCCCAGCGGCGGGTATGTTCTCTAAGAGAGGCAGAGGTTGGCTGGGTAAGTAATGCTCTGTTTGGAGCAATTTATTTGGGGTGCTGTGTGGATACCAGCATTAGAAGAATGGACCTATGGACTAACTGCGGAGTCAACCCGTCTGGGGTCCCCTCCTCTGTTAGTCTCCTGCCGAAAGGGGAGATGTGTGACAGGGGGGTCACTTTGGACACAGGGTGGATGGAAAAACCCCAATATGGTCTATGATAGCCATATTCAATCCTGCACATACATTGTATCTAGATTGGATGTGTACTGTGAGGGGGGGGGGGGTGTAATCATTGCTGTGAGGAGTTAAGGTGATTTGCATTCTATTGTCTATTGTGGCTTGTGGGAATAAAGCCTATAATTATAGGTTGTGGAACTAGCAGCAGACAGGTTAATCACCTGCCTGCTTGTGTTGTAAATGAGTCTAGGAGGGCCTGGAGATCTTTTTGGTGTGAATAGGGAGTTAACTCTATGCCTTTGTGTATTGTACACGGCAGACAGACCGTCTGCCAACCCTTTCATGATAAGATGTGTATTGGAGATCGTTATGTTCTATTGTGTAAAGTCTTTTAAAGCCTAACAGACGTCAAAATAATGTGTTGAGTCTTGTAATGTGTGGGTGGAGCTGGGCCATTGTTCATGTTAAACTAAGGTGTATTGGATGTATATAAAAGTTACAATGTTTCTCAATAAAGATGTCATTCGATGCTAGGAAGATACAGAGTGCGTCTCGTTCTTCCAGAAGGATTAATTCCTATGGGAAGTGGTCGTCTGGCTGTGGAGGATCGACAGGGAATTTGTGTCTAGGAGAGGGAAGGGATCTAAACGGCATTACCCACTTTCGTATTTGGGGTGCCGTTACAACAAATATTCTGAAAAATTTGTTACATGGGTTTTTGTTAGTTCAGATATTTCCGAATTTGTCGAAATTCGTTAAAAAAACGAATTTGGAACAAAGCGAATTGCACATGTCTAGAATTATCTGCAGGCCCTGGATGGAACAACATATAGATACAGTATACATTTTGTTTTACGCTAAAGTTACATTACTGCACAACAGGGAGTCAATTTAGCCAAAAGACAGGTATGCATAATGAGAGCATAATAACCAAGCATTACACTACACAGAAGGAGCAGAATGTAAATGGGCCTTATATAAAAATACAGAATAGCATTACACAAACTTTTTGACCATGCACATGATCAGTGCAGCCAGAATGTACATACCTGGTAAACCTTCACTAAAGCTGGTCATACACATATATACACGTGGATTTTTATTTGGCCTGCAGCCTGAATGGAAAAAAATCTAACAGATCCCTCCATCTCCACTACACACTACAGATGGATGAATCTCCCACTGCGGCTATTGTGTTTTGACAGCCTGTCCGCCCACCCGCCAGCTATCAAAATGCCCCAATCGATGCTTGTACCTGAGTGGATGCAGGCCCTGTTTGGCTGACAGTTTTTCCTCTCGGGTTCCCTCAATTTTTCATTTAAGGGATGTAGGGCGGAGGAAGCCAACAGGACCATCCACTGAGATACTTTTGGTCTGTTCATCAAGAACCAACTGAAATTTGCTCTGTATATGGGCAGCTTAATACTGAAAGGCTGGCTCCCTAGATGGAACCAAATAACAGAAATGAAAGAGCTCATCCATATAGCACAAGACAGATTGTCTAACTACACTCCAAAATGGCCCAGTAGAAATCTGCTGGGACCACAACGCTCCACAAATCAGCCCCTGAATGGTTAAGCAAAAATGAAATGGTAAAACCAAATGGTTAATGTGTGGAATCAAAGTAGCAGTATACCACTTAATAATCTCAAAAAGGAAATGTGATACCAGAAATCAATATACAAATGGAATCTTTTGAGTGGGTAGCCAACACTTTACAAATAAATGCTCACGGCCAGACGCTGAGTCCCGTGCTGGGAATCTTGTCACTTCCTGTCTCCTACAACTTACAAAGTTAAATACACTCAGCTGGGTATGCTGGCTACACTACAATACTACAGACACAGCTTTGACAGCCATGACATCCATGACATACAGCCCCACAATCGAAGCCATGACATCCTTTCTCTTCCTCCCACCACCCTCTCTTTCCCCTTTGAAGTTCCCACCTCCCTCTAAATACCCCTTCCTGTCCATTCACCCCTATTAATGCCCTCTCTTTTCCCTTCCCCCTACTTTTTTCCCTTATTCTTCTCTATTACCTCTCCCTGCCCCCACCCAAGGAAACTATCACTTATATCCTAAAGCCTAGTATACCCTATTAGTTTTTTTTTTTTTTTCGTTCAACCCAGCAGGCTGAACAAAAAGAAAACTGAAGAGCCCCCCTGCCAAACACACTGGTTAGCACTCTCAGCCAGATGCGGATCGGCAGACATTTTTCTTTCCTGGGCCATTGAAAGGCCAGCTTTTTTTGGACCGGCTGACTTACACACATGCCGAACATCGGCCAGTTTATATTGAACCAGCTGATACCTTCCGATATTCGGCCGGTGTGTACAATCCTTAAGATACCAAGTGTTTCAAACACCACCAAATGATTAACAAAACAATACATGTTGACTATTATTTGCACAGGGGGCCTCACCAATGAGTTGGAATGCCATCAGTACACTTCCTCATTCTAAACATTATACAAAAAGCATATGCAAAGCTATACCCGAACCCCTCTCACTATATAACATGACCCCACCAAGCCTCAAACCTTCACATACTGTAGGTGTAAAGCACAAGAACGTCTCTGGGCCCTTTCATGTCTCCAGAAATAGATTTTTATTTTATTTTTTATATTTACTGTATTTTTCTTTTCCTGGCACCCATCCATGGCAGCATACGCTATGTGTGACGTCATCCTCCGTTGCCATCCTTCCTGTTGCGCCTCACGCCTCACTTTCAGTCTCCTCACCGCAGCCGGCTTCTCTACTACAGCAGTGTTTCCAGCGAAGACAGCGTCGGCATGTGAAGGACCTTAGGAAGCAGGATCGCCACCGCCTTGACTTATCTATTGCTGGGATCACATCCCGATGTGCTTTATATTATCCACTCAATTATAAGTTGCCATTTTTATGTAGTACTTAAAGTGTTATTAAACGTCTACAAATTTAGAGGCGCCTTTCTCCTTGTTTTTTTGCATGTTGGCACCAGGGAAACTGAAAAATGTAATAAATACTTATGTAGCGCTACATCCGCAGGAGCTGCTGGTGAATATTGGTTATCTCCCACCCTGCACAGCCAGGCACATGAACTTTCCAATCACTCCTGAGACAAGAAGCAGTCCTTGCACCTTTGTTTTTTATTTTTATTTAGGGGATTTGAACTTGTATGGGGAAGGGTTGTTATGGGATGCCCACTTGATCAGTAGAAACTCTTCAGAGACACAACCGGTATATACACACTCCTCTTCTTCTACCTGCAGCACAGACTTGCTTGTAGAACTACAACTCCCAGGACCAGCTAGCACTGATTGTTTAATCTAACAAAATCTCAGTTAGATCCTTGTATAAGCCCTTTGCAGGCAGGGACCGCGGACCCCTTTGGTGTAGCAAAATGGGAGGTTTTTGGTGCTAGCTGTCCTTCCGTGTGGCTACTGCTCCCAGTACCACCTTTTCAGGCACTGCCAGTCTGCCTGGCTGCAGCTGCCCCTTTCAGTAGCGCTCCTGGCTACATCTCCACAGTCCTCCCAGACTTACTCTGCATTTATCCCAGACAAATGCACCCAGTCCTCTCAGGTATGTCTCTCAGTCCTCAGGCTGCATCACTCACCAGCCCACATGGCTGTCTTCCTCCCTGCAGATTTGCCGGCAGTGTCCTCCTGCTGTTGTCTCCTTGCTCCCGTGCCTTTTGGTCAGGATCCCTCCGTGTGTCATGAGAAGGGGTCCCTTCCGCACCCAAGCCCAGGCCTGAGTTCAGCCCCCCCCAGACTGAGGCTACACTTAAAGACCTCGACAGCCTAACACTTCATCTCCATCTTCCACCCAACAGCCACATTTCCCAGCTGGGCTGACCCTATGTATTTGAGGGGACCTGCCCCCTGCCAACAATTCTGTTGGGGGCCCTCAGAATACTCCAGCTAGCTCCTACTAGACTCATCCTAACTGCTTCTGGAACCTTCTCCAAGTTTCCAGCAAGCAGGGAGGAGTTACCAGAGAAGCTGCTGCTAAGTCATTCAGCCTACCTGAGACACTACACGACCCAGAAAACACAGGCCAAGCCTAACAATTTACCTACACTAACACAAAAAAATCCTACTCTAGCATGCTAGCAACACTAGGGGTTGCTACACTTACAATAATTTCCCTTTCCTTTTGTAGCGGGTATTTGAATTTAGGGGAGGCATCTGGGTGGTAGTGTAACCCAGATGCACTGATTGTTGTTAGGGAATCTGAGACCCTTTTTGTGGTTCTTGGAGGACTCTGGTGGTGTGAGGTTCCCTGCGGCCTGCAGGTGGCGCTGTCGCCCTGGGCCTTAGCTGAACCCTCACCGCAAGACTGCATCCCTTTTTGTTCTTTCCTGGCGCTGGTACAGCGGGGTGGGGAACCTGCTGTGACGCAAAGGGAGAGGAGATAAAAGGGGCGGACGCCCTGACCTGGGGGTTCAGAGTTCGGAGTCTGAGGACGTGGCCACACCCAGGCACCTTCAGCCTGGGTGCTGGCGTCCTGGATTTCCGGGCCCAGGTGCCCTTGACCTGGCCGGAGCGGGAGATGGAGTCCATCTCAGGCACCTTTAGCCTGGGGTGAGGTACTATGGTGGAAGCCTGGAGCTCAGTACCTTCGACTGAGTTCTGCGAGGGTGGAGGAATCCAAGGGGGCCCTAACTCCTTGAGTGCCCGTGTCTGAAACGAGAAGGCCGGTGAGCGGAACTTCTCCGGAGAGTCCAGCGCAGCATTGCTGGTGACGGAGAGGCCTCCGGTAACTGTCTTGGACGGATGTCTTCCCCCTGATAAGGGCTACGTTAGCGAAGGTAATCCATGTTCTGTTCAATATAGTCAGTGGCAGTGACTATTCGCCATTGGTGACACCACAGTGGTTAGCTCTATCTAAACGGATTGTGCCTAGACCTACTCCCTACAAATACTAAACTGTTTGTTGGTCCCAACCTGTCTCTGCTGAATGACTATTTATTGAGAAGAATAAATACGAGTTGGACCGTTTTCAGTGTGTGGAACTTCAGTTAATGGAAGCAAAGGGGGGTCATTCAGTAAAAGATTTGACTCTGGGACATACACACAAAGCCCGATAGTTCTGGCCTTCACCTCTACACATTAGAGGACATGGGCCGTGGTGTATCTCATCCCTCCCCCCAGTACTAACCCCTAGACGAGACAAACAAGCCGTGAATGAGAAGGGGTGAGAGGGGTGAGGTCGCTACACTTTTATATACCATTTTTCTGTTCTAATAAAAATGTATGGCATTGTACATTCTTTCACATTGCTCATATGATCAACCCATAGTTGTACATGCATTCAAAAACTTCAATAGAATTCTTTATGGCATTAAAAAAATGCAGGACAAACATAACATGTTTGGTAACCCGCAGCAGCCTATCAGATTGCACTGCAGCCAGACTAGTAAAATGAGTCTGATTGGTAGCTGACATTTAGCGCATGTTGTCACTGTTTTGTTAATTTAGAAAGGAAGGGGATCTGCAATACTGCTGGCTTTGACGTGTCAGCTGTCACGCTACATTTTTCAGTTCTTGGTATTTCTGGACACTGACTCTGCATACTAGTGTTTGTGTCTAGTTAACATTTAACTGTCCCGGCATTAGGTCAGAAGAAGGGTCACTCAAAGAGCAATGTTCTGAGCAATGTCCCATTGACATTGCTCTGTATTACAAACTATTCTGTCCTGGTTTCCACCCACATGTATTTGTGTATGTGTTTTTATTTAAAGTCATCAAGTGTGGAAATCCATTATGATAATGTGTCTGCATACCGATGTTGTGTACATGTCCTAAACTTCTTCATTACACCACATAGCGTGTTATTCATTTTAAACCCCAAAAAAATTAAAAATAAAAACATATGTACAACTATATATTGTACATACTATAAAATTTGCGGAAGCCTTTGTTGACTGATGTCACAAAACCCCTTTCCACTGACCCATTATCTTGCAAGGGCTTAAACACATGGGTTCAGAGCTGTATCTGAAAACCCACCTTTACCTATTTAAAGCGGGATTCCACCCGCAATTTTTATTTTTTTAAAGTCAGCAGCTACAAATACAATGTAGCGGGAGTCTAAATTTAGGGGGATACACCTGGGTGGTAGTATGACCCAGGTGTGTGTAAATCCTAGAGGATTTGGACCACTTTCAGTCGTGGAGGACTTTGGTGGTGTACTATTCTCCTTGACCTGGGGTGGCGGTGTTCCCGCAGGTCGAGGTAGAATCACTGCCGCAGTGCTGTCCTTTTTGTCCCGTTCCGGCGGTGGTACAGCGGGGGCGGAGAACCTGCTGTGGCGTCACGGGAGGAGATAAAGGGGAGAGACGCCCTCGCCACGAGGTCTTCTACATCCGGCGCCCAGGCACCTTAGGCCTGGGTGCGGTCGGTCCGGAGTTCTGTTTTGGCCCAGGCGCCCATGGCCTGGTCGGAGCAGTGTTGGCGTCCATCTCAGGCACCTTAAGCCTGCGGTGAGGTACTATACCGGAGGCCTGGGGCCCAGTAACTTCGACTGGGCTCCGCAAGGGTGGATGAGTCCGAGGGACCCTGAGGTGGATGGGGCCCATGTCTGAGGTGAGGAGGCCGGAGAGGTTACCCGTCTGAAGACCTCTGGTAACTCCCTTGCAGGGACATCTTCCCCCTGACAGGGGCCGCAACGCAGTGAAGGTACTCCATTCATGTTCTTCAGAGTCGCTGGTAGAGACTCATATGTTTCAAGTTCCTCTCTCTAGCCAATGGCTATAGCAAACGCTGGTGAAACCACAGTGGTTTAGTTTATCATTAGGACAGTGCCTCGACCTGCTAACCCCACCGTATTGAACTGTTTATGGATCTCAACTAATTGGCTAACAAAGAACTGTTTATTGTGTGTTACAATAAAAGAAGTGTTCGATCCTTATCGGTGTGAGGAACTCTGGTTGATGGGAGTAAAGGGGAGTGTCAGCACAGCAGGACTTGGTTGTGAATAGAAACACACAGGCCCGAGAAGAATACTTGGTACTGGCCTTCACCTCTCCTGCTGCAATGGGGAGGACATGGGCCGTAGCGCATCTCACCCTCACGTACAACATACCCCTAGACAGAGAAAAGGGGGTGAGGCCGCTACAACTGTAACTGCTGACTTTTAATAAGGATACTTACCTGACCTAGGTGCCCGGGATGATGCCCCCCCCCCCAATGCCGATCTGGATCATTGCAGATCCCGCGCCGCCATCCTCAGTAAGGGAAACAGGCAGTGAAGCTTGCGTCTTCACTGCCCCCGTTTCCTACTGCGCACGCACCGCTTTGTGAATGGGCGGCTGCTCTCTGGGATACACACAGTTCCCAGAATGCAGCGTGCCCCATTCACCAGAAGGAGGATGTGGAAGAAGAGCCACCGCGGATAAGGAAGAGGCAGATTAGGGACTTCCGCATAGCAACCGCTATTTCGGGTGAGTACATTTTTTTTTGCAGCATTTTGTGTAATTTTTTTTTTCAGGGTGGAACTCCACTTTAACTTTTGTTTGTGCTCTGTCTTCTTCTTTTTTTTTTTTTGTGCTGTCTTCTTCAACCCCCCTTGCTTCAGTGTCTTTTTTTCCTGCTCTTATAAGATTCCTAATTCTGCCACTTCATAAATGAAATAAGCCTTTCTCAACTTTAACCCAGAGGAACCCCTAAAATAATTTTCAGGTCTTGGGGAACAAGACCTGAAATTTATTAATCGGCTATCAATGGGAAAAATGGAAAAGTCATTAGGAATAATACAATCGTTACAGTGGTGGTCAGAAGGCCACCCTTAACCACTTCAGCCCCGGGAAAGAATGAACCCCCTTCCTGACCAGAGCACTTTTTGCGATTCGGCACTGCGTCGCTTTAACTGAAAATTGCGCAGTCGTGCGACGTTGTACCCAAACAAAATTTACGTCCTTTTTTCCCACAAATAGAGCTTTCTTTTGGTGGTATTTGATCACCTCTGCGGTTTTAATTTTTTGCGCTATAAACAAAAAAAGAGCGACAATTAAGAAAAAAAAAAAAAAGCAATATTTTTTACTTTTTGCTATAATAAATATCCCCAAAAAATATATTAAAAAAAAAACGTATTTCTTTCTCAGTTTAGGCCGATGTGTATTCTTCTACATATTTTTGGTAAAAAAAAAATCACAATAAGCGTATATTAATTGGTTTGCGCTATAGTTATAGCGTCTACAAAATAGGGGATAGTTTTATGGCATTTTTTTTTTTTTTACTAGTAATAGTGCCGATCTGTGATTTTTATCGTGACTGCGACATTATGGCGGACACATTGGACACTTTTGACACTATTTTGGAACCATTGTCATTTATACAGCGATCAGTGCTAAAAAAAAAAAATGCACTGATTACTGTATAAATGACACCGGCTGGGAAGGGGTTAAACACTAGGGGGTGAGTTAAGTGTGTCCTAGGGAGTGATTCTAACTGTGGGGGGGGATGGGCTGCCTAGAACATGAAAGAGATCACTGCTCCCGATGACAGGGAGCAGTAGATCTCTGCCATGTTGCTAGGCAGAACAGGGAAATGCCTTGTTTACATAGGCATCTCCCCGTTCTGCCTATCCATGAGACGATCGCGGGCACCCGGCAGACATCGAGTCTGCGGGACCCGCCGACACGCTCGCAGAGCACGCGGTGGGTTAACCAATGCGAAGAGGAGCCGCGAGCGCCGTCGGGGGACCCCAGAAGAAGGTGATTGGGGCCACGAACTGCACAGTGGAGGTAAGTATGATATGTTTGTAATTAAGGTTTACAATCAATTTAACCAAATGGTGTATTACATGCTGTTCATACTCAGTCACTATGTGATTCATTCTGTTTTCTGCAAAAAACCTGATTGATCCTGCTGCTCTCTATCTCCTCCTTATGTCCATGTCCCCAATTCAGCTAGGAATTTTGCAGAGCAGTGTTGGAAGCTCTGCACATGCTCAGTTTTCACCGAGTTTCTATGCTGAGCATTTCCTTCCTATCACATCTGAGCAGTCCATGTGATTAGAGTCACACATGTAGGCATATACACAGTGGTAAATTACAGACCACTCCCTCCCTCCTCCCCTATGCCCGCTAACCAGCTAAACACAATGGGGGTGGGATATTACATGTAGATTAATGGAGGCGTCACCTCCCTCTTATTCTAAGATACAGGCTGGGCGTGAAATCCGCCCACACCATGTTATTGCCCAAAAATTATAAAAATTTGATTTCAAATATATCTTTGTATTACAATTTAAAACAGTTTATTGATAGTATTCATTTATTTTTACTCTGTATTCCAAAGGCTGTTTTTTGTTTTTGTTTTCAGCATGTGACCAGTAGCAGAGAATTAGAAGCTCCTCCTGCTTATGTTTCCCTGCAGAGAGGCTGGGAGAGAGCTTGGTCATGTGACAGCTTTATATTATAGTAATTAGGAAAAAGGTATTTGATGTTTTTTTTTATTATTATTAAAATAATTGGTGCCATAATCCATTTACAGAAATAAAAGGGACAATATAAATGAAACAGTGTGTGTTTAGTTTCAATTTAACATCTTCAGTGTCTTTATCGAGGGGGTTTATTTTGAAGATATCTGTTTCATTTCTATTTATTGGCACAGAAAGTTTAAAAAGTCCAGTCACATACAGTATTAGACAATTCAGGTGTCTATGCATGTCCCAATTACAGGACATATCAAATGAAAATCATGGTTTGTTTAGAGTACAGACAACTGTTATGTCTGAAAGTTATCACTTTGGATGCTGGATAGTATAAATGGTCATCATAGTGATATGATGAGAACTTCTACTTCATCTGTATCCCACACTATATGGGAAATTGGCTTGTATGCAGAAAATATAGATTGGCCAAATCTGGACCTCCATATGTTGACATATCTGTTTAAAATCAGTCTGCACATGTTGGGATGTTTAAGCTGAAACAATTCTGCAACTCTCCTTAATGAAGACAATTTTTTCAGATGCACCATGTGAGTGTCTGCTATCATGAATCCCGATTAAGAAAATCTTAAAGCAGTACTCCAGCCAAAATTACCAAGAAAAGAATAAATAGCCCATTAAAAGATCAAATAAAATCATATTTTACTTCAATATTCCGCTTCAATCTAGATTGCCCCCATACTACTTTTTTTCCTGCCCCTAGATGTCCTCAGTCTGATGAGCAGCATCACTCAACCCACTTCCTCTGAGCCCAATGAGAACAGTACAATCATGAGCTAATTTCTCTGCCACCCTGCTTTCTCCTCCTATATGCACACTTAATTTCAACAAATGGATTGCCCTAGTTTTGAAAAACAAAAATCTCCTGCGCTCTCGTTGTATCGTCAAAACACGGGTAGTGTGGTTCCGTCTAAAGGCAAAGTCTAAAGTCTTGCAGCCCTCCTCAGAACAATGGGTGTTCATATGGCTAGAAAAAAGAAAGAAGGGTGCACCGACCTAGTGCATTACCACTTAAAAGTTTTATTAAAATATGAATAAAAAGCAATAATCCTACTCACAGACGGAGCTTAGGTAAAAGCTTATCGGACAAATGAGTTGGAATTTCTTGGCACAATACCTCAAACATCTAGATAGCTGACGCGTTTCTGGGGCGCATGGACCATCTAGGCTCTGAGGAAATGGTTGCGCCCCAGAAACGCGTCAGCTATCTAGATGTTTGAGGTATTGTCCGACCCTCTCTGTCATCGAGTTCAGTCGGCGGGTGCCAAGAAATTCCAGCTCATTTGTCCGATAAGCTTTTACCTAAGCTCCGTCTGTGAGTAGGATTATTGCTTTTTATTCATATTTTAATAAACCTTTTAAGTGGTAATGCACTAGGTCAGTGCTCCCTCCTTTCTTCTTTCTTCTTTGCCCTAGTTTTGGCCAGTTATGCCCTACAGTACCCCCCTCCCCGCCCAAGAGTCTGATACCAGGTCAAATTCAGGTACTTATCAAGCTTGCATTTTACAAAATACATTTAATGATGTATCACTGATTATAAATCTGCATTAAAGCGGAGGTGCCACAGATTTTTTTTTTTATTAAAAGCCAGCAGCTGCAAATACAGCAGCTGCTGACTTTTAATATATGGACACTTACCTGTCCTGGAGTCTAGCGACGTCCGCAGCAGAGGACGAGAAATTGCTCGTCACTCTGCTGCCCCCACCGCCATCCTCGGTGAGGGAACCAGGAAGTGAAGCCTTGCGGCTTCATGCCCGGTTCCCTTCGGCGCATGCGCGAGTCATGCTGCAGCGTTCTGAATGGTCCCCTGTGTTCTGGGAGCCGAGTGTCTCCCAGAACACAACGGGGAATCTGCGGGAAGTGACGTGCTGCCCGCAGATTTCCCGCAGAGAGGACTCCCGGAAGTGGGTGCAAATACCTGTCTTAGACAGGTATCTGCACCCCCCTCCCCCCTGAAAGGTGCCAAATGTGACACCGGAGGGGGGGAGGGTTCCGATCAGCGGAAGTTCCACTTTAGGGTGGAGCTCCGCTTTAATTTGCCTCCTCTAAATCCGCCTAGAGTTCAGTGAGTCTGTACTTAAAGGACAAGTATGGCCAAAGCTTTTTTGGCCATACTTCTCCTGTGGATCACAGGAGTGCAGTTCATTTTGCACTCCTGTGACCCGTTTTCAGGCTCAGGAAAGATCCCGACCATATGGTCAGTATCGGCTCTGAAGCCAGGAATGGCTGCTGGCTCAGCCTCTCAGCGATCTGCACTACAGCCCTGCACCCCAGTGAGCACTGGAGGGGAGAGCAGAGTGGAGGCGGAGAACTGAGCGATAAGCTATGTTTGACTGCTCAGTTCTCACTGTAGAGCCGGCAGGTGACAGATGCAGCATCGGATTGCTGCTACATCCACCTGGATGAGTATAATGATTTTTTTCTTTTTAAATCAAAACTTCTCTTAATTTTAAACTTTTAAAATTAAAAATATTCCTTAAGAGTACGCATCACAGTATGTCTGTAATTACCTCTATTAGTAGAAATGTCTCAGTTGTGCCCCTCTATGATTTAATTTATTTTTGTTTTGGTGCTTCCAGGCCTACTGGGACTTGACCTTCTGAATTCATAACTAAGAAGTACTTCTAATTCCCTTCCACCCAATTAGAGTGCCCTTTTTGGCCATTGAGGCAGTATTATTGGACAGAAGGTATGACGGTAGGTCCCTGGTGCTCAACCTGTGGACTGGGAGCTATGCAGCCCATTGGCACTTTTCGTGTGACCATAAGGCCCTTGCAGACACTAATCTGTGTTTCCCTATTGCCCTATTATAGCAGTGATTTCTAGCAGCCTCATGTAATGTGTCTCTATTCTATTACTGACTCCTGAAGCATGTCCCCATGTCTCCAACAACTCCTATAGCATGGTCATAGTCTGAGTCTCCTACAGCATGTCTGCAGTCTCTGACCATCTCTTGTATCCTGTCTGCAGTCTCTGAGTATCTCTTGTATCATGTCTGCAATCTCTGACCATCTCTTGTATCATGTCTGCAGTCTCTGATCATCTCTTGTATCCTGTATGCAGGCTCTGATCATCTCTTGTATCCTGTCTGCAGTCTCTGACTATCTCTTGTATCCTGTCTGCAGTCTCTGGCCATCTCTTGTATCATGTCTGCAGTCTCTGACCATCTCTTGTATCATGTCTGCAGTCTCTGACCATCTCTTGTATCCTGTCTGCTGTCTCTGACCACCTCTTTTATCATGCCCATAGTCTTTGAATATATTCTGTTGTGTGTCTGCTGTCTCTAGCACTAAGTATATACTGAATTTAATGTGCGGCCCTTTGATGAAGTTGGGGGCTTCGTTTGAGGCCCCATATCAAGAAAGTTTACCACCATTGTAGTAGGATGTTTATTTTTAAAATCAGAGAACATCTGACCACAAATATGAAACTAAATATGAGGGCACAGAATAGCTTGTTCTACCTATTAAAAAGGTAAAAACAAACATTTAGTGGTAAATGCTGCTAGATAGGACGTTATATTTTAGAAATGAAGTACAGATTCCCCTGAAAGTAACCCTGAATAATTACTTGGAAAGCAGGAGACGGCTCAGCAAACTTTCACCTATGTTGATTTTGGGAAGCTGTTGGGGTTAAGGTCAGCCCTGCATATATTTCACAGCTTCCCTCGACTCTCTTCCCAGTTCCCTGAATTTCAGTTCCTTTTATCTTACAAAATACACATGGGTGTTTACTGTAAACATTCCTCTCCCAAAAAGTAATGTGACTCAGCCAAATTCTAGAATTTCTGATTGCAAACTCTGACCTAAAACAAATATAATTTATCTGAGCAGTGCAAATCCTGTTGCCCATTTACAGATCAGACTATAATAATCTGAATGACTATATTTCATACGATCATCTAGGAGGAGATGCAATAGTTGAAGACAGATCTGGAAGAACTCTACCTGGATCGTGTACTGGTCATGACCAAGGCCACACAAATGATTTAGCTGTTTCCATCTTGATTGTCCCAGCTAACAACATTATGGAAGAACACCAGAAAGAATAGTTCTGTAGATATTATTATCATTATTAATATAATACAGGATTTATATAGCGCCAACAGCTTGCGCAGCGCTTTACAACATGGGGTGGGTTAGTGTATGAGGTAGGTTAGTGTAAAGCAATGGTGGCCAACCTGCTAGGAAAAACTCAACTGCTGCCCCTGACATCCCTGGGTGGCCTGCACATAATTTTTAGTATATGTAATGCTATAGAACAGTGGTCACCAAACTGCAACCTGCGGGCCAGATGTTTGTTTGCCTTTATCTTGCCTTAGGGCACTAATGCATACAAACCACTATTCCTCCCACTGACACCAACCATGGGGAAACTATTTCTTCAACTGACACCAAAAAGCTGGCACTGAATGCCAGTCTCGGTAAGGGCACACAGAAAATCGTTGTGCCCTGTTCACCTAGAAATGGCAGATATGGAGTATTGCTTTGTGGAAATCGGCAGCATGTCTGCATTTTTCCACACCGCAGCTCTCTCTCTGTGCCTGTGCACCGCAACTGACAGAATGACACTATAATGAATTTTCAAAAATATTCCCACAAAGCCCGTACAGCATGAACACCAACAGGACAGGAAGACAGATCATTTTCCTGTGCGGGTAGTATGAACGAACCCTAAGGTTCAGGTTTAGCAAACAAAGTCCCAACATAAGCAGTAACAACTCATAGTAGTTGAATCCAAAATTAATATGGTGTCTCTCCTCAGTAGATTCCTACTCTTTAGGCCTGTGCCTGCCTGTAAGGCCAGACAAGCATGTACACCCTCACTGTTCCTGCAGTACTCTGTCTCCACAGGAGGGGGCATGACTGAAGATTACTCCCTTCTGTGGGCAACAATTACCCGAAAATCTGTTTCACACCTGTCCAGTGGCAAACTAAATCAAGGTATCCCCCTGCCACTCTGTACATTTTTAATGAGACAGATTATCTATCACAATATTTACTGAAGGGTCCCTGCGTTGTCCCTGGTCGTTGTTTCTTTATGTGATCGTGCAATAAAAAAGAGCTTTGCAATTAGAAACAAGCTTGTTGGTGTGCTGGTGACTGAAGAGGAGTTCCCAAGTGCTTGGATGCACTTCTAAACTCATGTGGCCAAGCCCACCAGGAAGCTGTCACCTGTAATGGACGAATCACGCGTGGTGGAGGCAAGCTCCTCCCCACAGCCGCATGTATATAAGGGACAGGAATACATACAGCTGTGGAGAATGCCTTGGCAGCAGATGATCAGCCCATTACCAGTGGTAGCTTTCTGGTGGGCTTGGCCATGTGGGTTTGGCAGTGCATGTTTTTAACCGCATGGTCATTTCCAGTAAAGTGTGCAGGAGGAATATAAATGTCAGGTGTAACCATGAGGCACCAAGCATCTTTGAATGTGGCCTTTTGGCTAGCCAGGGCAATATTTATACTGGCCGAAAGTCCTGTGGTTTTTTTTTTGGTGTTTTTGCACAGAGACAGAGTGCAGGTCATCAGGGGGCCTGCCCTGATGTTGGGGGAGCCTCTGTGGCCCTCGGGTCTTTTGCCTCTCCTCATCTGGATGGGTCTCTCTTCGGGAGAGCTCCTTACCAATTACTTGTGCACGGGCCTTGGCTGGTTCCCTACGGAGTGGGGCCCACCTGGCTTTGGCCAAGGTGAACCATGGCGTACTTTGCCTCTGTCAGGAGCCTTGTGTCCTGGGAGGTTCAGGGTTAGAGGCCCTTTCTCTTTGGAGGATTGGCCATTTTGTACCCTCTGTACACTTTTTTGTGTGCAGCAAGTTCACTTTTTTGTTCACAGGGGTTCGACAAAATACGACACTGAGGTGCTTAAAAAAATGAGGCACCCAGCATCTTCAAAAGAAGGGGACTGCCATGCCAGCCTCTATAGTTGCTTAGCAGAGGGTTTCCTATAAAATGAATTTCTCTTGGTACGTTAGTGAAATTTTGTGTGTGGGGGTAGAGCGTTATAAAATTCCTACCCTTCGATTGTACCATCCCCTTCGTAATGTATATCAAAATGCAAAAATTGCATGGGACTTTAAATGTACCTCCCTCTGTATAATATAGGCAGAGGCAAACTGGTTAAAGGGGTTGCAAAGGTTTTTTTTTTTTTTTTTATAACAAACATGTTATACTTACCTGTTCTGTGCAAGGGTTTTGCACAGAGCGGCCCTGATCCTCCTCTTCTGGGGTCCCTCAGCGGCGCTCCTGGCCCCTCCTCTTCTCGAGAGCCGCATTCCATGGTGGCAGTCCTGCGGCATGCTCCCGAGTCCTTATGCTGCGTCAATTGACACAGACAGCAGGACTCTGTCCCACCCCCAACTCCTGTGTCACTGGATTTGGTTAACAGCAGTGTGAGCCAATGACTCCTGCTTCTATCAATCTATCCAGTGAGGACCCGAGACAGCAGCTGAAGCTGCTGTGCTCATCATCGTCACTGGAACAATCGGGTTCAGGTAAATAAAAGGGGGGCTCTGGAGGGCTGTTGCACTACAGAATGCATTAAGGTGAAAAACCTTGAGGGATTTACAACCCCTTTAAATATGAAAACATAGCATTTTTTATTGAAAATATCACAAATATATTAGAAAAGATCCTTTAAAAACATATCCACAGGTTAGCTATCAAAGATAGTGTCTTTCCTGGCAATGAGAAACATCTAATGGGCCAACGAGTTTCGCAGACAGTCCCACTTCATCAGGGCCTCAGATCTTATTAAAAAGTACTGTAGGCAAGTACGTAAATTGTTGGTGATAGAAAGCCTGCCAGGCCTGTGGGGAACTGTTGGGAAACTGAAATTTCTACACATCTGTTTTTACAACCAAGATCAGATGAAAGGCTTGTCTCAAGGCCCCCTGGTGTGTTGGAAGCTTCAAAGAGTTTGATGACAATGGACTGCAAGTCTGCCCCCAGTGACCAAGTATGGCAGGACACTCAGTAATATAATCTACTGAGGAAGGACTGCCCTGTGAGCAATGATTGGATAAAAATTCAAATGGGTTGGCAAGGGAGGGAGTTCGAATGAGTAATGAGTGAATTTTGTAAAAAGGGTTTTTAGAATGAATTCAGCCCCCTTCTGACCTAAAGACCTTACTGAAACCACATGGATCTCTGGAGGCCTGATAGCAGCCTGATGGCTTGGGCATAACTCCATGAGGCTCACAGGGGCCTCCAATCTATTTGATATCTGAAACCAGCCGATGAAGAGTATCTTGTGTTAAGTATCGTTCATTATTATTAGTGTTGTTATAGACTGTATCTGATATCTGTTGTTAGGATACATTTCCTATTTTTAAAGGAAGTAAATATGACTTGTTTTACTAAGCAACTGTGTCTGTCTTCATAATTAACATTGTATCTTCAGGCCTAGCATTCTCTGATAGGTTAGACTAGCAAACAAGGGGCTATATAATTAATACATAGATGCAATAGTTATATATTATAGATTAATAGTGTATAATATTGCATATGTTACAATAGGAAACAACCAAACCCTCAAAAGGATACTCCAAAAATCAAGAGTGGTATTCATCCAAACCTCCTGGGTAGAAAATATAAATATTCTCTTGTGTCCCAAGGGTGAAAAAAGGGGGGACCTGAGGGGAGCAGATGTTGGTGCTCCAATTATGGTCCTGCTTGGTACCTTAGGTGTTAGGCTTTTGCCTGTGCTGCAGGCCAAATGGTCAAAATTTAAGGTATTAGGATGATTGAAATCTGAAGTATTCTTTAGAATGGTATGAAGCAATTTCATGCAATTGTGTTATTGCAATTTCTTCCAACAACCTGGCCTCCAGTAATGCATTGTGTCTTTGTAAGGTCATGGAAAGTAAAGTTGTGAAGCTCCTGTAATGAGTCTTCCATATTGATACCCGGTAAAAGAGAAAAAAAAGAGAAGAATATTTTCCAGATGGCCACTTCTGCGTTTCAAGGTCACTTCAAAGTTCACGGAGTGCTTGCTGTGATGAAGTATAGTGAGTCTTGTCGAGACAATGCTGCAGGTGTACTTATTTACAGTGTAAAACAGAGAGGTAAGTGACTGTGCAAAGCACGGGTCAGACGTGGTTTATCATAACAGCAGCGACAAAAACACTTCCAGAAAACAATAGTCCATGTAATTCCACAAGCAATGCTCAAAGTAAACCTCTTCTTTTAATAAGCAGCCAACAATAATGAAATCAATATAGGAAACACATAAATATTCTTATTAACACTTGCCTCATAATTGTTTATGTTCCCAAATTCCATTGCTCTGTCTACTCCACGGCTGGAAAGTCTGCGCCTCTACTTTAAAATCAATGTCATTGGTGGCCGATATCATCTTACTAGTTCTCTGGGCTGGCCCACTGATGATGTAAACACCAAGTCTCATGTGTGTATTTTTTTTTAATGAAAGTACAGTTTCTCGAGATCTTGTGAGCTTTCTTAAAATCCTGCAAGATCTTGCAGATTTCTTCTAAGGAGGCAGCTGGCATACTGATCAACATTGTCATCCCAGTTCCAGAGACATTGTCTATCCCGCTCACTGCCCAAGCATACCATGGCCTCCTTTCGGATGGCCCTGCCCACTCTCACTTATCAGGCAGCCCTGCCCAGATTTTGTTCAATTTCCAAATGATTCAAGCCCGATCACACCCACTTTCTGGGCAGTCCCACCCCTAATTACGCTGGAACCAGGACTCACTGCCGCAAGTGTCTCAGTAATACCCCTTTTTGAGTCCATGTGCATGCTCAGGAGCTCAAATAAGGGTGATGCTGTGATTTTGGGATGCAATCCAGGATACAGCATCATCAGAAAACAGCATCTAGATGTGGCACTATCCCAGCAAATCTGTATTCAAATATCCAAATACCAATAGTAACAAATTTTCAACAAATCCAAAAAAAATTATACCGAAAAAACAAAATTCATTTGTTTCATTTGGATGTGTAAAGCATCCGAAGTAACGAATGATCTGAATTGATTTGTGAATGGCTGGTTCTTAAAGAGCGGGCAGTCACCGTGTCCTTAACAAATATGACTCATCTGCTGTCTGTGGGCTCCCCCACTGACAGCAGAATGTAAACAAAAGAAGAGCCAGCATTACAAAAAGAAAAAATAAACATAAAAAAACAGTGTGGGCCTTTCAAAAAAAAGAAAAATGCATGCCCACCCCCCCATAAAATAATCCACACCAGACCCTTAGGTCTGGTATGGATTTACAGGAGAACTCCATGCCCCCAAAAAATCCATTCCAAACCCTTATCTGAGCATGCCCTAAGCATTGGGGGGGGGGGGGGGTGTTGCTTTAGGGGAGGTTGACATCACCAGATGACCCCCACCCTTATGTTTACCTGTCATTTGGCAAGTGTCTCTCAACGGGATATGTTGAGTTTGTTGTTTTTTTCCATGGAGTCAGCATTCATCATGATGAACGCTTGATTTAAATTGGGGGACTTTTTTTTGTTTTGTTTTAATAGAGAATTTGTCAAAAACGATTTTAGTATTTTTTTTTGGTGAATGAGTAGGGGTTCTACTCATTCAAATGGGGGGGGGGGGGCGAAATCTGGGTGCAGATGAGTTATAGTTGTTAAAGTGTAGTTCCACCCAAAAATGGAACTTCTGCTTTTCGGAACCCTCCCCCCGTCCAGTGTCACATTTGGCACCTTTCAGGGTGGAGGGGGGAGCAGATACAGGTATTTTGCTCCCACTTCCTGGCATGGATACCGAGCCACCTGCGGGTATCTACGCACCTTCTCCGCCCCCCCCCCCCCCCCCGCGCTGTCTTCTGGGAGACACACAGAAGGAACCAGTGGGATAGCGCAGCACGAGTCGTGGATGCGCAGTAGGGAACCAGGAAGTGAAGCTGCAAGGCTTCACTTCCTGATTCCCTTACCGAAGATGGCGGCGGCGGCACCCGAGAGCCAAGCGATAGATCGGCTTCGGGTGCCGACATCGCGGGCGCCCTGGACAGGTAAGTGTCCTTATTTTAGATGTCAGCAGCTGCAGTATTTGTAGCTGCTGACTATAAAAAAAAAAAAGGACGCAGCAGTCGTCCGCTCCTTAACAACAAGCTATTCCATCCCAGATTTTTTTTTCTCAAAGGACATAATAAATGAACTTGAAATTCACTAATTCATTCCGTACAACAAATCTGAATATACAAAACTAATTCCGAAAACAAATCATTTTAACAAAATAAATATGACAAAACAAAATTATTTACTTATGAATGAATCTGAAACAGAACAAATTTCCTGTACAAGAGGACCCTGGGTAAATCAGGGCTCTACTGCACTGCACAGAGCTGTCAATTTAACGCTGTCAACACGTTTACAGGAGTAAAAACTGCAGGGATGGGGCGTGGCCTAGCACCAGAGCGAGATAGCAGCATAGTTGGAGAGCTCCGCCGCTCGGATCTCCTGTACCGGCATTTCATAAGCTAATACCTCAGTCTTGAACCGCCACAATGACCGGGAGAAGTTCCTCGGTCACCCAAGTGCAGTCGGATCCCTCGACTCAGCTGAGCAAGACTATCCCGGCGATGTTCCGCACTCAGCCGGCAGACGCCCAGGCCGCATTTCAAGCCTCGGACTCGAGTTTGGCGCTCCCAGCGGTTCCCCCCTCTGCCTCAGCAAGCTTCCCAGGTATGGCTGCAGGATATCCCCCTCCTCCACTGAGTATGGCCGACCTGCAGCAGGTGGCCCAGGACATTAAGATCTCCCTACTCGCGGCGGTCTCCGACCTGAAAGGCGAGATTAGAGCAGTGGCTACCAGGCTAGAACACGTGGAGTCGACCGTCATGACGCACGGGGCGGCCATCCACCAAGTCCAACGGGCCTCCACCTCTCAGGCACAACACCTCATGGACATGCACCGTCACATGGAGGACTTAGATAATAGGGGTCGCAGGCGTAACCTGCGTATTAGGGGAATACCTGAATCGGTGGAGGGGCCCCAATTACAAATGGCAGTCTGGGCCGTTTTTAATACCCTGCTGGGCAGGCCGCCTGATGCCCCAGTAGAGATGGAGAGGTGCCACAGAGCACTTAGGCCCAGGGGCAGAGATACAGACCCCCCTAGGGACATTGTGTGTTGCCTGGTGAATTTCATCCAGAAGGAGGACATACTGCGTTTAGCTCGTAATCAGGCAAATCTGGAGTATGAGGGGGCACGCATACAGTTGTTCCAGGATCTCTCTGCTATTACTCTACAACATAGAAGAGACCTACGCCCTCTGCTACAAGTCCTGCGGGACAGGCGTATCCCATATCGCTGGAAGTTCCCCTTCTGCCTTCAGGCGACAGCTGGGAACCGTACCGCCTTTCTGAGGATACCAGCTGACTTGCAGCAGTTTTGTGACACCCTAGGTATCCCTGAGGTCAGTGTTCCTGACTGGTATGGTTCCTTTCTGCAACAAGAGCCCTGGATTTCCACCCGACCCAGCGAAACCCCACGGTCGCAAAGGCATCGGCAAAGGAGGCGCAGATCTTCGGACGCCCCCTCGTCGCGGGAGCGAGGGGACATGGAAACGGATGAAAGCCCGCGAGCGTCGCCGTCATCTGCCCGGCGAAAGACGGATCACTGAAGATACTGAGAATGGTCCGCTGAGCTGGTTCCTGACTCCCCCTCCCCCCTTCTTTTTTGAACTCATTCTCCCCTGATGTTGATCAAACAGGCCTCATCACTATTACACGGTTCCCCTTACATTCCCTCCCAGGAAGCTATGATCACCATTTTGCCCTGAAGAGAGTATAGCAGGTGTCCGCTACGCAGCCTGCATTATCTGTCATGTACTATTTTTGTTTGCTTTTGACAAGTGGTTTAGCCCCAGGCTTTGGGGTCCCTGATTATGTGAGATATTGTTACTGTTACTCTGAGTTTCCCCTCCCCAGGTTTTGGAGCACTATGGAGAGGAGGTTGGCTTTTACCTCTTAGTCTCGCTATTCCTCCTGGCTGCAACGTATGTCTGTCCACCTGCTTGGGGCATTTGTTCCATGGGGGGTCATAGCCTGCTTCTCAAGTCATATGCCTTTGCACTGTTTGCCCTCCTTGACGAAGATTTGCTAGATTGTGACACTCTGCTGGACGGACAATGCCTAGAGGCTGCGGGTTTGCTGTCAAATGTTCAGATGATGTTTGATATACTCGCATTTGGAATGACAATTTACCTTGACCCATGTTATAGGAGCCCCATGTCCCCCTTCCCTTTCCCCTCTCCCCTTCCCCCTCCCTCTCCCCTTCCCCACTCTCCTTCCCCTTCCCCCTCCTCTCCTTTTTCCCTTCCCCCTCCCCCTCCATCCAAATTTCTCCCCTCCCTCTCCCCCTATTTCCTTCCACCCTTCCCGTCCTTCCCCCTCTACCCCCCCTTATTCGTGTGTTATGTTATCTCTTTATTGTGATATCATCTTGCCTTCTTATACTCAGGGAGATTGCTTCATGCAGCAGTTGTGTTTATGTTTGTTTGAAACATGTAGTAGTAATATTACGGGGGGTTTGCTTTGCTTTGCTTTAAATCTGCTTTACAGCATGCTTGGGGGGTCTGGAGATTGGCTTATGACTACCCTTTGTTTACATGGATGTCATACACTCGGGACTTCCAGCCATGTCCTTAGTTCTTGGCCGCAGGGTCTTGTCCCAGACGTGGGGGGGTACAGAAATGTGACCCCCTTGTGGGCCATGGGCCTGTCAGTTTGTGTGTGAGGGGTGGTGCCCCTGGGGCTGTCACCCTCGTGTTCCCGTTGAGGGTTGCCCCGGGTGTACCCTCCCTCTCTTCCTTGTTAGGTTTCCTCGTGGATTTGCTTATTGTTTATTACCATTTTACCTTTCAGTTGGTTTCTAACAGCCCTGGGGACTTGATTTTTTTTTTCCTCCTTGGGGATCTAAGGTTGTTGAACAGGGCTCTGCGGCTTCCTCGCACTCCGGGGGCCCCATTATAGTGGATAACCCAGACTGCGAGAGACAGTGTGGAGTACTGCATTTTAGGCGTGAGATATTGAGTACCATATGTGCGGAACGATCTTAAGATCTCAGTAGCTGTCAGAATTTTTGCTGGGACTTGAGTCCAGCTGTGGGTGGGGGGTGCCGCGGGGTGCCCGGTATCTTTGTTATGGATGGGCCTTCGTGGCATGCCTCTGATTCCTGTCCTTTGACTGAGGTGTTTTACCCTGAGCTACCTTTAAGCCGGTGTGGGGGACCTGGGCGGCAGAGTAGGTTGGTTCGTTTAGGTTCTAGACTTCTTCCCCACCCCAAGGGAGGCGGGTTCCCCCTCTTGAACACTCCGGCATATTGTACCATAATCCTATCAATATCTTTCTCATCACTCCCTTATTAGGTAGCATAGCGGGACTACTGCTACCTCCGGTAGTACACGACCACACCCCTAGTTGGGGGTTACTTCCCTATTGTGGAAGAGAGCCCGGGGTTTCTAAGGTCCGGATACCATCAGAAGAGGGTCAAGATAGGTGCTTTTCCTATTTTCCCTATTATCTTTTCCTTGTTTTTCTTTTTCGTCCCTTTCCCTTCTGTATTTCCCCCCCATCTCCCCTCTCCGTTTAAGGTTACTAGGAGTGGGTGTCACCACACCCGGAATACCCCTATGGCCTCCATCATGCAGTCTTCGGCTCCTCTATCTCTCAAGGTGTTCTCTTTGAATGCCAAAGGCCTCAATGTTCCTGAGAAGCGTAGCAGCCTTATGGCAGAAGCCCACAGACATAGGGCCCAAGTCATCTTTTTCCAGGAAACCCACTTTAAATCTAGCTCTATTCAACGTCTTACCAATAAGAGATACCCTGACGTTTATCATGCGACCTCTGCTGATTCCAAGACAAAAGGAGTAGCGATACTGATCGCAAAGTCGCTCGCATTTCACCTCACTGACCAGGTGGCTGACCCTGAAGGTCGGTTCATTTTCCTGAAAGGAACGTGGAAGGACAGGCCGGTGACGCTTGCGAACATATACTGCCCCAATTCTAGACAAGTCTCCTTTTTGAAGGACACGCTTCTGCGACTCACGTCGTTCAAGGATGGTCTTTTGATTTTAGGAGGGGACTTTAACATGGCCCTTGACCCAACCCTCGACACTTCCACCGGAACTTCGTCCCTTCCCTTTGCGGCCTTGAGGCAAGCGAAGTTAGGGTTGGCCTCTCTCACCCTCCATGACACATGGCGTACCCTTAACCCCCGGGGTAAGGACTACACGTTCTTCTCTCCCCCGCATAATCGTTACTCGCGACTTGATTACCTTTTTATTTCCCAGAAAGACCTGACGTACCTATCTGAGGCGACGATAGAAAACATGGTCCTTTCCGACCACCATCCGGTTACCGTGACCCTACAATTCCCTCAAAGAGAATCGTCCACTAGGATTTGGAGACTAGATGCTTCACTTCTTACTGATCTTGCAGATGTAGCCACCCTCCAACAAGTCATTAGTGACTACTTTCGGCATAACGTCACCCCAGATGTCCCTCCCATGACTCAATGGGAGGCGCAAAAGTGTGTAGTGAGGGGACACTTGATTTCAATTGCGGCCCGGAGGAAGAGGGAGCACCAAGCTCTGATTCAGTCCTTGACAGACACGATCCGGAGACTAGAAGTACAGCATAAACGTTCTCTGACACTGCAGGTGGCGACCGAACTGGCAGACGCGAGGACTCTTTTACGCGATGAGCTATACAAGCGAGCGCGAAAAAGACAGATGTTGACGCAAAAGTTGTATTATGAGCAAGGCAATAAGCCGGGTAGGTTGCTTGCTAGGCTCACGCAGAAGCGCACTCTCGCTTCTACAATCCACCATATTCGAGATGGTCACGGTACACTCCATTCCAGGAATGAGGATATTGCTCAGCAGTTTAGAGCCTTCTATGATAAGCTATACAACATTTCGGTGAGTGAGGGGGGTTCTTTTGATGCGGCCGCACGGACAACCCTGATTCAGGATTTTCTGCACAAATTTAGCCCAAAGGCACTATCTGCGGAAGACCGGCTATCCCTAGAATCTCCTCTGACTTCTGAAGAATGGGTAGAAGCCTTAAAAACCACTAAGCCGGGCAAATGTCTGGGACCTGACGGCTTCTCGACGCAATATTACAAGTCCTTTTCGGACCTTTTGGCGCCGGGATTTCTCAGAGCCTTCAACTCTCTCTCAAGCTCCCCCTGCCAATCCGCTACCCTGCTGGAAGCTTACATAGCGGTAATACCCAAGGCGAATAAAGACCCCGCAGATGTAGCGAACTATAGACCTATCTCGCTCTTGAATACAGATGTGAAACTATTCTCCAAAATCTTGGCGAACAGATTAGTTCACTTTGTGCCGGCCTGGGTGGGTCTTGATCAAGTGGGCTTTGTCCCGGGCAGAGAAGCCAGGGACAACACCATCAAGGCCCTTAATTTGCATCATTGGCTCTCCTCATCCAAAAAAGAAGGTTTTTTCCTGTCCATGGATGCGGAGAAGGCCTTCGATCGAGTGGCCTGGGACTACATGGAGTTGACACTGGAAGCCCTAGGATTGGGCTCTACAATGCGGGCTTATATCGGAGCTCTGTACATGAACCCGACTGCTAGAGTTCGAGTCAATGGCCACTTGTCGGAGGCCTTCTCCATCCACAACGGCACCAGGCAGGGCTGTCCTCTTTCCCCCATTCTGTATATCCTCACCCTGGAACCTCTTCTCCGTTGCATCCGGGAGAACCCCAATATCAGGGGCATTGAAATTCAGCAAAGAGAATACAAGCTTGCAGCTTTTGCGGATGACATTCTGCTCTTTCTCTCGTCCCCCTTAACATCCTTGCCTAACTTGATACAAGCCCTTGACCTCTTCAGAACTATTTCGAATCTAAAGATTAATTATTCCTAATCATTCGCCCTCAATGTCTCGTTACCTTCGTCTCTTGCTGATCTGTGTCAAGAGAACTTTCCCTTTCGGTGGAAGACGGATGACATTACCTACCTAGGCATCCGGATTACTGGCCGACTGACAGACCTTTATGGGAAAAACTTTTTGGCGGAACTGAAAGCTATTGAACAAGATCTCCTTCGGTGGGATGCCCCCATGATCTCCTGGTTCGGGTGAGCCACCATCTTGAAAATGACGGTGCTTCCCCGCATGCTGTACAAGTTTCAAACAATTCCGATACACCTGCCACCCTCTTTCTTCGTGACCTATAAGAGAATCTGTAGGAAGTTCCTTTGGAGAGCCAGGGCACCGAGAATCGGATGGGCTAAGTTGGTGCTGCCAAAGTTGGGGGGAGGTATTGGTCTCCCGGACCTACAGAGGTATTACTGGGCTGCTCATCTAGCGCGTATTGTGGACTGGCGGGTACATGCTCGCTGTAAGGGATGGGTTCTCTTGGAGAACCTGATTACGGGAGCAGAGCTGGGTAAGGTCCCATGGTTTACTAGGACGCACTGGACGTCTGACACCCAATTCCACCCCCTTGTGGGTGCTACTCTTTCGGCGTATGATCAGGCCTGTAGGGCTCACGCGGTTTCCGCTACAGAGTGCGGGTTGACCCCTATGAGGGGTAATCCAGACTTTGTGCCTGGAATGGATAGATCTTATCTGGCGAGGGAATGGTCACGTTCGGATTTGAAAGCCAGACATTGTTTTTCTGGGGACAGATTTCTTGATTATAAAGAACTAGCTTCTTTATCCCTGACCAAGTCCTTCCCCTTTTTGGCTTACCTCCAGATAAAACACTTTCTTGGTCACCCTTCTAAGAGAGGATGCTTTACAAAACCACCTACGGTTTTCGAGTCCTTATGCTCTGGCCCGCCTCCCCAGAGGCATGTGATCTTGCTGCTTTATGCCTCAATGTTTAGAGAACCCTTTGTTTCCATGCAAGCGGAGCACGCCTTTTGGGAGGCGAGGTTAGACAGAACGATTGAGAAGAAAAGCTGGGAACGAGTTCATTGGTTTATCCATAAGGGCTCCCTGAATGTGAATACACAGGAGAATGGGTACAAGATCAGATCGCGGTGGTATAAGACACCTGACCTTCTCCATCAATTTATTCTGAATGTAACTGACCGGTGCTGGAGATGTGGCAAGGACTTGGGCACTTTTCTCCATATTTGGTGGGAGTGCACACTGATTCAGCCATATTGGCGTGAGGTGCATAGTGCGACGACAGCGATCTCCTCGCTCCCGCTGGAATTCTCTCCGGCACAGTATCTTCTTCACCTCTCCAAAATATCCAGGAAGAGTTACCGCAACTCAGTAGCGATTCACATGATAAACGCAGCCAGACTGTGTGTACCCGTCCATTGGAGGTCCGCAGTGCCACCGTCTATGAAGGAATGGGTAACACATATTAATCACATTGCAGCGATAGAGGAGCTGATATACACTGCACAAGATAGGATCTCAAAATTTTCGTTTACCTGGGATGATTGGTTCAAATTTAGAAAATCTGCTGAATATCAGGCGCTGATATCAAGGAGCGTTTGACTGGATCCCGTGTCAGAGACTCTCTTGGCTGACACATAGAAACTGCAAGATACGACCGTATTACTCCAGTGTCAGACTGGACGGAGAGGGTAGATGGTGGTTCCCCCACCCCCTCTCCTGGTAGTTTCCCTGGGAATTCTCCCTCCTACTCCCCCCCCACCCCTCCCCTCTTTCATACCTTCTTTCTCTCGTTCTTTTTTTGTTAGGTTATTATATTTTTTATTTATTTATTTATTTATTTATTTTTCTACGCCCAATCTGATGGGGTGCGGATTTGGGGGCGTCGGGGTTACTTACGGGTGGCCCCTATAATCATCAATCTCGAGATGGGCACCCCCTTAGGGACTGTTCTTGAAGCTATCAGATAGGCTCTGAACTACAGTTACTTAGGCCTCTACTTCCCAATACGCTGGATAGACCTGGTAGCACTGGGTCCTACCTCGAATGCCATAGTTTCATCACCGGTTAACTCTTGAAAATCTTTCTGCTCCTAGGAGCGACTGTGTCAATAGTATTTGTGGGAAGTATATCATGAGGTTTGTTAGACATGTACGGGAGGTTTCTGTCTTCCTTGTAGAGCCTAAGCTGTCCTGTGTATGTATTTTTTTTTATTTATTTTTTTGCGCGTTCATTGTCATGCTTGATATTGGCTGTAATGTTATTTTATTTTCTTAAATAAAATCTTTATGGAAAAAAAAAAAAATGCAGGGATGGACCCGTCAGTTTCCGACTCTATCATTGTCCAATCAGCTGTCTAGTTATTGGCCAAGCAGTATGATTATACTGACAGTCAGGGACCTGGCTATGCCACCTAGCAGGGACTGGTATTCATAGACACTGTCACTTTGCCTTGAATGGACAATGTCTTTTTAAAAAGTAGTATACTGTATTTATTGGCGTATAACACTCACTTTTTTACTCTGAAAATAGAGGATAAACTGTGCCTGCGTGTTATACGCAGGGGGCTGTGGAAAGTTTTTTTCCTGAAACCTCCCTCTTAAAGTTAGGGTGCGTGTTATACACCTATTCGTGTTATACGCCGATAAATATGGTAATTAGTCCTCCAACCCTGGGTTATGATGCAAAGGATAACCTCTCAACACCGCCTTTTATTAACATCTACCTACCTATATACTGTATGTCTCAGACATAGCCCTTCTCTAGTAAATCATGCATTATGATTACACTTCCACAACTAAAATCTTCTTATGACCATAAAAAAAAGGAGAAAAAAAAGTCAGTTTGTGCTTACTTCATAACATTCTATATATCCAGACAGAAATCTGCACAAACTAAATGATAATTACATGAATGTAAGCAGTTACATATGTACAGCCTTCATCAGTATGTCCACCTAACTAAACACATCATCAGAAACAAATTTAAATGGCACATGAACCAAATAGTAAAAGATAAACACCATAAAACAATGACATTTACAGGCTGCACACGCTGTTACCATAAGTTTATGAGGCACAGAGAAGCATTTTTTTAAGGTTTGTAGGAATGTATTCGTACAACAGACCTAAATGGACAGCTTGACAGAAAGCAGGACTCCGAGACTAAACACAGCCCATTGCTTCCAGGATGGACAATCAAAACTGGAGAAATAATTTCTGAGGATAAATGAAGAAGAGTGTTGTATGTAAAGTATACTCCACCGCGTACCTCCATTTTACCATCTTTTAGTGCAAGTGTTATCTGTAATTACCTATTAAAATAACTACATAGAGTTAGTCTGCACATAGCTTTACAAGCTGCAACATAGCTTTGTCGCAGTTTGTGGGCTTAGCACTATATGATCAGATAGTGTGACCAAACCCCCGTATATATTTTTATGTACACTCGAGTATAAGCCGACCCGAGTATAAGCTGAGGTACCTAATTTTACCACAAAAAACTGGGAAAACGTATTGACTCGAGTATAAGCCTAGGGTGAGAATGCAGCAGCTACTGTAAGTGGAAAAGAGGGTCAACAATGCCCATTTGCAGCTTCACTGTGCCCATTTCAACCTCACTGTGCCCATCCTCACTGTGCCCATTGCAACCTCACTGTGCCCATTGCAACCTCACTGTGCCCATTCAGTGTACCTGAAATTCTGGACAGGCTGCGGGCATCCATTCATTGTTTAAAAATCGTGGTCTCCTCCTGGTATCATTCCGTGATAGGCGTTTCCCAGCAGACACTGTGTCCTTTGAAGTTTTAGTCCTGTGCTTTGTCTCAATATCTCAGTGTGAAGTTCTGCTACTAATGCTACTCAGTTCTGCCCTTTTGTTATTGTACAGATGACTCACCTGCAGAGCCTGTGTTTACATGTAAATAACCGGCATTCATATGTAAATAGCGGCTGCATTCATATGTAAATAGCGGCGATCGGCGGCATTGCTATGTAAATAAAGGCGGTTACTGTGAATGCTTCTATTACATTAGTGGTCAGTGTAAACCACTAATATATTTGTGGCCAGTGTTGAAACTCCGCTTTACATTGGTAGTCAGTAAAAAAATCAGCATTGCCATTGATCACACCCTCCCCTCCCCAGCACTGCCACTGATCCCAGGCATCCTAGGATCCCTAGGAGTTTTATGTCTGTTGATGGCCCCCCTCACCCCCCCCCCCCAGTCCATGGTGTGCAGGCAGTGAGGAGATGATGTGCTGTAACCTTTAGCAACCAATCAGTGAGCTGTATTACTGTGTAGAAATCTCTAGCAACCAATCAACAAGCAGAAATTATGTGTTGTAACCTCTAGCAACTAATCAGTGATCCGTAATGTGTGCTGTAACCTCTAGCAACCAGTCAGTAAGCAGCAATGATATGCTGTAACCTCTGGCAACCAATCGCAATCATTGCCTAATCTGATACAGTAAACAGATGTTGAGTCTAGCTGCTAATTATTGTATGTCTCAGAGCAGGTGGAAAGGGAAATTGCATGGGGTGGCGCCCAAGAATTTTTTTGCCCAGGGTCCAATCAATATTAAAGACGGCCCTGTAGAAGGGGACTGGCAGACCTTGGACCAGGAATGGCAGGAATGGTTGCCATTGCACAGTATTTAGAGACTTTAAAGTCCCTGGTGTGAGCATACCCACTATGAAGCTTGGGCTACTTCAAAGGGTTGTAGAAAAAAGGCGTCCATAAAAGTTGATACCTAGGGAGCAAATGAAGAGGGCAAACTCCTGATGAAGGAAACACTGCATCAGCTCCACAGCATGTTCATTGTTAGAAGTGTTCATTCCATTGTATATTTAGAATAGGGTTGAGTCAATTGTTCGTTACAAACCGAAGTTCGGCTGTTCAGACAGATGTCCGAAATTTAGCCTGTTTGGTCCCCTGTTTGTCGGAAGCCTTGCATCATATTTCTACTGCTTCTATATACGGCAGCTTCCCACTGCCACTGGTTCCTTAGGAAGTCGCAGATACTTGCGCCCACAGAGTTCCTTGGAATCACTGATGTCACTGGGAATCTGTGGGAATAGCAGTGACATCATTGCCTAAATATGGTCACTGGCCAGAGTAGGGCAATGGCATTTACTTAATATGGTTCTGCTAGTGTTACCGTGGAGATCAGTCTCACGTGCCACGTTATTTTTAATGTCTTTTTATCGGCAGGCATCTCTTTTGACAATGTATTTACAAAGAGGGACATTTTTTTGGGAATCCTTAATTTTTTTTAATTACAGACTTGTCAAAAGTTTGGGTGTTCTTATTTCTATGTTACAACAGTTTTTTTTGTTTGTTTTGTTTTTTTGGAGAATGAGTAAGGGTACTTTGTACCATGTGCATCATGTTCCACAGCATGTATTTTTTTTTTCTTCAGCACAGGAGATTCCTCCAAAGGTGCTTCACCCAGGCAGCCATCTTCCTGCTCATATAACCTCCAGTGGGGTAGCTGAAATTCCTCTAAGCTGTAAGCACAGGCTCCTGGCTGGGGCAAGGCTCGGATAAGAAAGAACACCCTAAATGTGATTTATCACCTTCTTTCAGCTCACACCTCTTAACAAAACTCACAGTGATTGGCTGGGGTAGATTACTTCTTACACCAACTGATGGAGACACCCCAACAGCAGTAGGCAGCTCTGAGCTTAGGAAAAACCTACAGAGCACAGAGAATGTAAAAAAAGCTTATGCTGGCTACAGCATAGCTACCAAGGCCAACACAGAATTTAACTAGGGACACTTGAACTTAAGACAGGGTCCCTACAGTTGACACGTCTATTTGTAGTCCTTGTAGCTGTGCACCATTTGGTCCATGCCTCCAAGTATACCAGATAAACACATTCTTGTTTTGGTGTGCTAAATTATTTTTCTAGCCGGTAGCCTCCTTGTCCTAAACATGGGCTACTGTATAATGTCAATTTAGTTTTTGACTGAGCTGTAGTTAGCTCGGAGTGATAGTATAGTTTTTCACCTAGGTTTCCCTAATCTTAAGGCGGAGTTCCACCCAAAAGTGGAACTTCCGCTTAAACCACTCCTCGCCCCTTTACATGCCACATTTGGCATGTAATTTTTTTGGGGGGGGGGAGTGGGGACTTTGTTAGGAGTGGGACTTCCTGTCCCACTTCCTACTTCCGCCCAGGGACCGCTTAGGCGACACGTCATATCGCCTTAGGCGGCCCCTCCCTGTAGGCGATCACCTGGGACACGTGACGGGTCCCAGGCGATCGCCTGTCCACTGAATGGAGGCGCCGGAAGAGAGGGGGGGAGAGGAGTGAAGCTCCGGGCGGCTGCGTCGCTGGACAGTGCAGCAGGTAAGTGTCTGTTTATTAAAAGCCAGCAGCTACACTTTTTTTTAGCTGCTGACTTTTAATAAACATAAAAAAAGCTGGAACTCTCCTTTAACAGTCACAAACAAAACCAAGTTATGAATATTTCAATTTCCATTAGCCAATCCAGTAGGAAATTTATGCCACTGGTGCATGCTGGGCGAGGATATACATATTTTGGAAATGAAATGTGCTCGCTATCTTTCCTCAGGCTGAGGCCAGAGGAGGTGCTGCTGGATGGAGCTCTGCTGTTAGGCCCAAAGTGTGCTAAAGTGGTCCTGAAGCTGTCCTGCCTAGTCTGGAGGAAGCTGTGCCAAGGAGGAGACCCGGGGAGGCCCCTTGCTGGAGAAGACTGCTCGTCTCTCAGAAGGGTCTGGTGACTCACTTAGAGGATGCACTGAACTTTGGGAACATGCTTACAGCGTTGCTGGGTCGGCTTAAAGGTTCTATAAAAAGAGCAAAGTGCGCAGACTAAGTGTAGTGGGTGTGTAAACATTTATTAAAGAAAGACAATTAGCAACTCACATAAAGCAAGATGAAATATGTTTATCCTGAAATAGATTCCCAGCTCGGGAAAACACCAAGGAAACTGTCACAATAGATACACTTTGTATAGTGTGCACCCATCACGCCATACTGATACTTTCTATCCCTAAAGGTATTGTAAAAGGTTCGTTTTTTTTTTTTTTTATAACAAACAAGGGTTTTGCACAGAGTGGCTTTAATCCTCTTCTGGCTCCACCCTCCATCGAGTCCCCCCTCGGAGACCCGCATTCCAAGGGGGCACCTAAGTGGGCGCGCTCCCGAGTCCTGCTGCTGCGTCTATTACACAGAAAGCAGGACTCTGCCCTGCCCCCCCGCGCTCACATGTCCCTGGATTTGATTGACAGCAGCGGGAGCCAATGGCTGCTGCTGCTATCAATCTATCCAATGAGGACCCGAGACAGCGGCTGGAGCTGCTGGGCTCGTTCTCGTCACTGGAAAGATTGGGTTCAGGTGAATAAAAGGGGGGCTCTGGCAAGCATAGAATGCTTTAAGGTAAAGAACCTTAAGGGTTTACAATCCCTTTAAAGATTAAAGATTCTGACACTGTGAAGCTGGACATTGACCTGAGGAGAGTCTGTAAGTGATCTGCTACAGTATCTGGGACCCCTAACCCTCACCTCCTTAACCATTCTGCGTTAAAATTTTAAAAAGACTTGCGCCCAATATCCTCTTTCGTCCCCCCCCCCCTCATTTTAGACATGGACTCAGCCCTGGGGTAAAGTGCTAGCATGCCCCTGGGAGGTGCTTTCTTGCCTTTGGGGTGTCAGAGGGGTGCTATAAGCTGTACATGGAATTCAGTATTTCTTACATCTGTAATAACTTAGGATATGTTTGCTTGTATTTCCAGTTGAGTGTATGGGTCATAATACCTCAAAGACAGGAGGACTCATCAGGTGGTTTTAAGTTGGTTTTCGATAGATCTGGGCTTTGTTTTGTTCTGCTCCCTTCTAGCCATAGAATGTCTTTATAATATAGGGTTCTCAATGGTAAACTCTGAGAATCATTGTGCAAAAATAAATAGCTCTAAGTAACTTGTTGTTCCCAACAGAACCATAAACCCATTTTATACTAACTCAAGATACTGTACTTTAGCTACAGGTTGTAGCCCAACTCTAGCATCCAACAATCCGAAGTGGACAACCTGCAATCGACTCCTGAGATGGGACGCCAGTGCTCAAATCTGGAGTTCAAGGTAATACCTAAACTATATTGTCAAAAGTATTGGGGCGCCTGCCTTTACACGCACATGAACTTTAATGACATCCCAGTCTTAGTCCGTAGGGTTCAATATTGAGTTGGCCCACCCTTTGCATCTATAACAGCTTCAACTCTTCTGGGAAGGCTGTCCACAAGGTTTAGGAGTGTGTCTATGGGAATTTTTAACCATTCTTCCAGAAGCGCATTTTTTAGGTCAGGCACTGATGTTGGAAGAGAAGGCCTGGCTCGCAGTCTCTGCTTTAATTCAATCCAAAGGTGTTCTATCAGGTTGAGGTCAGAACTCTGTGCAGGCCAATCAAGTTCCTCCACCTCAAACTCGCTCATCCATGTCTTTATAAACCTTGCTTTGTGCACTGGTCCAAATCATTTGGTGGAGGGGGGATTATGGTGTGGGGTTGTTTTTCAGGGGTTGGGGGTAGTAATACAATACTGCATCATGGCCACTAGATGGAGCACAATTTTTTTTTAACAATTCTAGAGAATGCTAGATGGAATTGGCAAATAAATGTAACCATTGGTTAAATTTATTTGCCAATTCCCCCTAGTGTTCAGTAGAATTGTTACGTTAAATCTCTTGTTACAAAGATGTATGTGTAGCGGGTATTTGAATTTAGGGGAAGCGTCTGGGTGGTAGTGTAACCCAGATGCACCGATTGCTAGGGAATCTGAGACCCTTTTATGGTTCTTGGAGGACTCTGGTGGTGTGAGGTTCCCTGAGGCCTACAGGTGGCGTTGTTGCCCGAGGCCGGGGTCGAACTTACACCGCAAGACTGTGTCTTTTTGTCCTCTCCTGACGCTGGTACAGCGGGGCGAGGAAACCCGCTGTGACGCAAAGGGAGAGGGGATAAAAGGGGCGGACGCCCTTACCATTGGTTTCAGAGTCTGGAGGACGCGGCCGCACCCAGGCACCTTCAGCTTGGGTGCTGGCGTTCCGGTGTTCCGGGCCCAGGTGCCCTTGACCTGGCCGGAGCGGAGATGGAGTCCATCTCAGGCACCTTTAGCCTGGGGTGAGGTACTATGGCGGATGCCTGGGGCTCAGTACCTTCGACCGAGTTCCGCGAGGGTGGAGGAATCCGAGGGGGCCCTAATTCCTTGGGTGCCCGTGTCTGAGTTCGTGAGGACTGGTGAGCAGAACTTCTCTGGAGAGTCCGGCACAGCATCGCTGGTGACAGAGAGGCCTCCGGTATTTCCCTTGGACGGATATCCTTCCCCTGACAGGGGTCGTGCTAGCGAAGGTAATTCATGTTCTATTTCACATAGTCAGTGGCAGTGACTGTTCGCCACTGGTGACACCACAGTGGTTAGCTATATCGGGAAGGATTGTGCCTCGACCTACTCCCATTCTGTTACAAAGGTCCCAACTTGACTGTGCTGTATATTTATTCGCTGAGAAGAATAAAACTGTGTTGGACCTATTCAGTGTGTGGAACTCTGGTTACTAGGAGCAAAGGGGGAGTCAAGGACGTAGGACAGGACTTGACTCCAGGGCACCTACACAAAGCCCGATCTTTCTGGCCTTCACCTCTTCACTATGGAGGACATGGGCCGTGGTGTATCTCATCCCTCCCCCCGGTACTAACACCCCTAGACAAAGACAGACAAGCCGAGAACGAGAAGGGGTGAGAGGGGTGAGGCCGCTACATATGTATTTCCTATGCTTCTCATTTCTATCTAGTGGCTATAATTTGGCCATAATGTGATATCTTACTACTGCCCATAATAAAAGAACATTCATTCTGAAGAGAAAATAGCCTACAGAACATCTGTTAAATAGCTTAAAGAACATCTGTTTGTGCTTTATTGCACAGAACGAATGTACATACAGGTTCTCTGGATGAATGGCTGTGCCAATTTTTCATTAATTAAAGTGTTTGTAAAGGATTTGTTTGAATAACAAACAGGTCATACTTACCTGCTCTGTGCAATGGTTTTGCACAGAGCAGCCCCAATCCTCCTCTTTTCGGGTCCCCGGCGCTATGGGCCCCTCCCCCTTGCTTTTGGGGCACTCATGCATGCTCAATCCCGAGCCGACTCTTTGTGGCCATAAGACACAGAGAGCGCTGCTCAACCCTGCCCCCGTCCCCCACATCCCCTCCTCACTGGCTGTGATTAACAGCAGCAGGAGCCAATGGCTCCTGATGCATCTCAGCCAACGAGGAGGGAGAGACCCAGGAGAGCCGCTGCTCCCATTCACATGCTGGATCAAGATCTGGCTTAGGTAAGTATTAGGGTGGCTGAGGAGGGAGCTGCACACTGAAGGTTTTTTACCTGTAAAACAGTAAAAACTTCTTTAGCCTTTACAACCGCTTTAATTATAAATAGATCCTCTAATCTTTTCTAAAAATGAAATAACTGCAGTTCAGGAAATATAAGACTGGGGATAATTATAGTATATGTACACCCAATCACTAAAGTCTCATAAAACTTGATATCGTTTTTGAAAGCTATTATCAAACCTTTTAAATCTGTGTCTTTTATTAAAAAAATATCAGATAATCCTGCCATGAAGGTTCTTGTGTAAGCACTTCCTGTTATAGAGTGACAACGCCTTGTCCCTGTCTCCAAGTTGTTCTGCATTGTCACCTTGTCAGAATTTTTCCTGCCATGAAGGTTCTTGTGTAAGCACTTCCTATATAGAGTGACAACGCCTTGTCACCTTGTCACAATTTTTCCCAACGAAGACTACAAGTGGTGGGTGACAGATATGGCCCACTGATATCACCATCAGAAAATCTTCCCTGGAATTTTTTTTTAAATCTCTAACCCTGTAACCAATATACTATTATACAGTATGACTATACAAAAATAGTGAATTACAATAGCAGATGTTGTAAGTAAAGTCTGTAATTGCATCTTCAACTCACAGCAGAACATTACAGCAAGTGAGATCTATCTCTATTACGATGTTAAGGGATCACAAAAAAAAAAATGGAACTGTTCCTAAAAACTATATAGAGTACTATATAGGTGTAAAGCATAAATTTCAGGAACCAGTCAAACTAGGCATGTATAAACTCTTCCTCGGTCACAAATGCAGTACAAATACACTATAATGTACTATAAACTTGTAGCCTTTTAGGCCCCGGGACTACGTTACCCAGAACCCTGTTCGGCACCCAGGGTGCAGTTAGCCATCGCAGAGACTCATGGGAGGGGTTATTTAAGGAGGAGACAAGGCGGAGCTCGGCCTCTTTGGACACCGCGCTGCAAGCAAGAGTTTCTTCCTGTGCGGATCTGCTGCAGTGCAAGGCCTGAAGCCTGGGCCTTGCGCAACTTCCAAAGAGCCTTCCACCCCACTGTGGAGCCTGGGTGGCATCTGACTTGTCGAGTGAGGACATCAGTTGGATCGGGGACCCGATCGTTGCAGACGCTGTGTGCGGATACACAGCAGGGTGGACGTTCCGGACTTGGATCGCGTCCGGAGTGGTGAGCGGGCACCTGCCCAGACCAATAGACTGTGCCATGTTCAGGCCTATAGACTGCATAGGCCCACAGTTTTGTTTATTTTCTGTTCCCCGGGGGGACCGGTAGCAGGACAGAGTTGAAGTGTTCCCCCCCCCCCCCCCAGTATAGTGTTCCAAGTTATTGCCTGGTTGTGGATTACAAAGTACTATTCATCAAGTGCACCACCGAAAGCTGGCATGCGAAGAAATCCCTATAGGAGGTGACTGAGATTTATTCCATGTCAGGCCTGACCGGGGTGGGAAGTTAAGATATTGTTTAGTGCGCCATAGGGCGCGCATACCATAATAGCTACACGTGGTGAAGTACCGCGCAGCGCCATTATTGTATGCTGTATTGATTTCTGCAGGGCTCTGCTAGCCAATTGCATGTGTTGTGTTCTGCTTATGCTACCTTTAATATGAGAGTAAACTGTTATATTTAATCTCTTGCCTCAGTGTGTTGTCTTACTGCTAAGAGATTATTCCTTACAATTATATTTGAATGTGAATTATGTGATACAAATATAACCCCTAGACTAGCTGTGCCAGAGTGGGTCGAGCAGATTGCTGGGGGTTGGTGGTGCTGCACACAGGGCCCGAAAACAAATCCAGCGGCTCTCTTAACTGGGGGTAGCGCTACAAACTACATTGATTTTCTTCACCAAGATCTTTACATAGCCACACTTCTCTCCTTCTCTACTATTGCTCTTTTTTGTTTTTTTTTCTGCTATTAAACTGTCGGTCACATTGCAATATATGTATTTCTTGTATTCCCTTTAATCATTTTTTTCCCCATATACACTATATTATCAAAAGTATTGGAACGTCTGCCTTTACACGCACGTTAACATTAGTGTCATCCCAGTCTAAAGCCTCATACATCCGGCCGATAATCTCGTCCGGAAAAAAAAAACATTGTTTTTCCTGACAAGATTCTTGACAAGAATCTTGTGCCGGCCGAGTGTACACACATACGATTCAAAAGAACCGCCGCTCTTTTGAATGGCACGAACGCGGTGACGTCATCGACTACGACGAGCATGCGCTCGTCACATTCGATGCCGTCGCTGCCATCTTGCTTCACCCTACCTATGCCTAGGAAGCTACCGCGCATGCGTCAAAGTGATTTCGAGCATGCGCGGGTTTCCATGGAGACAAGTAGGTGTACACACTCTCGGGTTTCTCGTCGGGAAACAGGCCGACAAGAATCCCGACGAGAAAATAGAGAGCAGGATCTCTATTTTTCTCGTCGAGATTCTGGGCAGATTTCCAGACGAGAAACCTGAAAGCCTCGTACACACAGCCGGTTTTCTCGGCAAGAAAGCTCTCCCAGCAGTTTTCTTATCGTTTCTTGCCGAGAAAACCGGCCGTGTGTACGAGGCCTAAGGCTGGATTCACACCTATGCATTTTTTGTGCTTTTTGCATTTTGCAGATTTGCACTACAGAATGTGTTCCATAAGAAACCATGTTAAATGGGCTGTAGTGCAAATCTGCAAAATGCAAAACGCACAAAAAATGCATAGGTGTGAATTTGGCCTTAGTCTGTAGGGTTCAATATTGAGTTGGCCCATAATTTGCAGCTATACCAGCTTCAACTCTTCTGGGAAGGCTGTCCACAAGGTTTAGGAGTGTGTCTATGGGAATGTTTGACCATTCTTCCAGAAGCGCATTTGTGAAGTCAGGCACTGATGTTGGACGAGAAGGCCTGGCTCGCAGTCTCCACTCTAATTCATCCTAAAGGTGTTTTATTGTGTAGAGGTCAGCACTCTGTGCATGACAGTCAAGTTCCTCCACCCTAAACTTGCTAATCCATGTCTTTATAGACCTTGCATTGTGCACTGGTCCAAATCATTTGGTGGAGGGGGGGTTTTGAGTGTGAGTTTGTTTTTCAGGGGTTGGGCTCGGTCCCTTAGTTCCAGTGAAGGGAACTCTTAAGACATCAGCATACCACAACATTTTGGACAATCTCATGTTCCCCAACTTTGTAGGAACAGTTTGGAGATTGCCCCCATTTGTTCCAACATGACTGTGCACCAGCGCACAAAGCAAGGTCCAAAAAGACATGGATGTGCGAGTTTGGGGTGGAGGAATCTGACTGGCCTGCACAGAGTCCTGGCTTCAACCAAATAGAACACCTTTGGGATGAATGAGAGCAGAGACTGCGAGTTAGGCCTCGTACACACGGCCGAGATTCTCGTTGAGAAAAACATGTCGTTTTTTTCGACGAGATTCTTGGACAAGAAACTTGTCCCGGCCGAGTGTACACACGCTCGTTTCAAAGAACCCGCGGTTCTTTGAAAGGAGTGTACGCGGTGACGTCATCGACTACGTCGAGCATGCGCTCGTCACATTCGATGCCGTTGCCGCCATCTTGGTACACCCTACGTATGCCTAGGAAGCTACCGCGCATGCGTCAAATTCATTTCGAACATGCGCGGGCTTCCGGGCGGACAGGTAAGTGTACACACACTCACTTTTCTCGTCGAGAAACACGCCGAGGAGAATCTCGACGAGAAAATAGAGAGCAGGTTCTCTATTTTTCTCGTCGAGGTTTCTTGTCGGTTTTCTCGACGAGAAACACGCTAGCAGCGTACACACGACCGATTTACTCGGCAAGACCTCTCTGCCAGCAAGTTTCTTGCTGGTTCTTGCCGAGAAAATCGGTCGTGTGTACGAGGCCTTAGGCCTTCTCATCCAACATCAGTGCCTGACCTCACAAATGTGCTTCTGGAAGAATGGCCAAACATTCCCATAGACACACAATCCTAAACCTTGTGGACAACCTTCCCAGATGAGTTGAAGCTGTTATAGCTGCTAAGTGTGGTGTCAACTCAATATTGAACCCTACGGACTAAGACTGGGATGTCATTACAGTTCATGTGTGTGTAAAGGCAGGTGTCCCAATACTTTTGGTAATATAGTATAGCTCCAATCCTCAAACAAAATAAAGGACCATCCTTAGTTTTTGTCCCCTGCTGACACCAGCCCTGTAACAGGAGCATGGTTGTCATTCCCGCTCCCAAACTAGTGTGACAACGCACACCTGGTGCTTACTTGCTCACATAATAGAAAATCCTCTGGTGTGTAAACTGAGGGGCGGGACAGTAGGAGTATCCATCTGAAACTTCACACCCCTCATTTCACACATGCACATTTGTGCTAAAGCACTATGGTCATTGGGATATGTAGTCTGTGCTGGCAAGTGACATTATGAAATCTGAACATGCAGCGGCAGCTTGAGCGCAGAGGTTAAAACAAACATGGAAATAAGGTTTTTTCAAATAAATAATAAATTTTTGTTAGGCGATTTGATTATAGGGATAGTTTTGTGCTATAATCTTGTTTAAAGTGTTACTAAACCCACAACAGTAAACCAGTCTGTATATGCAGTAAAGCATGTTTGTTTTACTCACTGTGTAACTTAAGGGGTTAATCCTCTGCATTGTGTAAAAAGACTGTTTGATCCCATCTTCTCTGATCCTCCCTTCTATCACTGTCCCCTGATAATTTCCTGATAATACAGAGTCTATGGAGTCAGGCTGCACATGCTCAGTTTGGTGTGTGTGGCATGTGAACAGCACAGGGCCAATAAGCACTGTCCAGACAGAGGGCCTGGCGGCTTCCAGACTCATAGGACAGTCAGGAAACTTCTCCTACAACACACTGGTAGAGGTCACAAGACTGTTCTAGCTGCTGATGAGAAAAGGTATTTAGCAGTTTATATTTACGAAAATAATTGCATTTCCATGTTCTGTGTACTGTGGGAGACCAGATATAGTGAATGTGGGGTCCTTGGTTTAGTAACACTTTAAATGAGCATTTAGCTTAACTTTAAAGCGGAGGTCCCACTAAAAAAAAAAAAAAATATTAAAAGCCAGCAGCTACAAATACAGCAGCTGCTGACTTTTAATATATGGACACTTACCTGTCCAGGTCGCCCGCGATGTCGGCAGCCGAAGCTGATCTGTCGCTCGAGGATCGGCTGCCGCCGCCGCCATACTCGGTAAGGGAATCAGGAAGTGAAGCATTGCGGCTTCGCTGCCTGGTTCCCTACTGTGCATGTGCGAGTCGCTCCAGCGCCTTCTCACTGGTCCCCGTTGTCTTCTTGGAACTGTGTGTGTTTCCCAAAAGACAACAGGGGGACGGGGACGGGAAGGGGCGTAATAGCCGCAAATTCTGCGGCTATCTATGCCCGGAAGTGGGTGCAAACACCTGTATTGTACAGGTATCTGCACCCCCCTCCCCCCTGAAAGGTGCCAATCAGGGATGAGCCGAACACCCCCCTGTTCGGTTCGCACCAGAACCTGCGAACAGACAAAATGTTCGTGTAAACTTTAGAACCCTATTAAATACAATGGACTCGAACGTTCGAAATCTAAAGTGTTAATTATAAAGGCTAATATGCAAGTTATTGTCCTAAAAAGTGTTTGGGGACCGGGGTCCTGCCCCAGGGGACATGTATCAATGCAAAAAGAAGTTTTAAAAACGGCCGTTTTTTCGGGAGCAGTGATTTTAATAATGCTTAAAATGAAAAAATAAAAGTGAAATATTCCTTTAAATTTCGTACCTGGGGGGTGTGTATGATATGCATGTGAAGTGGCGCATGTTTCCCGTGCTTAGAACTGTCCCTGCAAAAAATGTCATTTTTGAAAGAAAAAAAATGCATTTAAAACTGACTCGCGGCTATTAATGAATTGTCGGCTCCCGGCAATACATACAAAAGTCATTGAGAAAAAAAAAAAAAAAAGCGTGGGGGTTCCCCAGAATTCAATTACCAGGCCCTTCAGATCTGGCATGGATTTTAAGGGGAACTCCACCCCAAGTTTAAAAAAAAATGGCGTGGAGTCCCCCTAAAAATCCATACCAGACCCCTTATCCGAGCACGCAACCTGGCCGGCCGCAGGGGAAAAGGGGGGGACGAGAGAGCGGCCCCCCCTCCCTCCTGAACCGTACCAAGCCACATGCCCTCAACATGGGGAGGATGTCCCCATGTTGATGGGGACAAGGGCCTCATCCCCACAACCCTTGCCCGGTGGTTGTGGGGGTCTGCGGGCGGGGGGCTTATCGGAATCTGGAAGACCCCTTTAACAAAGGGGACCCCCAGATCCCGCCCCCCCCCTATGTGAATTGGTAACGGGTACATTGTACCCCTACCATTTCACGAAGAAAGCGTAAAAAAAAGTTTAAAAAAACACACAAACACCTTGAAAAAGTCCTTTATTTAAAAAAATAAATAAATAAACATTCCAGCGGTGAAATCCAGTGTCCCGCGGCGATCCCGATGTCCAGCGCTGTCCTTCATTGGTTGTGCCTGAGCGGACCTGATGGGGAACTCCCTCTCAGTATTTTAAATGTATAGACCCGCCCCTTCTAAAGTTCCCCATCAGGTCCGCTCAGCGGACGAGATGCGGAACATGAGAAGGGGCGGGTCTATACATGTATTACCAAAGTGAGAGCAGTTCCCCATCAGGTCCGCCCCCTCGGTATGTCGGACCCGCCTACGTCATTGGCTTGAGCGGGGAACTTCCTTCATTGTGTAATTTAAATTTACACAGTGAAGGAAGTTCCCCGCTCAAGCCAATGACGTAGGCGGGTCCGACATACCGAGGAGGCGGACCTGATGGGGAACTGCTCTCACTTTGGTAATACATGTATAGACCCGCCCCTTCTCATGTTCCGCATCTCGTCCGCTGAGCGGACCTGATGGGGAACTTTAGAAGGGGCGGGTCTATACATTTAAAATAGTGAGAGGGAGTTCCCCATCAGGTCCGCTCAGGCACAACCAATGACGGACAGCGCTGGACATCGGGATCGCCGCGGGACACTGGATTTCACCGCTGGAATGTTTTTTTTTTTTTTTTTTTTAAATAAAGGACTTTTTCAAGGTGTTTGTGTGTTTTTTTAAACATTTTTTTACGCTTTCTTCGTGAAATGGTAGGGGTACAATGTACCCCTTACCAATTCACATAGGGGGGGGGCGGGATCTGGGGGTCCTCTTTGTTAAAGGGGTCTTCCAGATTCCGATAAGCCCCCCGCCCGCAGACCCCCACAACCACCGGGCAAGGGTTGTGGGGATGAGGCCCTTGTCCCCATCAACATGGGGACATCCTCCCCATGTTGAGGGCATGTGGCTTGGTACGGTTCAGGAGGGAGGGGGGGCCGCTCTCTCGTCCCCCCCTTTTCCCCTGCGGCCGGCCAGGTTGCGTGCTCGGATAAGGGGTCTGGTATGGATTTTTAGGGGGACTCCACGCCATTTTTTTTTAATTTGGGGTGGAGTTCCCCTTAAAATCCATGCCAGATCTGAAGGGCCTGGAATGGATATTTGGGGGAACCCCACGTCAATTTTTTTTTTATTTGCGGCGGGGTTCCCCTTAATATCCATTCCAGACCTGAAGGGCCTGGTAATTGAATTCTGGGGAACCCCCACGCTTTTTTTTTTTTTTTTATCAATGACTTTTGTATGTATTGCCGGGAGCCGACAATTCATTAATAGCCGCGAGTCAGTTTTAAATGCATTTTTTTCTTTCAAAAATGACATTTTTTGCAGGGACAGTTCTAAGCACGGGAAACATGCGCCACTTCACATGCATATCATACACACCCCCCAGGTACGAAATTTAAAGGAATATTTCACTTTTATTTTTTCATTTTAAGCATTATTAAAATCACTGCTCCCGAAAAAACGGCCGTTTTTAAAACTTCTTTATGCATTGATACATGTCCCCTGGGGCAGGACCCGGGTCCCCAAACACTTTTTAGGACAATAACTTGCATATTAGCCTTTATAATTAACACTTTAGATTTCTCCCATAGATTTTTCGAATTTGCCGCGAACACCCCAATTTGTTCGCTGTTCGGCGAACGGGCGAACAGGCAATGTTCGAGTCGAACATGAGTTCGACTCGAACTCGAAGCTCATCCCTAGTGCCAATTGTGGCACCGGAGGGGGGGAGGAATCCGATGAGCGGAATTTCCACTTTAGGGTGGAGCTCCGCTTTAAATGTCAGCTTTGAAACTTTCTAAGAAGGCTAAGGCAGAAGTACCTGTTGTGCACAATATATTAAAATGTGGAGGAATATTTGCAAATGATCAGAGACTTAAAGAAACCTATATCCTGATAATTCAGGAGGCTGTCATTGCTGATCTTTCATTCTAAAAAAAGACTAGTTGATTGCCTTTATTCCAATCCAAAGGCGTCATTAGTAGAATCTTTGACCCAAAATGCATAGGCACATTGTAATTCTGACTTTACTTTCTGTGTACCTGTTATAGGTCAGTAGCCCAAAACTGGGAATGAGTACAGATCTGGTTCGAACTTGCTCTGAGGAAGGGGGTGCGCCCCCGAAACACGTTAGCTGTACCGCGTGTTATGTGCATGTCCATGTGTTTATGGCCTTTTTTCAGTTGCATTTTGTGAGTACCCACTTTTATACAAAAATGTATAATTATTAAATTATCTCTGGTAATGCACTAGGTGTGCGCGCCTTCCATTTCTGTTATTCTTGTGGTTCCTTTCGAATTACCCCATCTGAGGAGGGCAGCATCCACCTAGTTTTGGGATATCATATATACCTTTCACAGCACCATTTTATCTGACATCTGTTACACCACAGCTTGGAAGACCTATTAGCGCTGGAAGTGACTGTGTTTTTTGTATTTCTACTAGTTCGAACTTGGGTTTGAACCAAAACCTAGAAGGAATCTATCACTCCTGCCCACTGCCATCCAATCAATTGTGGCCAGGGGATTTCCCACCCTGCAGCAGCCTGTAGACAAAGGGGTGGGGGATACTGTTGATATTATTGACCTACGATGGCCACATGGTCACGTTAGGTCAATGTCATTGAGCTTTGAATGCCCTGGCCTCAGTTGATTGGGTGGCACGGGGTGGGAGTAACAGCTTCCTTCCGGGTTTGGTCCAATCCTAAGTTGGGACCATACCTGTGCTTATCCTTACTTGCAATATTAGAAAAAAAAACAAAGAGAAAACAAAGCAACAGTGTTAGCAATGACAACACTCATACTGCCATAAGTACAATGTTCCTATACATTTTGGTTTGTGGAAGAGGAATTAAGGAAAACATGGTTAAAAGTGTAGCTGCCCTTGAAGAGCTAGGGAGTATGAACAAACAATAAAAGGCTTGGAAAGTTACAAGGCAGCTATATACAGTAAAACCTTGGATTGCAAGCATAATTCGTTCCAGAAACATGCTTGTAATCCAAAGCACTTGTATATCAAAGCAAATTTCCCTATAAGAAATAATGGAAACTCAAATGATTCGTTCCACAAACATTTATTTATAGGTCCTTAAGTTTATCGTCCATATTAACAGATTATAGCAATGTAATAGGTTGTGTAACCATAAAATATCCATCCACAAATGGAAGCCTCCACAAGAGGATTAGAAGCAAAATCCAGCAGGAGCTACAGAGTATAAAAGAGAACAGAGGCGCCTCTGATGCCGCGTACACACGACCGTTTTTAATGACGAGAAAAATGTTTTTTTTTTTTTTAAATGGTCATTAAAAATGATCGTGTGTGGGCTTCAGAGCATTTTTCACGACGTGAAAAACGGCCATAAAAAAAAAATTGGAACATGCTCTAATTTTTCACGTCGTTTTTTACATCGTCGTTTTTCTCGTCATGAAAAACGGCCGTGTGTGGGCTTTAACGACGTGAAAAAAAAATGCACATGCTCAGAATCAAGTATGAGACGGGAGCGCTCGTTCTGGTAAAACTAGCGTTCGTAATGGAGATAGCACATTCGTCACGCTGTAACGGACTGAAAAGCACGAGGCTGAAAAGCGCAAATCGTCTCTCAACAAACTTTACTAACATGAAGGGTGGCGCCATTCGAATGGAACTTCCCCTTTATAGTGCCGTCGTACGTGTTGTACGTCACCGCGCTTTACTCAACCATTTTTTTCCACAATAATTTGTAGGCAAGGCAGGCATGAGAAGAATCACGTCGAGAAAAATGCCGTTTTTTTCAATGACATTAAAAACGGTCGTGTGTATGCGGTATAAGTGTAGCAATATGTTGCTAAATGTTGTACCTTCAATAAATGTAACCATATTGCTACACTTAGAGGCCGCCTCTCTTCTATTTTATACTCAGTTGTGACATGACGCTACTTGTATATCAAGTTAAAATTTATTTAAAAAAAATGTTGCTTGTCTTGCAAAACGCTCTCAAACCAAATTACTCTCAAACCAAGGTTTTACTGTATGTCTAACCTGGTACATGCACTGTTATATTCTAATAACATTTTTTTCCGAAAATGAATTGAATCGATAATATAAAAAAAATGACTAAAATCCATTAACTGATTTTCAGCCTTTATACAAGCCTGTCATTACGTCGTGTCTACACAAGACATAAAAAAAAAAAAAAACGACATTTGCTTGCGCTACACTATGTAAGCATTGCTTTAAGTGTTTTAATTTGAGCTGTCAAGCACACATCACTCACACTTTCCTTCCAAGCTCAGCTTACTGCCATGGTAAATTGCGCTAAGAAAATTGAGCATTAAATGAGGGTAATTAACTTTTGCTCTTTAACACATTATTTTTTCCTAACACCACAGACCACCGTCACTCCATCCTATAAGTATATATGCAGATGTGGAACAAAGTTAATGATCTGGCACCAAGAAAAATAATCCAGACTTAACTCTTTAAGAGGCAAAGCTGTGCTAGGTTGTTGGTGGGTTTGAAGCCCTGCACAACACATACAAAGTACTTCTATACACTGAGAGACAGGCAGTCTGGTGCTACAACAGTTAAGAATTCAATTTGTGGCAAAGTTATATCCTTGAGGCATTTCCTGCCTTTGAAGTGGGAGAGACACAATTGCAAGTTCCTCAAAACACAATGCTAGAATCAGATTGCATTAAGGAAATTTAATTAGAAATAGCTGTTGAGCTTTTTTTTTTTTTTTGGGGGGGGGGGGGGGGGTCGGAAATTAATTCTCACCTGCTGTCTGGAAAGTCCCCTGTATGGCTTCTATTTCCGTGATCTCAGTGCAGACCCCCTGCCCATGCATAAGGGTCTGCAGGGGTTTTTCGGCACCTTTGGTGGGATAGCAGCGCAGCCCAGAGCCACATCGGGCAGTGTAGACCCCACATGGCGTCCCTTTCTGGAGGGCACAGGTGGCACAGCACCCGCAACCGGGTTCTTTCACCAATTCCAGGCACCCAGTAGGGTCCAGACAGCGAATGAGCTTCTCCTGTGAGCAAGGAGGGCATTGTATGGCATCATCTGCAACTCCAAGAGATGCCAGGGAGATGAGGATTAAGGCAAAGTGGCAGTGCCCAAGCATTGTGTGTGGCTGGCCAGTAAGGTTAGAGGTGAATTAGAGGGTGGGCAGATCTGGCAGGCTGGTACAGCAATCACTCAGCAGTCAGCACACAGGAACATGAAATGATCCAGCCTTGACTGTGCTGTTCTCCATAGCAAGAATGAGGGGGGACTGAAAATTGACTGCACTGAGCAGATAGATGTGGACTTTATACTGGCTGCAAGCCACTCCTATCTCTAGTCCCATTGCCAGAGGAAAAGGGGGAGAGTGTGGGGATGGTGAATGAGACAAGCAGAACTTATAGAGCAGTGCAGCCGAAGAAACAGAGCAAAAAAAAATCAGAAAGAATTAGAAGAAATATTATAAGGAATAATGAATACAAGATAATGCAAACAGCAATAATAATGTATAAAATGCAACAACCCATAGCAAGCAATCAGACCTTCCTGCAGTTTAGAGGAGGTAAAACAATTCAACATGATTAGTCTTTAGTTTAGGGTGACCAGACATCCCCAGTTTCAGGGGACAGTCCCTGGATTGAGGACACTGTCCCTGGACCAAGTCTGTGCCCGGATTGAGGACACTGTCCCCGGACCAAGTCTGTCCCCGGTTTTGTCCCCGGATTGGATTTGAACAGGGGCTGGGGCAATTTCAAAGACAGTCAGTGCAGAATTAAAAATAAATAATTCTGAATTACACCCCCCCTGCTCCGCCGCTCCTACTAGCTTAGGGGGGGTGTATTTTTTTCCATTATCTGTACCCCTTTCTGATGATCATGTGCTGGTCGGAGCGCAGGGAATATTTCTTCAGTTTCGGGTGCATGCCCATTCAGCTCCACTCGCATGTTCTTCTGCCTTGGCTCAAGTTCCAGCCAGCCGCCTGCCTGCTTATCTCCTTGCCTTCCCTGGTGGAGTGATCTTCCTCCGCACCCCACCCAGTAGTAGCCGGGGCCCGGAGAGTAAGACTTGAGAGGCTGTGAGGCGGGTGGCGGTGGTGACGGGCAGAGAGTCGCCGATTGCCGCCATTACTAGTAAAAAAGAAATATGTCCCCGGATTTCATTTTAAAAATCTTGTCACCTTACTTTAGTTGGTGCAGGTAAAAGTGTCCATAGACATGAGATCTCAGTCTGCTAGACTGGCCTTATTTAAAAGAAGGGGAATACGGGGAGCTGGACTTGGATTATTTTGCCCATCAATCAGGCATTGGGCTGGGCTTAGTGACTGACCCTCGGTAGCTCTACCACAAAGAAGACCTCCTAAAAAGGGGAAGAAGCCTCCAGTAGAGAAATTCATGTGACATAGAAAAAAAAGAACACCAGCTGGGTGTCTTATGGCCAGTACACACGATCCGAATATGGTACGACAGATCGTACGACTTTTTCTGCTTAATAGTCGCAAGTAGAAATTGAATAGGTTATTAAAGTCCCGAAACTTCTCGTACGACAGAAATAAATAAATCGGAAGTGATGTCATGTGTTATAATGTATTTGTATTCTATTTTCGGGCGACCACTATACTGACTAAACGAAAATCGTACGATCTGGTATCGTACGAGGAAAATTTTCGTGCTTGTCCGATTGAATAATATCGGATGAACGGTCGGCTCTCGAAAGTAGTGTACACACGATCCGAAAATCGTAAGATTCTTCACGGGACTACAGTTTTCGTCCAACATTCGGATCGTGTGTACGGGCCATTAGGAATCTGTAAACATTTATTGCTGATAAAATAAAAGTTTCCCAAGTACGCAAACATTGCGACTAATAGTGCTTCTCTTCTAATAAAGAGCTCTTTCCAGGTGCTTATATACACTATATTACCAAAAGCATTGGGACACCTGACTTTACACGTACTGCACATGAACTTTAATGGCATCCCAGTCTTAGCCCGTAGGGTTCAATATTGGGTTGATCCACCCTTTGCAGCTATAACAGATTCATCTCTTCTGGGAAGGCTGTCCACAAGGTTTAGGAGTGTGTCTCTGGGAATGTTTGACAATTCTTCCAGAAGCACATTTGTGAGGTCAGGCACTGATGTGGATGAGAAGGCCTGGCTCGCACTCTCCACTCTAATTCCTCCTAAAGGTGTTCTATCAGGTTGAGGTCAAGACTCTGAGCAGGCCAGTCAAGTTCCTTCACCACAAACTTGCTCATCCATGTCTTCATGGACCTTGCTTTGTGCACTGGTCGAAATCATTAGATGGAGGGGGGATTATGGTGTGGGGTTGGGCTTGGCCCCTTAGTTTCAATGAAGGGAACTCTTAAGGCTTCAGCAAGACATTTTGGACAATTTCATGCTCCTAACATTGTGGGAACAGTTTGGCCCCTTCCGGTTTCAACATGATTGCACACCAGTGCACAAAGCACGGTCCAAAAAACATGGATGAGCGAGTTTGGGGTGGAGGAACTTGACAAGCCTGCACAGAGTCCTGACCTCAACCCGATAGAACACTTTGGGATGAATTTGTGCGGATATTGCAAGCCAGGCCTTCTCATACACATCAGTGCCTGACCTCACAAATGTGCTTCTGGAAGAATGGTCTAACATTCCCATAGACACACTCCTAAACCTTGTGGACTGCCTCCCCAGAAGAGTTGAAGCTGTTATAGCTGAAAAGGGTGGGCCAACTCAATATTAAACCCTACGGACCAAGACTGGGATGCCATTAAAGTTCATGTGCGTGTAAATGCAGGTGTCCCAATACTTTTGGTAATATAGTGTAGTTAGAGTCCTATAGGAAATTTTGCTATTTCTTATTTTATGTTCCTTTTATCTTGATTTTTATTGGCAATAAATGTTTATGGGCTCATTAGACGACCAGCTGGCATTTTTTTGTCGATCTGGATCTACCCTTTGTTTTTGATGAGAATTCAGTGTCAATGGGGCAACACAAAACAAGTGAAAAGAACAACAGGGCAGGAATGAAACCCTTACCTGATTGCATCTTTTTTTCTCAGCAGCAGGACAGTCTGAAGGCTGCCCACCCTCCTTCCTCTATTAACAGGCCAAGTATTACAACTACAGTACTCCTCCTAAAGGAAAAAAAGCTGGCACAGGATATGTTATGACTATGAGACATTCTGATGTGCATCTATGAAGATAAACGCAAGGGGGCGCCAATATAAGTGCAGTATAAAATCTTTTATTAAAGTGGATAAAATAACAAGCCAAATGCAGACTTACATAAATGAAAGAGAAGTTTGCTTGTCTGTATCAAAAATTAGCATCAAAGGCCAGTGAGATGTTCGCATCCACTGGTAATAGAAGCCGAGGCACCATGTTCGGCCAAACCAGGAAGTGACAGCAACCACCGTGGTGAAGATATTTGTCAGCACACCACAGATCTTCAAGTTGAGTCCAAACGTTTTTTGTTTTTTTATTAAAGCATGATAGGCTAGGGTGACCACGTGTCCCGGATTGCCCGGGACAGTCCCGCATTTTGCAGGTCTGTCCCGGGCACAATCATTCCAGGACAATACAATGTCCCGGAATGAAACTGACACAGCCACCCCTCGGGGCCAATCTGATGCCCCCAAAAAAGGCCGCCACATCACCGCTTTACTCACTGACAGTACTTGTCCTGGCCGGGAATGCCTGGAGGAGCACAATCCCCACCCCCTGCTTGTGATTGGAGAAATCATAAATCCCGCCTCTTGTGTCCAATCCCTGTGCTGTGATTCGTTACAGCACAAGCTGATTTTTGGGAAGGGAAGGTGTCCCTGAATGGTAGTTTGGAAATGTGGTCACCTTAATGATAGCATCACAAGCAAAAGAGGGCAACGGTTTTGGGGTCACAAAGGACCCCTTTGTCAGGCAGCCGCAACCACCATGGAGCGCAGAACCAAAAGTGATGTTACACCAGACTCTTTGCTGCTGTTTAGAGATTCTGTCCGGTTTCTGGAGAAGCATGCCACTCTCAAGTGCATATCCAGTCTCAAGATCTATTACTGTTGACTCATTATGGACTTATTTGTCTTTTAATCCCCTCCTGCCAGTCTTGTCCCCTTCCCCTATTAGCTTGATATGTACCATTGTCCATAAGGAAGGAACTGTTACCAACTGCATCTGCATTGCACCATATATATATATATATATATATATATATGTGTAGCTGGGGTTCCAAATTTAGAGACTGCTATGCCAAATTTAAGGGTGATTTGAGTGGTAGTTGGCTCAAATCTTTTCAATTTGTTGGACTCTGCCTTGCTGTTGTTTTGCCTGGTGTGCAGTTCCCCTAAGAAGTATGGGTGGCGCTGTCATCTATACTCGGGGTTGAACCACAGGTGATAGGGCAGCAATTTGGTGTCTCCTCTCGGCAGCCATACAGTGGGTGTGGTGGACCTGCTGGGCATGCCGGGAGGGGGTACAAAAGGGGCAGACGCCATAGAGGAGGGGTTGTTGTAGTTGAGTTGCCACTCCGGGGACCTGTACCCGGGGGAAGGTATTGTGTGGAGTCCAGTTTCGAGTGCATGGCCCTCCAGGCCATGGGGCCACGTGTGCCTCAGTCCCAGGCACCTTTAGTCCTGGGACTGCAACTTCAGCCCTGGGCCCAGCACCTTTAGCTGGAGCCCACTTCGGGAGGAAGAATCCCAGGGTGTCTCTTGCGAGGGGACCCGTTTCTAGAAGAGGAGGCTGGGGGAGGACCGTTCCGAAGGACTGGTGAGAGAATCACAGTGAAGGAAGGGGCCCAGTAACTCTCCGGAGGGATGTCATCCATCCGGAAACCAGGAGCCTAACATCTGGACCATCAGGAGGTTTGGGACACTATAGATTCTGTGGCAGAGAATCTCCTAGACGCATCCATTAGGGAACTAAATTGACTGTTCGAGCTACACGCTGGCTGCTAGTGCCATCGGGTGACTATCCGGGTGGGCTGTACCCACTCGGGATCGTGTGGCGATGAAGCCAGGAGTGCCTGAATTCCATCTGTCTTCCTAACACCTTTCTCCTTTCATGCATAAGAAAATAATGCTCTACGTTGGAGTGATATACTGGTGTGGACCTTGGAGTTACTTGGGGCATAGAGACTTTTGTCCTTACACACTAGGGACAGAAACCAACACTGAGGGGAGTCGCTGCAAAGACCCGTAAGTGAAACTAAGTGTGCTTAACCTCTGCAACCCAGGGGGTATGGGCATGGTGGGGACTATGTGCCTTTCTCTCCAGTGAACGAGCCAAAGAGTGGAGAAGGAGGGTGACGTGGTTGCTTCATATATATATATAACTGTTTTTATTATAGTGCATCTATGGCCAGCTTTAGTGCCAGTTCACACAGGGGCAACCCGACTTAAAGCGCAACTTTGCAAGGCAACTTCAGCGCGATTTGGAGCAACTTACAACGCAACTTTAAGTCGCCTCCAGGACAGGCGACTTTGGCTGTGGCCAATCACATAATAATCAGCTCTGTGGGAGGGAGGGGTTCGCCTGGGTTAACTATTTTCTCTTCTTGTAAAGTTTCTTCAGTTAAGATGGAGATCTGACTTTGGAGGCGACTTCCATTGAAATCTATGGGTACAAGTCGCCTAGAAGTCGCCTTGAAGTCGTACAGCAACCTTTTCTGAAGTTGGAGCGACTTCAGTAGTGTACATTAAGACGGCTCCATTCACTTCAATGGAATTTCTCATGTCGCGCGACTTAGGGTGACACAAGTCGGATCCCAAGTCGCTGTAGTGTGAACCGGCACTTACTACCCTTTGTATCTAGTCCTTCTGTTATTTTAATACAGTTGTAACATTTAAAAAAGTTTAAATTGAAGTCTCTGTAACACAGTGATCTTTATCATTGAGCTACTTTTAGGACATCTTCAAGAGGATTTCCACTTTCCCAAAGTGGCCTTCGACAGAAAATCAGCAGAAGTGTTTTGCTCGGAACCCCTCAGGCACCTGTTTGAACTCAGCAGTCAAGGAGCTCTAGGGCTACTGGGGCTCAGCACATCTGAACAGCCTCCTTAGGAAATCTATTGCTTTTCAGTGAGGTCAGACAGAGCTTGCCAAGGGCAGCCTGAGAAGCAAGCAGGAAGCCGGGTACCTTTCTTAGGCATTGGCTGCTTCAGAAAAGCTCAACATCTCTGTTAGGCCCCTTTCACACTGAGGCGTTTTTACCGCGTTTTCACGCTAAAAATAGCGCTGTAATAACGCCTGAAATAATCCTGCCCCAGCATTCTCAATGTGAAAGCCCTGAGGGCTTTCACACTGAAGCGTTATGCTGGCTGGGCGTTGGAAAAAATCCTGAAAACCGCTTTTTTAGAGCAACTTTAGGGCGCATAAAATAGCGCTGTAAAAACGCCTATCCCCATTGAAATGAATGGGAACCGCGGTAAAAACGCGGTAAAAACGCATAGGCATAAGCATTATTTTAAAAAATAGCGCTAGCGCGTATGCGTTTTTACCGCGTTAGCGCTATTTTTACCGCGATCGCGGTAAAACGCGGTAAAAACGTGGTAAAATCGCGGTAAAATCGAGGTACAAAATCCCATAATTTTTGAGCGTTTTTTCAACGCCTCAGTGTGAAAGGGGCCTTATAGTGTGTGTAAATCCAAAACTTTTTTGTTGGTTTTTGGATAGTGGAATGTTTACAAATTGAAGGTTTTTTTACGCATTGTGAAGTTTTCCTTCAATTACTGTCCCAGAACCACAGCAGAGATTTCTCCAAAATCAAGGGATATTTTTCACCAAAACAAGTTTCCCATTGAAAGTATTCCCTATCAACCTGCCGTAAATGCACATAAATGCATAGAAATGTTGTGGACTGAGTGGTGTCGTCCCTGGCCCGTCATTTGCTAAACATAATTAACCACTAAAACTCTCAAATCTCTTCAACAGAGGGTCATTTTTCTGTAGTCCATGATAAGACCTAGGAGGGTGTTGGCAGGTGCAGTCTATTTTGCCCACTGCAGGTGGCGCTCATCTGCAGCGGCACTTCAGAGGGAGAGGAAGTCAAGAGGAACCTAGTTCCTCTATGGTTTCCTGGGTCGCAAGGGGGCAGCTATCCTATTGGATGCTGGTTCCCCATGTGACTTTGGCGGCCATCTTAGGTTAGGCAAAGTCTATTTAAGACCCTGGTTCCTGGGTTTGGCGCACATTTCGCATGTGGCTAGAGTAGGCACAGGTCACCAGTCTGTCAGGGATAGTGCTTAGCTTCAGGGAGAGGTTCCTGGAAACCTCCCCACTTGGGTACAGATTGGCCAGGCCACATTCCACCCCTTGAGACAGATGCTGACCTTCTGCTACTACACATTACTGTTACATCCTGTGAGTGCTCCCAGTCGGGCTGTCTTCCAGTCAGTCTTGTTATATTTTTCTGAATATCAATTACAATTTACTGTATATCTCTGTTCACCATGCTGCATTTACTCACAAGGGGGCTTTGAGATAACACAGGAGCTGGGGAATTCTATAAAGCAGTTACAACTGTAGCAATGTGGACTACAATTGCAAAGTACAGTGATCCTCCGGTATTTCTATATATCGCATGTCCCTCTAGTGCCCAGCGTTACTAACTGACATCATATTCGTGAGCCAAACTAAAGGGATTGTGGGGTTAGTAGTTCCTCAAAATGGCAATTGCTCCGAATGACTATACACCTGGACTACATATCCCAGGGATCTTAGCTACCATCAGGGAGATTGCTGGGAGGAGCTATAAAAGAAGCCAGAGACCTGCCCCACGCTCTCTTCCTCCTGGGCCTGATGCGTGACTGACCTCTCCATGCATAGAGAGCGGGGTCATGGCCTACAACGCGGGGTACAACATTCCAACCCGGATGAGAAGGGCCTAGCACTGTTTGCTGTTCGTCAGACATCCATCCAGCACCACCTCAGTCATCTGACAATCTATGCTTCGAGCTTTGCATTGGGAGATCCTCACAGCAGACCCGCTGCATGAGCGTCGCTCCGGGAGCTGCTGTCCAGAAGGCATTGAATTGGCCTGGTGGTGAGAGGGCAATTGCCCACCTTTGCAAAACCTTTCCTTATTGCTTCACTGGGACACTGTGTACAGACAGATTTACCTTGGGAATACTTTACTGCACCTATCTTTGAACACTGTACATAGACATCTTTAGCTTCTTTCATTTCAAGAAATCTCATTGCTTGTTATTGCACCTTATTGGATATAATTAACCACTTAAGACCCGGACCATTATGCAGCTTAAAGACCTGGCCACTTTTTGCGATTCGGCACTGAGTCGCTTTAACTGACAATTGCGCGGTCGTGCAACGTGGCTCCCAAACAAATATGGCGTCCTTTTTTTCCCACAAATAGAGCTTTCTTTTGGTGGTATTTGATCACCTCTGCAATTTTTTATTTTTTGCGCTATAAACAAAAATAGAGCGACAATTTTGAAAAAAAATCTATATTTTAAAATTTTTGCTATAATACATATCCTCAAAAAATATATAAAAAAAAAAATTTTTTCCCTCTGTTTAGGCCGATACGTATTCTTCTACATATTTTTGGTAAAAATATCGCAAAAAGCGTTTATTGATTGGTTTGCGCAAAATTTATAGCGTCCAAATAGGGGATAGTTTTATTGCTTTTTTATTAATATTATTTTTTCTAGTAATGGTGGCGATCAGCGATTTTTAACGTGACTGCGACATTATGGCGGACACATCGGACACTTTTGACACTATTTTGGGACCATTGTCATTTTTACAGCGAACAGTGCTATAAAAATGCACTGGTTACTGTAAAAATGACACTGGCAGTGAAGGGGTTAACCAGGAGGGGGCGCTGTAGGGGTTAAGTGTGCCCTGATGTGTGTTTATTACTGTGGGGGGGGGGCGTGGCTTAGCGTGTGACGTCACTGATCATCGTTCCCTATGACAGGGAAGACGATCAGTGACAGGCTCACTAGGAAGCACTGGGAGAGGTTTGTTTACACTTACCTCACCCCGTTCTTCCTCTCTGTGACCTGATCGCGGGACGCCAGCTACGATCGGGGCCGCTGTTCCCGCGGGGACGGTCACGGAGATAAGGACCGCGACCCACGGCTGGGCATCTTAAAGGGGACGTACCTGCACGCCCATGTGCCAGCCGTGCCATTTTGCCGACGTACATCGGCGTGCGGCAGTCCTTAAGTGGTTAATGAGCTCCGACTGGTGGTGAAGACCATCAGCCTGCAATAGGGACATTGCTGTCATTACTACTTAAAGGGCCCTCATACCATTTCTATAAAGCCTGATCGTTCTTACGGACGGCGAGAGGGGACTATCCCCCCTCCCGCTGCCCTCCGGTGCTTCTACCGACTCACCGCTTCCATCGGTTGAGTTGGAGACAGGATCCGATGTTTACCATAGAGATTTCTGGTGGACCAGATGGACGCCGGAGTCTCTATGATCATTGGGAGGACGGACGCAATGTTATGACGTCACGCCCGGCCTCTGCATTCAAACAAATGGCGCCGCCTCGGCTGGGAAGCCGAGATAGTTTATTTTATTTTATTTCAGGCTTTCCAGCCTAGAGGTGAGATGTGGGGTCTTATTGACCCCATATCTCACTGTAAAGAACATGCCATATTCCTATTACAAGGGATGTTTACATTCCTTGTAAAGGAATAAAAGTGATCAAAATTTTTTTTTTTTTTAAAGTGTCAACCCCCAAAAAAAAAAGGAAAATTAACAATACAACATTTTTTTTTTTTTTAAAGCGCCCCTGCCCCTGCTCGCACGCAGAAGGGAACGCATACGTAAGTCCGGCCCACATATGAAATGTGAGATATCGCCGCGAACATTAGAGCAAAAGCAATAATTCTAGCCCTAGACCTCCCCTGTAACTCAAAACATGTAACCAGTAAAAAAATTTAAAGCGTCACTTTGGGGGTTTTTAAGTACCGAAGTTCGCCGCCATTCCACGAGCGTGTGCAATTTTGAAGCGTGACATGTTAGGTATCTATTTACTCGGCGTAACTTCATCTTTCACATTATGCAAGAAAATTGGGCTAACTTTACTGTTTTTTTTTTTTTTTTTTTTTTAAGCATAAGACCTTTTTTTTCCCAAAAAAACGCATTCGAAAAATTGCTGCGCAACCACCGTGCGAGATAAAAATTTGCCATTTTATTCTCTAGGGTCTCTGCTAAAAAAAAAACATATACTGTATAATGTTTGGGTGTTCTATGTAATTTTCTAGCAAAAAACAGTATATCGTACAGTAGGTCTCCTTAGTTCAGGCAAGCATTTACGCCATTTTCGGTAACAGTATCGACGTGTGACAAATTCAGGTAGTTTTTACTACCACCACTTTAAAGCCTCATACACACGACCGGTTTTCCCGGCAGGAAAACTGCCATGAGAGCATTTGGCTGGGAAAACCGGTTGTGTGTATGCTCCATCGCAGTTTTCCCGACAGGAAAACTGGCGAAAAAAATAGAGAACCTGAGAACCGGTCGTGTGTAGGCTTTTCCGAGGGCAAAAAAAACACGCATGCTCAGAATCAAGTATGAGACAGGAGCGCTTGTTCAGGTAAAACTAGCGTTCGTAATGGAGATAGCACATTCGTCACGCTGCAAATTATTGCATCGTTTAATGCTGCGCATTCTTTTCTTCTTTATAATGCTACAATAATGAAGTTGTTTTGCTGCTGATATTCACACAGAGTTCTGACAAACTTTTTTCTTTATTTTTATTACGATCTGAAAGCACAAGGACTGAAAATCGCGAATCGTCTCTCACCAAACTTTTGCTAACACGCGATAACACGAGATCAGCAAAAGCAGCCCAAAGGGTGGCGCCGTTGGAATGGAACTTCCCCTTTATAGTGCCGTCGTACGTGTTGTACATCACCGCGCTTTGGACCGGTGGGATTTTGTATGACAGTCTGTACGCAAGACAAGCTTGGCAGGAAACCCGTCAAGCTTGGCAGGAATCCCGTCGGGAAAACCAACATTTTTTTTCCTGCCAAGAAAACCGGTCGTGTGTACAGGGCTTAAGAACCTGGCGACATGGCTATGACAGATTCTAAAATAAATGCCATCAGTTCGTAAATTAGGCAACTGGCCGCAATCAAGACCAACTCTGAGCTTGCCTGCAGAGAGACACAGTGCCTAGGGTGGGGCATATCTGTTTTAGAAATTTTCATGGATGTGACAACTTCCCCACAGGGCTCTATTCCTGGCCCCATTCAGTTTTTGAAAGGGAATTCTCTGCGGGCCAAAAGCTGAATGAAAGGCGATTGGGGTGGGATACTGGAGATGTCATTTCCCAAATGTGGCAATGGCCACACACAGAAGGAAGACCTGTTGGAGAGCTATTTTTGAGGCTGCAGCATCTGTTCAATGGCTGGAGCCTGATGGGGAACTCAGACTAGATCTCCCTCCGGTTCACCTTGATTTCGACTGACAGTGCATGTCAGTGGAAGGATTACATACCTGCAGGGCCGTCTTTAACATTCATTGGACCCTGGGCAAAGATTTTATTGGGGCCCCCCCAGCTAGACTCAAAATGAGTTTACTGCAGCAGATCAGGCAGCGATTGTGATTGGTTGCCAGAGATTACAACACATCATTACAGCTCACAGATTAGTTGCTAGAGGTTACAGAACATCATTACTGCTCACTACTTGGATTCTAGAGGTTACTGCAAATCAATATTGCTCACTGATTAGTTGCTAGAGATTACTACACATCATAACCTCTCAGTGCAAATTGAAGGTGTGACCAAACTGCACTAGCATTGAGGGGTGCACTATGTACAGGGTGCAGACTGAGGTGGGTGCAGAGTGCAGGACTGAGGTGGGTGCAGAGTGCAGGGGTGAGGTGGGTGCAGAGTGCAGGGGTGAGGTGGGTGCAGAGTGCAGGGGTGAGGTGGGTGCAGGGGTGAGGTGGGTGCAGAGGGAGGTGGGTGCAGAGGGAGGTGGGTGCAGAGGGAGTGGGTGCTGAGGAAGTGGATGCAGACTGAGGTGAGTGCAGAGGGAGGTGAGTGCAGAGGGAGGTGGGTGCAGACGGAGGTGGGTGCAGACGGAGGTGGGTGCAGACGGAGGTGGGTGCAGAGGGAGGTGGGTGCAGAGGGAGGTGGGTGCAGACTGAGGTGGGTGCAGAGGTAGGTGGGTGCAGAGGGAGGTGGGTGCAGACGGAGGTGGGTGCAGACTGAGGTGGGTGCAGAGGGAGGTGGGTGCAGAGGGAGGTGGGTGCAGAGTGCAGGACTGAGGTGGGTGTACAGAGTACAGAGCTCCACTCCCCCTAAGTACAAGGCTCTCCTCCCATAAAGCCCCCCCCCCCCCCGGATTCCAGTGCAGAGTTTTCCTCTGTCCCCGTACAGTCTACCAGTCTCAGAAGCAGCTTCCTCTGTGCAGAGTCCCCGCCCCCTTCCTCCTCTGCTGAGTCCACTCTGCTCTAATAGATCAATGTTATACCCGAGGGATGAAAGCGGCTGTGGGGAGAGGAGCGCTGTCACTTGGAAATACGCAAGCAGTCCTTGTGTATTTCCAAGTGACAGTAGCAAACAGCCAGCATATGACCAGCACCGGAGGTGGCCGAACTCCGGCGGGCAGCGCAGGGCTCAAGGGGGGGGCTCAATGCAGGGCCCCCCAACAATGACAGGGCCCTGGGCATATGCCCCTTTTGCCCTGCGTTAAAGACGGCCCTGCATACCTGTGGCTATCCAATGAAGTGTCCTAGCAATCAAAAGCCTCCTTCTGAAAATGTGTGTTACATGTATTTAGAGGGTAACTCCACGTTCATGGGGAAAAAAATGAAAAAAGAAAAATTTATAGCATATGTAATTGTGACACAAGTCATATTGTAAATTAATATTATTAAAATCAACCTTTCCTTTTCAATCTGCAGCGCTGTAATTTTCTGTAAAATGCAATGCCATGTGGAAGCGTTCAGAGAGTCCTGGAGCAATGACAAAAGGGAAAATAAGCGGAGGGACGGCATGACAGGTGAGACAGGCAGTAGCCAGCAGAGGTTGTGTTTCCCTTTAAGAGAAGGGGGGTGGCCATGGGGAAGAAGGGGAGGGGGAGCGCAGTTAGTCAGGGAGGAAGTGACGTTTTCTCACTTCCTCCATTTCACTCACGAGGTAGAAAGTTTCACAGCCGGTGCTATGGCTGATGTGGCTGAACTAATAGCGCAATTGCGGGCCGCGGTGGCCGCGCAGGGGGCAGATTGGCTGCAGGAGCAGGTTGCTGCAGTGGTGGATGAGCGGGCGGCCGCTCCGGGGTGCGCTAGGCGGTCCAGGCCGCCTGAGCGGTACAGTCCGGAGGCATCCCCGAGTGGTTCAACTTCCGTCCGGAGACCCGTTGGGGGCCCTCCGGCCGCATCCCCTGGCCGCACGCAGCCTGTGTCGGCGGGGGGGGGCCGGGAGGAATCCACGCCGTGGACGGAGTTCGGCGGTGGGGGAGACGAGTGGCCCTCTTGCCCCTCCCCCTCCCACGCGTCGGAGATGTGGGGACATCGCGGTTGAGGCTGCGGGGGATGCCCGGAACAGCCGTGCGGCCCAGCGTGGAGGATCCAGTTCGCGGGCCAGTGGCCGGGAGGCGGTGGCGGTCAGGGGTCCGGCGGTGCCAGCAGGACGAGCGGTGAGGGGTTTGGCGCCTAGAGTGACGGATGGAAGTCGAGCGGATGACACCCGGGCCAGGGGGCGGACCCGCAGTCCGTCGGTGGAGGTTGCGAGTGGGTCAGGTGTGCCGGGATCGAGAGGACGTGAGGCCCAGCCGCGACAACCCTTGCCACGTGGGTCGCGTCCGCAGGGTGTGCAGCCAGCGCTTGTGTCGGCGGGATCGGATGACAACAGGTCTGAAGGGGAGCTGTCCGGGTCAGACGGTGGCGAGGACTCGGGACAACTGGCTTCGATGGAGAACAGTTCGGCGGCTGGTGGACCCAGTCTCAGGCAGCCCGGTAAGTCCCACTCTTCGGTGGTCATGTGTTCCTTATTACAAGATTTATTGGGTCAAGGGGGTGTTGGGGGGAGCTTAGGCGCGACACCTGGGTCGGGTTCTTCCCCACCGGGGAAAAAAGCGGCAGGGGAGACGCAGGACTTGTGGTCTGGGTTGGAGGATTTGGTCAGGCGTTTTAAGCCGGGCGGGGGCGACATGGGGTCGCCCGCGGCGGCTTGGGGGAAAACAGGGGGTTCAACGCAGGGGGCGGGGCTTTCGGATGCAACCGGGGCCCTAGGCGTGCAAGCGGTAGAGGTGTCAGAGGAGGTGCAGGCCCCATTGGAAGGGGGGCGGCCACAACAGGGGGGCAAGTGGCTACGGGAGAGAAAAACAAGGAAGTGGTCAGGCTGGCGGACGCCGCTAAGAATGAGATGTACATTTGTTTTGAGGCACCGTTAGGAACTCACCTCAAGCCGGAGGTCAGAGAAAAGCTGTGGAAAGGTGAGTACGTGGAGATCTTCACGTTGCTCCCCTTGGACAAATTCAACCTGGATAGGGTGAAGCCGGAGGAGAGCAAGAAGGAGGACGAAGAAAAGAGGCGTTATCGTCTTATACCCCGTACTTTCACCAATTGGTTGCAAGCGTTTGCGATCATGGCTTGTGTGATAGGGCAGAAGGCCCCGGAACATTGTTCTGGGCTGTTCATTTATTTGGAGGCGGTTAGCGAAGCGTACAGGACGTATGGTGGCGTAGCCTGGTTGAGGTATGATGAACAGTTCCGGCAGAGGATGGCCATGAGACCAGGACTGCGATGGGATCACAAGGACATCAACTTGTGGATGCGACTGATGACAGCGTCACGGGCATCCAATCAGTTTTTTCAGGGGGGGGTCGGAGGTGCTGCGGCCTCAGGACAACCGACCGAGAAAAGGTGGGGCTACTGCTGGCAGTTCAACGAGGGCACGTGCAAGTACGGAGCAAGCTGTCACTTCAAGCATGTGTGTTCAGGATGTGGGGGCAGTCATGCCTTGTCCAAATGCTTTAAGCGAGGCAGGGGTCGCCCCGGGGATTTTGGGGGAAAAGGGAACGACGCCAATACGGCTGGAAAGGATGCTCCCCTTTCTCAATAGGTATCCCGACAGGCGTGCAGCCAAGTTGTTAGAGGAGGGTTTCGCCGGTGGTTTCAGAATTCCTTGCGCGCCGTTTGCAGTCCCCCCGGCAGCCAAGAACCTCCGGTCTGCATTGCTACAACCTTTGGTGGTTTCAGAGAAGCTGGAGAAGGAGGTGCAGTTAGGGCGGATGGCCGGACCGTTCACAGATGCGCCCATACCTGATTTAGTGGTATCTCCCTTGGGGGTTGTCCCCAAGAGGGAACCTCAAAAATTTTGCTTGATTCATCACCTGTCCTTTCCCAGGGGTGGGTCGGTGAACGATGCTCTTGCGCCGAAGGACTGCACGGTATCGTACACCTCCTTCGACGCGGCTGTGACATGGGTGCGTAGGTGTGGACGGGGAGCGCTGTTGGCAAAAGCCGATGTTCAATCTGCTTTTCGGTTGCTACCAGTACACCCGGACAGCTTTCGTTTCTTGGGCTGCATGTGGGAGGGGGCTTACTACGTGGACCGTTGTTTGCCCATGGGTTGCTCCATCTCTTGCGCGCTCTTTGAGACTTTTAGTTCGTTCCTAGAATGGGTGGTCCGGGACGTGTCGGGGATCAGTTCGATCATCCACTATCTGGATGACTTTCTGTGTGTGGGCCCGCCGGGGTCTACCGTTTGCAAGGTCCTGCTGGGGACGCTGCAATACGTGGCCGACCGTTTTGGGGTCCCTTTGGCCCCTGAGAAGACAGAGGGCCCCACGTCGTCCTTAGTTTTTCTGGGCATAGAGCTGGATTCAGAGAAGATGGAATGCCGACTGCCGGAGGATAAGCTGGAAGCATTGAAGGAGGAGGTGCGAGGTGTTATCGGCCGTCGTAAGATTCAGTTGCGACAGATGCAGTCACTATTGGGTAAGTTGTGTTTCGCTTGCAGGATAATGCCCATGGGCAGGGTATTTAGCCGCAGGTTGTCGGCTGCGACAGCCGGGGTGCGGGTTCCTACTCATTTTGTAAGCCTAACCAGAGAGCTTTGTGAGGATTTAGAAGTGTGGCACGGATTCCTGGAATCCTTCAACGGGCGGGCGTTGTGGATGAAGGGGCCCGTTAGCAATTTCGATCTGGACTTGTTTACAGATGCGGCTGGCTCCACGGGGTATGGGGCGTTCTGTCAGGGAAAATGGAGTGGGAGTGGGAGGAAGCGGGTTCTTGAAGAACCTGGTACTATTGGAACTTTTCCCAATTGTGGTGGCGTTTGAGTTATGGGGGGATTCATTCCGGAATAGCAAGGTGCGCCTGAACTGTGATAACATGGGAGTGGTTCAGGTAGTGAATAAAGTGTCGGCCACATCACAGCCAGTGGTGCGTTTGCTGAGGCATTTGGTTTTGCGCTGCTTGCAGTTCAATGTATTTGTGTACGCAGTACATCTTCCTGGGGTGGATAACACCCTGGCTGACGCGTTGTCTCGTTTTCAGTGGGACAGGTTCCGGGAGTTGGCACCAGCAGCGGAGCAACGAGGGGTTACCTGTCCCGACTGGATGTGGGACATTGCCTTGACAGCGCAGCACAGTGGATTAAACGGTCGGTGAGTGGGGCCACGTGGAATGCCTATGCTAAGGTGTGGCAGGAGTGGGGGTCATTTGTTCGGGGGCTGGGAGTTTCCCCGGGGGGTGGAGAAGAGGGAGCGGCTCTGATTTATTTTCTCACATTGAAAATGGAGCAAGGCGTTTCTGTGTCCGCGGTGGACCGTACACTAGCAGGTTTGGCGTTTCTGTTCAAATGGCAGGGTTGCAAGGACCATACTAAAGAATTTTGGGTGAAGCAGGCAGTGAAGGGGTACAGAAAAGGTCGGAAGGCGGCTGATAGCCGCAGGCCGGTCTCGTTCAGAATGTTGGAAAAATTGTTTCTGCAGCTGCGCTCCGTGTGCAGTTCGGAATATGAGTGTCAGTTGTTCCGGGCAGCATTCGCGCTTGCCTTTTTTGGGGCCCTCAGGGTAGGAGAGCTGGTCAGTTCTTCCAAAATGGCTCCGGGGGGGTTGTTGGCGCAGGATGTGGAATGTTCGGGAGATTCGGTGGGCATATGGGTAAGCAGGTCCAAAACGGATCAAGTAGGAAAAGGTATGCAGCTTCAGTTGTTTCGCATCCCAGAGGCGTCAATCTGTCCTGTACGGGTGGTGGAATCCTTTTGTTCCATGCGTCCGGGACTAGAGGGTTCTTTTCTTATGCATCGGGATGGGGCAGCGTTGTCAAGGTTTCAATTCATAGCGGTGTTCAAAAAATGTTTGGTGGCAGCGGGGTATGACCCGACGAGTTATGCCTCTCACTCCTTCCGCATTGGGGCAGCTACGGAGGCGGCTAGGGCAGGACTGCAGGCGGACGCGGTGAGGAAGATTGGGAGGTGGGAGTCTGATAGGTTTCGCCTTTATGTTCGCCCTCAGCTGTTACAGGAGTAAAGGGCATTTGGGTAGGTGTTGTATGGGGTCTGGGCGTTGGCAGTTTAGAATGTGCCATTAATTCGTTGTCCTAATGTTATTTCCATGTTTTTCAGGTGGTGAACCCAGACTAGTTTAGATTTTGGGTCACTCGTACGTGTTCTGGGGGGCGAAACGGGCCGATGTTTGACCCAATGGACGGCAGTTAGGAATTCCCTTACGAGAAGCACGGGTCCGTTGGATCGGGGTGCCGGGTATGACGTGGAGTGGGGTTATGCCGGAAATACAGAGGTTCGCTGGTCGGGAGAGGGCACCGGATGTATTGGTGCTACATGCGGGAGGCAACGACATGGGGGCCAGATCAATGCACCAACTGATACGGGACGTTAAGTCTGATTTTTTAAGGTTGCGCACTACATTCCCTGGTATGGTGGTTATTTGGTCGGACATGGTAGGCAGGACATCCTGGCGGTGGGCATGGTCGGTGGACAAAGTCAATAAGGCCCGGATAAAAGTCAATAAGGAAGTGGGGAGATTTTTTGTGAGGAACGGGGGCCTGGTGGTGCGCCACCGCGAATTGGAGGTGGATACGTGGAGGTACCTAAGGGGAGATGGGGTCCACCTGAATGCAGTGGGCATTGACCTGTGGAACATGGGTTTGCAGGAAGGAATTCAGCAGGCCCTTAGGGTGTGGGGTTGCTCGCAAGGGTAAGGTTTTACCCCTTGCGAGCTGTGGCGGAGTTTGGTTCCTGGAAAAGGAGGTAAAAGGGGAAGGTCTGGAGAAAAAGGTGGTACCCATACGTAGTATGGGGTTTTTTGAGTACCTTCTGGTCAACAAGGGTTAACCAGGAAGGGGGGTAAATGGTAGGGCACTGCGGCCAGGTGTACCGTCTCCGAGTCGGTGTCTTGCGACTGGAGGCCTAAGGGATATGTTAGTCCCAGTGCCCAAGTTGGGAGTTGGTGGTCTATAAGCCCACCAGTGGTATTGGAAGTGTTATAAATGTTATTTAAACGGTTATTTAAGTGGTTATTTATTTCATATAAAGTTGTTAAAATAAATAGGCCGGAAGGCCAATTTTACTCCACAACCTTGTCAGTCGTTATTTATTAGAATGGTACAAGGGGGTGGGTAAGGTGGTAGAGGGTAAGTCAAAGCGAAGGATCGGTCTTTAACATGTCATGTAAACAGATGGTTTACAGAACACCCCCCCAGATATGTAATTTCCTGCTTGTGTGTGTGTAGCGGGCATGTATTATTTAAGGGGAGCATCTGGGTGGTAGCATGACCCAGATGCACTAATTGGAAGAATAGGGCTGTATTCTGCTGTATTCTGTTCGGGTGAGGACATCAGTGGTGTCTAGTCCCCTACGGCTCAGCAGGTGGCACTGTCACTTTGAGCCGGGGTTGAACCACTACTGCAGTACCGTACCCTTTGTGGCCTCTCGCGGCAGTTGTACTGCGGGGCGGGGAACCCGCTGTGCTTGCTGGGGGAGGGTATAAAGGGGGCGGACATCTTCACCACGAGGTCCGAGTCCCAGGCACCTTCAGCCTGAGGGCTGCTGTCCGTGGTCGGTGTGCAGGCGCCCTCGGCCTGTACACGTGGAGTTTGTGTTCCATCCCAGACACCTTCAGTCTGGGGTGAGGTACTCATCCAGAGGCCTGGGGCCCAGTACCTTCCGCTGGGTCCCGCAAGGGAGGGACTGTCCTAAGGTGCCCCTGGTGTTGGGCACCTGAATCCAGGGCGTAAAGGACCGGAGAGGTGACCCTTCGTGAAGCTGGTGCAGCATATTGCCAGTGTCGGGTGGACCTCCGGAGACCGCTTGGATGGCTATCCTTCTCTAACAAGGGCCTATTCATAAAGGAAGGTAATTCATGTTCTGTGACCGGTGGCAGCGGTACATCTAGTCAATTCAGGTCGGTTGCAGAGACCTGCTATTAGGCCTGTGGCAGGGGCCTCAACAGTTCTCCCGGTCGGTGGCAGCGACCAAAATCACGGTCGGTGGCAGCGACCGTGCGCCAAGCCTATTCGCCAAAAAAGGAATAGGAGAGTTCATTGTGCCTGGGCCTACTCGTATCCACACCCTGTTTGTTCGTTTGAAAGTTCAACTGATACTGTTCATATGTGAAGAAGAATAGAGTGTTGGACTTTTTATGGTGTGGGGCTCTATTACTGACAGTCAAACTTGCCCTCTGCAGGAGGGCCAGAGGCTCCATCCAGAACACAGGACTCGAAGGTAAAATATTGAGGGCCTTCACCTCTACACCTTAGAGGACAGGGGCCGTAGTGTACCTCACCCTCCTCCCGCATACCCCTAGACAAGCAAGCCACTTTATTCACAAGGGGACGGTGGGTGAGGCCGCTACATGTGATTGGCTTACTGATTTTCCCAGAAGTCTGCACTAAAATCTGTTTTTGAGCTTCCCCTGCAACAAAATTTTCATTTTTTGTTAGATAATCTCAAAGGCAATTCACGCCTAAAGGGATGCAGACCCCGCAATTTTCCTCATTAGAGCCCTGCAGGTGAAGCAACAGATTGATAATTATAAACCACTCCTATACAGATTCAACATGGGCACAGACAAACAAACAGCTATTCCTTCAGAATAACAAAAGGTAGGGATCTGCAACAAAGTTTGTTAAAAATCCTTGTAATGTACATCTTGTAGATCACCCAGTGGGTAATGTTTTTTCTCAACAAAAACAGAGTTACTTTTTAAACGCTTCAGGTCCGCCCCTTAGCAGTTTTATTGCTACAGGGCAGCACCTGTGCGTTGAATAATGTATATATACGTGATCTGGCTCTTGCGTATAGGGCACGTGCATGCACGCTGCCAGCGGTTTGCTCCTGCTGTGATCACATATGGCGGGAGCCCAGCGGCGGGTATGACAAACTTCATGTCCACTAGCACCTGCCAATTGTTCAGTACACAGGCAAAACGGTGATCTGCCTATGTAAACAAGGCAGATCGCTGTTCTGTCAGTAGGGAGTAAAAGCAGGGACACGGATCTATGCCTTCCCTTAGTAAAAGCACCTCCCACAGTACACAAAATCACTAGCTAGGCATACAGGTAATCCCTTGATCTCCCCAATGTTAACCCCTTCCCAGCCATTAGTACAGGGACATTGCATATTTTTTAGCACTGATCACTGCAATAATATCACTGGTCCAAATTGTCCACCACAATATCGCAGTCCTGCGATAAGTCGCTGATCGCCGCTATTGCTAGTAAAGAAAATGTAACAAATATAATAAATAAAAATATGCCTAAGTTGATGAAGAAATTGGATTTCTTTACATTTTTTATTGGATATGTTTTATAGCAGAAAGTAAAAAATATTGTTGTTTTTGTTCAAAATTGTTGGTCTTTTTTTGTTTATAGCGCTAAAAATAAAAAAACACAGAGGTGATCAAATACCACCAAAATGAAAGAGGATGGATGAGTAGGAAATAAAACTCCTGAGGAAAAGACATTACAATTGTAGCGCTACCCCCAGTTAAGAGAGCCGCTGATATTGATTTGGGCCCTGTAGTGCACTGCTGTCAACCCCTGGCAATCGGCTCTAACCTCCCGTGGCACAGCTGGTGATAGAGGGATAGGACCGCGTGACCGCAACTGTTGGTGACGCAGTCCTATAACAAACATACACAGAATATACTTTAAAACTCCTATTAAAGTAAGCGGAACTGACACCAAATGTACTTTACCCAGATATTTTACTGAGGCTAATGGGCAAGTAATAAACAACAGTATAACAAGTTGCAGATCCCTGCAATAAACAGTAATAAAGATAAACAGAGTAATCAGAATAATAAAGTATTGCTATGCAACTCTAGCGCTGCCCTTTTATAGCTACTTCCCCTCATGGGTAGACTAACACCCAGCAATGTCTACCTATGCAGTCAGGCCTGACTGATCTAAATGGAAGTTCAGTGAAACAATATTCACTAGCAATCTTTTCGGTGGTGCACTTGAAGAAAAACTTTGTAATCCCAACGAATAGTAAAGATAAAGGATCTGTCTTTAAACAGCTCTCACCACCTGGACAAGTCCAAGTCCGTTTCCTCCATCGATTCGTCTAGGAACAGGAATCCACCGACATCCAAGTCTTCAATCCTTCTGGTGTACTGCAGCAAGGAGGATTAGATGTCTCTAAGGCTCTGCTAGGCTGGCAGAGGGGCTCTTTGGAAAGGAGCACAAGGCCCAGGCTTCAGGCCTTGTGCACACAGCAGTTCAGCACAGACATCCTCTTGCTAGGAGAGGGGTGTCCAAAGAGGCCGACCAAAACTCCGCCTCCCCTTTATAAAGTCTGCCCCAGCAGTCTCTGTTCTGGAGCAATGCACCCTGGGTGCTGCAAGATGTACTGGGAGATGTAGTCTCTCTCTCCTCTGCTTTCACTTCCATAATGTCTCTTTACTTCCTCCCGACTCACCTCTCACCTGGAACTTCTTGTCTCTCTGCATTAAAGGGGAACACCCCGCTACACAATATTGAAAGATAAAGGTATTAATAGATAAATGTCAGATATAAGATTTTAATTATGTGTAATTGTGGAATTTATGTATGTTAGTGTAGCGGCCTCACCCCATCTCCTTTGTCTAGGGGTATGTCACACGACAGGGTGAGATGCGCTACGGCCCATGTCCTCCCCATAGCTGTGGGTGAGGTGAAGGCCAGTACCAGATATTTCCTCGGGCCTATGTGCTTTTGTCTAGAATTAAGTCCCGCTGTGTCAACACTTCCCTCTGCTCCCATTAACCAGAGTTCCACACACCGATCACAGTCCAACTCTTGCTTTATTGTACATCTCACAATAAACAGTGCTTCAGTAGCCAACTGGTTGCGACTTGATAACATTTTGATACGGGGATGAGCAGGTCGAGGCACTATCCTGGTTATCAGCTAAACCACTGCGATCTCGCCAGTGGTTACTATAGCATTAGCTAAAAAGGACTTAGAACTGGAGAGTCTCTACCAGCGACTCAAGAGAGTCGCTGCTGCGGCCCCTAGGGGAAGATGTCCCGAATGCATACCTCCCAACTTTCAAAAGTCCCAGCGTGGGACATTCAGATCTTCCCTCTAGTCAAAGTTGTTGAGCAGGGGGGGGGGGGGCCGCGGGACATGTGAAAAAAAAATTGTGACGTAAATTTAAAGTTGCTGAGCGGGGGGGACGATCGCGGGGGGGGCGCCAATCACGGCGGGGGGGCAATCGCGGGGGCGGGGGTCGAGCACTGTTTTCTGCTCAAATCTGGGGGGGGGGGCTTACCTGCTGGTGGTTCTTTCCTCCTCTTCATGATTCCTGCTGTGCCTTCTCTTCTTCCTGCTGTGCGGGAAACAGGTAACTCTCGCGGGACTGCGGGAAGGAGGAGCCCATGCGGGTAAAACCCGCAGAATCCGTGACAGTTGGGAGGTATGCGAATGGGTAACCTCCCTGGCCTCCTCACCTCAGACATGGGCCCCATCCACCTCAGGGACCCTCGGACTTCTCCACCCTCGCGGGATCCAGTCGAAGTCACTGGACCCCAGGCCTCCTAGTTTAGTACCTCACCCCAGGCTGAAGGTGCCTGGGATGGACTCCAACTCCATTCCGGTCAGGCCTAGGGCGCCTGGGCCAGAATCCGGAACCGCCCATACCTAAGGTGCCTGGGCGCGTGAAGAACTTCCTCCAGAAGACCTCGTGGTTAGGGCGTCTCCCCCTTTTATATCCTCCCATCGACACCACGGCAGGTTCCCTGCCCTCGCCGTACCATCTCCGGAAAGGGACAAAAAGGGTAGCACTGTAATGGCAAATCTACCTTGAGCCTCCGGGTACCCCGCCACCCAGAGGCCAAGGAGATTATTACACCATCCAATCCTCCACGAACACAAATGGTCCACTATTCCCATACTTACACACCTGAGTGTCCCACCTAAATTTAGAGACCCCGCTACATTAGTAATTTTGTATTTATAAAATTAATAAAAAAAAATGATTGAAAACAAACACCACCAAAATAAATCTCTATTCATGGGGAAAAAAAAGAGACATACATTTTATTTGGGTACAGCATTGCACGACCGCGCAATTGTCAGTTAAAATAACGCAGTGCCGTATCGCAAAAAAATAGTCTGGTCATGGGGGGGGTAAATCTTCCAGAGGTCAAGTGGTTAATGGAGCGTAGCAGAGCTGTTGCATATGTCAACCTTCATTAGAAAAGAATTGTTTGCAGTTATAATACAGAAATTTCAGTGTCCCATTTTTGCAACATTGATTTTTGTAAACCTTTTCATCTGAATCTCTCAACTCAAAAATGTACTACCTATTAACTTCGTTATCTACCCTCTTTCAGGCTTCTCTTTTATTTTAAATGACTGCCACTAAACCTTATTTGATTGTAAAACGAGAAAATATCAAGTATTGGTAAAGCTGAAGTTTAGTTAAATATGTTTTTTGGGATTCAGCCCCAAACACAATAGGTATGTGCAATGGCATGTATCCCATTGCTCATGGGAATGTAGCAAGACAAGTTTATATGAATGGTGGAGGAGGCAGGAGGGGACTGAGTGGTGCAGCTTTTCTTATTTTGATCCACGGCTGCTATCCTTCACAGAGTCAGGGCGGCTGTGAAGTTGAAAGAGGATAAATAGATATTGTGTATGGTGCTGTATTCTAAAACATTTTTTTACTAAACTTCAGATTTAGTGTAATTTAGTGGGTGGAAACCAAACTTATAAACAGTGATTCAATGGAAGATTGGAACCTAGATGGGGGTACTGGAAGTTCACATTTTTCTAAAAACAACCTTTGACCTATGCCTGGTTGACTGGTGTGTCTGGGAGAAGATTGCTTGTAGCAGGGGGTTACTGCCCTTTTATTGTGTTCCCGTTTTTCTGTGTGTTTTAGTCTCCTGTCTTTCCTGGGGAGGGCCCACCAACTTTTTTGGGAGAGGGATGAGCTAGTATAGGGGATGTCCATAGAAAATAGAGAGAGAGAAGCCTCGTACACATGGGCAGAAATCTCGTCGGGAAAAAAAATGTCGGTTTTCCCGACGAGATTCCCGGCAAGCTTGCCTTGCTCGCCGAGTGTACACATGGCCATTCAAAAGAACCGCCGTTCTTTTGAATGGCAAGAACGCGGTGACGTCATCGACTACGACGAGCTTGCGCTCGTCACATTCAATGCCGTTGCCTCCATCTTGCTACACCCTACACTACCCTTGTATGCTACCGCGCATGCGTCAAAGTCTTTTCGAGCATGCACGGGTTTACCATGGACAGGTAAGCATACACACTCATGGTTTTCTCGTCGGGAAACAGGCTGACGAGAATCCCAACGAGAAAATAGAGAGCAGGATCTCTATTTTTCTCGTTGAGATTCCCGGCAGTTTTCTCGACGAGAAACCATACACACGACCGGTTTTCTCGGCAAAAAGCTCTCCCAGCAGTTTTCTTACCAAGAAAACCGGTCGTGTGTACGAGGCTATAGAGATGAAACTGTAAGTCATGTACACGTTTCTCCCTTTGGGGGACAAGTGGGTAGACTTTGGACCAGAAGTCTGGGAAGGGAGAGCAGACCCAATCAGGACAATCACCTCAGCACAGCATCGTGAGCACCACAGTGTTGCCATTTTCTCTGTAAATTAAATAGTTGTTCAGTAAAAAAGCCTAAAATCAAGAAATGTTTTGTTGATGTGGCGGATAGTGGTATTTAGCATATGGAACGAAGCTCCAATCTTCCAACAGCCAAGCATGTTCAGTAATATTGCTGTTAAATATGCTGGACTGGTCACAAGGTCTCTATGAGATACAAATGGCACAACCAATACCTAGGGAGACAGAGAAATCTAGCAGTTGCTTTGGGATGGGAGTGACCAGGCCAAGTAATGGAGGGCCCTTCAGTGGTGGTTATCAGGAACAATCCCCGGGTCCATGCATTCGTCATCAGGACCCCCATTCTTATGGGTCTCAGACCTGAAACCACTGGGAGTTGAGGCCTTGTGAACAAAGTGTATTTAGGGGTTTCTTACCAGGCCTAGGGCCAAAGGAATGTAGAATCTGTAGAAAAGGGGTCCAGTATACTAAGTGCTATATGTCCTGGGTCTTCCAGCAGGACAATGACCCCAAACATACGTCAAAAAGCACCCAAAAATGGATGGCAACAAAGAGCTGGAGAGTTCTAAAGTAGCCAGCAATGAGTACAGATCTAAATCCCATTGAACACCTGTGGAGAGATCTTAAAATTGCTGTTGGGAAAAAGCACCCTTCCAATAAGAGAGACCTGGAGCAGTTTGCAAAGGAAGAGTGGTCCAAAATTCCGGGTGAGAGGTGTAAGAAGCTTATTGATGGTTATAGGAAGCAACTGATTTCAGTTATTTTTTCCAAAGGGTGTGCAACCAAATATTGAGTTAATGGTTCATCATGCTCACCGCTCAAATATACTCCTGAAGAAGATCTATTTATCAAAATGCATAGAGTCTGCATGTGACGTGTACTGGATCTAAACAATTACCAAACCTTGTACTCAATATTATAGAGTTGGTTTGTGTCTTGTTTTTTTACTGAATATTCCAATAAAATGTATGGTTTTTATATACAGTCATGGCTGAAATTGTTGGCACCCCAGAAATTTTTCCAAAAAATCAAGTATTTCTCACAGTAAAGTATTGCAGTAACACATGTTTTGCTATACACATGTTTATTCCCTTTGTGTGTATTGGAACAAAACATAAAAAGGGAGGGAAAAAAAGCAAATTGGACATAATGTCACATAAAACTCCAAAAATGGGCTGGTCAAAATTCTTGGCACCATTAACTTAATATTTGGTTGCACACCCTTTGGAAAAAATAACTGAAATCAGTTGCTTCCTATAACCATCAATAAGCTTCTTACACCTCTCACCCGGAATTTTGGACCACTCTTCCTTTGCAAACTGCTCCAGGTCTCTCTTATTGGAAGGGTGCTTTTTCCCAACAGCAATTTTAAGATCTCTCCACAGGTGTTCAATGGGATTTAGATCTGTACTCATTGCTGGCTACTTTAGAACTCTCCAGCTCTTTGTTGCCATCCATTTTTGGGTGCTTTTTGACGTATGTTTGGGGTCATTGTCCTGCTGGAAGACCCAATATCTCGGACGCAAACCCAGCTTTCTGACACTAGGCTCTACAGTGCGACCCAGAATCCTTTGGTAATCCTCAGATTTCATGATGCCTTTCACACATTCAAGGCACCCAGTGCCAGAGGCAGCAAAACAACCCCAAAACATCATTGAACCTCCAACATATTTCACTGTAGGTACTGTGTTCTTTTCTTTGTAGGCCTCATTCCGTTTTCGGTAAACAGTAGAATGATGTGCTTTACCAAAAAGCTCTATCTTGGTCCACAAGACGTTTTTTCAGAAGGATTTTGGCTTACTCAAGTACATTTTGGCAAACTGTAGTTTTGCTTTTTTATGTCTCTGTGTCAGTAGTGGGGTCTTCCTGGGTCTCCTGCCATAGCGTTTCATTTCATTTAAATGTCGACGGATAGTTGGCGCTGACACTGATGCTCCCTGAGCCTGCAGGACAGCTTGAATTTCTTTGGAACTTGTTTGAGGCTGCTTATCCACCATCCGGACTATCCTTTCATCAATTTTTCTCTTCCGTCCCCACCCAGAGAGATTAGCTACAGTGCCATGGGTTGCAAACTTCTTGATAATGTTGCGCACTGTGGACAAAGGCAAATCTAGATCTCTGGAGATGGACTTGTAACCTTGAGATTGTTGATTATTTTTCCACAATTTTGGTTCTCAAGTCCTCTTCTCCTCTTTCTGTTGTCCACGCTTAGTGTGGCACACACAGACACACAATGCAAAGACTAAGTGAACTTCTCTCCTTTTTATCTGCTTTCAGGTGTGATTTTTATATTGCCCACACCTGTTACTTGCCCCAGGTGAGTTTAAAGGAGTATCACATGCTTGAAACAATCTTATTTATCCACAATTTTAAAAGGGCGCCAAGAATTTTGACCAGCCCATTTTTGGAGTTTTGTGTGACATTATGTCCAATTAGTTTTTTTCCTCCCTTTTTTTGTTTTGTTCCAATACACACAAAGGGAATAAACATGTGTATAGCAAAACATGTGTTACTGCAATAATTTTCAGTGAGAAATACTTGATTTTTTGGAAAAATTTCTGGGGTGCCAACAATTTAGGTCGTGACTATGCATTGTTCTCTTTATATATCTATATGTTCCTAAAAAGGTCTCTGGCTACTACCATTTTTTGTTTGCAATGTAAAATCTGAGTTGTGAAGAGTCGGCAGGGCAGGATCAGAGCCTTAGATTACCACCCCTGCAAAGCTAAAGCATGAGCCCCCATGCTGGGAACTGACTTAACAACCCAGCCACCAAAGGTCCCTCTTACATGCTTAATGGAGCAGACTTTTCCTAGCCTAACAAGAGTTTGCAGGCAACTGCTCACAGGAGAGGCAGAGGAACACCATCTCGATGCTATGTGCTGTACTTGGGGCCTGAGATTTGATGCCACCTAAAGTATGGAAGAACTGCTGTTAAGCTTCCTAAGAAAGTACATTTCAACCCAATCTTCTACTTGTGGTCATTCTTGACCCTACCTTTGGAACCTTTCTTTGGAAACCATCCTTGTTTTTGAGTCCTGTCTGCCATCACCACCTCAGCTCCCACCAGCGACACCCCTAGGGGGTTTTCTCATCCACATGGTACCATGCTACTGCTTAGACACAGACAATGTAAGTACTGTTGAGAGTGGTTTTGGGGGGTCTATCTTAGGTAATATTATCCCTAATTACCCATTTTTATTTTTCCGTGACAGGGTCAGACCTTACAGATATTTCTATTACCATTATACAACAGCTTTCAGTTTTCCATGCGCATGCTCCTGAAGAGTGGATGAATCCACGAAATGCATAGAGCTACTATATGCCATGTTTTTATGCCCACTACATGTTTTACCTTAAGATCACCTGTACCATGTGATTTGTGAAATTTTATCAGTGTGTGGCCAATTGTTATTGCTGTATGTATATCCATTGAATTATTGGTTTCCTTGTTCTCATGATTACCTTCATGCAACTTTTCATTGATTTCCAATAAATTTAATTACCTACACCTGCCTGCTTCATTTAAAGTCCCAACCTTTGTCGTTCTTCAAATTAGATAGGGATGGAGGCAACCGACCTTACCCGGTCACTGCCTCATTTAAAGTCCCAAGTTTCCCCTTTCCCCCCCAATTCCCCCATTTTCAATCTTCTACCCTGCTGTATAAAACTGACTGGGAAACGGGTAGTGGTGGTGCAGTCACATGTTCGCAGGACAGAGGATTCCTCCCCAGGGTAAACACTCAGATCAAAAGGAGCGACTGAAAGATTCTATATTAGTCTTTCTGAAACCTTTTACCCAATGGGGACCCTTGAAATTATTTTCAGGCCTCAGAGAACTAATGCTAAAACCAATTCATTAGGGGTTACTGAAAAAAAATGCACCTTACATTGGTGGCTACTGGAAAGAATTTTCCCCTTACAAAATTGGACAGAATGCCATCCTTACTAGCAGCTTAAAAGATCATTGGTTGCTATGCCACTGGTTATGCCAAGTTGCATTGGCCCTGGATCTATACAAGCATTATCAAATTTGATGTCAATTAGCCATTGCTCAAGGAACCTCTAGCAAACTATGGAAGAACCTTAGGGTTCTACAGAACCCTTGTTGAGAATAGCTGTTATATGCTAAGGTGCTGAGTGGTTGAGTAGGGAAAAAGGAGATTATGCTCCGCTAAAGGCTGCAGAGTTCAGGTATAAACCAGGAATAAAGTTTAGAACCTTTGATGTGACGAAACGCATCTGGGTCATGCAGTGACGTCACCACGCCGTTTTACGAGGAAGGGCCTCTGTACTCTGCCGGCCGGCACTCTTTTTATGCTTTTAAATACTTCATGTTTGTAAGTACAACAACGTTTTTATATAATTAAACCAGTTAAGACATTATCACCCTATTGGTCCCTCTCTTTCCTTTTCTACGTGGTCAACTATATACAGAGTTTTGAGTTATAGCCAGGGAGTGAGAGTTTTACTGGAGAAACACCCTGCGTGTCTGGTTCGTGTCCCGTTACTACTCTGCCTGCAAGCTAAAGGCCATGGCTGGGTCACAGCCGAATGCATGTCTTTGCTTGCCTTCTGGTAAGTAGCCATTTGTTTTGCGGTGGTGCGCACTCCATATTGGTATCAAGCACAGTGGTGTCATCATACAAGTTTATGGACTGTTATTAGCCTGTGGACTTTATTAACCTGTGGACTTTTTTGACCTATTGGTCTGCTGGTTTATGGTGTGTATACTAATTCCTAAGTCATTCTGGTGATAGGTTATACCAATTATATACAGGTCCTTCTCAAAAAATTAGCATATTGTGATAAAGTTCATTATTTTCTGTAATGTACTGATAAACATTAGACTTTCATATATTTTAGATTCATTACACACAACTGAAGTAGTTCAAGCCTTTTCTTGTTTTAATATTGATGATTTTGGCATACAGCTCATGAAAACCCAAAAATCCTATCTCAAAAAATTAGCATATTTCATCCGACCAATAAAAGAAAAGTGTTTTTAATACAAAAAAAGTCAACCTTCAAATAATTATGTTCAGTTATGCACTCAATACTTGGTCGGGAATCCTTTTGCAGAAATGACTGCTTCAATGCGGCGTGGCATGGAGGCAACCAGCCTGTGGCACTGCTGAGGTGTTATGGAGGCCCAGGATGCTTCGATAGCGGCCTTAAGCTCATCCAGAGTGTTGGGTCTTGCGTCTCTCAACTTTCTCTTCCCAATATCCCACAGATTCTCTATGGGGTTCAGGTCAGGAGAGTTGGCAGGCCAATTGAGCACAGTAATACCATGGTCAGTAAACCGCTTACCAGTGGTTTTGGCACTGTGAGCAGGTGCCAGGTCGTGCTGAAAAATGAAATCTTCATCTCCATAAAGCTTTTCAGCAGACGGAAGCATGAAGTGCTCCAAAATCTCCTGATAGCTAGCTGCATTGACCCTGCCCTTGATAAAACACAGTGGACCAACACCAGCAGCTGACATGGCACCCCAGACCATCACTGACTGTGGGTACTTGACACTGGACTTCAGGCATTTTGGCATTTCCCTCTCCCCAGTCTTTCTCCAGACTCTGGCACCTTGATTTCCGAATGTACTTTGGACCACTGAGCAACAGTCCAGTGCTGCTTCTCTGTAGCCCAGGTCAGGCGCTTCTGCCGCTGTTTCTGATTCAAAAGTGGCTTGACCTGGGGAATGCGGCACCTGTAGCCCATTTCCTGCACATGCCTGTTCACGGTGGCTCTGGATGTTTCTACTCCAGACTCAGTCCACTGCTTCCGCAGGTCCTCCAAGGTCTGGAATCGGTCCTTCTCCACAATCTTCTTCAGGGTCCGGTCACCTCTTCTCGTTGTGCAGCGTTTTCTGCCACACTTTTTCCTTCCCACAGACTTCCCACTGAGGTGCCTTGATACAGAACTCTGGGAACAGCCTATTCGTTCAGAAATTTCTTTCTGTGTCTTACACTCTTGCTTGAGGGTGTCAATGATGGCCTTCTGGACAGCAGTCAGGTCGGCAGTCTTACCCATGATTGCGGTTTTGAGTAATGAACCAGGCTGGGAGTTTTTAAAAGCCTCAGGAATCTTTTGCAGGTGTTTAGAGTTAATTCGTTGATTCAGATGATTAGGTTAATAGCTCGTTTAGAGAACCTTTTCATGATATGCTAATTTTTTGAGATAGGATTTTTGGGTTTTCATGAGCTGTATGCCAAAATCATCAATATTAAAACAAGAAAAGGCTTGAACTACTTCAGTTGTGTGTAATGAATCTAAAATATATGAAAGTCTAATGTTTATCAGTACATTACAGAAAATAATGAACTTTATCACAATATGCTAATTTTTTGAGAAGGACCTGTAAGTCGTCCTGAGGACTGATGTGTAACCTTTTTTAATTTTAATTTACATATTGGCGCAGCTTCCTCTCTTTTTATTTTGTCTAAATGTGTGTATCCCATTAGAGCTGCTGCCTTTGTTTTTCTCCGTTTCTCCATTGTCTAAGCACAGTTTTTTCTTTATCTATTTCAATTATCATACTTGTGTTGGGCTTAGTGTAGCACACGGACCCTTTTTCCTACCTTTGCCTCACTTGCAGGAAAAGGGCACACTGTACTATATGCCCGTACCCTCCTGTTTGAGGAGGTTGAGCGGTGTCATGTATTTGGGTCCCACAGCTAGGTTCTCCATCAGTTGGTTCTCATCTCCTAGGATATAGGGACAAGTCTTTGTTTTCCCCCCAAGTAATTCCAATGTCCACACCACTCCAAACTCTAATGTTGAGTTTATTTTCTCAATGTTCAGCAGATAGGAAAGAGTGGATAAGAGACATGACAGCAAGGTTTTGGGAGGTTGGTCCAGGCACAAGTAAATGTTACAATCACCACTCAATCCCAGAGTGGGTTCAGCTCACCCGGATAGTCTCCTGTAAAAGTGGATCCTAGCAGCCGCAGTGATGCTCGGACGCTCAATTAGGTTCTTTTCTTAGATACGTTCGGGAGACCCTCTGCCACAGAATCTATCATGCCCCGAACCTCTCAGTTTTTTTCAATACAAGGACAGGTGCCAGCAACAGCACATTACTAGGCCCTTGGTGGATAGATGAATCCCTCCAGAAAGTTACCGGGCCCCTTAATTCACCGTGAACTCTCACCGGTCTCTCAGAAAAGTCCTCCCCCCGGCCTCCTCTTCTTAGAGCGGGATCCCTCGCAAGGGACACCCTGGGATTCCTCTTCCCAGAAGTGGGCTCCAGCTAAAGGTGCTGGGCCCAGTACTGAAGTTGCAGCCCCAGGGCTAAAGGTGCCTGGGACTGATTCGCACGCGGCCCCATGGCCTGGAGGGCGCCACGCACTTGGACTCACAAACCCCCTCCCCAGGCGGCGTCCGCCCCTTATGTATCCTCCCCCAGCATGCACAGCAGGCCAACCACGCCCACCGTACCGCTGCCGAGAGAAGACACCCTAAGGCACAGCACTATTACTAGTGGTTCAACCCCGACCTGTCATGGCAGTGCCACCTACAGGCCACAGGGAACTGCACACCAGTAAACCACCTGGAGAAACAAAGTAGCACAACCTATCAATGAGAATGGTCTGAGTCTAACTACTAACTCAGACCAGCCCCCTAAATTTGGATATATAGCATCCCCTAAAAGGGGATGGGCGCTACATTAGTAACTTTTTTGACTGTCTCTTATATTTGTTTTTCTGTCCAGTAAACATTAAATGTAGAAGCTGATTGGTTACTTAGAGAAAGTTAGTATTTTCAGAATGCATGATGTGAAGGAAATTACCATACATTAGCCTTAGCAAACAATTTCTCATTCCCTTGCTTTATTTTTTTAAATTATCAAAGTTAAACTAAAATAGCATCTTTAAACTACATGCACATTTGTGCCTTTACATGTGCCAGGACTTTAGTTCTCCACACCTGTCAAATTTGGCAGAGTTGACAAAGGGGAGATCGCATCTCCTGTACTCATTTGAAAGCTCTAACACTTGTTAAAAGAGATGAATGCTGCTTGCACTATTTCACACTTTCAGTGTACACTAAATAGCCCCTTATGTACAGGAGATGCAATGCTGAAATTGTGAAAACCTCTGAGCTCAGTTATATCTCTATGGTGACCTTATATTGTGGCTTGAGTATATAAAAACGGAAGTTTGTAACTGAAATAAGCCTGGCTGGTTCCAGTAGATAGCAAAAAAAAAAAACTTTACCCTAATTTTAGAAATGAACCATTTATCATGATGCGCTAAAGACCTGTCTATGTCACCCAAAATAAGTGGCAAAAATGTGGCAAAATAAGTCATACAAATGTTAATATAGTACTGTTTAGAAAAAAAGAAACACAAATGACCTCCAACCCAATACAATAAAATAATTTTAAGGGAACTCAGATGAAACTGGGCCACAGACCTAATTATAGAAAAACCAATAAAACTAACATAAAAATAATACCGACTGTTTGGGAAAATGTATAAAATAAATAAAAAGGAGAGCTGCTATTCTAATTTTGATATCATCAAATCGAATGTTTCTAAAATCATTTTGACAACGTAATAAATGCTAAAAACAAGAATGGCGTATCACCATATTTAGTCCTTTGTTCGGTGGACTAGTGTTCTAGCCCCTCCTGTTACATTCTCCATGAAATAAAATAAAAATCTCACAAGGAGAGCATGACTTCCTCATAATGACCATCAAAGATGTGTAGATGCAGGAACCTGAACACAGATATGTCAGAAAACAGAGTACCCCAAAGGTAACAAAAAACATTGTAAGATAGTTTAGCTCTCCAGTATTTGCCGAAACAAATATATCAGTTTTGGGTGGACTAACCATTTAAATATAATAGTATACATAGTTAAGCAAAGTATACGCCCAATAATGCACATTTTCAGAAGATAGTTTTATTTTTTTTCAGTTTGTGTCATCTAATCAGGTGCCGTATGGGAAAATAGGGGCCCATTTATACTAGATGTTGCTTGGATAGCTACTGGTACCTTATCTATTTGTCTTATAGACATGGGCACTGCTAACTTCTAAGACATCCTTCATGATGCATTTGAATCCAGGGCCGATCTTCTGTCATGTGTGCGGAAAGCCATGACTCCTGCCACCCCCTAATTGCTTTGTTCAGACTTCCTGGTGCACAGAAATCCACTGTTTGGATGTGTGAAGGAGGCCTAAACGTTTTCTTGGCCCAGTTTTCTGTTCAGTGTATAGATCAGCCTTTCCCCACTATTTCAACACAGAGGAACCCTTGAAATAGTTCTCTGGTCTCGGGGAACCCCTGCTAAAAATTACAGATCTACAATTCATGAAACCTTAGTGTGATGGTCAGTGGGAAGAATGCTCCTTACACTTGTGGTCATTGGGAAGAATTACCTCCTTACAGATAGCTAAAAAGATCAATGGTGTCAGTAGGAAATTATCTGAGAGGCAGAAATTGCCCAATGCTGAAGGAACCCCTAGCAACCTCTGGAGGAACCCTAGGGTTCCACGGAACCCTGGTTGAGAATCACTGGTATAGATCGAGAGGTTCCAGCCTTTTTAGGTTTATTAAAAGTCAGCAGCTACAAAAAGTGTAGCAGCTGACTTTTAATAAACAGACACTCACCTGCTCCATGGTCCAGCGATGCGGCCGCCCGGAGCGTCGCTCCTCCCCCCCCCTCTCTGCCGGTGTAGTGTCATATTTTGCTCCCCATCACAGATTGCTCCGGAAGTGACGTTCATCCGCCGCCATCTTGATACACCCCACACTCCTGCACAGTAATGATAGAGTGAGAAGGGGGACAAGCGGACATCTTGTTACACCCACCGGAGTTTTAGATTTCACAGTTATTTCCAACACAAAGCAGAGCTTATATGCTTAAATACAGGATTTGGAAATCGGACGGACATCGCAAGATGGCGGCGACGGAACGTCACTTCCGGAGCAATCTGTGATGGGGAGCAAAATATGACACTACACCGGCGCCTCCATTCACATTGTGGGCGCCCGGCCATGACATCTTCACGGCCAAGCACGCACTGCGCATGCACGAGCGGCGCTGCGCTCCCTGAGTGGACAGGCGATCGCCTGGGACCTGTCACGTGTCCCAGGAGATCGCCTAGAGGGAGGGGCCGCCTAAGGCGAGAGGAGAAGTCGCCACCTTTTCTTCAAGCCAAACTCGAACACTTTAGTGGCTCACAGATAAAAAAAATTTAAGGGGGAATGCTGTGGACTCTGGTGTAAAGGGGAACTCTGATGTAAGGGTTTCTGCTCACCAAACCTCCCACTTACATCAGAGTTCCCAGCATTTCCCCTTAAATCAGGGTTCTCAACTACCCCCTTAAATCAGAGTCCACAGGGCATCCCTTACATCTGAGTCCCTTTTACCTTAGTGTATTTACTCGCTCGGAGGCAAGAGAGAGAAGGGTGGGTGGGGGGGAGACTTCAGTCACAGACATTGGATGGTGAGCTCACTCACCCAAGGATGGTGGCACAGGTATCGACACCTTCCATCCATAATGTACAGTCAGGTCCATAAATATTGGGACATCAGCACAATTCTAATCTTTTTGGCTCTATACACCACCACAATGAATTTGAAATGAAATGAACAAGATGTGCTTTAACAGTAGGGATGAGCTTCGAGTTCGAGTCGAACTCATGTTCGACTCGAACATTGCCTGTTCGCCCGTTCGCCGAACAGCGAACAAATTGGGGTGTTCGTGGCAAATTCGAAAAATCTATGGGAGAAATCTAAAGTGTTAATTATAAAGGCTTATATGCAAGTTATTGTCCTAAAAAGTGTTTGGGGACCCGGGTCCTGCCCCAGGGGACATGTATCAATGCAAAAAGAAGTTTTAAAAACGGCCGTTTTTTCGGGAGCAGTGATTTTAATAATGCTTAAAATGAAAAAATAAAAGTGAAATATTCCTTTAAATTTCGTACCTGGGGGGTGTGTATGATATGCATGTGAAGTGGCGCATGTTTCCCGTGCTTAGAACTGTCCCTGCAAAAAATGTCATTTTTGAAAGAAAAAAATGCATTTAAAACTGACTCGCGGCTATTAATGAATTGTCGGCTCCCGGCAATACATACAAAAGTCATTGATAAAAAAATAAAAAAAACCGTGGGGGTTCCCCAGAATTCAATTACCAGGCCCTTCAGATCTGGCATGGATTTTAAGGGGAACTCCACCCCAAATTAAAAAAAAAATGGCGTGGAGTCCCCCTAAAAATCCATACCAGACCCCTTATCCGAGCACGCAACCTGGCCGGCCGCAGGGGAAAAGGGGGGGATGAGAGAGCGGCCCCCCCTCCCTCCTGAACCGTACCAAGCCACATGCCCTCAACATGGGGAGGATGTCCCCATGTTGATGGGGACAAGGGCCTCATCCCCACAACCCTTGCCCGGTGGTTGTGGGGGTCTGCGGGCGGGGGGCTTATCGGAATCTGGAAGACCCCTTTAACAAAGAGGACCCCCAGATCCCGGCCCCCCCTATGTGAATTGGTAAGGGGTACATTGTACCCCTACCATTTCACGAAGAAAGCGTAAAAAAATGTTTAAAAAAACACACAAACACCTTGAAAAAGTCCTTTATTTAAAAAAAAAAAAAAAAAAACATTCCAGCGGTGAAATCCAGTGTCCCGCGGCGATCCCGATGTCCAGCGCTGTCCTTCATTGGTTGTGCCTGAGCGGACCTGATGGGGAACTCCCTCTCAGTATTTTAAATGTATAGACCCGCCCCTTCTAAAGTTCCCCATCAGGTCCGCTCAGCGGACCAGATGCGGAACATGAGAAGGGGCGGGTCTATACATGTATTACCAAAGTGAGAGCAGTTCCCCATCAGGTCCGCCCCCTCGGTATGTCGGACCCGCCTACGTCATTGGCTTGAGCGGGGAACTTCCTTCACTGTGTAATTTAAATTTACATAGTGAAGGAAGTTCCCCGCTCAAGCCAATGACGTAGGCGGGTCCGACATACCGAGGGGGCGGACCTGATGGGGAACTGCTCTCACTTTGGTAATACATGTATAGACCCGCCCCTTCTCATGTTCTGCATCTCGTCCGCTGAGCGGACCTGATGGGGAACTTTAGAAGGGGCGGGTCTATACATTTAAAATACTGAGAGGGAGTTCCCCATCAGGTCCGCTCAGGCACAACCAATGAAGGACAGCGCTGGACATCGGGATCGCCGCGGGACACTGGATTTCACCGCTGGAATGTTTATTTATTTATTTTTTTAAATAAAGGACTTTTTCAAGGTGTTTGTGTGTTTTTTTAAACATTTTTTTACGCTTTCTTTGTGAAATGGTAGGGGTACAATGTACCCCTTACCAATTCACATAGGAGGGGGGCCGGGATCTGGGGGTCCCCTTTGTTAAAGGGGTCTTCCAGATTCCGATAAGCCCCCCGCCCGCAGACCCCCACAACCACCGGGCAAGGGTTGTGGGGATGAGGCCCTTGTCCCCATCAACATGGGGACATCCTCCCCATGTTGAGGGCATGTGGCTTGGTACGGTTCAGGAGGGAGGGGGGGCCGCTCTCTCGTCCCCCCCTTTTCCCCTGCGGCCGGCCAGGTTGCGTGCTCGGATAAGGGGTCTGGTATGGATTTTTAGGGGGACTCCACGCCATTTTTTTTTAAATTTGGGGTGGAGTTCCCCTTAAAATCCATGCCAGATCTGAAGGGCCTGGAATGGATATTTGGGGGAACCCCACGTCAATTTTTTTTTAAATTTGCGGTGGGGTTCCCCTTAATATCCATTCCAGACCTGAAGGGCCTGGTAATTGAATTCTGGGGAGCCCCCACGCTTTTTTTTTTTTTTTATCAATGACTTTTGTATGTATTGCCGGGAGCCGACAATTCATTAATAGCCGCGAGTCAGTTTTAAATGCATTTTTTTCTTTCAAAAATGACATTTTTTGCAGGGACAGTTCTAAGCACGGGAAACATGCGCCACTTCACATGCATATCATACACACCCCCCAGGTACGAAATTTAAAGGAATATTTCACTTTTATTTTTTCATTTTAAGCATTATTAAAATCACTGCTCCCGAAAAAACGGCCGTTTTTAAAACTTCTTTTTGCATTGATACATGTCCCCTGGGGCAGGACCCAGGTCCCCAAACACTTTTTAGGACAATAACTTGCATATTAGCCTTTATAATTAACACTTTAGATTTCGAACGTTCGAGTCCATTGTATTTAATAGGGTTCTAAAGTTTACACGAACATTTTGTCTGTTCGCAGGTTCTGGTGCGAACCGAACAGGGGGGTGTTCGGCTCATCCCTGTTTAACAGCAGACATTCAGCTTTAATTTGAGGGTATTTACATCCAAATCAGGTGAACGGTGTAGAAATGACAACAGTTTGTATATGTGCCTCCCACTTTTTAAGGGACCAAAAGTAATGGGACAGATTAACAATCTGGTGCGAACCGAACAGGGGGGGTGTTCGGCTCATCCCTAGTGGTGGTATATAGAGCCAAAAAGATTAGAATTGTGTCGATGTCCCAATATTTATGGACCTGACTGTATCTGCCGGTTGCTGAACTTCAGATTTCCAGCCCACACATCTCTTTCCAGAGGACCAGAACACCGGGGATTGGAGTGTGGGTGGGCAGACAGAGGGATAGGGGTGGGAGGAGGAAGAGCATATCAAGCCCTCTCTCCTCCCCTGTCCATGTATAGGAATAGGTCCTGTGCACACCCCTATGCACTTGGCGGTTGTGGTACTCGGTTACTTGGGGAGCCAGAGTCTATTATGAATACCGAGGCGGTCCCTGGGCGGAAGGAGGAAGTGGGACAGGAAGTCCCACTCCTACCGAAGGCCCCACTCCCCCCAAAAAAAAATTACATGCCAAATGTGACATGTAAGGGGGTCAGGAGTGCTTAAAGCGGAAGTTCCACTTTTGGGTGGAACTCCGCTTTAAGGTGATATGGGTATCTTAAATGAATACCTCCAGGCAGTCTTTCCTGGACCTGTACCAAGCATGTCCACATGGGAGGAGGCTGCAGGACATAACAAGATGTCGGAATTAAAGCCATACTTTTAAAAAATTTGGTTAAAGTGAAAAGGTTAAAACCTTTGTCAGATTTAAATTGCTGTGTCTCTATAGAGTAGATTTCTCTGTTCTTCCAATCTTCAAATAATCAGGAAGCTAGAGGGAATCTCCTCAGCGGCAACACAGACAGCAATAAAAACTCCAGGTTCTAATCCTTCCCCACTAGATATACTGTACAATTAAAAATAAAAATTGGTTAGAGCTTGGCTTTAAATCTTCCAGCTGACCTAGAGGCATGATGCTATTCCCCAGAAAAAATTGGACTCCCTGGCTAGGCAAAGGAAAGTGTGTTCCAGCCTGGACCGCCAATACTCCAGCCAGCTTTGCTCTCCAAGAAGTTTCCTGCTCTAGGCTCTCCCAGGTGGTGGAAGAATTAAGGCTAAAGAGCCAACACTGACAGATGCTGTATACCATGTTCATTCTTTTGCCGCATACACAGGATCGGAATTTCTGACAACAAAACCGTGATTTTTTTTCACAAGGATGTTGGCTCAAACTTGTCTTGGATGCACATGGTCGCACAAATGTTGCTTGGAAATTCCGATGGTCAAGAACACAGAGACGTACAACAGTACGACGAGCCGAGAAAAATTAAGTACAATGATTTCAAGCATGCGTCAAAATGGTTCCGAGCATGCGCAGCACTTTTGTGCGTCGGAAATGCCCACACACAATCGGAATTTCCAACAAGAACTTTTGTTGTCGGAAAAATTGAGAACTTGCTTTCAAACATTTGTTGTCAGAAACTCCGACAGCAAATGTCCGATGGAGCCTACACACGGTCAGAATATCTGACCAAAAGCTCACATCGAACATTTGTTGTCGAAAATTCCGATCGTGTGTACCACAGCATAACAGTGCAAAGCAAAAGTTTTACTTAAATATTTCAGCATACAGCATCGGTGAGTGTTGGAAGTGCTAAACCAAGTGTTGGCCATACACATGGCAATTTGTGATCCAATATTTACATTTTCTGTCAAAATTGTGGTTTCAGCTGACAACAAGGAGATGGGACAGGAATTGTCCAAAGCCAACCTGGTGGGAAAATTGGATTTATTGTTACAATTCCATCTTTCATTTAGCTTGAAGCTGTCAACTCATTGCAATGCAGTGCAAACATCTGAATGGCATCTTAAACTGTCGAATCTATGCTGTTTCAAAGGATTTTCCAGTACTATAACTTAGCTTTACGTGACATAATTCCTTTAAGGGCATTTTCCATCCCTTAATAAAAAGAGGAAATTCTATGCATATACACTCCACCTTATCTGGTATGCTATGGTCTGGAGCCAGGAGTTCAGTGCAAACAGCATCAGTGTTAGCTTCACTATAATGGTTTTGGCACTAATGCGGCGTACACGCGACCATTTTTCTCGTCGGGAAAAATGTCATTTTTTCTCTTTGACGAGAAAAACGACCGTGTGTGGGCTTTTGATCATTTTTCCCGACGAGAAAAACGGTATTAATCACGACGAGAAAAATTAGAACATGCTATAATTTTTCTCGTCGTGATTCACGACATTTTTTTCCGTGGCAGTTTTCCCATAGGGAAACACTGCCGGGGAGCCCACACACGGTCGTTTTTCTCAACCAAGAGAAAAAATGTCGGGAAAACCGGCCGTGTGTAGGGAACAAGCCGTTCCTCATTTTTCCCATCGATTTTCTCGACTGTGTTTTCACCGTAGAGAAAATCGATCGTGTGTACGCAGCATTAGAAGAAGCAAGACTATAACTTAGGCTGGCCATAAACAGTTAGTTTGTTTTTTGTTTTGCTTAGCCAGCGGGTTGAAAAAAATAACAAACATATTATGGAGATGGAGGACTCCCTCACCAAGACCTTGTAATATGACAGCGGCACCCCCAGTTGACAGAACACACTGATCAGCGGCTACAGCAGATTGGCTCCAGCTACTGATCATCCAAAACCTTTGCGCCTTTGACAGAAGTGAATTAAGGAATCAACTTCTCTCAAGTAGAGAAGGCCACAAACTGATTAAAGTTCATCTGGTCCCTGCTGGACCGGCAAAATTTCACACAGTTTATGGGCGGCTTTACTCTAGCCCCTAAGGTGAGTTCCTAACCATTTAAGGTTTAGTGCACCCAAAATTGATATTTCAGTTTCAGGAGATGTTGGGGCGTTAAGTCACTGGATAGTTTCTTATATCTTAACCCAACAGGTAAGATATCTGTGCTTGAGCTCCTAGGTCTACATACTATGTTACTATAATGAGAGGGTCCTGCTCTCCCTGTTGAATTTTTTTATCAATTTTATATTATGCTGATTGCCATAGGAAGAGCTTGGACATGCAATGGTGGGTGGGAACAACCATAACACCTAGGTAGAAAGAAACAGAGCTTAAAATTATAGCAGGGCAATAGTAAGACCTATACAAAGTTAGGGGGTCCCTCAGTTCATCAGGCTCCACCTATACCTGAACTTTTACTTTTGAGTGCGTTCAAATTTGTAAATAACTATGTTCTTCTCCAATAGCCTCTGCACTGAAAAACCACAGGTCCTCTGCTAAATCTCATCACCAAATTCCAAGTGCCAAAAACTAGTGTTGGGCAAGTTGGCCAAAGTCTAATTCCACCCAAATTTTCAAAATTAATCAAAACTTTTCAGAATTTAATGTTGGAGCACAATTTTTATGTTCAGGGCTGCTAGGCAAGACTATTCTAAAAAAAAAAAAACTCACAAAAAAATAGTTGGTGGCTTTTCAAACTGTTTTAAAGTAACAGTGTGTATGCCCCATCGGACTTTTCCCGTCGGAATTTCTGACGGACTTAGATAGAGAGCAGTTTCCAACGGAGTTTTGCCCGGTCAAAAGTCCGAGCATGTGTACGCGGCATTAGGGAGATTTCCCTTCACTTCCTATCACATAGCTAAAACAGGAAGTCAGAGGAAATCCCCCCAAAGTGAGGGAATCCCAGGGTGTCACCAGGGTCAGCAGAACTAGTGTCCCCATTGGAAGATTTTCCTTCTATTCCTGTTCTGGTGTCAACCCAGAATTTGGGATTTTGTTTTGCTTTTACTTTAGACGATAACGGTAAACAGGACAAATCAAGAGGGTGAATCTCCCTAACAGGGGCACAGACACCAAAATAAACTGGCAGGTGTTATAATCCCTCTCCACTCTATCCAAACAAAAAAAAAAATGTGCGTTTAGTTATCCTTTAATGGCATGGAAAAATGCACAGATCCTAAATTTTAGGTTTCAGGATGCCTTGAAGTAGCACTGTGGCCTGACTATAAACTGTTTACATATTCTTAACAAGAAGAACATATGACTATGAAGATGGGTCACTGTCTCTGCATTCTACTCCCCCTTCTTCCTGTGAAATTGCTCTGTGGCACAATTGACAACCAGTCAAATCACTGCTGGCAGGAACAAAACCTTCTAGTGGTAGAAATGAAAGTGAAATCATTTTTTTCTTAGAACCTTGAGGATAAATTAACCACTTCGCGCCCGTCATACGACTTATGACGGCCGCAAAGTGGTTCTTAAATGCCGGGAGGCCGTCATTATACGGCCTCCGCTCCTTCGGCCACTGGGGGGCGCGCGAGCGCCACCTGCGGCACGCGCGCGCGCCCGGCGCATCACTGAGATGCCGATGCGCATGCCTAGCGGCCGCGATGTCCGCCAGGCACCCGCGATCGGTCGGTACACAGACAAGGACATGGATCTGTGTGTGTAAACACACAGATCCATGTCCTGTCAGGGGAGGAGACCGATGCTGTGTCTCTTGTACATAGGGACACAGATCGGTCACCTCCCCCAGTCAGTCCCCTCCCCCCACAGTAGCAATCACTCATAGGGCATACATTTAACCCCTTCCTCGCCCCCTAGTGGTTAACCCCTTCCCTGCCAGTCACATTTATACAGTAATCAGTGCATTTTTATAGCACTAATCGCTGTATAAATGTGAATGGTCCCAAAAATGTGTCAAAAGTGTCCGATGTGTCCGCCGCAGTATCACAGTCATGATAAAAATCGCTGATCGCCGCCATTACTAGTAAAAAAAATAATAATAAAAAAAATGTCAGAATTCTATCCCCTATTTTGTAGACGCTATAACTTTTGCACAAACCAATCACTATACGCTTATTGCGATTTTTTTTAACCAAAAATATGTAGAAGAATACGTATTGGCCTAAACTGAGAAAAAAATAGTTTTTTTAAAAAAAAATGGGGATATTTATTATAGCAAAAATCAAAAAATATTGTGTTTTTTTTCAAAATTGTCGCTCTTTTTTGGTTTATAGCGCAAAAAATAAAAACCGCAGAGGTGATCAAATACCACCAAAAGAAAGCTCTATTTGTGGGAAAAAAAGGACGTCAATTTTGTTTGGGAGCCACATCGCACGACCGCGCAATTGTCAGATAAAGCGACGCAGTGCCGAAAGCTGAAATTTCGCCTGGGCAGGAAGGGGGTATATGTGCCCAGTAAGGAAGGTGTTAAAGAGACAGAAGTCATAGCTAAAAGGATTCTTAAAAAATGAGAGCCTCCAACTATGCTGAAGACCCCCTCTAACATGACACTTGAAGCAGAGCAGGCCAACACCTCAATCAAATTTTAGGACAGTAGTACACTTTGGACACCCAGTAGTCCATAAGGTTCGGTCTCCTTATGGCGTCAGTGCTATGGAGACCACATAATCTCTGACCATCAAGATCATGGGCTGCCTGTGACTGTTGCCTGTGGCCGAGCGGTTTAGAACTAGCTTTCTAAAGCCTCGTACACACGGTCGGACTTCAAACAAACTTTTCTGTGGATTTTTGTCCGAAGGGAGTTGGTCGGGAACACCCATAGCATACACACAGCAGGACTTTTCTGCAACTTTCCCAAAACTTTCCCAACATCATGTGTTTTTTCTGCTCTTTTCTGCTCTTTACCGCCACCCTTTGGTCAACTTCTGCTATTGTTGGTTGATTTTAACATTGGTTCTGGGCATGCGTGCTTGTACTTCGGACAAAAGTCAGATGGATTTCTGTACACACGATAGGACTTTGCATCATAGGACTTTTGTTGCCGAAAAATTTGTCCGTTTGCAAAGCAAACTTTTGTCCGATGAAAACCGAAAAAGTTTGTCCGATGGAGCGTACACACGGTAGGAATTTTTTGAAAACCTGCTCATTTTGAAGTTTGTTGTCAAAAAGTTCTACCGTGTGTATGGGGCTTAAGAGTGCCTTAGGATGAGCTCAAGGTTTGGTCCAAACACAAGTGCAGACTGAACTTTGGATGTTCTGGTGTTCATCTGAACACTGGAATTTTAGAGTGTTCGGTGAGAGCTGATCATCATACACTATATTAACAAAAGTATTGGGACACTTGTCACGCACATGAACTTTAATGGCATCCCAGGCTTAGTCTGCAGGGTTCAATATTGAGTTGGCCGACTCTTTGTAGCTATAACAGCTTCAACTCTTCTGGGAAGGCTGTCCACAAGGTTTAGGAGTGTGGCCTCGTACACACGGCCGAGATTCTCGTTGAAAAAAACATGTCGTTTTTTTTGACGAGATTCTTGGACAAGAAACTTGTCCCGGCCGAGTGTACACACGCTCGTTTCAAAGAACCCGCGGTTCTTTGAATGGAGCGTACGCGGTGATTTCATCGACTACGACGAGCATGCGCTCGTCACATTCGATGCCGTCGCCGTCATCTTGGTATACCCTATACCCTACGTATGCCTAGGAAGCTACCGCGCATGCGTCAAATTCATTTCGAACATGCGCGGGCTTCCGGGAGGACAGGTAAGTGTACACACACTCACTTTTCTCGTCGAGAAACATGCCGAGGAGAATCTCGACGAGAAAATAGAGAGCAGGTTCTCTATTTTCTCGTCGAGGTTTCTTGTCGGTTTTCTCGACGAGAAACCCGATAGCCGCGTACACACGACCGATTTACTCGGCAAGACCTCTCTGCCAGCAAGTTTCTTGCTGGTTCTTGCCAAGAAAATCGGTCGTGTGTACGAGGCCTCAGTCTATGGGAATGTTTGACCATTCTTCCAGAAGGGCATTTGTGAGGTCAGGGACTGATGTTGGACGAGAAGGCCGGGCTCGCAGTCTCTGCTCTAATTCATCCCAAAGGTGTTCTATCAAGTTGAGGTCAAGACTCTGTGCAGGCCAGTCAAGTTCCTCCACCCTAAACTCGCTCATCCATATCATTATGGATCTTGCTTTGTGCACTGGTCCAAATAATTTGGTGGAGGGGGATTATGGTGTGGGGTTGTTTTCCAGGGATTGGAATTGGCCCCTTAGTTCCAGTGAAGGGAACGCTTAAGGCGTCAGCATACCAAGACATTTTGAACAATTTTATGCTCCCAAATTTGTGGGAACAGTTTGGGGATGGCCCCTTCCTGTTCCAACATGACTGCGCACCAGTGCACAAAGCAAGGTCTATAAAGACATGGATGAGTGAGTTTGGGGTGGAGGAACTTGCAGGCCAGTCAAGTTCCTGGGTTTTGCCTGAGGTTTTTCCCCCATGTTGAGAGCACATGGCCTGTTATGATTGAGGAGGGGGGTGCATGCTGGTTACCTCCGCTTCCCTTGTCAACTAGGCTTTGTTTTCAGATTAGGATCTGGTGTAGATTTTTGAGGAGACCCGACTTTTTTGTTTGTTTTTTCGTGAACATATGCTTTTTTTTTTGGTGTGTGTGTGTGTGTGTGGGGGGGGGGTTCCCCCCCCCCGACATATCCTGGTATGTCGTTTTAGGAGGAACCCACACCATTGTTTTGTGTTGGGGTCTCCTTTTAACATTTATATCAGACCCTCATTAGGAATAAGGGCCTGGCATAGACAAAGCGAATGCCCGGTCTTTTGTTTGGATACAGAAGTAAAGCGGTTGAAGCCATCATTTGCTGACAATTTGACCACTCTGTCCCAGAGCAATTTTTAAAAAACTTTCACACATGTTAAAACCTGCAAAATTATTTGGAATCCCCAAACAATTCTATATTTTCTCAAAGCAAAGGCCCTGAAGAAAATAGCGACACTTGCAATTTTTAATGTCGCTAGATATTTGGGTAACTGTTTATCGAACACATTTTTAGGAAAAAGTACAATAAAATTTGTTGGTAAAACAAAAAAGGTGTCAAGTAAATAAATAACAAGACTCATGTCAAGACTCAATACTGCACAAGTCTGTGAAATGGCGAAAAACTATAGTGCCTAAAACATTTCTTAGATGATGCTTTACCATGAATTATTGCTCTCACTCTGAAATTTATGGTAATACCTTGCATGTGTGGCGCAATCCCTGTTGACATAAACATGTGAGGGTGCTTTTAATTTTTTCATTACACTTTATTGCTATCAATCACAAGTTGGATAACAAGTCCCCTTTGTGTTAGCATGGACAGGTAACATGGTTGACTAGCTACTTCCCTGGCTACAATAGCCAGTGAATAAATGAACTGACTCGGAAGTGACAAAATGCTTGTGTTTTTAGCTTTATTACCCGCAGAGGAGGTCGGGATGAGAGGTGTCCCTTGATCTTTTCCTGCTCTCACTGTAAGGACAGTTTACCATGGTCCTGGGCTCCAGGCCCTTTTCACTACTTTAAAGCGCTGTACACACGGCCGAGAATCCCATCAGGACAAAAACGTTGTTTTTCCTGACGAGATTCCTGGCAAGCTTTTCTTGCCAAGCCGTGCATACAGACAGCCATTCAAAAGAACCGCCGTTCTTTTGAATGGCAAGAACGCGGTGACGTCATTGACTACGACGAGCATGCGATCGTCACATTCAATGCCGTCGCCGCCATCTTGCTTCACCCTACACTACCCTTGTAAGCTACCGCACATGCGTCAAAGTCTCATCGAGCATGCGCGGGCTTACCGGAGGACAGGTAAGCTTGTAGCCTCATACACACACACGCGGTTTTCTCGTCGGGAAACAGGCCGACGAGAATCCCGATGAGAAAATAGAGAGCAGGTTCTCGATTTTTCTCGTCGAGATTCCCGGCAGTTTTCTTGACGAGAAAACATGCACACGAACGGTTTTCTCGGCAAAAAGCTCTGGCAGCAGTTTTCTTGCCGAGAAAACTGGCCGTGTGTACGAGGCTTTAAAGTGACTTGGCAACTATAGAGCCGCCTGGATCACTTTTATTGAACAGTCGATCCTTGGCATAAAAAAGTGATACCAAGCTCATGGCTGCAGCTTATTTTAATCACTTGAAGTTCAGTTTGTCAGTTTTGCTGCAGTAAGTTGTATACATCGTACAGATGCACCATGGCCCGGGTGGGTTAAGCCCACCCAAAGCATTATTAAAACTGCTGCTGTAGAATTTAAAAACATTTTTTTTATTAGTACATGTCCCCCAGGACAATGCCCCACCTCTATTTGTTTGACAATCCCTTGCCTATTAATGTCCATTACTGTTTGTTAACATTCACTGTATATCTTCTTGATTTCAGAGTAGTTAGGATTCAGCAGCCAAGCTTTAGTCATGTTCTGCGAACCTGTCTTGAACTCTACCCGGGTACATTCCGTTCATCGCTATGTTTTCATGCACACAGGGCGTTTTTATAGCTGATTTTACCAGCGTCAGACGTTTGTTATTTGCCGCTTAAAAATGCCTCTCCGTGTTATTCTGAGTGTCCATGCACACATAACCTTTTAGGAGCTGTAAGTGGCATAGGCGTCTTTAAGCTGCAAAAAAAAAAACCCAGGGCAGTTCTGAAGACTAGCATTACAGCTTTTAAAATGTCTAATGCTGCGAAACGCGGCTTAGCGCTGGATACAGCATTGAGCTGTGTCAAACTTTGTTTTTTGATATATCAAAATCAATGGTTCCCTATGAGAGTTGTCTTAACTGATCTGACATTCAACCCATGGATTTAAATGGAAGTCGCATCCAAGTCGGATCATCGTGATCCGACTTGTGGCATGCGACTTGTGCTGTAAGGATCTTAAAGGGGAACCCCAAGCCAAAATAAAAAAAACCAGCTTGGGGCCCCCCCAAGATCCATACCAGGCCCTTTGAGTCTGGTATGGATCTTGAAAGGGAACACCCCACGCCAAAATGAAAAAAAAAAAACAGCTTGGGCCCCCTCCAAAAACCATACTCGGACTCTCATCCGAGCATGCAGTCTGGCAGGTCAGGAAAGGGGGGGACGAGCGAGTGCCCCCTCCCCCCCTGGACCATACCAGGCCACATACCCTCACCTTGGGGGGGGTGGATGCTTTTGGGCAGTGGGGGCTCTGCGCCCCCCTCCCCAAAGCACCTTGTCCCCATGTTGATGGGGACAAGGGCCTCTTCCCGACAACCCTGGGCGGTGGTTGTCTGGGTCTGTGGGGAGGGGGCTTATCGGAATCTGGAAGCCTCCTTCAACAAGGTATATTGTACCCCCTAACCATTTCCCTCAAAAAAAGGCAGTGTAGTGTAAATAAAAACAAGAGATGGTTTTGTCAAGTCCTTTATTAAAAATCTTCAATGTGTCTTCTTCCTCTGGTCTTCTCCCTCCAGACTTCTCCCTCCGGTCTGATCATCATCATGATCTGACTTGGATGCGACTTCTATTCAAATCAATGGTCTGAAAGTCGGATGAGTTAAGATGGCTCTCATAGGGAACCATTGGTTTTGAATAGAGTCAGAGAAACGCTGCTAAAAGATAATGCGGCTAAATGCGCATTAACGCCAATGCAAAAAACTACTAAAAGCACGTTTTTACAGCTGATTTTTCTTGGCGTCGGTAGTGGCTTTGCAGCTCGTTTTTTCTAATGCCCTGTGTGCATGAGGACTAATAGTGACAAAAGTGGAACATGCTTTTCCATCTTGTGTATCAGAATGGCTGCTTGCGTCTCAAGCACAGGTGCATGTGACACAGTGTTGCCAACCGTCCGTATTTTTACGGACAGCCCGTAAAAACTGGCATTTTTCCCTCCGTCCGTAAATGCCCGTAGTTGCGGGAATGTGTCAGTAAAAATAGCCAAGATTGGTTCGGCTGGGAACTGCGCATGTGCAGTTCCGGAGGTTGCCGAGCCGAGCATATGCTGTATTCGGCCGGTGGATTTCACAGAGGCTGTGCCGCACAGGTCGGCGAGTGATGTATTAGGACATCCCGCCAGGCGCGCGCGCACCAGAATTTTAAATCTGTAACTAACCAGGAATACGGAGGAGCACAGCACTGGAGCAGGAGTCAGGGCTCGGAGGCTGTGCAGCACGTGGCGGTGGCGGAATGGATGAGCCTGCTGCATCCAGGCAATACAAAGTTCACATGGGAGTTGGGGGACGGACAGAGTGACAGACAGCCCAGCCGACAGTGACATCAGGTGATGGTGGCAGAGAGGGATCCGATGGAGGCAGGGGGTGATGGTGGCACCGCAGAGGGGGACGATGGTGGCAGGGGGTTAAATGGAGGCAGGTGGAGATTGGAGGCAGGGGGAGATGGTGGCACCTCAGAGGGGGATGGAGGCAGGGGGCAATGGAGGCAGGAGGTGATTGGAGGCAGGGGGTGATGGTGGCACCACAGAGGGGGATGGTGGCACCGCAGAGGGTGGGGGATGGAGACAGGGGTTGTTGGTGGCACCGCAGAGGGGGTTGGAGGCAGGGGACAATGGAGGCAGGGGGCCTGGGGGAGATTGGAGGCAGGGGGAGATTGTGGCACCGCAGAGGGGGGTGAAGGCAGGGGGTGTTGGTGGCAGAGGGGGATGGAGGCCGGGGGTGATGTGACTAAATAATTTGCCCTTATTATATCGAAAATAACTAAAATATTTTTTTTTTACCTTAATATCTACCTTAAATCACATTGCTATTTGCCTAGTGTACTTGTTTGTAACCTAAATACTGAAATTTGCACCTAAAAATTGAATTTAGTAACTTTTGTGAAATGGTAGTAAAAACGTGGCTGTGTCAGTAAATTTTGGGTGTTGTGCCAGTAAATTTCAATCTGGTAGGTTGGCAACACTGATGTGACATTGTGACAACATAGTAGCACAGTTGGGAGACATTGAGATTTAATGATTTGATATGATGTTCACTATGATAAATTGGCTTCAGTTTTGTATCAAGTTGAGAAACTATGACCATGACTGTTATTATATTCTGGATTTCCAGACACTTTCTTAGAAAATAGAAGTCAGGGGAACCATTGTTTGTGCTTTTGGAAAAAATGTAACATTCTCGACTTAACAAGCATACTTTGCTTATTATAGTGATGATGTTATTGTTTAGTTACATAAAATGTCAGATGACAGTCACTATGACTCTGCAATTTGAATCCTATATGTACAGGAGCAGGTTTTCCTTCCACATTCATAGATCCAAAAAGTGTATGTTTCTCAGAAGATCACAAGTTGTCACATAAAGGGGTAAATCCAGAGATTTTATTTTCCTGAAATGTTGTTGAAAATTGGGGAAATTAGGGGAAATTATTGCAAAATTCATGGTAGTCAGTGGTTCTAGGACCTAGAATCTAGGCTAAAGGTTATTTTACATTAAAGTGATATTAAAGGCAATTAAAAAACAAAAAACAAACAAACATGTTATACTTACCTGCTCTGTGCATTGGTCGGCAATCCCTGCAGACTACATAACTATGTCCCTCTATATTATGGAGAATAGGAGAATGCTGGGGTGCTGCAGTTCTATGTTATTTCTGTGGCCCTGATATAGAAAGGTAAGTGATCAATCTGATCATGGGACAGCAGATTTGTTGCTGGCATTTAACAAGGAAAAAGAGCCTGGAAAAATGTAACTACCATATCAGAGAGACAGTCTTGTATGATTTGGTACATTTTTTATATGTAGTAAAATGTTTTAATTTTGTTGTTACAATCCTTGTTTAGTTTTTTTGTTTTTGCTGTATGTGTGTGTGTATATATATTGTGACAGCAGGAAGGTAAAGTCACCTGGTTGCATCCAGGGGGGTAGATATATTTCGCCCAGATTCAGGCTTTACGCCGACTTATACAACTAGGGAGAGAGTTGATGAAGCCCAGCTGAGGCTAGTGGGCTCATGGATGATTCATACCTCTAGGGAGAGTGCTGGGCGTCGTGCAGGCAGGGAGTTGATGAGACCAGCTGAAGCTTGTCAGCTCGTTTAAGGCCTCTATAAAAACTCCCAGCTTCATTAGGTGTTTGCTCATGCCTGGACCCAGACCTGTGTGGACTGTCTAGGGAGAGTGAACCCCTGTGCGGTGAGACAAAGCCTGTGTGGCTATTTGCTTGGGCATTTAAAACCAGGGACTTAGGGACTAGGACAGCACTAGGCTGATCCCAGTTGTTAGTTAGGAAACCTGTATGTTTAGTCAGAGGTCAAGTTGACCAGGATTTATTTTGTTTATGTTTCTTTTGCTTTGCTGTGTTTTGTCACTGTAAATAGAAAATAAACCGCACCTTTTTGATTTTGAAAACCACAACCTCCGTTTGCTGGGCCTGTTTTGTGTGGGGAGCCCATCCCGGGGGTCACACACACCCGCTGCCGAGCTAACCCCCTCACAGTTGGTGGAGAACCAGTGGCAGTTTTTTTTTTAAGCCAGCATGGAGGAGATACTGAAGCAGCTGGCTCTACCAAATGCCAATCAACAGCAGACAAATGCAGGTTTACAAAAGAACTTCGCAGCCCAGCAGCAAGCTCATCAACAGAGCCTTGCAGCCCAGCAGCAGACAAACGCAACTTTGCAACAGAGTCTGGAGGCTCAGCAACAAGCCCAGCAGCAATCTGAGGCCCGCTTCATAGACCTGTTGCAGAAGCAAGAGCAGAGACTACAACAACAGATGGAAGCAGTAATGCAGCAACGTCCGCAGACCAGTGAGGAAAGCCGTCCCACTAATACCGCGTCCTTTGGGGTGAGTCGTTTATTGACAAAAATGACTGGAGAGGATGATCCAGAGGTATTTTTGACCACATTTGAAAGGACCGCTGAAAGAGAAAAGTGGCCTGAGGAGCAGTGGGCTGGACTGGTGGCTCCTCTGTTAACTGGTGAATCGCAGAAAGCTTACTATGACCTAGAGCCTAACCAAGCAAAAGACTATGTGATGCTAAAAGCTGAAATATTGGCAAGGCTGGGTGTCACCCAGGCTGTCCGGGCTCAGCGTGTGCATAACTGGACTTTCCAGCTTGGAAAACCCCCCAGGTCTCAAATGTATGATCTCATTCACCTGAGCAGAAAGTGGCTACAGCCAGAGACTTTGTCCGCACCAAAGATTGTGGAACGTGTTGTAATGGATCGATTTTTGAGAGCTCTTCCTACTGCCATCCAAAAGTGGGTAAGCCATGGAGACCCAGAGACGGCCGATGGTCTTGTGGATCGTGTGGAGAAATACTTGGCTACAGAGAACCTGACGGCCTCTTCCAGAGACACTCGGACTTTCCACCCTAAGACCAGACCATCCCCAGGGGCGGATAAGAGGATTCCAAGGGGTGAGGGTGGAGAGAGTGAGAGGGTGGGAGCTCTACCCCAAGTTTGGCGAGAACAGCCTGGGAAATCAGCGGCTCAAGAGGCAGCAAGAAGGATCGTTTGCTACCGCTGCCGGCAAGCGGGACATATTGCAGCCAATTGCCCGGTTGTGGAGGAACCCATGCAGTGTGACTTTCTGACGGGCAGACGTCAGTCGCTGTGTGCGACAGTCGCATGCACTGCCATTCGAGGAACTGAGAAACATTTATGCAAAATGTGTGTTAATGGTAGAAATGTTGTGGTATTGCTGGATTCAGGTAGCCTTGTGACCCTGATAAAGGCTGAGTTAGTTAAAACAGAGGTCTCTGGGAATAGCAAGGTAGCTGTTATTTGTGTGCATGGGGACACCCGAGAGTATCCAGTGACTACAGTGTGTTTCGAGACCCCCAAAGGTACCCTCTCTCATCCAGTGGGCTTAGTATCTCAGTTACCGCATGACGCCATTGTGGGAAGGGATTTTCCGAAGTTCTGGGAACTGTGGGATGATCCTGAGCCCCCCACTGGTGCCCCTATGTACCAGGAATGTGATAGCCAGAACTCCCCTGAGAGTGGTGAGGACTCTCCGGAATTTCCCTTATCAGTATTGGCAGGGGAGACTCAAGAAACTGGAGAGGAGCCCACCTCCTCAGACGAAAACCTACCGTCTGTGGAGTTTTCTGATCTTGAGGTTCACAGGGAAAACTTTGCCACAGAACAGTTGAGAGACCCCGCCCTAATAAAGGCACGGGAAAACGTAGTGAAAATAGATGGCGAGTTAGTGAACCCAGATAATACCTGCACTTACCCATACTTCAGCGTAGAGAAGGACCTACTGTATCGGATGGCAAAAAGGGCAGAAGAAACCGTTGAGCAGCTTGTGGTGCCCAAACCTTACAGGAAGTTGGTGTTGGAGTTGGCCCATGGGCACATTCTTGGAGGTCATCTGGGGACAGAGAAAACCCGAGAGAGGGTATTACAGAGATTCTATTGGCCGGGGGTGATGAAGGACATAGAAAATTATTGTTCCTCCTGCCCTGTGTGTCAGAGGTTGGCCCCGATGCCACATTTCCGTAGCCCGCTGGTCCCTCTACCCATCATTGAGGTCCCGTTTGAGAGGATCGCCATGGATTTGGTAGGTCCTATAATCAAGTCCGCTAGGGGGCACCAGTACATATTAGTTATAATGGACTATGCCACCCGTTATCCAGAAGCGATCCCTCTCCGAAATACCTCGGCCAAAACCATAGCCAAAGAGCTATCTCTTGTGTTTAGCCGGGTGGGTATTTGTAAAGAACTGCTTACGGACCAAGGTACACCCTTTATGTCCCGGGTTATGAAGGAGCTGTGTAAATTGTTCAAAGTGACGCAATTACGTACATCTGTGTATCACCCCCAAACCGATGGGCTGGTTGAAAGATTCAACAAAACCCTAAAACAAATGTTGAAGAAAGTGGTGGATAGAGATGGAAAGGATTGGGACTGTCTACTTCCTTATCTGATGTTTGCTATTAGGGAGGTGCCCCAATCCTCTACGGGATTCTCCCCCTTTGAGTTACTGTATGGGAGACACCCAAGAGGGCTGTTGGATATTGCCAAGGAAACTTGGGAAAGTGAGAGTTCTCCCCACAGGAGTGTGATTGAGCATGTCGCCCTGATGCAAGACCGAATTGCACAGGTAATGCCCATCGTGAAGGAACATTTGGCCCAAGCGCAGTTAGCACAGCAGAGAGTGTACAACCGTGGAGCCAAGACCCGTACCTTTTCCCCGGGGGATAGGATACTGGTACTTGTCCCTACGGTTGAAAGTAAATTCCTTGCCAAATGGCAAGGCCCCTATGAGATAATGGAAAAAGTGAGCGAAGTGAATTACAAGGTCAGACAACCAGGAAGGCGAAAGCCCGAACAGATCTATCACGTTAATCTGTTGAAAGCCTGGAGGGATAGAGAGTCCCTAGTCGCAGACACTTGGTCACCAGCTCAAACTGGTTGCGTGATTCCTGAGGTTGGAATAGCAGCCACCTTGTCACAACCCCAACAACAGGAGGTTAAGGAGTTTGTGCTTCGCAACAAGGAGGTATTCTCTGAGCTGCCGGGACAAACATCTGGGGTAGAGCATGACATCATTACCCCACCCGGTGAAAGGGTGAAGTTAAAACCCTATCGGATCCCAGAGGCCCGACGGGAGGCAATACGGGAGGAAGTACAGAAAATGCTGAACTTAGGGGTGATAGAGGAGTCCCAAAGTGATTGGTCTAGTCCCATTGTGTTGGTGCCTAAACCGGATGGGAGCTGGCGATTTTGTAACGATTTTCGTCAGTTGAACAAAGTTACAAAATTTGACACCTACCCCATGCCACGTATTGATGAGTTGATCGACCGGCTGGGAACAGCCCGATACATGACGACTCTTGACCTCACAAAAGGGTATTGGCAAATCCCCCTGGCCAAGTCGGCCAAAGAGAAAACCGCATTTGTAACCCCAGACGGGGCGTTCCAATATAAAAGAATGCCGTTCGGGTTACAGAATGCGCCGGCCACATTCCAGCGGAAAATGGACCAGATGCTGAGGCCCCATCGGAAGTATGCTGCGGCTTACCTGGATGACGTAATTGTCCATAGCACAGATTGGGCCTCACATCTGCCAAAAGTGCAAGCAGTCCTGGACTCTGTTCGGGAAGCGGGGTTTACGGCTAACCCCAAGAAGTGTACCATTGGGCAGGAGGAGGCCAAATATCTTGGGTACACCATTGGGAGGGGAGTAATAAAACCCCAACTCAACAAAATCGAGGCCATCCAGAGTTGGCCACGTCCCAACAGCAAGAAGCAGGTACGAGCCTTTCTGGGAATCGCTGGGTATTATCGGCGATTCATTCCCCACTTTGCTTCTAAGGCTGTGCCCCTAACCAACCTGACGAAGGGGAAAGGGTCGGTCATGATTAAATGGACCCCCGAGGCTGAGGCAGCATTCCAATTCTTGAAACAAGCCTTATGTAGCCAGCCAGTGTTGTACTCACCCGACTTCTCTAAAGACTTTGTCGTACAAAGTGATGCGTCAGATGTGGGGTTAGGAGCAGTATTGTCCCAGGTCTGGAACGGGGAAGAGCACCCAGTCATTTACCTCAGCAGGAAGTTGAAGTCCCATGAGGTAAATTACGCCACCGTTGAAAAGGAGTGTTTAGCGGTGAAGTGGGCTCTAGATTCCCTTCGGTACTACCTGCTAGGTAGGCACTTTGACATGGTTACGGATCACGCTCCGTTAAAGTGGATGGCTCAAAACAAGGAAACAAATAGAAGAGTGAATAGGTGGTTCCTGGCCCTCCAGGAATTCAACTTCACAGTAAAGCATCGCCCTGGCGTTCAAATGGGGAATGTGGATGCTTTGTCTCGAGTACATGAATGCCTGATTGCTGGTGTTCCAACCCCGAGGTTAAAACAAGAGGGGGGGTATGTGACAGCAGGAAGGTAAAGTCACCTGGTTGCATCCAGGGGGGTAGATATATTTCGCCCAGATTCAGGCTTTACGCCGACTTATACAACTAGGGAGAGAGTTGATGAAGCCCAGCTGAGGCTAGTGGGCTCATGGATGATTCATACCTCTAGGGAGAGTGCTGGGCGTCGTGCAGGCAGGGAGTTGATGAGACCAGCTGAAGCTTGTCAGCTCGTTTAAGGCCTCTATAAAAACTCCCAGCTTCATTAGGTGTTTGCTCATGCCTGGAACCAGACCTGTGTGGACTGTCTAGGGAGAGTGAACCCCTGTGCGGTGAGACAAAGCCTGTGTGGCTATTTGCTTGGACATTTAAAACCAGGGACTTAGGGACTAGGACAGCACTAGGCTGATCCCAGTTGTTAGTTAGGAAACCTGTATGTTTAGTCAGAGGTCAAGTTGACCAGGATTTATTTTGTTTATGTTTCTTTTGCTTTGCTGTGTTTTGTCACTGTAAATAGAAAATAAACCGCACCTTTTTGATTTTGAAAACCACAACCTCCGTTTGCTGGGCCTGTTTTGTGTGGGGAGCCCATCCCGGGGGTCACACACACCCGCTGCCGAGCTAACCCCCTCACAATATATATATATATATATATATATATATATATATATATATATAGATAGATCATTTCTTTGTTTTTATATTGCTGTCTATATCTTTATTGGGAAAATCTCCTATTACCATCTACCTTTTTATCAGGGCAGGATTGCAGGATTTGTAGACAAATCTTACAGCTTTTAAACAGCTGATTTAACCAGATGCCCACAATTTTTTTTATCACTGTTGCAAAAAAAAAGTATGCCTGGTTGGGAGAGAAGGTCCACTGTATTGACATACATACTATACTTCACTTATGAATGAGCACAGTGAGTAATCAGTACCGATTACTAGACATGTGCACACTGAAATATTTTGTTTCGGAATTTCGTTTTCGTCCAAAAAATTTAGTTGCTCCCGAAATTCGTTTTTATTTATTTTGTTTAGTTAAAAAATAAATTAATGAGTGATGGTGCGCTAAAATCAACCTCCTATTATAAACACACAAATAATAATAATAATATAAACCTGATAAAAAACAGCTAAAAACATGTGAATACAATGCAACTAGTGAATGTGCACATTCCGTGAAACCATCCAGAATTAAAAAATATATCCAATAGATTTGCCTGGTCAGATGTAATCACAAAAAGATGTTCCTGTTTTTCTTATAGAGGGCAGACCTGTCCACAATCCATTTGGAAATTAGCCTTCAGGTGTTCTCTCACTTGTTCCTCTCTAATTGCCTCGTGCAGAGTGATTCTGAAACAAAACAAGAGAAATAAATCATAGCGCAGTATGTCGGAACTAAACACTAGGTCTGGAGTGTTAAAAATTAGACTCACATTTGGTAATACAACAAGCGCACTTGTAAAGAACAGTCAGATACAATGTTGCGAGCTCCTCACTCCGCATCTCCTGTATTAGGACACGATGGGTATCGTCACTTGGCTCCTCCCGACACGTTGCGTCACTTGACATGTGACTTTTTCAACCCTTGAAAAAGTCATGTGTCAAGTGACGCAATGCGTCGGAAGGAGCCAAGTGAAAGGAGCTGAGTGGCAAATTGTCAGCCAAACAGTGACTGTATTCTGCATCAGATGCAGATCAGGGAACTGGAGAAAGCTCGGAGAAGAGAAACCAAACTGATAAGAGGCATGGAGGAGCTCAGCTATGAGGAAACATTAGAGGAACTGAATTTATTCTCTCTTGACAAACGGAGATTAAGGGGGGATATGATCAACATGTATAAATACATCAGTGGTCCATATAGTGAACTTAGTGTTGAGTTATTTACTTTAAAGTCATCACAGAGGACAAAGGGGCACTCTTTACGCCTAGAGGGAAAAAGATTTCATCTCCAAATAGAAAGGCTTGTGAAAATGTGGAATGGACTCCCTCAAGAGCTGGTTCTGTCCAGCTCAGTAGATTTCTATAAAAAAAGGCCTGGATTATTTCCTAAATGTACATAATTTAACAGGATACTAACATTTATAGGTTTATAAGTTGATCCAGGGAATATCCGATTGCCTCTTGGGGAAACAGGCAGGATTTTTTTTTTCCCTGCTGAAGCAAATTGGATCAGGCTTTTCTGGGTTTTTGCCTTCCTCTGGATCAACTGTGGGTATAGGATTGTGTATATAGAATTGTATTATAATTTATTTTTTTCCTGCTTTTTATTGGTTGAACTGGATGGACTTGTGTTTTTTTCAACCAGACTAACTATGTAACTAGTTGTGGCGGTATTAATTGGTGAATGATATTGTTGATGATATTGTTAAATGATATTGTTAAATGTTCTGGAATTATGCAAAGATTGAATGTTTGTTGTGCAGAGATATAGGGGCAAATACACTAGGTCAGGAAATATACTGTGGAGATTATAGTGGAGATGTGTTGGTTGCACACTGGACCCTACCAAGTGAGTGTTCAAATTGTTAATTTGAAAACTTCTAAAAGCCAATGAGTCCCTAAAAAGCTCCTTGGAATACTAGTACAACATATAGTAGGGAAAAAAAGCCCCAAAAATAGTTAAAGTCCAGTAAAATTGTATTTGTCACAGTAGTAATAAACAACACTCAACATGTGTAACATATTACATTTCCCTGCTGGCTCTCTGGAGAAAAATCCTTCCAGACTTGGGACATTTATGTGAAAGGCCATCTATATAGTATACTTGACTATTTAAAGATATAGATATATATAATAAAGGTGACCTTCCAGATCCACTTCAGCGGACACCGTTCCCCTGCAACATCAATTTTTAAATAAGACAAGATTCCTACTTCCTGGTCCCTGGATCCTCCAATTTGGAATTATCCAATGTTTCATGCTGTGCACCTATTGATTGAGATCTCTGCCATCTTTATTTTTGGTGTGGATTGTCCGGCTTGGGTCGGGTTCTCCCCTTTTTAGCCCTGCCTTTTGGCCGTCGCTTGGAGTGGCCTCACTCGTCTCCATTCACTCTGGGCGTTGTAGGGCCAGCACAGCCATACCGCTTTTAAAACGCTTGATGTGACATACCAAGACACCTGCTTCTACATGATATCATAGATATTCACACCACTTTCTCCTGATGAAGAGGAATAACGCATGACCTTGAAACGCGTTGAGTATCACTTGGTCTAAATGTACAAGTGATGTAGATTAGCTGTTTTTGATCTGATGATGAACATAATTTTTATATATCTTTGTAATCTGTTTGATATAGTTAATGCTGTGTCTATATTTTTCGATTTTGCATTATTAAACTTATATATTTTAGAAATATTTTTGCATATGCCTTTTTTGGAGTCATTGCCCTTTAAAGTCCCACCAGAAGGTCTCTTTTTGTTTCTGTGCAAAAATAGTTAAAGTCCAGTAAAAGTAATTGTTACAGTAGTACTAAACAACACTCAACATGTCTAACATATTACGTTTCATACCTGATTAGGAGATTGTAGAAGTCACCAAAATGCATCGGTTGTTATTCACTACTGGAAAAAAAATCTTCCTCTGAACTTTTAACTCTTTTTCCCCTCTTCCTACTCTATATTTCTGAGATTGTGGAATTGGTTGGTGTGCCCGAGGGTAAGACTTTTGAATCAGGAAGGATGAAGGGGTTTATGAACACATGTGTTTTAGATTAGAAGGTTATAAGAGTGGCTGTACCTGACCTCTGGTTAATATAAACAATTTAAGCAGGGTGGGAGTCCTTCCGGAATACAGTGGTGAGGATACTGGTTCAGAAAAAATGTGAATAGTTGTGGACAAAACTTGACGGTAGTATGATTTCAGCTCAAAATGCTAGATGCCACTTTCCACTGTAGCTGCTTAAGGAATGTTATGCACAATATGTAGCCAGTCTGTAGCTCAGAGGTGGTAAAAAAAAAACACTTTCCACTCATCCAGAACATGTAATCTAGCTGGGTATGCCATAGAATACATCACAAGTTTTCATCTTTGAGTTTCCATTTCACTTCCTCAAAAGAAGCCCTCTACTTTTGCAAGTCCAACAAGAAAGACTGACAGTCACATTTTGAAATGATGGTGCCTTATGCCTAGCCTTACGTAGGACCAGGTCCCTGTCTTGAGCACCCGGGGAGAGAGGTTGTGCCAGGACCCTATAGGCCCTTTCCACCCCAAATATTACCTGAGGAGTAAGCGTTCGCAAATGTGGAATGCAGTCATTTGTCCACAAAGCCACCAGAGTTTGTCCATCAGCTGTTTTTGGGAGGCCGATGATCCTCCAAAGTTAAGAGCCTATTCTCAATCTCGGCTACCTGTTCCTGCATATTTTGCATATCTCGCCAAAGCATCCCAAGGTCCACCTTCACCTCCTCTATGCTGCCTGTAAGGGATGTATTGCAGGTTGTGATGACTGCAAGCACCGGCGACTTTACCAGTTTCAGTGTAGTTTCTGTGGCTTGCTGGTATGGCCTCAAGGTGGTTTTGGCATGTCTGAAGCTGTTTGTGCACTACTTAGGGCATGAGGCAGTTTGCCAGTCTGGCAAAGCAAACCCTGGAAGGCGTATAGGTATGCCCGGAGCTGGGTGGAAGGGTCAAACAAGCAGAGGGGGATAACTATATTAAGTGGTCTGACACTTACTTGATTGGTCAAATAGGTGAGGTGATTGGGAGGAGCAGAAGAGTATAGTGCTGGGAAGCAGTGGTTTAGGTTTACGTGCAGAGGAGAAATCGGCTGAAGACCGTCAATCCTACCTGTCCTATTTTTTCGGGTAGTACTGGTATATTTCTTTTGTTGTTCTTTGGCAGTTTGGGGTCCTGGACAGGAGTCTAAATCTGGTGTTATTTATAAAACGGTGGATACCCATCTTAGGTATGGCGTCCTCTATGTGGTACGGTTCAATTCAGTGGGTAGTGGTAAAACTGATGCGTGTCTGAGGTCAGCTGGGTTAGTCCCAAAGGCAGTGTTTGCCGGCTAGGGTCATAACTGGTGCCACAGACATAAAGCTTTAGTTATATGGTATTGTTAAGGACCTGCAACCATTGGTATTTGGATTGATATGTTTATTGTTATGTTTTGTTATTTATAAGCTTATGTTTAATTAAAGGCCCATTTGGCCATTTAACTCCAATTACGAGTAGTGTGTTTTTTCCTAAGGGTTATTGGGAGGTGTAGTTGTGTGCAGTTTTGGGTAAGAAGTTAAGTATGGAGGTGAGCTCTGATCTACCTTGGTCATGCTGCTGATTGTTGCTGGTCTCTATTCATGTTGACTGATGTCAAGGGTCCTGCAGACAAAGAGCGAAGAACGGATGTGGAATAAGTGATGTATCAGCAGGATTGAGCTGGATCCTATAGGCCCTGAGCAAAGCACACACCAGTCAAAGCCAGCCATTGCAGCGGTAGCCATGCCGCCCCAAATGTGCATATTTGCGAAGGGTAAAATTCTCCATAAAGGAGAACCAGTAACACTAATTATTATACTACCACTAAAAGCATTTGCTAGCATTTAACTGTACTTGTGAGGCAGGGCCTAGTTAATAAACTGCATCTCTAGAAAGTAATGACTTTCTTTGCTGGGTAACTTGATGACATTGTCACCATGTGCCAATAATACTGTCATCTCAAATATGAGCTTGGCATCACTGACGCACATACTGATCACAGAACTCATTATAACCTTTAAAATCCTCATATTTTAGTGAAGGAATACAGAAGTCCTGCTATCTTGACCGGTAATGGACAGCCTCTGGATCGTTAAATTGCCCAGAAGCTGTAGATGGTTCTGTGTTATTTTAGAGTGAAAATAGCAAGTGGGCACCACGTTCTGGATTTTAGTATTGGCAGATATGAAATTTTGTTATGGGAAAAAACAAGGTCCTGGCAGTTGGCATGGTGTGGATTATCAGAGATTGACAGAAGAGAGTCAGTGACAATGTCTTGTTATTTTAGAGGACGTAGTCTTGGCCGAGCTCGATCTCTGGATTAGCTGAAATTGGCAGACAAAACCCAGTGACTGCTTAAAGGATGTGGTTTTGGCAGTCAGCTGGTTCTGGATTAGAGAACACTGCCAGGTAGGCAGCAAAGCCAGCAACTTGTCATTTCACTCAGAGAATATGGATCACGAGAAAATAACTTAAATTGGAGAAAAGCAGGCAGGATAAATACACCATTAAATTATCGGTAAATGTGTGCTTACTGTTTTTGGTGGGGAGTTACGGTACTTCTTGATGAAACTACATTTTGTGTAATTGCTTGTTTGTAATGGAACATTATTTTTTCTTCCAGAAATAAATAAGAATTATGCTGCGTACACACGATCGGAATTTCCGACAACAAATGTTCGATGTGAGCTTTTGGTCGGATATTCCGACCGTGTTTATGCTCCATCTGACATTTGCTGGCGGAATTTCCAACAACAAATGTTTGAGAGCAGGTTCTCAATTTTTCAGACGGAAAAAATTCTTGTCGGAAATTACGATCGTGTGTAGCCATTTCCGACGCACAAAAGTGCTGCGCATGCTCGGAAGCAATTCGACGAATGCTCGGAACCATTGTACTTAATTTTTCTCGGCTCATCGTAGTGTTGTATGTCTCTGCGTTCTTGACCATCGGAATTTCCAAGCAACATTTGTGCGACCGTGTGTATGCAAGACAAGTTTGAGCCAACATCCGTCGGAAAAAAAAAACACGGTTTTGTTGTCGGAAATTACGATCGTGTGTACGCGGCATAAGAGTTGCATGGGGGGCATTCTGTTTGCGTGAAGGCAGTGCGGTGTGGGAGGATCTACCTGTGGGTGCTGTGGAACAGAATGGTGACTGGCTGGGCACCTTTTCTCCTCACACATAAGTGGTGTGGCGGGAGGGATGTGTGGGGAGCAGGGAAACAAGTTGCCAGTATATCAGTATATGGTCAGTGCACTGCTCCCAAATATTGTTATTTAGTGTAGTCCCCCCTTACATTGGTGGTCAGTGAAATGCCTCCTTACATTGATGGTCAATGTAGTGCCCCAGTACATTCTTTGGACATCTTTGTTAACTTGGCTGTCTCTTCTGAGTTCAGGCAGCCAGCCCCCTGATGATGCCTGCAAGCTCTGCCCTCCTCCATTACCTGGTGATCTTTGTTGTGCCTTTAATATATTGGTGGTCAGTATTAGTGTCGGGCGACAGGGCTTGACTGGGGCAAAAATTTGGCCCTGGACTTCATCCAGACCGGCCCACTTTATTTTTGCAAACACACACAAAAACAGTATATAAACTATACGCAATTGCGCAAAAAAAAAAAAAAAAACATAAGTAAAAACATTCCACTGTAAGTATAAACAGGTTTTTTATTTTTATTCTTAATTTAGAAAAAAAGATGCATTCCAACATTACAGACACCTTTAGAATGACATGTGTAAGTTACACTCCGTTCAATGGCAGCCTGCCATTGAACAGAGTGTAACTTACACATGTCATTCTAAAGGCGTTTGTAATGTTGGAATGTACTGCCACTGGTCACTGATGAATGAATGTACTACCACTGGTCACTGATGAATGAATGTACTGCCACTGGTCACTGATGAATGAATGTACTGCCACTGATGCATTAATGGCTGACCACTGGTCAGCCATTAATGCATCAGTGACCAGTGGCAGTACATTCATCATCAGTGACCATGACCAGCAGTGGCAGTACAATTATTCATTCATCAGTGACCGTAACCAGCAGTGGCAGTACATTAATTCATTCATCAGTAACCATGACCAGCAGTGGCAGTACATTCATTCATCAGTGACCGTGACCAGTAAATTCATTCATCAGTGACAGAAAACTATGGAATATGAGGACACACCGAAAGAATCCATTATATTTGTATCAAATCAGGCAGGCCCTTGCACTGGTGACAGATCTAAGAGATTGTATACTCAGATTGTATAGTGTATGGCCAGCTTTAGGGCTTACATACACTTTAACAGAAACACAGCTTCTGTAAATAGGTGACTTGCAGCAAATCAGACCTGAATTTAAGTGATTGGAATACACAGACAGACAGGCAGTGCATACATACATTCCTGATAATCCCCCATAGTACTGACCTCAATCACAGGATCTTAATGATGGACCCAGGCTCGTCATTGTCATCCCAGAAGAGGAGGATGATGGTGATGAGGATGATGGTGGTGATTGTGATACAGACCCCTGATGGAGCTGGCAATCCTCTGAGCAGTCCAGTGCACTCAGCAGCCTTGCCTGCCTTCAGTCCAGCTCAGCAGAGACCTCCCTTCATCTCTTGTGTCTTTGTACGCCGCCACAGTCTATGGCTCCGGAGAGGTTCCTCCTCGGCGGCGCTGGCTCCTCTTGCTTGCAGCAGCTCTCTGCAGCTCCTCCCACCATGCTAATCCCCCCCGCCTCCGCTCCGGCCGCGTGAGTGATGTCACGCCGCTGGGACGGGGCTGTACACTTAGGAGGAGGGAAGTGTTGTGGCCGCGATGAAGGCTATTGGCTGGCGCCACCGCCGGATGCAGGAGCATAAGCAGCATTAGCGTAAATGTGACAGATCAGATAGACGAGTGAGTGACACAGTGACAGCCAGCCCACTGACAAATCGGCCCATCGGGAAACTCCCGGTAGTCCCGATGGCCAGTCCATCCCTGATGGGTCTGGTATGGATTTTAGGGGAACCTCATACCAAAAAAAAAAGGTGTGAGGTCCCCCCAAAATCCATACCAGACCCTTAGGTTTGGTATGGATTTTGAGGGGAACCCCCACACCTAATTTTTTTAGAAAATGTCATGGGGTCCCCCCAAAATCTATACAAAACCCTTACCTGAGAATGCAGCCTGGCAGGCCAGGAAAGGGGAAACGAGCGAGCGCCCCCCCCCCTTGCTGTACCACACCAGGCCACATGCTCTCAACATTGGGGGGGGGGAACTTTGGGGCAGGTTCGCCACCCCCCCACTCCAAAGCACCTTTTCCCCATGTTGATGGGGACATGGGCCTCTTCCCCACAACCCTGGGCCCATATCCTTTAAATGGACAATAACTTGCACGTAAGCCTTCAAAATGGGGTCAGTTTAGTGCCCGATTATGTTAGTGGACAGTGTAGTGCCTCCTTACATTAATGGTTATTGTAGTACCCCCTTACATTGGTGATCATTGTAGTGCCCTTTACATTGGTGGCCAGTGCAGTGCCCCTAAACATTGGTATTTAGTGTAGTGCACCCTTACATTAGTGGTCATTTTAGTACCCCTTACATTGGTGGTCATTGTAGTGGCCCCATACATTATTATTTAGTGTAGTGCATCCATACATTGGTTGGCAGTGAAATGCTCCCTTATATTGGTGGTCAAATAGTGCCCCCTTACATCTTTTGGACATCTTTGGGACCTTAGTTGTGTCCTTCCAAAGAAAACCCAAACAAACTCATTTATATACCTATATATATATATATATATATATATATATATATATATATATATATATATATATTTTGCAGTCAGCGTGGGGTGGGGGTGGGCGACCATGCAAACACATGGTAATGAGTGAAGGTCTACGTTAAATCTGAGCAGCTTTTCCTGAGACAGCAAAGTTGACTATAATGAATATTTTAATTAATCTATTTTAATAAATCTAGGAGTAGTTTCTCTTTACATTAGTGCCTCTTTATATGTAGTGTCCCTTTACATTAGTTGTAAGTGGAGGAATGCCCCCATACAGTGACAGAAAAAAGTATTTGATCCCCTGCTGTTTTTCTACGTTTGCCCACTGAAAATGAAATAATCAGTCTATAATTCTAATGGTAGGATTATTTTAACAGTGAGAGACAGAATAACAACAAAAATATCCAGAAAAATGCATTTAAAAAAAGTTATAAATTGATTTGCATTTTAATGAGTGAAATAAGTATTTGACCCCTTCACAAAGCATGACTTAGTACTTGGTGGCAAAACCCTTGTTGGCAATCTCAGAGGTCAGACGTTTATTGTAGTTGGCCACCAGGATTGCACAGATCTGAGGGATTTTGTCCCACTCCTCTTTGCAGATTCTCTCCCAGTCATTAAGGTTTCGAGGCTGGCGTTTGGTAACTCAAACCTTCAGCTCCCTCCATGTATTTTCTATGGGATTAAGGTCTGGAGACTGGCTAGGCCACTCCAGGACCTTAATGTGCTTCTTCTTGGGCCACTCCATTGTTGCCTTGGCCATGTGTTTTGGGTCATTGTCATGCTGGAATTCCCATCCACGACCCATTTTCAATGCCCTGGCTGAGAGAAGGAGGTTCTCACCCAAGATTTGACAGTACATGGCCCCGTCCATCGTACCTTTCATGCGGTGAAGTTGTCCTGTCCCCTTAGCAGAAAAACACCCCCCAAAGCATAATGTTTCCACCTCCATGTTTGACGGTGGGGAGGGTGTTCTTGGGGTCATAGGCAGCATTCCTCCTCCTCCTCCAAACACGGCGAGTTGAGTTGGTGCCAAAGAGCTAGGGTCTGGTCTCATCTGACCACAACACTTTCTCCCAGTTCTCCTCTGAATCATTCAGATGTTCATTAGCAAACTTCAGACGGGCCTGTACATGTGCTTTCCTGAACAGGGGGACATTGTGGGCACTGCAGAATTTTAGTCCTTCCCTGCGTAGTGTGTTACCAATTAATTTCTTGGTGACTATGGTCCCAGCTACCTTGAGATCATTGACACGATTCTCCTGTGTAGTTCTGGGCTGATTCCTCACCATTCTCATGATCATTGAAATTCCATGAGGTGAGATCTTGCATGGAGCCCCAGACCGAGGGAGATTGACAGTTATTTTGTGTTTCTTCCATTTGCGAATAATCGCACCAACTGTTGTCACTCTCTCACCAAGCTGCTTGGTGATGGTCTTGTATCCCATTCCAGCCTTGTGTAGGTCTACAATCTTGTCCCTGACATCCTTGGACAGCTCTTTGGTCTTGGCCATGGTGGACAGATTGGAATCTGATTGTATGATTGCTTCTGTGGACAGGTGTCTTTTATACAGGTTACAAGCTGAGATTAGGAGCACTCCCTTTAAGAGAGTGCCCCTAATCTCAGCTTGTTACCTGTATGGAAGACACCTGGGAGCCAGAAATCTTGCTGATTTTGATAGGGGACTTATTTCACTCATTAAAATGCAAATCAATAACTTTTTTTAAATAAGTTTTTCTGGATATTTTTGTTGCTATTCTGTCTCTCACTGTTAAAATAAACCGACCATTAAAATAATAGACTGATCATTATTTTGTCAGTGGGCAAATGTACAAAATCAGCAGGGGATCAAATACTTTTTTTCCTCACTGTACATTGGTGATCAGTGTAATGCCCCCTTACTTTGTTAGTCGGTGACGTCCCCCTTACACTGGTGGTCAGTGTAATGCCCCCTATATTGATGGTCATTGGAGAAATGTTCTCTTACATTGATGGTCGATGGATAACTGCCCCTTATATTGGTGGAGAAGGGTCCTCTTTCCCTGGATGTTAGTGTACTGTAAATCATGCCCTGTGACATTGGTGTCTACTTTGCATTTATGATCAGTGTACTGGTCTTTTACATTTATGGTGAGTGGGAAAAATGTTACAGTATTGACATTAGTCAGGAGTTGTTCAGTGAACTACTAGCGACCTCTAGAGGAGTCCAAAGATTCCACAAAACCTTGGTTTATAAATCCCAGCCAAAACAATCAGAATGCTTCTTTCCTCGGATATTCCGACCGTGTGTGTGCCTCATCTGACTTTTTTTCTGTCGGAATTTAGAAAGAGAACATGTTCTTTTTTTTTCTGATGGAATTTTTTTTTATCGGAAATTGAACTTAATTTTTCTTGTCTCGTCGTAGTGTTGTACTTTATCGTGTTCTTGACGGTCGGAATTTGGTGTGACAGTGTGTATGCAAGACAGCTTGAACGGAATTCCGTTGGAAAAATCCATCAGAGTTTATCCCGATGGAAAATCCGATCGTGTGTACAAGGCATAAGGCACATACTGTGTGTAACACACAATTAAGTATGCAGTAAAATTCACTGTTTGACCCTGTTGGACATGTTTGATGTTAAAAAACAGTTGCCATTATCCTATTGCACAATGATCAGTGTGCCCATATTTTCTTGCTAGCCATAGTCAATATTTAATTGTGTTTTTAACCGCTTAAGGTCCACCCTATAGCAGTTTTGCTGTTACAGGGCGGCACCTGTGCACCGGATCACGTATATATATATATATTGTGAGGGGGTTAGCTCGGCAGCGGGTGTGTGTGACCCCCGGGATGGGCTCCCCAGACAAAAACAGGCCCAGCAAACGGAGGTTGTGGTTTTCAAAATCAAAAAGGTGCGGTTTATTTTCTATTTACAGTGACAAAACACAGCAAAGCAAAAGAAACATAAATAAAATAAATCCTGGTCAACTTGACCTCTGACTAAACATACAGGTTTCCTAACTAACAACTGGGATCAGCCTAGTGCTGTCCTAGTCCCTAAGTCCCTGGTTTTAAATGTCCAAGCAAATAGCCACACAGGCTTTGTCTCACCGCACAGGGGTTCACTCTCCCTAGACAGTCCACACAGGTCTGGTTCCAGGCATGAGCTAACACCTAATGAATCTGGGAGTTCTTATAGAGGCCTAAATGAGCTGACAAGCTTCAGCTGGCCTCATCAACTCCCTGTCTGTACGACGCCCCACACTCTCCCTAGAGGTATGAGTCATCCATGAGCCCACTAGCCTTATACAACTCTCCACCTAGTTGTATAAGTCGGCGTAAAGCCTGAATCTGGGCGAAATATATCTACCCCCCTGGATGCAACCAGGTGACTTTACCTTCCTGCTGTCACATACCCCCCCCTCTTGTTTTAACCTCGGGGTTGGAACACCAGCAATCAGGCATTCATGTACTCGAGACAAAGCATCCACATTCCCCATTTGAACGCCAGGGCGATGCTTTACTGTGAAGTTGAATTCCTGGAGGGCCAGGAACCACCTATTCACTCTTCTATTTGTTTCCTTGTTTTGAGCCATCCACTTTAACGGAGCGTGATCCGTAACCATGTCAAAGTGCCTACCTAGCAGGTAGTACCGAAGGGAATCTAGAGCCCACTTCACCGCTAAACACTCCTTTTCAACGGTGGCGTAATTTACCTCATGGGACTTCAACTTCCTGCTGAGGTAAATGACTGGGTGCTCTTCCCCGTTCCAGACCTGGGACAATACTGCTCCTAACCCCACATCTGACGCATCACTTTGTACGACAAAGTCTTTAGAGAAGTCGGGTGAGTACAACACTGGCTGGCTACATAAGGCTTGTTTCAAGAATTGGAATGCTGCCTCAGCCTCGGGGGTCCATTTAATCATGACCGACCCTTTCCCCTTCGTCAGGTTGGTTAGGGGCACAGCCTTAGAAGCAAAGTGGGGAATGAATCGCCGATAATACCCAGCGATTCCCAGAAAGGCTCGTACCTGCTTCTTGCTGTTGGGACGTGGCCAACTCTGGATGGCCTCGACTTTGTTGAGTTGGGGTTTTATTACTCCCCTCCCAATGGTGTACCCAAGATATTTGGCCTCCTCCTGCCCAATGGTACACTTCTTGGGGTTAGCCGTAAACCCCGCTTCCCGAACAGAGTCCAGGACTGCTTGCACTTTTGGCAGATGTGAGGCCCAATCTGTGCTATGGACAATTACGTCATCCAGGTAAGCCGCAGCATACTTCCGATGGGGCCTCAGCATCTGGTCCATTTTCCGCTGGAATGTGGCCGGCGCATTCTGTAACCCGAACGGCATTCTTTTATATTGGAACGCCCCGTCTGGGGTTACAAATGCGGTTTTCTCTTTGGCCGACTTGGCCAGGGGGATTTGCCAATACCCTTTTGTGAGGTCAAGAGTCGTCATGTATCGGGCTGTTCCCAGCCGGTCGATCAACTCATCTATACGTGGCATGGGGTAGGTGTCAAATTTTGTAACTTTGTTCAACTGACGAAAATCGTTACAAAATCACCAGCTCCCATCCGGTTTAGGCACCAACACAATGGGACTAGACCAATCACTTTGGGACTCCTCTATCACCCCTAAGTTCAGCATTTTCTGTACTTCCTCCCGTATTGCCTCCCGTCGGGCCTCTGGGATCCGATAGGGTTTTAACTTCACCCTTTCACCGGGCGGGGTAATGATGTCATGCTCTACCCCAGATGTTTGTCCCGGCAGCTCAGAGAATACCTCCTTGTTGCGAAGCACAAACTCCTTAACCTCCTGTTGTTGGGGTTGTGACAAGGTGGCTGCTATTCCAACCTCAGGAATCACGCAACCAGTTTGAGCTGGTGACCAAGTGTCTGCGACTAGGGACTCTCTATCCCTCCAGGCTTTCAACAGATTAACGTGATAGATCTGTTCGGGCTTTCGCCTTCCTGGTTGTCTGACCTTGTAATTCACTTCGCTCACTTTTTCCATTATCTCATAGGGGCCTTGCCATTTGGCAAGGAATTTACTTTCAACCGTAGGGACAAGTACCAGTATCCTATCCCCCGGGGAAAAGGTAGGGTCTTGGCTCCACGGTTGTACACTCTCTGCTGTGCTAACTGCGCTTGGGCCAAATGCTCCTTCACGATGGGCATTACCTGTGCAATTCGGTCTTGCATCAGGGCGACATGCTCAATCACACTCCTGTGGGGAGAACTCTCACTTTCTCAAGTTTCCTTGGCAATATCCAACAGCCCTCTTGGGTGTCTCCCATACAGTAACTCAAAGGGGGAGAATCCCGTAGAGGATTGGGGCACCTCCCTAATAGCAAACATCAGATAAGGAAGTAGACAGTCCCAATCCTTTCCATCTCTATCCACCACTTTCTTCAACATTTGTTTTAGGGTTTTGTTGAATCTTTCAACCAGCCCATCGGTTTGGGGGTGATACACAGATGTACGTAATTGCGTCACTTTGAACAATTTACACAGCTCCTTCATAACCCGGGACATAAAGGGTGTACCTTGGTCCGTAAGCAGTTCTTTACAAATACCCACCCGGCTAAACACAAGAGATAGCTCTTTGGCTATGGTTTTGGCCGAGGTATTTCGGAGAGGGATCGCTTCTGGATAACGGGTGGCATAGTCCATTATAACTAATATGTACTGGTGCCCCCTAGCGGACTTGATTATAGGCCCTACCAAATCCATGGCGATCCTCTCAAACGGGACCTCAATGATGGGTAGAGGGACCAGCGGGCTACGGAAATGTGGCATCGGGGCCGACCTCTGACACACAGGGCAGGAGGAACAATAATTTTCTATGTCCTTCATCACCCCCGGCCAATAGAATCTCTGTAATACCCTCTCTCGGGTTTTCTCTGTCCCCAGATGACCTCCAAGAATGTGCCCATGGGCCAACTCCAACACCAACTTCCTGTAAGGTTTGGGCACCACAAGCTGCTCAACGGTTTCTTCTGCCCTTTTTGCCACCCGATACAGTAGGTCCTTCTCTACGCTGAAGTATGGGTAAGTGCAGGTATTATCTGGGTTCACTAACTCGCCATCTATTTTCACTACGTTTTCCCGTGCCTTTATTAGGGCGGGGTCTTTCAACTGTTCTGTGGCAAAGTTTTCCCTGTGAACCTCAAGATCAGAAAACTCCACAGACGGTAGGTTTTCGTCTGAGGAGGTGGGCTCCTCTCCAGTTTCTTGAGTCTCCCCTGCCAATACTGATAAGGGAAATTCCGGAGAGTCCTCACCACTCTCAGGGGAGTTCTGGCTATCACATTCCTGGTACATAGGGGCACCAGTGGGGGGCTCAGGATCATCCCACAGTTCCCAGAACTTCGGAAAATCCCTTCCCACAATGGCGTCATGCGGTAACTGAGATACTAAGCCCACTGGATGAGAGAGGGTACCTTTGGGGGTCTCGAAACACACTGTAGTCACTGGATACTCTCGGGTGTCCCCATGCACACAAATAACAGCTACCTTGCTATTCCCAAAGACCTCTGTTTTAACTAACTCAGCCTTTATCAGGGTCACAAGGCTACCTGAATCCAGCAATACCACAACATTTCTACCATTAACACACATTTTGCATAAATGTTTCTCAGTTCCTCGAATGGCAGTGCATGCGACTGTCGCACACAGCGACTGACGTCTGCCCATCAGAAAGTCACACTGCATGGGTTCCTCCACAACCGGGCAATTGGCTGCAATATGTCCCGCTTGCCGGCAGCGGTAGCAAACGATCCTTCTTGCCGCCTCTTGAGCCGCTGATTTCCCAGGCTGTTCTCGCCAAACTTGGGGTAGAGCTCCCACCCTCTCACTCTCTCCACCCTCACCCCTTGGAATCCTCTTATCCGCCCCTGGGGATGGTCTGGTCTTAGGGTGGAAAGTCCGAGTGTCTCTGGAAGAGGCCGTCAGGTTCTCTGTAGCCAAGTATTTCTCCACACGATCCACAAGACCATCGGCTGTCTCTGGGTCTCCATGGCTTACCCACTTTTGGATGGCAGTAGGAAGAGCTCTCAAAAACCGATCCATTACAACACGTTCCACAATCTTTGGTGCGGACAAAGTCTCTGGCTGTAGCCACTTTCTGCTCAGGTGAATGAGATCATACATTTGAGACCTGGGGGGTTTTCCAAGCTGGAAAGTCCAGTTATGCACACGCTGAGCCCGGACAGCCTGGGTGACACCCAGCCTTGCCAAAATTTCAGCTTTTAGCATCACATAGTCTTTTGCTTGGTTAGGCTCTAGGTCATAGTAAGCTTTCTGCGATTCACCAGTTAACAGAGGAGCCACCAGTCCAGCCCACTGCTCCTCAGGCCACTTTTCTCTTTCAGCGGTCCTTTCAAATGTGGTCAAAAATACCTCTGGATCATCTTCTCCAGTCATTTTTGTCAATAAACGACTCACCCCAAAGGACGCGGTATTAGTGGGACGGCTTTCCTCACTGGTCTGCGGACGTTGCTGCATTACTGCTTCCATTTGTTGTAGTCTCTGCTCTTGCTTCTGTAACAGGTCTATGAAGCGGGCCTCAGATTGCTGCTGGGCTTGTTGCTGAGCTTCCAGACTCTGTTGGTGAGCTTGCTGCTGGGCTGCAAGGCTCTGTTGATGAGCTTGCTGCTGGGCTGCAAGGCTCCTTTGCAAACCTGCATTTGTCTGCTGTTGATTGGCATTTGCTAGAGCCAGCTGTTTCAGTATCTCCTCCATGCTGGCTTAAAAAAAAACTGCCACTGGTTCTCCACCAACTGTGAGGGGGTTAGCTCGGCAGCGGGTGTGTGTGACCCCCGGGATGGGCTCCCCAGACAAAAACAGGCCCAGCAAACGGAGGTTGTGGTTTTCAAAATCAAAAAGGTGCGGTTTATTTTCTATTTACAGTGACAAAACACAGCAAAGCAAAAGAAACATAAATAAAATAAATCCTGGTCAACTTGACCTTTGACTAAACATACAGGTTTCCTAACTAACAACTGGGATCAGCCTAGTGCTGTCCTAGTCCCTAAGTCCCTGGTTTTAAATGTCCAAGCAAATAGCCACACAGGCTTTGTCTCACCGCACAGGGGTTCACTCTCCCTAGACAGTCCACACAGGTCTGGTTCCAGGCATGAGCTAACACCTAATGAATCTGGGAGTTCTTATAGAGGCCTAAATGAGCTGACAAGCTTCAGCTGGCCTCATCAACTCCCTGTCTGTACGACGCCCCACACTCTCCCTAGAGGTATGAGTCATCCATGAGCCCACTAGCCTTATACAACTCTCCACCTAGTTGTATAAGTCGGCGTAAAGCCTGAATCTGGGCGAAATATATCTACCCCCCTGGATGCAACCAGGTGACTTTACCTTCCTGCTGTCACAATATATATATATATATATACTGTGAGGGGGTTAGCTCGGTAGCGGGTGTGTGTGACCCCCTGGATGGGCTCCCCACACAAAAACAGGCCCAGCAGACGGAGGTTGTGGTTTTCAAGATCAAAAGGTGCGGTTTATTTCTCTATTTACAGTGACAAAAACACAGCAAAGCAAAAAGAAACATAAACAAAATAAATCCTGGTCAGCTTGACCTCTGACTAAACATGCAGGTTTCCCTAACTAACAACTGGGATCAGCCTGGTGCTGTCCTAGTCCCTAAGTCCCTGGTTTAGTAAATGTCCAAACAAATAGCCACACAGGCTTTGTCTCACCGCACAGGGGTTCACTCTCCCTAGACAGTCCACACAGGTCTGGGTCCAGGCATGAGCAAACACCTAATGAAGCTGGGAGTTTTTATAGAGGCCTTAAACGAGCTGACAAGCTTCAGCTGGTCTCATCAACTCCCTGCCTGCACGACGCCCAGCACTCTCCCTAGAGGTATGAATCATCCATGAGCCCACTAGCCTCAGCTGGGCTTCATCAACTCTCTCCCTAGTTGTATAAGTCGGCATAAAGCCTGAATCTGGGAGAAATATACCTACCCCCCTGGATGCAACCAGGTGACTTTACCTTCCTGCTGTCACATACCCCCCCCTCTTGTTTTAACCTTGGGGTTGGAACACCAGCAATCAGGCATTCATGTACTCGAGACAAAGCATCCACATTCCCCATTTGAACGCCAGGGCGATGCTTTACTGTGAAGTTGAATTCCTGTAGGGCCAGGAACCACCTATTTACTCTTCTATTTGTCTCCTTGTTTTGAGCCATCCACTTTAACGGAGCATGATCCGTAACCATGTCAAAGTGCCTACCTAGCAGATAGTACCGAAGGGAATCTAGAGCCCACTTCACCGCTAAACACTCCTTTTCAACCGTGGCGTAATTTACCTCATGGGACTTCAACTTCCTGCTGAGGTAAATGACTGGGTGCTCTTCCCCGTTCCAGACCTGGGACAATACTGCTCCTAACCCCACATCTGACGCATCACTTTGTACGACAAAGTCTTTAGAGAAGTCGGGTGAGTACAACACTGGCTGGCTACATAAGGCTTGTTTCAAGAATTGGAATGCTGCCTCAGCCTCGGGGGTCCATTTAATCATGACCGACCCTTTCCCTTTCGTCAGGTTGGTTAGGGGCACGGCCTTAGAAGCAAAGTGGGGAATGAAGCGCCGATAATAACCCGCGATTCCCAGAAAGGCTCGTACCTGCTTCTTGCTGTTGGGACGTGGCCAACTCTGGATGGCCTCGACTTTGTTGAGTTGGGGTTTTATTACTCCCCTGCCAATGGTGTACCCAAGATATTTGGCCTCCTCCTGCCCAATGGTACACTTCTTGGGGTTAGCCGTAAACCCCGCTTCCCGGATAGAGTCTAGGACTGCTTGCACTTTTGGCAGATGTGAGGCCCAATCTGTGCTATGGACAATTACGTCATCCAGATAAGCCGCAGCATACTTCCGATGGGGCCTCAGTATCTGGTCCATTTTCCGCTGGAATGTGGCCGGCGCATTCTGTAACCCGAACGGCATTCTCTTATATTGGAACGCCCCGTCTGGGGTTACAAATGCGGTTTTCTCTTTGGCCGACTTGGCCAGGGGAATTTGCCAATACCCTTTTGTGAGGTCAAGAGTCGTCATGTATCGGGCTGTTCCCAGCCGGTCGATCAACTCATCTATACGTGGCATGGGGTAGGTGTCAAATTTTGTAACTTTGTTCAACTGACGAAAATCGTTACAAAATCGCCAGCTCCCATCCGGTTTAGGCACCAACACAATGGGACTAGACCAATCACTTTGGGACTCCTCTATCACCCCTAAGTTCAGCATTTTCTGTACTTCCTCCCGTATTGCCTCCCGTCGGGCCTCTGGGATCCGATAGGGTTTTAACTTCACCCTTTCACCGGGCGGGGTAATAATATCATGCTCTACCCCAGATGTTTGTCCCGGCAGCTCAGAGAACACCTCCTTGTTGCGAAGCACAAACTCCTTAACCTTCTGTTGTTGGGGTTGTGACAAGGTGGCTGCTATTCCAACCTCCGGAATCACGCAACCAGTTTGAGCTGGTGACCAAGTTTCTGCGACTAGGGACTCTCTATCCCTCCAGGCTTTCAACAGATTAACGTGATAGATCTGTTCGGGCTTTCGCCTTCCTGGTTGTCTGACCTTGTAATTCACTTCGCTCACTTTTTCCATTATCTCGTAGGGGCCTTGCCATTTGCCAAGGAATTTACTTTCAACCGTAGGGACAAGTACCAATATCCTATCCCCCGGGGAAAAGGTACGGGTCTTGGCTCCACGGTTGTACACTCTCTGCTGTGCCAACTGCGCTTGGGCCAAATGTTCCTTCACGATGGGCATTACCTGTGCAATTCGATCTTGCATCAGGGCGACATGCTCAATCACACTCCTGTGGGGAGAACTCTCACTTTCCCAAGTTTCCTTGGCAATATCCAACAGCCCTCTTGGGTGTCTCCCATACAGTAACTCAAAGGGGGAGAATCCCGCAGAGGATTGGGGCACCTCCCTAATAGCAAACATCAAATAAGGAAGTAGACAGTCCCAATCCTTTCCATCTCTATCCACCACTTTCTTCAACATTTGTTTTAGGGTTTTGTTGAATCTTTCAACCAGCCCATCGGTTTGGGGGTGATACACAGACGTACGCAATTGCGTCACTTTGAACAATTTACACAGCTCTTTCATAACCCGGGACATAAAGGGTGTACCTTGGTCCGTAAGCAGTTCTTTACAAATACCCACCCGGCTAAAAACAAGAGATAGCTCTTTGGCTATGGTTTTGGCCGAGGTATTTCGGAGAGGGATCGCTTCTGGATAACGGGTGGCATAGTCCATTATAACTAATATGTACTGGTGCCCCCTAGCGGACTTGATTATAGGACCTACCAAATCCATTGCGATCCTCTCAAACGGGACCTCAATGATGGGTAGAGGGACCAGCGGGCTACGGAAATGTGGCATCGGGGCCGACCTCTGACACACAGGGCAGGAGGAACAATAATTTTCTATGTCCTTCATCACCCCAGGCCAATAGAATCTCTGTAATACCCTCTCTCGGGTTTTCTCTGTCCCCAGATGACCTCCAAGAATGTGCCCATGGGCCAACTCCAACACCAACTTCCTGTAAGGTTTGGGCACCACAAGCTGCTCAACGGTTTCTTCTGCCCTTTTTGCCACCCGATACAGTAGGTCCTTCTCTACGCTGAAGTATGGGTAAGTGCAGGTATTATCTGGGTTCACTAACTCGCCATCTATTTCCACTACGTTTTCCCGTGCCTTTATTAGGGCGGGGTCTTTTAACTGTTCTGTGGCAAAATTTTCCCTGTGAACCTCAAGATCAGAAAACTCCACAGACGGTAGGTTTTCGTCTGAGGAGGTGGGCTCCTCTCCAGTTTCTTGAGTCTCGCCTGCCAATACTGACAAGGGAAATTCTGGAGAGTCCTCACCACTCTCAGAGGAGTTCTGGCTATCACCTTCCTGGTACATAGGGGCACCAGTGGGGGGCTCAGGATCATCCCACAGTTCCCAGAACTTCGGAAAATCCCTTCCCACAATGGCATCATGCGGTAGTTGAGATACTAACCCCACTGGATGAGAGAGGGTACCTTTGGGGGTCTTGAAACACACTGTAGTCACTGGATACTCTCGGGTGTCCCCATGCACACAAATAACAGCTACCTTGCTATTCCCAGAGACCTCTGTTTTAACTAATTCAGCCTTTATCAGGGTCACAAGGCTACCTGAATCCAGTAATACCACAACATTTCTACCATTAATACACATTTTGCATAAATGTTTCTCAGTTCCCCGAATGGCAGTGCATGCGACTGTCGCACACAGCGACTGACGTCTGTCCGTCAGAAAGTCACATTGCATGGGTTCCTCCACAACCGGGCAATTTGCTGCAATATGTCCCGCTTGCCGGCAGCGGTAGCAAACAATCCTTTTGGCTGCCTCTTGAGCCCCCGACTTCCCAGGCTGTTCTCGCCAAACCCTGGGCAGAGCTCCCACCCTCTCACTCTCTCCACCCTCACCCCTTGGAATCATCTTATCCGCCCCTGGGGATGGTCTGGTCTTAGGGTGGAAAGTCCGAGAGTCTCTGGAAGAGGCCGTCAGGTTCTCTGCAGCCAAGTATCTCTCTACACGATCCACAAGTTTACCGGCCGTTTCTGGGTCTCCATGGCTTACCCACTTTTGAATGGCGGTAGGAAGAGCTCTCAAGAAACGATCCATCACAACACGTTCCACAATCTCCGGTGCGGACAAAGTCTCTGGCTGTAGCCACTTCCTGCTCAGGTGAATGAGATCATACATTTGAGACCTGGGGGGTTTTCCAAGCTGGAAAGTCCAGTTATGCACACGCTGAGCCCGGACAGCCAGGGTGACACCCAGCCTTGCCAATATTTCAGCTTTTAGCATCACATAGTCTTTTGCTTGGTCAGGCTCTAGGTCATAGTAAGCTTTCTGCGATTCACCAGTTAACAGAGGAGCCACCAGTCCAGCCCACTGCTCCTCAGGCCACTTTTCTCTTTCAGCAGTCCTTTCAAATGTGGTCAAAAATACCTCTGGATCATCCTCTCCAGTCATTTTTGTCAATAAACGACTCACCCCAAAGGACGCGGTATTAGTGGGACGGCTTTCCTCACTGGTCTGCGGACGTTGCTGCATTACTGCTTCCATCTGTTGTTGTAGTCTCTGCTCTTGCTTCTGCAACAGGTCTATGAAGCGGGCCTCAGATTGCTGCTGGGCTTGTTGCTGGGCTGCGAAGCTCTGTTGTTGAGCTGCAAGGCTCTTTTGCAAACCTGCATTTGTCTGCTGTTGATTGGCATTTGCTAGAGCCAGCTGTTTCAGTATCTCCTCCATGCTGGCTTAAAAAAAAACTGCCACTGGTTCTCCACCAACTGTGAGGGGGTTAGCTCGGTAGCGGGTGTGTGTGACCCCCTGGATGGGCTCCCCACACAAAAACAGGCCCAGCAGACGGAGGTTGTGGTTTTCAAGATCAAAAGGTGCGGTTTATTTCTCTATTTACAGTGACAAAAACACAGCAAAGCAAAAAGAAACATAAACAAAATAAATCCTGGTCAGCTTGACCTCTGACTAAACATGCAGGTTTCCCTAACTAACAACTGGGATCAGCCTGGTGCTGTCCTAGTCCCTAAGTCCCTGGTTTAGTAAATGTCCAAACAAATAGCCACACAGGCTTTGTCTCACCGCACAGGGGTTCACTCTCCCTAGACAGTCCACACAGGTCTGGGTCCAGGCATGAGCAAACACCTAATGAAGCTGGGAGTTTTTATAGAGGCCTTAAACGAGCTGACAAGCTTCAGCTGGTCTCATCAACTCCCTGCCTGCACGACGCCCAGCACTCTCCCTAGAGGTATGAATCATCCATGAGCCCACTAGCCTCAGCTGGGCTTCATCAACTCTCTCCCTAGTTGTATAAGTCGGCATAAAGCCTGAATCTGGGAGAAATATACCTACCCCCCTGGATGCAACCAGGTGACTTTACCTTCCTGCTGTCACAATATATATATATATATATATACGTGATCCGACACTTCCTGGGTAGGGGGCGCACATGCGCGCTATCGGCGGCTCGTTCCCGCTGTGATTACACACATCGGAAGCCGATCGGCGGGTGCATGGTACCCGACATCCTCTGGCACCCACCAATCATGAGAGAGACAGAACTGCGATCTGCCTATGTACACAAGGCAGATCGCCATTCTGACAGGAGGGAAGGGATGAAATTTTTGTCTCTGCAAAGCAGAGAAAAAAATCCATCTCTTCCCCTAGTGAAAGCATCTCACACAGTTTAGTAAAACACTGGCTAGGCACACAGTTATCTCTTTGATCGCCCCTGATGTTAACCTCTTCCCAGCCAGTGTCATTCGTACAGTGACAGTGCATATTTTTTAGCACTGATCACTGTATTAATGTCACTGGTCCCCAAAAAGTGTCAGTTAGTGTCCCTGTGGAACAGCCTGATAAAACCACGGGAGGGGTGGGGGTCCCCTTCTGGTGCTTGTAAAAGCAAGCCAGCGGCTAGTTAGCCACTAGGATTGCTTTTACAAGAGAGCCGACCGTCAGCTCTGGCTCTAAAAAATAGTACCAGAATGATGCTTACAGTTGCAGGTCTGCTATAAGTCACTGATCGCCACCATTACTAGTAAAAAAAATAAAAAAATAAAAACATCCCATAGATTGTAGACGCTATAACCTTTGTACAAACCAATCAATATACGCTTATTGAGATTTTTCTTTTTTTTTTACCAAAAGTATGTAGCCGAATAATACATATTGGCCCAAATTTATGAAGGAACACCCATAATTTGGGCTTCAAAAGGGGGTGAAGCTACAGCCAACATAAAGGGGTGTGTTCAGGGGACAACAGGACCACCAATCAGAATGGTACCAAGTACACTTGATCCCCTGGGAAGTTAAAGAAAAAATATAAGATCTTCAAGGGTAACGTCCTTCTTATTTAACCACTTGCCGACCAGCGACATACCCATACTTTGATAGACTTCAAGTGGTTATACATGATGACTGTAACGGCTTTGTTCGTCTCTATGATATAGGAATCTGGAAGCGATGAGCTTACATCACTTCCAGGTTCCCTGGAAGTAAACAGTGCCATTTTTGGATCCCAGTTAATCCACCATTAACTGGCATCCTACAGAGGACGCCATACCTTGGATGGGTCACACTCTGAACTGTTCCAAAAATGTTAACGCCTCCAAAAAAACTAACCACCAAAACTTGAACAACCACCAGTAAACAAAGGCAACACAGGGCGTGAGGGCGGGGATTCCTGCCCATCCGTTGCTCTGAGAGACTTGGTGCGTTCTTGGGATCTCCAGCCAGAATACCCCCTCCAGCAGCCCCTCCTCCCTCTACAAACTGGCCAATAAGCGTAAGTGACCACCCATACCACTCTCTTCACATTTAACCCTATCCTTCCCTGTTTTCCATGTCCTCCTGTCTCGAGGCCCTACATCTATTTTTTTTTTACTTCGGACCTGTCTATCTTGATGTTCTGAAGGACTATCTCATTTCTTGAGTGCCAAAAATGTCAGGACAGTACAAATACCCCCCAAATGACCCCTTTATGTAATGTAGACAGTACAAGAGTTATTTTTTTTGCGATTGGTTACAGCCGTCACATGGTACCAGCAGCGAGCCGGTATAGTGATCAGTCATCGGCTGTGTCCGGTGGATGCAGTCGGTGATCCGGGAGGATGTCATATGACGTCCAACTGGATCGACAAGAGGTTTCTGCCCATAGACCGGGCTGGAACAGGTTAAAGTTCAGTATTTGGGCAGAATTTCACTTTTTATAATAAATAGAAGCATTTTTAATGCCATTTCTGCACGCCCTCTCTAAACAGACCATGATAACCAGGGCTGCTCCTCCCTGATCACTGTGGTCAAAGTGCATCCCTCACCCCCTCCTTTCTGCCTGTCATCTCCCTCTCTGTCTGTCTCTGGCCCGGCCACGCCCCCCCCCCCCCCACCGCTGTTATTATAAAAATGAAAACTTAAATTTGTCACTGCCAGCCCCTCTATTAGAGGCTGGCATAGCAGATTGTTTAAGTTGTTTTTAAGAATGAGTGTTCTAAATACAGAATTTCAGCTGTCTTCAGGCCGGTCACGTTACTTGCGGCCACTTTATAGCTCCGATGGATGGCTTTTCTGCTGAGGAGACAAGCGGCCACGTGATCTCCCCGGCTGACATCAGTGGGAGTTCACGGCCCCTGAAATTCTGTATTTAGAACACTCATTTTTAAAAACAACTTACACAGTGTGCTATACCAGCCTCTAATAGAGGGGGTGGCATAGTCTTATATAAGTGCCATAACAAACACTTTAAGGTTAATTTTACCCAAAGGTGATATTTTAGTTATGGGTGGAGCCTCATGGGTTGAGTCAGACCCTGGCATCTTATATGTGTTGGATACGCCAACAACGAGGCTTGTAAGCTGGTCCCTAAGACATCTTCAGTATTCAAAACTCTGCTAGAGGGGCCTATAACAATACAATACTACAATCTTGGGGCCTAACACTTCAGCTCATGGCTGTCTGGTTGAAAAAACATACACTACACCAGCCCCCTGGTCCGACATGGCACGACCCATAAGTGACTAGGAATAGTCACGTCATAGGGCCCTGCATTTCTTGGTGGCTCCAGATTAGGGCTCTGACAATTTTGTCGAACACCTGGGTCCCATCAGAGCCCAAATCACCTGGTGTGCATTCTTTGCCAGGAAGGTGACTTCTTCCCCTGGTCACCACCACTCCCACCAACCCAACCAGGATTACACTATGGGGTCAATACACTAACGTGTACTGCATACGATAACGCGGTCACGTGACTCATTTGCATTATTTATCGAATGCGGTAAATAAAGTCCAGTTCACAAAAAAATAAAAAACAACGGTTATGCAGTATTTACTGCAAAATTACAAATGTGCGGTAAGCTCTTAAGTCCAATTCACAGACAGAAAAGAGAGTAAAAAACACATGCAATATTTATCACCAAGGTTTCGCTGGCGGTATCACATGCGGTATTTGTCAGAAACAAGTGTGGGTGCCCCTCCGCCCAAATAGCTGGTTGCTAAGGAGTGGGCCTTAAGGATGGATGACTCTTTAGCTGTCAGCTGGTTCCCCCGATAAGCCCCCTGCCTGCAGACCCCCACAACCACCAGTCAGGGTTTTTTGGAAAGAGGTGCTTTGGGGTGGTGGGATTTTCGGGGACTTTGAATGAGGTGGGTGGGAGTGGCTAAATGATAAGTCGGTTTTGAAAAGGATACCTTTATTGTCAAAAAGCATCACAGCATACCATAGATGCAATGAGTAAATATGCAATCACATGTTAAAAACCATGTATGATGAAAACAGTAATGCAACATGGCAGGCCATAGTATGGTAAATGGTAAGTCCCCCCCACCCCAAAGCACCCCCCCATGTTGAGGGCATGTGGCCTGGTATGGTTGGGGGGGGGCAATCACACGTCCCCTTCCTTTCCTGACCTGCCAGGCTGCATGCTCGGATAAGGGACTGGTATGGATTTGGGGACGAGGCGCCATATTTTTTTTTTGCCTTGGAGTTCCCCTTAAAATCCATACAAGAAGGGCCTGGTATGCTTTTGGGGGATCCCATGCGTTTTTCCCCCATAATTTTTAATTGCTGGCATGTTTTCTTTACATTCAGCTGTCAGTGGGAAACCCCCTGACAACTGGTGAGTAATGCTTAAAAAAAATGTGGCCCGCTCCTTAGGAACCAGCTATTGAGGGGGGACCCCGACGCTTGTTTTTGACAAATACCGCATGTGATACCACCAGCGTAAATGTTAGTGAATTGACCCCTTTGGGTTCAAATCCAATAAGGCCATATCTGCTGGTGCAGCTTTAACCACTTGTTTACTGGACTTTTAGATTTAGATTAGATTTTAGATTTAGTGACACATGTTAAAATCTAATTATTTTTTTTTATTGGAAATTACCTTGTAAACCCTTTGTTTACCATGCAATTTATAAACGTACCTTGATAGACAAGGGGTTCAAGTTTTCCTTTTGAGTTATTGCTGGTATCTTCAGGCTCATACCTGTGGTTCCCCTTGGCGCTCTAACACATTCTTCTTCAAGGTACACAACTCCCTTCCCTCCTAGGCTCCACCCACCTTATATAGGGATCCTGCTGCAGGGGCGGGGACAATAGGTCACTTTATGTAATGGAGGGACCCGTAGCTAGGAAAACAACCCCTGCTTCTTTTGTTTGTTTGCTTTGTTCGCTAATATTTTTACTCCTTTAACATATATTTACATATTTAACATATACAGTATTTACACATTTCACATTAAAAAAAGCGCATGATTAAAAAAAATTAAATCAATTTCAATTGTAAATAACTTTTCAATGCTTTGTACAATTGCTGACAGCTGAAGTGTACACCAAACAGTTGCGGTAGGTATCGACCATTGGTATCGGCGAGTACTAAAAAAAAAAAAAAAAGTATCGGTACATTTACAAAAAATGGTATTGGTGCATCCCTAACTATGTAATAGGAGTATCAAATCAGGAAGGCCTGGGCAAAGGCACTACATAGTGGATGATAGATCTAAATGAGATTTTGCAATCAGATTGCACAGTGTATGGCCATCCATAGATATACATTAAAGCGGAAGTCCGCCTAAAAATTTTTTTATAAGACCCCGTTCACACTGAGGGCGTGTAGCGCTACCCCCAGTTAAGAGAGCCGCTGGTTTTGTTTTGGGCCCTGTAGTGCACCGCTGTCAACCCCTGGCAATCGGCTCTACCCTCCCGTGGCACAGCTAGTAAGGGGAGATAGGACCGCGTGACCGCAACTCTAGGTGACGCAGTCCTATGGCAAACACACACAGTGATATACTTTAAAACTTCTATTAAAGTAAGTGAAACTGACACCAATGTACTTGACCCAGATATTTTACTGAGGCTAATGGGCAAGTAATAAACAACAGTATAACAAGTTGCAGATCCCTGCAATAAACAGTAATAAAGATAAACAAAGTAATCAGAATAATAAAGTATTGCTATGCAACTCTAGCGCTGCCCTTTTACAGCTACTTCCCCTCATGGGTAGACTAACACCCAGCAATGTCTACCTATGCAGTCAGGCCTGACTGATCTAAATGGAAGTTCAGTGAAACAATATTCGCTAGCAATCTTTCGGTGGTGCACTTGAAGAACAACTTTGTAATCCCAACGAATAGTAAAGATAAAGTGTCTGTCTTTAAACAGCTCTCACCACCCGGACAAGTCCAAGTCCGTTTCCTCCGCCGATTCGTCTAGGAACAGGAATCCACCGACATCCAAGTCTTCAATCCTTCTGGTGTACTGCAGAAAGGAGGAGAAGATGTCTCTAAGGCTCTGCTAGGCTGGCAGAGGGGCTCTTTGGAAAAGAGCACAAGGCCCAGGCTTCAGGCCTTGTGCATACAGCAGTTCAGCACAGAGATCCTCTTGCTAGGAGAGGGGGTGTCCAAAAGAGGCAGAACAAACTCCACCTCCCCTTTATAAAGTCTGCCCCAGCAGTCTCTGTTCCGGAGCAATGCACCCTGGGTGCTGCAAGATGTACTGGGAGATGTAGTCTCTCTGTATTAAAGGGGAATACCCCGCTACAGGCGTTTTGCAGGAGCTATAGCGTTAAAAATAACGCCTGCAATCCGCCCTAAAACAGCTGCTCCATTCACTCCAGTGTGAAAGCCCGAGCGGTGCGCTGGCAGGGCGTCAGAAAAAGTCCTGCCAGCAGCTTCTTTGGAGCGCATTAGGCATACCTCCCAACACGCACAGATTCTGTGGGAACTTCCCGCACGGACACTAAGTTCCTGCAGACCCGCGAGAGGATCTAATTTCCCGCAAGGAGGAGGAGAAGGAGGATCTCGGAAGACACGCAGGCAGCAGCGGTAAGTCAGCCCCGCTCTGCTATCCTGATTTTACTTCCGCTGAAGAAAGGCAGATCCCCTCCCTCAGCAGATCCCCCCCCCGCGCTCAACAAATCAGAATCAGTGAGAAATGAAACCACCGTCCCGCAGCACCCCCCCCCCCCGCTCAACAACTCAGAGCAGTGAACTATGGCAGGAAGTGGGAGCAAATACCTGTGTGACACTGTGACACCGGAGGGGGGGAGGATTCCAAAAAGTGGAAGTTCCATTTTTGGGTGGAACTCCACCTTAAAGCAACAAAAATTATACAGACTGCATGAAAGGAAGAAAAATATTTACTTTCAATAAGGCACACGTTACACACTACATTTAGGCCTCATTCACACCTGAGCATAGCGTTTTCAGGCAGAAAGTCACGCAATTTTACTGCGATTTTGCAGCGGTTTTTGCTGCGTTTTTTGCCACGATTTTGTACAGGTCCAAGGGTCACCAATGTAGAAAGCAGAAAAACGCCCAAATCTGCCCGATTTGCACGACAAAAAAGGGTCCTGAACTTGTTTGAGCTCCAGGCATTCGGCTTCAGGCGTTTTGGAGTGGAAATGTGAACCATCTCCATAGAGAATAATGGATTTTTCCCCCTAGCGTTTTGTAGCTTCAGGCGACAAAACGCTCAGGTGTGAATGCAGCCTTAAGGCCTTTTCACACCAGCACCTGTGCTAGCACATCCACCGATGTGTGGTAGGATACTTTTTTTTCACAAAGTGACATTAAGTTCCAGTGGCAGTGTGAGGTGGCGGATTGTGTCACACTTCCATTCCTCGCCTCTCAGCAGTGCGTATTTTGGCCATTCCCAAGTTGGATTTTTGACCCACTATTACATCACCATTGTGTTCCTGCTATTGTTCATCGTTCCTTATAGTGACCTGTGCTCCTTTATCATTGTGCACAATTTCTCTAGAGCCTCTTTAACCCCTTCTCCAGTAAGCCCACTGCAGCCAAATACAGCCCACTTATTATATTTAATCCTCTCCAGATCAAGAAGTTGTGCCACTTCGGAAGGGGGACAAGCGCCCTCCAGATCCTGCTTGTTGGCCAGTACAATGAAGGGTATGTCCACAATTTTTGTAACGTCTAATAACATAAACAGGTTTTCCTTGGCTTCCTGGAATCTCTCAGTGTCTGTATTGTCTACCACAAACACAAAGCCATTACAACCGGATAAATATTGCCTCAACAAAGGCCAACCCTTCACTCCCAGGCCAACATCCCATAACAAGAGTGGCATGTCATCTGCAATGTCCAAGGACTCTGCATTATATCCAATTGTTGATATAGTTTCCACCACTTTGTTTAACTTCAGTCTGTAGAGAATTGTAGTCTTCCCTCCTCCATCTATTCCGATCATTATAACAAATGCTTCTGTTATAGTCCTCCTTCCACAGAAGCCCTGAATCCTGCTCACCAGGCTGCCCATGTCTTCTGCTAGGACAACCACAGCTATTACAAGGAGTCTTCAGAAGGATGCAGACACCGTACTCATAGTACGTAGCAGAAACAGAACTTCTCTCCCATAGAGAGGGCACTTATCAGGTTTATGGCAGGAAAATAGTCTCTTTCTCTTCCTGTAAAGTTGCTTCAGTTAAGACAGTGATCCGACTTTGGAGGCAACTTCTATTGAAATCAATGGGTACAAGTTGCCTACAAGTTGCCTAGAAGTCGCCTTCAAGTAGTACAGGAACCTTTTCTGAAGTCGGAGCGACTTTAGTAGTGTACATTAAGACGGCTCTCATTCAGTTGAATGTAATTTGACATGTCTCGCGACTTGGGATGACTTGGGGCGACACAAGTCGGATCCCAAGTCACGGTAGTGTGAACCGGCTCTTAAAGTAAAAGTTATTTATTTATTGTTTATCAAGATTTAGGCCGTGGAAAAGAAGGGGAGTTGAAAATGTACAAGGAAGCAGCTTTATTTATTTTCTGAGATACTAATAACAACTTAGGCACACTTTTTTTTTTCTTTTAGCTTTTATAAAGAGGGGTATAATAAACAAGATAGACTAACTGGTCTGTAGTTTCCATGTATATATATGTAGCACTTACTCCCATTTAAGGGACCGGCTGGTTTTGTTTTGGGTCTGCAGCAATTACCTCTCTAGAGTGGATCCCTTAGCTCCGTTGTCTAGGCAAAAAAATCTCTTGTAATAAGGCCAATGTCCACACAGGAGTAAAACCTAATCAGTAAGGTTTTATTATTTTTCTTTGAATCAACTTGAAGAGAGAGAGAGTAGGAAGTTGAAAGAAGTAGGGGAAGGTTCAGGCACGCAACACTTAAGGTTCAGTGTCTATACTCGTCGCCACTCAAGCCTGAGTGGGTATTGCTCACCCGGATAGTCCCTATGAGAGCAGTCCTAGCAGCCGGGATGGAGCACGGATATCAGAGACGATGAATCCCTCTTTAGGCGAGTTTCCAGGCCTCTCTCCGAAACAGTAGTACCGTCGCTAATCTCCTGGGACTGATCCTCCCCTGGACTCCTTTCCTTAAGATGGGCCACCCTACAAGCGGGCAGCCTGGGATTCTTCTCTGAAGTGTAGGCCCTTGCCAGTGGAGCTGGGCCTACAATGCAGCAACTGGGCCTCGGGCTGAAGGTGCCCGAGACCTAAACACACTAGCGCACCTCGTGCCATGCGGGCCACGAGGCACACTCACTGGACCAGAGGTCCCCCCCCTTTCCGCCTTGGGGTCCCCCTGGAATCGCCTCACGCCTAATGGCGTCTGCCCCTTATGTACCCTCTCCCAGCATGCACAGCGGGTAGACCACGCCCCCTGCAAAGCCGCCGAGAGGGGACACCCAAGGTGTTGTGATACCCCCCGTAGTTTAACCTATGCCGGCGGTGACAGTGCCACCTACAGGCAACGGAGAACACTACTACCAGGCAGTATCACACCCAGAGCAGAGCAATAATGAATCATTGATTGGTCTGAGCCCAACTACCGGCTCAGACTACCCCTAAATTTCCACATAGCGCCCCCAAATATGGGGGGGCGCTACATGAACTATATTGTCGAAAGAATTGGGACGCCTGCCTTTACACGCACATGAGCTTTAATGGCATCCCAGTCTTAGTCCATAGAGTTCAGTATTGAGTTGACAATTTTTTATTTTGAGAATCTTGCAAACAAGAAAAACATCTCAACATTTTTTTTACAAAAATTCAAAAAATATATATTATTTAATTTTTTTAATGTATATATAAAATATTGTATATATACGACTAAACATAATAATAAAGGCTTATTTCAACCTATAATATATGAACAAAAGTTTTTTTTTAAACCAAGAGCAATATCGCTGTATTATATTATACTATATGTATCACTAAAAACGCATAGACATCATCAACATTCTACACAACATTACTCAAACTTTATTAACATTCAGATCAAGAACAGGGATGAGCCGAACACCCCCCTGTTCGGTTCGCACCAGAACCTGCGAACAGACAAAATGTTTGTGTAAACTTTAGAACCCTATTAAATACAATGGACTCGAACGTTCGAAATCTAAAGTGTTAATTATAAAGGCTGATATGCAAGTTATTGTCCTAAAAAGTGTTTGGGGACCCGGGTCCTGCCCCAGGGGACATGTATCAATGCAAAAAAAAGTTTTAAAAACGGCCGTTTTTTCGGGAGCAGTGATTTTAATAATGCTTAAAATGAAAAAATAAAAGTGAAATATTCCTTTAAATTTCGTACCTGGGGGGTGTGTATGATATGCATGTGAAGTGGCGCATGTTTCCCGTGCTTAGAACTGTCCCAGCAAAAAATGTCATTTTTGAAAGAAAAAAAGTCATTTAAAACTGACTTGCGGCTATTAATGAATTGTCGGCTCCCGGCAATACATTCAAAAGTCATTGATAAAAAAAAAAAAAAAAAGTGTGGGGGTTGCCCAGAATTCAATTACCAGGCCCTTCAGGTCTGGAATGGATATTAAGGGGAACCCTGCCGCAAATTTAAAAAAAAATTGACGTGGGGTTCCCCCACATATCCATTCCAGGCCCTTCAGATCTGGCATGGATTTTAAGGGGAACTCCACCCCAAATTTAAAAAAAAAATGGCGTGGAGTCCCCCTAAAAATCCATACCAGACCCCTTATCCGAGCACGCAACCTGGCCGGCCGCAGGGGAAAAGGGGGGGACGAGAGAGCGGCCCCCCCTCCCTCCTGAACCGTACCGGGCCACATGCCCTCAACATGGGGAGGATGTCCCCATGTTGATGGGGACAAGGGCCTCATCCCCACAACCCTTGCCCGGTGGTTGTGGGGGTCTGCGGGCGGGGGCGCATCGGAATCTGGAAGACCCCTTTAACAAAGGGGACCCCCAGATCCCGCCCCCCCTATGTGAATTGGTAAGGGGTACATTGTACCCCTACCATTTCACGAAGAAAGCGTAAAAAAATGTTTAAAAAAAACACACAAACACCTTGAAAAAGTCCTTTATTTAAAAAAAAACAAAAAAAACATTCCAGCAGTGAAATCCAGTATCCCGCGGCGATCCCGATGTCCAGCGCTGTCCTTCATTGGTTGTGCCTGAGCGGACCTGATGGGGAACTCCCTCTCAGTGTTTTAAATGTATAGACCCGCCCCTTCTAAAGTTCCCCATCAGGTCCGCTCAGCGGACCAGATGCGGAACATGAGAAGGGGCGGGTCTATACATGTATTACCAAAGTGAGAGCAGTTCCCCATCAGGTCCGCCCCCTTGGTATGTCGGACCCGCCTACGTCATTGGCTTGAGCGGGGAACTTCCTTCACTGTGTAATTTAAATTTACATAGTGAAGGAAGAAGAGCTGCCACCCCTTCCAGTATTTCACCTTGACATCATGCGCAGGTAAACAACAGATTACATACAGGAGAATCTCCAGTTTACTCGGCAGCCTCTAATAGGAAGTCCCTTCTCCTGGGCTGCCATTGAACGACTATTCTGTCTATCATATGAGGCGGGACTTTGTATTAAAGAGTCCGCCAAGTAAACAGGAGATTCTCCTGTATGTAATCTGTCGGCGCTCGTCCCGCCCCCCTCCGAGGCTGCAGATGATCATCAATCAGGCTGTACTGGTGGCAATAGTGAGGCTGCATTCATGGCAATGGCGAGGTAACATTCATGGCAATAGTAAGGCTGCAGATGGGCACTGATAAGGCTGCATCGATGGGCACTGACCCTTATTTTGCTTCACAGTTCTTTATTTAACCACTTAACGACCGCCCACCGCCGATTTACGTCGGCAGAATGGCACGGACAGGCAGAATCACGTAGATCTACGTGATCGCCTTTGTGCAGTTGGGGGTCCATCCGGACCCCCCTTCACTGCAGTGAGCGGCCGTTAAGTGTTCGGGAGCGATCAGGCATGAGGGGGCGGCCGCTCGATTCCGCCCCCCCCCTCGCGATCGCTCCCGGCCAATGAAATTGCTTCCTCCACCATGTGATGTAAACACAGGCTGGAGGAAGTGATGTCATCTCCCTCGCCGCGGTCTTTTCGTTCCCGGCGACGAGGAGTGAAGACAGAGGTTAGTGCTCCAACAGTCCACTGACACGTAGGTACACATAGGCACACAAATCACCCCCCAGTCACCCCCAGATCACCCCCCAGGTCACCCCAAAGCCCCCAATCACAGTGTCACTGATTGCAGTGATCATTTATTTTACTGATCACTGCATTTAGTGTCATCTGTGATTGTAAAAAGTTGCAAGGCAGTTAGGATTAGGCCCCTTTAGGTCCAGGGTAGCCCCCTAACCCCCCTAATAAAGGTTTAACCCCTTGATCACCCCCCAGGTAACCCTTTCACCCCCTAACTTCAGCGTCACTAAGCGATTGTTTTTCCGATCGCTGTATTCGTGTCGCTGGTGTTTTAGATAGGCAGTTATTTTTTTTTTAGGTTCGCCGCAGGTTTTTATTGGTGTCAGGTACCCCCATATTTAACCTAATAAAGGTTTTAACCCCCTGATTGCCCCTAGTTAACCCTTTCACCAGTGATCACCATATAAAGGTTACGGGTGACGCTGGTTGATTAGTTTGCTTTTTATAGCATCAGGGCACCCGCCGTATATAACCCAATAAAGGTTTAACCCCCCTGATCGCCCGGCGGGTGAGATCAATTAGGTTTTAGCGCCAGAGAGGGTCTGCGTCGCCCCAGGCAGTGTTAGGTTAGTGCCAGTAACGCTAACACCCACGCGCAAAGCATACACCCCCCTTAGTGGTATAGTATCTGATCAGATCTATACTAGCATCCCCAGCGGTTTAGGGTTCCCAAAAACGCAGTGTTAGCGGGATCAGCCCAGATACCTGCTAGTACCTGCGTTTAGCCCCTCCGCCCAGCCCAGCCCAGCCCACCCAAGTGCAGTATCGATCGATCACTGTCACTTACCAAACACAACACACATAACTGCAGCGTTCGCAGAGACAGGCCTGATCCCTGCGATCGCTAACAGTTTTTTTGTAGCGTTTGATATATTTGCTGACGACAGTCAGGTGCTTTTTTTCCTGTGAATCTTACTAGTGTACCCCTAAATTTAGAGCCCAAAATGGCAAGTCGAAGGTACACTAGTAAAGAGGCCTACGAGATTCTGAGCATGACAGATAGTGAAGAGGAGGTCACGTATCTGTCAGATTCAGGCTCAGAATATCTTCCCGTAGAAGACAGTGACGTCAGCGGCCCCACGTCAGATAGCTCTGACGACGAAGTTGAGGTCCCTGCTAAGGTCAGGCGTACCCGATCCCGATCTTCTGAGGTTGTTGAGGAGCAAGAACCGCAGGTCTCTCGTATCATGGAGCAGAGTAGTACTAGCGCCGCTATTCCTTCTGGTGAACTGGCAAGCACCAGCGGCCTAGTACAGCCTGGACGTACATCCAGCACTGCAGTAACACTTGGTGACGTGGCGAGTCCCATAAGTGCAGTTCAAGCTGGCGAGGTGGCAAGCACAAGTAGTGTCCCGCTGCCACCAAGAAGACAAAGGCAGGCCCGTCGTGCCCATACTGCCCTTCCTGCAGAATTCGCCTATCCTGATTGGGTCCCCACCACTTCTGCAGAACCCGTACTTCCCCCATTCACTGCCCAACCCGGTATTCAGGTGGAAACAGCTGATTTTATGCCAATCGATTTTTATTCGCTGTTTTTCACGGAAGATCTCTATAGATCTATTGTGGACCAGAGTAATTTATATGCTGGTCAATTTATCGCCGCTAACCCCCAGTTGCCTAAAATTGCCAGAAATTGGAAACCAATTACGGTTTCCGAATTTAAGACCTTTCTGGGCCTTTCCCTCAACATGGGCACACATAAATTTCCGTCATTGCGTGCTTATTGGTCCACGCACCCAATTGACCACATGCCCGTGTTCTCTGCCTCCATGTCCAGGGCACGATACGAGCAGATTTTGCGGTTCATGCACTTCAACGACAATGAACTTTGTCGTCCGCGTGGGGACCCTGAATACGACCGGCTCTATAAAATTCGGCCCCTCATAAACCACTTCAACGAACGTTTTGCAGCCTTGTTTACTCCCGATCAAGTTGTCTGCGTTGATGAGTCCCTGATTAAATTTTCTGGCCGCTTGTCTTTCAAGCAGTACCTTCCCAGCAAGCGTGCCAGATACGGGGTCAAGCTCTACAAGTTCTGTGACAGGGCAACAGGCTATGTAGTGAACTTTACGGTTTATGAGGGAAAAGACAGTCAGATTGAGTCGGTCAACTGCCCGGATTACATAGGGAGCGCTGGCAAGATAGTGTGGAACTTGGTGTCACCCTTATTCGGAAAGGGGTACCACTTGTATGTGGACAATTATTACACGAGCGTGCCACTGTTTAGTCACTTGTTTGATCATAAGATTGGAGCATGTGGCACCGTGCGACCTAATCGCCGGGGCTTTCCCCAGCGGCTTGTAGATGCCCGTCTTAGGCTGGGGGAGAGAGCCTGCTTGAAGTGTAATAACTTGCTCGCTATGAAGTGGAGGGACAATAAGAATGTTTTCCTTCTTACCTCCCTTCATGCAGACACGACAGTCCAAATTCCTACGGCGACTGGTGTTGTGGAGAAACCCCTCTGTGTCCACGAATATAACCAAAATATGGGAGGGGTGGACCTCAACGACCAGTTGATGGCGCCGTATCTAATTGACCGTAAGGCGAGACGCTGGTACAAAAAAGTGTCTCTATCATTATTCCAATTGGCTTTGCTGAACGCTCATGTGCTATACAGAGCTTCAGGCGGGACGTTATCTCTTCTAAAATTCCAGAATGAGATAGTCACAGAACTCCTGTATCCAGGCGGTTCTGCACCTCACCATCCCCAACCAAATGCAGTAAGCCGGCTGCATGAGAGGCATTATTCGTATGTCCTCCCGAGTACCCCTACCCAAAGCCACCCCCAAAAAAGATGTCGTGTCTGTAGCAAGCGCGGATTTAGGCGTGACACCCGTAGTTTTTGTCCACGCTGTCCTGACAAGCCTGGTCTTTGCCAAGGTGAATGTTTTGAACGCTACCACTCAAAAGTGAAGTTTTAGCGTAGGGTACAGCATTTCACAGACAAGGACACACTTACACAGGGTCTCCCAAGATGCCATTACATTTTGAGAGACCCGAACCATTACAGTTGTAAAGTTACAAAAAAAAGTGTAAAAAAGAAAAAAAAAACGTAAAAAACAAAACACAAAAAAAATATAAAATAAAAAAACCAAAAATAGTTGTCGTTTTATTGTTCTCTCTCTCTCTATTTTCTCTCTATTGTTCTGCTCTTTTTTACTGTATTCTATTCTGCAATGTTTTATCATGCTTGCTTTTCAGGTATGTAATTTTTTGTTTTCAGGTGCGCCATTCAACTGCAGCGCGGAATTATTTATCTTGACAGCAACAGCGTTTGCTCCCACGATACATAAAGCCGTGACTCCAGTGCTGTAGGAGGTGATTTCACCACCACAGTTAAAAAAAAGAGCATATATGCCGAAGCATGGGGGCAGCAGGGGCGGAGGAGCGATTTTGCTCCTAATGCCGCGTACATACGGTCGAAATTCCGACCGTGTGTACGCGGCATAACTTTTTTGCGGGAGGATGCCCCCATGCTTCGGCATATATATATTTTAGGCACAGGTTGCGTTAAAACATTTTTTTATTTTTTACTAGGTTTTGTTTTGGTATTTGCTTTGCAGGTATGGCATGGTAAGGTCTTACTGTTGTACTGTAATGTTACTTTGTTTTAATGTTAACCACCATTTGCTTAGCAGGTACGCCATTCAGTTGCAGCGCGGATCTATTTATCTTGACAGCAACAGCGTTTGCTCCCACGATACATAAAGCCGTGACTCCAACGCTGTAGGAGGTGATTTCACCACCACAGTTAAAAAAAAGAGCATATATGCCGAAGCATGGGGGCAGCAGGGGCGGAGGAGCGATTTTGCTCCTAATGCCGCGTACATACGGTCGAAATTCCGACCGTGTGTACGCGGCATAACTTTTTTGCGGGAGGATGCCCCCATGCTTCGGCATATATATATTTTAGGCACAGGTTGCGTTAAAACATTTTTTTATTTTTTACTAGGTTTTGTTTTGGTATTTGCTTTGCAGGTATGGCATGGTAAGGTCTTACTGTTGTACTGTAATGTTACTTTGTTTTAATGTTAACCACCATTTGCTTAGCAGGTACGCCATTCAGTTGCAGCACGGATCTATTTATCTTGACAGCAACAGCGTTTGCTCCCACGATACATAAAGCCGTGACTCCAACGCTGTAGGAGGTGATTTCACCACCACAGTTAAAAAAAAGAGCATATATGCCGAAGCATGGGGGCAGCAGGGGCGGAGGAGCGATTTTGCTCCTAATGCCGCGTATATACGGTCGAAATTCCAACGGAGGCTTATCCGTGGAAAAGTCCGACCGTGTGTACGCGGCATAACCTTTTATGCCGCGTACATACGGTCGAAATTCCGACGAAGGCTTGACCGTGTGTACGCGGCATAACTTTTTTGCGGGAGGATGCCCCCATGCTTCGGCATATATGCCCATCATTAGAAGTGGGTGGATGAAGGGAGGTATTCTAATGGTGGGCATACCCACCAATCAATCTCTTTTTTTCGTTCAGCCAATAGGCTGTATGAAAAAAAAGATTACAATACATGTCCAACAAGGACCAGCAACGTACTGGTATGTTGCTGGACTTTGAATGTTTATACCAGAATGATGCCTGCGGGTTTAGGTATCATCTTGGTATCATTCTTTTCAGCCAGTGGGAGGGAATGTCCCCCCCCCGGATATAAAAAGCGCCATTGGGAAATTGGGAAAGCATTTTATCACACCGATCTTGGTGTGGTCAGATGCTTTGAGGGCAGAGGAAAGATCTAGGGTCTAACCCCCCAATTTTTTTCAAAAAAAGAGTACCTGTCACTACCTATTGCTATCATAGGGGATATTTACATTCCCTGAGATAACGATAAAAATGGTAAAAAAAATAAAATATGGAAGGCACAGTTTAAAAATAAAATAAAAAAGCCAAATAAATAATAAAAAAAAAAAAAAAAGCACCGCTGTCCCCCCCTGCTATTGCGCAAAGGCGAACGCAAGCGTCGGTCTAGCGTCATATGTAAACAGCAATTGCATCATGCATGTGAGGTATCACCGCGAAGGTCAGATCGAGGGCAGTCATTTTAGCAGTAGACCTCCTCTGTAAATCTAACGTGGTAACCTGTAAAGGCTTTTAAATGCTTTTAAAAATGAATGTAGTTTTGTCGCCGCTGCGCGTTTGTGCGCAATTTTAAAGCATGTCGTGTTTGGTATCCATGTACTCGGCCTATGATCATCTTTTTTATTTCATCAAACATTTGGGCAATATAGTGTTTTTTAGTGCATTATAAATAAAAAAAGTGTGTTTTTCCCCCAAAAAATGCGTTTGAAAAATCGCTGCGCAAATACTGTGTGGAAAAAAAAAATGCAACACCCACTATTTTAATCTGTAGGGCCTTTGCTTTAAAAAAATATATAATGTTTGGGGGTTCAACATAATTTTCTTGCAAAAAAAAATGTTCTTTCATGTAAACAAAAAGTGTCAGAAAGGGCTTTGTCTTCAAGTGGTTAGAAGAGTGGATGATGTGTGACATAAGCTTCCTAATGTTGTGCATAAAATGCCAGGACAGTTCAAAACCCCCCCAAATGACCCCATTTTGTAAAGTAGACACCTCAAGCTATTTGCTGAGAGGCATGTTGAGCCCATTGAATATATTTTTTTTTTTGTCCCAAGTGATTGAATAATGACCAAAAAAAAATGTACAAAAAGTTGTCACTAAATTATATATTGCTCAAACATGCCATGGGCATATGTGGAATTACACCCCAAAATACATTCTGTTGCTTCTCCTGAGTACGGGGATACCACATGTGTGGGACTTTTTGGGAGCCTAGTCGCGTACGGGACCCCAAAAACCAAGCACCGCCTTCAGGATTTCTATGGGTGTAAATTTTTGATTTCACTCCTCACTGCCTATCACAGTTTCGGAGGCCATGGAATGCCCAGATGGCACAAAACCCCCCCAAATGACCCCATTTTGGAAAGTAGACACCCCAAGCTATTTGCTGAGAGGTATGTTGAGTATTTTGCAGATCTCGCTTTTTGTCACAAAGTTTTGAAAATGTAAAAAAAGAAAAAAAAAAAGAAAAAAAAATGTCTTTCTTAATTTTCAAAAACAAATGAGAGCTGTAAAATACTCACCATGCCTCTCAGCAAATAGCTTGGGGTGTCTACTTTCCAAAATGGGGTCATTTGTGGGGGTTTTGGGCTATTTTGACATTTTATGGCCTTCAAAACTGTGATAGGTAGTGAGGAGTGAAATCAAAAATTTATGCCCTTAGAAACCTTGAAGGCGGTGCTTGGTTTTTGGGGTCCCGTACGCGGCTAGGCTCCCAAAAAGTCCCACACATGTGGTATCCCCGTACTCAGGAGAAGCAGCAGAATGTATTTTGGGGTGTAATTTCACATATAACCATGGCATGTGTGAGCAATATATCATTTAGTGACAACTTTTTGTACATTTTTTTTTTTTTCTTTTTGTCATTATTCAATCATTTGGGACAAAAAAAAAAATATTCAATGGGCTCAACATGCCTCTCAGCAAATAGCTTGGGGTGTCTACTTTCCAAAATGGGGTCATTTGGGGGGGTTTTGTGCCATCTTGGCATTTTATGGCCTTCAAAACTGTGATAGGTAGTGAGGAGCGAAATCAAAAATTTATGCCCTTAGAAACCTTGAAGGCGGTGCTTGGTTTTTGGGGTCCCGTACGCGGCTAGGCTCCCAAAAAGTCCCACACATGTGGTATCCCCGTACTCAGGAGAAGCAGCAGAATGTATTTTGGGGTGTAATTTCACATATGCCCATGGCATGTGTGAGCAATATATCATTTAGTGACAACTTTGTGCAAAAAAAAAAACAGTTTGTCATATTCCCGCAACCTGTGGCAAAATATAAAATATTCCATGGACTCAACATGCCTCTCAGCAAATAGCTTGGGGTGTCTACTTTCCAAAATGGGGTAATTTGGGGGGGTTTTGTGCTATTTTGGCATTTTATGGCCTTCAAAACTGTGATAGGTAGTGAGGAGTGAAATCAAAAATTTACGCCCTTAGAAATCCTGAAGGCGGTGCTTGGTTTTTGGGGCCCTGTACGCGGCTAGGCTCCCAAAAAGTCCCACACATGTGGTATCCCCGTACTCAGGAAAAGCAGCAGAATGTATTTTGGGGTGCAATTCCACATATAACCATGGCATGTGTGAGCAATATATCATTTAGTGACAACTTTTTGTACATTTTTTTTTTTTCTTTTTGTCATTATTCAATCATTTGGGACAAAAAAAAAAATATTCAATGGGGTCAACATGCCTCTCAGCAAATAGCTTGGGGTGTCTACTTTCCAAAATGGGGTCATTTGGGGGGGTTTTGTGCCATCTTGGCATTTTATGGCCTTCAAAACTGTGATAGGTAGTGAGGAGTGAAATCAAAAATTTATGCCCTTAGAAACCTTGAAGGCGGTGCTTGGTTTTTGGGGTCCCGTACGCGGCTAGGCTCCCAAAAAGTCCCACACATGTGGTATCCCCGTACTCAGGAGAAGCAGCAGAATGTATTTTGGGGTGTAATTTCACATATGCCCATGGCATGTGTGAGCAATATATCATTTAGTGACAACTTTGTGCAAAAAAAAAAAAGTTTGTCATATTCCCGCAACTTGTGGCAAAATATAAAATATTCCATGGACTGAACATGCCTCTCAGTAAATAGCTTGGGGTGTCTACTTTCCAAAATGGGGTCATTTGGGGGGGTTTTGTGCTATTTTGGCATTTTATGGCCTTCGAAACTGTGATAGGTAGTGAGGAGTGAAATCAAAAATTTGCGCCCTTAGAAATCCTGAAGGCGGTGCTTGGTTTCCGGGGTCCCGTACGTGGCTAGGCTCCTAAAAAGTCCCACACATGTGGTATCCCCGTACTCAGGAGAAGCAGCAGAATGTATTTTGGGGTGCAATTCCACATATAACCATGGCATGTGTGAGCAATATATCATTTAGTGACAACTTTTTGTAATTTTATTTTTTTATTTTTATTTTTGTCATTATTCAATCACTTGGGACGAAAAAAATAAATATTCAATGGGCTCAACATGCCTCTCAGCAATTTCCTTGGGGTGTCTACTTTCCAAAATGGGGTCATTTGGGGGGGTTCTGTACTGCCCTGCCATTTTAGCACCTCAAGAAATGAGATAGGCAGTCATAAATTTAAAGCTGTGTAAATTTCAGAAAATGTACCCTAGTTTGTAAACGCTATAACTTTTGCGCAAACCAATAAATATACGCTTATTGACATTTTTTTTACTAAAGACATGTGGCTGAATACATTTTGGCCTAAATGTATGACTAAAATTGAGTTTATTCGATTTTTCTTATAACAAAAAGTAGAAAATATCATTTTTTTTCAAAATTTTCGGTCTTTTTCTGTTTATATCGCAAAAAATAAAAATCGCAGAGGCAATCAAATACCATTAAAAGAAAGCTCTATTTGTGGGAAGAAAAGGACGCAAATTTCATTTGGGTACAACATTGCATGTCCGCACAATTTACAGTTAAAGCAGCGCAGTGCCGAATCCCAAAAACAGGCTTGGTCCTAATGGCCCGAAATGGTCCGGGGCTTAAGTGGTTAAACTTACGTTTTTTTTCCTGAAACTACCCTCTTAAAGTGAAGGTGTGTGTTATACGCGGATAAATAAGGTACCGTATTTATCGGCGTATAACACGCACTTTTTTCCCCTGAAAATCAGGGGAAAATCGTGGGTGCGTGTTATACGCCGATACCCACATCCCTGGGCTGTCTCCGCTGACTGTGAGCGGAGCGGAGCGAGATACACATAGCCGAATGTACTCGGCTATACTCGGATTTTCTCGGCTCCGCTCACAGTCACGCCCAGTCCCGCCATTGGACCTGTGTTATGTCCATCATAGGGCGGGACTCGGCGTGATTGTGAGCGGAGCCGAGAAAAGCCGAGTATAGCCGAGTACACTCGGCTATGTGTATCTCGGCGGCGGCTCCGCCCAGTCCCTGCGTTCTCGGCAGCGTCCGCCCCGCTCCGCACAGTCTCGGCGCCAATTTTAAAATCCGGCACGGCGACACTGGGGCAAGGCTGCACGGCGACACTGGGGCAAGGCTGCACGGCGACATTGGGGCAAGGCTGCACGGCTACACTGGGGCAAGGCTGAAATGGACTCTGGGGCAAGGCTGCAATGGACACTGACAAGGCTGCACTGTGACAAGGCTGCAATGGACACTGACAAGGCTGCACTGTGACAAGGCTGCAATGGACACTGACAAGTCTGCACTGTGACAAGGCTGCAATGGACACTGACAAGGCTGCACTGTGACAAGGCTGCAATGGACACTGACAAGGCTGCATTTAAATGTAAGTTATTTTTCCCTAAACTTCCCTCCTAAAAGTTTTTTCCCTAAAATTTCCTCCTAAACTTGGGGTGCGTGTTATACGCCGGCGCGTGTTATACGCCGATAAATACGGTATATCCAAATAACACGCCCGAGCTCATCTCTTCACCACACACAGCCACAAAGGCAAGAGAATTCTTGTTGGGCAGTGAATTAGTGCTCAGACGAACACACTAATGCTGCGTACACACGATCGGAATTTCCGACAACAAATGTTTGATGTGAGCTTTTGGTCGGATATTCTGACCGTGTGTAGGCTCCAGTATTTCACCTTGACATCAGCATCATTCAGCCTGGCTTCCCAATTCAACTTACTGTAATCATCAGGGCCAAACTCGATGCCCAATACTTTGACTTTCTGCTGAGGCCTCTGGAAGGTGTCCGGAAGTGCAAAGCTCTCACCTCCCTTGCTCATCCAAAAAAACGTCACCTTTATCACGGTTGACCTTGGTGCCTGATGCCTCGGAATACTGCTTTATCACTGAGACCACCTCCTGCGCCTCCTCTGTCTCAGAGATAAAGACAAACGTCATCAGCATAGGCTACAACCCTCAAGGGCGGCTCACCATTAATGCCCACCAGCACCCCGCACAATGGTCCACTCTCTAGCCTTCTGACGAAGGGGTCAATTGCGAACACATATATCAAAGGGCTCAGCGGACACCCCTGGCACCCCTGATCCAACCCTGAAGGTCTGTATATAAATGAGGGAAAGGGAAGCACTCACAATGCCACATCCGTTGGATAACTTGGAAAAGCATGAAAAGATAGCTCAAAAATAGAGATACCTGGGGGTCGGACTTTGAAGGCAAGGACACATAAGATAAACAAAAAAATATTTTATTTATAAAAGACAAGACAGAAACTATAATAGAGTAGATTAAAACACTGTATACGAGATGATTGTACAGATGTGGTCCCTGTGTGCGTCTATGCGTTTCGCCGTGAGGCTTCTTCAGGACGAACAGTGATAGTAGGTAAACACGCCTTACTATCTGTAATACAACATATTCCATGAAAAGACATGTGTATACATAATCAAAAAAACAACATATAGTGAACATAAAAAAGAAGGATTTTATCTAAAATGTGCTCAACAGACAGGTGGTCATAGCAAGTAGGACTCTCATAAATACCTTGGGAGCAGGAGGGTATAATATTATCCCTTGATCAAAAAGTTTTTTTGTATATATTATTTTATAAGCAGGCCCAGAACCGTTGTAGTGAGCGCGGAAACAATTCACATCTGCAGATACAAATAGTAGTAAATAGCCCTCAGTAAAGAATATATATATATACAAAAGAGAATAACAGATATAGCTCATAGAGCTTAGATCATATCTATATTTGATTAAATATAATAGCGTAAACAGCAAATACCTCGCAGAAAAACAGGATGAAATTTCAGATGCTTCTTAGAGCAAAAGGCAGCTAGAGACGAAAACCTCAAGACTCAGCGTACCAGCTGAAATAGCAGCTAAGACATAAAAATAATACATAAATCAATAGATGAGCAGCTATCCATTAAGTGCTATATGCAAGGAATACGTAGGAAGTACTTACTCTGTATGCAGAAAAAGACTGCATGGGGACACCAGTGAGCAAAATTGAGGCTAACAAAATAATGCAGCCAAGCATGTATAGGAAACAAGTAGATCCCTTAGATCCAGCCAGAATTGTAAGCAGAAAGTAGATCAAGCCCTCTAGAAGGATATAAGTAAATATGTACTGTGACTAAAGAGAATACACAGTCAGAGATTTGTACAGAGCAATGGCTGCAGTTTGCTAGATGTATACTTACAGTGGCCACAGATAGTATAACACGCAGATGTCCCCAGGAGACAGCAGGATGCTGTACACATCCCCTGGGGCAGAAGACATCATTTAAATAGCCTCAAAACGCCCGCGAAAGTAAAATCGCGGCACCGGGTGATGACATAATAGGCAAGCGCCGTGAAAATGTCAGTGGGTAATGTGCCAGAAAGAAAAATGGCGATCCGAGTTATCGCGCATGCCCACTAGCGCCGCGGGACCGAAATAAGCACTGGTTAGCTAAGATGACAGAACAAAAGCGGGTGGTCATCCATCTGAAATGTAAGAGGAAGCTGGTAATGCTGTTAGCTGCCCGAGGTCGCCCCCGAGTGGTCAGAAAGTATAGAAAAGCAAAATAAATAAATAAATCAACACATTTGGCTGACAATGGAGGTCTCCCCCCAGTGGTCAAAAAACAGAATTACGCCGAAAAAAGAATAAGTGTAAAATGAATGTGATATAGCACAAAAAAAAAAAAAAAAAAGCAGCTGAATGTTAAGCATGTCAACGGACATATTGTGATAAAAGATATGCATGAGGCTAAACAAGCGTTGACCAAAAGTCTGTAGAGTATTAGACGAGCAAGACAAAAAATTCCTTCTTAACATTTAAAATAACAATACATAGAACTGTCTATGCAATCAGGTAAGTATTTAGATTGTCTATCAGTACTCCAAATCAGGAGTTAAAGTATGTGTTCAGGTAAATGAATTCATATATACACTATCCAGTAATGTCCTAGTATAATTAATTTATATTATATAATAAATTAATGAAGTATGGTAAAAATATACCAGAGATTGGGTTTTATTATCCCCCAGTACATAGCTATTCACAGGGCTATATACTAATCCCTATAATAGGTATTATGTAAGAGAGATTGTTATGGCAAAGCAGTGGTATCTATATAAAATAGAACAATGCGTAACAAGAAAAGGGAACAGTCATGTCAGGAGATAAAACAAAATAAAACAAAACACAACAGGAACAGAGTAGATGTAGCACTATATCTGAATAGGCAAGCTATCGAACAAGTCATGGTTTATAGGAACGGTTTAAAACTGAGCATATCGTTCATACCAGGGTGAACAGTAGCTCGTAGATTATATACCCATTTGGTTTCGCACTGCAATACCCGTTGGTCAAAGTTTCCACCTCGAGGGTCTTCATAGACTCGGTCGAGGGCGGCAAATTTGAACACAAGTGGCTCGTACTTGTGTCTGAACGCTACATGGTGGCCCATAGTGGTGTTTAGTAAGCCATTTGTTGCATAGTAGGCATGGTCCTTCATTCTCTTCCAAAATGGACGTATTGTTTTGCCAATATAAAAGGATCCACATCCACATAGTATAATGTAGATGATTCCACGTGTTTGACAGGTGATATGATGTCTAATTTTGTGGATCTGGCCATCGGGGAGAGAGAATGAAGGACCTTCCACCAGCAGGTTACAATAATCACACTGGCCGCATTTAAATAGGCCACATGGTTCATGAGATTTTGCCTCACGTCTGCAGTAATTGCTTGAAACTAAACGGTCCCTGATGGATTGGGATCGTCTGAAAGTAATTTCAGGGTTGGTGCCTATATATTTACTGAGAGTGGGGTCAGCAGATAAAATAGACCAGTGTTTCTGCATGATCATACGAATTGTTGAATGTTGGTCAAAGTAGGTCGTAATAAACCTCACTGTTTTAGACATAGGTTTTTTCTGGGCCCTGGCCAGGATGCTGTTTCGAGATCTGCCAGTGGCTTTATTAAAAGCCTTCTTAAGGCAGTTTTTGCTATAGCCTCGAATCTGGAGGCGTTCGTAAAGTAACTTGGCCTCTTTTCTAAATATAACTTCATCCGAGCAATTCCGCCTAAGTCGGAGATATTGCCCGAATGGGATGCTCTGAATCAAGGCTGTAGGATGGGCACTAGCCGCGTGCAAGATGGTATTGCCGGCTGTGGGTTTGCGATACAGAGAAGTATTAAGCATACCATTCTCAGATATATAGATGAAGATGTCTAGATAGGCAATCCTGATAGGACTGAATGTCATGGTGAACTTGAGGTTGTATTTGTTGTGGCTGAGCTTGTGCATGAAATCCTGTAAGGTTTCCTTTGATCCCGCCCATATAAGGAGTACATCGTCAATATAACGAAACCATCTTAATACATGGGTCAGGAGGGGACAGTTTTCCTCATTGGAAAATAGATCTCGTTCCCACCCCCCCAAGTACAGGTTCGCGTATGAGGGCGCGCAACATGTGCCCATAGCGACCCCCTGTACCTGGAGGAAGTGGGACCCGTCAAAGGAAAACACATTTTTGGTCAGGATATGGCTCAACAGGCAGAGTATGAAATCATTTAGATTATGCGACTTGGGACCGCGTTCTCTAAGAAATTTGTTTACCACTTCCAATCCATGTGTGTGTGGGATGGATGAGTATAAAGCCTCTACGTCAATAGAGACAAGGAGGCATCCTGGAGGAACACTGAGGCCATCTAAACTTCTTAAAAGGTCCGGAGTGTCCTGAACGAAAGAAGGTAAGGTAGTCACATGTGGTTGCAGGTATTCATTCACGAGTATACTTGCTCTCTCGGTCTTGGAGCCTATCCCTGACACTATCGGGCGCCCAGGCGGATGATGTACATTTTTATGGGTCTTAGGCAGGGAATAGAAGGTCGGGGTTCTAGGGTAAGGCACCTGGATTCCATCAAATATGTCTTTGGTGATCAAGCCATCGGCAAGGGCGGACTGTATGGTGTCATTGTACTGTTGGTTAAATTTGGTAACAATATCCTCAGATATCGGTCTATACCAATCACGGTTCTTGAGGATATCCCAGCACATATTACGATAGTCTAAATCGTTCATGACTACCACATTCCCGCCCTTGTCCGAGGGCTTGATCACCAAACTATGGTTGTCACTCAATCCTTTCAAAGCTTGTCTCTGTTGGTAATTAAGGTTTGGATTACTGGACAGATGTAGGGGTGTGGCTTCTAGGTCCGCAATCGTCTGGGTCAGAAAGGCCCAGATATTGGAGTTTGTGTGCAGAGATGGAAATTTGGTAGATTTCTTTTTGACCGCTGTACTGAGGGCCTTCATGTCGTTTTCAAACTGTATGGCCTGATTGCGTCGGCCTAATTCAACGTCTGTTTCTAAGGTGTCCTCCTGTTGGTCAGTACCTTCACTTTCATCCAACAGTAACACAAGATTTTTAAGTGCTCTAAAGTCCGCAACTGTGAAGTCTTTCCAAATTTCTTGGTTTGACAGTTCTATCTGTTTTTTCTGTCGTTCGCTGTCAAACATGAATTTGTATGTGAGCTTTCTAGCAAAGAGATATAGATCTTTTATAAGCGTGAATTTATTTGCCGAAGCGTTAGGACAGAAGCTCAGACCAAAGCCTAGAACTTCTAATTCTGTTTTACTTAGGATATATGTAGAGAGGTTAATCACCTCAAGATGTGAAGGACTAGTCTGCGACTCTAGAGCCTCTGTGTTAGGCATAGCCGGTGAACAGGAAGGTAGTTGTGAGTTCATATTTGTAAGGGGGGGGGGGGAAAGGGGGGAATTGGTCGAGCGTCCTTATCATTACAAGTACGTGGAATCCGAGGGAAATAATGATCAATAAGTCATTTGTGATCCTTAGGAATAGCCCCACCATGGGGCATACTACTTGGTCTTGTGAAAGTTTGGGCTGTCTCAATAATTTGGTGCCTGATGGTGGTGTCAAGGTCAGGTCTATTAGCAAGAGAAAGGTTGGATAGAGTAGGAGGAAGTTCAGAAGAAACACCCAGTGCCTGGTTGGGAAACATTGAGATCCCCCTGTAATTAGTCATATTCGGGTCTCTCCTTGGTGTATCAGTCGAGTGATTGTCAACTATCCTATCATCTACTATACGTTTCTTGCTTTCAGTGCCGGTTTCATACCCACCACCACGTTGCGGTCTTTTTCTAGAGCCTCGCCCCCTTTGACGTCCTCGGCCATTAGTTCTTGAATTCTGTGAAGTATAAGAGTTTGAAGAAGAGTCAGAGTCATTGGCTTGTTCATTACGTTTTTTACTATTGTTGAATTGGCCCATCATTCTACGCCCCCCTCGTTGGCCATTGATGGTTGGCCAATTGTAGGCATATTTGCCCGCAAAGGCCAATTTGTCACGAGAATATTTCTCTTCTTTTTTCACAAGGAGATCCTTAGTGAATTTTTGAATATATTCTTTTAATTGCGAGTCAAATGGTTTGAAATCAGGGTTGTTTAATACCGCAGTGTTCTCATCATAAATCCTTTTAATTTCACAATCCACCATTTTGAGTTCTTTCATGTAGTACTCCACCATGAGTTCCATCATGGTTTTGGAACAAGATAGGAGATTCTGCTCCCAACGGATCCGAAACTCCTCATCAATGGCCCAAATGTTGGGGAACACCTGAACCCTCAATCCCTTAGGGTTGAGGTTCTCCCCTAGATATTGTTCAAAGTACACCAAGTTCCCTTGTTTTTGCACTCTGGGTATTGAGTTGCTGTTTATAGCACTCTTTCCCTTCCATCTTCTCTTCCCTATCCCCCTAGTGTTTTTTCTCCCCCTTTTAATATACAACTTATTGTTGTATATCAGTTTGTAAGATAGAGGTGTACCAATGGCGGACTTTGCAGGCAATGACTGGGAGGATTTCATGCTTGGTATAAAACAATCTTGCTCTTCTGGTACTGGCAATTATGTAAAATCGGAAATTGTATATCAGAAACTTGTGCACACTTTTGAACGTAAATCTAGTCTGTTTTGGCACATTAGGTACTTTGAACAATATCTAGGGGAGAACCTCAACCCTAAGGGATTGAGGGTTCAGGTGTTCCCCAACATTTGGGCCATTGATGAGGAGTTTCGGATCCGTTGGGAGCAGAATCTCCTATCTTGTTCCAAAACCATGATGGAACTCATGGTGGAGTACTACATGAAAGAACTCAAAATGGTGGATTGTGAAATTAAAAGGATTTATGATGAGAACACTGCGGTATTAAACAACCCTGATTTCAAACCATTTGACTCGCAATTAAAAGAATATATTCAAAAATTCACTAAGGATCTCCTTGTGAAAAAAGAAGAGAAATATTCTCGTGACAAATTGGCCTTTGCGGGCAAATATGCCTACAATTGGCCAACCATCAATGGCCAACGAGGGGGGCGTAGAATGATGGGCCAATTCAACAATAGTAAAAAACGTAATGAACAAGCCAATGACTCTGACTCTTCTTCAAACTCTTATACTTCACAGAATTCAAGAACTAATGGCCGAGGACGTCAAAGGGGGCGAGGCTCTAGAAAAAGACCGCAACGTGGTGGTGGGTATGAAACCGGCACTGAAAGCAAGAAACGTATAGTAGATGATAGGATAGTTGACAATCACTCGACTGATACACCAAGGAGAGACCCGAATATGACTAATTACAGGGGGATCTCAATGTTTCCCAACCAGGCACTGGGTGTTTCTTCTGAACTTCCTCCTACTCTATCCAACCTTTCTCTTGCTAATAGACCTGACCTTGACACCACCATCAGGCACCAAATTATTGAGACAGCCCAAACTTTCACAAGACCAAGTAGTATGCCCCATGGTGGGGCTATTCCTAAGGATCACAAATGACTTATTGATCATTATTTCCCTCGGATTCCACGTACTTGTAATGATAAGGACGCTCGACCAATTCCCCCCTTTCCCCCCCCCCCTTACAAATATGAACTCACAACTACCTTCCTGTTCACCGGCTATGCCTAACACAGAGGCTCTAGAGTCGCAGACTAGTCCTTCACATCTTGAGGTGATTAACCTCTCTACATATATCCTAAGTAAAACAGAATTAGAAGTTCTAGGCTTTGGTCTGAGCTTCTGTCCTAACGCTTCGGCAAATAAATTCACGCTTATAAAAGATCTATATCTCTTTGCTAGAAAGCTCACATACAAATTCATGTTTGACAGCGAACGACAGAAAAAACAGATAGAACTGTCAAACCAAGAAATTTGGAAAGACTTCACAGTTGCGGACTTTAGAGCACTTAAAAATCTTGTGTTACTGTTGGATGAAAGTGAAGGTACTGACCAACAGGAGGACACCTTAGAAACAGACGTTGAATTAGGCCGACGCAATCAGGCCATACAGTTTGAAAACGACATGAAGGCCCTCAGTACAGCGGTCAAAAAGAAATCTACCAAATTTCCATCTCTGCACACAAACTCCAATATCTGGGCCTTTCTGACCCAGACGATTGCGGACCTAGAAGCCACACCCCTACATCTGTCCAGTAATCCAAACCTTAATTACCAACAGAGACAAGCTTTGAAAGGATTGAGTGACAACCATAGTTTGGTGATCAAGCCCTCGGACAAGGGCGGGAATGTGGTAGTCATGAACGATTTAGACTATCGTAATATGTGCTGGGATATCCTCAAGAACCGTGATTGGTATAGACCGATATCTGAGGATATTGTTACCAAATTTAACCAACAGTACAATGACACCATACAGTCCGCCCTTGCCGATGGCTTGATCACCAAAGACATATTTGATGGAATCCAGGTGCCTTACCCTAGAACCCCGACCTTCTATTCCCTACCTAAGACCCATAAAAATGTACATCATCCGCCTGGGCGCCCGATAGTGTCAGGGATAGGCTCCAAGACCGAGAGAGCAAGTATACTCGTGAATGAATACCTGCAACCACATGTGACTACCTTACCTTCTTTCGTTCAGGACACTCCGGACCTTTTAAGAAGTTTAGATGGCCTCAGTGTTCCTCCAGGATGCCTCCTTGTCTCTATTGACGTAGAGGCTTTATACTCATCCATCCCACACACACATGGATTGGAAGTGGTAAACAAATTTCTTAGAGAACGCGGTCCCAAGTCGCATAATCTAAATGATTTCATACTCTGCCTGTTGAGCCATATCCTGACCAAAAATGTGTTTTCCTTTGACGGGTCCCACTTCCTCCAGGTACAGGGGGTCGCTATGGGCACATGTTGCGCGCCCTCATACGCGAACCTGTACTTGGGGGGGTGGGAACGAGATCTATTTTCCAATGAGGAAAACTGTCCCCTCCTGACCCATGTATTAAGATGGTTTCGTTATATTGACGATGTACTCCTTATATGGGCGGGATCAAAGGAAACCTTACAGGATTTCATGCACAAGCTCAGCCACAACAAATACAACCTCAAGTTCACCATGACATTCAGTCCTATCAGGATTGCCTATCTAGACATCTTCATCTATATATCTGAGAATGGTATGCTTAATACTTCTCTGTATCGCAAACCCACATCCGGCAATACCATCTTGCACGCGGCTAGTGCCCATCCTACAGCCTTGATTCAGAGCATCCCATTCGGGCAATATCTCCGACTTAGGCGGAATTGCTCGGATGAAGTTATATTTAGAAAAGAGGCCAAGTTACTTTACGAACGCCTCCAGATTCGAGGCTATAGCAAAAACTGCCTTAAGAAGGCTTTTAATAAAGCCACTGGCAGATCTCGAAACAGCATCCTGGCCAGGGCCCAGAAAAAACCTATGTCTAAAACAGTGAGGTTTATTACGACCTACTTTGACCAACATTCAACAATTCGTATGATCATGCAGAAACACTGGTCTATTTTATCTGCTGACCCCACTCTCAGTAAATATATAGGCACCAACCCTGAAATTACTTTCAGACGATCCCAATCCATCAGGGACCGTTTAGTTTCAAGCAATTACTGCAGACGTGAGGCAAAATCTCATGAACCATGTGGCCTATTTAAATGCGGCCAGTGTGATTATTGTAACCTGCTGGTGGAAGGTCCTTCATTCTCTCTCCCCGATGGCCAGATCCACAAAATTAGACATCATATCACCTGTCAAACACGTGGAATCATCTACATTATACTATGTGGATGTGGATCCTTTTATATTGGCAAAACAATACGTCCATTTTGGAAGAGAATGAAGGACCATGCCTACTATGCAACAAATGGCTTACTAAACACCACTATGGGCCACCATGTAGCGTTCAGACACAAGTACGAGCCACTTGTGTTCAAATTTGCCGCCCTCGACCGAGTCTATGAAGACCCTCGAGGTGGAAACTTTGACCAACGGGTATTGCAGTGCGAAACCAAATGGGTATATAATCTACGAGCTACTGTTCACCCTGGTATGAACGATATGCTCAGTTTTAAACCGTTCCTATAAACCATGACTTGTTCGATAGCTTGCCTATTCAGATATAGTGCTACATCTACTCTGTTCCTGTTGTGTTTTGTTTTATTTTGTTTTATCTCCTGACATGACTGTTCCCTTTTCTTGTTACGCATTGTTCTATTTTATATAGATACCACTGCTTTGCCATAACAATCTCTCTTACATAATACCCATTATAGGGATTAGTATATAGCCCTGTGAATAGCTATGTACTGGGGGATAATAAAACCCAATCTCTGGTATATTTTTACCATACTTCATTAATTTATTATATAATATAAATTAATTATACTAGGACATTACTGGATAGTGTATATATGAATTCATTTACCTGAACACATACTTTAACTCCTGATTTGGAGTACTGATAGACAATCTAAATACTTACCTGATTGCATAGACAGTTCTATGTATTGTTATTTTAAATGTTAAGAAGGAATTTTTTGTCTTGCTCGTCTAATACTCTACAGACTTTTGGTCAACGCTTGTTTAGCCTCATGCATATCTTTTATCACAATATGTCCGTTGACATGCTTAACATTCAGCTGCTTTTTTTTTTTTTTTTTTTTTTTTTTTTTTGTGCTATATCACATTCATTTTACACTTATTCTTTTTTCGGCGTAATTCTGTTTTTTGACCACTGGGGGGAGACCTCCATTGTCAGCCAAATGTGTTGATTTATTTATTTATTTTGCTTTTCTATACTTTCTGACCACTCGGGGGCGACCTCGGGCAGCTAACAGCATTACCAGCTTCCTCTTACATTTCAGATGGATGACCACCCGCTTTTGTTCTGTCATCTTAGCTAACCAGTGCTTATTTCGGTCCCGCGGCGCTAGTGGGCATGCGCGATAACTCGGATCGCCATTTTTCTTTCTGGCACATTACCCACTGACATTTTCACGGCGCTTGCCTATTATGTCATCACCCGGTGCCGCGATTTTACTTTCGCGGGCGTTTTGAGGCTATTTAAATGATGTCTTCTGCCCCAGGGGATGTGTACAGCATCCTGCTGTCTCCTGGGGACATCTGCGTGTTATACTATCTGTGGCCACTGTAAGTATACATCTAGCAAACTGCAGCCATTGCTCTGTACAAATCTCTGACTGTGTATTCTCTTTAGTCACAGTACATATTTACTTATATCCTTCTAGAGGGCTTGATCTACTTTCTGCTTACAATTCTGGCTGGATCTAAGGGATCTACTTGTTTCCTATACATGCTTGGCTGCATTATTTTGTTAGCCTCAATTTTGCTCACTGGTGTCCCCATGCAGTCTTTTTCTGCATACAGAGTAAGTACTTCCTACGTATTCCTTGCATATAGCACTTAATGGATAGCTGCTCATCTATTGATTTATGTATTATTTTTATGTCTTAGCTGCTATTTCAGCTGGTACGCTGAGTCTTGAGGTTTTCGTCTCTAGCTGCCTTTTGCTCTAAGAAGCATCTGAAATTTCATCCTGTTTTTCTGCGAGGTATTTGCTGTTTACGCTATTATATTTAATCAAATATAGATATGATCTAAGCTCTATGAGCTATATCTGTTATTCTCTTTTGTATATATATATATTCTTTACTGAGGGCTATTTACTACTATTTGTATCTGCAGATGTGAATTGTTTCCGCGCTCACTACAACGGTTCTGGGCCTGCTTATAAAATAATATATACAAAAAAACTTTTTGATCAAGGGATAATATTATACCCTCCTGCTCCCAAGGTATTTATGAGAGTCCTACTTGCTATGACCACCTGTCTGTTGAGCACATTTTAGATAAAATCCTTCTTTTTTATGTTCACTATATGTTGTTTTTTTGATTATGTATACACATGTCTTTTCATGGAATATGTTGTATTACAGATAGTAAGGCGTGTTTACCTACTATCACTGTTCGTCCTGAAGAAGCCTCACGGCGAAACGCGTAGACGCACACAGGGACCACATCTGTACAATCATCTCGTATACAGTGTTTTAATCTACTCTATTATAGTTTCTGTCTTGTCTTTTATAAATAAAATATTTTTTTGTTTATCTTATGTGTCCTTGCCCTCAAAGTCCGACCCCCAGGTATCTCTATTTTTGAGCTATCTTTTCATGCTTTTCCAAGTTATCCAACGGATGTGGCATTGTGAGTGCTTCCCTTTCCCTCATTTATATACATACCTATTGGGTGGCAAACACCAAGTTCCCTTGTTTTTGCACTCTGGGTATTGAGTTGCTGTTTATAGCACTCTTTCCCTTCCATCTTCTCTTCCCTATCCCCCTAGTGTTTTTTCTCCCCCTTTTAATATACAACTTATTGTTGTATATCAGTTTGTAAGATAGAGGTGTACCAATGGCGGACTTTGCAGGCAATGACTGGGAGGATTTCATGCTTGGTATAAAACAATCTTGCTCTTCTGGTACTGGCAATTATGTAGAATCGGAAATTGTATATCAGAAACTTGTGCACACTTTTGAACGTAAATCTAGTCTGTTTTGGCACATTAGGTACTTTGAACAATATCTAGGGGAGAACCTCAACCCTAAGGGATTGAGGGTTCAGGTGTTCCCCAACATTTGGGCCATTGATGAGGAGTTTCGGATCCGTTGGGAGCAGAATCTCCTATCTTGTTCCAAAACCATGATGGAACTCATGGTGGAGTACTACATGAAAGAACTCAAAATGGTGGATTGTGAAATTAAAAGGATTTATGATGAGAACACTGCGGTATTAAACAACCCTGATTTCAAACCATTTGACTCGCAATTAAAAGAATATATTCAAAAATTCACTAAGGATCTCCTTGTGAAAAAAGAAGAGAAATATTCTCGTGACAAATTGGCCTTTGCGGGCAAATATGCCTACAATTGGCCAACCATCAATGGCCAACGAGGGGGGCGTAGAATGATGGGCCAATTCAACAATAGTAAAAAACGTAATGAACAAGCCAATGACTCTGACTCTTCTTCAAACTCTTATACTTCACAGAATTCAAGAACTAATGGCCGAGGACGTCAAAGGGGGCGAGGCTCTAGAAAAAGACCGCAACGTGGTGGTGGGTATGAAACCGGCACTGAAAGCAAGAAACGTATAGTAGATGATAGGATAGTTGACAATCACTCGACTGATACACCAAGGAGAGACCCGAATATGACTAATTACAGGGGGATCTCAATGTTTCCCAACCAGGCACTGGGTGTTTCTTCTGAACTTCCTCCTACTCTATCCAACCTTTCTCTTGCTAATAGACCTGACCTTGACACCACCATCAGGCACCAAATTATTGAGACAGCCCAAACTTTCACAAGACCAAGTAGTATGCCCCATGGTGGGGCTATTCCTAAGGATCACAAATGACTTATTGATCATTATTTCCCTCGGATTCCACGTACTTGTAATGATAAGGACGCTCGACCAATTCCCCCCTTTCCCCCCCCCCCTTACAAATATGAACTCACAACTACCTTCCTGTTCACCGGCTATGCCTAACACAGAGGCTCTAGAGTCGCAGACTAGTCCTTCACATCTTGAGGTGATTAACCTCTCTACATATATCCTAAGTAAAACAGAATTAGAAGTTCTAGGCTTTGGTCTGAGCTTCTGTCCTAACGCTTCGGCAAATAAATTCACGCTTATAAAAGATCTATATCTCTTTGCTAGAAAGCTCACATACAAATTCATGTTTGACAGCGAACGACAGAAAAAACAGATAGAACTGTCAAACCAAGAAATTTGGAAAGACTTCACAGTTGCGGACTTTAGAGCACTTAAAAATCTTGTGTTACTGTTGGATGAAAGTGAAGGTACTGACCAACAGGAGGACACCTTAGAAACAGACGTTGAATTAGGCCGACGCAATCAGGCCATACAGTTTGAAAACGACATGAAGGCCCTCAGTACAGCGGTCAAAAAGAAATCTACCAAATTTCCATCTCTGCACACAAACTCCAATATCTGGGCCTTTCTGACCCAGACGATTGCGGACCTAGAAGCCACACCCCTACATCTGTCCAGTAATCCAAACCTTAATTACCAACAGAGACAAGCTTTGAAAGGATTGAGTGACAACCATAGTTTGGTGATCAAGCCCTCGGACAAGGGCGGGAATGTGGTAGTCATGAACGATTTAGACTATCGTAATATGTGCTGGGATATCCTCAAGAACCGTGATTGGTATAGACCGATATCTGAGGATATTGTTACCAAATTTAACCAACAGTACAATGACACCATACAGTCCGCCCTTGCCGATGGCTTGATCACCAAAGACATATTTGATGGAATCCAGGTGCCTTACCCTAGAACCTTGACCTTCTATTCCCTACCTAAGACCCATAAAAATGTACATCATCCGCCTGGGCGCCCGATAGTGTCAGGGATAGGCTCCAAGACCGAGAGAGCAAGTATACTCGTGAATGAATACCTGCAACCACATGTGACTACCTTACCTTCTTTCGTTCAGGACACTCCGGACCTTTTAAGAAGTTTAGATGGCCTCAGTGTTCCTCCAGGATGCCTCCTTGTCTCTATTGACGTAGAGGCTTTATACTCATCCATCCCACACACACATGGATTGGAAGTGGTAAACAAATTTCTTAGAGAACGCGGTCCCAAGTCGCATAATCTAAATGATTTCATACTCTGCCTGTTGAGCCATATCCTGACCAAAAATGTGTTTTCCTTTGACCGGTCCCACTTCCTCCAGGTACAGGGGGTCGCTATGGGCACATGTTGCGCGCCCTCATACGCGAACCTGTACTTGGGGGGGTGGGAACGAGATCTATTTTCCAATGAGGAAAACTGTCCCCTCCTGACCCATGTATTAAGAGGGTTTCGTTATATTGACGATGTACTCCTTATATGGGCGGGATCAAAGGAAACCTTACAGGATTTCATGCACAAGCTCAGCCACAACAAATACAACCTCAAGTTCACCATGACATTCAGTCCTATCAGGATTGCCTATCTAGACATCTTCATCTATATATCTGAGAATGGTATGCTTAATACTTCTCTGTATCGCAAACCCACAGCCGGCAATACCATCTTGCACGCGGCTAGTGCCCATCCTACAGCCTTGATTCAGAGCATCCCATTCGGGCAATATCTCCGACTTAGGCGGAATTGCTCGGATGAAGTTATATTTAGAAAAGAGGCCAAGTTACTTTACGAACGCCTCCAGATTCGAGGCTATAGCAAAAACTGCCTTAAGAAGGCTTTTAATAAAGCCACTGGCAGATCTCGAAACAGCATCCTGGCCAGGGCCCAGAAAAAACCTATGTCTAAAACAGTGAGGTTTATTACGACCTACTTTGACCAACATTCAACAATTCGTATGATCATGCAGAAACACTGGTCTATTTTATCTGCTGACCCCACTCTCAGTAAATATATAGGCACCAACCCTGAAATTACTTTCAGACGATCCCAATCCATCAGGGACCGTTTAGTTTCAAGCAATTACTGCAGACGTGAGGCAAAATCTCATGAACCATGTGGCCTATTTAAATGCGGCCAGTGTGATTATTGTAACCTGCTGGTGGAAGGTCCTTCATTCTCTCTCCCCGATGGCCAGATCCACAAAATTAGACATCATATCACCTGTCAAACACGTGGAATCATCTACATTATACTATGTGGATGTGGATCCTTTTATATTGGCAAAACAATACGTCCATTTTGGAAGAGAATGAAGGACCATGCCTACTATGCAACAAATGGCTTACTAAACACCACTATGGGCCACCATGTAGCGTTCAGACACAAGTACGAGCCACTTGTGTTCAAATTTGCCGCCCTCGACCGAGTCTATGAAGACCCTCGAGGTGGAAACTTTGACCAACGGGTATTGCAGTGCGAAACCAAATGGGTATATAATCTACGAGCTACTGTTCACCCTGGTATGAACGATATGCTCAGTTTTAAACCGTTCCTATAAACCATGACTTGTTCGATAGCTTGCCTATTCAGATATAGTGCTACATCTACTCTGTTCCTGTTGTGTTTTGTTTTATTTTGTTTTATCTCCTGACATGACTGTTCCCTTTTCTTGTTACGCATTGTTCTATTTTATATAGATACCACTGCTTTGCCATAACAATCTCTCTTACATAATACCCATTAGGCTTGTGCAATTCGTTTCGTAACGAATCGAAATTCGTCCGAATTTAGCAACTTTCGGACATTCGGAAACATTCGAATTTCCGAACAGAGCAATTACGAATAAAACCGAATCCGAAATAAATTATACCGCAAAATAGCGAATGCCCGAAGGTCTTCGGCATAATTTGTTATGAAAAAAGTTACGAATGTACGAATCCATTCGAAGCACAATAACACTCACTCTGCTCTCTGCTTCTCCCTCACCATGCTGAACTCCCTCTCAAAATGGTGTACAGGGGGCGGAGGCTATAGCCGCATGAAAAAACGAAAGTAAAATACGAGATTTCGAATCCATTCGAAGCACAATAACACTCACTCTGCTCTGCTCTCTGCTTCTCCCTCACCGTGCTGAACCTTCTCAAAATGGTGTACAGGGGCAGAGCCTATAGCCGCATGTAAAAAACGAAAGTAAAATACGAGATTTCGAATCGTTACAAATAACCGCTATGTATTTAGAAAAGTACAAATCCATTCGAAGCACATTAGGCATAATAGGCAGCGTCGTTGTGAGAGAGACACGGAAAATTACGAATCAACGAACCCAAAAAAAGTTACGAAAGTAGGAGTTGTGTCCAGAATCAACGAAAAACAACGTACTCTACCGAAAGTACGAATTATAAAGCAACAAAAAATTCAACGAAAAATGTCGCTTGCAAAAATACGAATGAGTCCGAACACGAAAAATCCCGTCTAGCAAAATTACGAATGATTACGAATCAACAGGACCGGAAAGAAACGAACCGAAACGGAACGAATTTTTCCGTTGTGCACAAGTCTAATACCCATTATAGGGATTAGTATATAGCCCTGTGAATAGCTATGTACTGGGGGATAATAAAACCCAATCTCTGGTATATTTTTACCTTACTTCATTAATTTATTATATAATATAAATTAATTATACTAGGACATTACTGGATAGTGTATATATGAATTCATTTACCTGAACACATACTTTAACTCCTGATTTGGAGTACTGATAGACAATCTAAATACTTACCTGATTGCATAGACAGTTCTATGTATTGTTATTTTAAATGTTAAGAAGGAATTTTTTGTCTTGCTCGTCTAATACTCTACAGACTTTTGGTCAACGCTTGTTTAGCCTCATGCATATCTTTTATCACAATATGTCCGTTGACATGCTTAACATTCAGCTGCTTTTTTTTTTTTTTTTTTTTGTGCTATATCACATTCATTTTACACTTATTCTTTTTTCGGCGTAATTCTGTTTTTTGACCACTGGGGGGAGACCTCCATTGTCAGCCAAATGTGTTGATTTATTTATTTATTTTGCTTTTCTATACTTTCTGACCACTCGGGGGCGACCTCGGGCAGCTAACAGCATTACCAGCTTCCTCTTACATTTCAGATGGATGACCACCCGCTTTTGTTCTGTCATCTTAGCTAACCAGTGCTTATTTCGGTCCCGCGGCGCTAGTGGGCATGCGCGATAACTCGGATCGCCATTTTTCTTTCTGGTACATTACCCACTGACATTTTCACAGCGCTTGCCTATTATGTCATCACCCGGTGCCGCGATTTTACTTTCGCGGGCGTTTTGAGGCTATTTAAATTATGTCTTCTGCCCCAGGGGATGTGTACAGCATCCTGCTGTCTCCTGGGGACATCTGCGTGTTATACTATCTGTGGCCACTGTAAGTATACATCTAGCAAACTGCAGCCATTGCTCTGTACAAATCTCTGACTGTGTATTCTCTTTAGTCACAGTACATATTTACTTATATCTTTCTAGAGGGCTTGATCTACTTTCTGCTTACAATTCTGGCTGGATCTAAGGGATCTACTTGTTTCCTATACATGCTTGGCTGCATTATTTTGTTAGCCTCAATTTTGCTCACTGGTGTCCCCATGCAGTCTTTTTCTGCATACAGAGTAAGTACTTCCTACGTATTCCTTGCATATAGCACTTAATGGATAGCTGCTCATCTATTGATTTATGTATTATTTTTATGTCTTAGCTGCTATTTCAGCTGGTACGCTGAGTCTTGAGGTTTTCGTCTCTAGCTGCCTTTTGCTCTAAGAAGCATCTGAAATTTCATCCTGTTTTTCTGCGAGGTATTTGCTGTTTACGCTATTATATTTAATCAAATATAGATATGATCTAAGCTCTATGAGCTATATCTGTTATTCTCTTTTGTATATATATATATTCTTTACTGAGGGCTATTTACTACTATTTGTATCTGCAGATGTGAATTGTTTCCGCGCTCACTACAACGGTTCTGGGCCTGCTTATAAAATAATATATACAAAAAAACTTTTTGATCAAGGGATAATATTATACCCTCCTGCTCCCAAGGTATTTATGAGAGTCCTACTTGCTATGACCACCTGTCTGTTGAGCACATTTTAGATAAAATCCTTCTTTTTTATGTTCACTATATGTTGTTTTTTTGATTATGTATACACATGTCTTTTCATGGAATATGTTGTATTACAGATAGTAAGGCGTGTTTACCTACTATCACTGTTCGTCCTGAAGAAGCCTCACGGCGAAACGCGTAGACGCACACAGGGACCACATCTGTACAATCATCTCGTATACAGTGTTTTAATCTACTCTATTATAGTTTCTGTCTTGTCTTTTATAAATAAAATATTTTTTTGTTTATCTTATGTGTCCTTGCCTTCAAAGTCCGACCCCCAGGTATCTCTATTTTTGAGCTATCTTTTCATGCTTTTCCAACCCTGAAGGTCCTTCCAACCCAACCATTAACAAGCATGAAGGTCTCTGCCTCTCTGTATAAAGTCTTAAGCCATTCAATAAACCCACCCTCCAGGCCATACTTGTCAAGGAGAAGCCAGAGGTACTCATGGTTGACACGATCAAAAGCATTCGCCTGATCCAGACATGGATGAGCAAGTTTGGCATGGAGGAACTTGACTGGCCTGCACAGAGTCCTAACCTCTGTTGGAAAGAACAACAGCATGGTTGCTCATAAACTGACAATACTGTATGCATTATACCTATCTATGCAGCAGGTGGTGCTGTAGTATTATAGCGTACAGTTCATGTACCATCTATCTATGTTCAGTGCACTTGTTAGTTGTTCTTATTCCTGTCTCCATGCTGTAAGACATGTTCTGTAATCCTCCATAAAAAAACAAAGCTATTGCTGCAAACAAGCAGCTTCCAGTGCATAATTTCAATACCCTGCTAACAATCTCAACCCGAAAGAACACCTTTGGAATAAAATACAGCAGAGACTGTGAGCCAGCCCTTCTCGTCCAACGTTAGTGCCTGACCTCACAAATGCGCTTCTGGAAGAATAGTCAAACATACCCATAGACACACTCCTAAACCTTATGGACAGCCTTCCCAGAAGTGTTGAAGCTGTAATAGGTGCAAAGGGTGGGCCAACACACTATTGAACCCCACTGACTAAGACTGGGATGCCATTAAAGTTCATGTGCCTGTACAGGCAGGCGTTCCAATACTTTTGGCAATACAGTGTATATACTGTATATACTCGAGTATAAGCCGACCCGAGTATAAGCTGAGGTACCTAATGTTACCACAAAACCTGGGAAAACTTACTGACTCGAGTATAAGCCGAGGGAGGGACTTTCAGCCCAAAAAAAGGGCTGAAAATCTCGGCTTATACTCGAGTATATACGGTATCTTGGCCTTTTTTTGGTATCACATTTGCTTTTGGCCAGTCAGCTGGTACCATTCCAGTTAGTAAGCTGTCCTTAACCACTTGCCTACTGGACAATTTCACCCCCTTCCTGCCCAGGTAAATTTTCAGCTTTCAGCACTGTTGTACTTTGAATGACAATTGTGCAGTCATGTAATGAATTTCATTGCTATGTGCAAGCATTTTACTGAATTAAAATCGATTCATTCAGTTTTTTTTGTTGTGATTAGCTGCGATTGGTCACAGCTGATCGCATGGCACAGATAGGCCATGATTGGCCCAGTTTGTATCATGTGATCACTGTGACCAATCACAGCTAGCAATACAATTGTATACAATGGATGGCTTGAAAGGAAGCCATCCATTGTTTACAACTGTCATGCGACCTGCTGTGATTGGTTATAGCAGTCACATGGTACCAGCAGCGGGCCAGTACAGTGATCAGTCTTTGGCTGTGTCCGGTGAATGCAGTTGGTGACAGATCGCACCACTGCACGGGGCACAATCCAGAAGGGTGTCATATAATGTCCACCCAGATCGACAAAAGGTTTCTGCAGGCGCCATCTGCTCATAGGCCGGGGGGAACAGGTTAAAGGATAAGTTCACCTTTAAGGACAGAATTCCATGATAAATAAAAGCGTTTTAAATCGGTGTTCCGGCCATAATTTTTTTTCTTTTTTTTTTCTTACAATCTCAACATAATTACTTTATATATTCTGTAAAACATATCAATATTTCCTGATTGGTTGAGAAATCAGTGCAAAAACTTACAAGATATCTTGTCAGCGTTCTTGTGGCCGTTTCCATGATAGCTATGGGCATGTGAAGCCCAGTTGATTTTTCTTCCTGGTTTTTCTGAGAGGTGCATGCTGCATAACGAGCATGCACCTCTTGATCTCGCGCATGCGCAGGTAAACGACAGATTACATACAGGAGAATCTCCAGTTTACTCAACGGCCTCTAATAGGAAGTCCCTTCTCCTGGGCTGCCATTGAATGACTATTCTGTCTATCATATGAGGCGGGACTTTGTATTAAAGAGTCCGCCAAGTAAACAGGAGATTCTCCTGTATGTAATCTGTCGGCGCTCGTCCCGCCCCCCTCCGAGGCTGCAGATGATCATCAATCAGGCTATACTGGTGGCAATAGTGAGGCTGCATTCATGGCAATGGCAAGCTAACATTCATGGCAATAGTAAGGCTGCAGATGGGCACTGATAAGGCTGCATCGATGGGCACTGACCCTTATTTTGCTTCACAGTTCTTTATTTAAATTTACGTTTTTTTTCCTGAAACTACCCTCTTAAAGTGAAGGTGTGTGTTATACGCCGATAAATAAGGTATATCCAAATAACACGCCCAAGCTCATCTCTTCACCACACACAGCCACAAAGGCAAGATAATTCTTGTTGGGCAGTGAATAAGTGCTCGGACGAACACACTAATGCTGCGTACACACGATCGGAATTTCCGACAACAAATGTTTGATGTGAGCTTTTGGTCGGATATTCTGACCGTGTGTAGGCTCCATCGGTCATTTGCTGTTGGAATTTCCGAGAACAAATGTTTGAGTACTGGTTCTCAATTTTTCCGACAACAAAAGTTCTTGACGGAAATTCCGATTGTGTGTATCCATGCTCGGAATCAATGAACTTCATGCTCGGAATCAATTTGACGCATGCTCGGAATCATTGAACTTCATTTTTCCCGGCTCGTTGTAGTTTTTGTACGTCACGCGTTCTTGGCGATCGGAATTTCCGACATTTGTGTGACCGTGTGTATACATCCATCGGAAAAAAATCCACGGTTTTGCTGTCGGAATGTCCGATCGTGTGCATGTGGCATTAGACTGAATTTTAATGGTTCGAAGAATGTCAGGCAAAATGGTCGGCCCTCACGCATGTTCACTTCATCAAATCTGGCCGTCTTTGAAAAAAGTTTGGACACCCCTGGCATACACTATATATTCTCTGTACAATCTCCTTTAGATTTACCAAAACAATATAACGGCACACCATCTATCCAATCACTCTGTATTCAATCAGGAGCCCTTGCACTACATAGTTTATGGTAGATCTAAAGGAGATTGAACAATCAGATTGTATAGTGTATAGCAGGGATAGGCAACTTTAGAGAGATGGAGATTAACTTGAACATGACCAGTGTACTCGAGCAGGCCCTGACTGGCCATAGGGCATACCGGGCATATGCCGGACCGCATGTCACGTCTCCAGCCTGCCTGTAACATCTCCAATGTCTCACCCGGAGTTGGTGGGCGGAACTGGGGGTGTGGCTTCCCCCTCCACTTCTCCCACAGACTCGTTCATACCTGTCAATTAGCTCCCTTGCAGCCTAAGGCCCCATGCACACGAGACGCTGTTATTTGCTGTTGAACGCGTGTTCAGAGGCAGTTGGACGCTTTTTTCAACTGCCCCTGAACCCATTCAATGTTATCCTATGTGTCCATGCACACACTCTCGTTTTTTGGCATTTACAAGCAGTTGCGTTTAACCTCGTTTTTCCAGAAGCAAAAAAATGGGTTCAGACGCAAAAGTTTTCCACGTTTCAGACGCTAAACGCCGCTAAACGCGGCTAAACGCGGTACCGGCGTTTTGCCACGTTTGCGTTTATAAGCGTTTTTAAAGGTGACCTATTTTTTAACATTAGAAATCTCAAAAATGATGGCAAATGATGAAAATGATATAAAAACTATAAAAAATATAAAAGAAAACTGTAATTGCTTGCATTGCATTGTGGACAATCCACAACTTGTGGCAGGTAACGTGGCAAGTGGACAATCAACAACTTGTGTCAGGTGACGTGGCCAGGTGATGTGGCCAGTGGACAATCCACAACTTGTGGCAGGTGACGTGGCCAGGTGATGTGGCCAGTGGACAATCCACAACTTGTGGCAGGTGACCTGGCCAGGTGACGTGGCCAGGTGATGTGGCCAGTGGACAATCCACAACTTGTGGCAGGTGACCTGGCCAGGTGACGTGGCCAGGTGATGTGGCCAGTGGACAATCCACAACTTGTGGCAGGTGACATGGCCAGGTGACGTGGCACGTGATGTGGCCAGGTGACGTGGCCAGTGGACAATCCACAACTTGTGGCAGGCGACATGGCCAGGTGACGTGGCAGGTAACGTGGCCAGGTGACGTGGCACGTGACGTGGCCAGGTGACGTGGCCAGTGGACAATCCACAACTTGTGGCAGGTGACCTGGCCAGGTGACGTGGCCAGTGGACAATCCACAACTTGTGGCAGGTGACATGGCCAGGTGACATGGCAGGTAATGTGGCCAGGTGACGTGGCACATGATGTGGCCAGGTGACGTGGCAAGTGGACAATCCACAACTTGTGGCAGGTGACGTGGCTAGGTGACGTGGTAGGTAACGTGGCCAGGTGACGTGGCCAGGTGACATGGCAGGTGACGTGGCAGGTGACGTGGCAAGTGGACAATCCACAACTTGTGGCAGGTGATGTGACAGGTAACGTGGCCAGGTGACGTGGCCAGGTGACATGGCAGGTGACGTGGCAAGTGGACAATCCACAACTTGTGGCAGGTGACGTGGCTAGGTGACGTGGCAGGTAACGTGGCCAGGTGACGTGGCACGTAATGTGGCCAGGTGACGTGGCTAGTGGACAATCCACAACTTGTGGCAGGTGACCTGGCCAGGTGACGTGGCAGGTAACGTGGCCAGGTGACGTGGCACGTGATGTGGCCAGGTGACGTGGCAAGTGGACAATCCACAACTTGTGGCAGGTGACGTGGCCAGGTGACGTGGCAGGTAACGTGGCCAGGTGACGTGGCAGGTAACATGGCCAGGTGACGTGGCAAGTGGACAATCCACAACTTGTGGCAGGTGACGTGGCCAGGTGACATGGCACGTGATGTGGCCAGGTAACGTGGCAAGTGGACAATCCACAACTTGTGGCAGGTGACGTGGCTAGGTGATGTGGCAGGTAACGTGGCCAGGTGATGTGGCAGGTGACGTGGCAAGTGGACAATCCACAACTTGTGGTAGGTGATGTGGCAAGTGATACGCTAAATACAAGTACACTGCTGCTCTCTCAGCTGCTGCTACTCACTCTGGTCTCACAAACTGGCTGAAATGGTTAAAATTTACTGTTTTTTGAGCTTAGGGAGGGTCTTATGATGAAACGCTTATAAACGCAAACGCGGTAAAACGCCGCTAAACGCGGCCGCAAACGCGGCAAAACGCGCGTTTTTAAACGCCGGTTTCAGCGTTTAAAAACGTGTGTTCAGCAGAGTTTGCACCTGCGTCTCGTGTGCATGGGGCCTAAAAAATATAAAAGAAAACTGTAATTGCTTGCATTGCATAGTGGACAATCAACAACTTGTGTCAGGTGACGTGGCCAGGTGATGTGGCCAGTGGACAATCCACAACTTGTGGCAGGTGACGTGGCCAGGTGATGTGGCCAGTGGACAATCCACAACTTGTGGCAGGTGACCTGGCCAGGTGACGTGGCCAGGTGACGTGGCCAGGTGATGTGGCCAGTGGACAATCCACAACTTGTGGCAGGTGACCTGGCCAGGTGACGTGGCCAGATGATGTGGCCAGTGGACAATCCACAACTTGTGGCAGGTGACATGGCCAGGTGACGTGGCAGGTAACGTGACCAGGTGACGTGGCATGTGATGTGGCCAGGTGACGTGGCCAGTGGACAATCCACAACTTGTGGCAGGCGACATGGCCAGGTGATGTGGCAGGTAACGTGGCCAGGTGACGTGGCACGTGACGTGGCCAGGTGACGTGGCCAGTGGACAATCCACAACTTGTGGCAGGTGACCTGGCCAGGTGACGTGGCTAGGTGACGTGGCCAGTGGACAATCCACAACTTGTGGCAGGTGACATGGCCAGGTGACATGGCAGGTAATGTGGCCAGGTGATGTGGCACATGATGTGGCCAGGTGACGTGGCAAGTGGACAATCCACAACTTGTGGCAGGTGACGTGGCTAGGTGACGTGGCAGGTAACGTGGCCAGGTGACGTGGCCAGGTGACATGGCAGGTGACGTGGCAGGTGACGTGGCAAGTGGACAATCCACAACTTGTGGCAGGTGACGTGGCTAGGTGACGTGACAGGTAACATGGCCAGGTGACGTGGCCAGGTGACATGGCAGGTGACGTGGCAGGTGACGTGGCAAGTGGACAATCCACAACTTGTGGCAGGTGACGTGGCTAGGTGACGTGGCAGGTAACGTGGCCAGGTGACGTGGCACGTAATGTGGCCAGGTGACGTGGCCAGTGGACAATCCACAACTTGTGGCAGGTGACCTGGCCAGGTGACGTGGCAGGTAACGTGGCCAGGTGACGTGGCACGTGATGTGGCCAGGTGACGTGGCAAGTGGACAATCCACAACTTGTGGCAGGTGACGTGGCCAGGTGACGTGGCAGGTAACGTGGCCAGGTGACGTGGCAGGTAACATGGCCAGGTGACGTGGCCAGGTGACGTGGCAAGTGGACAATCCACAACTTGTGGCAGGTGACGTGGCCAGGTGACATGGCACGTGATGTGGCCAGGTGACGTGGCAAGTGGACAATCCACAACTTGTGGCAGGTGACGTGGCTAGGTGATGTGGCAGGTAACGTGGCCAGGTGATGTGGCAGGTGACGTGGCAAGTGGACAATCCACAACTTGTGGTAGGTGATGTGGCAAGTGATACGCTAAATACAAGTACACTGCTGCTCTCTCAGCTGCTGCTACTCACTCTGGTCTCACAAACTGGCTGAAATGGTTAAAATTTACTGTTTTTTGAGCTTAGGGAGGATCTTATAATGAAACGCTTATAAACGCAAACGCGGTAAAACGCGCGTTTTTAAACGCCGGTTTCAGCGTTTAAAAACGTGTGTTCAGCAGAGTTTGCATCTGCGTCTCGTGTGCATGGGGCCTAACAACTAGCCTCCTTGCAGTCTACTTAAAGTATACTAGGAATGTGCTTCCTTAAGTGAATTGTGCATGACTTCCTCTCGCTCTCTGCTTTCAAACTTACAAGGTAGGTTTGATTACATTTATTAGGAGAAACTTTTTAGCACTGACTTTTTATTTTATTTTTTTTATTCAATTTTTTTTAAATATTTTTTATTCAATTTTACCGGGATACAATTTTACAAACATACAATGCATAAATGGTTGAGTTTGTTCAGATAAAAAGGTTGTATAGGAAATAATTACCTTGAACTCGTATTGGTAGTGTGAAACATTATAGAAGAAAAAGTAATGTTAGCATGCATTGGCATTGTAGGAGATAGTTAAGTTTACAAAAACAAGGGAGAGGAAAGGCAAACAACAAAGGTGGGGGAAGGAAACACAGGAAGGAAACACAGAAGTGAGGTTGACTACTGTAGTTAAATAAATCAAACAATATAATTAATAATAAAGTGCAGTGTGCAAATTTTCCATATAATGTCCTTATATAAATCAAACAATATTGGAAATATCGTGGCAGTCCATTATATATTATATAAATGTATGGATCTCTCCTCATCCTCGGTTGAAGATTGAGGAGAGATCTATATACCTGCCTTATGCCACCGCAACCTGCCTTATGCCACCGCAACCTGCCCTATGCCCCTGCAACCTGCCCTATGCCCATGCAACCTGCCCTATGCCACCGCACCCTGCCCTATGCCACCGCAACCTGCCCTATGCCACCGCACCCTGCCCTATGCCATCGCAACCTGCCCTATGCCACCGCAACCTGCCTTATGCCACCGCAACCTGCTCTATACCACCCCAACCTGCCCTATGCCACCCCAGCCTGCCCTATATCACCCCAACCTGCCTTATACCACCGCAAACTGCCCTATACCACCCAAACCTGCTCTATACCACCCCAGCCTGCCCTATACCACCCAAACCTGCTCTATACCACCCCAGCCTGCCCTATACCACCCAAACCTGCTCTATACCACCCCAGCCTGCCCTATACAACCCAAACCTGCCCTATGCCACCCCAGCCTGCCCTATATCACCCCAACCTGCCCTATATTACCCCAACCTGCCCTATATAGCCCGAGCCGGCCCAATACCACCCTATACTTTAATTTACAGGGGTCATTTGGGGGTGCGCCTCGTGACCGTGTGCTGCCTGCAGGGCGCTGGGCAGGATAGACAAGAGGGGGGTGACACCATGTTTTGCCTCACCAGGTGACACCAACCCTAGTGACGCCACTGCCCCAGTGCACTCTCAGCTGCGAGTCGGAGCCGCAATCGAGTGACAGTGACACCCATCGGCACATCAGGGGGCCTGGACCCGCAACGATCCCCTTCTCTCTCGCAAGGTGGCCGCGGAACTGATGATCAGAGTGAAGCCGCCTCCCCCTCCTCCTTTATGTCCACACAGGGGGAGGGGACCCAAAATGCAGTCGCGCACTGATCTGAGGTACATTATGGGTCTGAAGGGGGGTCTGTAATGTAGGGGGGGTGTATTGTAGGGGGGTCGGAAATTTAGAGGGGGGTTCTGTATTGTAGGGGGATCTGAAATGTAGGGGGGGTTCAGTATTGTATTGGGGTTCTGTATTGTAGGGGGGTCTGTAATGTAGGGGGTTCTGTATTGTAGGGGGGGTCTGAAATATAGGGGGGTTCTGTAATGTAGGGGGGGTCTGTATTGTAGGGGGGTTCTGTAATGTAGGGAGGTCTAACATGTAGGGGGGTTCTGTATTTTAGGGGGGTCTGAAATGTAATGGGGGTCTGTATTGTATGGGGTCTGTAATGTAGGGGGGTCTGTATTGTAGGGGGGTTCTGTATTGTAGGGGGGTTCTGTATTGTAGGGGGGTCTGTAATGTAGGGTGGTTCTGTATTATAGGGGGGTCTGAAATGTAAGGGGGGTCTGTATTGTAGGGGGTTCTGTATTGTAGGGGGGTTCTGTATTGTAGGGGGGTCTGTAATGTAGGGTGGTTCTGTATTGTAGGGGGGTCTGAAATGTAGGGGGGTTCTGTATTGTAGGGGGGTCTGTATTTTAGGCGGGTCTGTAATGTAGGGGGGTTCTGTATTGTAGGGGAGGGTCTAAAATATAGGGGGGTTCTGTATTGTAGGGGGGGTCTGAAATGTAGGGGGGGTTCTGTATTTAAGGGGGGTCTGAAATGTAATTGGGGTCTGTATTGTAGGGGGGTTCTGTATTGTAGGGGGGGTCTGTATTGTAGGGGGGGTCTGTATTGTAGGGGGGGTCTGAAATGTAGGGGGGTCTGTATTGTTGGGGGGGTCTGTATTTTAGGGTTGTTCTGTATTGTATGGGGGTCTGAAATGTAGGGGGTTCTGTATTATAGGGGGCCTGAAATGTAGGTGGGTTCTGTATTGTAGGGGGGTTCTGTATTGTAGGGGGGGTCTGTATTGTAGGGGGGTCTGTATTGTAGGGGGGTCTGTATTGTAGGGGGGGTCTGTATTGTAGGGGGGGTCTGTATTGTAGGGGTGTCTGTAATGTAGGGGGTTCTGTAATATAGGGGGGTTCTGTATTGTAGGGGGGGTCTGTAATGTAGAAGGGGACTGTACTGTAGGGGGGTCTGTACTGTAGGGGGCTCTGTATTGTAGGGAGAGGGTCTGTACTGTAGGGAGGGGGTCTGTACTGTAGGGAGGTCTGTGTAACATGCAGGGGGTCCAGAACTGTTAGGGGGGTGTCCGTGTAACAAACTGTGGGGGGCTGTGTAATGTAAAAGGGGTCCAGAGGTGCAGTGCTATGTAATGTAAAGGGATCCAGAGGTGCACAGTGCTGTGTAATGTGAAGGGGTCCAGAGGTGCAGGGTGATGTGTAATGTAAAGGGGCCCAGAAGTGCAGGGTGCTGTGTAATGTAAAAGGGTCCAGAGGTGCAGTGCTATGTAATGTAAAGGGGTCCAGGGTGCTGTGTAATGTAAAGGGGTCCAGAGGTGCAGGGTGCTGTGTAATGTAAAGGGGTCCAGAGGTACAAGGTGCTGGAACCCCACATACCATCATTAACCGGCGCCGCGAAGCACCGGCGCCGCGCCCCCCCGGGCTGCTCAGTCTAAAATGCCCGGGCATATTTTTTGTCCCAGTCCGGGCCTGTACTCGAGATACCTCCCCCAACCTTTACCCATGACAGTTTACCCCTCTTAACCTCTATCTTAACTTATCCAATCTATAGTAATGTAGACCACACCAGAGTTGGAGTATAAAATGGCCACAACAGCCTTTTTTATTAAAACAAATATTATGTAAAAAACTCCAATATAAAATATATATTTTCAATAACTTTATTAAAACAAATTTAACATTATAACTCCCAGTCTGTTGGTCTCTGACGGCACCCCTAAACTTTTGAACCCCTTTTTACACCAATACACTGCGGGACCAAATTTTTGAACCATACCAGGCCTCCAGCCGTATAACAGCTCGGAGACAACCCCTTCCCGCAGTGCAACCATACCCGTACTCCAGCGGACACCATTCCACTGGAATACACCAGAGGGGCACATACCACCGATGAGCCCCCACCACTTTCATACCATCTGTTTTCTGCCACCGTCAAAGACCAAAGACACCGCCACAGCCTGCAAAGGGTAACCCCTTACCCTTAAGGGCCCCTCCATACCCGCAGGGCATGCTGAATGCCATCCTGAATCCCCATAGCCCATAAATCCATCCCCACATCAGAAAGATGCACACCATCCCTCCTCAAGTACAGCCCCACGTTAACCTCCAACTCCAAGTGCCGCACCACCAAACCCCCATTAGCCATAACGAACCTGCCCACTAGTTTGTTCAACTTAATCCTAGCCTTATTGATCCGAGCCACCGATCTCGCCATCCGCCATGAGGTTCGTGCGACCACATCAGACCACACCAACAAAGTCCCCGGAAAAGCCTCTTTGAGTGACAAAAACTCAGTCTTCACCGCCGAGAGCAAGTCCCCCATAGCCCTGACCCCCAAGTCGTTACCCCCCACGTGTAGAACCAACACGTCCGGCGGTCTATCCAACCGGGCGTACCGGAATATCTCAGGCACCACCCTACTCCATACCAGCCCCGGGATGCCTATCCACCTAACACAAGCCTCCCGCCTGGGTATGCCCAGCTGCCTGCCGCCCTGCCTAACTTCAGCTTTTTTTGCCCCCCAAAAAACATAGGAATGCCCCAAGATCCAGACGAGGCGTGTCGAACCTCCATCTGAAACTAAAACAAAAGAACCAATCAGCAGCAGCCAAAAACGCCCCACCCCAATGTCAGCAACCCCCTCGCCCCCCCCCCATCATCCACTCAGTCCCCCTGCCCAGCTAACAAATGGGGGCGAACATATGAACGAAACCTCCTGGACTCCCACCTCCCAATCCATTTTACCGCCTCCTCATCCAAACCGCATCGGGCCGCCTCTGTAGCCGCCCCAATGTGGAAAGAATGCGACGTAAACTGCGTGCAGTCATACCCCGCCGCCCTCAGGCACTTGCGGAAAACTGACACAAACTGAAAGCGTGACAAAAACGAGCCATCCCTATGAACCAAGAATGGGCCCTCCCCATGCGGCCTGACTCCCAAAAATTCCCTCACAACCCTCACGGGACAAACCAGAGACCCGGGCAGGGAAAACAATTGCACCACCACACCTTTTCCCTTTTGATCTGTCTTTGACCTCCTCAACCTCAGTCTCACCCTATCGTCCCTAACATCCACATCCTGAACCAGTAAACCCCCCGTCCTCAGTCCTCAGTTTAGACGGGCACACCAGCTCCCCCACCCGAAAAGCACCAAAAAATGCGACAGAAAAAGCCGCCGAGAACAATTTAACCTCATATACAGAGGAACACACGTTGGCCAACCCCCCGCAAAGCACCTGTAATATGGCCAAAGAAACCGGCTGCTGCTTGTCCCTATGGGGGTGATCCTTCCGATACCCCTTCAGTGCCTGCTTCACCCAGAAATCCTTAGTGAAATCCGGCACCCCTTGGAGCTTGAAAAGAAACGCCAATCCTGCCAATTTCTTCTCAATCCCCGAAACCGAACCTCCCGCCTCCATGTGTCTGGTTACAAAATAAATCACTAACAATCTGGTCCCGGCCGCGTCCAGCTCTGCGTCACTCCAGATTTTTGTATACGCCCCCCACGTCGGTCCACTTACCGACTTCCTTATCCAGCCTGCCGCGGCTCCAAGGCAACCTCCCACAGCCAACCCGGGCAAGGTGTCCCATCCCTCTCTGCCGCCGGCGCCAGTTCCCTGAAACGGTCCCACTGAAACCGAGACAGTGAATCAGCCAGAGTGTTCTCAACCCCGGGGATATGCACCGTATAAAGGAAAATATTCAACTGCAAACAACGCAGGACCAAATGGCGCAACAACCGGATCACCGGCCTAAAAGAAGCGGTAACCCGATTGATGACCTCCACCACTCCCATGTTGTCAACCTAATCTTCAGGTCCTTACACTGCGCCCCCCCATAGTTCCATAGCCAAGACCACCGGAAACAATTCCAGCAACACCAGGTTACGAACAAAACCCGCCTCCACCCAGGATTCAGGCCACGCCTCGGCACTCCACCGCCCCCGGAAAAAGGCTCCATAACCTGTGGATCCAGCAGCATCGGTAACCAACTCCAAATCGAAAATTGCTCACCTGGCCACTCATCCACAAAGAACGGCCATTGTAGGTTTCCAAGAAGGAATACCACACCTTCAAATCCTCCCTGTATTCTGCCTGCAGCTGAATGAAGTGCGAAGGGGCACTCACCCCGGCCGTAGCAGCCGGCAGCCGTCGACAAAAAAAAAAACCCACCCCATGGGAATAATCCTGCACGCGAAGTTCAACTTACCCAGCAAGGATTGCAGTCCACGCAGCCGCACCTTCCTCCTCCCCATCATCTCCCTAATCTCATCCCGAAGGGCCTCCAACTTGTCCAAGGGCAATCTACACTCCATAGCATCGGAATCAATCACGATCCCCAAAAAACTAAGCTCCGTCCTAGGACCCTCCGTCTTCTCAGCAGCCAACGGGACCCCAAACCTTCCTGCAATGTGCTGCAAAGTCGCCAATAAAATCGCACACACCTTGGAGGAAGGGGGGCCAACAAACAAGAAATCGTCCAAGTAATGGATTACCGAATCCACACCTGAAACGCCCCGCACCACCCACTCCAAAAAGGAGCTGAATGTTTCAAACATGGCGCAGGAGATGGAGCAAACACCGATCCACGTAGAACGCCCCATCCCAGCAGCATCCCAACAGCCAAAAACTGTCCGGGTGTACCGGGAGAAGACGAAAAGCCAACTCAATATCTGCCTTGGCCATCAGCGCCCCGCGCCCATACCTCCTGACCCATCCCACCGCCGCATCGAAAGACGTGTACGAAACCGTACACACCTCAGGATCAATGGCGTCATTGACCGACCCCCCTTTTGGGAAAGACAGGTGGTGGATAAGCCGAAACTTATTCGGTTCCTTCTTAGGCACCACCCCTAGCGGGGAAACCACCAAGTTAGCGAACGGTACCTCCCGAAATGGCCCCCCCATGTGGCCCAAAGCCACCTCCTTCGCCAATTTCTCAGAAACCACCCCGGGGTTAGCCATCGCTGACCTCAAATTCTTTGCCACTGGAGGCACAACCTCCAGAGAGCACGGGATCTTGAAACCCTCTGAAAAACCCACAGTCAACAACTCCGCAGCCGCCCTGTCGGGTACCCATTTAGAAAAAAACAAATTTTTTTTCCTCCCTCACCGGCGTCGTCCCTTTTTTGAGCAGCGTCACTGGCACGCCTTCCCTTTTTGAAACAACGGGACAGGGGGTGATTGCCCCGCACCCCGAGCATTTGTGCTTAAAACGACAGGATCCCCCAAACTTGCAGGATCCCTCGTTGTACTGCCAGCACACCCCCCATTTCTTTCCGGTCGGCGGTACTGAGGTACTCGTCCCCCCGACCCCCCCCTGAAGAAACTGGCTAGGCGCCCTCGCCGATGACATAAGGCGCATCCAGAGGCTTATGTCCTTGTGGTCCCACCTCAGAGCAGGGCGGACCGCCATCCGCTGCCGAAACTGCTCGTCATAACGCAGCCAAGCAGTCCCGCCATACACCCTATGCGCCTCCCCGATCGCATCCATGTAACAGAACAAGGCAAAGCAGTGTTCCGGGGATTTCTCCTCCACAACACTGGCCAAAATGGCAAACGCCTGCAGCCAATTCCCAAATGTCCTGGGTATCAACCTATACCTCCTCTTCTCCTCATCCTCCTTCTTGGAATCATCAGGCTTCACCCTATCCAAGTTAAACTTCTCCAGCGGCAACAAGGAAAAGATCTCCACATACTCACCCTTGCCGATCTTGTCCCGCACCTCCTGCTTGAGGTGAGCCCCTAAAGGACCCTCAAAGCACACATATACCTCACCCCTGGCCGCGTCAGCAATACGTACCACATCCTCCCGGGTCTTAGCAGCCGGCTCCACCGCCTTATCACCCCCTGCCGTACTTACCTGCACCTCCACAGAAGGGTCCGATGCCAGCCCTGCGGGGGCCCCCTGAACCTCTCCCCCGGCTGCAACCCCCCCCTGTACCCCCACCCACGGAACCACCTGCGGAGCACTCCCTTGTGCCCCAGAGAACTTCTGTAACAGCTCCTGCAACCCCCCAAGCAATCCCAACAACGCACCCCCTGTCTGGGGAGGAGCAGGCGGACCGCCCGCCCCACCCGCCACAGGCGGCACCGAACCCCTGTCACCTGCCGAGACCGCACCCGGCCCCCAAACCCCAGCTTGCAATAATGAACACAATTCAGAGTTAAAGTGGTGTTCCAGGCAACCCCGGGCAAAAAAATAAAAAATTAAAAGCCCTCAGCTACACATACTGCAGCTGCTGGCTTTTAATAAATGGAGACTTACCTGTCCTGGTGTCCCTCGATGTCGGCACCGCAGCTGATGTTTCACATCAGCTGTCAGTGCTTCCGTCACCATTGCGGGTAAGGGAACCCGTCAGTGAAGACTTTCGGCTTCACGCCGGGAACCCTACTGCGCATGGGCGAGGCCCCGCTCCTCTCTCCTATTAGCCCAGCGGCCAGGGAAGGAGGAGGAGGGAGCCTCGCGCGACTTCACCGCCGCGGCCGGACTCCAGTAAGTGGGTAAGGATACCGGTCTTTGACAGGTATCCTGTCCCCCCTCCCCCCCGAAAGGTGCCAATTGTGGCACCAGAGGGGGGGAGGAATCCGATGAGCGGAAGTTCCACTTTAGGGTGGAGCTTCGCTTTAAATTCAGTAGCAGAGATAAAAGAGGTAGACTTACCGGGCTGACTGGAAACGGTCCCCACAGCCGCTGCTCTCGAGTCCCGTGCGGCGACGTCCGCCCGATCCTCCCCGTCAGATCTGGACAGCTCTCCCTCCGACCTGGACTCCTGGGCTGGTGGCATGGATGAGCTGAGCCCCCCAGGCGAGGCCCTCCCGGGGGCCGTGGGATCCCTCTGCGCCGACCGGACGTCTCCGCCTTGTGACCCGCCAGCCACCTCACTGCTGCGCCTGAGCTCACTTGATGAGCCCATGGAAGGCTGCGACATTCTCCCCCCGCCGTCCTGCCGTTCATCCAGCCCCTCACCGACAGAAACACCGCCAGCCTCGTCAGATAGAGGACCTGCGGATGTGGCACTGCTTCTCCCACGCCGAATCCCCCCCCTCGGGGACGAGGGGGGGATCAAAATCACTACCGACCTTTGCCTCGAGGGCGAGGTACGGGCGCCATTGCGGCCCTTAGCCCCGCCCCCGCACCGCGCTGAAACCGCCGGCTCCATCCCCAGCAGTAGCGCGCTTAGCTGGGGGGGCCGACGAGTCTTCTTGAGGGCTCCGGGGGTGGCGAGACCGCGGTGGCGGTGAAAAACGCTCCGGCGGCCGTGACCGCCGAGCGCGCTCCGTAACCCTGCCGCTGTCCCCCGACCCCCCAGCCTGCTCCTCCAACATCCGACCCACCTGAGCCTCCAACCAGCCTGGTGCCCTAGTGTCCGCAGCCGCCCTAAGCCGAGCCAAAATCTGCGGCCATTATAAAAGCAGGAGAGAAGTGCAAAACTTCCTCTCCTTTCTGTCCCCACACAAAATGATGCCGAGTGCACCCGCCCCCAGCTATTTAAAGCGCCCCTCCCCTCTCATTAAAATTCACCTCTGCCTCCACCCATTCACTTCTTCTCAAATGTTAACCCCGTCCTGTCTGTACTCTCGACCTAGTCATGCACGGCCCTTCATTATTTTTCTTCTGTCTCTTCATTCCGGGCCTCCCTACACTGATGAAGTTACAGATCACTGGGCACAGTGTCCTGGTGTTAGGGCCAGTTCACACCAGAACGTAATGCCAGAAAGGCATGTTCCATGTGTGTTTCCTGCACCGTGTTTTAAACTCACTGCCTTTGTGATCTACTGTGGGTGACGTTACATTGTTAACACCAAATGTAGATCCCAAACGCAGTGGACACAAAAAAAAAGTATTACAAGAGAGTGAAGAATTTGGGAGTGCATTACGCTCAGAATGCAGGATTCAGGAGTGCCGTATGCTCAGAATGCAGGTTTCTGGAGTGCGTTATGCTCAAAATGCAGGGATCAGGAGTGCGTTACGCTCAGCATGCAGGGCCAATGAGTGCGTTGTACTCAGGTTGCAAGGTTGAGAAGTGTGTTCCACTCAAAATGCAGGGATTGGGGGGGGGGGTGATGTAAAGGGTGGTAGAGGACAATGCTATAGGGTGGCCCTGCCCATAGCAGTGACCGCTGCCCTCTTCACATCACCCCCCCCACTTACACACACACAGTAGTGTCCTCCCCCCCCTTCCCTCTTATAGCATCGTACCTGTGCACAGGAGACGGAGAGGCAGCACACTTCTGGTTCGGGGTGGGAGCTGGCAGAGTAACTTTTCATATTAACAAGATGATGATTGGTTGCTTAGGACTTAACAACCAATCACCTGCGGGTTAAGTTGAAAAGTTAACTTGGCCAGCTGCTCCCCCACCCTCTGTCCTGATCTGTGCTGGATCTCGCTCCCCGCTGTTCACTGATGACAGCGGCGGAGGAGGCGGGTGTGGGGGAGAGAGAAGGACCGAAGGCGAGGGAGGCTGAGGGCAGAGAAAGAAGGCGGGGTCGGCAGCTCAGACCCATTCCCGGTCTACCTTTCACCTACCCGCAAGATGAAAGTAAGATAGAAAAAATCATTATGATCAAAATTATAAAAGAAGATATACGCCCAAGGTAATTCCCTGGAGGCAGTCCAACAGTGCTCCAAAGCTTACAGAGTCTCCCTGGTACTTTGAACAGTATGAAGATATGAGGTGAAGAGCTGACAACTCGACCTCCCGATTAGGGATGAGCTTCGAGTCCGAACAGCGAACAATTTGGGGTGTTTGCGGCAAATTCGAAAAGCCGCGGAACACCCTGTAAAAGTCTATGAGAGAAATCTAAAGTGCTAATTTTAAAGGCTTATATGCAAGTTATTGTCATAAAAAGTGTTTGGGGACCCGGGTCCTGCCCCAGGGGACATGTATCAATGCAAAAAAAAGTTTTAAAAACGGACGTTTTTTCGGGAGCAGTGATTTTAATAATGCTTAAAGTGAAACAATAAAAGTGAAATATTCCTTTAAATTTCGTACCTGGGTGTGTTTATAGTATGCCTGTAAAGTCGCGCTTGTTTCCCATGCTTAGAACTGTCCCTGCACAAAGTGTCATTTCTGAAGGAAAAAAAGTAATTTAAAACTCACTCGCGACTATAATGAATTGTCGGCTCCCGGCAATACAGAGAAAAGTCATTGATAAAAAAAAATAAAAAAATTGCGTGGGGGTCCCCCCAAATTCAATTACCAGGCCCTTCAGGTTTCGTATGGATTTTAAGAGGAACTCCACCCCAAATTAAAAAAAAAATGGCGTGGAGTTCCCCCAAAAATCCATACCAGACCCTTTATCCGAGCATGCAACCTGACAATGGCCTCATCCCCACAACCCTTGCCCGGTGGTTGTGGGGGTCTGCGGGCAGGGGGCTTATCGGAATCTGGAAGACCCCTTTAACAAAGGGGACCCCCAGATCCCGGCCCCCCCTATGTGAATTGGTAACAGGTACATTGTACCCCTACCATTTCACAAAGAAAGTGTAAAAAAACACACAGACACCTTGGAAATGTCCTTTATTAAAAATAAAAAATAAAAAACACATTCCAGCGATGTAATCCAATGTCCTGCGGCGATCCGATGTCCAGCGTTGCAGTCACCACTCGAAACATCATTGGCTGAGCGGACCTACACTGTGGAGGAAGTTCCCTATCAGGTCCGCTCAGCCAATGACGTAGGCGGAGTCTGAGGTACAAGGGGGCGGGGGCGCCCTCGTATCTCAGACCCCGCCTATGTCTTGGCTGAGCGGACCTGATGGGGAACTTCCTCTTCAGTGTAAAAAAAATTATAGACCCGTCCCTTCTCACGTTCCCCATCAGGAGCGGACCTGAAGGGTCTAGTATGGATATTTGGGGGGAACCCCACGTCATTTTTTTTTTTATTTGATGCAGGGTTCCCCTTAATATCCATACCAGACCTGAATGGCCTGGTAATTGAATTTGGGGGGACCCCCACGCATTTTTTTTTTTTATCAATGACTTTTCTCTGTATTGCCCCGAGCCGACAATTCAATATAGCCGCGAGTGGTTTTAAATGGCTTTTTTTCCCTTCAGAAATTACATTTTCTGCAGGGACAGTTCTAAGCAAGGGAAACAAGCGCTGCTTTACAGGCATACTATACACCCCCCCCAGGTACGAAATTTAAAGGAATATTTCACTTTTTATTGTTTCACTTAATGCATTATTAAAATCACTGCTCCCGAAAAAACTTCAGTTTTTAAAAAGTTTTTTTGCATTGATACATGTCCCCTGGGGCAGGACCCGGGTCCCCAAACCCTTTTTACGACAATAACTTGCATATTAGCCTTTATAATTCGCACTTTAGATTTCGAACGTTCGAGTCCATTGTATTTAATAGGGTTCTAAAGTTCACGCGAACTTTAGGTCTGTGCGCAGGTTCTGGTGCGAACCGAACAGGGGGGTGTTCAGCTCATCCCTACTCCCGATAGAAGCACTTTATTGATAAGGAGTACAGTGTGTGAGCTACAGCAGCTTACACGTTTCGGTAAAAAAAAATGTTATCCATAGTCATAGGCTATAGCCTATGGTCATAAGAAGTAATGGAGATTTTTTTTTATACAACAAGCTGGACAGCGAGGTAAGGGCTGTGTAGGATAAATAGAAAGCTTTTTCTTTTCTGAAAAATAAGTATATTAATGGTATATTGGTGCATAGAGAAGCTGGAATTTAGAGGGAAAAAAAAGTGAATTAGCCTTTAAAATCAGTTGTCCAGACAAAGAAAGCAAAACTTTTTTCAGAGAGCATATGATTAATTGATGCGCTAACCCTCAAACTGGCCCCTTAGGCCTCTTTCACACCGAGGCGCTTAAAAAACTGCCAGTAAAACACTGAGTGCTTTTGAATTGCTTTTTAGGCGCTTTTGAAGAGCTTTCAATGAAGAGGTGTGTTTTTTCACTGCTCTGTCAGCGCACTGCCCCAGTGTGAAAGCATTCATTGATTTTAATGGAAATACGTTTTTCGTAAACTTTTCAGGCACTTTTTTTAGCCTGAAAGCGCCTGAAAAGCGCCTCAGTGTGAAAGTAGTCTCACATTTAAATATTCTGGTTTTGAACACATTAAGCTTAACCTAACCCCTAAAATGTACCCCTTAAGGTTAATTTTACCTAAAGGTGATATTTTAGTTATGGGTGGAGCCTTATGGGTTGAGTCAAACCCTGGCATCTTACATGTGTTGGATACACCAACAACGAGGCTTGTAGGCTGGTCCCTAAGACATCTTCAGTATTCAACACTCCACTAGAGGGGCCTATAACAATACAATACTACAATCTTGGGGCCTAAAACTTCACTGTCTCACAGCCTAGGCGTGTCACTTTGTGAATGGATGGTGGGTTGAAAACCTGCATTTCTTGGTGGCTCCAGATTAGGGCTCTGACAGTTTAATCACATGGGGCCCATGCGAGCCCAAATCAGCTGGTGTGTGTTCCATAGAGGGGTCTGCTCTTCACTGCCAGGAGGGCGACTTCTTCCCCTGGTCATTACCACTCCCAACCCAACCAGGATTGCACTATGGGGTCAGTTCACTAATGTTTACCGTATGTGTATACACGGTCACGTCACTCAATTGCATAAATTATTGTATGCGCTAAATAAAGTCGAATTCACAAAAAAATAAAAGATTATGCCATATTTACCGGTACCGCAAAATGAGAAATGTGTCGGTAAATATCATCCAAAAACCATGTGGTAAGCTCTTAAAGGTTGTAAACCCTTGTGTTTTTTCACCTTAATGCATCCTATGCATTAAGGTGAAAAAAATTCTGACACTGACCTGCCCCCCAGCCACCATGTTTTACTCACCTGAGCCCTTCGATTCCCTCGCCAGAGATGCGCTGTACCTCTCTGCCCAGAGTTCTCAGCTCATGATTGGATAGATTGATAGCAGTGCAGCCATTGGCTCCCGATGCTGTCAATCAAATCCAATGATGCGGGCGCCGGGGCCGAGTCCGGCATTCTGTGTCAATAGACGCAAATGCTGGACTCGGGATTGCGCCCACAGGGTAACCTCCTGGGAGAGCGCTTCTCTCATGGGGGTTTACCAATGTGGCGAGGAGCCGCGAGCGCCGCCAGGGGACCCCAGAAGACTAGGTTCGGGGCCACACTGTGCAAAACAAACTGCACAGTGGAGGTAAGTATGACATGTTTGCTATTTAAAAAATAATAAAAACAAAGCTTTACAAAACCCCTTAAGTCCAATTCGGACAGAACAGATAGTAAAAACACCAGGGTATTACATGCAGTATTTGTCAGAAACAAGTGTGGGGGTCCCCCCCAATAGCTGGTTGCTAAGGAGTGGGTTGGGAAACCGGCTGCCACATTCCTAACAACGGATGACTCATCAGCTGTCAGCCCCCAGATCCCCAAACCACCGCCCAGGGTTGTGGAAAAGAGGCCCTTGTCCCCATCCTTTCCTGACCTGCCAGACTGCATGCGTGGATATGAATCTGGTATGGCTTAGAGGGGGGGGGGGGGGTTCCATCTTTAAAAATAAAAATGTAGCGCGGGGTTATCCTTAAAATCGATACCAGACCAAGAAGGGCCTTTTTATCATTTTTAACTGCCGACATGTTTTATTTACATTCAGCTGTCAGCAGGGAACTCGCTGACAGCTGGAGAGTCATCCATTGTTAAGGATGCGGCATCCGGTTTCCTAGCCCGCTTGTTAGCAACTAGCTCAATGCAATAAATTACTACATGCAAATATGTGGTAATTACCGCATTATCAAAATTTTACCACAGTGGTTATTTACTGCACAGTTTTTAGTGAATTGAATATTTACACAATTGTTTCAGCATGTGTTGTTTTATATTTTTTTAAGCATTATTTAACTCTTAGTGAATGGACCCCAAAGTGCCTTATTTGCTTTGCCTTATTTTTAGATGCATTACTTTTTATTAGTGTAGCGGTCTCACCCGCTCTCTCCCTTCTTCTTCTCGGCTGGTTTACTCGTCTAGGGGGACCAGGGGGGAGGGGTGAGGTGCTGCCATTAGCTCGCACCTCGTATGTGTGTAGAGGCTTGAGCTAAGATCTTTACCTTCGGGTCTGTGTCCCTGTCCAGAGATTCCACTTCAAAAATGACCAGTAGATAGGTGAATGTAGAACACTTTGCTCCCAGAAAAGTAAGCCCACACCAGGTGACAGTACAACATCTATATTTATTTCCGCAGAGATAAATATGCCTCTTTGCAAGCAGACAGGTTGATACAAACACAAACTTGGTGGGGAGAGGGTTCAGGCACAATCCTTTCGGATCAGAGAAGCTGTTAGGAGTTCACAACAACTTTTGGCGCACAGTCGCTGCCACCGACCGTGAGGTTGGTCCCTGCCACAGACCGGGTGAGCGATGAGGTCTCTGCCACAGACCTTAGGATAGGCCTCTGCCACCGACCTGATGTAGCTGGGTCTCTGCAAAGACCATAGAACATGAACTACCTTCTAATGGCGACCCCTGTTAGGGAGATGATCCATCCCGGACGGTCCCCAGAGGCCTGCACTGTCACCAGCCAATGCTGCGCTGGATCTTCAGGCCAGGTCACCTCCCTGGTTCTCCTCGCCTGAGACTCGGGTCCCCTCACGCGGTGGGCCCCCTAGGCATCTTCTCTCATGCGGGACCCAGTCAAAGGTACTGGGCCCCAGGCCTCGGATAGTACCTCACCCCAGGCTTAAGGTGCCTGGGATGGAACTCGAACTCCCTCGCACCCAGGCCGAGGGCACCTGGCCGCGGACGACAGAACAGAAGCCCCCAGGCTGAAGGTGCCTGGGGCTCAGACCTCGTGTGCAAGATGTCCGTCCCCTTTATACCCTCTCCCAGCAGGCACAGCGGGTTCCCCGCCCCGCCGTACTACTGCCGCGAGAGGACACAAAGGGCACGGCCCTACAATGATGGTTCAACCCCAGCCCAAGGCGACAGCGCCACCCAGGGGCCTCAGGGAACTGAGCACCATTATATCCTCCACGAATCAAATTGGCCATAGATTCCTAACAATTAACGTATCTGGGCCATGCTACCACCCAGATACTCCACTTAAATGTTAACCCCCGCTACATTAGGTACAGTAGATAAATTGGACTTTGCTTCTGACTAGAATAATGTTATTCAAAAGGATGCCCGACACCTGGGTGGGCCAGTACAGAGTTAAGCCTCGTACACACGACCGGGGTGCATGTGCACAAGGCTTTCAGGTTTCTCGTCCAGAAAACTGCCCAGAATCTCGACGAGAAAAAAAGAAGACATGCTTTATTTTTTCTTGTCGGGAGTCTGTTTTCTCGTCGTGATTCTCGTCAGACTGTATTTGGACAAGAAAACCGTTCGTGTGTATGTTTTTTTCGAGTCTTCAAAAACCGCGCATGGTCAGAATCAAGTATGAGACGGGAGCGCACCTTCTTGTAAAACTAGCATTCGTAATGGAGATAGCACATTCGTCACGCTGTAACGTACTGAAAGCACAAAGACTGAAAAGCGCGAATCGTCTCTCACTAAACTTTTACTAACACGCAGTAACACAAGATCAGCAAAAGCAGCCAAAGGGGTGGCGCCATTGAAATAGACCTTCCCCTTTATACTGCCGTCGTATGTGTTGTACGTGACCACGCTTTACAACGACGAGATTTTGGATTGACAGTGTGTATGCAAGGAAAACTTGACAAGAATCTCGTCAAGCTTGACAAGAAACCCATCGAGAAAAACAAAGTTTTTTTTGCGACGAGATTCTTGGCCGTGTGTACGAGGCTTTAGGCCCCACCAGCTGGACAGGTACAACTCAAGATATACTCCAAAAGTTCTGGGGGCCGTTCATGGATGTAAGGTACTTTGGGGTCAATTCACTAAGAGTTAAATAACGCTTAAAAATAATGCGGCCCGCTCCTTAGCAACCAGCTATTGCAGGGGACCTCCACACTCGTGTTTGACAAATACCCATATGATGCCCCCAGCGTAAACGTTCGTGAATTCAATTGTCCCATTGGGTTCTAATCCAATAAACCCATATCTGCTGGTACAACTTTAACCACTTGTCTACTGGACTATTTCCCCATTTTTCGCACATGTTAAAAATCTACTTTTTTTTGGGTTGGAAATTACCTTGTAAAACCATTTGTTTACGATGTAATTTATAAATGTACCTTGGTAGACAAGGGGTTCAAGTTTTCCTTTTGAGTTATTGCTGGTATCTTCAGGCTCATACCTTGAGAAACACATGTGGTTCCCCTTGGCCCTCTAACACATTCATCTTCTTCAAGGTACACAACTCCCTTCCCTCCTAGGCTCCACCCATCTTGTATAAGGATCCTGCTAGAGGGGCGGGGACAACAGGCCACAAAAAAAAAAAGACGAAAGTGCACAAAAAAAAAAAAAAAAAAAATCTATATTAATTGTAAATAAATTTTAAATGCTTTGTATAGGGTTGTCCCGATAACGATACTAGCACTTGTACTCAGGGCAAATGCTCCAATGCTTCACCCGATACCTGGGCAGTCAGGGTGATCAGTGCGGTGGGGGAGTTAAGTTACAAGCACTGATCACCCTGTATAGATTTAAAAGTCTGACAGCCGGTCCTCTCTCTCAAACCCCCCTGGCCCACCCCCCACCGCGGCTTTCAGTGGTGATCGGTGCTTCTCTCCCACACACGATCACCACTGACTGTCCCCTATCCTCCTCCAGTCCCCATCCGTCCTTCTCCATGCTGCTGTTCCCTTCCATGCTGCTCCGCGTCCCCCTCTCTCCTCCGTGTCCCCCTCCGTGCATCTGTCCCCCTCTCTCCTCCCCCACTGTGCTGCCGTCCCCCTCGGTATCTCAGGATGGAGAGCGGAGGTAGGAGCCGGTAAACCCGGCTCCTTAGTTTTCTGAATGGACAGAGTCAGTGATCACTGACTCTGTCCATTCACATAACTGAAACATCGTAACCTCCTGTGATTACGATGTCTCAGTTAATGAAAGAGAAGCCGCTGTCTTCTCTCCATTCATTATCAGTGCAGCGGAGGCTGCTGAGAAAGGGACTGGGGAATCTGTGTCCCTAGTCCCTTTCCCTGTCTCAAATGGGAGATGTCAGAGGTCTGTTAAGACCCCTGATATCTCACCATAGCCCCCCAACAGGGCTGATAAAAACAAAAAATTTCAATAAATAATAATAAAAAAAAAAAAAAAAATTGTAAAAAATAATAATAATAAAAAAAACACACACTGACACTGTCTCCACACCCCCCACCCCCCCTTTAAAAAAAGAAAGCATTGTAAAAAATAAAAACTGTAAAAAAAAAAAAAAAAAAAACACTGACACATGTGCCACTGTCACATGAGATTAAATAAAAGTATTGGTAATCGGTATCGGCGAGTACTTGAAAAAAGTATCGGTACTAGTACTCTGTCTTAAAAAAGTGGTATCGGGAAAACCCTACTTTGTACCATTGCTAACAGCTTAAGTGTACACAAAAGAGTTGCGGTAGATATCGGCCATTGGTATCAGCGAGTATTAAAAACAAAGCATCAGTACATGTACAAAAAAATGGTATTGGTGCATCCCTATGTAATATGAGTATCAAATCAGGAAGGCCTGGGCAAAAGGCACTACATAGTGGATGGTAGATCTAAATGAGATTTTGCAATCAGACTGCACAGTGTATGGCCATACATAGATATCCCGTACATTAAAGCAACAAAAATTATACAAACTGCATGAATAGAAGAAAAATATTTACTTTCAGTAAGACACACGCTACATACTACATTTAGGCCATTTTTACACCATTGCCTATGCTAGCACAACCACCGATGTGTGGTAGGATACCTTTTTTTTCACAAAGTGACATTGCATTAAGTTCCAGTGGCAGTGTGAGGTGGCGGATTGTGTCGCACTTTCATTCCCCGCCCCTCAGCAATGCGTATTTTGGCCATTTCCAAGTTGTAAAGGCCCGCTATCACATCACCATTGTGTTCCTGCCATTGTTCATCGCTCCTTATAGTGACCTGTGCTCCTTTATCATTGTGCACAATTTCTCTAGAGCCTCTTTAACCCCTTCTCCAGTAAGCCCACTGCAGCCAAATACAGCCCACTTATTATATCGAATCCTTTCCAGATCAAGATATCGTGCCACTTCGGAAGGGGGACAAGTGCCCTCCAGATCCTGCTTGTTGGCCAGTACAATGAAGGGTATGTCCACAATTTCTGTAAAGTTTAATACCATGAACAGGTTTTCCTTGGCTTCCTGGAATCTCTCAGTGTCTGTACTGTCTACTACAAACACAAAGCCATTACAACCGGATAAATAGTGTCTCAACAAAGGCCAACCCTTCACTCCCAGGCCAACATCCCATACCAAGAGTGGCATGTCATCTGCAATGTCCAAGGACTCTGCATTATATCCAATTGTTGGTATTGTTTGCACCACTTTGTTCAACTTCAGTCTGTAGAGAATCGTAGTCTTCCCTCCTCCATCCATTCCGATCATTACAACTAATGCTTCTTGTATAGTCCTCCTTCCACAGAAGCCCTGAACCCTGCTCACCAGGCTGCCCATGTCTTCTGCTAGGACAACCACAGCTATAACAAGGAGTCTTCAGATGGATGCAGACTTCCAGTACGTAGCAGGAGCATTTCTAAGTCTCCCATAGTATCAGGTTTCTGGCAGAAAAATAGTCTCTTCCTCCTGCTCTGCTTGTGCAATGCTGTACTTTCCACGCTGGAGTTTGTTGGGTCACATGACCACTTGAAGAGGTATCACATGATTACCTAACAAAAAAAAAAGAAAAACTTTATTGCCCTTCACAGAAATGTACAACAGTTGAATTGTTTATCAAGATTTAGGCTGTGGAAAAGAAGGGGAATCGAAAAAATACAAGAAAGCAGCTTGTGTCTTTTTTTCTACTTAAAGTAAAAGTTATTATTTTAGTTTTTTTTTGTCATTGAGATGCTAATAAAAACTTAGGCACACGCGCTTTTTTTTATATAACTTTTAAAATGGTTATAATAAACAAAATAGGCTAACTGGTCTGTAATTTCTATGTATATACACTATATTGTCAAAAGTATTGGGACACCTGCCTTTACACACACATGAACTTTAATGGCATCCCAGTCTTAGTCCATAGGGTTCAATATTGAGTGGCCCCACCCTTTGTAGCTATAACAGCTTCATCTCTTGGGAAGGCTGTCCATAAGGTTTAGGAGTGTGTCTATAGGAATGTTTGACAAGAAGACCTGGATCGCAGTCTCCGCTCTAATTCATCTCAAAGGCATTCTATCGGGTTAAGGTCAGGACTCTGTGCAGGCCAGTCAAGTTCCTCCACCCCAAACTCGCTCATCCATATCATAATGGATCTTGCTTTGTGCATTGGTCCAAATCATTTGGTGGAGGGGGGATTATGGTGTGGAGGTTGTTTTTCAGGGGTTGGGCTTGGCCTCTTAGTTCCAGTGAAGGGAACTCTTAAGGCGTCAGCGTACCAAGGCATTTTGAACAATTTCATGCTCCCAACTTTGTGGGAACAGTTTGGGGATGGCCCCTTCCTGTTCCAACATGACTGCGCACCACTGCACAAAGCAAGAGTCATAAAGAAATGGATGAGCGAGTTTGGGGTGGAGGAACTTGACTGGCCTGCACAGAGTCCTGACCTCAACCCGATAGAACACCTTTGGGATGAACTAGAGAAGAGACTGCAAGCCAGACCTTCTCGTCCAACATCAGTGCACTTCTGAAAGAATTGTCAAACATTCCCATAGACACACTCCTAAACCTCGTGGACAGACTTCCCAGAAGAGTTGAAGCTGTTATAGCTGCAAAGGGTCAACTCAATCTTGAACCCTACGGACGAAGACTGGGATGCCATTAAAGTTCATGTGCGTGTAAAGGCAGGTGTCCCAATACTTTTGGCGCTATATTGGCTATATCTTGGCCTTTTTTGGTACCATGTTTGTGTAGTGGGGTGTTCAATTTAAGGGGAGTGTCTGAGTGGTAATTAGGCTCAGACACATTGATTGTTAGGGTTTATGGACCATTTCTGTTCACGGGGGATAGTATTGGTGTGCAGTTCCCTGTGGCCTACAGGTGGCACTGTCGCCGTGGGCCAGGATTGAACCACCGATAGAGGGCTGTGCCTTTTGTGTTCCTTCTCGGCAGTAGTACGGCGGGGCGGGGAACCTGCTGTGCCTGTCCGGAGAGGGTATAAAAGGGGCGGACATCTTCCGTTCGAGGTCCACGCCCCGGCACCTTCGGCCTGGGGGTGAGTGAGGGTCGTCTCCGGGTGCCCTAGGCCCGGAGGTGGAGTTCCTGTTCCATCCCAGACACCTTTAGTCTGGGGTGAGGTACTATTTTGAAGGCCCGGGGCCCAGCACCTTCAGCTGGGGTCCGCTAGGGTTCGAGGACTCCCAGGGTGCCGCCTTGCGAGGGGACCCGTATCTGGGACGAGGAGGCCAGGGAGGTAACCCCTTCTCAAGACCCAGCGCAGAGTCGTGGTGACGGTGGGGGCCTCTGGTAACTCTCCAGAGGGATGTTTTCTCCTTGACATGGGCCAGATACTCTAAGAAGGAAGTTCACGTTCAAGGTCAGTGGCAGTGGCCTCATAGGGCAATGCCCTATTCACCCGGTCAGCGGCAGTGACCCTGTTCTCCAAGTAAGTGGCAGTGACTTTATTCACCCGGTCTGTGGCAGAGACCAACCTCACGGTCTGTGGCAGAGATCGTGCGCCAAAGCTGTTTGAGAAACCTAAACAGTCTAAAGAGTTAAGCTACGTTTGTGCCTGAACCTCCTCCACATCTAAGCTGTCCTGTATCTTCGCTCCAACCTGTCTGCTATCAAAGAGGCTGTTTATTATCCTGTGAGAAATAAATATTGAGTTGGACTTTCAGCTAGTGTGGACATTCACATTCCTTGGGAAAACAAGGACTTGTATCTATCCAAGGTAGAGGTGAGATCATTCTCGGGAGGACTTTGACTCTGGCCGCAGACAAGGCCCAAAACTAACACCGCTCAACCTCTTTACACAGGAGGGTACGGGCTTGTGGTGCGGTGTGCCTCTCCCTTCCTGCGAGGAGCCGAAGTTAATGCAGGTAAAGAGAGGGGTGTGTGCGCTACACTTTCTTTTCGCCAGTCAGCTGGTACCATTCCAGTCAGTAAACTGTCCTCAACCACTTACTGGACACTTTTACCCCCTTCCTGCCCAGGCCAATTTTCAGCTTTCAGCGCTGTCACAGGTTGAATGACAATTGCGCAGTCATGCAACACTGTACCCATATGAAACTTTTATTATTATTTTTTTGAGACAGATAGCATTTTTTGGTGGTATTTAATCAAGACCGATATTTTTGAAAAATAAGTTTTTCTTAATTTTTGTTATAAAATGTTCTAAATAAGTAGTTTTTCTCCTTCACTGATAGGCTGCACTGATGGGCACTGATGAGGCTGCACTGATATGTGGCACTAATAGGCACTGATAGGCATCACTGATGGCCACGGACAGGCATCACTGATGGCCACTGACAGGCAGCACTGATGGCCACTGACAGGCAGCACTGATGGGCACAGATTGGCAGCACTTGTGGGCACTGTTGGGGCTGCACGGATCATCAGGACACTGATGATCAGTGCCCTGATTATCAGTATAGATGTCCCCATGTGGCTTTCAGCAGAAGAGACATGCTGATAGCTGGAAAATACTGTTTACACTGTGATAAGCTGTGATTGGCTCTTTTCCCCCCCGCATCTGTGATCAGCTGTGGCCTTAGGCCACAGCAATCACAAATCTGTGCCAATGTGCACCGCAGGGGCAATGTGAGCCTGTGCTGTAGCTGACTTTGGACTATAGCGCAGGCGGGAAATGGTTAAAGTAGAACTATAGGCAAAACTTTAGGCAAAAAAAGGCTATAGCAGCCGCTAGCAATAATCACAAGTAAATCCAGCAGGCTGGTTGTACCCAAGCTGATCGATCGATCAACTTGGTACATTCAGCCTGCCCTGTTCCTGCTGAACCGGTAGGGATTCGAACTGTCTATGGCTGGCCTAATGGGGTCACAGACAGCAATAAAAACGTATAGGTGTTCTAATCCATCTCACCTCTATCCAAACCTAAAAATGGATAGTTTAGCTTTAGTTGTACTTTAATAATTAGGCTGGCTATAACATGGCTAAGTTCCTTGAGAACTCTCGGGTGTAAGCCATCTGGTCCTGGTGATTTATTCACACTAATGCGGACCTTCAGTCATTTTTTCAACTTCCCATCTATTAAATCTTCTGCCCTTGTTGTTTTAACTTTGGATAGTGTGACAGGAGGGTCACTTTGGACACAGGGTGAGCCAGGAAATAATGGACATTAAGAAATATATCTTGGGCTACCTAAACTGGGTCTATAATATTTATCCACCATATCCCCAAGGATATCTGTAAAGGACTATTTACTGTTTCTGAACTCAACAGGTTAATTGAGAGATACTGAGGTGTTCAGCCTCAATCACCTGTCTAGTGTAATGCTAATGAATTCCAGCTTCTAGAAGACCTGTTCATTGTTTGTGGTGATGTGGATTGGGGGAATTAAGTCTGTCCTTCCCTCCAGTTCCTGGGACACTCCAAACCACCACAGTGAATGACCAGCTATGCAGCCTGCAGGAAAGTCACGCTGAAAGACCTACTTGAGAGCCGAGATGGACCAGAAGAAGGGTGATGCAGGACCCCGGTCAGTTGAAGACCTGTTTCAGCAACGTGTTCAACAGTGGTTGGCATTATATGGTGCTAACCCATCAGAGACCGCCATACAGGAAGCCATTAAAGGCATTCAGCTGCAGGATGCGCGACGAGAAAAAGAACGACAGCGACAAGAAAAAGAACGACAGCGACAAAAGAGAGAACTAGAGCGGCAACATGAGTGGAGAATGGCGGAAATACGACAATCGGAGATCGCCTACAGACAGCTGCTAGAATCTGCTCAGCAGCAGGGTGGGGCTCCCTTTGCCTGGGACTATCAGGAAATACCAGTTGACAACTATGAAATCCTGGCTGAAGAATCAGCAGTGGAAAATCTGAAGATTGCCACCCCTAAAGCCGAAGTGGATGATATGGAGTTCCAGGGAGCTAGAGCAGTTGGCTCATCTCCCCAGCCACAGATTACAGAAGGTATGGACTTAAGGGACTGTTCAGAGGATGTTAGGGATTATGCATCGCCGGCCCAAGTACTGGCATCAGGACAGAATACTGCAGACCCCTGCTCTACACCCATGGCAGTTTTGGAGGCCCGAGGTGAGAAGGTGATGGTTCCTCTTTCCCAGGGGATTTCAGAGATGCAGGGAGGAGGAGCAGCCCTTTTCCCTCCCCAACAGTTAGCCAGAGCAGATGGTGTGGAGTCCCCAGCAGAAGTGCTGGCAACAGGGCAGAGTGATAGCAACCTCTGCCCAGCACTTGAAGCAACTGTGGAGTTTCAGGGAGCCGGGGCAGTTGGCCCCTCTCTCCAGCAACAAGCTGAGGTGGTAAAGCTTTTACCCCCAGCTGAATCACTGGCAGCAGGGCAGAATACTACTGGCCGCTGCACACAACTGCAACTTGCATTTCACACTTACAGTATTTTTAACAGTAAACTCAGCTTATTTAGTGAAATTCAGTATTTTCAAATCCCTCAGACTGTTTTCATGTTGATTTTTCAAAGCAGCGCTGTTCTCTCATATTAGCAAACCTGTGAGATCAGCAGGTTTGCCACTGCTTTTAAAACGCAACATCTAAACAGTCAGATGGATTTTTAAATCCTGTATTTCACGATATAAGCTCAGTTTACTGTTAAAAATAAGTGTGAAATGGGTGTAACAAGATGTCCGTTTGCTGTCTTCTCACTGTATCCTTACTGTGGAGGAGTGCTGGGTGTAGCAAGATGGCGGCGATGGAACGTCACTTTCGTTACAAACTCTGATGGGTCGCCTAATCTGACGAAACACCGGTTTCTGTCAGCCACCTGGGTACATTCAATATAATGTTATTAATATTAGTCTTGTTTTACTCTCTACTGCTCCGAGTTTCCTCCTCAAACTCTTCCTCCGCTGCACTGCCAGATTCCTGTTACGTTTGTACCCCCTGTGCCCGTCGGGACCGATTGAGTGCCGCAAGAGTCTGCTCTATGTGTGCGTGGAATTAGCACATTACGTCAGACTTACCTGCCAAGCAATCCTGGCTGTCATGTGCCCTTCCATCTTTTTCTGGCCTTCCTTCCGTGTTCAGGCTCTTTGGCTGTTGGATTAGCCAGGGCCATGATGACATCACTCCTGTACATGGACACGGGAGTCACATCATCACTGCATAGAGCGGTGTCGTAAATGTACACTGAGCTACGTGTGCACGGCTTACTGTACATACAAGATGACAGGCAGGGACCAATATTGTCTCTTCTGTCAAAAATCCTATCTATCGGCAATTTTTTCGTAAGTTTTTCCCTTTACTTTGATATGATTTCTTTTTAAGGGTCCTAATATTCTGCTCAACCATAGATCCAAATACATCTTAAAAAATTGATTTGTAAAATTCTTTGGATTAAAAGTTGACCGATTCCTCAATCCACTATTGTTATATTCATTCTCATCTTCATTGTTAACTAATGTTTTCTCAGCAAAATGTTTTTTTATACTGAGTTTCTTATAAATTTCTGTGTGTCAATATAAGCATTGAATTTGTTTATTCCTTTATCCAGGGTATATTTCAACCTCAGATCCAGGATTTTTAATTCATTTCTGTGTATTATACTTTGCTCAGATTGTAGATACCCTGCTTTAATATTCTCTTTTTCTTTTGTTCCCCCTCTACTTCCTCTGTATTTGGTGTTACCAGTCTTTGGGGGGCCCTTGGGAGATTCCAATATTGCCCTCCTCGCCCTCCTCTTGGTATGGGTCTTCCTCTGTTTGGATTCCATGAACCCCATTTGTTGTGCATGGGGGGGGGGGGGTTCCCATGTGTTCTCCTCCAAAAATCCCCATAATAGGATTCCCTTTCCCTTTGTCTTGGGGAGTAAACCTGATCATAAACTAGGCGTTGATATCTATTGTTGGTGAGTTTTTGGTATCTTGGTGTTCCAGCTTCCACACAGGTTATATTCCCTTGATTGATTATCCACGTGGTTTCTGGGTGCTGTTTTATCGGGACTCCTCCTGGGGGTCCCATTGGGGTTATTCATGACATTAGATGTAACCTGATGTGGTACCTCCTTTTTTCAACTGAGGATTCCTTGGAGTCTTAAGCCTCGTACACACAACCGGTTTTCTCGGCAAGAACCAGCAAGAAAATTGCTGGCAGAGCTTTCTTGCCGAGTACACCGTGCGTGTGTACGAGGCTTTCAGGTTTCTCGTCAAGAAAACTGGCCAGAATCTCGACGAGAAAAATCGAGAACCTGCTCTCTATTTTCTCGTCGGGACTCTCGTCGGCCTGTTTCCCAAAGAGAAACCCGAGTGTGTTACGCTTAACTGTCGCCGTGGAAACCCGCGCATGCTCGAAATGACTTTGACGCATGCGTGGTAGCTTCCTAGGCATAGGTAGGATGTAGCAAGATGGCGGCGACGGCATCAAATGTGACGAGCGCACGCACGTCGTAGTCAATGACGTCACTGCGTTTGTTCCATTCAAAAGAACGGCGGTTCTTTTGAATCGAGCGCGTGTACACTCGGCCAGGACAAGGTTCTTGTCAAGAATCTCGTCAGCGAAAAATGACGATTTCTTTCCTGACGAGATTCTCGGTCGTGTGTACTAGGCTTATGAGATGTTAATGACTAAAGGAAACATACAGTGTATAAATGGCAGGGAGAAGAGAATTGTCCAAGGCTTAAGCCTAGTACACACGACCGAGAATCTCGTCAGGAAAAAAACCTGTTGTTTTTCCCTGACGAGATTCTTGACAAGAATCTTGTCCCGGCCGAGTGTACACACGCTCAATTCAAAAGAACCGCCATTCTTTTGAATGGAACGAACGCGGTGACATCATCGACTAGGACGAGCGTGCGCTCGTCACATTCGATGCCATCCCCGCCATCTTGCTACACCCTACCTATGCCTGGGAAGCTAAAGTAATTTCGAGCATGTGCGGGTTTCCACGGCGACAGGTAAGCATACACACTCTCGGGAGCAGGTTCTCTATTTTTCTCGTCGAGATTCTGGCCAGTTCTCTTGACGAGAAACCTGAAAGCCTCATACACACGCACGGTTTACTCGGCAATTTTCTTGCTGGTTCTTGCCGAGAAAACCGGTTCGAAAGATTAGTCCTCCTCCTTGACACAATCAAATTAAGGAGTTTTTGTTAACTTTTGCTAAAGAAAGCATACCACTCATCTGTAAGTTTTTTTTATCCTCTAGGCCAGTGATGGCAAACCTTGGCAACCCAGATGTTTTGGAACTACATTTCCCATGATGCTCAACTTCACTGCAGAGTGCATGAGCATCATGGGAAATTTAGTTTGCCATTACTGCCTAGGACATCATTGGAGCCCATGTCCCAATGGAGACTTCTGGGTATAATTCTATCCTTTAGCTATAGTTCCAGGGTAACTATGTCCCACCATGTGTGTATTTGTTTCTCTAACATGTTTTTTAAAGAGTTGAAATTAAAATCAATATCTTTATGTGAAGTGTCTGATGTTGATGAAAACACTCCTTCTAAATCAACATTTAAATTTTTTACAAAATCTTCTATTTTTTACAAAATCAAAAAGAGGGACATATAACCCTCCTTATCGGGGTTATCAGCAACCTGGAACACCAAGATATCAAAATAACCACCTTCAAAAGATATCAACCCCAAGTTTATGATCAGGTTTACTCCCCAAGACATAGGGAGGAGGAGCCCTATTATCATTTCAGAATTGGAAAAAAGGAAAAATATAGACATCCGATCAGTCACGGAATTTATTAGAGATTATAAGATACTTGAAAAAAATCATCAGGCAACACTGGCCCATTCTCCTGAGAGGTAACTTTCAGTGGACTACTTCCTAAAATAACCTAGGTTTATATACTAGAGAGCCCCCAGTTTGAGAAATAGGTTGGCTCGAAACCTACCTAATCCACCCATGTTTTTCACATGTGGAAGTTGTACAGTAATGCGTGTAAAACTAGAGAAATAGAGTCAGAAAAAGTACTTCCTTTAAATCAAATAGTACAGGGAAAGGCATACAAAATCAATAAATGTATCCCCTGTCAAAATGATCATGTTACACATTTGTTGTGCTGTCCATTTGGGATTCCGTATGTGGGGTGTACAGCAAGAAAATTAGGGGTCTGATTCAATGAACCTATTAATAACATAAAAAAGCATGGTGTGTCAATTCATTTTAAATTGCATCACAATAAAGGTCAGAGATTGTTGACTTTTTGTGGTATTGACAAAACTGTAACAACACTGGAGGGGTGATAATATGACCCAAGCTGTTTACATGAACAAAACTAAATGGATATTTGAGTTAAATACTTTAAATCCTGCAGGTCTCAATGTAGATATAGATCTGAATTGTTTTATATCCAATTTGTAAATGTCTGCATTTGTGTCTATTCAATCCAACTGGTACAAATGTTTTTTATATTATTTTTATAGTTTTTTTATTTTATTTATTTTTTAGGATTTTTTTTTAAATATAATTTAATACTCCTATTAGTGTTCAATATGTCCAATATATTGTAAATTTACTTAGAATTAATGTACATTTATTATACATATTTTATATATAATTTTAGTCACTTATTTTTTCACATTTAATTAGTATTTATTAAGATTAATGTTAAATAGAATATAATTTCTATTTTTTATACACATATAGTTATCATTATTGACAAAATAGTATTCATATTACTTTAGGCCACTAGATGTCCTCATTTCACAGTTTATGGTATCCTTTATAGCTATCAACCATTACAGTAGATGTCCTCATATTTAAAATAGTATTTGATGCATATTTTGTTTTCACCACTAGATGTCCTTAACACATAAGAGTAATTTATAATGGTTTATTTATTTATACACATACATTTAATATATTCACCTAATATGATAATTGAATCCAGTATTTTAAATAGAAATAGAGAGGTTTGTGGTTAATTTACATGCAGAATGATCTAGATTCTAATTGGACTGAAAAATGAAAAATGGCAGGTGAGGTGTATATTTACATACCGTATATATATATATATATATATATATATATATATATATATATATATACACAGTGCCTTGAAAAAGTATTCATACCCCTTGAAATTTTCCACATTTTGTCATGTTACAACCAAAAACGTAAATGTATTTTATTAGGATTTTATGTGATAGACAAACACAAAATGGACATAATTGTGAAGCGGAAGGAAAATGATAAATGGTAATTTTTTTACAAATAAATATGTGAAAAGTGTGGTGTGCATTTGTATTCAGCCCCCTTTACTCTGATACCCCCAACTAAATTTTAGTGGAACAAATTGCCTTCAGAAGTCACCTAATTAGTAAATAGAGTCCATTTGTGTGTAATTGAATCTCAGTGTAAATACAGCTGTTATGTGAAGCCCTCATAGGTTTGTTAGAGAACCATAGTGAACAAACAGCATCATGAAGACCAAGGAACACACCAGGCAGGGATAAAGTTGTGGAGAAGTTTGCAGCAGGGTTATGTTATAAAAAACATCCCAAGCTTTGAACATATCAAGGAGCACTGTTCAATCCATCATCCAAAAATGGAAAGAGTATATATACTATATACATATATATATATATATATATATATATATATATATATATATGGGAATTGATGTGTCCAGACATGTGACCCCTGATGATGTCAGATGCAACTGACGAAATGCATAGGGCGGAGCTTCCGAAACACGTCACTTCCACACAGCGTCGGTAGCAGTTTCAGTTTCCATTCACTTATCTAGAGATGCCTGTTTCTATTGTGTAAATGTAAGTGCATTTAAAAAAAATATAAATAAATATTGTCTTTGATATACTACACTATGAGAGGTCCTTTTATCTTTATCCCTGGGGAGGGAGTTTCATGCAGAAAGCCTTAAAGGTGCAGGAGCACCTCTACCCATACAGAGAGCAATTACCGCTCTGGATACCATTGATTAACGAGGACAGTCAGTGGATACATTTGGGAATTTATATCTGAGCAATCTTTGACCTTGTTTGAAAAAATAGGGTTAAACCCTTCTGGTGAGTGCGGTGTGAGCTTTGCGGTGGAGAGGAATTACTATCCTTCCTTTCTTGGTGGCACTTTTTTCTTTCACCACTTTAATGCTGGGCACTTTCACTCCTTTCCTGTCCAGGCCAATTTTCAGCTTTTAGCGTTGTTGCACTTTTGAATGACAATTGTGCGGTCATGCAATGCTGTACCCAAACTGAATTTTTATAATTTTGTTCACACAACTAGAGATTTCTTTTGGTGGTATTTAATCACCAGTGGGTTTTTTATTTTTTCGTAAAAAAAACGCAAAAAGGCTGACAATTTTGAAAAGAAAAAAACATTTTTTACTGATGTGAACTGATGAGACCGCACTAAAGGGCACTGATATGTTATACTGATGAGGCGGCACTGATGAGGAGACACTAATATGCAGCACTGATGGGCACTATTGGGTGGCACTGATGAGCACTGATAGGCGGCACTAATGAGGAGGCACTGATGGGCACTGAAAGGCAGCACTGATGGGCACTCATTGGCATCACTGGTGGGCACTGACAGGCAACATACAATTTTTTAGGACAAGCTTTTGGGGGTATGTCCCTTCTTCAAGGTCAAAAAGGATCACGGACAGTACTCAGTTGTCAAAGTATTTTTTGCGATACGGCACTGCGTTACTTTAACTGACAATTGCACGGTCATTCATATTTTTCATATTTCTTATCATTTATATATTTTTTAAATTATAGTTCGGCCTGTCTATTAAATAGGGACAGTGAACTGGCCACCTGTTTAAAAATTTTGAGGACCACTGTGTAAATGTAATTTTAAAAGCAGTTTCCAGTATTTTTAATTCTGCAACTTTCATTTGAAAAATTCCCAGTGATCCTGCCATGACGATCCCTATATAGTAAAAAAAAAAGGGGGGGGGAGGTGTGCTCCCAAGCTATCACTATAGGTGAAGGTGAATACTTATAGATAGAAGTGTAACTGCTGCAAGCACCGATAAGGTGACTCCGGAACCAAAAATTATACAGTGCTAATAAGTGGTGCTGCGCTGTTACAAATAAACTGCACAATATACATAAAATGATAAAAAATAAAAAATTTGATAGACATTCAAGTCTTAGTGTAAACTGAATGTGACTTCTAAAGTGTAACAATGAAGTACTCGAAATGAACACAAAATGGCAGCCAAATTGTGACGAGCTCGGGGGCTCGTGGAAATTTACTTGCTCTACCATTGCTTAATGTGAGTTTTACCTTTTATGGTTCTTATTGAATAAAATTTTAGAAACATACTACACTATTTGGGCATTTTTCTCCCTCCCTGCGCTGACTCGGTTGGGGTGTATGTGGAAGTGGAGTATAGCGGAGCATTCAGCTACTATTATTAATTGTTGGATCTATACACCCCCAGGCTACTTGATCGACAAGACACCCAGGAAAAGACCCGCAGAGGATACCAGACCATCGCTATATTCCCATGCTGTTACCTTACAGCTGTGAGGTAAGAGGCTACCCCTTCTAGAGGTGTCACTGCATAGAAAGAAGAGATACCCACCACACCTGTGTTGTTTGCACGATCAAGATTGGGACAATCACTTTTTCACTACTATTGAATTTAGAGATCATCACTATTGCACTTTATGTATCCATCAAGCACTTGTTTACGTTACTTATTTGCACTGGAAGTGTATTTCACTATTGCAATTTAAAGTGGTTGTAAACTCTGTACAACCACTTTCACCTACAGGTAAGCCTATATTAAGTGTAGCGGACAGGGTCGCCCGACCCCCACCACACTCCCAATCCCCTCTATTAAAGTTCTCGCTCGCAATGTCTCTGGTCTAGGGGTATGATAGGAAAGGGAGTGCGGCCGCTACGCCAGGCCTCCACCACAGATGTATAAGTGGTATTAGCAGAAGTATTTTTACCTTCGGGCCTGCATTGTGTATCGGGTCCTCCCTCCAGGAGTCATCTGCCAGGAAACGAGCCTCACACCGTTGCAAGTCCAACACTCCTTTATTTGAACACAGCATGGACTTACTTGCTTTACAAAACAGAACAGGAGGTGTGAATGTGTATATAGGCCCAGACACAAGTTCTTTCCTCCACTCTCCTCCAAAGAGTGGGCGATGGTCTCCGCACAAGGGAATTCACCTTCCGGACGGTCTCCGACAAGAGGCTCACCCGTCACCGGCAGTATGCTGCACCGGATCTTCAGATGAGGAGCTCTTCCCGGTCCATTACGTCCACCTCGGATTCAGGCGTCCCTCTCCGGAGCACCCTAGGATCCTTCCCTCGCGGAACTCAGTGTTGGGCACTGAGCTCCGGACCGCCAACCGAGTACCTCACCCCAGGCTAAAGGTGCCTGAGGTGGAACACGACCTCCGGTGGTCCTCTAGGCCCAGTCCGCCTAGAGGACAACCACGAACTCCGTCTGCAGGCTGAAGGTGCCAGGGACAACGAACCCCGTGACAAAATGGCCGGCCCTCTTTATACCTTCCCCCGGCATGCGCAGCGGGTTCCCCGCCCCACCACACGGCTGCCGAGAAAAGACAAAAAAGGATTCGACCCAGCAATGACTCACCCATCGGCCCAAAGTGACAGCGCCACCCGGTGGACCGCCGGAGATACACCACTGGTGTCACCGCAAAAATTCAAAATTACTGGCGGGAAAGTAAACACCCGCTACATACTCCCCTCTGTCTTTTGACACTGGTCCCCAGTGTCTGGAGCAAACCATATCCTCCACGGCTGACATGATTCGGGCCAGAAACCGTTAACAAATTGAAAAACCAAAAAGACTTTTGGAAACACTATCCTACTGTGAAGTTGTGTCTGAGCCCCTGTAACAGAAAGAGGAGCAAAAGACAACATCAAACATTTCAAGGTTGCATATTAACATTTACATTTTCCCTCCCCATCCTGACTAAAGACCTCCCCAGAGTCTAAAATCTTGCTGGGATGTTCTCCTGCAGAGGGAAAGAAAAAAAAACAAAAGAAACCAACACATAAAATCCTGACACATGTATCCGTGTGTGTGAGTAAAATAAATTTCTCCTAAAAGAAATCCCTCTTTCTCCGAAGAGTGGGTGCGTGAAAAGTGTTTGTAACGTTGTGCAACACTGCCACCTGGTGACAGCATCACGGTAACTGCACCCGTTGAACATCTTCTCTTTTCTTTTTTTTTTCTAACACTATCTACCCCAGAAAGTTCAGCAGTATGATACCAATGGAGTCTTTTTCTCCCTAGAGGTAGAAACGTGGGTGCGGCAGAGTTAGTGGCTTTAGGTGCTGATCTACAGTCTCTAGATGATATTCCACATCTTCGCCTTCTTTGCGTTTTATCATCACCTTATCTGCGTGGATGTGTCTTCCCACCATCCATTCTGCCTTGCAGTCTTTGAAACACTGTGAAGCCTTTGGAGAACACGCTAGGTATCTGCGAGCGTGCGGGACTTTGAGATGGGTCCAAACAAAATCATTGTACCAATGCTCCCTGCACACCTCCACCTCATACAGCAGGTCCTTCGGCAAGTAGGGATACTCCCATCCATATTCCGCTGCAACTTTTTGACCAAACAACCTCTGTAGTCTCGCCAAAGGAGGCATGGTTGATCTGTCCCCTTCACCAGACAGAACGACCGCATCTGGATGGCGAGGTGCCTTGGCCACTTCTAATCTAGGCATTGGAGGCCACAACAACAGTCTTTTTACCCCAGCATCACATGCAGATGGTGCAGGGGATACGGGAACAGTTTGAGAGATAGATTCTCCTTCAGGCGCTGATGCCTTCATCCTTGGTGTGCTCTCACCTACGGACATAGGCGAATTCCAAAACCCACGGGATGCAGCAAGCGGCGCCTTGTCCCAGCCCTTCTCGGCAAACAGATCGTCAATTTGGACATCATCTCCCATATCAGAGAGAGATTCTAAGTCAGAAGTGTCACACTCCTCCACGGGTATGTAGCCCTGTGTGGAAACAGAACATCCACACTCCGGAGACTTGCTAGGCCATGCCTTCCTGACACATCCTCCCTCACACCAAGTCTTCTCAGCCGGCTTACCTTGGCCTTTCTTGGGATGTCCGGAACTCTCGTCTACGGATCCATCCGGGCCTGGCGTGGGCATGTGAGACGGTCCACCACCACCGCTGGTCGGGGCTACCACGCTGGTTCTCTTCCTCGGTGGCGGACGCTGCGAGACTGTGGTGACCGAGTCAGCATCTATGGATTTCTCCCGTTGGTGTTTCACGACCTCCTCCGCGGTCATTGCAGTGTACGCAGGGGCGACTCTTACTGCCGTGATTCCTGCCTTCTGTGGGGCGATGCCTGAAGCCCGGCCTGGATATATGGTTTTCGGCCTCTCCACCACCGGATCCACCTCGAACATGAATTCCCCCGCAGGCGTCACATCGTCCGAAGGGCTTTAACAGACATACCAGTCCCGAGCATCCGTGACAAATCATGCCCAAAGCCTCCACGTCCATGCAGGAATATAGGGCGAATCGACCCCTTGGCTTTAATCGGATCCCCGTATCCGTTATGGCAGCAGCAGCAGTCAATGTTGTAGTTGCCGGGTGAACCGGGATCCACGAGGCGTTTCCAAACATGGCGACCTGTTGCTGTTCCATCGTACACTCCAGAGTTTTCGCGCCAACGTCCCACGTGTAGTCCGTCACACGCATTGGACTCCTCCCCTTTTTCTCCAGTTCACCGGCTTTTCCACTTGGTTGGTTTGAGACACGCCCACGAACTAAGCGGTGGGGGTTGTGTCTGTTGGCGCAGTGCAATTAAAACCCCCACGTGTAGTCCGTCACACGGCTGGGTTTTCCCCCTTTCACCACTCTGCCTGCGCGGGCCTTTCCTCTTCAGAGGTCATGTCCACGACTTTCGAGTAGGGCTGCACTTTGGCCTATACACTTGACTGTTTCCGGCAGATACGTTCTTCCAAGTGATACACAATACATATCCCGGACCCGAGCCCCCACGTGTAGCGGACAGGGTCGCCCGACCCCCACCACACTCCCAATCCCCTCTATTAAAGTTCTCGCTCGCAATGTCTCTGGTCTAGGGGTATGATAGGAAAGGGAGTGCGGCCGCTACGCCAGGCCTCCACCACAGATGTATAAGTGGTATTAGCAGAAGTATTTTTACCTTCGGGCCTGCATTGTGTATCGGGTCCTCCCTCCAGGAGTCATCTGCCAGGAAACGAGCCTCACACCGTTGCAAGTCCAACACTCCTTTATTTGAACACAGCATGGACTTACTTGCTTTACAAAACAGAACAGGAGTTGTGAATGTGTATATAGGCCCAGACACAAGTTCTTTCCTCCACTCTCCTCCAAAGAGTGTGGGAGAAAAAGAAACCCTGGACTGCTGCACTCTGTATAGACAGTTATTTATTCCAAAATTTCAGGTAAAAAATCCAAATTCAAAATAAATCCATAAATCCAAAACAACAAATGCAGATAGTGTGCATGCAGGGAAGGGTGGCTAACGCGTTTCACGTCACGAATTGACGCTTACTCATAGCTAGGGTGTGTGGGAATCAATAGAGGTATAAATGAAAAATAAAGTAACTTTACACCAATCAGTACTGAAAGAACACAGCTGACTGGGATAACCTTATGAAAGGAAAAACGTACCGCTCAAAAGCTTGAGAATTCACCAAATAGCTGCTTCCGCCCGGTCACTCACACAGGTGCTGGCTCTGCACTGATGCATGGGAGAAAAAGAAACCCAGCTGTGTTCTTTCAGTACTGATTGGTGTAAAGTTACTTTATTTTTCATTTATACCTCTATTGATTCCCACACACCCTAGCTATGAGTAAGCGTCAATTCGTGACGTGAAACGCGTTAGCCACCCTTCCCTGCATGCACACCATCTGCATTTGTTGTTTTGGATTTATGGATTTATTTTGAATTTGGATTTTTTACCTGAAATTTTGGAATAAATAACTGTCTATACAGAGTGCGGCAGTCCAGGGTTTCTTTTTCTCCCATGGGATAACCTTATGTTTGATTCCGACACTCCCAAGAAAGGGTGAGGGGGGAAGGGAATAGCACTCTTTTGAAGACCATTCACAAAAATACAAAATTACAAAATGTGTATAAATTATAAACTAAACACTTAATGCTTAAACATAGACACACCAAAGTGTGTCTATATATTATTTAAAGTGAATGAATATGACAGTGATAAGTATGAATGTCAATTAATTAAGTTCAAAAAATGAACGGAAAAATCTTTTTAAATGAAAAAATAAATGAAAAGTGAAAATGTGAAAATGTTTTTTGGAGATGGTGAGCCATAGATGTAAATATATTCATGTATGTGAAATAATTATTATGTGATATTCGTGTGAATTGAAATAATAATAATAGTAATTTTACAAATACTCCAAAAAACCATAATGATGAATTAATTAATAAATAATAAATAATAAAATTTAAATGCACAAAATGTGCACAATGCGTGCTACTGCCAAACAGACTGTGTGACAATTACATAGGGAAATGTGAAGAATGATAAAAATGAATAAATAAATGATAAGTGATCATGAAGGAGATATATGTGTGTGTATAAAGTGTAAAGAAATGTCCATATATGAATGTCTATAAATGTGCTATATAACATAATATAATCCACCTTGTAATGGGTCAATGGATATAATACAATATGCCATAGAACAAAATAAACATGGATAAATCAATAAAATTTAAATAAATATCATGTGTGAATATATGCATTTACCGGAGACACATGTCTCTCCTGTATGCACACATGAACCTTGGACTTTCAACTTTAAACATAAACATAAATAAGAAATGTGTAATAAATGAGTATAAGAATGTACAAAGATATGCACGATAATATACAATAAAATCATGCAAGGGGGTACATGAAAATGTGTGTAAGGAAATTCGGATGTTCAGATCCATATAGGAAAATGGTATTGAACCACACACAATCTAGCTATCACTATCTAGCAGGATGACCGAGCATCTTTGCATAGATGCACCCTCATCTCTGCGGTTTAAGATGTAAACCCAATATTCAAATAATGATAAAATCATGATATTAACCTTAATTGTCAAGGGAATCTGTTAAAATAGTGTGTATGCACATGTCAATCACCGCACTTATCCAAAATTAAAAATTAAATAATATATGAACATATAAAAGTGTGCATGGTGGCCGGGCATGTGCATAGACACTATGGTACCTAAGTACTGGAAGCCGATGCTCATAATCACGGAATTTCAAATATGTATTAAGAACGGAATTACTATTAGTTCGAGGACTGGTAGTTGATAATAGCTTGAAAATTGTCGTCGTGGTGTATGGGCATTTATAAAGAAACAAAAATGTAAAAAATATAAAAAAATATATCAAAATATAATATCAAAAATTGAAAAAAATCAAAAGGATATTTTTATCCTATATAGATATATTACATTAGAGTTATGTCCATACAAACACGGCGACAAATGATTGGAGTAATTGGCCATCATTGATTTGAAAAAATGAAAATAAAAAATGTTTACAAATGTGTTTACAAATATGTATACACAAAGAGAAGGTAGATGTAAACAGAGGTAGAACAGATACAATGATGCTTGGCCTCACAATGATTGATCTCCAAAAATCCTCTGGAGGACAAGAAACACCAATGATACTCATTAGAAAAAAGGGACAGGACACTGTGCAGACAGGCTCATGTTTCAAGTCTAACGCACCAAAGGACAGGATATGTACTAAATTTGCAAAATTCCAATGCAATAAAGCACATCCTTGAAAATTATGCTATAAATCTCAAAAAAAGGGGTCCTCTGTGCGAAAGTCTTGAAAACAAGTTATGGGAAAAAAAAAAAAAAGAAAAAACACAACACTGGTACTCATTACAAAAAAAGGGGACAGGACACTGTGCAGACAGGCTCATGTTTCGAGTTGGAGAAAAAAAAATAAAAAACACAACACTGGTACTCATTACAAAAAAAGGGGACAGGACACTGTGCAGACAGGCTCATGACTCGAGTTGGAGAGAAAAAAAAACACAACACTGGTACTCATTACAAAAAAAGGGGACAGGACACTGTGCAGACAGGCTCATGTTTCGAGTTGAAGAGAAAAAAAAATAAAAAAAACTATATGCCCAAAGATGTGCATGTGTGGACCATGAAAAGTGCGAAATATGAATGCAATAATGCATAATTTCGCAACTGCAGTTGTAAATTATGGAAATAAATGACAAAAAAATGTTTTTTGTTCAAATTGTGAAGACAAGCAGTATAAGGAAAAACCAACACTAAATGAGAGGATCATTGTAACAATGAAGCAAGTTATCATGATAACTTATATGCTATCCATATGGGATGCATCTTCACAGGTAATTTAATAAAAATGTGATACATCCCATTCATAATTTAACCCTGTGGGGCGTCTAGTGTCTAGTAGGAAGATCCACCGAACTTCTTGTCTGCATAGTGTATTAAATTTGTCCCCACCCCTAACGGGTCTGGTGATCCTTTCCACTCCCTGTATAGTGAGGCTGGAGGTGTTTTTATGATGAACCTCGTTCCAATGTCGTGCTACGTTGGTCATGTGGTCCTTATCAATATCGTAAAGATGATCGTATAACCGATCTTTGAGGCGTCTGGTAGTTCTCCCAATGTATTGTATGGAACACTGTGTACATGTGATGGCATATATGATGTAGCTAGTGTTACAATTGATGAAAGAATCGATCTTATGTGTTTTGCCAGTGGACATGGATGTAATAGTGTCACCTTTCTGTATGAATGGACAATAAACACAGTGTGTTCCCCCACATTTAAATGTCCCTTTAAATGATAACCAGTGTTTCGTGGTGTTCTTACTAGAAAAAAGGCTAGGAGATAGTAGGTTTCCAAGAGATGGTGCTCTTCTGGAAACCGTACGAATGCCCTTCTGTAATATTTTATCATATATGGGGTCATGTGTTAGTATAGGTAAATATTTTATGACTATACGTTTGACATTCTGGAATTCAGCACTATATGGGGTGGAAAATGTGGGGATACCGTTGTCGATATTGTTTTTCTTTTTATTTCTAAATCTATGTTTGCTTTTCCTTTTCTTTTTGTTGGTCTCTCTGATCCTATCTCTGTCTTTATTTCTATCCTCTCCATGTGCGTGATCTGCTTTTTTAGACAACAAGGAATCACGAGATGTATTCCTGGCAATGGATAATCCCTTTTCTATAACAGGTGTGGGATATCCCCTTTCTTCAAATCTACTAGACATAGCTTTGGCTTCATTTTCAAAGTCAGTGTTTCTGCTGCACAATCTCCTTAGCCTCAGGAACTGTCCAATAGGGATGCTATTGATAGTATGTGTAGGATGACTGGAATCTGCTCTCAACAGCGTGTTCCCTGCATTAGGTTTTCTGTATAAACTGGAGAAAATAGCATTGTTTTCACCTGACAACTTAACGTCTAGAAATTCAATAGTGTTTTTGTTGAGTGTACCAGTGAAGCGTAGATTGAGTGTATTATCGTTCATGTATGCTAGCCATCTTTCTAGATCACATGATGGGTCATTCACTATAAACAAGAGATCGTCTATAAATCTGCAAAAAAATAAAGTATCTTTGCGACGGGGACTATGAGGCCCAAAAATGCGCAGTCTTTCCCACCATCCCATGTAGAGATTGGCCAGGGATGGAGAGAACTTGGCTCCCATCGAGGCTCCGCACTTTTGGAGGTAATAGTCCCCGTCAAACATAAAAAAATTATGAGTAAGCAAATATTCCAAACATAAAATAATGAACTCCTGTAGAATAGGGGAAAATCGATCCGATCTCTGTAAAAAGTGAGAAACAGCCTGTAGACCCAAAGTATGGGGTATGGAGGAATAAAGACTTGTGACATCACAAGTGATCCACTGACAGTTTTCATTCCATGTGATGTCATTCAGTTTGGTCAAAAGGTCATTGGTGTCACTAATGTACCCTGGTAAGTCCATAACCAAAGGTTGGAGTTGTTCATCCACCCATTGCCCTAAACGTTCATTTAAGGAATTGATTCCTGCCACAATCGGTCTGCCCGTAAGAGGTGTAAGGCCCTTATGCAGTTTTGGTAGTTTTTTTTTTTTCCCATAACTTGTTTTCAAGACTTTCGCACAGAGGACCCCTTTTTTTGAGATTTATAGCATAATTTGCAAGGATGTGCTTTATTGCATTGGAATTTTGCAAATTTAGTACATATCCTGTCCTTTGGTGCGTTAGACTTGAAACATGAGCCTGTCTGCACAGTGTCCTGTCCCTTTTTTCTAATGAGTATCATTGGTGTTTCTTGTCCTCCAGAGGATTTTTGGAGATCAATCATTGTGAGGCCAAGCATCATTGTATCTGTTCTACCTCTGTTTACATCTACCTTCTCTTTGTGTATACATATTTGTAAACACATTTGTAAACATTTTTTATTTTCATTTTTTCAAATCAATGATGGCCAATTACTCCAATCATTTGTCGCCGTGTTTGTATGGACATAACTCTAATGTAATATATCTATATAGGATAAAAATATCCTTTTGATTTTTTTCAATTTTTGATATTATATTTTGATATATTTTTTTATATTTTTTACATTTTTGTTTCTTTATAAATGCCCATACACCACGACGACAATTTTCAAGCTATTATCAACTACCAGTCCTCGAACTAATAGTAATTCCGTTCTTAATACATATTTGAAATTCCGTGGTTATGAGCATCGGCTTCCAGTACTTAGGTACCATAGTGTCTATGCACATGCCCGGCCACCATGCACATTTCTTGTTCATACATCACGGGACACAGAGCAGCATAGTCATTACTATGTGGGTTATATAGAATTACCTTCAGGTGCTGGCACTGGCAACTTTCAAAACAGGAAGTACCCTCCCCTATATAAGCCCCTCCCATCCGGGAGTACCTCAGTTTTTTGCCAGTGTCTAAGGTGTTGGCCAAGGTTAACATGTATTCATCTGGGCTTGTGTACAGGTTCTCTGGGCCTTAGCAAGCTATTCCGGATCCGACCAAAAAAGCTTCATAGCTAAACGGTCGGTACCCGGGCCTTGCAGAGAAGAGCAGGGTTTTGCCTGTAATGCCTCTCTTAGGAGGGCTGGACCCTGGGATCCAGAGCTCTGGTCATACCCAAAACCAAGAGGCTATCTGTGCAGGGTGCTATACAGGTCCAGGGGAGTGGAATCCTTGGGAACCCGGTCCCTGAAGGTCTAGTACAATGCCTGCCGTGAGAGGTGAAGTTTGGGCTTCTGTGGACCAAACAAAGTCCTGCGGCGGGGAAAAGGTAAGTGGGGGCCCCTCAGGAACTTGGTTCTATTGAGGGGACCCCCAAGCCTAATATGTCTTTCTGCCTGTTACCTAAAGGGTATTCCCGCTAATAGCTGTATATGCCTAAGAAATCCTAGAAATGTTTTTTCATAAGGGAAGTTTTAAAAAAAAAAAACTGTAAACCTGGAAATGTTTTTCATAAAGGAGGTTTTAAAAAAAAAAAAAAAAGACAAAAGTGCGGTACCTGTGTTTGTCCACTAGAGGCCGCTGTGGAACGTCTTTTTTCTTGGGACTATTCCTTCCATGGTGAAAGTCCAGGCAGATGAGTGAGCTCTCTATCAGGGAAGCTGCATTCCTCTGTCATGCTGCCAAGTCGTTTCCTTCCATCCCCGAGTCCTGGTAAAACAGGGACCCTGGCTCCTCTCCCTACATGGCGCCAAGAGCGCACACGTGCACGCGCGCGCGCACACATGCTTTCTTTTTATAAGGTTTCGCTTCAAAAAAGGGGGCGGAGCCTGGCGGATGACGCGCTCTGTGCGCCCAGCGCTTCTGCGCATGCGCGGGCGTCCCAGCAAGATAAAAGGACTCAGTCCACGCTGCTTGCTATGGACACAGAGCATGAAAAGGAGCTGGTAGCATGGTATAGGGGCTTACAGCGGGCGGTTGATACAGGCATCCCCAGAAAGACGCATTAGTAGACACCCACTGATGTACATAGCAGCAAATTGCATTAGACTATTTCAGTAAGGGGTGTATTGCGGCTGGAATACCTCAGCTTTGAACTAAGGAATATGCCGCCTAAAAAACTCCGAGATATACCTCTCAGGAAGTGTAGGGGGTCTCCATCGGGCTCTGAGGATCTGGAGCAGTCATCTGCACCCTCCTCCCCTGAGAAATCAGAGGTTAATACCCATAAGGAACCCCCGGGAGTGCCAGGTACTGCGGCTGTCCTCAGTCCACCTGCTCCTGCATATATAACAGAGGAGGTTTTTTCCTCAACTCTGGAGGGATTGGAGCAGAGATTGGCTGCATTGATCGCTTCTTCTCTACAGGAAAGAAAGCGCGCCAGATCTCCATCACCTCCATTAGAGTGCCTGTTGGCAGAGCAACAGTCCCAGGTAGGGACCGACCTACCTGAAGGGGATCAGGAGGAGGTTAGCTCTGTTTTTGAGGAATCGACAGTAGATGAACCATTTTCAGCATCACAGACTGAAAGATTGTGGGTCCAGACCCTAACTGACATGGTTCGATCTGCATTTAAAATGCCTCTGGTTGAACCATCAACTACTGCTGTCTCCTCATTGGGGTCGCTAAAAGCTCCCCAGGTTAATTGCTCCTTTCCAATACATCCATTATTGGAAGGACTTATATACCAGGACTGGGAACATCCTGATAAACTATTTGTTCCGCCTAAAAGGTTTCCGGTGATCTATCCCATGGAGGAAAAGTTCACCCAGAGATGGAATGTTCCTACGGTGGATGCAGCCATCTCTTCTGAACAAATCACTGACATGTCCAGTAGATAATGTTCAAATGTTCAAAGATCCAGTGGATAAAAAATTGGAATCTTTATTAAAATCTGCTTTTTCCACAGCAGGGGCTGTTACACAGCCAGCAGTGGCAGCTATTGGGGTCTGCCAAGCTTTAAAAGATCAAATGAAAATGGTCCTGAGGGATTTGCCAGACCAACAGGCCCAGGCTCTGGCTGATCTGCCTAGAGCATTATGCTTTGCGGTTGACGCCATCAAGGATTCTATCCATCAGGCCTCCCGCCTCACGCTGTCTTTGGTACATATGCGTAGGCTTCTGTGGCTTAAAAACTGGTCTGCTGAAGCTCCCTGTAAGAAGCTCTTAGTTAGCTTCCCATTTCATGGGGAACGCCTTTTTGGCGAAGACCTGGATAAGTATATCCAGAAGATTTCCAGTGGTAAAAGTACTCTCTTACCGAGTAAGAAGAGGTCTAGGGGTCCATCTTTTAAGAGGACTACCTCTCCTATCCCTGCGACGTCTGCTACTAAGCAGTTCCGACGGCCTCCTCGGTCAAACTCAGGAGGTAAAAATCAGGGACAGCCACAGGGTAATAAAAAGCCCTGGATCCGAAGAGGTACTAAACCAGCCTATGAAGGGCTGCCCCCACTCAAACGGGTGGGGGGAAGACTTCAGTTGTTCGCAGAGACCTGGCGGGAGACGATCAAAGACAGATGGGTGCTCTCCGCAGTAACTCTGGGATACAAGTTGGAGTTAAAAGAGTCTCCTCCGTCCCATTTTATGTGGTCAGGCATGCCAAGAGACCCTCTGAAAAGACGGTCTCTCCTATTGGCGTTAGAACAACTATTGCTCCAAGGAGTAATTATGGAGGTTCCTATGGAAGAGTGGGGGTTGGGTTTCTACTCAAACCTTTTCACAGTCCCGAAGCCAAACGGGGACATAAGACCCATATTGGACCTAAAGAGTCTAAACAAATTTCTAAACGTCCGGTCTTTCCGGATGGAGTCGATCCGATCGGTCACCGCTGCCCTACAAGGGGAGGAATGGTTAGCCTCGATCGACATCAAAGATGCTTACTTGCATGTTCCCATCTTTCCAGGTCATCAAAAATTCCTACGCTTTGCAGTAGAAGGGCGCCATTTTCAGTTCAGAGCCTTACCATTCGGTCTGGCCACAGCACCACGAGTGTTCACAAAAATTCTGGCCCCACTGTTGGCCGATCTAAGAACACGGGGTGTAACGATAATGGCATACCTAGACGACCTGTTGTTGATGGACCACTCAGTTGCCAAGCTAGAAGTGGTAATTATCGATACAATCAAGTATCTAGAATCTCACGGTTGGGTCATCAACCTGGACAAGTCAGCCCTACAGCCAGTGAAAAACCTGGTATATCTAGGGCTACGGCTGGATTCAGACCAGAGGAAGATTTTCTTACCTCTAGACAAGGTATCCTCTTTGAGGGGCTTGGTCCGTCTGCTTTGTGCAAAAAGACAGCCGTCCATACGCCTGTGCATGAGGCTGCTAGGAAAGATGGTAGCATCATTCGAAGCTGTGCCATACGCCCAATTCCACTCAAGGAATTTACAAAGGGCCATATTGTCAGCCTGGAACGGAAAAGTTCAGGCTCTAGACTTCCCGATGGCTTTGTCCCCTTCCGTTCGGAAGAGTCTCTGCTGGTGGTTGATCCCCCAGAATCTCCAGAAGGGAAAACCCTTCAGCCCGATATCTTGGAAGGTGGTCACTACAGATGCCAGCCTTACAGGCTGGGGGGCAGTACTGGAGCAATGGTCTCTCCAGGGCAGATGGTCAAATGTAGTAAAAACCCTGCCCATCAATCTCTTAGAGATACGAGCAGCCCGGTACGCCCTAGTAGCCTGGACATCCAGACTCCAAGGGTCCCCTGTCAGAATTCAATCAGACAATGCCACAGCAGTGGCATATATCAATCATCAGGGAGGCACCAGGAGTCGTGCAGCCCAGAGGGAAGTAAGTCACATCCTGGAATGGGCAGAAAAGCATGTCCCATGTATATCAGCTGTCTTCATTCCAGGGGTGGAGAATTGGAAGGCGGACTTTCTGAGTCGCCAACAGTTATGCCCAGGGGAATGGTCCCTTCATCCCGAGGTCTTCCGAGCAATATGTCAGCGGTGGGGAACACCGGATGTAGATCTGCTAGCATCCAGATTCAACGCAAAGGTGGACAGGTTTGTCTCCCGGACAAGGGATCCCCTCGCTTGCGGCTCGGATGCTCTGGTGTTCCCTTGGGATCAGTTCAGACTGATATATGCATTCCCTCCGCTACAATTGTTGCCTCGACTCCTTCGCAGAGTCAGGTTGGAGAAGAAGCCGGTGATCCTGGTGGCTCCAGCGTGGCCCCGAAGGGCCTGGTACGCGGAGATCATCAAAATGTCTGTGGGGAGTCCTTGGACCCTTCCACGTCGTCCGGACCTGCTTTCGCAAGGACCGATATACCACCCTTCCTTACTAACTCTAAGTTTAACGGCCTGGCTATTGAGTCCCACATCCTAAAGAAGAGAGGTCTCTCTAACTCTGTGGTATCAACTATAATCAATGCCAGGAAGCCTGTATCCAGGCAGATCTACTATAGAGTTTGGAAGGCGTACATCACTTGGTGCGAGGCCAGAAAATGGCATCCACGTAAGTACGTTATAGGCAGAATTCTGGACTTCCTGCAGTGGGCTGTAGACAGGAAGTTTGCCTTAAGTACTATCAAGGGCCAGGTTTCGGCCTTGTCAATACTATTTCAAAGGCCCCTGGCTATGCATTCACTTGTCAAATCCTTTATGCAAGGTATGACTCGTATTATTCCACCGATTAAGGCTCCCATATGCCCATGGGATCTAAATTTGGTTCTGTCGGTTCTGCAGAAGCAGCCATTTGAACCTTTGCGGCACATTTCCTTGGTTCTACTCACCAGGAAATTGATATTTTTAGTAGCCATATGCTCGGCTAGAAGAGTGTCGGAATTAGCCGCCATGTCCTGTAAAGAGCCATATCTGGTTATCCATAAGGACAGAGTAGTATTACGTCCTCACCCAGCCTTTCTTCCTAAGGTGGTATCGAGGTTTCACTTGAACCAGGATGTGGTTCTTCCTTCTTTTTTCCCCAAACCAAGCTCGGTAGAGGAAAAGTTATTGCATTCTTTGGATGTAGTAAGAGCAGTTAAAGCTTATCTAAAAGCCACTGCTCAGATTCGTAGAACGGATTCTCTGTTTGTTCTGCCGGAAGGCCCCAGAAAGGGTCAGGCAGCATCAAAATCTACTTTAGCCAAGTGGATTCGACAGGTCATAATACAAGCCTATGGCTTGAAAAGTAGACCGCCTCCGTTCAAAGTTAGGGCGCACTCCACGAGAGCAGTTGGAACTTCATGGGCAATGCATCACCAGGCTTCCCTGGCGCAAATTTGTAAGGCCGCAACATGGTCTTCAGTACACACGTTTACTAGGTTCTACCAGGTGGACGTGAGAAGTCAGGAGGATGTCGCCTTTGGGCGCAGTGTGTTGCAGGCCGCAAAAGATCCTCATGCCTGATGGCGCCCAGCTTATGTATGGTGTATCCCCCCCCTCATGTGGCATTGCTTTGGGACGTCCCACATAGTAATGACTATGCTGCTCTGTGTCCCGTGATGTATGAACAAGAAAGTAGGATTTTTAAAACAGCTTACCTGTAAAATCCTTTTCTTGGAGTACATCACGGGACACAGAGCTCCCACCCCTCTTTTGGGGACACGTATTGCTTTGCTACAAAACTGAGGTACTCACGGATGGGAGGGGCTTATATAGGGGAGGGTACTTCCTGTTTTGGAAGTTGCCAGTGCCAGCACCTGAAGGTAATTCTATATAACCCACATAGTAATGACTATGCTGCTCTGTGTCCCGTGATGTACTCCAAGAAAAGGATTTTACAGGTAAGCTGTTTTAAAAATCCTACTTTTTATATGTTCATATATTATTTAATTTTTAATTTTGGATAAGTGCGGTGATTGACATGTGCATACACACTATTTTAACAGATTCCCTTGACAATTAAGGTTAATATCATGATTTTATCATTATTTGAATATTGGGTTTACATCTTAAACCGCAGAGATGAGGGTACATCTATGCAAAGATGCTCGGTCATCCTGCTAGATAGTATTGTGTGTGGTTCAATACCATTTTCCTATATGGATCTGAACATCCAAATTTCCTTACACACATTTTCATGTACCCCCTTGCATGATTTTATTGTATATTATCGTGCATATCTTTGTACATTCTTATACTCATTTATTACACATTTCTTATTTATGTTTATGTTTAAAGTTGAAAGTCCAAGGTTCATGTGTGCATACAGGAGAGACATGTGTCTCCGGTAAATGCATATATTCACACATGATATTTATTTACATTTTATTCATTTATCCATGTTTATTTTGTTCTATGGCATATTGTATTATATCCATTGACCCATTACAAGGTGGATTATATTATGTTATATAGCACATTTATAGACATTCATATATGGACATTTCTTTACACTTTATACACACACATATATCTCCTTCATGATCACTTATCATTTATTTATTCATATTTATCATTCTTCACATTTCCCTATGTAATTGTCACACAGTCTGTTTGGCAGTAGCACGTATTGTGCACATTTTGTGCATTTAAATTTTATTATTTATTATTTATTAATTAATTCATCATTATGGTTTTTTGGAGTATTTGTAAATTACTATTATTATTATTTCAATTCACACGAATATCACATAATAATTATTTCACATACATGAATATATTTACATCTATGGCTCACCATCTCCAAAAAACATTTTCACATTTTCACTTTTCATTTATTTTTTCATTTAAAAAGATTTTTCCGTTTATTTTTTGAACTTAATTAATTGACATTCATACTTATCACTGTCATATTCATTCACTTTAAATAATATATAGACACACTTTGGTGTGTCTATGTTTAAGCATTAAGTGTTTAGTTTATAATTTATACACATTTTGTAATTTTGTATTTTTGTGAATGGTCTTCAAAAGAGTGCTATTCCCTTCCCCCCTCACCCTTTCTTGGGAGTGTCGGAATCAAACATAAGGTTATCCCAGTCAGCTGTGTTCTTTCAGTACTGATTGGTGTAAAGTTACTTTATTTTTCATTTATACCTCTATTGATTCCCACACACCCTAGCTATGAGTAAGCGTCAATTCGTGACGTGAAACGCGTTAGCCACCCTTCCCTGCATGCACACTATCTGCATTTGTTGTTTTGGATTTATGGATTTATTTTGAATTTGGATTTTTTACCTGAAATTTTGGAATAAATAACTGTCTATACAGAGTGCGGCAGTCCAGGGTTTCTTTTTCTCCCATGCATCAGTGCAGAGCCAGCACCTGTGTGAGTGACCGGGCGGAAGCAGCTATTTGGTGAATTCTCAAGCTTTTGAGCGGTACGTTTTTCCTTTCCTCTGTTCCTCCAAAGAGTGGGCGATGGTCTCCGCACAAGGGAATTCACCTTTCGGACGGTCTCCGACAAGAGGCTCACCCGTCACCGGCAGTATGCTGCACCGGGTCTTCAGATGAGGAGCTCTTCCTGGTCCATTACGTCCACCTCGGATTCAGGCGTCCATCTCCGGAGCACCCTAGGATCCTTCCCTCGCGGAACTCAGTGTTGGGCACTGAGCTCCGGACCGCCAACCGAGTACTTCACCCCAGGCTAAAGGTGCCTGAGGTGGAACACGACCTCCGGTGGTCCTCTAGACCCAGTCCGCCTAGAGGACAACCACGAACTCTGTCCGCAGGCTGAAGGTGCCAGGGACAACGAACCCCGTGACAAAATGGCCGGCCCCCTTTATACCTTCCCCCGGCATGCGCAGCAGGTTCCCCGCCCCACCACACGGCTGCCGAGAAAAGACAAAAAAGGATTCGACCCAGCAATGACTCACCCGTCGGCCCAAAGTGACAGCGCCACCCGGTGGACCGCCGGAGATACACCACTGGTGTCACCGCAAAAATTAAAAATTACTGGCGGGAAAGTAAACACCCGCTACATAAGGCTTACCTGTAGGTGCTGGAAATATCTCCTAAACCTGCATGGTTTAGGAAATATTTACAATATACGCGTTTGCCAATGTAATCGGTGCATGCGCACTTTAGAAAGTGCAGTTTCTGAAGGGATCATGACGTGACAGCGCGGGGGTGGCGTCACGCAACTCCGGCCAGTCACAGAGCTGGAGTCTGGGGCCCTGGAAGGAAGAGGGGTGAAGATGGACGCTTGCAGCCAGAGGGGACGTTGCAGACATCGCAGGCTTCGTTTTCAGGTAAGTGACAAATAATGGGCTACTATTTTACTTTACCTTTGCAGGGAAATAAAGAGAAAGTAAAACCCATCAGGGTTTACTTCCTCTTTAAGGAGTTATATGCAGTGGATTTTGGAGTTTTGGCTGCCATCTTGTGTTCATTTCTAGTACTTCACTGTTGCACTGTAGAGATCCCGCTTCCTGTTAAAGAGTGACAACACTCTGTCCCTGTCTCCCAATCATGCCCCTGCATTGTCATTCTGTTGCACAGGGTTCTGCATAGCTTACAGCTGTGCCTCATTTGGGGGGACTGCCCCACTTTTGAAATCAAGTAAGCAAATCCCTCTGTCCTTAGTGAAGCCTCAGTTGTCCCTCTTTTTTGTCTGATGTGTAAATCTTTATACAAAATGTACTATTTTACTTCCAAAAGTGTTATGCTGCACTGAACTTTTTATAAAACCTCTATATCACTGCATTTGTTATTTTTAAAAGCCCAAATAAAAGAAAAATAGAGGTCAGGAAAGCACTTGAGTGGTTTAGCCAATCTTTTTCTGCATATTGGATCTTTTTGGTCTGTGTAGGGCCATGGCTTAGGGTGTGTGCTTTGCCTACATACTATGTGCTGACAGGTGTCCTCCTTTATCATTTCAGAAAGTTTGTAGCTATGGATAGGCCACACTTTAAACTGCATCCCAATGTATTCTCCTTTAAGAGCATACTACCATGGTTGTTTCATCGTTTTCAGTAGGGGTTTTCCCCCTTTCATCGACCTAGTGCATTCTAGCAACGCCATACACAGACAATAAAAAGGGATCAAATGTCATATCCTTTGTAACTTTGTTTTTGTGGTTGTTAATTTATACACCATGTCATTGTTGAAACTGTTTAATCAGGAAGTTCCTTACAGGACTTAATATTACCTAAATAAAGGCAATTTCATCATTACTGGTGTGTAGAGTTAAGGGCAAGTCACCACTTGGAAGGGCAGAAGAACCCAACAATCCAATCCTGAGGGAGTCAGTGATACAGCGTACAAGCGGGGGTTTGTCTGGGATCCTTCTGGCCCTTTTTGTAGAGTGACAATCACATCAGGAGGTACCAGCCAAGCCAGTAAAATTGACCCGGTCAACACTGCTAAGTAGTGCCTAGTGATAGGTGGACAGAGGAACAGATTCAGTGTTTGGTGTACATACAGGAACTGATTTAGAAAACTCCCACAATACGCACTCCTAGAATGGAGAAAAGACCATCCAGCTGGCTTTATGGATCCTTCAGTAAACCAAACCCAGGCCACTTTATTCTTGACTACTCAAAGCTTGCTTTCTGCGGGTCAGGATGGCTAAGTGGTCTAATGCGATGTCTTTTGGTGACAGTCCCAAGGTGTGCCTGACTATGCCTGCCCTTTCCACCCAGCTGCTCCATTCATTAAAGCCATAATACAGCTTCAATGAATGAAGCAGGATTTATGAGGGTGCACCTTGTAATCATCCGCCCATCCCCTATTCATAGTTTATTTTGCTGTAGTTCAGCAAGGGTGGGCAAAGTTGGGCACTCTTGATGAGAGCTCCCACAGTTCTATTACCCCCTGCCACACCAGAGGTGGGAATGAAGATCCGTGGATTTAACCAATAAAAGTGGCACCAGCACAAGGGACACAAAAAGTGGTACCAGCACAAGGGACACACCCTACTAACTGTTAGTCAGATTGTCCCTTGTGCTGATTTTTGTTTTTTATATTTTGGTCGTACTTAAAGGGGAGTTCCAGCCTTTTTTAATGTTTATTAAAAGTCAGCAGCTACAAAAAGTGTAGCTGCTGGCTTTTAATAAACATACACTTACCTGTTCCACTGTACAGCGACGCGACGCCCGGAGCTTCGCTCCTCTCCCCCCCTTCTCCGCCGGCGCCTCCATTCATAGTGTGGGCACCTGGCCGTGACAGCTTTCGGCTTCACGGCCGGGCACTCACTCCGCATGCGCGAACAGCGCAGCGCTCTCTGAGTGGACAGGCGATCGCCTGGGACCTGTCACGTGTGTCAGGGAGGGGCCGCCAAAAGGTGATATGACAAATCGCCTAAGCGCCCCCTGGGCGGAAGGAGGAAGTGGGACAGGAAGTCCCACTCCTACTGAAGCCCCCACTCCCCCTCCAAATAAATTACATGCCAAATGTGGCATGTAAGGGGGCGAGGAGTGGATTAAGCAGAAGTTCAAAATTTGGGTGGAACGCCGCTTTAAGCTTTATACACAAGGCCTGTTTTTGCTGTTTCCTCTCAATCTTTTATCTAAATCCTGTTTTTTACACTTTATCCAATGCAGAGTATGACATCCAGTTGTGCCAGAATGAGATAACATTAGCAGGTTCCGTGCCCCAAGATTTTCTGTAGACCTGATCCATACATCACATTTTAATTTTTCTTGCAAGGAAAATCTCTTCTGTTTTCTGTGTTAGTTACTATTTTCTGCTGTTGTGGAATACTAAATCTTCCAAATCATGTTAATGTCATAAAAAGTGGCTGAGTAAGGGGAGTTGCAGGAAATGGGAACAGGAGGAGGCAATATAATATATCATCCTTAACAAACAGTATAGGAAAACAAGGATGGACATGGAGAGGAGACGGGTATATTCAGTCACCACTATGGGAATTTGGGGACTTATACTGCTCTGCCTGGTAATCAATCTAAGTGATGCCACCATCCCATGTCCAGGTAGGACTACCACATACTGTAGAGTTCATTCCTCAGTAATGACATAGTAATACAGTAATATACAGTATACTGTGTATATGTATATATATATATATATATATATATATATATATATAGATTTGTGTATATAGATTTGTGTATATGTATTTACACATACACACACACACACACACACAAACAAAAACAAACACATGCAAATGTTTCCTTTGACAATGTTTAATGCATAAGTGCATTTGTCTTACTAATACATTTCTCTTTCTTGCATTATAACATGGCTGTCAATTGCATCTGAATCTATAGTGTAAAAGCTTGAAGCAAGGCTTGAGAATTCTAATTAGAGGACTATTTGGTGCAGGCTGCATATTGTTTTATAGAAATGTTGGCTGGCAGGGATTCCTCCTGGGGTCATGGTCCCTGGAGATTCCCAAAAGCACGAGTAAGAACATGGAAGTCTCTCCTGTCATAGCCACTATGTCTGTGCGAAAGGCAACATGTTTGATATCCTTCAAAAATTTTAAAAGCTATAGAATAAATCTACCTATCCATCATTTGGCTTGAGCTTGCACATGAAGCTTCCATAAACTAAAAAAGTTTTTTTTTTTTTCTCCTTACTCATATTGATTTTGTTCATTATTCCCCATGTAACTTACATAAAATAAAGAGTAACTGGTTCCTCACAATCTTTGGCAGTCCATCATGCCTTGTAAACCGCAGACAGGCACAGATATGATGAGATTTGCAGTTTCACAACAGATAGAGTGCCGAGGATTGCCTATCTCTGTTCTGCTGAATTTTAATAAAACCCTATCCACTACCAAAAAGTCTAAACCCTGGGTGGTCCTTTAGACAATGGCATTGGAGATTGGGTTTGCCAGCGTTGGCTTGCATGGCATGACACAGCTGATCCCAAGTGCTGAGCCTCTGTGTCTCTCAGCATCAGTTATCCAATATTGTATAATTACTGATGGATGTTTTACATATACTTGTTCCAGATACAAAAACATTTAATTTTTTTTCTGTTTTTGCATCAAGACATTAAGCTTGTGAATGTGAGCAGTGCCACGGCGGTGACATTCCTCTCGGGGTATCCTGGCATGCCTGGGGCGCCAGGAAAAAAAGGAGAGACTGGTACACGAGGAGAAAAGGGTGAGTGAAAACATTCAAGATTTATGTCGCCCATAAAACAGAATTAAGCCACTCGGAACCAGAGAGATCTTTTGTCTCCAGGTCATGTAAAAAGCACATTCTCTCCACTTTGTGGGCAAGTTTCAAACTCCTGTATATATTATATTTCTCTTCCATTTTATGCTTACTTTCAAAATATCAAATTTTTTTTGTTTTCATAGGACAACGGGGAGACCCTGGGGAACCTGGAAAAGTCGGACCGACTGGGCAGAAAGGTGGGTTACATGACTGTAAAAGCTGGCAACCAGTGGACCATATGTGAGCCCCTGGATTTACTCAGGCACTATGGTAGCTGTATTCATGATGAAGCACCTAGTACCTCCTGCCTCAGGGATGCTGTCACTTCCTATGCTGGCACAGGCTGGGTCAGTTCAAGAAATGAACACTCTGCAAGGTTGATGGGTCAATTTAATAGAGGCACCAATACAAATGTAACATGGGGAAAATGTCAGTATAATTGATCTGGAGCATAGGTGTGCGCATCCTATTGCATTAGGGTGTGCACCTCAAAGCTCCAACACATATGCGTGTATTTACCGGCCTCTTCCCCGCTCTCCATCCTAAAACAATGGGGGACCCGGGCAGCAGAAAGAGGGACAGGAGGGGTGACGGGGGTGGCATATATTTTCCTCCTCCGGCAGATAAATATCGGTGAGCGGGAGAGGAGGAGAAGCCTACATTCAGCTGCTGCAGGGGGAAAATACAGATCGGTTCCACTAAATTCCACCCCCGCCGCCTCTCCTGTCCAGGCTCTGGGGGTTGGCAAGGAAGGAAATCGGTTTACCTGTCACCTGTCCTCGATCATCGGGTAGCTCACAATTGGCAGGATACCCCAGGATAAGGGTGTGGCCCAGGCACACCTGGCACACCCCTTGCGCACGCACGCCTATGATCTGAAGATTCATACAATGCATCTTTTTTAATGACATCTGTTATTGATTTTAGGGGAGCCTGGGCCTCGAGGAAAAACCGGTTTGACTGGGCAACAAGGGCTAAAAGGTAAGGGGCGATGAACATAAAATACCTGCCCAGAGGATTGCAAGAGATTTCCAGATGTAATTTGCATCAACCACACTGGATGTCCTCTCCTAATCAGACTAAACTCTCTGGACTCTTACTAGATTTCAAACGCATCCTCCTCTAGCTACCATTGGAATAAATTAGTTGTCACAGAGAAATACTACTCTATTACTATCCATTTGAAATCTCTTAATTGTGATTTGGGAGGAATTTTCTTATTCATGTTTAGAAAGGAACTATCATTATATATGCTTTTTACTGTTCTGTCCTCCTATGGTACAAAGCACATGTGTACCAACCCTAGCTATGAGGTACAAACTGCACCCCCTCCCCTTCTGCCGCTGCAAATCTGACAACAACTAGAAAAGATACAGACACTTTATAATGGCAGGTATGTTGGCTCTCTCCACTTCCTGAGACAGACAGAGGCAAGAGGAATGCAGTGGAAAGAGGGATGTGTCAGCCTCTGCATTCCTCTTGCCAATGCTTGTCTCGAGAAAGTGCTCTCAACTGCTGTTATGAATCAGCTATCTCCTTGTTAGCTGTTGTTAGATCGCTACGGCATCAGGTGAGGGGGGTGCAGTTTGGACCTCATAGCTAGGTTTATGAAGCACTTATCAACATGGCACAAAACTATAAAAAAAATGTATATAATGATCATTATCCTTTAACCACTTCAGCCCCGGAAGGATTTTCCCCCTTCCTGACCAGGCCATTTTTTGCAATGTTGTACCCCAAAAAAATAATTTATGTCCTTTTGTCCCCACAAATAGAGCTTTCTTTTGGTGGTGGATGATCACCTCTGCGTTTTTTATTTTTTGTGCTATAAACAAAAAAAAAGCGTCAATTTTGAAAAAAAAACAATATTTTGTACTTTTTGCTATAATAAATATCCCAACATATGAGCGTATATTGATTGGTTTGCGCAAAAGTTATAGCGTCTACAAAGTAGGGGATAGATTTATGGCATTTTTAATATTATTATTTTTTTTTACTATTAATGGCGGTGATCAGCGATTTTTATCATGACTGCGACATTGCGGCGGAAAGATCGGACACTTTTAACACCTTTTTGGGATCATTGACATTTATACAGCGATCAGAGCTAAAAATAGCCACTGATTACTGTATATATGTCATTGGCAGGGAAGGGGTTAACACTAGGGGGCAATCAAGGGGTTAACTGTGTTTCCTAGATGTGTTCTAACTGTGGGGGGTGGGACTGACTAGGGGAGGAGGCCGAAAGGGGTTCCTACCTAGTATGAGCACACGATCTGTCTCCTCTCCCCTGAGAGAACCGGGATTTGTGTGTTTACACACACAGATCCCGGTTCTCGCTCTGTCATGAGCGATCGCGGGTGCCCGGCGGTCATCGCACCCGCCAGGCACGCACATCGGCTCTGGGGACGCGCTGGGGGCACGCACTAAAGCGTCTTTAAGAGCCGACGTACAGCTCAGCCCCGGAAGGATTTTCCCCCCTAACGACCAGGCCATTTTTTGCGATACGGCACTGCATCGCTTTAACTGATAATTATGCGGTTGTGTGATGTTGTAACCAAACAAAATTGATGCAATTTTTTCCCCACAAATAGAGCTTTCTTTTGGTGGTATTTGATCAACTCTGCGGTTTTTATTTTTTGCGCTATAAACGAAAAAGAGTGACAATTTTGAAAAAAATGATATGTTATTTACTTTCTGCTATAATACATATCCCAAAAAAATATATAAAAAAAATTTATTCATTAGTTTAGGTCAATATGTATTCTTCTACATATTTTTGGTAATAATGGGAGCGATCTGCGGTTTTTAGCGGGACTGCGACATTGCGGCAGACAGATCTGACCCTAAATGACACTTTTTGGGGGCCAGTGACATTATTACATTGATCAGTGCTATAAAAATGCACTGATCAATGTATAAATGACACTGGCAGGGAAGGGGTTAACACTAGGGGGCGATCATGGGGTTTAATGTGTTCCCTGGATGTGTTCTAACTGTGGGGGATGGGCTGCCTGGGACATGATAGAGATTGCGGTTCCCGATCACTGGGAGCAGCAGATCTCTAACGTGTCCCCTGTCAGAACGGGGATCTGCCTTGTTTACAAAGGCAGATCCCCATTCTGCCTCTGTGTACAGCGATCGCGGGCAGCCGGCGAACATAGAGGTCTGCCGGACCCGCGGGCATGCTCCCGCGGCATGCAGCGGGAGTGGTATTGAAGTGGTATTAAAATTTCGGCTTTAAAAAAATAAAAACCTTCAGCCTTTACAACCACTTTAACTCTCGAATTAGGATAAGACCCCAAACTGCATTGTTCATGGTTAGCAGAAAGGTGAACCTGAATGACTGGTATGACCAGTCTGGAGCCCCTTAGCTAATAAAATGGTATGGGAGACTGTTTTATCACTATCATTATTATTATTATTATTAGTGTAATACAATATTACAGTCGCATAGCGTTGACTCCAGCACACATGGTTGTCAGGAATTGCTTGTTGTGGTCTTGTGTGCATACATGTTGAGACGCTGAGCATGATTTGACCATTTTTGTAGTCAATGTAACAGCTCTTAATGACTGATGTGTATGTGGATAAATATATATATATAAATAAATATGTATATATATTCTTCTCCCCCTGCTCTGGCTATAGGTGACACTGGAGACAGATGAATAAATGGTGAAAAAATAGGATTTTTATAACAGCTTACCTGTAAAATCCTTTTCTTAGGAGTACATCACGGGACACAGAGCGACATAGTCATTACTAATGGGTTATATAGATACCGTCAGGTGCTGGCACTGGCAACTTCCAAAACCGGAAGTACCCTCCCCTATATAAGCCCCTCCCATCCGGGAGCACCTCAGTTTTGTAGCAAAGCAATAAGTGTCCCCAAAGAGGGGCGGGAGCTCTGTGTCCCGTGATGTACTCCTAAGAAAAGGATTTTACAGGTAAGCTGTTATAAAAATCCTATTTTCTTTCTCGTACATCACGGGACACAGAGCGACATAGTCATTACTAATGGGATGTCCTAAAGCAATGCCCAATGAGGGGGGGGGGATACACCATATATAAGCTGAGCGCTATCAGACATGAGGATCTTTTGCGGCCTGCAACACACTGCGCCCAAAGGCGACATCCTCCTGACTTCTAACGTCCACCTGGTAGAACCTAGTAAACGTGTGAACTGAAGACCATGTTGCGGCCTTACAGATTTGAGCCAGGGAGGCCTGGTGATGCACTGCCCATGAAGTTCCAACTGCTCTCGTGGAGTGCGCTCTAACTTTGAACGGAGGCGGTCTCCTTCTCAAGCCATAGGCTTGTATTATGACCTGTCGAATCCACTTGGCTAAAGTAGATTTTGACGCTGCCTGACCCTTTCTGGGGCCTTCCGGCAGAATAAACAAAGTATCCGTTCTGCGAATCTGAGCAGTGGCTTTTAGATAAGCTTTAACTGCTCTTACTACATCCAAAGAATGCAATAACTTTTCCTCTACCGAAGTAGGTTTGGGGAAAAAAGAAGGAAGAACCACATCTTGGTTCAAATGAAACCTCGGTACCACCCTAGGAAGAAAGGCTGGATGAGGACGTAATACTACTCTATCCTTATGGATAACCAGATATGGCTCCTTACAGGACATAGCTGCTAATTCCGACACTCTTTTAGCCGAACAAATGGCTACTAGAAAAATCTATTTCCTGGTGAGAAGCACCAAAGAAATATGCTGTAATGGTTCAAATGGTTGTTTCTGTAGAACCGACAGAACCAAGTTTAGATCCCATGGACATATGGGAATATTAATCGGAGGACTAATACGCATCACTCCTTGTATAAAGGCTTTGACTAGTGAATGCGAAGCCAAGGGCCTTTGAAAAAATATTGACAAGGCCGAAATCTGACCCTTGATAGTACTCAAGGCAAGCTTCCTATCTACAGCCCATTGTAGGAAGTCCAGAATCCTACCTATTACGTACTTATGTGGATGCCATTTCTTGGCCTCACACCACGCGATGTACGCCTTCCAGATTCTATATTAGATCTGCCTGGATACCGGCTTCCTGGCATTGATCATGGTAGATACCACAGGATTAGAGAGCCCTCTCTTTTTTAGAATGTGGGCTTCCATAGCCAGGCCGTCAAACCTAGGGCTGGTAAGGAAGGGTGGTATATCGGTCCTTGCGAAAGCAGGTCCGGACGACGTGGGAGAGTCCAAGGACTCCCCACTGAAATTTTACAATCTCCGCGTACCACGCTCTTCGGGGCCACGCTGGAGCCACCGGAATCACTGGTTTCTTTTCTACCCTGATTCTGCGGAGTAATCGAGGTAACCATTGTGGCGGTGTGAATGCATATATCAGCTTGAACTGATCCCAAGGGAACACTAGGGCATCCGAGCCGCAAGCTAGGGGATCCCTTGTCCGAGAGACAAACCTGTCCCCCTTTGCGTTGAATCTGGATGCTAGAAGATCTACATCCGATGTTCCCCACCGCTGACATATTGTCCAGAAAACCTTGGGGTGAAGGGACCCTTCCTCTGGGCCTAATTGCTGGCGACTTAGAAAGTCCGCCTTCCAATTCTCCACTCCTGGAATGAATACCGCAGATATGGCTGGGACATATTTTTCTGCCCATTTCAGGATGTAATTTACTTCCCTCTGGGCTGCACGACTCCTGGTGCCCCCCTGATGATTGAATTCTGACAGGGGACCCTTGGAGTTTGGATGTCCATGCTACTAGGGCATACCGGGCTGCTCGTATCTCTAAGAGATTGATGGGCAGGGCCTTTTCTGCATCCGACCATCTGCCCTGGAGAGACTATTGCTCCAGTACTGCTCCCCAGCCTATAAGGCTGGCATCTGTAGTGACCACCTTCCAAGAAATCAGACTGAAGGATTTCCCTTTTTCCAGATTCTGGGGAACCAACCACTAACGGAGGCTCTTGCGAACGGAAGGGGACAAGGACATTGTAAGTCTAGGGCCTGAACTTTTTTGTTCCAGGCTGACAGTATGGCCCCCTGCAAATTCCTTGAATGGAATTGACCGTAGGGTACTGCTTCGAATGATGCCACCATTTTTCCCAGCAGCCTTATGCACAGGCGTATGGACGGCTGTCTTTTTTGTACCCACTAAGTGGATCAAATCTTTCAAAGACAACACCTTTCCTCGAGGCAAGAATATTTTTCTCTGGCCTGAATCCAACCTTAGCCCCAAGTATTCCAGACTTTTGACTGGTTTTTAGGGCTAACTTGTCTCGGTTGATAATCCAACCGTGAGATTCCAGATACTTGATTGTCTTGTGAACGACCACGTCTAGTTTTTTCACTGAGTGGTCTATCAGCAACAAGTCATCTAGATATGCCATTATCATTACACCTTGTGTTCTTAGATTGGCCAATAAAGGGCCAGAATTTTTGTAAACACTCGTGGTGCTGTGGCCAAACCGAAGGGTAAGGCTCTGAACTGAAAATGGCGCCCTTCTACTGCAAAGCGTAGAAATTTTTGGTGGACTGGAAAGATGGGAATGTGCAAATAAGCATCTTTGATGTCGATCGCGGCTAACCAATCCTCCCCTTGTAGGGCAGTGGCCACCGATCGGATCGACTCCATCGGAAAGTCCTGATATACAGGAATTTGTATAGCCCTTTTTAGAATTAATATGGGCCTCCCGTCCGCATTTGCTTTGGGACTGTAAAGAGGTTTGAGTAAAACCCAAACCCTCATTCTTACAGGGGAACCTCCATAATTACTCCTTGGAGCAATAGTTGTTCTAGTGCCAACAAGAGGGACTCTATCTTCCGGGGATCCCTTGGCACGTTTGACCTCAAAAATGGGAAGGAGGAGAGTCTTTTAACTCCAAACTGTATCCCAAACATACTGCGGAGAGCACCTATCTGTCTTGATCGTGTCCCGCCAGGTCTCTTGCGAACAACTGGAGTCCTCCCCCCACCCGACTGAGTGGGGGCAACCCTTCAATGAATTTAACTTTGGGGGAGGTTTTGTACCTCCCCTGACCCAGGGTTTCTCATTACCCTGCTATTGTCCCTGTTTTTTACCCCCGGGAATTGACCGAGGAGGCAGTCGGAACTGTTACACAGCCGATGCCCCAGGGACTGGAGAAGCAGGCCTCTTAAAGAGGGACCTCTAACTCTGTTTTTAACCGGCAAGAGCGTATTTTTACCGCTGGAAATTTTCTGGATATATTTGTCCAGGTTTTCCCTGAATAAGCGTTCACCATGAAATGGGACGCTAACCAGCCATTCTTTACAGGGAGCTTCAGCAGACCAGTTTTTGAGCCATAGAAGCCTACGCATATGTACTATAGACAGCGTAAGGCGGGAGGCCTGATGGACTGAATCCTTATGGCGTCAACCGCAAAGCCTAAGGCTCTAGGTAGATCAGCTAGGGCAAAGCCTGCTGATCTGTCAAGTCCCTCAAGACCTGTTTCAACTGATCCTTCACTGCTTAGCAGACCCCAATAGCTGCTACTGCTGGTTGTGTCACCAAGCTTGCTGTAGAAAGAAGCAGACTTTCATAAGGACTCCAATCTTTTATCTATTGGGTTCTTGAACATTTGGACATTATCCACTGGACATGTCAGTGATTTATGCATACAAGAGATGGCTGCGTCCACTGTAGGGACCTTCCATTTTTTTTTTTTTTTTTTTGATGAACTTATCCTCCATGGGATAGACCACCGGAAATCTCTTGGGGGAATAAATATTTTCTCAGGACGTTCCCAATCCTGGTAAATAAGCCCTTTCAGTAAAGGGTGAAGTGGAAAAGAACAGACAGTCTGGGGGCTTCTAGCGACCCCAACGAGGATACAGTAGTGGTTGATGGTTCCGCAAGGTGCATTTTTAAATGCTGATCGGACCATGTTAGTCAGAGACTGAACCCATAATCTTTCAGCTTGAGATGCTGAGAAAAGGTTCCCCCACTGTTGACTCCTCTATAACAGAATCAACCTTATCCTGATCCCCTTCAGGCAGGTCGATCCCTGTATGGGACTGTTGCTCTGCTAACAGGCACTTTGAAGGAGGAGATGGAGATCGGCGTGCTTTCCCTGACAGGGAGGCAGCGATCAATGTTGACAATCTCTCTCTAATCCTCCCAGAGCTGAGGAAAAAACCTCCTCTGTTACATACACAGGAGCAGGTGAACTGAGGACAGCCACAGTACCAAGTACCCCTGCGGGGTCTCTACGGTCACTTACCTCTGAACTTCAGGGGAGACTGGTGCAGCAGAAGTATGCCCAAGATCCTCAGAGCCCGATGAGACCCCCTTCGCTTCCTGGAAGATTCAGTTCCGGAGCTTCTGGACGGCATATTCCTAAGCCTAAAGCTGAGGTATTCCAGCCGTAATACACCACTTTTACTGAGAATAGTCTAGCACAATTGCTGCTATATCACAGTTGGTGTCTACTAAAGTGCCTTTCTAGGGGATGCCTGCATCAACCGCCTCTATGTGCCTTTATATTGTTGCTAGCTCTGTCTGTGCACTTCAACAGCCAGCTATAATGTGCTTCAAAACACGCTGGACGCCCGCACATGCGCAGTAGCGCCGTGGCGCACACCTGAGCGTCATCCACCCGCTCCGCCCCTTTTTCCAGATCGCCTATATGAATAGAGGCACGTGCACGCGCACGCGCGCGGGCACGTGCGCCTTCGGCGCCTTTTTTGAAAACAACAAGGAGCTAGATGGGAGCCAGGGTCCCTTTGCCGCAGGGCCCGGGGATGGATGAGCGCAGCAACAGGGCAGAGGAGACAGCTTCCCAGCAGAGAACATACCAACTGCCTGGATTTGATTCTGGAAGAAAAAAATCCACATTACAAGAAAAAGAACCATAGCGGCCTCTAGTGTCTAACACAGGTACCGCGGTCTTACATATTTTTTTTTTCTTGCCTACTATTAAAATTTTTACATTTTCTCAGTAGTAACAGGCATACACAGAATATTAGCGGGAATACCGTTAGGTAACAGACAGAAAGACAAATTAGGCTTGGGGGTCCCCCAATAGAACCAAGTTCCTGGGGGCCCCCACTTACCTGTTCCCCGCCGCAGGACTTTGTTTGGTCCACAAAAGCCCAAACTTCACCTATCACGGCAGGCATTGTAATCAAACCTTCAGGGACCGGGTTCCCAAGGATTCCACTCCCCTGGACCTGTATAGCACCCTGCACAGAAAACATCTTGGTCGTGGGTATGACCAGAGCTCTGGATCCCAGGGTCCAGCTCTCCTAAGAGAAGCATTACAGGCAAAACCTTGCTCTTCTCTGCAAGGCCCGGGTACCGACCGTGAAGCTTTTTTGGTCGGATCCGGAATAGCTTACTGAGGCCCAAAAGAACCTGTACGCAAGCTCAGTGAAAAACACATGTTTCTTCTTGGCCAACACCTTAGACACTGGCAAAAAACTGAGGTGCTCCCGGATGGGAGGGGCTTATATAGGGGAGGGTACTTCCGGTTTTGGAAGTTGCCAGTGCCAGCACCTGACGGTATCTATATAACCCATTAGTAATGACTATGTCGCTCTGTGTCCCGTGATGTACGAGAAAGAAAGGTGATTTTTTAAAATATACATAATGCAGTAGGTGTTGTTGTATACATAAACTGAGCACTAACCGAGCCTATGCTTCACTATCATGTTTTACCGGACAGGTCTGCTCTACTCCTGGTGAGTTTCTTCTTTTTTTTTTTACAAAAAACACAGAAAAGTCTGAATTTTATGTGACACTTTTGATGTACAAAAGAAGTGTGGCATGGCTTCATCTGAACACGGATATTCATAGAGATCTGAAGGCATGCCCACCAATAGATTCAGGGGAATTTACTAAGACTGGAGCAGAAAGGCTCTGGAGCAGCTGTGCATGGCAGCCAATCAGCTTCTAGCTTTCATTTTCAAAGCTTAAGACCCCTTACACACTGAGGTGCTTTTCAGACATTTTAGCACTAAAAATAGCACCTGAAAAGCACCTCTCATGCCTCCCCAGTGTGAAAGCCCGAGTGCTTTCACACTGCGGTAGGGTTGCCATCTGTCCAGGATTCACCCTGACAGTTCGGGTTTTGAATCATGAGTCTGGGTTTCAGACCAGCTGAAACCCGGACACATTATTGAGACTGGACTATGGCTATGACTATGACTATGGCTTCCCAGCAGGGTTTCGGGCTGTGGTTGTCTAGGCAGAGAGTGTCTGTTACACTCTCTTTCACACTGCCCAAAGCCAGCACTAACATTCCCCCCCCCCACAAACATACACATAGACGGGAGAGGAGAGAGGGCTCAATATGCCCCTCTTCCTCCTGCCCCTACCCCTCAGTGTCCCTCTTCCTCCCGCCCCTACCCCTCAGTGTGCCTCTTCCTCCCGCCCCTACCCCTCAGTGTCTGCCCACACTCCAATCCAATAAGAAAAGGGGAATGTGGGAGGGACAATTGAAGTCCAGCAGAAGCAGATACATCTGGATGGGAGGTGCCAAGGGGTGAGTGAGATCACCATCCATCCCTGTCTGTAACTGAAGTCTCCCCCCTCTTCTCTCTCCTGCCTCTGAGTGAGTACACTAAGGTAAATCAGGGTTCTCAGAGCACCCCTTACATCAGAGTTCCCCTTTACACCAGAGGCCACAGTGTTTCCCCTTACATCAGAGTACTCTCCGTTCACCACAGTTCTCAGTGTTACCCCTTAAATCAGGGTTTCCAGAGCATCTCTTATGTTAGAGTCCCCAGAGTTCTCCCTTACATCAGAGTCTGCAGAGTCCCCCCTTACAGTGTAAGGGAACTCTGCAAGTTCAGATGTAAGAGCAAACTCTGCGGATTCAGATGTAAAGGGGAACTCTGCGGATTCAGATGTAAAAGGGGAACTCTGCGGATTCAGATGTAAAAGGGGAACTCTGCGGATTCAGATGTAAAAGGGGAACTCTGCAGATTCAGATGTAAAGGAGAACTCTGCAGATTCAGATGTAATGGGGAACTCTGCAGATTCAGATGTAATGGGAAACTCTGCAGATTCAGATGTAATGGGGAACTCTGCAGATTCAGATGTAAAAGGGGAACTCTGCGGATTCAGATGTAAAAGGGGAACTCTGCGGATTCAGATGTAAAAGGGGAACTCTGCGGAGTCAGATGTAAAAGGGGAACTCTGTTATTTAATCACAAAATATATGTACTGTATAGTATATACTGTAAAAAAAAAAAATTCTGTGCGCCGATAAAGTGTTCGGGTTTGACTTGAAGAAAAGGTGGTAACCCTACACTGGGGTGGTGTGCTTGCGGGACGGGAAAAAAAGTCCTGCAAGCAGCATCTTTGGGGTGGTTTGGAAGCACTGTATACACCGCTCTCAAAATGCCCTGCTCATTGAAATAGCCTGCAAAGCGCCTGCAAAGCTCTTCAGCAGCGCTGCAACAGGGGCGCTTATAACCCTTTCTTCAGCCTCTAGTGGGGGTTAAAAGCGCCCCGCTAGCGGCCGAAAAAACTCAGCTAAAACTAGCGGCGCTTTACCGCCAACGAACCCCAGCCCCAGTGTGAAAGTACCCTAACTGAACAAAATTAAGCTAGAAGCTGATTGGTTGGTAGCTGTTTTTTATTGCATTGCATCCAGAAAAATCCCAGGCAGTAGCATTGTTCTTCAGTATCATTTTCTGGGCCATTGTAAATTAGTGGGAAGGCAGAGCAGATTAAGTCCCCACCAGGGAGGTGGCAATACACAAGTTATTTTAATTTATTTATTACAGACATTTTTTATTGCAGGCATTTATATAGTGCTGACAATTCATGCAGCTCTGAACATATGCTGGACTTTTACTTGTATATGCTGCAGGGATTAACATCAATGGCCAGTCCCAGAACACAGGGATATAGGTAACAGAATCCTTTGGTTTACTTTGTATGGAATATTGGAAAACTTTATCTTTCAGTCCAAGCTTGGATAGGTAACACATTATTGATATATTAATTACCAGCATTATATACTGTCATAGGTGTGTGCAGCCTATTGCATTAGAGTGCACCCCAAATGTATTAAAACATGGATGGTGTCAGTAGAGCAGTGGATGGTGTCAGTAGAGCAGTGGATGATGTCAGTAGAGCACTGGATGGTGTCAGTAGAGCAGTGGACGGTGTCAGTAGAGCAGTGGACGGTGTCAGTAGAGCAGTGGACGGTGTCAGTAGAGCAGTGGACTTGACAGTAGGGCAGAGGTTGGTGTCAGTAGGGCAGTGGACAGTGTCAGTAGTTTATTTTTATTACTTTATTTATTTATTTATTTATTTATACAATTTTTTTAGGAGCTCAGTTGGGGGAAATATCAGCAGGTGAAATCTGCGCCACATGGAGTGATTAGGGTGTGCCCAGGCACACCTAGCACACCGCCTGCGCACGCCTATGTATACTGTGTGCATATATAATCTGTTCTGCTGTAATTTTCTTAGCTGTCAGGAACTGTAAGGACCTGCTGGATAAGGGACATATCTTCAGTGACATGTACACCATCTGCCCTGATGGCCGGACACCCCTGACGGTTCTGTGTGATATGCACACTGACGGAGGAGGCTGGATTGTAAGTCATTACTAATCATTAGTAAGTACCTCGTTTTTACGTTGCACTATTGCACTCCACAGTGCAATAGGGGTGGGTGAAATTAGGGTGCTTTAAAGTGGTATTATATCCAAAAAAAACCATGTAATATATTGCATCTTACCAATTCCAAGATGTGGTGGCTGCCTTTGTTTTCTTTTTTAGAAATGTTTCCCCTTTATTTTTACGTGGTGATCCAGCCAGTAACACACTTTCTGTCTTGGGTGCCTCCACTCCACTGGAGGAGCAATTGAGACTCCTTTGGACATAAACATTGTCAGTCTGGTGAGAAATTAGTGTTTTCGCAGGTGCAGTTAGCTTGCCTGCCACTAGGTGGCTCTGTTGCCTGTATGGCATGGTAAAGAGAAGTTTATAAGCAGGTGCTGGCTTCCCTTTTAGAGAAACCCCTCCTGTGTGATGTAATGTGTGGAGATACTGTCTCTATGAATGCTAGCTGTGTGTGGTGCCCTGTCAGAGTCAGGGCATGGGAGCAGGACAAGAAAACAAGGACAGAGGTCACACCAGCCTTGCGCATTACCTTTGCAAAAAGAGCTCTGAAGAAGAGGCGATACCACAGTTTCTTTGGATTTTCATTCCACCAAAGTTTCCTGGCCAGCAGATCTTGCTGGATGATACAAATGATGGACTTTTTACTATCTGCCTGATTTTATCACTCGTTTGTGAGTATGTTATTTTACTTTTAATACATTTCAGTGTTGCAAAGGTAATGTGCAAGGCTGATGCGCCCTCTGTCCTTGTTTTCTTGTAGAGTTTCCTTTGGGTTCTCCCTGACCCGTTGAAAGTGGCAGCACAGTTGATGCGGTGGCTTGATTTGTGAAGATCCTCTTTACCTATTCACCCTAAGGCATTTTTTTGAGCGCAGGAGCATTTGTTTCTCTTTATGGAAGCAAGACAAGCTGGAGTCAGACAGGGGAAGACAGAGCAAATCTAGCTAGTCCTCACAGGACCTCTACCACCTTGCCTGGGAATTCAGCCCTGCCTAGGTCCCTTTAGATTAGCTCAGTGTAGGACTTCAGTTTGACAGCTCTGGGGTGTTCTGCTCGTATACCCTGACTCCATAGCTCCCAACTGTCCCTGATTTTGAGGAACCGTCCCTGATTTGGAACCCCTCTGTCCCTCTTTCCTCCTCATTTGTCCCCCATTTTGGTGTGATCTATATAAAATACACTATTTATCTTTCAAAAAATATTTTCCCTTGCTAAACCCTTCATCCGATTTCTAAATTGCTGCATTTGTAAAATTTCAAAAACCAGTATGAAGGATGTATAGTATTGGTAAATAAAACAACAAAAAAAAAAACACTTGTGGGTTTAACTAATATTTTTTTTGTATAACTCTCCTTTAAGGGGGTGTGGCAGGGTGTAGTGTTTCTCGTTCCCATCTCTCCCTCCAAACAATATTTTTTACTTTCTGCTGTAATACATATCCAAACAATATATATATATATATATATATATATATATATATATATATATATAGCGGGTATTTGAATTTAGGGGAAGCATCTGGGTGGTAGTGTAACCCAGATGCACTGATTGTAAGGGAATCTGAGACTATTTTATTGTTCTTGGAGGACTCTGGTGATGTGAGGTTCCCTGCGGCCTACAGGTGGCGTTGTTGCCCTGGGCCGGGGTTGAACTCACATCGCAAGACTGTGCCTTTTTGTCCTCCCCTGGAGCTGGTACAGCGGGGTGGGGAACCCGCTGTGGCGCGAAGGGAGAGGAGATAAAATGGGCGGACGCTCTTACCACGGGGTTCAGAGTGCAGAGTCGGCGGACGTGGCCGCACCCAGGCACCTTCAGCTTGGGTGCTGGCATTCCGGTGCTCCGGGCCCAGGTGCCCTTGACCTGGCCGGAGCGGAGATGGAGTCCATCTCAGGCACCTTTAGCCTGGGGTGAGGTACTATGGCGGATGCCTGGGGATCAGTACCTTCGACTGAGTTCCGCGAGGGTGGAGGAATCCGAGGGGGCCCTAACTCCTTGGGTGCCTGTGTCTGAGTTTGTGAGGTCTGGCGTGCAGAACTTCCCTGGAGAGTCCGGCGCAGCATCGCTGGTGACAGAGAGGACTCCGGTATCTCCCTTGGACGGATATCCTTCCCCTGACAGGGGCCGTGCTAGCGAAGGTAATTCACATTCTATTTCACATAGTCAGTGGCAGCGACTATTCCCCACTGGTGATACCACAGTGGTTGGCAAGAGAAGGGAAAGTATTGTGCCTCGACCTATTCCCATTAAGACTAAGTTGTTGCAAAAGAATCCAACTTGACCGTGTTGTGTGTTAATGAGAAGAATAAAACTGTGTTGGACCTATTCACTGTGTGGAACTCTGGTTACTAGAAGCAAAGGAGTCAGGATTGAAGTACAGGACTTGACTCTAGGACACCTACACAAAGCCCGATCTTTCTGGCCTTTACCTCTTCACTATGGAGGACATGGGCCGTGGTGTATCTCATCCCTCCCCCCAGCACTAACACTCCTAGACAAAGAAAGACAAGCCGAGAATGAGAAGGGGTGAGAGGGGTGAGGTCGCTACACGTGGGGGCATCGTATCCGGGATGTGTATGGTGTCTGAATTTGAACTTTGCTGCCCGGAGGAGTTCCGAGTAGGTCGGCCATATTGGCCAACGCGCCACGAGGCAAACCACAGCTGCGTAGTTCGTGGGCGGGGAAAAGGGAAAGCCCGCGAACAGGTGCAGAATGTGGGAGGAGTCTGGCCATGTGGACGTACGCACGTGGAGATTCCGGCGCGGGAGGGTCAGTGCGCATTGGAGCAGCAAACAGGAAAGATGACTTCAAATACTCCGTGGATTTCAGCTTCTTCTTTCACGGACATGACTTCCTTTGCTGCTCCCGTTATGGATATAGGAATCAGACTAAGGCCCCCGGGGGCGATTGGCTCTGTACACCTGCAGAGACATAGAGGCCCTCGGTGTGATCTGTCCCGGCTGTTCGGGACTGGTGGTTCAGTTGAAGCCATTCGGGCGATGTGAGGTCTGCAAGGAGTTTCTCTTCGAGGTGGAACCATCCACAGAAAGGCCTCGCGCCTTCCACCTCAACTACCTCACAGGTACTGCCACTCCGGAGGGAGAGATCGATGCCATGGCGGGTATTCCTGTGCGCGCTGACCAGGGCAAAGTGACTGCCCAAACAGAAGTGAAAAGAGAAAAATCCGAAGATGCTGCCTCGGTCACCAGCAGCTCCCTGCTCCAACCACCGAAGAGGAAAGTCGGCCTAGTGATGGCCTTGTGTGGTCGTGGAAGAGCTTCGCCCCGCAGCTTGCCTGGCCTGGATGGATCCGGAGGGAAGAGCCCTGGACATCCCTGTTCTTCTGAAGGCCCAGGTGAGCCAGGGGTTGGGACTGTCTGTGTGGTTAAAGGTGGCGGAAGCCCACAGTCGGTGGAGGCCGTCAAGGGGGATGATTCCGTGACTGGGAATTATCTGCCCGCTGAGTGTTACGACACCTCTGACCTGGATTCATTGTCTGACAATAGCGATGATGGGGAGATAGACGAAATCTTCCACCGAAAGGGATGGGACAAGATGAAGTTACCCTCGTCCCGTGTTACAAGGGACCCACCTATGTCTACTGGGGATAGTACTCCCTGGGTGGAGGCCTCGGCACCGAGGGAAGAATCTGGTCCACTGTCTGAAATCCCTCTTCTGGATTCAACCTCCATTTCACCTGCTCCTGTTGCGGGAGTGCAACGCCAGTAACTGCGGGCTCCTGTGCCCAGATCTATCGAGGTGGTGAACGCACCTCACCATCCAGAGGCCATTGTGTTACCTGGAGAAGGAGACCGTGCCACTATGCCACCTTTGGCCAGGCTACAGCGTCTCTTTAGCCAGAAGGTTGCCCAAGAGTATGGGTGGGAGTACCCATACCTGCCTAGAGAATTGCTCTACGATGTGGAAGTTTTTCGCCAGAGGTGGTACCATACCTTTGACTGGGACAAACTCAAAGTACCTCAAGCACGCAGATACTTTTCTTGACCAACGGTCACCAAGAAGTTTCGGGACTGCAAAGCTAAGTGGATGCTGGGAAGGCATATCCATGCGGACAGAGTGGTGATTTGTCGCAAGGATGGATGAGACGTTGAGTACAACGTGGAGGCTTTTGACAAACATTTGAAGCCTGTGTTCCTGCCGCATCCAAAGTTTTACCTTTAGGAGACAAAGACTCCTGTGTGTTCTTTCTTGCTGCTCATTGCTGAACTTTCCGGAGTGCCTTTGCCGGAACACAAGGACTGTGCCCTCGTTTTTTTTGTATTTGGGCGTTCTACTCTTTGGAGAAATGGGAGCTGTTACTGTTTTGTTCTCCCTCCTTCTCCTTGCACTTCAGAGAAATCATTGACTTTGGGGTTTTAGTCAGTGTAGGGTCACAGAGAAAAAAAAAGATCAAGAGAGAAAAGTTCATCTGGAAGTGATAAGTGTCTTTACCGCGGCATCGTCACCAGGTGGCAGTGTTGCGCAACGATTGTTTTTTTTTTTAACACTATGCAACACTCATTGGAGTGAGTGGGTTTCTTCTCGGACAGACCCATTCATTCCAAGCAAACACAATATGATGTTAGGATGTGTATTGTTTTTTCCCCTCTACAGAAGACTCGTCTGTCAAGGCTGCTGAGAATGGGGTGGTCCTTAGATAGCAAGGGGGGAATTGTACATGTGTAAATGTTAGGAGTATTTTATTGAAAGTTTTATTGTTTTACATTCTATTTTCCCTTTTCCATTTTAGGTCTTGGCACAATTCAAGGTTAAATTGTGTAGTTGGTCTCTGGGTCAGACTTATGTTGCCACTTCTTGGGAGACATGGGTGTAACGAGCCCCTTTGCTCACTCGACTCCGCTCTCCCGACACTCCTCTGATCTATTGGATCATCCGGTGCTCCAGGATTCAAACTACAGCTATGTGCCATTCGAATCCATTTGTGATCGGTCAGAACAAACACCAGGCAAGCTGTATGTAAGTTCCAACAAGAGAGAGTTTTATTATGACCAAAATCAAGTCTTATATACAGAAACAGAGGGGGTAACCAGAACATAAATTAACATGCTAATTAACTAAGTTCTTTAGACAGCCCAGGTGACTCCTAGATATGACCTTTTCAGGGTAGACATCCCGTCTCCGGTCTCACCTGCTAATACACATTCCTAAGTGTAAACATCACACATTTTAACAGGATCAAATTAGCACAGAGGACAGACAGATGGCTGGAGGTGATTGCATTCGCATATCCTTAGAGTGAAGGTGTGAAAATCCCAACAGTATGAATTAGTCACTCTAATATGGCATATACAGGGTCCCCAGAGTCTGTGTGTCTTGGGGGGACATGGACCTGAATCCAAAGTAACACCCCCCCAAGGGTCCCCAGGCATACAGCTCACAAAGAGCACCGTTCCCCCAAATGCCAGGGCCCATGGTCGCAAGGCAAGAGGCTTGCATTCAGTCCCCTCCAAAAGCCCCTGTCCCGGCCAGGTCCGTCACACATCTCCCCTTTCGGCAGGAAACTAACATAGGAGGAGACCCCAAACGGGTTGACTCCGAAGTTAGTCCATAGTTCTATTCCCCCAATGCCGGTATCCACACAGTACCCCAAACAAATTGCTCCAAACAGAGAATCACTTACCCAGCCAACCTCTGCCTCTCTCAGAGAACACACCCACCGCTGGGGAGAGGCCTGGACTGGCCCTTCTCCCTGGAGTCCTTTCTGCTGCTGGAGAGAAGACAGGGTGACTGGGCTCAGTCCGTCATGCTGTTGGGGATCTGGGTCGACTGCCCGGCCTCCCTGGGGTATACAAGTGGAGACTGAAGTCCCATCCACTTGTGGTAGGTGAAAATCTCCCAGAGCTTGCAAAGCAAGGCTGACATCCTCCTGTCTCAGTGTCACACCATTTTCTGGGGTTGTGTCAGTGAGGACTGAAGTCCCATCCAATACCACAGGAACTCCCTCTTCTGTTAGTTGGGAGCCGAGGCCCGTGGCGCTCGGCTCTGTTGCCAGCTCTTCTGCTGGGTTGCTGTGAGTGGAGACCGCAGTCCCATCCACCGATATCCGCTCAAGTGGCAGTTGTGTGCAGCGGCCAGTAGCATTCTGCCCTGCTGCCAGTGATTCAGCTGGGGGTAAAAGCTTTACCACCTCAGCTTGTTGCTGGAGAGAGGGGCCAACTGCCCCAGCTCCCTGAAACTCCACAGTGGTTTCCGGTGCTGGGCAGAGGTGGGTACCACTCTGCCCTGTTGCCAGCACTTCTGCTGGGGACTCCACACCATCTGCTCTGGTTAACTGTTGGGGGGGGAGATGGCCTGCTTCTCCTCCCTGCATCTCTCGCAACCTCCTTCCGAATTCCTCCTCCATGGCGGCTGGTTCTTTAGGCGGTGTCTCCGATTGCCGTATTACCGCCATTCTCCACTCATGTTGTCGCTCTAGTTCTCTCTTTTGTCGCTCTCGTTCTCTCTCTTGTCGGGCATCCTGCAGCTGGATGTCTTTAATGGCTTCCTGTATGGCGGTCTCTAATGGGTTAACCCCATATAATGCCAACCGCTGCCGCACTCGTTGCTGAAACAAATCTTCAACTGACCGGGGTCCTGCATCACCCTTCTTCTGGTCCATCTCGGCTCTCAAGTAGGTCTTTCAGCGTGACTTTCCTGCAGGCTGCATAGCTGGTCATTCACTGTGGTGGTTTGGAGTGTCCCAGGAACTGGAGAGCAAATCCCACTGCTGCCACCAATGTAACAAGCCCCTTTGCTCGCTCGACTCCGCTCTCCCGACACTCCTCTGATCTATTGGATCATCCGGTGCTCCAGGATTCAAACTACAGCTATGTGCCATTCGAATCCATTTGTGATCGGTCAGAAGAAACACCAGGCAAGCTGTATGTAAGTTCCAAAAAGAGAGAGTTTTATTATGACCAAAATCAAGTCTTATATACAGAAACAGAGGGGGTAACCAGAACATAAATTAACATGCTAATTAACTAAGTTCTTTAGACAGCCCAGGTGACTCCTAGATATGACCTTTTCAGGGTAGACATCCCATCTCCGGTCTCACCTGCTAATACACATTCCTAAGTGTAAACATCACACATTTTAACAGGATCAAATTAGCACAGAGGACAGACAGATGGCTGGAGGTGATTGCATTCGCATATCCTTAGAGTGAAGGTGTGAAAATCCCAACAGTATGAATTAGTCACTCTAATATGGCATATACAGGGTCCCCAGAGTCTGTGTGTCTTGGGGGGACATGGACCTGAATCCAAAGTAACACCCCCCCAAGGGTCCCCAGGCATACAGCTCACAAAGAGCACCGTTCCCCCAAATGCCAGGGCCCATGGTCGCAAGGCAAGAGGCTTGCATTTAGTCCCCTCCAAAAGCCCCTGTCCCGGCCAGGTCCGTCACAATGGGTTTGCACCAGACACTGGGGACCAGTCAAATCACCGGGGGGAGAGTGTAGCGGGTATTTGAATTTAGGGGAAGCATCTGGGTGGTAGTGTAACCCAGATGCACTGATTGTTAGGGAATCTGAGACTATTTTATGGTTCTTTGAGGACTCTGGTGATGTGAGGTTCCCTGCGGCCTACAGGTGGCGTTGTTACCCTTGGCCGGGGTTGAACTCACATCGCAAGACTGTGCCTTTTGTCCTCCCCTGGAGCTGGTACAGCGGGGCGAGGAACCCGCTGTGGCGCGAAGGGAGAGGAGATAAAAGGGGCGGATGCCCTTACCACGGGGTTCAGAGTGCAGAGTCAGAGGACGTGGCCGCACCCAGGCACCTTCAGCTTGGGTGCTGGCATTCCGGTGCTCCGGGCCCAGGTGCCCTTGACCTGGCCGGAGCGGAGATGGAGTCCATCTCAGGCACCTTTAGCCTGGGGTGAGGTACTATGGCGGATGCCTGGGGCTCAGTACCTTCGTCTGAGTTCCGCGAGGGTGGAGGAATCCGAGGGGGCCCTAACTCCTTGGGTGCCCGTGTCTGAGTTTTTGAGGTCTGGTGTGTAGAACTTCTCTGGAGAGTCCGGCGCAGCATCGCTGGTGACAGAGAGGCCTCCGGTATCTCCCTTGGAGGATATCCTTCCCCTGACAGGGGCCGTGCTAGCGAAGGTAATTCACATTCTATTTCACATAGTCAGTGGCAGTGACTATTCGCCACTGGTGATACCACAGTGGTTGGCAAGAGAAGGGAAAGGATTGTGCCTCGACCTATTCCCATTAAGACTAAGTTGTTGCAAAAGAATCCAACTTGACCGTGTTGTGTGTTTATTCGCTGAGAAGAATAAAACTGTGTTGGACCTATTCACTGTGTGGAACTCTGGTTACTAGGAGCAAAGGAGTCAGGAACGAAGTACAGGACTTGACTCTAGGACACCTACACAAAGCCCGATCTTTCTGGCCTTCACCTTTTCACTAGGGATGAGCCGAACACCCCCGGGTTCGGTTCGCACCAGAACCCGCGAACGGACCGAAAGTTCGCACGAACGTTAGAACACTATTAAATACAATGGATGCGAATGTTCGAAATCTAAAGTGCTAATTATAACGACTAATATGCATGTTATTGTCCTAAAAAGGGTTTTCGGAACCCGGGTTCTGCACCAGGGTACATGTATCAATGCAAAACAAAGTTTTAAAAATGGCCGTTTTTCGGGAGCAGTCATTTTAATGATGCATAAAGTGGAAAAAAAAGTCAAATATTCCTTTAAATATCGTACCTGGGGGGTGTCCAAAGTATGCCTGTGAAGTGGCACGTGTTTCCCGTGTTTAGAACTGTCCCTGCACAAAATTACATTTCTAAAGGAAAAAAAGCCGTGCTTGCGGCTTTAATGTAATGCCTGGTCCCGGTAATATGGATGAAAATCTTTGAGAAAAATGGCATAGCTACCCCATCCCCCCCCACCTACCCCAGCCCATTACCCCAGCCCATTACCAGCCCCTTTGGGTCTTGTATGGATATTAAGGGGAACCCCGCACACAAAATAAAAAAGGCCCTATATACTCTGAACAGCAGTATACAGGCGGTGCAAACAAGACAGGGACTGTAGGTTTGTTCTTAAGTTAAATCTGTTTGTAATTTTGAACAGGTACATTGTTTAAGTGTAGCTTCAGCCAAAAAACAAATTTTTAAGCTTTTTGGAAAACATAGGGAAGGGTTATCACCCCTGTAACATTTGTTTTGCTGTCTGTGCCCCTGTTCAGAACATTTCACCTCACTTTCCGTCCCAATGACAAATGTTTTTGAAAAGTGGTGTTTTTATTGAAACAAGGATTGGTGATAAAGCATCAGTAGAGAGGAGACACCTTTTTCCCATATTAACTCTTACAGGAGAGCATTTCCCTTCCTAGGGGTAGATTTCCTCTCACTTCCTGTTGTCTCCTTACATTTGCAAGTAGGAGTCATTTGTAAGTTGGATGTTTGAAAGTAGGGGCCTGCCGTATATACTCTGCAGAAATTTTCCCCTTAGGTGTCAGTGTTGCCACAGCACTGTAAGCCCTCACAGTTACTCTTGGTGGGCGCTGGAACGCCCTGCTGTGAACTATTATATCAGGAATTGTATTTACATGTCATTGTTGAACAGTGGTAGGAAAAATTGGGCCTTTGGTGGTGGTGCTGGTGCCACAACACTGTAAGCCCTCACAGTTACTCTTGGTGGGCGCATGAATGGGCCCTGCTGTGAATTATTAGATCAAGAATTGTAATTGCATGCCCCTGTTGAACAGGGGCTGAAAAATTGGGCCTTTGGTGGTGGTGGTGGTGGTGGTGGTGTTGTCACAACACTGTAAGCCCTCACAGTTACTCTTGGTGGGCGCATGAATGGGCCCTGCTGTGAATTATTACATCAAGAATTGTAATAACATGCCCCTGTTGAACAGGGGCAGAAAAATTGGGCCTTAGGCACTGGTGCCACAACACTGCAACCCCTCACAGCTACTGTACTTGGAGAACAGCAATGAGCCCTGTTGCAAAGTATTGCATCAAAAATTGTAATTACACGCCCCTGTTAAACAGGGGCTGAAAAATTGGGCCTTAGGCACTGATGCTGGTGCCAGGACACTGCAACCTCTCCCAGATACTCTAGTTGGAGTGCAGGAATGAGCCCTGCTGCAAAGCTTGGCATAACAAATTGTAATTACATGCCCCTGTTAAACAGGGGCTGAAAAATTGGGCGGCACCCAGAAACAAAAATGTTCTTCCAAGCTATCATCATGAAATGGATCATTGAGGAGGAGGAGGATAGTCAGTCAACATAACAGGACAGTCACTCAGCATCAGCATCAGTCTTGAAGGGATGTGACATTTGAAAATAAAATATTCTGTTATATCAGCTTCAGGTGCTTGGTAGCTGGTGGTGATCCAAGACTGGTTCATCTTCATGAAGGTCAGTCGATCAACCGAGTCGGTGGACAGGCGCACCCTGTGATCCGTGACAAATCCTCCAGCAGCACTGAATGTGCGTTCTGAAAGAACGCTGGATGCAGGACAGGCCAGTAGCTCAATTGCATACTGTGCAAGCTCTGGCCAGTGATCCATCCTCAAGACCCAGTAAGCCAGAGGATTTTCGGTGGGGAAGGTGTCCAAGTCTGACCTTGCCCCTAGGTATTCCTGCACCATGTATATCAGACGCTGGCGATGGTTGCTGGAACCGATCATACCTTGGGGCTGCGGACTAAAGAATTGTCTGAACGCATCGGTCAGACGGCCACCTTCCCCACCACTCCTTCTTTGACTGACCGAAGCCTCAACAACTCGTTGTCCAGGACCAGGAGTTTGTAACCTCCCAGTCTCTGGGAACGCGTTGCACAGACCTTTCTGCAAGGCTTCCCGGAGTTGTCTCATTCTCTGCTCCCTCTGCGACGGTAAGATAAGGTCTGCAACCTTACCCTTGTACCGTAGATCAAGGAGAGTGGCCAGCCAGTAATGGTCCCTCTCCTTGATCCGAAGAATACGAGGATCCTTCCGCAGACTTTGCAGGATCAGGGAGGCCATGCAGTGTAGGTTAGCTGAGGCATTCGGTCCGGAGTCCTCTGGGTCACTAAGGACGACATGGTCCGCAGTCACCTCCTCCCAGCCACGTACAAGTCCACGGGTTTCTTGGGACTGTAAATCATCCATAAAAGACTGCTGCTGATGATGCTGAGTGCCAGGCTCCACCTCCATGCTGACACAATCCTCCTCCTCCTCCTCCTCCTCTTCCTGTGCGATGGGTGGGACAGAAGGAACACTGTCTTGGTAAAGGGGGCCTTGAGAGGCAAGGAAGTCCTCCTCTTCCTGCCTCTGTTCTGCCTCAAGTGCCCTGTCCATATTTCCACGCAGCGTATGTTCCAACAGGTGGACAAGAGGTACAGTGTCACTGATGCATGCACTGTCACTGCTCACCATCCTCGTGGCCTCCTCAAATGGTGCCAGGACAGTGCATGCATCCCTGATCATGCCCCACTGGCGTGGTGAAAAAAACCAGAGCTCCCCTGACCCTGTCCTGGTGCCGTAGTCGCACAGGTACTCATTGATGGCCCTCTGCTGCATGTGCAGCCGCTGCAGCATGGCCAACGTTGAGTTCCACCTGGTGGGCATGTCACATATAAGGCGGTTCTTGGGCAGGTTCAACTCCTTTTGCAGCTCAGCCAGCCGAGCACTGGCATTATATGATCTGCGGAAATGCACACAGACTTTTCTGGCCTGCCTCAGGACATCCTGTAAGCCCGGGTACCTGCCCAAGAACCGCTGCACCACCAGGTTAAGGATGTGAGCCACACAGGGCACATGGGTCAGTTGTCCCTGTCGGAGGGCGGAGAGGAGGTTGGTGCCATTGTCGCAAACCACCATTCCTGCCTTAAGCTGGTGTGGCGTCAACCACCTCTCGGCCTGCCCCTGCAGAGCTGACAGAACCTCTGCCCCAGTGTGGCTCCTGTCCCCCAAACACACCAGCGCAAGCACGGCATGGCATCTTTTTGCCTGCGTACTTGCGTAGCCCCTTGAACGCCTACGGAGCACCGCTGGTTCCGAGGACAAAGCACAGGAAGAGGCCATGGAGGAAGAAGAAGAGGAGGGGGTGGAGGAGAGAGGTGAGTCACAACCAGTAGTAGCATTTTGGAGGCGTGGCGGCGGAACAACCTCCAACACTACTGCACCTTGTCCTGTATCCTTCCCAGCTGCCAAAAGAGTGACCCAATGGGCCGTGAAAGAAAGGTAACGTCCCTGTCCATGCCTGCTGGACCATGAGTCAGCGGTAATATGCACCTTACCGCTGACCGCCCTGTCCAGCGAGGCATGGACATTGCCTTCCACATGCCGGTAGAGAGCCGGAAACTCACGGAAGGGGGCCGAGTCTACCAACTGAAAAGGCAGCAGTTGAAGTGCTAGCAATTTGGCCAAGATAGCATTCAACCGCTGGGCATGTGGATGGCTGGGAGTGAACTTCTTTTGACGGTCCAGCAGCTGGGGCAGGGAAATTTGCCTGCTAGAATCGGACATTGGTGTACTGCTAGCAGAGTGCCCGCAAGTACTTGGCTGTGACACACCTAATTCTACACCTTCATTCCTCTCAGTGCAGGTTTCAGAGAGGACTGAAGGTATAGTGGGGTTGGAGATCCCAGCTGATGCGGAGCAAGGAGAGGTCCGCTTTGTTCTTTGGTGTGGGTCTTTAAGGTAGGCTTGCCAACGAGCTGCATGGCAGGTCAACATATGTCTGGTCAAGCATGTGGTGCCCAAGCGGCTGATGTTTTGGCCACGCGAGATACGCTTCAGACATATGTTGCAAACAGCAGCGGTGCGATCTGATGCACTCGACTCAAACAAGGCCCACACCAAAGAACTTTTGGAATAACGGGCAGAGGCAGCGCCCTGCACAGGCGGAGCTCTGCGGTGTGGTTCAGTCGATGTGCTGCCCTTACGCTGGCCCCACGAGGGCATCCTGCCTCGTTGGAGATGTGCCTCCTCCTCATCCTCCTCCTCTCTCCTATCAGGCACCCACGTGGAGTCAGTGACCTCATCATCCCCTCCCTCCTCATCACTGGAGCCAATCTGGCAGTATGCTGCAGCTGCTGGAAAATGACTGCCAAATTTCTGTCCTTCTTGAGCATCCCCTCTCTCTGCTCTCACGCTACTGCCTTCCACTAGCTGGGTATCATCATCAGACCCCTCGAAACGCTGGGCATCCTCCTGGAGCATGTACCTAACACTGTGCTCAAACAGTTTGGGGGAATCCTCAGGAGGACATGGTGGGTCTAGGGAAGGAGTGACTGATGATGACATAGATACGAGTGAAGAGAACGCTTTGGCAGCTGCTTTGCCAGTACCCTGAGCCTGGGTGAGAGAGGATGAGGAGGATGAGGAGGGCTTGGTCATCCACTCTACCAAGTCTCTTCGGCATGATGCGGCTCAACACGTCCAGCTGCCGAAATAAAGGACAAGGGTGTCCCATGGCCACGTGCTGATGACGATGCACCGCGTCCGCGACCAGCACTGTTGTCTCTAGAAACAGAGCCTGCTTGCCCTCTTTTATTGGCTCCTGACTGTCTGCCTCTCCTTGTTTTGCCTTCCAGACATTCTAAAGGCCTGCAGGGAGATGGGAAAACCAGCAATAAGGGGTAGCTTCAGGTGTATAATGTGCAGGAGGCACACTACGCCTGCTGTAAGTGCTGCAGATGCCTGCCTGTGTTAATCAACAGGAAATCACAGCAATAAGGGCTAGCTTCAGGTGTATATTTTGCAAGACGCACAAAACGCCCGCTGTAAGTGCTGCAGATGCCTGCCCGTGTTACACAACAGGAAATCACAGCAATAAGGGCTAGCTTCAGGTGTATATTTTGCAAGAAGCACACTAAACCTGCTGTAAGTGCTGCAGATGCCTGTTAGTGTAACACAAAATAAAAAAAACTACGAGCAATAAGGGCTAGCTTCAGGTGTATATTTTGCAAGAAGCACAATACGCCCGCTGTAAGTGCTGCAGATGCCTGCCTGTGTTACACAACAGGAAATCACAGCAATAAGGGCTAGCTTCAGGTGTATATTTTGCAAGAAGCACAATACGCCCGCTGTAAGTGCTGCAGATGCCTGTTAGTGTAACACAAAAGAAAAAAAACTATGAGCAATAAGGGGTAGCTTCAGGTGTATAATGTGCAGGAGGCACACTACGCCTGCTGTAAGTGCTGCAGATGCCTGCCTGTGTTACTCAACAGGAAATCACAGAAATAAGGGCCAGCTTCAGGTGTATATTTTGCAAGAAGCACAATACGCCCGCTGTAAGTGCTGCAGATGCCTGCCTATGTTACACAACAGGAAATCACAGCAATAAGGGCTAGCTTCAGGTGTATATTTTGCAAGAAGCACAATACGCCCACTGTAAGTGCTGCAGATGCCTGCCTGTGTTACACAACAGGAAATCACAGCAATAAGGGCTAGCTTCAGGTGTATATTTTGCAAGAAGCACAATACGCCCACTGTAAGTGCTGCAGATGCCTGCCTGTGTTACACAACAGGAAATCACAGCAATAAGGGCTAGCTTCAGGTGAATATTTTGCAAGAAGCACACTACGCCTGCTGTAAGTGCTGCAGATGCCTTTTAGTGTAACACAAAAGAAAAAAAACTACGAGCAATAAGGGCTAGCTTCAGGTGTATATTTTGCAAGAAGCACAATACGCCCGCTGTAAGTGCTGCAGATGCCTGTCTGTGTTACACAACAGGAAATCACAGCAATAAGGGCTAGCTTCAGGTGTATATTTCGCAAGAAGCACAATACGCCTGCTGTAAGTGCTGCAGATGCCTGCCTGTGTTACACAACAGGAAATCACAGCAATAAGGGCTAGCTTCAGGTGTATATTTTGCAAGAAGCACAATACGCCTGCTGTAAGTGCTACAGATGCCTGCCTGTGTTACACAACAGGAAATCACAGCAATAAGGGCTAGCTTCAGGTGTATATTTTGCAAGAAGCACAATACGCCTGCTGTAAGTGCTGCAGATGCCTGTTAGTGTGACACACACGGAAAACACAGCAATAAGGGCTAGCTTCAGGTGTATACTGTGCAGGAGGCTTAGCAAAAATATCACTGACACTGTCCCTGCCTATCCTTCTCTCTCCCTACACACAAGGTTTAGCAGAATATCACTGACACTGTCCCTACCTATCCTTCTCTCTCCCTACACACAATTTCACTAACACTGTCCCTGCCTATGTAACTCTTTCCCTGCACGCTGGAACACACTACACAAGGCCTCCGCGCTGGCGGCCTTTTATAGTGTGGGGCGTGTACTAAACCCTCCGAGCTATAATTGGCCACAGGCATCCTGCCTGTGGCCAATTATGGCTCTCCTCGCTGCCAGCACTGTGATTGGTCAAGCATGCAGGGTCACAGTGCATGCTTGGCCAATCACACGCCGGGATTTTGGGCCGTTCGCGTCACCGAATTTGGCGCGAACGACCCAAAACTTTTGATATTCGTCGAACGATCGAACACACGATGTTTGACTCGAACGCGGAGCTCATCCCTACTCTTCACTATGGAGGACATGGGCTGTGGTGTATCTCATCCCTCCCCCCAGCACTAACACCCCTAGACAAAGAAAGACAAGCCGAGAATAAGGAGGGGTGAGGTCGCTACATATATATATATATATATATATATATTGTGAGGGGGTTAGCTCGGCAGCGGGTGTGTGTGACCCCCGGGATGGGCTCCCCACACAAAAACAGGCCCAGCAAACGGAGGTTGTGGTTTTCAAAATCAAAAAAAGGTGCGGTTTATTTTCTATTTACAGTGACAAAACACAGCAAAGCCAAAAGAAACATAAACAAAATAAATCCTGGTCAACTTGACCTCTGACTAAACATACAGGTTTCCTAACTAACAACTGGGATCAGCCTAGTGCTGTCCTAGTCCCTAAGTCCCTGGTTTTAAATGTCCAAGCAAATAGCCACACAGGCTTTGTCTCACCGCACAGGGGTTCACTCTCCCTAGACAGTCCACACAGGTCTGGGTCCAGGCATGAGCTAACATCTAATGAAGCTGGGAGTTCTTATAGAGGCCTAAATGAGCTGACAAGCTTCAGCTGGTCTCATCAACTCCCTGTCTGCACGACGCCCCACACTCTCCCTAGAGGTATGAGTCATCCATGAGCCCACTAGCCTTAGCTGGGCTTATACAACTCTCCACCTAGTTGTATAAGTCGGCGTAAAGCCTGAATCTGGGCGAAATATATCTACCCCCCTGGATGCAACCAGATGACTTTACCTTCCTGCTGTCACATACCCCCCCCTCTTGTTTTAACCTCGGGGTTGGAACACCAGCAATCAGGCATTCATGTACTCGAGACAAAGCATCCACATTCCCCATTTGAACGCCAGGGCGATGCTTTACTGTGAAGTTGAATTCCTGGAGGGCCAGGAACCACCTATTCACTCTTCTATTTGTTTCCTTGTTTTGAGCCATCCACTTTAACGGAGCGTGATCCGTAACCATGTCAAAGTGCCTACCTAGCAGGTAGTACCGAAGGGAATCTAGAGCCCACTTCACCGCTAAACACTCCTTTTCAACGGTGGCGTAATTTACCTCATGGGACTTCAACTTCCTGCTGAGGTAAATGACTGGGTGCTCTTCCCCGTTCCAGACCTGGGACAATACTGCTCCTAACCCCACATCTGACGCATCACTTTGTACGACAAAGTCTTTAGCGAAGTCGGGTGAGTACAACACTGGCTGGCTACATAAGGCTTGTTTCAAGAATTGGAATGCTGCCTCAGCCTCGGGGGTCCATTTAATCATGACCGACCCTTTCCCCTTCGTTAGGTTGGTTAGGGGCACAGCCTTAGAAGCAAAGTGGGGAATGAATCGCTGATAATACCCAGCGATTCCCAGAAAGGCTCTTACCTGCTTCTTGCTGTTGGGACGTGGCCAACTCTGGATGGCCTCGACTTTGTTGAGTTGGGGTTTTATTACTCCCCTCCCAATGGTGTACCCAAGATATTTGGCCTCCTCCTGCCCAATGGTACACTTCTTGGGGTTAGCCGTAAACCCCGCTTCCCGAACAGAGTCCAGGACTGCTTGCACTTTTGGCAGATGTGAGGCCCAATCTGTGCTATGGACAATTACGTCATCCAGGTAAGCCGCAGCATACTTCCGATGGGGCCTCAGCATCTGGTCCATTTTCCGCTGGAATGTGGCCGGCGCATTCTGTAACCCGAACGGCATTCTTTTATATTGGAACGCCCCGTCTGGGGTTACAAATGCGGTTTTCTCTTTGGCCAATTTGGCCAGGGGGATTTGCCAATACCCTTTTGTGAGGTCAAGAGTCGTCATGTATCGGGCTGTTCCCAGCCGGTCGATCAACTCATCTATACGTGGCATGGGGTAGGTGTCAAATTTTGTAACTTTGTTCAACTGACGAAAATCGTTACAAAATCGCCAGCTCCCATCCGGTTTAGGCACCAACACAATGGGACTAGACCAATCACTTTGGGACTCCTCTATCACCCCTAAGTTCAGCATTTTCTGTACTTCCTCCCGTATTGCCTCCCGTCGGGCCTCTGGGATCCGATAGGGTTTTAACTTCACCCTTTCACCGGGCGGGGTAATGATGTCATGCTCTACCCCAAATGTTTGTCCCGGCAGCTCAGAGAATACCTCCTTGTTGCGAAGCACAAACTCCTTAACCTCCTGTTGTTGGGGTTGTGACAAGGTGGCTGCTATTCCAACCTCAGGAATCACGCAACCAGTTTGAGCTGGTGACCAAGTGTCTGCGACTAGGGACTCTCTATCCCTCCAGGCTTTCAACAGATTAACGTGATAGATCTGTTCGGGCTTTCGCCTTCCTGGTTGTCTGACCTTGTAATTCACCTCGCTCACTTTTCTTTTTCGTACATCACGGGACACAGAGCGACTTAGTCATTACTAATGGGTTATATAGATTACCTTCAGGTGTTGGCACTGGCCAATTCCAAACCGGAAGTACCCTCCCCTATATAAGCCCCTCCCACCCGGGAGCACCTCAGTTTTTTGCCAGTGTCTAAGGTGTTGGCCAAAGAGTAACATGTGTTTTCACTGGGCTTGCGTACAGGTTCTTTTGGGCCTTAGTAAGCTGTTCCGGATCCCACCAAAAAAGCTTCATAGCTAAACGGTCGGTACCCGGGCCTTGCAGCAGAAGAGCAAGGTTTTGCCTGTAATGCTTCTCTTAGGAGGGCTGGACCCTGGGATCCAGAGCTCTGGTCATACCCACGACCAAGATGTTGTCTGTGCAGGGTGCTATACAGGTCCAGGGGAGTGGAATCCTTGGGAACCCGGTCCCTGAAGGTTTAATTACAATGCCTGCCGTGATAGGTGAAGTTTGGACTTCTGTGGACCAAACAAAGTCCTGCGGCGGGGATCAGGTAAGTGGGGGCCCCCAGGAACTTGGTTCTATTGGGGGACCCCCAAGCCTAATTTGTCTTTCTGTCTGTTACCTAACGGTATTCCCGCTAAATATCTGTGTTTGCCTGTAACTACTGAAAATGTAAAATTTTAATAGTAGTCAAGAAAAAAAAAAAAAAGGGTACCGCGGTACCTGTGTTAAACCACTAGAGGCCGCTGTAGTCCATTTTTTCTTGTCATGTGGATCTTTGGTTTTCTCAAGTCAAAAGATCCAGGCAGCTGGTAAGTTTCTCTGTGGGAATCCACTTCCTCTGCCCTGTTGCTGCGCTCATCCACCGCACAGGCCCTCCGGCAAAAAGGGCCCTGGCTCCTAGTCCCCTGTTTGATTTCGAAAAGGGCGCCAATGGCGCACGGGCGCGCGCGCGGGCGCGTGCACGCGCCTCCTATGAAAAAAAGGGGCGGGGCGGGTGGATGACGCTCGATGCGCGCCGCGGCGCTTCTGCGCATGTGCGGGCGTCCCAGCATAGTTAAAAGACACAGTACAAGTGTCAGCTGGATGCAAACAGAGCTAGCAACAAACAGTGGCACACAGAGGCGGTTGATGCAGGCATCCCCATAGAAAGGCACTTTAGTGGACACCAGCTGGTATATAGCAGCACCTGTGTTAGATTATTACCAGCAAAATTGGTGTATGACGACGGGAATACCTCAGCTTTGTGCTTAAAGGATATGTCGTCCAGACGCTCCGGAAATAGATCTTCCAGGAAGCCAAAGGGGTCTCCATCGGGCTCTGAGGATATTGGGCATGCTTGTACTGCACCAATCTCCCCTGAGAATTCAGAGGTCAGTAGCCGTAGAAACCCCGCAGGAATGCCTGGTGCTGCGGCTGTCCCCAGTCCACCTGCTCCTGTATATATAACAGAGGAGGTTTTATCCTCAACTCTGGGAGGATTGGAAGAGAGATTAACAGCATTGATCGCTGCTTCCCTGTCTCAGGAAAAGCGCGTCCGATCTCCGTCTCCTCCTTCAGAGTGCCTGTTAGTGGAGGAACAGTCCCAGAGATCGACCTACCTGAGTAGTTATGGAGGAATCAACAGTGGAAGAACCTTTCTCAGCATCTCAGGCTGAAAGATTATGGGTTCAGTCTCTGACTAATATGGTCCGATCAGCATTTAAAATGCCTCTGGCGGAACCACCATCCACTACGGTTTTCCTCGCTGGGGTCGCTAAAAGCTCCCCAGGCTGTCTGTTCCTTCCCAATCCACCCTTTATTAGAAGGGCTTATTTACCAGGATTGGGAGCATCCTGATAAAATATTTGCTCCCCCCAAGAGATTTCCGGTGATCTATCCCATGGAGGATAAGTTCATAAAAAAATGGAGGGTCCCTACAGTGGACGCAGCCATCTCTTCTGTTAACAAATCACTGACATGTCCAGTAGATAATGTTCCAATGTCAAAGACCCAATAGATAAAAAATTGGAGTCTTTACTAAAATCTGCTTTCTCTACAGCAAGCATGGTGACACAACCTGCGGTAGCAGCGATTGGAGTCTGCCAAGCAGTGAAAGATCAGTTGAAGCAAGTCTTAAGGGACTTACCAGATCAGCAGGCTCTTGCCCTAGCTGACCTGCCTAGAGCCTTGTGTTTTGCGGTGGACGCCATAAAGGATACAATCCAACAGGCCTCCCGCTTTACGCTGTCTATAGTACATATGCGTAGGCTTCTGTGGCTCAAAAACTGGTCTGCTGAAGCTCCCTGTAAAAAACTGCTGGTTAGCTTCCCATTTCATGGAGAACGCTTATTTGGAGAAGATCTGGACAAATATATCCAGAAAATTTCTGCCGGTAAAAGTTCACTCTTACCGGTTAAGAACAAGGGTAGAAGTCCTTCTTTTAAGAGGCCTACTTCTCCAGTCCCTGGCACATCGGCTGTGAAACAGTTCCGACGGCCTCCGCGGTCAAATCCAGGGGGCAGAAATCAGGGACAATCACAGGGTATCAAGAAACCCTGGGTCAAGAGAGGTACAAAACCTCCCCCCAAGGCATGAAGCGTTGCCCCCACTCAATCGGGTGAGGGGAAGACTTCAGTTGTTCACAGAGACCTGGCGGGACACCATCAGAGATGGGTGATCCCCGCAGTAAGTCTGGGATACAGGCTGGAGTTAAAAGACATTCCTCCTGCCCATTTTATAAGGTCAAACGTGCCAAGCGATCCCCAGAAGAGTGGATCCCTCCTTCTGGCACTAGAGCAACTATTGCCCCAAGGGTAATCATGAAGGTTCCCTTGAAAGAAAACGGGTTCGGGTTTTTCTCGAACCTTGTCACAGTCCCCAAACCAAATGGGGACATGAGGCCCATATTGAATATAAAAGGGCTAAACAAGTTCCTACATATCAGGACTTTTTTCGGATGGAGTCGATCCGATCGGTGGCCACCGCCCTACAAGGGCAGGAATGGTTAGCCTCGATCGACATAAGGGATGCTTATTTGCATATTCCCATCTGTCCGGCCCACCAGAAATTTCTACGCCTTGCAGTAGAAGGGCGCCATTTTCAGTTCAGAGCCTTACCTTTCGGTCTGGCCACGGCACCACGAGTGTTCACAAAAATTCTGGCCCTACGATTGGCCAAACTAGGAACACAAGGTGTAACGATAATGGCATATCTAGACGACTTGTTGCTGATAGACCACTCAGTGAAAAAACTAGAAGTGGTCGTTCACAAGATAATCAAGTATCTGGAATCTCACGGTTGCATTATCAACCGAGACAAGTCAGCCCTAAAACCAGTCAAAAGCCTGGAATACTTGGGGGCTAAGACTGGATTCAAATCAGAGAAAGATTTTCTTACCTCCAGAGAAGGTGTCGTCTTTGAAAGATTTGACCCACTTAGTGGGTACAAAAAAAGAAAAACCATCCATACGCCTGTGTATAAGGCTGCTGGGAAAAATGGTGGCTTCATTCGAAGCGGTACCCTACGGTCAATTCCATTCAAGGAACTTGCAGAGGGCCATACTGTCAGCCTGGAACAAAAAAGTTCAGGCTTTAGACTTACCAATGTCCCTGTCCCCTTCCGTTCGCAAGAGCCTCCATTGGTGGTTGGTGCCCCAGAATCTGGGAAGGGAAACCCTTCAGTCCGGTTTCTTGGAAGGTGGTCACTACAGTTGCCAGCCTCATAGGCTGGGGGGCAGTACTGGAGCAATGGTCTCTCCAGGGCAAGTGGTCAGAAGCAGAGAAGGCCCTGCCCACCAATCTCTTAGAGATACGAGCAGCCCGGTATGCCCTAGTAGCATGGACATCCAAACTCCAAGGGTCACCTGTCAGAATTCAATCAGACAATGCCACAGCAGTGGCATATATCAATCTCCAGGGTGGCACCAGGAGTCGTGCAGCCCAGAGGGGAGCGAAATGCATCCTGGAATGGGCAGAAAGGTATGTCACAGCCATATCCGCGGTTTTCATCCCAGGAGTGGAAAATTGGAGAGCGGACTTTTTTAAGTCGCCAGCAATTATGCCCGGGGGAATGGTCTCTTCACCCCAAGGTTTTCCAGGCAATATGCCAGCGGTGGGGAACACCGGATGTAGATCTGCTAGCATCCAGATTCAACGCAAAGGTGGACAGATTTGTGTCTCGCACAAAGGATCCCCTAGCTTGCGGTTCGGATGCCCTAGTGTTCCCTTGGGATCAGTTCAAGCTGATATATGCATTCCCACCGCGATTAATCCGCAGAATCAGTGTAGAAAAGAAACCAGTGATTCTGGTGGCTCCAGCGTGGCCCCGAAGGGCATGGTACGCGGAGATTGTAAAAATGTCAGTGGGAAGTCCTTGGACCCTCCCACATCGTCCGGACCTGCTTTCGCAAGGACCGATATACTACCCTTCCTTACCAGCCCTAGGTTGACGGCCTGGCTATAGAAGCCCACATTCTAAAAAAGAGAGGGCTCTCTAATCCTGTGGTATCTACCATGATCAATGCCAGGAAGCCGGTATCCAGGCAGATCTATTATAGGATCTAGAAGGCGTACATCACGTGGGGTGAGGCCAGGAAATGGCATCCACGTAAGTACGTAATAGGTAGGATTCTGGACTTCCTACAGTGGGCTGTACATAGGAAGCTTGCCTTGAGTACTATCAAGGGTCAGACGGCCTTGTCAATATTTTTTTTTCAAAGGCCCTTGGCTTTGCATTCATTAATCAAAGCTTTCATACAAGGAGTGATGCGTATTAGCCCTCCGGTTAGTATTCCCATATGTCCATGGGACTTAAACCTGGTTCTGTCGGTTCTACAGAAACAACCATTTGAACCATTGCGGCACATTTTCTTGGTTCTTTTCACCAGGAAATTGATTTTCTTAGTAGCCATTTGTTCGGCTAAAAGAGTATCGGAATTAGCCGCCTTGTCCTGTAAGGAGCCATATCTGGTTATCCATAAGGACAGAGTAGTATTACGTCCTCATCCAGCCTTCTTCCTAAGGTGGTATCGAGGTTCCATTTGAACCAAGATGTGGTTCTTCCTTCCTTTTTCCCCAAACCTAGTTTGGTAGAGGAAAAGTTATTGCATTCTTTGGATGTAGTAAGAGCAGTTAAAGCTTATCTTAAAGCCACTGCTCAGATTCGTAGAACGGATACTTTGTTTGTTCTGCCGGAAGGCCCCAGAAAGGGTCAGGCAGCATCAAAAATCTACTTTAGCCAAGTGGATTCGACAGGTCATAATACAAGCCTATGGCTTGAAAAGGAGACCGCCTCCGTTCAAAGTTAGGGCGCACTCCACAAGAGCAGTTGGAACTTCATGGGCAGTGCATCACCAGGCCTCCCTGGCTCAAGTACTGTAAGGCCACAACATGGTCCTTAGTACACACGTTTACTAGATTCTACCAGGTAGACGTCAGAAGTCAGGAGGATGTCGCCTTTGGGCGCAGTGTGTTGCAGGCCGCAAAAGAGCCTCATGCCTGATGGCGCCCAGCTTATGTATCCCTCCCCTCATTTGGCATTGCTTTGGGACGTCCCATTAGTAATGACTAAGTCGCTCTGTGTCCCGTGATGTACGAAAAAGAAAAAGGGATTTTTATAACAGCTTACCTGTAAAATCCTTTTCTTGGAGTACATCACGGGACACAGAGCTCCCACCCCTCTTTTTGGGACACTTATTGCTTGGCTACAAAACTGAGGTGCTCCCGGGTGGGAGGGGCTTATATAGGGGAGGGTACTTTCGGTTTGGAATTGGCCAGTGCCAACACCTGAAGGTAATCTATATAACCCATTAGTAATGACTAAGTCGCTCTGTGTCCCGTGATGTACTCCAAGAAAAGGATTTTACAGGTAAGCTGTTATAAAAATCCCTTTTTTCCATTATCTCGTAGGGGCCTTGCCATTTGGCAAGGAATTTACTTTCAACCGTAGGGACAAGTACCAGTATCCTATCCCCCGGGGAAAAGGTACGGGTCTTGGCTCCACGGTTGTACACTCTCTGCTGTGCTAACTGCGCTTGGGCCAAATGTTCCTTCACGATGGGCATTACCTGTGCAATTCGGTCTTGCATCAGGGCGACATGCTCAATCACACTCCTGTGGGGAGAACTCTCACTTTCCCAAGTTTCCTTGGCAATATCCAACAGCCCTCTTGGGTGTCTCCCATACAGTAACTCAAAGGGGGAGAATCCCGTAGAGGATTGGGGCACCTCCCTAATAGCAAACATCAGATAAGGAAGTAGACAGTCCCAATCCTTTCCATCTCTATCCACCACTTTCTTCAACATTTGTTTTAGGGTTTTGTTGAATCTTTCAACCAGCCCATCGGTTTGGGGGTGATACACAGATGTACGTAATTGCGTCACTTTGAACAATTTACACAGCTCCTTCATAACCCGGGACATAAAGGGTGTACCTTGGTCCGTAAGCAGTTCTTTACAAATACCCACCTGGCTAAACACAAGAGATAGCTCTTTGGCTATGGTTTTGGCCGAGGTATTTCGGAGAGGGATCGCTTCTGGATAACGGGTGGCATAGTCCATTATAACTAATATGTACTGGTGCCCCCTAGCGGACTTGATTATAGGACCTACCAAATCCATGGCGATCCTCTCAAACGGGACCTCAATGATGGGTAGAGGGACCAGCGGGCTACGGAAATGTGGCATCGGGGCCGACCTCTGACACACAGGGCAGGAGGAACAATAATTTTCTATGTCCTTCATCACCCCCGGCCAATAGAATCTCTGTAATACCCTCTCTCGGGTTTTCTCTGTCCCCAGATGACCTCCAAGAATGTGCCCATGGGCCAACTCCAACACCAACTTCCTGTAAGGTTTGGGCACCACAAGCTGCTCAACGGTTTCTTCTGCCCTTTTTGCCACCCGATACAGTAGGTCCTTCTCTACGCTGAAGTATGGGTAAGTGCAGGTATTATCTGGGTTCACTAACTCGCCATCTATTTTCACTACGTTTTCCCGTGCCTTTATTAGGGCGGGGTCTTTCAACTGTTCTGTGGCAAAGTTTTCCCTGTGAACCTCAAGATCAGAAAACTCCACAGACGGTAGGTTTTCGTCTGAGGAGGTGGGCTCCTCTCCAGTTTCTTGAGTCTCCCCTGCCAATACTGATAAGGGAAATTCCGGAGAGTCCTCACCACTCTCAGGGGAGTTCTGGCTATCACATTCCTGGTACATAGGGGCACCAGTGGGGGGCTCAGGATCATCCCACAGTTCCCAGAACTTCGGAAAATCCCTTCCCACAATGGCGTCATACGGTAACTGAGATACTAAGCCCACTGGATGAGAGAGGGTACCTTTGGGGGTCTCGAAACACACTGTAGTCACTGGATACTCTCGGGTGTCCCCATGCACACAAATAACAGCTACCTTGCTATTCCCAGAGACCTCTGTTTTAACTAACTCAGCCTTTATCAGGGTCACAAGGCTACCTGAATCCAGCAATACCACAACATTTCTACCATTAACACACATTTTGCATAAATGTTTCTCAGTTCCTCGAATGGCAGTGCATGCGACTGTCGCACACAGCGACTGACGTCTGCCCGTCAGAAAGTCACACTGCCTGGGTTCCTCCACAACCGGGCAATTGGCTGCAATATGTCCCACTTGCCGGCAGCGGTAGCAAACGATCCTTCTTGCCGCCTCTTGAGCCGCTGATTTCCCAGGCTGTTCTCGCCAAACTTGGGGTAGAGCTCCCACCCTCTCACTCTCTCCACCCTTACCCCTTGGAATCCTCTTATCCGCCCCTGGGGATGGTCTGGTCTTAGGGTGGAAAGTCCGAGTGTCTCTGGAAGAGGCCGTCAGGTTCTCTGTAGCCAAGTATTTCTCCACACGATCCACAAGACCATCGGCCGTCTCTGGGTCTCCATGGCTTACCCACTTTTGGATGGCAGTAGGAAGAGCTCTCAAAAACCGATCCATTACAACACGTTCCACAATCTTTGGTGCGGACAAAGTCTCTGGCTGTAGCCACTTTCTGCTCAGGTGAATGAGATCATACATTTGAGACCTGGGGGGTTTTCCAAGCTGGAAAGTCCAGTTATGCACACGCTGAGCCCGGACAGCCTGGGTGACACCCAGCCTTGCCAATATCTCAGCTTTTAGCATCACATAGTCTTTTGCTTGGTCAGGCTCTAGGTCATAGTAAGCCTTCTGCGATTCACCAGTTAACAGAGGAGCCACCAGTCCAGCCCACTGCTCCTCAGGCCACTTTTCTCTTTCAGCAGTCCTTTCAAATGTGGTCAAAAATACCTCTGGATCATCCTCTCCAGTCATTTTTGTCAATAAACGACTCACCCCAAAGGACGCGGTATTAGTGGGACGGCTTTCCTCACTGGTCTGCGGACGTTGCTGCATTACTGCTTCCATTTGTTGTAGTCTCTGCTCTTGCTTCTGTAACAGGTCTATGAAGCGGGCCTCAGATTGCTGCTGGGCTTGTTGCTGAGCTTCCAGACTCTGTTGGTGAGCTTGCTGCTGGGCTGCAAGGCTCTGTTGATGAGCTTGCTGCTGGGCTGCGAAGTTCTGTTGTTGAGCTGCAAGGCTCTGTTGATGAGCTGCAAGGCTCTTTTGCAAACCTGCATTTGTCTGCTGTTGATTGGCATTTGCTAGAGCCAGCTGCTTCAGTATCTCCTCCATGCTGGCTTAAAAAAAACTGCCCGCATTCTCCACCAACTGTGAGGGGGTTAGCTCGGCAGCGGGTGTGTGTGACCCCCGGGATGGGCTCCCCACACAAAAACAGGCCCAGCAAACGGAGGTTGTGGTTTTCAAAATCAAAAAAAGGTGCGGTTTATTTTCTATTTACAGTGACAAAACACAGCAAAGCCAAAAGAAACATAAACAAAATAAATCCTGGTCAACTTGACCTCTGACTAAACATACAGGTTTCCTAACTAACAACTGGGATCAGCCTAGTGCTGTCCTAGTCCCTAAGTCCCTGGTTTTAAATGTCCAAGCAAATAGCCACACAGGCTTTGTCTCACCGCACACGGGTTCACTCTCCCTAGACAGTCCACACAGGTCTGGGTCCAGGCATGAGCTAACATCTAATGAAGCTGGGAGTTCTTATAGAGGCCTAAATGAGCTGACAAGCTTCAGCTGGTCTCATCAACTCCCTGTCTGCACGACGCCCCACACTCTCCCTAGAGGTATGAGTCATCCATGAGCCCACTAGCCTTAGCTGGGCTTATACAACTCTCCACCTAGTTGTATAAGTCGGCGTAAAGCCTGAATCTGGGCGAAATATATCTACCCCCCTGGATGCAACCAGGTGACTTTACCTTCCTGCTGTCACAATATATATATATATAATGTATTCATAAATTTAGGCCAATTTTTATTCTGCTACATATAATTGGTAAAAAAATTAATAAAAATATTAATTGGTTTGCACAAAAGTTATAGCGTCTACAAAATAGGGGATAGATTTATGGACTTTTATTTTTTATTGTTTTTACTGGTAATGGTGCCGATCTGTGATTTTTAGCGGGGCTGCAACATTGTGGTGGACAAATCTGACCCCAAGTGACACTTTTTGGGAACCAGTGACATTATTACAGTGATAAGTGCTAAAAAACGGGGCTTCGTGTGCCGCTTGCAGCACCAGTGCCGGGGGTTGCCTACCCCTGTTCTAGTGTGTGCTTACTAAGACTAAATTTGAATTTTATTTATTTTTTGTTTACAAAAGATTTGTTATTGGAATTATGTGTGAGACACACACACACACACTTAAGGAGTACTTTATGTACAGGGTGCAGAGTTAAGATGTATGCTAGGTACATGGTGCAGAGCTCAGGAGTGTGTTATGTACAGAGTTCAAAGGTAAAGAGGAAGTAAACCTTAAATCGTTAAGGAGATATTTACTGTATACTGCGCCGATGATGTCATTGGTGCATGCGCTCTGAAGGAACGGCCCTCCGTGCCGCGAGGGATGCCACGTGGCTACAGCAAGTCACACAGCCAGAGTCCACGGCCCCAGGAGAAAGACAGAAGACAGGAGAAGATGGATGCGGGCTCCAGCAGGGACGACATGGGCTTCGTTTGCAGGTGAGTGTCACATTATGCCTTTATTTTGCAGGGAACAAAAAAAAATCTGAGTTTACTTCCTCTTTAAGGAGTGCTCTATGTACAGGGTGCAGAGCTCAGGAGTGCAGAGTAAAGTAGTGTTGTCATGGTTATGCAGTAATGTTTGTCTTTCAGCTTACCCCTTCTCCATGTGTACTGTTCACCTTAGAGGCCAGCCACTCTCACCTGGCTGCTTAAATAATTTCTCCTCCAAGCATGGCTCCACCCCAGGCCCTATCAGGGAACACTATAGTAACCTGTGCACTGCAAGCCAGCTGTGCTGATCAACGTTGTTTGTTAAGCTATTGTGTGTTTGGGTTCCTGCTTGCCGTGTGCTACGTCTGTCTCTGTTTTACCGATCTTGGCTTGTTCTCGACTATCCCTGTCTGCTTGTGACCTTGACCTTTGGAGTGTCCTTTGTTTATCCTTGTCTGCTAGACGCCCCGACCTTTGGCTTATCCCCTCACTATCTCTTGTATCCTGAGCTGCTGCTTCCCCTCTATCCTCTAAAGCCCACTGTGAGCATGAGCTGGGGGACTCTGGATCCAGTTGCAGCCCAGTCCATCCTCACCACTAGAGGCTCTGGTGAACACCTGCTGGATCTTAGACTCCACGCCCTGGGGAATCTTAGGCTCTAGCTCCCTGTGGGATCCCTGTTAGTGCTCCAGTGGACTTGCCTTCCTTAATCACCCAGTGTTCCATCCGCAGCAGTCAGCTATAGGGTTCACTACCTTAGCGGTGCACTCCTGACCCCAACGGTGTGCATCTGTCACCTGGCTTCAGGTGACCTGACAGTTTGATCAGCCATGGACCCAGCTGATTTGCCGTTACCCGCAGATGATCCTTTGCAGTACATAGTCCGCAGACTTGAGACCCAGGAATCTAATCAGACCCAGGTGATGCGATTCCTTCACGATTTGGCCTCCAGTTTTGAACAGGTTCAGGCCTCCTTAGGACCCCCGGTTTAACAACCTCAACCGCTATCAGCTGCTGCACCCAGTCTGGCTGCAGTCACAGCCACACATTCACTACAACTGCCAGCTCCGTCCCATTTCTCTGGGGACTCCAAGGCCTGCAGGGGGTTCCTTAGCCAATGCACTATTCATTTTGAGCTCCGGCCCCAAAACTTTCTGTCTGATCGAGAAAAGGTAGCCTATATCATTTCCCTCCTCTCTGGTGAAGCCTTAGCCTGGGCAGCCCCTCTGTGGGAACTGAATATTCCAGTGGTTTCTAGTCTGTCTGACTTCTTGAAACTTTTTCAGAATAACTTCGAAGAAACGGGTCGTGTCTCTTTACCGGCCAGCGCCCTTTTACGTCTCCGCCAAGAGTCTGCTTCTGTGGGACAGTATGCTCTTCATTTCGGCATACTGACGGCTGAGTTGAGCTGGAACAATGAGGCCTTAGTCGCAACCCTTTTGCATAGCCTTTCTGATAGAGTGAAGGATAAATTAGCAGGAAGAACCATCTCCACTGATATGGGCGAAGTTATCTCCTTGTGCAACCAGATCCATATTCGCTTTCAGGAAAGGACCCTAGAAAAGCGACGCCAGCACTCCTTGGTTCTTAGTCAGCCTGAGCTCCCCTCTCTTCGACCCGTGGAGCATCTCCTGCCAGCTGAGGAACCCATGCAGCTGGGTCGGACCAGGCTATCCCCCGAGGAACGTGCTAGGCGCAGAACTCTAGGCCTGTGTCTCTACTGTGGGGGCAAAGGTAATTTTCGTGACACTTGCTCTCTTTGTCCAGAAAAACTTTTGGGTCCAATACATCTGGAAAGTGGAGTATTGGACCCAGAAATATCACCTTCACCTTCTCATCTTCTTCTTTCTGTGTTCCTTCATGTTGGTGCTTCTTCTCATTCGGTCTCAGCATATCTGGATTCTGGAGCCGCTGGCAATTTCATGGACTGGGAAATCGCATCGTCCATGAGACTTACCCTTTTGCCCCTCACCACGCCATTGGTGGTCTTGGCGATTGATGGCACTGTTCTCCCAGGGGGTCCTATCCGCTTCCAGACCCTCCCTGTTAAGATGTCGCTAGGGACACTCCACCAGGAGTGGATATCCTTCCTTGTCTTACCTTAGGCCTCAACTCCTATTATTTTGGGTCTTCCTTGGTTACGGCTTCATTCTCCACATGTTGACTGGACTACTGGACAGATCCTGGCTTGGGGTTCCTCCTGTTCCTCGTCCTGCCTACCAAAGGTTATCCCAAAAGAGAAACTTCCTGTTGCCACCATCCCAATATCTTTTGCTCTTCTTACTGCATATAGTGATTTCTGGGATGTGTCCTGCAATAGTCGGGCTGATGCACTCTCTAGGTCATGTGGCACTCTGGATGAGGAGCCCACCTGTGAACCTGGGCCGGCCCTTTATTCCAGTTTGCATAACCATTTACCTTTGTCTGTCCCTAAACACCCTTGGACGCACAGCCAGGCTAGCTTGTCTGCAAGTTCTGCAGTCAATACGCCTTGCGATGCGATTCAGGTAGTCGCTACACCTGACCATAATGAAGAAAGGAAGGTGCGCCAAACTAAGTGCAGTAAGTAAGGCTTTTTTAATGGCAAATTAAAAAATGACAGCCAAATGGCTACTCACAAAATTCAGGACAAATACAGGCATGTAGAGGGTTAATGGTGGTCCGGAGTCGTCTCAAGCAGTCCTTAGGGGAGATTTGGGTTCCAGATCAGGAAGTAGCTGAGGATGGCTGAAGGCAGGATTTAAGGTAGGCTGAAGGCAGGTTATGGTGTCAGCAGAGGAGGACAGGGCATCCAGGCTATGGATGATGAAGAAGGCCCTGTACCGCTGTACCGCTGCACGATAGTCATGTTTATCGCTCATTACATTGACCCACTTTCACCTGTCTTTTTCCTATTTCCTTTCCCATTAGTATCCCCTCCCTTCCCTCCGCCCCTCTCCTTTCCCCCCCCCCTGGCCTTAACGTACCCCTTTTTTATTTATTTTTTCCCCTTTTTTCCCCCCCTTTTTTCCTTAAAACCCCCCCTCCTTCTTTTCTCCCCCAATAACCCTCCCCCCCTTCCTTCCCCTTTTTTTCTCCACCCTAATTTGCCCTAGCTCCTTGCCCTGCTTTGTTCGTTCTAATATAACACATATATACCCTATTTTGTCATTGCTCCCATCCCGGCATTGTTCTCTTCAATATAACTATATATATATATATATATATATATATACCTTCATTATTCCCCCCCCATTTATAAATTCATATCGTATCCCCTTCTATATAATTTCTTTTCTAATCATGTATATATATATATAGTTATTTATTTTTTGTTTATATTATATCAGCTCCTACCTATACGTCTCTCCATCTTAGCGCAGCCTCTCCCAACAATATATATATACTTTTAGTATTATTCCTCCCCTCATAGTGCCGTTCCCCATGTATACATTCATTATTTCATCTTTATTATTATTTTCCATTTGTTTTTCCATATATTCATATTAAAAACCTCTGCATAGAAATACCAATCTTTCTCCCCTTCCCGTTTAAATAATTCCGTGTCATTATTTTTCCCCATCTCCCGCTCAACCAATCACATTGCCGATTTACTTGCACCAGTACATCTTCTACCAATCACGTCACACCTTTCAACTATATCATACTCACCTATGACTATGCCTTCCATGGATCTGATGAAACAGCGGATGCTGTGAAATGCGTCATCCTATTGGTCCGTTCGATCTCCACGTCACTTCCGGTCTCACGGCACGCTGCGCTCCACGCTGAAGCGCACGCTGACGGCAACTTCCTGGTTGTCTCCTGGATGTCCCTGCGGTACAGCGGTACAGGGCCTTCTTCATCATCCATAGCCTGGATGCCCTGTCCTCCTCTGATGACACCATAACCTGCCTTCAGCCTACCTTAAATCCTGCCTTCAGCCATCCTCAGCTACTTCCTGATCTGGAACCCAAATCTCCCCTAAGGACTGCTTGAGACGACTCCGGACCACCATTAACCCTCTACATGCCTGTATTTGTCCTGAATTTTGTGAGTAGCCATTTGGCTGTCATTTTTTAATTTGCCATTAAAAAAGCCTTACTTTCTGCACTTAATTTGGCGCACCTTCCTTTCTTCATTATGTTTTACAGAGCTTGCTTCTGCTCATGGTAGCTGCCGCTGGTGTTTGCATCATTAACATTCACTGATCTTGGATCTTATACTCTGCCAGAACTCATTTTGCGCCATTTTTCTTTTTTTATTGCTACACCTGACCATGCTATTCATTCGGCCTCTGAACTAGTTATGCCAGTCCAGCCCATGCCCAGTGAACCTCCTACCTTTTCTTATTCAGGACCTTCTGCAACCTCGCCTCACCCTAATACTGTTACGTCCATTCAAACCTGGCTAAGGGGTTCAATCCATCCTCATTCTGCTTGTCTTTCAGCTATCCAGCTTGACTCCTGTGACATGTCACCTTCTAATAAACCTGACCTCAGGGTTCCACTGACATCTGCCCAGTCTAATGATCCTGTGCTAGATTCCCAGTTCATCTTTAAGGGTCTAGGGGACCCTCCTCAGATTCCTGTTGATCCTCTCATGCCCTTGCTTATTCCTAAGAAGCCTTTGGTCCTCAATAAATCCTCTTGTCCTCTCCCTTCCTCGGTTCCGGTCTCTGAGGATAATCTAAAGTACGAGGTTAGACAAGTTCTAGATTCTCGGCTCTGCAGAGGCATTCTTCAGTACCTTGTGCATTGGAGAGGGTTTGGTCTTGAGGAGGCATCTTGGATCGCTGCATCTGAGGTCGTTGCACCTCGTCTGTTGAGGAGGTTTCATCTGAGATTTCCCTTTAAGCCTGGGATAGTCGAGAACAAGCCAAGATCGGTAAAACAGAGACAGACGTAGCACGCGACAAGCAGGAACCCAAACACACAATAGCTCAACGAACAACGTTGATCGCAGTGCACAGGTTAATATAGTGTTCCCTGATAGGGCCTGGGGTGGAGCCATGCTTGGAGGACAGATTATTTAAGCAGCCAGGTGAGAGTGGCTGGCCTCTAAGGTGAACACATGGAGAAGGGGTAAGCTGAGAGACAAACATTACTGCATAACCATGACAGTACCCCCCCTCTTATGGGCCCTCCCCCTCCCCCACCTGGGCCCAGGCTATTTTCTTATTCTTTTCATAGGCAAATGGGAACTGCGAGTTGACCTGGAGGACTTTAACATATTAAAGCTCTTTGCCAAATCCCCATCCTTCAAGATCTTGTCTGAGGCTGAGAAATACAAAATATTGGTAGGCGACCTCAAGGAAGGAAATGTATGTAAGTATATGTAAGCATATGTAGCGGGGGTTAACATTTAGGGGGAGTATCTGGGTGGTAGCATGGCCCAGATACACTAATTGTTAGGGATCTATGGCCAATTTGGTTTGTGGAGGATATAATGGTGTTCAGTTCCCTGCGGCCCCTGGGTGGCGCTGTCGCCTTGGGCTGGGGTTAAACCATCATTGTAGGGCTGTGCCCTTTGTGTCCTCTCGCGGCAGTAGTACGGCGGGGCGGGGAACCCGCTGTGCCTGCTGGGAGAGGGTATAAAGGGGGCGGACATCTTGCGCACGAGGTCCGAGCCCCAGACACCTTCAGCCTGGGGGCTGCTGTTCTGTTCGTCCCCGTCCAGGTGCCCTCGGCCTGGGTGTGAGGGAGTTCAAGTTCCATCCCAGGCACCTTAAGCCTGGGGTGAGGTACTAGCCAAGGCCTGGGGCCCAGTACCTTCGACTGGGTCCCGTATGGGAGAAGATACCTAGGGGCCCACCGAGTGAGGGGACCCGAGTCTCGGGCGAGGAGAACCAGGGAGGTGACCTGACCTGAAGATCCAGCGCAGCATTGGCTGGTGACAGTGTAGGCCTCTGGGGACCGTCCGGGATGGATCATCTCCCTAACAGGGGTCACCATTAGAAGGTAGTTCATGTTCTATGGTCTTTGCAGAGACCCAGCTACATCAGGTCGGTGGCAGAGGCCTATCCAAAGGTCTGTGGCAGAGGCCTCATCATTCACCCGGTCTGTGGCAGGGACCAACCTCACGGTCGGTGGCAGCGACCGTGCACCAAAAGTTGTTGTGAACTTCTAACAGCTTCTCTGATCCGAAAGGATTGTGCCTGAACCCTCTCCCCACCAAGTTCATGTTTGTATCAACCTGTCTGCTTGCAAAGAGGCATATTTATCTCTGCGGAAATAAATATAGATGTTGTACTGTCACCTGGTGTGGGCTTACTTTTCTGGGAGCAAAGTGTTCTACATTCACCTATCTACCTGTCACATTTGAAGTGGAAGCTCCGGACAGGGACACAGACCCGAAGGTAAAGATCTTAGCTCAAATCTCTACACACATATGAGATGTGAGCTGGTGGCAGCACCTCACCCCTCTCCCTGGTCCCCCTAGACGAGTTAACCAGCCGTGAAGAAGAAGGGAGAGAGCGGGTGAGGGCCCTACACACTCAAAACATAGCAAAAGTTAACATGGTTGTCACCTTCTGCAGACCACTTCTCCAGAAGCAATCTATTACAGAGATTAACTGCAAAGGAAATATGGTTAGTAACAAATAGGCATCATGCTAATCAGTCTAGAATGAGCTGCAATCATGTCCATCAGAACATGAGGTTGTACATAGTTCTGTACAGAATAGCATGGTCTTCCCAAGGTGTCATAAGTAAACGATGGTGGAGGTTGTCGAACACGATCTCCTCTCCTCAAGCCCTCAGGAATTAGTCCAGATAACTCTGGGACAGCATTAGTGGGAAAACTTGGTGCTCCAACCATGCTGGGAACTGTAGGCACAAAGTTTTGGGCTGTTGGTTCAAAAACAGGAGTAGCTGGGTTCAGACCCCCTCTGAGGAAGTCCCCAATCAGTAATAGGTGAAGGAACTTGTACAGGAGACTCTGGTGGAGGTGTAGACCAGTCAGTGTCATCACTCTGGTCTCCATGGTCTGCGCAAGACACATCATTAGAATCTGTAACAATATCAGATTGTGGCTCCTTATTAGCGGTAGCAACTTGCGGTACTGAAAGCAAGCGATTCCTATGCCAGGCTTTGATCCAACCCTCAGGTCCTCGAATCCTGTAGACTGGAATTCTAGGCAGTTTTTCTTTTTTTTTTTTTTTTTTTTATTTCAAAAAAAGGTTTATTGTAATTAGATGCAGTACAATAATAAAAGAAGGTAACAAAGGACCTCATATGAGGTCGGTACAGAGTATGATCTTCAGTAACAAACAAAAGAAGGCCCCTTGGAAATATGTTCCATCACAATATCATAGACCACAGTGCCTAATATAGAGGGTATAGCAGACTCTGCATTCAAAAAAAATAAAAATAAAATAGGCGCCAATAAGTTTAAATCAAGCCCTGAGGGACAACGGCCCTACTTCTGCTCCCAACCAGTCCAAGCACCCCAATTGGGATCCTGCTGTGCACGGAGCGATCGGGAACAGAACACCCAGGGAGGGGTATGAACAAGGGGTTTGGCAACCCGTCCGCCTAAACTGGTAGCTGACCCCCTGATGGAGCGAGCCACCCGGGGGGGAGTCTGATCTCGAACCTCTGTTAAAAGTCTGAAAGGGTTAAAGAACCCAGATAATGGAGTGGTTTCCAAAAGCCTGTAAGTCGGAGCCTCTAGCTGTATCCATCAACATAAAACAAGAAAGACTGAACAGATATATTCCCTGAGTTACTAGTGACAGTCTAGGACAGAGATTGAGAGTAGTAAGAGAAGAGAAGAAGAAGTAAGGGAAGGGGAGAGAAGGGGGAGCAAACTAGAGAATAAGGAGGAAAGGATGGGGGCGGGGAAGTCAGGACTCCTCACGGAGAGGGGGGAAAAATGACCAGCAACAAGCCCAATAGGGGATGTCCAGCGCTCACCTATTGGGGAAGGAGGGATATGCCTACGTGTGTAGCCCAGGGTTCCCAAATAAGACGGAATTTTTCTGGAGTGTTTAGTAAGGTATTAGAGATCCTTTTCTGCGTCATTATCCAGGAAATCTTGTGTTTAGCTTGGCGGAATGACACCGAGGGCGATTTCCAGGCGTGGGCCAAGGTAATCTTGGCCCCTAATAGGATGAAGTGTATGAGACAGCGGGACATTTTAGGGACCTTAGGGATGTCATCATTAAGGAGGGCAATAGTAGGGTTTTGTTTCACCTCAAAACCTGTGACTTTGCGAATGAGGCTGAAAATTCTATTCCAGAACCCCCTAATTTTAGGGCATTCACAGAGGGTGTGGAGGTGAGAGCCTACGAGACCACATCCTCTGAAGCAGAGGGGGGAAGACTGCGGGTAGAACTTAGAGAGGTGAGTGGGGACCAGGTACCATCTGGAGATAACCTTAACGTCAGCTTCCATCAGAGAGGTGTTTAAGATACCCTTAAATGAGCGAAAGAAGTTTGTGTGCCAAGTGTCTAGGTCCCAATCAAACTGGAGGTCATGCTCCCATTTTGACATATAGCTCGCTTTGCCCCTAGGGTCAGCTAATGCTGAATAGATCAGGGAGATGCCACCCCTGACGCCCATGGCTGAGGAGCACCAAAGCTCATATTTAGTAACAGAAAGTGGGTTTTCTGAGTTTTTCCAGACCCCCCGCAAAAAATGTAGCAACTGAGAATAACGGAAAGTTTCGGAGGAGGGCATGTCCAGTTTGGAAGTGCAGTATTTGAGCGAGATGGGGCCATCATTGTTAAAATATTGTCCTATTCTGTATAGCCCCTTGTCGAGCCACCATCCAAAAGCCTTGATATTTAGACCCGGGGGGAATTGGGGGTTGTGGAATATATGAGCCAGGGGATGCCAGGAAGAGGATAGTGAGGGATGTTTATGAAGGGTATCACAGAGGGCCATTGAGTGAGAGAGGGCGGGTGACAGGATCGAGGGGCGGTCCTTACGTGGTCTCCAGGCCAAATAGTCCAATGTGTGGTTAGGGGTTGCCTGCCTTTCTATGTCTACCCAGTCTGGTTTAGGTCCTTTAGTATATATCGCTGAGAATTGACAGAGTTGGGCCGCTTGGTAGTACCACCACATATTGGGAAGGCCAAGGCCTCCCTTCTTCCTTGCCCTATAAATAACTTTTTTAGATAGACGATGTCCTTTATTCCCCCATATGAACTGTATGATCTTCGATTGGAGTCTATCCAGTGTTTGCTTCTTGACAGGGATAGGCAGAGAATGGAAAAGATATAGCAATTTGGGCAAGAGGGTCATCTTGACCGCATTGACTCTACCCAGCCAGGACAAATTATAGAGAGACCATTGTGTAAGTTCAGTTGTGAGTTTTTTGAACATGGCAGGATAATTATGTTGGAATAGGAGCTCTATTTTTGGGGTGAGGAAAACTCCCAGATAGGGAAGAGAAGAGGCGCTCCAGGAGAAGGGGAAGTTAGACTTGAGCCTATCGACCATATCTCGGGGTGTAGTGATGTTTAGGGCCATTGACTTTGCCATGTTGACCTGAAGGCCAGAAACCGTTCCAAAAGTGTTGAGGAGTTGGAGAATATTGGGGGTCGACTTGAGAGGGGAGGTGACGAAGAGGAGAACGTCGTCCGCAAAGAGGGCACATTTGTGTGTATGTTGGCCACATTGAACCCCATGAATGTCTGGGTGTTGTCTAATTGCTAAAGCTAGAGATTCTATCGCTATCGCGAAGAGAATAGGGGAGAGTGGGCAGCCCTGTCTGGTACCTTTTGAGATTGGGAATTGATCGGAGAGATGTCCCTGCAATTTGATTTGGGCTTTCGGGGAGGAGTATAGAGACTCCAGGGTTCTTAGGAATTCTGGACCAAATCCCCAATGGCGTAGAGTGGTAAAAAGGTATGGCCAGGTGACCGTGTCAAAGGCCTTTTGAAGGTCAATGGAGAGAATGTATCCCTCCTGGGGGGATCCGCCATCCCAGGAGGATTGCATGAGGGAAATCAAATCTACCGCTCTCCTGATCTGGTCCGGTCCCTGTCTCCCGGGAATGAAACCCACCTGATCCTTATGAACATAGGAAGCTATGAAGGAGGCCATTCTGTTGGCTAAAATCTTGGTCATGATTTTCAGATCATTATTGATCAATGAGATTGGCCTATAGTTGCCTACATCACTAGGGTCTTTTCCCTGTTTGGGGATCACAGAGATGTATGCGAGATTGGCAGCGGGTTCGAGAGTGGAGCCTTCACGAAGGGAGTTAAAGAGACGGGCCAGACGAGGAGCGAGGACCCCCGAGAAGGTTTTGTAATAAAGGGCGGAGAAGCCGTCCGGCCCTGGTGCTGAATCTGTGTTGAGATGTTTGATGACTTCCTGGACCTCCTCAGTGCGAAAAGGTGATTCCATCATGGATCTATGGGACTCTGAGATTTTGGGGAGATCAATGTCCGCCAAAAAGGATTCTAAGGGAACAGGGTCAGTAGAGGAGGGAGATGTGTATAGTTTGGAGTAGAAAGCCTGGAAGGTTTCTAGTATTTTATGAGGGTTCTGGGTGAGAGAGCCCGATAACGATTTAATCTTGGGTAAGGAGAAATTTTTGATCTTTGGGGAGAGTTTGGCCGCCAAACGTGTGCCTATTTTATCAGTTTGTAAGTAGAATTTGCCGCTTAACCAGCTCAGGTGTTTGTCTGCGTTTGAGGTTAATGCAAGATTTAAAGCGATGCGAGCGGAGTCCAACTTGGCTAGACTGGCGGGAGTGGGTTTAGACTTATGGGCTTTACTAAGTAGTTTAAAATCCCTTTCCAGGTTTTCTACGTCCGCCTTCCTTCCTTTTTTCAGGTTGGAGGCCATTTGAATCATCTTCCCCCTCAAGACGGCTTTATGTGCTCCCCAGAGAGAACTAGGGCCTTGTATGTCCTTTTCCAACATGGTGCAGTGGACCGGATTGGCAAGGAGACATTTACTCAAGCGCCACTGAGGGTGGCCTGAAAGTGATAGGGCGCTAGAGATTCTAAGGGTTACTAAGGAATGGTCCGACCACGGAACTTCTTGAATTGAGGAGTGAGTAGCCGTGTGAATATCCGAATTGGGTATGAGGATGTGGTCAATCCTGGCAAATGTTTTGTGGGGGGCAGAGTAATGGGTGTAGTCTTTGGCCGTGGGGTTCAACTCCCTCCATGAGTCAATCAGGCCCAAGTCGTGTAGGAGTCGGGCTATTCTGAGGCTTTGTTTGGAGGGTCTCTTAAGGCAGGGCCTGTCCTGGTGGGATTTATCAAGTTTGTGGTCAAACGTGATATTGGAGTCACCCCCTATTAGTATTCTACCTTCTAGATGAGGGGATAGGGTTAAGAACATGGATGAAAAAATGTTGCCTGGCCCCGATTGGGGGCATAGTATGATACAAAAGAGAACGTCACCCCTTTTTTGAGCCCCTTGACCAGTAGGAAACTACCATCTTCATCACGAATTGTGTGGATGTGGGTGAATGGGATACGTTTAGCCAAGAGAATGGCCACCCCTCTCTGTTTGGTATCTGCATTCGCGAGATAGAAAATGGGGAAGTTGCGGTGGAGGAAGAAAGGGGTATAGCTAGCCGGGAAGTGGGTCTCCTGGAGAAAGACAACATCCAGGCTTCTGGCGTGGTAGCTCTGAAAGGCCTTCCGGCGTTTAGAGGGAGAATTAAGTCCCTGTGTATTGTGGGTAGCTACCTTTAAAGGCAGCTTGCAAGTGTCAGTCTCAGCCATGAGTGCCCGAGGGGGGGTGCGAGAATGCAAAAGGGGAGCTTACCTGAAGAGAAGGGAGAATTCGGATATCCAGCGTGAAGTAGGTTAACCACAAACGCCCTGGAGCAAGTTCTGGTGGAGGTCTCCGCGAGGGGTCCTGGAGGGAAGTGAAGGAGAACACTGTGGGGAGGAGAGAAGGCGTGGGTGAAGAAATAGAAGAGAGAAAGGAAAAAAGATCAGAGATGTCATTATGTTGGTTAATTAAATCACAAAAAGGGAACATAACAAACATATGTAACAATTCAGAAGGAATTCAACAGGACCGGCTAGCCGGGTCCGGGTCCAAGGACACCTGCAAGAGGGGTCTTGGAGAGGGTGCAACCCCAGTAGGGGTTGTCTACCTGATGTCACCAGAGGGATCAAAAGTCCCTCCGCGTCACAACAGAGAGAGCGGCATGATGAGCCGCTCCGGCCATCACATCCCCCAATGGGGAGTAAATCAGTACAGGAACGGCCAAAGTGCAAAAAAATACTATAAACAAACTAAGATAGCGTTCCGTAGATTTGCATAACCAGAGCATCACCATTGCCAGGAGTGGAGCCTGCAAGGGGGGGAAAGGGAAGGTGGTGAGGGAGGGTAGAAGGGGGCGGGGAGAGGTAGGGGAGAGGAGGAGTCTAGGCTACTAGGCTTAACCATAGGTAGGAACTAGGACTGGCATATCATAAATGCAACAAGTTAGAAAGTCAGTAGAAGTGTCCTCCTCACCAAAATGGGAGGAACGAGAGGTATTGGGGGTCCCAACTCGCCATTAGGTGGGTAAGTGGGGCCCATATCAAACAGATAAAGACCCTGGCCCGCCTAATGCGAGTCAGGGCTGTGCGGGGTTGTCTACCACCTTACTAGAGGGGGAGAGTAGATGACTCTCTGAGTCATTAGGGGTAGCAAAAACAGCACAACTCTTGTTAGGCAGTTTTTCTATAACTTCAAACAACTCATTTCGCCACCGATCAGCTAATTTATGTTTGGCTGAAGGTCCCAAATTGCGGAGAAGCACTTTATCATCAGGTTGTAAGTCTTTGTAACGAACTTTGGCATCAAAACGCCTTTTATTGGCAGCATTTATTTTTGCAGTATTTTCCTCAGCCATTTGATAGGCCTCTTTTAAACTCTGTTTAAGTCGTTCCACATACTGGTAGTGATTTCTATTTTTCACTCCATTAGTCGACACAGCCAACTGAATGTCCATAGGGAGACGGGCTTCTCTCCCAAACATGAAAAAATAAGGAGAGAAACCAGTTGATTCATGTCTGGTACAATTGTAGGCATGTACCATAGCTCCAACATGTCGGCTCCAGGTTTGCTTAGCACCATTAGGGAGGGTGCCCAACATGTTCAACAAGGTGCGATTGAAACGTTCAGGGAGAGCATCACCCTCTGGATGATAAGGTGTGGTGCCGCTATTGTCAATGTTAAGCAATGTTAACAGCTCTTTAATTAGGCGACTTTCAAAGTCCCGCCCCTGGTCAGAGTGAAGTCGATTTGGCAATCCATAATGAACAAAAAACTTCTCCCACAACACTTTAGCTACCTTTACTGCTTTCTGATCTTTGGTAGGATAGGCTTGAGCATATCGAGTATAGTGATCAGTCACAATCAGAACATTTCCCACACCACTGCTGTCATTGTCAATACACAAAAAGTCCATGCACACTAAATCCATCGGACCAGAACCTTTCAAGTGTTTCATAGCAGCTCGAGTAGGCAAAGTTTTCCTTTGTAGACATCTCACACAACGGCGGCAATAGTCCAGAACAGATTCCCTCATTCGTGGCCAAAAGAAACGGTCTTGGATTAGTCCATAGGTTTTTTCAACACCTAGATGTCCATGTTGGTCATGCAAACTTCTCAAAACAGATTTTCTGTAGACTTGAGGGAGCACTAGCTGTCTCCTTCCAGGATGATCATGGAACAAATGTACCCTGTATAAAAGTCCAATTATTTTGAGTTTATCCCATTCTTTAAGATAGGAGGTAGGGATGAGCCGAACACCCCCCGGTTCGGTTCGCACCAGCACCTGCGAACGGACCAAAAGTTTGCGCAAACTTTAGAACCCTATTAAAGTCTATGGGACTCGAACGTTCGAAATCAAAAGTGCTAATTTTAAAGGCTAATATGCAAGTTATTGTCATAAAAAGGGTTTGGGGACCCGGGCCATGCCCCAGGGGACATGTATCAATGCAAAAATAAGTTTTAAAAACGCCCGTTTTTTTGGGAGCAGTGATTTTAATGATGCATAAAGTGAAAAAAAAAGTGAAATATTCCTTTAAATATCGTACCTGGGAAGTGTCTATAGTATGCCTGTGAAGTGGCACGTGTTTCCCGTGTTTAGAACTGTCCCTGCACAAAATTAAAATTCTAAAGGAAAAAAAGTCATTTAAAACTGCTTGCGGCTTTAATGTAATGTCTGGTCCAGGGCCGATCCTAGGCAGGGTGCACGGGGTGCTCCGCACCCAGGCGCCGCAGAGGTGGGGGCGCCAAAGCTCCAGAGTGCTCCCTTCCCTCCTCCTTGTCTGTGTCCAGAGGCGGAGCGCATGTAGCGGGTGCTGCAGTTCTCCATCCCGCTTGCTCTCTCCGCTGGCAACTGACAAGAGCGCATACCTCCTGCTGTCCCCAGAATCCGGGCTGGGTACCGCAGCAGAGCCTAGTACCGGAACACGGCTCCACTAATTATTCTGTCCGGTGCGCATGGAGCAGTCTCCTGTCTGCCCACCCCCTCTGCGTGTGTCGGCTCTTCTCCCATAGGCGGTGTTATGAGAGGCTTCTTGGTTGGCCGGAGGTGCTGCCAATCATCCCATGCACTCCCAGAAATGCCCCGCCCCCTGTAATGTGCTTCTGCTCCCAGCACGCCCGAGCTACAGGGATCTATTGGACAGGTTCTGATCTATGGGGACACCTGCTGTGGGGGGCTCTGATGGGGGACACCTGCTGTGGGGGGCTCTGAAGGGGGACACCTGCTGTGGGGGGCTCTAATAGGGACACCTGCTGTGGGGGGTTCTGATGGGGGACACCTGCTGTGGGGGGCGCCAGAAAATATTTCTGCACCCAGGCATCTGTGACCCTAGGATCGGCCCTGGTCTGGTCCCAGCAATATGGATGAAAATCATTGAGAAAAATGGCATGGGTACCCCCCCAGCCCATTACCAGCCCCTTTGGGTCTTGTATGTATATTGAGGGGAATCCTGCACTCAAATTAAATAAAGGAAAGGCGTGGGGCCCCCAGGCCCTATATACTCTGAACAGCAGTATACAGGCGGTGCAAACAAGACAGGGACTGTAGGTTTGTTGTTACGTAGAATCTGTTTGTAATTTTGAACTGGTACATTTTTAAAGTGTAGCTCCACCAAAAAAATCAGTTTTAAGCTTTTTGGAAAACATAGGGAAGGGTTATCACCCCTGTAACATTTGTTTTGCTGTCTGTGCACCTGTTCAGAACATTTCACCTCACTTTCTGTCCCAATGACAAATGTTTTTTGAAAATTTGGGGTTTTTAGTGAAACAAGGATTGGTGATAAAGCATTAGTGGAGAGGAGACACTTTTCCCATATTAACTCTTAAGCCCCGTACACACGATCGGATAACCTATGGATTTTCGTCCGATGGATTTGACCATCGGAAATCCGATGAAACTGTTTTTCATCAGTCTTGGCCACACACCATCAGTCAAAAAACCGACCGTTCCAAACGCGGTGACGTAAAACACTCCGATGAGCCGAGAAAAATGAAGTTTAATGCTTCTGAGCATGCGTGGGTTTTTGATCCGATGGACTTGCCCATAGACGATCGGAAATTACCATCAGTTTTTGATCCATCGGAAAATTTTAAAACAAGTTCTATTTTTTAAAACCGATGGAAAAAAGACCGATGGGTACCATACACGATCGGTTGGTCTGATGAAAAGCATCCATCGGACGGTTTTCATCAGTCAAACCGATCGTGTGTACGGAGCTTTACTCTTAGAGGAGAGAATTTCCCTTCCTAGGGGTAGATTTCCTCACTTGTTGTTGTCTCCTTCCGTTTGCAAGTAGGAGTCGTTTGTAAGTTGGATGTTTGAACGTAGGGGTCTGCCATATATACTCTGTAGAAATTTGGCCCATAGGTGTTTGTGTTGCCACCACAACACTGTAAGCCCTTACAGTTACTCTTGGTGGGCGCTGGAACGCCCTGCTGTGAACTATTATATCAATAATTGTAATTACATGCCATTGTTGAACAGTGGTAGGAAAAATTGGGCCTTTGGTGGTGGTGCTGGTGCCACAACACTGTAAGTCCTCACAGTTACTCTTGGTGGGCACAGGAATGGGCCCAGGTGTGAAATATTAGATCAAGAATTGTAATTACATGCCCCTGTTGAACAGGGGCATAAAAATTGGGCCCTAAGCACTGGTGCCACAACTCTGCAACCCCTCACAGATACTCTAGTTGGAGCGCAGGAATGAGCCCTGCTGCAAAGTATTGCATCAAAAATTGTAATTACATGCCCCTGTTAAACAGGGGCCGAAAAATTGGGCCTTAGCCACTGGTGGCGGTGCCCAGAACCAAAAATGTTCTTACAAGCTATCAGCATGATCATTGAGGAGGAAGAGGATAGTCACTCAGCATAACAGGATAGTCACTCAGCATCAGCATAGGCAGTCTTGAAGGGATCTGACATTTCAAAAAAAATTACTCGGGTACATCAGCATCAAGTGCTTGGTAGCTGGTGGTAATCCAAGACTGATTCATTTTTATAAAGGTCAGTCGATAATCCGAGTCGGTGGACAGGCACACCCTGTGTTTGGTTACAAAGCCTCCAGCAGCACTGAATGTGCGTTCCGAAAGAACGCTGGATGCTGAACAGGCCAGTAGCTCAATTGCATACTGTGCAAGCTCTGGCCAGTGATCCATCCTCAAGACCCAGTAACCCAGAGGATTTTTGGTGGCAAAGGTGTCAAAGTCTGATCTTGCCCCTAGGTATTCCTGAACCATGTAAATCAGACGCTGGCGATGGTTGCTGGAACCGATCAGACCTTGGGGCGGCGGATTAAAAAATTGTCTAAACACATCGGTCAGACGGCCACCTTCTCCACCGCTCCTTCTTTGACTGACCGAAGCCTCAGCAACACGTTGTCCAGGACCAGGAATTTGTTACCTCCCAGTCTCTGGGAACACATTTCAAAGACCTTTCTGCAAGGCCTCCCGAAGATGTTTCATCCTCTGCTCCCTCTGCGACGGCAAGATAAGGTCCGCAACCTTACCCTTGTAACGTGGCTCAAGGAGGGTTGCCAGCCAGTAATGATCCCTCTCCTTGATAGCACGAATACAAGGATCCTTCCGCAGGCTTTGCAGGATCAGGGAGGCCATGCAGCGTAGGTTTGCTGAGGCATTTGGTACAGAGTCCTCTGGGTCACTCAGGACGACATGATCTGCAGCCACCTCCTTCCAGCCACGTACAGGTCCATGGGTGTCTTGGGGATTTAATTGATTCCTTGAAGACTGCTGCTGATGCTGAGTGCTAGGCTCCACCTCCATGCTGACACAATCCTCCTCCTCGTCCTCTTGCTGTGTGATAGGCGGGCCAGCAGGAACACTGTCTGGATAAAGGGGGCCTTGAGAGGTAAGGAAGTCCTCCTCTCCCTCCCTCTGTTCTGCCTCAAGTGCCCTGTCCATTATTCCACGCAGCGTGTGTTCCAAAAGGTGAACAAGAGGGACAGTGTCACTGATGCATGCCCTGTCACTGCTCACCATCCTCGTGGCCTCCTCAAATGGTGCCAGGACAGTGCATGCATCCCTGATCATGACCCACTGGCGTGGCAAAAACCAAACAAGCTCCCCTGACCCTGTCCTGGTGCCATTTTGGCACAGATACTCATTGATGGCCCTCTGCTGCGTGTGCAGCTGCTGCAGCATGGCCAACATAGAGTTCCACCTGGTGGGCATGTCCCAGATTAGGCGGTTCTTGGGCAGGTTAAATTCCTTTTGCAGGTCAGCCAGCCGAGCACTGGCATTATATGACCGGCAGAAATGCCCACAGACTTTCCTGGCCTGCCTCAGGACATCCTGTAAGCCTGGGTACCTGCCCAAGAACTGCTGCACCACCAAGTTAAGGACGTGAGCCAAACAGGGCACATGGGTCAGGTGTCCCTGTCGGAACGCGGAGAGGAGGTTGGTGCCATTGTCGGAAACCACCATTCTTGGCTTAAGCTGGCATGGCGTCAACCACCTCTGAGCCTGCCCCTGCAGAGCTGACAGAATCTCTGCCCCAGTGTGGCTCCTGTCCCCCAAGCTCACCAGTTCAAGCACCGCATGGCATCTTTTTGCCTGCGTACTTGCGTAGCCCCTTGAACGCCTACGGAGCACCGCTGGTTCCGAGGACAAAGCACAGGAAGAGGCCATGGAGGAAGAAGAGGAGGGGGTGGAGGAGAGAGGTGTGTCAGAATCACCAGTAGTAGCATTTTGGAGGCGTGGTGGCGGAACAACCTCCAACACTACTGCACCTTGTCTTGCATCCTTCCCAGCTGCCAGCAGAGTTACCCAATGCGCCATGAAAGATAGGCAACGTCCCTGTCCATGCCTGCTGGACCATGAGTCAGCGGTAATATGCACCTTACCGCTGACTGCTCTGTCCAGCGAGGCCAAGAAATTGCTTCCACATGCCGGTAGAGAGCCGGAATCGCCTTCCGTGAGAAAAAGTGGCGTTTGGGAACCTGCCACTGAGGAACCGCACATTCCACAAACTCACGGAAAGGGGCAGAGTCTACCAACTGAAAAGGCAGCAGTTGAAGTGCTAGCAATTTAGCCAAGCTAGCATTCAACTGCTGGGCATGTGGATGGCTGGGAGCGAACTTCTTTCGGCGGTACAGCAGCTGGGGTAGGGAAATTTGCCTGGTACAACTGGACGTCGGTGAACCGATAGCAGATTGCCCACAAGTACTTGGCTGTGACACACCTAATTCTACACCTTCATTCCTCTCAGTGCAGGTTTCTGAGAGGACTAAGGGTATAGTGGGGTTGAAGATTCCAGCTGATGAGGAGCCAGGAGAGGTCCGCTTTGTTCTTTGGTGTGGGTCGTTTAGGTAAGCTTAACAACGGACTGCATGGCAGGTCGACATATGTCTGGTCAAGCACGTGGTGCCCAAGCGGCTGATGTTTTGGCCACGCGAGATACGCTTTAGACATATGTTGCAAATGGCAACGGTGCGATCTGCTGCACACGTCTGAAAAAAGGCTTACACCAAATAACTTTTTGAATAACGCGCATAGACAGCAGCGCCCTGCACATGCGGCGCTCTGCGATGTGATGCAGCCGGTGTGCTGGCCTTAAGCTGGCTCCTGGAGGGCATCCTGCCTCATTGGAGATGTGCCTCCTCCTCCTCCTCCTCCTCTCTCCTATCAGGCACCCACGTGGAGTCAGTGACCTCATCATCCCCTCCCTCCTCATCACTGGAGCCAATCTGGCAGTATGCTGCAGCTGGGGAAACATGACTGCCAGATAGCTGACCTTGTTGGGCACCCCCTCTCTCTGGGCTCACGTTACTACCCCCTCTCTCTGAGCTCACGTTACTGCCTTCCTCCAGCTGGGTTCCATCATCGGAGCCTTCAAAACGCCTGGAGCATGTACCCAACACTGTGCTCAAATAGTTCGGGGGACTCTTCAGGAGGACATGGTGGGGCTAGGGAAGGAGTGACTGATGCCATTGAGCCGAGGGAAGAGGCCGCTTTGAAAGCTGCTTTGCCAGACAATGTACCCTAAGCCTGGGTGAGAGAGGATGAGGAGGAGGAGGACGGCTTGATCATCCACTCTACCAGGTCTTGGGCATGTTGCGACTCAACATGACCAGCTGCCGAAAAGAAGGACAAGCGTGTCCCACGGCCATGTGCTGATGAGGATGCACAGTGTCCACGACCAGCAGCACTGTTGCCTCTAGACTAGTGATGAGCCGAACACCCCCGGGTTCGGTTCGCACCAGAACCCGCGAACGGACCGAAAGTTCGTACGAACATTCATTAGAACCCTATTAAATACAATGGATGCGAACGTTCGAATTCTAAAGTGCTAATTATAACAACTATTATGCATGTTATTGTCCTAAAAAGGGTTTGGGAACCCGGGTTCTGCACCAGGGGACATGTATCAATGCAAAAATAAGTTTTAAAAACGGTCGTTTTTCGGGAGCAGTCATTTTAATGATGCATAAAGTGAAAAAAAAAAAGTCAAATATTCCTTTAAATATCGTACCTGGGGGGTGTCTAAAGTATGCCTGTGAAGTGCCACGTGTTTCCCGTGTTTAGAACTGTCCCTGCACAAAATGACACTTCTAAAGGAAAAAAAAGCCATTTAAAACTGCTTGCGGCTTTAATGTAATGTCTGGTCCCGGTAATATGGATGAAAATCTTTAAGAAAAATGGCATAGCTACCCCATGACCCCCCCCCTACCCCAGCCCATTACCAGCCCCTTTGGGTCTTGTATGGATATTAAGGGGAACCCCGCACATAAAATAAAAAAGGCCCTATATACTCTGAACAGCCGTATACAGGCGGTGCATACAAGACAGGGACTGTAGGTTTGTTCTTATGTAGAATCTGTTTGTAATTTTGAACAGGTACATTGTTTAAGTGTAGCTCCAGCCCAAAAATCTATTTTTAAACTTTTTGGAAAACATAGGTAAGGGTTATCACCCCTGTAACATTTGTTTTGCTGTCTGTGCCCCTGTTCAGAACATTTCACCTCACTTTCCGTCCCAATGACAACTGTTTTTGAAATGTGGTGTTTTTCTTGAAACAAGGATTGCTGATAAAGCATCAGTACAGAGGAGACACCTTTCTCCCATATTAATTCTTACAGGAGAGAATTTTCCTTCCTAGGGGTAGATTTCCTCTCACTTCCTGTTGTCTTCTTGCGTTTGCAAGTAGGAGTCGTTTGTAAGTTGGATGTTTGAAAGTAGGGACCTGCCGTAGATACTCTGCAGAAATAGGCCCCTTAGTTGTTGGTGTTGGCACAACACTGTAAGCACTCACAGTTACTCTTGGTTGGTGCTGGAACGCCCTGCTGTCAACTATTATATCAGGAATTGTAATTACATATAATTGTTGAACAGTGGTAGTAAAAATTGGGCCTTTGATGGTGGTGCTGGTGCCACAACACTGTAAGCCCTGACAGTTACTCTTGGTGGGTGCAGCAATGGGCCCTGCTGTGAATTATTAGATCAAGAATTGTAATTGCATGCCCCTGTTGAACAGGGGCTGAAAAATTGGGCCTTTGGTGGTGGTGGTGGTGTTGACACAACACTGTAAGCCCTCAGAGTTACTCTTGGTGGGTGCAGGAATGGGCCCTGCTGTGAATTATTAGATCAAGAATTGTAATTACATGCCCCTGTTGAACAGGGGCTGAAAAATTGGGCCTTAGGCACTGGTGGCACAACACTACAACCCCTCACAGATACTGTACTTGGAGCACAGCAATGAGCCCTGTTGCAAAGTATTGCTTCAAAAATTGTAATGACACGCCCCTGTTAAACAGGGGCTGAAAAATTGGGCCTTAGGCACTGGTGCCACAACACTCCAACCCCTCACAGATACTGTACTTGGAGCACAGCAATGAGCCCTATGGCAAATTATTGCTAAAAAAATTGTAATTACACGCCCCTGTAAAACAGGGGCTGAAAAATTGGGCCTTAGCCACTGGTGGCGGCACCCATAAACAAAAATGATCTTCCAAGCTATCATCATCAATCGTATCATTGAGGACTCGGAGGAGGAGGATAGCCAGTCAAAATAACAGCACAGACACTCAGCATCAGCATCAGTCTTGAAGGGATGTGACATGTTAAAATCAATTAGTCTGTTATATCAGCATCAGGTGTGTGGTAGCTGGTGGTGATCCAAGACTGGTTCATCTTGATGAAAGTCAGTCGATCAACCGAGTCGGTGGACAGGCGCACCCTGTGATCCGTGACAAATCCTCCAGCAGCACTGAATGTGCGTTCCGAAAGAACGCTGGATGCAGGACAGGCCAGTAGCTCAATTGCATACTGTGCAAGCTCTGGCCAGTGATCCATCCTCAAGACCCAGTAAGCCAGAGGATTTTCGGTGGGGAAGGTGTCCAAGTCTGACCTTGCCCCTAGATATTCCTGCACCATGTTTATCAGACGCTGGCGATGGTTGCTGGAACCAATCATACTTTGGGGCTGCGGACTAAAGAATTGTCTGAACGCATCGGTCAGACGGCCACCTTCCCCACCGCTCCTTCTTTGACTGGCCGAAGCCTCAGCAACTCGTTGTCCTGGACCAGGAGTTTGTAACCTCCCAGTCTCTGGGAACGCGTTGCACAGACCTTTCTGCAAGGCCTCCCGGAGTTGTCTCATCCTCTGCTCCCTCTGCGACGGTAACATAAGGTCCGCAACCTTACCCTTGTACCGTGGATCAAGGAGAGTGGCCAGCCAGTAATGGTCCCTCTCCTTGATCCGAAGAATACGAGGATCCTTCCGCAGACTTTGCAGGATCAGGGAGGCCATGCAGCGTAGGTTTGCTGAGGCATTCGCTCCGGAGTCCTCTGGGTCACTAAGGACGACATGATCCGCAGTCACCTCCTCCCAGCCACGTACAAGTCCACTGGTTTCTTGGGACTGTAAATCATCCCTAAAAGACTGCTGCTGATGATGCTGAGTGCCAGCCTCCACCTCCATGCTGACACAATCCTCCTCCTCCTCCTCCTCCTCTTCCTCTTCCTGTGCGATGGGTGGGACAGAAGGAACACTGTCTGGGTAAAGGGGGCCTTGAGAGGCAAGGAAGTCCTCCTCTTCCTGCCTCTGTTCTGCCTCAAGTGCCCTGTCCATTATTCCACGCAGCGTGTGCTCCAACAGGTGGACAAGAGGTACAGTGTCACTGATGCATGCACTGTCACTGCTCACCATCCTCGTGGCCTCCTCAAATGGTGCCAGGACAGTGCATGCATCCCTGATCATGCCCCACTGGCGTGGAGAAAAAAAACCAAGCTCCCCTGACCCTGTCCTGGTGCCGTAGTCGCACAGGTACTCATTGATGGCCCTCTGCTGCGTGTGCAGCCACTGCAGCATGGCCAACGTTGAGTTCCACCTGGTGGGCATGTCACATATAAGGCGGTTCTTGGGCAGGTTCAACTCCTTTTGCAGCTCAGCCAGGCGAGCACTGGCATTATAAGATCTGCGGAAATGCACACAGACTTTCCTGGCCTGCCTCAGGACATCCTGTAAGCCCGGGTACCTGCCCAAGAACCGCTGCACCACCAGGTTAAGGACGTGAGCCACACAGGGCACATGGGTCAGTTGTCCCTGTCGGAGGGCGGAGAGGAGGTTGGTGCCATTGTCGCAAACCACCATTCCTGGCTTAAGCTGGCGTGACGTCAACCACCTCTCGGCCTGGCCCTGCAGAGCAGACAGGACCTCTGCCCCAGTGTGGCTTCTGTCCCCCAAACACACCAGCGCAAGCACGGCATGGCATCTTTTTGCCTGCGTACTTGCGTAGCCCCGTGAACGGCTACGGAGCACCGCTGGTTCATAGGACAAACCACAGGAAGAGGCCATGGAGGAAGAAGAAGAGGAGGGGGTGGAGGAGAGAGGTGTGTCACAACCAGTAGTAGCATTTTGGAGGCGTGGCGGTGGGACAACCTCCAACACTACTGCACCTTGTCCTGCATCCTTCCCAGCTGCCAAAAGAGTGACTCAATGGGCCGTGAAAGAAAGGTAACGTCCCTGTCCATGCCTGCTGGACCATGAGTCAGCGGTAATATGCACCTTACCGCTGACCGCCCTGTCCAGCGAGGCCAAGACATTGCCTTCCACATGCCGGTAGAGAGCCGGAATAGCCTTCCGTGAGAAAAAGTGGCGTTTGGGAACCTGCCACTGAGGAACCGCACATTGCACAAACTCACGGAAGGGGGCCGAGTCTACCAACTGAAAAGGCAGCAGTTGAAGCGCTAGCAATTTAGCCAAGCTAGCATTCAACCGCTGGGCATGTGGATGGCTGGGAGTGAACTTCTTTCGACGGTCCAGCAGCTGGGGCAGGGAAATTTGCCTGCTAGAATCGGACGTCGGTGTACTGCTAGCAGAGTGGCCGCAAGTACTTGGCTGTGACACACCTAATTCTACACCTTCATTCCTCTCAGTGCATGTTTCAGAGAGGACTGAAGTTATAGTGGGGTTGGAAATCCCAGCTGATGCGGTGCAAGGAGAGGTCCGCTTTGTTCTTTGGTGTGGGTCTTTGAGGTAGGCTTGCCAACGAGCTGCATGGCAGGTCAACATATGTCTGGTCAGGCATGTGGTACCCAAGCGGCTGATGTTTTGGCCATGCGATATACGCTTGAGACATATGTTGCAAACAGCAGCTGTGCGATCTGATGCACTAGCCTCAAAAAAGGCCCACACCAAGGAACTTTTTGAATGACGGGCAGAGGCAGCGCCCTGCACAGGCGGAGCTCTGCGGTGTGATTCCGTCGGTGTACTGCCCTTACGCTGGCCACCAAAGGGCATCCTGTCTCGTTGGAGATGTGCCTCCTCCTCATCCTCCTCCTCCTCTCTCCTATTAGGCACCCACGTGGAGTCAGTGACCTCATCATCCCCTCCCTCCTCATCACTGGAGCCAATCTGGCAGTATGCTGCAGCTGCTGGAACATGACTGCCAGATTGGTGTCCTTCTTGAGCATCCCCTCTGTCTGCTCTCACCCTACTGCCTTCCTGTAGCTGGGTTTCATCATCAGACCCTTCGAAACGCTGGGCATCCTCCTGGAGCATGTACCCAACACTGTGCTCAAACAGTTCGGGGGACTCCTCAGGAGGAGGACATGGTGGGTCTAGGGAAGGAGTGACTGATGATGAGTCTGACATTGATACCAGGGAAGAGGACGCTTTGGCAGCTGCTTTGCCAGTACCCTGAGCCTGGGTGAGAGAGGATGAGGAGGAGGAGGAGGGCTTGGTCATCCACTCTACCAAGTCTTCGGCATGATGTGGCTCAACATGTCCAGCTGCGGAAAAGAAGGACAAGCGTGTCCCATGGCCATGTGCTGATGACAATGCACCGCGTCCACGACCAGCACTGTTGCCCCCAGACACAGAGCCTGCTTGCCATCTTTTATTGCCTCCTGACTGTCTGCCTCTCCTTGTTTGCCTTCCAGACATTCTAATAGATGGCCTGCAGGGAGATGGGAAAAAAGCAATAAGGGCTACCTTCAGGTGTCCTTCTCTGTCCCTTGAAACAAGGACTTGCACAGTGAAAGAAACTGACACTCTCCCTACCTACAGTTTTCTGTCCCTAGAAAAAATGTTTTTTTTAAGCACAATATAGCACAAGGAGAATTCACTCACTGTCCTTCCAGGTCCCTAGAAACAAGGACTTGCACAGTGAAAGAAACTGACACTCTCCCTACCTACAGTTTTCTGTCCCTAGAAAAAATGTTTTTCTTAAGCACAATATAGCACAAGGAGAATTCACTCACTGTCCTTCCAGGTCCCTAGAAACAAGGACTTACACAGTGAAAGAAACTGACACTCTCCCTACCTACAGTTTTCTGTCCCTAGAAAAAATGTTTTTTTTAAGCACAATATAGCACAAGGAGAATTCACTCACTGTCCTTCCAGGTCCCTAGAAACAAGGACTTGCACAGTGAAAGAAACTGACACTCTCCCTACCTACAGTTTTCTGTCCCTAGAAAAAATGTTTGTTTTAAGCACAATATAGCACAAGGAGAATTCACTCACTGTCCTTCCAGGTCCCTAGAAACAAGGACTTGCACAGTGAAAGAAACTGACACTCTCCCTACCTACAGTTTTCTGTCCCTAGAAAAAATGTTTTTTTTAAGCACAATATAGCACAAGGAGAATTCACTCACTGTCCTTCCAGGTCCCTAGAAACAAGGACTTACACAGTGAAAGAAACTGACACTCTCCCTACCTACAGTTTTCTGTCCCTAGAAAAAATGTTTCTTTTAAGCACAATATAGCACAAGGAGAATTCACTCACTGTCCTTCCAGGTCCCTAGAAACAAGGACTTGCACAGTGAAAGAAACTGACACTCTCCCTACCTACAGTTTTCTGTCCCTAGAAAAAATGTTTTTTTTAAGCACAATATAGCACAAGGAGAATTCACTCACTGTCCTTCCAGGTCCCTAGAAACAAGGACTTACACAGTGAAAGAAACTGACACTCTCCCTACCTACAGTTTTCTGTCCCTAGAAAAAATGTTTTTTTTAGGCACAATATAGCACAAGGAGAATTCACTCACTGTCCTTCCAGGTCCCTAGAAACAAGGACTTACACAGTGAAAGAAACTGACACTCTCCCTACCTACAGTTTTCTGTCCCTAGAAAAAATGTTTTTTTTAAGCACAATATAGCACAAGGAGAATTCACTCACTGTCCTTCCAGGTCCCTAGAAACAAGGACTTACACAGTGAAAGAAACTGACACTCTCCCTACCTACAGTTTTCTGTCCCTAGAAAAAATGTTTTTTTTTTTAAGCACAATATAGCACAAGGAGAATTCACTCACTGTCCTTCCAGGTCCCTAGAAACAAGGACTTGCACAGTGAAAGAAACTGACACTCTCCCTACCTACAGTTTTCTGTCCCTAGAAAAAATGTTTTTTTTAAGCACAATATAGCACAAGGAGAATTCACTCACTGTCCTTCCAGGTCCCTAGAAACAAGGACTTGCACAGTGAAATAAACTGACACTCTCCCTACCTACAGTTTTCTGTCCCTAGAAAAAATGTTTTTTTTAAGCACAATATAGCACAAGGAGAATTCACTCACTGTCCTTCCAGGTCCCTAGAAACAAGGACTTACACAGTGAAAGAAACTGACACTCTCCCTACCTAGAGTTTTCTGTCCCTAGAAAAAATGTTTTTTTTTAAGCACAATATAGCACAAGGAGAATTCACTCACTGTCCTTCCAGGTCCCTAGAAACAAGGACTTACACAGTGAAAGAAACTGACACTCTCCCTACCTACAGTTTTCTGTCCCTAGAAAAAATGTTTTTTTTAAGCACAATATAGCACAAGGAGAATTCACTCACTGTCCTTCCAGGTCCCTAGAAACAAGGACTTGCACAGTGAAAGAAACTGACACTCTCCCTACCTACAGTTTTCTGTCCCTAGAAAAAATGTTTTTTTTAAGCACAATATAGCACAAGGAGAATTCACTCACTGTCCTTCCAGGTCCCTAGAAACAAGGACTTACACAGTGAAAGAAACTGACACTCTCCCTACCTACAGTTTTCTGTCCCTAGAAAAAATGTTTTTTTTAAGCACAATATAGCACAAGGAGAATTCACTCACTGTCCTTCCAGGTCCCTGGAAACAAGGACTTGCACAGTGAAAGAAACTGACACTCTCCCTACCTACAGTTTTCTGTCCCTAGAAAAAATGTTTTTTTTAAGCACAATATAGCACAAGGAGAATTCACTCACTGTCCTTCCAGGTCCCTAGAAACAAGGACTTACACAGTGAAAGAAACTGACACTCTCCCTACCTACAGTTTTCTGTCCCTAGAAAAAATGTTTTTTTTAAGCACACTATAGCACAAGCACAAAACACACTGACACTCTCCCTACCTATCCTTCTCTTTCCCTAAACTAAAGGAATCCAGGTTAAGCAAGAAAGAAATAAAAGTCACTGTCCCTGCCTATGCTGCTCTATCCCTGCTCCGGAACACACTACACTAGGCCGCCGTGCTGGCGGCCTTTTATAGTGTGGGGCGTGTACTAAACACCCTCAGCAATAATTGCCCACAGGCATCCTGCCTGTGGCCAATCATTGCTCTCCTCGCTGCCGGCGCTGTGATTGGCCAAGCATGCGGGGTCACAGTGCATGCTTGGCCAATCACAGCGCCTGGATGACACTGCGATGGCGTAGTGCATTGTGGGCCGTTCGCGTCACTCGAATTTGGCGCGAACTGCCCAAATCGTTCGATCTTCGTCGAACGATCGAACAGCCGATGTTCGAGTCGAACGTATGTTCGATTCGAACACGAAGCTCATCCCTACTCTAGACACAGAGCCTGCTTGCCCTCTTTTATTGCCATGTGACTGTCTGCCTCTCATTGTTTGCCTTCCAGACATACTAATTTCCTGCAGTGAGATGTAGCTGCACATATATATATATATATATATTGCGAGGGTGTTAGCTCGGCAGCGGGTGTGTGTGACCCCCTGGATGGGTTCACCACACAAAAACAGGCACAGCAGACAGAGTTTTGTAGTTGCAAAAACAAAAAGGTGTGGTTTATTTAAACTATTTACAGGGGAAAAACAGCAAAACAAAAAGAAACATAAAAAAATAAATCCTGGTCAGCTTGACCGCTTACTACACACGTAGGTTCCCTGTCTGACCCAGCCCCTATCTCCCTGTTTTTGAAGGTTTTAGCCACACACGCTTTGTCTCACCGCACAGGACAGAAACACACTCCCCAGTCTTGCACAACACAGAACTGGTTCCAGGATGGAGCATCTCCCTTAGCATGCTGGGAGTTCTTGTAGAGGCCTTAATGAGCCACTTGATTCAGCTGGGCTCATTAACTCTTACCCCGCAAGACTCCCAGCACTCCCCCTAGTGGTATGAATTTGCATAAAGCCTGAATCTAGGGCATACATACCTACCATCCTGGATGCAACCTGGTGATTTTACCTGCCTGCTGTCACAATATATACAGGTCCTTCTCAAAAAATTAGCATATTGTGATAAAGTTCATTATTTTCTGTAATGTACTGATAAACATTAGACTTTCATATATTTTAGATTCATTACACACAACTGAAGTAGTTCAAGCCTTTTCTTGTTTTAATATTGATGATTTTGGCATACAGCTCATGAAAACCCAAAATTCCTATCTCAAAAAATTAGCATATCATGAAAAGGTTCTCTAAACGAGCTATTAACCTAATCATCTGAATCAACTAATTAACTCTAAACACCTGCAAAAGATTCCTGAGGCTTTTAAAAACTCCCAGCCTGGTTCATTACTCAAAACCGCAATCATGGGTAAGACTGCCGACCTGACTGCTGTCCAGAAGGCCATCATTGACACCCTCAAGCAAGAGGGTAAGACACAGAAAGAAATTTCTGAATGAATAGGCTGTTCCCAGAGTGCTGTATCAAGGCACCTCAGTGGGAAGTCTGTGGGAAGGAAAAAGTGTGGCAGAAAACGCTGCACAACGAGAAGAGGTGACCGGACCCTGAAGAAGATTGTGGAGAAGGACCGATTCCAGACCTTGGAGGACCTGCGGAAGCAGTGGACTGAGTCTGGAGTAGAAACATCCAGAGCCACCGTGAACAGGCGTGTGCAGGAAATGGGCTACAGGTGCCGCATTCCCCAGGTCAAGCCACTTTTGAACCAGAAACAGCGGCAGAAGCGCCTGACCTGGGCTACAGAGAAGCAGCACTGGACTGTTGCTCAGTGGTCCAAAGTACATTCGGAAATCAAGGTGCCAGAGTCTGGAGGAAGACTGGGGAGAGGGAAATGCCAAAATGCCTGAAGTCCAGTGTCAAGTACCCACAGTCAGTGATGGTCTGGGGTGCCATGTCAGCTGCTGGTGTTGGTCCACTGTGTTTTATCAAGGGCAGGGTCAATGCAGCTAGCTATCAGGAGATTTTGGAGCACTTCATGCTTCCATCTGCTGAAAAGCTTTATGGAGATGAAGATTTCATTTTTCAGCACGACCTGGCACCTGCTCACAGTGCCAAAACCACTGGTAAATGGTTTACTGACCATGGTATTACTGTGCTCAATTGGCCTGCCAACTCTCCTGACCTGAACCCCATAGAGAATCTGTGGGATATTGGGAAGAGAAAGTTGAGAGACGCAAGACCCAACACTCTGGATGAACTTAAGGCTGCTATCGAAGCATCCTGGGCCTCCATAACACCTCAGCAGTGCCACAGGCTGGTTGCCTCCATGCCACGCCGCATTGAAGCAGTCATTTCTGCAAAAGGATTCCCGACCAAGTATTGAGTGCATAACTGAACATAATTATTTGAAGGTTGACTTTTTTTGTATTAAAAACACTTTTCTTTTATTGGTCGGATGAAATATGCTAATTTTTTGAGATAGGATTTTTGGGTTTTCATGAGCTGTATGCCAAAATCATCAATATTAAAACAAGAAAAGGCTTGAACTACTTCAGTTGTGTGTAATGAATCTAAAATATATGAGTCTAATGTTTATCAGTACATTACAGAAAATAATGAACTTTATCACAATATGCTAATTTTTTGAGAAGGACCTGTAGTGTGGGATGTGTACTAAACCCCCTGAGCCATAATTGGCCAAAGCCACCCTGGCTTTGGCCAATTACGGCTCTCTGTTCAGACGGCGCTGTGATTGGCCAATCAACAGCCAGCAATGCACTGCGATGCCGCAGTGAATTATGGGCTGTGACGCGCCACTCGAATTTGGCGTGAACGGCCCATAATGTTCGATCTTCATCGAACAGCCGATGTTCGAGTCGAACATGGGTTCAACTCGAAGCTCATCCTTAGTGACTGTATCTCACACAGGGGTTAGAGCACTGGTCTTGTAAACCAGGGGTCGCGAGTTCAAATATTGCTGGGGCCTTCCTGCAAGTGTTGGCGACTGTATCTCACATAGCAGCGTAATCAGAATAAGTCCCAAGGTAACATAAGGGTGGAAACATTTGAAGGGCTCTAGATTATGAAATCAAACCGTTAGGATGACTTGACTTTCCAGAGATCTTGAATTGGGCAATATCTACTAGAAACACCCACTTTCTAATTCTGCATCCAAGGAAAAGTGCACTTGAAGCAAACAGTCATCTCTTGTTAACAGCAAGATGCTTGCTTTCCGCGTGTCCTTGTATTAAATCACTACTTTGCACTTTTAACATCCGGCTTTGTTCTTTCCTTCCAATGCATTGCAAATGATGAAGGTAGCAAGGAATGGTGACAAGGGTAAAGCTGCTTCTATCGCAATTTCTCCATCAAGTAACCTTCAGCGGATTTATTTTTTCATTAAATTCCTTGCAGAACAGCGACATGAACCAGTAATGTTGACATGTAGGCCTCAGCAGAGTTACGGGCATATTAGATCGACCTTCGAGTGTCATCGGTCTCACCCAATGCCAAGCTTCACAGGTCAAGATCGCCGAGTGGTCTAAGGCGCTGCGTTCAGGTCGCAGTCTCACCTGGAGGCATGGGTTCGAATCCCACTTCTGGCAGCTTTTAAGCTTTTCTTTGCTTGCGTTCTCATTCTCCAGCTCGTCTACTGCTGAACTTCTAGCACACAAAATAACTTGTGTTCCATGCTGACAAAAAGGGCTCCATGCCGACAAAAAGGGCTCCCTACTGACAAAAAGGGCTCCATAGCTCAGGGGTTAGAGCACTGGTCTCGTCAACCCGGGATCGCAAGTTCAAATATTGCAGGGGCCTTCCTGCAAGTGTTGGCGACTGTATCTCACATAGCAGCATAATCAGAATTTTTCCCCAAGGAAACATAAGGGTGAAAACGTTTGAAGGGCTCTAGATTATGAAATCAAACCGTTAAGATGGCTTGACTTTCCAGAGATCTTGAATTTGGCAATATCTACTAGAAACACCCGCTTTCTAATTCTGCATCCAAGGAAAAGTGCACTTGAAGCAAACGGCCATCTCTTGTTAACAGCAAGACGCTTGCTTTCCGCGTGTCCTTGTATTAAATCACAACTTTGCACTTTTAACGTCCGGCTTTATTCTTTCCTTCCAACGCATTGGAAATGATGAAGGTAGCAAGAAATGGTGACAAGGGTAATGCTGCTGCTATTGCAATTTCTCCATCAAGTAACCTTCAGCGGATTTATTTTTTAATTAAATTCCTGGCAGAACAGTGACATGAACCAACAATGTTGACATGTAGGCCTCAGCAGAGCTACGGGCACATTAGATCGACCTGTAAGCGTCGTCAGTCTCACCCAACGCCCAGCTATACAGATCAGGATGGCCGAGTGGTCTAAGGCACTGCGTTCAGTTTGCAGTCTCCCCTGAAGGCGTGGGTTTGAAGCCCACTTCTGACAGCTATTTAGCTTTTCTTTGCTTGCGTTCACATTCTCCAGCTCGTCTACCGCTGAACTTCTAGCACAAAAAATAACTTGTGTTCTGTGATAACACAAAGGTCTCCATAGCTCAGGGGTTGGAGCACTGGTCTTGTAAACCAGGGGTCACATGTTCAAATCTCACTGGGGCCTTCCTGCAAGTGTTGGCACCTGTATCTCACATAGCAGCGTAGTCAGAATTTTTCCCCAAAGTCCCAAGAAAACATAAGGGTGAAAACGTTTGAAGGGCTCTAGATTATGAAATCAAACCGTTAGGATGACTTGACTTTCCAGAGATCTTGAATTTGGCAATATCTACTAGAAACACCCACTTTCTAATTCTGCATCCAAGTGTAGCAGCCTCACCCTCTCTCTTCTTCTTTAGCGGTTACTCTGGCTCCGGTCTAGGGGTACCTTGAAGGGGAGAGCGAGGTGCGCCACGGCCCATGTCCTCTAGATTACAGCATGTAGAGGTGAAGGCCAGCACCAGATTACCTTCGGGCTGTGTATACGCTCAGAGCCAAGTCTGTTCTGCTGATAATCCCCTTTGCTCCCAGTAATTGGAGTTCTACACACTGACAAGATCCAACACTTATTTATTCCATAACGGCAAACAAATAGTCCTTTGCGAGCAGACAGTTTGAGACCCATAGGACAGTTCAGTATTGGTGGGAAGTAGGTCAAGGCACAATCCTCAAAGAAACTAAACCGTTGAGGTTTCACCAATGGTTGCTAAGCACAGTGGCACAGTGGCTGTAAAACATACTTTTTGGCTTCAGAGTCTCTTCCAGCGACTCTAATGAACAGGAACTGGAGTTACCTTCGCTACGCTGCAGCCCCTGTCAGGGGAAAGACATCCCTCCAAGAGAGTTACCAGAGGCCCCGCCGTCACCGGATTAATGCTGTACCGGGCTATTCGGAAGGGTTACACCCCGCGGCCTCCTCACCTCAGATATGGGTCCCAACACCTTAGGGCCCTTCGGACTCCTCCACCCTCGCAGAACCCAGTCGAAGTTACTGTGCCCCAGGCCTTGGCCATAGTACCTCACCCCAGGCTTAAGGTGCCTGGGATGGAACTCAAACTCCCTCGCACCCAGGCCGAGGGCACTTGGGCGGGGACGAACAGAACAGCAGCCCCCAGGCTGAAGGTGCCTGGGGCTCGGACCTCATGCGCAAGATGTCCGCCCCCTTTATACCCTCTCCCAGCAGGCACAGCGGGTTCCCCGCCCCGCCGTACTACTGCCGCGAGAGAACACAAAGGGAACGGCCCTACAATGATGGTTCAACCCCAGCCCAAGGCCTGGGATGGACTCCATCTCTCGCTCCGGCCAGGTCAAGGGCACCTGGGCCCGGAACTCTGGAACGCCAGCACCCAGGCTGAAGATGTCTGGGTGCGGCCGCGTCCTCCAACTCCAAACACAACAACGTGGTAAGGGCGTCCGCCCCTTTTATCCCCTCTCCCTCTCCCTCTGCGTCACAGCGGGTTCCCTGCCCCGCTGTACCAGCACCAGGAAAGGACAAGAAGGGAGCAGTCTTGCGGTGCGGGTTCAACTCCGGCCCAGGGCGACAACGCCACCTGCAGGCCGCAGGGAACCTTGCACCACCAGAGTCCTCCAAGAACCACAAAAGAGGTTCTCAGACTCCCTAACAATTAGTGCATCCGGGTTGAATAACCCAGATGCTCCCCCCCAAATTTAAATGCCCGCTACACAAGGAAAAGTGCACTTGAAGCAAACAGCCATCTCTTGTTAACAGCAAGACGCTTGCTTTCCGCGTGTCCTTGTATTAAACCACTACTTTGCACTTTTAACATCTGGCTTTGTTCTTTCCTTCCAACGCATTGGAAATGATGAAGGTAGCAAGGAATGGTGACAAGGGTAAAGCTGCTTCTATCTCAATTTCGCCATCAAGTATCCTTCAGCGGATTTATTTTTTCATAAAATTCCTGGCAGAACAGCGACATGAACCAACAATGTTGACATGTAGGCCTCTGCAGAGTTACGGGCACATTAGATCGACCTGTGAGCGTCGTTAGTCTCACCAGACGCAAAGCTTCACAGGTCACGATGGCCGAGCAGTCTAAGGTGCTGCGTTCAGGTCGCAATCTCCCCTGGAGGCGGTGGTCCAAATTCCACTTCTGACAGCTTTTAAGCTTTTCTTTGCTTGTGTTCACGTTCTCCAGCTCGTCTACCGCTGTACTTCTAGCACAAAATATAACTTTTGTTCCATGTTAACAAAAAGGGCTCCATAGCTCAGGGCTTAGAGCACTGGTCTTGTCAACCAGGGGTCTTGAGTTCAAATCTTGCTGTGGCCTTCCTGCAAGTGTTGGCAAATGTATCTCACATATCAGCGGAACCAGAATTTTGTCCCAAGGAAACATATGGGTGGAAACCTTTGAAGGGCTCTAGATTATGAAATCAAACCGTTAGGACAACTTGACTTTCCAGAGATCTTTAATTAGGCAATATCTACTAGAAACACCCACTTTCTAGAAACACCCAATTGGGGGCGTGTCCCTGGGGTGATTTGGAATCCCTCAAAGCTCTCTGCGTAGTTTGAGCGTCCTCACTGTTCGCTGGCTGCTGTTGCTGGGTTCATCACAACACCTCACCAACTCAAGTATGTCTTTGGCACATATTAGGTAATCTCTTTGGACCTTAGTTGGAGATAGTGGCTCCTTCTTTATAATTCTCTAACCACTCACCTCTCTACACATACACCATATCTATGTGCTCTACACATAACACATACCTTCATCCCATATTTTAAGATCCTCCCTTCCCCCTCATATACATTCCCAGATCTGCTTTAATACATTGTTATCCCACTTTTAGTTACTTGATAATTATTATGCTCATCACTCTAAACCTATACACCTGTACTCTTTTACATTCCCTACACTATCTCTCCCTTATATTTCCTTTGACACTTCCTAGGTCACCTCCCGGCATCTCTACAGTGCCAGTGTGGGCATTACCATCCCGTTGGAGGTTCAATGTTGGGGTCTGGTTCCCTTGGGGCTCTTCGTCCCCTCAGCTCCCGGGGCTGGAATGCAGGGCGATTTCCGCCGGTATGGCGCCACCAGCACGTTGAGTGCTTTAATGTGTAAGTAGGAGGCAGGATTATCTCCTTCCTCCGTATCCCCATTTGTCCTTTTTCCCCTCATATTTCATTTTATTTTACCCCATTTGGAGAGTCTTAAATATATTTTACTGGCCCTCATACATATGTACAATGTTTTTTCAGATTATATGCATTGCTCCTGATAAGGCAATATTGTCGCCAAAACGCATCGAACCAACGGGCCATTCAAACCTACAGGCCATCCTAGATGCATTACGTTATCATATATGATGTGACTTAGCTATTTTTAATATTTGATGTTAACTTATATCTTTATATGGAACCTGCTGGCCAAGATATTTGTATAACTTGTGTTCATTTTATTAAATTAGCTTTTTTCAGACTGATCCACTGTTCCACTTATGTGCCTCACTGAAAGTCCCGAACCTCCTCCTTCTTGTTATTAAATTGATTAGGGATGGAGACCTTTATCTAGGATGTCTCATTTAAAGTCCCGCACCTTCTCCCCCTCTTAATGTAAGGGTGGAAACCTTTGAAGGGCTCTAGATTATAAAATCTCGTTTTGGCTATTTAAAAAATAATAATGTTCTCAAGCTCGTCTTCCGCTAAACCCCTTGTGAAAATAAAATTGTGTTCCATGCTAACGAACAGTTGCACTGTCAGATCTGCAAGTGTTTCTAAATGTGTTAGCCTTTAAAGGTGATGGTTCTAGGTACTTCGCTGTTAACATTGGCCGGCTTTCAGTGGCCCTTTTCAACAAAAGTGCCTTCCCTTTAAGAAAAAGTGGATGTGTAGCTACAGGCTACTAGGTAAAGGGCAGTTTAAGCTGAGCAGATTGTAGCAAGGGTTAACTGTGTATTCTCCTCTGACCACTTCTTTCAAGTCCCAATGATTGTCAACTTGCAATTCCCAGCAATCAGGTCCCAGAGGCTTGCACAGACAGTAGTCTCTCAGCTCTGACCCTGAAGACACAGCAATCTTCTCCCTCTCTCACTCAGTTTCCGAAGAAAGCTCCAGCAGGCTCATGTGTAGGTCCATCTTCTCTCAATGACGTGGGGGAAGAGTCACAGCAACAAGTCCTCTTCGCTCCTTTTTAATAGTTCCGGTACATTGGCTGTGGGGCACAGACCCTGGCTGCAGATCTGTCCCTGTTGCTCTCTCACCAGAACTGACCCCATCTCACTCATTGTGGGAAATGAAGTCCAGTAGTCATTAGCCTCTATAACATGTGGTGCCATGCCCCTTTTAGAACTACACTCCCCAGAATCCACTGCTTCTGCCCGGCAAGTTCTCTCTTAAGCTTCCATAGGCTCTTTCTCTGATTGAACCCACTCTGCACTGCTGGAAGGGAGGGGGTGGAGCAGAAAGTGAGCAGGTTTACACAGATCCTTCTCTGTATTCACAGCAACCCTGCAGACACACACAGTTTCTCAGTCTATAGAGAGGAGAGCCCGATCCAGCAGCAGTAGCCCACTTTCTCCATCTGCCAACACCTTGGTGGGGAGGGTAGAAGTCTGTGCATACACACCCACAGCAACCAGTGGGGGGGGGAGACCACAGAGCCGGCGCTAAGGGGATGGGGTCCTTCTGCCGCTGCATATATATAGCCTATAATACATATGATAAGATCCCTGCAACTATCATTTTGTACTTTATTAGAAATGTACGGAACCTGGAGCCTAGTGGAGGTGATTTCCAGCTTCTAGAGGGACTCCACAGGTATGGTATATCCATAGTTACATTGGTCCAAGCTGTGTAAAAATGCTGTACCTGGAATTCTTCTTTAACGTTACAGTACATTGTACTGCATGCAATGCACTTAATTTTAAATGTGGTGTTTAGCTACGTTGCACCTATACCGTTTTTTGCCGGCGAGTACAAGTACCAATACATTCAGTCAAGTACTGGCCAGTGTTAATTTTGGCAGAAAATGTCGATTTAGTTTTAGTATTATGCCCCATACACACGATCGTTTTTCTTGCCGTTTTTCACGTCGTTTTTTTTCATGTTTCCTCTCAAGCCTGTCTTGCATACACACGATAATTAAAAAAAACGATCAAGCAAAGCGCAGTGACGTACAACACGTACGACGGCACTATAAAGGGGAAGTTCCGTTCGAATGGCGCCACCCTTCATGTTAGTAAAGTTTGTTGAGCGACGATTCGCTCTTTTCAGTCTCGTGCTTTTCAGTCCGTGACTGCGTGACGAATGTGCTATCTCCATTACGAATGCTAGTTTTACCAGAACGAGCGCTCCTGTCTCATACTTGATTCTGAGCATGCGCGTTTTTTTTCACGTCGTTAAAGCATACACACTATCGTTTTTCACGTCGTTAAAAAAAACGACATGAAAAACGACGTGAAAAAAGAGAGCATGTTCGAAATTTTTAATGGCCGTTTTTCACGTCGTTAAAAATGCTCTGGAGCATACACACGATCATTTTTAATGGCCATTTTTTTTAATGGCATTTTTAACGGCATGAAAAACGATCGTGTGTATGGGGCATTAGTCTTAGGACTGAAATGGCAATTTAGTTTTAGTACCATTTTATTCTTCAGCAATTGTTTTAGTTTTATTCGACTAAATCTCCAGGACATTTTAGTCGACTAAAATGTCCTTCATTTTAGTCGACTAAAATGTCCTTCATTTTAGTCGACTTATATCTCTAGTACCTTTTAGGTCGACTAAATCATTTTAGTCTACTAAAACTAATTTTAGTCATCTAAAATCGAATAGGTCTAGTTAAATTTTAATGCATCGTTTAAGCATTTCTCTACATTTTCCAAACTCATTATATACGGCTGCGGTGAAAAATCTAGTATGTTTTTATTTATGTTATTTGACGTCAACTTTCAATTTAGTTTGATTCTTATGCCCCATACACACGATCGTTTTTCATGCCGTTAAAAATGCCATTTTTAAAAATGCCCATTAAAAATGATCGTGTGTATGCTCCAGAGCATTTTTAACGACGTGAAAAACGGCCATTAAAAATTTCGAACATGCTCTCTTTTTTCACGTCGTTTTTCATGTCGTTTTTTTTAACGACGTGAAAAACGATAGTGTGTATGCTTTAACGACGTGAAAAAAACGCACATGCTCAGAATCAAGTATGAGACGAGAGCGCTCGTTCTGGTAAAACTAGCGTTCGTAATGGAGATAGCACATTCGTCACGCTGTAACGGACTGAAAAGCACGAGGCTGAAAAGCGCGAATCGTTGCTCAACAAACTTTACTAACATGAAGGGTGGCGCCATTCGAGTGGAACTTCCCCTTTATAGTGCCGTCGTACGTGCTGTACGTCACTGCGCTTTGCTTGATCGTTTTTTTAAATGATCGTGTGTACGCAAGACAGGCTTGGGAGGAAACATGAAAAAACCTTAATAACCAGACCAATTTTCAGCTTTCGGTGCTCTCACATTTTGAATGACAATTACTCAGTCATACAATACTGTGTGAAAAAAAGGACAAAAAAATTCATATGGGTACAAATAGAGCTTTCTTTTGGTGGTATTTAATCACTGTTGGGTTTTTTATTTTTTGCGCTATAAGAGAAAAAAGACTGAAAATTTTGTAAAAAAATTTTTTTTTTCGTTTCTGTTATAAAATTTTGCAAATTACTATTTTTTCTTCATAAAGTTTGGCCAAAATTTATACTGCTACATATCTTTGGTAAAAATAAGTACAAATTGGTGGATATTATTTGGTCTTTGTGAAAGTTATAGAGTCCACAAGCTATGGTGCCAATATCTGAAAATTGATCACACCTGAAGTACTGACGGCCGATCTCATTTTTTGAGACCCTAACATGCCAGAAAAGTACAAATACCCCCCAAATGACCCCTTTTTGGAAAGAAGACATTCCAAGGTATTCAGAAAGAGGCATTGTGAGTTTTTTGAAGTTGTCATTTTTTCCCACAATTCTTTGCAATATCAAGATTTTTTTTTTCTCTTTTTTTTTCCACAAAATTGTCATATTAGCAGGTTATTTCTCACACACAGCATATGCATTCCACAAATTACACCCCAAAACACATTCTTCTATTACTCCCGAGTATGGCGATATCACGTGTGTGAGACTTTTACACAGCGTGGCCACATAGAGAGGCCCAACATGCAGGGAGCACCTTCAGGCGTTCTGGAGCACCCAGGCCAATTCTGACATTTCTCTCCTACATGTAAAAATCATCAATTGTTTGCTAGAAAATTACATAGAACCCCAAAACATTATATATGTTTTTTTAGCAAAGACCTTAGAGAATATAATGGTGGTTGTTGCAACTTTTTATCTCGCACGATATTTGCGCAGCAATTTTTTTAACGCGTTTTTTACGGAAAAAAAATGTTTTGTGCTTTAAAAAAAAAAACAGTAAAGTTAGCCCAATGTTTTTTTATAATGTGAAAGATGAAGTTACGCCGAGTAAATAGATACCTAACATGTCACCCTTAAAAATTGCACACACTCGTGGAATGGCGCCAAACTTCGCTATTTAAAAAATCCCCATAGGCGACGCTTTAAATATTTTTACTGGTTACATGTTTTAAGTTACAGAGGAGGTCTAGGGCCAAAATGATTGCTCTCGCTCTAACGTTCGCAGAGATACCTCACATGTGTGGTTTGAAAACCGTTTTTATATGTGGGCAGGACTTACGTATGCGTTTGCTTCTGTATGCGAGCTCACGGGGACAGGGGCACTTTAAAAAAATATATATTTTTTTATTGTTCATTTTACTTTATTTATTTTAGTTTGACATGTTTTTCCGCCCCAAAAATTTTTTTGATCACTTTTATACCTATTACAAGGAACGTAAACATCCCTTGTAATAGGAATATGGCATGACAGGTCCTCTTTACAGTGGGATATGGGGTCAATAAGACCTCACATCTCACCTCTAGGCTGGGAAGCCTGAAAAAAAAACAAAAAAAAAACAACAATCCTGGCTTTGATCGTAGCGGTGAGTTGGTAGAAGCACCGGAGGGCAGCGGGAGGGGGGGGGGCATCCCCTCTCACCTCCCGTAAGAATGATCAAGCGGCGGAACAGCCGCTATGATTGTTCTTATGGTGTAGGGAATCGCCGGCTGAAAAGACTAATATCTGAATGATGCCTGTAGCTGCACCCATTATTCAGATATCTCCGCACAAAGTCAAGGACGTCAAATGACGGCCGGCGGGCGGGAAGTGGTTATTGCAGAGTATTGCTGGGCATTGCGGAGTATTGCCGGGCATTGCGGAGTATTGCGGAGTATTGCAGGGCATTGCGGAGTATTGCGGACTATGGCAGGGTATTGCGGAGTATGGCAGGGTATTGCACGGGGTATTGCACAGGGGGTATTGCACAGGGTATTGCAGGGTATTGCAGAGTATTGTGCAGGGTATTGCAGAGTATTGTGCAGGGTATTGCAGAGTATTGTGCAGGGTATTGCAGAGTATTGTTCAGGGTATTGCAGAGTATTTTGCAGAGTATTGCGCAGGGTATTGCAGAGTATTGCACAGGGTATTGCAGAGTATTGCGCAGGGTATTGCAGAGTATTGCGCAGGGTATTGCGCAGGGTATTGCAGAGTATTTTGCAGGGTATTGCGCAGGGTATTACAGGTTATTGCAGAGTATTGCGCAGGATATTGCAGAGTATTGCGCAGGGTATTGCAGAGTATTGTGCAGGGTATTGCAGAGTATTGTGCAGGGTATTGCAGAGTATTTTGCAGAGTATTGCGCAGGGTATTGCAGAGTATTGCGCAGGGTATTGCAGAGTATTTTGCAGGGTATTGCGCAGGGTATTGCAGGGTATTGCGCAGGGTATTGCAGAGTATTGCGCAGGGTATTGCAGAGTATTTTGCAGGGTATTGCAGGGTATTGCAGAGTATTGCGCAGGGTATTGCAGAGTATTTTGCAGGGTATTGCGCAGGGTATTGCAGGGTATTGCGCAGGGTATTGCAGAGTATTGTGCAGGGTATTGCAGAGTATTGCGCAGGGTATTGCAGAGTATTTTGCAGAGTATTGCGCAGGGTATTTTGCAGAGTATTGCGCAGGGTATTTTGCAGAGTATTGGCAGGGTGTATTGCAGAGTATTGGCAGGGTATTGCACCAGGGATGGCTGAGCAGGGATGGATGGATGGCTGGATCTGTGACTGCAATTGTCACAGATCCAGCCCACAGCGCTGCTGCCTTGATCTGCTCCCTCCCCTCTCCTCTCACACTGTACCGATCGGTACAGAGAGGGGTGGGAGGAACCGGCGTCATCACATGACGCCGGTCTGTTTACAAGTGATTGCTCCGTCATTTGACGGAGCGATCACGTGCTAAACGGCCACTATCAGCGGCGATTTACCGCGATTCGTGATCCGCCGGGTCCTCTGGACCCGGCGGTCACGGAGTTTCCCGTGTGCGCGCCCCAGGGGGCGCGCGGGAGCGCGATTCTGGGAGGACGTTATATAACGTCCTCCCAGAGTTAAGCAACCACCTTGTCGACGTTATTTGTCGGCAGGTGGTTGCCAAGTGGTTAAAATGGTATTAAGTTACTCCACTAAAATGTTTTAGTCGACAAAATTAACACTGACGAGAACGAGTAAAAATACTCTGTATCGGTGCAACCCTAAATAGATATGTAATTTTAAAATCACACTTCTTAAGACCACATGGCTTTTGATTACTCCCCAAAACTGCTGAAAGCAAGTTAGTGTGTCATTATCTCCTAGATTGTTGGCAAGTTTGCATTAAAAAAAGTGGGGTACCCACCTTCTAGTATGTGGACTATGCTGCTAGCCAAATTGTACGTTTAAAGAAAAAGGAAATAAACTCCCAGTGGCTTGCACACAGCTTGAATGATGTATTGACTCATGATAAAAGTATTAGATAATTTTATTATACATGGATATCGAATTTACTAATTCATTAGAAAAGTACAAGTAAAAAAGAGGGATTGGGGAATGGATCCAATTACATAGAAGGGAACAACAATAAGAGCTCTGGTGTACAAATATAACGGTATTACAGTCATGTGTCACAATAACCATATACAGGTCACCACTATGGGTTGGCATGTATATGGATCCCGACGCGTTTCGATCTTTAATAATGTGATGATCTTCCTCAGGGGTTTGCATTAAAGACACCTGTATACCACTAAATAACCAAAATGGAGATACTAACCAGGTGTAATGCACTAAACTACAATGAGTATAATGGTTTTCTGCCACTTACTGGATGCTGTTTGAATTACTTCTATAAATATTTAAATAATTCATTGCTATTCTGTATGATTTTTTATATTTGTTCCTTCGTTTGAAAGAGTAGACTTGTTGCCTTTTTTTTTTGCCTAAACAAATAACCTGGTGCAATTTTGAAGCATTTTTATTTGTGCATTCTTACATGTTTTTTTTTTTTTTGCGTGTGACATGCCATACAGGAGTTTCTTTGGAATGGCCAAAAAACACTCATAACACATGTTTTTTTTACACGCTCCATTGACGTTAGTGGGGCCAAAGATGCCCCACTCTGATTCAAAAGTAGCTCAACCTTTTCAAGCTTCAGGCATTCATCTACAGGTCAAATGTGAACATAGACAATTGGAAAACATGGCATTTACTGAGCGTTTTGGAGCCTCCAGCTTTGCGCTATAAAATGTTTGGGTGTGAATGGGGCTTAATACAGGTGTAGTTAAAATTGATAGAAAGTAGAGAGTAGGGCCCTGGTGTAGACATCCCAAGTCTCCTGCATCTCCGCTGCAGCTCCCTGTCAACCGCATGTGCCACGCGATATCCCAGCTGCAGGGCTGATACTGCGCAGGCGCGTGTTGTGCTCTGCTGCACTGTTTAATTAGTGGCGCCACTGTAATTTTTGCTGCTGATGCCTGCTATTACACCTCCTGACCTCTGGACGCGCAGGGCCGGGCTGTGGGCTTGGCTTGGGCTGAGGGAGGCTCTGGCTGACAGTGCTCCGTCACGCTGCTCTGCCTCGGCACCTCTCCAGAGTCTTAACTTGTCCATGCAAATCCAGCCACAGCTTCCTGGACAGGGGCAGCAGCATCGAGAGCAAAGCAGGAGGGAGCGGCCCACCCACCAACCAGTCTGTTCCATTTAAATTGGCTCCGTCCCCTTACAGTGCTTCCTGCCTGGGATCTTTGCTGGTGTCCAACCTGTGGCATTTTGGCATATGATGTGTGGCCCCTCTCGGACTTCAGCGCATCTTTAGTGGGAACATGATTAGGGTAATAGCATTGATCTCACTTGCCTCATGCAACATGTTCCTGGTTTCGTAGTGTCATCGGCAGCATATCCCCAGCCAAAAATGTAGCATTTCCACATACTCTGACCCTTTATTAGATTTGCAGTTTCTGACAGTCCTCCCAACTATTCCATATATTAAACATTTTGTGTGGCTCTTTAGCTATGTCAGGCCTGCATTTGAGCCCCCCTCTAGCTTAATTTGACAACCACTGGTGTAGAGTATTCAATAGACCGCTGAGCATTAATTACACTTTGTTGAATAATGTGGAATCTTATAAACAAATAGTATTACTAGCCACTAAAAAAGTGGTTGGCAACTTACTAGTAAAGGGGTCCTTAGCTGTGCCCCCTCAAATTATTAAAGGTTACCTGCATCCCTGTGCTGGCAATCCATAGAAGTCTATTGGGCAGAGCCACTGTGTCCCAATATGACATGCGGATATGTACAGGTTCACACACACCCACATATCATATTGGGACACTGTGACTCTGTCCGTGGAGCCGCATGTCTAAATAGACTTCAATGGACTGCTGATAAGGGGATGCACGCAACACCTGTGCATTCCCATGCTGACACAACAGGGACCAGCATTGAGGCATGAAGTCAAGCGCCTTGTATGAATGGACCTAAAAGGAACACACATTTTTGTTTTAATGAAATGCTAGAGAGGACTGTCTGTAATGCACACACACTAAAGCAGGGGTCTCCAAACTTTAAAAATAAAGGGCCAGTTTACATTTCATCAGGTTTAAGGGGGCCGGACTAGGACCATTGCGGGTAGAAAATGCCCTGGTATCATTGGGAGTAAACAATGTCCTATCATTGGCATTAGTGGGGGTAATAGTGCCCCATTATTGGTGTCAGTGAGGGGGAATAGTGCCCCATCATTGGTGTCACAGTGGGAGAAATAGTGTCGCATCATTTGTATTAGTGGGTGGAATTGTGCCCCATTGTTGGGTCAGTGGGAGGAATAGTGCCCCAAGCCCAATGCCCAGATAAAGACAAGCAAAGGGCCACATCTGCCTCCTGGGCCAAAGTTTGGAGACCACTACACTAGAGGGAATGATGGTCACAGACTGCAGACATGATATAGAAGTCCATAATAGACCGGGGCAATATTTGTGAGACTAGAAGAGATCACTATTATTATCCCTTTACAAATCAATGCTGTCAGTCACACTATAGACTGCTGGGGACCAATGGCCACACAAGTATCAAAAGACTGCATGTGGCCACAGGTTGGGCATCAAGGCAATAAACATCTAATAATATAGATTAGTAGTCTGCACAACAAAATTTTATTAATTGTTACCTTTCTTTTTTTTCAAATAGTGGTACAAAGCGTTTATATGGTTAGATCAAATTAATATTAGAAATGATTTTACAAAGTATGTTGGATTTTTGAAAAAAATTGCAACATGGAATTGATAATCAGCACATTTTATAAACAGAGGAATATGAATTGTATGCATTCTCAAAATAAAAAAGGTGCATAGTAAACAACATTTAAATATACACAGTATACAGTGCATAGTGTTAGCTTTCCCCGAATTTAAAGATGATTTTAATAAAGTAAATGGCTATGAAAAGCCGAGGTCTATAACATCAAGTGTTTTATATCACATGAATGCCATGCAGTTGCAAACTTAGCCCTTCATCTGTGGTGCAGAAACAGGGGTTGTTGGCTTTGGCAAACTTACCCAAGTGCCTGGGACACAATGAATTAAAAAAAAATTAAAAGCAGAGGCAAAGGGTAGTTTCTTCCTTTTGTCATTAGAAGGTCTTTATTACTTGTCTAAGGATGTCAGTTTTGGATCCTGCAGGAATATGGGTAGTTCTGTTAAGTCATCTGTCTTAGACAAGTGAAGAAGAAGCACTGCCTGGGGTCCTCACCTGTGCCATTATCCTTAATCATTACATGTGTCCAAACTGGCACTATTAAAACAGATTTTTGTCCCATTAATTGTTGTGATGGAAGACCTGGAATGGTAGCAGTGACTGAAGAAGCAACGAGTCACTAACAGGGCTTTTGTGCAATGTAATACAGAGTCATAGTTGTAGAGTTGTTGAAGGTATTCCAGTGTTGTTTGGAGGCCATAAACAAAGATGTCTTTTTCATCTCAGTAGGGCTTTCTTTTCTTGAACTCTTTCACAAAGTTGGTGAGGATCTCCAGACCTTCCACAAGCCCGTCACCAGTGGTGGCACAGCATCCCTGGACATGCCATTGGTGTCCTCCTAGGCTCCTCAGCCCCAACTCCTCCACCAGTTCACCAGGTCTCCTGGCACCAAAAACATCCTGCTTATTAGCAAGCACTAAGAAGGGTACTCCTTTCATTTCATCAGCTTCCAAGATGGATTCTAGTTCTGACCGGGCATCTTTGAATCGCTCGGGGTCAGCGCTATCCACCACAAAAACAAGGCCATCTGTGTTTTGAAAATAGTGCTTCCACAGGACTCGAATCTTGTCCTGGCCACCCACATCCCAAACAGTGAAGGTCACGTTCTGAATGGGTTCAACAGTCTCAACATTGAACCCAATAGTGGGGATTGTACAGACGGCCTCGTTCAACTTCAGATTATATAAAATTGTAGTCTTTCCAGCAGCATCCAGACCCAGCATTATGATCCGAGCATTAGTGCCAGAGAAGTTCATTATTGCTTGGTGAAGCCTGCTTAGGAGGATACCCATTGATGCAGTTTTTCTTTCCAAAGTCAGTAACGATTTGCTTTCTCTTATCTCTGTGGCTGTACATGCTTTCTGAAAAGCAGACTTTTATATATTCACAGTACTTCATCTGCCAAACCTCCTGTAACTTAGCAACCAAAGAAACCCTGAAAGAATTTCCTGGTTGCACTGTCACACAGTGTCGTGTTGGAAGATTATTCTACAAACTGTTTTGACAATGCCAGGAATGAGAGCAGCACCGGAAATAACCTCAGGATCAAAACAAAATAAACTTTATTGCAATGAACATAACCTTGCAATTACTCAATGGTTTCAATTCTCAATAGTTTCATCCTGTTTCTTTAAAATTCTGTGTACATTGTGTCCCTCATAAATACCTTTGAATTATAAAAATAAAATAAAAATGATTTTGTTTCTGTTATGCCTGTATCTACAGTTCATTCTAATCTTGCAATATTTCCCTTTGTAGCCACCCATTCACATGCACTGATGATGGGCAATGAGGCCAAGTGAAAGAACACATCCCCAGCATCCTCTGATTAGTTGTTTGATTACTGTTCCAGAATGTAATCAAGCAACTGATGGGCAGGCTGCATAACTAAAGTCTATACCATTGTGAGCTTCCTCCCTGGAATATGCACGTCTAATGGGTGCCCAGTAGGGTGTCCACGTGTCCCGGATTGCAAACATGCAATTTTGCAGGTCTGTCCCGGGCACATTCATTCCAGGACAATACAGTGTACCGGAATGAAACTGACACAGCCACCCACCGGGCCAAACTGATACCCCCAAAAAAGGCCGCCACATCACCGCTTTACTCACTGACAGTACTTGTCCTCGCGGGAATGCCTGGAGGAGCACAATCCCCACCTCCTGCTTGTGATTGGGGAAATCATAAATCCCGCCTCTTGTGTCCACTCGCTGTGCTGTGATTCGTTACAGCACAATCTGATTTTTGGGAAGGGAGTGTGTCCCTGAATGGTAGTTTGGAAATGTGGTCACCCTAGTGCCCAGGGATGTGTTATTTTTTCATGTTTGCAATCAGCAGGAGCTGATGTACCACTCTGCTGGGTGGTATTAAGACGTAGGAATACTAAAAAAAGCAGCTGCATTTAGATGGATGAACTGAGGATATGCACACATTGTCACAGTAAGGAAAATTAGAAAAATAAATACTTTTCAGCACAAAGTATGTAGACAAAGAACATACTGCCACCAGTTATATACACCATGAAGAATTAATGTGCCAAGAATAATTGTTTAAACCCAATAATTTTTCAAAATAACAAAGGCAATAAATTCAGGGGTTAAACGAAAGGTTTGGTGCAATACAAAACTTGGGGGGGGGGGGTAGTCAAGGCAGCAAAGTGTAGATTATATCCTCAGCAAAAGGAGAGTGCTGCTATGTGAGAAACACATAACAAGACCTTTTGCCTAGATACAGTTTCCCTTTTTACTGTATATGCCAGGTGTGCCCAACCAGTGGCCCGGGGGCCACATGTGACCCGCGGAGCCCTCTTATGTTAAGGTGACCAGATTTTTAAAATAAAATCCGGGGACATTTTTTTTTTTTTACTAGTAATGGCGGCAATCAGCGACTCTCTGCCCGTCGCCGCCACCGCCCACCTCACAGCCTGTCAAGTCCCACTCTCTGGGCCTCGGCTACTACTGGGTGGGGAGCGGAGGAAGATCACTCCGCCAGGAAAGGCTAGAAGATAAGCAGGCAGGCGGCTGGCCGGGACTTAAGCCAAGAAAGAACAACATGCGAGCGGAACAGGAATGGGCATGCACCCGAAAGTGTAGAAATATTCCCTCCGATCCGACCAGCACATGATCTCATCAGAAAGGGGCACAGATAATAAAAAAAATAAAAAAAATACACAACCCCCCCCCCCAAGCTAGTAGGAGGTAGGTGTAATTACGTTTTTTTTTTCTTTATTCTGCACTAACTGTCTTTGAAATTGCCCCAGCCCCTGTTCAAATCCAATCCGGGGACAAAACCGGGGACAGACTTGGTCCGGGGACAGTGTCCTCAATCCGGGGACTGTCCCCAGAAACCGGGGACGTCTGGTCACCCTATCTTATGTGGCCCACGACCTCCTGCTCTGGGATGGAATAAAATAGAATAGAATACTGTTATTAAAGTTATGTTTTTTTATTACTAAAATCACAGTGTGTATATATATGGGCATATCTGTTCTGCAGTGGCTACTGGGTTGCTTTCAAACTGAACAAGGAAAGGATGAGATGGCGCAAGAACCAACTAAGTATTTTCTGTTAAAAGTCCCCAAATTAGTTAAAACAATGTATAAGGGGGGGGGGGGGGGGGTAAGATATAGTCAGTTCAAGTATACACTGGTGGCAGCAGCCTTGGGAGTGGAAGCACAACTCTTGAAGACAAAATGGAAAAAGAACAGGGTGCGCCTTGTTCTTTCTCCATTTTGCTTTCAAACTGATCCACAGGTACAGAGAAGTGCTCCTGTGGGTTACCTGCACTGAGCCATAGACTTCTATTGCCTGCGAGTTTGGTGTGCTGAGAGAAGAGTGGGCTCTATAGAGTCGAGTGGGCTTCCATCCACCCACTCCACTCGTTGTGGCCCGCGATCCGTTACCAAGTAGCTTAATTGGCCCTTGCTCTTCAAAAGGTTGGGCACCCCTGGTATATGCTATCAAAGGAGGTGAATGTAAAGGAGCGCCTGATGTACAGTTGATGTGAATAAAAACCGCTTTATTGAGGGTACAGGTAATAGAATAAAGCCACCGCGTTTCGGGGGACAAAGGACTCCCCCTTTCTCAGGGCTGCTAATTGAATACTGTTGGTAAAGGCTCCTGATGGGGTCTGTCTGAGACCTGAACATCTGATCTGCTGGAGCTTGAGAGGGAGCATGTCCAGCAGAGGGCAGTGCTTCTCAGAAAAGCCCGGGAAAGCCCAAACAGCAGGGTTAACCCTTACCTATCCAGCAGCACCACCTTTTCTGCTGGGCAGCATTAACTAAATAGTGCAAAGTACACAGCAGAAAATACACGTAGCAATAGACCTAATGAACACAAACCACACCGTAATAGCTCAGTAAGCACCTGCTTAAAGTGGAGTTCCACCCTAAAATAGAACTTCTGCTTTTCAGAATCCTCCCCCCCTCCGGTGTCACATTTGGCACCTTTCAGGGGGGAGAAGATACCTGTAAAATCCAGGTATTTGCTTCCACTTCCGGCATAGATAGCCACAGTATCCGCCGATATCTATGCCATATCCAGCCCCTCCTCCGCCCCCCCCCTGCTGTCTTCTGGGAAACACACAGGTCCCAGAAGACAGCAGTGACCATTCAGATCGCGCGGCGCGACTCGCGCATGCGCATTAGGTAACAGGAAGTGAAGCCACAAGGCTTTGCTTCCTGATTCTCTCACCGAACATGGCGGCGGCAGCACCCGAGAGCCGAGTGACAGATCGGCTTTGGGTGCCGACATCGCGGGCGCCCTGGACAGGTAAGTGTCCATATTTTAAAAGTCAGCAGCTGCAGTATTTGTATTTTACTGGGTAAAAATGTAGGGGGAAAAAGCCTGATAAAAGAAAACAAACTTAGTCACCACATCTAAGAACTTCTTAGGTTTTGGTGCACTTTAGCAATAATAGAAGATATTACCTGGTGCTAAGCACTGGTAGAAGGAAAAAGCCAAAGAGGCAGGAAGTGATAACAAACTCCTGACAAAGGTTCTAACCCTGCCCACTCTGTTACAAACCTCAGAACAAATTGGTCGGAGTTCCGCTTAAATTTAAATATCTATTATACATTTTCTTATTTTACTGCAGGTAATTATATAATATATTCATTTAATTTGTATTTTATTATTGTCAAATGTAATTTTATAACACAGGTGTACTGGCTGCCTGCTATAAACGCTCCTTTTCTGTAACACCCTTTGTATCACGTGATCTGTCATTCTTGGATTAAAGAAAGGAATTTCCTGTCTGTTCTGTCACATCAGGCGATGTTGGAAGATTTCCTCCAGTGCGTATTATTAAGTCTGACCCTGAAGTTATTGTCTCTTTTGTGAGGTCAATTCCTGCGCTATTGACAGCAAAGGTCACGGAATCCTCCAGCACAGAGCAAAGTGACAGAGCAGACTGGAAGTTCCTGTGTTATCTTACTAGGCACAAATTACTGTCTCCCTAGTGAAAGATTTCAACCCCACCTGAGTGAAATTCAGTTTGCATTCACTGTGCATCATTAGCAATCACCATGTTTTATTTAAAAAAAAATAAAAAAATAAAAAAAAAAAACACTTGTTCTTACTCTTTTTATAATTTGTTTTATATTAGTGCTGCTGGTCTCCTGCAACCTCTTTGTAGCCACTTCCTGTCTATTTCAGTGAATCTCATTTCTCAGCATGGGTTTCCTGATGATGGCAACAGTGGACCATGTCTGTGTGTTGTACGTTGAAAATGTAATTTGTACTCTCTATCAAAAATCTGAGTTACAGGGTGACAATAGAGCATAATTAGGAGACAGGTTCAGAAAGCTGTAAGCTATTACAGGAAATGTCTGAACAAGTAAGTACATCACATGATCACCACTTCTACAGGATTTTATCGTGCTCACAGCTAGGGTAAGAGGGTGTCCTTAATGTGAACAGACTGAGCATTAAGTCAGCAGAGGCTGCCTTTGGTCTCTTCTTCAATCCCTCTATGTAATGGGAGACTTTGATGGGGACTCGTGTGTCAGGGGAACTTTAATGTAAGGGGGACTCTGTGGGAGACCTTAATGTAAGGAGGGCTCTTATAGGCACTCTGATGTAAGGAAGACTCTGATGGGGACCCTGAAGGAAGGAGTGAGTTCTAATTTAAAAGAGACTCTTTTGGGGACCCTGATGTAAAGGGGACTCTGACGGAAGACCTTGATGTTAAGGGGGGCTCTGATTGGGGACTTTAGTGTAAGGGGGTCTCTGAGAGGGACCCCGATGTAAAGGAGGCTTTGATAGGGACTCTGATGTAAGGAAAACTCTGATGTAAGGGGGGGGGGGGCTGTAATTCAAGGGGGACTCTGATGGGGATCCTGATGTAAGTAGGAGTCTGATGGAGACCTTGATGTAATGGGCGTTCTGATAGGGACTCTAATAGGGACTCTGGTGTAAGGGGGACTCTATGGGAGACCCCGATGTAAGGGGGGCTCTAAAAGGGACTCTGATGTAGGGGAGATGCTGATGGTGGCCCCAATGTATAGAGGAATCCAATGGAGACCTTGATGTAGTGGGAATTCTGATGGAGACCCTGATATAAAGAGGACTCTGATGGGGACCCTGATGTTAGGGGATGGGCTTAATTTGAGGGGGACTCTGATGGGGGTCCTGATGTGAGGAGTACACTTATGTAAGGAGGACCTAGATGTACAGTGCCTAGAAAAAGTATTCATACCCCTTGAAATTTTCCACAACAAAATGTTACAACCAAAAACGTAAATGTATTTTTTGGGTATTTTATGTGATAGACCAACACAAAGTGGCACATAATTGTGAAGTGTAAGGGAAATGATAAATGATTTTCAAATAATTTTTACAAATAAATATGTGGAAAGTGTGGCGTGTATTTGTATTCAGCCCCCCTGGGTCAAAACTTTGTAGAACCCCCTTTCACTCCAATTACAGCTGCAAGTCTTTTGGGGGATGTCTCTCACAGCTTTGCACATCTAGAGAGTGAAAAATGTTTCCATTCTTTGCAAAATAGCTCAAGCTCTGTCAGATTGGATGGAGAGCGTCTGTGAACAGCAATTTTCAAGTCTTGTCACAGATTCTCAATTGGATTTAGGTCTGGACTTTGACTGGGCCATTCTAAGGCCTCGTACACACGGCCGAGATTCTCGTTGAAAAAAAACATGTCGTTTTTTTCGACGAGATTCTTGGACAAGAAACTTGTCCCGGCCGAGTGTACACACGCTCGTTTCAAAGAACCCGCGGTTCTTTGAAAGGAGCGTACGCGGTGACGTCATCGACTACGTCGAGCATGCGCTCGTCACATTCGATGCCGTCGCCGCCATCTTGGTATACCCTACGTATGCCTAGGAAGCTACCGCGCATGCGTCGAATTCATTTCGAAACATGCGCGGGCTTCCGGGAGGACAGGTAAGTGTACACACACTCACTTTTCTCGTCGAGAAACATGCCGACGAGAATCTCGACGAGAAAATAGAGAGCAGGTTCTCTATTTTCTCGTCGAGGTTTCTTGTCGGTTTTCTCGACGAGAAACCCGATAGCAGCGTACACACGACCGATTTACTCGGCAAGACCTCTCTGCCAGCAAGTTTCTTGCTGGTTCTTGCCGAGAAAATCGGTCGTGTGTACGAGGCCTTACACAAGAATATGCTTTGATCTAAACCAGTGATGGCGAACATTGGCACCCCAGATGTTTTGGAACTATATTTCCCATGATGCTCAACTACACAGAGTGCATAAGCATCATGGGAAATGTAGCTCCAAAACATTTGGGGTGCCAAGGTTTGCCATTACTGATCTAAACCATTTCATTGTAGCTCTGGCTGTATGTTTGGGGTCGTTGTCCTGCTTGAAGGTGAACCTCCGCCCCAGTCTCAAGTCTTTTGCAGACTAGCTTTTCTTCTTTTGCCTTGTACACGGGACCGGTTTTTCCGTCTGAATAAACTCCGATGGGGTTTTCCGACGGAATTCCGCTCAAGCTGTCTTGCATACACACAGTCACACTAAAATCCGACCGTCAAGAACGCGGTGACGTAAAACACTATGACGAGCCGAGAAAATGAAGTTCTATGCTTCCTAGCATGCGTCAAATTGTTTCCGAGCATGCATGGTTTTTAGTCCGGAAAAAAAAGAGAACATGTTCTCTTTCTAAGTCCGTCGGAATTTCCCACGGAAAAAGTATCTATTATATATTTTCTTATTTCACTGCAGGTAATTGTATAATATATTCATTTAATTTTTATTTTATTATTGTCAAATGTAATTTTATAACACAGGTGTACTGGCTGCCTGCTATAGACGCTCCTTTTCTGTAACACCATTTATATGTGACGTGATCTGTCATTCTTGGATTAAAGAAAGGCATTTCCTGTCTGTTCTGTCACATCAGGCTATGTTGGAAGATTTCCTCCAGTGCGTATTATTAAGTCTGACCCTGAAGTTATTGTCTCTTTTGTGAGGTCACTTCCTGCGCTATTGACAGCAAAGGTCACGGAATCCTCCAGCACAGAGCAAAGTGACAGAGCAGACTGGAAGTTCCTGTGTTATCTTACTAGGCACAAATTACTGTCTCTTTATTAAAGGAATCAAACCAGTTAAGTAGATTAAACCCAAATGAAAATCCAAAGCAATGTGCATCATTAGCAATCATCATGCTTTTATAAAAAAAAGCTTGTTTTTACTCTTTTTTTTTAAATTTGTTTTATATCAATGCTGCTGGTCTCCTGCAACCTCTTTGAAGCCACTTCCTTTCTATTTCAGTGAATGGCATTTCTCAGCATGGGTTTTCTGATGATGTCAGCAGTGGATATGCCTGTGTATTATATGTTGAACATGTCATTTGTACTCTCTATCAAAAATCTGAGCGACAGGGTGATAAAAGAGCATAATAAGGACACAGGGTCAGAGAGATGTAAGCTTAACCACTTAATGACAGCCTCCAGTAGATATACGTCGGCAGAATGGCACGGACAGGCACATCAACGACGTTGGGGTCGCGCTCGCGACCCCGCTACCTTCCCCGTGAGTCGGACCGCAGGATCCCCGCGATCGTCTCACGGAGGGATGGAGCGGGGAGATGTTAGTGTAAACACAACATCTCCCTGCTCGCCTACTCACACTGTCACCGATCTCCGCTCTGTGTAATCAGAGCGGAGATCGGTGACGTGTCACTCGTAGCCACGTCCCCTAACAGTAGTAATCACTCCCTTAGGCACACTTAACCCCTTCATTTTTACAGTAACCAGTGCATTTTTATAGCACTGATTGCTGTAAAAATTACAATGGTCCCAAAAATGTGTCAAAAGTGTCCGATGTGTCCGCCATAATGTCGCAGTCACGAAAAAAAATCGCTGTCGCCGCCATTACTAGTAAAAAAAATTTTTTTATAAAAATGCCATAAAACTATCTCCTATTTTGTAAACGCTATAACTTTTGCACAAACCAATCAGTAAAGGCCGATTTTTTTTTTACCAAAAATATATAGAAGAATACGTATCGGCCTAAACTGAGGAAAAAAAATAAAATTTATTTTTATATATTTTTTGGGGATATTTATTATAGCAAAAAGTAAAAAATATATATTTTTTTCAAAATTGTCGCTCTATTTTTGTTTATAGCGCAAAAAATAAAAACCGCAGAGGTGATCAAATACCACCAAAAGAAAGCTCTATTTGTGGGAAAAAAAGGGCGCCAATTTTGTTTGGGAGCCACGTCGCACGACTGTGCAATTGTCAGTTAAAATGACGCAGTGCCGAATCTCAAAAAGGGGCCTGGTCTTTATGCTGCATATTGGTCCAGGGCTTAAGTGGTTAAAGGAGAAGTAGAGCCAAAGCTTGTTTGGCTGTACTTCTTCTGTGGATCGCAGGAGTGCAGTTCATTCTGCACTCCTGTGACTCGTTTTCCGCAGTCAGCAGACTGAAGCCCACCGTCGGCTGACGTCACAGAGCCGGTCTTGGCTCAGGAAGGATCGTGACAATGACGTCGGGATCCGCTCACATGTCTGGACCGGCACTTGGCTCAGCCTCTCAGTGAGCCGCTAAGAGCCTGAGCCGGACGCTCCCACCCCCTCACAGCCCAGCGCTCCTGTGAGCTAGAGGGGACAGAGCAGAGAGTTGCTGACTGACAGTCACGGCCTCTCTGTTTAGAGAGGTGTGAGAACCGAGCGATTGGCGGTGTTTGATCGCTCGGTTCTCAGTGTTAGAAACACCGGGGGACGGATTAGGGTTGCCACCTGTCCAGGATTCACCCGAACAGTTTGGGTTTGGAATCATGTGTCCGGGTTTCCAACTGCCTAAAACCCGGATACATTATTAAAACTATGGCTTCCCAGCAGGGTTGTGGCTTCAGCTGACTAAGCCTCAGATACATCTGGATGGGAGGTGCTGACTGCCAAGGGTTGAGTGAGCTCACCATCCATCCCTGTCTGTGACTGAGGTCTCCCCCCTTTCTCTCATGCCTCTGAGTAAATACACTAAGGCAAATCAGGGTTCTCAGAGCACCCCTTATATCAGAGTCCTCTCCGTGCATCACAGTACTCAGGTTTCCCCCTTAAATCAGGATTCCCAGAGCATCCTGCATACTCTTTGTAGCCACTTCTGTCTGCTATATGATTTTATCCAGACCGCAGCTAGGGTAGGTGACAGTGGCGGCCGCTCATAAGGGGTACAGGGGAGCCGCCCCCTAATCCATGCACCCGGCCCCTAATCTCCATGCAGGGCGCTAAACACATGGATTTGAATGTTTTTCTTTTTTCTAAGCACATGATTAGAGCCTGAGGCTCTAATTGGTTCCAAAAGCGGTGGGCTTGGGGAGCAAACCATTGCGCCCAAGCCCACCCACTTGTGTGACATTTACGAATTAATATTCACTAATATCTTCCTGCTTCTCCTCCCGGCCAATCAGGAAGTGGGCCCTGAGACCAGACTGGCCGGGAGATACAGAGGGGAAGCCGCAGAAACCCGCAACCTCTGGATGGGGTAAGTGTGGGGCTGACGGGTGGCCTGGCTGGTGACAGGTGAGCAAAGCGGCGATAGAGCAGGCGATTAAGTTGGGGGAAGTGAGGGGGCCAGGTTTGTTTGCCGCCCCCCCCCAAAAAAAAATTGAGCACCAACTGCCACTGGTCAGTGGGTGTCCTTATTGTGCACAGATTGAGCATTAAGGTCAGAAGAGGCTGTCTACAGTCTCCGCTTCAACCCCCACATGTAATGGAAGTCTCTGACGGAAACTCTCATGGAGATCCTGGTGTAAGGGGAACTCTAAGGGAGACCCTGATGTAAGGGGGGGGGGGATCTGATGGGGACTCTGGTGTAGGAGAACTGTCATGGAGAATTTGATGTAAGGGGGATTCTGATAGGGACTCTAGTGCAAGGGGAACTCTTATGTAAGGGGGATTTGGAGGAAGACCCTGATGTAAGGGAGACTCTGATGGGGACCCTGATGTAAAGGGGAGGGCTATAATTTAGGGGGATTCTGATGTGGACCTTGATGAACGGGGGGGGCTCTGATAGGGAATTTGATGTAAGAGGGACTCTGATGGGGACCCTGATATAAGGGAGGGGGCTCTAATTTAAGGGGGATTCTGATGAGGACTCTGATGTAAGTGGTAATCTGATAGTGACCCTGATGTAATGGGGGTTATGATGTAAGGGAGACTCTGATGGGGACTCTGGTGTAAGGGGGACTCTAATGGGGACCCCTATGTAAGGAGGACTCTGATTGGGACCCTGATGTAAAGGTAGGGTCTGATGGGGACTCTCATGGAGACCCCAATGTAGGGGTGACTCTGATGTAAGGGGGTCTCAGAGGGAGACCCTGATGTAAGGGGGGCTCTGATAGGGACCCTGATGTAAGGAGAAGACTATAATTTAAGGGGGATTCTGAGGGGTCCTGATGTAAGGGGGCTTTGATGGAGACCTTGGTGTGCTAAGGGCTCTGATGGGGACTTTGATGTAAGGGGGACTCTGATGGGGATCCTGATATAAGGAGGTGGGGATCTAATTTAAGGAGGAGTCTGATTAGGACCCTGATGTAAGTAGGACTCTGATGTAAGGGGTACTCTGATGGATACCTTGATGTAATGGGGGCTCTGATAGTGGAACTCTGATGTAAGAAAGACTCTGAGGGAGATCCTGATGTAAGGGGGGTTCTGATAGGGGTTGTAATTTAGGAGGGGATCTGATGGGGACCCTGATGTAAGGAGGATTTTGATGGGGACTTTACAAGTAGAAGGGTAAGCTGCTGTTTCAATTAGGACAGTTTCAATGTAAAAAGATTTAAGCAATGTACAAGAAATTGAAACAATATTTGTTTAATTAGAGTTACACTTTAAAGCAGTTGTAACCCCCCAAAAAATTGATCCTGTTCCTTTAACCACTTGCTTACTGGGCACCTAAACCCCCCTCCTGCCCAGACCAATTTTCATCTTTCAGCGCTCTCACTCTTTAGGCCCAGTGCCCACAGTGACCAACGTCCAACGGACCTGTTTGATCAGACAATCCGACCGTGTGTACGCTCCATCGGACAAATGTTTTCGCTTTTTCATCGGTCAAATGTTCGCTGTAAAAACAGACAAACTTTCCCACAACAAATGTCCGATGGAGGCTAATCCGATCGTGTGTACACTAAAGTCCAAAGTACAAACACGCATGCTCAGAACCAATGCTAAAGATCAGACAACAATAGCAGAAGTTGCCCAAAGGGTGGCGATAAAGAGCTGAAAAACCATGTGATTTGGTGAAAGTTGGCTGAAAAAGTCCTGCCGTGTGTATGCAGAACAAGTTCACGGCCAACGCCCTTCAAACAAAAATCCACGGAAAAGTCAGAGGTCCGATCGTGTGTATGAGGCTTTAGAATGACAATTGCGCGGTCATACAACACTGTACCCAAATGAAATTTGGTGGTATTTGATCACCTCTGCGGTTTTTATTTTTTGTTAAAAAAAAAAAAAACGACAGAATTTAAAAAATAATTAAATACAAAACCGTTTTATATTTTGTTATTACATTTTGCAAACAGGTAATTTTTCTCTTTCATTGATGTACGCAGATGAGGCTGCACTGATGGGCACCGATGGGCTGCACTAATGCGCACCGATGGGCTGCACTAATGTGCACCGATGGGCTGCACTGATGGGCACCGATAAGGTGGCACTGGTGGGCACTAATAGGCGGCACTGGTGGGCACTGATAGGCGGCACTGGTGGGCACTGAGAGGTGACACTGAGAGGTGGCAGTGATGGGTGTCACTGAAGGGCATTGATAGGTGGCACTGGTGGGCACTGAGAACTGGCACTAATAGGTGGCACTGATAATAGGTGGCAGTGATGGACACTGATAGGTTAAGGTGACCAGATTTTTAAAATGAAATCCGGGGACATATATTTTTTTTTTACTAGTGTAGCGGGGTCCTAAATTGAGGAACCAGTATGCTAAATTTAGTGGGTGATCTGAGTGGTCTTCAGCTCAGATCTGTGAATTCTGGACTCTTACACCTGGCGTGCAGTTCCCCTGAGTGGTATGGGTGGCGCTGTCACTGGCACTCAGGGTTGAACCACAGGTGTTGGAGTGGTGTTTGATGTGTCCTCTCTCGGCAACCGTACGGTGGGTGCGTTTTGGCCTGCTGCGCATCCCGGGAGAGGGTACAAAAGGGTCAGAGGGGGGTTGTTCCACCCCGAGGAGAGCGAGAGCAGGTGCGTGGCCCACCAGGCCATGGGGTCATGCGCACCTCAGTCCCAGGCACCTTTAGTCCTGGGACTGCAGCTTCAGCCCGGGGCCCAGCACCTTTAGCTGGAGCCCACTTCAGGAGGAGGAATCCCAGGGTGCCGCCTTGCGAGGGGACCCGTATCTGGATGAGGAGGCTGGGGGAGGACCGTTCCGAAGGACTAGTGAGGAATACCAGTGAAGAAAGGGGCCCAGTAACTCGATAGAGGGATGTCTTCCACCTGGATACTAAGGGCCAAACTTCAGAACCATTAGGAGGATTGGGGCACCATAGATCCAGTGGCAGAGAATTTCCCAAGCGCATCCAGATAGGAAAGATTACATAGACTGTCCGAGCTGCATACCGGTTGCCAGTGCTTAAGTGACTGTCCGGATGAGCTACACACCGTCTGCCAGTACTTTCAAAAGACTGTCCGGGGTTAAGCTGTGCCCACTCTGGACCGAGTGGTGGCGAAACTTTGAGTGCCTGAATCTCTTCCTATCCTTAACACCTGTCTATATCCACCTGCAAATCAAGAGAAAATAAAGCTCTACGTTGGAATAATACTGGTGTGGAAATTGGAGTTACTCAGGGCATAGAGACTCTGTCCTTATATACTGGGACAGAACCAACTTTGAAGGAGAACTGCACCACAAGACCCGTAAGTAAATTGTGTGCCCACCTCTATATACTGGAGGGTACGGGCATGGTAGCGACGTTATGCCCAGTCCCGTGAGAGAGCCTATAGCCGGGAGCTGGGAAAAACGTCCGCGCGCTACACTAGTAATGACGACAATCAGCGACTCTCTGCCCGTCGCTGCCCGCCTCACAGCCTGTCAAGTCTTACTCTCCGTTCCCCGGCTACTACTGGGTGGGGAGCTGAGGAAGATCACTCCTCCAGGGAAGGCAAGGAGATAGGCAGGCAGCTGGCCGGCCGGGACTTGAGCCAAGGCAGAAGAACATGCGAGTGGAGCTGAATGGGCATGCGCCCGAAACTGAAGAAATATTCCCTCTGCTCCGACCAGCACATGATCATCAGAAAGGGGCACAGATAATGGAAAAAAAATACACCCCCCCCCCCAAAGATAGTAGGAGCGTCGGTGTGTAATTCTGATTTTTTTTTTATTCTGCACTGACTGTCTTTGAAATTGCCCCAGCCCCTGTTCAAATCCAATCCGGGGATGAGGCAGATGTGCCTCTTCCACTCGGGACCGATGTCCCTTACACAAGAGCCGGTGATCGGCTTTTTTTTCTCCTCACGCTGTCAGTGAGAAAAAAAAAAAGATTACCGAGCTTTTGTTTACATCACATGATTAGCTGTCATTGGCTGACAGCTGATCACGTGGTAAGGGGCCGGGACCAGCCCCTTACTCGGATCTGTGATCACCCGAGTCTCAGTGACTGTGATCACCTGAGTCTCAGTACGCGCCGCGGGGAGCGTGCAAAGGAAAGGACTTCTATTGATGGCCTCCCGGCAATTCAGGTCCGCACTGTAACGGTCATTCGGCTATAGCGCTGACGCCAAGTGGTTAAAGCATGTTATACAGTACAGTGCTTGTGCTGTGTAATTTTCTATCACCTAAAATACCTGGCTGATCCTGCCTCGTTCTGCCCTCCCCTCTGTAAACTGACCACGTTTACCATAGCTGCTGAGCCCTGACACCGTGTGGTCAGTTTACGTGCCTCTGTCATCCCGCTGTCTCTCCTCTCTTACACACTTTAAGTTCTGAAACGATTAAACGTGATTAAACTCTGTTTCACCTAAACAATTTTATAATGTGTGTTTTTTATTTGTAACTGTAAGCACATTAGTCTTTGCAATCAAATATCACATTAAAATGTTGTTTTATGTCATTCTAATGAGGAATGTGTCTGTTTTAGTTGAAGTGATCAGTTACAATAAAGTTGTTTCTGTTTTGAATGCTGTACCGACAAGGTCACTTCCTGTGATGTAGTCACTTCCTCATTGTCACAACAGGTTATTGTGGAATCCTCCAACAGAGCACAGAACAACCAGGAAATTCCTGTCTTGTGTCTCAGGTTGCTAGGCAATTTGGGGTTGGCCAGTGAAGGAATCTTGCTTATATACAGTATAAATTAATGAAGCTTACTAGAATTATGAAAAGTTGTAGACATCAAAGAAAACTGATTCCAGAACAGACAAGGAAGATCCACATGTGCAAGTATTGGTGCCCTCTTCAGCAGCCTTTACCAAACCCTTATGGGCTTCTCTGGCACCATGGCTCAGATCCTGATGCTGGGTCTAGATGGGTTTGGAAAGACCACGGTCCTCTACAAGCTGAAGCTGAATGAGAGAGTCTGTACAATCCCTACCTTTGGATACAACATTGAGACTGTGGAGCCCATCCGTAATGTGACATTTACTGTTAGGGATGTGGGTGGTCAGGGCAAGATTCGAGCCCTGTGCAGACTAGGGTTGCCACCTTTTCTTCAAGCCAAACCCGAACACTTTTGCGGCACACAGCAATTTTTTTGTAGTACACGCTATAGGATTGTAAAATACCTGGGACACCTTTTGGGTTACCCAAAAAGAGTAGTAATGCGGTGTGCTATGGTGAACAGTGGCTGTGGTCAAATTGCATTAACAGTGGGGGGAGGACTTAAAGGGGCATGGTTAAATAAAACAAAAGCATTCTTGTAGCCATAAAATATGATTTGATTAATAAAAGAAATGTCAGTTAAAATATGAAACTAGCCTACCTTTAAAATTGGACACTGTCAGCCAGTAGAGCAGTGGACGGTGTCAGAAGATCAGTGGACAGTGTCAGAAGATCAGTGGACAGTGTCAGAAGAACAGTGTACCTCCATCCAAAAACCCAAATTAGCTCTACTGAATCCAACCCCATAAAAACTGTTCACAAAGTGGTACTGTGCATTCTACAACCCTTTCAAGCATCTTTTAATTACAAAAAAAATAAAAAATTCAAAGCAATCCACAGGCACCCCACAAATAGAGAAGAAAATAAAAGATTACATATCAGACATTGCCTGTTCCCCCCAATAGAGACCTCCATTACAGCGAGACAAAAAAAACCTTACCTTTCAGGAGCCGATGTGTGTGTGAACCTGTTAGGGGGGCGGAGTCTGTAATACCATGCTTTCTCCTGCAAAAGCATCCCAGTCCAGTGGCCTGTCTCTGGTGGCATCGGCACCGGTGGCTGGGTGGGGGAGAGAGAGAGAGCGCACAGACAGATAGTGCAGTGCAGTGTGACCCGGCTGCAGGACATTAGCCCCACTGGAGCGGGGGAAGAAGGGGGTGTGTGCTGTTTGGGGGTAGCTGACAGAGGGGGGTAGCTGAAAGAGGGGAGGGGGTTAGCTGACAGAGAGGAGGGGGCTGACAGAGAGGATGGGGTGACAGAAAGGAGGGGGGTGCTAACAGAGAGGAGGGGGTGCTGACAGAGAGGAGGGGGTGCTGACAGAGAGGAGGGGGGTAACAGAGAGGAGGGGGTGCTGACAGAGAGGAGGGGTGACAGGGAGGAGGGGGGTGACAGAGAGGAGGGGGCTGACAGAGAGGAGGGGGCTGACAGAGAGGTGGGGGGTGACAGAAAGGAGGGGGTGCTGACAGAGAGGATGGGGGTGACAGAGAGGAGGGGGTGCTGACAGAGAGGAGGGGGTGCTGACAGAGAGGAAGGGGATGACAGAGAGGAGGGGGCTGACAGAGAGGAGGCGGGTGCTGACAGAGAGGAGGCGGGTGCTGACAGAGAGGAGGGGGCTGACAGAGAAGAGGGGGCTGACAGAGAAGAGGGGGCTGACAGAGAAGAGGGGGCTGACAGAGAAGAGGGGGTTGACAGAGAAGAGGGGGTGCTGACAGAGGAGGGGGTGACAGGAGGGGGTGTTGACAGAGAGGAGGGTGACAGAGAGGAGGGGGTGCTGACAGAGAGGAGGGCAGAGACAGAGAGGAGGGGAGTGACAGAGAGGAGGGGGTGACAGAGAGGAGGGAGTGCTGACAGAGACAATGGGGTGCTGACAGAGAGGAGGGCGGTGACAGAGAGGAGGGGGTGCTGACAGAGAGGAGGGGGTGACAGAGAGGAGGGGGGGTGACAGAGAGGAGGGGGGGTGACAGAGAGGAGGGGGTGACAAAGAGGAGAGGGTGACAAAGAGGAGAGGGTGACAGAGAGGAGGGGGTGCTGACAGAGAAGGGGGGTGACAGAGAGGAGAGTGGTGACAGAGAGGAGGGGTGCTGACAGAGAGGAGGGGTGACAGAGAGGAGGGGGTGCTGACAGAGAGGAGGGGGTGCTGACAGAGAGGAGGGGGGTGACAGAGAGGAGGGGGGTGACAGAGAGGAGGTGGAGGGGAGTGACAGAGAGGGGGGGTGACAGAGAGGAGGGAGTGATTGATAGGAAGGGGGCTGACAGAGCAGATGAGAGCGACCTTAGGAGACACACAGCGTGAGGCAGGGCTCCAGGAACAAGCAGGCGCGATTATCCACAGTCCAGCCCCGCCTCCACATGTGACCAGCAGCCTCTGCCGGGCCAATCACAGACCCTCATGTCATGACCGTTCGGCCAATCAGGGCACCCGCTGGGCTCAGAGCGCGCCGATGTACACTGGCACTGTGTGACATCGATAGCGGGCACGGGATGCGCGGCGCCTATATGCAGATGTTGCGGCCGGGGGCCAGAGATCCGCTGCCACTGGCCATATGTGTGGCAATGTATTTCCGGGTTTCCGCGGGTGGAAACCCGGACAGGTGGCAACCCTAATGCGGACCCCCCTCAGTGCAGGCCCCCATCCATCAGTGCAGACCATTCCCTCCATCAGTACAGACCCCCCACCATCAGTGCAGACCCCCTTCCATCAGTGCAGATCCCCCACTACATCAGTGTAGACCCTCCTCTCCCCTCCCATAGCGCCCCCTCCAATCAGTGCAGATCCCCCTCAGTGCAGAAACAACCCCGCTCCATTAGTGCAGACTCCCCTCCATCAGTGCAGACCCCCCTCCATCAGTGCAGACGCCCCTCCATCAGTTCAGATTCCCCCATCCATCAGTGTAGACCCCCCACCTCCATCAGTGCAGATCCCCCTCAGTGCAGACCTCCCTCCATCAGTGCAGACCCCACCTCCATCAGTGCAGATCCTCCTCAATGCAGACCCCCCTCCATCAGTGCAGACCCCCCTCCTCCATCAGTGCAAATCCCCCTCAGTGCAGACCCCCTCCATCAGTGCCGGCCCCCCTCCATCAGTGCAGATCCCCTCAGTGCAGACCCCCCTCCAACAGTGCAGATTCCCCCCATCCATCAGTGTAGACCCCCCACCTCCATCAGTGCAGATCCCCCTCAGTGCAGACCCCCCTTCATCAGTGTAGACCCCCACCTACATCAGTGAAGACCCCCTCTCCCCTCCTATAGCTCCCCCTCCATCAGTGCAGATCCCCCCTCCCTCAGTGCAGATCCCCCCTACATCAGTACAGATTCAGTAATTGTCTTCTCTATATAAGCGCAGGGGGTGGTGAGCCAGTTGAAGTCTTTGCGGATGAAACGTGTAGGGTCTACATGCCAACCCAAGCTGCCCTTTACTGCGCTTTTTAATTTTGTTCAGTTGAACCATTTTTAACTATATTAATTTGTTGGGATATTTTTATGTTTTTTTTCATGACTATAGTATAACAGATGTACCTTCAATACTACCCCTTATTTACCTTCCTACTTATGACTAAGTAAACGAGACCACACCAGGAGTTGGAGAAAACATAGGCCGTAGCAGCCTTATTTATTAAAACGCTGTATAACTTAACAATGACCATAAACTCTGTCCTAAAGGACCCTCAGTAAATTACTGGTGTCGATCTCTGCAGGAACCTCAATTAACATTTGTGTACATTATTGCACTGCGGTACTTCTCAAAATCCGCTAATAGGCCTCAAGCCGACATGCTGGCTCAGAGACAACCATGACCGCAGTGCACCCGTTCCCAATGCTTCCAGCTAAACCTCCGTTAACTGTAAGCCCACCATCAGGACCCATACCAACGACAGGTCCTGAACCCTTCTTTCCGAGGTATCATCCTTCCCTTGCAAAGACCAGACACCCGCCACTGCCACGACATCCGCAATGACCCAAACCTGTACCTGAAAAAATTGACAAACAACATACAGCCCTATCCAACAATTAGGGGAGGGTGGGCGCTAACTTTCCCTTGCGCCGTGTGTTACCCAGGGGGGAGGAGTCACTCTTTTATACCCTCTGTGCCCCCTCCCACACAAATTAACCCACCAATCCCAAAATCCCTCTCATCAGTCCCTGTTTCCCTAGTCATGCCAGCCCTCCGCCCATGCATTGTATTTCTTTCTGCTCCAGGCTTCTCTTGACTATAGTATAACAGATGTACCTTCTATACTACCCCTTATTTACCTTCTTACTTATGACTAAGTAAACAAGACCACACCAGGAGTTGGAGAAAACATAGGCCGTAGCAGCCTTATTTATTAAAACGCTGTATAACTTAACAATGACCATAAACTCTGTCCTAAAGGACCCTCAGTAAATTACTGGTGTCAATCTCTGCAGGAACCTCGATTAACATCTGTGTACATTATTGCACTGCAGTACTTCTCAAAATCCGCTAATAGGCCTCAAACCGACATGCTGGCTCAGAGACAACCATGACCGCAGTGCACCCGTTCCCAATGCTTCCAGCTAAACCTCCGTTAACTGTAAGCCCACCATCAGGACCCATACCAACGTCAGGTCCTGAACCCTTCTTTCCGAGGTATCATCCTTCCCCTGCAAAGACCAGACACCCGCCACAGCACCCAAATGTAAAAACCTTTACAATTGGGTGCCCCTCCACACCCTGAGAGCCCACTGGATACCATCCTGTAACCCCAACGCCCACAGGTCTATACCCACATCATTGAGGTGTACCCCGTCACCCCGAAGGTACCGCCATGTCTCCAACTCCAGCTCAAAATGACGTATCACCAACCCCCCATTCTTAACCATGAACCTGGCCACATCCCGATTAACTTTCCTCCGGGCTCTGTTAATGCCTTCCAAAGATCTAGCCGTCCGCCATGAGGTACGAGCCACCATGTCGAACCACACTATCACCATGTCCGGGAATGCCATGCGAAGATGAAGAATATCAAATTTGATATCTTTCGTCACATCCAACATAGATCTAACACCCAAGTCATTCCCGCCTACGTGCAGAACTAAAACGTCAGGCGGGCGGTCCAGACGCGCATACCGATGCACCTCAGGAACCATTCTACTCCACAACATTCCCGGCACTCCCAGCCAGCGAACCCGGGCTTCCTGTCTTGGAAACTCCAATTGCCGACCTTCCGGCCTAGCCTCAGCGCTCTTACCCCCCCCAGTACACGTAAGACTGCCCCAGTATCCAGACCAGCGCCGGCGCCATACCTGAAAGAGAAAAAAACATGCATCCACCATAACCACAGCAGACCCCATCAACGTATCACCTTGTTTTTCCCTTAACAAAACCCATTACCAGCCCCCCCCCACTATCCTCACACCACTACCACCAAGTGAGGGCGAATGCAAGTCCGAAATATACTCGATTCCCATCTACCAATGCGCTTCACAGACTCCGCATCCAACCCAGTTCGAGCCGCTTCCGTAGCCGCCCCAATCCTAAAAGAATGCAACGAAAATTCTTTCGCCTCTAAGCCTAGGTACCCCAAACATTTACGAAAAACCAAAACTAACTGAAATTTGGATAACGGAAACCCGTCAACATGTATCAAAAAAGAACCCTCCCTATCTGGGCGCACTGCCATTAAACCTCGCACCGCCCCCACCGGACAGAGCGGAGAGCCTGGTAATGAAAAAATCTGCACTCTTGCCCTTCCCTTTCTGATCCGTTTTTGATTTACGCAACCACAAGGACACACTATCCTTATGGCAGCACACTTCAGTAACCCAAATCCCCCCGTGAACCTTCTTAGACGGGCTAACCAGCTCACCATTCCTAAATGCCCCAAAGAATGCCAAAGAAAATGCAACTTGGAACAAGGAGGCCTCGTATACCGAGGCACAAACCTCCGGTAACTCAGCCAAAACACCCAGCAGGACCCCAAACGACACAGGTCGTCTGGTGTCCTTGAAAGGTCTGGCCTGCCTATAACCCTTGAGCGCTTGTCGCACCCAGAAATCTTTAGTAAAATCTGGCAAACCCTGCCATTTGAACAAAAAGGCCAAACCAGCAACCTTCTTACCCAGCGCAGATACCGACACCCTTGCTTCCATGCACCTGGAGATAAAGTACAAGACTAGCAACCTCACCTCCGGCCCGGCAATATCCACACCCACCATGCGACCCAAATCCGCCCATTCTTGCCATACTTTATGATATGCGGCCAACGTCGTCTCACTCACGACCTTCTGATCCAACCAGAGACTACTCCAACGCAATCTTCCACAGCCAGTCGGGACAAGGTACCCCCCGTTGCTCCGCTTCCGGCGCCAACTCTCGGAACCTGTCCCACTGAAAGCGAGACAAAGCGTCAGCCAAAACGCTGTCCACCCCAGGAAGGTGGACTGCATATATAAAGACATTCAACTGCAGGCATCTCAACACCAGCTGTTGTAGCAGGCGAACCACTGGCGGTGATGAAGCCGACGCTCTGTTAATCACCTGTACCACTCCCATGTTGTCGATGTGGAAACGCACCTTCCGATCCCGGAAAGCCTCGCCCCACAGCACCAGATTCTTCGTGAAGCCTGCCTCCACCCAGCACTGTGGCCACGGACCTGCACTCCACCTGCCTTGGAAAAAAGCTCCTAAACCAGCTGAGCCAGCAGCGTCCGTGAACAGATCCATATCAAAGTTACTGACCGGGCCCGACATGCACAGCGCCCTACCATTGAAGGACTCCAAGAATGTATGCCAGATCAGCAGATAAGCCCTGTGGGAGCTTACTAGACGAACAAAATGTTGCAGCGATTGTACCCCAGCCGTACGCTCTCCCCATTGGCAAAATGCGACAGGCGAAGTTAAGCTTCCTCAACAAAGACTGCAACGTCCGCAGCTGTACCTTGCGCAAACCTAACATCCCCCTAATTTCCCCTTTCAGAGCCGTAAGCTTGTCCTCCGGCAAATGTCATTCCATGGCGTCCGAGTCCAACGTTATCCCAAAGAACATAATGACCGTTCTACGTCTTGTCTGGTGCCAACGGGACACCAAAATGATCCGCCATATGCTCCAGCGTTGACAAGAGAATCGCACAGCACCTGGAGGAAGCCGGGCCCACGCAGAGGAAGTCATCCAGATAATGTATGACTGAATTCACCCCAGACACGTCCCTGACTACCCATTACAGGAAGGAGCTAAACTTCTCAAACAGCGCACACGATATGGAACAGCCCATAGGCAGGCACCGGTCCATGTAAAACTCCCCGTTCCAGTGACACTCCAATAACCGGAAACTATCGGGGTGCACCGGAAGAAGCCGAAAGGCCGCCTCCACGTCCGATTTTGCCATGAGGGCCCCCTGGCCATAATGACGGACCCAAAAAACCGCTGCATCGAACGACGTATAACTCACTGTGCAAGTATCAGGCTCAATAGCATCATTCACTGACCCCCCTTTGGGGAAAGAAAGGTGGTGAATGAGCCAAAATTTATTTGGCTCCTTTTTTGGCACCACCCCCAGTGGAGAGACCACTAAATCATCTAAAGGAGGCACCGGAAAAGGGCCACCCATGCGACCCAGCGCAACTTCCTTCCGCAGCTTCTCAGAAACTACGTCCGAATGTTGCAACGCCGATCGCAAATTGCGGGGCACTGGGGGAACCTCCCTCAAAAAGCACGGAATACGAAAACCCTCGGTAAAACCACCTTCCAACAACCGAGCCGCCGCCCTGTCAGGATACCTACCTAGAAACGGCCGCATCCTTATTCGGCCCATCACCGGCGTCCTCCCTCTTATTCGCAGGCTCTCCGGAACGGTTCTTCCCTTGCTTAAAGCATCTGGACAAGGGGTGGGAACCCCCACAGCCGGAACACTCATGTTTGAAATGGCACGAACCTCCGAACCTGCATGTACCCGCATTAAATTGCCAACAGGCCCTTTTACCTTACTGGCCGGTTGTCCAGGGGAAGACGATCCACCGCCCTCCCCCCCTGAAAAAACTGGTTCGGAGCCCTCGCCGAAGACATCAATCGCATCCACAAACTGATATCCTTGTGATCCCACCTCAACTCCGGCCGAACCGCCACCCTCTGCCTGAATTGTTCATTGTACCTCAGCCAAGCGGTGCCGCCGTAGACCCTATATGCCTCCCCCACAGCATCCTGGTAGCAAAAAAGGGCCAAGCAAAACTCTGGCTTCTTTATCCCTATCACACTCGCCAAAATGGCGAATGCCTGCAGCCAATTTGTAAATGTCCTTGGGATCAGCCGATACCTACGCTTCTCCTCATCCTCCTTCTTGGAATCGTCCGGCTTGACCCTGTCCAAATTGAACTTCTCTAACGGCAGCAGTGAAAATATCTCCACGTACTCACCTTTCCAAATCTTTTCACATATTTCCACTTTCAAGTGTGCTCCCAAAGGCCCCTCAAAGCAGATATAGACCTCGCACTTGGCAGCGTCCGCCAGCCTCACCAGGTTCTGCCTACCTGCATCCCCCCCGCCGTTGCCTTAGTGACCGCCGCTACCCACTTGCGGAGGTCCGTCTACCACCACAGGCTGTGACACTGCCACTGTAACCGCTGGCACTGCCGCTGCCACCCCGCTCCTGCCATCTCCCCCCACCGAGGGAACCCATGCCACTGCCGGGCTTGGCGTCCCACCCGCCGCATTCTCAAACCTGCCCACCAGCTCCTTGATCCCTGCTAAAAACCCCAGCATACCCGTATCCATCCCCACTGCCGACCTCTGACCCTGGCCTGCCATGTCACTACTCCCAGCCGGGGCCCCCATCACTGCAGTCCCAGCACTACCCCCCCCGCTAAGCTACCACTGCAACCCCCATCACCCAGTACCCCTGACCGACCCAGGGAAGATAAAGGAAAAACAAACTTACCGGGCTGCCTAGGAAGAGACCCACCAGCCGACCGTCCCGTCTCCATCGCGCCGATCGTCTAGGAAGCTCCTGATCATCCTCCGAATCCGACACTTCACCTTCCGACCTCAGCTCCACCAGGTCCTCTTCGCCGGACGAAAGCCCTCCAGGGGAAAGATCCCTGGATGCCGAGGGGCCCGCTGCCAACCGACTCCCCTTCCGCGCACCGGACCCGCCATCAGATTTCCTAGCAGATTTCCCCGGACCGGGGGGCTATGTCCATCCCTGTCGCCTCCATCACCTACAGCCTGCTCTGTCCCCCGCTCCCCACCCGCAAGGTCCCCGGCCGCAGAGGCAGAAGGCCCGGCCACCGCCACGCTTGATTCCCCCCCCCCGAGGCGCCGTCCCCGTTACATCACTCTGGGGGCGGGGCCCGCTCGCTCCGACTACAGCCGCCGCGCGGGCCTAGTGGCCGCTCCAGAATTCCCGGACTGGCCGCCCGCGGAGCTCCGTCTCTGCTGGGGATTCCTTCCGGCATCCAACCCGGCGATAGCAGCCGCTCACTTCGCGGGAGGACCCGAAGGGGCCCGCGAATGGGGATTCCCTGAATGACGGCGAGCTCCGGAGGAGAGGTCAGGTGAGAAGCGCTCCGGCGGCCTTGACTGCCGAGCTCACGCTGACACCCTCCCCCCATTAAGTTCATCTTCCGCTGGACGCACCAGCATAGGCCCCAGGTGCTCTTGAGCCCACTCCGGGCCTCGCGCTGCAGCCTCTGCCCGCAATTGGGCCAGGAGCTCATCCACACCTGACATGATGATACTTTCCCTTGCGCCGTGTGTTACCCGGGGGGGGGGATTCACTCTTTTATACCCTCGGTGCCCCCGCCCACACAAATTAACCCACCAATCCCCAAATCCCTCTCATCAGTCCTTGTTTCCCTAGTCATGCCAGCCCTCTGCCCATGCATTGTATTTCTTTCTGCTCCGGGCTTCTCTATAAAACCATAATATCTTGGATTTACGCTATGTGGAGGCTCCCTCTTCTTTTTCCTTTTTTTATGTTTTGAACTTTTCGGACTCCATGGTCTGTGGACACACGCTTGGTTGATCCACCGCCGTACGGTGAGCTGGATCCACTATCTTGGGTAAGAGTAGCCATTTCTCTTTCCCCACCCCATTTAAAGGGTTTGTAAACACATTTTTTATTTATTTTTTAAATAACAAACATGTTATACTTACCTCCACTGTGCAGCTCGTTTTGCACAGAGTGGCCCTGATCCACGTCTTCTGGGGTCCCTCGGCGGTTGCCTCGGCTCCTCCCTGCAATAACTCACCACCTATATGCGAGCTCGCATGGTGGTGAGTGATTGCGGGCACGCTCCAGTGATACAGCCAGCGGCTATTGCCGCTCACTGTATCACTCGGCCCCGCCACCCGGCGTGCCGTGTCATTGGATGTGATTGACAGCAGCGCCAGCCAATGGCTGCTCTGCTTTCAATCCATCCATTGTAACCAATCAACGGCCAGGCTGAACGGCGAGGAGGATGTCGGGGCCAAGTGCGGGACTTTCGAGGGCTCAGGTAAGTAAAACGGGGGCTTGGAGGGGGTGCCGGTATTGTCGGATGTTTTTTCACCTTAATGCATAGGATGCATTAAGGTGAAAAAACGTTTTCCTTTACAACCCCTTTAAGGTGAAGGCACTCCCGGGTGTGAATACTTGTGGTTTATTACATCGTTTGGAAGGACAGCCAGGCAGTAGTATTATTAACCTGTCACCCTTCCTACCTCACTGCCATTTGTGTTTATGGACTGACAGCTATTATTATTAGTATAAACTTTTGGCTCTCAATTCAGTGATATTTGGACTGCAATGAATATATGCTGTTAGTGATTACTTAGTTGTGAATCATTTCTTGTCCATTTAGCGGGTATATGATCTTGCTTCAACATCCATCGTGATTTGAAATTTTTAACACTTCATTGTACATACTGAAAGTCCACAATTTCTTTTGCGATACCTTATTGCAGGAGAGTTCTGTATGCACTCTAAGGTGTTTGTTTCACCTCTGATATTACCATATTTTTATTTTTATGTAATATCTATATGAATTTCACTGTTAGTACCTCTCTCTGCGACATCGCAAGAGATTTATATACCGTATATACTCGAGTATAAGCCGACCCGAATATAAGCCGAGGCACCTAATTTTACCACAAAAAAACTGGGAAAACATATTGACTCGAGTATAAGCCTAGGGTGTCCATCTGCATGCCTCACTGTGCCTCACTTTGCCTCACTGTGTCCATGTGCATGCCTCACTGTGTCTCACTGTGTCCATGCCTCACTGTGTCTCACTGTGTCCATGCCTCACTGTGCCCAATCTCCCTACCTGATCTCCGGCGCTGTGTGACTAGACTGTGTGTGACTGACTATGGAAGGGGTGCCCGGCTTTGAAAAATCAGTGCTCCCCGGCCGTAGGTCTCCCGGACACCAAACGTTGCACACTTATAGAGGAAGAGTGGGGCTACATGTTTGCCAAGTTTGGGACCTACGGCTGGCCGGGAACAGGTGCACAAAGTTGAAGTCAGGCACAGACTCGAGTATAAGCCGAGGGGGGCATTTTCAGCACAAAAAAAATGTGCTGAAAAACTCGGCTTATACTTGAGTATATACGGTATACACTTTAGTGTGTTTCACCAGTAATTTTTCCTACACAGTTGATTTTTTATTTATTCACCCTTTTCTATGATCTCATTGATTTATTGTGTGTTGGGTTGAGCTATCCACCCATTATTATTCACAGCACCACACTTTTCCATTTCCACATCCTCTTACAATTAGTCTGATTGTAGTGTTTGGCTGCTCACAGTTCTTTTAGGTTGGCGCAGTATATCAATATATATTTTTCCCCCTCCATCAGTGCAGACCCCCCTTCATCAGTGTAGACCCCCCCTCCATCAGTGCAGACCCCCTCTCCCCTCCCATAGCGCCCCCCTCCATCAGTGCAGATCCCTCCCTCCCTCAGTGCAGATCCCCCCTCCATCAGTACAGATCCCCCTCCATCAGTGCAGATCCCCGTCCTCCATCAGTGCAGATCCCCGTCCTCCATCAGTGCAGACCCCCCTCCTCCATCAGTGCAGACCCCCCTCCTCCATCAGTGCAGACCCCCCTCCTCCATCAGTGCAGACCCCCCTCCATTAGTGCAGACCCCCTCCATCAGTGCAGACCCCCCTCCATCAGTGCAGATTACCTCAGTGCAGACCCCCTCCATCAGTGCAGATTCCCCCATCCATCAGTGCAGACCTCCCACCTCCATCAGTGCAAATCCCCCTCAGTGCAGACCCCCCTCCATCAGTGCAAATCCCCTCAGTGCAGACCCCCCTCCATCCGTGCAGATTCCCCCATCCATCAGTGCAGACCCCCCTCCATCAGTGTAGATCCCCCTCAGTGCAGACCCCCTCCATCAGAGCAGACCCCCTTCATCAGTGTAGACCCCCCACCTCCATCAGTGCAGACCCCCCTCCATCAGTGCAGACCCCCTCTTCCTTCCCATGGCACCCCCCCTCCATCAGTGCAGATCCCCCTTCCTCAGTGCAGATCCCCCCTCCATCAGTACAGATCCCCCTCAATCAGTGCAGATCTCCCTCCTCCATCAGTGCAGACCCCCCTCCTCCATTAGTGCAGATCTCCCTCATTGCAGACCCCCTCCAACAGTGCAGACCCCCCTCCATCAGTGGGATGGACAGTGGGATGGGCAAAGGGACAGTGGGATGGATTGTGCCCCATCAGAATCTGCCAGTGTCAATTGCCGTTATTTGTCACCTGATCTGCTAACTTAGTCAGAGCCCCCTTACATCCTTCGGGGTGCCCCCTTACATCCTCTGGAGTGCGCCTTACATTCTCCTCCAGTGTGCCCCCTTACATCCTCCTCCAGAGTGCCCCCAAAGTGGACCACCCTAACCACAGCACCCCAAATAACCCCACACCAGCGGGATGCACGGGGGAGGCAGTGGGGTGGGGGGCGGGCTGCAGAGTGGTCACCTACGTCATTGGCTGAGCGGACCTGATGGGGAACTTTAGAAGGGGCAGGTCTATTCATTTAATACACTGCGGAGGAAGTTCCCCATCAGGTCCGCTCAGGCTCAGCCAATGACGTCTCGTGTGGACAGCGCTGGACATCGGATCGCCGCGGGACACTGGATTTCATCGCTGGAATGTTTTTTTGTTTTTTTTTAATAAAGGACTTTTCCAAGGTGTCTGTGTGTTTTTTTTTCATTTTTTTTACGCTTTCTTCGTGAAATGGTAGGGGTACAATGTACCCCTTACCAATTCACATAGAGGGGGGGCGGGATCTGGGGGTCCCCTTTGTTAAAGGGGTCTTCCAGATTCCGATAAGCCCCCTGCCCGTAGACCCCCACAACCACCGGGCAAGGGTTGTGGGGATGAGGCCCTTGTCCCCATCAACATGGGGACATCCTCCCCATGTTGAGGGCATGTGGCCTGGTACGGTTCAGGAGGGGGGGGCGCTCTCTCGTCCCCCCCTCTTTTCCTGCGGCCTGTCAGGTTGCGTGCTCGGATAAAGGGTCTGGTATGGATTTTTGGGGGAACTCCACCCCATTTTTTTTTAATTTGCGGCAGGGTTCCCCTTAATATCCATACCAGACCTGAAGGGCCTGGTAATTGAATTTGAGGGGACCCCCACGCTTTTTTTTTTTTTTTTATCAATGACTCTTCTATGTATTGCCGGGAGCCGACAATTCATTATAGCCGCGAGTGAGTTTTAAATGACTTTTTTTCCTTAGAAATTACACTTTGTGCAGGGACAGTTCTAAGCACGGGAAACAAGCACGACTTTACATGCATACTATACACACCCTAGGTACGAAATTTAAAGGAAAATTTCACTTTTATTGTTTCTTTTTAAGCATTATTAAAATCACTGCTCCCGAAAAAACTGCAGTTTTTTAAACTTTTTTTTGCATTGATACATGTCCCCTGGGGCAGGACCCGGGTCCCCAAACACTTTTTAGGACAATAACTTGCATATTAGCCTTTATAATTAGCACTTTTGATTTTGAACATTCGAGTTCATTGTATTTAATAGGGTTCTAAAGTTCACGCGAACATTCTGGCTGTTCGCAGGTTCTGGTGCGAACCGAACAGGGGGGTGTTCGGCTCATCCCTATTTGGGACTATCTTTCATTGCCAAAACCATTCCGGAAGAGGGGCTATTCCTTTGCGATGGATGAACGTTTCAAGGGGTGTCTGCAGCACTGGAGTTATGGCAGGCATATTCATAGAGACAAAGTGGTCATTTGCCGACCAGGGAAGGACGATGTGGTTTACTTTATCACCACCATTGACAAGCAGGGAAAATCCCTAACTTTACCCGATGGACAATTTTACTGGTGAAAAGTCACGGTGACTGTATTGGGTTTTGTTTTGCACCTTGCCAAAAGAAAGGAAGATTTTCTTTCAAAAAGGACTGTGGGTATGTAGCTAGGTAGTGCTAGGATATCAGAATATGTTGGAGTCAAGATTTCATCTATGGGTCCAGTACTTAAAACTAAGGACTGTGTTATATTATATTTCTGCCACTAGGTGGTGGAAGTTTACTCAGCAAAATTGGACTCCCATACTTTTTATTTAGCTGCCTACACCCAATGTATATGTGTATATAAGTGGAGAAAGAAAGGCTCATTTCTCCAGGAAGTGAGGCTTTGTTTCTCCGGAGATATTTTATATTATTGTATATGTCTGCTTGCTTTGTTCTTTTTCAGGCATTAAAATCTTCTCTCAAGAACCACCGGAGGCTTCAAACATTTAAAATGTTTGAAGCTTACAATAAAATAAAAAAATCTTGATTATAAAAAAAAAAGAACCACCGGAGAATGGGTGGGTTAGATAGAGAGATAGGAATTCTGTATAATACTGTATATTTCTATTGATGTGATTTCATTGCGTGTGTAAGTTAAACACATATTTTCTTATACTGTTTTACTCCCCTCCCTTCCCGTCCAAGTTTTTTTGGGGTTTTAGGTACTGACTCTCAGGACTGAGAGTCATGTTTTTCCCGACGATGAGGACATCGTCTTTTTGTGGTAGGGGAAGTGTGTAGCGCCCTACTCCTGTTGGGTAGACGCTATATGTTAAATTTAGTTATCTGAGCTGTAGTTCAGCTCAGAAAGAATTATGTAAATTGTTGGCTCTGTTTCAGTCTAGCTGGGTTGCGCGTTTTCCACCTGACAGTAGGTGTCACTGTCACCACAGGTCAGGGTTGGAAATGCAGCAGGCTAGGTGTATTGGGTATTCCTTTCCCACTGTGCATTCTGGGACGGGGTACTTAAGGGGCAGAGACCGCTCTATCGGTAGGCCCAGGAGTTGCTGGGGCCTACTAGTCCAGGGATGGTCCTAGGCGATCTTGCCTGCGAGAAGAAGCGGAACAATTGGGGACTCAATTGAAGGACGCATCCTGACCAGTTTGCCTCACAGTGCTGCCGGACTGGCTGAAAGATTCTGGCACCGTGAGATGTGTACTTCTGAAGGAACTTTTTGCAAAGTGTCAGTGTGGTTACACGATCTTGTGGCGGAAGGTTGTGGAACGACGCAACGGCACTCATCAAGTCTGTGGCAGAGACTTTGAGCGAGCTTCGCACCGGTTGCTAGGCCAGTGAGAGTAGGCCTATCCGGTGGTTGCTGAATCCGGCGTGGAACCGATTTGTCCTCGGTATCTGAGATTGTGCCCGTGATCCGCAAAGTAAAGTACCTTAAACTGTGTTGGTGTGAACATTTATGAAAGCTCTTGAAGAGGGATCCCTGACACGAGTGCGGTGAACAGAAAAGGTAACGGTAGGCCCAAAATTCTAAACCAGCAGCTCCTACGGTGGTATTGCTACAACTGTAAAACAAAATTTATTTAAAACACAAGCATACTTTTCCACTCACATTTCGGAATGCACTAGCCCTGGTGCATACAGCTGATGAACTCAAACAAATACAGATCCATCCCTGGGGTCACAAAATCGTCTGCAATTCATTGGCCCTGCTGCCCTCATGGGTGATCCTGTACTGCCTACAATGAAGCAATGATGTCACAAGCCCCGCCCCTTGCCGGTGACTGATATTCACCAGTTCTCTGCAGGTTGAAGACCGAAAGCGGAGCGATCAGCAGTGTTTCATTGCTCAGTTCTCAGTCTGAGCCCTCGTACACACGGCCGAGATTCTCGTTGAAAAAAACATGTTTTTTTCGACGAGATTCTTGGACAAGAAACTTGTCCCGGCCGAGTGTACACACGCTCGTTTCAAAGAACCCGCGGTTCTTTGAATGGAGCGTACGCGGTGACGTCATCGACTACGACGAGCATGCGCTCGTCACATTCGATGCCGTCGCCGCCATCTTGGTATACCCTACGTATGCCTAGGAAGCTACCGCGCATGCGTCGAATTCATTTCGAACATGCGCGGGCTTCCGGGAGGACAGGTAAGTGTACACACACTCACTTTTCTCGTCGAGAAACATGCCGAGGAGAATCTCGACGAGAAAATAGAGAGCAGGTTCTCTATTTTCTCGTCAAGGTTTCTTGTCGGTTTTCTCGACGAGAAACCCGATAGCCGCGTACACACGACCGATTTACTCGGCAAGACCTCTCTGCCAGCAAGTTTCTTGCTGGTTCTTGCCGAGAAAATCGGCCGTGTGTACGAGGCCTGAGAGTTGGCGGGGGACAGCTGCTGCTGGGATCGGTGCTGCAGTCATCTACAGTTCCTTTTTCCACATTTTGTCATGTTGCAACAAAAAACATAAATTTATTTTATTGGGATTTTATGTGATAGACCAACACAAATTGGCACATAATTGTGAAGTGGAAGGAAAATGCTAAATGGTTTTCAATTTTTTTTACAAATAAATGTGTGAAAAGTGTGGCGTGCATTTGTATTCAGCCTCCTTTACTCTGATACCCCTAACTAGCAGAACCAATTGCCTTCAGAGCAATGTGAAATTTAATCTAAGCATAAATTATTTTCTGTGAAGCCCTCAGAGGTTTGTTAGAGAACCTTAGACCCCATAAACACTAGATTTTCTGCAGATTTTTGTCTTCAGATTTACCAATACCATGTAGTGCAAGGGCCTGCCTGATTGCATACACATTGAAACTCTTATGCCGCGTACACACGACCGTTTTTAAATGTCATTGGAAAAAAACTGTGTTTTTCTCGACATGATTTTTCGTATTTCCTCTCAAGCCTGCCTTGCCTACACACTATCGTGGAAAAAAATGTTCGAGTAAAGCGCGGTGACGTACAACACGTACGACAGGACTATAAAGGGGAAGTTCCATTCGGATGGTGCTACCCTTAATGTTAGTAAAGTTTGTTGAGCGACGATTCGCACTTTTCAGCCTCGTGCTTTTCAGTCCGTTACAGCGTGACGAATGTGATATCTCCATTACGAACGGTAGTTTTACCAGAACGAGTGCTCCCGTCTCATACTTGATTCTAAGCATGCGCATTTTTTGGATGTCGTTAAAGCCCACACACGGCCGTTTTTCATGACGAGAAAAACGACGATGTAAAAAACGACGTGAAAAATTAGAGCATTTACCAATTTTTCTCGTCGTGATTCTCTGCGTTTTTCTCGACGGGAAAACTGTTGGAAAGTCCACACACGATCATTTTTAATGACCATTTTAAAAAATGTCATTTTTCTCGTCAATAAAAAACGGTCGTGTGTACGCAGCATTAAGGTTTGACCCGATATTAGATGGTTTTGGTAAATCTGAAGACAAAAATCTGCAGAAAATCTAATAGTGTGTATGGGGTCTTAGTCAACAAACAGCATCATGAAGGCCAAGGAACACACCAGACAGGTCAGGGATAAAGTTGGGGAGAAGTTTAAAGCAGGGTTAGGTTATAAAAAACTATCCGAACATCTCACGGAGCACTGTTCAGCCCATCATCCAAAAATGGAAAGAGTATAACACAACCGCAAACCTACCAAGACATGACCGTCCACCTAAACTGACATGCCGGGCAAGGAGAGCATTAATAAGAGAAGCAGCCAAGAGGCCCATGGTAACTCTGGAGGAGCTGCCGAGATCCACAGCTCAGGTGGGAGAATCTGTCCACAGGACAACTATTAGTCGTGAACTCCACATCTGGCCTTTATGGAAGAGTGGCAAGAAAAAAGCCATTGTTGAAAGAAAGCCATAAGAAGTCCTGTTTGCGAGAAGTCATGTGGGGGACACATTTGCACTACCGAAAAATTTGTTTTCATTTTCGTTTGAATTGTTTTGTTTTGTTTTTCGTTTATCGGATCATTTATTATGATCGACATTCATTACTTCAGATCATTTGTAACTTCGGATACATTCGTATTCATTCTGTTCCATTCATTTAGATGCGGCATTCGTAACTTCGGATGCATTCGTATTTGTTCTGTTCCATTCGTTTAGATATGGCATTCGTTACTTCTCTGTGTCACAAGAGACTCAGAAATCCAACAAAACAGTGTCACTGGCCCACCACACCCTGTCTGGACTCTAGATAGAATGCAGTCTGACACAGAAAAACACTCACAGGAATAAGGGGACAAGCTCATTGGCCAGAGATAACACACTAACACTGCCCATCCGAAAATCAAATGAATCTGAATATATCTAAAAGAAATATGAAGGCAATCATCAATTATTTCTTTATATTCAGCAATAGTGATGAGCCGAACACCCCCGGGTTCGGTTCGCACCAGAACCCGCGAACGGACCGAAAGTTTGCACGAACTTTAGAACCCTATTAAATACAATGGATGTGAACGTTCGAAATCTAAAGTGCTAATTATAACGACTATTATGCATGTTATTGTCCTAAAAAGGGTTTGGGAACCCAGGTTCTGCACCAGGGGACATGTATCAATGCAAAAAGAAGTTTTAAAAACGGCCATTTTTCTGGAGCAGTCATTTTAATGATGCATAAAGTGAAAAAAAAAAAGTCAAATATTACTTTAAATATCGTACCTGGGGGGTGTCTAAAGTATGCCTGTGAAGTGCCACGTGTTTAGAACTGTCCCTGCACAAAATTACATTTCTAAAGGAAAAAAAGCCATTTAAAACTGCTTGCGGCTTTAATGTAATGTCTGGTCCCGGTAATATGGATGAAAATCTTTAAGAAAAATGACATAGCTACCCCATCACACCCCCCAGCCCATTACCAGCCCCTTTGGGTCTTGTATGGATATTAAGGGGAACCCCGCACACAAAATAAAAAAGGCCCTATATACTCTGAACAGCCGTATACAGGCGGTGCATACAAGACAGGGACTGTAGGTTTGTTCTTATGTAGAATCTGTTTGTAATTTTGAACAGGTACATGGTTTAAGTGTAGCTCCAGCCAAAAAATATATTTTTAAGCTTTTTGGAAAACATAGGGAAGGGTTATCACCCCTGTAACATTTGTTTTGCTGTCTGTGCAGTGTGCACCTGTTCAGAACAGTTCACCTCACTTTCCGTCCTAATGACAAATGTTTTTTGAAAATTTGGGGTTTTTATTGAAACAAGAATTGGTGATAAAGAATCAGTGGAGAGGAGACACTTTTTTTCCCATATTAACTCTTACAGGAGAGAATTTGCCTTCCTAGGGGTAGATTTCCTCTCACTTCCTGTTGTATCCTTCCGTTTGCACGGAGGAGTCGTTTGTAAGTTGGATGTTTGAAAGTAGGGGCCTGCCGTATATACTCAGCTGAAATTTGCCCCTTACATGTTGGTGTTGCCACAACACTGTGAGCCCTCACAGTTACTCTTGGTGGGCGCATGAATGGGCCCTGCTGTGAATTATTAGCTCAAGAATTGTAATTGCATGCCCCTGTTGAACAGGGGCTGAAAAATTGGGCCTTTGGTGGTGGTGGTGGTGGTGGTGGTGGTGGTGTTGACACAACACTGTAAGGCCTCACAGTTAGTCTTGGTGGGCGCAGGAATGGGCCCTGCTGTGAATTATTAGATCAAGAATTGTAATTGCATACCCCTGTTGAACAGGGGCTGAAAAATTGAGCCTTAGGCACTGGTGCCACAACACTGCAACCCCTCACAGATACTGTACTTGGAGCACAGCAATGAGCCCTGTTGCAAAGTATTGCATCAAAAATTGTAATTACACGCCCCTGTTAAACAGGGGCTGAAAAATTGGGCCTTAGCCACTGGTGCTGGTGCCACGACACTGCAACCACTCCCAGATACTCTAGTTGGAGTGCAGGAATGAGCCCTGCTGCAAAGCATTGCATAAAAAATTGTAATAACACACCCCTGTTAAACAGGGGCTGAAAAATTGGGCCTTAGCCACTGGTGGCGGCACCCAGAAACAAAAATGTTCTTCCAAGCTATCATCGTCAATCGGATCATTGAGGAGGAGGAGGATAGTCAGTCAACATAACAGGACAAACTCTCAGCATCAGCATCAGTCTTGAAGGGATGTGACATTTGAAAATAAATTAGTCTGTTATATCAGCTTCAGGTGTTTGGTAGCTGGTGGTGATCCAAGACTGTTGATCGACTGACCTTCATAAAGATGAACCAGAGTCGGTGGACAGGCGCACCCTGTGATCCGTGACAAAGCCTCCAGCAGCACTGAATGTGCATTCTGAAAGAACGCTGGATGCAGGACAGGCCAGTAGCTCAATTGCATACTGTGCAAGCTCTGGCCAGTGATCCATCCTCAAGACCCAGTAAGCCAGAGGATTTTCGGTGGGGAAGGTGTCCAAGTCTGACCTTGCCCCTAGGTATTCCTGCACTATGTATATCAGATGCTGGCGATGGTTGCTGGAACCGATCATACCTTGGGGCTGCGGACTAAAGAATTGTCTGAACGCTTCGGTCAGATGGCCACCTTCCCCACCGCTCCTTCTTTGACTGACCGAAGCCTCAGCAACTCGTTGTCCAAGACCAGGAGTTTGTAACCTCCCAGTCTCTGGGAACGCGTTGCACAGACCTTTCTGCAAGGCCTCCCGGAGTTGTCTCATCCTCTGCGACGGTAAGATAAGGTCCACAACCTTACCCTTGTACCATGGATCAAGGAGAGTGGCCAGCCAGTAATGGTCCCTCTCTTTGTTCCGAAGAATATGAGGATCCTTCCGCAGACTTTGCAGGATCAGGGAGGCCATGCAGTGTAGGTTAGCTGAGGCATTCAGTCCGGAGTCCTCTGGGTCACTAAGGACGACATGATCCGCAGCCACCTCCTCCCAGCCACGTACAAGTCCACTGGTTTTTTGGGACTGTAAATCATCCCTAAAAGACTGCTGCTGATGATGCTGAGTGCCAGGCTCCACCTCCATGCTGACACAATCCTCCTCCTCTTCTTCCTGTGCGATGGATGGGACAGAAGGAACACTGTCTGGGTAAAGGGGGCCTTGAGAGGCAAGGAAGTCCTCCTCTTCCTGCCTCTGTTCTGCCTCAAGTGCCATGTCCATTATTCCACGCAGCGTATGTTCCAACAGGTGGACAAGAGGTACAGTGTCACTGATGCATGCACTGTCACTGCTCACCATCCTCGTGGCCTCCTCAAATGGTGCCAGGACAGTGCATGCATCCCTGATCATGCCCCACTGGCGTGGTGAAAAAAAACCGCGCTCCCCTGACCCTGTCCTGGTGCCGTAGTCGCACAGGTACTCATTGATGGCCCTCTGCTGCGTGTGCAGCCACTGCAGCATGGCCAACGTTGAGTTCCACCTGGTGGGCATGTCACATATAAGGCGGTTCTTGGGCAGGTTCAACTCCTTTTGCAGCTCAGCCAGGCGAGCACTGGCATTATAAGATCTGTGGAAATGCACACAGACTTTCCTGGCCTGCCTCAGGACATCCTGTAAGCCCGGGTACCTGCCCAAGAACCGCTGCACCACCAGGTTAAGGACGTGAGCCACACAGGGCACATGGGTCAGTTGTCCCTGTTGGAGAGCGGAGAGGAGGTTGGTGCCATTGTCGCAAACTACCATTCCTGGCTTAAGCTGGCGTGGCGTCAACCACCTCTCGGCCTGCCCCTGCAGAGCAGACAGAACCTCTGCCCCAGTGTGGCTCCTGTCCCCCAAACACACCAGCGCAAGCATGGCATGGCATCTTTTTGCCTGCGTACTTGCGTAGCCCTTGAACGCCTACGGAGCACCGCTGGTTCCGAGGACAAAGCACAGGAAGAGGCCACGGAGGAAGAAGATGAGGAGGGGGTGGAGGACAGAGGTGTGTCACAACCAGTTGTAGCATTTTGGAGGCATGGCAGTGGAACAACCTCCAACACTACTGCACCTTGTCCTGCATCCTTCCCAGCTGCCAAAAGAGTGACCCAATGGGCCGTGAAAGAAAGGTAACGTCCCTGTCCATGCCTGCTGGACCATGAGTCAGCGGTAATATACACCTTACCGCTGACCGCCCTGTCCAGCGAGGCCAAGACATTGCCTTCCACATGCCGGTAGAGAGCCGGAATCGCCTTCCATGAGAAAAAGTGACGTTTGGGAACCTGCCACTGAGGATCCGCACATTGCACAAACTCACGGAAGGGGGCCGAGTCTACCACCTGAAAAGGCAGCAGTTGAAGCGCTAGCAATTTAGCCAAGCTAGCATTCAACCGCTGGGCATGTGGATGGCTGGGAGTGAACTTCTTTCGACGGTCCAGCAGCTGGGGCAGGGAAATTTGCCTGCTAGAATCGGACGTCGGTGTACTGCTAGCAGAGTGGCCGCAAGTACTTGGCTGTGACACACCCACATTCCTCTCAGTGCAGGTTTCAGAGAGGACTGAAGGTATAGTGGGGGTGGAGATCCCAGCTGATGTGGTGCAAGGAGAGGTCCGCTTTGTTCTTTGGTGTGGGTCTTTAAGGTAGGCTTGCCAACGAGCTGCATGGCAGGTCAACATATGTCTGGTCAAGCATGTGGTGCCCAAGCGGCTGATGTTTTGGCCACGCGATATACGCTTGAGACATATGTTGCAAACAGCAGCTGTGCGATCTGATGCACTCGCCTCAAAAAAGGCCCACACCAAAGAACTTTTTGAATAACGGGCAGAGGCAGCGCCCTGCACAGGCGGAGCTCTGCGGTGTGATTCCGTCGGTGTGCTGCCCTTACGCTGGCCACCCAAGGGCATCCTGCCTCGTTGGAGATGTGCCTCCTCCTCATCCTCCTCCTCCTCCTCTCTCCTATTAGGCACCCACGTGGAGTCAGTGACCTCATCATCCCCTCCCTCCTCATCACTGGAGCCAATCTGGCAGTATGCTGCAGCTGCTGGAACATGACTGCCAGATTGGTGTCCTTCTTGAGCATCCCCTCTCTCTGCTCTCACGCTACTGCCTTCCTCTAGCTGGGTATCGTCATCAGACCCTTTGAAACGCTGGGCATCCTCCTGGAGCATGTACCCAACACTGTGCTCAAACAGTTCGGGGGACTCCTCAGGAGGAGGACATGGTGGGTCTAGGGAAGGAGTGACTGATGATGACATTGATACCAGGGAAGAGGACGCTTTGGCAGCTGCTTTGCCAGTACCCTGAGCCTGGGTGAGAGAGGATGAGGAGGATGAGGAGGGCTTGGTCATCCACTCTACCAAGTCTTCGGCATGATGTGGCTCAACATGTCCAGCTGCCGAAAAGAAGGACAAGCGTGTCCCATGGCCATGTGCTGATGACAATGCACCGCGTCCACGACCAGCACTGTTGCCCCCAGACACAGAGCCTGCTTGCCCTCTTTTATTGGCTCCTGACTGTCTGCCTCTCCTTGTTTGCCTTCCAGACATTTTAATGGCCTGCAGGGAGATGGGAAAACCAGCAATAAGGGGTAGCTTCAGGTGTTTATTTTGCAGGAAGCACACTCCGCCCGCTGTAAGTGCTGCAAATGCCTGTCAGTGTAACACACCAGGAAAAAACAGCAATAAGGGCTAGCTTCAGGTGTATACTGTGCAGGAGGCTTAGCAACAATGACACTGACACTGTCCCCTGCCTATCCTTCTCTCTCCCTGCACACAAGGTTTAGCTAAGAATAGGACACTGACACTCTCGACTGCCTATCCTTGTCTGTCCCTACACACAAGGTTTAGCAATATGGTTCAGCACACTAGGTTTAGCAAAGATTATGACACTGACACTCTCGACTGCCTATCCTTGTCTGTCCCTACACACAAGGTTTAGCAATATGGTTCAGCACACTAGGTTTAGCAAAGATTATGACACTGACACTCTCGACTGCCTATCCTTGTCTGTCCCTACACACAAGGTTTAGCAATATGGTTCAGCACACTAGGTTTAGCAAAGATTATGACACTGACACTCTCGACTGCCTATCCTTGTCTGTCCCTACACACAAGGTTTAGCAATATGGTTCAGCAGTCAGCACACTAGGTTTAGCAAAGATTATGACACTGACACTCTCGACTGCCTATCCTTGTCTGTCCCTACTCACAAGGTTTAGCAATATGGTTCAGCGCACTAGGTTTAGCAAAGATTATGACACTGAGGCTTCGTACACACGACCGATTTTCTAGTCCAAAACAGTCAAGAAAAGTGCCGCAAGAGTTTTTTTGTCTAGAAAAACGTTCGTGTGTATGGTTTTACGACGAGAAACTTGCCGAGAATCTCGACGAGAAAATAGAGAACCTGCTCTCTATTTTCTCGTCAGGGTTCCAGATTTCCTCGTCGTGTTTCTCGCCGGCCTGTTTTGTGACGAGAAAATGGTTCGTGTGTATGCTTTTACGACTCTTCCAAAAGCGCGCATGCTCACAAGCAACTATGAGACGGGAGCGCATCTTCTGGTAAAACAAGCCTTCATAATGGAGAGAGCACATTCGTCACGCTCATAAATATTTAATCGTTTAAATGTTCTGCATTGAAATCTTCGTTAGAATGTTACATTAATCAAAACGAGTGACCTTCTTTTGCTGCCGATATTCACACAGAGTTATGCCTTATTTTTAACCTTTTTCATGCTGCTCTTTATAAGATTTATGTGTATTATATCGTGCAAGTTTTTAGGAATAATTTAAATGGTTAGATTTTTCAAAATGATGTTAATTCTAATTTCTCAATGTTTTGATAGCGATATCCCATTTAATTTTGGAATCTATATTATTTAAATTTCACACCATGTTTTTGTGCTAATCAGATTTAGTTATTCTTTTGGGGGGGTGATATCTGTGCCTTTTATTGTCAGTCAAATGTATCTGCTTACTCCAAAGCTTGATTTTGTTTATTTAAAAATACACATAGTCAAGTATGAACTTAAACAAAAAACACATTTATTCATGTTTATAAATTAAATAAAGAGAAGGCAGCGCTGGAGAAGCTGCTGCCATTTGTGCATCCCAGGGACCCCAGAGCACACAGCAACCCTGTGTGGACACTAAAATTGGGAGCTTGAGAAGGCCCACATTTCTTCACACAATCTGATGCTGGCCTCCCAGAGGTCAGGAACAGCAGCAGGTGAGATATATGTCCCAAGTGTGTGGTACTACAACAGGCTGCCTTCTGTCCGACCACAATGAAGCAAGGCCATCACTTCCTCTTCTTCCTGGCAACCTTCCCTGAAGCCTTCCTTCTTCGTTTGGCTGGAGGCTGGCCCACTGGAGGGGTACTCCTGTCAGGAGGAGGAGGAGGTGGAGCAGAAGGGGGTGGGGCAGAAGAAGAAGGTGGAGGTGTAGCAGAAGGGGGTGGGGCAGAAGGTGGAGGTGTAGCAGAAGGGGGTGGGGCAGAAGGTGGAGGTGTAGCAGAAGGGGGTGGGGCAGAAGGTGAAGGTGTAGCAGAAGGGGGTGGGGCAGAAGGTGGAGGTGTAGCAGAAGGGGGTGGGGCAGAAGAGGGAGGTGGAGGTTGAGGTTGGGTCAGTTGGGCCACCTCACATATGGCGGTATTGGGTGTAATTTTCTCCATCACCCCCTTGTTGAGCAAGGTGATGAGCAGTGGCTCACATAGGAGGCGTTGCTCCATGCTCATCACCTTGAACTTAGCCTCCACTAGGCCGGCAATGGCCTCTTCAGGGGACGTGGGCTCCTTGAGGGTGGCATGGGCCTCTTTAATAAGGGCCATTGCTGCCTCACTGGTGGTCCTGTCCCTCCTGCCTCTTTTGTGAAGCCGGATGGGAGGCACCTGGGATCTGGTGCTTCTCCTTTGCCCTGCCACCTCCTGGCTGCCACTGGGCCCTGCCACCTCCTGGCTGCCACTGGGCCCTGCCACCTCCTGGCTGCCACTGGGCCCTGCCACCTCCTGGCTGCCACTGGGCCCTGCCACCTCCTGCCTGACAGTTTCCAGACCCTCCTCCTGGCTGATTTCATCCTGTGTATGAAAAAGGAACATAGTTTAATATGTTGGTTTAATCTTTGCATCAAACTTTGTAATCCTGATGGAAGCAATTAGAATGTAAATGCATAAATCCTTGCTTTAAATTTACCACTACATCAGCTTGACTATTTACCACACAATTAAGTGCAGAATAATGTCTACAGATCCTGATTTCACTTGTGGAATACAAAATAATGTATGTTTCTCATCCTGACATATTTGGGAAACATTAATTTTATCCCAATACATTTTCAGTTAATACTATACCTGGCTCCAGATGGACAAATCAGGATCATCCAGGATGGCTGCCTCCTCTTGCTCCAGAGAAGGCTCAGGTTGGCTGCAGGGAAGTCTGGGGGGAAGAGTGGAGAGTGATGGCCTTGTCTCAATGTGGTCATCCAGGAAGGACATCCTGTTGTAGTACCACAAAATCGGGACATAAACATCATCTGCTGCTGCTCCTGACCTCTGAGAAGCCAGCACCTTAGAGCGTTCAGTCCTGTAGGTACCTCTCAAGCTCCCAATTTTAGTGTCCACTTGTTTTGCTGTGGCTGTGGGCACCTTGGTATGCACAAATGGGAGCAGCTTCTCCAGCGCTGCTTTTCTCACCCCTTTTTTTTATGGATGGGGTTTTTCGTCTCCCACAGAGCCGGCAGCTCCCTTACCCGGTCAATAAATTCCGCCAGGAACTCTTTGTCGCTAATAAAGACATTCATATTGTATCTGCAAGTAAAATACATTATATTTAAATAATGTGAGGCAAACAGTCTAACCTCCTTCACATCCTAGTCACCATATATATCCTCCAACAATCTCAAGACAGTATAGGCCAACAATTTTTACAAGTCACAAAATCACATACCTTCGTTCGCACGTCCGTCACTTGAACTCCTCTCCGCACACCGAACGTACTATAGTCACATGTGTGTTTGCTATATACACACCACGCATGCGTCAAAATTCGAACACGTCGCTCCGCACACGTCGCCCGCCCATGACGTTCTAACTTACATCTTTTCCCCGCCCCTTCTCTTTCGGCGCGCAGACAGATATGGCGGAGTTACAGCAGGTGTCTGATAATTCCGCAACTAGTGAGGAGACAAGCCCGGAGACCGAGGACACGTCACGATCAAGGAGGAGATTCAAGGCATCGAATATGTCTTTGGCGGAGATGGTGGACATCTTGGTCAAGGCTGATTATGATGCCAAGCATGGGCCGTATAGCAAACCAAATAGAAGGAAGGCCAAAATCCTCACTAAAGTTGTGAAGAGTCTGAGGGCGAAGTTCGGGGTGAAACGCTCAAATGAGCAGCTCAGAAAGGAGGTGGTCAGACCTCAAAATGAGGGAGCCAGACCAGTTGAGGATCATAAAGAGGATGCTCGCTAAAAGTAAGTAAAATGACGTTTCTGCTATTAATATTTTTAGAAACTGACATGTTTTTTTTTTTTTTATCATATTGGACTCCCTTCCAAAATGTAATATTTTGAACTAGGTTGGGCACAGTAATCGTTCGTTACGTTACCGACACTTCGTTCGGCCACTATCCGCGGTTTTGGCTTATTTGAGAGCCACAAAAGTAATTAGACATCTGCCATTTTTGATCAAGTATTGTGGATAATTTTTTAGTCTAGATGATGCGTTTGTAAAGAGAATGAAATGCAAACTTTTATCAGTGTAAAGGAGAGGACACTCAGCAGCTGCTTCCACATCTGTACTTTGGAGCACTATAGTGTGGGCCAACAGACCCGCCTTTTTTGGGTGTCCCACACAGGTGCATCAGAGTTTTTTTGTGGTGCCTCCATGTCCAAAAAATTACATCCAAATGTGAATACTAAACATATTTGGGGTCATAAATAATGCATTCTTCTTTAAATTCTGCACAAACACACACTTGTACCCCACTTCCAAACAATTTATACTGTTTTTAGTTTAACAAGGAGATTTACAGTGTGATAAATAGACCTTTGGCTTTATTCTCATAGGGGAGAGAAGACTGGGAGGAGGACACTCCAGGGAGCACATGCACCCCACAACTTCCAAACAACACCAAACTCCCAAAGACCCACAACCGAAAGATGTGCAGGAAGTTGGAGGAAGGAGAAGTGCAGGAAGGAGAGGTGGATGACGTTGTGGATCTGGTCACCACAACAGGTCAGTATCTGACACCACAGCTTAAGGTAAGCGAGGTAGGCCTGCAGAGTTTTATTAATTTTTTTTTGGGTTTTTAGGGGATGTAAATGTTGTGAAGGATAGCACACGGTTCTCTGCTGACAGTGCCCTCCGCCTCATCCAGCAAGTGATGGAATGTAGCACGGAACTGGACCTAATTAAACAAAGAATCCATGTGATGGAACAAACATTTAAAGACATTCTCGATGTTTTGGGGAGAATTCAATAAGCCATCCAAACACATTTGTTTTTACATGTTTGTTTTTATATTTTTTTCTAATTTTTTTGAGTAACAAACCAGCCAAAAATTGAATATGCACACAGTGTGTGAACATGTGCTATCTGCCATCAGGGGATATCCATGTACGTCTTTTGTGGGTGCAACCCCTTCCTCGTATCAAAAGTCGGTGAACTGAGGAAGGGGATGCACCCCAAAACACGTCCATTGATCACCCCTGATGGCAGATAGCACATGTTGACAATAGGGATCAGGATTGTAAACTTCCTATATGAAAAAAATAAAAAATGTGTGCATATTCAATTTTTTGGCTGGGCAAGGGGTGGCAGGACCCCATATTAGGACGGGCACATAGAGACATAGTTTGTGTAAGTGAATGTCTCCGATTGCTCAGAGGTATCCAATGTTGTAATTTTTGAAATGCAAGTGATATTTTTGTATTTTCATAAGCCAAAAATTGCCGGGTTGTGGCCAGGCCAACACCAAAGTAAAAAAAAAAAAAAAAAAAAAAAATGAAGAGAATGTGCACAGAGTAAAATATTTGACCACAAACAACGTGTAGCTTCTTTTTATAATACTCTCTAAGCTTATGTGGTTCTTTTGTAAGGTAACATAGTAAAATGGTTGTTATTTACTAAAGTAAAATACACTTGCCACTACAAATGCACAAAGACAAACTAGGAGACAGGAAAGAACAAATAATTAAAGGTTTAAACAAGATTTTTATTGGGATACTTAGACATAGGCTGGCATAGGAATTGCCCCCCTACCCGTGAAATACTCCATGTATTTGTCCCGAACCACACGGGCATTTTGGGGGGGCAAGCCAAGACGGGCAGATTCCAGGCCCGGAAGGGGATTTGCGGGGGAAAGTCCAGCCTCTGGCAAAACTGAGGCCATATAGGAATTCGATTTTTGGCTCAGAAAGTTGTGTAGCACACAGCAGCATAACACTACATAGTTTATTTTGCAGTCCGCCAAGTGGATGGAAGTCATAAAAAGGCGGAACCGGCTGGCCATTATGCCGAAGGCATTTTCAACGACTCTTCGGGCCCTGGCCAGCCGGTAATTGAACACACTCTTCTCTGGGGTCAGGGTCCTCTGTGGAAATGGCCTCATAAGATGCCGTCCGAGTCCGAAGGCTTCATCAGCCAAGAAAACAAAGGGGAGTCCTTCAATATTCCCTGCATCCGGTGGCAATGCAAGGTCGTCACTCTGGAGACGGAGGGCAAACTCCGTCTGGATGAAGGATCCCCCATCGGACATCCGGCCATTCTTCCCTACATCAACATAGAGGAATTCATACCGTGCTGACACCACCGCCATCAGCACAATGCTATGAAACCCCTTGTAGTTGTAGTAGTAGGACCCAGAACGGGGTGGCGGCACGATGCGGACGTGCTTCCCGTCTATGGCACCACCGCAGTTGGGGAAGTCCCACTGCGTGGCAAACTCCGATGCCACAGTCTGCCATTCCTGTGGTGTGGAAGGAAGCTGTGGAGTGAAACAAGATGAAATAATTAGAAAAACAAAGTCATACATTACAAGGAAATTCTATCCCAAAAAATTAGAGACCAACATCAATCTAATTATACGTTTATTAAGGTGTGTAAAAAAAGTATAATGGAAGGCTCATTTATCATATTCATCACCCCCTCTGATGGGCCATTACTAAATTATTTTGGGGGGGGGGGGGGGAGAGATGTGTTTGGCCACAGGATAGCATTGCAGTGGCGGTGCGTCCAGAGTGGGCGCTGGAGCACTGTCCCCTCTCTCCTGTGCCCATCACTCAGAACAATACATAGGTTCATGTGTTGCATGAACCTATGTATTGTCTATGCCGCACACTATTCAGGTGGATGGCCTCTTGTAAAGCGACCGACATATGAATCATTGCGGCATTTAGGGGGTTAAAATTGCAGAGCAGAAACAGGTATTAAAATAGTCTTGCAAATTACAACCTGAGGGATGTAATTGGCTTCCTCAAAGAAAAATCGGGGACACAAGGAGGGGGGCATTCCTTGGGTAAACACTGACAGGCTGCTCTGCCAATCATGTTGACCAAGTCTGTTTAATGGTAACATGATTGGCTGATGCAACATGAAGGGAAGGAGAAGACATCAAGGACAGAAGAAGGATGGCGCTGACCACAAGAAGGTAAGTGCAGGGCTGGGGGGAAACTGGCTGCATTAGAGGGGACTAAATGGCTGCATTTGAGGGAACAAAATGGCTGCCTTGGAGGGGACAACTGGGGGCGTTTATTAGGCAACAGAGCAAAAAAGGAGGAAGTTTATTTCCTAAATTGGGGTTTGAACCCCCCAACATTTGGAGCAACAGGCGCCCCTGCTGGAAAAGTTAGTGAAGGGAAATATTTAGGGAGGAGAAAAAAGGGGCAATCTAAAGCTTCCAACATGCATGGGGACAAAGGGGACATTCTCAGCATATTACAATCATGGTAATTAGGGAAGGATGAAAGAAATACAATACATTAGCATACATGTAATACCTAAAATGTGATGTTAAGGGAGAAAACTTACCTTAATATAGTCCTCCTGCAGGACTTGGATGATGGCAGAACAGGTGTCTGGGATTATGAGGCCCAGAGCCTGGGGGGAGATGCCTGTGGTGAACTTCAAGTCCTGAAGACTTCTCCCTGTCGCCAGGTAACGCAACGTGGCGATGAGCCTCTGCTCAGCACTGATGGCTTCCTGCATAACGGTGTCCTTCCTGGTAATATAGGGGGACACCAAAGCCAACAGTTCCTGAAAAACGGGGTCAGACATCCTCAGAAAATTCCTGTAGTCCTCAGGATTATTCTCGATGATCTCCCGCAGCAGAGGCATGTGGCAGAATTGGTCCCGCTGGAGCAACCAATTCTTGGTCCATGAACTCCTCCTCACACCATTCATGGACTGGTCTTAGTCCAAAACAAGCAGACCAACACCAAGCGCACGCACAGCACGAACTCGACGACGAGAACGTCCAGGCGACATGGCTAGGAAACGGTCGTCTAATCAGAACGTACAGAACAGAACGCACTTTAGAACAGCAAGGCCTATGAATAACGAACTGAAAATCAGAAACGAACAGGCAAGAACGCACTGTAAAACAGATACGACCTGCCTAGACGCCCTGAAAGTCAAGATACGAACCCACAAGCACAAACTGAACGGCAGAAAACGATCTGAAAAGTACGAAGACTGAAAAGCGCGAATCGTCTCTTCCCAAACTTTTACTTCACACGCGGTAACACGAGATCAGCAAAAGCAGCCCAAGGGGTGGCGCCAAGAAAAAAGATCTTCCCCTTTATAGTGCCGTCGTACGTGCTGGACGTGAGCGCAGAGAACAACGAGGAAATTGGGAAATGACAGTGTGTACGCATAGAAAGCTTGACGAGAAAATCGACAAGCTTAACAAGAATCTCGTCGAAAAAAACGACGTGTTTTTTACGACGAGAAAATCGGTCGTGTGTACGAGGCCTGACACTCTCGACTGCCTATCCTTGTCTGTCCCTACACACAAGGTTTAGCAATATGGTTCAGCGCACTAGGTTTAGCAAAAATGATGACACTGACACTCTCGACTGCCTATCCTTGTCTGTCCCTACACACAAGGTTTAGCAATATGGTTCAGCACACTAGGTTTAGCAAAGATTATGACACTGACACTCTCGACTGCCTATCCTTGTCTGTCCCTACACACAAGGTTTAGCAATATGGTTCAGCACACAAGGTTTAGCAAAGAATATGACACTGACACTCTCCCTGCCTATCCTTCTCTGTCCCTACAAACAAGGTTTAGCAAAGAATATGACACTGACACTCTCCCTACCTATCCTTCTCTGTCCCTACACACAAGGTTTAGCAAAGAAAAAATATGACACTGTCCCTGCCTATCCTTCTCTTTCCCTGCGCCGGAACACACTACACGAGGCCGCCGCGCTGGCGGCCTTTTATAGTGTGGGGCGTGTACTAAACCCCCTCAGCAATAATTGGCCACAGGCATCCTGCCTGTGGCCAATCATTGCTCACCTCGCTGCCGGCGCTGTGATTGGCCAAGCATGCAGGGTCACAGTGCATGCTTGGCCAATCACAGCGCCAGGATTGCACTGCGATGGCGCAGTGTATTGTGGGCCGTTCGCGTCACTCGAATTAGGCGCGAACGGCCCAAATCGTTCGTTGTTCGCCGAACGCGCAAACAGCTGATGTTCGAGTCAAACCTATGTTCGACTCGAACACCGAGCTCATCCCTATTCAGCAATAATGAATTGTCAGAACGAAAAACAAAATTATCCGAATGTAATCAGTTCGTTAACCACTTGCCTACTGGGCACTTTTACCCCCTTCCTGCCCAGGTCAATTTTCAGCTTTCAGCGCTCTCACACTTAGAATGATAATTATGCGGTCATGCAGCACTGTACCCAAATTACATTTTTATCATTGTTTTCACACAAATAGACCTTTCTTTTGGTGGTATTTAACCACTTCCGGACCGCCCGCCATCATTTTACATTGCTACTTTGAAGAGGAATATCGTTGTTATGGTAGCAGCTAGCAACCATAACCCTGGTATCTTCTTCTTCAGCGGGTGGTCCAGTTTCCGATAAAAGTGGTCTCTGCAGCGGATTTGCCACAAGATCACTTTTAATCGGCGGTGGGAGAGGGCCCCCCCCCCTCCCGCCATGCTCCGGTGCCCTCCGCTGCTTACCGAAGCCGTTGGTAGCAGCAGAGGCGATTGGGTTCTTCTCCCTGTTAGGTACAGAGACCAGTGAGGGGAAGATGGCCCCCACCCGTCTCCATACCATTGCCGGGCGGAAGCGACGTCAAAACTTTACTTCTGCCCATAGCTCTTAAAGAAAAAAATTTTCATTTTTTCAAATGACATAAAAAATATATATTTTTTTTTTTATTGCATTTTTGTGTAAATATGAGATCTGAGGTCTTTTTGACCCCAGATCTCATATTTAAGAGGTCCTGTCATGCTTTTTTTATATTACAATGGATGTTTAAAAGTTTTTTTTAAAAGAACAGTGTAAAAATAAAAATAAAAGTTAAAATAAATAAGAAAAATAAATAAATTAAACGCGCCCTGTCCCGCCGAGCTTGCGTGCAGAATCGAACGCATACATGAGTAGCTCCAGCATATGAAAGCAGTGTTTAAACCACACATGTGAGGTATCGGCATGATCGTTAGAGCGAGAGCAATAATTCCAGCCCTAGACCTCCCCTGTTACTCAAAACATGCAACCTGTAGAATTTTTTAAACGTCGCCAACTGAGATTTTTAGGGGAAAATTTTTTCGCCATTTCACGAGCGGGCGCAATTTTAAAGCGTGACATGTTGGGTAACAGTTTACTCGGCGTAACATTATCTTTCACAATATTAAAAAAATTAGGCTAACTTTACTCTTGTCTTATTTTTTTTATTAAAAAAAGTGTATTTTTTCCCCAAAAAAGTGCGCTTGTAAGACTGCCGCAAAAATACAATATGACAAAAAGTATTGCAATGACCGCCATTTTATTCTCTAGGGTGTTAGAAAAAATATATAATGTTTGGGGTTCTAAGTAATTTTCTAGCAAAAACAATTGTTTTTAACTTGTAAACACCAAATCTCAGAGAGAGGCTCGGTCCTTAAGTGGGTAATTACTGCTGGGTTTTTATTTTTTTGCTAAAAAAATTTAAAAAGGCAGAAAAATTAAAAAATAAATAAAGTTTTTCTTTGTTTCTGTCCGTAAACTTTGTAAATAACTAATTCTTCTCCTTCACTGATGTGCACTTATGAGGCTGCACTGATGAAGCGGAACTGAAGGACACTGATTAGGTGGCACTGATATGGTGGCACTAATATGCCGCACTAATGGGCACTGATAGGTGGCACTGATATGCGGCACTGATAGGTGGAAGTGGTGGGCACAGATGGGCAGCACTGATGAGCAGGCACTGAAAGGCAGCACTGATTGGTGTCACTGATGGGCACTACTGGGGCTGTACTGTAATTAGGGTACTGATCATCAGTGCCCTTATTACCTGTACATGTCTCCCCTGCGAGAAGATCCCGCTGATTGGCTTTCTGCTCCTCACACTCTCTCGGTGTGAGCCGAAGAGAGACGATAAATGCCACTTCCTTATTTACATGTGACCAGCCGTGATTGGACACAGCCGATTGCATGGGTAAAGATCAGCATCATGTTCCTAGGACATGGCGCTGCTGCGATCCCAGTGATGCGCGCCCCTGCGGGCGACCGAGAGTGGACGTTCTGGGGCGCCGTCATATGACGTCCCAGAATGAGAGCGCATCCCGCCAGCCGTCATTTTACTATAAGTGGTTAAGCTCGTAGGTTGAATCATTTTCAGATTTTTGTAGTTTCGTTCTTTCAGATTTTTGTATTTTCGTTCTTTCGGGGTTTCGTTCCTTTGGATTTTCATTCTTTCTGACAATTTGTTTTTGCGCGCATTTATCAAAAGTCTCTTTCATTCGGATGCTCCTGATTATGCCGAATTTTGGCCGAAAACTAATTTGTAACAAATTGCACATGTCTAATGTGGGGGGCACAGCAAACACACCATCCCCACCGTGAAACATGGTGGTGGCAGCATTGTGTTGTAGGGATTATTTTCTTCAGCAGGGACAGGGAAGCTGGTCAGAGTTAATGGGAAGATGGATGAAGCCAAATACAGGACAATCTTAGAAGAAAACCTGTTAGAGTCTGCAAAAGACTTGAGACTGGGGTAGAGGTACACCTTTCAGCAGGACAACGACCCTAAAACATACAGCCAGAGCTACAATAGAATGGTTTCGATCAAAGCATATTCATTAGACTTGTGCACAACGGAAAAATTCGTTCCGTTTCGGTTCGTTTCTTTCCGGTCCTGTTGATTCGTAATCATTCGTAATTTTGCTAGACGGGATTTTTCGTGTTCGGACTCATTCGTATTTTTGCAAGCGACATTTTTCGTTGAATTTTTTGTTGCTTTATAATTCGTACTTTCGGTAGAGTACGTTGTTTTTCGTTGATTCTGGACACAACTCCTACTTTCGTAACTTTTTTTGGGTTCGTTGATTCGTAATTTTCCGTGTCTCTCTCACAACGACGCTGCCTATTATGCCTAATGTGCTTCGAATGGATTTGTACTTTTCTAAATACATAGCGGTTATTTGTAACGATTCAAAATCTCGTATTTTACTTTCGTTTTTTACATGCGGCTATAGGCTCCGCCCCTGTACACCATTTTGAGAGGGTTCAGCACGGTGAGGGAGAAGCAGAGAGCAGAGCAGAGTGTTATTGTGCTTCGAATAGATTCGAAATCTCGTATTTTACTTTCGTTTTTTACATGCGGCTATAACCTCCGCCCCTGTACACCATTTTGAGAGGGAGTTCAGCACGGTGTGGGAGAAGCAGAGAGCAGAGCAGAGTGAGTGTTATTGTGCTTCGTATGGATTCGTACATTCGTAACTTTTTCATAACGAATTATGCCGAAGACATTCGGGCATTCGCTATTTGCGGTATAATTTATTTCGGATTCGGTCTTATTCGTAATTGCTTTGTTCGGAAATTCGAATGCTTCCGAATGTCCGAAAGTTGCTAAATTCGGACGAATTTCAATTCGTTACGAAACGAATTGCACAAGCCTAATATTCATGTGTTAATAATAAAGATTTGGGCTTTGAGGCGGTACGATTCTATTTAGAAAGGGATTCGGGACTCCCATCCCGACAAATTGAATTTGTGATGGCTCTCCTGTGTTTTGCTGCCGCCTCAAACTATTTTTGGTTCAATGGAAATTTTTATCGGCAAGACACTGGAGTTGCCATGGGAGCAAAGTATGCCCCGAGCCTGGCCAATCTTTTTATGGCCAGGTGGGAGGAGGATGTCATCTATACCAGAGACCTGCCCCAAGTAGTCTTTTGGGCCAGGTATATTGATGACATCCTCCTCCTATGGGATGGTCCCCACCAAGATCTGGTTGAGTTTATGTCTGTGTTGAACAACAATCAGAGGAATATACAATTAACCACTTCAATACCATGCACTTATGCACCTTCCCGCCCAGACCAATTTTCAGCTTTCAGTACTCTCACACTTTGGATACAGTGTAGCATGACTGAGTAATTGTCATTCAAACAAAATTTTTATCATTTTCTTCTCACAAGTAGAGCTTTCTTTTGGTGGTATTTAATCGCCACTGGGTTTTTTATTTTTTGCGATATAAGCAAAAAAACAGCAATTTTTAAAAAAAAAAAAACACTTTTTTTTAGTTTCTATTGTAAAATTTTGCAAATAAGTAATTTTTCTTCATAAATTTGTGCCAAAATGTATACTGCTACATATCTTTGGTAAAAATAACCCAAATTAGTGTATATTATTTGGTCTTTGTGAAAGTTATAGAGTCTACAAACTATGGTGGCAATCACTGAAAATTTATCACATCTGATCACGCCTGATTTACTGAAGGCATATCTCATTTCTTGAGACACTAACAAGCCAGGAAAGTACAAATACCTCAAAATTACCCCTTTTTGGAAAGTAAACAGTCCAAGGTATTTACCAAGAGGCATGGTGAGTTTTTTGAAGTTGTATTTTTTTCCCACAATTCTTGGGAAAATTAAATTTTTTTTTTTTTTTACACAAACTGGTCATATTAACAGTTTTTTTCTCTCACACAGCATATGCATAATTGCAACTACATCCCAAAATACATTCTGCTACTCCTCCTGAGTGTAGTGTAGCGATACCACATGTGTGAGACTTTTACACAGCCTGGCCACATACAGAGGCCCAACATTGAAGTAGCACTTTCAGGCATTCTACAAGCATAAATTGCACATATCCTTTCTCAACCACCTATTACATTTTTGAGTGTCCATACAGGTAATCTCTTCATAGGACACAATCTTTGGCAATCTTATATTCAAACTACCGTATTTTTCGCTCCATAAGACGCACCTGACCATAAGACGCACCCAGGTTTTAGAGGAGAAAAACAAGAAAAAAAATATTCTGAACCAAATGATGTACTAAAATATTTAATATTATATTACTACTATAGGTGGGTGGTGGACGCACAGCAATACCAGCCCCCCTATCAAATCAGCTCAGCTACACTATACCTGGTTGGTGGTGGACACACAGCAACCTTCCCCCCCCCCCTCCCAGATCAGCTCAGGGTGGCAGGGCAGACACAAACACCCCTTCAGCCTCTCATATAACAACAGCTCAGGTGATGAACAGTGGATACCATCCCACACCTCCCACCCCCTTATCACTCACCTCAGGCAGTGGAGGACACTGCCATTGCAACAGCAGCGTCAAGTGGAGAGAGGCAGCAAGTGAGACTGGACCAGACCACGGCGCCGGGGGTGTTCCAGCTGAATAAAAAAGCCATCCAGGGCTCTTGTCGCTTGCAGGATGGGGTCACATCTGGCGGATGTCAACTTACCTGGGTGCGGAGTGCACCATTATAGCAACACCACTGACAACCCCCATGTTTTGGCACCTGGGGCAGACCGTCTCCCCCCGCTCCCCCTTGGTATGCCCCAGCAAGGATCTGCCTCACATCCTGTCATCTCTCCTCCACAGAGAAGCCGAGTGTCTGTATTCTGACACGGCGGTGGCGATGGGGGGGGGCGGAGCCTGCTCAGTATTCGCTCCATAAGACGCAGGGACACTTTTCCCTATTTTTTTGGGGGGTAAAAGTGCGTCTTATGGTGCGAAAAATACGGTATTTGCCCTGGACTAATATATGACCATCTCTCTTTTTTTCCATCTATGTTTTACTTCTTAGAATTTAAACTGGAGGATTGGAACCACACATAGATTTGCTTCACGGCCACAATTAATGTATAATCAATGCAAATGGTGTGTTGAGGACACCCTCTATGTTTGAAGCAGTTCCTTTTGCCTACCTGATATATTCCAAATCAAAAAAGTCTCTCCATACTGGTAGGTTGGATACATATACATACATATGATGGGTTAACTTATGCTTGTATATACGGGATTTTAGTTTGAGTATACAAAATGGGGGGTATTATTTTACAATAGGGATTCATTAGCAGGATTTCCCCCCCCCCTTTCTTTACCTCCCATTACCTATATACATTTTCTTGTGTTTGTCTTTAGAGAGCTGCCCTGGGGGATTTTTTTGAGCTTCTCCTGATTTCCCTGCGTGTTTCCACTTGGGGACCCTCGTTTGAGGTCTATTGGATCCCTTTCATCTCGGAGCTCCCCACATAGGTGGGATGCGATTTTGTGCCTCACCTTGTGTTCTCTGCCGTGCGTGTGGTTCCTTGGTGCACTGAATGTTGATCCTCTTTTGGACAAATTACTGTAAGCACATTACTATATTTTATTTTTCATTATTATTTTTTATTATTATTTTTATCTATGTGCATATATGCATTGTGAAATTTGTAATTTATATCATATTGTATATCCAACAGAATGTGTTTATCTATAAATCTGAAAATCTTTTGTCTACAATTCCCCCGAAGAAGGGTATAACCGAAACAGCTGTCGGGTTTGACAAAACATAAAATAATATATGTTTAAATTTCTTCTTTTTTGTATTTATGTTAATTTCCAGTTTGTAATTGTACATAATCCATGTGATTTATATCAAATTTGTCTTTTTGTAACTATTTATTAAAAATCTATATATTTTCAACATACTCTGATGTGTGTTTTTCAGTCACTCTCAAAGTCCCACCTCCAAGGGGGTTTGTTGTTTTATTTACTTATTTTTGGGATGTGGTGACTGTTAAACAAAATACCATCTTGCAGATGTCGGTCTTCTTTGTCTATTACATTTTTGAAGGCCCTGGAGCACCAGGACAATGGAATTTTCCACAAAATCACCCCATTTTGGAAAGAACACACCCCAACGTATAATCTATGAAGCATTATGAGTCTTTTGAACGGTTCATTTTTTTCCAGAAGGTTTTGGAAAATGTGGAGAAAAAATGAAAATGCATTTTTTTTTTTACACAAAGTTGTCCATTTATAAGATATTTCTAACACATAGCATATACATAGCAAAAATGACACCCCAAAATGCATTCTGCTACTCCTCCTGAGTATAGCGATACCACATGTGTGAGACTTTTACACAGCCTGGCCATATACAGAGGCCCAACATTTAAGTAGCACTTTCAGGCGTTCTACAAGCATAAATCGCACATATCCTTTCTCAACCACCTATTACAATTTTGAAGGCCCTGGAGCACCAGGACAATAGAATTTTCCACAAAATTACCCCATTTTGGAAAGCACACACCCCAACGTATAATCTATGAAGCATTACGAGTCTTTTGAACGGTTCATTTTTTTCCAGAAGTTTTTGGAAAATGTGGAGAAAAAATGAAAATGCATTTTTTTTTACACAAAGTTGTCCATTTATAAGATATTTCTAACACATAATATGTACATAGCAAAAATAACACCCCAAAATGCATTCTGCTACTCCTCCTGAGTATGGTGATACCACATGTTTGAGACTTTTACACAGCCTGGCCACATACAGAGGCCCAACATCCAAGTAGCACCTCCAGGCATTCTAGCAGCATTAATTGCACATATAATTTTCTGACTACCGATCACATTTTTGAAGGCCCTTCATATATCTAACACATAGCAGGTACATACCAAATAACAAAAGATTACCTGTGGTTTTAGAAGTGCAGTGGTCCACAGAGGAGAGCATCGGTCCAGGCAGCAGGCAGGGATGAGGTCAGCGACAGCAAAAGCAATCATCCAGGCAGCAGGCAGGAATACTGTCCATAGTTCGCACAGGCAGAGATACTGTCAGCACAGCCAGAGCACAGCCAAAGCACAGGTCCAGGTAGCAGGCAGAGGTGTCCCGGCAGAAATGCTGTCCAAAGTCAGTAGAGGCAACAGGCAGATATATGGTCAACACAGCCAAAGTATTGGTCCAAGCAGCAGGAAGAAACATGGTCCATAATGTCATGGGTCATTACAGGCAGTAATATGGTCAGCACAGCCAAATTATTGGTCCAGGCAGCAGGAAGGACCATCAAGCTTAGGGCCAGGGGGACAGGGGTAGAGGCTTCTCCCACCCAAATCGCTTTGAAGCCTCCGGGCAACCAGACCCTGTTCTTGGAGCACAGAAAACAAAAAACTGGTTTTCTCTACTCAGAACGCTATTCTGAAGCCCCTCACATATGTGAGACCCCTGTGTACTAAAAGTAGATGGCCAAAAGATCAGTCCAAGTGGCAGGCAAAAACATGGTCGATTAACAGGCAAAGGTCGGTACACGTGGAAGTCAGAAACGTGGTTTAAATCGGGAGGCAGAGGCATCGTGGGTAAACAGGCTGAGGTTGGTGCACGTGGAGGTCAGAAACGTGGTTTAAATCGGCAAGCAAAGACATCGTCGGTAAACAGGCCAGGGTCAGTTCATTAACATGGAAGGTAGTTAGTAACATGGTAGCAGGCAAATGGGGAAATGGCAGTCTGTTAATAAGGGGAACTATAGGATGTATGATAATTTTTGAAGCAATTTCCGATGCACAGGCCAGGTTGTCAGGGACAATCGAGACAATAATAGCTGGTGTCTCTTCTTACTCCTCCTCTGCTGCATACACGGCATTTCTTTTGGCGTCTTCTTCCAAATTCTGTGGGGGGATGATAAAGGGATAGTGTCGCTCGTGAAGCCGACTCACACTATCAGAGCGAATGCTTCCTGGGGCGGGATCTTGTTGGTAAATGAGGGCATCGATGATATCTTCGATATATTGGAGGTAGTGGAGTTGGTGATTTTGAGTTGCTTTTTGGTAGCAGACAAATTAAAAAGGGCCATGTGAAAAAGGTGAAACGCAACTTTTTTGTGCCAATAACGGGACTTTCTTGTTGATAAGTAGGGCTGTAGCATCTGGTCGTTTAAATCCACCCCCCCCCCATGTACAAATTGTAGTCATGGACACATTCGGGCTTTACAATGGGGCCACGTCTTCTTGGGATCTCCACCACGGTGTCATTGTGGATTGTAGAGAGGATGTGGACATCTTTCTTGTCCCTCCACTTCATGGCCAACACCTCCTCGTTCCTCATGAATGCCGATTCTCCAGGTCGCAATTTTTTTGTCAATAAATTTTGTGGGAATCCCTTCCGTTTTTTTTTTTTTTTTTTAAAGGTACCGCAGGCCGGGGTTTGTTTACTGTAAAGGTGGCGAAAAAGGGGCAGGCTGGTATAATAATTATCAACATATAAATGGTATAAAAAAAAAAAAAAGTACAGCGCTAATTCGATAATGAAAAAATATCCAAAAAATACTAGTGAAAAATATGAAGTGTATACAAAAGAAATTTACATTTTGTACAAAATATATAATATATTCAAAAACCATCGGTAATATACCTTTAAAGTGAATAAAGTGAATATACCTCTGAGTGAATTATCAATTAAAATAACAGTGAAAAACAATCCATAAATAAAGTGAAAAGAGCTGAGGAATAACTGAAATCCCGCAGCATAAAAAATCTTTAAAAAGTGTTCAAACAGAAAAGTGCCACAAAATGATCAATCCTGAAATGAATGTGAAAGGAAAGAGTATTCTTCATCCACCAGAATGGAGAGACACCAGAAGGATAGTAATATATTCTCCTTACCGCATCAGTATGATCACTCATGCAGTGATCTCTTCAAGCGCAGGGGTTTAGGGTCTCCCTCTAGACCAAAGAAAATAAATGTATCTCCGAAATAGTATCTGTTCAACTCCCAAAGAAAAAAGGAACCATAGCGTAATACTGCAAGCAAACGTTTATTATCCACACAGTATTGCACTTACAGTTAAGATGAACTTTTCAAGCGTGTCTTATCGTAGGGGACGCAGCGTCTCCTCGAGGCTTCTCCTGCTGATCTTGCTCCGTATCTCAGTAAGTTAGAGCGTGATGACGTAGGACTACAAGCCACACCTACGCGTTTCGTCATAAAAAGACGTCGTCTGGGAAATGGTAACCTTTTCCAAACAGGGGGTATGCCAACTCCCAGACAATTTTCCCACTGGTTCCAATATATGTGGGGCAATCACGGGGCTGGAGCTGGGAGTCTTTGCCTTCGTAGATCCTGAATTTGAAGACGTATCCAGTGGCTCGATCGCATAATTTATTTAATTTTAACCCATACCTGTCTCTCTTGCTTGGTATGTACTGCTTGAACTGCAGTCGGCCGGTGAAATGTACGAGGGACTCGTCCACACAAATTTTTTGGTCTGGGATGAAAACTTCTTCAAATCACTGGGAAAAGGCATTGATTAGGGGGCGTATCTTGTACAATTTGTCATAGTTGGGATGATCTCGGGGAGGGCACTGTGAATTGTCATTGAAGTGGAGAAAGCGCATAATCATGTCGTATCTTTTCCTGGACATGACAGCGGAATATATGGGCATGTGTTGGATGGGGCATTTGGACCAATATGAATGGACTTCGTTCTTTTTTGTAAGCCCCATATTGAACATAAGGCCCAAAAATAATTTAAATTCCTCCAATGTTAGACGCCGCCACTGGAACATGCGGACGTAGGAAGAATCGGGATTGGTAGCAATAAATTGGGATGAATACAGATTTGTTTGATCCACTATATTCTGCAGCAAATCTTGTGGGAAAAATAAACAAAAATAATCAAATTTAGAAAAATTTGTAGTGTCGGGCTGCACACCTGGCTGTGCGGTGAAAGGGGGGATGATAGCGGATCCTGAGTTGGCAGGCAACCATAAGGGGTTTGCCAGGGCATCAGGAAGGTAGGACTGGGGCTGGATTCTTCGGGTTGGGCGTGCATTTCCATTACTTGTACTGGGCTCCTCTTCCTGGGGTATGGCGCTGCTGGTGGTGGGCAGTTCTCCTGATCTTGGTGCTGATCTTGGTGCTGATCGCATTCTTTTGGGAGGGACGGTTTCCTCCGGGGACTCGGACTCTGAGCCACTATCCTCCACTGGCTTGTATTCCGAACCAGAATCGGATAATGGGAGCTCCCCGCTGCTCTCATCATCCGACATGGCAAGAATGGCATATGCCTCCTCAGGTGTGTAAACCCTTTGGGACATTATGGCAGTGCTTATTGGTGGGCCTGTGTAATGGTACTGCTGGTGGTAGTGGTGGCGGTCTGTGTGGTAGTACCGATGGAGGTATTAGGGGTGGGCCTGTGTGGTGGTACCGATGGCAGTATGGGTGGTGGTGGTACCAATGGCGGTACAGGTGGTGGTGGTACCGATGGCGGTATGGGTGGTGGTGGTGGCGGCGGGTACCGATGGCGGTACAGGTGGCGGTACGGGTGGTGGTGGTAGCGATGGCGGTATGGGTGGTGGTGGTACCGATGGCGGTACAGGTGGTGGTGGTACCGATGGCGGTACGGGTGGTGGCGGTACAGGTGGCGGTACGGGTGGTGGTGGTACCGATGGCGGTACAGGTGGTGGTGGTACCGATAGTGGTATGGGTGGTGATGGTACAGGTGGTGGTACAGGTGGTGGTGGCACTACCGACGGTGGTGGTACCGATGGCGGCACTAGTGGTGATACTGGTAGCGGGCCTGTGTGGCAGTATAGATGCTGGGCCTGATGGCGGTACTAGTGGCGGTACTGGTAGCCTGTGTGGCGGTACCAATGGCGGTACCGATGGAGGTGGGCCTGTGACAGATGATTGACAGATGGGCTGATTGATTGATTGACAGGTGGGCTGATTGATTGACAGGTGGGCTGACTGGCTGGACTGATTGATGTGCTGGGCTGTGTGACAGGTCCTCTTTATGGGGGGGGGGGCGTGTTGTGCACTGTAAACTGATGTAGACAAACTACACTGAGCTAACTTACTGATCTCTTCTCTCTCCTCACAGATTGGTGTGTGAGGAGAGAGCAGGGATCAGGTAGTAACTCCTGTGGAGTTGTTTACATTTGTGACCGGCTGTGATTGGACACAGCCGGTCACGTGGTAAACAGCCAATTCATTGGCTGTTTACTCTGATCGGGGACGCGCTGTGTCCAAGGGACACTCGCCTTCCCCGATCCCTGCTCTGCAAGCCTGTGGCGGGGCACACGGAGCGCGCCGCCGAGTCTGTTGTGACACGTGATCGGCTGTGACTTTGACACAGCCGATCACATGGTAAACAGCCAATGAAATTGGCTGTTTACCGTGATCGGGGAAGCACTGTGTCCGCGCGCAAGGCATTATCCTGCAGGACGTCATATGACGTCCAGTATGGATAATGCAACCACTTCCCGGACGTCAATTCACTATTGACTGGGCGAGAAGTGGTTAAAATATGTGGCTAGCCAAACCGAAGTCCATTATTTGGACTTGAGGATTTCCATAAGAGGCAACAAGTTTGTAACTTCTACATTTTTTAGGGATACAGACAGGAACTCCTTTATACCCATACGGAGCTGCCACCATGCCTCCTGGCTCAGAGCGGTTCCAAAAAGTCAGTATTTAATACTGCGGAGGAACTGTTCTGATGACCATGAATTTGCCAATCAGGCTGAGATCCTGACGGGACGTTTTCTTGAAAAGGGGTATTCGATGGCTGCCCTGCAGGAGTCTCTGAAAGTGGTTGAAAAGACCAGGAGAGAAGAGCTTCTGGTGGAACGTGCACCACGGGAGGGAGGTGCGTTCCCTGTGGGAGTTCCATTTATTACTACCTACTCCATCCAACATAGGGCCATTAAACAACTGGCTGGAAAACATTGGCACATTGTGGCCAATGATAATGTGTTGAAAGACATTCTCCCGGAGAGGCCGAAAGTTATCTTTAGAGGGGTTCAGTCCTTAAAGAATCGCATTGCCCCTGGAGTTGTGGACCTGCCCAACACTGGGAGGGTTTTTTTCGAACAGCTCACGGGTTACTACAAATGCAGGAGGTGCAGAGTGTGTTCTATGAATTCAAATCATGATAGACGCACGACCATTTTTACTTCTACGGCTACAGGGTTACAGCATACCATCAAACCCTGCATCACATGTGCTTCCACCGGAGTTGTGTACCTGTTGCAGTGCCCTTGTGGCCTGCAATATGTAGGGCGGACCAAACGCCCACTTCAGGTACGACTTAATGAACATATCACCAATATCCTGACAGGTTTTAAGAACCACTCCGTGTCAAAGCACTATTTGCTTAAACACCATCGAGATCCCTCAAATACCCTTTTTTTGGGGATCGATAAGTTTAAATCCCATTGGAGGGGTAGTAATCTAGTTAAGGAGATTTCGAGGCTAGAAATGGCCTGGATCCATCGGTTAACCACTTCAATACAGGGCTTTTTGTACCTATTCAATACCGGGCCTATTTTGGCACTTCTCTCCTATATGTACAAATTCTTTTGCTAGAAAAAAACTCAGAACCCCCAAACATTATATGTTTTTTTAGCAGACACCCAAAGGAATAAAATGACGGTCATTGCAACATTTTTTCTTGCACAATATTTGCGCAATAATTTTTCAAACGCCTTTTTAAAAAAAAAAAATGGTTTCATGAATTAAAAAAATAACAAAACAGTAAAATTAGCCCAATTTTTTGGAAAATATGAAAGATAATGTTACGCTGAGTAAATAGATACCTAACATGTCACGCTTTAAAATTGCGCACACTCATGGAATGGCGCCAAACTTCGGTACTTAAAAATCTCCATAGGCGACGCTTTAATTTTTTTTACAGATTACCAGGTTAGAATTACAGAGGAGGTCTAGTGCTAGAATTGTTGCACGTGCTCTAACGCACGCGGCGATACCTCACATGCGTGGTTTGAACAGCGTTTACATATGTGGGCGACTTACGTGTGCATTCGCTTCTGATCGCGAGCTACCGGGGACAGGGGCGTTTTAATTTTTTTATTTTATTATTATTATTTTTTTTACTTATTTATTTATTTTTTTTACAATGATTTTACTTTTTTTTTTTATCACTTTTATTCCTATTACAAGGAATGTGTGTGACAGGTTCTCTTTATTGAGAGATGCGGGGTCAATAAGACCCCACATCTCTCCTCCAGGCTGGAAAGCATGAGATCAGTGAAATTTTTTTCACTGATCTCATACTTACAGCCGCAATGGCGGCTTTGTTTGCATTTGAGACCCGGGCGTGACGTCATCACATCGCGCCCGGGCCTCCGACGATCATAGAGATGACTGGTGACCATCTGGTCACCAGTCATCTCTATGCTCATCACGTGACCCCACCAACGACGCCGGAAGATTCGCTCCGGGTCCCCGATCGCACAGGGGAGCCCGGAGAAGCACCGGATGGCGGCGGGAGGGGGGGTGTCCCCTCCCGCCGCCTATAAGAATGATCAAGCGGTGGAACCGCCGCTATGATCGTTCTTATTGTGCACAGAATCGCCGGCACTTCAAAAGGATATCTGAATGATGCCTCTAGCTGCAGGCATCATTCAGATATCCCCCTACAAAGCCGAGGACGTCATATGACGTCCACCCAGGATGGGAGATCCCATCTGTGGACGTCATTTGACTATGGCTGGGTAGGGAAGTGGTTAAAGACCTATTCACCTTATGGGTTAAAAATTTAAACCGATGTGAATGCATTCATCAATAACGCTTAACACTTTTTTTTTATGTAAACCCACTGTGTGATGCACGGATGCTAAAAGTTTTCATTATTATATTTTTTATTTTTCACCTTGTCTTTCTATTTTATTTATCAATGTACATTTTCACAGGTAAGAGGATTTATATAATCACCTAGTATAGTATTATCCCTATCATAGGTTTAATTTTCAAAACACTATTTTTCATTGGAAATAGTTAAATTCCAATGTATTTTTGTATAATTAATGTTTTATATGCCAGTTGTCTTTTGACCACAAGATGTCATCTTAGAGGTGAGGAATTTGCACTGTTTGGCCTCGTACACACGACCGTTTTTCTCGTCCAAAACAGTCAAGAAAAGTGCCGCGAGAGTTTTTTTGTCTAGAAAAACGTTCGTGTGTATGGTTTTACGACGAGAAAATTGCCGAGAATCTCGACGAGAAAATAGAGAACCTGCTCTCTATTTTCTCGTCAGGATTCCAGATTTCCTCGTCGTGTTTCTCGTCGGCCTGTTTTGTGACGAGAAAATGGTTTGTGTGTATGCTTTTATGACTCTTCCAAAAGCGCGCATGCTCACAAGCAACTATGAGATGGGGAGCGCATCTTCTGGTAAAACAAGCCTTCATAATGGAGAGAGCATATTCGTCACGCTCAAAAATATTTCATCGTTTAAATGTTCTGCATTGAAATCTTTGTTAGAATGTTACATTAATCAAAACGAGTGACCTTCTTTTACTGCTGATATTCACACAGAGTTCTGCCTTATTTTTAACCTTTTTCATGCTGCTCTTTATAAGATTTATGTGTATTATATCGTGCAAGTTTTTCGGAATAATTTAAATGGTTAGATTTTTCAAAATGGTTAATTATAATTTCTCAATGTTTTGATAGCGATCTCCCATTTAATTTTGGAATCTATATTATTTAAATTTCACACCATGTTTTTGAGCTAATCAGATTTAGTTATTCTTTTGGGGGGGTGATATCTGTGCCTTTTATTGTCAGTCAAATGTATCTGCTTACTCCAAAGCTTGATTTTGTTTATTTAAAAATACACATAGTCAAGTATGAACTTAAACAAAAAACACATTTATTCATGTTTATAAATTAAATAAAGAGAAGGCAGCGCTGGAGAAGCTGCTGCCATTTGTGCATCCCAGGGACCCCAGAGCACACAGCAACCCTGTGTGGACACTAAAATTGGGAGCTTGAGAAGGCCAACATTTCTGAACACAATCTGATGCTGGCCTCCCAGAGGTCAGGAACAGCAGCAGGTGAGATATATGTCCCAAGTGTGTGGTACTACAACAGGCTGCCTTCTGTCCGACCACAATGAAGCAAGCCATCACTTCCTCTTCTTCCTGGCAGCCTTTCCTGCAGCCTTTCTTCTTCGTTTGGCTGGAGGCTGGCCCACTGGAGGGGTACTCCTGTCAGGAGGAGGAGGTGGAGGTGTAGCAGAAGTGGGTGGGGCAGAAGAAGAAGGTGGAGGTGTAGCAGAAGTGGGTGGGGCAGAAGAAGAAGGTGGAGGTGTAGCAGAAGGGGGTGGGGCAGAAGAAGAAGGTGGAGGTGTAGCAGAAGGGGGTGGGGCAGAAGAAGAAGGTGGTGTAGCAGAAGGGGGTGGGGCAGAAGAAGAAGGTGGTGTAGCAGAAGGGGGTGGGGCAGCAGAAGGGGGAGGTGTAGCAGAAGGGGGAGGTGTAGCAGAAGGGGGAGGTGTAGCAGAAGGGGGAGGTGGAGGTTGAGGTTGGGTCAGTTGGGCCACCTCACATATGGCGGTATTGGGTGTAATTTTCTCCATCACCCCCTTGTTGAGCAAGGTGATGAGCAGGGGCTCGCATAGGAGGCGTTGCTCAATGCTCATCACCTTGAACTTAGCCTCCACTAGGCTGGCAATGGCCTCTTCAGGGCATGTGGGCTCCTTGAGGGTGGCATAGGCCTCTTTAATAAGGGCCATTGCTGCCTCACTGGTGGTCCTGTCCCTCCTGCCTCTTTTGTGAAGCCGGATGGGAGGAACCTGGGATCTGGTGCTTCTCCTTTGCCCTGCCACCTCCTGGCTGCCACTGGGCCCTGCCACCTCCTGGCTGCCACTGGGCCCTGCCACCTCCTGGCTGATTTCATCCTGTGTATGAAAAAGGAACAGTTTAATATGTTGGTTTAATCTTTGCATCAAACTTTGTAATCCTGATTGAAGCAATTAGAATGTAAATGCATAAATCCGTGCTTTAAATTTACCACTACATCAGATTGACTATTTAGCACCCAATTAAGTGCAGAATAATGTCTACAGATCTTGATTTCACTTGTGGAATACAAAATAATGTATGTTTCCCATCCTGACATATTTGTCAAACATTAATTTTATCCCAATACATTTTCAGTTAATACTATACCTGGCTCCAGATGGCCAAATCAGGTTCATCCAGGATGGCTGCCTCCTCTTGCTCCAGAGAAGGCTCAGGTTGGCTGCAGGGAAGAGTGGAGAGTGATGGCCTTGTCTCAATGTGGTCATCCAGGAAGGACATCCTGTTGTAGTACCACAAAATCGGGACATAAACATCTGCTGCTGCTCCTGACCTCTGAGAAGCCAGCACCTTAGAGCGTTCAGTCCTGTAGGTACCTCTCAAGCTCCCAATTTTAGTGTCCACTTGTTTTGCTGTGGCTGTGGGCACCTTGGTATGCACAAATGGGAGCAGCTTGTCCAGCGCTGCTTTTCTCACCCCTTTTTTTTATGGATGGGGTTTTTAGTCTCCCACAGAGCCGGCAGCTCCCTTACCCGGTCAATAAATTCCACGAGGAACTCTGTCGCTAATAAAGACATTCATATTGTATCTGCAAGTAAAATAAATTATATTTAAATAATGTGAGGCAAACAGTCTAACCTCCTTCACATCCTAGTCACCATATATATCCTCCAACAATCTCAAGACAGTATAGGCCAACAATTTTTACAAGTCACAAAATCACATACCTTCGTTCGCACGTCCGTCACTTGAACTCCTCTCTCCGCACACCGAACGTACTATAGTCACATGTGTGTTTGCTATATACACACCACGCATGCGTCAAAATTCGAACACGTTGCCCGCCCATGACGTTCTAACTAACATCTTTTCCCCGCCCCTTCTCTTTCGGCGCGCAGACAGATATGGCGGAGTTACAGCAGGTGTCTGATAATTCCGCAACTAGCGAGGAGACAAGCCTGGAGACCGAGGACACGTCACGATCAAGGAGGAGATTCAAGGCATCGAATATGTCTTTGGCGGACATCTTGGTCAAGGCTGATTATGATGCCAAGCATGGGCCGTATAGCAAACCAAATAGAAGGAAGGCCAAAATCCTCACTAAAGTTGTGAAGAGTCTGAGGGCGAAGTTCGGGGTGAAACGCTCAAATGAGCAGCTCAGAAAGAGGTGGTCAGACCTCAAACTGAGGGAGCCAGACCAGTTGAGGAGCATAAAGAGGATGCTCGCTAAAAGTAAGTAAAATGACGACGTTTCTGCTATTAATATTTTTAGAAACTGACAGGTTTTTTTTTATCATATTGGACTCCCTTCCAAAATGTAATATTTTGAACTAGGTTGGGCACAGTAATCGTTCGTTACCGACACTTCGTTCGGCCACTATCCGCGGTTTTGGCTTATTTAAGAGCCACAAAAGTAATTAGACATCTGCCATTTTTGATCAAGTATTGTGGATAATTTTTTAGTCTAGATGATGCGTTTGTAAAGAGAATGAAATGCAAACTTTTATCAGTGTAAAGGAGAGGACACTCAGCAGCTGCTTCCACATCTGTACTTTGGAGCACTATAGTGTGGGCCAACAGACCCGCCTTTTTTGGGTGTCCCACACAGGTGCATCAGAGTTTTTTTGTGGTGCCTCCATGTCCAAAAAATTACATCCAAATGTGAATACTAAACATATTTGGGGTCATAAATAATGCATTCTTCTTTAAATTCTGCACAAACACACACACTTGTACCCCACTTCCAAACAATTTATACTGTTTTTAGTTTAACAAGGAGATTTACAGTGTGATAAATAGACCTTTGGCTTTATTCTCATAGGGGAGAGAAGACTGGGAGGACACTCCAGGGAGCACATGCACCCCACAACTTCCAAACAACACCAAACTCCCAAAGACCCACAACCGAAAGATGTGCAGGAAGTTGGAGGAAGGAGAAGTGCAGGAAGGAGAGGTGGATGACGTTGTGGATCTGGTCACCACAACAGGTCAGTATCTGACACCACAGCTTAAGGTAAGCGAGGTAGGCCTGCAGAGTTTTATTAATTTTTTTTTTGGTTTTTAGGGGATGTAAATGTTGTGAAGGATAGTACACGGTTCTCTGCTGACAGTGCCCTCCGCCTCATCCAGCAAGTGATGGAATGTAGCACGGAACTGGACCTAATTAAACAAAGAACCCATGTGATGGAACAAACATTTAAAGACATTCTCGATGTTTTGGGGAGAATTCAATAAGCCATCCAAACACATTTGTTTTTACAGGTTTGTTTTTATAATTTTTTCTAATTATTTGACTATCAAACCAGCCAAAAATTGAATATGCACACAGTGTGTCAACATGTGCTATCTGCCATCAGGGGATATCCATGTACGTCTTTTGTGGGTGCAACCCCTTCCTCGTATCAAAAGTCGGTGAACTGAGGAAGGGGATGCACCCCAAAACACGTCCATTGATCACCCCTGATGGCAGATAGCACATGTTGACAATAGGGATCAGGATTGTAAACTTCCTATATGAAAAAAAGTGTGCATATTCAATTTTTGGCTGGGCAAGGGGTGGCAGGACCCCATATTAGGACGGGCACATAGAGACATAGTTTGTGTAAGTGAATGTCTGATTGCTCAGAGGTATCCAATGTTGTAATTTTTGAAATGCAACTGTTATTTTTGTATTTTCATAAGCCAAAAATTGCCGGGTTGGGGCCAGGCCAACCCCAAAGTAAAAAAAAAAAAAAAAAAAAAAAGGAAGAGAATGTGCACAGAGTAAAATATTTGACCACAAACAACGTGTAGCTTCTTTTTATAGTACCCTCTAAGCTTATTTGGTTCTTTTGTAAGGTTACATAGTGAAATGGTTGTTATTTACTAAAGTAAAATACACTTGCCACTACAAATGCACAAAGACAAACTAGGAGACAGGAAAGAATAATTAAAGGTTTAAACAAGATTTTTATTGGGATACTTAGACATAGGAATTGCCCCCCTACCCGTGAAATACTCCATGTATTTGTCCCGAACCACACGGGCATTTTGGGGGGGGGGGGGAAGCCAAGACAGGCAGATTCCAGGCCCGGAAGGGGATTTGCAGGGGAAAGTCCAGCCTCTGGCAAAACTGAGGCCATATATGAATTCGATTTGCGGCAAAGAAAATTGTGTAGCACACAGCAGCATAACACTACATAGTTTATTTTGTAGTCCGCCAAGTGGATGGAAGTCATAAAAAGGCGGAACCGGCTGGCCATTATGCCAAAGGCATTTTCAACGACTCTTCGGCCCCTGGCCAGCCGGTAATTGAACACACTCTTCTCTGGGGTCAGGGTCCTCTGTGGAAATGGCCTCATAAGATGCCGTCCGAGTCCGAAGGCTTCATCAGCCAAGAAAACAAAGGGGAGTCCTTCAATATTCCCTGCATCCGGTGGCAATGCAAGGTCGTCACTCTGGAGACGGAGGGCAAACTCCGTCTGGATGAAGGATCCCCCATCGGACATCCGGCCATTCTTCCCTACATCAACATAGAGGAATTCATACCGTGCTGACACCACCACCATCAGCACAATGCTATGAAACCCCTTGTAGTTGTAGTAGTAGGACCCAGAACGGGGGTGGCGGCATGATGCGGACGTGCTTCCCGTCTATGGCACCACCGCAGTTGGGGAAGTCCCACCGCGTGGCAAACTCCGATGCCACAGTCTGCCATTCCTGTGGCGTGGAAGGAAGCTGGGGAGTGAAACAAGATGAAATAATATTAGAACAAAGTCATACATTACAAGGAAATTCTATCCCAAAAAATTAGAGGCCAACATCAATCTAATTATACGTTTATTAAGGTGTGTAAAAAAAGGATAATGGAATGCTCATTTATCATATTCATCATCCCCTCTGATGGGCCATTACTAAACTATTTGGGGGGGGGGGGAGATGTGTTTGGCCACAGGATAGCATTGCAGTGGCGGTTGCGTCCAGAGTGGGCGCTGGAGCACTGCCCCCTCTCTCCTGTGCCCATCACTCAGAACAATACATAGGTTCATGCGTTGTATGAACCTATGTATTGTCTATGCCGCACACTATTCAGGTGGATGGCCTCTTGTAAAGCGACAGACATATGAATCATTGCGGCATTTAGGGGGTTAAAATTGCATAGCAGAAACAGGTAGTAAAATAGTCTTGCAAATTACAACCTGAGGGATGTAATTGGCTTCCTAAAAGAAAAAAATCGGGGACGCAGGGAGGGGGGCATTCCTTGGGTAAACACTGTTTAATGGTAACATGATTGGCTGATGCAACATGAAGGGAAGGAGAAGACATCAAGGACAGAAGAAGGATGGCGCTGACCACAAGAAGGTAAGTGCAGGGCTGGGGGGAAACTGGCTGCATTAGAGGGGACTAAATGGCCGCATTTGAGGGAACAAAATGGCTGCATTGGAGGGAACAACTGGGGGCGTTTATTAGGCAACAGAGCAAAAAAGGAGGAAGTTTATTTCCTAAATTGGGGTTTGAACCCCAACATTTGGAGCAACAGGCGCCCCTGCTGGAAAAGTTAGTGAAGGGAAATATTTAGGGAGGAGAAAAAAGGGGCAATCTAAAGCTTCCAACATGCATGGGGACAAAGGGGACATTCTCAGCATATTAGAATCATGGTAATTAGGGAAGGATGAAAGAAATGCCTGTGGTGAACTTCAAGTCCTGAAGACTTCTCCCTGTCGCCAGATAACGTAACGTGGTGATGAGCCTCTGCTCAGCACTGATGGCTTCCCGCATAACGGTGTCCTTCCTGGTAATATAGGGGGACACCAAAGCCAACAGTTCCTGAAAAACGGGGTCAGACATCCTCAGAAAATTCCTGTAGTCCTCAGGATTATTCTCAACGATCTCCCGCAGCAGAGGCATGTGGCAGAATTGGTCCCGCTGGAGCAACCAATTCTTGGTCCATGAACTCCTCCTCACCATTCATGGACTGGTCTTGGTCCAAAACAAGCAGACCAACACCAAGCGCACGCACAGCACGAACTCGACGAGAACGTCCAGGCGACATGGCTAGGAAACGGTCGTCTAACCAGAACGTACAGAACAGAACGCACTTTAGAACAGCAAGGCCTATGAATAACGAACTGAAAATCAGAAACAAACAGGCAAGAACGCACTGTAAAACAGATACGACCTGCCTAGACGCCCTGAAAGTCAAGATACGAACCCACAAGCACAAACTGAACGGCAGAAAACGATCTGAAAAGTACGAAGACTGAAAAGCGTGAATCGTCTCTTCCCAAACTTTTACTTCACACGCGGTAACACGAGATCAGCAAAAGCAGCCCAAGGGGTGGCGCCAAGAAAAAAGATCTTCCCCTTTATAGTGCCGTCGTACGTGCTGGACGTGAGTGCGGAGAACAACGAGGAAATTGGGAAATGACAGCGTGTACGCATAGAAAGCTTGGCGAGAAAATCGACAAGCTTAACAAGAATCTCGTAAAAAAAAACGACGTGTTTTTTACAACGAGAAACTCGGTCGTGTGTACGAGGCCTTTCAGTTTCACTGCTAAATCTGCTCACCAGATGTCACTTTTGAGTTGCTCAATCTAAAATTAAATAGATTGAACATTAATACACATAATAGTTTATAATTACATGGCCCTTTGCTGCACAAAGTATGTTTAATATTATGTGCACTCATTTTTTCTAATTTTAATTTTTCATCCCGTGAGGTTCACTTATTTCTGGGAGACAAAATAAAAAAACTTACTCAACCCCTCCCCAGAGAGGATTAGCCGTTCCTTCTGCCCGTAGGCTAAGTTCTGTGATTTTATTGTGGCTATATTTAGCTTTTTCTATTTTTCATCTGTTGCAGCCCTTGATAGTGCTTCCGTTTATGGAGCTGGGACTGTAATGCACTTTTTCCGCAGTAAGGGCTGAATTGCCCACTAGTAAGATATCCATTCCGTGCATCTCATAATGGGGTCCGGCCTATTTAAGCGTGATGCGTCTCTCAGCGCCCATTCCTATTGATAACGTCTGCGTAATGACGAAACGCGTCTAGGAGGACGCTCAGTGACGTCACCACGCTCGAGGAGTGAGGCTTCTGGTATGCCGGCTGGCATTATACTCTTATCCAAGCTGTTTTTACTATTGCAAATTGTAAGTATAACTTACGTCTTTTTAAATAAACTGTTCCCAACGGAGTTACGCTATTGGCCTACCCTCTTTATTCATTTTTATGTGTGGGGGCCGTGATCTGAGTGTATGCAGAACCAACCGGGTGGAACACCACTGCTGCTAAAAGGAGGATTTCTGCTGTCACTGAAAGGCCGTGGCTGGGTTACAGTCGTTTGTCCCAAACCGCTTGCCTTCTGGTAAGCTGCTCCCCTTACTTTTGGTGGTGGATACCTCACATTAAGTGCTGAAAATTCACGGTGGTGTTGTGCTTCAACATAAGGAAGAGTGGATTTTGTCTCAGATCAAGTTCTTTGAACTGTGTATTGGACTTTCACTTGTCCTAATAGCTGTTGTAATCATTTATCTGGACTCAATATTGTTCATTGGGATAAGAGGGGTGGCAGTCTTTTCTTTATCATTTGCTTTCAGTGCCGTCACACTATTACTGCTGCCTTTAGTATATGTTTCTATCACTAGCGCAGTTTTTTACACTTTATATATTCATGTGTTAGAATGGCCCAGTCAAAGTCCAGACCTCTTGTAAATCCAATTGAGAATCTGTGGCAAGACTTGAATATTGCTGTTCACAGATGCTCTCCATCCAATCTGACAGAGCTTGAGCTATTTTACAAAGAAGAATGGGCAAAAATGTCACTCTAGATGTGCAAAGGTGGTAGAGACATCCCCAAAAAGACTTGCAGCTGTAATCAGTGGGGTATTTTGGTTTTGTGCTGCCCTAGGCAAGACTAAAATTGAGCGCACCCCAATCTAAATTTGTCTCACCCCTTCCTTCTCAAGTGGCTGTGCGGGGTCCCTGGTGGCTGTGCGGGGTCCCTGGTGGCTGTGCGGGGTCCCTGGTGGCTGTGCGGGGTCTCTGGTGGCTATGTGGGGTCCCTGGTGGCTATGTGGGGTCCCTGGTGATTGTGCAGTGTCTTTGGTGGCTGTGTGGGGTCTCTGGTGGCTATGCGGGGTCCCTAACGGCTGTGCGGTGTCTCTGGTGGCTATGTGGGGTCTCTGTCGGCTGTGCGCTGTCCCTGGCGGCTATTCAGGGTCCCTGGTGGCAGTCCAGTGTCTTTAGTGGCTGTGTGGGATCTCTGGTGGCTGTGCGGGTCTCTGACGGCTGTGGGGGTTCACTGGTGGCTGTGCAGTGTCTTAGGTAGCTATGCGGGGTCTCTGGCGGCTGTGCGGTGTCACTGGTGGCTGTACAGTATCTTTGTGGGGTCTCTGGTGGCTATGCGAGGTCCCTGGCGGCTGTGCGGTGTCCCTGACGGCTGTGCGGTGTCCCTGACGGCTGTGTGGGGTCTCTGGTGACTGGGCAGTGTCTTTGGTGGCTCTGCTGGGACTCTGGTGGCTATGCGGGATTCCTGTCGGCTGTGCAGTGTCCCTGGCGGCTATGTGGGGTCCCTGATGGCTGTGTATGGTCCCTGGCGGCTATGTGGGGTCCCTGATGGCTGTGTATGGTCTCTGGTGGCTATGCGGGGTCTCTGGCGGCTGCGCGGGGTCTCTGGCGGCTGCGCGGGGTCTCTGGCGGCTGCGCGGGGTCTCTGGCGGCTGCGCGGGGTCTCTGGCGGCTGCGCGGGGTCTCTGGCGGCTGCGCGGGGTCTCCCATGGCTTTGCGGTCCGAACATGAATGAACCCTGCGCCCTGAGATCTAAGGGGGTCACATCCTTAGATCTCAGGAGTTCGTGCTTGAACTTGTAGTCCTTCACTAGTTGGGGGGGGGGGTGTCACGTCCTCAGCTATGAGGGGTTCATGATGAACCATCCATGAATTAACTTTTGCTGAGGATGCAAAGTGACTATACTTGGCACTGCAACGCAGTGTAAAGAACTAATTCCCACTCACCCTTAGCATCGCTCCAGACACCATAGAGACCCAGGAGGAGAACAGCACACTGGCTGCACAATGACAATAGCTGACTGTTTGATGGGAAGTTTCAGGCCTGGGGGTTCCCCTCTTCCTCCTCTTTCCTGGTACACACGAGATAGGGGAAGTTAGGATTTCACGGAGGGCAGTAGGTGGAGCATTAGGCGCCGCCGCCGCCCGTTGCATGAAGTGTGCGGCTGATTGCTGCCAAGTAAGCCCCATAATACTGGCTCTACAGCAAGCCACCGGGGACAGTTAGTGTGGGAGGCAGAGGAGGCTTTTTTTGTGCGGGGGCAGGTTTTTTGCCCCCCCCAAAAAAAAGTGCAGCCCTAGGCCTGGGCCTTGTCGGCCTAGGCCAAAATACAGCCCTGGCTGTAATTGCAGCGAAAGGTGGTTCTACAAAAGTATTGACTCAGGAGGGCTGAATACAAATGCACGCCACACTTTTCACATATTTATTTGTAAAAAAAAAAAATTGAAAACCATTTATCATTTTTCTTCTACTTGACAATTATGTGCCACTTTGTGTTGGTCTATCGCATAAAATAAAATACATTTCAGTTTTTGGTTGTCACATGACAAAATCTGTAAAATTTCAAGGGGTATGAATACTTTTTCAAGGCACTGTAGGTGAGTATGATTGTTAATTTTTTTGACCGGCTTTAACATGGACCTTCACACTAAAAATTGAAAATTGAATTGAAATACCGTAATTTTCCTTTCCTGACGAGCTCCATGTCAGCACAGCTGGGTGAGGCTCCGCCCACCCCTACGTGATCAGGACTTAACTATAAATTTTTCACTCACCTCAGCCTCAGCGTTTCGTAACTATTACTACTTAACTGGGCGGGTTCTGTGCTGCCTTGGAGCTTGTCAGGAAAGAAAAATTACGGTAAGTATTTGAATTCAATTTTCAGTTTTCCTGACGGCTCCATGTCAGCACAGCTGGGAATTAACTAGCCAAAACAGGGAAGGGATAATGCTACACACTCCAATTCTGACTAAAACGGTAACAGAAAACATAATGCCTCTGACAAACTCAATTGTCATGAATATTTTGGTGTCCACATAGTTGTATTGCGGATAGTTTGAGACACCCGGCCTGCTGTCACCCTCAAGGTCTGGACCCTTCTAGTGAGAGTGCCGTGATTCTCCTGGCACAGCCAGCCCTACAACCTGCAGGCCAAGGAGATGAGGTTATCAACCAAGAGATAATAATCTTGCTGGGAGCCGTAAAATCATTATGTGTTCCACCTGAAAAGGACAAACAGATGTACAGAGCTCCTGATGTCAGGAGTCGCCTTGATTAAATATTTTAGCGCTTAGTCCACATCCGATGGGCTAACTTCTTGAGTACTCCCCAAAGGGAATGTAGGAGGGAAACCTCTTGTGTGATATGAACTATGAAGGTCAGTTCAGGCACATATTAGAGCATTGGCATGAGCACCATCCTGCCTGGGAAGTATGCGAGTATGGGTTCCTTAAACCCAAGGACACCAATGCTGATGTAATTGCCACCAGTAAATCAGTTTCAGCGAGAAAGTACCACAGGGTGATTGAATGCATCCGATGAAAGAACATCCATCAGCATTGGTATATCTCATTCCGGAAACAAGTTTGAGGTTTCCACCAAATTGAATCTTGAAAAACGGTATAATTAATCGTTGGAAGCTTGCTGAATGCCGGTGAAGACAGTGATAGCCAAAATGCAGGCCTACAGCATACTTGAGCATAGAATCAAGTCAAGCCATGCCTGTAGGCATTCAAAGCAGGCTTCTGAAGAGTCCAGCGTAAAATCTTGATCAGCGAATTTACTGGGCATACATGTCCTGTTCTACTATAGGCATGCTTAGCGCTGACCTTTCTCGTTTCGTAGAACTGTTCAAATCTTCACCGAGCATTCGACATCCATTAGGCTCTGCCTCTCTCGACCCAGGCCATCAGCCTGAGCCTGTCGGACGCTGAATGAATGGGACTGGAGAAGATTTGATCTTCCAGGCAGAGGGCGTCACTCCTTGACACTCAGGATGAGTAGCGGGTACCAAAACTGTCACCTTCCCTCGCCTCAGCTGGAAGCTGAGAATCAGAGGGAGCAGCTGAAAAAAAAAAAAGGCATAAGTAGTCTTGGCAATCCATTCTGCGGTCAGCACCTCCACTCCGAGAGCTTGCAGCTCCTGGGCCCTGGAATGGAACTTCAGCAACTTAGTGCCGACTGGGAATGTAAGCGGTCTACCTCTGGCAGACAATACACCAAGCTCTGTTAGTTCTCGAAAGATTCGCAGTAGTTTGGATCATCCATTGTCGTCAGACTTGACCTGGACAAATAGATCGTCTGAAGATTCTTCCGACCAGGCATATAGGTCGCAGATTGTTGGGAGGATTGACTTGGGTGAATTCTAGAATTAGAGAAAACTTCAGAAGTGAGAGAGACTGAGCCTTGTTTCCAGATGTAGGCCACAGTCGTTGTGCTGTCCAACTTTCCCAGGACAGGCTTACTCTGGATGAGATGACTGAAGGCTAAGAGCCTGAAAAGGCTTCCCTCAACTCCAAGATGGAGTCTTGGATCCTTGACAAAAGACCATTGGTCCTGAGCTCATTGTTCCTGAAGTAGGCCTTCCCTAAACTGGCTGGTATCTGCCTGTACCACCAGGTCGTCTGAGCTGCTGGCGCAAGGCGATTTCTATGGCTCAATCTGAGACGTGAAGGATTAAAGATCTCCAAATATGGCCCAAAATGCTTTCCTTAGGGGACCACGTGTCCATCCACAAGCCATCCCTATGTTCAAAGAGGAACCACATAGTGCCCCTAGGGCATGTATGGGTGGCACAATCCCAAAATAACAGAGAGCATCCTGACATGGAAGTTCTTATTGACTTCTTGGACTAAGCATTTGCTTCCTTGTCTTTCCTGAACTCCCATCCAGAAAAGCGCAGGAGCTACGCTCTCTGGCGTGAGCGTGAGCAATAACTTGAATTTTCGGTTTTTAACTCCGTAGACCTTCATCTTGAGGCAGGAAGCCAAACTGGCCACTATTTAATTTAGGCTTGCCCTTCTGCGATTAAGAAAAAAATTCAGTGAACGCGTTTGTCCTTGAGGGTCGCACCTTCTGATGGTAAGGTCATGTGAATGGCCGCTCCCACAAGGGGCACTAACCAGCAGGGTGGTCCCAACCCCTGGACCTCTATTCGTTCCAAAGGGCATAACTTTGACATCCTGCTGTGACGATATCCTCCAATCTTGACGAACAAGCACTTGATCCATTCAACATCCAGCCGTCTTCTGGAGGTATTTAATATACTTCCAAAGTTTCACCTCTATACACAGGCATTTCACCAACCTTAGCTATCTGGACATAGGTCGTGCTCTTTCTTCTCTTCAGAAGAGACTGGAGAGAATTAATTGGACCAAGAAGGCCCTGAAAGAAGGCTGGACATTGCCTAATGTCAGGTCTGCCAGGAAACTACAACCGTCCCTCCGCTTTCCTGACCGGTAGTCTTGTTATCCCGGTGTCAGGTGGAGGGACGGCTGAGATCTCCCACAGACAGGAAATAAGGAACCACAAAGGAAGGTGCAGATAGCCTAACCACAACCCCCAGCAACAACTCACGGTTAGTAGGCAGAAGACAGGATCCCAGGAGGGAAAAAAAGGACAATCCAGGCAACGTAGTCAGAACAAGCCAGGGAGGGTCGGCAGCAAGGTTAACCAGGTTCAAGGGATAATCCAGGAATCGTAGTCAAGACGAGCCAAGTAGGTAACCAAAAAGCAAGAGCATCCATAAACAGGAACCTATCCTAAGGCACGGACAGGAAGGGGAAGTGGGAATATATAGGGACACTGAGAAGACTGCTGACAGCTGGTCCCAGGGTGGAGCAAACATCCCCACTAGAGAAAAAGAACATAACTACGATGCTAACATAAAACCAGTTCACTGGTGGTTCAGGACATAGGAAAACAGTCTATGAACACCAGGCCCTGGGATCAAATCCCAGACACGGCGTGACAGTACCCCCCACACAAAGATGCCCCCAAACCTATTTGGGTTTGGATGGGTGCCTGTCGTGGAAGGACTTGACCAGCCGTGGGGCATGAACATCACAAGCAGGCACCCAAGTCCTCTCTGCAATGGAGTAGCCCTTCCAGTCCACCAGATATTGTAATTGTCTACCCCTATGTCGGGAATCCAGAATTTTGCTAACTTCATACTCTTGATGGTCATCCACAGAGACTGGAGAGGGACATCTAGAGGGGAGAGAGAATCTATTCTTGACAAAGGGCTTAAGCAAAGATACATGAAATGTATTGGGAATACGAAGATGAAGGGGCAAGCGTAGTTTATAAGCCACAGGGTTGACCTGACAGAGAATGCGAAAAGGTCCTATAAATCTAGGACCTAACTTGGAGGAAGGTTGTCGCAGTTTCATGTTCTTGGTGGACAACCATACCAGCTGATTAAGACGATAGCGGGGTGCAGGTTTTCTGTGACGATCTGCATACCCCTTGTATCTATGTACAGACTGAAGCAGAACCTTTCTTATGTTTCTCCAGTGCGTAGTCAATCTTGATACCATGTTGGCTGCCGCAGGTACCTCCACCAAGGAAGACTGGAAGGGGAGAACCCTGGGTTGATACCCAAAGGCAGCTTGGAAAGGGGAACATCTAAGGGAAGAGTGCCACTGCGAATTGTGTGCTAGTTCTGCTAGAGGTAACATATCACTCCAGTTGTCATGTTCAGCATTGATATAAGCTCGTAGGTAGATCTCCAAATCTTGATTGAGGATGGTATCCAGAGGACAGGGAATTCTTGATCCCCAGATGTTTGCAAATGGCCCTCCAGAACGAGGATATGAATTGAGGGCCTCTATCGCTAACAATATCAACAGGGATGCCGTGTAAGCGGATGACATTCTCAATAAAGGATAAAGCCAGGCTTGGGGCAGAAGGTAGTGCGGGCATGGGAATGAAGTGGGCCAACTTTGAAAATCGGTCCACTATCACCCAAATTACGGTATTTCCACTGGAGGTGGGCAAGTCCACGATAAAATCCATGCTGATACGAGTCCAGGGAGCACGAGGAACAGGTAACGGTTGAAGTAGACCTTGAGGAACAGAACGATGCATTTTGATGGCAGCACAAACCGAACAGGCTCTAACAAAGGCTATAACATCCTTTTTTAGAGTAGGCCACCAAACCAGGGACTTCAAACGTAGGAAGGTTTGGTTGATACCAGGGTGTCCGGATACCATCTGGCTATGGGCCCACTGTAACACTTCTTTTTGTAATTCTAGGGAAACAAACAACGTATTGGGTGGAACTGAGAGATTAGAAGGTGCCCGAGACTGTGCGGCCAACAAGTTCCTTTGTAAAGCAGTATCCAGTTGTGCAATAATTCGTTCCGGAGGAACAATATGATCAGGAGGTATTTGCAGATTCTCACAAGGGAATTGCCGAGACAGGGCATCGGCCTTGGTGTTCTTGGTGCCAGGAATGTACGTCACTACAAAGTTGAATCGGGTGATGAATAACGCCCAGCGGGCTTGTCTGGGATTCAGTCTTTGGGCCTTCTCTAAGTAGATTAGGTTCTTATGGTCAGTTTGAACCACAACAGGAAGTTCCGTACCTTCTAAAAGATGTCTCCATTCGGAAAATGCTAATTTTATAGCTAAAAGTTCTATTCCCTATGTCATATTTTTGTTCTGCAGCAGAGAACTTCTTGGAGAAAAAGGCAACCGGATGCAACTTGTTAGAAGTGGGTTCTCGTTGGGATAATACTGCTCCGGCCCCTACTTCAGAGGCATCAACTTCCAAGAAATATTGAGCCGAAGGCTGAGGATGGCGAAGAACAGGAGCAGAGCAAAAAGCAGATTTTAGAAGGTCGAAAGCCTCCAGAGCTTCAGGAGGCCACAGAGCATTTGGTCCCTTTTTTTGTGAGGACGGTGATGGGAGCCAAAATTTTGGAGAAATTCTTGATGAATTTGTGGTAGTAGTTACAAAATCCAATAAAACGCTGTATTTCCTTTAAGGTAGAAGGTCTAGGCCATTGTAAGATAGCATCGAGTTTCTTGGAGTCCATTAGAAGAAATTATATAACCTAAGAAAGGTATTTCCGTTTGTTCAAAAGAGCACTTGGAAGGTTTGGCGTACAGCTTATGATCTCTTAAACGTTGGAGAACAGTGCAAACATGGCCACGGTGAAGCTTTAAGTCTTTAGAGTGAATGAGTATATCATCTAAATAGACAACAAAAGAGTCAAGTAGATCGCTGAAAATATCATTCACAAACTCTTGAATAGTGATGAGCCGAACACCCCCGGGTTCGGTTCGCACCAGAACCCGCGAACCGACCGAAAGTTCGTACGAACATTAGAACCCTATTAAATACAATGGATGCGAACGTTCGAATTCTAAAGTGCTAATTATAACGACTATTATGCATGTTATTGTCCTAAAAAGGGTTTGGGAACCCGGGTTCTGCACCAGGGGACATGTATCAATGCAAAAAGAAGTTTTAAAAACGGTCGTTTTTCGGGAGCAGTCATTTTAATGATGCATAAAGTGAAAAAAAAAAGTCAAATATTCCTTTAAATATCGTACCTGGGGGGTGTCTAAAGTATGCCTGTGAAGTGCCACGTGTTTCCCGTGTTTAGAACTGTCCCTGCACAAAATGACACTTCTAAAGGGAAAAAAAGCCATTTAAAACTGCTTAAGGCTTTAATGTAATGTCTGGTCCCGGTAATATGGATGAAAATCTTTAAGAAAAATGGCATAGCTACCCCATGAACAGCCGTATACAGGCGGTGCATACAAGACAGGGACTGTAGGTTTGTTCTTATGTAGAATCTGTTTGTAATTTTGAACAGGTACATTGTTTAAGTGTAGCTCCAGCCCAAAAATCTATTTTTAAACTTTTTGGAAAACATAGGTAAGGGTTATCACCCCTGTAACATTTGTTTTGCTGTCTGTGCCCCTGTTCAGAACATTTCACCTCACTTTCCGTCCCAATGACAACTGTTTTTGAAATGTGGCGTTTTTCTTGAAACAAGGATTGCTGATAAAGCATCAGTACAGAGGAGACACCTTTCTCCCATATTAATTCTTACAGGAGAGAATTTTCCTTCCAAGGGGTAGATTTCCTCTCACTTCCTGTTGTCTTCTTGCGTTTGCAAGTAGGAGTCGTTTGTAAGTTGGATGTTTGAAAGTAGGGACCTGCCGTATATACTCTGCAGAAATAGGCCCCTTAGTTGTTGGTGTTGGCACAACACTGTAAGCACTCACAGTTACTCTTGGTTGGTGCTGGAACGCCCTGCTGTCAACTATTATATCAGGAATTTTAATTACATATAATTGTTGAACAGTGGTAGTAAAAATTGGGCCTTTGATGGTGGTGCTGGTGCCACAACACTGTAAGCCCTGACAGTTACTCTTGGTGGGTGCAGCAATGGGCCCTGCTGTGAATTATTAGATCAAGAATTGTAATTGCATGCCCCTGTTGAACAGGGGCTGAAAAATTGGGCCTTTCGTGGTGGTGGTGGTGGTGTTGCCACAACACTGTAAGCCCTCAGAGTTACTCTTGGTGGGTGCAGCAATGGGCCCTGCTGTGAATTATTAGATCAAGAATTGTAATTACATGCCCCTGTTGAACAGGGGCTGAAAAATTGGGCCTTAGGCACTGGTGGCACAACACTACAACCCCTCACAGATACTGTACTTGGAGCACAGCAATGAGCCCTGTTGCAAAGTATTGCTTCAAAAATTGTAATGACACGCCCCTGTTAAACAGGGGCTGAAAAATTGGGCCTTAGCCACTGGTGGCGGCACCCATAAACAAAAATGATCTTCCAAGCTATCATCAATCGTATCATTGAGGACTCGGAGGAGGAGAATAGCCAGTCAACATAACAGCACAGGCACTCAGCATCAGCATCAGTCTTGAAGGGATGTGACATGTTAAAATCAATTAGTCTGTTATATCAGCATCAGGTGTGTGGTAGCTGGTGGTGATCCAAGACTGGTTCATCTTGATGAAAGTCAGTCGATCAACCGAGTCGGTGGACAGGCGCACCCTGTGATCCGTGACAAATCCTCCAGCAGCACTGAATGTGCGTTCCGAAAGAACGCTGGATGCAGGACAGGCCAGTAGCTCAATTGCATACTGTGCAAGCTCTGGCCAGTGATCCATCCTCAAGACCCAGTAAGCCAGAGGATTTTCGGTGGGGAAGGTGTCCAAGTCTGACCTTGCCCCTAGATATTCCTGCACCATGTTTATCAGACGCTGGCGATGGTTGCTGGAACCGATCATACTTTGGGGCTGCGGACTAAAGAATTGTCTGAACGCATCAGTCAGACGGCCACCTTCCCCACCGCTCCTTCTTTGACTGGCCGAAGCCTCAGCAACTCGTTGTCCAGGACCAGGAGTTTGTAACCTCCCAGTCTCTGGGAATGCGTTGCACAGACCTTTCTGCAAGGCCTCCCGGAGTTGTCTCATCCTCTGCTCCCTCTGCGACGGTAACATAAGGTCCGCAACCTTACCCTTGTACCGTGGATCAAGGAGAGTGGCCAGCCAGTAATGGTCCCTCTCCTTGATCCGAAGAATACGAGGATCCTTCCGCAGACTTTGCAGGATCAGGGAGGCCATGCAGCGTAGGTTTGCTGAGGCATTCGGTCCGGAGTCCTCTGGGTCACTAAGGACGACATGATCCGCAGCCACCTCCTCCCAGCCACGTACAAGTCCACTGGTTTCTTGGGACTGTAAATCATCCCTAAAAGACTGCTGCTGATGCTGAGTGCCAGCCTCCACCTCCATGCTGACACAATCCTCCTCCTCCTCCTCCTCCTCCTCCTCCTCCTCTTCCTGTGCGATGGGTGGGACAGAAGGAACACTGTCTGGGTAAAGGGGGCCTTGAGAGGCAAGGAAGTCCTCCTCTTCCTGCCTCTGTTCTGCCTCAAGTGCCCTGTCCATTATTCCACGCAGCGTGTGCTCCAACAGGTGGACAAGAGGTACAGTGTCACTGATGCATGCACTGTCACTGCTCACCATCCTCGTGGCCTCCTCAAATGGTGCCAGGACAGTGCATGCATCCCTGATCATGCCCCACTGGCGTGGAGAAAAAAAAACAAGCTCCCCTGACCCTGTCCTGGTGCCGTAGTCGCACAGGTACTCATTGATGGCCCTCTGCTGCGTGTGCAGCCGCTGCAGCATGGCCAACGTTGAGTTCCACCTGGTGGGCATGTCACATATAAGGCGGTTCTTGGGCAGGTTCAACTCCTTTTGCAGCTCAGCCAGGCGAGCACTGGCATTATAAGATCTGCGGAAATGCACACAGACTTTCCTGGCCTGCCTCAGGACATCCTGTAAGCCCGGGTACCTGCCCAAGAACCGCTGCACCACCAGGTTAAGGACGTGAGCCACACAGGGCACATGGGTCAGTTGTCCCTGTCGGAGGGCGGAGAGGAGGTTGGTGCCATTGTCGCAAACCACCATTCCTGGCTTAAGCTGGCGTGGCATCAACCACCTCTCGGCCTGGCCCTGCAGAGCAGACAGGACCTCTGCCCCAGTGTGGCTTCTGTCCCCCAAACACACCAGCGCAAGCACGGCATGGCATCTTTTTGCCTGCGTACTTGCGTAGCCCCTTGAACGGCTACGGAGCACCGCTGGTTCAGAGGACAAACCACAGGAAGAGGCCATGGAGGAAGAAGAAGAGGAGGGGGTGGAGGAGAGGTGTGTCACAACCAGTAGTAGCATTTTGGAGGCGTGGCGGTGGAACAACCTCCAACACTACTGCACCTTGTCCTGCATCCTTCCCAGCTGCCAAAAGAGTGACCCAATGGGCCGTGAAAGAAAGGTAACGTCCCTGTCCATGCCTGCTGGACCATGAGTCAGCGGTAATATGCACCTTACCGCTGACCGCCCTGTCCAGCGAGGCCAAGACATTGCCTTCCACATGCCGGTAGAGAGCCGGAATAGCCTTCCGTGAGAAAAAGTGGCGTTTGGGAACCTGCCACTGAGGAACCGCACATTGCACAAACTCACGGAAGGGGGCCGAGTCTACCAACTGAAAAGGCAGCAGTTGAAGCGCTAGCAATTTAGCCAAGCTAGCATTCAACCGCTGGGCATGTGGATGGCTGGGAGTGAACTTCTTTCGACGGTCCAGCAGCTGGGGCAGGGAAATTTGCCTGCTAGAATCGGACGTCGGTGTACTGCTAGCAGAGTGGCCGCAACTACTTGGCTGTGACACACCTAATTCTACACCTTCATTCCTCTCAGTGCATGTTTCAGACAGGACTGAAGTTATAGTGGGGTTGGAGATCCCAGCTGATGCGGTGCAAGGAGAGGTCCGCTTTGTTCTTTGGTGTGGGTCTTTGAGGTAGGCTTGCCAACGAGCTGCATGGCAGGTCAACATATGTCTGGTCAGGCATGTGGTACCCAAGCGGCTGATGTTTTGGCCACGCGATATACGCTTGAGACATATGTTGCAAACAGCAGCTGTGCGATCTGATGCACTAGCCTCAAAAAAGGCCCACACCAAAGAACTTTTGAATGACGGGCAGAGGCAGCGCCCTGCACAGGCGGAGCTCTGCGGTGTGATTCCGTCAGTGTACTGCCCTTACGCTGGCCACCAAAGGGCATCCTGCCTCGTTGGAGATGTGCCTCCTCCTCATCCTCCTCCTCCTCTCTCCTATTAGGCACCCACGTGGAGTCAGTTACCTCATCATCCCCTCCCTCCTCATCACTGGAGCCAATCTGGCAGTATGCTGCAGCTGCTGGAACATGACTGCCAGATTGGTGTCCTTCTTGAGCATCCCCTCTGTCTGCTCTCACGCTACTGCCTTCCTGTAGCTGGGTTTCATCATCAGACCCTTCGAAACGCTGGGCATCCTCCTGGAGCATGTACCCAACACTGTGCTCAAACAGTTCGGGGGACTCCTCAGGAGGACATGGTGGGTCTAGGGAAGGAGTGACTGATGATGAGTCTGACATTGATACCAGGGAAGAGGACGCTTTGGCAGCTGCTTTGCCAGTACCCTGAGCCTGGGTGAGAGAGGATGAGGAGGAGGAGGAGGGCTTGGTCCTCCACTCTACCAAGTCTTCGGCATGATGTGGCTCAACATGTTCAGCTGCCGAAAAGAAGGACAAGCGTGTCCCATGGCCATGTGCTGATGACAATGCACCGCGTCCACGACCAGCACTGTTGCCCCCAGACACAGAGCCTGCTTGCCCTCTTTTATTGCCTCCTGACTGTCTGCCTCTCCTTGTTTGCCTTCCAGACATTCTAAATAGATGGCCTGCAGGGAGATGGGAAAAAAGCAATAAGGGCTACCTTCAGGTGTCCTTCTCTGTCCCTTTACTTAAGGATTTCAAAGATGGTTGATGAGGAATGCTTTAGCACAGTATAGCACAAGGAGAATTTCCCTCACTGTCCTTCCCTGTCCCTAGAAACAAGGATTCGCACAGTAAAACACACTGACACTCTCCCTACCTATCCTTCTCTTTCCCTAAACTAAAGGAATCCAGGTTAAGCAAGAAAAAAAAAAATTTCACTGTCCCTGCCTATGCTTCTCTTTCCCTGCTCCGGAACACACTACACTAGGCCGCCGTGCTGGCGGCCTTTTATAGTGTGGGGCGTGTACTAAACACCCTCAGCAATAATTGGCCACAGGCATCCTGCCTGTGGCCAATCATTGCTCTCCTCGCTGCCGGCGCTGTGATTGGCCAAGCATGCGGGGTCACAGTGCATGCTTGGCCAATCACAGCGCCTGGATGACACTGCGATGGCGTAGTGCATTGTGGGCCGTTCGCGTCACTCGAATTAGGCGCGAACGGCCCAAATCGTTCGATCTTTGTCGAACGATCGAACAGCCGATGTTCGAGTCGAACGTATGTTCGACTCGAACACCGAGCTCATCCCTACTCTTGAAATACCGCGGGAGCATTGCAAAGCCCAAAAGGCATCACAAGACACTCATAATGCCCCCTTCTGGTATTAAAAGCTGTCTTCCATTCATCTCCTGCTTTAATTCTAATGAGGTTATATGCAGACCGAAGATCCAATTTGGTAAAGATCTTTGACCCCTGGACACGGTCAAACAGCTCAGTAATTAAGGGCAACTGATACCGATTCTTTACAGTAATACGGTTGAGAGATCTGTAGTCAACGCAGGGTCTAAGTCCTCCATCCTTTTTCTCCATGAAAAAGAAGCCTGCTCCCACAGGAGAGGAGGAAGGCCGGATGAAACCCTTTTTTAGACTGTCTTCAATGTATTCCTCCATAGCCTTGGTTTCCGCAAGGTTAAGAGGATAGGTTCTCCCCTTAGGAAGAGGAGAACCGGGAAGCAAGTCAATAGCACAGTCATACGGGCGGTGTGGAGGGAGGCCCTCTGCTTCTTTTTCAGAAAATACGTCAGCAAACCCGGCATAAGCCTCCGGTAGTTCAGGGACAGTAGAGACCCCAAGAATGGACACTTTATTACGTATAAACTTTTGGATACAGTGAACATGACAAAAGGTGCTCCAGGCAGAAATTTGACCAGAGGACCAGTCAATAGATGGGTTATGTTTACATAACCAAGGGAACCCAAGAATTACAGGATACTTAGGAGACGGAATGACATTAAATGATAGCTCTTCAGAATGCAGAGCCCCCACTAGAACAGAAAGGGGCTTGGTCTCTAGAGAGATAAGTCCATCACCAAGAGGTTCTCCACCAAGAGTAGTTACACACAGAGGTGGATCTTTCGGAACCGTCGGAATCTGAAGACTCTTAACCAGCGTTGCATCGAGAAATACCCCACCTGCACCGGAATCAACAAAGGCAACGGTGGAGTAGCTCTTATTGTTCCAAGATAATAATACGGGTACTACTAATCTCTCTAGAGGAGGTTTCAAAACAGTGTGGCCTAATGGGGCTCCTTGATCTCCCATTAAGCCCGGGAGTTTTTTCAGTCGCATCGGACAAGAATGCAGGAAGTGACCCGGCTTACCACAAAATAGACAGAGGCCTAGAGTTCTGCGTTTGGTACGTTCATCATCAGACAAACGCACAGCCCCTACATCCATGGGTTCTTCCTCAAACCCGGCGGTTGGAGGAAAAAATTGTCTGACGCTCCCTCTCAGACTGGCGTTCAGAGAAGCGAGTATCCACAAATTGATGAAATCCTCCAATGCCACTGGGATCTCACGGTAAGTTAATTCGTCCTTAATGCGTTCCGCTAGACCTCTGCGGAAGGCGGCCTTAAGGGCGCAATTATCCCAGGAAGTATCTGCCGCAAGTGTGCGGAATTCTATTGCATAAGATGCTACTGTGCGTTTACCCTGGTGTAAGTCAAGAATACTGGCCTCAGCTGCCCTTACTCTATCAGGAACGTCAAATATTCTCTCAACGGTTTGCATAAATGTGGGGTAATCAGTAAGTACAGGAGAATCTCTCAAGAAGAGGCGACACCCAGGACAGAGCTCTACCCTTTATGCCCCATACACACGATCGTTTTTCATGCCGTTAAAAATGCCATTAAAAAAAAATGGCCATTAAAAATGATCGTGTGTAGGCTCCAGAGCATTTTTAACGACGTGAAAAACGGCCATTAAAAATTTCGAACATGCTCTCTTTTTGCACGTCGTTTTTCATGTTGTTTTTTTTAACGACGTGAAAAACGATAGTGTGTATGCTTTAACGACGTGAAAAAAAACACGCATGCTCAGAATCAAGTATGAGACAGGAGCGCTCGTTCTGGTAAAACTAGCGTTCGTAATGGAGATAGCACATTCGTCACGCACTGAAAAGCACGAGACTGAAAAGAGCGAATCGTCGCTCAACAAACTTTACTAACATGAAGGGTGGCGCCATTCGAACGGATCTTCCCCTTTATAGTGCCGTCGTACGTCGCTGCGCTTTGCTTGATCGTTTTTTTAAATGATCGTGTGTACGCAAGACAGGCTTGAGAGGAAACATGAAAAAAACGACGTGAAAAACGGCAAGAAAAAAAATGGCAAGAAAAACGATCGTGTGTATGGGGCATAAGCAAGGAAATAATAAATGTCACCTTGGCTTGGGTAGAGGTAAACACAGAAGGTTGATTTTTAAAATGCAACCGGCAATGGTTGAGAAATCCCCTGCAATCCAAGGGGTTCCCATCATACTTATCGGGGAGAGGTATCTTTGGAGCGGGAGAGCCCACAGATTTAGACACAACTACAGGTTCCCCAACCCCAGACTCAAGATTTTTTGGTGTAGCAGGACTAGTACCATGTGCCGAGGCCAAAGTAGATAACAGTAGCGATGGCACCCAATTTCTCCTCCAATGACTGTACATGATTAGCCTGCTCACCCAACATCTGACCCTGTAGAGAGACTGCCTGCACCAGCTCACTGAGGTCCATCTGGCCTTAGGATAATGTCAGGTCTGCCAGGAAACTACAACAGTCCCTCCGCTTTCCTGACCGGTAGTCTTGTTATCCCGGTGTCAGGTGGAGGGACGGCTGAGATCTCCCACAGACAGGAAATAAGGAACCACAAAGGAAGGTGCAGATAGCCTAACCACAACCCCCAGCAACAACTCACGGTTAGTAGGCAGAAGACAGGATCCCAGGAGGGAAAAGGACAATCCAGGTAACGTAGTCAGAACAAGCCAGGGAGGGTCGGCAGCAAGGTTAACCAGGTTCAAGGGATAATCCAGGAATCGTAGTCAAGACGAGCCAAGTAGGTTACCAAAAAGCAAGAGCATCCATAAACAGGAACCTATCCTAAGGCACGGACAGGAAGGGGAAGTGGGAATATATAGGGACACTAATGAGAAGACTGCTGACAGCTGGTCCCAGGGTGGAGCAAACATCCCCACTAGAGAAAAAGAACATAACTACGATGCAAACATAAAATCAGTTCACTGGTGGTTCAGGACATAGGAAAACAGTCTATGAACACCAGGCCCTGGGATCAAATCCCAGACACGGCGTGACACCTAACAGACGGTCCCCATATGAGAAGAATCTAGTCATTCCTTTAGAGTGTCTTGACCATCTGCTTAATTGTGACAACTGGTTAGGTGTCATCATCTTTAACCTAGGTTGCTTGAACTAGGTAACATCCTTGCCGTCTGTTTCTCTATGGAAGGATCTGAAGAGGATTGTTTGCTTGGGAAGGCTTGGAGAATTCACAGGGTGAGTGGAAACACTTTTAGAGCATATTGACCACATGTTTCATGAGTGCGATCACCTGTTAGGCGCCGTCATCCATATCCTTGGTTGCTTGACAAAGCAGACTGTGTGCAGTCATGTCCATCCGGAAGATTGGAGAATGGGCTGCTCACCTGGTGTGGACAGGCGGCTTCTCATTATAAGAGCAGATAACCCTTTCACAGGGTGAGCCGAAAACACCCCTTTAGAGTGTATTGGCAATTTGTTTAGTGGGTGTGACACCTTTTAGGTGTTACCCTCCTCCCTGGTTGTTTAAGCCAGTGGGATACATACTGTCATGCTCATCCGGAAGTTCAGAAAATGCGCAGCTCCCCCTGGTGTGGACAGGCAGCTTCTCATTGTCAGAGCAGATTACCCCTTTTACAGGGTGAGCCGAAAACACCCCTTTAGAGTGTATTGGCAATTTGTTTATTGGGTGTAACACCTTTTAGGTGTCACCCTCCTCCCTGGCTGTTTAAGCCAGTGGGATAAATACTGTCATGCCCATCTGGAAATTCGGAAAATTGGCTGCTTCACCTGGTGTGGACAGGCAACTTCTCATTGTCAGAGCAGATGACCCCTTTCACAGGGTGAGCCGAAAACACCCCTTTAGAGTGTATTGGCAATTTGTTTATTGGGTGCAACACCTTTTAGGTGTCACCCTCCTCCCTGGCTGTTTAAGCCAGTGGGATACATACTGTCATGCCCATCCGTGTATTCCTCTTATAGAGCTTGAGGAGGGATGTTTGCTGGCTTGGGAAAGCCATGAGACTGCTCCTTCATGTTCATCCATGACTTCTTATTGAAGGGCCTGAAGCATGTTCGTTCTGAGATTGGTAAACACTAATAGATAACCTCACCACAGGCCTTGTGCACCATTCAGCAAACCGACCCATAGCCCCGGATCACACTGGTGCGTTTTTGACATGCGACCCGACCAGTCAAATTGCATGAAAATAATATGCGGCCATTGCACCGCCCTAATCAGTGCAACACTGCATCAGCGGCGCCACACCAACTTCAAAAAGGCAGTTTTGTACTACCTTGCGATTTCGTGTTGCGACCTATATTGACATCCGTACAGAGACTTGCACAGATGTCTCTAAAAATCACGACCGGAACCAAGACTGACCAGTGGGAGACAAAGCTGAATAGCACAGCCTCATTCCCGCAACCCAGTGCGACCCTGGACCAGGGAAAAAAACGGTTAAATGCAGTAAATAGATTGCGTAGTAACAAACCCTGAGGGGTTAAACACAGCTAGAGGGAGACAGAAGCTTCCATCTACAGCCCTGTCAACCAGATGGAGGATAATTTGACTAGAATCTAATCCTGGGAGGAATCAGGTTATGATGAAAAAGTTTGTTTCAGAACAGCAAACAAAAAGGTAGCAATTTGTAGCAAAATTACAACCATCTGCAGTGTACACAAACCAAGGGAATTGTAGACATCATAAACATGCTTCTCCATATTATTTTTTCTTCTTTTTTTTTTTTTAAGGAAGACCAAAGATCACATAGAAAAATACAAGGATATCCCATCCAAAGGCCATGGCTGGGTTCAGTAGACATCTTCATGGTGGCTCCATCTACCTTCTCTGCAAAATGCTGGTCTTTGGAGGGGTTTGGCATAATGGCATGACAGTAAGCAAACATGAGCAGCCTCCAACAGATTATATCCATGTGTGAACAGACAAAGTGTTACTTTGTGTATCTGTTATGCAGAGTACTCCCTGTCCAGTAATGCAGCATACATTGGATACAAAGTATTTAGCTCACCCAACCTCCGTCAACCGACCGTCGACGTTGGCACAGCGCGGGTGCGCGTGCATAGGGGAGTACTCTGCCACAACCACTGTCCATCTTGTTTGGACCAAGCGGACCCCAGACACGGCTGTTAGCCATGATAAAGCCGCCCCGAGGACCAGCAGCGGGGCTCCCTGGATTATGGTCATTTAGACTAGACACCAGGGACTTCGTCCAGCTTCATCCACACGTATGGACGGTCCGCCAGCCATTTAGACCAGCTAGGTAGAGGAGCACACCTCCGTCCTGCACGTAGGAGGAAAAGAGAAGAACGCTGAGGTGAGTGAAAAATTTATAGTTAAGTCCTGATCACATAGGGGTGGGCGGAGCCTCACCCAGCTGTGCTGACATGGAGCCTACAGGAAAGACAACTTTGCTCCTGCTCTTCTCTGTTCCGCCACTGGGAATGCTACTGCCAGGTTTGGGTGAACATATGACTGACTCTCTCTTTCACATGTGAGAGTTCTGCATGCCGTGTGATTGGCCAAGGACTGTCACATGGGGCTGGGAAAGCCCATAGACCTGTGTAAGCTGCATCAAGTCAGTTTGGAGCTTACACATTGCTTTATTTATTTGCCTGGTTCTAGCAAATGGAATTGAACTGGAAACTTGAGTATGTACATTTGGGGATGGGGGGAGTTGACCATTATCATTTGCTCTGCACGGACAAATGTATGAGTCACTTTAACTTTACATAAAGAAGGGTTAGTGTTATGGCAAGTGTGAGAAGGACCATAGGGTAGAAGAACTAACAGTACAAGAGCTAATGGATTCCTGCAGCCTGCTTCCAGGTTGATACTCTAATGCTGCGTACACACGATCGATTTTTCTGATGAAAAAAGACCGATCGACTTTTTTCATCGGACAAACCGATCGTGTGTGGGCCCCATCGGTCTTTTTTCCATCGGTATAAAAAAATAGGACATGTTTTAAATTTTACCGATGGAAAAAAAAACGATAGCAAATTCCGATCGTCTGTGGGGAACTCCATCGGAGAAAAAACCCACACATGCTCAGAATCAAGTCGACGCATGCTCATAAGCATTGAACTTAATTTTTCTCGGCTCTTCAGAGTGTTTTACGTCACAGTGTTTGGGACGGTCGGATTTTGGACTGATGGTGTGTAGGCAAGACTGATGGAAGTCAGCTTCATCGGATTTCCGATGGAAAAATCCATCAGATTTTATTCCATCGGAAATCCGATCGTGTGTACAGGGCAATAAAGGAGATTCAGCTGAAACATTAAAGTGGAATTAAAGTGGTTGTAAAGTGGTTAATTTTTTTTAAAATAACAAACATGTCATACTTACCTCCACTGTGCAGTTCGTTTTGCTCAGAGTGGCCCCGATCGTCCTCTTCTGGGGTCCCTCGGCGGCTCTTGCGGCTCCTCCCCGCAATAGTTAACCCCCTCTGGAAAGCTCTCTCCTGAGGGGGTTTACCTTGCGGGCACGCAGTCGGCGTCCATAGCCGCTGAGTGTGTGACTCGGCCCCGCCCCCAGGCGGCCGCGTTATTGGATTTGATTGACAGCATTGGGAGCCAATGGCTGCTTTGCTATCAATCTATCCAACCAACGCCGAGACTCCTTGGAGAAGAGGATGCCGGGGATGTGTAGAGCAGGTGAACTGACTATGGTAAGTAAAACGGGGGGGCTGGGGGGCCCGTGATTGCCAGGTGTTTTTTAACCTTAATGCATTAAGGTGAAAAAACACAAACCTTTACAACCCCTTTAGGCCCAAGAACAAAATGTATTGCAGTTTACCAATCCTTAGATGTGGTGGTTGAATTTGTTTTCCTGGCAGGTTTTCCCATGTTGTGGCCTTCTTGACAGGCAGCGCATGGGAGAAGGGGCAAGGGAAGATTTAAGGCTAAAGGGGCTCAGGACCAATTGGTGAGCTAATGGCCACACTTAGCCCGTGTTATTGGGAGAAATAGTGACATTAGGTGAGCACATTACTCGGATTAATGGGTTAGGAATGTAAGACTTTGTTTAATTATGCTTACTATAGTTTCTTTTCATTTCCAAATTGAAAGCGTAACTCCACTTTTGTTGAGAAAAAAAAACATTCCCCCCTGGGTGATCGATGTACATTGCAAGGATTTTAAGAAACTTTGTTGCAGATTCCTACCTTCTGTTATTCTGAAGAAATTCCTGTTTTTTCCTCTGTGCCCATGTGCCCAGTGAGTGTAATGGGAGTGGTTTCATAATTATCAATCAGCTGCTGCAGCTGTAAAGCTCTAATTAGGAAAATTGCTGGGCCTGCATCCCTTTAGACGTGCCTTCCTATTGGGAGTATCTCACCTAAAAATTTAAAGTGGAGCTCCACCCTAATTTTTCACTTCTGCGGATCGGATTCCTCCCCCCCTCCGGTGTCACAATTGACACCTTTCAGGGGGGAGGGGGGTGAAGATACCTGTCTAAGACAGGTATTTTCACCCACATCCGGGAGTCCTCTCTCCGGGAATCTGCGGGAGTTACGTCACTTCCCGCAGACTTCCCTTGGTGTTCTGGGAGACACTCGGCTCCCAGAACACAGGAGCACCAATCAGAACAGCGCAGCGCGACTCGCTCGACCTCTGCTGCGGACGTCGCTGGACTCCAGGACATGTAAGTGTCCATATATTAAAAGCCAGCAGCTGCTGTAGCTGTAGCTGCTGGCTTTTAATATTTTTTTTCCGGCGGAGCTCCGCTTTAAGTTTTGTTGCAGGGGATGCCAAAAATCTGACTTGTATCTTAGTGTAGACTTCTGGGAAAATTCATGAGCCAATCACACAAGCAGGAAATGATGTTTCTAGGGGGCGTTCTGCACACAGAATATGTACAGAACACCTCCGGGTAGCCATATTGCATGGCACTTTACAGAAAATTACAGAGCTGCAGATTGAAAAGGAAAGGTAATTTTAATAACATTCAATTAGAATATGAGATGTGTGTTGCAATTTTTCTTTTTCATGAAAGTGGAGTTACCCTTTAACCGCTTCCGGACCGCCCACCGCATATATACTGCGGCAGGCGGCCCGGCTGCGCAAAATCACGTACCTGTTTGTGATTTTGTGCACACAGTGTAGGGGACGCGTGCGCCGCCAGAGCACTGCTCCCACTGTGATTGGACACAGCGGGTCCGGCGGCCGCCGCGACCAGCCGATCTTTCTGTGGAAAGACAGAGCAGCGGTGTGCCTATGTAAACAAGGCAAACCGCTGATCTGTCAGGGAGCAAAAGAGAGATCTTTTGTTTCTAGCTAAACTAAAACACAATCTTTCTTTTCCTTCAGTGTATCTGTCCCCCACACAGTTAGAAAGCACCTCCCAGGCACACACTTGGTCGCCCCTGGTGTTAACCCCTTCCCTGCCAGTGTCATTTATACAGTGACAGTGCATTTTTTTAGCAGTGATCACAGTATTGGTTTTACTGGTCCCCAAAAAGTGTCACTTAGTGTCCAATTTGTCTGCTGCAATGTCGTAGTCCCACTGGAAACAATTTAAAAAATAACAAGTCCCTAAATATATCCCATAGTTTTTGGACGCTATAACTTTTGCGCAAACCAATCAATATACGCTTATTGGGATAATTTTTTACCAAAAATATGTAGCAGAATACATACTGGCCTAAATTCATGAAGAAATTTGATTACATTTTTTTTTTATTGAGAATGTTTTATAGCAGAAAGTAAAAAATATGTTTTATTCAAAATTGTCGATCTTTTTTTGTTTCTAGCACATAAAATAAAAAACACAGAAGTGATCAAATACCACCAAAAGAAAGCTCTCTTTGTGGGGAAATAAGGACAATAATTTTATTTGGGTACAGCGTCACACGACTGCGCAATTATCAGTTAAAATAACGCAGTGCCATATCGCAAAAAATGGCCTGGTCAGGAAGTGGGTAAAACCTTCCGTAGCTGAATTGGTTAAAGCTTTGGCCTCTGGGGGATGGAGATGACTTCTTATAGTCAGATTATGAGGGAATGGAGATGTGATGATTGTCAATGTCTACCTAGGAATGAAGGTTTTTGCTAACATCACTGCATTCTCATTATTTGGAAATTTTATTATCGAGGTAAAAGGTATGAATGTTCTTGTGGATTTTTGTTCCTAATGAGGTTTTGATGCTCATGTACAGTATATCCAGTATACTCCACAGGGGGCCATCTTGGGGGGAACTGAGAATCTATCATTGTCTTCTGTATTTTGTTCCCATTGTCTTTCTCCCTCCTACAGTATTCCTTTCATGGCTATGTTCTGTCTGCACACTGCTCTAGAACCAACCTAAAGTGGAACTTTACAAATAACAAATTGATAACATAAATATGCTCTTTAGCAAGGGACATACCACATTAATAATTATGCTAACAAAAATTAGTTTGTGCTGTAAATGTCCTCCATTATTGTTCCTGTTTCTTCTTGCTGGAGGCTGCCAACTTGCTGAAGCCCAGAGCCCCTGAACAGCAGATCGACCTCTAGTGGCTCTTATTTTCGGCACGGTGCCAAAAAATGGAGAGCAACTGAGCATGTGCAGAGCATTGTTGGTCATCTTACTTTAAAAAAGTAATTAGTTACAGTTACAAATTACTTCTCCCAAAAAGTAATTGCGTTAGTAACTCAGTTACTACCTTAAAAAAGTAATTAGTTACTCAGCAAAGTAACTGACTTTTTTTTTGAGGGCACATAGCACATCAGGGCATGGGGCACATAGCACATCGGGGCACATAGCACATCGGGGCGCACAGCACACCGGGGCGCATAGCACATCAGGGCACATGATAGCACATAGCAAATCAGGTTATGGGGCCCATAGCACATCAGGGCATGGGGCACATAGCACATGAGGGCACATCAGGACATGTGGCACATAGCACATCAGGGATGGGCACATCAGGGCAGGGCACATAGCACATTGTTTACCAGCCATTCAGAGTAGCGCAGGAAGCGTGTGTAATAAGTTCTCTCTCATGTCACGGCACTGACGGCAGTCACGCTACTCCCCGGCGGCCCCTCCTCTCTTCTCGTCCATCCCAGATAATGTCACAAGCAAATGGGGATGGACAAGAAGAGAGGAGGGGCCGCGGGGAGCAGCGTGACTGCCGTCAGTGCCATGACATGAGAGAGACCCGGTCATAGAGGAGAGGAGGAATTACACTACTGCCATCTTGTGGCGGTAGATGTAATTGGGGTAACGCCGCCCAAGTAATGGTAACTGCGTTACCATTAGGGGAAGAGTAATCAGTTAGATTGTTCGTTACCCTCTAAAGTAATTACGTTACGTAACTCTGTTTATTCTAACTCAGTTACTTACATCACTGGTGCAGAGCAGGGTGAGACAGTGAATTGCTGAATTTTAAACAGTCTAAGCACTTATTTTGTTTTACATAGCTATACCTGCAAAAGGGGCCAGCCTGAAGGGATCTATCAGGACTGAATTTTCTGACTAAAGTTCCACTTTTTAAAGCTGGATTAAGTATATATTGAGTTACAACATCTTTTAACATAAAGATACAGCATGGATATATATATATTCAATTGTAATATTTTGTATAAAGATTATGATTAAAACCTTTTATATACGTATTGTAGAAATTCAATACCTCTGATTTACTCCTGATGAAGTTGAGGCAAAGTTCATGAAACACGTTGAGATTAGAATTGCAATAATCATCCCACCTTGTAGTGTTTGTAGATGTATGAAGAGTCTACTGGATGTTATTTTGTGATAACTGATGTGACGTGAGCCTAGCGGGTATTGTTACTATAGAACTTTTTTAACTATACAAACTGTCCATGACATCTTCATGCTGATTATTTTTGTACAGTAAAAGCATATTTTTTGATATGTGCGTTTTACCATTGAAATATTCCTGTTCTAAAATATAAATACAAAATAGACCTCATAATCTTCCCCCTCTCTAATTATAACACATTTCGTTTTATACAATGTCTATTAAGGCACAGGGTTATCAGGCTGTTGCGTATAAGGATATAAAGTGACATGCTTTCAACAACTTTTTCGCCCTTATTAATAGTACAATGTTATTCTAAAATAACTGCGTGTGGCCAGAATGACCACATATAGAACAACATGAAAAGCTCCTAACTAGCTTCTACCTATAAGATCAGAAATTGAAACTGAAGGCGCAGAAACTGCTGATTACCAGTTATGGTTGGTTATGGATTCACTTTGCTCTACAACACTCTGATATTGTTTTACATGCGGCAGATTTACACTAAGTAGTAACATACACCTATCATATGGTTGAGTGATTTTCTGGCTTATAGGTAACTATTAAGTCTTTTAGCACCAAGGAAAATAGTTTTTCCTTTCATTTAAGAAATAACACATGGATTGTACAGTCTTCTGGTGCTCTGTGCTCACCACATATCGTAATAAGGAAAGGCTATTTCAATGCAGAGAACAGCTAATGGTTGGCTACAACTGAAGGAGTTGTTTTCCTGAAGCCAGTGTCCTGTAGTCGGTGAAGCCAAGCCTTCTGCGTTCGTGTGGCTTCTCCATTCTTTGCAGTTCCGGTTACGTATGGGTGTCCCCCTTTGGCTGGATCCATGCCAGAAGGACTTCTCTGACCTGGAAGAAAGTTAGAAAGAATACATTTGAGAAAGAAGAATTTTATTTTGACACTTATTTGAATATACTACTAGATGATACAATGGTAGTGACCATGGTCACATCTTGTGTAAGTGGTCCAGTTTTCTTCACCAACTCTCAGGAAGCATGTGATTGAACTGGAGAGTGTCCAGAGAAGGACAACAAAGCCAATAAGGGAGCTGGAGGGCCTCAGTTATAAGGAATGACAACAAACATTAAACTTATTCTCCCTGGAGAAGAGATTCCTAGGAGGGGATTTGATAGCTATATACAAAATCCTTGAATGGTGACTCTTACATTGGGAGGACACTATTTAACCCAAGGTCTGTAAAGAAACCACACAATGAAGTTGACCGAGAAGCTGTTCAATCTTAAACTGCTTAAGGGATTCTTTAGAGCAGTAAGGATGTGGAACTTCCTTCAACAGTTGGTGGTGTCATCAGGGAGTGTAGATAAATAAAAAATAAAAAATTAGATGTGTTTCTTAGGGAAAACAATGGGACAGGGATATGCAATTAGCAGACCTCCAGCAGTTGCAAAACTACAAGTCCCATCATGCCTCTGGGTTCATGCTTGTAGCTGTCAGAGTCTTGCTATGCCTCATGGGACTTGTAGTTCTGCAACAGCTGGAGGTCCGCTAATTGCATATCCCTGTAGTAGGATATGGAAAATGGTAGTAACCTAAACATACATAAACACGCTCAGGTTGAACTGGATGGATTGTTGTCTTTATTTCAACCTAACCAACTATGTATGTGGTTATAAATAATGAAGGGCTGAACTATCAGCTAGATGTGAACTAAGAGTCAGATCCTAAAGCAGGGGTGCCCAAACTTTTGAAGAGCAAGGGCCACTTAAGCGACTTGGTAACCGGTCACGGGCCACAATGAGCAGAGCAGGCAGGTGACAGGTCCAAGTCCACTCCGCATATGCAGAGCTGACACAGCCCGCGCTACTCTATGGGCCCTCTGATTCGATCTGCCCCCCCTTCTGTTTTTTTTTTAGCGGATCAGATTGGAGGTAGGTGGGTGTAAATGGCCATAAGTCCGTTTACATCTGTGGTTCAATAGAGGTGAACGGAGGGTCTGATTGGGTCGTACCAATCGTGTCATAAGTAGCCTAAGGCTGCTTTCACACTGACGCGCTGTGGTTTACCCACACCAAGGGTGCAGCGCACTGCACCTGTGGCTTAGCTGTACTTTGCCATAGACTTCTATTATATCCTGCAAGGGTGGTGCACTTTCTGAAGTGCACCAAACCCCCAGGTAATAACAGAAGTCTATGGCTCAGTGCTGGTAACCCGCAGGCGCACTGCGCTGCACCTGTGGATCAGTTTGAAAGCAGCCCAGTAACCACTGCAGAACAGATATGCCCATGTATACACACCAATTTTAGTAATAAACTTACCTTTAATAACAGTCTTCCATTCAGGTATCATCCGCTGTTGCTGTCCCAGGTAGAGAGCATTTGGTATCACGTCGCCTGTGACAGGAGTTGGTGCTATACAGAAAGCATTGGCTTATGCGGCTCTGCTCCACAGTCACTTGCTTCCTCTACCGCCAGCTTCATTCACTCTCTTGCTCTGGGATTGTGGGTTGACAACCCACAATCTGGGCTTGCCAACACACCATCCCAAAGCAGGAGGTCGTGGGCCACATCAGAGGGCTCCGTGAGCCACATGTGGCCCCCGGGCCACTGGTTGGGCACCCCTGTCCTAAAGCATATCTAAACCCATAATATTTTTTTTTTTCTAAATTTGCAGCTTACAGGCCTTAAAGCATAAACAAAGACAACATTCCACTTCAATACTGGGCACTTTCACCCCTTCCTGCCCAGGCCAATTTTCAGCATTCGGCGCTGTCACACCTTGAAATAAAATTACGCGATCATACAACGGTGTACCCAAACTACATTTTTATAATTTTCTTCCTACAAATAGAGCTTTCTTTTTGTGGTATTTAATCACCACTGGGTTTTTTTTTGCTAAACAAATTAAAAAAGACCAAAGTTTTTTAAAAAAAAAGTTTTTCTTTGTTTTTGTTATAAAAATTTGTTTTCTCCTTCATTGACGGGCACTGCTGAGGCTGCACTGATGAGGAGGCACTAATATGCAGCACTGATAGGCAGCACTGATGGGCACTGATAGGTGACACTGATGGGCACTAATAGATGGCACTGATGGGCAGCACTGACGAGGAGTCACTGATTGGCATTTTTATGGGCACTGATTAGTCATGTGTGATTTGTACCTCTGATGGGGGCTGCACTGATAATCAATGCACTGATTATCAGCGCAGACACCCCCTGTCAGGAGAGCCGCCAATCGGCTCTCCTCTGCTCGCATCTTGTCAGCGCAAACTGAGGAAAGCCGATTACTGGCTCTTTCTGGTTACCGCTGTGATCAGCTGTGATTGCTCACAGCTGATCACGTGATTAAGAGCCTAAAGCCCTGTACACACGATGGACTTTTTTCATCTGACAAACTGATCGTGTATGGGCCCCATCGGTCTTTTTTCCATCAGTTTAAAAATAGAACGTTTTAAATTTATCCGATGGTTAAAAAACCGATAGCAAATTACTATCTTCTGTGGGGAACTCCATCGGATAAAAAACCCACGCATGCTCAGAATCAAGTCGACGCATGCTCAGAAGCATTGAACTTCATTTTTCTCGGCTCATCGGAGTGTTTTACGTCACCGCGTTTGGAACGGTCCGTTTTTTGACTGATGGTGTGTAGGCAAGACTGATAAAAGTCAGCTTCATCGGTTTTCCGAGGGAAAAATCCATCGGTTAAAAAAACCATAGGAAATCTGATCGTGTGTACAGGGCTTAAGTCATAGGCTCTTTACCATGATCGTAGATGCAGTTTTTCTGAGCAACACACAACACCACCGATCGCCGCGAGTGGCTTATCCTGTTGGACGTCATATGACGCTGGACGTCATTCCGCAATAGGGCGGTGCAGAAGTGGTTAAAAAAATTACGAGCATGGAGGCTATTTATCACAGGAGAGAAATGCAATGTATCTTATGCAATAAACTAAGCCTACCTGCCTGCTCACCATCTCCTGTGACTTGTAAACTGTGAAGCTCAGTTCATGGCACCGGCAAAATCCCTGTGTGCGGGGAAGACTGAACTCCTCACGTCATCCTATGCCAGCCAATCAAGAGGGCCGAAGACGGACAAGCAGAAGGGGCAGGAGAGAAAATGCCAGTGTGAGGCTCCTAGTGGACTTCAGAGTGTTGGAGAGGAGGTGAGTATGGTGCCTTAAGTTCTAATTTAACTGTGGTGACTGCATAAGTTTGCTTTTTCAAGCTTTTCCCCCCTTGTTTTTCACCTAGTGGCTATCCTGCCAGTAACATACCTCCTGCCCTATAGAAGTTATACTTCTCACCCTACTGTATCAGGACAACGTGAACAGGACAGGACAGGACTACAAAACACCAACCCCTCTTCTTCTCCATAAAAGAGGTTTGGGGTTATTTACTAATCAGAGATAGCTGGGGACAATGTAACTGATAACAACAACAACAACAGATGATTACAAGACTCATGACAGATCAGCTGGTATTTTTTATACTTTGAAACAGCTATAGAAAATCATTTTCAATGGTTTATTTAGCAAACCAAAAGGAGGCAAATGGGAGAGGTACTGTAAATTTTAAGACTTCTTTAGAGTGGGACTCCACTCAAATCCTTATTTTAAATCTTGGAAAGTGTTGGGCAGGCTTTAAAGCTTAGGTGGGTGGGTTTTAAAAGTGTTCTGTGGCTCTGGATTTCCTTCACTTCCTGTTCTAATGATAGTGGTAATTAAGTAAGGAAGTTGAAAGCTCTTCAATGGAGACACATACATCAATGATATGTGTCACAGACAGGGGTACAGGGACGAGAGAGGCTGGACAATGTGCAAGGTATCATCGTCCATTGCACACCCTTGAAAATTGACCAGCAAATTATCAAGAGAACCCCAATCCGGAAACAAGTAACAACCATAAACAATACACACTCTCTAATGTTCTATCTCTGCCACCAGATGTCAAGTGATTATCCATATGGCAACTTGGTAACTCGAGTGAGATCCTTGTTTCATGGAGGAGGCTCCCTTTGGGGGGGGGGGGGGGAGTTACAGGGTAAAGCTTCATGGGCCTTAATGGCAGATATGATTGAAACCAGGGGAGGACAAGACTCAGAGCTAGGTGACATTTTTCCCCAATCCAGTGCAAATAATTTAAGCTGGGTTGACATCTGTGAGATACTCTCCCATTGACATCTCAGTCAGAGAGGAACCTGCATTCACTAACAGTCATTGGGCATTCTATAGATATCTACAATCACAGAGCCTGGCAAACAAAAATGATCAGCATTGTTTCTGAGATGTTGGACTAACTAGGGCAGAGAGCTGCAAAGGAAGTCAATGCTGGAAAAATGCCAAACTATGAAATGTGTTGAAAGTATTCTGATTACACTCACCAGACAGGATCAGTTAATATATTTCTTCCATTAAAAGAGTAGATTGGGACATCAGATTTTTGAGGAGCTAATTTACTTTCAAAAAAAGAGATCCAGTTCCGAAAAATGCGTTCACCCTGAAAAAATCCAAAGCAAAGCACAAAAAGTTAAGTTTATGATTTATTATTGCCATGTTCAAATCTAGCACATAAAATAAACACTTACCTTCAGATTCACTATAGGAAGACTTCTGTGTGTCTTTTTCACTATTGAGATCAGAGATTGGGTGGAGGAAGCAAGGATGGCTCTGAATGTCCCATAGAGGGCCATCTCCTGGGCTTGGCGATGACACTGAAGGTCAGCCCCACGAATTCCAATCATATCTCCAGACATCGGAACATTAAGTGCTACCAGGCGGAGCTGAAGATTTAGTTAAAAGATGAAACGTAAAATGTTAATAGGAAGTTATTTAAAGGCATTATAAGTGTAAAGATTACTAAAGCGCTGATGTGAATAAAGGTGAACTAAAAAATTTAAGCGAACCAAAAAATTAAGATAATCAAATGGTGATTGCTGCTAATATTGTGCAGTGTAATGATATCACAAAAAAGAAATGAATTAGGGGTTAATAAAGCGCTATCATCAACCTTAATAATTATTGCACAGTGATCCAATATGTGCTGCCAAGATAATAATAAATAAAGTGCTTCCAAACTGGTATGAAAAAAATGGTTTCCAGAGTTCTGATAATATAAAACCAAGTCAGACACCACTGCTAGGTGAAATAGAAATCAGGAGGATAACGATACCCAGATGATCAGGTTTTTGGTCTCCGATGCTGTAATGGATTGCTCTCAAACATTCATTACTTCTCAATCCTTCATAGACCCGTATTGCTCAAAAAAGAAAAAATTACAAACTCATTGCGCTGATGGACTAAACTGGGAATGACATAAATGAAATACACCACAGTTGCACTCACACATGCCCCGCATGTAGGAAGGTCAGTTGCATAAATAAAGCTCCTCACTTGGCTGTCTGTGCTCACACAGCACTAAGGTAGATGGCTCCTCCTTATGCGTTACATCACTGGACACATGACTTTTTCAAAGGATTGAAGGATTTAGAAGTAATGAAGGTTTGAGAGCAATCCATTACAGCATTGGAGACCAAAAACCTGATCATCTGGGTATCATTATCCTCCTGATTTCTATTTCACCTAGCAGTGGTGTCTGCAGGGCTGCTGTTAGAAATCACAGGGCCCCATACAGCCTACCTGGCAGGCCCCCCCCCAATATATCAAGACCATATTTTCACAAAAAATACACTAAAATCATTATTAGCGGACACAAACATAACAGAACCTATGTGAATTAGCCCTTTTTTATTTGTTTTTTATATTTAAAAAGACAAAACAATTATATTCACAGTGACAGAGGGACACACAGGGGGGATTTGAAGCTGGTAGAACAGGGAGGGGAATCAGTGATCAGTGTCAGAGAAGCAATTACAGGAATGATGCCCAGTGTCTGTGTCTCTCCCTGCAGCAGCTGAAAGCTGGGAGAAGGGGGAAAAACTGTCTTTCAGCTGCTGCAGAGGGCCGCACAGGGCATCCTTCTGTAACTTCCACTCCGCCAAACCGCACTAATTCCCCCTGCTGTTTGGGTCCCCCTGTGTGCCTGGGCCCCCTACAGGAGGACTGGTGGTCCCCCCCTATCAGCGGCCCTGGGTGTCTGACCTGGTTTTATATTATCAGAACTCTGGAAACCATTTTATTTATACCAGTTTGGAAGCACTTTATTTATTATTATCTTGGCAGCACATATTGGATCACTGTGCAATAATTAAGGTTGATGATAGCGCTGTATTAACCCCTAATTAATTTAAAGGCATTATAAGCCTTCCCAATTGCACCTTGTGTTTTTCACCTGCATGTGAGTAGTTTCCTGGTGACATTTGTTGGCCTGTACACATGGCCTATAGTAAGGTAAATCTTCACATTTTGGTGTCGGAAGTTTCTGTTTGTGTTCAAATGTGAGGAGTTCAGCATGGCACTGCACAGGTTAATGCATGACCTCTGTTTATAGCTTAAGAACTACATATAGCTGAATAAACTACCAGCATATATTCGGCAATCCCTGGGTCTTTCAAGCTAGCACCCACACAGGTGACGCTGTATTTAAACATTGCACAGACAACACACACAGGCAGAGCGATTAACAGAGATTTCTCCATGCTGGAAGTGATGTGTTTTCTCATTACAGTATACGGTATACAGTATATCTACTAAAACCAACAGTATTGGGACACCTGCCTTTACACGCACATGAGCATTAATGGTATCCCAGTCTTGATCTGTAGGGTTCAATATTGAGTTGGCCCGAGGGCTGGACTCAGACAAAAATTTGGCCCTGGACTTCATCCAGACAGGCCCACTTTAATTTTGAGTGTCCCCATCAGCACCCTCCTTACATCAGAGTGTCTCCAACAACATCCTCCTTACATCAGAGTGTCCCCAACAGCATCCTCCTTACATCAGAGTGTCCCCAACAGTGTCCTCCTTACATCAGAGTGTCCCCAACAATGTCCTCCTTACATCAGAGTGTCCCCAACAGCAGTCCCCTTACATCAGTGTCCCCATCAGAAGCCCCCTTACATCAATGTCCCCATCAGCAACCCCCTTACATCAGAATGTCCCCAACAGCATCCTCCTAACAGAGTGTCCTCATTACCAGCAGCCCCCTTACATCAGAGTGTCCCCATTACTAGCAGCCCCCTTACATCAGAGTGTCCCTATCACCAGCAGCCCCCTTACATCAGAGTGTCCCCATTACTAGCAGCCACCTTACATCAGAGTGTCCCCATCACCAGCAGCCCCCTTACATCAGAGTGCTTTAGTCCCTTGTCGTTGGGAAAGGACTGCTAAAACAGCGATTTCAGAAGCGTCTACTTCCAGGACAAATGTCAGGGAAGAGTCAGGATGCTTCAAGACAGAAGGGGAGGTGAACAGTCTTTTGAGGGATTCAAAGGCAGTTTGGGCCTCTGGAGACCAATGGAAGCGGACTCCCTGTTTGGTTAGCTGAGTGATAGGGTTGATGGCTGAGAATCCTTTAATGAATTTCCTGTAGAAATTAGCAAATCCTACGAACCGTTGGATTCCTTTTTTGTCTGTGGGGACTGGCCAGTCTATAATTGCAGCAATCTTTTGAGGATCCACCTTGATACCTTCTATATAAATGAGTAGTCCCAGAAATGAAATACTCTTTTGCGCAAACTCGCACTTTTCAGACTTAGCGTACAGACCATGCTGCCGGAGCCGAGTTAACACACATCTGACGTGCTTGCGACGGGAATCTAGAGAAGAGGAGAAGATTAGGATATCGTCTAAGTAGACAATGATGAACAGATCCAAATAATCTCAGAAGACATCATTGATGAAGTACTGGAATGTAGCAGGGGCGTTACACAGCTCGAAGGGCATTACCAGGTACTCAAAGTGCCCGAATCGTGTGCGAAAAGCTGTTTTCCACTCGTCCCCTTCTCTGATACGGACAAAGTTGTAAGCCCCTTGGAGGTCTAGCTTGGTGAAAATGGTAGCAGCTCCCAGTCTCTGGAATAGTTCAGGTACCAAGGGGAGAGGGTAGCGATTCTTAACTGTGATTTTGTTAAGCTTGCGATAGTCTATGCAGGGCCGTAGGGTGTGATCCTTCTTCTCTATGAAAAAGATACCTGCTCCTGCCGGAGATGTTGATGGACGGATGGAACCCTTTCTTTAGATTCTCATCAATGTATTCTTCTAGTGTCCCCTGCTCCATTTCAATCAATGGAAAAATTCTGCCGAAGGGAACTTTGGCTCCTGGAAGGAGCTCAATGGGACAGTCATATGCTTGATGAGGCGGAAGGATTTCTGCTCCCTTCTTACTGAAAACGTCCATGAAGTCATGGTAGGCCTTTGGAACAGATTGGCGTATCTCAGTGTCGGTGTCCAAACATAACAGGGTAGGAGGTTCACAGGGACCTTTAAAAACACAGAACTGCTGGCAGTAAGGAGAAGGAAACGTGACTTCCGTGGCCCAGTTGATGTAGGGGTTATGGGCCTGTAGCCACGGCATACCGAGGATAATAGGGAACAAAGGTGAGTCGATGATATTGATGCGTAGCAGTTCTTGGTGTAAGTTGGCAATAGTAACAGGTAGAGGAGTAGTCTCTTGTGTAACTGGTCCAGATTTAATAGTGGAACCATCAGCCAGGTGAATAGAAAGTACTTGGGCCTTGTGTAGCAAGGGAATCTGGTGTTTGGCTGCAAAGGATGAGTCCATAAAGCAACTACAGGCTCCGGAATCAATAATGGCGGAAACTCGTAAAGTCCTTCCTGGGAACTGTAACAAGACAGAGAGAGCAAGGTGAGACGAAGTCTTGGAAGTGGATGCATGATCAGAAGAGATTGACAGACACTTACGGAGCTTGGCGGGGCAATTTCTAACATAATGCACAGGTTCTCCACAGTACAGGCATAGGTTATTCACCCAGCGACATTGGCATTCTTCCACCGTAAGAGAAGGGAAGGGGCAAAGTATCCCTAGCTGCATGGGCTCAGATGTGTCAGGCGTGGAGGCTGGCTGTGCTGGAGGAGCCGGGTGGGAGTAATTGGGAACTCTAGGTAACATCCAGGTAGGATGGGAAGGCCCAGTTCCCCTCTCCGCTCTTCACTCCCTCAGACGCCGGTCAATCTGTAAAACTAAATTGACTAGTACATCCAAGGTCTGAGGTATTCCAACTCGGGCCAGTTCATCCTTCAAAGGGTCTGACAACCCCATGCGGAACTGGTAACGAAGGGCAGTGTCATTCCAATTAGTGTCCGCATTCCACTGCCTGAATTCGGCAATGTAATCTTCTGCGCCCTTGTTGAAGGGTATGCAGTGCAGCTTCTGCGGTTGCGGAGAGCTGTGTATCCTCATACAGCTGGGCCATTGCATCAAAAAAAGTAGTTAGGTTGGTTAACACTTCAGCTTTCTGTTCCAGAAGACGGTGGGCCCAAGTTTGTGGTTCACCCAGGAGCAGGGAGAAGGTACGTGGTTGCAGAATGAAGTATAGTTTGCATGCATTTCGGAATGCCCTAAACTTGCTTTGTTCCCCGGAAAACTTTTCAGGAGTGGGAACTCTTGGTTCAGGTGGAAGCATAACAACTGTAGGAGAGGCTGTACTGGCTGAAGAAGTAGAATGGTGAGAAGATCCCTGGATGCCGGTGGGAGATGAAAGTACTTGAAACCGTTATTCCAGTCGAGTGTACCCTTCCTGAAGATTCTTAACGGCCTGGGTTAGGCCTGCCAGGTGTAGGCAAAGTTCCTCCATAGGAGAGACTCCCTGCTCGGGCTCGGACATGGCTGTCTGCTACTGTCACGTACCTAGTGGCTCGATCTGCAGAGGAGGGCCTCTCTTACAGCTCCAATTCAAGACCCCTGGTAGAGTGAACAGGAGGCACGGGAGTCTGGAGTCAGGAGTGGCACGAGCGCCTGGCAGGATGAACAGCAAGAGGTAGGTCTGGAGTTCTAGAGGCTCTGTGCAGGGAGACAGCAGGCTGGAACTGGATAGCAGACTGGAACCCGGAATAGCAGACTAGAACCTGGAGTAGGCTGGATTAGCGGACAGGTGCAGTAGATTGGAACTGGACAGCAGGCTGGAACCTGGAACAGGCTGGATCAGCAGGCAGGTGCAGCAGACTGGAACTGGACAGCAGACTGGAACCTGGAACAGGCCTGGAACAGGCTGGATCAGCAGGCAGGTGCAGCAGACTGGAACTGGACAGCAGACTGGAACCTGGAACAGGCAGGATCAGCAGACAAGTGCAGCAGACAGGTGCAGCAGACTGGAACTGGACAGCAGATGGAACTGGACAGCAGACTGGAACCTGTAAAAGGCTGGATCAGCAGACAAGTGCAGCAGACTGGAACTGGACAAGAACTCAGAAAGGTCAGGCAAGCCGAGTCAACCCGGGTCAGTTATCAAGCGGGCAGTAGAGGGACCGAAGGAGAAGGCAGAAGAGAAGTCAGACAGGCCGAGGATGCAGGCCGCGTAAAGCACAGGAACAGATTTCAGATATCAGGAACACACTTAACGCTGTAGAGCAGAGATCAAAGTCCCAGTGTGTCGGGGCATGGCCTGACGAGGCATGTGAGCAGAAGTGTTACACGGAGCTCCCGCTGATCATCCTGTACCGATCCTTCCCTCGCCGCTATTAACGCCCGTTTGTGCCTCAATCCGGTGCCCGCTGATACCAGGACACTCCCGGATTAATAACCGACCGAAAACCGGGTATGATGACCCGTGGAAATCGCGGAGATGCCGCGGCTGCGGCCTGCCAGGATTCGCAAGATGGCGCCTGGTCATCTCAGCCACAGAGGACACCACGAGGCCAGGACAAGAAGACAGAGCTGGGGGGTAAGTCTGCAAAACCCCCTAAGCCTAAAGACCAGGCCAGGGACATGCTCTACTATGCACAGAAGCTGGCAGGCCCCACAGACTCCTTGCAGGTCAGGGTACAGCTACATGCAGAGCCCATGGAGCAGACAGACAGGGACAGCCCAAATAGGATGGATGACCCTGACATTATGGAGTCAGTCCCTGATCCCATGCCAGCATTAGTTGATGCACAATCAGAGGACAGCCCACAGCCCACACTCAGTGAAATACCGCATGCTGTCCATGGATGCACTGCCTCTATAAACGCATTGAAGGAGCGATTCGGGGGGCTGGAAGAGAAGGTGTCACTCCTCCGCCATGATATCCAGAAAATTAGGGAGAGAACTACCGCTGTGGAGGGCAGAGTGAGTGACATTGAAGATCAGATGCCACATGTGACTAGAGAGGTGTGAGTAGCAGCTCAGCATGCCCGCCAGGCATATGATAAGACAGACGACATCGAAAATCGCATCAGACGCAATAACATCTGCATAGTGGGGCTTCCTGAGAAAGTGGAGGGCAGGGACCCCACAACATATATTGAAGGATGGCTGCAAGAAGTGTTCGGCAAGGAAGCATTCTCCACCCTATACGTGATTGAGCGGGCACACAGGGTGCCGCCACATCCCCTCCCGCCAGGCAACCCCCCGAGAGCGATGCTAGCAAGGCCCCTGAACTATAGAGACCGTGAGGTGGTGCTGCGACTTGCAAGGGAGAGGGGAGCAGTGCATCACAACGGTGCCAAAGTATCCTTTTATCCAGACTTCTCGTCAGAAGTACAGCGCAAACGTTCTAAGTTTGCTGAGGTCAAAAAACGTCTACAAAAGCTGCAGCTTCCCTACGCTATGCTATTCCCTGCAAAGCTCCGCATAACAGCTAGAGATCAGACCCACTTTTTTGAGTCCGCACAGGACGCAGCAGGGTGGCTAGACCATAATGAACAGGCCCTACGCCGCCGGGGTCGTGAAGAGGGAGAAGGTTGATGTCGCAGGATGGGCACACGCATCGGGCATGAAGGGCGCCCATTCTCCCTTCTGCAGCTTTCATTTGGCTAAATGAGGGCCTATACCTGATTCCATAGCTCAGCGAGTGGATTTCCACCACGTAAGAAAATCATTTTTCTTTTGTTCCCTGTTGGGACTCTGTTCCAGTCCTTTTCGGTGCTCTATCAGTTTAAGTCCCGGAATACGGAAGATATGAGACTATTTACATCTTTTGTATGGGGCCTTTTGTTTTGGATGACTTGGTTCCGGCCTCGGTGCCCGGTTGGCACAGGCTGGACGCATACTTCCCATGCCTCACAGAATATGAAAGGTATCTGTTCTGTCCCCGTGCGGGGATGCGGGCCATGGGTGGCGTGCTGCCAAAGTATCTGTTTCCCTGTACTCCTTGGTGCGCAGTTGCGCAAGATGCTACACTTCATTTTTTCAAAGTTTTTCCAATGTGCGGATTCCTTTAAGACTGCTGTTCATGTATTGAAATCCTTCATGGCTGCTCCAGACTGCCCACCGACCAGATGCTGGTGGTACATGAAACTACCTTCTTGGCCTGAGAGGCCCCCTTGTACACGCAAATGGCTAACTGTATACACAACATGTCTGCTACACCTATAGTGTCGTGGAATATCCGAGGGGTGAATGATCCCCTGAAAAGAACTATGATCACTGCGGGTTTGAGAAAGTTCCATCCGGCTATAATTGGCCTACAAGAGACTCACCTGCAGAGGGATACAACTGGGTTTTTACAATATGCATGGGTGGGAAAGGCCTATCACTCCACCTACTCTGCTTTTTCACGCGGAGTGAGTGTACTGATACACAAGGCATTGGCCTACCAGGAGCTGGACTCCCTAATTGATATATCTGGTAGATTTGTGTTCCTGTACTGTAAGTTATACATGGTAACAATGATCTTGGCTTTTGTGTATATACCCCCCCCATTCTCGCGGGAGGTGTTGCAGTTGCTGCTGTCTTACCTGGCTACTAAACCTGACACTCCGGTCCTGATTATGGGTGATTTTAACTGTTATTTAGATCCCAGATTGGATAGACACCCGCCGATAGCACCCCCTGGGGGAGGCCGGGGTACTGCCCTCAGCCGGCTGCTGGCGGAGGTGGGGTGGACAGACATATGGCGTATACGTAACCCTGATAGTAAACAATTCTCATGCTTTTCCAAAACTCATGGGTCGCTCTCCCGGATTGACCTCTGTGTGGGTACCCCGAACCTGGTGAACAGCACCTCTAAAGTGGAATATTTCCCACGGGGAGTGTCAGATCACTCCCCATTGGCTCTATGGTTAATTACCCAGCCGCCCAGCTCGATGCCTAGGGCACCGTGGAAGCTTAATGCTTTTTGGCTTAAACTGTTCACCTCGCAAGAAAGAATGGTCTCTCAGATACAGGACTTTTTTTGGACGCACCAAAGACACACTAGTAGCTTGCAGAAGTGGGAAACCTTTAAAGCCTACATTAGGGGGGTGTTCATTCATGAAATTCAAATTGTTAAACATAATTCTTCGGCATTGTTGGAGCGGGTGGGAGACCAGGTGAGACAGCTGGAACTGGCATATGTGACTAGCCCTACTGACTCTGCAAGGGAGGCATGGATGTCGGCCCAGGATTCTCTGGACCGGCTGAGATCCTCCACCGCGGAGCGCAAGCGGTTCTTTACGAAATTGGCATTCTACGAGGAGGGGGAGAAGACAGGTCGCCTTCTGGCCAAAATTGCACGATCCCAACAACAGTCCCCGGTTATAGGTGCCATTCGCGCTTCTAGTGGAAAACTGGTTAGTTCCCCCGATGCCATTATATCCGAGCTGGCTTCCTTCTATATGGACCTCTATGGGGCGAGGGAGACCTACTCGGATGACGAATTGGCTACCTACATGTCCCACATTGATCTGCCCTCGCTGTCTGTTGAGGCTAGGAAACAACTAGATGCCCCGATTACTATAGAGGAACTGCAGGCGGCGGCCTGCTCTTTCCCCACATGCAAGGCGCCTGGTGAGGATGGCTTACCGATGGAAGTGTTCACTCAATACGGTGAGCAATTACTGCCAGAATTATTGAAAGTCTTTAATGCCTCGTTGGAGGTAGGTAGTCTCACTGATTCTATGACTAGAGCAAATGTGATACTCTTACTGAAGCCGGGGAAGGACCCGGTGGACCCGGGATCCTATAGACCTATCTCATTGCTCCAGAGCGACGTGAAGATACTCGCTAAGGTCCTGGCGCTTCGGGTCAATGGGATAGTTTCCTCCATTATTCACCAAGATCAGGCTGGCTTTATGCCTCAAAATTCCACTGCTACTAACCTTAGGAGACTGTACCTGAATATGCAAATTCAAGCAGAGAGTGGGGGTCGTAGGGCACTTTTGTCCCTTGATGCCAATAAAGCATTTGATAGTGTAAGCTGGAGGTACCTGTGGGCAGTGCTAGACAAGTTTGGCTTTGGGACTCAGTTTGTGGCGTGGGTTAGGTTACTTTATGCGGCCCCGCAGGCGACCATTAAGATGGCGGACAAGATGTCTCTGGCTTTTGCTCTGGGCAGGGGAACGCGACGGGGTTGCCCACTGTCCCCCCTGCTCTTTGCGATCGCTATAGAACCACTGGCAGCCCTTGTGAGGTCAAGTGAACAGATATGTGGATTTAGGTACGGCACTATACATGAAAAAATTATGTTATATGCGGATGACATGTTACTCTTTTTGGAAGATCCCAGTCTATCAGTGCCAGGGGTTATGTCCATAATAACGCAGTTTGGTCACTTTTCAGGTCTGACCATAAATTGGTCTAAGTCTGCCCTGATGATGCTGGATGAAGACCGGGAGGTGGACCTCCCGACCTCTTGTCCCATTCCGGTGGTTACTGGCTTCAAGTACTTGGGTGTGCAGATTTCACCCAAGATATCGGAATACTGCTCTCTGAATGTGTACCCCTTGCTGTCCCGTTTTCGAGATAAGATCAACACCTGGAATAACCTTAAAATGTCCCTGGCAGGTAGGGCCAATCTAATCAAAATGATTCTGATGCCCCAATTACTATACTTCCTACACAACTCACCGGTGGTCATACACCTGAAAGTTTTCAGAGTCGTGAACATTCTCTTCCGGAGGTTGTTGTGGAATGTTAGGACCCCCAGAATTAGGCTGGAGCAGTTACAGCGCTCTAAGGATAGCGGAGGGCTGGCGGTCCCCAACCCTTGGCTGTATTATGTGGCTGCCCAGCTGCAGCATTTGGTGGGCTCTATGGCTCGGGATCCGGCGGGCTCGGCGGCACAGCTGATGCTGTTTGCTTCAGGAGCGGAGACCATTCCCCTGGGCCTGGAGGCACAGATGTTTCTGAGGTCCAATAAGCAGACCCCAACTCTGGCTTTAACACAAAAGATATGGAACAAGGGTAGGCAACTCCAGGGGGTGCGGGGGTTCACAGACTTTAGCCCAATTTGGGGCAACCGCTCCTATGTTGAGCTGGCTAAGTTACATCACGGGCCCCAATGGGGTGCCCGTGGTGTGACCATGCTATCACACATATTTGAAAATGGTAGGCTGCTTTCCTTCTCTGAACTACAAACCAACTTTCAATTGACAGCCAGTATGTGGTTCTTATACCTCCAGCTCCGGCACGCAGTAGCGGCGCAGGGAGATGCGGCGGAGTGGACTTTGTCGCCCACTCCGGTATTCCATGTACTGTACTCTGCCACTGAGACCAATGGGATTATATCCCAATGTTATCAGATGTTACTATCTGGACACTTGAGGGCGTATCCTTGTAGGGCAAAGTCTTTGTGGGAACAGGACCTTGGACAGATTACGGGTGACCAGTGGGAAGAAGCTCTACTATCCATAACCACTTGCTCCCTGAACGTGGCACAAAAAGTTTCCCAACTGTACCTGGCGCTAAGAGTACACTATACTCCGGTGAAACTCCATAGAATGGGTAGACTTCCAGACCCGCTGTGTTGCCGTTGCCAGCAACACGACGGGGACCTTATACACCTTCTGTGGCGGTGTCCAAAGCTGCATAGATACTGGAGAGAGGTGGTGAGGACACTGAACTCTGTGTTCCAAATTGAGGTCCCTCTTGATCCCATGTGTTGTATATTGGGGGTGCTGGGTGTGGTGATCCCTGAGGAACTGATCAGGGTGGCAGCCTCTAGAGCGCTGTTCCAAGCTAGGAAGCTAATTTTAATGGGATGGAAATCAGGGGCACCTCCCACCCACTCTTCGTGGATTACCCATATGGGGAATACACTCATTATGGAGAAGTATATTTACCAACATAGGGGGTGCCAAGGCAGGTTTGAGCGGATATGGTCACGATGGCTGGACACACCGGGTCTAAGCCCAAAAGAGCTGGTGATGACCAGACTTTTGCAATGTTTGTAAGGGATATTGAAATATGTACTGTATGTATGCCTGGTATGACATGTTAAGGGTCGGGGGGGGGGGGGGGGATGGAGTAGTTTATGGAAGACCATGCTTAATCGATACATGAAAGGCAAATGTGTATATTTGTATGATGAGCAGTTGACGGAGTCGATTATATGCTTGTACATTGGAAATTGTTGTTGTTTATCTATTTGTTCAATAAACACCCTTTTGATTTAAAAAAAGAAAAGTCCCAGTGTGTCAGTTTGGTTTAAATAGCCCGCCTGGCCTTAGTGGACGCCCCTGCGCTCCTGTGCACACTCGCGCATGCATATTGGCGCCCGCGATCGCGCACCAGAATGCCTGTTACTGGCAGGATCTTCCTGACAGTCCCCATCACCAGCAGCCCCATTACATCAGAGTGTCCCCATCACCAGCAGCCCCCTTACACCAGAGTGTCCCCATCACCAGCAGCCCCCTTACATCAGCGTGTCCTCCCTCTCCTCCCCCTCCCACGTGTACTCACAGTTCTGAAGGCAGCATCTCGTTCCTCTCTCCAGTCATGTGATAAGTGTCAAGTGATAAGCGGAGAGAGGAAGGAAAGTCTGCCGGCTGTCTATCTCCCCCTGCAGGCTGGAGGGAGCAGAAAGCCTAAACCTCTCTCCAGCAAGTGATGGCAGCTGCTCCCCCTGACAGGAGTGAAATCGCGATCACTCACTGTCAGAGAGGAGCGGCTCCAGGACTGCACCTGACGGGCCCACTGAGCCATCGGCCCCCCAGGAAACTCCCCGTAGTCCCGATGGCCAGTACATGCCTGGTTGGCCCACCCTTTGCAGCTATTACAGCTTCAACTGTTCTGGGAAGACTGTCCACAAGGTTTAGGAGTGTGTCTATGGGAATGTTTGACCATTCTTCCAGAAGTGCATTTGTGAGGTAAGGCACTGATGTTGGACGAGAAGGCCTGGCTCGCAGGCTCCGCTCTACTTCATCTCAAAGGTGTTCTATCGTGTTGAGGTGCAGGCCAGTCAAGTTCCCCCACCCCAAACTCGCTCATCCATATCTTTATGGACCTTGCTTTGTGCTCTGGTCCAAATCATTTGGTGGAGGGGGGATTATGGTGTGGGGCTGCTTTTCAAGGGTTGGGCTTGGCCCCTTAGTTCCAGTGAAGTGAATTCTTAAAGCGGTGTTCCGCACCCCCCTCCCCCTCCAAAAATTTAAAGTCAGTAGCTAAACATACTGTAGCTGCTGACTTTTAATATTAGGACACTTACACTTTGGCTGTCGGGTGCTGTTGCTGCCATAACTGGTAAGTGAACCCAAGAGTGAAGGCTTGCGGCTTCACAGCAAAGTCCCTACTGTGCATGCATGAAGCACTCTTTCACTGGCCCGGCAGCTGGAGAAGGAGGAGGGAGGAGGAGGGGGCCGAACTTCTGACATACCTCGCTGCTTCCACCTCCCCCCAAAAAGGTGCCAAATGTGGCACCAGATGGGGGGGGGGGGGGAATAAGATAAGCGGAAGTTCCACTTTCGGGTGGAACTCCACTTTAAGGCATCAGCATACCAAGACTTTTTGGGAACAGTTTGGGAATGCCCCTTCGTGTTCCAACATGACTGTGCACCAGTGCACAAAGCAAGGTCCATAAAGACATGGATGAGCGAGTTTGGGGTGGAGTTACTTGATTGGCCTGCACAGAGTCCGGACCTCAACCAGATAGAGCATCTTTGGGATGAATTAGAGCAGAGACTGCGAGCCAGGCCTTCTCGTCCACATCAGTGCCTGACCTCACAAATGCGCTTCTGTAAAAATGGTCAAACATTCCCAAAGACACACTCCTAAACCTTGTGGACAGATGTGGGCCAACCCAATATTGAACCCTACGGACTAAGACTGGGATGCTATTAAAGTTCAGGTGTCCCAATGATATATATATATATACACACACAGTGGGTACGGAAAGTATTCAGACCCCCTTAAATTTTTCACTCTTTGTTATATTGCAGCCATTTGCTAAAATCATTTAAGTTAATTTTTTTCCTCATTAATGTACACACAGCACCCCATATTGACAGAAAAACACAGAATTGTTGAAATTTTTGCAGATTTATTAAAAAAGAAAAACTGAAATATCAAATGTTCCTAAGTATTCAGACCCTTTGCTCAGTATTTAGTAGAAGCACCCTTTTGATCTAATACAGCCATGAGTCTTTTTGGGAAAGATGCAACAAGTTTTTCACACCTGGATTTGGGGATCCTCTGCCATTCCTCCTTGCAGATCCTCTCCAGTTCTGTCAGGTTGGATGGTAAACGTTGGTGGACAGCCATTTTTAGAGATGCACAATTGGGTTTAAGTCAGGGCTCTGGCTGGGCCATTCAAGAACAGTCACGGAGTTGTTGTGAAGCCACTCCTTCGTTATTTTAGCTGTGTGCTTAGGGTCATTGTCTTGTTGGAAGGTAAACCTTCGGCCCAGTCTGAGGTCCTGAGCACTCTGGAGAAGGTTTTCGTCCAGGATATCCCTGTACTTGGCCGCATTTATCTTTCCCTCGATTGCAACCAGTCGTCCTGTCCCTGCAGCTGAAAAACACCCCCACAGCATGATGCTGCCACCACCATGCTTCACTGTTGGGACTGTATTGGACAGGTGATGAGCAGTGCCTGGTTTTCTTAACACATACCGCTTCGAATTAAGGCCAAAAAGTTCTATCTTGGTCTCATCAGACCAGAGAATATTATTTCTCACCATCTTGGAGTCCTTCAGGTGTTTCTTTAGCAAACTCCATGCGGGCTTTCAGGGAGGAGAGGCTTCCGTCTGGCCACTCTGCCATAAAGCCCCGACTGGTGGAGGGCTGCAGTGATGGTTGACTTTCTACAACTTTCTCCCATCTCCCGACTGCATCTCTGGAGCTCAGCCACAGTGATCTTTGGGTTCTTCTTTACCTCTCTCACCAAGGCTCTTCTCCCCCGATAGCTCAGTTTGGCCGGACGGACAGCTCTAGGAAGGGTTCTGGTCGTCCCAAACGTCTTCCATTTAAGGATTATGGAGGCCACTGTGCTCTTAGGAACCTTAAGTGCAGCAGAATTTTTTTTTGTAACCTTGGCCAGATCTGTGCCTTGCCACAATTCTGTCTCTGAGCTCTTCAGGCAGTTGCTTTGACCTCATGATTCTCATTTGCTCTGACATGCACTGTGAGCTGTAAGGTCTTATATAGACAGGTGTGTGGCTTTCCTAATCAAGTCCAATCAGTATAATCAAACACAGCTGGACTCAAATGAAGGTGTAGAACCATCTCAAGGATGATCAGAAGAAATGGACAACACCTGAGTTAAATATATGAGTGTCACAGCAAAGGGTCTGAATACTTAGGACCATGTGATATTTCAGTCTTTCTTTTTTAATAAATCTGCAAAAATGTCAACAATTCTGTGTTTTTCTGTCAATATGGGGTGCTGTGTGTACATTAACCACTTAAGCCCCGGACCATTTGGTAGCTAGAGGACCAGAGGTGAATTCAGAATTTTGCACTGCGCTGCTTTAACTGTAAATTGTGCGGACATGCAATGTTGTACCCAAACGAAATTTGCGTCCTTTTCTTCCCACAAATAGAGCTTTCTTTTAATGGTATTTGATTGCCTCTGCAATTTTTATTTTTTGCGATATAAACGGAAAAAGACCGAAAATTTTGAAAAAAAATGATATTTTCTACTTTTTGTTATAAGAAAAATCGAATAAACTCAATTGTAGTCATACATTTAGGCCAAAATGTATTCAGCCACATGTTTTTAGTAAAAAAAATGTCAATAAGCGTATATTTATTGGTTTGCGCAAAAGTTATAGAGTTTACAAACTAGGGTACATTTTCTGAAATTTACACAGCTTTAAATTTATGACTGCCTATCTCAATTCTTGAGGTGCTAAAATGACAGGGCAGTACAAAACCCCCCCAAATGACCCCATTTTGGAAAGTAGACACCCCAAGGAAATTGCTGAGAGGCATGTTGAGCCCATTGAATTTTTTATTTTTTTGTCCCAAGTGATTGAATAATGACTAAAAAAAAAAAAAAATTACAAAAAGTTGTCACTAAATGATATATTGCTCACACATGCCATGGTTATATGTGGAATTTCACCCCAAAATACATTTTGCTGCTTCTCCTGAGTACGGGGATACCACATGTGTGGGACTTTTTGGGAGCCTAGCCACGTACGGGACCCCGGAAACCAAGCACCGCCTTCAGGATTTCTAAGGGCGCAAATTTTTGATTTCACTCCTCACTACCTATCACAGTTTCGAAGGCCATAAAATGCCAAAATAGCACAAAACCCCCCCAAATGACCCCATTTTAGAAAGTAGACACCCCAAGGAAATTGCTGAGAGGCCTGTTGAGCCCATTGAATATATTTTTTTTGTCCCAAGTGATTGAATAATGACAAAAAAAAACAAAAAAAAAAATTACAAAAAGTTGTCACTAAATTATATACCTGTATTGCTCACACATGCCATGGTTATATGTGGAATTACACCCCAAAATACATTTTTCTGCTTCTCCTGAGTACGGGGATACCACATGTGTGGGACTTTTTAGGAGCCTAGCCGCGTACGGGACCCCGAAAACCAAGCACCGCCTTCAGGATTTCTAGGCACAAATTTTTGATTTCACTCCTCACTACCTATCACAGTTTCGAAGGCCATAAAATGCCAAAATCGCACAAAACCCCCCCAAATGACCCCATTTTGGAATATAGACACCCCAAGCTATTTGCTGAGAGGAATGGCGAGTATTTTACAGCTCTCATTTGTTTTTGAAAATGAAGAAAGAAAATATATATATATTTTTTTTTTTTTTCAATTTTCAAAACTTTGTGACAAAAAGCGAGATCTGCAAAATACTCACAATACCTCTCAGCAAATAGCTTGGGGTGTCTACTTTCCAAAATGGGGTCATTTGGGGGGGTTTTGTGCTATCTGGGCATTCCATGGCCTCCGAAACTGTGATAGGCAGTGAGAAGTGAAATCAAAAATTTACACCCTTAGAAAGCCTGAAGGCGGTGCTTGGTTTTTGGGGTCCCGTACGTGGCTAGGCTCCCAAAAAGTCTCACACATGTGGTATCCCCGTACTCAGGAGAAGCAACAGAATGTATTTTGGGGTGTAATTCCACATATGCCCATGGCATGTTTGAGCAATATATCATTTAGTGACAACTTTGTGCAAAAAATAAATAAAAAATTGTCGTCTTTCCGCAACTTGTGTCAACATATAAAATATTCCATGGACTCGACATGCCTCTCAGTATATAGCTTGGGGTGTCTACTTTCCAAAATGGGGTCATTTGGGGGGGTTTTGAACTGTTCTGGCATTTTATACACAACATTAGGAAGCTTACATCCACTCTTCTAACCACTTGAAGACAAAGCCCTTTTTGACACTTTTTGTTTACATGAAAACATTTTTTTTTTGCAAGAAAATTATGTTGAACCCCCAAACATTATATATATTTTTAAAGCAAAGGCCCTACAGATTAAAATGGTGGGTGTTGCATTTTTTTTTTTCTACACAGTATTTGCGCAGCGATTTTTCAAACGCATTTTTTGGGTTAAAAAATACACTTTTTTTAATTTTAATGCACTAAAACACACTATATTGCCCAAATGTTTGATGAAATAAAAAAGATGATCTTAGGCCGAGTACATAGATACCAAACACGACATGCTTTAAAATTTCGCACAAACGCGCATTGGCGACAAACTACATAAATTTTAAAAGCCTTTAAAAGCCTTTACAGGTTACCCCAGTAGATTTACAGAGGAGGTCTACTGCTAAAATTACTGCCCTCGATCTGACCTTCGCGGTGATACCTCACATGCATGGTGCAATTGCTGTTTACATATGACGCCAGACCGACGCTTGCGTTCGCCATTGGGCAAGAGCAGGGCAGGACAGGGATGCTTTTTTTTTTTGCTTTTTTCTTTATTATTAATTTTGCTTTTTTATTTTATTTTTAAATTGTTCCTTCCAAGTATTTTTTTTTTTTATCATTTTTATTGTTATCTCAGGGAATGTAAATATCCCCTATGATAGCAATAGGTAGTGACAGGTACTCTTTTTTTGAAAAAACTGGGGTCTTCTAGACCCTAGATTTTTCTTCTGCCCTCAAAGCATCTGACCACACCAAGATTGGTGTGATAAAATGCTTTCCCAATTTCCCAATGGCGCTTTTTATATCCGGGGGGGGGGGCATTCCCTCCCACTGCTTGTAAAAGCAGTCCAGAGGCTAATTAGCCGCTAGGATTGCTTTTACATGAAAGCCGGCCGCAGGCTGAAAAGAATGATACCAAGATGATACCTAAACCCGCAGGCATCATTCTGGTATAAACATTCAAAGTCCAGCAACATACCAGTACGTTGCTGGTCCTTGTTGGACATGTATTGTTATCTTTTTATTTCATGCAGCCAGTTGGCTGAACGAAAAAAGAGATTGATCGGTGGGTATGCCCACCATTAGAATACCGCCCTTCATCCACCCACTTCCAATGATGGGCATACACGCACCATTTATATATGCCGAAGCATGGGGGCATCCTCCCGCAAAAAAGTTATGCCGCACACACATGGTCGGACTTTTCCACGGGCAAGCCTCCGTCGGAATTTCGAACGTATGTACGCGGCATTAGGAGCAAAATCGCTCCTCCGCCCCTGCTGCCCCAATGCTTCGGCATATTTGCTTTTTTTTTTTAACTGTGGTGGTGAAATCACCTCCTACAGCACTGGAGTCGCAGGGATCAGGCCTGTCTCTGCGAACGCTGCAGTTATGTGTGTTTTTGTTTTGTAAGTGACAGTGATCGATCGATACTGCACTTGGGTGGCCTGGGCTGGACGGAGGGGCAAAACGCAGGTGCCAGCAGGTATCTGGGCTGATCCCGCTAACACTGCGTTTTTGGGAACCCTAAACTGCTGGGGACGCTAGTATAGATCTGATCAGATCAGATATTGATCTGTTCAGATACTATACCACTAAGGGGGGTGTATGCTTCACGCGTGGGTGTTAGCGTTACTGGCACTAACCTGACGCTGCCTGGGGTGTGACTCAGACCCTCTCTGACGCTAAAACCTAATTGATATCACCCGCCGGGCGATCAGGGGGTTAAACCTTTATTGGGTTATATACACGGCGGGTGCCCTGACACTATAAAAAGCAAACTAACTAACCAGTAGGCTTGTGCAATACGTTTCGTAACGAATCGAAATTCGTCCGAATTTAGCAACTTTCGGACATTCGGAAGCATTCGAATTTCCGAACAAAGCAATTACGAATAAAACCGAATCCGAAATAAATTATACCGCAAAATAGCGAATGCCCGAATGTCTTCGGCATAATTCGTTATGAAAAAACTTATGAATGTACAAATCCATTGGAAACACAATAACACTCACTCTGCTCTGCTCTCTGCTTCTCCTTCACCGTGCTGAACTCCCTCTCAAAATGGTGTACAGGGGCGGAGGCTATAGCCGCATGTAAAAAACGAAAGTAAAATACGAGATTTCTAATCCATTCGAAGCACAATAACACTCTGCTCTGCTCTCTGCTTCTCCCTCACCGTGCTGAACCCTCTCAAAATGGTGTACAGGGGCGGAGGCTATAGCCGCATGTAAAAAACGAAAGTAAAATACGAGATTTCGAATCGTTACAAATAACCGCTATGTATTTCGAAAAGTACAAATCCATTCGAAGCACATTAGGCATAATAGGCAGCGTCGTCGTGAGTAGGGATGAGCTTCGTGTTCGAGTCGAACATACGTTCGACTCGAACATTGGCTGTTCGATCGTTCGACGAAGATCGAACGATTTGGGCCGTTCGCGCCAAATTCGAGTGACGCGAACGGCCCACAATGCACTACGCCATCGCAGTGTCATCCAGGCGCTGTGATTGGCCAAGCATGCACTGTGACCCCGCATGCTTGGCCAATCACAGCGCCGGCAGCGAGGAGAGCAATGATTGGCCACAGGCAGGATGCCTGTGGCCAATTATTGCTGAGGGTGTTTAGTACACGCCCCACACTATAAAAGGCCGCCAGCACGGCGGCCTAGTGTAGTGTGTTCCGGAGCAGGGATAGAGTAGCATAGGCAGGGACAGTGACTGTTATTTCTTTCTTGCTTAACCTGGATTCCTTTAGTTTAGGGAAAGAGAAGGATAGGTAGGGAGAGTGTCAGTGTGTTTTGTGCTTCTGCTATAGTGTGCTTAAAAAAAACATTTATTCTAGGGACAGAAAACTCTAGGTAGGGACAGTGTCAGTTTCTTTCACTCTGCAAGTCCTTGTTTCCAGGGACCTGTAAGGACAGTGAGTTAATTGTCCTTGTGCTATATTGTGCTTAAAAAAAACATTTATTCTAGGGACAGAAAACTCTAGGTAGGGACAGTGTCCGTTTCTTTCACTCTGCAAGTCCTTGTTTCCAGGGACCTGTAAGGACAGTGAGTTAATTGTCCTTGTGCTATATTGTGATTAAAAAAAACATTTATTCTAGGGACAGAAAACTCTAGGTAGGGACAGTGTCAGTTTCTTTCACTCTGCAAGTCCTTGTTTCCAGGGACCTGTAAGGACAGTGAGTTAATTTTCCTTGTGCTATATTGTGATTAAAAAAAACATTTTTTCTAGGGACAGAAAACTGTAGGTAGGGAGAGTGTTTTTTTTCTTTCACTCTGCAAGTCCTTGTTTCCAGGGACCTGTAAGGACAGTGAGTTAATTGTCCTTGTGCTATATTGTGCTTAAAAAAAACATTTATTCTAGGGACAGAAAACTCTAGGTAGGGACAGTGTCAGTTTCTTTCACTCTGCAAGTCCTTGTTTCCAGGGACCTGTAAGGACAGTGAGTTAATTGTCCTTGTGCTATATTGTGATTAAAAAAAACATTTATTCTAGGGACAGAAAACTCTAGGTAGGGACAGTGTCAGTTTCTTTCACTCTGCAAGTCCTTGTTTCCAGGGACCTGTAAGGACAGTGAGTTAATTTTCCTTGTGCTATATTGTGATTAAAAAAAACATTTTTTCTAGGGACAGAAAACTGTAGGTAGGGAGAGTGTTTTTTTTCTTTCACTCTGCAAGTCCTTGTTTCCAGGGACCTGTAAGGACAGTGAGTTAATTGTCCTTGTGCTATATTGTGCTTAAAAAAAACATTTATTCTAGGGACAGAAAACTCTAGGTAGGGACAGTGTCAGTTTCTTTCACTCTGCAAGTCCTTGTTTCCAGGGACCTGTAAGGACAGTGAGTTAATTGTCCTTGTGCTATATTGTGATTAAAAAAAACATTTATTCTAGGGACAGAAAACTCTAGGTAGGGACAGTGTCAGTTTCTTTCACTCTGCAAGTCCTTGTTTCCAGGGACCTGTAAGGACAGTGAGTTAATTTTCCTTGTGCTATATTGTGATTAAAAAAAACATTTTTTCTAGGGACAGAAAACTGTAGGTAGGGAGAGTGTTTTTTTTCTTTCACTCTGCAAGTCCTTGTTTCCAGGGACCTGTAAGGACAGTGAGTTAATTGTCCTTGTGCTATATTGTGCTTAAAAAAAACATTTATTCTAGGGACAGAAAACTCTAGGTAGGGACAGTGTCAGTTTCTTTCACTCTGCAAGTCCTTGTTTCCAGGGACCTGTAAGGACAGTGAGTTAATTTTCATTGTGCTATATTGTGATTAAAAAAAACATTTATTCTAGGGACAGAAAACTCTAGGTAGGGACAGTGTCAGTTTCTTTCACTCTGCAAGTCCTTGTTTCCAGGGACCTGTAAGGACAGTGAGTTAATTTTCCTTGTGCTATATTGTGATTAAAAAAAACATTTATTCTAGGGACAGAAAACTCTAGGTAGGGACAGTGTCAGTTTCTTTCACTCTGCAAGTCCTTGTTTCCAGGGACCTGTAAGGACAGTGAGTTAATTGTCCTTGTGCTATATTGTGCTTAAAAAAAACATTTTTTCTAGGGACAGAAAACTCTAGGTAGGGAGAGTGTTTTTTTTTTTTCACTCTGCAAGTCCTTGTTTCCAGGGACCTGTAAGGACAGTGAGTTAATTGTCCTTGTGCTATATTGTGCTTAAAAAAAACATTTATTCTAGGGACAGAAAACTCTAGGTAGGGACAGTGTCAGTTTCTTTCACTCTGCAAGTCCTTGTTTCCAGGGACCTGTAAGGACAGTGAGTTAATTTTCCTTGTGCTATATTGTGATTAAAAAAAACATTTTTTCTAGGGACAGAAAACTGTAGGTAGGGAGAGTGTTTTTTTTCTTTCACTCTGCAAGTCCTTGTTTCCAGGGACCTGTAAGGACAGTGAGTTAATTGTCCTTGTGCTATATTGTGCTTAAAAAAAACATTTATTCTAGGGACAGAAAACTCTAGGTAGGGACAGTGTCAGTTTCTTTCACTCTGCAAGTCCTTGTTTCCAGGGACCTGTAAGGACAGTGAGTTAATTTTCCTTGTGCTATATTGTGATTAAAAAAAACATTTTTTCTAGGGACAGAAAACTGTAGGTAGGGAGAGTGTTTTTTTTCTTTCACTCTGCAAGTCCTTGTTTCCAGGGACCTGTAAGGACAGTGAGTTAATTGTCCTTGTGCTATATTGTGCTTAAAAAAAACATTTATTCTAGGGACAGAAAACTCTAGGTAGGGACAGTGTCAGTTTCTTTCACTCTGCAAGTCCTTGTTTCCAGGGACCTGTAAGGACAGTGAGTTAATTTTCCTTGTGCTATATTGTGATTAAAAAAAACATTTTTTCTAGGGACAGAAAACTGTAGGTAGGGAGAGTGTTTTTTTTCTTTCACTCTGCAAGTCCTTGTTTCCAGGGACCTGTAAGGACAGTGAGTTAATTTTCCTTGTGCTATATTGTGATTAAAAAAAACATTTTTTCTAGGGACAGAAAACTGTAGGTAGGGAGAGTGTTTTTTTTCTTTCACTCTGCAAGTCCTTGTTTCCAGGGACCTGTAAGGACAGTGAGTTAATTGTCCTTGTGCTATATTGTGCTTAAAAAAAACATTTTTTCTAGGGACAGAAAACTGTAGGTAGGGAGAGTGTTTTTTTTTTTTCACTCTGCAAGTCCTTGTTTCCAGGGACCTGTAAGGACAGTGAGTTAATTGTCCTTGTGCTATATTGTGCTTAAAAAAAACATTTATTCTAGGGACAGAAAACTCTAGGTAGGGACAGTGTCAGTTTCTTTCACTCTGCAAGTCCTTGTTTCCAGGGACCTGTAAGGACAGTGAGTTAATTTTCCTTGTGCTATATTGTGATTAAAAAAAACATTTTTTCTAGGGACAGAAAACTGTAGGTAGGGAGAGTGTTTTTTTTCTTTCACTCTGCAAGTCCTTGTTTCCAGGGACCTGTAAGGACAGTGAGTTAATTGTCCTTGTGCTATATTGTGCTTAAAAAAAACATTTATTCTAGGGACAGAAAACTCTAGGTAGGGACAGTGTCAGTTTCTTTCACTCTGCAAGTCCTTGTTTCCAGGGACCTGTAAGGACAGTGAGTTAATTTTCCTTGTGCTATATTGTGATTAAAAAAAACATTTTTTCTAGGGACAGAAAACTGTAGGTAGGGAGAGTGTTTTTTTTCTTTCACTCTGCAAGTCCTTGTTTCCAGGGACCTGTAAGGACAGTGAGTTAATTGTCCTTGTGCTATATTGTGCTTAAAAAAAACATTTATTCTAGGGACAGAAAACTCTAGGTAGGGACAGTGTCAGTTTCTTTCACTCTGCAAGTCCTTGTTTCCAGGGACCTGTAAGGACAGTGAGTTAATTTTCCTTGTGCTATATTGTGATTAAAAAAAACATTTTTTCTAGGGACAGAAAACTGTAGGTAGGGAGAGTGTTTTTTTTCTTTCACTCTGCAAGTCCTTGTTTCCAGGGACCTGTAAGGACAGTGAGTTAATTTTCCTTGTGCTATATTGTGATTAAAAAAAACATTTTTTCTAGGGACAGAAAACTGTAGGTAGGGAGAGTGTTTTTTTTCTTTCACTCTGCAAGTCCTTGTTTCCAGGGACCTGTAAGGACAGTGAGTTAATTGTCCTTGTGCTATATTGTGCTTAAAAAAAACATTTTTTCTAGGGACAGAAAACTGTAGGTAGGGAGAGTGTTTTTTTTTTTTCACTCTGCAAGTCCTTGTTTCCAGGGACCTGTAAGGACAGTGAGTTAATTGTCCTTGTGCTATATTGTGCTTAAAAAAAACATTTATTCTAGGGACAGAAAACTCTAGGTAGGGACAGTGTCAGTTTCTTTCACTCTGCAAGTCCTTGTTTCCAGGGACCTGGAGAGACATTGAGTGAATTGTCCTTGTGCTATATTGTGATTAAAAAAAACATTTATTCTAGGGACAGAAAACTCTAGGTAGGGACAGTGTCAGTTTCTTTCACTGTGAAAGTCCTTGTTTCAAGGGACAGAGAAGGACACCTGAAGGTAGCCCTTATTGCTTTTTTCCCATCTCCCTGCAGGCCATCTATTAGAATGTCTGGAAGGCAAACAAGGAGAGGCAGACAGTCAGGAGGCAATAAAAGAGGGCAAGCAGGCTCTGTGTCTGGGGGCAACAGTGCTGGTCGTGGACGCGGTGCATTGTCATCAGCACATGGCCATGGGACACGCTTGTCCTTCTTTTCGGCAGCTGGACATGTTGAGCCACATCATGCCGAAGACTTGGTAGAGTGGATGACCAAGCCCTCCTCCTCCTCCTCATCCTCTCTCACCCAGGCTCAGGGTACTGGAAAAGCAGCTGCCAAAGCGTCGTCTTCCCTGGTATCAATGTCAGACAAATCATCAGTCACTCCTTCCCTAGACCCACCATGTCCTCCTCCTGAGGAGTCCCCCGAACTGTTTCAGCACAGTGTTGGGTACATGCTCCAGGAGGATGCCCAGCGTTTCGAAGGGTCTGATGATGAAACCCAGCTAGAGGAAGGCAGTAGCGTGAGAGCAGACAGAGGGGATGCTCAAGAAGGACACCAATCTGGCAGTCATGTTCCAGCAGCTGCAGCATACTGCCAGATTGGCTCCAGTGATGAGGAGGGAGGGGATGATGAGGTCAATGACTCCACGTGGGTGCCTAATAGGAGAGAGGAGGAGGAGGAGGATGAGGAGGAGGCACATCTCCAACGAGGCAGGATGCCCTTTGGTGGCCAGCGTAAGGGCAGTACACCGACGGAATCACACCGCAGAGCTCCGCCTGTGCAGGGCGCTGCCTCTGCCCGTCATTCAAAAAGTTCTTTGGTGTGGGCCTTTTTTGAGGCTAGTGCATCAGATCGCACAGCTGCTGTTTGCAACATATGTCTCAAGCGTATATCGCGTGGCCAAAACATCAGCCGCTTGGGTACCACATGCCTGACCAGACATATGTTGACCTGCCATGCAGCTCGTTGGCAAGCCTACCTCAAAGACCCACACCAAAGAACCAAGCGGACCTCTCCTTGCACCGCATCAGCTGGGATCTCCAACCCCACTATAACTTCAGTCCTCTCTGAAACATGCACTGAGAGGAATGAAGGTGTAGAATTAGGTGTGTCACAGCCAAGTACTTGCGCCCACTCTGCTAGCAGTACACCGACGTCCGATTCTAGCAGGCAAATTTCCCTGCCCCAGCTGCTGGACCGTCGAAAGAAGTTCACTCCCAGCCATCCACATGCCCAGCGGTTGAATGCTAGCTTGGCTAAATTGCTAGCGCTTCAACTGCTGCCTTTTCAGTTGGTAGACTCGGCCCCCTTCCGTGAGTTTGTGCAATGTGCGGTTCCTCAGTGGCAGGTTCCCAAACGCCACTTTTTCTCACGGAAGGCTATTCCGGCTCTCTACCGGCATGTGGAAGGCAATGTCTTGGCCTCGCTGGACAGGGCGGTCAGCGGTAAGGTGCATATTACCGCTGACTCATGGTCCAGCAGGCATGGACAGGGACGTTACCTTTCTTTCACGGCCCATTGGGTCACTCTTTTGGCAGCTGGGAAGGATTCAGGACAAGGTGCAGTAGTGTTGGAGGTTGTCCCACCGCCACGCCTCCAAAATGCTACTACTGGTTGTGACACACCTCTCTCCTCCACCCCCTCCTCTTCTTCTTCCTCCATGGCCTCTTCCTGTGGTTTGTCCTATGAACCAGCGGTGCTCCGTAGCCGTTCACGGGGCTACGCAAGTACGCAGGCAAAAAGATGCCATGCCGTGCTTGCGCTGGTGTGTTTGGGGGACAGAAGCCACACTGGGGCAGAGGTCCTGTCTGCTCTGCAGGGCCAGGCCGAGAGGTGGTTGACGCCACGCCAGCTTAAGCCAGGAATGGTGGTTTGCGACAATGGCACCAACCTCCTCTCCGCCCTCCGACAGGGACAACTGACCCATGTGCCCTGTGTGGCTCACGTCCTTAACCTGGTGGTGCAGCGCTTCTTGGGCAGGTACCCGGGCTTACAGGATGTCCTGAGGCAGGCCAGGAAAGTCTGTGTGCATTTCCGCAGATCTTATAATGCCAGTGCTCGCCTGGCTGAGCTGCAAAAGGAGTTGAACCTGCCCAAGAACCGCCTTATATGTGACATGCCCACCAGGTGGAACTCAACGTTGGCCATGCTGCAGCGGCTGCACACGCAGCAGAGGGCCATCAATGAGTACCTGTGCGACTACGGCACCAGGACAGGGTCAGGGGAGCTTGGTTTTTTTTCTCCACGCCAGTGGGGCATGATCAGGGATGCATGCACTGTCCTGGCACCATTTGAGGAGGCCACGAGGATGGTGAGCAGTGACAGTGCATGCATCAGTGACACTGTACCTCTTGTCCACCTGTTGGAGCACACGCTGCGTGGAATAATGGACAGGGCACTTGAGGCAGAACAGAGGCAGGAAGAGGAGGACTTCCTTGCCTCTCAAGGCCCCCTTTACCCAGACAGTGTTCCTTCTGTCCCACCCATCGCACAGGAAGAGGAGGAGGAGGAGGAGGAGGAGGAGGAGGAGGATTGTGTCAGCATGGAGGTGGAGGCTGGCACTCAGCATCATCAGCAGCAGTCTTTTAGGGATGATTTACAGTCCCAAGAAACCAGTGGACTTGTACGTGGCTGGGAGGAGGTGGCTGCGGATCATGTCGTCCTTAGTGACCCAGAGGACTCCGGAGCGAATGCCTCAGCAAACCTACGCTGCATGGCCTCCCTGATCCTGCAAAGTCTGCGGAAGGATCCTCGTATTCTTCGGATCAAGGAGAGGGACCATTACTGGCTGGCCACTCTCCTTGATCCACGGTACAAGGGTAAGGTTGCGGACCTTATGTTACCGTCGCAGAGGGAGCAGAGGATGAGACAACTCCGGGAGGCCTTGCAGAAAGGTCTGTGCAACGCGTTCCCAGAGACTGGGAGGTTGCAAACTCCTGGTCCTGGACAACGAGTTGCTGAGGCTTCGGCCAGTCAAAGAAGGAGCGGTGGGGAAGGTGGCCGTCTGACCGATGCGTTCAGACAATTCTTTAGTCCGCAGCCCCAAAGTATGATCGGTTCCAGCAACCATCGCCAGCGTCTGATAAACATGGTGCAGGAATATCTAGGGGCAAGGTCAGACTTGGACACCTTCCCCACCGAAAATCCTCTGGCTTACTGGGTCTTGAGGATGGATCACTGGCCAGAGCTTGCACAGTATGCAATTGAGCTACTGGCCTGTCCTGCATCCAGCGTTCTTTCGGAACGCACATTCAGTGCTGCTGGAGGATTTGTCACGGATCACAGGGTGCGCCTGTCCACCGACTCGGTTGATCGACTGACTTTCATCAAGATGAACCAGTCTTGGATCACCACCAGCTACCACACACCTGATGCTGATATAACAGACTAATTGATTTTAAAATGTCACATCCCTTCAAGACTGATGCTGATGCTGAGTGCCTGTGCTGTTATGTTGACTGGCTATCCTCCTCCTCCGAGTCCTCAATGATACGATTGATGATGATAGCTTGGAAGATCATTTTTGTTTATGGGTGCCGCCACCAGTGCCTAACGCCCAATTTTTCAGCCCCTGTTTAACAGGGGCGTGTAATTACAATTTTTGAAGCAATACTTTGCAACAGGGCTCATTGCTGTGCTCCAAGTACAGTATCTGTGAGGAGTTGCAGTGTTGTGCCACCAGTGCCTAAGGCCCAATTTTTCAGCCCCTGTTTAACAGGGGCGTGTCATTACAATTTTTGAAGCAATACTTTGCAACAGGGCTCATTGCTGTGCTCCAAGTACAGTATCTGTGAAGGGTTGCAGTGTTGTGCCACCAGTGCCTAAGGCCCAATTTTTCAGCCCCTGTTCAACAGGGGCATGTAATTACAATTCTTGATCTAATAATTCACAGCAGGGCCCATTGCTGCACCCACCAAGAGTAACTGTCAGGGCTTACAGTGTTGTGGCACCAGCACCACCATCAAAGGCCCAATTTTTACTACCACTGTTCAACAATTATATGTAATTAAAATTCCTGATATAATAGTTGACAGCAGGGCGTTCCAGCACCAACCAAGAGTAACTGTGAGTGCTTACAGTGTTGTGCCAACACCAACAACTAAGGGGCCTATTTCTGCAGAGTATATACGGCAGGTCCCTACTTTCAAACATCCAACTTACAAACGACTCCTACTTGCAAACGCAAGAAGACAACAGGAAGTGAGAGGAAATCTACCACTAGGAAGGAAAATTCTCTCCTGTAAGAATAAATATGGGAGAAAGGTGTCTCCTCTGTACTGATGCTTTATCAGCAATCCTTGTTTCAAGAAAAACACCACATTTCAAAAACAGTTGTCATTAGGACGGAAAGTGAGGTGAAATGTTCTGAACAGGGGCACAGACAGCAAAACAAATGTTACAGGGGTGATAACCCTTACCTATGTTTTCCAAAAAGTTTAAAAATAGATTTTTGGTCTGGAGCTACACTTCAACAATGTACCTGTTCAAAATTACAAACAGATTCTACATAAGAACAAACCTACAGTCCCTGTCTTGTATGCACCGCCTGTATACGGCTGTTCTGAGTATATAGGGCCTTTTTTATTTTATGTGCGGGGTTCCCCTTAATATCCATACAAGACCCAAAGGGGCTGGTAATGGGCTGGGGTAGGGGGGGGGTCATGGGGTAGCTATGCCATTTTTCTTAAAGATTTTCATCCATATTACCGGGACCAGACATTACATTAAAGCCGCAAGCAGTTTTAAATGGCTTTTTTTTCCTTTAGAAGTGTCATTTTGTGCAGGGACAGTTCTAAACACGGGAAACACGTGGCACTTCACAGGCATACTTTAGACACCCCCCAGGTACGATATTTAAAGGAATATTTGACTTTTTTTTTTTCACTTTATGCATCATTAAAATGACTGCTCCCGGAAAACGACCGTTTTTAAAACTTATTTTTGCATTGATACATGTCCCCTGGTGCAGAACCCGGGTTCCCAAACCCTTTTTAGGACAATAACATGCATAATAGTTTTTATAATTAGCACTTTAGAATTCGAACGTTCGCATCCATTGTATTTAATAGGGTTCTAATGTTCGTTCGAACTTTCGGTCCGTTCGCGGGTTCTGGTGCGAACCGAACCCGGGGGTGTTCGGCTCATCACTAGTCGTGAGAGAGACACAGAAAATTACGAATCAACGAACCCAAAAAAAGTTACGAAAGTAGGAGTTGTGTCCAGAATCAACGAAAAACAACGTACTCTACCGAAAGTACGAATTATAAAGCAACAAAAAATTCAACGAAAAATGTCGCTTGCAAAAATACGAATGAGTCCGAACACGAAAAATCCCGTCTAGCAAAATTACGAATGATTACGAATCAACAGGACCGGAAAGAAACGAACCGAAACGGAACGAATTTTTCCGTTGTGCACAAGCCTACTAACCAGCATCACCCGTAACACTTATATGGTGATCACTGGTGAAAGGGTTAACTAGGGGCAATCAGGGGGTTAAAACCTTTATTAGATAATATATGGGGGTACCTGACGCTATAAAAACCTGCGGCGAACCTAAAAAAAATTACCAGCTACCGATCTGCATCACCGACACTAAGACAGCGTTTAGAAAAACGATTGCTTAGCGACAGTGGTGATGGGGGTGAAAGGGTTACCTGGGGGGGCGATCAAGGGGGTTAAACCTTTATTAGATAATATATTGGGGTACCTGACGCTATAAAAACATGCGGCGAACCTAAAAAAAATTACTGGCTACGATCTGTATCACCGACACTAAGACAGCGTTTAGAAAAACAATTGCTTAGCGACAGTGGTGATAGGGGGTGAAAGGGTTACCTGGGGGGCGATCAAGGGGGTTAAACCTTTATTAGATAATATATTGGGGTACTTGACGCTATAAAAACCTGCGGCGAACCTAAAAAAAATTACCGGCTACCGATCTGCATCACAGACACTAAGACAGCGTTTAGAAAAACGATTGCTTAGCGACAGTGGTGATAGGGGGTGAAAGGGTTACCTGGGGGGCGATCAAGGGGGTTAAACCTTTATTGGATAATATATTGGGGTACCTGACGCTATAAAAACCTGCGGCGAACCTAAAGAAAATTACCGGCTACCGATCTGCATCACAGACACTAAGACAGCGTTTAGAAAAACGATCGCTTAGTGACAGTGGTGATAGGGGGTGAAAGGGTTACCTGGGGGGCGATCAAGGGGGTTAAACCTTTATTAGATAATATATTGGGGTACCTGACGCTATAAAAACCTGCGGCGAACCTAAAAAAAATTACTGGCTGCCGATCGGCATCACTGACGCTAAGACAGCGATCAGAAAAATGATCGCTAAGCGACAGTGGTGATAGGCGGTGAAAGGGTTATCTGGGGGGTGATCAGGGGGTTAAACCTTTATTAGGGGGGGTTAGGGGGCTACACTGGACCTAAGACTAAACTTTGGTGACACTTTTACAGTCACAAATGTCACTGATTGCAGTGATCACTAAATAAATGGTCACTGCAATCAGTGACACTGTGACTGGGGGCTGGGGGGGTGATCTGGGGGGTGATCTGGGGGGCCTGGGGGGGCGATTTATGTCCCTATAAGTCCTGGTGTCAGTGTAGTGTTGTGTGCACTGACCTGATATCTTCTCTTGTACGGCGCTCGGTATATGTGAGCGCCGCACCAGAGATGACATCACTTCCTCCTGCTCCCTCTGTCTGACACAGACAGAGGGGGCATTTCCATTCGCCGGGAGCGATCGCGAGGGGGTGGCCAGAAACGAATGGCTGCCCCCTCATCCCGGAACGCTCTCGGACACTTAGCCACCGCTCACTGTATAGGAGGGGGGTCCGATTGGACCCCCCAACTGTACAAAGGCAATCACGTATGCTCTACGTGATTGTGCCTGTCGGTGCCATTCTGCCGACGTATATATACAGTGAGCGGTCGTTAAGTGGTTAATGAGGAAAAAAATGAACTTAAATGATTTTAGCAAATGGCTGCAATATAACAAAGAGTGAAAAATTTAAGGGCGTCTGAATACTTTCCGTACCCAATGTATATATATATATATATATATATATATATATATATATGACCTGTCAAAGAGTTTGTAATTCAGACCTGTCATATGGTTTGTAATTCTGTTTAGCCAGCTATATCATCCAAGCACCCCTGCTAGACAGCACAGTAAAGTTGATTTTATACAGCTTGGTTGCCTCCCTGCGCCCAGCCTGTGACTGGAAAATGAAAATGAAAGAGCAAAAATACATTCAAGACAAACAACATGCAGACACAAGGAGAGAGCTCCTCTTGCCTTATGTCAGTATATAAACACATGCACAGGCAACAGAGCCTGATTGGTTACTAGTGCAGACTCTGCTCTCAGAGTGCTGCTGTAAAAAGTCACATTCATACACTAATTGCATTTAAAAATGCATATATTCCGCAATACTCCCCACTCTGCTTCCGTGGCTGTGGTGAACTAGGATCACACATACACATATTTTGGGATTGTCCCGTTACAAAATGTTTTTGGAAAGAGGTTTTTCTTATCCTCTCTACCTTATTCAAAAAAACAATCAAACCTGACCCTTCAATTGCACTACTAAATCTAAAACCGACTTCTATTTCCCACACTCAATTCAAACTCCTTCTACAAATCACTACTGCAGCAAAGCAGATAATCGCCAAAGTGTGGAAAACCCCAACATTAATGATCTCAGAAACCAAAACCAGAATAAACCAAGCCATGACCCACTCAAAAACGGAAGCCATTACCAATGATAATATTGGAAAATTGGAAAAAATCTGGAATCCTTGGGTGACTAATTTTTTCCCTCCCAACTTTGACATCACATTATTAAGACCTTGGTAATATAACTACTAATAGCTATTTAATATACTAATATTATCAGATCAACATTATAAGATACCCCGGGGACCTTTTCGACCTTTTCTATCTTTTCTACCTACTATCTTTATTTTTTTTCTCTTCTTCTTACCCTTCCCTCTCTTCTATCTTCGCTCTTTAGCTCTTTTTTTGTTGTTTTTTCTTTCTTAGCATATATTGCAGGAATATGCAATTAGCGGACCTCCAGCTGTTGCAGAACTACAAGTCCCATGAGGCATAGCAAGACTCTGACAGCCACAAGCATGACACCCAGAGGCAGAGGCATGATGGGATTTGTAGTTTGGCAACAGCTGGAGGTCCGCTAATTGCATATCCATGATATATTGTTATTATATGCAAAAATGGTAGCAACATTTTTATTTTTTTTATGTTTTTTATTTATCAGTATATTTCAGCTTTAGAGCTCCTTTGAAACAATACAAACCTTATATATTACAATAACATTATATGAGGTCGAGAAATTATGACCCTTCATTTTTTCTTTATAAATCCTTATATTACCTTACATGTTATATATTATTACTAAATCTGGTTTGTAATTACTAAATTCAACACTAAGCATATATTTTAGCAAGTCTCCAGATAATGGTCAACATATGTTAAACTTACATTACTGTTTTTTTTCTCCTCTTCTGTTGTTGTTGCCTTCAAAAATCACTGGAGCTTGACATAAATATCTAATTTGTGTTCTCCTTAACTGCTACTATTTATAGTGACTATGTTTATTGACAATATATGCTTGTAATTTTGAAAATTTAATAAACAAATTTGACAAGAAAAAAAAAATGCATATATTAATTAAAGTGCCTTGAAAAAATATTCATACCCCTTGACATTTTCCAAATTTTTTCATGTTACAACAAAAAAACGTAAAATTTATTTTATTGGCATTTTATGTGATAGACCAACACAAAGTGGCACATAATTGTGAAGTGGAAGGAAAATGATAAAATGGTTTTCAAAATGTTTTACAAATAAATATCTGAAAATTGTGGCGTGCATTTGTATTCAGCCCCCTTTACTCTGATACCCCTAACTAAAATCTTGTGGAACCAGTTGCCTTTAGAAGTCACCTAATTAGTAAACAGAGTCCACCGGTGTGTAATTTAATCTCAGTATAAATACAGCTGTTCTGTGAAGTCCTCAGGTTTGTAAGGGAAACTTAGTCAACAAACAGTATCATGAAGGCCAAGGAACACACCAGACAGGTCAGGGATAACGTTATGGAGAAGCTTAAAGCAGCGTTAGGTTATAAACAAAAAAATCCCAAGCTTTAAACATCTCACAGAGCACTGTTCAATCCATCATCTGAAAATGGAAAGAGTATGGCACAACTGCATACTTAGAAAAAGAAAGAAAACAGGAGGGCGCACCGACCTAGTGTATTACCACTAACAGGTTTATTAAAATGTAAATAAGAAGCAATAGTCCTACTCACAGACAAAACTTAAATACAAGCTTATCGGACAAGATGGCTGGAAATCTTGGCATTCATCGACAGGACTTGACAACAGGGAGGGTCGGACAATAACCCAACAACATCCAGATGGCTTACGTTTCAGGGGCGCACCCCTTTCATCAGAGCCTAAATGGTCCGTAAAAAGCTCCCAACATGTGCTCCGTTATATATGTGTGTGCCCATGTGTAGAAGGCCCCAGCTCAGGTGGAGAGCAATTAGCAAGTGGGGCTTGCTAATTGCTCTCCACCTGAGCTGGGGCCTTCTACACATGGGCACACACATATATAACGGAGCACATGTTGAGAGCTTTTTACGGACCATTTAGGCTCTGATGAAAGGGGTGCGCCCCTGAAACGTAAGCCATCTGGATGTTTTTGGGGTATCGTCCGACCCTCCCTGTTGTCAAGTCCTGTCGGTGAATGCCAAGATTTCCAGCCATCTTGTCCGATAAGCTTGTATTTAAGTTTTGTCTGTGAGTAGGACTATTGCTTCTTATTTACATTTTAATAAACCTGTTAGTGGTAATACACTAGGTCGGTGCGCCCTCCTGTTTTCTTTCTTTTTCTAGCCATATGAACACCCATTGTTCTGAGGAGGGCTGCAAGACTTTAGACTTTGCCTCTAGACAGAACCACGCCACCTATGTTTTGAGGATACACCGAGAGCGCAGGAGATTTTTGTTTTGTTTTTACAACTGCATACTTACCAAGACATGGCCGTCCACCTAAACTGACAGGCCGGGCAAGGAGAGCATTAATCAGAGAAGCAGCCAAGAGACCCATTGTAACTCTGGAGGAGCTGCAGAGATCCACAGCTCAGGTGGGAGAATCTGTCCACAGGACAACCATTAGTCGTGCACTCCACAAGTATGACCTTTATGGAAGAATGGCAAGCAGAAAGCCTTTGTTGAAATAAAGCCATAAGAAGTCCCGTTTGCAGTTTGCGAGAAGCCATTTGGGGGACACAGCAAACATGTGGAAGAAGGTGCTCTGGTCAGATGAGGCTAAAATTTTACATTTTGGCCTAAACGCAAAATGCTATTTGTGGCAGAAAACTAACACTGCACAACACCCTGAACACGCCATCCCCACCGAGAAACATGGTGGTGGCAGCATCATGTTGTGGGGATGATTTTTGTCAATAGGGAAGCTGATCAGAGTTGATGGGAAAATGGATGGAGCCAAATACAGGGCAATCTTAGAAGAAAACCCGTTAGTCTGCAAAAAACTTGAGACTGGGGTGGAGGTTCATCTTCCAGCAGGACAACAGCTCTAAACATACAGCCAAAGCTACAATGGAATGGTTTAGATCAAAGCATATTCATGTGTTAGAATGGCCCAGTCAAAGTCCAGAACTAGATCCAATTGAGAATATGTGGCAAGACTTGAAAATTGCTGTTCACAGACGCTCTCCATCCAATCTGACAGAGCTTAAGCTTTTTTGCAAAGAAAAATGGGAAAAAATGTCACTCTCTAGATGTGCAAAGCTGGTAGAGACATCTCCAAAAAGACTTGCAACTGTAATTGCAGTGAAAGGTGGTTCTACAAAGTATTGACTCAGGGAGGCTGAATACAAATGCACCCCACACTTTTCACATATTTACTTGTAAAAAAAAAAATTAATTTTTTTTTTATAATTTTTCTTTCACTTCACAATTATGTGCCACTTTCTGTTGGTCTATCACATAAAATCCCAATAAAATACATTTACGTTTTTGGTTATAACATGACAAAATGTGGAAAATTTCAAGGGGTATGAATACCTTTTCAAGGCACTGTACTAATGAATAACTGTGAAAAAAAAATGGAAAGGCTGCACAACACATAGGGCACCATCTAGTGGCCATAATGCTCTATTTTCTGAAATGTCTCAGTCAGGAAAATGCCACATTATGGCCACTAGATGGAATGGACAATCATAGGAATTCAATAAAAAAAAATACGGTCAGAATTTGTGATGGCTGGTGACATTTGTTCAGTGTTTTTTTATAAATAGACCCCAAGTTTTAAAAATATATACTAAACATTAAAGGAAAAGTTTCAAAAGTTCTAATTTCTGATTATGTAAACCAGGAGTCTCCAAACTATTGAAACAAAGGACCAGTTTACTACCCTTCAAACTTTAGGTGGGCCGGACTGAGGCCAGTGGGAGTCGAAAATGCCCTGGCATCAGTCTAGGCATGCTGTCCAGTGGGAGTAAAAAAGATTACATAATTGGTGTCAGTGGGAGGAATAGTAAATAGTACCCCATTGTTGGTGTCAGTGGGAGGGATAGTGCCCCGTCTTTGGTGTCAATGGAAGGAATAGTGCCCTGGGGTCCAGATAAAGGCAAGCAAAGGGCCACATCTGGCCAGCAGGCTGAAGTTTGGTGTAAACTAGTTAAACAATGGGGTTTCCCACTGTTCACAAGCAGGGATGAGCCGAACACCCCCCTGTTCGGTTCGCACCAGAACCTGCGAACAGACAAAATGTTCGTGTAAACTTTAGAACCCTATTAAATACAATGGACTCGAACGTTCGAAATCTAAAGTGTTAATTATAAAGGCTAATATGCAAGTTATTGTCCTAAAAAGTGTTTGGGGACCCGGGTCCTGCCCCAGGGGACATGTATCAATGCAAAAAGAAGTTTTAAAAACGGCCGTTTTTTTGGGAGCAGTGATTTTAATAATGCTTAAAATGAAAAAATAAAAGTGAAATATTCCTTTAAATTTCGTACCTGGGGGGTGTGTATGATATGCATGTGAAGTGGCGCATGTTTCCCGTGCTTAGAACTGTCCCTGCAAAAAATGTCATTTTTGAAAGAAAAAAATGCATTTAAAACTGACTCGCGGCTATTAATGAATTGTCGGCTCCCGGCAATACATACAAAAGTCATTGATAAAAAAAAAAAAAAAGCGTGGGTGTTCCCCAGAATTCAATTACCAGGCCCTTCAGGTCTGGAATGGATATTAAGGGGAACCCTGCCGCAAATTAAAAAAAAAAAATTGACGTGGGGTTCCCCCAAATATCCATTCCAGGCCCTTCAGATCTGGCATGGATTTTAAGGGGAACTCCACCCCAAATTTTTTAAAAAAATGGCGTGGAGTCCCCCTAAAAATCCATACCAGACCCCTTATCCGAGCACGCAACCTGGCCGGCCGCAGGGGAAAAGGGGGGGATGAGAGAGCGGGAAAAGGGGGGGATGAGAGAACTGTACCAGGCCACATGCCCTCAACATGGGGAGGATGTCCCCATGTTGATGGGGACAAGGGCCTCATCCCCACAACCCTTGCCCGGTGGTTGTGGGGGTCTGCGGGCGGGGGGCTTATCGGAATCTGGAAGACCCCTTTAACAAAGGGGACCCCCAGATCCCGGCCCCCCCCCTATGTGAATTGGTAAGGGGTACATTGTACCCCTACCATTTCACGAAGAAAGCGTAAAAAAATGTTTAAAAAAACACACAAACACCTTGAAAAAGTCCTTTATTTAAAAAAAAAAAAACATTCCAGCGGTGAAATCCAGTGTCCCGCGGCGATCCCGATGTCCAGCGCTGTCCTTCATTGGTTGTGCCTGAGCGGACCTGATGGGGAACTCCCTCTCAGTATTTTAAATGTATAGACCCGCCCCTTCTAAAGTTCCCCATCAGGTCCGCTCAGCGGACCAGATGCGGAACATGAGAAGGGGCGGGTCTATACATGTATTACCAAAGTGAGAGCAGTCCCCCATCAGGTCCGCCCCTCGGTATGTCAGACCCGCCTACGTCATTGGCTTGAGCGGGGAACTTCCTTCACTATGTAAATTTAAATTACACAGTGAAGGAAGTTCCCCGCTCAAGCCAATGACGTAGGCGGGTCCGACATACCGAGGGAGCGGACCTGATGGGGAACTTTAGAAGGGGCGGGTCTATACATTTAAAATACTGAGAGGGAGTTCCCCATCAGGTCCGCTCAGGCACAACCAATGAAGGACAGCGCTGGACATCGGGATCGCCGCGGGACACTGGATTTCACCGCTGGAATGTTTTTTTTTTAATAAAGGACTTTTTCAAGGTGTTTGTGTGTTTTTTTAAACATTTTTTTACGCTTTCTTCGTGAAATGGTAGGGGTACAACGTACCCCTTACCAATTCACATAGGGGGGGCCGGGATCTGGGGGTCCCCTTTGTTAAAGGGGTCTTCCAGATTCCGATAAGCCCACCCGCCCGCAGACCCCCACAACCACCGGGCAAGGGTTGTGGGGATGAGGCCCTTGTCCCCATCAACATGGGGACATCCTCCCCATGTTGAGGGCATGTGGCTTGGTACGGTTAAGGAGGGAGGGGGGGCCTCTCTCTCGTCCCCCCCTTTTCCCCTGCGGCCGGCCAGGTTGCGTGCTCGGATAAGGGGTCTGGTATGGATTTTTAGGGGGACTCCACGCCATTTTTTTTTTATTTGGGGTGGAGTTCCCCTTAAAATCCATGCCAGATCTGAAGGGCCTGGAATGGATATTTGGGGGAACCCCACGTCAATTTTTTTTAATTTGCGGCGGGGTTCCCCTTAATATCCATTCCAGACCTGAAGGGCCTGGTAATTGAATTCTGGGGAACCCCCACGCTTTTTTTTTTTTTATCAATGACTTTTGTATGTATTGCCGTGAGCCGACAATTCATTAATAGCCGCGAGTCAGTTTTAAAAGACTTTTTTTCTTTCAAAAATGACATTTTTTGCAGGGACAGTTCTAAGCACGGGAAACATGCGCCACTTCACATGCATATCATACACACCCCCCCAGGTACGAAATTTAAAGGAATATTTCACTTTTATTTTTTCATTTTAAGCATTATTAAAATCACTGCTCCCGAAAAAACGGCCGTTTTTAAAACTTCTTTTTGCATTGATACATGTCCCCTGGGGCAGGACCCCGGTCCCCAAACACTTTTTAGGACAATAACTTGCATATTAGCCTTTATAATTAACACTTTAGATTTCTCCCATAGATTTTTCGAATTTGCCACGAACACCCCAATTTGTTCGCTGTTTGGCGAACGGGCGAACAGGCAATGTTCGAGTCGAACATGAGTTCGACTCGAACTCCAAGCTCATCCCTATTCACAAGCAAGGCTTAAATTTGAAGTTTAATCTGCTTAGATTTTCTTTCCCTGATTCCTCCCTCTCCCCTCATCAACATCCTAATAAATTTTTTAAATACAACCTTTGTATTTTTATAACATACCTTTATGTAGCACTACCCCCGTAGGAGCTGCTGATTATTTTTGGTCCTGCCGTTACCCCACAGTTCAACGTATCAAACTTGCTTGGCTCTACATTGGGCAATGTGCCCACAGATGCATGCACCAGTCACTTAGTCTTTTTCCAATGCTTTTTATTAAACACAACTTGTTCCTGTTGTGGATTTTCCAGGGGTCAGGCATTCCTCTGGCTCCGGTTCAGGTAGTCTTTGGGGTAGGCCTCGACCGCGGCCGCGGGAGGCTTTCACATATCCCACCTTCTTTTGGACAGGTGCAGCGCGGACAGGTGTAGCAGAGGCAGGTGTAGCAGAGGCAGTGACAGAAATGATGTCCGCTGATGGCTCTTTGGTAACAGTAACATCTCCCTCAGGAACACTCACTGTAGCAGATGTGGTGGGTGCAGATTTCACCGCAGGAGCGAGGGCAGCAGCTTCCACCGTAGCAATACCTGTGGCCCAGTCAACTCGGTAGGCACGGGGTGACACGGTAGGTTGCTCCACTGCAAACAGGTACTCCCCGCAATGCAGGCACCAGACAAATGGACGGGGATGTATGGCCAATCCCTCACACTTTGGGCATATCATACCCAGCGCTTCAATGTCCGCAATACTGTACAGCACGAACCACCCATGCGGCTTCTGGCGGATTCCGGTATCCATCAGCAGGGTTCCGGGCAGCTTGGCACTTGCAGCGGGGCTAGTAGGAAGCATCTTAGGCCCCATTGCAGATTGCATCAGTGAAAATTAAGACATGGCTGCACTCTGATCCTCTCAGTGTAACCACGCAGCTTCTTCTCTTCAGCGCCAGACACACACACGCATCTCACGCAGCAGCAGACGGGAACTCCTCCCACTTGTTCTTTCAGTCACGTAGCTCCCGGGCTTTCTTGGCACCGCCCGTAGCCTACGCACTTAGAAAGTGATCCACACTTAACCCCTTATCGTCCCATAACAAATAACACAGTCCAGGGCCCTCTTCAACGTAGACTCGGTGAATGTCTTTACTTGAGTTGCTAGGGGCAACGGCAAATCCCCGATGAGCCCCTACATGTAGCACTACCCCCGTAGGAGCTGCTGATTATTTTTGGTCCTGCCGTTACCCCACAGTTCAACGTATCAAACTTGCTTGGCTCTACATTGGGCAATGTGCCCACAGATGCATGCGCCAGTCACTTAGTCTTTTTCCAATGCTTTTTATTAAACACAACTTGTAGCAGTAGAGGGATGGAGGGTTAAGGGAATTCAGATACCTTGTGCAGATCACTGAGGAACTTGAGATCTTGGAGACAAGTACACTTTCTGTCAACGGATCTTGCTCACCCGAACAGGCCTCTCTCACCGACCTAGCAGCTGGAATGATGCACGGACAAAAGTCTCTGCCACAGACTTGATGATAATAGTAAACGGTTGAACAAACCTCTGCCACAGGATTTGGTAATCATTAATTGCTTGAGCAAACACAGCTACACAGTAACAAAGTCCTTTAAGCCATCCCGCAGTACTGTGAGGATGCATCCTCCAATTGAGTCACCAGGCTCTTTTTGAGATACCAGCCTTTTTGCTCGGTCCTATCCAAGAAGAGTCCTCCCCTGGATCTTCCAATTGCTCGGCTTCTTCCTGCAGGCAAGACAGCACAGGACCATCCCCGAACCAGTAGGCCCCAGACAGACTTCTGGGCCTACTTACAGCGACGTAGCCAGCAGGGCCCCGAGGCAGCATAGGAGTTGTCACATACCTTGGGCCAGGCGGGCCATGAGGTCAGAGACCGCGAAAAATGGCATATGCCCCTTAAGTATCCTCTCCCAGAATGCACAGTGGTAAACAATCCCACTGGGCTGTTTCTGGGGAAGGGACACCCAATACACTCCAGCCTGTTGTATTTCCAACACTGGCCGGCGGTTACAACGACAGTGGGAAATGCTCCCAACACAGTCAAAGCTGGAACAGAGACTAATTTAGCCATAAACATTGCATTCTGAACTATGTACAATTCAGATGACCAACTAAATTTACACAATAGTGCCTGGTCAACAGAAGCAGGGCGCTACATTTATTTTACAAGTAACATCATCACTACGTCTTTGTACATCTATATGCAATGCAACCATATCAGGCCAGCATAGTTTCCTGAGAAATTTACAGCACCCTGCCTCAGTACTCCTCTTAAAACAGAAATATGGGAATCTGTGTTTTTCCCATAATCATACTTACCTAGGTGGATGCTGCGTCTGTCCCCCGATGTCTCTGCACTGAGAACCGAGCGTTCGAACATTGCCGATGGCTCGGTTCTTTCGGTCCCCGAGCAGAGAGCTGCTGCCTGTTAATCAGCAGCTCTCCTGCTCTGCTCCTCCACGCTCACTGGAGCGCTGAGCTCTGGAGGGGTGGGGAACGGCTGTCTCAGGCTCTCAGCGGCTCGTTGAGAGGGTGAGACAGCTATCAGTCCAAGCACCTGGCGGATCCAGACTCCCAGAGTCGGGATAACGCAATGCCTGGACTGATTCCAGTGACATCAGCAGAGAGTGGACTTCAGACCGCTCTCTGCTGAAAACGGGTCCCAGGAGTGCAAAACGAATTGCACTCCTGTGACCCAGAGGAGAAGCCCAGCCAAACGAGCTCAGGCTGGACTTTTCCTTTAAGAGTCCTCAGCCTTGGCACAAGCAATGGGCTGGCTCCTGGGAGGATCTACGCAAATATCAAAATGCCTTGATGGGTTGGTGTCTATCTGGAGAAGTAAGAACTAACAGCAGCTTCCTTTTAATTCTATCCCAATGAGTTACACATACTTATGTCCTGTGTAAAGCATTGGGTACCTGAGTGAGGAAAGGTCTTGTTGGTAGTGTTAACATTAAATTAATCCTTTGCTTTTGCAAAATTGTTTTGGAATAACCTCTTGCTGCCTACGTTACACGCAACATAACATTGTGGCGGCAAAGAGGGGGAGCTTTATCACCCACATGGTGCACATATGCATCCATGGATGGCCAAGGTATCTGTCATAGACAGCTCTCACTCTCTAGTCATGATCATGAGCCAGCAGGACAGGCTCCCTATCATGTGACCACTGTGACAGCCAATAAAAACCAATTGAAAGGGACACCAGGGCTGGACAGGAAGGAGTTAATCAACAAAGGGTTGGAACCTTATTACCATGCCTTTACAGAACTATTGGGGAGGTTACTAAGACTTGAGCAGCCATAATCTGGATGGCAACCAATCAGCTTCCAGCTTTTCTTTTCAAAGCTTAACTGAACAAGTTGAAGTCGGAAGCTGATTGGCTACTATGCACAACTGCTACAGATGCTGTCTGCTCCAGCCTTGGTAAATACCCCCTATGTCTATTGTAAAAAATCAAGCTTTATATTAAGCATCAAAAAGCATATCAATATAATATTATATTATATTGATATATTGATATTAAGCATCAAAAAAGTACAAATGAAGGTTGTCTTACCGAGGGGATCCTTGGGGTGATGCTGGGTAACACTGGTAAAATATCTAGTATTTCTTTATCATCTCCACCCTGACAACAAAAAAAAGTCACAAAGTAATAGAAATATTTTAACAGATGCAATTAAACATACAAAAGATCACATGACTTTAGTAAAACTGCTAAGGATATGTTACTATTAAAAAATAAAAAACATGTACTAAATATCTGAAGTCCTTCAAATATAGCTGAAGTTAAAATAGAACTGACTTGTAATACAGTAACAGGTGCATATGAGTATATACCTATGGCTTTATAAGAGGTGACAGGTACTCTTTATTTGCCTGCATTACTGATGGTGCTGGTGGAGCTTTCCTATAAGTGCCCATAAAGTACTGGTATGCCATTTCTATGAGGATGAGAGTTTGTGCTTTTTTTATAGTTGGCAGGTCTCTAGCATTTGGTTGACATGAGAGGTGACCAGCTGCTGAGTGGAGACATTCCACACCCTACGTCAGGTCCTTGACTAGAGGGAAGATGTGCTCTTAGCCTTCCTAGTAACTTGGCCAGAATTTGAAGAGGGGGTTGAGTCTTAAAGTGTATTTCCACCTTTGCGGTCACATTTGGAGAAGCCCTCATTATGGTGTCCATTTATAAAAAAATAAATAAAAATATTCTGTATGAATTGGGCAAAAAGGATAGCTTTCTTTTTGGCTATTTTTTCTTCTGAGCAAATGTTCTTTTACTAAGGACAGTAGCAAACCCCAACATTTTGGCCATGTTTGCTTTGTGTTCCCTTTCACATAGCATACCTAAAAATAATAAATCATTTTAAAACTTTTTTTTGTATACAAACTTTTTTATTAATGGAATTATGGTGGTACAAGAGAAATATTGCATATCAGATATACATTAATTGATACATTGTAAAATTGTAGTCAATAGGTTATAAAACAGTATTGTAATGAAAAAATTACAAATTTTCCATACAGAAATAGAAATTCGGAATTAGTAATACACTTTTGATAGCATGTTTTTTAGATTGTGATTTAGTCGAAAAAGGGGTATTTTAAATCATAAAGTGATATATTGTATTTATATCTTAAGTGTAACATAATATTAGACTTATGAAATTAATTGTCTGTGGATTGAAATTAAATATACCGGTAATAATGTTCACACCAGGTGTCCCATTTTCTTCATAAAATTGTGTAGAATCCTCCATAAGATTGATTGTATTTAATCTTGTTTTTAACTGGTTAATAGGAAATAGAGTGGATTTCCAATGGAAAGCAATTAACCAGTGAATGGCTACACTTATCGTGTAAATAATTCTCATATGTGGTATACAGATATCTGGGATGGTAGTAAATAATAGACAATTCGCCAAAGTAAGATCAACATGAACACATGAACACCAGAGATAGCAAAATTTCCCAATTGTTTACAGATATGTGAAATTTTGTCACATTCCCCAAAAATATGTGAAAAGAAGCCCGGAGACAGACAACCTCTGAAACATGTTGATGGAACAGATGGGAAAATGGCGTGTAATTTAGTGGGTGTAACGCACCATCTTGTAAAGAGTTTAACTGTGGTTTCCCTTATACCCTGTACACACGACCGGTTTTCCCGTCAGAATAAACTCGGATGGTTTTTCCGATGGAATTCCAATGGAATTCCGCTCAAGCTGTCTTGCATACACACAGTCACACCAAATTCCGGCCGTCAAGAACGCGGTGAGGTACAAGAGGTACGAGGAGCCGAGATCAATGAAGTTCAATAGGCAGTTCGGCTCTTCTGCTTGATTCTGAGCATGCATGGTTTTTGGTGTGTCGGAAAAGCAAACAAACGAGCGGATTTTCCGATAGGAATTCTTTCCGTCGGAAAAATAGAGAACATGTTCTCTATCTAAGTCCGTCGGAATTTCCGACGGAAAAAGTCCGATGGGAAATACACACCGCCGGAATATCCGATGAAAAGCACCCTGTCTGTTCATTTAAAAGTTCAACTGATGCTGTTCACTTGTCAAGAAGAATAAAGAAGTGTTGGACTTTTTATGGTGTGGGGCTCTATTACTGACAGTTAAACTTCAAGGAGAAGTGGAGGCTCCATCCAGAACACAGACCCGAGGTAAAATAAGTGTTGGCTTTCACCTCTGCACATTAGAGGACATAGGCCGTAGTGAACCTCATCCTCCTCCCGTATACCCCTAGACAAGCAAGCCGTTTTATCTACAAAAGGGACGGGGGGTGAGGCCGCTACAAAAAGAATAGAGTTACGTTCAAATTTAACCCAGGGAATCTTTGAGTTGGAGATATGCCATTGAGCCATTTGTGATAGACGTGAGGCTAAGTAATAATGGCAAAAATCTGGGAGGCCTAATCCTCCTTTATGTGATGTATGTAGTACCTTTTGGGAGAAGCGAGATGTACGTCTGCCCAAATGAATTTATTAATTTATTTTTGAAATTTCGATATATATATATTTTTTATTTATTCTGATGGGGATTGCTCTGAACAAATAAAACAATTTGGGGAGTATTGTTATTTTTATGGCCGTAATTCTGCCTAGAAATGATATATGATAGGATTGTCATAGTTTTAAAGTTCCTCTCAGTTTCAATAATAATGGGATATCGTTTTTGTAATATAAAGATTTTATATTTGGGATAAGGCGAATCCCTAAGTTGGCTTGCTTATGCTGCACCCCACATTGCTTTTAATATTTTATTTTGTGATCACTTTTATATACATTTTTTGTCTATATTTAAAAAAAGACAAAATTCATTCAATAAACCGTTCATGGTTATATTGACCTGCACCATCTGGAGTTTTTCTTTTTCTCCTTTACCCTTGCATCCACCTTGAACTGTCTTGGAGCCTGTATGATCGGAGGAGTGTCCATCGAGTGAGTTGGTCATCTGCTACCCCGTGGGAGTCGGTCTGAGGCAATCTGGACATCTAGTTCCCCTTACTTTTGGTCATGGCGACCATCTAGCCCGTTTGACACACTGTCATACGACAGGTGTGTCCACCGTATCCGGTAAGAGTATTCAATCTCATCTTTTGTTTCTTACTGTTGATTTCCATCCGATATATTGAGGTCCTCCAGTCATCTATGTTGTGGCGGCGGTGTCCATGAAAAGACATTCACTTTCACTACACATATGCTGTTTGGACTTTTTTGAATCACTTTATTTACCCAGAGTGGTCACGTTTTACAGTCTTCACGGATGTCATCTCATATGTGAAATCATCCATTGGAACAGACTGCCTATGAACTTTATATCATTCATCACTAACCCCCAGTGGTCTATTAGTCCTTTACACATCAGAGGTGCTTTCAGCATCTCTTGATTTTGAGCGCTGCATTATTTTTCTATATATCTGTTTATACTTTGTTTGTTTGAGTGCCAGCAGCTCCGTTGCACAAATATTGGTTTAGCGCAGTTTTTTCACTTTATATTTTGAATCCCTAAGTAGGATAAAGAAACCATTGACCAAGTAAATGTAAATTCATTTTTAAGTGTGCTAAATTATATTGTAGGAATGTTTATAGGCATGCTAGTGGATATATCTGGATGTTAACAGATTAACCGGAAATGGATGAGAATTGCTGTAAAGATTTGAATAGATTCCGCAGTGAAGTGATAGGTTGGGTAATGAATAAGAGCAGGGTTAGAAGAGGTGTACCCATTGATATCAGGGTGTAATAAAATCACAGTGGCTAGGGGTTCTTGACCGTTCCCGATCACGGGGAACGGTCATCAGTGACAGTGTCACTAGGTAGAATAGGGGAATGCCTTGTTTACAAAGGCATTCCCCTGTTCTGCTCTTCCCAGTAACATCGAGTTCCCGGGACCCGCGGCTGCGCGCGCACCCGCTGGGCGGCAGATTTAAAGGGACGTACCTGTACGCCACTCTGCCTGCCCGTGCCATTCTGGCGACGTACATCGGCGTGCGCCGGTCGGCTAGTGGTTAAAGCACCTCCCCCACACAGTTAGCAAACACTCACTAGGAGCACATTTAAACCTTTGATCACCCCTGATGTTAACCCCTTCCCTGCCAGTGTCATTAGTACAGTGACAGTGAATTTTTTTTTTAGCACTGATCACTGTATTGGTGTCACTGGTATCACTTAAGCCGTGTACACACTATAGGTTTTACCGATGAAAACAGTCCGATGGACTGTTTTCATCGGACAAACCGATCGTGTATGGGCCCCATCGGTCTTTTTTCCATCGGTGTTTAAAAATAGAACATGTTTTAAATTTATCCGATGGTTAAAAAACCGATAGCAATGTACTATCGTCTGTGGGGAACTCCATCGGATAAAAAACCCACGCATGCTCAGAATCAAGTCGACGCATGCTCAGAAGCATTGAACTTAATTTTTCTCAGCTCATCGGAGTGTTTTACGTCACCGCGTTCGAAACGGTCGGTTTTTTGACTGATGGTGTGTGGGCAAAACTGATGGAAGACAGTTTCATCGGATTTCCGATGGAAAAAACCATTGGATTAGAATCCATAGGATATCCGATCGTGTGTACAGGGCTTTAGTGTCAGATTTGTCCACCGCAATGTCGCAGTCCTGCTAAAAATCGCTGATTGCCATCATTACTAGTAAAAATAAAAGTGCCATAAAAATATCCCATATTTTGTAGACACTATAACTTTTGCGCAAACCAATCAATATACGCTTATTGGGATTTTTTTTACCAAAAATATGTAGCAGAATACATATTGCCTTAAATTGATGAAGAAATTCAATTTTTCATTTTTTTTATTGGATATGTTTTATAGCAGAAAGTAAAAAATATTGGTTTTTTTTTTCAAAATTGTCGGTCTTTTGTTGTTTATAGCGCAAAAAAAAACAAAAAAAAAAACGCAGAGGTGAACATCAATTTTGTCTGGGTACAGTGTTGCATGAATGTGCAATTACCAGTTAAATTAGCGCAGTGCCAAATTGCAAAAAATGCTCTGGTCAGGAAGGGGGTAAAACCTTCCGGGGCTGAAGTGGTTAAAGAGAATGGTAAACTTGCTAACATTTTATCCAATGCTTGTGTGCATGTGTCTCACTCTGCAGCAACATCTCATTACATTACATGATTATACACATTTTAATATTTGCAAATCTTTGTACTCACCACTAGATATTCTGGCACAGAAGGATCGTCTGCTGGAAAGGCGGGCTCAGATTCTTCCAGCTACAAGATAAGGGCAGTTGGTAAGGAAGAATGTGGATGTATAAAATGCAGCCAGGGGTGTAAATCATTTTAGGAAAATGAACATGACAAATTATGAATACCCTATAGAAGAGCGCCTGTCTGTTTGAAATGGAAGCATATATATTAAAACAAGCAGCTTTTGAGATCACTAAATGCAATAATGAATGCCTACTATCTTTGAAAACAGAGATCAGCTAATATTGAGATAATTACAGCAAATAGATTGGTTCTGAAGAGGCTTGAAAGAGGACATCTACATCAATCTGGAAGAACTATCCCTAAATAGGGGTGGGTGCCTGATGTGTGTGAAAGCGCTGGACCGATAGAAGTGGAAGTTGGTTCCGATGGATCTACAGTAAAGCGTTTTTTCCTTCAAAGAAGCAGATCCATGATTGAAATATAGTATAGGTGGACTCTGTAATGGTTCTAGGCTGCTACTTCTCTGATAGTGACAAAGAAAGCACTTGCTAGATTGTACATTTTTGGATGTATACTGAAACGCGCTTGGTACAAAAGTTTACTTGAAGGACTTTTTGAAACATTTAATGCTTAAGAGCATCAAATACAGCCAATGTGTTTCGAGGGAAAAAACCTCCCCATTTGTCTAAGATGGCTGACTTTAGTGTCGTTAGGGGAGGTTAGTCCTTATCAAGCTTTAAAACAGGTCCCCTGGTGCATTCTGTTTGTGATTTCATTAACCACTTAGCAACCACCTGCCGACAAATAACGTCGACAAGGTGGTTGCTTAATTCTGGGAGGACGTTATATAACGTCCTCCCAGAATCGCGCTCCCGCGCGCCCCCTGGGGCGCGCACATGGGAATCTCCGTGACCGCCGGGTCCAGGGGACCCGGCGCATCACGAATCGCGGTAAATCGCCGCTGATAGCGGCCGGTTACCACGTGATCGCTCCGTCAAATGACGGAGCAATCACTTGTAAACAGACCGGCGTCATGTGATGACGCCGGTTCCTCTCTCCACTCTCTGTACCGATCGGTACAGTGTGAGAGGAGAGGGGAGGGAGCGGATCATGTCAGCTCCCTCCCCCATGTCAGCTGTGGGCTGGATCTGTGACAATTGCAGTCACAGATCCAGCAATCCATCCATCCCTGCTCAGCCATCCCTGCGCAATACTCTGCAAATTACCCTGCGCAATACTCTGCAAAATACTCTGCAATACCCTGCTGCAATACTCTGCAATACCCTGGTGCAATACTCTGCAATACCCTGGTGCAATACTCTGCAATACCCTGGTGCAATACTCTGCAATACCCTGCACAATACTCTGCAATACCCTGCGCAATACTCTGCAATACCCTGCGCAATACTCTGCAATACCCTGCGCAATACTCTGCAATACCCTGCGCAATACTCTGCAAAATACTCTGCAATACCCTGCGCAATACTCTGCAATACCCTGCGCAATACTCTGCAATACCCCGCGCAATACTCTGCAATACCCCGCGCAATACTCTGCAATACCCCGCGCAATACTCTGCAAAATACTCTGCAATACCCTGGTGCAATACTCTGCAATACCCTGGTGCAATACTCTGCAATACCCTGCAATACCCTGGTGCAATACTCTGCAATACCCTGCAATACCCTGCGCAATACTCTGCAAAATACTCTGCAATACCCTGCGCAATACTCTGCGCAATACCCTTTGCAATACCCTGCGCAATACTCTGCAATACCCTGCGCAATACTCTGCAATACCCTGCACAATACTCTGCAATATCCTGCACAATAGTCTGCACAATACTCTGCAATACCCTGCACAATACTCTGCAATACCCTGCACAATACTCTGCAATACCCTGCACAATACACCCTGCGCAATACTCTGCGCAATACCCCCTGTGCAATACCCCGTGCAATACCCTGCAATACTCCACAATGCCCTGCCATACTCCGCAATGCCCTGCAATACTTTGCAATAACCACTTCCCGCCCGCCGGCCGTCATATGACGTCCTTGACTTTGTGCGGGGATATCTGAATGATGGGTGCAGCTACAGGCATCATTCAGATATTAGCTTTTTCAGCCCGCGATTCCCTACACCATAACAACAATCATAGCGGCTGTTCCGCCGCTTGATCATTCTTACGGGAGGCGAGAGGGGATGTCCCCCCCCGCCACCCTCCGGTGCTTCTACCGACTCACCGCTATGATCGAAGCCAGGATTGTTTTTTTTTGTTTTGTTTTGTTTTTTTTCAGGCTTCCCAGCCTAGAGGTGAGATGTGGGGTCCTATTGACCACATATCTCACTGTAAAGAGGACCTGTCATGCCATATTCCTATTACAAGGGATGTTTACGTTCCTTGTAATAGGTATAAAAGTGATCCAAAAAATTTTTGGGGCGGAAAAACATGTCAAACTAAAATAAATAAAGTAAAATGAACAATAAAAAAAAAAATGTTTTTTAAGCGCCCCTGTCCCCGTGAGCTCGCATACAGAAGCGAACGCATACGTAAGTCCCGCCCACATATGAAAACGGTGTTCAAACCACACATGTGAGGTATCGCCGCGAATGTTAGAGCGAGAGCAATAATTCTGGCCCTAGACCTCCTCTGTAACTCAAAACATGTAACCACTAAAAATATTTAAAACGTCGCCTATGGGGATTTTTAAGTAGCGAAGTTTGGCGCCATTCCACGAGCGTGTGCAATTTTGAAGGGTGACATGTTAGGTATCTATTTACTCGGCGTAACTTCATCTTTCACATTATGTAAAAACATTGGGCTAACTTTACTGTTTTTTTTTTTTTTTTTAGCACAAAACATTTTTTTGCCGTAAAAAACGCGTTAAAAAAATTGCTGCGCAAATATCGTGCGAGATAAAAAGTTGCAACGACCACCATTATATTCTCTAAGGTCTTTGCTAAAAAAACATATATAATGTTTTGGGGTTCTATGTAATTTTCTAGCAAACAAATGATGATTTTTACATGTAGGAGAGAAATGTCAGAATTGGCCTGGGTGCTCCAGAACGCCTGAAGGTGCTTCCTGCATGTCGGGCCTCTGTATGTGGCCACGCTGTGTAAAAGTCTCACACATGTGGTATCGCCATACTCGGGAGTAATAGCAGAATGTGTTTTGGGGTGTAATTTGGGGTATGCATATGCTGTGTGTGAGAAATAACCTGCTAATATGACAATTTTGTGAAAAAAAAAAAAGAGAAAAAAAAAATCTTGATATTGCAAAGAATTGTGGGAAAAAATGACAACTTCAAAAAACTCACAATGCCTCTTTCTAAATACCTTGGAATGTCTTCTTTCCAAAAAGGGGTCATTTGGGGGGTATTTGTACTTTTCTGGCATGTTAGGGTCTCAAGAAATGAGATAGGCCGTCAGTACTTCAGGTGTGATCAATTTTCAGATATTGGCACCATAGCTTGTGGACTCTATAACTTTCACAAAGACCAAATAATATCCACCAATTTGTACTTATTTTTACCAAAGATATGTAGCAGTATAAATTTTGGCCAAAATTTATGAAGAAAAAATTGTAATTTGCTAAATTTTATAACAGAAACGAAAAAAAAAAACATTTTTTTACAGAATTTTCAGTCTTTTTTCTCTTATAGTGCAAAAAATAAAAAACCCAACGGTGATTAAATACCACCAAAAGAAAGCTCTATTTGTGTGAAAAAAGGACAAAAAATTCATATAGGTACAGTGTTGTATGACTGAGTAATTGTCATTCAAAATGTGAGAGCACCGAAAGCTGAAAATTGGTCTGGTTATTAAGGGGGTTTAAGTGCCCAGTGGTCAAGTGGTTAAAATTGTCTGCTCCTGCCCGGAAGAAGGGCTTTTTTCCCCCTGGAATGCGTTGACTGTATTTGATGCACAGTAAGATTTGCACTTAGAGTACATCTGTCATTTGTGAAGTATGGGGCTACCATTGCAGGCCTCCTTCTGAAAATGTTAGATGCTAGGCTATATGTCTGACTTAAGTATGTTTCAGTCACAGTCCCGAAACAAGCAAGCAGTAAATGAGTGTCAGAACTGCTTACAGTAGGTGCCGCCGATATTGTGTTTCTATCGCGCTCCCATCGCCGAGATTCTCGGCGACAGGAGTGCCGAGATGTCGGCAGCAGGGTGGCGACACGTGTCGCGCTCGCTGCAATGGCGAGGAGACGCGACACTGTATTGAGCGGGGATCCGACGCGGATTCCCGCTAATACCAGGCACTGCGTTTGGTATGAATCCTGAGTGGGAACTCCACGCCAATTTTTAAAGAAAAAACCGGCGTGGGTTCCCCCTCCAGGGGCATACCAGGCCCTTGGGTCTGGTCTGGATTTGAAGGGGAACCCTACGCCAAAAAACCGGCGTGGGGGTCCCCCTCAAGATCCAAACCAGACCCTTATCCGAGCACGCAACCTGGCAGGCCGCAGGGGAAGAGGGGGGGACGATAGCGGCCCCCCTCCCTCCTGAACCGTACCAGGCCACATGCCCTCAACATGGGGGGTTTGGTGCTCTGGGGCAGGGGGGGCGACCTGCGGCCCCCCCACCCCAGAGCACCCTGCCCCCATGTTGATGAGGACAGCGCCTCTTCCCGACAACCCTGGCCGTTGGTTGTCGGGGTCTGCGGGCGGGGGGCTTATCGGAATCCGGGAGCCCCCTTTAATAAGGGGGCCCCCAGATACCGTCCCCCCCACCCTATGTGAATGAGTATGGGGTACATCGTACCCCTATCCATTCACCTGGTGGAAAATAAATGGAAATAAAAACACAACACAGTTTTTAAAAGTATTTTATTACACCGCTCCGGAGGTCTTCTTCCGACTTCGGGGGTCTCCTGGTGTCGTCGCCGCGTTCTCCGGTTCTTTCTTCTGCCGGGCCTCCGCTAACTTCTTTTTAGCTCTTTTGCTAGCAGAGGCCCAGTCTTCTCCGTCGTCGGCGTCTTCCTCCCTCTTCTCCTCCTCGATGTTGACTCGTCGCTTCCTCTCGCAGTAATGGTAAATCTTCGGTCCGCAGAGATTAATCTATTCTTCACATGACGTAACAGTCACATGCTCCAGGGCACATGTGCCCTGGAGCATGTGACTGTGACGTCATGTGCAAATGTGCCCTGGAGCATGTGACTGTGACGTCATGTGCACATGTGCCCCGGAGCATTTGACTGTGACGTCATGTGAAGAATAGACTAATCTCTGCGGACTGAAGATTTACCATTACTGCGAGAGGAAGCGACGAGTCAACATCGAGGAGGAGAAGAGGAAAGAAGACGCCGACGCCGACGACGGAGAAGACCGGGCCTCTGCTAGCAAAAGAGCTAAAAAGAAGTTAGCGGAGGCCCGGCGGAAGAAAGAACCGGAGAACGCGGCGACGACACCGGAGAGCGGGAGAAGAACCGGAGAGCGGGAAAAGAAGAAGACGATGGAGAAGACCGGGCCTCTGCTAGCAAAAGAGCTAAAAAGAAGTTAGCGGAGGCCCGGCAGAAGAAAGAACCGGAGAGCGCGGCGACGACACCGGAGACCCCCGAAGTCGGAAGAAGACCTCCGGAGCGGTGCAATAAAATATTTTTAAAAACTGTGTTGTGTTTTTATTTCCATTTATTTTCCACCAGGTGAATGGGTAGGGGTACGATGTACCCCATACTCATTCACATAGGGTGGGGGGCCGGTATCCGGGGGCCCCTTTATTAAAGGGGGCTCCCGGATTCCGATAAGCCCCCCGCCCGCAGACCCCGACAACCAACGGCCAGGGTTGTCGGGAAGAGGCCCTGTCCTCATCAACATGGGGGCAGGGTGCTCTGGGGTGGGGGGGCCGCAGGTCGCCCCCCTGCCCCAGAGCACCAAACCCCCCATGTTGAGGGCATGTGGCCTGGTACGGTTCAGGAGGGAGGGGGGCCGCTATCGTCCCCCCCTCTTCCCCTGCGGCCTGCCAGGTTGCGTGCTCAGATAAGGGTCTGGTTTGGATCTTGAGGGGGACCCTCACGCCGTTTTTTCGGCGTAGGGTTCCCCTTCAAATCCAGACCAGACCCAAGGGCCTGGTATGCTCCTGGAGGGGGAACCCACGCCGTTTTTTTCTTTAAAAATTGGCGTGGAGTTCCCGCTCAGGATTCATACCAAACGCAGTGCCTGGTATTGGCGGGAATCCGCGTCGGATCCCCGCCTATCGGCAATGCGTGTCGCTCATCGTGAAAGGAACATTTTTTCCTTTCCCGATGACGAGACAGCTCGGCGCTGGCTCTCGCGACGGAGCTCATAGGGTGTCAATATCGCCGCTAGAAGCGGCGATATTGACACAATATCGGCGGCACCTACTGTATCTCTGATTATGATTCATAGGTAGAACGCTGTAGGAATGTTAAGATTGGAATAGAATTAGAAAGCAGAAAATAGTATGGGATATAAATATAAAGTAAATATATAGAATATTATCCAATTTTATAATATAATCAAAAAAGAAATAAATATATATATAGTATCTGTATAACTGTTTTAAAAAATAATAATAATAACAAAAAGAGATTGAAGACAGAACTGCTTATCTCTATACGGGTTAGCAACTCACTGACATTCATCTTTTATGTCAGCGTCTCTTTAAACACTCACTTTAAAACGTGAAACAAACTGATGAATCAGCCTCAAAATGCGTGTGTAGTGTACCATTAGTGAGCGCAAATTCATTATGTGCATGCAAATATACACTTGCATATGATGCCATTAGAGAGCTAGAAGGTTAGCAATCAGATGCAATTGAAAAAAAATGTGAAAAACAAGGACGAAATAAGACTTGCAAACTAATTTCACCCTTCAGTGACTTGAGCCAAATGTGTAATATTACATGTTTAGCTTTATATGATAAATATACTGTAAATACACACTTGTTTGATATATGCTAAATAAACCGATTTTTGCGTAGGCCTATTTAATGTAAAGAAAAGAGAGATTGACATTTTCCATTTATTTATTTACAGAGTAACTTGAACCTACTATAATCTTACTCCATCCCACAGCAGTCCTAAAGAAGGCACTCCCGTCTTGCTTGACATAAGCCAAACTGCCCTCGACCACCTCGTCCCAGGCCTGATACATTTCATCTTTCGTCTCAAACACCCAACTCTGAACCTGTAACAGGAAAAGGCATCTGTGTCACAATCTTAAAAATGAAGGCAGCCAATGCAGTGTTGATAAAAAAGGGTCAGAGGACCCACCTTAAATGTGGACATTGTGTTCAGAAAAGGCAAGCATAGGGAAAAGAACTAGTAGTCACCACCAGTATTGCCTGAAGTCTTCCTACAGCTGGTCCTTTCCCCAATATTGACTTACCAAGCCTTGGTCTGTACTTTGGATCTCTCAGGGGGGAGACAGACATCTTGGTAGAGGCAGGGCTTTGCTTCTGTAGTACAGCCCCCATAGGGATTGCTGTGTGTAGACTTCCCTGGTCTTTTCCCCTTCTTATCTTGCAGCCAGTTGCTAAGGGATTTCACACAACCGCCCATACTCTCATCTGCTTGTTTCCAATAATCAATCCAGGGGTTTGTTTTTTTTGGGTTTTTATTGTTGAAACTTGGATAGGAGAAGGGATTAGTGGGATACTCCAACTGGTACTAATTACAATTGAGGACAACTCTCACTCGGTCTCACAGGTTAGATGTGGTAACAGACTGGCTGTTATATCATACAACACTTGTATGGGAAGAATAAGTCCTTTGCTGGCTCTGGCAGCAGACTTGATGAAACTGTTTCGCTTCAGGACACTCACTAGCATCCCCTTTTACTGACACCCGTCCTCTGACTCTAATAGCTTAAGGGATGGCCCCTGCAGGACAGGCCCCAAGACACAGATCTGTACTCACTGTAGGCTTCCAGTCAGCTCTGCAGGACATCTGGGTTGCAGCTATTCTCAGATTCAGGCCCTTAGATCAGACACCCAAGGCCGCATGGCAGCTTCCCCTCCCTCCGGGACCCCGCTCTCCAGCAGAAGACCCCGAGCACATGTGCCCATGGCATTTATACAGTCACCCAGCATGCACAAGGCACTTTCCTCTGCCAATAGCCAGGGCTGTAAAAAATCCTGTGCCCTCATTTGTCAGGTTTCTTCCCACTGTCCAATATGCCCCCTTTTGGACCAGTGTGAAACATTCAGACACCATGAACGGCACCTGAACACCATGAGCAGACCCTATCAATGGATCCTTGCTCCCTGGTAGGCAGAGAGCATCTAAATTTGCCTGACAATCTTCCTGGTAAGCAGAAAGACCCAAAAAACGACACTATCTTCTATCACCTACCTAGTAGGGTGCTACACTTCCTAATGTCATAGATGTGCCTCCCCCCAGTGACTGGTATTTTCATGACTGGTGGGCTAAAGATCAAGACGTATCAGGGGAGGTGGAGGGAGCACAGATCTACACAATGGATGAAGATAATGTAGGGTTGTTCCTTGCAATGTAGGTCTTTAGGCATAGCTTTCTCTCCAGCAAGGAGAACAGTATTGATATGACCAAATCTCACTCCGAATCTTGTGAGACTAGTAGTCACAGGAACAGTGCTTTGCAGTTACAGCTTGTTGTGATAATAGGTTGAGGGGTGTGGGGTGCAATGTTGGGTTGCTTTATACTGTTCAATTTCTGGTCCTAATGGGCCTCCTGTTTCCCAGCAGAGAAAGGGGTGTGCGGTCTAATGGGGGCTGATAGAGCACAGATGCTGGATTTGAACAAAGCCAAAAAGCATTGCGGCATCTAAAATTAGACATGTGCACACTGAAATATTTCGTTTCGGAATTTCGTTTTCGTCCGAAAAATAAATTTATTTAGTTACTCCCGAAATTCGTTTTTATTTATTTTGTTTTTCGTTAGAAATTGCATTCGTCCGAAAATCTGAATTAATTAAGGTCAAATCTGTCATTGAAGGCTTATGGTGTCTGTCGAATGTTCAAAGAAGATTCGACGGAGCAGTGAAACTGTACGACGCTGCAATCATACATTTCCGGTCGAATGTTCCGCCCACAAGCTATAGAAGAATTCTAATGTTGTATGACTAGTAATAATTATATTTATTCATTACTATTACTAGTCAACCAACATTAGAATTCTTCTATAGCCTATGGGAGGATGCATTTGACCGGAAATGTACGATTGCAGCGTCGTACAGTTTTGCTGCACCGTCGAATCTTCTAACTTTCGATGCTTTGTCGAATCTTCATCATTCTAGCTATTTTACTGCTCCTCCTCTTTGGTTACAATCAGCCAATAACATTCATCATCAACTTTATTTTTATTTTACTTCCCCCACCCAATTCCAGCAGTGATCTTTTCTCTCTATATCGAATCTTTTCTCTCTATAATAACAAATCTTTTCTCTCCTATGTCGAATCTTTTCTCTCCTATGTCGAATCTTTTCTCTCCTATGTCGAATCTTTTCTCTCCTATGTCTAATCTTTTCTCTCCTATGTCGAATCTTTCTCTCCTATGTCAAATCTTTTCTCTCTATAATGTTGAATCTTTTCTCTCCTATGTAGAATAATCTTGGACTAATAGAGTTAAGGTTAGGCACATTCGACCACAGGTTCGATAGACACAGATTGTTATTGTCAGCGTCACGTCGAATCTCCTATCTATATCGAACTGTTGTAGCAACGAAAACGAAAATAAAGCATTTGTTTATGTCGGATCTTTCGGTTTTCGGATTCTGTGCTTTCGTTTTCGTTTGTTAAAACGATAACGAAAATAGCTGAAATTCGGACGAAAATGCATTCGGACGAAAACGAATGCACATGTCTATCTAAAATAGAGAAGTGTAATGCTGGGTACACACAGGATGAAAATCAAACAAAAATGGTCAGTTCAGCAGGAACTGGCTGACATTTGGTTCGTGTGCACAGCTCCTCATCTGACAGAAGCCACTCTCACGACCGGCTTCTGTTGAACGAACATGCTGAAAAACCAGCATCCGATTAGCAGTTGCAGCCAATGTTAGAGCACAATAGCTCAACTGGGGAGACCACCACAACATCGCTTGTGTTACTATGGTAATCTGGAAGACTTTTTTTGTTCAGCCCGCTGGGTTGAACGAAAAAAGAAAAAAAAAAAAAACAGGCTTAAAAAAAGACATAAAGATTAAAGACTCATAACCAAAAGTTTAGCAGAGTAATATACTACCTTCTGATAATGATTCTTCTGAACTGGAGTAGAGCCTGGTGGACACACAAAGAGCATTAATATGTGGGTATACACATATCCAGTATAAAGACAGCAATATTATGAGCAAAGACATGTATCAGCTACAAAAAATACCCATTTCTAGAACCGTTGGAAGAACATTAGCGGGTAAATTCCTATTTCCACATCACCTGTCAAAGATAATTGTGTATTGATTTTTGTATAACATTTAAAAATGAACTCTGGGAATTGGGCACAATATACCCTTGCAGTGGAGTCCCCCTGCACTGCAAAGGTTAAATACTCATTAGGTCTAGGGGAAGATGAAGAGGCTCTGTTACTTACCTTACACAATGCTTTAGCCAGCTCTGGTGCGGTGCTCCTCTCTCCCTGAGCACACTGGTTCCTCAGTGTCATCATGTACAGTCTTGGGCTCTGAACAATGCATTGTAAGCGAAGGAGGCTGGCGTATGACCACAACCCAGGAAGCCTTAAAGAAGAGCCTGCCAAAGTGGGGAGTAATGTAGCTATTAAGCTGGCCTTACACTGTGTGCGTTTTAGCAAGCTCCTGATGAACCGACCAAAATTCGATCAGTGAGTGATCTTGTCACCGCTCTTCCACCTGACATCTTTCAACTGGAAAATTGAAAGAGCAGGGTGGAAAATTGGCACCCGAACAGCTGCATTCAGTCAGATGCAGCTGATGTTAGAGTATTTTGAGATCGGCAAGGCCGTAGTTGGAGACTTGACCATCTGCTCTGGATGGAAGAATCTGTTGTTAGTTTTTTCAGTCTGCAGGCTGAATGAAAAAAATAAATCTATGTGAATGGCCAACTTTACTCTTGACCTAGACTTATTGAGCAGTTAAAGTGCAGGCAGCCCATACAAGGGTAGTTTTAGCTATACATTTGGTAAATTGTACTTGTCCCAGCAGCCTTTTGATGCCACTGTAATGTTTTAGCTTTTCTAAGAAAAATTTCTTCAGCCTGAAAACACACATGGGTTAAATTTCAAAGGCAAGTAGACTGTGCACTTTTGCCAGTGCAGTTGCTCCTGAGCTTATTAAATGAAGCAAAGCTTCACTTTACAAAGACTCAAATGCAAGGAAAAAAAAAAAAAAAGCATATTTGCTTGCACATGATTGGATGATGGAAGTCAGTACAGCTTCCTCTCGTTTGCTAAGCTTTGGCACTACTGCACTTGCAAAAGTGCACATTCTATTTGCCTTTAGTAAATCCACCTCACTGTGTGCTCACACTCCCAATTTTTTCCCCTCCCTCCCTTTCATTAAAACCCTCCTCTATCTACCCTCCCAGCACTACCCTCCCCACCTCACTTTCCCCTCCCTTCCTCTCACTCCACCCCCTTCCCTTCTCACCTTTCAAACCCTGATTTTTCCGTTTTCTCCCCCCTTTTTCCTGCCCTCCCCCTCCTTTTTTCCCCCCTATCCCTCCCTCCCTACCCCTACTTTCCCTTCCCTTCCCCCTTCCTTCTCCCCCCTCCTTCATTTCCAATTCCTTCTCCCCTCCTTCCCCTTCCCTCCCTCTCTTCCCTCCCCTTTCCTATTTCCATCCCTTTCCTTTCCCTTTCTCATCCCTTCACCCACACTCCCACACCATTCCTCCACTTATTCTCATCACTTGCACACAGTGACCACGTGTGTTTGCACCCCAATTAGCCTTAAGGTATGGGTTATAGATATAAATTATTATTTATCTCATACATTTAGGAAGTAGGTCCATTTACATGCACGTCCCCCCTGGTCGCAGTGGGAGACCCCGTTTTGGTGACCCCTGTTGCCCTCGACCGGCGGGGCTTTTTAAGTAAGCAGCTTAGCACTTGCTCCCCAATCCACATATCGTTGCTCTTGTTAATTGTATAATTATTGATTGATTGTCAATCCAATTTCAGATATTCCCCTGACGAAGCGGCATTGGCCGCGAAACTAGTTGAGATGATTGTCGTGACCCTCAATCCCACTGTGATTTTCCTCCTTTGGGGGATCATTATTCTGGTGATGTGTATGGTTTGTCACTATTTTACATTGTACATTTTTATGTGTCTTATTGATGTTGTATTAATAAAATTTATTTTTGTTTCATATCTGCATTCTTACATTTGATCTCACCCACTCACCGGTACCGCAATAGTCCAATCGCCCCCCCCCCTCCTTTGTCTCTTTGGTTTGGGGGCCAAAGACCCGATTTCTATATACTCAAATTTCTGGATGATCGTACTACCAATTATAGTGTTTATGTATTTCACTTTAGAGGCTATATTTTAAATTCTTTGCTGGATAGAGCTGGAACAAAGGGTTCTCTGGAAAAAGCATGGAGAAAAGTGTCAGACTTATTTTAATGAGTAGGGTAATTTTAACCACAGAAATGTCTGCTCCAGTGGGCTCCAAGAGCCATTTTGATGTGAGGAACATCTTTCTTATGCCTTGTACACACGATCGGAATTTCCAATGAAAAAAGTCAGATGGAATTTTTTCATCGGATATTCCGACCGTGTGTGGGCCCCATCTGAGTTTTTTCCGTCGGAGCTTAGAAATAGAACATGTTGTTTTATTTTTTTGCGATGGAAAAAAATCCGATAGGAAATTTCTATCGTCTGTGGTGAACTCCGATAGAGAAAAAAACATGCATGCTCAGAATCAAGTAGTCGCATGCTTGGAAGCATTGAACTTCATTTTTCTCGGCTCGTCGTAGTGTTGTACGTCACCACATTTTGGGCGGTCGGAATTTGGTCTGACAGTGTGTAAGCAAGAGAGCTTGAACGGAATTCCGACAAAAAATTCCATTGGATTTTAGCCCATCGGGAATTCCGATTGTGTGTACAGGGCATTAGGCATTGGCTTTTGCATCTTGTGAGTTAAAATAAAGTGCAAAGCTGGCTTTAGTGAGACTTTACCTGTATCTTTGTGTTCTCCTTCCTGAACCTGTTTTGAGGAAAAAGAGAAAAATTTGGAACCCAAAGCTGCTTCCTTTATGTATAGTTTATAAAATTAGTGTCTACGCTAGGGTGTGAAAGAACAATTACTGTCCAGGCATAAATAGTCAACACAGTTCTTATTTGATCAAAGTCATTAAAATTAAATGTTAACTCATGAAAACCCACAACTGGTTGCAAGGGTTACTCATGTCATGTATGCATTGTAACAAGATATTTTGGATTTTTTATTAATCGGTTCACATTAGGAAAGTTTCTGTAGGATCATGTGACGTTCGAATGTCTATGACACAATGTAGTATAACCCTGACCAAGCGTCCTTGGGAGACAAGTAATTAGATAGATTAGAAAATCTTGCCCTATAACTACTGCTTCCCGTATAAGCCAGCGTTGAATCCAGATGCATGTTCCTCTTCTCAGAAAGGAGAGAGAAAGACGCCTCTAAGTGCAGTATTCAAAATATTTATTCACAAGCGCAAGGGGATTAAAAACACTTACAAGATGTTAGAAGTAATGAGCATGTATTAGTATGTCCTCAAGCAGATCGCTGTGTCCTTCCTCCATCTGGGGAGGAATATAGGGAAGAAAGAGCCGTCCTGCAGCTGTCCAAATCCCTGGTTATGTGGAACAACGAAGCGAAGAAGCAGTGAGGCAGCCCGGGTTCCAGAACCAAGCTGCAACGCACGCTGCCGATGTGACGTGAGGTCAATGGGCAGTAATGCATTTCGGAACATGCGCAGCTCCTTTATCAGACCTACGCCCATGTTAGCCCAGCGGGCTTATAAGCGGTGAGGGGGAGGAGAAAGGAGAGGAATCTGGGCCTGCTGATTGGGCAGCTCTGGAGCCGGGAATGTGTAGCCGAGGACCCGTTTGCTCCAGGGATTCGGACAGCTGCAGGACGGCTCTCTTACCTATATTTCTCCCCAGACGAACGAAGGACACAGCGATCTGCATAGGGACATACTAATATGTGCTAATTTCTTTTAACATCTTGTAAGTGTTTTTAATCCCCTTGTGCTTGTGAATAAAAAAAATGTAATACTGAACTTAGAGACACTTTGCTCTCTCCTTTCTATGATCCTCCAGAGCTGCTTCTTTTCATACAAGTGCTGCCCTATGTGCCATCTCTCCACTGCTACAAAGGACCGGGCATCCATCCTTACCAGAGCGCCCTCAGTACTACGGCTGCACTGTATTGTGTACTCTGTACACCACTAAAAGTGTAGTAGAAACTGTACACACTGTATTAGATACTGTGTACACCACCAGAAAAGTATTAGCAACTGTACTATGGCTGCACTGAATTGTGTACACCACCAGAAGTGTAGTAGAAACTGTGCACACTGTAATTAGATACTGTGTACACCGCCTAAAGTGTATTAGAAAAAGTACACCACAGAATGCACTGTAGATATAGGCTACACTGGATGCAGAGTACCGTATATACTCGAGTATAAGCCGACCCAAATATAAGCCGAGGCACCTAATTTTACCACAAAAAAAACTAGGAAAACATATTGACTCGAGTATAAGCCTAGGGTGTCCATCTGCATGCCTCACTGTGCCTCACTTTGCCCATGCCTCACTGTGCCCATGCCTCACTGTGTCCATGACTAGACTTACGTTTAACATGGGAGTATATGGAAGGGGTGCCCGGCTTTGAAAATCGGTGGTCCCTGGCCGTAGGTCTCCTAGACAGAAGACTTTGCACACTTGTAAAGGAAGAGTGGAGCTACATGTGTGCCAAGTTTGGGGTCCAGGGGACCTACGACCGGCCAGTACCGGGTCCCCAAAGTTACCGGAGAAATGATCATTTAACATGGGAGTCTAAGGAAGGGGTACCCGGCTTTGAAAAATTGGTGCTCCCCGGCCATAGGTTCCCCGGACAACAACCTTTTCACACTTGTAGAGGAAGAGTGGGGCTACATGTGTGCCAAGTATGGGGTCCAGGGGACCTACCGCCTACTGGTACTGGGTCCCCAAAGTCCGGGAGATCAGGCGCAAAAAGGTGACTCGAGTATAAGCCGAGGGGGGCATTTTCAGCACAAAAGAATGTGCTGAAAAACTCGGCTTATACTCGAATATATACGGTATATATATATATATATATATATATTGTGACGGTGGGACCCTGTGCGTCCTTAAAGTGTGTTGGTTTACACCAGATTTGGAAGAGAAAGACATGCTGATTGAACAGCTGTGTGTTCGGCTATTTAGTTCTGACATGACTATGGATCAGGGCCCCACCCAACAGACAGGAAGTCTGTGCATGGGAGTCAGGTGGACTCTCATCCCTTTGAGAGGGGTCAGACGCTGCATGGGTGCAGCCAGAGTATGCATGTCTGCAGGAGGCAGATGTCATTGGTGAATTAAGCAAGAAGGTGCTGACCAGGAATAAGCGAGGAGTGAGCTTATCTCTAGGAAACTCTGTTTGTTCTGAGGAGCAGACTTTAGGCCTAGGCTAAAGGCCTGAGACAGCCGGATCGCTAGAATGAAAGCCAGAAGGCTAAACTGTTGAGTATGCAAGATACCAGGGCCGGTCCTAGGCGGGTGCGCCGCGTGCACCGCACCCAGGCGCCTGCAGAGGGGGGGGCGCTGAAGTGCCAGAGTGCTCCCCTCCCGCCTCCCCCTTATTGTCAATGTCTCAGGCTGTGGTGAACCCCTAGCTGGCAGAGAGCCAGAGACCCATTTTTACTTTATTTACTATGCCGCTGGCTCAGTGCCCAAACTGGTTGCTACTTGACGCCCGCTTGGTGTAGCAACCAGTGACGTCAGAGCAGGAGAGAGGCAGAGACCTATCAGAGTGGAGGAGATTTAACTTCCTCCTCTGCACCTTCTGTTTAGCTCCACCCACATCCTCCCTGTATGTTCGGGACTCCAGCCAGGCAGCGGCATGCAGAAGGAAACTCTGAGACAGACTGCAGTGCACAGATGAAAGGAAGAGATGGTGAAAGGCAAGTGACATGCAAAGCACTGATTGACCAACATTACACATCCATCGAGGTTAAAATCCTGTCATCTCTCCCCCAGCAGCCACAGTTCAGCACTTCTCAGAAACTCGAGTGTGTGTGTCAGCCTGGAGCCTGGAGGAGCCTCTTAGTGTAGTGTGCAGAATAAGGAGATAAGGGTCAGATAAGGGGTCGGCACTCGGCAGGAGAGGACACTGACAGATTACACCCTGGATGGAAGGAGGACACATCCTTAGATATCAGGGCAGGGTTCATGCTGGGACTTGTAACCCTTAACTTTTGGGGGATGTGACTCCCCCCCCCCCCAAAAGTGAAGAACTACAGGTCCCAGCATGAACCCCTCAGAGCTGAAGATGTTTCCTGCATCCCTGCACACATAACTCCTCCCACTCGGCCCTTCTGTCCAGCTGCTCACTGTCTCTTCTCTCTCAATACTTGTTTGCCTCTCACTGCAGCAGCCCCCCCCCTCCTCCTTCACCCTCATTTGGAGCAATGTCCCTCTGTCCCTCTTTCCTCCTTGTTTGTCCCTCATTTTGGTCTGATCTATATAGTTGTATTAAAAATGCACTAATTATCTATTAAAAAGCATTTTACAGAGCAAAACCTTTAACCCATATTCCAAATTGCTGCATTTGTAAATCCCAGAAGCCAATATAAAAGAATAGTAGTGGTAAAAAGCACCTGTGGGTTTAACCAGTTTTTTTTTGTATAATTCTCCCTTAAAGGGGGCGTGTCCTATGTCTACATATTTTTGCTAATAGGTGTGCCTCATTCCCATCTCAGAAAGTTGGGAGGTATGCTTCTATCCATCCCACGGTCCCCCTGTCCATCCCACGGTCCCCCTGTCCATCCCACGGTCCCCCTGTCCATCAGTCCCCCTGTCCATCCCACGGTCCCCCTGTCCATCCCACTGCCCCTCTGACTACTCTGTTCTTCTTGATGCCTAGAGCCCACTTTTGATCTTGCACACAGGCCCGCTGATTTCATACGCCCCTGCCCCAAAAATATGCAAAAAAATATGTCAAAAATCATCTTTTTTGGGGGGGTGTCCCTGAATGGCAGTTTGGAAATGTGGTCACCCTAGCATAAATAAAACTACTTCCGAACTGTCCCAGCTTTGGAACAGCATGGACAGTTCATGGCCGAATCTAGGGAGGTGTGCTGTGTGCCCGCCTCCCAGGCAACAACTACCAGGATGTAGATTGTGCCTGGGCAGTGTTGCTAAACTTCAGTGAGAAGAAGCTGTCTCCGGGCATGGCATGGCAGGGCGGGGCGGGATGGACAGGCTGGCTGCACCTGTGTGTGTTGATTTTCCCCCAAAGCCATGCCAGCACACTCCCCCTTTCTGCAGAGACGGGACAGGAGAGGAGAGAGATATTGATTTGCTCATCCTCCTCCCGCCCCTCTCCTCTGTGTCTGCCCCGCCCACACTCCAATCCCTGGCTTAGTACTGTGCACGAGAAAGGGGTGTGGCGGGAAATTTTAAGCAATGGAGGAGACAGATCCACTTGAGTGTATGATTGTCACTGTCAGAGCCTGCAGAGACCAGCCCTGGATTAAGTGAGTTCTACATGACTACTGGGCTCTCCCCAGGGAGTGAGTGTATGGGAGGGGTGGAAGACTGCAATCTCCTCATGCTGTGTGGAGGACTGGTGGCAGCCCACTATGCTGGGACTTGTAGTGCCCTCTGTGGGGGGACTGAGGAATCTTCAGTTCCTCACAAAGGGCACTACAGGTCCCAGCATAGTGAAATGCATTCTTCAGTCCCCTCTAGGGCACTACAAGTCCCAGCATAATGGGAATGCATTCTTCAGTCCCCTCTATTCTAGTGCACTACAGGTCCCAGCATAATGGGAATGCATTCTTCAGTCCCCTCTAGTGCACTACAGGTCCCAGCATAGTGGGAATGCATTCTTCAGTCCCCTCTAGTTCACTACAGGTCCCAGCATAGTGAAATGCATTCTTCAGTCCCCTCTAGGGCACTACAAGTCCCAGCATAATGGGAATGCATTCTTCAGTCCCCTCTATTCTAGTGCACTACAGGTCCCAGCATAGTGGGAATGCATTCTTCAGTCCCCTCTAGCGCACTACAGGTCCCAGCATAGTGAAATGCATTCTTCAGTCCCCTCTAGGGCACTACAAGTCCCAGCATAATGGGAATGCATTCTTCAGTCCCCTCTAGTGCACTACAGGTCCCAGCATAGTGGGAATGCATTCTTCAGTCCCCTCTAGTTCACTACAGGTCCCAGCATAGTGAAATGCATTCTTCAGTCCCCTCTAGGGCACTACAAGTCCCAGCATAATGGGAATGCATTCTTCAGTCCCCTCTATTCTAGTGCACTACAGGTCCCAGCATAGTGGGAATGCATTCTTCAGTCCCCTCTAGCGCACTACAGGTCCCAGCATAGTGAAATGCATTCTTCAGTCCCCTCTAGGGCACTACAAGTCCCAGCATAATGGGAATGCATTCTTCAGTCCCCTCTAGTGCACCACAGGTCCCAGCATAGTGGGAATGCATTCTTCAGTCCCCTCTAGGGCACTACAAGTCCCAGCATAGTGGGAATGCATTCTTCAGTCCCCTCTATTCTAGTGCACTACAGGTCCCAGCATAGTGGGAATGCATTCTTCAGTCCTCTCTAGTGCACTACAGGTCCCAGCATAGTGGGAATGCATTCTTCAGTCCTCTCTAGTGCACTACAGGTCCCAGCATAATGGGAATGCATTCTTCAGTCCCCTCTAGTGCACTACAGGTCCCAGCATAGTGGGAATGCATTCTTCAGTCCCCTCTAGGGCACTACAGGCCCCAGCACAGCAGGTTGCTCTGACAGAACAGAAGGAGCCTGAGAAGATTGGCGCCGCTCTGCGTGATCCAGGGGCACTGGCAGACTTAATTTGCTGGGCACTGCTAGGCTGCAATTGAGGTATTGATCTCTTGTATCATATCTGCAGTCTCTGGCCATGTCTTGTATCATGTCTGCAGTCTCTCACCATCTCCTGTACTATGTCTGCAGTATGTCTGGGGGCTCTTTCTAACAGCCCTCTCTGTGTCCGTTAGAGAGACCCCCCTTCCAGTTCCCATTAGAGCACTCTCTTCCTGTATTTTGTTTATTGTTAAGAGATCATATGAGGATCCCAGGGTATCAAAGACTTCTTAGGGGAGCATCTCTGTGTTTAATTCGTTGCCATAGAAACATTTGTAAAGGGGAGGAGTTAGTATAATGAACACACCCATGCGAGGGCGCAAAAATATTTTTGCACCCAGGCGCCTGTGACCCTAGGATCGGCCCTGCAAGATACAGTAATGGTGGAAGCCACTGTGAGGGCTACTGATGTATTTGTGAACTTTTTGTGCTTTTAAATAAAACGGGGCTACCATGCCCTTAAAAATAGTTCCTGACTGGCTGGAATCACTGGACAAACGCATCTACCACGAGAACTAACAACCCCCAATCTTATATATATGTAGCGATACCTTCAACTAAGAAGGCCGCAGATTTAGTTTGGGCCCTGAAAACAGCTCCGCCAACCCCCGGCAATGTACTCGAGCCCCTACTGGCACAGTTAGTATTGGCAGCAATATATATTTCTTATACTGTATGAGTAAACCCAGACACCAAGACAATAATGAAAGGGGTATAAAATTTACTCTAAGCTTTTGAGAAGAAAGGTTAACATTGGTAACAGTTCACAGGTAATAAATTGCAGAGCCCTGCAGCAATAAACATACTATACAGTAAAATGAACAATAAAGGTGCGCTGCGTGGGCGACCGTTAACTAGGCGTCCTGTGACGCAGTAACTAAATGAACTAACTAGCTGGCCAGGCCTGGCTCAGATATCTACAACTCAGTCTATAGGGGGATGATGGTTTCTTCACCGGCAATTCTTTAAAGGTGGTGCACATAACAGAATACCATTTGTAATCCAGTGGGAAGGTTGTGATGAAATAAACACTTTACTGTATGAACTCTGAATTCAGCTCTGATAAGGTTCTCCAGTGAGAGTATCAGAAATAACTTGTGGGCCACGGCAGTCTATAGGTACATTTACAACAACAGTATATGGTCTGAGCATACGCTCGCTATCCCCTCCGGACGCGATCCCAGTCCGGGAACTTCCACCGACTGTGTCCTCGCACACACAGTGTCTCCAGCGATCGGGTCCCCGATCCAACCAAGGCTGTAGACAAGCGAAGTCAGATGCCACCCAGGCTCGCATTGGGGTGGAAGGCTCTTTGGTGCTGCGCAAGGCCTCAGGCTTCAGGCCTTGCACTCCGGCACATCCGCACAGGAGGATCAGTCACTGAAGTCTTGTGTCCCAAAGAGACCGAGCCCAGCCTCGCCTCCTCCTTTTATAACCCCTCCCATGAGTCTCTGGGGTGGAAACATGCCAAAAGGGATTCTGGGCAAGGTAGTCCTGAGAGTCTTAAAGGGGACCCCGCTACATTATATATATATATATATATATATACACATACACATACACACACATATATACACGAGACTGTACATAAATATTAAGACACACTTGATGCAGAGTATAATATATATATATATATATATATATATATGTGTGTATGTATATGTAGCAGACCCCCAAAATTAGGGTCGCTATGCTTGAAATTTAGAGGGTGGCCTGAGCCATAGTTTGTCTCAGGCCTTCTGTTTCTTTAAATTGGACTCTGCTCTGCTGTGGTGCTGCCTGGTTGTATAGTTCCCCTTGACCTGTGGGTGGCGCTGTTGCCCAGGTCTCGGGTTGAACCACAGGTGGTATTGTAGCGTAATTGGGTGTACTCTCCTGGCCGTGCGGTGGGCGTGGTCTGCCTGCTGTTCATGCCGGGAGGGGGTACATAAGGGGCAGACGCCATTAGGGGGAGGAGAATTCCAGGGGGACCCCTGGTGGTGGAGTCGTGCCTTTGGCCCTGCTGGCCATGGGTGCGTGTGTTGATCGAGAATCTTGGGCACCTTTAGCCTGAGGCTACAGCGTTCCAGGTAGGCCCAGTACCTTCAACTGGGTCTACAATCAGACCATCGGAATCCCAGGGTACCCGTGGGAGGGTGGCCCGCTCTGAAAGAGAGGAAACCAGGGGAAAACCTGTCCGGAGGACCGGTGAGGGAAGTCACTGTTCCGGGAGAGGCCTGGTTGCCTATCAGAGGGAAGGATTCCGTAAGTCGCAAGATAGCTCCTGTATTGTGCCCCATTGGCACTTATGATCTCTAAAAGTTACAGGCGCTAAAGAGTTCTGGATTCAGGAATTAAAGGATTCTGTGGCAGAGGATCTCCTGAACCTGTCCTTGGAGGGGACGAATCCAAAGTAATTGTTTGTGTTTCACTCCGGCTGCTAGAACCGTGAGAGGGGACTATCCGGGTGAACAAGGCCCACTCAGGCTTGAGTGGCGCGGAATATAGATAGATGTTGTGTGCCTGAACCTACCTCCCTATTCAACTTATTTTCTCTCTTCAACTTTCCCTGTTGATTGCAAACAAAGGAAAATAATCTTTTGTTGGAGTTGACATTGTCCTTCTTAGGGACGAGAACCAACAGAAGGAGGTAACTCACTGCAGGACCCAAAAACATTGTTAACACCGCTCACCCTCTACAAATGGAGGATATTGGGCATGTGGCATGGTGTGTCCTATCCTGCAAGTGAAGGTAAGCAGGACAGGGATCTGTGTGCTACACACATATATATATATATATATATATATATATATATATATATATATATATATATATATATATGTATGTATATATGTAGCGGGTACTCCAAATTTAGGGGGTCGCTATGTCCAAATTTAGGGGGATGACCCGAGCACTAGTATGGCTCGGGCCTTCTAATTGTGCTGGACTCTGCTTTGATGCTATGTGCCTACGTAGGGTTCCCTGTGGCCTGCAGGTGGCGCTGCCATGTTGGGTCAAGGTTGAACCATAGGTAACATTGGCATATTGGATGTCCTCTCTCGGCTACCATGCAGTGGGCGGGTTCTGCCTGCTGTGCATGCCGGGAGAGGATATAAAAGAGGCAGACGCCATTATTCAGAGAGAGACCCGGGGACAAGTACCCGGAGGAGTGCGCCCCTAAGGAGGGGGGTGCGTACCCCGACTGAAGTGTCTCGGGCACCTTCGGCCCGAGACCGCAACGTTCCGGGTAGGCCCAGTACCTTTAACTGGGTCTACAGGCAGAATCTCTGGGAGTCCTAGGATGCCCGGGTGAGGGTATCCGCTCCGACCAAGAGGAAGCCAGGGGAGGATCGGTCCCATAACAGGAGATGAGTGATAGTCAATTTGCTGTCTCGGGAAAGGCCTGGTGACCTGTCGGAGGGAAGGATCCTATGCTCCGCAGATCTGACCCTGCGGAGTGCTGCTGCTCTCCGAGGACATAATGAACTTGTCCTTGGAGGATTTAAATTGTTTGTTCGAGCTCCACATTGGCTGCTAGGACCATTGAGGGACTATCAGGGTGAGCTGTACCCACTCGGGACCGAGTGGTGATAAATCTGGAAGTTCTGTGCCTGAATCTGCTTTAGTTCAACTACTATCTCTCTCATCTACTCTCTCTTACCTATCAAGCAAAGATACAAAATAAACTCAATGTTGGAGTTTAAGTGGTTTGGACATTGACTTTATTAAAGAAGGGAAAAGTACAGACTTGTCTCTACATCCTGGAGATGGGAACCAGTGGAAGGAGGTAACTCGCTGCGGGACCCAGGTACATATACATCGCCTGACCTCTAAACTAGAGGACACGGGCTTGTAGCATGGGTGCCTCTCTTCTTTCCCCTAGAGAGGAGAGGGTAGTGCTACACGTGGGGGCTCCGGTCCGGGATTCTGCAGCTGCCCCTGGAAGCTGGACTTTGCTTTCTCCCTTGTGTGTGTTTTATGGAAGTCGGCCATATTGAGAGAATTCGAACTGCGCCATTTGTGAGAGAGAGATAGAGGTACGGGCCTAGTTAATTTCTGGCTGCGTAGTTCGTGGGCGTGTCTCGATCCTGGAAAAGCCCGTGAGTCGCGTGCAGCAGAAGAGAGAAAAGGGGAGGAGCCCTGCTAGGTGTGTGCTCCACGTGGTGTGTTGGCGCCAAAGGACAGTACAGATTGGATCAGTAACGAAGCAACATGTTTGCCGCTCCATGGACCTCTGCTTCACCGGGACCTCGTGGGTTCTCAACTGCTTCAGCCATGGACGTTGCTTCACTTACTGCTCCTTTGACGGATACACGAATTTGGCTAAAGCCCCGGGGTCACTTTGCCCTCTACACATGCAGAGACGCAGAGGCCTTGGGCATGATCTGTCCAGAGTGCTGGGGACTGGCCGTGCAGCTTCGCCCTTTCGGGAGATGTGCCTTTTGCAGGGAATTCCTGATTGAGGTAGACCAGCCTACTGAAAAGCCAAAGGTCTACCGGGTTAACTGTCTCTCCGGTGCTGTTACTCCGAAGGAGAAAATTTGTGCTTCCACAGCCGTGCCCATACGCACCCCCGCGGAAACAGCGGATGTTAAGGAAAAAGTTCCGGCTGCTACAAGAGTTGACACAGAGAACACAGCGGATGCTGCCTCTGTTGCAACAGAGTCCTCCCTTCCCCCTGCTAAGAGGAAGGTGGGATATGTGGAGGCTTCTCGTGGCCGCGGTCAAGGCCTATCCTCCTAGCACCTGCCTTAACCGGATCATCAACCCAGAGGGATCTCCTGCCGATCCAAGTCAGGGGAAGGTAAGAAGGCTGGGAAAACGGAGACATTGACTTTGTTGGGAGAGAGTAGAAAGTCCACACCCCACGCTGCCGGGGATGTGCGGACCGCCAGCCCGCAAGGACCTTCCATTTTTCGGGACAATTTATCGGTGTCTACTACCAGTTATTTGCCAGCAGAGACATATGACACCTCTGACTTTGAGTTATCGTCCGATGTGGGGGATGACCACGAAATTGACAAGATTTTCATCCACAAGGGTTGGGACAAAATCCCGGTGACCTCATCCCGCAGTTTAAAGGGGGTTTCGCCAATGGACTCTGGGGAAACTACGCCCCCGGTGGAAGTGATTGCCCCAAGGAAAGAGGCCAACCTTATGCCTGGTTTGTCTGCCCCGGCATCTTCTGTGCCAACTACTACTGCTGCTGTTCGCTCTCCTTTGCGGCCCCCTATGTTACAATTGGAGCCCGCACTAATAAAGAGATCTCCAGATGCGATTGTCCTCCCTGGAAATGGAGATCGTGCGAACAAATGCCGCGTCTGGCCCGATTACAGCGGCTTTTGCACCAGAAGGTGGCAGCGGAATATGGTTGGCAGTACCCATATGTTCCCAAGGACCTTTTGTTTGAAATAGAAGCCTCCCGGGAAAGATGGTATGCAGACTTTGTGTGGGACCGCTTGGAGGTAAAGAAAGGTCACCGCTACTTCAAGTGTTCAGCCGTGATAACTGAGTGGTACAAGGGCTGCCGGAAAGACTGGACTCTTGGTCGGCACATTCATGCAGACCTGGTGGTAATTTTGTAGCAGGGATAGAGATGATGTGGTGTACCCTATAGAGACTCTGGACAAAGACTGGAAAACTCTTGTTCTCCCTGATCCCCAGTACTACCTCTGAAGTGGGAGCTTGTTTTTTTTATTCCACTTCAGGGACATTGCCTGAACTATTATCTTGACCTTCCGCCCAAGGGAAAATTTGCTCTATGGAGACTTTGGGGAACTGTTTGTGTTTTTTTCCCCTCTGCTGTTCTGCAAAGAGAACTGAACTTTGGGTAAATTTTGCTAGGGCAAAGCAGGAAGCCGACGTGATCAAGGAGGAGGGTTCCTGTGTTGAAATTGTGCCTATGTGCACCTAGGCCATGTAGTGATGTGTGCTGCCACTAGGTGGTGGTGGTCTGCAGAAATTTGTGTTGCGGAAGCAAGTCATTCTTTCTAGGAGGAATGGTTCGTTTCTGACTTACAGAAAGTTAGGAGATGTTATTTGTGTGCTGTGTTTTTTTCTTTCCCTCTGCAGGTGATTGCCTATCAAGTACATCGGAGAGTGGGTGGAAAGATAGGATAGAAAAAAAAGGGATTGTTATGTAAAAATGACTGAAATGTATATTGCTTACTGATTTTTTTTTTTTGTTTTCTTTTGTTCTAAGAAAACAAAATATAATAATAAATAGGGAAACTTTTGATTCAGGCACCGACCCAATCCTATTGTACATAGTTGGAAAAGACCAGAGCCCACTCAGGATTGAGGGGGGTTTTCTGACCTTCTCCAGACACTGGGGACAGTGTCTATTAAGAAGGGGGGTCTGTGTAGCGGGTTCTCCAAATTTAGGGGGTCGCTAGGTCCAAATTTAGGGGGATGACGCGAGCACTAGTATGGCTCGGGCCTTCTAATTGTGCTGGACTCTGCTTTGATGCTATGTGCCTATGTAGGGTTCCCTGTGGCCTGCAGGTGGCGCTGCCATGTTGGGTCAAGGTTGACCCATAGGTTACATTGGCGTATTGGATGTCCTCTCTCGGCTACCATGCAGTGGGCGGGTTCTGCCTGCTGTGCATGCCGGGAAAGGATATAAAAGAGGCAGACGCCATTATTCAGAGAGAGACCCGGGGACAAGTACCCGGAGGAGTGCGCCCCTAAGGAGGGGGGTGCGTACCCCGACTGAAGTGTCTCGGGCACCTTCGACCCGAGACCGCAACGTTCCGGGTAGGCCCAGTACCTTTAACTGGGTCTACAGGCAGAATCTCTGGGAGTCCTAGGATGCCCGGGTGAGGGTATCCGCTCCGACCAAGAGGAAGCCAGGGGAGGATCAGTCCCATAACAGGAGATGAGTGATAGTCAGATTGCTGTCTCGGGAAAGGCCTGGTGACTAGTGATGAGCCGAACACCCCCGGGTTCGGTTCGCACCAGAACCCGCGAACGGACCGAAAGTTCGAACGAACATTAGAACCCTATTAAATACAATGGATGCGAACGTTCGAATTCTAAAGTGCTAATTATAACAACTATTATGCATGTTATTGTCATAAATAGGGTTTGGGAACCCGGGTTCTGCACCAGGGGACATGTATCAATGCAAAAAGAAGTTTTAAAAACGGTCGTTTTTCGGGAGCAGTCATTTTAATGATGCATAAAGTGAAAAAAAAAAAGTCAAATATTCCTTTAAATATCGTACCTGGGGGGTGTCTAAAGTATGCCTGTGAAGTGCCACGTGTTTCCCGTGTTTAGAACTGTCCCTGCACAAAATGACACTTCTAAAGGAAAAAAAAGCCATTTAAAACTGCTTGCGGCTTTAATGTAATGTCTGGTCCCGGTAATATGGATGAAATTCTTTAAGAAAAATGGCATAGCTACCCCATGACCCCCCCCCTACCCCAGCCCATTACCAGCCCCTTTGGGTCTTGTATGGATATTAAGGGGAACCCCGCACATAAAATAAAAAAGGCCCTATATACTCTGAACAGCCGTATACAGGCGGTGCATACAAGACAGGGACTGTAGGTCTGTTCTTATGTAGAATCTGTTTGTAATTTTGAACAGGTACATTGTTGAAGTGTAGCTCCAGCCCAAAAATCTATTTTTAAACTTTTTGGGAAACATAGGTAAGGGTTATCACCCCTGTAACATTTGTTTTGCTGTCTGTGCCCCTGTTCAGAACATTTCACCTCACTTTCCGTCCCAATGACAACTGTTTTTGAAATGTGGTGTTTTTCTTGAAACAAGGATTGCTGATAAAGCATCAGTACAGATGAGACCCCTTTCTCCCATATTTATTCTTACAGGAGAGAATTTTCCTTTCTAGGGGTAGATTTCCTCTCACTTCCTGTTGTCTTCTTTCGTTTGCAAGTAGGAGTCGTTTGTAAGTTGGATGTTTGAAAGTAGGGACCTGCCGTATATACTCTGCAGAAATAGGCCCCTTAGTTGTTGGTGTTGGCACAACACTGTAAGCACTCAGTTACTCTTGGTTGGTGCTGGAACGCCCTGCTGTCAACTATTATATCAGGAATTTTAATTACATATAATTGTTGAACAGTGGTAGTAAAAATTGGGGCTTTGATGGTGGTGCTGGTGCCACAACACTGTAAGCCCTGACAGTTACTCTTGGTGGGTGCAGCAATGGGCCCTGCTGTGAATTATTAGATCAAGAATTGTAATTACATGCCCCTTTTGAACAGGGGCTGAAAAATTGGGCCTTTCGTGGTGGTGGTGGTGGTGGCGTTGCCACAAGACTGTAAGCCCTCAGAGTTACTCTTGGTGGGTGCAGCAATGGACCCTGCTGTGAATTATTAGATCAAGAATTGTAATTGCATGCCCCTGTTGAACAGGGGCTGAAAAATTGGGCCTTAGGCACTGGTGGCACAACACTACAACCCCTCACAGATACTGTACTTGGAGCACAGCAATGAGCCCTGTTGCAAAGTATTGCTTCAAAAATTGTAATGACACGCCCCTGTTAAACAGGGGCTGAAAAATTGGGCCTTAGGCACTGGTGCCACAACACTCCAACCCCTCACAGATACTGTACTTGGAGCACAGCAATGAGCCCTATGGCAAATTATTGCTAAAAAAAATGTAATTACACGCCCCTGTAAAACAGGGGCTGAAAAATTGGGCCTTAGCCACTGGTGGCGGCACCCATAAACAAAAATGATCTTCCAAGCTATCATCATCAATCGTATCATTGAGGACTCGGAGGAGGAGGATAGCCAGTCAACATAACAGCACAGGCACTCAGCATCAGCATCAGTCTTGAAGGGATGTGACATGTTAAAATCAATTAGTCTGTTATATCAGCATCAGGTGTGTGGTAGCTGGTGGTGATCCAAGACTGGTTCATCTTGATGAAAGTCAGTCGATCAACCGAGTCGGTGGACAGGCGCACCCTGTGATCCGTGACAAATCCTCCAGCAGCACTGAATGTGCGTTCCGAAAGAACGCTGGATGCAGGACAGGCCAGTAGCTCAATTGCATACTGTGCAAGCTCTGGCCAGTGATCCATCCTCAAGACCCAGTAAGCCAGAGGATTTTCGGTGGGGAAGGTGTCCAAGTCTGACCTTGCCCCTAGATATTCCTGCACCATGTTTATCAGACGCTGGCGATGGTTGCTGGAACCGATCATACTTTGGGGCTGCGGACTAAAGAATTGTCTGAACGCATCGGTCAGACGGCCACCTTCCCCACCGCTCCTTCTTTGACTGGCCGAAGCCTCAGCAACTCGTTGTCCAGGACCAGGAGTTTGTAACCTCCCAGTCTCTGGGAACGCGTTGCACAGACCTTTTTGCAAGGCCTCCCGGAGTTGTCTCATCCTCTGCTCCCTCTGCGACGGTAACATAAGGTCCGCAACCTTACCCTTGTACCGTGGATCAAGGAGAGTGGCCAGCCAGTAATGGTCCCTCTCCTTGATCCGAAGAATACGAGGATCCTTCCGCAGACTTTGCAGGATCAGGGAGGCCATGCAGCGTAGGTTTGCTGAGGCATTCGCTCCGGAGTCCTCTGGGTCACTAAGGACGACATGATCCGCAGCCACCTCCTCCCAGCCACGTACAAGTCCACTGGTTTCTTGGGACTGTAAATCATCCCTAAAAGACTGCTGCTGATGATGCTGAGTGCCAGCCTCCACCTCCATGCTGACACAATCCTCCTCCTCCTCCTCCTCCTCCTCCTCCTCCTCCTCCTCTTCCTGTGCGATGGGTGGGACAGAAGGAACACTGTCTGGGTAAAGGGGGCCTTGAGAGGCAAGGAAGTCCTCCTCTTCCTGCCTCTGTTCTGCCTCAAGTGCCCTGTCCATTATTCCACGCAGCGTGTGCTCCAACAGGTGGACAAGAGGTACAGTGTCACTGATGCATGCACTGTCACTGCTCACCATCCTCGTGGCCTCCTCAAATGGTGCCAGGACAGTGCATGCATCCCTGATCATGCCCCACTGGCGTGGAGAAAAAAAAACAAGCTCCCCTGACCCTGTCCTGGTGCCGTAGTCGCACAGGTACTCATTGATGGCCCTCTGCTGCGTGTGCAGCCGCTGCAGCATGGCCAACGTTGAGTTCCACCTGGTGGGCATGTCACATATAAGGCGGTTCTTGGGCAGGTTCAACTCCTTTTGCAGCTCAGCCAGGTGAGCACTGGCATTATAAGATCTGCGGAAATGCACACAGACTTTCCTGGCCTGCCTCAGGACATCCTGTAAGCCCGGGTACCTGCCCAAGAACCGCTGCACCACCAGGTTAAGGACGTGAGCCACACAGGGCACATGGGTCAGTTGTCCCTGTCGGAGGGCGGAGAGGATGTTGGTGCCATTGTCGCAAACCACCATTCCTGGCTTAAGCTGGCGTGGCGTCAACCACCTCTCGGCCTGGCCCTGCAGAGCAGACAGGACCTCTGCCCCAGTGTGGCTTCTGTCCCCCAAACACACCAGCGCAAGCACGGCATGGCATCTTTTTGCCTGCGTACTTGCGTAGCCCCGTGAACGGCTACGGAGCACCGCTGGTTCATAGGACAAACCACAGGAAGAGGCCATGGAGGAAGAAGAAGAGGAGGGGGTGGAGGAGAGAGGTGTGTCACAACCAGTAGTAGCATTTTGGAGGCGTGGCGGTGGGACAACCTCCAACACTACTGCACCTTGTCCTGCATCCTTCCCAGCTGCCAAAAGAGTGACCCAATGGGCCGTGAAAGAAAGGTAACGTCCCTGTCCATGCCTGCTGGACCATGAGTCAGCGGTAATATGCACCTTACCACTGACCGCCCTGTCCAGCGAGGCCAAGACATTGCCTTCCACATGCCGGTAGAGAGCCGGAATAGCCTTCCGTGAGAAAAAGTGGCGTTTGGGAACCTGCCACTGAGGAACCGCACATTGCACAAACTCACGGAAGGGGGCAGAGTCTACCAACTGAAAAGGCAGCAGTTGAAGCGCTAGCAATTTAGCCAAGCTAGCATTCAACCGCTGGGCATGTGGATGGCTGGGAGTGAACTTCTTTCGACGGTCCAGCAGCTGGGGCAGGGAAATTTGCCTGCTAGAATCGGACGTCGGTGTACTGCTAGCAGAGTGGCCGCAAGTACTTGGCTGTGACACACCTAATTCTACACCTTCATTCCTCTCAGTGCATGTTTCAGAGAGGACTGAAGTTATAGTGGGGTTGGAGATCCCAGCTGATGCGGTGCAAGGAGAGGTCCGCTTTGTTCTTTGGTGTGGGTCTTTGAGGTAGGCTTGCCAACGAGCTGCATGGCAGGTCAACATATGTCTGGTCAGGCATGTGGTACCCAAGCGGCTGATGTTTTGGCCACGCGATATACGCTTGAGACATATGTTGCAAACAGCAGCTGTGCGATCTGATGCACTAGCCTCAAAAAAGGCCCACACCAAAGAACTTTTTGAATGACGGGCAGAGGCAGCGCCCTGCACAGGCGGAGCTCTGCAGTGTGATTCCGTCGGTGTACTGCCCTTACGCTGGCCACCAAAGGGCATCCTGCCTCGTTGGAGATGTGCCTCCTCCTCATCCTCCTCCTCCTCCTCTCTCCTATTAGGCACCCACGTGGAGTCAGTGACCTCATCATCACCTCCCTCCTCATCACTGGAGCCAATCTGGCAGTATGCTGCAGCTGCTGGAACATGACTGCCAGATTGGTGTCCTTCTTGAGCATCCCCTCTGTCTGCTCTCACGCTACTGCCTTCCTCTAGCTGGGTTTCATCATCAGACCCTTCGAAACGCTGGGCATCCTCCTGGAGCATGTACCCAACACTGTGCTGAAACAGTTCGGGGGACTCCTCAGGAGGAGGACATGGTGGGTCTAGGGAAGGAGTGACTGATGATGAGTCTGACATTGATACCAGGGAAGAGGACGCTTTGGCAGCTGCTTTTCCAGTACCCTGAGCCTGGGTGAGAGAGGATGAGGAGGAGGAGGAGGGCTTGGTCATCCACTCTACCAAGTCTTCGGCATGATGTGGCTCAACATGTCCAGCTGCCGAAAAGAAGGACAAGCGTGTCCCATGGCCATGTGCTGATGACAATGCACCGCGTCCACGACCAGCACTGTTGCCCCCAGACACAGAGCCTGCTTGCCCTCTTTTATTGCCTCCTGACTGTCTGCCTCTCCTTGTTTGCCTTCCAGACATTCTAATAGATGGCCTGCAGGGAGATGGGAAAAAAGCAATAAGGGCTACCTTCAGGTGTCCTTCTCTGTCCCTGGAAACAAGGACTTTGACAGTGAAAGAAACTGACACACTCTCCCTACCTACAGTTTTCTGTCCCTAGAAAAAATGTTTTTTTTAAGCACAATTTAGCACAAGGAGAATTCACTCACTGTCCTTCCAGGTCCCTGGAAACAAGGACTTTGACAGTGAAAGAAACTGACACACTCTCCCTACCTACAGTTTTCTGTCCCTAGAAAAAATGTTTTTTTTAAGCACAATTTAGCACAAGGAGAATTCACTCACTGTCCTTCCAGGTCCCTGGAAACAAGGACTTTGACAGTGAAAGAAACTGACACACTCTCCCTACCTACAGTTTTCTGTCCCTAGAAAAAATGTTTTTTTTAAGCACAATTTAGCACAAGGAGAATTCACTCACTGTCCTTCCAGGTCCCTGGAAACAAGGACTTTGACAGTGAAAGAAACTGACACACTCTCCCTACCTACAGTTTTCTGTCCCTAGAAAAAATGTTTTTTTTAAGCACAATTTAGCACAAGGAGAATTCACTCACTGTCCTTCCAGGTCCCTGGAAACAAGGACTTTGACAGTGAAAGAAACTGACACACTCTCCCTACCTACAGTTTTCTGTCCCTAGAAAAAATGTTTTTTTTAAGCACAATTTAGCACAAGGAGAATTCACTCACTGTCCTTCCAGGTCCCTGGAAACAAGGACTTTGACAGTGAAAGAAACTGACACACTCTCCCTACCTACAGTTTTCTGTCCCTAGAAAAAATGTTTTTTTTAAGCACAATTTAGCACAAGGAGAATTCACTCACTGTCCTTCCAGGTCCCTGGAAACAAGGACTTTGACAGTGAAAGAAACTGACACACTCTCCCTACCTACAGTTTTCTGTCCCTAGAAAAAATGTTTTTTTTAAGCACAATTTAGCACAAGGAGAATTCACTCACTGTCCTTCCAGGTCCCTGGAAACAAGGACTTTGACAGTGAAAGAAACTGACACACTCTCCCTACCTACAGTTTTCTGTCCCTAGAAAAAATGTTTTTTTTAAGCACAATTTAGCACAAGGAGAATTCACTCACTGTCCTTCCAGGTCCCTGGAAACAAGGACTTTGACAGTGAAAGAAACTGACACACTCTCCCTACCTACAGTTTTCTGTCCCTAGAAAAAATGTTTTTTTTAAGCACAATTTAGCACAAGGAGAATTCACTCACTGTCCTTCCAGGTCCCTGGAAACAAGGACTTTGACAGTGAAAGAAACTGACACACTCTCCCTACCTCCAGTTTTCTGTCCCTAGAAAAAATGTTTTTTTTTAAGCACAATTTAGCACAAGGAGAATTCACTCACTGTCCTTCCAGGTCCCTGGAAACAAGGACTTTGACAGTGAAAGAAACTGACACACTCTCCCTACCTACAGTTTTCTGTCCCTAGAAAAAATGTTTTTTTTAAGCACAATTTAGCACAAGGAGAATTCACTCACTGTCCTTCCAGGTCCCTGGAAACAAGGACTTTGACAGTGAAAGAAACTGACACACTCTCCCTACCTACAGTTTTCTGTCCCTAGAAAAAATGTTTTTTTTAAGCACAATTTAGCACAAGGAGAATTCACTCACTGTCCTTCCAGGTCCCTGGAAACAAGGACTTTGACAGTGAAAGAAACTGACACACTCTCCCTACCTACAGTTTTCTGTCCCTAGAAAAAATGTTTTTTTTAAGCACAATTTAGCACAAGGAGAATTCACTCACTGTCCTTCCAGGTCCCTGGAAACAAGGACTTTGACAGTGAAAGAAACTGACACACTCTCCCTACCTACAGTTTTCTGTCCCTAGAAAAAATGTTTTTTTTAAGCACAATTTAGCACAAGGAGAATTCACTCACTGTCCTTCCAGGTCCCTGGAAACAAGGACTTTGACAGTGAAAGAAACTGACACACTCTCCCTACCTTCAGTTTTATGTCCCTAGAAAAAATGTTTTTTTTAAGCACAATTTAGCACAAGGAGAATTCACTCACTGTCCTTCCAGGTCCCTGGAAACAAGGACTTTGACAGTGAAAGAAACTGACACACTCTCCCTACCTACAGTTTTCTGTCCCTAGAAAAAATGTTTTTTTTAAGCACAATTTAGCACAAGGAGAATTCACTCACTGTCCTTCCAGGTCCCTGGAAACAAGGACTTTGACAGTGAAAGAAACTGACACACTCTCCCTACCTACAGTTTTCTGTCCCTAGAAAAAATGTTTTTTTTAAGCACAATTTAGCACAAGGAGAATTCACTCGCTGTCCTTCCAGGTCCCTGGAAACAAGGACTTTGACAGTGAAAGAAACTGACACACTCTCCCTACCTACAGTTTTCTGTCCCTAGAAAAAATGTTTTTTTTAAGCACAATTTAGCACAAGGAGAATTCACTCACTGTCCTTCCAGGTCCCTGGAAACAAGGACTTTGACAGTGAAAGAAACTGACACACTCTCCCTACCTACAGTTTTCTGTCCCTAGAAAAAATGTTTTTCTTTTTCGTACATCACGGGACACAGAGCGACATAGTCATTACTAATGGGTTATATAGTTACCGTCAGGTGCTGGCACTGGCAACTTCCAAAACCGGAAGTACCCTCCCCTATATAAGCCCCTCCCATCCGGGAGCACCTCAGTTTTTTGCCAGTGTCTAAGGTGTTGGCCAAGAAGAAACATGTGTTTTCACTGAGCTTGCGTACAGGTTCTTTTGGGCCTCAGTAAGCTATTCCGGATCCGACCAAAAAAGCTTCATAGCTAAACGGTCGGTACCCGGGCCTTGCAGAGAAGAGCAAGGTTCTGCCTGTAATGCTTCTCTTAGGAGAGCTGGACCCTGGGATCCAGAGCTCTGGTCATACCCACGACCAAGATGTTTTCTGTGCAGGGTGCTATACAGGTCCAGGGGAGTGGAATCCTTGGGAACCCGGTCCCTGAAGGTTTGATTACAATGCCTGCCGTGATAGGTGAAGTTTGGGCTTTTGTGGACCAAACAAAGTCCTGCGGCGGGGAACAGGTAAGTGGGGGCCCCCAGGAACTTGGTTCTATTGGGGGACCCCCAAGCCTAATTTGTCTTTCTGTCTGTTACCTAACGGTATTCCCGCTAATATCTGTGCATGCCTGTAACTACTAAAAAAATGTAATAATTTTTAATGGTGGTCAAGAAAAAAAAAAAAAAGAATGTTTTTTTATATATGTTTAGTATATTAAACTGCGGTACCTGTGTTTGTCCACTAGAGGCCGCTGTGGAATGTTTTTCTTGTCATATGGACTAGTTTCTTCTCAGAGAGCAAAGTCCAGGCAGCTGGTGAGTTCTCCTACAGGAAACTGTTTCCTCTGCCATGTTGCAGTGTTCGTCTATCCCCCGGCCTGCGGCAAAGGGGGCCCTGGCTCCTGTCCCTGGTTTCCATGTTTGAAATTAGCGCCGAGGCGCACGTGGCCGCGCGCGTGCGCGTGCACGCGCCTCTATATATAGAGGTGGCCGGAAAAAGGGGCGGGGCCTGGGGGATGACGCTCTGTGCGCGCCGCAGCGCTTCTGCGCATGTGCGGGCGTCCCAGCAGGTTTTAAAAAGCCACATTATTGCAGTAAGCTGGCTATGAAGTACAGAGACAGAGCTGACAACATTTAAAGGCATACAGCAAGCGGTTGATACAGGCATCCCCTAGAAAGGCACATTAGTAGACACCAACTGTTTATTATAGCAGCATTTATGCTAGACTATTATCAGTAACTGGTGTATTTTCGGCTGGAATACCTCAGCTTTGTGGCTTAGGAATATGCCGTCTAAAAACTCCGGGACTAGAAATTCCAGGAGGAATAGGGGGTCTCCATCGGGCTCTGAGGATCTTGGGCATGCTTTGGCTGCACCAGTCTCCCCTGAAGAATCAGAGGTTAGTGACCGTAGGGCACCCCCAGGAGTACCTGGTACTGTGGCTGTCCCCAGTTCACCTGCTCCTGTGTATGTAACAGAGGAGGTTTTTTCCTCAGCTCTGGGAGGGCTGGAAGAGAGATTGTCAGCACTAATTGCTGCTTCCCTGTCACAGGAGAAAAGCGCTCGATCTCCGTCTCCTCCCTCAGAGTGCCTGTTAACAGAGCAACAGTCCCATACAGAGGTCGACCTACCTGAGGGGGATCAGGATGAGGTTGATTCGGTTGTAGAGGAATCAACAGTGGAGGAGCCGTTCTCAGCATCACATGCTGAGAGGTTATGGGTTCAGTCCCTGACTAATATGGTCCGTTCAGCATTTAAAATGCCACTTGCGGAGCCATCCTCCTCTTCTGTCTCCTCGTTGGGGTCGCTAAAAGCTCCCCAGACTGTTTGTTCTTTCCCGATCCATCCTTTATTGGAGGGGCTCATTTACCAGGATTGGGAGCATCCTGACAAAATATTTACTCCCCCCAAGAGATTTCCGGTGGTCTATCCTATGGAGGATAAGTTCGTCAGAAAATGGAAGGTCCCTACAGTGGACGCAGCCATCTCTTGTGTGAATAAATCACTGACATGTCCGGTGGAAAATGTCCAAATGTTCAAGGACCCAATAGATAAAAAATTGGAGTCCTTATTGAAATCTGCTTTTTCTACAGCAGGATTGGTGACACAACCAGCAGTGGCAGCTATAGGGGTCTGCCAAGCAGTGAAGGATCAGTTGAAACAGGTCTTAAGGGACGTGCCAGATCAGCAGGCTCTTGCTCTAGCTGATCTACCTAGAGCCTTATGCTTTGCGGTGGACGCTATAAAGGATTCAATCCATCAGGCCTCCCGCCTTACGCTGTCTATAGTACATATGCGCAGGCTTCTATGGCTCAAAAACTGGTCTGCTGAAGCTCCCTGTAAAAAATTGCTGGTCAGCTTCCCATTTCATGGGGAGCGTTTATTCGGGGAAGACCTGGACAAGTATATCCAGAGAATTTCCAGCGGTAAAAGTACACTCTTGCCGGTCAAAAATAGAGTTAGAGGTCCCTCTTTTAAGAGGCCGGCTTCTCCAGTCCCTAGGACATCGGCTGTGAAACAGTTCCGACGGCCTCCCCGGTCAAATCCCGGAGGTAAAAATCAGGGACAGTTGCAGGGTAACAAGAAGCCCTGGAGTAGGAGAGGTACAAAACCTCCCCCAAAGTCAAATGCATGAAGGGTTGCCCCCACCCAATCGGGTGGGGGGAAGACTTCAGTTGTTCACAGAGACCTGGCGGGACACGATCCGAGACAGATGGGTGCTCTCCGCAGTAAATCTGGGATACAAATTGGAGTTAAAAAACTCCCCTCCTTCCCGCTTTATAAGGTCGAACGTGCCAAGGGATCCCCAGAAGAGAGGATCCCTCCTGTTGGCACTGGAACAATTATTGCTTCAAGCAGTAATTATAGAGGTCCCCCTGGAAGAATGGGGGTTCGGGTTTTACTCAAACCTCTTTACAGTTCCGAAGCCAAACGGGGACATGAGGCCCATATTAAATCTAAAAGGGCTAAACAAATTCCTGCATATCAGGACTTTCCGGATGGAGTCGATCCGATCGGTAGCCACTGCCCTACAAGGGGAGGAATGGTTAGCCTCGATCGACATCAAAGATGCGTATTTGCACATCCCCATCTTTCCAGCCCACCAGAAATTTCTACGCTTTGCGATAGAAGGGCGCCATTTTCAGTTCAGAGCCTTACCCTTCGGTCTGGCCACAGCACCAAGAGTGTTCACAAAAATTCTGGCCCCATTATTGGCCAATCTAAGAACACGAGGTGTAACGATAATGGCATATCTAGACGACTTGTTGCTGATAGACCACTCAGTGGAAAAACTAGAAGTGGTTGTTCACGAGACAATCAAGTATCTGGAATATCACGGTTGGATTATCAACCGAGACAAGTCAGCCCTAGAACCAGTCAAAAGTCTGGAATACTTGGGGCTAAGGCTGGATTCAGACCAGAGAAAAATTTTCTTGCCTCAAGAAAAGGGGTCGTCTTTGAGAGATTTGATCCACTTAGTGGGTTCAAAAAGACAGCCATCCATACGCCTATGCATGAGGCTGCTGGGAAAAATGGTGGCATCATTCGAAGCAGTACCCTACGGTCAATTCCATTCAAGGAAGTTGCAAAGGGCCATACTGTCAGCCTGGAACAAAAAAGTTCAGGCTCTGGACGTACCAATGTCCTTGTCCCCTTCCGTTCGCAGAAGCCTCCGTTGGTGGTTGGTTCCCCGGAATCTGGAAAGAGGGAAATCCTTCAGTCCGATTTCTTGGAAGGTGGTCACTACAGATGCCAGCCTTTTAGGCTGGGGAGCAGTACTGGAGCAATGGTCTCTCCAGGGCAGATGGTCGGATGCGGAAAAGGCCCTGCCCATCAATCTCTTAGAGATACGAGCAGCCCGGTATGCCCTAGTAGCATGGACATCCAAACTCCAAGGGTCCCCTGTCAGAGTTCAGTCAGACAATGCCACAGCAGTGGCATATATCAATCGTCAGGGGGGCACCAGGAGTCGTGCAGCCCAAAGGGAAGTAAATTACATCCTGAGATGGGCAGAAAGATATGTCCCAGCCATATCTGCGGTATTCATTCCAGGGGTGGAGAATTGGAAGGCGGACTTTCTAAGTCGCCAACAATTATGCCCAGGGGAATGGTCCCTTCATCCCGAGGTTTTCCGGACAATATGTCAGCGGTGGGGAACACCGGATGTAGATCTGCTAGCATCCAGGTTCAACACGAAAGTGGACAGGTTTGTCTCTTGGACAAGGGATCCCCTAGCGTGCGGCTCGGATGCCCTAGTGTTCCCTTGGGATCAGTTCAAGCTGATATATGCATTCCCACCGCCACAATTGTTACCTCGATTACTCCGCAGAATCAGGGTAGAAAAGAAACCAGTGATTCTGGTGGCTCCAGCGTGGCCCCGAAGAGCATGGTACGCGGAGATTGTAAAAATGTCTGTGGGGAGTCCTTGGACCCTCCCACATCGTTCGGACCTGCTTTCGCAGGGACCGATATACCACCCTTCCTTACCAGCCCTAGGTTTGACGGCCTGGCTATTGAAGCCCACATTCTAAAAAGGAGAGGGCTCTCTAATGCTGTGGTGTCTACCATGATCAATGCCAGGAAACCGGTATCCAGGCAGATCTACTATAGAATCTGGAAGGCGTACATCGCCTGGTGTGAGGCCAGGAAATGGCATCCACGTAAATACGTAATAGGTAGAATTCTGGACTTCCTACAATGGGCTGTAGATAGGAAGCTTGCCTTGAGTACTATCAAAGGTCAGATTTCGGCCTTGTCAATATTTTTTCAAAGGCCCTTGGCTTCGCATTCACTAGTCAAAGCCTTTATACAAGGAGTGATGCGTATTAGTCCTCCGGTTAATATTCCCATATGTCCATGGGATCTAAACTTGGTTCTGTCGGTTTTACAGAAACAACCATTTGAACCATTACAGCATATTTCCTTAGTGCTTCTCACCAGGAAATTGATTTTTCTAGTAGCCATTTGTTCGGCTAAAAGAGTATCGGAATTAGCAGCCATGTCCTGTAAGGAGCCATATCTGGTTATCCATAAGGACAGAGTAGTGTTACGTCCTCATCCAGCCTTTCTTCCTAAGGTGGTATCGAGTTTTCATTTGAACCAAGATGTGGTTCTTCCTTCTTTTTTCCCCAAGCCTACTTCGGTAGAGGAAAAGTTATTGCATTCTTTGGATGTAGTAAGAGCAGTTAAAGCTTATCTAAAAGCCACTGCTCAGATTCGCAGAACGGATACTTTGTTCATTCTGCCGGAAGGCCCCAGAAAGGGTCAGGCAGCGTCAAAATCTACTTTAGCCAAGTGGATTCGACAGGTCATAATACAAGCCTATAGCTTGAGAAGTAGACCGCCTCCGTTCAAAGTTAGGGCGCACTCCACGAGAGCAGTTGGAACTTCATGGGCAGTGCATCACCAGGCCTCCCTGGCTCAAATCTGTAAGGCCGCAACATGGTCTTCGGTACACACGTTTACTAGGTTCTACCAGGTGGACGTTAGAAGTCAGGAGGATGTCGCCTTTGGGCGCAGTGTGTTGCAGGCCGCAAAAGATCCTCATGTCTGATAGCGCTCAGCTTATATATGGTGTATCCCCCCCCCTCATTTGGCATTGCTTTAGGACATCCCATTAGTAATGACTATGTCGCTCTGTGTCCCGTGATGTACGAAAAAGAAAATAGGATTTTTATAACAGCTTACCTGTAAAATCCTTTTCTTGGAGTACATCACGGGACACAGAGCTCCCGCCCCTCTTTGGGGACACTTATTGCTTTGCTACAAAACTGAGGTGCTCCCGGATGGGAGGGGCTTATATAGGGGAGGGTACTTCCGGTTTTGGAAGTTGCCAGTGCCAGCACCTGACGGTAACTATATAACCCATTAGTAATGACTATGTCGCTCTGTGTCCCGTGATGTACTCCAAGAAAAGGATTTTACAGGTAAGCTGTTATAAAAATCCTATTTTTTTAAGCACAATTTAGCACAAGGAGAATTCACTCACTGTCCTTCCAGGTCCCTGGAAACAAGGACTTTGACAGTGAAAGAAACTGACACACTCTCCCTACCTACAGTTTTCTGTCCCTAGAAAAAATGTTTTTTTTAAGCACAATTTAGCACAAGGAGAATTCACTCACTGTCCTTCCAGGTCCCTGGAAACAAGGACTTTGACAGTGAAAGAAACTGACACACTCTCCCTACCTACAGTTTTCTGTCCCTAGAAAAAATGTTTTTTTTAAGCACAATTTAGCACAAGGAGAATTCACTCACTGTCCTTCCAGGTCCCTGGAAACAAGGACTTTGACAGTGAAAGAAACTGACACACTCTCCCTACCTACAGTTTTCTGTCCCTAGAAAAAATGTTTTTTTTAAGCACAATTTAGCACAAGGAGAATTCACTCACTGTCCTTCCAGGTCCCTGGAAACAAGGACTTTGACAGTGAAAGAAACTGACACACTCTCCCTACCTACAGTTTTCTGTCCCTAGAAAAAATGTTTTTTTTAAGCACAATTTAGCACAAGGAGAATTCACTCACTGTCCTTCCAGGTCCCTGGAAACAAGGACTTTGACAGTGAAAGAAACTGACACACTCTCCCTACCTACAGTTTTCTGTCCCTAGAAAAAATGTTTTTTTTAAGCACAATTTAGCACAAGGAGAATTCACTCACTGTCCTTCCAGGTCCCTGGAAACAAGGACTTTGACAGTGAAAGAAACTGACACACTCTCCCTACCTACAGTTTTCTGTCCCTAGAAAAAATGTTTTTTTTAAGCACAATTTAGCACAAGGAGAATTCACTCACTGTCCTTCCAGGTCCCTGGAAACAAGGACTTTGACAGTGAAAGAAACTGACACACTCTCCCTACCTACAGTTTTCTGTCCCTAGAAAAAATGTTTTTTTTAAGCACAATTTAGCACAAGGAGAATTCACTCACTGTCCTTCCAGGTCCCTGGAAACAAGGACTTTGACAGTGAAAGAAACTGACACACTCTCCCTACCTACAGTTTTCTGTCCCTAGAAAAAATGTTTTTTTTAAGCACAATTTAGCACAAGGAGAATTCACTCACTGTCCTTCCAGGTCCCTGGAAACAAGGACTTTGACAGTGAAAGAAACTGACACACTCTCCCTACCTACAGTTTTCTGTCCCTAGAAAAAATGTTTTTTTTAAGCACAATTTAGCACAAGGAGAATTCACTCACTGTCCTTCCAGGTCCCTGGAAACAAGGACTTTGACAGTGAAAGAAACTGACACACTCTCCCTACCTACAGTTTTCTGTCCCTAGAAAAAATGTTTTTTTTAAGCACAATTTAGCACAAGGAGAATTCACTCACTGTCCTTCCAGGTCCCTGGAAACAAGGACTTTGACAGTGAAAGAAACTGACACTCTCCCTACCTACAGTTTTCTGTCCCTAGAAAAAATGTTTTTTTTAAGCACAATTTAGCACAAGGAGAATTCACTCACTGTCCTTCCAGGTCCCTGGAAACAAGGACTTTGACAGTGAAAGAAACTGACACACTCTCCCTACCTACAGTTTTCTGTCCCTAGAAAAAATGTTTTTTTTAAGCACAATTTAGCACAAGGAGAATTCACTCACTGTCCTTCCAGGTCCCTGGAAACAAGGACTTTGACAGTGAAAGAAACTGACACTCTCCCTACCTACAGTTTTCTGTCCCTAGAAAAAATGTTTTTTTTAAGCACAATATAGCACAAGCACAAAACACACTGACACTCTCCCTACCTATCCTTCTCTTTCCCTAAACTAAAGGAATCCAGGTTAAGCAAGAAAGAAATAAAAGTCACTGTCCCTGCCTATGCTGCTCTATCCCTGCTCCGGGGCGTGGGGCGTGTACTAAACACCCTCAGCAATAATTGGCCACAGGCATCCTGCCTGTGGCCAATCATTGCTCTCCTCGCTGCCGGCGCTGTGATTGGCCAAGCATGCGGGGTCACAGTGCATGCTTGGCCAATCACAGCGCCTGGATGACACTGCGATGGCGTAGTGCATTGTGGGCCGTTCGCGTCACTCGAATTTGGCGCGAACGGCCCAAATCGTTCGATCTTCGTCGAACGATCGAACAGCCGATGTTCGAGTCGAACGTATGTTCGACTCGAACACGAAGCTCATCCCTACTGGTGACCTGTCGGAGGGAAGGATCCCATGCTCCGCAGAACTGACCCTGCGGAGTGCTGCTGCTCTCCGAGGAAATACTGAACTTGTCCTTGGAAGATTTAAATTGTTTGTTCGAGCTCCACATTGGCTGCTAGGACCATTGAGGGACTATCCGGGTGAGCTGTACCCACTCGGGACCGAGTGGTGATAAATCTGGGAGTTCTGTGCCTGAATCTGCTTTAGTTCAACTACTATCTCTCTCATCTACTCTCTCTTACCTATCAAGCAAAGATACAAAATAAACTCAACGTTGGAGTTTAAGTGGTTTGGACGGCAAGGATTTGATTTTCTGTTTTGTTTATTTTGTATGACTATTGCAAACCACTTGTAAATAAAGCTGGCAATACACCAGGTTTTAAAGAAACTGCCTGTACGCTGACCTTCATAAAATCAGGGCCCAATCCAAGTCAATGAAACTCAACCCAAACCCCTGATCATCTTGGTAAAATGGCACTGTTATTTTACAGAGCTGTGCCAGTATGTTACACAGATACAAACATGTCACCTCTATCCAAGTGCCCGGAGTTCCACCTTACCGTCTGCTTGCAGTGTGGACGAGGGGGGACAGGGAACACTCTCTGCAGAGAAATACAGACCGATACAGTAAGTGTCAATATCCATAATGATCTGTAATGCACAACTGACTAATGCTTTGCATATGCGCAAGCAAAGTTGCACCGAAAATGCAAATTGCTAGAGTAGCACTTACATTGAGGTATACGACTCCTGGAGGGCCAGGAGGACCGGGGGATCCAGGGGGACCAGGATTTCCAGGAAGACCCTGTTAGGAAATTCACTATCAAAGTGCTGCTTATTGGCTTGTAGAGAAAAAACAAAAATGCATCCTATATACAGTATGTCCTAAAAAGTTCTAACACTGTCTAATGCTGGCCATAGATGTTTACATTTTTATTACAGGTATTTACTGTATATAGCACCATTAATTTACGCAGTACTTAACATACACTATATTATCAAAAGTATTGGGACACCTGCCTTTCCACGCACAAGAACTTTAATGGCATCCCAGTCTTAGTCCATAGGGTTCAATATTGAGTTGGCCAACCCTTTGCAGCTATAACAGCTTCAACTATTCTTGGAAGGCTGTCCACAAGGTTTAGGAGTGTGTCTATGGGAATGTTTGACCATTCTTCCAGAAGCGCGTTTGTGAGGTCAGGCACTGATTTTGGAGAGAAGGCCTGGCTCGCAGTCTCCACTCTAATTAAAACCAAAGGTTTTCTATTGGGTTGAGGTCAGGACTCTATGCAGGCCAGTCAAGTTCCTCCAACCCAACCTCGTTCATCCAGGTCTTTATGAACCCTGCTTTGTGCACTTGTGCGCAATCATGTTGGAACAGGAAGGGCCAACCTAAACTGTTCCTACAAAGTTGGGAGCATAAAATTGTCCAAAATGTGTTCGTATGCTGATGCCTTAAGAGTTCCCTTCACTAGAACTAAGGGGCCAAGCCCAACCCCTGAAAACTCTGTCATAAATCATTATAATTATTGATTGAAAATACTGCAATTCTCTGATGTCATGACATAATGTTTGTACCATTATTTTGTACACAATAAAAAAGTTTGTAAAAACAAAACAAAAAACAACCCCACACCAAAATCCCCCCTTCATCAAATGATTTGGACCAGTGCACAAAGCAAGGTCAATAAATGCATGGATGAGCGAGTTCGGGGTGAGGGAACTTGACTGGCCTGCACAGAGTGCTGACCTCAACTTGATAGAACTCCTTTGGGATGAATTAGACTGCATGCCAGGCCTTCTTGTCCAACATCAGTGCCTGTCCTTACAAATGCGCTTCTGGAAGAATGGTCAAACATTCCCATAGACACTCTTAAACCTTGTGGACAGCCTTCCCAAAAGAGTTAAAGCTGTTATAGCTGCAAAGGGTGGGCCAACTCAATATTGAATCCTACAGGCCAAGACTGGGATGCCATTAAAGTTCATGTGCGTGGAAAGGCTAACGTCCCAATACTTTTGGTAATATTATATATATATATATATATATATATATATATAGTGCACACTCACATTAGTCCCTGTCCTCAAGGAGTTTACAATCTAAGGTCTCCAACTCACATTGATACATACTGTCAATTTAGACAGAAACCTTACCAACTTTCCAGCAAACCTTTAGAATGAGGGAGGAAACCCACACAGGATTAGGAAGAACATGCAAACTCCAGGCAGGTAGTGTCATGGTTGGGAGTCAAACTGGTGACCCTAGAGCTGCTAGGCAGAAGTGCTAACGACTTAGCCACTGTGCTGCCCAAGCATTTAGAAAGTCTAATGCCCTGTACACACGATCGTTTTTTCCGATGAAAAAAGTCTGATGGACTTTTTTTCATCGGAAAAAACGATCGTGTGTGGGCCTCATCAGACTTTTTTCCATTGGTGTAAAAAAATAGAATATGTTTTACATTTTTTCGATGGAAAAAAAACGATAGGAAAGTCTGATCGTCTGTGTGGAACTCCATCAGAGAAAAATCCACGCATGCTCAGATTAAATTACAAGATGGGAGCGCTCGTTCTGGTAAAACTAGCGTTCGTAATGGAGATAGCACATTCGTCATGCTGTAATGGACTGAAAAGCACGGAGATTGAAAAGCGCGAATCGGCTAACACCAAACTTTTACTAACACGCGGTAACACGAAATCAGCAAAAGCAGCCCAAAGGGTGGCGCCATTGGATTTGAACTTCCCATTTATAGTGCCGTCGTACGTGTTGTACGTCACGGCATTTTGGGCGGTCGGAATTTTGTCTGATGGTGTGTAGGCAAGAATGATGGAAGTCAGCTTCATCAGAATTCCGACAGAAAATTCCATCGGAAATGCGATCGTGTGTACAGGGCATAAGGCTACTTTCACACTGAGGCGCTTTGCAGGCGCTAAAATGCTTTGCCGGCGGTTTTAACCCTTTTTCGGCCTCTATCGGGGGTTAAAAGCTAGCGGCCGAAAATCACTGCAAAAACGACGGTAAACCACCAACGCCCGCGATGCTACAGTGTGAAAGTAGCCTTAAGCCCCGTACACACGGTCGGACTTTTGGCCAACAAACTTCATTTTGAGCAAGTTGGACCAACAATCCGACCGTGTGTACGCTCCATCGGACAAACTTTTTTTGCTTTTTTCTTGTTTTCATCGGACAAAAGTTGGGTCTGCAAACGGACAAAATTTTGCCCAACAAAAGTCCGATGGAGCAAAGTCTGACCGTGTGTACAGAAAACCATCGGACTTTTGTCCGATGGACAAAACAACTAATATTAAAATCAACCAACAATAGCAGAAGTTGACCAAAGGGTGGCGGTAAAGAGCAGAAAAGAGCAGAAAAACCACGTGATGTTGCAAGAAGTTTTGGGAAAGTTTGCAGAAAAGTCCGAGCGTGTGTATGCTATGGGTGTTCCCGACCAACTCCGTTCGGACAAAAAACCACGGAAAAGTCAGATGGAAGTCCGACCGTGTGTACGGGACTTAACAGTATCCTGGACACACAGAATTTACTTTCTTTAAAGGCAGCTAAACTGACTGTACCCAAACACAGTGTGAATGGTGCCATTGAAAAAGCATTACATCCATTTATATGCGTTTAGAAATGTTCTCTATAAAAACAGATTCAACAGTGTGTGTATTTATTTTGTAAGCTCTGCGCAAACTCTTGGTGCTATATAAATCAGAACAAGAAGAGGAGAATCGGGGCTGCTCTGTGCAAAACCATTGCACAGAGCAGGTAAATATGACACTTTTTTTTTTTTTAAAGGAGGTTTATTGTTACTTTTAACTCACCGCAAAGGCCAGAGATCCATACAGCTCAGATTTACCATTCTAAAGAAAGGAAAAGGTTACACAATTATACATTGTATGTGAACAGGTAAATATATAAAAAAAACTATCTATATTTAGGGGAATATTTTTTAAAGAGCAAATGACTGGTTAGGCCCATATTTTCTGTTGGGTTGTTCCCTGCAGTTAAAAAAAAATCATATTTTGTATTTCCTGAATCAGCCCACATGTGAATTTTCCATTAAAAATGTGGAAAAAAAAAATCAGATCTTAGTAACAGTCACCATATTCCTAACACAGCAAATATTTACAGTACACACCCAAGGTGCTGATGGCAAATTGTCAGTCTTCGTTGATTAATTGTTTCCTATTGATTTACGCCACTCATGACTATATTAAGTCAGATAAACCTACATTACCTTTTTACCCCCAACTTAACCTTAACCACTTAACGACCGCCCACTGTAATTATACGTCAGCAGAATGGCACCGACAGGCAGAATCACGTATATGTACGTGATCGCCTTTGTATAGTTGGGGGGTCCGATCGGACCCCCCTTCTGTACAGTGAGCGGTGGTTAAGTGTTCGGGAGCGATCCGGCATGAGGGGACGGCCGTTCGATTCCGGCCACCCCCTCTCGATCGCTCCCGGCGAATGAGAGAGCTTCCCCTGCCTGTAATGTAAACACAGGCAGGAGGAAGTGATGTCATCTCTCCTCGTGTCGGTCTTTTCGATCCGGCGCGAGGAGAGAAGACATCACATAGTAAGTGCACCAACAGCCCACTGACACCAGTACACGTAGGCACACAAATCACCCCCCAGTCACCCCCAGATAACCCCCAGTACCCCCAGTCACAGTGCACCGTTTGCAGTGATCATTTTTTTTACTGATCACTGCAATCAGTGTCATTTGTGACTGTAAAAAGTTGCAGGGCAGTTAGGATTAGGCCCCTTTAGGTCCAAGGTAGCCCCCTAACCCCCCCTAATAAAGGTTTAACCCCTTGATCGCCCCCCAAGTAACCCTTTCACCCCCTAACGCCAGCGTCACTAAGCGATCGTTTTTCCGATCGCTTTTTTCTTGTCGCTGGTGTCCTAGATAGCCAGTTAATTATTTTTAGGTTCGCCGCAGGTTTTTATTAGCGTCAGGTACCCCCATATATTATTTTAACCCCCTGATTGCCCCTAGAGTTAACCCTTTCACCAGTGATCACCGTATAAGCGTCACTGGTGACACTGGTTACCCAGTGAGTTATTTCGTTATTTAGGTAACCCGTCAGGTTTTTATATAGCGTCGGGTACCCCCATATTTAACCTAATAAAGGTTTTAACCCCCTGATTGCCCCTAGTTAACCCTTTCACCAGTGATCACCATATAAAGGTTACGGGTGACACTGGTTGGTTAGTTTGCTTTTTATAGCATCAGGGCACCCACCGTATATAACCCAATAAAGGTTTAACCCCCTGATCGCCCGGCGGGTGATATCAATTAGGTTTTAGCGCCAGAGAGGGTCTGCGTCGCCCCAGGCAGCTTTAGGTTAGTGCCAGTAACGCTAACACCCACGCGCAAAGCATACACCTCCCTTAGTGGTATAGTATCTGATCAGATCTATACTAGCGTCCCCAGCGGTTTAGGGTTCCCAAAAACGCAGTGTTAGCGGGATCAGCCCAGATACCTGCTAGTACCTGCGTTTAGCCCCTCCACCCAGCCCAGCCCAGCCCACCCAAGTGCAGTATCGATCGATCACTGTCACTTACCAAACACAACACACATAACTGCAGCGTTCGCAGAGACAGTCCTGATCCCTGCGATCGCTAACAGTTTTTTTGGTAGCGTTTGATACATTTGGTGACAGTCAGGTGCTTTTTTTACCTGTGAATCTTACTAGTGTACCCCTAAATTTAGAGCCCAAAATGGCAAGTCGAAGGTACACTAGTAAAGAGGCCTACGAGATTCTGAGCATGACAGATAGTGAAGAGGAGGTCACGTATCTGTCAGATTCAGGCTCAGAATATCTTCCCGTAGAAGACAGTGACGTCAGCGGCCCCACGTCAGATAGCTCTGACGACGAAGTTGAGGTCCCTGCTAAGGTCAGGTGTACCCGATCCCGATCTTCTGAGGTTGTTGAGGAGCAAGAACCGCAGGGCTCTCGTATCATGGAGCAGAGTAGTACAAGCGCCGCTATTCCTTCTCGTGAATTGGCAAGCACCAGCGGCCTAGTACAGCCTGGGCGTACATCTAGCACTGCAGTATCACGTGGTGACGTGGCGAGTCCCATAAGTGCAGTTCAAGCTGGCGAGGTGGCAAGCACAAGTAGTGTCCCGCTGCCACCAAGAAGACAAAGGCAGGCCCATAGTGCCCATAGTGCCCTTCCTGCACAATTCGCCTATCCTGATTGGGTCCCCACCACTTCTGCAGAACCCGTACTTCCCCCATTCACTGCCCAACCCGGTATTCAGGTGGAAACAGCTGATTTTATCCCAATCGATTATTATTCGCTGTTTTTCACGGAAGATCTCTATAGATCTATTGTGGACCAGAGTAATTTGTATGCTGGTCAATTCATCGCCGCTAACCCCCAGTTGCCTAAAATTGCCAAAGATTGGAAACCAATTACGGTTTCCGAATTTAAGACCTTTCTGGGCCTTTCCCTCAACATGGGCACACATAAATTCCCGTCATTGCGTGCTTATTGGTCCACGCACCCAATTGACCACATGCCCGTGTTCTCTGCCTCCATGCCCAGGACACGATACGAGCAGATTTTGCGGTTCATGCACTTCAACGACAATGAACTTTGTCGTCCACGTGGGGACCCTGAGTACGACCGGCTCTATAAAATTCGGCCCCTCATAAACCACTTCAACAAACGTTTTGCAGCCTTGTTTATTCCCGATCAAGCTGTCTGCGTTGATGAGTCCCTGATTAAATTTTCTGGCCGCTTGGCTTTCAAGCAGTACCTTCCCAGCAAGCGTGCCAGATACGGGGTCAAGCTCTATAAGTGCTGTGACAGGGCAACAGGCTATGTATGGAGCTTTATGGTTTATGAGGGAAAAGATAGTCAGGTTGAGCCGGTCAACTGCCCGGATTACATAGGGAGCGCTGGCAAGATAGTGTGGAAATTGGTGTCACCCTTATTCGGAAAGGGGTACCACTTGTATGTGGACAATTATTACATGAGCGTGCCACTGTTTAGTCACTTGTTTGATCATGAGATTGGAGCATGTGGCACCGTGCGACCTAATCGCCGGGGCTTTCCCCAGCGGCTTGTAGATGCCCGTCTTAGGCTGGGGGAGAGAGCCTGCGTGAAGTGTAATAACTTGCTCGCTATGAAGTGGAGGGACAATAAGAATGTTTTCCTTCTTACCTCCCTTCATGCAGACACGACAGTCCAAATTCGTACGGCGACTGATGTTGTGGAGAAACCCCTCTGTGTCCACGAATATAACAAAAATATGGGAGGGGTGGACCTCAACGACCAGTTGATGGCGCCGTATCTAATTGACCGTAAGGCGAGACGCTGGTACAAAAAAGTGTCTCTATCCTTATTCCAATTGGCTTTGCTGAATGCTCATGTGCTATACAGAGCTTCAGGCGGGACGTTATCTCTTCTAAGATTCCAGAATGAGATAGTCACAGAACTCCTGTATCCAGGCGGTTCTGCACCTCACCATCCCCTACCAAATGCAGTAAGCCGGCTGCATGAGAGGCATTATCCGTATGCCCTCCCGAGTACCCCTACCCAACGAACCACCCCAAAAAGATGTCGTGTCTGTAGCAAGCGCGGATTTAGGCGTGACACCCGTGTTTTTTGTCCACTCTGTCCTGACAAACCTGGTCTTTGCCTTGGTGAATGTTTTGATCGCTACCACTCAAAAGTGAAGTTTTAGCGTAGGGTACAGCATTTCACAGACTAGGACACACTTACACAGGGTCTCCCAAGATGCCATTACATTTTGAGAGACCCGAACCATTACAGTTGTTAAAGTTACAAAAAAAAGTGTAAAAAAGAAAAAAAAAAACGTAAAAAACAAAACACAAAAAAAATATAAAATAAAAAAACCAAAAATAGTTGTCGTTTTATTGTTCTCTCTCTCTCTCTCTATTTTCTCTCTATTTTTCTGCTCTTTTTTACTGTATTCTATTCTGCAATGTTTTATCATGCTTGCTTTTCAGGTATGTAATTTTTTGTTTTCAGGTACGCCATTCAGTTGCAGCGCGGATCTATTTATCTTGACAGCAACAGCGTTTGCTCCCACGATACATAAAGCCGTGACTCCAACGCTGTAGGAGGTGATTTCACCACCACAGTTTAAAAAAAGAGCATATATGCCGAAGCATGGGGGCAGCAGGGGTGGAGGAGCGATTTTGCTCCTAATGCCACGTATATACGGTCGAAATTCCGACGGAGGCTTGCCCGTGGAAAAGTCCGACCGTGTGTACGCGGCATAACTTTTTTGCGGGAGGATGCCCCCATGCTTCGGCATATATATATTTTAGGCACAGGTTGCGTTAAAAAAAATGTTTTATTTTTTACTAAGTTTTGTTTTGGTATTTGCTTTGCAGGTATGGTATGGTCTTACTGTTGTACTGTAATGTTACTTTGTTTTAATGTTAACCATCATTTGCTTAGCAGGTACGCCATTCAGTTGCATTGCGGATTTATTTATCTTGACAGCAACAGCATTTGCTCCCACGATACATAAAGCCGTGACTCCAACGCTGTAGGAGGTGATTTCACCACCACAGTTAAAAAAAGAGCATATATGCCGAAGCATGGGGGCAGCAGGGGCGGAGGAGCGATTTTGCTCCTAATGCCGCGTATATACGGTCGAAATTCCGACGGAGGCTTGCCCGTGGAAAAGTCCGACTGTGTGTACGCGGCATAACCTTTTATGCCACGTACATACGGTCGAAATTTCGACAAAGGCTTGCCCGTGGAAAAGTTCGACCGTGTGTACGCGGCATAACTTTTTTGCGGGGAGGATGCCCCCATGCTTCGGCATATATATATATTTTAGGCACAGGTTGCGTTAAAAAAATGTTTTATTTTTTACTAGGTTTTGTTTTGGTATTTGCTTTGCAGGTATGGTATGGTAAGGTCTTACTGTTGTACTGTAATGTTACTTTGTTTTAATGTTAACCATCATTTGCTTAGCAGGTACGCCATTCAGTTGCATCGCGGATTTATTTATCTTGACAGCAACAGCGTTTGCTCCCACGATACATAAAGCCGTGACTCCAACGCTGTAGGAGGTGATTTCACCACCACAGTTAAAAAAAGAGCATATATGCCGAAGCATGGGGGCAGCAGGGGCGGAGGAGCGATTTTGACCTAATGCCGCGTATATACGGTCGAAATTCCGACGGAGGCTTGCCCGTGGAAAAGTTCGACCATGTGTACGCGGCATAACCTTTTATGCCGCGTACATACGGTCGAAATTCCGACAAAGGCTTGTCCGTGGAAAAGTCAGACCGTGTGTACGCGGCATAACTTTTTTGCGGGAGGATGCCCCCATGCTTCGGCATATATGCCCATCATTAGAAGTGGGTGGATGAAGGGAGGTATTCTAATGGTGGGCATACCCACCGATCAATCTCTTTTTTTCGTTCAGCCAACAGGCTGCATGAAAAAAAAGATTACAATACATGTCCAACAAGGACCAGCAACGTACTGGTATGTTGCTGGACTTTGAATGGTTATACCAGATTGATGCCTGCGGGTATCATTCTTTTCAGCCAGTGGCCGGCTTTCATGTAAAAGCAATCCTAGTGGCTAATTAGCCTCTGGACTGCTTTTACAAGCAGTGGGAGGGAATGACCCCCCCCCCCGGATATAAACAGCGCCATTGGGAAATTGGGAAAGCATTTTATCACACCGATCTTGGTGTGGTCAGATGCTTTGAGGGCAGAGGAAAGATCTAGGGTCTAACCCCCCATTTTTTTTCAAAAAAAGAGTACCTGTCACTACTTATTGCTATCATAGGGGATATTTACATTCCCTGAGATAGCAATAAAAATGATAAAAAAAATATATATATGGAAGGAACAATTTAAAAATAAAATAAAAAAGCAAAATAAATAATAAAAAAAAAAAAAAAAAAAAAAAAGCACCGCTGTCCCCCCTGCTCTTGCGCAAAGGCGAACGCAAGCGTCGGTCTAACGTCATATGTAAATAGCAATTGCATCATGCATGTGAGGTATCACCGCGAAGGTCAGATCGAGGGCAGTAATTTTAGCAGTAGGCCTCCTCTGTAAATCTAACGTGGTAACCTGTAAAGGCTTTTAAATGCTTTTAAAAATGAATGTAGTTTCTCGCCGCTGCGCGTTTGTGCGCAATTTTAAAGCATGTCGTGTTTGGTATCCATGTACTCGGCCTAAGATCATCTTTTTTATTTCATCAAACATTTGGGCAATATAGTGTTTTTTAGTGCATTAAAAATAAAAAAAGTGTGTTTTTCCCCCCAAAAATGCGTTTGAAAAATCGCTGCGCAAATACTGTGTGGGAAAAAAAAATGCAACACCCACTATTTTAATCTGTAGGGCCTTTGCTTTAAAAATATATATAATGTTTGGGGGTTCAACATAATTTTCTTGCAAAAAAAAAAATGTTTTCATGTAAACAAAAAGTGTCAGAAAGGGCTTTGTCTTCAAGTGGTTAGAAGAGTGGATGATGTGTGACATAAGCTTCCTAATGTTGTGCATAAAATGCCAGGACAGTTCAAACCCCCCCCCCCCCCAAATGACCCCATTTTGGAAAGTAGACACCTCAAGCTATTTGCTGAGAGGCATGTTGAGCCCATTGAATATTTTTTTTTTTTTTGTCCCAAGTGATTGAATAATGACAAAAAGAAAAAAAAAAAAAAAAAATTACAAAAAGTTGTCACTAAATTATATATTGCTCAAACATGCCATGGTTATATGTGGAATTGCACCCCAAAATACATTCTGTTGCTTCTCCTGAGTACGGGGATACCACATGTGTGAGACATTTTGGGAGCCTAGCCGCGTACAGGACCCGGAAAACCAAGCACCGCCTTCAGGATTTCTATGGGTGTAAATTTTTGATTTCACTCCTCACTGCCTATCACAGTTTCGGAGGCCATGGAATGCCCAGATGGCACAAAACCCCCCCAAATGACCCCATTTTGGAAAGTAGACACCCCAAGCTATTTGCTGAGAGGTATGTTGAGTATTTTGCAGATCTTGCTTTTTGTCACAAAGTTTTAAAAATTGAAAAAAGAAAAAAAAAAAAAAAAATGTCTTTCTTCATTTTCAAAAACAAATGAGAGCTGTAAAATACTCACCATGCCTCTCGGCAAATAGCTTGGGGTGTCTACTTTCCAAAATGGGGTCATTTGTGGGGGTTTTGTGCTATTTTGGCATTTTATGGCCTTCAAAACTATGATAGGTAGTGAGGAGTGAAATCAAAAATTTGTGCCCTTAGAAATCCTGAAGGCGGTGCTTGGTTTTCGGGGGCCCGTACGCGGCTAGGCTCTCAAAAAGTCCCACACATGTGGTATCCCCGTACTCAGGAGAAGCAACCAAATGTATTTTGGGGTGCAATTCCGCATATAACCATGGCATGTTTGAGCAATATATCATTTAGTGACAACTTTTTGTACATTTTTTTTTTCTTTTTGTCATTATTCAATCACTTGGGACAAAAAAAAAATATTCAATGGGCTCAACATGCCTCTCAGCAATTTCCTTGGGGTGTCTACTTTCAAAAATGGGGTCATTTTGGGGGGTTTTGTGCAATCTTGGCATTTTATGGCCTTCAAAACTGTGATAGGTAGTGAGGAGTGAAATCAAAAATTTATGCCCTTAGAAACCTTGAAGGCGGTGCTTGGTTTTTGGGGTCCCGTACGCGGCTAAGCTCCCAAAAAGTCCCACACATGTGGTATCCCCATACTCAGGAGAAGCAGCAGAATGTATTTTGGGGTGTAATTTCACATATGCCCATGGCATGTGTGAGCAATATATCATTTAGTGACAACTTTGTGCAAAAAAAATAAAGTTTGTCATATTCCCGCAACTTGTGGCAAAATATAAAATATTCCATGGACTAATCATGCCTCTCAGTAAATAGCTTGGGGTGTCTACTTTCCAAAATGGGGTCATTTGGGGGGGTTTTGTGCTATTTTGGCATTTTATGGCCTTCGAAACTGTGATAGGTAGTGAGGAGTGAAATCAAAAATTTGCGCCCTTAGAAATCCTGAAGGCGGTGCTTGGTTTCCGGGGTCCCGTACGTGGCTAGGCTCCTAAAAAGTCCCACACATGTGGTATCCCCGTACTCAGGAGAAGCAGCAGAATGTATTTTGGGGTGCAATTCCACATATAACCATGGCATGTGTGAGCAATATATCATTTAGTGACAACTTTTTGTAATTTATTTTTTATTTTTTGTCATTATTCAATCACTTGGGACAAAAAAAAAAAATATTCAATGGGCTCAACATGCCTCTCAGCAATTTCCCTGGGGTGTCTACTTTCCAAAATGGGGTCATTTGGGGGGGTTTTGTACTGCCCTGCCATTTTAGCACCTCAAGAAATGAGATAGGCAGTCATAAATTAAAAGCTGTGTAAATTCCAGAAAATGTACCCTAGTTTGTAGACGCTATAACTTTTGCGCAAACCAATAAATATACGCTTATTGACATTTTTTTTACTAAAGACATGTGGCTGAATACATTTTGGCCTGAATGTATGACTACAATTGAGTTTATTCGATTTTTCTTATAACAAAAAGTAGAAAATATCATTTTTTTTCAAAATTTTCAGTCTTTTTCCGTTTATATCGCAAAAAATAAAAATCGCAGAGGCAATCAAATACCATTAAAAGAAAGCTCTATTTGTGGGAAGAAAAGGACGCAAATTTCGTTTCAGTACAACATTGCATGTCCGCACAATTTACAGTTAAAGCAGCGCAGTGCAAAATTCTGAATTCACCTCTGGTCCTTTAGCTACCAAATGGTCCAGGGCTTAAGTGGTTAAACTATAAATAAACAGGCGACAACCATTTTGGAGTAAAACTGGCCGCTTGGCCATTTTATTAACACTTAAAACCCATAACAATAAACCCAAAGACATTTTAAATCACTAAACACAATCTTTTCAGATATAGCACCCTGTTGGAGACAATTGAAGGCATTGACCTTTTATTTCCCTTGTACCAGTGTGGCCCTCAAACATCCCAGCCGCAGTGCGCCGGCTCAAGGATCATACCCTCTGAACCTTCCCCACGCTGGTACCCATCAACCGATGCCAGCTAAACCACGGTTAGCTGGCATCACCCGAGGATCCCATACCTTGATGGTTCCACACTTCTGCCAAATTGGTCACATTGTCTACTGCCTCCAAGAATCCCCAACCGCCACCGCCCACAGGTGTGAGACCTTACACCTGTGGTCTGTGGACGACCCACACAACGCAGGGCCCTTTGGATGCCGTCCTGCAACGCCAAACACCATAAATCAATCCCCACGGCATTTAGATGAACACCATCCCCCCTAAGATACCGAACCGTGTCCACTTCAAGGTCCCTATGACGGACCACCATCCCCCCATTGCGCACAACAAACCTGCCCACCTCCTTATTCACTTTGATGCAGGCCTTGTTAAAGGAGTAGTAAAGTTACATGTTTTTTCACCTTAATGCATCCTATGCATTAAGGTGAAAAAACATTCGACAATACCGGCCCCCCCGAGCCCCCGTTTTACTTACCTGGCCCCTCGAAAGTCCCGCGCTCGTCCCCGTCATCCTCTTCGGTTTTCAGCCTGGCCGCCGATTGGCTACACTGGATGGATTGAAAGCAGCGCAGCCATTGGCTGGCGCTGCTGTCAATCACATCCAATGACGCGGCACGCCGGGGGGCGGGGCCGAGTGATACAGTCGGTGGCTATGGCTGCCGCTGTATCACGGGAGCGCGCCGGCAATAACTCCGGCAATAACTCCGCTTCTGGGGTCCCTCGACGGCTGTCTCGGCTCCTCCTTGCGGGGAGGAGCCGAGACAGCCGTCGAGGGACCCCAGAAGCGGAGGATCGGGGCCACTGTGTGCAAAACGAGCTGCACAGTGGAGGTAAGTCTAAACTGTTTGTTATTTAAAAAAAAAAAAAACGGGAACCTGTAGTGTTCCTTTAAGTCTGTCCACTGACCGAGCCCACCTCCAAGACGTGCGGCCAATAATATCGGACCACACTACCTGGGTTTGGGGAAAATCAGTGCGAATACGTAGTACATCAAATTTTATATCCCTAACCAAATGCCGCATGGACCTGACTCCCAAATCATTGCCCCCGACATGCAGTACTAATACATTAGGGGCCCGATCCAGGCGGGAATATTTATGAACCTCCAGTAACACCTTGCTCCACAGCATGCCCGGAATCCCGATCCATCGCACCTTCGCCACCTCCCTTGGAACTCCCAACTGGCAGCTGTTCGGCCGAACGTCTGCCCGTAGGGCTCCCCAATAAACATAAGAGTGGCCCATGATCCACACGAGGCCAACGGGATGTTCTGTAAGAAAAATTTTGAGCACATGGAACCACCACCACCATATAACAGTACCCACCCCCACTTCCAAGATAACCCTTATATACTAAACAACTAAATCAATTGAGGGCGAACATACAGCTTAAAACTTTCCGATTCCCATCGCCCTATTCGTTTTATGACTGACTTATCCAAACCCATTCTGGCTGCCTCTGTGGCAGCCCCGATGCGGAAGGAGTGGGCCGAATAATCCGAAGGGTCGTACCCCCCTTCCACTAAACACTTCTTGAACACTGAACGAAACTGGAACATTGATAAGGACAAGCCGTCCTGGTGTACCAAAAACGATCCCCCCACAGGCGGGCGTAGCGCCAAAAACTCCCGTACGGCTGCCACCGGACAAACTAACGCCGATGGCACCTCGTACACGTGAACGTACTTACCTTTTCCCAATTGGCCTGTCTTAGACCGCCTCAGGTAAATCGCCACTGCCGTACCCTCACAACAATTGTCACCTACCAGAATGCCACCCCCAACCTTCCTAGAAGAGCTGACCAGTTCGCTCAACCGGAAAGCTCCATAAAAGGCTAACGTAAAAGCCGCCCGAAACAGGCTGGCTTCATAGCTGGAAAAACAAACCCTACTCACCTGACCCAGCAACTGGTGCAACATGGGAAGTGTAACCGGGCGCCTGCTGTCCCGGGACCTCCTGCCCTTTCTGTAACCCTTCAACGCCTGACGAACCCCAAATGACTTAGTGGGATCCCCACCCCCCGCCATTTTAAACCAAAAGGCCAAGCCAGCAATCTTATCCATGGCCGAGGCCGACACCCCCCTCTCAAAACATAAACCAATGAAGTATAACAATAAGGAGACTACCCCATCCCCTGACACATGCCCCACTCTACCCTGCAGATCACACCACTCCCGCCGGATCTTTGCATATGCAGACCACGTACCACTGCTCACAGAATTCCGTATCAGACCTGCGATGGTTCCAACGCCAGGTGCCAAAGATGCTGGGGACAAGGAAACCCGTGTTGCTCCGCTCCCGGTGCCAACTCCCGAAACCTGTCCCACTAAAATCGAGACAAAGCATCAGCCACCTCGTTAGTCGTCCCTGGAATGTGTACCGCATAAAGAAAAACATTAATTTGTAAGCAGCGCAATACCAAGTGACGCAACAAGCGCACAACTGGCAACGATGAAGCATTAACTTTGTTAATAACCTGCACCACCCCCAAATTGTCACAGTGAAGGCGAATCTTCCGATCCCGAAAGATATCGCCCCAAATTTCCAATGCCACCACGACCGGGAACAGTTCCAGCAAAACCAAGTTGCGCAGGAATCCAGCCCCCCGCCAATCCTCCAGCCACTTATCCGCACACCACCGCCCCCCCCCCCCCACGTACGCCCCAAAACCAGACGACCCGGCCGCATCGGTATAAAAAACAAGGTCAAAATTGCTAACGGGGCCTGTCATCCATACCGACCGGCCATTGTACGAATCCAAGAAGACCTGCCAAACACGCAAGTCCTCCCGGTGCTCCCGCTTGAGAGTGATGTAATGCCTGGGGGAAAACACACCCGCCGTGGCAGATGATAGGCGGCGGCAAAACACCCGACCCATCGGAATGATCCGACACGCAAAATTCAGCTTTCCCAACAGGGACTGAAGCTGCCTCAACTGAATTTTCCGTGTACCAGCCACTGAACGAACCGTCGCCTGAAGGTCATGTAACTTGTCCTCCGGAAGGCGGCACTCCATGGCCCGGGAATCGATCACAATACCCAAAAAACTGATCTCGGACACAGGACCCACCGTTTTTTCCGGCGCCAAAGGGACCCCGAAACGATCCGCGACATGCTGCAATGTACCGCACACCTGCGACGACGGAGGACCCATGCACAAAAAATCATCCAAGTAATGAATGATATAATTGATGCCCGACACATCCTGGACCACCCACTCCAGGAATGAACTGAACGTCTCAAACAGCGAGCATGAGACCGAACAGCCCATCGGCAGACAGTGGTCAACGTAGAACGAGTCCTGCCAACTGCATCCCAGCAAATAAAAACTATCCAGGTGAACGGGCAAGAGCCGAAATGCTGCTTCCACATCCGTCTTTGCCATAAGAGCCCCCTTGCCATACCGCCTGACCCAGCACACGGCCGCATCAAATGAAGTATATGACACCGAGCAGGCCTCTGGGTCAATAGCATCGTTGACCGACCCCCCCTTAGGAAAGGACAAATGGTGAATTAACCGGAATTTTCCCGGCTCCTTCCTGGGGACAACCCCCAAGGGAGATACAACCAAGTTCGACAATGGAGGGGCCGGGTACGGGCCGGACATGTGGCCCAGTGACACTTCCTTGGCCAATTTGTCCGAAACTACCCCCGGATGCTCCAATGCAGAACGCAAATTCCGAGCCACTGGGGGGATAAGTTCCAATGAACACGGAATGTCGAAACCCTCCCTAAAAACCATTTCCAGGAGTCGGGCAGCCCCCCGATCCGGGTATCTATTTAGAAAAGGAAGCATCCATACTACTATCACCGGCGTCCTCCCTCTCTCCTGAAGCGTCCCCAGACCGTCCCTTACCTTGTTTAAAACACCTGGACAATGGGTGGCTACCTCCGCAGCCGGAGCACTCGTGCTTGAAACGGCAACCGTTTCCAAACCTGCAGGCTCCTTCATTGTACTGCCAACAAACCCCTTTTTTCTTTGCGGCCGACTGCCCTGGGGACTCTGAACCACCGACCGTCCCCTGAAAAAACGCAGTGGGGGAGCGCGCCGAAGACATAAGCTTCATCCATAAGCTAATATCTTTATGATCCCAGCGGATAGACGGGCGAACGGCTTTACGCTGACGAAATTGTTCATCGTACCGCAGCCAAGCCAGCCCCCCATAAACCCTGTGAGCCTCCCCAATGGCATCCTGGTAACAAAACAACGCCGAGCAGCACTCAGGCTGTTTCTCACCAATTACACTAGCAAATATGGCGAACGCCTGAATCCAGTTAACAAAGGAACGAGGAATAAGGCGATAACGACGCTTTTCTTCCTCCTCCTTTTTCGACTCATCAGGTTTAACCCTATCCAGGTTAAACTTCTCGAGGGGCAATAAGGAAAAAATCTCCATGTACTCACCTTTCCAGATTTTTTCCCTCACCTCCGACTTGAGATGTGACCCCAATGGGCCCTCAAAACACACATACACCTCGCATTTGGCAGCATCCGCCAAACGCACGATGTCTGTTGTTTTACCAGAATCTTTACCACTAGCCTGCTTGTCCGCCACTGGGGGAACCACGGGACCCACCGCCCCCCCCCTCTAGCGCCTGACCTGCCACCTCCCCTGACCCCGCTGCTACCACTGGTGTGGACTGAACGGGAACCCACCCGGACACAGGGGAAGCGTTGACCGGCCCCACCTCAAATTGCTGAACTGGAGAGCGCAAATCTGACAAAAGACCTTGCAATTCCCCCCCTGCACCCGACGGAGCAGCCACGGCGGCCGCCGCGTGGGGTGTAGAGGTGTGAACCAACACTGGCGGGGGAGGGGAAAAACCCTGCCCCCCGTCGCCCCCCGCCCCAAACCCCAGCAAACCCCCCAATACAGCCTGTAAAGAAGAAAGCATGTTAGCATGTGACATACCCGGCTGCACAGGAGAAGGTCCCACAGCCGCACGTCCTGCATCCACCGTTGCGTCCACGTCCCAACGCTCGTCCTCGGAGCTGGAAAGTTCCCCTTCCGATCGGAGGACAGCTGCATCAAGGTGACTTGTCACTGACGGGACCACCAACGAAGAGGCGCTGACTCCAGGTCTAGAAGCGCCGTTCCCAGCCCCCGGGCCTCGCCTCGCTCCTGCTCCAGCAGCACCCGAACTTCCACGCTCAGTTATCCTGCCGTCCTCCATCCCATCTCCGCCCCCCGACCGGAGAGCGGACCCGTCCAGGGAAGCCAAGTTGTGGGGGGGGGACCGCCGGCCGCACAGGGCCACGGGCCGGCGCCCGCGAACGACCTCTTCCACGCCGGGCTGCCTCCCTGACCGGAGCATCGCCAAGGGGAGCAGCCGCCCGATCAACTCTTCCGCGACGCGCTGGCGGGACCGGGGGTGGGGAGACTGTGCTTCGGTCACCGCCAGACGAGCTCCGCCTGCGACGGGATTCCTCCCAGCGATACCCCTTGCCGCCAGGATAGGTGTCGGGGCAGGGGCGCCTGGAGGGGCCACCTGAAGTGGGCTCCCAAAATGGCGCTGAGCTCGGGGGGAAGTGGGGGGAGAGAAGCGCTCAGGAGGCCTTGACCTCCTAGCACGCTGGCCCCCAGAAGTACCTTCTTCCGGATCCAACACAGGCTCCTGGGCAATAGCTGCGATCTGATCCTGGATCCAGTCTGCCCCTCGGGATGCCGCTGCAGCGCGCAATTGCATGATGAAATCAGCCATATCTGACATGCTGGGGAGAGAGGAGCTGCTGCACAAGCTTCCTCTCAACACGCTGCCCTGTGAGTGACCTGCACGTTCCCTGCGGCTCCTCCTATCCCGGGAAAAAACTAGCTGCTCAGGCCAACCCCCACTCCCCTCACTTCCCCACTCCCTTAAAGTTTAACCCTTCGGTTCCCTGATAATCTAGTCATGCCATCCCTATGCTTATACCCTGTATCAGCTCCGGGCTTTTCTTTCTCTGTCACACATATTAACTGGAGTTCCAATGTCCTGCATATGTACATTTCACCCTCAAAGGAAAGGTGGTGTCTTTCAAAGATGTAACAAATCATCCTAAGTTGGCTATATATATATAGTCCAGATATTGGTATCCAATAAAAGAGAAGCCAATACTATTGGGAGATAGTGCAGAGTATGGTGTTTCAACTGGTGGTTAAGCAACATTTTAAAACCACCAATCAAAACTTTTTTTAGTTTTTGATAAGTGTGGAGGGGATGAAACCTTTGTCAAATTTTTATTTTCAGTCTATGCCCCAATTGGGGAGCTTTTCTCTTACTTCCTGTTGTGTTGATAGGAAGTCTCTCCAGAGGGGGCACAGGCTGCAACCAAACACTTTATCAGTTGAAAGGGGAAGTGATAGAACCTCAGCCAAGTTATTATTATCCTGTCCTGGTGACAACTGCTCCCCTCATTTCTTGGATTTCACAGGGACAGGAGGTGAGTAGGTATCTCCCCAATGGGGACATGGAAAGGGAGGTGACAGTCTTTACTCTTCTGAAGTAGCTGAAATTGGACTATAGCCGCCAGCTGGAGCAGCTTAATGGCTTTTAACTCCATTGAAAGTTGCAAAATAATACTATTCCTACTGAATTATGAACCAGATTACATCATCAATCAGTCCTGAAATGGGTGCATGTTGGCTTCTCTTTCAGTTGGAACAATAAATGGATCTGCTTTACATATCTCCTGCCACTTTCTGTTGATATGCTGATTCTTTGACTTTATTTCTGAGTCGATTAGCTGGAGCAAAAAGTAAGATGAGGAGTTTTGACTTCCCTCTGACTTTTTTAGCAGCATAGTTGTTCTGAGTCAGAGACTAATGCCGCGTACACACGATCATTATTCACGGCGGTTAAAAAACCGCCGTGAATAATGACAGGAAAAACGAGGGAACCGCTTGGTTCCCTACACACGGTCGTTTTTCCCGTCATTTTTTCTCTTGACGAGAAAAACGACCGTCTGTGGGCTCCGCGGCAGTGTCTCCCTATGGGAAAACTGCCGCGGAAAAAAATGCTGGAAAAAACGATGAGAAAATTTAGAACATGTTCTAATTTTTCTCGTCGTTTTTTATGCCGTTTTTCTCAACGAGAAAAACGACATAAAGCCCACAGACGATCGTTTTTCTCGGCGAAAAAAAAAAATGCTGTTTTTCTCGTCGAGAAAAGCGGTCGTGTGTACGCGGCATCAGACTTCATTGAAACCAGAGGATCAGCTGAAAACAAGCCAACCAATTAATTGATTTTATTTACTAAGGTCAATGTTTTCTTCTTTTAAAACCATATCTTGCTTTTTAAGTAGCCTGTTAGGCCGCGTACACACGACCGGCTGTGTGTACGCGGCTTTCAGTTTTCTCATCAAGAAAACTGCCCAGATTCTCGACGAGAAAAAAGAAGACCTGCGGTCTTTTTTCTCGTCGAGAATCTCGTCGGCCTGTTTCTCGACGAGAAACCCGAGCGTGTGTACACTTACCCGTCGCCGTGGAAACCCGCGCATGCTCGAAATGAAACTACGTTTTTTTCCTGACGAGAATGTCGGCCTTGTGTACGAGGCTGTAGTCTTCCTTTAATATGTAATCAATGGTCCATTATCAGTATTTTACTGTTAATACCCAGAAATACTATAAATAGGATGTAGAACACTAACCTGGTATATGGGTGAGAGGTTTGGACCTGGTGTGCTGGGAGGCCCTGGAAGACCTGGTGGTCCTGGTGGCCCTGCAGGACCAGGAGGTCCTGAGATCACACTTTTTCCATTACAGATACCACAACCCTTTAAAAAAAAAAAAAAAAAAGCAATATGGTTAAGATAGTAATATAATAAACATTTAATGCATCGGTGTCCAATATATACTCCAAATAGCATTCTTAGTCTAGCGATACACACATAGATTTCTCTCATTCAAGCAGCAGGATGAATGAGATAAATCTAGAAGATTACTTCATCCCTGCCAGGAATCTCTGCTGATGGATATTGTATTCAAGCAGCCACGACATCCATGACTTCCTGAATTCCCAAACAGTGGCTGCAACAGTAATGCCGCGTACACACGACCGTTTTTAATGACGAGAAAAATGACATTTTTTAAAATGGTCATTAAAAATGATCGTGTGTGGGCTTCAGAGCATTTTTCACGACGTGAAAAACGGGCATGAAAAAATTGGAACATGCTCAAATTTTTCACGTTGTTTTTTACATCGTCGTATTTCTCGTCATGAAAAACGTCCGTGTGTGGGCTTTAACGACGTGAAAAAAAATGCGCATGCTCAGAATAAAGTATGAGACGGGAGCGCTCGTTCTGGTAAAACTAGCGTTCGTAATGGAGATAGCACATTCGTCACGCTGTAACGGACTGAAAAGCACGAGGCTGAAAAGCGCGAATCGTCGCTCAACAAACTTTACTAACATGAAGGGTGGCGCCATCCGAATGGAACTTGCCCTTTATAGTGCCGTTGTACGTGTTGTACGTCACCGCGCTTTACTCAAACATTTTTTTCCACGATAGTGTGTAGGCTTGAGAGGAAACAGGAAAATCACGTCGAGAAAAATGCAGTTTTTTTCAATGACATTAAAAACGGTTGTGTGTACACGGCATAACTGTTCAGTTGTCAATTTTCACCCTACTCCTTCAATATTTCAAGAGAAGTTTGTGGAACTGGGTTTTGCCAGCAGGGCTACCCATGGCTCAAATTTTGCCCTATTCAGTAGTTGATTGGCTGAAATTTGATTTGAGCCAGCCTAAATACCAACTAAGATTTAATCAGTTACATGATCAGCCATATAGAGAGTTTATTTTGTTATGGAGTCGAAAACCATCCATTTTGAAATCATGACTGACTGACAATACAGAAAGAAAATTAAGAGTACAGCCTCATACACACGGCCGAAAATCTCGTCAGGAAAAAACACGTCGTTTTTCTTGACGAGATTCTTGGACAAGAAACTTGTCCCGGCCGAGTGTACACACGCTCCATTCAAAGAACCCGCGGTTCTTTGAATGGAGCGAATTCGGTGACGTCATCGACTACGACAAGCGTGCGCTCGTCACATTCCATGCCGTTGCCGCCATCTTGCTACATCCTACCTATGCCTAGGAAGCTACCGCGCATGCGTCAAAGTCATTTTGAGCATGCGCGGGTTTCCACGGCGACAGGTAAGTGTACACACACAAACTTTTCTCGTCGAGAAACATGCTGACGAGAATCTCGACGAGAAAATAGAGAGCAGGTTCTCTATTTTTCTCGTCAAGATTCTTGCCAGTTTTCTTGACGAGAAAACTGAAAGCCGCGTACACACGACCGATTTACTCGGCAAGAAAGCTCTGCCAGCAAGTTTCTTGCTGGTTCTTGCAGAGAAACTCGGTCGTGTGTACGAGGCTTTAATCTTGCACTTAGGCAAACCTGTATGCCAATAAATGTTTCTAAATTGAACCTTTGCACTGCAGGAACCCCCAGATGTCCACATGTAGGAGTTGACCCCCTTTACAAATCCTGAAAAATCCAGGCATTCTGCAGAACAGAAACTCCAGCACACTTCTTCTGCCCTCATGCACCCACTTTACTGTTGCTTAGCATGACTGCTTGTTATAATGATGGGTACATGATGTGTGGGAAGAAGCTTGCTAAAGCCAGCACCTACAGTGCCTTGCGAAAGTATTCGGCCCCCTTGAACTTTTCATCATTTTGCCACATTTCAGGCTTCAAACATAAAAGATATAAAATTTAAATTTTTTGTGAAGAATCACCAACAAGGGGGACACAATTGTGAAGTGGAACGAAATCTATTGGATATTTTAAACTTTTTTAGCAAATAAAAAACTGAAAAGTGGTGCGTGCAAAATTATTCGGCCCCTTTACTTTCAGTGCAGCAAACTCACTCCAGAAGTCCAGCGAGGATCTCTTAATGATCCAATGTTGTCCTAAATGACTGATGGTGATAAATAGAATCCACCTGTGTGTAATCAAGTCTCTGTATAAATGCACCTGCTCTGTGATAGTCTCAGTGCTGGTTCACACTGGGGCGACAAACGCTCCGACATTAGGAGCTCATGTCGCATGACGTGTGAAAATCAATGTTTCCCTATGGGAGCCGTCTTAACTGGTCCGACACATGTCGGTCCGACATTAAAAATTCTCCCTGTACTACTTCTGTCCGACTTTGATCCGACTTCAGCCCATTGACTATCATTGAAGTCGGATCAAAGTCGGATCCTTGTCCTAACCATACGACTTTGGCATCCGACATTGTGATTACAGCAGCAGTAAAAGGAATTTATCTCACCCTGGGATTGTTTTGATTGGTCAAAGGACAAGTCAGACTAGCACAATGTCGGATCAAAGTAGTATCCTGTTCATGAATGTCGGATGGATGTCGGACCAATGTCGGACCAATGGCGGACAGATGTCGCAGAGCAAAGTAGGATGAAAGTCGTGTCGTATAGTGTGAACCCAGCCTCAGGCCTGGTTCACACTGGGGCGACAAACGCTCCGACATTAGGAGCTCATGTCGCATGACGTGTGAAAATCAATGTTTCCCTATGAGAGCCGTCTTAACTGGTCCGACACATGTCGGTCCGACATTAAAAATGCTCCCTGTACTACTTCTGTCCGACTTTGATCCGACTTCAGCCCATTGAATATCATTAATGTCGGATCAAAGTAGGATCCTTGTCCTAACCATCCGACATTTGACATCCGACATGTGATTACAGCAGCAGTAAAAGGAATTTATCTCACCCTGGGATTGTTTTGATTGGTGAAAGGACAAGTCAGACTAGCACAATGTCGGATCAAAGTAGTATCCTGTTCATGAATGTCGGACCAATGTCGGACCAATGTCGGACCAATGTAGGACAGATGTCGCAGAGCAAAGTAGGATGAAAGTCGTGTCGTATAGTGTGAACCCAGCCTCAGGGTTCTGTTGAAAGCACAGAGAGCATCATGAAGACCAAGGAACACACCAGGCAGGTCCGTAATACTGTTGTGGAGAAGTTTAAAGCCGGATTTGGATACAAAAAGATTTCCCAAGCTTTAAACATCCCAAGGAGCACTGTGCAAGCGATCATTTTGAAATGGAAGGAGTATCAGACCACTGCAAATCTACCAAGACCTGGCTGTCCCTCTAAACTTTCAGCTCAGACAAGGAGAAGACTGATCAGAGATGCAGCCAAGAGGCCCCTGATCACTCTGGATGAACTGCAGAGAACTACAGCTGAGGTGGGAGAGTCTGTCCACAGGACAACAATCAGTCGTACACTGCACAAATCTGGCCTTTATGGAAGAGTGGCAAGAAGAAAGCCATTTCTCAAAGATATCCATACAAAGTCTTGTCTAAAGTTTGCCACAAGCCACCTGGGAGACACACCAAACATGTGGAAGAAGGTGCTCTGGTCCGATGAAACCAAAATCGAACTTTTTGGCCACAATGCAAAACGATATGTTTGGCGTAAAAGCAACACAGCTCATCACCCTCAACACACCATCCCCACTGTCAAACATGGTGGTGGCAGCATCATGTTTTGGGCCTGCTTTTCTTCAGCAGGGACAGGGAAGATGGTTAAAATTGAGGGGAAGATGGATGCAGCCAAATACAGGACCATTCTCGATGAAAACCTGTTGGAGTCTGCAAAAGACCTGAGACTGGGACGGAGATTTATCTTCCAACAAGACAATGATCCCAAACATACAGCAAAATCTACAAAGGAATGGTTCACAAATAAACGTATCCAGGTGTTAGCATGGCCAAGTCAAAGTCCAGACCTGAATCCAATCGAGAATCTGTGGAAAGAGCTGAAAACTGCTGTTCACAAACGCTCTCCATCCAACCTCACTGAGCTCGAGCTGTTTTGCAAGGAAGAATGGGCAAGAATTTCAGTCTCTCGATGTGCAAAACTGATAGAGACATACCCCAAGCGACTTGTAGCTGTAATCGCAGAAAAAGGTGGCTCTACAAAGTATTAACGCAAGGGGGCCGAATAATTTTGCACGCCCCACTTTTCGTTTTTTTCTTAGTTAAAAAAGTTTCAAAAAAAACAATAGATTTCGTTCCACTTCACAATTGTGTCCCACTTGTTGGTGATTCTTCACAAAAAATTTAAATTTTATATCTTTATGTTTGAAGCCTGAAATGTGGCAAAAGGATGAAAAGTTCAAGGGGGCCGAATACTTTCGCAAGGCACTGTATATTAGCATAGCAGAGTACTCCAGGTTTTGGGGAGTCCCAGGGCATTCTACAAGATAATCATAATAAGGTGTAAACAACTGTAGGTTCCTCCAACCTGTAATTAGTGGCAATTCAGACAATTTTATGAGCCAACAGGTAACTCACTCTGTATTTGTGGAAGCGACTGGTTGCATCAGACATAAAAAAATATATATATAGCGGCCTCACCCCCTACTCCCTTGATATAATACGGCTGTCTTGTCTACGGGTTTGAGGGAGGAGGGTGAGGAACACTAATACCAGCTCTCACCTCATGTGTGTGTGAGGTTTGAGCTAAGTTCAAGTTTACCTTCGGGGCTGCGTTCCGTACGGAGCCTCTGCTTCTCCTGTGGAGGTTGATTTGCCACCAAGACGGGGCACTTTGCTGCCAGTAATAGAGTTCCACACCATGAACAGTCCAACACTTATTTATTTATCTTGTAGCAATGAACAGTACCGGTTGAACTTGGCACAAACAGACAGGGTGTGGGTACGAGTAGGTCCAGGCACAAGCTCTCTCCTATTCCATACAGTGCAAATAGGCTTGGCGCACAATCGCTGCCACCGATTGTGAATTTGGTTCCTGCCACAAACCTTGGTGAACGTTGAGACCTCAGCCACAGACCTGAGTGTAGGTCTCTGCCACCGACCTGGGTTTAGTTGGGTCGCTGCCACCGACCATAAGCACGTGAACTACCTTCCTTGAGAGAATGGCCCCTGTCAGGGAAGACATCCATCTGGACGGTCTCCAGAGGCCCACCCGTCACCGGCAATATGCTGCACCGGGTCTTCGGGAGGGACACATCTCCGGTCCCTTACGCCCTGGATTCAGGCACCCGTACCTTGGGCACCTTAGGTATGTTCCATCCCTCGCGGGACCCAGTGGAAGGTACTGGACCCCAGGCCTTCTGTAAAGTACCTCACCCCAGACTTAAGGTGTCTGGGATTGAACTCGAACTCCACGCGTCCAGGCCAAGGGCGCCTAAACACCGACCGCGAACAGCAGCCCACAGGCTGAAGGTGCCTGGGACTTCCACCTCGTGCGCAAGATGTCCGCCCCCTTTATACCCTCTCCCAGCAAGCACAGCGGGTTCCCCGCCCCGCTGTACAACCGCTGCGAGAGGTCACAAAGGGTACGGCACTGCAGTGGTGGTTCAACTCCGGCCCAAGGCGACAGCGCCACCCACTGGGCTGCAGGGAACTGACACCACTGATATCTTCACACAAATAATTAGCATTACTCTAACAATCAGTGCATCTGGGTCATGCTACCACCCAGATGCTTCCCCTAAATGTATATACCCGCTACACTTACAATCCTTCATACTGCCTTTTTGATTAATTGGATCCTTTTCTGTGGAAGTGGTACTAGATACCTCACCAATACAGCCAATATATTGTAGGTCCATAAAATAAATCAGAGGTGGGGTGCTACTACCCAGTAAGATGAGGAAATTTCCAGAGCTGCCGGGTGCGGAAAGGCAGTCAACACAGCTGCAATGGCAATCATGAAAAGAGATAGTCCGCAACTCCTTGCTTGCTCTTCAAAATCAAGGCCCACAAGGCTGAAACACGTTTACATTTGCTGTCTGATATAGGGTTGCCACCTGTCTGGGACTCACCTGGACAGTACGGGTTTGGAATCCTCTGCCCGGGTTTCTGTTCGCTCGAGACCCGGACACAGTGACAGCCCCGCAGCACCAATCCTCCTCTCCCTCACTGTCGGCTTCCACAGCTTTTACCGATAAGGTAAGGGGGGCGCTACTCCCTGCACATACTTCTCGCCTCCACTGTGGATCCTCCACACCCTCCCCCTTGTGCAGAGCCAGGGATTGTCTGTCCTAGTGCAGTGATTGAAGGGAGAGAAATTTCAGCAGCATGGAGAACACAGGAAGTAGAAGCAGCAGTGACAGTCTGCCCAGAACTCCATCACAGACATCGGAGCAGTGCACGATTTCCTCCTCCTTCTCTGAAACTGTGAGTCACCCCCTCTCCCCCCCCACTGCTCTGTGTGTACTGTATACTGCTATGTATACTGCTCTGTGTATACTGTATACTGCTCTGTGTACTGTATACTGCTCTGTATACTGCTCTGTGTACTGTATATTGCTCTGTATACTGCTCTGTGTACTGTATACTGCTCTGTATACTGCTCTGTGTGTACTGTATACTGCTCTGTGTGTACTGTAAACTGCTCTGTATACTGTATACTGCTCTGTGTGTACTGTATACTGCTCTGTATACTGCTCTGTGTACTGTATACTGCTCTGTGTAATGTATACTGCTCTGTGTACTGCTGTGTGTACTGTATACTGCTCTTTATACTGCTGTGTGTACTGTATACTGCTGTGTGTACTGTATACTGCTCTGTATACTGCTCTGTGTGTACTGTATACTGGTCTGTGTGTACTATATACTGCTCTGTATACTGCTCTGTGTAATGTATACTGCTCTGTGTACTGCTGTGTGTACTGTATACTGCTCTTTATACTGCTGTGTGTACTGTATACTGCTGTGTGTACTGTATACTGCTCTGTATACTGCTGTGTGTACTGTATACTGCTGTGTGTTCTGTATACTGCTGTGTGTTCTGTATACTGCTCTGTATACTGCTCTGTGTGTACTGAATACTGCTCTGTGTGTACTGTATACTGCTCTGTGTACTGTATACTGCTCTGTGTACTGTATACTGATCTGTGTACTGAATACTGCTCTGTGTGTACTGTATACTGCTCTGTGTACTGTATACTGCTCTGTGTACTGTATACTGATCTGTGTGTACTGTATACTGCTCTGTGTACTGTATACTGCTCTGTGTGTACTGTATACTGCTCTGAAGACTGATCTGGGGGGGATTATACTGCAGGACAGACTGACTTGGGGGAGGGATGTACTGGGGTACAGATTGACCTGGGGTGGATTATACTAGAGGACAGACTGACCTGGGGGGATTATACTGGGGGACAACTGATCTTGGGGGGATAATACAGGGAAACAGACCTGGGGCGATTGTATTGGGGAACAGACTGACCTTTTGGCCACACCCACTGTTCTAGGGTGACCACGTGTCCCGGATTGCCCGGGAAAGTCACACATTTTGCAGGTCTGTCCCGGGCACCTTCATTCCAGGACAATACAGTGTCCCGGAATGAAACTTAAACAGCTACCACCCGGAACAATCTGATGCCCGCAAAAAAGGCCGCCACATCACTGCTTTACTCACTGACAGTACTTGCCCTGGTCGGGAATGCTGGAGGAGCACAATCCCCGCCCCTTGCTTGTGATTGGAGAAATCATAAATCCTGCCTCTTGTGCCCAATCAATGTGCTGTGATTCGTTACAGCACAAGCTGATTTTTGGGAAGGGGGGGGTGTCCCTGAATGGTAGTTTGGAAATGTGGTCATCCTATGTTCATCACAGCATCACATTACTACTCTTCTTGGCTTCTTGGGGCACCCAAAAGGGTGTCCCAGGTCTTTTACATTTCTATAATGTATACGGCAAATAAAAATAAAAAATTGCTGTGTTCCGCTAAAGTGTTCGGATTTGGCTTGACAAAAAGGTGGCAACCCTAGTCTGATACCATGTCTTTAATGGAGAACCAATACATTTTAAAGATTTAAAAGAGCAAGCAAGGAGTTTTCGCAATATATTGTAGGTGTCTGTCTAGAGTGACTACTTGTGCTCAGTGAGTCATTATGACCTGAGCTTAGCCATAGACAATGCAAAAAACAACAGTAAAGCAAAATCACTGTGTAAGCAAAGCTAAATGGGAGCAACATCCGCTTTAACCGCTTAACCACCTTAGCCCTGGAAGATTTGGCTGCCCAATGACCGGGCCACCTTTTGCGATTCGGCACTGCATCGCTTTAACTGACAATTTTGCGGTCGTGCAACGCTGTTCCCAAACAAAATTGATGTCCTTTTTTCCCCACAAATAGAGCTGGCTTTTGGTGGTATTTGATCATCTCTGCGATTTTTATTTTTTGCGCTATAAACAAAAAAAAGCGTAAATTTTGAAAAAAACACAATATTTTGTACTTTATGCTATAATAAATATCCCCAATTTTTTTTGTACACACACATGTCCCAGTTCTGCCTCTGCCTGTTCTGCCTCTCTTGTCTTCGCGACCGCCAGTCACGAGCATTGGCACTCCCGCGATGCAGCGTGCGCGCTACTAACACCGCTTAAAGCGACCGACGTACAGCTACGACGGTTCGCCCAGCGGAGCCAACCTGCCACAGTATAACTGCGGCGGCTGGTCTTCTAGCGGTAAGGACCACCCCACCCCATTTTGTGCTTAAGGGCAGGGAGGCCCTTAAGCACAAAATAACACACCTGTACATGATTCCTGTGATCAGCTCTGGGGCGTGCACTCCCGCTGCGATCATTCACAGGAGCGGCAGGGCGACAGAGCCCTAAACAAGACAGATGCCATTCTGTGAGGGAGGAAGATGGATCTCTGTTTTCCTCCAGTCACAGCATTCCCCCCACAATTAGAAATCACTACTTAGGAGCAAACAAAACCCTTTGATCGCCCCTGATTTTAACCCCTTCCCTGCCAGTGTCATTAATACAGTGACAGTGCATTTTTTTTAGCACGGATCACTGTAGTGGTGTCACTGGTCCCCAAAAAGTGTCACTTAGTGTCAGTTTGCAGCCATTACTAGTAAAAACAATTAAAAAAATAAAAAGTCCATAAATCTATTCCATAGTTAGATGCTATAACTTTTGCGCAAACCAATCAATATACACTTATTGGGATTTTTTTTACCCAAAATATGTAGCAGAATACATATTAATCTAAATTGATGAAGTAATTTGATTTTAAAAAAAAAAAATTATAGGATGTGTTCTATTGTTTTTTTGTCGGTCTTTCTTTGTTTATAGTGCAAAAAATAAAGAAAGCTCTATTTGTGGGGAAAAAAGTACATCAATTTTATTTGGGTACAGCGTCTCACGACTGCGCAATTGTCAGTTAAAGTGGATGTAAACCCACTCTCATCATTTATAAAGTACTGGCATTGTGTAGATCTATAAGGATCTACATGCCTCCTGCATGTATCCTTACCTTTCAAATATCTCCCCCTTCTTTACCTGGAGCCCTGCAAAACTCCGGATTCAGTGGGCAGGTCTGTTGTCCGGCGCTTGGTGGGTGGAGTCGTGACCGCTGCCCACCTCTACACTCCCCTTGGCCAGGCAGCGGTGCAAGGATGAACCTCACGCTTCTTATAGGAGAAGTGCGTGCACAGGGGACACAGAGCGCGTTATGGGCAGAAGCAGAGCGCGCGCATGGCCCCCCTATGACTCCTGCGCATGTGCTACACAGGCTGTAGTGGGGAGGAGATTTTGGCATAGCTGTGCTAGCTCTGAGACGCTAGTGCATGAGAGAAGGAAATGACCTGTCACTCACAGCATGGGGAAGAAACCGGCACATATTGATCTGTGTGATGTTTTTTTTCTAACTGAAAAGATAAGATAGGAGGATTGCTCAGAGCTGGATTAACTCTTCTTGGCAAGACTGGGCACAGATGACATGACATCCTATACTGTACAAGGTAGAAGTCTTAATTAAAAATGTTCTTTTCGGGTTTACATCCACTTTAAAGGGGTTGTAAAGGTTCGTTTTTTATTTTCTAAATAGGTTACTTTAAGCTAGTGCATTGTTGGTTCACTTACCTTTTCCTTAGATTTCCCTTCTTAGTGTTTTTTTTCTTTGTTTTCTTTGTCTGAATTTCTCACTTCCTGTTTCTCCTCAGTAAGCTGTTCTGGCTGACTCAACACCAATCGGATGATGGTGTGAAGTTTAGTGAGGAGAAACAGGAAGTGAGAAATTCAGACAAATAAAACAAAGAAAAAAAACACTAAGAAGGGAAATCTAAGGAAAAGGTAAGTGAACCAACAATGCACTAGCTTAAAGGAACCTATTTAGAAAATAAAAAACAAACCTTTACAACCCCTTTAAAGCAACGCAGTGCTGTATTGCAAAAAATGGCCTGGTCAGGAAGGGGGTAAAACCTTCCGGAACTGAAGTGGTTAATGCAGGCCTATCAAGTGCATAATAGACTCTAACCAAAGTATTGGATTAAAAAGGAAAAGCGCCGCTCACATCCTCCTCTACATCCTCTTCTAAGATTAAGCCCCATACAAGTGTAGCGGGGTGTTCCCCTTTAATGCAGAGAGACAAGAAGTTCCAGGTGAGAGGTGAGTCGGGAGGAAGTAAAGAGACATTATGGAAGTGAAAGCAGAGGAGAGAGAGACTACATCTCCCAGTACATCTTGCAGCACCCAGGGTGCATTGCTCCAGAACAGAGACTGCTGGGGCAGACTTTATAAAGGGGAGGCGGAGTTTTGGTCGGCCTCTTTGGACACCCCTCTCCTAGCAAGAGGATCTCTGTGCTGAACTGCTGTGTGCACAAGGCCTGAAGCCTGGGCCGTGTGCTCCTTTCCAAAGAGCCCTCTGCCAGCCTAGCAGAGCCTTAGAGACATCTAATCCTCCTTGCTGCAGTACACCAGAAGGATTGAAGACTTGGATGTCGGTGGATTCCTGTTCCTAGACAAATCGATGGAGGAAAGGGACTTGGACTTGTCCAGGTGGTGAGAGCTGTTTAAAGACAGATACTTTATCTTTACTATTCGTTGGGATTACAAAGTTGTTCTTCAAGTGCACCACCGAGAGATTGCTAGCAAATATTGTTTCACTGAACTTCCATTTAGATCAGTCAGGCCTGACTGCATAGGTAGACATTGCTGGGTGTTAGTCTACCCATGAGGGGAAGTAGCTGTAAAAGGGCAGCGCTAGAGTTGCATAGCAATACTTTATTATTCTGATTACTCTGTTTATCTTTATTACTGTTTGTTGCAGGGATCTGCAACTTGTTATACTGTTGTTTATTACTTGCCCATTAGCCTCAGTAAAATATCTGGGTAAAGTACATTTGGTGTCAGATCCGCTTACTTTAATAGGAGTTTTAAAGTATATTCTGTGTATGTTTGTTATAGGACTGCGTCACCAACAGTTGCGATCACGCGGTCCTATCTCTCTATCACCAGCTGTGCCACGGGAGGTTAGAGCCGATTGCCGGGGGTTGACAGCGGTGCACTGTAGGGCCCAAATCAATATCAGCGGCTCTCTTAACTGGGGGTAGCGCTACACGTGGGGGCTCGAGTCCGGGATCCTTGTACGTTGCACGCTGCAATCAAGCCGGTCAGAAGTACCAGCATGGACCCGCTGGCAATGTCACAGTGGTGCGCAGCGATTGGCGCCGATCCAACCGCGGCGGTAGTCATTGTACTCCCGGGGGAAAGATGGAAGGAAGAGGAGATAAAACAGCTCGTATTGTTACTGTCTCCGAGCCACAAAGCATGGGTGATGGATTTTAGGCCAGATCCAGTGATCTCGTTTACATACGCACTGGTAGAATGGAAAAACGAAATCCCAGAGCATTTTAAAAGTCAGAGTATACAAGCCATAGATAATCAGATCTATCACTTGACACATACGCTGCCAGTGAAGGAAGAATGGTTTCAGACACCAAAGCCATCACTCCCACAATTATCTCCACCACTATCCCCTAAAGCAGAAAAGCTTAAGGAACTATTAAGCCCGGGATCACCGCTGGCCGCTATAGGGCCTGAATTGTTGAATGCTCTAGGAGACCTTGTAATTAAGTGCCAGAAAAGCAGTACGGTGCATGTGGAGGCCAGTTACCGGAAGCTTAGCACCTTCTCAGGGAAGCTCCCCGTCCCTGCGGGGGAGGAAGATTTTGACACTTGGGTGGAACAGGCATTGCAGGCAGTAGAAGCATGGGAGGTGCCTGAGGCACAGAAGAGACAGCGAGTCTTAGAAAGTCTGAAAGGTGCCGCGGCAGAAGCGGTGAAGAGCTTCCGGTTTGGAAATGAAAACTGTACAGCTCAAGATTGCCTGGCCATGCTGCAGGAAGAGTTTGGTCAGCTGGAGAAGGTGTCAGAGATGATTTATCAAATTGAACACACTCTCCAGCAGCCGAATGAGAAACTGTCAGAATATGTTAGAAGGCTGAACAGGCAGTTATGCAAGATTGTACTGAAGAAGGGAATGCTGCCCAAAGATGCAGATGAAGCACGCATGAAGCAGATCATGAGGGGAGCGCGGCGCTCAGACCCGGTCTGGCTGCACCTGAAAACCTCAGGAGGAGGAATGTCACTAACCTACTCTGATCTAATAAAAATTATTAGGGACGAAGAGGCGCTGGAGGAAGATCAGCAGGTGGCCAAGGCGAATGTCACACCTGTACCAGTGTTGGTCCATTCGGTCAAGAGCCCAGAAAGAGATGCGGAGGTTGACACTCTGAAATCGCAAATGGCCCAAGTGTTGGAGATGCTGACCTCTTTGATGGAGAAAGATCAGAGAAGACGAGAGAAACCAAGCCCAAGAAAGGAGTTGTTCCCGAACACCTCAGCACCGGCCTCCCTACAGGACCGAGAAGAGGTGATTTGCTATAACTGCGGAGGGAGTGGCCACTTTGCTAACGTATGCTCCAGCCCAAAGAAGAAGAGAACAGATAATTGCAAGCCGGCGGGAAACTCCAAAGGGCCCCGGTGAAGGAGTCAACTGGGTGCCCATCATCTTCAGTGCGCTCCAAACTAAAAAAAAAGGCCAAGAATGGAGGAGACAAAACTCCTAGGAGGAGGTATAGTACACCCCGACCAAGATGTACCCCAGAGGGAGGGGGCAAGACCCCTCAGTGGAAGTACAGCACCCCAAAGAAGGAACATCCACCTAAAAGGAACAATAACATCCCTCAGCGGGTTTGTGCCCCCATTGAGAGGGAGAAAGTCAATGCATGCCAGGCTCAGGAAAAATTAAAGTCCAAAAGGAGCAGGGCAAGGGTCGAAAGCCAAAAAAAAGAGGTGACCCCAGTCCGGCCATACCCAAAGGAACTGGTGGGCCCGTCTCCTACTGTGCCCATTCAAGTGGAAGGAGTCTATACTAAAGCTCTTTTGGACACCGGAGCACAGGTGACTTTACTATACCGGGACTTCTATGATAGGCACTTGAGTCATCTGCCTATCCAGAAGATAGAAGAGCTGGAGATATGGGGACTTGGAACCCAGAGTTTCCCTTATGATGGGTACCTGCCCATAAAGATGACTTTCGACCCATCCGTGGCTGGGAAGGCTGAAGTGTTTGACACCCTGGCAGTTGTGTGTCCCCGGCCGCCTGGAGCCAGCAAGATTTCCCTGATCATTGGGACAAACACGGATCTAGTCAGGAGACTCCTGACCCCTCTCGTGAAAGAGAAAAACCATTCAGCCACCAAAATCCATCCCATGCTAAAGACGGCCTACCAACGACTGGTCTTAGAGCAGAAGACCCCGGGAGAGGGGATAGGGAAGGTGTGGAGACTTGGCAGAGAAGGAGTAGTACTACAGCCCGGAGAAGTAACCTGTCTTAGGGCCACTGTGAAGCTTTCGTGGGAACAACCTGGCCCCTTTGTCATGCTGGAATCAGACCCAAGGGAAGAGTCCTCAGGCCTGGAAGTGATACCAGAAGTGATTCCGTTCAAGGCCCTGAAGAAGGCCCATGGCAGAGTTCCGGTGAGTGTTAGGAACACTACGGGAGGACCCATGGAGATCCCTGCCAGAGTGTTGCTTGGTCAGGTGAGCCCTGCTGCCCCGGTCACTTGGTCCGAAGTCAAGGGGACGGGTGACGGAGGAGATGTTTGGGAGAAACTGTCCGTGGAAAACCCGAACCTACCCAGGGCTTGGAAAGAAAGAGCCAAGGCCCAGCTGACCAGGTGGGAGAAGATCTTTTCCGAAGATGAATTCGATGTGGGGTGTGCAAGAAGTGCCACCCATCGGATCCGCCTCCAAGAAGATAAGCCCTTCCGAGAGAGGGTCAGGCGGGTCCCCCTGGCAGATCTGGAGGATCTGAGGGAAGAACTTGCAGAACTAAAGAAGACTGGTGTGATCCGGGAGTCTAGAAGTCCCTATGCCTCCCCAATCGTGGTGGTCAGAAAGAAGAATGGGTCGTTGAGGCTTTGTATCGATTACAGGACTCTCAACAGGAGAACCATCCCTGACCAATACACCACGCCAAGGATAGAAGATGCCCTACAAAGTTTGTCTGGAGCCAAATGGTTCAGTGTGATGGACCTCAAGAGTGGGTACTATCAAATCCCTATGCACCCAGAAGACAGGGAGAAGACAGCCTTCATAACCCCGGTGGGATTCTTCGAATTCAATAGGATGCCTCAGGGTCTGTCTGGAGCTCCTGCTACCTTTCAACGCCTTATGGAGAAGACTGTTGGAGACATGAATCTTATAGAAGTCCTTGTGTACTTGGACGATGTCATTGTCTTTGGAAGAACCTTGGAAGAACATGAAGCCAGGTTGGAGAAAGTATTGAGAAGACTCAGCGAAGAGGGACTTAAGCTTTCCCCCGAGAAGTGTCGGTTCTACCAGTCTTCTGTGAACTATCTGGGGCACATAGTGTCTGAAGAAGGGGTGGCCACAGATCCTGAGAAGTTGGAAGCAGTCACTTCCTGGCCACGACCCACCACAGTAACAGAGCTCAGATCCTTCCTGGGGTTCTGCTCCTATTATAGGAGGTTTGTGGAGGGGTTTGCTCGGATTGCCCGCCCGTTGAATGAATTGCTAAAGGCAGAAGGGGAAGAGGATGACTCAGGGCCCAGGAGGCCTGGTGAGTCAGTTCAAGATCAGTGGAACCCAAGGTGTGAAGAGGCCTTTCATGCTCTGAAGAGGAGCTTAACCACTGCCCCAGTCCTGGCCTACGCCGACCCTACCAGACCTTATGAATTACATGTGGATGCCAGCCATGAGGGTCTAGGTGGTGTACTCTACCAAGAACATGAAGGACAACTGCGACCAGTGGCCTATGTGAGCAGGAGCCTGACCCCCTCAGAAAAGAATTACCCCACTCATAAGCTGGAATTCCTGGCCCTCAAATGGGCGGTAGTAGACAAGCTAAAAGACTACTTGTATGGGGCAGAGTTTACTGTGAAGACAGACAACAACCCCCTGACCTACCTCTTCACCACCGCGAAACTAGATGCCACCGGACACAGGTGGTTGGCCGCATTGTCTGGATTCAACTTCAGTCTGAAGTACAGACCAGGAGCCGGAAATAGGGATGCAGATGCCCTGTCCCGGAGGTCTCATGCCACGACAAATGACTGGGAAGATTGGACCCAAGTGGCACCGGACGGGGTGTGGGCCCTTTGTCAAGGGGCTGAATTCCAAGCCAGAGGAGGCTCCAGAGCAGAAGAAATAGGGGTTACCATGGTAGGAGTCCCCAAACACTATTGTGGGGTAACTCAACTGGAGGAAGACAACCTACCGAGACTGTCCAAGAAGGAGTTGAGGTGTGACCAATTGGAAGACCCCATGGGGAGATTGGTCCTCGAAGCCCTGGAGAATCAGGATCCCAACAAATTCCTACATCACCCCTCAAAGGAGGCTCGCCTGTTGAGGAAGGAATTGGACAGGCTACAGGTACATCAGGGAGTGGTCTACCGAAGGGGCCCCTCTGATGACTCAGAAGATAAGTGGCAGTTATTTCTTCCAGAGAAGCACCGAGAGACTGTACTAATTGCCCTGCATGACCATCATGGTCACCTAGGGGCAGAAAGGACCTTCCAGCTTGTCAGAAATCGGTTCTATTGGCCCTGCATGAGGGCAGAAGTAGAGGAGTATTGCCATTCCTGTGCACGATGCATTCAGAGAAAGACCCTACCCCATCAAGCTGCCCCAATGGGCCACTTACAGAGTCAAGGCCCAATGGATCTGGTATGCATTGACTTTCTCTGCCTCGAACCCGACCTGAGTGGATTGGGGAATGTTCTGGTAATAACCAACCATTTCACCCGCTATGCTCAAGCTTTCCCAACCAAAGACCAGAAGGCATCCACCGTGGCCAAGATACTTATGGAGAAGTATTTTGTCCATTACGGACTACCACAGAGACTCCACTCAGATCAAGGAAGGGACTTTGAGAGTCGGTTGATCCGAAGACTTTTTGATTCATTAGGAATAAAGAAGACCAGAACCACGCCTTACCACCCACAAGGAGATGCTCAGCCGGAGAGATTTAACCGGACCCTGCTCAACATGTTGGGAACCTTAGAAACAGAGAAGAAGCAACACTGGAGTCAGCACATATCAGCCCTAGTACATGCCTATAACTGTACCACAAGTGACGCCACTGGCTACTCCCCTTATCGACTTATGTTTGGGAGAGAAGCAAGGCTACCTGTGGACCTGGCCTTTGGCACTTCTATAGACAATACCTCAGCTACATCCCACAAGGGATACGTGGACAGACTTAGACGTAGCTTGCAGGTGGCCTATGAACAAGCCCAGGCGGCTTCGGATCAAAGGGGGGCCCGCAACAAGAGAAATTTTGATCTGAAGGTTCGAGTGCAAGATCTGCAGCCCGGGGACCGAGTACTGCTACGCAATCTGGGGGTCCCTGGAAAACACAAGCTTGCCGACAGGTGGAGATCTGAGCCCTATGTTGTCTGTAGGAAGTTGCCCGGTTTGCCTGTCTACAAACTAAAGCCAGAAGGAAAGGTGGGTCCACTGAAGATGTGGCATCGGAACCACCTGCTCCCACTTGCTGAGACAGTCAGAATACCTCCCGTGAGAGACTCCCCTGAACCGGCCTCTATCCTGGATATTCCTAGGCCGAACACTCGGTCCCAGACCTCTCGAGCCAAAGATGGGGAGGCCTCCCAATTGAGTACAGAAGAAGGTGGAGAACTGGACTGGCTGTGGCCTCCCTCGACTCTGGGAACGTCCGCCATAGATCTCCCAAATGGAGGGGATACCCCAGATGCAACGCTGAATCCGGAGGCTACTGAATTCATACCCTTCAGTCCCTCAGCTGATTACTGGGAAGATGTTCCTGACACTTGCGCTGAGGAGGACTCTAGAGATTCCATACGTCAGTCGACTTCTGAATCAGAGGTTCCAGAACCAGCAATGTTACCTGAACTTACTCCTGAAGAAGAGCCTGTGGTGCCAGAGTCAGAAGCACCAAGAGAGCAGAGGGCTCGCAGAGTCATCAGGCCTCCCAAGAAACTAACTTACCCCCAAATGGGGACGAGCTCAGAGGACTCTGTTGTAACGGCTAGGAGAAGTGTTGAACAACCTGATCCTTCCACCGTCCATTTGGTGGAGGGCAACCCCAGCTCACTCTCTGGCACAGTTAGGCAGGCCACTCATGGTAGTGTGACCTGTGGGCAAGAGAGTTCCATCCCAAAGTTTTGGTGGGAATTCCCTATGCCAACATCATGCTCGACATTGTCCAAAATGGTAAACAGTATTTGTTGAAGTTTATCTTTGGGGACCAAAGAGTTCAAGTGGGGGGAGTGTGTAGCGGGGTGTTCCCCTTTAATGCAGAGAGACAAGAAGTTCCAGGTGAGAGGTGAGTCGGGAGGAAGTAAAGAGACATTATGGAAGTGAAAGCAGAGGAGAGAGAGACTACATCTCCCAGTACATCTTGCAGCACCCAGGGTGCATTGCTCCAGAACAGAGACTGCTGGGGCAGACTTTATAAAGGGGAGGCGGAGTTTTGGTCGGCCTCTTTGGACACCCCTCTCCTAGCAAGAGGATCTCTGTGCTGAACTGCTGTGTGCACAAGGCCTGAAGCCTGGGCCGTGTGCTCCTTTCCAAAGAGCCCTCTGCCAGCCTAGCAGAGCCTTAGAGACATCTAATCCTCCTTGCTGCAGTACACCAGAAGGATTGAAGACTTGGATGTCGGTGGATTCCTGTTCCTAGACGAATCGATGGAGGAAAGGGACTTGGACTTGTCCAGGTGGTGAGAGCTGTTTAAAGACAGATACTTTATCTTTACTATTCGTTGGGATTACAAAGTTGTTCTTCAAGTGCACCACCGAGAGATTGCTAGCAAATATTGTTTCACTGAACTTCCATTTAGATCAGTCAGGCCTGACTGCATAGGTAGACATTGCTGGGTGTTAGTCTACCCATGAGGGGAAGTAGCTGTAAAAGGGCAGCGCTAGAGTTGCATAGCAATACTTTATTATTCTGATTACTCTGTTTATCTTTATTACTGTTTGTTGCAGGGATCTGCAACTTGTTATACTGTTGTTTATTACTTGCCCATTAGCCTCAGTAAAATATCTGGGTAAAGTACATTTGGTGCCAGATCCGCTTACTTTAATAGGAGTTTTAAAGTATATTCTGTGTATGTTTGTTATAGGACTGCGTCACCAACAGTTGCGATCACGCGGTCCTATCTCTCTATCACCAGCTGTGCCACGGGAGGTTAGAGCCGATTGCCGGGGGTTGACAGCGGTGCACTGCAGGGCCCAAATCAATATCAGCGGCTCTCTTAACTGGGGGTAGCGCTACACAAGTAAAGCGCATACCTCCCAACTGGCACAGATTCTGCGGGTTTTACCCGCATAGGCTCCTCCTTCCCGCAGTCCCGCGAGAGTTACCTGTTTCCTGCATAGCAGGAAGAAGAGAAGGCACAGCAGGAAGCATGAAGAGGAGGAAAGATCCACCAGCAGGTAAGCCCCCCCCCCCCCCCGATTTGTGTTCAAAACAGTGCTCGGACCCCCCGCCGCGATCGGTGCCCCCCCGCTATCTACGCCCCCTGCCCCCCCCCCGCTCAACAACTTTCTTTTCTCTGGACGAAATTTTTTCCTCACCCCCCCCCCCCGCTCAACAACTTTGATTAGCAGGGGAGAGGGGAGATCTGAATGTCCCGCGCTGGGACTTTTGAAAGTTGGGAGGTATGAAAGCGCGTTAGAAGGGCGTTTCCTGATGGGTGCAGAGCTAGCTGCATCCAATTTTTGAACTTCTGTTGTGCAGTTCTATCTTATACCTGCAGTTTCACTAAGCATAGTATAATAGAGAATCTATATTCCAGTGGACTGTGCATCTATTGACTGCAAATCTATATACAAACCTCTCCCGGATCTCCCTTTTCTCCCTGAAACAGAGACATATAAAAAGTGATGATCAGCATAATGAATGCATCAATATAGTTGCTGCTGTGTATATTTTGCAGCCTAGCACTTGTGTAATAATATGTAGAGGGCATTTAAGATCCGATTTGTTCATGATTTCGATTTGGGATGCTACACATGACATTTATGTGTATGCATGCAGGTGTATACAAATACGTTTATTTTTTAAATTTATTTCATAAGGATTGTGCATTGAATATACAAAACATTTTTAGTATACTGTATACTAGTTAAAGCGGAGTTCCACCCAAAATAACATCCATATATGACCACACTCCTTACACTACAAACATGTACAGTAGCCACTTTTTTTTTTTTTCTGTACATACCGTACTATTGTCATTTCAATTCCGGCTTCCAGGTACTCACTCCCGCGGGAGTAGGCGTTTCTATTCTCCCGCAATGTAATCTGGGAGTTCGCCCAGATGTGACATGTCCTGCAGAAAAAGTTCCCCGGCGGATAAGGTTCCCCCCCCTGTACTGCGCATGCGCGGCACGAACCTCAACGGAGTTTCCGAAAGTAGCCGAAAATGTAGAGCTGCGAGTCGGCTCTACACAGCGCCTGCGCAGTCAGCTCTACATGGCTCCTAGTCATTGCGCAGGCGCCGTGTAGAGCTAACTCGCAGCTCTACATGTTCGGCTACTTTCGGAAACTCCGTTGAGGTTCGTGCCGCGCATGCGCAGTACAGGGGGGGGAACCTTATCCGCCGGGGAACTTTTTCTGCAGAACACTGTCCACCGCTACCAGGAAGTCAGTGCTTGTGGGCTTCACAATGCCCACAAGCAAAATGGAAAATTCTGACGGCTGATTTTAAAAGTGCATCTTTTACCAGAAAAAAGACAGGGTAGGTTAAAAATCACCAAACACGTGAGTACTAATTGGTGATCTAAAAATACTTTGCATGCAAGCTAAAAAAAAAAAAAGATTTGCTGCGGAACCTCCGCTTTAACATGTTGTCTACAGGTGTGTGTACAAAACTCCTGTCCATTACTGGGCTCACATACTGATGACATTGAGATAGACAGTCATATACTGTAACCCATTTACAGGTAGTGATAAGGGAAGCTGCAGCAAGACATTGCTTGCCATCTACTGAGAGAAGTAAACCAAACAAATTTGGGCTCATTCACTCAGGCAGCCGGGGGTTAATAACAGAACCCTGAATGGGTCCTGTTCTGTGGCGGTCTGGCCTACCGACTGCGACACATTATTTAAAGTGGTTGTAAACCCTTAAGCCCTGTACACACGATAGGTTTAACCAATGAAAACAGTCCGATGGACTTTTTTCATCGGACAAACCGATCGTGTATGGGCCCCATCGGTCTTTTTTCCATCGGTGTTTAAAAATAGAACATGTTCTAAATTTATCCGATAGTTAAAAAACTGATAGCAAATTACTATCGTCTGTGGGGAACTTCATCGGATAAAAAACCCACGCATGCTCAGAATCAAGTCGACGCATGCTCAGAAGCATTGAACTTCATTTTTCTCAGCTCATCGGAGTGTTTTACGTCACCGCGTTTGGAACGGTCGGTTTTTTGACTGATGGTGTGTAGGCAAGACTGATGAAAGTCAGCTTCATCGGTTTTCCAATGGAAAAATCCATCGGTTAAAAAAACCATAGGAAATCCGATCGTGTGTACAGGGCTTTACATGTATCCAGGAAAATTACTTGCCTTAGGCGATACACAGAGATGAAACAAATCCTCCTACATAAATTGTACCTGTTTTCTTTTTCATTATTCGAGACAAGTACACCCTATTCAGGGATATGCTTTGTTCATATTTCTTTTTTTTTTTTCCAAGGGATGCTTTGTTCATATTTTATGTGTGAGGGTTACAACCACTTCAATTTATGCCGTGGCCCTAAAGTAAATAACGCCATGCTGTAGCTGCTCTGCAATCACGTTCCATGCACCCAGTTGCAGTGCTGTGGATTGGCATTTTGTTAAAGTGGGCAATGAGGACCATCTATCTAAAGCCCCCTGACAAGTGATCCATCATTAATTGCTTTTCAGATAGGCGTTACTATAGCAGAACATATGAACAAAAGGTCGTAAGAACAAGGTATGTCATATTATGTGTAGCTTTCCTGCCTGTGTGCTTCAACAACCCCCCATTACTTGGAAGGTGGAAAATCCAGACACAAAATCTATTTTCTTGTTCATACATCACGGGACACAGAGCAGCATAGTCATTACTATGTGGGTTATATAGAATTACCTTCAGGTGCTGGCACTGGCAACTTCCAAAACAGGAAGTACCCTCCCCTATATAAGCCCCTCCCATCCGGGAGTACCTCAGTTTTTTGCCAGTGTCTAAGGTGTTGGCCAAGGTTAACATGTATTCATCTGGGCTTGTGTACAGGTTCTCTGGGCCTTAGCAAGCTATTCCGGATCCGACCAAAAAAGCTTCATAGCTAAACGGTCGGTACCCGGGCCTTGCAGAGAAGAGCAGGGTTTTGCCTGTAATGCCTCTCTTAGGAGGGCTGGACCCTGGGATCCAGAGCTCTGGTCATACCCAAAACCAAGAGGCTATCTGTGCAGGGTGCTATACAGGTCCAGGGGAGTGGAATCCTTGGGAACCCGGTCCCTGAAGGTCTAGTACAATGCCTGCCGTGAGAGGTGAAGTTTGGGCTTCTGTGGACCAAACAAAGTCCTGCGGCGGGGAAAAGGTAAGTGGGGGCCCCTCAGGAACTTGGTTCTATTGAGGGGACCCCCAAGCCTAATATGTCTTTCTGCCTGTTACCTAAAGGGTATTCCCGCTAATAGCTGTATATGCCTAAGTAATCCTAGAAATGTTTTTTCATAAGGGAAGTTTTAAAAAAACTGTAAACCTGGAAATGTTTTTTCATAAAGGAGGTTTTAAAAAAAAAAAAAAAAAGACAAAGGTGCGGTACCTGTGTTTGTCCACTAGAGGCCGCTGTGGAACGTCTTTTTTCTTGGGACTATTCCTTCCATGGTGAAAGTCCAGGCAGATGAGTGAGCTCTCTATCAGGGAAGCTGCATTCCTCTGTCATGCTGCCAAGTAGTTTCCTTCCATCCCCGAGTCCTGGTGAAACAGGGACCCTGGCTCCTCTCCCTACATGGCGCCAAGAGCGCACACGTGCACGCGCGCGCGCGCACACATGCTTTCCTTTTATAAGGTTTAGCTTCAAAAAAGGGGGCGGAGCCTGGCGGATGACGCGCTCTGTGCGCCCAGCGCTTCTGCGCATGTGCGGGCGTCCCAGCAAGATAAAAGGACTCAGTCCACGCTGCTTGCTATGGACACAGAGCATGAAAAGGAGCTGGTAGCATGGTATAGGGGCTTACAGCGGGCGGTTGATACAGGCATCCCCAGAAAGACGCATTAGTAGACACCCACTGATGTACATAGCAGCAAATTGCATTAGACTATTTCAGTAAGGGGTGTATTGCGGCTGGAATACCTCAGCTTTGAACTAAGGAATATGCCGCCTAAAAAACTCCGAGATATACCTCTCAGGAAGTGTAGGGGGTCTCCATCGGGCTCTGAGGATCTGGAGCAGTCATCTGCACCCTCCTCCCCTGAGAAATCAGAGGTTAATACCCATAAGGAACCCCCGGGAGTGCCAGGTACTGCGGCTGTCCTCAGTCCACCTGCTCCTGCATATATAACAGAGGAGGTTTTTTCCTCAACTCTGGAGGGATTGGAGCAGAGATTGGCTGCATTGATCGCTTCTTCTCTACAGGAAAGAAAGCGCGCCAGATCTCCATCACCTCCATTAGAGTGCCTGTTGGCAGAGCAACAGTCCCAGGAAGGGACCGACCTACCTGAAGGGGATCAGGAGGAGGTTAGCTCTGTTTTTGAGGAATCGACAGTAGATGAACCATTTTCAGCATCACAGACTGAAAGATTGTGGGTCCAGACCCTAACTGACATGGTTCGATCTGCATTTAAAATGCCTCTTGTTGAACCATCAACTACTGCTGTCTCCTCATTGGGGTCGCTAAAAGCTCCCCAGGTTAATTGCTCCTTTCCAATACATCCATTATTGGAAGGACTTATATACCAGGACTGGGAACATCCTGATAAACTATTTGTTCCGCCTAAAAGGTTTCCGGTGATCTATCCCATGGAGGAAAAGTTCACCCAGAGATGGAATGTTCCTACGGTGGATGCAGCCATCTCTTCTGTGAACAAATCACTGACATGTCCAGTAGATAATGTTCAAATGTTCAAAGATCCAGTGGATAAAAAATTGGAATCTTTATTAAAATCTGCTTTTTCCACAGCAGGGGCTGTTACACAGCCAGCAGTGGCAGCTATTGGGATCTGCCAAGCTTTAAAGGATCAAATGAAAATGGTCCTGAGGGATTTGCCAGACCAGCAGGCCCAGGCTCTGGCTGATCTGCCTAGAGCATTATGCTTTGCGGTTGACGCCATCAAGGATTCTATCCATCAGGCCTCCCGCCTCACGCTGTCTTTGGTACATATGCGTAGGCTTCTGTGGCTCAAAAACTGGTCTGCTGAAGCTCCCTGTAAGAAGCTCTTAGTTAGCTTCCCATTTCATGGGGAACGCCTTTTTGGCGAAGACCTGGATAAGTATATCCAGAAGATTTCCAGTGGTAAAAGTACTCTCTTACCGAGTAAAAAGAGGTCTAGGGGTCCATCTTTTAAGAGGACTACCTCTCCTATCCCTGCGACGTCTGCTACTAAGCAGTTCCGACGGCCTCCTCGGTCAAACTCAGGAGGTAAAAATCAGGGACAGCCACAGGGTAATAAAAAGCCCTGGATCCGAAGAGGTACTAAACCAGCCTCCAAGTCAAGCCTATGAAGGGCTGCCCCCACTCAAACGGGTGGGGGGAAGACTTCAGTTGTTCGCAGAGACCTGGCGGGAGACGATCAAAGACAGATGGGTGCTCTCCGCAGTAACTCTGGGATACAAGTTGGAGTTAAAAGAGTCTCCTCCGTCCCATTTTATGTGGTCAGGCATGCCAAGAGACCCTCTGAAAAGAGGGTCTCTCCTATTGGCGTTAGAACAACTATTGCTCCAAGGAGTAATTATGGAGGTTCCTATGGAAGAGTGGGGGTTGGGTTTCTACTCAAACCTTTTCACAGTCCCGAAGCCAAACGGGGACATAAGACCCATATTGGACCTAAAGAGTCTAAACAAATTTCTAAACGTCCGGTCTTTCCGGATGGAGTCGGTCCGATCGGTCACCGCTGCCCTACAAGGGGAGGAATGGTTAGCCTCGATCGACATCAAAGATGCTTACTTGCATGTTCCCATCTTTCCAGGTCATCAAAAATTCCTACGCTTTGCAGTAGAAGGGCGCCATTTTCAGTTCAGAGCCTTACCATTCGGTCTGGCCACAGCACCACGAGTGTTCACAAAAATTCTGGCCCCACTGTTGGCCGATCTAAGAACACGGGGTGTAACGATAATGGCATACCTAGACGACCTGTTGTTGATGGACCACTCAGTTGCCAAGCTAGAAGTGGTAATTGTCGATACAATCAAGTATCTAGAGTCTCACGGTTGGGTCATCAACCTGGACAAGTCAGCCCTACAGCCAGTGAAAAACCTGGTATATCTAGGGCTACGGCTGGATTCAGACCAGAGGAAGATTTTCTTACCTCTAGACAAGGTATCCTCTTTGAGGGCCTTGGTCCGTCTGCTTTGTGCAAAAAGACAGCCGTCCATACGCCTGTGCATGAGGCTGCTAGGAAAGATGGTAGCATCATTCGAAGCTGTGCCATACGCCCAATTCCACTCAAGGAATTTACAAAGGGCCATATTGTCAGCCTGGAACGGAAAAGTTCAGGCTCTAGACTTCCCGATGGCTTTGTCCCCTTCCGTTCGGAAGAGTCTCTGCTGGTGGTTGATCCCCCAGAATCTCCAGAAGGGAAAACCCTTCAGCCCGATATCTTGGAAGGTGGTCACTACAGATGCCAGCCTTATAGGCTGGGGGGCAGTACTGGAGCAATGGTCTCTCCAGGGCAGATGGTCAAATGTAGTAAAAACCCTGCCCATCAATCTCTTAGAGATACGAGCAGCCCGGTACGCCCTAGTAGCCTGGACATCCAGACTCCAAGGGTCCCCTGTCAGAATTCAATCAGACAATGCCACAGCAGTGGCATATATCAATCATCAGGGAGGCACCAGGAGTCGTGCAGCCCAGAGGGAAGTAAGTCACATCCTGGAATGGGCAGAAAAGCATGTCCCATGTATATCAGCTGTCTTCATTCCAGGGGTGGAGAATTGGAAGGCGGACTTTCTGAGTCGCCAACAGTTATGCCCAGGGGAATGGTCCCTTCATCCCGAGGTCTTCCGAGCAATATGTCAGCGGTGGGGAACACCGGATGTAGATCTGCTAGCATCCAGATTCAACGCAAAGGTGGACAGATTTGTCTCCCGGACAAGGGATCCCCTCGCTTGCGGCTCGGATGCTCTGGTGTTCCCTTGGGATCAGTTCAGACTGATATATGCATTCCCTCCGCTACAATTGTTGCCTCGACTCCTTCGCAGAGTCAGGTTGGAGAAGAAGCCGGTAATCCTGGTGGCTCCAGCGTGGCCCCGAAGGGCCTGGTACGCGGAGATCATCAAAATGTCTGTGGGGAGTCCTTGGACCCTTACACGTCGTCCGGACCTGCTTTCGCAAGGACCGATATACCACCCTTCCTTACTAACTCTAAGTTTAACGGCCTGGCTATTGAATCCCACATCCTAAAGAAGAGAGGTCTCTCTAACTCTGTGGTATCAACTATAATCAATGCCAGGAAGCCTGTATCCAGGCAGATCTACTATAGAGTTTGGAAGGCGTACATCACTTGGTGCGAGGCCAGAAAATGGCATCCACGTAAGTACGTTATAGGCAGAATTCTGGACTTCCTGCAGTGGGCTGTAGACAGGAAGTTTGCCTTAAGTACTATCAAGGGCCAGGTTTCGGCCTTGTCAATACTATTTCAAAGGCCCCTGGCTATGCATTCACTTGTCAAATCCTTTATGCAAGGTGTGACTCGTATTATTCCACCGATTAAGGCTCCCATATGCCCATGGGATCTAAATTTGGTTCTGTCGGTTCTGCAGAAGCAGCCATTTGAACCTTTGCGGCACATTTCCTTGGTTCTACTCACCAGGAAATTGATATTTTTAGTAGCCATATGCTCGGCTAGAAGAGTGTCGGAATTAGCCGCCATGTCCTGTAAAGAGCCATATCTGGTTATCCATAAGGACAGAGTAGTATTACGTCCTCACCCAGCCTTTCTTCCTAAGGTGGTATCGAGGTTTCACTTGAACCAGGATGTGGTTCTTCCTTCTTTTTTCCCCAAACCAAGCTCGGTAGAGGAAAAGTTATTGCATTCTTTGGATGTAGTAAGAGCAGTTAAAGCTTATCTAAAAGCCACTGCTCAGATTCGTAGAACGGATTCTTTGTTTGTTCTGCCGGAAGGCCCCAGAAAGGGTCAGGCAGCATCAAAATCTACTTTAGCCAAGTGGATTCGACAGGTCATAATACAAGCCTATGGCTTGAGAAGTAGACCGCCTCCGTTCAAAGTTAGGGCGCACTCCACGAGAGCAGTTGGAACTTCATGGGCAGTGCATCACCAGGCCTCCCTGGCGCAAATTTGTAAGGCCGCAACATGGTCTTCAGTACACACGTTTACTAGGTTCTACCAGGTGGACGTTAGAAGTCAGGAGGATGTCGCCTTTGGGCGCAGTGTGTTGCAGGCCGCAAAAGATCCTCATGCCTGATGGCGCCCAGCTTATGTATGGTGTATCCCCCCCTCATGTGGCATTGCTTTGGGACGTCCCACATAGTAATGACTATGCTGCTCTGTGTCCCGTGATGTATGAACAAGAAAGTAGGATTTTTAAAACAGCTTACCTGTAAAATCCTTTTCTTGGAGTACATCACGGGACACAGAGCTCCCACCCCTCTTTTGGGGACACGTATTGCTTTGCTACAAAACTGAGGTACTCCCGGATGGGAGGGGCTTATATAGGGGAGGGTACTTCCTGTTTTGGAAGTTGCCAGTGCCAGCACCTGAAGGTAATTCTATATAACCCACATAGTAATGACTATGCTGCTCTGTGTCCCGTGATGTACTCCAAGAAAAGGATTTTACAGGTAAGCTGTTTTAAAAATCCTACTATTATTCCTGCCAAGTTTTTCTAACACTTTGACCATAAACCGAAAAAAGTTTCAAGTACTGTCCCAAGCTTTTATCCTGTTACACTCCGGTGACTCTCACTAATCTCTGGTGCCAGCGTCAGAAGAGCCCCCCCAGCCCCCCCCCCCCCCGCGGCTCATAGCACACACACATGGAAAAAAGAAAGATAAGACACTGCACTTCTGGACAAGCAGCCCAAGTGTAGAAGGTGAAACTGTCTTCAGCCTCTATGACCAAGCCCTATGAGCAGGCCAAAACGTGTCAGCAGGGTGGACTCGGCGGCTGGTCTGGGAGGAGCCAGGCTGATGCTACTTTTACCTTTTATACTTGATCTGCTTGCTTAGAAGTACAGCGTTTTATCTTTATTCTTTCTTCTATTAACTATTTTATTACTAATACTATGTTGACAACAAATTGGCAACTAAAACCACAATTTTTAATTCTATATTAATTATATCACAACCCCATTAACTAAGGTGTAACATAAATAACATATATGAGTTTTTACCTTTGGTCCTGCAGGGCCAGGGACCTCTACATATATTTCAGGAGATGAATGAGTAACACCCCCCTGTAAAGACATTAAGAATAAATAATGTTTAATTATGTAGCAAGTCAGAGATCTCAGTCATTTATTACAAAGCATACTTGAAGTGAATATGTGATCACAGAATTTCTTGACATGACAGTGTTTCATGAACAGAGGTGATCTTCACTTTTAGCAAATCAGGTGCAAAGTACTCAATAGAATTTGTTGATGCTTATCTGTTAATGCCTGATGCATAAGCTGTATATATGCAGATAGATCAGCAATGCTGCTATTGCATGTGTAGCGGGTATTTAAATTTAGGGGGAGCATCTGGGTGATAGTATGACCCAGATGCACCGATTGTTAGGGAATTTGGGACCATTTTCTGTTCGTGGAGGACTCCAGTGGTGTGCAGTTCCCTGCGGCCTGTGGGTGGCGCTGTCGCCCTGGGCCGGGGTTGAACCATCACTGCAGTGCTGTTCTCTTTTTGTCCTGTTTCAGCAGCCGTGCGGCGGGGGGGGGTAACCTGCTGTGTCTGTCGGGAGAGTAGATAAAGGGGAGAGACGCCCTCAACACGAGGTTCAGAGTCGGAGGTCATAGCCGCGCCCAGGCACCTTCAGCCTGGGTGCCGGTGTTCCGAAGTTCCGGGCCCAGGTGCCCTTGACCTGGCCGGAGCGGGAGATGGAGTCCATCCCAGGCACCTTCAGCCTGGGGTGAGGTACTACGGAGAAGGCCCGGGGCCCAGTACCTTGGACTGGGTTCCGCAGGGGTGGAAGAGTCCGAGGGGCCCAAAGGTATTGGGCGGCTGAATCTGAGACGAGGAGGACAGGGAGCGTAACCCCTCCGAACAGTCCGGTGCAGCATTGCTGGTGACGGCGGGGCCTCTGGTAACTCTCTTGGAAGGATGTCTTCCCTCTGACAGGGGCTGCATTTAGCGAAGGTAATTCTGTTTCTGTTCTACACGGTCGGTGGCAGCGGCTGTGCACCATAACCATTGGTGACACTACAATGGTTAGTTCTATTTGAGGATTGTGCCTTGACCTACTCCCCATTTGTACTGAACTGTTCTTTGGGTCACAACCTGTCTGCTGTTAAAAGACGCTTTATTGCTGTCAGAAAATAAATAAGAGTTGGACCTTTTCAGTGGTGTGGAACTCCAGTTACTGGGAGCAAAGGGGGGTCATCTATAGAACGGACTTGGCTCTGGGTTATACACACGACCCGAAGGTAAACAGGTGTTGACTTTCACCTCTACACATAAGAGGACATAGGCCGTAGTGTACCACACTCCTCCTCCCTAATCCCCCTAGACCAGTCAACAAGCCGAGAAGAAGAAGGGGTGAGAGGGGTGAGGCCGCTACATGTGGGGGCGTCATCCGGTATGTGTGTTATACAAATGGAGCTGAGAATGTCTACATTTGAACTTTGCTGCCCGGAGGAGTTCCGAGTAGGTCGGCCATGTTGGCCAGCGCGCCACGAGGCACACCATAGCTGCGCAGTTCGTGGGCGGGGAGAAGAGAAAGCCCACGAACAAGTGCAGAGTATGGGAGAAGCCTGGCCATGTGGAAGGACACACGTGGAGATTCCGGCGCAAATTGGTCAGTGCGCAATGGAGCAGCAGACTGTCGGGATGACCTCAAGTGCCCCGTGGATTCCGGTTCCTTCCACCACGAGATAACCTTCTTTTGCTGCTCCGATCACAGACACAGGAATAAGACTAAGGCCCCGAGGAAGTTTGGCTCTGTACACATGCAGAGACATAGAGGCCCTCGGTGTGATCTGTCCCGGCTGTTCGGGACTGGTGGTCCATTTGAAGCCGTTCGGGCGATGTGAGGCCTGCAAGGAGGTCCTCTTTGAGGTGGAGCCATCCACAGAAAGGCCTCGCCCCTTCCACCTCAACTGCCTCACAGGTACTGCCACTCCGGAGGGAGAGATCAGAGCCTATGTGGACATTCCTGCGCGCACTGACCAGGGCGAGGAAAAGGCCCCAGCGGAGACTGAGAAAGAGAAATCCGAGGATGCTGCCTCGGTCACCACAAGCTCCCTGCTCTCACCACCGAAGAGGAAAGTCGGCCTGGTAAAGGCATCCTGTGGTCGTGGAAGAGCTTCGCCCCGTCGCTTGCCTGGCCTGGATGGATCTGGAGGGAAGAGCCCTGGACATCCCTGTTCTGCTAAAGGCCCAGGTGAGCCAGGGGTTGGGACTGTGTGTGTGGTTGGAGGTGTCGGGAGTCCACAGTTGATGGAGCCCATTCAGGGGGATGATTCTGTGTCCACTGGGAATTACCTGCCCGCTGAGTTTTATGACACCTCCGACCTAGAATCGTTATCTGATGCCGGTGATGACGGGGAAATTGACGAGATCTTCCACCGGAAAGGTTGGGACAAGATGCCGCTAATTTCGACCCGTGCAACGAGGGACCCACCCATGTCTATTGGGGAAAGTACATCCCGGGTGGAGGCCCCGGAGCCTGAGGAGGAATCTGGTCCAATGTCTGCCTTTCCACCCCCTGAATCACCTGCTGTTTCATCCGCTCCTGTTGCGGGAGTGCAACGTGCATCACTGCGGTCTCCTAAGCCCAAATCTACAGAGGTAGTTAAAGTACCTCGTCACCCTGAATCCATTGTTCTGCCTGGAGAAGGAGATCGTCCCACAACGCCACCTTTGGCCAGGCTGCAGCGACTCCTTTGCCAGAAGGTTGCCCGTGAATATGGGTGGGAATACCCATATTTACCCCGAGACTTGCTCTATGAGGTGGAGGTCTTGTGGCAGCGGTGGTACGATTAATTCATCTGGACACAACTTAAGGTGCCCCACGCTCGCAGATACCTCTCGTGCTCACCTACAGCTTCTAGGAAGTTCAGAGACTGTAAGGCGGAGTGGATGCTGGGTCGGCATATCCATGCGGACAGGGTGCTTATCTGTCGGAAGGATGGAGAGGCCATTGAGTATAATGTGGAGTCCGTTGATAAGCACTTAAAGCCCCTGTTCCTGCCGCACCCAAAGTTTTACCTCTAGGAGGAAGAGACTCCTTTGTTTTTTTTTCCATTTGCTGAACTTTCCGGAGTGCCTTTGCCGGAACCCAGGGACTGTGCCCTAGTCATATGGGTGTTTTGCTCTTTGGAGAAGTGGGAGCTGTTGCCGTTGTTTGTTCTCCCTCCTCTCCTCTCACCACAAGGAACACATAGACTTTGGGGTGTAGCCAGCATAGGGCCATAGCACAGAGAAGTAAAGTTTCATCTGGATTTGTCAAAGTGTCTTTACCGCGGCATTACCACCAGGTGGCGGTGCTGCGCAACGACTGTTTTTTTTTTTTACACTTGCACCATACTTATTGGAGCGAATGGGTTTCTTTTCGGATAGACCCATTTATTCCAAGAAACACACATTGTGATAGGATGTATGTTTTCTTTCCCCTCTGCAGGAGATTCATCTATCAAGGCTGCTGAGAATGGGGTGGTCCTTAGATAGCAGAGAAGGGGGGGATGTAAATGTGTGAAATACCTAAAGTATATTTGATGAGAGTTTATTGTTTTATATTCTTGTTTTCCCTTTTCTATTTTAGGTCCTGGCACAATTCATGGTTAGTTTGTAAGGTTTGATTCTATGTGTAGTTCGGTCTCTGGGTTGAACTTATGTTACCACTCTTTGGGAGACATGGGTTTGCACCAGACACTGGGGACCAGTGTCAAATCACCAGGGGGAGAGTGTAGCGGGTATTTAAATTTAGGGGGAGCATCTGGGTGATAGTATGACCCAGATGCCCCGATTGTTAGGGAATTTGGGACCATTTTCTGTTCGTGGAGGACTCCAGTGGTGTGCAGTTCCCTGCGGCCTGTGGGTAGCGCTGTCGCCCTGGGCCGGGGTTGAACCATCACTGCAGTGCTGTTCTCTTTTTGTCCTGTTTCGGCAGCCGTGCGGCGGGGCGGGGTAACCTGCTGTGCCTGTCGGGAGAGGAGATAAAGGGGAGAGGTTCAGAGTCGGAGGTCATCCCCCTCCTCCCTAATCCCCCTAGACCAGTCAACAAGCCAAGAAGAAGAAGGGGTGAGAGGGGTGAGGCCGCTACACATGTACAGCACTGGTGAAGAGACCTGATTCCAGAACAGACGATTCCATTCATATCAGGTATACACTCCTTTGTTGAGTATGTACCTTTCTGAAGAAGACAGTTGGACCTTTCAAAAAAAAAAAATTTTTTTAAAAATTTATTTTGTTTTTTACATGTACTGTATATAAACAAATGTTTTGTATCTGGTTTAAAAATATTTGTCTATACGTTTTTTAACTAATAAATGCATATCGCAGTGTGTATCCATGACTGCTTCAAAAGCATGCTTTGCTTTTTAAAAAGAAAGTCCAGCAGTGGCGTGTGTTTTTACTCTGGCCCATTCAATTCTGATTAAAAAGACAACAAAAATATAAAAAATGCATAATATATAAAGTGTATTTTTATTACTGAATACAATAAAAATTATATGTATATAGTACTCACTTTGCAGCATGTGATGTCCGCCTGTCCTGGTAGCCCCGGTGGTCCTGGAGGACCTTGTTCCCCCTTTTCACCAGATAGTCCTCTGATTCCTGGAAGACCTAGTTCCCCTGTGTCCCCCTTTTCTCCCTGTGTAAAAAAAATATATCTATTAATGTTTGTGGAAACCCTGGAATATATTTTGTCTCATTATGACTCTTCATAAATTAGTATTAGGTGGGCTATGGTTTCTGATTAAAGAGGAAATTCCTATTTGTAAATAGGGATGAGCCGAACACCGCCCGGTTCGGTTCGCACCAGAACCTGCGAACGGACCGAAAGTTTGCGCAAACTTTAGAACCCTATTAAATACAATGGATGCGAATGTTCGAAATCAAAAGTGCTAATTATAACGGCTAATATGCAAGCTATTGTCCTAAAAAGGGTTTGGGGACCCGGGTCCTGCCCCAGGGGACATGTAGCAATGCAAAAAAAAATAAACGAACGTTTTTCGGGAGCAGTAATTTTAATGATGCGTAAAGTGAAAAAAAAAGGGAAATATTCATTTAAATATCATACCTGGGGGGTGTCTAAAGTATGCCTGTGAAGTGGCACGTGTTTCCTGTGTTTAGAACTGTCCCTGCACAAAATGACATTTAAAACTGCTTGCAGCTTTAATGTAATGTGTGGTCCCGGCAATATGGATGAAAATCATTGAGAAAAATGGCATGGCTACAACCCCCCCCCCCCCGCCCCTTACCAGCCCCTTTGGGTATTTGTATTTGTATTCAGGTAAGCTTTAGGTGCACACTGTGCATCGGATTTGAATCCATAGGAAATCTGATCGTGTGTACAGGGCTTTAAACTAAATTGAAATTTGACTTTGAAATTAACACTGGTCTGTAGTACATGTTCATACCTCCAATACCATCAATTTTTCACTCCAGCAGTATATAATGAGTTTGGAAATTGTAGAGAAATTTTAACTAATGCATTACAATTTAATTCCACCCGTTAGATTTTAGACGACTAAAATTTGTTTTGGTCGACTAAAATGTACTGGAGATTTTAGTCGACTAAAACATAGGACATTTTAGTCGACTAAAATATACTGGAGATTTAGTCGACTAAATACGACTAAAACTAAAACAATCACAGAAGACTAAAATGGGACTAAAACTAAAATTCCATTTTAGTCCTAAGACTAAAACTAATTCGAAATTTGCTGCCAAAATTAACACTGGTAGGTTAATTTACGCTCTAGTTTCATATAACCCTCAGGATCTGATGACAAACTTTATATACCTTAATACCTTGTCTATATGACTTAGTAAAGTTTTGAACTCTGGTTGCCTAAATTATGACTCAAAAGCAAAAACCATTCATCACAAGCTTGGTATACAGTATGTTTTAAAATAAAAGGAATCACACCTTTAGACCAGGTAGTCCCGTCATTCCAGGAGATCCTTCTTCTCCCCTAGGTCCTGGCAATCCTTGAGGCCCCTCTACACCTGGTATACCAGGCAGGCCTGCAATTCCAGAATTGCCTTCTGGCCCTGGTAGCCCCTGGGAACCTTTGGGGCCCTGTGGTCCTGGTGGTCCATGGGGCCCTTCTGGTCCCCTCATGCCTTCTGAACCTGGTGGGCCTTCAAAACCTTGTGGCCCTGGTGCACCTGGAAATCCTCTTGGACCTGGTATTCCCTCAGGTCCCTGGTCTCCTCTAGGCCCTTGAGATCCTGTAGACCCTGGATGTCCTGGGGGACCTGGAAGCCCTGGAGGGCCAGATGGACCCTGGAAGCCTTCAGGTCCTTGTGGTCCTGGATATCCATTGGTACCTGGAGGTCCAGGTGGTCCCTCAGGTCCTGGAGGGCCACTAAGTATCTGAACCTGCAAATAGGAACAAAAAAATAAAATATTACTATGAAATCATTTGATAACTGGAAATGTTAACTTGCACTTTGATAGGAGTCTAATGGCACAGATTTGTTTGGTCAGTATAATGTACTGTATATGTTTTGCTGTATTACAAATCTGTCATTCCTTACAATACCCCCAGTAAAGAAGCCTTATTAGAACCAGGGCTCCCACTGCATATAAACAAAACCATGCTAGACTATTACACGGCCCTCTATGCTCCCGATCCTATTGACCATGAGCTAGCCCATGCCTTTCTTGCAAAAATTAATCTACCGACTATCTCTCCCACTCAACCGGACACCTTGAACGCCCCCATCTCCCTTGACGAAATAGGCCGCACCATTCGTAATCTCCACCCGTCAAAAGCACCCGGCCCGGACGGCTTTACAAGTGAATTCCATAAAACCCTCCCAAATATCACGGCACCCATACTTCACTCGGTTTTCTCCAACATATGGGCAGGTGGCCCCTATCTACCGACGGGTAACCAGGCTATCATCAAGCTACTTTCTAAATAGGGCAAAGACCCTCTAGAACCGGGTTCATACAGGTCCATTTCACTACTCAACCTGGATGTCAAAATTTTATCCAAAATAGTGGCCTCCAGGCTAGCTGCCATCCTCCCTGACCTCATACACCCGGCCCAATCAGGCTTTGTGAAAGGGAGGACAGCTACTCTTAACATCCGAAAGGTACTCTTGGCCCTCGAACAAGCCAAACAGGACCCCTCGAGGGATTATGCCATCATTACTCTAGATGCAGAAAAAGCTTTCGACAATGTTAGTTTTAACTGGCTATCTCTTACACTCTCTAAAATGGGATTTTCAGGCCCATTTTGCCACCTTATCAATTCTATGTATACAGCACCCTCAGCTAGACTTGTTGCGGCAGGACATCTCTCAGATAACTTCCGTCTTCACAAAGGGACCAGACAGGGCTGTCCTCTCTCCCCCCTCCTGTTCAAAATAGCATTAGAACCCCTCTCCAGATATCTATCCCAGATAGCCCCCCTACGAGGTATCAAAATAGGTGACACTGAACTCCGCACTTCATTATTCGCCAACGACGTCCTTCTATTCACGAGCAATCCCCGAGACGACATCCTGACCATTAAAAGCACCTTTGATGACTTTCGACTGTGCTCTGGCCTCCGTATTAATTACTCCAAGAGTGAAATCCTACCTATCGGCATGCACCCCCCACCCCCATGGGCCAAACGCTCCCTGTTCAAGGTCGCCACATCTCACATTACTTATCTAGAAATAAAGATTGGGAGGCTGCCCTCCTCTATTTGTCACCTCAATTATCCCAGTCTTTTCACTAAACTTTTTCAGGAACTGTCTAACTGGATGGATCTCCCCCTCTCACTCCTGGGAAGGTGCCACCTTGTCAAAATGATTAGCTTCGCCAGACTGCTTTATCCTTTGCAAACCATACCTTTGCTCTTAAAACACAAATATGTCAAATCTCTCAACTCCAAAATATTGCTTTTCATCTGGCACAGCAAAAGACCTCGGATAGCCTTTAAAAAATTACACCTTCCCAGACGTGACGGGGGTATCAGTCTACCTCATATCAGATTGTATAATTTAGCATGTCTGTTTAGAACCAGGGCTTTTTTTCAGCGGGAACGTGGGGGAACGCAGTTCCGGCACCTCCAGCACTGAATGTATGTAATGGCAAGGGGTGCTGAGGTTGTGCTGGAGGTTCTATTGATGCTGGCTGCTGGGGAATCTATTGTTGCTGGAGGGGATCTACTATAGTTTTGTAAGGGGCAGCCTATTGTTGCTGGTGGAGGATCTGTTGTTTCTGGGAGGGATCTCCTGTCAGGGGAGGGGTCTATTGCTGCTGGCTGCTGGCTGCTGATGGGTCTATTGTTGACGGGGGGTCCGTTGTTGCTGACTACAGGGAATCTATGTTACTGTCTTTCTTGTTATCATTAACAAATTCCATACCAATTACTTAGCACCACAAAATAATACTTGGTTCTGTATTCTCTAAATGGGACAGTACTGGAAGGTGGGGAGGGGGTTTAACTAAGGAACGATGCTCGGACGTGGGTAGGGGGCAGAGACAAGGGGTGACTCGGAAGGGGAGAGTTCCTGTACCTATTCTCTGAGAAAAAAAGCCCTGATTAAAACAGCATCTATATTATGTCCTAGTACATGCATTTTTTTTCGGATCCTGAAGTCTTTGTTTTAAAACATCCTATTCTTATTAAAACTGGTGACCAAAAAAGAAACAAAATTGACCGTGGTAGCCAGGATCACAGGGGTCTGTAATATAGTCTTTCAGTGCTGGAGTCTTTTTTTTATTAGTTCTAACCTAATTTTATCAGTTTTCCCCACAATGGTACACATCACTGCCACGAGTGATGCTCAGATTCCAGTTGCTTATCTAAATGAACTTCAAGATAAATACTAGGAAAAACTGATGGTGGTTGGTAGTAAACCTATACTAATAGTCTATTAGTATAGATTTATCAGTCACCATTAGTTTTTCCTAGTATTTATCTTGAAGTAACCATACAAAAATGCTAAGTTTTCCAATTATAGGCACACAAGCAATGAAGGGGCAAAAGTACTACTAATGTATGCTTTTAAATGACCCAGTTGAACTGGCTAAGATTCAAACCATGTAGGGGCAGGCTGATTATACTAAAGATGATTGATCAATCAACTTGGATACAACCAGCATATCGGATTTTTTATGCGGTTATTGCCAGTGGCTATAGGCGCCAGCAATTGGTCTTTTTCCATTGGAAAGCTATGGCCTTTCTAGCGTAGAAAATAAGCAGGCTAACCAAGGTACGTTCAGCCACTGTAGGTATGAGATTTTCTACTAAGCTCTGCCTGGGAAGGGAATATTTGCATCCCACGATCACCTTAACTTTCTCCATTTTAAACAACTGAGTGAATATCTAATAGTATTTTCTTTTAATATCAGTATTTAAATGTTTTTTTTCATTACCATATTTTCTTTATCCAGACCATTAATCATAGTTGTGGTTCCAGGAGACCCTGTAATTCCTTGTGGACCAGGTAGCCCTTGTGGACCTGGTGGGCCAGGGAGACCCACTAGTCCTCTCTCCCCAATGCGTCCTGGGCTACCTGGAAGTCCTGGGAAACCATCATCTCCTCTTTCCCCCTAGTACACAAATAAGCATAAATAATTTAATACCAGTAATATGACGCATAATGAGGTACAGTGGACCTTACAATGTCTCTTACTGGGAGTTCAAAGCAGTCCTGTAATACAAAGCTAACAGGCCCACAATAATTGCCAAACCTTTTCAAGGAAAATGTTAAAAATATAATGAAAAGTTAAAGGGCAAGTCCAGCAAACTATGATTTTGTGAAAAATCCTGTGTTTTAGAAACAAGGCCGAGCAGTGCACAGAAGCGGTTGCTGCACAACCTTGCCAATAGACATGCCAATGTTGCCAATACATGAGATCACCAGGTTGGGCCATGTTCTTATGTCGGTGAGTGGCCGCTAAGCCTGACAATTAATTGATAACTGAACGGAAAAACAATCTATCACACAGATTAACATACAAAACAACAAAAACAGAACACAGGGTGCCAATGTCTATAACAGTAGCAAATGGGTTGAATTTCAATAATAGCTAACAATTCTCCAGGCATTGCGTCAAAAGGATACCTGGTAGCACAAAATTTGACTTTTTGTCTTTGAAGAAAAAACTTGTCAAGATTGTTATTGTTCCATTACTCTTGGACAATCTTGTTCCAGCCTCCTGCTCCACCACCTCTCTTCTCCATATAAAATACTTGGAAGTTTGGAGTACCACCATTATTGACCACCTTCTGAGGTCTACAAGCAGTATTACTTGCTGAGCAACTTTCAACATACAACCCTCATGCTATCTGAAACTGCTTACAAATTGCCATTAAGGGCCTGACCAGATGATTCTTTGATATCACAAGTTTCTTGAAAGCTGGTTGGCTCAACTTAAGTCCAGAAAATATTCTTCCTGTTGAATATGTATAAAAAGGTTGTCCATTGAAACCACTGAATTATACAGTACCTGTTATTTTTTAAATCCAAAAGTGATTCAGAAAATAACTGGTTGCTCTGGGGGACCTATGCACTATTTTTTTCAGCAAATGAGCCCATGTGTAGATTTATGACAAAGTGGAATTACATCTTTATTGGCCAACATATTATAGCCACACTTGGCAGAGCCAGAGACATGACTATAAGGGGAGCATTCTTCCTACTGACCATGACTAATGTAAGCTTCTTTTCCCATTGACCATCAATGTAAGAAGCGCTCTTCCAACTGACCATCAATGTAAGGAGCATTCTTCCAACTGACCACCAATGTAAGGGGCATTTTCCCAACCACCAATATAAGGAACATTCTTCCAACTGACCACCAATGTAAGGGGCATTTTCCCAACCACCAATATAAGGAACATTCTTCCCTCTGATCATCAATATAGGGTGAATTCTTCCAAAATACCACCAATGTGAGGGGCATTTTTTCACTGACCACCAATGGATTAATTTTAGTAGGGGTCCCTTGAGATCTGAAAATTATTATAATTGTTCCTTTAGGGTAAAAAGATTGAGAAAGGCTGGTCTAATCTAGCCTGTGTTGGAAAATGGGTAAAACTCACCAATGGAGAAACTGAGCTGCTCTTATTTACCACTTAAATATCCATTCAAACACCTGAAATGACTCGATATGTTAGCTCCAAAATGTTCAAGGTGGTCGAACCCATGTCAAATTTGTATGCAATTTTTTATGCATTCATTTCACATCCAGAGAAAAATAGGAGTATGATGTCACGGAAGTGCTAAAACTGTTTAATAAAACAGGTTAAAATGGAGCCACAATAAACATTCAATCTTATTTCTGTCTTTAGTAAATTGGGCTATGTCACTTTTTGGTATATGCCCTGTTACTGACCTTTGGTCCTGGTGGTCCTGGTAATGCAGGGCAGGTGCACTGTGAGAAATTGCTCTGGAAAAAAAATGTACATATGTATTTTGTATAAATAATTGTGTGAATGTTTATTCCTCGACCATACTTAGAAATAATCAGTTTCAAGTCTCTCTCAACCCTAAAATATATGTTTTAGTAGCCTCCCAGGCAAGGCATGGTTCTCTTTATGCTTTGTAATATTCTATGCTGTAAGGCCAACTTGGACAAGTATTGCTAAGTATTAATACATAATATAGTTACTAATTAATACTGATGTCATTATTGCAAACTGGACACATTTTAAATATTCCTTTAATACAGACAACCAATTTATGTTATGGCCAAATATATGTAAAAACAATGTGAGCTGTCTGTAATATTTTGTGATTCTGTTTGTACAAAAATGTTGGTATAGAAGTCCTGAAACAGAGCAATTCACTGTACCCAAGAGACGAATTCCTAGATCATATACATGGACTTAGGCTTCATGTACACCAGTAGCTCAGGTCCGTGGCCGCAGGAAAACGCAAAACACGGGAAAAACGCAAACCATGTTTTTACAGTGATTTTGTTACATTTTGCACCTTTGCCCGTAGTCAAAATGTTCCTATCCTGAACGTGATTCTTCCACGTTCAGGAGAGGGCCCTTTAACCTTACCTAAACACGGCAGTTCCTAAACTCTGCTAAAAGCCTATGAGAGTGATTTACTAAAGACCTGCGCCTGTGGTGCAGTGGAGAAATTGGAGCAATTGCACAAAAAACGGGACTCAAAACATTTATCAAAAATTATGGTGCACTTATATGCACCAAACCATATTTACATAGGAAGCGCTGTTGCGCACTTGCGCAATCTTTCGCGCCTACCATTAGCAAGCGCAGCCAATGTAATCTTCAACATTTTTGTCTGAATACTGTAGATAACTTTACTAGTTTACCATCTTCTGTTACCAGGCTAAAAAGTATGTATATAATATTGTTTAAATGCACAAATTCTGTCCAGAACATGTAGATCTGTCTTACAACTAATCAAGCCTTTTTACACCCTTCTTTCAGCTACTCAACTGCACATGTGCATTGACAAAGCACACCATTTTATGCTCGCCTGACAGGGCCCACGCGCTTTAGCTTGTTAAATATGTGTGTTGCACACGGGCGCATCTGCGTTCTTCAGAGTGCACAACTGCTTATACATTGGGCTTGTGCTCATTGTAATGCTGATCATGTTAATGAGCTTTTCCTTATCACATGGAGAATATTGCTTCCACTTTTATTCCTTCCATTCATTTCTTTTTGAAACAACTCAATAATCATTCTAGAGATCTTCCTCCTATCAACAACTGTGCAGATGTTTACCGGACTTGTAATTGTGCATTTTATGGTGATAGTCTATGATCATTGGTGGAGCCAAAACTTCCATGAAAACATCTTCTCAACACATGTCTGTGTATTGTACATTCTGGACAATTATTTCCCCATACACTGCAATCAGATTGGACAGTGTATGTTTCATATTTAAGAATGTGTATGCGCCCGTACGCTCAACAATTCCGCGAATCCGGCGCAAGTCGACAGCATGCGCCATGTCGCAATAATTATTCCTGCCCGCGCAAATGCGCCAACATTTTCTTAAATCAGCCCCAATGTGTACATGGACACATAGGGGGTTATTTACGAAAAGCAAATCCAATTTGCACTACAAGTGCAAAGTGCACTTGAAATTGCACTGAAAGTGCACTTGGAATTGCATTCGCTGTAGATCCGAGGGGGACATGCAAGGATAATAAAAAAACAGAATTTTAGCTTGCACATGATTATATGATAAAATCAGCAGAGCTTCCCCTCATTTCAGATCTACCCCTCAGATCTACAGCGACTGCACTTCCAAGTGCACTTTCAGTGCAATTTCAAGTGCACTTTGCACTTGTAATTTGCACTTGTAGTGCAAAGTGCATTTGCCTTTCGTAAATAACCCCCAAAGGCTTTAATGGAGTTGAGTTTAGGAGCTTTAGCAAAAAAACGCCAAAAGCTCCTAAAGTTCGGGAGCTGCCAGTGTAGATGAAGCCTTAAAGTGGTTGTAAACCTCAGACTTTAAATATGAACAAAACATATCCCTCTATAATGTGTACTTGTATCAATCCAGAGCACTAAGTCTAATTTCTATTTGCTGCCCCCTTCCTCTGCTATCTACATAAGTCACTTCTGACACGTTTTCCTGACACCAAGATGTGAAAAGGGGATAAGGGAGGGATCTCCAACACACAGCCTGTGATTGAAAGCCTTAGTTCTGTTTCTGTGTGCAGTGTGAAAGGGGGGGGGGGTCTCGCTTCCCTCCAAACAGCTCTCACTAAGCTCCCTGTCCCCTGCTCTATGGAAGCTCAGACAAGCTTTATAAACAGATACAACTTATGTAGGAGGATTTATCTCATCTTTGGGTATCACCTGAAGCTTGTCACTTCACTGAAAATATGTACTCCAATGTAGCACATAACTAACATCTTGGCAATGGTAAGACTTATTGGGTTTAAAACATTACAGCTCATGGAACAAATAAATGTCTTATATGATGTATTACCTTTTCTGAACTTGTCTGAGCCTCAACTGTTCCAAGCATGCCCTCAATTATTTCAAATATTGTGGGATCTGCATGTTTTGTGTTCGGTAGAGATCCTGGAGAGAAAGGCAGTCACAGAGGTAAACTAACAAATCATATTTGTTTTTGCTAGAAAATTACATAGAACCCCCAAACACTATATATCTTTTTTTAGCAGAGACCCTAGAGAATACAATGGCGGTCATTGCAACTTTTTATCTCGCACAGTATTTGCGCAGCAATTTTTTAAACGCGTTTTTTCATGCTTTAAAAAAAAATAAAACAGTAAAGTTAGCCCAATTTTTTTGCATAATGTGAAAGATGAAGTTACACCGAGTAAATAGATACCTAACATGTCACGCTTCAAAATTGCACATGCTCGTGGAATGACGCCAAACTTCGGTACTTAAAAATCCCCATAGGCGACGCTTTAATTTTTTTTACTGGTTACATGTTTTGAGTTACAGAGGAGGTCTAGGGCTAGAATTATTGCTCTCGCTCTAACGTTCACTGCGCCACCTCACATGTGTGGTTTGAACACCGCTTTCATATGTGGGCGGGACTTAAATATGCGTTCGCTTCTGCGTGCGAGCACACGGGGACAGGGGCACTTTAAAAATGTTTATTTATTTTTTATTGTTAATTTTACTTAAATATTTTTATTTTGACACTTTAATAATTTTTTTTTTATTTGATCACTTTTATTTCTATTACAAGGAATGGAAACATTCCTTGTAATAGGAATATGACATGACAGGACCTCTTTACAGTGAGATGTGGGGTCAATAAGACCCCACATCTCACCACTAGGCTGGGAAGCCCAAAATAAAAAATAAAAAAACGATTACCGCTTCACAGCTGAGGCGGCCTAGTTTTTTTTAATGCAGAGTACGGGCGTGACGTCATAAAATCCCGCCCGGCCTCCGACGATCATAGAGACTCCGGCGACCATCTGGTCCGCCGGACATCTCTATGATCAGCATCCAGGGCCGGCGGATCCGTTTTTCGATTCACCGATCGCAGCGATGAGTCGGAATAAGCACCGGAGGGCTGCAGGAAGCATCCATCTTCGCCCCTCTTCCTTCCGGGGCCACAGACTCCGGCTCTGTGCAAATGAAGCCTGTGCTGTCTCCACTGCAGGAAGCATCCATCTTCACCCCTCCTCCTTCCGGGGCCACCAGGCACGGCACACGCTCGGGAAGAAACGGCACGGAGGGCAGTTTCTTCACAGCACATGCGCCGATGACATCATCTGGCGGGAGGACGTCCCCTTTCGCCGCCCGTAAGAACGATCAAGCGGTGGAACAGCCGCTATAATCATTCTTATGGTGTAGGGAATCGCCGGCTGAAAATAGCAATATCTGAATGATGCCTGTAGCTGCAGGCATCATTCAGATATACCACCACAAAGCCCAGGACGTCATATGACAGCCTCTGGGCGTGAAGTGGTTAACGTGGTTGTAAACCCCTTTTTAGAACTTGTACCTATAGGTAAGCCTAGAATAAAGCTTACCTATAAGTACTGTAAATATCTCCTAAACATGCGCCATTTAGGAGATATTTACCTTGTAGTACGGCGATGATGTCATTGGCACATGTGCTGTGAAGAAACTGCCCTCCGTGACGTTTCTTCCCGAGCGTGTGCCATACCTGGCGGCCGCGGAAGGAGGAGGGGCGAAGATGGATGCTTCCTGCAGTGGGGAAAGCGCGGGCTTCATTTGCACAGAGCCGGAGTCTGCGGCCTCGGAAGGAAGAGGGGCGAATATGGATGCTTCCTGCAGCAGGGACAGTGCAGGCTTCATTTGCAGGTAAGTGCCACATAATGGGCTAGTATGCAATGCTCTTTCCATTTGTTTGAAAAGAGCAGTGCGCATTAGATGTGGCCATGCACACTGCTCTGTGCACACTACAAATCCCATAGTCCATCTCTGGAGCAAGCAAGAGAGGATGGTTATGTTCCTTCATACAGTGGAATCATGGAGAATGAATGTAGCCACCCTCTAACAGAAAGTTGGATCATAGAAGCAAAAAAAAAATTTGGAGATATGGAAGAGGCTGGGAACTATATGTAGCGGACCCCCAATAATAGGGGTTGCTATGCCTAAATTTAGAGGGTAGCTTGAGCTAATAGTTGGGCTCAGGCTGTTGAATTCTTCAAACTGGCTTCTGCTCTGGGGTAATGTTACCTGACAGTGCAGTTCCCTGTGGCCTGTGGGTGGCACTATTGCCCCAGGCTCAGGTTGAACCACAGGTAGCGTTTCAACGCTATTGGGTGTCCTCTCTCGGCAGCCATGCAGTGGGCGTGGTCTACCCGCTGTGCATGCCGTGAGAGGGTACTTAAGGGGCAGGCGCCATTAGGCAAGGAGTTCGGAGGCGATCCAGAGGACCCCTTGGTCCTAGGTGCGTACCCCTCCTTCGGTGGCCCTCATGGCCAGGGGTACGCGCATGTGTATTCAGTCCCAGGCACCTTTAGCCCGAGGCTGCATCGTTCCAGGTAGGCCCAGCACCTTTAGCTGAGGCCTACATTAGAAGAGGAGTCCCAGGGTACTCAAGTAGGGGTAACCGGCTCTGAAGGAGAGGCAACCAAGGGAGGACCTGCCCAAGGGGATCGGTGAAGGAAGTCACTGTCTCGGGAGAGGCCTGGTTACCTATCAGAGGGAAGGACTCTATAATCCGCCACAAGCCTTGTAATGTGCCCCATTGGCACCTAAGGACTTAGATGTTACAAGTGCTGGGAAGTTCAAGATTTGGAAGCTGTCTCTTGATCGTATCCCTAGAAAATTACAAGTGAATGTTCCGTGCTCCACACCGGCTGCTAGGACCATGAGAGGGGACTATCCTGGTGAGCAGATCCCACTCAGGCCTGAGTGGCGATGATTGCTAGTTAAGTGCCGCGTGCCTGAACCTACCTCCCTGTTCATATTTTTGTCTATCTCCAACTTTCCTGTCAAGTTATCAAGCAAGAAAAATAAACCTTTCTTTATTGGGTTTAATACTGTCTGGACAATGGCCTTCTTGAAATAAGGAGAGAGAATAGACTTCTTCCTACACTCTAAGGTGAAGAACCAATGGAAGGAGGTAACTCGCTGCAGGACCCAAAAATAGATAACACCGCTCACCCTCTTCAACACGGAGGATACTGGACATGTGGCATGGTGTGTCCCACTTGCTAGCGGAGGTAAGCGGGTAAGGGATCTGTGTGCTACATATAGAAGGGACTTTTTTAAGTTTATGTTGACGTTTACCAGTCCTTAAATGTGATGGCTGCATAAGCTTTTATTTTTCAGACTAAATAGTTTTTTTAGCAAATGCAAAAAAAACTGATTGTTACAGAAATTTGGTGTCCTTGCAACTTCCTATTGGCTGAATTGAAAAACATAAATTTCTGCCTTTTGTAAAACTACTAATTCCCCTCCACCATGCAAGAAAGATGATAAAGGAAAACCCATTTGTAGTTCATATCTGGAAAACAGTCTGGGTGGCTCTCATAACTCCATCCATAGATACAGTGGAGAATTAAACATAGCCACCTAAGGACAGAAAGTGTGTTGTTCACAAGATTACGAATAAAAAAAAAAAATCATAATTCACAAGACTACGAAATACATAAAAAAAAAAAGAAGTGGAATGCAGCCACCTCATCTAAGGACTAGTAAACTGCAATATATTACATCTTCGTTTTTGAGTTTAGATATGCTTTAAACACCTGGTTTAAAGCAGCTTATATTTTTTTTTAAATGCCTGTGGAGCTTAATGCAATCAATTAAAACACCTGGTTTAAAGCAGCCTATATATTTTTTTTTTAATCGATTGCATTAAGCTCCAAAGGCATTGTTAAAATACTATATTTTTTCATCTTTGGCCCCTTTCACATGGGCCGAAACTGTTGTTGCTCAGCAGGAGATCTGTCTGCTGATCCCCTGCTGAGCTGACTGGAACGGGTGAATGATAGGTCCCTGCCCGCTCCACTTATGCAGAGCGGACACAGACACAACCCGCTCTGCTCTATGAGCAGCTGCATTTAAATGGACCCTGATCTGACCTGGCCAGCCAGAAGGAAACGGGTCCCCTTCTGTGTTTTGTTTTTGCCGGATCGGACCCAGAGGTAGCCGGGTTTAATCAGACACAAGTCCGTTTACCTCCAGAGCACCATAAAGGAGAATGGAGGGACCGATCTGGTCAGGCTGAAAAACGGATAGCTGGACCAGATCGCATCTCTTGTGTGAAAGGGGCCTTACACTTCTGGAATATTTTGTAAAAGTTTACAAGTGGAAACATATCAGACTCACCAAGGTCCCCTCTGTTTGTTTTCTTGTGAGTGGTGAAATCTTCCTTAACAATTTTATGGAGATCGCCTGAAGCCGCGGTGGATGATGATGAGGAAGATGACAATGCTGTAGTGGATTCTTTTGTTTCAAACTGTATTCAATGAAGAACAATAACTAGTTACCATTAAGGACCAGGTTTGGGTTTGCCACTACCTTGCGTTTGAATATATGTATCTAAAGTAAAAAACTGCGCTATTCAACAAAAAACACGTCAGCAGCAACTTTCCTGTGAGACACACACAGCATAAAATCACTCTCCTATAAATTTGCACTGATCATGATATACAAATATTTGAGAAAAGGAAAAAAGAAAAGAAGAAAAAAGTCTCTTTAGTGACAAAGTCCATCTAACAATATGTGCACCATTTGTCACCAAAAAAATGGGTGGTCTTGAATGTAAACCTCCACTTTACAGAATGCTTGCTTAACAGAATGTATTGACCTCCTATTACAGAAGGTCAATCTCGCTTGTGGCTCATAAACCAGCCAGGGCCTTTATCCTTCCAGGGAACGAATGGCCGTAGTTAGAAAATCCACCACTTTATAGGGTACTCGATCATAAAGAATTCCCATGTAAAAATAAAACTTGCCATAACATAAAATCCTTTGTAAACCACCTTACATCATATAACTCACATAAAAAGCACTGCCCTAGTCCTATACAGGCAGTCCCCAAGTTACGAACACCTCCTACTTATGATCGTCCTCAAATACCAGCCAATTGTGCTTCACGCTGGTCCTGGATACCTCCGAGCACATCCCACACTGCCGTACTACATGTATTGCATGGCCAGAAGAGCCCCAGATAACATAACAAGCGCCCGATACATCCCACATCCATGCACAAGCTGAAGTTACATTTACAAATGTAGTGTTCCGACCGGAAGTTACACTTACAAATGCATTGTTGCGACTTACGAACCACTTTGACTTACAAAAAAACCTACAATCCTTATTTTGTTCGTAACTCGGGGACTGCCTGTATAGATAAGATAAAAGTTAGGTATACACTGGTTAGGCTTATTTTCCATGAATAAAACTGACATGCTTCTTGCTAATTTTACATTGCTGTATCCTCTGCAGTCAATGATTGATTACAGGTGCCCTTGGGTGGTACTCAACACCCATGTAAACTACAGTGCCACATCCTAATAGATTGATAAAGGGTTGTATAGAAAAAAATTGACTTTGTAGGCACGACTTAAAAAATATATAACAAATTTTAATATTGCACATGTATTACAAATAAAAATACAAATCTGCACGCGGATATGCTCTTCCAATGCTCTGGGATTCGTTGTACGGTTCGCAACCAAAACAGATCAGGAGTTCTCTTGGAGTGGGTCTGGTAATCTAGGCAGTAGTGCGTTTGAAGTGAGGCGTTTTGTTCCTTTTCAAACTTTCCTGGATACCAGTGACACCCTCACACACTTTTTTCAGCCTTGTACAGACCCTTTCCAGATTACAAACTTATTGAAGAAGTAATTTTACATCTTTTTTGAGAAGCATTGCATCCAGACTATACTGGGTTTCCTTTTGCCATTGCCTTACATTATAAATACCTTTTTTCATCTTCCTGGTGCATCCCCTTATTCCCTGCTCTACTCACCGTGTCCATTTTGGGGTATCAGCCAGGGCCAGGTTGAAATAGTCCTTCTCTCCCCATCCTGGGGTGTGGATTGGACAGCTGAGGTGCCTGGGGTATTGGAGCGACTGCACTGGATACTCTCCAATAATACAATTTTGAAGCTCCTGAGGAAGCGATTCACAAAATCGCGAAACATGTTGAGCAACTTTTAATGTTTCAAGAACCCCGTGAATGATTACCTAGGAGACACTCCTTCTTTGGTTCAGTGTGGGCGTCTTCACCATCTATACCCCTACAACAAGAAATATCTACCTTTGAGTGCCATCCTGTGGTCATTTCATGCGGTTCTCCTACTTTTTTTCTTTTTGTATTCTATGGATGCATTTATTGATTTATTTGTAATACATGTGCAATATTAAAATTTGTTATATATTTTTTAAGACGTGCCTACAAAGTAAATTTTTTCTATACAACCCTGTATCCTCTGCAGTATTATAATTCTTGCAGTAAAGTCCCAGTCTTGTTTCTCTTTGTTGCTATTAAATTTGGGCCTTGCGTTGTGAAGCCCTCTTATTGGGAGGTTTATCAGAAATTGTCTTCTTCAAACAGGATATTGCTCTAAACCTGTAGGTAAATAAGAAAACCAGAACCTTCGCTAAGTGGGATTGATAATAAAGTTGGCAGTGCCTCCACCCAAGACAGAAATATATATTTTTTCTTATTTATTTTACCTTTTATTTTTAACTTACACTGTTCTTTTTTTTTTTTTAAATGGTATTACTTGTATTTCTATTACAAGGAATGTAAACATCTCTTGTAATAGAAAAAAAAAGCATGACAGGACCTCTTAAATATGAGATCTGGGGTCAAAAAGACCTCCTATCTCATATTTACACTAAAATGTAAGAAAAAATAAAAATTTAATGTCATAAAAAAAAGTCCTTTTAAGAGCTATGGGCGGAAGTGACGTTTTGACTTTGCTTCCACCCTGCAATGATATGGAGACGGGTGGGGGACATCTTCCCTCACTCATCTCCATGCCAAGTCAGGGAGCAGACGCGATCGCCTCCGCCGCCTCTCCCGCCCTCGATAAAAGTGATCTTGCGGCGAATCCGCTGCAGAGACCACTTTTATATTGAAGCTAGCTGCTGCCATAACAACGATATCCCTCTTCAAAGTACCGACGTAAAACGATGGCGGGCGGTCCGGAAGTGGTTAAATAATACATCAATAATAAAATCTTAAATTAATAAACAGTTACTTGGCTATGATGGAGTTTATGATGTCATCTGCCTGCCCCTCTGCCTCAGCCAATCAGAGGAAGCCTTGTTTTCATTCAGAAAATACAATGTTTGCTGTGAACTTGATTTTGTTCCAGGAAGATGCTGTACCGCTGTAGTAACACAGAGCTGTATGCTACATATAGATTGTATAGCACTCACAGCAGGTGCATCTGTTAGTAAAGGTAATAGTTTATTTTTTTACCAGCTTGGTCCAAACAAACTATTTTAACCCCTTCCCACCTGCAGGGGCATTCCTGCACCGGCAAAGTTCTGAATGCTAAGGCGAAGGAAAGTTTGGTCAATCATGTGACCACTGTGACTAGCTGTCACAGTAGTCTCATGTTTAGAAGCCGGTTACCAACCATTAGCAGTGACCGAGGGCTGTCTTTGGTGACTCGGTCTCTGTGCTAGGAGCATGCAGTGAGCACACTCTCAGCACAGAAACATCGGCTGCCCAGTGACGCATATGTGCATCATGTGGGCATTAAAGCCCATCCTTTTGCTGCCGCACATATGTTTTAGACAGTTGTAAAGGTGATTAGGATTAAAGCAACAGAAAGCTGGAGTTCAGCTTTAATTCTGAGACTGAATGAAAGTAAAATGATTGTGTTACCATTACTTTAGAAAAAAGGAGTGGGCTCCTGACTTATCTGAAGACTTTGCTCTTTGTTTATTTCTGGTAATCATTTCTCAGATTTGTGTCACCACAGAAGTATGTATCACTTGGGCTTGGTCTAGGGACACACAGATGGCTTCACAATAATAATATGCCTTTTGTTCTCTAGTCTCAATAACCCCAACAGAAACAAATGTGGTTTCCAAGGTGGAGAAAATAATATATATTTTTTTGTTTTTTATAATATATACAGTATCTCACAAAAGTGAGTACACCCCTCACATTTTTGTAAATATTTTATTATATCTTTTCATGTGACAACACTGAAGGAATTACACTTTGCTACAATGTAAAGTAGTGAGTGTACAACTTGTATAAAAGTGTAAATATGCCGTCAACTCAAAATAACTCAACACACAGCCATTAATGTCTAAACCGCTGGCAACAAAAGTGAGTACACCCCTAAGTGAAAATGTTTAAGTTGGACCAAATTATCCATTTTCCCTCCCCGGTGTCATGTGACTCTTTAGGCTGGGTTCACACTGGTATGACACGACAGTCGTACTACTTTGGATCCGACTTTGCCCTGCGACTTGAAGCCGACATACGTCCGACTTTCAATGAACAGGGATCCAATACCAGGCACTGTGTTTGGTATGAATCTTGAGGGGGAACTCCACGCCAACTTTTAAATAAAAAACCGGCATGAGTTCCCCCTCCAAGAGCATACCAGGCCTTTCGGTCTGGTCTGGATTTTAAGGGGAACCCCCTACGCCGAAAAAACACCCCCATACCAGACCCTTATCTGAGCACGCAGCCTGGCCAGTCAGGAAAGGGGTTGGGGACGAGCGAGCGGCCCCCTTCTGAACCGTATCAGGCCGCATGCCCTCAACATGGGGTGGTGGGTGCTTTGGGGCAGGGGGGTGCCCTGCGGCCCCCCCACCCCAAAGCACCTTGTCCCCATGTTTATGAGGACAAGGGCCTCTTCCCGAAAACCCTGGCCGTTGGCCGGGGTCTTCTTATCGGAATCCGGGAGCCCCCTTTAATAAAGGGGCCCCCAGATCCTGGCCCCCCACTCTATGTGAATGAGTATGGGGTACAAGGTACCCCTACCCATTCACCTGGGGGAAAAAAAAGTGTCAATAAAAAAAACACACTAGACAGGTTTTTAAAGTAATTTATTAGGCAGCTCCGGGGGTCTCTTCCGACTTCTCCGCTCTCTTCGGCCTCTTCTCCTGCTCTCTGGCCTCTATTCCCAGTCTCCGGTTATTTTCCCGCTCTCCGGTATCTTCTGCCGGGCTCCTTAGCTATCTTCTGCTCTTTTGCCGCTCTTTTGCTAGCGTTGGCCCGGTCTTCTCCGTCGTCTTCTTCCCTCTTCTCTTCTTCCGATGATGATACAATGCTCTCCCCCGCTGTAATGCCATGTGCGCGGTGCGTAACGACTTATATAGGCATGGGGCGTGTTCACCGGGTGATGTCATACGGTGACCCCACCCCTTATGACGTCACCACCCATCATGCCCCGGGGGTGATATCACACAGTGACCACGCCCCATGCCTATATAAGTTGTTGCGCACTGCGCACACGGCATTACAGCGGGAGAGAGCGACGTGTCAACATCGGAAGAAGAGAAGAGGGAAGAAGGCGACAGAGAACACCAGGCCAATGCTAGCAAAAGAGCGGCAAAAGAGCAGAAGATAGTGGCCGGAGAGAGCGGAGAAGTCGGAAGAGACCCCTGAAGTCGGAAGAGACCCCCGGAGCTGCCTAATAATTTACTTTAAAAACCTGTCTAGTGTGTTTTTATTGACACTTTTTTCCCCCCAGGTGAATGGGTAGGGGTACGATGTACCCCATACTTATTCACATAGTGTGGGGGGCTGGGATCTGGGGGCCCCCTTATTAAAGGGGGCTCCCGGATATCGATAAGCCCCCCGCCCGCAGACCCCGACAACCAACGGCCAGTGTTGTCGGGAAGAGGCCCTTGTCCTCATCAAAATGGGGACAAGCTGCTCACTCGTCCCCACCCCCTTTCCTGACCGGCCAGGCTGCGGGCTCGGATAAGGGTCTTGTATGGATTTTGGTGGGACCCCACGCCGTCTTTTTGGCATAGGGGGTTCCCCTTAAAATCCACACCAAACCGAAGGGCCTGGTATGCTCTTGGAGGGGGAACCCATGCCGTTTTTTTATTTAAAAGTTGGTGTGGAGTTCCCCCTCAAGATCAGCAGAGCACAAATCGCATTCCAAAGTCGGAGCATGCAAGACGGTGTTCGGACTTTGATCCGACTTCAATGATATTCAATGGTCTGAAGTAGGATCAAAGTCGGACCAAAGTAGTGCAGGGAGCATTTTCAAAGTCGGACCGACATGTGTCGGACCAGTTAAGACAGCTCTCATAGGGAAACATTGATTTTCATAAGTCATGCGACATGAGCTCCCAATGTTGGAGCGTTTGTCGTACCATTGTGAACCTGGCCTTAAGCCCCGTACACACGATCGGTTTGACTGATGAAAACCATCCGATGGATTCGGTTGTAAAAAATAGAACTTGTTTTAAAATTTTCCGATGATAAAAAACCGATGGGAATTTCCGATCGTCTATGGGCAAGTCCATCAGATCAAAAACCCACGCATGCTCAGAATCAAGTCGACGCATGCTCAGAAGCATTAAACTTCATTTTTCTCGGCTCATCGGAGTGTTTTACGTCACCGCGTTTGGAACGGTCGGTTTTTTGACTGATGGTGTGTGGGCAAGACTGATGGAAAACAGTTTCATCGGATATCCGATGGACAAATCCATCGGACGAAAATCCATAGGTTATCCGATCGTGTGTACGGGGCTTTAGTGTTACAAGGTCTCAGGTGGTCACTGGAAGTTCAACATGGCACCTCATGGCAAAGAACTCTCTGAGGATCTAAAAAAAGAATTGTTGCTCTACATAAATATGACCTAGGCTATAAGAAGATTGCCAAGACCCTGAAACTGTGCTGCAGCACAGTTGCCAAGACCATACAGCGTTTTAACAGGACAGGTTCCACTCAGAACAGGCCTCGCCATAGTCGACCAAAGAAGTTGAGTGCACGTGCTCAGCGTCATATCCAGGGGTTGTCTTTGGGAAATAGATGTATGAGTGCTGCCAGCATTGCTGTAGAGGTTGAAGGGGAGGGGGGTCAGCCTGTCAGTGCTCAGACCATACGTCGCACACTGCATCAAATTGGTTTACATGGCAGACGTCCCAGAAGGAAGCCTCTTCTAAAGATGACGCACAAATAATCCCGCAAACAGTTTGCTGAAGACAAGCTGACTAAAGACATGGATTACTGGAACCATGTGCTGTGGTCTGATGAGACCAAGATAAACTTATTTGGTTTAGATGGTGTCAAGCGTGTGTGGCGGCAACCAGGTGAAGAGTACAAAGACAAGTGTGTCTTGCCTACAGTCAAGCATGGTGGTGGGAGTGTCACGGTCTGGGGCTGCATGAGTGCTACCGGCACTGAGGAGCTCCAGTTCATTGAGGGAACCATGAATGCCAACATTTACTGTGACATACTGAAGCAGAGCATGATCCCCTCCCTTTGGAGACTGGGCCGCAGAGCAGTATTCCATCATGATAACGACCCCAAACACATATCCAAGATGACCACTGCCTTGCTAAAGAAGCTTAGGGTAAAGGGGATGGACTGGCCAAGCATGTCTCCAGACCTGAACCCTATTGAGCATGTGTGGGGCATCCTCAAATGCAGGGCCGGCCCAAGACATTGTGCTGCCTGGGCCCATGAATGAAATGCTGCCCCCCCAAAAAAAAAAAAAATCACGCCCACCAAAAGACCCCCACATTCATTATTTTATATCATGACAACTAAAATTTTATTTATCAGAAAATCTTATTAAAAATGCCATAAATCTATTTCCTATTTTGTAGATGCTATTGCGCAAACCAATCAATATACGCTTATTGCGATTTTTTTTTTAACCAAGAATATAAAGCAGAATACATATTGGCCTAAACTGATAAAGACAGTTTTTTGGGGGATATTTATTATTAAGTAAAAAATACAGGTTTTTTTTTTTCTAAATTTTAATTTTTTCTTGTTTATAGCGCAAAGACTAACCAAAAGAAAGCTCTATTTGTGGGAAAAAAGGACATCAATTTTGTTTGGGTACAACATGACACGATCGCGCAATTGTCAGTTAAATTAACAGTGCCGTATCGCAAAAAATTACCTGGTCATTAAGGGGGCAAATCCTTCCAGGGCTGAAGTGGTTAATCAGAGCTGGGCAAGGCAAGTCCCTGGGTGGGTGGAGGCAGAGCTAATTGACTAGGCACGGAGGCTGAGCGCTCTGAATGCTGGGGCGGCCACGGCCTCTGACGTCACTGATTGCTAGATGCTGGGTGATTCTAGCAACCAGTGCAGTGCACAGCTGGCCGGGATCGGCCCTGCTCCTCCTGACTGATCCGACCTCATCCTGACAGATAGGGTACAGCCGGGCGGCTACTAAGGTACGGGTAGAGGTGTAGCTTGAAGCTTCTGGGCCCTGGTGCAAAATTGACCTGCCCCCCCCAACTACCACCCGCCACTTCCACTGTGCACTAAGTAACTCCCAATGCTTGCCAAGAAATTCCAAGTGGCTAAAGAGTTATTTCAGATCTTTATTTACATGCCGAGAAAGTCATTTAAAAGATTTTGGAGAAACTGTCCACATTTTGTCATACCTCTCCAATTCTTTTGAATACCCTGAAAAAGGGGTAGACACCCTTTGAGAGGTGGAAATCTACCTGAACAATATGAAAGAGATCAAAGATCACCGAGGTTCAGCACCTTTTTTTAAAGAAGTTAACAAGCAATGTTAACTAAATAGTAAGGAAAACCTGGGAAAAATATAATAAAACAAATGTCACTGCAAAAATATAAACTTAGCCTGTACAGTGGACAGTGTCAGTAGTGCAGTGGATGGTGTCAGTAGAGCAGTGGACGATGTCAGTAGAGCAGTTTACGGTGTCAGTAGAGCAGTGGGCGGTGTCAGTAGGGCAGTGGACGATGTCAGTAGGGCAGTGGACGGTGTCAGTAGGGCAGTGGATGGTGTCAATAGGGCAGTGGACGTGTCAGTAGAGCAGAGGACGGTGTCAGTAGAGCAGAGAACGGTGTCAGTAAATCAGTGAACGGTGTCAGTAAGGCAGTGGACGGTGTCAGTAGAGCAGTGGACGGTGTCAGTAGAGCAGTGGACGGTGTCAGTAAATCAGTGGACGGTGTCAGTAGGGCAGTGGACGGTGTCAGTAGGGCAGTGGACGGTGTCAGTAGGGCAGTGGACGGTGTCAGTAGAGCAGTGGACGGTGTCAGTAGAGCAGTGGACAGTGTCAGTAGAGCAGTGGACGGTGTCAGTAGGGCAGTGGACGGTGTCAGTAGAGCAGTGGACGGTGTCAGTAGGGCAGTGGACGGTGTCAGTGGGGCAGTGGACAGTGTCAGTAGAGCAGAGGAAGGTGTCAGTAGAGAAGCTGATGATATCAGTAGGGCAGAGGATAGTGTCAGTGTTTTTTTTTTTACCATTTTTTTTTCATAATTTTATTTTTTTATTAGCCCTGTTGGGGGGGCTTTGGTTTTAGGTCTCTGAATGAACACAGGGATCCCGTACTGCCTGTATACTACAGGACCCAGCATGTCCAGGACTTGCCCCTCCCCCACGCTGGCTCCTGTCACAACCCCAAATATAGGATGTTCCCAGTACAGGGGGGAGTCAGGAGAAGTCTCAGTCTCAGTGTGTAGAAGACCAACCAGCCCTGTGTCCCGCACTGCAGAATGTTCTAACATTCCCGCTTACGCCTGCCCCCGCTCCACTCTTACCAGGTCACACTTCTTTAGCTCCAGCTAGAGAGCATGTTTATACCCCAGGGAGCCCCGCCATGACGGAGGACAGGTGGTGGGAGAGGCCGTTGTAAGTGAAGTGGGAGTTGAAAAGACACAAGCGGCGTCTGACTTGAATGGAGAGGTGAGATGAGGAGAAAAGGGAGGAGGGGGTGGGACCAACTCACAGAGGCGCGGAAACAGGAAGGACACGGAGTTCAGAGGCAGTACGGAGAAGGCGGGTCTGTGCACCAGGAAGGCAGAACGCTCACGGCAGTACTGCCTGTCATTCCACGCAGTACATGACCTGCCTCCTCCACTCAGCAGCCCCATCTCACCTGTGTGAAGGGGAGGTGAGTGGTCTGCCTGTCACATACTGGCATCCAAGGTGATCCCCACTGCCCACACAGAGACGCATTAACATTGGATCTAATGTGAGAGGGAGCCCGCACCGCCCCCCCCCCCTGGAGCAGAGGCTGGGTCGCTATGGCGACTCCGCGGCTGTATCCCTTCACGCTACGCCCACTTGTCACTGCCGGCTGCCGCCCCTCTGTAAATGCCGCCTGGGACCATGGGCCCATTGGGTCCCATGGTAGGGCCGGCCCTGCTCAAATGAAAGGTGGAGGAGTGCAAGGTCTCTAATATCCACCAGCTCCCTGTTGTCATCATGGAGGAGTGGAAGAGGACTCCAGTGGCAACCTGTTAAGCTCTGGTGAACTCAATGCCCAAGAGGGTTAAAGTGGATGTAAACCCACTTCATGAAATTTGAGCTGGGCACATATATCTGCAGTATTTTGTTATCTCTCTTCAATGAGCTAAGTCCCATAGCTCCCTCCTGAACAGTTCCTCTGTTATCAGCCTGATAACTCCTGACAAATTTTATGGACAAAATATATATAACAATAGTAAAAATGAACACAATAATCTGTATCAGTCAATACTACAAACAGCGCTAAATGTTGAATAATGACAGTGGTCAACACCACCTAAAAGTTCTTAAGACAGATTCAAGATAATTTCAGTGCTTCAAAAGAATGTCCATGGGTGATCCTAAAGAAATAAGTAGAGTGCACCTTCCACCGAGCTTCCAGATCCACCACGTGACACACACACCCCTTAGGGGTTCACACTCACCAGAGTAATATTGAATTAAAGCCTTGAATAGAAATTGCTGCATCCAAGCCAAACACTGAAATATTGTATCTGTCAAGGAGACCTCAGAATGAGATGGGCTTCCAAAAAACAAACAAAGGGAAAGCACATAGTGTAACCCAGTTTATTTCATAAAACAAACCCTCACAGACTTGGTCCCCTCACACATTAAACGTACATCAGTTAAAACATCACATAAGCAAACAAAAAAATATATATTTTTTAAATATTTATTTTTTTTAAAATATTTCTGTCAACATTTATTACCCACTTGTGGATGACTATTGTGGTCATTCTTCTTTGTGGTAAATAGCAATACGTGTGATCCATAGGCGCTGAGCGGTGTATTATAGGCCTTTTTATACACCCTTTTTAAATTTTATGGACACTTTAGACAAAAGCAGCCTGAATCTTCAGTCTGGGGAGGTTGCCAGGGATGAGCCGAACACCCCCCTGTTCGGTTCGCACCAGAACCTGCGAACAGACGAAATGTTCGTGTGAACTTTAGAACCCTATTAAATACAATGGACTCGAACGTTCGAAATCTAAAGTGCTAATTATAAAGGCTTATATGCAAGTTATTGTCCTAAAAAGTGTTTGGGGACCCGGGTCTTGCCCCAGGGGACATGTATCAATGCAAAAAGAAGTTTTAAAAACGGCCGTTTTTTCGAGAGCAGTGATTTTAATAATGCTTAAAATTAAAAAATAAAAGTGAAATATTCCTTTACATTTCGTACCTAGGGGGTGTGTATGATATGCATGTAAAGTGGCGCATGTTTCCCGTGCTTAGAACTGTCCCTGCAAAAAATGTCATTTTTGAAGGAAAAAAAGTCATTTAAAACTCACTCGCGGCTAATAATGAATTGTCGGCTTTTATCAATACATACAAAAGTCATTGATAAAAAAAAAAAAAAAAGCGTGGGGGTCCCCCAGAATTCAATTACCAGGCCCTTCAGGTCTGGAATGGATATTAAGGGGAACCCCGCCGCAAATAAAAAAAAAATGGCGTGGGGTTCCCCCTAAATATCCATACAAGGCCCTTCAGATCTGGCATGGATTTTAAGGGGAACTCCACCCCAAATTTTAAAAAAAATGCCGTGGAGTCCCCCCAAAAATCCATACCAGACCCTTACCTGAGCACGCAACCTTGTCGGCCGCAGGGGAAGAGGGGGGGGGACGAGAGCGGCCCCCCCTCCCTCCTGAATCGTACCAGGCCACATGCCCTCAACATGGGGAGGATGTCCCCATGTTGATGGGGACAAGGGCCTCATCCCCACAACCCTTGCCCGGTGGTTGTGGGGGTCTGCGGGCGGGGGGCTTATCGGAATCTGGAAGACCCCTTTAACAAAGGGGACCCCCAGATCCCGGCCCACCCCTATGTGAATTGGTAAGGGGTACATTGTACCCCTACCATTTCACGAAGAAAGCGTAAAAAAATGTAAAAAAAACCACACAAACACCTTGAAAAAGTCCTTTATTAAAAGAAAATTAAAAAAAACATTCCAGCGGTGAAATCCAGTATCCCGCGGCGATCCGATGTCCAGCGCTGTCCGTCATTGGTTGTGCTGTGTAGTGAAGGAAGTTCCCCGCTCAGGCCAATGACGTAGGCGGGTCCGACATACCGAGGGGGCGGACCTAATGGGGAACTTCTCTCACTGTGGTAATACATGTATAGACCCGCCCCTTGTCATGTTCCGCATCTGGTCTGCTGAGCGGACCTGATGGGGAACTTTAGAAGGGGCGGGTCTATACATTTAAAACACTGAGGAGGAAGTTCCCCATCAGGTCCGCTCAGGCAAAACCAGTGACGGACAGCGCTGGACATCGGGATCGCCACGGGACACTGGATTTCACCGCTGGAATGTTTTGTTTTTTTTTGTTTTTTTTTAATAAAGGACTTTTTCAAGGTGTTTGTGTGGTTTTTTTTTACATTTTTTTACGCTTTCTTCGTGAAATGGTAGGGGTACAATGTACCCCTTACCAATTCACATAGGGGGGGCCAGGATCTGGGGGTCCCCTTTGTTAAAGGGGTCTTCCAGATTCCAATAAGCCCCCCGCCCGCAGACCCCCACAACCACCGGGCAAGGGTTGTGGGGATGAGGCCCTTGTCCCCATCAACATGGGGACATCCTCCCCATGTTGAAGGCATGTGGCCTGGTACAGTTCAGGAGGGAGGGGGGGCCGCTCTCTCATCCCCCCCTCTTCCCCTGTGGCCAGCCAGGTTGTGTGCTCGGATAAGGGTCTGGTATGGATTTTTGGGGGGACTCCACGCCATTTTTTTTTAAATTTGGGGTGGAGTTCCCCCTAAAATCCATGCCAGATCTGAAGGGCCTGGTATGGATATTTGGGGGAACCCCACGCCATTTTTTTTTAAATTTGCGGCGGGTTTCCCCTTAATATCCATTCCAGACCTGAAGGGCCTGGTAATTGAATTTTGGGGGACCCCCACGCTTTTTTTTTTTTTTTATCAATGACTTTTCTATGTATTGATAAAAGCCGACAATTCATTATTAGCCGCGAGTGAGTTTTAAATGACTTTTTTTCCTTCAAAAATGAAATTTTTTGCAGGGACAGTTCTAAGCACGGGAAACATGCGCCACTTTACATGCATATCATACACACCCCCCAGGTACGAAATTTAAAGGAATATTTCACTTTTATTGTTTCACTTTAAGCATTATTAAAACCACTGCTCCCGAAAAAACGGCCGTTTAAAAAAAAATATATTGCATTGATACATGTCCCCTGGGGCAAGACCCGGGTCCCCAAACACTTTTTAGGACAATAACTTGCATATAAGCCTTTATAATTAGCACTTTAGATTTCTCCCATAGACTTTTCGAATTTGCCGCGAACACCCCAATTTGTTCGCTGTTCGGCGAACGGGCGAACAGGCAATGTTCGAGTCGAACTCGAAGCTCATCCCTAGAGGTTGCTAATAGATTAGCAGGGAGCAGGCCCTATTACAAAACACCTCTGAGAGTCTCTGCCTATGATGAGAGGGGGTGTGTGCCTTTCCTCCAATCAGCAATGTTAGCTAACTTGGCTGTATGCCCAGACATCACACTATGTGTTAATCAGGAAGAAAAAATCTCCTAACACGATCTTAACTTTCTAAACAGTATATACGGTAAATGTGAAGACAGCAGATATACATGTAAAACCTATGTAGGGAGATTTGGTTCATCCCTGTGTATCATCTGAGGCTGTTCAATTCACTGGGTGTATGGAGGGTTTACATCTACTTTAAGGTAGTGCTGGAAAATAATGGTGGCCACACAAAATATTGACACTTTGGGCCCAATTTGGACATTTTCACTTAGGGGTGTACTCTTGTTGCCAGTGGTTTAGACATTAATGGCTGTGTGTTGTGTTATTTTGAGGGGACAGCAAATTTACACTGTTATACAAGCTCTACACTCACTACTTTACATTGTAGCAAAGTGTCAATTCTTCAGTGTTGTCACATGAAAAGATATAATAAAATATTTACAAAAATGTGAGGGGTATACTCACTTTTGTGAGATACTATATATATGTAGCACTTACCCCCATTTAAGGGACCGGCTGGTTTTGTTGGGTCTGCAAACTACCTCCAAGGCTTCCGTTGTCAGGGTGTTGAAAGTCTGAGAAAGGCCAATGTCCACACAAATGTAAAACCCAAACAGTCAGGCTTTATTTACTTTTGCTGAGGAAAACTTTGAGAGGAAAGTAGAATACAAGAGAAAAGAACACAGGGGAAGGTTCAGGCACGCAGCACTAAAGTTACAATCATTGCCACTCAATCCTGAGTGGGTATTGCTCACCCGGATAGTCCCGTTTAGTGGTCCTAGCAGCCGGGATGAAGCACGAATCAATATTTCTCTTGAGAACTGGGGATACGATCAGGAATCCTCTGCCACAGGATTGTTAAAAGTCCCGAACCTCCCAGCCAAGCAATAGTGAAAGAACCTTTATGCCGGATTGGCGTATTGCAGGTCTTGTAATGATGATGGATCCCTCCTTAGGTGAGCTCCAGGCCTCCTCCCAAGACAGCAGTACCGTCGCTAGTCTCCTCTGGGGCAGATCCTCCCCTGGCCTCCTTCCCCAAGCGTGGGCTTCCCGCAGGTGGGTAGCTCAGGATCCCTTCCGAAGGTATAGGCCTCAGCCAGCAGAGCTGGGCCTAACAGGTAGCGATGTAGCCTCGGGCTGAAGGTGCCCGGGGCCAGAACACACACGCACCTCATGCCATGCGGGCCACGAGGCGCGCACACAGGACAGGCCTGACCGGCCCTCAGAATGAACGAACTTCAATCACGTCTGCCCCTTATGTACCCTCTCCCAGCATTCACAGTGGGTAGACCACGCCCACTGCACGGCTGCCGAGAAAGGACACCCAAGGTGTTGTGATACCCCCTGTAGTTCAACCTATGCCGGTGGTGACAGTGCCACCTACAGGCGAACCGGGAACATTACTGCCAGGCAGCATCACACCCAGAGCAGAAGAAAATTTAGAACAATCAATATGTCTGAGCCCAACTACTGGCTCAGACTACCCTTAAATTTAAGCATAGCACCCCCAAATATTGGGGGGGGCTACATATAGTTACAGGTGCATCTCATAAAATTAGACTATCATCGAAAAGTTAATTTATTTCAGTAATTCAATTCAAAAAGTGAAACTCATATATTATATAGATTCATTACACACAGAGTGATATATTTCAAGCATTACTTTCTTTTAATTTTGATGATTATGGCTTATAGCTAGTGAAAACCCCGAATTTAGTATCTCAGAAAATTTGAATATTACATAAGACCAATAAAAAAAAGGATTTTTAATACAAAAATGTTGGCTTACTGAAAAGTATATCCATGTACAGTATAGTATGCACTCAATACTTGGGCGGGGCTCCTATTGCATGAATTACTGCACCAATGTGGTGTGGCATGGATGGGATCAGCCTGTGGCACTGCTGAGGTGTTATGGAAGCCCAGTTTGCTTTCATAGCGGGCTTCAACTTGTCTGCATCTGCATTGTTGTGTCTGGTGTCTCTCATCTTCCTCTTGACAATACCCCACAGATTCTCTATGGGGTTTAGGTCCGGCGAGTTTGCTGGACAATCAAGCACAGTGATACCATGATCATTAAACCAGGTATTGGTACTTTTGGCAGTGTGGGCAGGTGCCAAGTCCTGCTGGAAAATGAAATCAGCAGCTCCATAAAGCTGGTCAGCAGAGGGAAGCATGAAGTGCTCTAGAAATTCCTGGTAGAGGGCTGCACTGACTTTGGACTTGACAAAACACAGAAAACCAACACCAGCAGATGACATGGCTCCCCAAATCATCACTGCCTGTGGAAACTTCAAACTGGTCCTCATGCAACTTGGATTCTGTACCTCTCCACTCTTCCTCCAGGCTTTGGGACCTTGATTTCCAAATGAAATGCAAAATTTACTTTCATCCGAAAAGAGGACTTTGGACCACTGAGCAACAGTCCAGTCCTTTTCTCCTTAGACCATGTAAGATGCTTCTGGCATTGTCTCTGGTTCAGGGGTGGCTTGACACAAGGAATGCAACAGTTGTAGCCCATATACTGGACATGACAAGTGTGTGGTGGCACTTGAAGCACTGACACCAGCCGTAGTCCACTCCTTCTGAATCTCCCCCAAATTCTTGAATGGCCTGTGCTTCATAATGCGGTTATCCCTGTTACTTGTGCACCTTTTTCTACCACAGTTTTTCTTTCCACTCAACTTTCCATTAATATGCTTGGATACAGCACTCTGTGAACAAGTCAGCAGTGTTCCCCATGATTGTGTAACCCACTGAACCATGAGTCTACAATATTGAGCTTTTTCACAATATTCTACCAAATTTGCATTCTTTCTGCACTGCGCCTCATGGGCTGGGCCTTTTGGCTAAAGTCCAGGGCAATTTTTGTCCACCAGGCCTCAGGGCACGGACACTTTTTTTATTTTTTATTTATTTTTCTCCTACAGTTAGTCACCTTTCACTTTTGTGTGTGTTTTCTCACGCATGAAGGGTGTGAGTCCTCGGGCTTACCCTGATGTCTAGGGGAAGGATGTGCGGCCATCAGGTTCCTTCCTCCCCTGCCTCTGGGGGGTTTTTTTTCGGGAGAGCTCCCCTGACCTAGTATTCGAGGATGGCTTTGGTTTTCTTAGAAGAATGGGGTCTGCCAGGCCTTCTGGCTAGGCAGACCATGTAAACCTATGTCCCCGTCAGGAGCCCTGAGCACCGGGGGGTCAGGGTAGAAGTCCTACCCCTTAAGGGGGTGGACTAAAACCCTTAAGTGCACATTATAGTGTGTGTTTCACATGCACGTTTTTTGGTAACGGGTTTTTTTGTTCTAGGTTTTGTACCACCACGGACGAAGAGCTCATGCAAGCAGGATGTTTTAAAACCGCCAGTGCTACAGCCGTGTTTTTACAGTAGCGTTTTTGTTTTTTATTAAAAACACTCCCTATAATGTAAAAACGCCTAAAAACGTTGAATGCGGCTTGACGCGCTTAGACACATTTTTTGCCATTTTTACTGCTCCTGGAAGCACAGGCTGACGATTTTTTTTTTTACTGCCACTAAACGCTTATGCCTCCAAACACCTCTGACAGTTTTCAGTAACCATGGACACATATGCTAACATGGAGGGGCTTTTAGAGGCAGTTAAAAAAAACATAAAATGCCCCTAACAGCAGCTGTAAAAACATCCTGTGTGCATGAGCCCTTAAGGGCACTTTCACACTGGCAGCGCCCGGGCGTTGGCCACTAGCAGGGCGATTTTTACCCCCGCTAACGGTCGTAAAAGGCTTAAAAGTGATTTCAATGGGCAGGGGCGCTTTAGGAGCAGTGTATACACCCGTCCTACAGCACCTCAAAGATGCTGCTTGCAGGACTTTTTTGAGCATCCTGCCAGCACACCCTCCAGTGTGAAAGCCCTCGGGCTTTCACACTGGAGTGAGAGAAGAGGCACTTTACAGGCGCTTTGCTGCCGCTATTTTTAGTGCTATAGCGCCTCAGTGTGAAAGGGGTCCAAGAAGAAAAAAAAAACACCAGCAGATGACATGGCTCCTCAAATCATCACTGACTGTGGAAACTTCACACTGGACCTCATGCAACTTGGATTCTGTGCCTCTCCACTCTTCCTCCAGACTCTGGGACCTTGATTTCCAAATGAAATGCAAAATTTTCCACTGTCCGTGATGATTTGGGGAGCCATATCATCTTATGGTGTTTGTTTTATCAAGTCCAAAGTCAGCGCAGCCCTCTACAACGCTGAATCCTGGCCTAGGCCAACAAGGCCCAGGCCTAGGGCAGCACTTTGCAGGGGGGCAGCACAAAAAGAGTCCCCGCCGGCTTGTGCTACACTGTTGGTGTAGCGCCAGTCTTATGGGGCGGACTGGGCAGAGAGGCAAATTAGTCTAGCGCCCCATAAAGCGGTCGCACTGCTCCCGGTATGTGCTCAAAGTAGAACTATAGGCAACAATTTTATTTTCATTTTGGATAGAGTAAGGGAAGGTTATAGCCCCGGACGGTTTATTTTTTACCATCCCTGTCCCATTGCAGAGATTTCCCTTCACTTATGCCCTATAGCCAAACAGGAAGTGAGAGGAAATCTATGCAAATTAAGGGACTCCATTCCCCCCCGCCCCTCAGAACTAGTGTCCTCACTCAAAATTTTCAGGCGGGTCTTAAACAGCAAGGGGTGTGGCCTTGACAGGAAGGGGTGGGTCATATTTAAATTAGGGGGTGCACGAGTTTAGTCAGGCCTAGGGCAGCACAAAACCTAAATACACTACTGGCCCTCTACCAGGAAATTCTAGAGCACTTTATGCTTCCCTCTGCTGACTAGCTTTATGGAGATGCTCAGTGATGCAGTAATTCATGCAAAAGGAGCCCGGTCCAAGTTGTGAGTGCATACTATACTGTAAATGGACATACTTTTCAGTAAGCCAACATTTTCTGTTTTAAAAATCCTTTTTTTAATGGTCTTATGTAATATTCAAATTTTTGGAGATACTGAATTTTGGGTTTTTACTAGCTGTGAGCCATAATCATCAAAATTAAAAGAAAGAAATGCTTGAAATATATCACTCTGTGTGCAACGCATCTATATATAATGTATGAGTTTCACTTTTTTAATTGAATTACTGAAATAAATTTTTTGATGATATTCAAAATTTATGAGATGCACCTGTACTGTATTTATATATCTATATACTGTGTATATATATGTAGCGGGGTGTTCCCCTTTAATGCAGAGAGACAAGAAGTTCCAGGTGAGAGGTGAGTCGGGAGGAAGTAGAGAAGAGACATGACTGGAAGTGAAAGCAGAGGAGAGAGACTACATCTCCCAGTACATCTTGCAGCACCCAGGGTGCATTGCTCCGGAACAGAGACTGCTGGAGCAGACTTTATAAAGGGGAGGTGGAGTTTGTTCTGTCTCTTTTGGACACCCCCTCTCCTAGCAAGAGCATCTCTGTGCTGAACTGCTGTATGCACAAGGCCTGAAGCCTGGGCCTTGTGCTCTTTTCCAAAGAGCCCCTCTGCCAGCCTAGCAGAGCCTTAGAGACATCTTCTCCTCCTTGCTGCAGTACACCAGAAGGATTGAAGACTTGGATGTCGGTGGATTCCTGTTCCCAGACGAATCGGCGGAGGAAACGGACTTGGACTTGTCCGGGTGGTGAGAGCTGTTTAAAGACAGACACTTTATCTTTACTATTCGTTGGGATTACAAAGTTGTTCTTCAAGTGCACCACCGAAAGATTGCTAGCGAATATTGTTTCACTGAACTTCCATTTAGATCAGTCAGGCCTGACTGCATAGGTAGACATTGCTGGGTGTTAGTCTACCCATGAGGGGAAGTAGCTGTAAAAGGGCAGCGCTAGAGTTGCATAGCAATACTTTATTATTCTGATTACTCTGTTTATCTTTATTACTGTTTATTGCAGGGATCTGCAACTTGTTATACTGTTGTTTATTACTTGCCCATTAGCCTCAGTAAAATATCTGGGTCAAGTACATTGGTGTCAGTTTCACTTACTTTAATAGAAGTTTTAAAGTATATCACTGTGTGTGTTTGCCATAGGACTGCGTCACCTAGAGTTGCGGTCACGCGGTCCTATCTCCCCTTACTAGCTGTGCCACGGGAGGTTAGAGCCGATTGCCAGGGGTTGACAGCGGTGCACTACAGGGCCCAAAACAAAACCAGCGGCTCTCTTAACTGGGGGTAGCGCTACACGTGGGGTCTCGAGTCCGTGATCTCTGTACGTTGCACGCTGCAATCAAGCCGGTCAGAAGTACCAGCATGGACACGCTAGCAATGTCACAATGGTGCGCAGCGGCTGGCACCGATCCAACCGCGGCGGTAGTTATTGAACTCCCGGGGGGGATCTGACAAGAAGAAGCGATAAAGCAGCTAATAATGTCACTATCACTGAGCCAGAAAGCATGGGTGAGGGATACAAGGTCAAATGCCTCGTTTACGTACGCACTGGTAGAATGGAAAGACGAAATCCCAGAGCAATTTAAAAGTCCAAGTATACAAGCCATAGATAATCAGATCTATCACTTGATACATACGCTGCCAGTGAAGGGAGAATGGTTCCAGACACCAAAACCATCATCTCCACAGATATCTCCACCGCCTGCCACCCTCAGCGCAGATTTATGCGCGGTCCTGGGGGAGATTGTAGCCCAGTGTAAGAAGGATCCTACAGACTACCAAATGTCGGGATACAGAAAACTTGGAGTATTCTCTGGAAGGAAACCTGTACCTTCGGGTGAAGAGGGGTTTGAGGAGTGGTTAGACGGCGCCACTCAGGCCTTAGAAGAATGGGAAGTCCCAGAACCCAGAAAGAAACAGAGAATCGCAGAGAGTTTGAAGGGGCCTGCTCTGGAGGCCATACGCAACCTTAAGCTAAGTAAGAAGGACTGTGATGCGCAGGATTATCTGGACATTCTGCAGAATGTGATCGGTGGGACGGAAAAGGTCCCTGAACTTACTTACCAGCTGGAACACTGCTACCAAAGGCAAGGAGAAAAGCTGTCAGACTTCATAAGACGCCTGGATAAGATCCTGCACCAGATCTTGCTAAAGAAAGGGATTGATCCCAGGAAAGTGGATGAGGCCCGTGCCCAGCAGGTGTTGAGGGGAGCTCAACCCTTAGACCCCATCGCATTAGTGCTACGCATCCGGCAGGACGGGAGCAGCCTGGAATACCCCGACTTGATCTGGATAGTCAGGGAGGAGGAGGCTATGTTGGAAGACAAAAGGAGGAGTCAACATACTGAACCAACTACCCTCCCTGCGGTGGGAGTCAGATCAGCTATGGCTACTGAACAGGACTCAGAAGTGGAGATCCTGAAGTCCCAAATGACCCAGGTGCTGGATCTTTTGACCACACTCCTGTCTGAAAACTCAGGAATGAAGGAACCCGGGGAAATTAAGAATGAACCACGCCAGAGCACTTCAACACCAACCTCCCCACAGAAGAGAAGAGAGATTGTCTGTTTCAACTGTGGAGGTGTAGGCCACTACCAGCGAGTATGTCCAAGTCCACGAATGGAGACAGAAGACTGGCGGAGGCCTCAGAGAAGTGACCCAAGAATGGAGAGAAGATCCGGGCCTTCAAAAATAACTTTCCCTGAACCTGCGAGGGAACGGTGGAGGACACCTGCAGTTTATACCGTCTCAGTGAACAACGCCTATCAGCCTTCCAAACAACGCCAGAAACGGCATTCCCAGCGCCGGAAGCTGAAGAGAGCACAAGTCCAAGTATGCCAGCCTGCTGTTACAGGTGTTTCCAAAAGGACTGCTACCCAATTGGTAGGTCCTCTGCCTGTAGTGCCTGTTCTGATCGAAGGGATCTACACCAGAGCCATCCTTGATACAGGTTCTCAGGTTACCCTAATGACCAGAGACTTTTACAAGAAGTACCTATCATACCTGCCCCTGGAAGAGATGGGAGACACCAAGATTCAGGGTATCCAAGCAGAAGAGTACTCTTGTGATGGATGTGTGCGGGTCAAGTTGTCATGTGATCCATTGAGGGCTGGGGAGCCCCAGAACTTTGAGACACTGGCCATTGTCTGTCCCTGGCTGCCAGGGCCCTCAAAAAGCTCTCTCATCATTGGGACCAATACCGATCTGGTGAAACGGCTTTTAGCCCCTGCTGTCCCCAGATGTGATCCCATACCCTCACTACCGGAAGAGGTTCCTGCTTCAGTACCAGAGGAAGAACCAAGAGTAGCTGAGACTGTGACTCCCATGGAGAAGAGAAGGAAGAGAGCCATTCATCCTCCCAGGAAACTAACTCATGATCAGATGGGAGAAAGTTCCGAAGACATGGTCCTAACCTCAAGAAGGACCATGCCCACATCTGGTCCCTCCACTGTACATTTGGTGGAGGGCAACCCCAACTCACTTCCTGGCACAGTTAGACAGGTCGCCCCCACTGAAGCGACCTGTGGACAGGACAGCTCCCCATCATATGATGATCGGTGGGAGGCTCCTCTGTCAATCCTATGCAACCGCATTGACGCTAAAATGTTTTGCAGATCTAAAAATATTAGATGTCTTTGGGGACCAAAGAGTTCAAGTGGGGGGAGTGTGTAGCGGGGTGTTTCCCTTTAATGCAGAGAGACAAGAAGTTCCAGGTGAGTCGGGAGGAAGGAGAGAAGAGACATGACTGGAAGTGAAAGCAGAGTAGAGGGACTACATCTCCCAGTACATCTTGCAGCACCCATGGTACATTGCTCCGGAACAGAGACTGCTGGGGCAGACTTTATAAAGGGGAGGTGGAGTTTGTTCTGTCTCTTTTGGACACCCCCTCTCCTAGCAAGAGGATCTCTGTGCTGAACTGCTGTATACACAAAGCCTGAAGCCTGGGCCTTGTGCTCTTTTCCAAAGAGCCCCTCTGCCAGCCTAGCAGAGCCTTAGAGACATCTTCTCCTCCTTGCTGCAGTACACCAGAAGGATTGAAGACTTGGATGTCGGTGGATTCCTGTTCCCAGACGAATCGGCGGAGGAAACGGACTTGGACTTGTCCGGGTGGTGAGAGCTGTTTAAAGACAGACACTTTATCTTTACTATTCGTTGGGATTACAAAGTTGTTCTTCAAGTGCACCACCGAAATATTGCTAGCGAATATTGTTTCACTGAACTTCCATTTAGATCAGTCAGGCCTGACTGCATAGGTAGACATTGCTGGGTGTTAGTCTACCCATGAGGGGAAGTAGCTGTAAAAGGGCAGCGCTAGAGTTGCATAGCAATACTTTATTATTCTGATTACTCTGTTTATCTTTATTATTGTTTATTGCAGGGATCTGCAACTTTTTATACTGTTGTTTATTACTTGCCCATTAGCCTCAGTAAAATATCTGGGTCAAGTACATTGGTGTCAGTTTCACTTACTTTAATAGAAGTTTTAAAGTATATCACTGTGTGTGTTTGCCATAGGACTGCGTCACCTAGAGTTGCGGTCACGCGGTCCTATCTCCCCTTACTAGCTGTGCCACGGGAGGTTAGAGCTGATTGCCAGGGGTTGACAGCGGTGCACTACAGGGCCCAAAACAAAACCAGCGTCTCTCTTAACTGGGGGTAGCGCTACATATATATATATATATATATATATATATATATATATATACATAGTGGGAGATTATCTCGTGGGGATCACCTTTTCTGAATGACAGTCAGCAAACGGGCACTTTCTTAAAAATCTGGCGGATGCCAGGTTTATTTACAGGAGGTTTGCAAAATAAAAATAAACAAAACAGTAAGACCCCATTCACACAGGGGCGACTCGGCCGTCTGACAAGTCGCGTCCCATTCTGTACAATGGAACCGTCGCTCCGACTTAGAAAAGGGTTCTACTACTTCAAGACGACTTCAGGGCGACTTCCATTGACTTCAATACAGAAGTCATTTTTGAAGTCACCTTTGAAGTCGTCTTCAGATCGCCCGGCACAGTCGTGGGACAAGTCGTGCCGCCCCTGTGTGAATGGGCTCTAAATTAAATCCTTGCCGTCCGGTGCTAACTAAACAAATAGTCTCCTCTCTATACAGTGCGGGGCTGGTCCCCGTCACCCATAAAACATGCGGTAAAGCAAACGTTTTTAGTCCAACACCCAGAGGTCCTCTCACTCACTGAGTCTCAAAACCAGAGCTTTGCTTTGCTCTCTTCCTGGTCTTTTAAATTCCACCTGAGTGTGGACTCCAGTGGACCAGAACATCAGGACCGGAACCCAGCCTGCAACAGAGGCTGGAAAAACCAGGGCCGGATTCTGGTTCATTCCTGTACAATAGAGCGAATGCGAGGTGAAATGTATTGATTATCCACTACATCCCCTCGCATACCGTCACAATATATATATATATATATATAATTTGTACATACATATACACATTTGACCCCTTCATGACCCTCTCCCACTTTTAATTCACACATTCGCAGTACCAGGTGTGCATTCATTAAAGTTTCAGCTGCAGCAGGCCTTAGAGATCGTTTAGATCAGTGGTTCTCAACCTGGGGGTCGGGACCCCCTTGGGGGTCAAATGATGATTTGCCAGGGGTCACCAAATCCTGGACTGTTCCTGAAGCCTGTACAAATAGAATAGTGCAGCGCTAAATAACTTAATAAATTCTAAACAAGTCCAAAAAGAATCAAGGAAAAAATGGTCCCAAAATTCAGTATGAACAATAACAAATGAAAGGAAAAAAGTTGCTAGATGTGGAAAATCCTCAAAAGTGATCAGAGTGCTTGAAAACAATATATCAATAGTGCTTCAATACATGTGTTCCCGTCACCAACTTCACAGGCCGCTCACCTCAAAGATTGGGTCTCTGAGCTAACAGAAGACCAAGACACACATTCCCCTTGGAGGGTTATAATTATAGATGAATCCTGTCTTCAGATGATCATTAACAAATGGCGAGGGGAATGTGTGTCTTGGTCTTCTGTTAGCTTAGAGACCCAATCTTTGAGGTGAGCGGCCTGTGAAGTTGGTGACGGGAACACATGTATTGAAGCACTATTGATATATTGTTTTCAAGCACTCTGATCACTTTTGAGGATTTTCCACATCTAGCAACTTTTTTCCTTTCATTTGTTATTGTTCATACTGAATTTTGGGACCATTTTTTCCTTGATTCTTTTTGGACTTGTTTAGAATTTATTAAGTTATTTAGCGCTGCACTATTCTATTTGTACATGTTATTTGCAAGGAGTGTGATATATTGACCTTGAGTGCACAGCTGCTTTAGGGAACCTCTTCTGGGGTTCCATATTTTCACAGTTTTTTTCTTTTGCGCTGACTGAACCCACCATTTTTTCTGTTCCTGAAGCCTGCCTCTCCCAGCCTTTCTGCGGCCCCCCAGCAGGGCTGTTCCTGGAGCCCGCAGCAGCCCACTCAGCCTCTTTGCAGCCGCCCATTCAGTTCACGGCATGGCTGGGGGGCAGAGACCTAGAGGTCAGCTGACTGGTGAGGAATGTGAAGTGGGAGGGGCTGGAGGAGACCCTATCTCCTGATTTCAGCATAGGTGTCACTGCTACGAGACACCACAAAGTCAGAGACACAGTGAAGCCGGAGACACCGTGAGTAATACTACCTATGATTATAGTTGCCATTAAAAGTCCCCACTACAGTTCTCAGATCAGCAAATGACCTTGATCAAGAGCACCTAAGTTGGCTGATCAGCATTGCCCCTCATCCCAACTCCCTGCCAGGACTGCCACTCATCCCATTCCCCCCACCAATGAGTAAGAGAAGGAATAAAAATAGAGAATACATGGAAGGGGGAGGAACAAAGAAAAAGGAAGAGAAAGAATAAAAGAAAGAACAAGAAAGACGACTAGAGAGAGGGCTGGGGAAAAAACAAGAAATTAGGATAGAGAGATAAAAGGGAAAGAAATTAGAACAAAGAGAAAGAGTGGTACATCCTAAAATGTACTATAAGGGGTGTTCTGATTATAAGGTATATATTTACTGATCGTACTGTTGCTGTAAATTGGCATCCATTACTAACAGGAACTGTAGTATATTCCTCCCACTTCCTGCCCAGCAGTCATATTAAATAATCTTTCTACAGAGAAGGAAACATGCTAAAGACCTCCACTATTTCTTAATACAGGCCTTGGAATCATAAGTCTGTAAGTAAGCAGTCATTCGTTTTCAGTTAGTCAGTATATGTTCTACTAATGCAACTACATTTTATGTGTGTGTTTGGTGGAATGTGTCTGTCAGGAAGTTCACTCAGCTAGGCCACATTTTTGCTAGCTAGTGCCTTAACAGTATTGTAGCATGCCTGTTACTATTTTCATTTGTGATGTAATGTTAAATGCTAATGCATATTTTTATAATTTGTGTTTTGCAGTTTTACAAAAAAATTATTCTCAGTAAAGATTTCAACTATAAGCCCTTCCTCCTGAGTCTTTGTTGGGAAGCTGTTAGCTGCCTGCCAAGCGTTGTACTTTGAACACATTGTGAGGGCAGAACAGTAAAAAGACTTTTAATACAGCGGGCCTAGTTTAAAGAAGAGTGGATGTATTCTGCTCATCATCAGCTAACCTCTACAGCCACAGACACTACAAAGAAGTAATCTGTTTCATCATGCAGCACACAGACAAGGATAATAAACCAGTCATCCCTCAGCATACACAAGCAGAGGAAAGCATACAAAATATGACAACCAACAGGTCACGCTGCACAAGCTCCAGAGTCTCTAGTCAGTCGGATCAGACATCAGCTAGTGCTGAATCTGCCAGGTCCAAGCGCACTAGCTCTAGACATTCAAGCTGCTCTAACCTGTCGTCCACCTTCCTATGCAATACGTGAAGCTGAAATGATAAGAGAACGGGGCTGCATAGATGAAGAAAATCATATGATTAAAGCTAAAAGTAAAGCTGAAGCACTAAGAAGAAAAGCAGAGGTTAAAGCATCTTTACATATTATCAAGCAAGAAAAAACTGCTTCAGCAGCCTTAGCTGAAGCCGAGGTGCTCATGAGAGCTGCCGAAGAACAGTACAGAGAGCACTCTGTGATAGATACCCAAATGACACCACTCAGTGCAATCCAACGCACCAGTGAGTATGTGCAATTGCACGCGACCATGCGCTCGGATCAACAGTCTAATGATGCATTGGAATCGTCAAAGGTCCCGCTAGCAGCAGACAACTTTGATATTGCTCGATGCCACAAGACTGAACCCGAACTTTACTATAACAAACCAAGTGGTTACATACTCAGAGACCAATCTGTTGGTCTTTCAGGAAATCAAACAAATGGTGACATAATCCCTCCTTGGGAAAATATAAATCCAGCCTATAGCAGGAAGACTTGCAGTAAACGAGAACAACCACACGACTATAGTGGATTTAACCAAGCATCCCAACCGTCTTACCAGCCACAGACATGCCCTGTGTTTGTTCCCAGAAAATACCCACCTGAGGCAGCAGGAGCCACAGAGGTGACAAAATACTTGATACGCTGTGAAATGGTGAGCTCTGGTCTCCTGAAGTTTGATGACCGTCCAGAAAACTATTGGGCCTGGAAGTCATCTTTTCTAAGCAGCACCCAAGACTTAAATCTGAAAGACAGGGAAAAGCTTGACCTACTCTCCAAATGGCTTGGACCAGAGTCCACTGAGCAAGCCAAAAGAATCAGGTCAGTAGATGTTCATGATGCGACAGCAGGGCTTACAATGTTATGGCAGAGATTGGAAGACTGCTATGGGTCACCTGAAGTAATTGAAGATGCACTTCTGAAGAAAATTGAAAATTATCCAAAATTAACAAACAGAGACAATCAGAAGCTGAAAGAGCTTGGTGACATACTTTTAGAGCTGGAAGCGGCAAAGGCTGGTGGATACCTGCCAGGCCTCTCATATTTGGATACAGCACATGGAGTCAAACCGGTAATCGAGAAGCTTCCTTACAGCTTACAAGAAAGATGGATCACGCAAGCATCAAAATACAAGGAAGATCATCCGGTGGCATTTCCACCTTTCTCCTTCCTCGCCAAATTCATTGTGAAGCTAAAATATGCAATGACCCAAGCTTTGCCTTTTTGAAAGGGGGAGGCTCCAGTTCTGTAAAGACAGAGAAACAACTTTCAGTGTACAATAAAGAATGCAGAGCAACAGTATCTGTACGGAAGACAGAAGTACCGACTGAGTTTGAGGCCAACCAGGATAAAAGCTCAGGAGTAGTGATGAGCCGAACACCCCCGGGTTCGGTTCGCACCAGAACCCGCGAACGGACCGAAAGTTCGAACGAACATTAGAACCCTATTAAATACAATGGATGCGAACGTTCGAATTCTAAAGTGCTAATTATAACAACTATTATGCATGTTATTGTCCTAAAAAGGGTTTGGGAACCCGGGTTCTGCACCAGGGGACATGTATCAATGCAAAAATAAGTTTTAAAAACGGTCGTTTTCCGGGAGCAGTCATTTTAATGATGCATAAAGTGAAAAAAAAAAAGTCAAATATTCCTTTAAATATCGTACCTGGGGGGTGTCTAAAGTATGCCTGTGAAGTGCCACGTGTTTCCCGTGTTTAGAACTGTCCCTGCACAAAATGACACTTCTAAAGGAAAAAAAAGCCATTTAAAACTGCTTGCGGCTTTAATGTAATGTCTGGTCCCGGTAATATGGATGAAAATCTTTAAGAAAAATGGCATAGCTACCCCATGACCCCCCCCCCTACCCCAGCCCATTACCAGCCCCTTTGGGTCTTGTATGGATATTAAGGGGAACCCCGCACATAAAATAAAAAAGGCCCTATATACTCTGAACAGCCGTATACAGGCGGTGCATACAAGACAGGGACTGTAGGTTTGTTCTTATGTAGAATCTGTTTGTAATTTTGAACAGGTACATTGTTGAAGTGTAGCTCCAGACCAAAAATCTATTTTTAAACTTTTTGGAAAACATAGGTAAGGGTTATCACCCCTGTAACATTTGTTTTGCTGTCTGTGCCCCTGTTCAGAACATTTCACCTCACTTTCCGTCCTAATGACAACTGTTTTTGAAATGTGGTGTTTTTCTTGAAACAAGGATTGCTGATAAAGCATCAGTACAGAGGAGACACCTTTCTCCCATATTTATTCTTACAGGAGAGAATTTTCCTTCCTAGTGGTAGATTTCCTCTCACTTCCTGTTGTCTTCTTGCGTTTGCAAGTAGGAGTCGTTTGTAAGTTGGATGTTTGAAAGTAGGGACCTGCCGTATATACTCTGCAGAAATAGGCCCCTTAGTTGTTGGTGTTGGCACAACACTGTAAGCACTCACAGTTACTCTTGGTTGGTGCTGGAACGCCCTGCTGTCAACTATTATATCAGGAATTTTAATTACATATAATTGTTGAACAGTGGTAGTAAAAATTGGGCCTTTGATGGTGGTGCTGGTGCCACAACACTGTAAGCCCTGACAGTTACTCTTGGTGGGTGCAGCAATGGGCCCTGCTGTGAATTATTAGATCAAGAATTGTAATTACATGCCCCTGTTGAACAGGGGCTGAAAAATTGGGCCTTAGGCACTGGTGGCACAACACTGCAACCCTTCACAGATACTGTACTTGGAGCACAGCAATGAGCCCTGTTGCAAAGTATTGCTTCAAAAATTGTAATGACACGCCCCTGTTAAACAGGGGCTGAAAAATTGGGCCTTAGGCACTGGTGGCACAACACTGCAACTCCTCACAGATACTGTACTTGGAGCACAGCAATGAGCCCTGTTGCAAAGTATTGCTTCAAAAATTGTAATTACACGCCACTGTTAAACAGGGGCTGAAAAATTGGGCGTTAGGCACTGGTGGCGGCACCCATAAACAAAAATGATCTTCCAAGCTATCATCATCAATCGTATCATTGAGGACTCGGAGGAGGAGGATAGCCAGTCAACATAACAGCACAGGCACTCAGCATCAGCATCAGTCTTGAAGGGATGTGACATTTTAAAATCAATTAGTCTGTTATATCAGCATCAGGTGTGTGGTAGCTGGTGGTGATCCAAGACTGGTTCATCTTGATGAAAGTCAGTCGATCAACCGAGTCGGTGGACAGGCGCACCCTGTGATCCGTGACAAATCCTCCAGCAGCACTGAATGTGCGTTCCGAAAGAACGCTGGATGCAGGACAGGCCAGTAGCTCAATTGCATACTGTGCAAGCTCTGGCCAGTGATCCATCCTCAAGACCCAGTAAGCCAGAGGATTTTCGGTGGGGAAGGTGTCCAAGTCTGACCTTGCCCCTAGATATTCCTGCACCATGTTTATCAGACGCTGGCGATGGTTGCTGGAACCGATCATACTTTGGGGCTGCGGACTAAAGAATTGTCTGAACGCATCGGTCAGACGGCCACCTTCCCCACCGCTCCTTCTTTGACTGGCCGAAGCCTCAGCAACTCGTTGTCCAGGACCAGGAGTTTGCAACCTCCCAGTCTCTGGGAACGCGTTGCACAGACCTTTCTGCAAGGCCTCCCGGAGTTGTCTCATCCTCTGCTCCCTCTGCGACGGTAACATAAGGTCCGCAACCTTACCCTTGTACCGTGGATCAAGGAGAGTGGCCAGCCAGTAATGGTCCCTCTCCTTGATCCGAAGAATACGAGGATCCTTCCGCAGACTTTGCAGGATCAGGGAGGCCATGCAGCGTAGGTTTGCTGAGGCATTCGCTCCGGAGTCCTCTGGGTCACTAAGGACGACATGATCCGCAGCCACCTCCTCCCAGCCACGTACAAGTCCACTGGTTTCTTGGGACTGTAAATCATCCCTAAAAGACTGCTGCTGATGATGCTGAGTGCCAGCCTCCACCTCCATGCTGACACAATCCTCCTCCTCCTCCTCCTCCTCCTCCTCCTCCTCCTCTTCCTGTGCGATGGGTGGGACAGAAGGAACACTGTCTGGGTAAAGGGGGCCTTGAGAGGCAAGGAAGTCCTCCTCTTCCTGCCTCTGTTCTGCCTCAAGTGCCCTGTCCATTATTCCACGCAGCGTGTGCTCCAACAGGTGGACAAGAGGTACAGTGTCACTGATGCATGCACTGTCACTGCTCACCATCCTCGTGGCCTCCTCAAATGGTGCCAGGACAGTGCATGCATCCCTGATCATGCCCCACTGGCGTGGAGAAAAAAAAACAAGCTCCCCTGACCCTGTCCTGGTGCCGTAGTCGCACAGGTACTCATTGATGGCCCTCTGCTGCGTGTGCAGCCGCTGCAGCATGGCCAACGTTGAGTTCCACCTGGTGGGCATGTCACATATAAGGCGGTTCTTGGGCAGGTTCAACTCCTTTTGCAGCTCAGCCAGGCGAGCACTGGCATTATAAGATCTGCGGAAATGCACACAGACTTTCCTGGCCTGCCTCAGGACATCCTGTAAGCCCGGGTACCTGCCCAAGAACCGCTGCACCACCAGGTTAAGGACGTGAGCCACACAGGGCACATGGGTCAGTTGTCCCTGTCGGAGGGCGGAGAGGAGGTTGGTGCCATTGTCGCAAACCACCATTCCTGGCTTAAGCTGGCGTGGCGTCAACCACCTCTCGGCCTGGCCCTGCAGAGCAGACAGGACCTCTGCCCCAGTGTGGCTTCTGTCCCCCAAACACACCAGCGCAAGCACGGCATGGCATCTTTTTGCCTGCGTACTTGCGTAGCCCCGTGAACGGCTACGGAGCACCGCTGGTTCATAGGACAAACCACAGGAAGAGGCCATGGAGGAAGAAGAAGAGGAGGGGGTGGAGGAGAGAGGTGTGTCACAACCAGTAGTAGCATTTTGGAGGCGTGGCGGTGGGACAACCTCCAACACTACTGCACCTTGTCCTGAATCCTTCCCAGCTGCCAAAAGAGTGACCCAATGGGCCGTGAAAGAAAGGTAACGTCCCTGTCCATGCCTGCTGGACCATGAGTCAGCGGTAATATGCACCTTACCGCTGACCGCCCTGTCCAGCGAGGCCAAGACATTGCCTTCCACATGCCGGTAGAGAGCCGGAATAGCCTTCCGTGAGAAAAAGTGGCGTTTGGGAACCTGCCACTGAGGAACCGCACATTGCACAAACTCACGGAAGGGGGCCGAGTCTACCAACTGAAAAGGCAGCAGTTGAAGCGCTAGCAATTTAGCCAAGCTAGCATTCAACCGCTGGGCATGTGGATGGCTGGGAGTGAACTTCTTTCGACGGTCCAGCAGCTGGGGCAGGGAAATTTGCCTGCTAGAATCGGACGTCGGTGTACTGCTAGCAGAGTGGGCGCAAGTACTTGGCTGTGACACACCTAATTCTACACCTTCATTCCTCTCAGTGCATGTTTCAGAGAGGACTGAAGTTATAGTGGGGTTGGAGATCCCAGCTGATGCGGTGCAAGGAGAGGTCCGCTTTGTTCTTTGGTGTGGGTCTTTGAGGTAGGCTTGCCAACGAGCTGCATGGCAGGTCAACATATGTCTGGTCAGGCATGTGGTACCCAAGCGGCTGATGTTTTGGCCACGCGATATACGCTTGAGACATATGTTGCAAACAGCAGCTGTGCGATCTGATGCACTAGCCTCAAAAAAGGCCCACACCAAAGAACTTTTTGAATGACGGGCAGAGGCAGCGCCCTGCACAGGCGGAGCTCTGCGGTGTGATTCCGTCGGTGTACTGCCCTTACGCTGGCCACCAAAGGGCATCCTGCCTCGTTGGAGATGTGCCTCCTCCTCATCCTCCTCCTCCTCCTCTCTCCTATTAGGCACCCACGTGGAGTCATTGACCTCATCATCCCCTCCCTCCTCATCACTGGAGCCAATCTGGCAGTATGCTGCAGCTGCTGGAACATGACTGCCAGATTGGTGTCCTTCTTGAGCATCCCCTCTGTCTGCTCTCACGCTACTGCCTTCCTCTAGCTGGGTTTCATCATCAGACCCTTCGAAACGCTGGGCATCCTCCTGGAGCATGTACCCAACACTGTGCTGAAACAGTTCGGGGGACTCCTCAGGAGGAGGACATGGTGGGTCTAGGGAAGGAGTGACTGATGATTTGTCTGACATTGATACCAGGGAAGACGACGCTTTGGCAGCTGCTTTTCCAGTACCCTGAGCCTGGGTGAGAGAGGATGAGGAGGAGGAGGAGGGCTTGGTCATCCACTCTACCAAGTCTTCGGCATGATGTGGCTCAACATGTCCAGCTGCCGAAAAGAAGGACAAGCGTGTCCCATGGCCATGTGCTGATGACAATGCACCGCGTCCACGACCAGCACTGTTGCCCCCAGACACAGAGCCTGCTTGCCCTCTTTTATTGCCTCCTGACTGTCTGCCTCTCCTTGTTTGCCTTCCAGACATTCTAATAGATGGCCTGCAGGGAGATGGGAAAAAAGCAATAAGGGCTACCTTCAGGTGTCCTTCTCTGTCCCTTGAAACAAGGACTTTCACAGTGAAAGAAACTGACACTGTCCCTACCTAGAGTTTTCTATCCCTAGAATAAATGTTTTTTTTAATCACAATATAGCACAAGGACAATTCACTCAATGTCTCTCCAGGTCCCTGGAAACAAGGACTTGCAGAGTGAAAGAAACTGACACTGTCCCTACCTAGAGTTTTCTGTCCCTAGAATAAATGTTTTTTTTAAGCACAATATAGCACAAGGAAAATTAACTCACTGTCCTTACAGGTCCCTGGAAACAAGGACTTGCAGAGTGAAAGAAACTGACACTGTCCCTACCTAGAGTTTTCTGTCCCTAGAATAAATGTTTTTTTTAAGCACAATATAGCACAAGGACAATTAACTCACTGTCCTTACAGGTCCCTGGAAACAAGGACTTGCAGAGTGAAAAAAAAAAAACACTCTCCCTACCTAGAGTTTTCTGTCCCTAGAAAAAATGTTTTTTTTAAGCACAATATAGCACAAGGACAATTAACTCACTGTCCTTACAGGTCCCTGGAAACAAGGACTTGCAGAGTGAAAGAAAAAAAACACTCTCCCTACCTACAGTTTTCTGTCCCTAGAAAAAATGTTTTTTTTAATCACAATATAGCACAAGGAAAATTAACTCACTGTCCTTACAGGTCCCTGGAAACAAGGACTTGCAGAGTGAAAGAAAAAAAACACTCTCCCTACCTACAGTTTTCTGTCCCTAGAAAAAATGTTTTTTTTAATCACAATATAGCACAAGGAAAATTAACTCACTGTCCTTACAGGTCCCTGGAAACAAGGACTTGCAGAGTGAAAGAAACTGACACTGTCCCTACCTAGAGTTTTCTGTCCCTAGAATAAATGTTTTTTTTAATCACAATATAGCACAAGGACAATTCACTCAATGTCTCTCCAGGTCCCTGGAAACAAGGACTTGCAGAGTGAAAGAAACTGACACTGTCCCTACCTAGAGTTTTCTGTCCCTAGAATAAATGTTTTTTTTAAGCACAATATAGCACAAGGACAATTAACTCACTGTCCTTACAGGTCCCTGGAAACAAGGACTTGCAGAGTGAAAAAAAAAAAAAACTCTCCCTACCTAGAGTTTTCTGTCCCTAGAAAAAATGTTTTTTTTAATCACAATATAGCACAAGGACAATTAACTCACTGTCCTTACAGGTCCCTGGAAACAAGGACTTGCAGAGTGAAAGAAAAAAAACACTCTCCCTACCTACAGTTTTCTGTCCCTAGAAAAAATGTTTTTTTTAATCACAATATAGCACAAGGAAAATTAACTCACTGTCCTTACAGGTCCCTGGAAACAAGGACTTGCAGAGTGAAAGAAACTGACACTGTCCCTACCTAGAGTTTTCTGTCCCTAGAATAAATGTTTTTTTTAATCACAATATAGCACAAGGAAAATTAACTCACTGTCCTTACAGGTCCCTGGAAACAAGGACTTGCAGAGTGAAAGAAACTGACACTGTCCCTACCTAGAGTTTTCTGTCCCTAGAATAAATGTTTTTTTTAATCACAATATAGCACAAGGAAAATTAACTCACTGTCCTTACAGGTCCCTGGAAACAAGGACTTGCAGAGTGAAAGAAACTGACACTGTCCCTACCTAGAGTTTTCTGTCCCTAGAATAAATGTTTTTTTTAAGCACAATATAGCACAAGGACAATTAACTCACTGTCCTTACAGGTCCCTGGAAACAAGGACTTGCAGAGTGAAAGAAAAAAAACACTCTCCCTACCTACAGTTTTCTGTCCCTAGAAAAAATGTTTTTTTTAATCACAATATAGCACAAGGAAAATTAACTCACTGTCCTTACAGGTCCCTGGAAACAAGGACTTGCAGAGTGAAAGAAACTGACACTGTCCCTACCTAGAGTTTTCTGTCCCTAGAATAAATGTTTTTTTTAATCACAATATAGCACAAGGACAATTCACTCAATGTCTCTCCAGGTCCCTGGAAACAAGGACTTGCAGAGTGAAAGAAACTGACACTGTCCCTACCTAGAGTTTTCTGTCCCTAGAATAAATGTTTTTTTTAAGCACAATATAGCACAAGGACAATTAACTCACTGTCCTTACAGGTCCCTGGAAACAAGGACTTGCAGAGTGAAAGAAAAAAAACACTCTCCCTACCTACAGTTTTCTGTCCCTAGAAAAAATGTTTTTTTTAATCACAATATAGCACAAGGAAAATTAACTCACTGTCCTTACAGGTCCCTGGAAACAAGGACTTGCAGAGTGAAAGAAAAAAAACACTCTCCCTACCTACAGTTTTCTGTCCCTAGAAAAAATGTTTTTTTTAATCACAATATAGCACAAGGAAAATTAACTCACTGTCCTTACAGGTCCCTGGAAACAAGGACTTGCAGAGTGAAAGAAACTGACACTGTCCCTACCTAGAGTTTTCTGTCCCTAGAATAAATGTTTTTTTTAATCACAATATAGCACAAGGAAAATTAACTCACTGTCCTTACAGGTCCCTGGAAACAAGGACTTGCAGAGTGAAAGAAACTGACACTGTCCCTACCTAGAGTTTTCTGTCCCTAGAATAAATGTTTTTTTTAAGCACAATATAGCACAAGGACAATTAACTCACTGTCCTTACAGGTCCCTGGAAACAAGGACTTGCAGAGTGAAAGAAAAAAAACACTCTCCCTACCTACAGTTTTCTGTCCCTAGAATAAATGTTTTTTTTAATCACAATATAGCACAAGGACAATTCACTCAATGTCTCTCCAGGTCCCTGGAAACAAGGACTTGCAGAGTGAAAGAAACTGACACTGTCCCTACCTAGAGTTTTCTGTCCCTAGAATAAATGTTTTTTTTAAGCACAATATAGCACAAGGACAATTAACTCACTGTCCTTACAGGTCCCTGGAAACAAGGACTTGCAGAGTGAAAAAAAAAAAAAACTCTCCCTACCTAGAGTTTTCTGTCCCTAGAAAAAATGTTTTTTTTAATCACAATATAGCACAAGGACAATTAACTCACTGTCCTTACAGGTCCCTGGAAACAAGGACTTGCAGAGTGAAAGAAAAAAAACACTCTCCCTACCTACAGTTTTCTGTCCCTAGAAAAAATGTTTTTTTTAATCACAATATAGCACAAGGAAAATTAACTCACTGTCCTTACAGGTCCCTGGAAACAAGGACTTGCAGAGTGAAAGAAACTGACACTGTCCCTACCTAGAGTTTTCTGTCCCTAGAATAAATGTTTTTTTTAATCACAATATAGCACAAGGAAAATTAACTCACTGTCCTTACAGGTCCCTGGAAACAAGGACTTGCAGAGTGAAAGAAAAAAAACACTCTCCCTACCTACAGTTTTCTGTCCCTAGAAAAAATGTTTTTTTTAATCACAATATAGCACAAGGAAAATTAACTCACTGTCCTTACAGGTCCCTGGAAACAAGGACTTGCAGAGTGAAAGAAACTGACACTGTCCCTACCTAGAGTTTTCTGTCCCTAGAATAAATGTTTTTTTTAATCACAATATAGCACAAGGACAATTCACTCAATGTCTCTCCAGGTCCCTGGAAACAAGGACTTGCAGAGTGAAAGAAACTGACACTGTCCCTACCTAGAGTTTTCTGTCCCTAGAATAAATGTTTTTTTTAAGCACAATATAGCACAAGGACAATTAACTCACTGTCCTTACAGGTCCCTGGAAACAAGGACTTGCAGAGTGAAAGAAAAAAAACACTCTCCCTACCTACAGTTTTCTGTCCCTAGAAAAAATGTTTTTTTTAATCACAATATAGCACAAGGAAAATTAACTCACTGTCCTTACAGGTCCCTGGAAACAAGGACTTGCAGAGTGAAAGAAAAAAAACACTCTCCCTACCTACAGTTTTCTGTCCCTAGAAAAAATGTTTTTTTTAATCACAATATAGCACAAGGAAAATTAACTCACTGTCCTTACAGGTCCCTGGAAACAAGGACTTGCAGAGTGAAAGAAACTGACACTGTCCCTACCTAGAGTTTTCTGTCCCTAGAATAAATGTTTTTTTTAATCACAATATAGCACAAGGAAAATTAACTCACTGTCCTTACAGGTCCCTGGAAACAAGGACTTGCAGAGTGAAAGAAACTGACACTGTCCCTACCTAGAGTTTTCTGTCCCTAGAATAAATGTTTTTTTTAAGCACAATATAGCACAAGGACAATTAACTCACTGTCCTTACAGGTCCCTGGAAACAAGGACTTGCAGAGTGAAAGAAAAAAAACACTCTCCCTACCTACAGTTTTCTGTCCCTAGAAAAAATGTTTTTTTTAATCACAATATAGCACAAGGAAAATTAACTCACTGTCCTTACAGGTCCCTGGAAACAAGGACTTGCAGAGTGAAAGAAACTGACACTGTCCCTACCTAGAGTTTTCTGTCCCTAGAATAAATGTTTTTTTTAATCACAATATAGCACAAGGAAAATTAACTCACTGTCCTTACAGGTCCCTGGAAACAAGGACTTGCAGAGTGAAAGAAACTGACACTGTCCCTACCTAGAGTTTTCTGTCCCTAGAATAAATGTTTTTTTTAAGCACAATATAGCACAAGGACAATTAACTCACTGTCCTTACAGGTCCCTGGAAACAAGGACTTGCAGAGTGAAAGAAACTGACACTGTCCCTACCTAGAGTTTTCTGTCCCTAGAATAAATGTTTTTTTTAATCACAATATAGCACAAGGAAAATTAACTCACTGTCCTTACAGGTCCCTGGAAACAAGGACTTGCAGAGTGAAAGAAACTGACACTGTCCCTACCTAGAGTTTTCTGTCCCTAGAATAAATGTTTTTTTTAATCACAATATAGCACAAGGACAATTAACTCACTGTCCTTACAGGTCCCTGGAAACAAGGACTTGCAGAGTGAAAGAAACTGACACTGTCCCTACCTAGAGTTTTCTGTCCCTAGAATAAATGTTTTTTTTAAGCACAATATAGCACAAGGACAATTAACTCACTGTCCTTACAGGTCCCTGGAAACAAGGACTTGCAGAGTGAAAGAAACTGACACTGTCCCTACCTAGAGTTTTCTGTCCCTAGAATAAATGTTTTTTTTAATCACAATATAGCACAAGGAAAATTAACTCACTGTCCTTACAGGTCCCTGGAAACAAGGACTTGCAGAGTGAAAGAAACTGACACTGTCCCTACCTAGAGTTTTCTGTCCCTAGAATAAATGTTTTTTTTAATCACAATATAGCACAAGGACAATTAACTCACTGTCCTTACAGGTCCCTGGAAACAAGGACTTGCAGAGTGAAAGAAACTGACACTGTCCCTACCTAGAGTTTTCTGTCCCTAGAATAAATGTTTTTTTTAAGCACAATATAGCACAAGGACAATTAACTCACTGTCCTTACAGGTCCCTGGAAACAAGGACTTGCAGAGTGAAAGAAACTGACACTGTCCCTACCTAGAGTTTTCTGTCCCTAGAATAAATGTTTTTTTTAAGCACACTATAGCAGAAGCACAAAACACACTGACACTCTCCCTACCTATCCTTCTCTTTCCCTAAACTAAAGGAATCCAGGTTAAGCAAGAAAGAAATAACAGTCACTGTCCCTGCCTATGCTACTCTATCCCTGCTCCGGAACACACTACACTAGGCCGCCGTGCTGGCGGCCTTTTATAGTGTGGGGCGTGTACTAAACACCCTCAGCAATAATTGGCCACAGGCATCCTGCCTGTGGCCAATCATTGCTCTCCTCGCTGCCGGCGCTGTGATTGGCCAAGCATGCGGGGTCACAGTGCATGCTTGGCCAATCACAGCGCCTGGATGACACTGCGATGGCGTAGTGCATTGTGGGCCGTTCGCGTCACTCGAATTTGGCGCGAACGGCCCAAATCGTTCGATCTTCGTCGAACGATCGAACAGCCAATGTTCGAGTCGAACGTATGTTCGACTCGAACACGAAGCTCATCCCTACTCAGGAGTGCAAATTGAGGACCCAGATAAGCAGTGTCCCCTACATAACAAGCCTCATGCACTGAGAAAATGTCGCGGTTTCAGGAGCAAGACGATAGAGGAGCGCAAATCTTATCTTAAGGACAATCGCATTTGTTTCAGATGCTGTGGTTCAACTCAACATCTTGCTAAAGACTGCGTGAAAACAATTTGATGCAAAGAATGCAATAATGACAACCATCTGTCTGCTTTACACCCAGGACCAGCACCATGGAAAACAGAGAATCCGGTAACCCAAGAAGATCATGGTGGGGAGAAAAAAGAGAGTGCATTATGTGAGGGGGTTAACTCGGTAGCGGGTGTGTGTGACCCCCTGGTTGGGCTCCCCACACAAAAACAGGGCCAGCAGACGGAGGTTGTGGTTTTCAAAATCAAAAGGTGCGGTTTATTTCTCTATGTACAGTGACAAAAACACAGCAAAGCAAAAAAAAACATAAACAAAATAAATCCTGGTCAACTTGACCTCTGACTAAACATACAGGTTTCCTAACTAACAACTGGGATCAGCCTAGTGCTGTCCTAGTCCCTGGTTTTAAATGTCCAAGCAAATATATAGCCACACAGGCTTTCTCTCACCGCACAGGGGTTCACTCTCCCTAGACAGTCCACACAGGTCTGGTTCCAGGCATGAGCTAACATCTAATGAAGCTGGGCTTTCTTATAGAGGCCTAAATGAGCTGACAAGGTTCAGCTGGTCTCCTCATCTCTGTCTGCACGACGCCCCACACTCTCCCTAGAGGTATGAGTCATCCATGAGCCCACTAGCCTTATACAACTCTCCACCTAGTTGTATAAATCGGCGTAAAGCCTGAATCTGGGCGAAATATATCTACCCCCCTGGATGCAACCAGGTGACTTTACCTTCCTGCTGTCACATACCCCCCCCTCTTGTTTTAACCTCGGGGTTGGAACACCAGCAATCAGGCATTCATGTACTCGAGACAAAGCATCCACATTCCCCATTTGAACGCCAGGGCGATGCTTTACTGTGAAGTTGAATTCCTGTAGGGCCAGGAACCACCTATTCACTCTTCTATTTGTCTCCTTGTTTTGAGCCATCCACTTTAACGGAGCGTGATCCGTAACCATGTCAAAGTGCCTACCTAGCAGATAGTACCGAAGGGAATCTAGAGCCCACTTCACCGCTAAACACTCCTTTTCAACCGTGGCGTAATTTACCTCATGGGACTTCAACTTCCTGCTGAGGTAAATGACTGGGTGCTCTTCCCCGTTCCAGACCTGGGACAATACTGCTCCTAACCCCACATCTGACGCATCACTTTGTACGACAAAGTCTTTAGAGAAGTCGGGTGAGTACAACACTGGCTGGCTACATAAGGCTTGTTTCAAGAATTGGAATGCTGCCTCAGCCTCGGGGGTCCATTTAATCATGACCGACCCTTTCCCTTTCGTCAGGTTGGTTAGGGGCACAGCCTTAGAAGCAAAGTGGGGAATGAAGCGCCGATAATAACCCGCGATTCCCAGAAAGGCTCGTACCTGCTTCTTGCTGTTGGGACGTGGCCAACTCTGGATGGCCTCGACTTTGTTGAGTTGGGGTTTTATTACTCCCCTGCCAATGGTGTACCCAAGATATTTGGCCTCCTCCTGCCCAATGGTACACTTCTTGGGGTTAGCCGTAAACCCCGCTTCCCGAACAGAGTCCAGGACTGCTTGCACTTTTGGCAGATGTGAGGCCCAATCTGTGCTATGGACAATTACGTCATCCAGGTAAGCCGCAGCATACTTCCGATGGGGCCTCAGCATCTGGTCCATTTTCCGCTGGAATGTGGCCGGCGCATTCTGTAACCCGAACGGCATTCTCTTATATTGGAACGCCCCGTCTGGGGTTACAAATGCGGTTTTCTCTTTGGCCGACTTGGCCAGGGGAATTTGCCAATACCCTTTTGTGAGGTCAAGAGTCGTCATGTATCGGGCTGTTCCCAGCCGGTCGATCAACTCATCTATACGTGGCATGGGGTAGGTGTCAAATTTTGTAACTTTGTTCAACTGACGAAAATCGTTACAAAATCGCCAGCTCCCATCCGGTTTAGGCACCAACACAATGGGACTAGACCAATCACTTTGGGACTCCTCTATCACCCCTAAGTTCAGCATTTTCTGTACTTCCTCCCGTATTGCCTCCCGTCGGGCCTCTGGGATCCGATAGGGTTTTAACTTCACCCTTTCACCGGGCGGGGTAATAATATCATGCTCTACCCCAGATGTTTGTCCCGGCAGCTCAGAGAACACCTCCTTGTTGCGAAGCACAAACTCCTTAACCTCCTGTTGTTGGGGTTGTGACAAGGTGGCTGCTATTCCAACCTCCGGAATCACGCAACCAGTTTGAGCTGGTGACCAAGTTTCTGCGACTAGGGACTCTCTATCCCTCCAGGCTTTCAACAGATTAACGTGATATATCTGTTCGGGCTTTCGCCTTCCTGGTTGTCTGACCTTGTAATTCACTTCGCTCACTTTTTCCATTATCTCGTAGGGGCCTTGCCATTTGGCAAGGAATTTACTTTCAACCGTAGGGACAAGTACCAATATCCTATCCCCCGGGGAAAAGGTACGGGTCTTTGCTCCACGGTTGTACACTCTCTGCTGTGCCAACTGCGCTTGGGCCAAATGTTCCTTCACGATGGGCATTACCTGTGCAATTCGATCTTGCATCAGGGCGACATGCTCAATCACACTCCTGTGGGGAGAACTCTCACTTTCCCAAGTTTCCTTGGCAATATCCAACAGCCCTCTTGGGTGTCTCCCATACAGTAACTCAAAGGGGGAGAATCCCGTAGAGGATTGGGGCACCTCCCTAATAGCAAACATCAAATAAGGAAGTAGACAGTCCCAATCCTTTCCATCTCTATCCACCACTTTCTTCAACATTTGTTTTAGGGTTTTGTTGAATCTTTCAACCAGCCCATCGGTTTGGGGGTGATACACAGATGTACGCAATTGCGTCACTTTGAACAATTTACACAGCTCTTTCATAACCCGGGACATAAAGGGTGTACCTTGGTCCGTAAGCAGTTCTTTACAAATACCCACCCGGCTAAAAACAAGAGATAGCTCTTTGGCTATGGTTTTGGCCGAGGTATTTCTGAGAGGGATCGCTTCTGGATAACGGGTGGCATAGTCCATTATAACCAATATGTACTGGTGCCCCCTAGCGGACTTGATTATAGGACCTACCAAATCCATTGCGATTCTCTCAAACGGGACCTCAATGATGGGTAGAGGGACCAGCGGGCTACGGAAATGTGGCATCGGGGCCGACCTCTGACACACAGGGCAGGAGGAACAATAATTTTCTATGTCCTTCATCACCCCAGGCCAATAGAATCTCTGTAATACCCTCTCTCGGGTTTTCTCTGTCCCCAGATGACCTCCAAGAATGTGCCCATGGGCCAACTCCAACACCAACTTCCTGTAAGGTTTGGGCACCACCAGCTGCTCAACGGTTTCTTCTGCCCTTTTTGCCACCCGATACAGTAGGTCCTTCTCTACGCTGAAGTATGGGTAAGTGCAGGTATTATCTGGGTTCACTAACTCGCCATCTATTTCCACTACGTTTTCCCGTGCCTTTATTAGGGCGGGGTCTTTTAACTGTTCTGTGGCAAAATTTTCCCTGTGAACCTCCAGATCAGAAAACTCCACAGACGGTAGGTTTTCGTCTGAGGAGGTGGGCTCCTCTCCAGTTTCTTGAGTCTCCCCTGCCAATACTGACAAGGGAAATTCTGGAGAGTCCTCACCACTCTCAGAGGAGTTCTGGCTATCACATTCCTGGTACATAGGGGCACCAGTGGGGGGCTCAGGATCATCCCACAGTTCCCAGAACTTCGGAAAATCCCTTCCCACAATGGCGTCATGCGGTAACTGAGATACTAAGCCCACTGGATGAGAGAGGGTACCTTTGGGGGTCTCGAAACACACTGTAGTCACTGGATACTCTCGGGTGTCCCCATGCACACAAATAACAGCTACCTTGCTATTCCCAGAGACCTCTGTTTTAACTAACTCAGCCTTTATCAGGGTCACAAGGCTACCTGAATCCAACAATACCACAACATTTCTACCATTAACACACATTTTGCATAAATGTTTCTCAGTTCCTCGAATGGCAGTGCATGCGACTGTCGCACACAGCGACTGACGTCTGCCCGTCAGAAAGTCACACTGCATGGGTTCCTCCACAACCGGGCAATTGGCTGCAATATGTCCCGCTTGCCGGCAGCGGTAGCAAACGATCCTTCTTGCGGCCTCTTGAGCCGCTGATTTCCCAGGCTGTTCTCGCCAAACTTGGGGTAGAGCTCCCACCCTCTCACTCTCTCCACCCTCACCCCTTGGAATCCTCTTATCCGCCCCTGGGGATGGTCTGGTCTTAGGGTGGAAAGTCCGAGAGTCTCTGGAAGAGGCCGTCAGGTTCTCTGTAGCCAAGTATCTCTCTACACGATCCACAAGTTTACCGGCCGTTTCTGGGTCTCCGTGGCTTACCCACTTTTGAATGGCGGTAGGAAGAGCTCTCAAGAAACGATCCATCACAACACGTTCCACAATCTCCGGTGCGGACAAAGTCTCTGGCTGTAGCCACTTCCTGCTCAGGTGAATGAGATCATACATTTGAGACCTGGGGGGTTTTCCAAGCTGGAAAGTCCAGTTATGCACACGCTGAGCCCGGACAGCCAGGGTGACACCCAGCCTTGCCAATATTTCAGCTTTTAGCATCACATAGTCTTTTGCTTGGTCAGGCTCTAGGTCATAGTAAGCCTTCTGCGATTCACCAGTTAACAGAGGAGCCACCAGTCCAGCCCACTGCTCCTCAGGCCACTTTTCTCTTTCAGCAGTCCTTTCAAATGTGGTCAAAAATACCTCTGGATCATCCTCTCCAGTCATTTTTGTCAATAAACGACTCACCCCAAAGGACGCGGTATTAGTGGGACGGCTTTCCTCACTGGTCTGCGGACGTTGCTGCATTACTGCTTCCATTTGTTGTAGTCTCTGCTCTTGCTTCTGTAACAGGTCTATGAAGCGGGCCTCAGATTGCTGCTGGGCTTGTTGATGAGCTTGCTGCTGGGCTGCAAGGCTCCTTTGCAAACCTGCATTTGTCTGCTGTTGATTGGCATTTGCTAGAGCCAGCTGTTTCAGTATCTCCTCCATGCTGGCTTAAAAAAAACTGCCACTGGTTCTCCACCAACTGTGAGGGGGTTAACTCGGTAGCGGGTGTGTGTGACCCCCTGGTTGGGCTCCCCACACAAAAACAGGGCCAGCAGACGGAGGTTGTGGTTTTCAAAATCAAAAGGTGCGGTTTATTTCTCTATGTACAGTGACAAAAACACAGCAAAGCAAAAAAAAACATAAACAAAATAAATCCTGGTCAACTTGACCTCTGACTAAACATACAGGTTTCCTAACTAACAACTGGGATCAGCCTAGTGCTGTCCTAGTCCCTGGTTTTAAATGTCCAAGCAAATATATAGCCACACAGGCTTTCTCTCACCGCACAGGGGTTCACTCTCCCTAGACAGTCCACACAGGTCTGGTTCCAGGCATGAGCTAACATCTAATGAAGCTGGGCTTTCTTATAGAGGCCTAAATGAGCTGACAAGGTTCAGCTGGTCTCCTCATCTCTGTCTGCACGACGCCCCACACTCTCCCTAGAGGTATGAGTCATCCATGAGCCCACTAGCCTTATACAACTCTCCACCTAGTTGTATAAATCGGCGTAAAGCCTGAATCTGGGCGAAATATATCTACCCCCCTGGATGCAACCAGGTGACTTTACCTTCCTGCTGTCACAATTACCAGCAATAACCTCAAAGTGCACTGAAATCTGCACAAACACATTTAACTCGAGATCATGCTCCAAGATATGTTTAGTCAAGGTGTATCCTGCAGGCCTCAGAGAGAGGGCAATCAGAATGTATGCGGTCCTAGATGAACAAAGTAACAGATCTTTGGCAAGAACAGAGTTCTTTGACCTCTTCGGTGACAGAGGAAGTCCAACTCTGTATACTTTGAAGACATGCTCAGGAGTTGTGGAGACATCAGGTAGGAGAGCAAACAACTATATCATTGAATCATTAGATGGGAAAACGCAGCTGACTCTGCCCACTCTCATAGAATGTGATATGATACCAGATGATAGATCAGAGATACCCACACCTGAAATGGCAGGTCACTACCCTCATCTGATGCAAATATCAGACAAGATTCCAGTACTGGACACAGGTGCTGCAATTATCCTTCTACTTGGAAGAGACATATTGAGAGTGCACAAGGTCAGAGAGCAATACAATGGGCCACACAATGGACCATTTGCACAACGTCTTGACCTTGGATGGGTCATCATTGGTGATGTATGTCTGGATGGAGCTCACAAGCCGTCAAAAGTGAATGTCTACAAAACAAACATGTTGCAAAATGGCCGCACATCATGTCTTAGCCTCTGTACCAACAGGATACAGATTAAAGAAAGACTACTCAACCCAATACAACAGCAGAAAGTTCGGAGTTACATAGAGGCTATCACCTCATCTGAAGATACAGATGAGCTAGGATGCAAGGTGTTTGAAAGAACGCAAGATGATGACAAACCAGCACCATCTGTTAAAGATAGCCTCTTCCTTGAGATAATAGACAGAGAAGTCTTTCTAGATGAGTCAAACAGCTGGGTAGCTCCACTACCTTTCCGTTCACCCCGACATCACCTTCCTAACAACAAAAGACAAGCAGTGAAGCGTCTCACCTCATTGCGACGCACTCTAGACAGAAAGACAGATATGAAGGAACACTTCCATGATTTCATGCAGAAGATCTTCGACAGTGGTCAAGCTGAAAAAGCACCACCATTGGAAGAAAAACGTCCCTGTTTCTCTGTCTGCCACGAAGCAAAGAGAATTGTGTGTATTCTCAGATGCATCTACTATGGCTATAGCAGCTGTAGCCTACCTTAGAGTAATGGACTTTGAAGAACAAAGTTATGTTGGGTTTATCATGGGAAAGTCCAAACTAGCTCCACATCCTGCTCACACGGTTCCACGTTTGGAGCTTTGTGCTGCTGTCTTAGCAGTGGAGATGGCAGACATGATCATTGCTGAACTGGACATTGAAATTCATGCAGTGAAGTTTTACACAGACAGCAAGATTGTGTTAGGATATATTCACAATGCTTCGAGAAGATTCTACATGTACGTGTCAAACAGAGTGATACGCATCAGAAAGTCCACACGGCCAGAACAGTGGCACTACATCTGTACGGATAAAAATCCAGCCGATCATGGGACTAGACCGGTTCTAGCAGCTGTCCTGAAGCACGCTAACTGGTTCTCAGGACCATCCTTTTTGACTAGATCAGAAACCGAAGAGACCACTCAGTTTGAGACATTTGAACTTGTAGAACCAGATAATGACAAAGAAGTACGTGCACAAGTAACAGCGTATAGTACCATAACTACTAGAGGCAACCTTGGCGCACACAGGTTTGAAAGATTCTCCAGCTGGAAGTCACTCATTCCAGCTATAAGAAAGCTTATTCACCTAGCCAAATCCTTCTGTAGAGCTACAAACACTGACAAGTGCAATAGCAATCATCTTATGCAAGCCGAAATTATCATCATTAGATGTGTTCAGCAAGAAGTTTTCAAAGAAGACATCAAGTGCCTTCTTAAAAGAGAAGAGATCTCCAAACACAGTCCACTCAAAAAACTGAACCCGATATTTGATGAAGATGGAGTGATAAGAGTTGGAGGTCGCTCGTCAGCAGTTGATATGACGGTCGAAGAGAAACATCCTTTTATAATGCCCAAGAATCATCACATTTCATTTCTGTTAGTAAGACACTATAACGAACAAGTTGCACATCAGGGTCGCCACTTCACTGAAGGAGCAGTCCGGTCAGCTGGATTATGGATCATAGGGAGTAAACGACTAGTCTCCAGTAGGAAGAAAAAGGAGGATGAGTATGGAAGTATTTTCCTGTATTTATATTTAGGAAGGGGAGGTTATGTAATCATACAGACCTACACTCCCCTTGTAACCCAAATAACAAAACCCTACACCTGAAATGTATAAATTCAATGGGCGGTGTGTTTCTCTGAATCACGGTATAGCACAGGGATATGCAATTAGCGGACCTCCAGCTGTTGCCAAACTACAAGTCCCATCATGCCTCTGCCTCTGGGTGTCATGCTGGATGCTGCCAGAGTCTCGCTATGCCTCATGGGACTTGTAGTTTGGCAACAGCTGGAGGTCCGCTAATTGCCTATCCCTGGTATAGCATATCAAAAAAGAGAAGGGAGGACAGAATTCCCCCCCCAGAAGAATCCTTCTCTGGGGGGGGAATTCTGTCCTCCCTTCTCTTTTTTGATAGACTAGTCTCCAGTGTCATCCACAAATGTGTAATTTGCAGAAAAATCAGAGGGAAACTTGAAGAGCAGAAGATGTCAGACTTACTTGCTGATAGACTTGCTTCAAACCCACCCTTTACTCATGTTGGCCTAGATGTCTTTGGTCCTTGGAACATCTCCTCACGTTGGACCAGAGGAAGCAGTGCAGAAAGTAAACGTTGGGCTGTTCTGTTCTCTTGCATGAGTACAAGAGCAGTACACATTGAAGTCATTGAGTCTCTGTCTACCTCAAGCTTTGTCAATGCTTTGAGAAGATTTTTCTCTATCCGAGGACCTGTGAAGCAACTCCGCTCAGATCAGGGCACAAACTTTACTGGGGCCTGTAAGGAGTTAAGGATCCTTACAGAAGACTCTGAGACGAGTGCTTATCTTCAAGATCAAGGATGCACTTGGACCTTCAATCCTCCTCATGCGTCACATTAGGGAGGAGCTTGGGAGAGGATGATTGGAGTGGCTCGTCGCATTCTGGATGCCATGTTTATGAAGGTTAGCTCTACTCGCCTTACACATGAAGTTCTCATCACACTTATGGCTGAAGTCATGGCTATCATGAACGCTCGACCCTTAGTTCCAGTGTCTACCGATCCAGAAATGTGACAGTTTTGACACCTGCAATGCTTTTGACCCAGAAGATGGAAACAGTGACAGTGACAGCTCCCACAGGTGATTTTGGTCTCAAAGATCTTTACACCAAGCAATGGAAGCAAGTTCAGAGTCTTGCAGACATCTTCTGGAATAGATAGAAACAAGAGTACCTGGTGACGCTCCAGTCACGCAGAAAATGGCAAGTTGACAAGCCTAACCTACAAGTCGGAGATGTTGTCCTACTAAAAGACGCTCAGGTCCACAGAAACGAATGGTCAGTTGGACTCATTGTCGAGACTGTACCTAGTAATGATAGTAAGGTTATAAAGGTCAAAGTTAAAGTCATGAGACAGGGCACCCCTAAGGTGTACTTTAGGCCTATCTCTGAAGTTGTTTTACCTCTTAAAAAGGAAACATAGTGGTATAATGTTCATTATGCCAGGTGGGGAGTGTTCTGATTATAAGGTATATATTTACTGATCGTACTGTTGCTTTAAATTGGCATCCATTACTAACAGGAACTGTAGTATATTCCTCCCACTTCCTGCTCAGCAGTCCTATTAAATAATCTTTCTACAGAGAAGGAAGCATGCTAAAGACCTCCACTATTTCTTAATACAGGCCTTGGAAGCATAAGTCTGTAAGTAAGCAGTCATTAGTTTTCAGTTAGTCAGTATATGTTCTACTAATGCAACTACATTTTATGTGTGTGTTTGGTGGAATGTGTCTGTCAGGAAGTTCACTCAGCTAGGCCACATTTTTGCTAGCTAGTGCCTTTACAGTATTGTAGCATGCCTGTTACTATTTGCATTTGTGATGTAATGTTAAATGCTAATGCATATTTTTATAATTTGTGTTTTGCAGTTTTACAAAAAACATATTCTCAGTAAAGATTTCAACTATAAGCCCTTCCTCCTGAGTCTTTGTTGGGAAGCTGTTAGCTGTCTGCCAAGCCTTGTACTTTGAACACATTGTGAGGGCAGAACAAGGGGTTTTAATACTGTACAAGTGGAAGGAACTCAGGGAGCGCTAAATGTCCGTGAGTTAGGGGTGCAAATTACTTGTCTTGCCTTTGGTGCTGACAACCCACGCTACGAAAATAATTTTACCATTAGGGGTCCCCACAACTTGGAAAATGTTATCAAGGGGTCACAACACTAGAGAGGTTGAGAACCACTGGTTTAGATCCTTCTCAGCCACCTGTATAGTTCAGCTGGAAAACCTGCTGGGTCAATCAGTAACCCCTCTGATGGGTGCCAGGTCATGTGATCAGACTAAAGTTTGGGCCTACTTTCCTGAGGCATAGTACAGTTTAGCAGCTTTCACTGTGAGGAGAGAGGAAGAGCTCTGTGACAGGCCGTTTTATAAATAATACATAGCTCCCAACTGTCCCTGATTTGGAGCAATGTCCCTCTGTCCCTAATTACTCCTCATTTATCCCTCATTTTGGTCTGATCTATATAGATGTATATACAATGCACTTTTTATCTATCAAAAAGTGTTTCCCAGGACTAAACCTTTCATCTGATTTCTAAATTGCTGCACTTGTATTCTAAAAAGCCAATATAAAGGAATATTAGTGGTAAAAAAAAGCACTTGTGGGTTTAACCAATCTTGTTTTTTTGTACAATTCTCCTTTAAGGGGGTGTGGCAAGGGGTGTGTCCTATGCCTGCATACTTTTGCTGATAGGTGGCCCTCATTCCCATCTCAAAAAGTTGGGAGGTATGAATAATATGTAAACCCTGGTTCACACTGACAGCGGGAATGAAATTGTGCAAGTTCAGCTGAAATTCTGCGCTTTATAAAACCAGTGTCATGGGTGCAGTTTGCATTGACCATTTCAAACCCTGGGGTAATGAAGACCTTCATAACCAGACCAAAAATGTGGACATTTTGAAAGTACTGGTTCCCTCAGTGGGTGATAAGCAAGTGTGTTAATTTTAGTTTTCCACATATTAGGCATTTCCATCCCTGTGCTATGAGTTTGATAACCCCCGAAGTCATGACTGACAGCTATTTCAGAGAGTACAGAAACTACTTTTAGAAACCGGTGCGGCGCCACACCGATTAGGACGGTGCCATTGCCTACAATTGCTGCCAATTTGGCATGCAATTTGACATGTCAAATCACACCAATTTGAACCAGGGCTAACCGGTTTCCAAAAGTAGTTTCTGTACTACTTTTGGTGAATTCAGGGGTGCGATTTCCATTGACATCTGTGAAGAAACCCGCACAGATGTCTCTGAAATCACCCCCGAAGTCGTGACTGACAGCTATCAAACTCGGAGCACAGTATTGGAAAATGCCTAATATGTGGAAAACTAAAATATACACACTTGCTTATCACCCACTGAGGGAACCAGTACCTTCAAAATGTCCACATTTTTGGTCTGGTCATGAAGGTTTTCATTACCCTAGGGTTACCCCAGGGTTTAAAATGGTCAATACAAACTGCACCCAAGACACTGGCTTTGTAAAGCGCAGAATTTTCCAAAGACAGAACACAGCAGAAACTTCTATGTAAATTAAAGTGGTTGGAAAGGTTTCTTTTTTTTTTTTTAAATAACAAACATATCATACTTACCTCCACTGTGCAGCTCGTTTTGCACAGAGTGGCCCCGATATTCGTCTTCTGGGGTCCCTCGGCAGCTGCCTCGGCTCCTCCCTGCATAAGCTAACCCCCCTTGTGGGAAGCGCTCTCCCAAGGGGGTTAGCTTGCGGGCGCGCTCCCGTGATAGCCCCGCCCCCAGCGCGCAGCGTCATTGATTTGATTGACAGCAGCGGGAGCCAATGGTTGCGCTGCTATCAATCATCCAATGAATGAGCCGAGAAGCCAGCGTGTTCAACGCGGGACTTTTGAGGGCTCAGGTAAGTAAACGGGGGGGCTAGGGGGGCGCTAATCGTCTGATGTTTTTTCACCTTAATGTATAGAATGCATTAAGGTGAAAAAACATGTACCTTTACAACCCCTTTAAACTCTATATGAAGCAATACTGAGTAGGCAGTAGGGGAGGGTAAGTGGTTTCTCTGATTTTGAGCTTCCATTATTGAGCAATGTAAGGCCTCATTCACACGGGGTGTACTTAACCGTGTTTACCTGCAAGGGAATGCATAGATGTTCCGTGCATCCCCGTGCAGGCAGTCCTATTGCTGTCAATGGGACAACATTCTTCTGAATGGCGACTGTGCCCAGGGGCGGGCTGGGAGGGGGGGCAGGGTGGAAATTTCCCCCTAGCCTGCCGACATTATCTTTAAAACGGCCGCAGCGGCTGTCTGTTCATTTTTTTATTTATTTTTTCAGGCTGTGATGGGCGGCCTCAGCGGCCTGTGTTAAGTCGGCCACGGGCCGCAGTGGCTGCTGATTGGCTAGCTGGCTGCTGCATAGGCTGCGCTGCATTGTGGGAGCTGTAGTCCACAGGCGCTAAAGGTAAGTAACTAATCAGCGCATCGAACTACAATTCCCACCTCCCAGGAGCTAGAGCAGGTCGTGTGGCACATCAGGGGAGGGGATGCACGGCGTCACGACATGTGACTTGCAGAGCTTATGCAGAGCGTTGGTTTGAGCGGCTGCAGACAGTCGAGAAGAGGAGACGTGACGCACGGTGACAGAATCATCACTCCCCGCCCCCCGAAGAGGTGCAAGGCAAGGACCTGGCTTTCTGATACACACAGCCCTCCCTCCCCAGCCTGAAGTAAGTTATGATGAGAAGATCATGAAATGACCCCTGTTGTGATAAAAGTTTGGCAGTGGCGGCTCGTGGGCAATCAACTAAACCCCCCCCCCCAGCGGACTCATCCAGCAAGCCCCCCTCATTCAGCAATCCCCCCTGCAAGCCAACATCCCCGCGGACTCATCCAACACCCCCCCTTAGCGGACTCATCTCAGCACCCCCCCAGCGGACTCACCCAGCAAGCCCCCCAGCGGACTCATCCAGCAAGCCCCCCTCACTTAGCAATCCCCCCTGCCAGCCAACCCCACCCGCAGACTCATCCAACAACCCCCCCCAGCGGGCTCATCCAGCAACCCCCCCAACAGCGGGCTCATCCAGCAACTCCCCCAGCAGGCTCACCCAGAACCCCCCCCAGCGGACTCATCCAGCAAGCCCCCCTCATTCAGCAATCCCCCCTGCCAGCCAACCCCCCCCACGGACTCATCCAGCAACCCCCCCAGCGGGCTCATCCAGCAACCCCCCCCAGCGCACTCATCCAGCAAGCCCTCCTCATTCAGCAATCCCCCCTGCCAGCCAACCCCCCAGCGGGCTCATCCAGCAACCCCCCCCAGCGGGCTCATCCAGCAACCCCCCCACGCCAGTGGACTGATCCAGCAAACCCCCCCTCATCCAGCAACCCCCCCCGCCAGCGGACTCATCAAGCAACACACACCCCCCTGCGCACAGATGCACATAGCCACCCCGACCCCCCCATCTGGTCAGCGGAGCGAACTGATCCAGGAGGACCCCCGGCCACTGTCTGCCCGGCACTTACCCCATCTTAGTGGCGGGTCAATGGCAGCAAGATGTGTCCCAGGAGCTGCTCTGTTTCCTCTAATAGAGACACCGTCCATCTCTTCTCTCCTCCTTGCAAGGCGTCCAGTAGGATCACCTGTACTGTCAGCCAATCGGGTGATGGGTACCAGACCCGCTACCCGATTGGCTGGGAGGAGGATCAGTGTTGCAACAGCGAATATTCATTCGCTGCTGCAACACATCTGGGTGGGCCCCGGTCACACTCTCTGCGCTCCGAGCCCACCCTATTTTGGGCACTGTCTGCACTGGTGGGCACTGTCTGCACTGGTGGCCACTAATCAGGCTGCGTTGATGGGTACTGATGAGGCTTCACTGATGGGCACTGTCTGCACTGGTGAGGCTACGTTGATGGGCACTGATCAGGCTGCGTTGATGGGCACTGATCAGGCTGCATTGATGGTTCAACGGGCCACTTGACTGGACTTGCCCCCCAGGCCTAAGGCTGCCAGCCCTCCCCTGACTGTGCCCAGCAGCTGAGCCCCTGTGTTCACAATGAGTCAGAGTAGCCGCTCAGCATGGGACTCCAAAGCAAGTGGAGATCACTGTAGTAGGTGTGCCTTAGTAGCAGTGATTTCCATTTTCTAGAGGGATCTGCAGGTATGGTTACATTGGTTCAAGTTGGACTAATTTAATGTAAATGTCAGAATTCTGCCCTGTCAGCTATTCATACACTAAATGTGGCTGTATACAGTGTCAAATCCAACATTCTAAAATCTTATAATACAATATAGTGAGTGCAATATATAGAATACAGTGGAACCTTGGATTACGAGCATAATCTGTTCCAGGAGAATGCTTGTAATCCAAAGCACTCACATATCAATTCGAGTTTCCCCGTAGAAGTCAATGGAAATGAAGATAATTTGTTCCGCATTGACTTCTATTGGATGCAATACCGCATGTGGTCAGAGGTGGGGGGGCACCGGAGAGCCTCGGAAATACTCAGGGACAGCTCGGCTGAACTCAGAAAGGCTCGCAAACATTCGGGAACGGGAGTATTTCCGAGTGATTCTGAGTATTTCCAAACCACACAGAACGGCTCCGAACCGTTCCGAGTGTCACCGGCACCCCCGCACCTCTGGCCAAATGCGGTACTGCACACCCCATTGGCTTGAATTCTGCTCGTGTTGCGAGACAACACTCGCAAACTGAGTTAGGATTTAAAGAAAAAAAAGTTGCTTGTCTTTCAAAACGCTTGTTAACCGTGCTACTCGTTAACCAAGGTTCCACTGTATAGAATTCTATACAATATATAGAAGTGAAAATAAATATAAAAATGGTTTTACAAGTATAAAAAATATATATATTTTTATGGCCATATACTACGAATAAAAAACAAACGTACACACATGTACAAAATATCCGTTCAGAAACTCAAACAACGTGCAACATTGTAATCCTGTGAAGTAAAATAAAAGTATCTTCACGCCCCAGTGGAGGACAGTGACGGAGACCAGCGCGCTGCGCGCCAGACACGAGGCTGATGAAGATGACGGAGGGTGGTCGGAGAACACCCGCTATGCAGTGGTCGCCTGATCTGCAGGATCGAGTGCTGATTGACACCGGCATTTGGCTGGAGCTCACGGGAGGACTTGCTCTGGGGGTGATCAGAGGAGTGGAGCGGCTGTGCATGCTATGTCCCAGGTGCCACATACCTACGTCTGGAGTCAGCACCTGGGCCCGGTGTGGACACTGTGGGGATCCACTAACCTGCTTAGGGCCGGTGCAGCGGGAGACCAAGTACTACACTACTAACCTGCTCACAGGGCTATGCATGCCGCAGCTGCAAGTAGTTCGGAAGGCTGGAGAGGGCCATGCATCATCCACCCCAGCAGTGAAGGAACTTTCACCAGGTGCGTCCTACTCAGAGTTCCGGGACATGGAGGGAGACCTGTGGCCTTGCCAGGGGCCCGGATGTTGCAAGTGCTATTGTGCGGCCTCTGGTTGATCTCCCTGAAGAGCCGGCTCCAAGTAAGACCCTTGCTGTGCCCATCCAGAAGGAGCCCATGCTGCAGAAGGAAGAACTTTCAGGTGAGCTGGATGAGGTGAGCGAGGGCCGGGTCATAGATTGGGGTTCGCCCAGAGTGCTGGACAGGTTTGGTTCCATTGAGAATTTGTTCGCTTGGTCCTCCCCGGAGGAGGCCTCCTCCTGTGAGGAGGAGCCCTGGATCACGGAGGACTCTCCATCCACCAGAACCCCATCTGAAGTAGTGGAGGAACTACAACGGCCAGCACAAACCCCAGTTCAGTGCCACAGACTCTTCACTAGTCTGCCCTCTACTACTCAGACCAGGGCACCCACCTATCGTCAATGGGTCACTAAGGCCCCAGATTCCTGTGTCCTACCTGGCCAGGTGAAGCCCAAAGAGTTGCCCAGGCTTTACCGGTTTCAGCGAGAGGTGCAAAGGAGGGTTGCTTGGAGTGGGGCCTGGACTACTCCTATGTTCCATCTCAGATCATGGACATTGTTGAGGAATCCCGGGACAAGTGGGAGAATGACTATATCTGGGACTACTTGCATGTACCCAAGCCGAAACGGGTGCCTGAAGGTGAAGTTTGGGCCCGTTTCAAGGACATTCATTGGGAGAGGAAGCTTGGGTGTACTATACACAGAGACAAGGTCCTAGTGGCCAAAGCGGGTCAGCACACTAGGAGCTACTCAGTGTCGGTCAGAGGTGAGGGGGATAGCCAGAGGAGGTTGCTGGACCCATGCTTCTACTTGTAGTTTGGACTACTGGGCTGTAGGAGCGCCCATCAAAACTGTCGGATTGGAGCAGGGTTTGGGTGGGTTTCCCCAGAGACAAAACTGTTGCAGAGTACATTGTACAATGCCTGCCACCCAGGGTGCCTGATAAGAAGGACAATATCATGGACACTAGGGTGTACTGTCCCTGCCAGAACCCTTTTTTGCTATATACTTTTCAGGAAGGACTCCTCAACACAGGAGCAAAAATAGCAGGTTTATTTGCCCACTGGCATATATGTTTGATTGTGCCCACCAAGAGGCACCCTTAGTTCCCTCCGGCTGGAGTGACAGTGAAAAAGAAACATGCCACCCTTTGTAAAGTTTGAAGAAATGTGTTTTCCTCTGTCACCATGTAGAGCATGTTAACCCCCTCTGCCTGGTGAAGTGTTAATGTATAGGTAGTTTGTTTAGATAATTTGTATGTTTGTGTCTTCTTTTAGGAACGCCTGGGATGTGACGGCTGTCCATCTCCACCGCTGGAACAGATGAAGATCTCTGGTAGGCAGAGTATTCCTCCTAAGGGAGCAGTGCTCTGGCTCCTCTTGTATGTAACACTAGCTACAGGGACCTGTAGTTAGGATGTATAAAATGTGCAATGTATGTGTAGCAATACCCTCAGCTAAGAGAGCCGCTGGAATTATATTTTGGGCCTGTAACACACCGCTGTCAACCCCCAGCAATTGGCTCTACCCTCCCTTGGCACAGTTAGTAAGGGATGATAGGATTGTGAGGCCTGTAACTTTAGGCAACACAATCCAGCAACAAAAGCACACATAGTGATATAGCTGACACTAACCGTTCTTCTGTACAGTAATAACACCAACACTGATTTGCTTAATCCTGGTAATTTTACTGAAGGAAATGATTAAACAGATAAACAGTATACTTTAGTATATGCAGAGCCCTGCAATAAAAGGTGTTCAGCAATAGACAGATATACAGTACTGTGCAAAGATAATTAACAGACTCCTCTTTGCAGCTCTCCTCCCTTGTGGGCAAGATGGCGCCCAGCAATGTCTACACTGATAAGTCAGGCCTGACTGTAACTATGTGTAAGTTCTTTGCTAGCAAATGGTGGTGCACTTTTGGAGATAACATTGTAATCCACAGGAATAAAGGTTGAACTTGGCGAACAAGAATAAAGCCACTACTGTTAATACATGCACTGTCCCTCCGGTGTGCGTATGCAAACTCTAGCGGGTGAGTCCCGAACAGTAAACACTAGGCCTAGAGGTCCTGCACTAATCTCTGAGCAGGTGCTCTCTCATCCAACCGGACCAGTCCACGTCCGTATCTTCCGTTGCTGTGTCTTGGTACACAGGTTCCACGACACCCGGGCCTTCGGTCCTCCTGGCAGCAGCAGACGGATGGTAGGATGAGACGTCCCTCAGGCTCCTGGGTGGAAACGGAAGGCTCTTAGGTAATACAGGGCCTAGGCTTCAGGCCCTGTCCAGAACAGCAGACGCAGCAGAGAGTTCCACTTGCTGGGCGGGCGATGTCCAAAGAGACCGTACTACGGTCCACCCCCTTGTTAAATACCCCACCCCAGCAGTAATTGTGTGGGGAAATGCATCCTGGGTATGGTAGTCTCTGGGCCTTAAAGCAAACACCCGCTACACACTCCCCCCACTTAAAATCTTTGGTCCCCAAAGATAAATTTAGCATTATTTACAGACAACACAGTTTATGGCTGCAAAAGAGCTGGGCAAGGGAACCTCCCACCAAACTTGGTAAGGGAGATTGTCTTGTCTACAGGTCATATTGGTGGAAGTGATCTGTCTAACTGTGCCAGAGAGTGAGCTGGGGTTGCCCTCCACCAAATGCACAGTGGAGGGGCCAGGTTTCTCTACAGTCACAACAGTATCTTCAGAACATTCTCCCATCTGAGTGTAAGTTAGTTTTCGGGGAGGACGAATAGCTCTTTTCGCTCTTTGTTCCCTGGGAGCTGAGGTATCAAGTACTATGGGTTCTTCCATTCTTCCTTCCACTGGGATAGGTGTAATGGATCCTGCTGCTTCAGGGGCATCCAACTCTAGTGCAGAGAGGTACAAAGAATCTCTCGGATCTTCAGCTGGGACTGACTCTAGGGCATCTTCCCATTCTTCAGTTAGAGTACACGATGGAATGAACTCAGCAGCTTCAGCATTTAGGGTGCCATTGATGGTAACTTCACAGGGTGAAGGATCCATGACCCTGGGTTCAGTTGTCTGAGTGGGCCACAGCCAGCTCAGTTCCATTTCCTCATCTTCACTCTGGTTTGAGGCATTCATCTCTCCTGACTGAGTGGTCTGAGATCTGGTGTTGGGCCGAGGGGTATTGGAGGTCGAAGGTGACTCAGGAGAATCTGGAGTAGAAGGTATCCGGACTGCTTCGGAGAGAGGCAATAAGTGGTTCCTGTGCCAGGTTTTCAAAGGTCCTACTTGTCCTTCAGGTTTCAGCTGGTACACTGGCAGGCCAGGCAATTTTTTACAGATTACATACGGCTGTGATTTCCATCTATCAGTAAGCTTATGCTTCCCTGGAACACCCAGATTCCGCAACAACACTCTGTCTCGTGGTTGCAAGTCATGGATCCGGACTCTGAGGTCAAAATGTAGTTTGTTCCGGGCTCCTCTCTGGTCAATGGTGGCTTGTGCCACCTCATAAGCCAGTCTTAAGCTTTTCCGCAGCCTGTCCACATATCCCTTGTGTGAAGCAGCCGATGTGTGGTCTATCGAGGTACCAAAGGCCAGATCTACAGGTAGTATAAGAATGAAAGGTAGGGGGCGCTAGTTAATAGAAATAAAGTGAAATATCTGTGATCAAACAGTAATTATACCAATATTATAAACACTAGTGACAGTGCAACATAATGAACGAATTAAAATCTAAAAAGTCCCAATAGTGGAAAAAAAAATTTTTTTGAATGGATATCTCAGTCCAATCCAGAAAAATAAATCACCAAACAAAAACAAACGAATCTTGCTGTGATGATAAATGTAGATCTTCAAATAAAGTGCATTCCAAATCCTCCACCACACAGAAATAAGGAAAATTGTTCAACACCCAAAGTGCTCAGGTTAAGTAGTAGGCTTACCAGAATGTGTAGACTTCTTTATTTAAAAAGAAAGTCACACTCGCTTTGACAGGTTGGTGCCTGTACACATACAATTGGCTGGATGAAAATGTATTCCCTCTCTCCTCCGACAATTAAGGACATGACATGGAATATAAGCAGAAACTTCTCATAGTGCAACCCATTTATTAAAAATTGAAAATTAAAACAACACAGCCAAATGGCTTCTTACATTATCCTGTGCCTCTCCCGGCACTGGGGCTGCATGCATGTAATGGATACTCCAGGCTCGAGCCACCTCCGCAGCGGTGTGCGTTCCGATGCAGCGTGCAGACAACCAGGATATCCGGGTAGGGCGTGGATACAGAGATCACGTGACTAGGCTCGCCGCCGACGTACGTTTCGTTTGGATTAACGTCTTCAGGGGGCGACCTACAGGTAGTCTCGCTTCTCTGCCAAACATTAATCTGTAAGGGGAGTATCCGGTGACATCACTAGTTGTGCTATTATAAGCGTGTGCTGTTTTTCCTCGCTGCTCAAGGTCCCCAGCATATTCAACAAAGTTCTGTTAAACCTTTCAGGTTGGGCATCTCCTTGTGGGTGATAGGGGATTGTGCGGGTCTTTTTTATCCCTAGGGAATGCAGTAATTTCTGGATCAGTCGACTTTCGAAGTCCCTTCCTTGATCCAAGTGAAGGTGTTGAGGTAATCCGTAGTGTACGAAATACTTCTCTACAAGTATCTTGGCCACAGTAGAAGCCTTCTGGTCTTTAGTTGGAAAGGCCTGGGCGTAACGGGTGAAATGGTCGGTTATCACCAGAACATTTCCATGTGCCCCCAAATCAGGTTCCAGACAAAGAAAATCAATGCATACCAAGTCCAAAGGTCCTTGGCTTTGCAGGTGGCCCATTGGGGCAGCTTGATGAGGCAGTGTTTTCCTTTGCATGCAGCGAGCACATGAGTGACAGTATTCCTCCACTTCAGCCCACATACAGGGCCAATAGAATCTGCTCCTTATGAGCTGAAAGGTTCTCTCTGCTCCTAGGTGGCCATGGTTGTCATGTAGGGCAATCATAACAGTCTTTCTGTGTTTTTCTGGCAGGAATAGTTGCCACTTTTCTTCCAGGTCATCAGAGGGGCCCCTTCGGTAGACCACCCCTTGATGCACCTGCAACCTGTCCCATTCCTTGCGCAGTAAGCGGGCCTCCTTTGAGGGATCATGCAAGAGTCTGTTCGGATCCTGGTCTTCTAAGGCTTCCAAAGCCAATCTTTCCAATGGGTCTTCCAGCTGGTCCCGTCTTATATCCTTCTTTGATAATTTGGGCAAGTCCTCTTCACCAATCTGAGTGACATCACAATAATATTTGGGCACTCCAACAACTTAGACTCCAATTTCTTCTGCCCTGGATCCTCCACTAGCCTGGAGCTCTGCTCCCTGACACAGAGCCCCGTACCCCCTCTGGGTTTACGTGGGTCAGTCTTCTGCCATGCAAGTGGGAGCATGAGATCTTCAGGACAAGGCATCAGCATCTCGGTTTCCAGTCCCAGGCCAGTACTTCAGGCAGAAATTGAACCCTGAGAGGACTGCCAACCAACGGTGTCCGGTGGCATCCAGCTTTGCTGTGGTTAGAAAGTAAGTGAGTGGGTTATTGTCTGTCTTAACCACAAAGTCAGCTCCATATAAGTAGTCCTTCAGTTTGTCCACCACAGCCCACTTCAAGGCCAGAAACTCCAACTTGTGGGTGGGGTAATTCTTTTCAGCTGGGGTTAAACTCCTACTCACATAGGCAACGGGTCTTAGCTGCTCTTCATACTCCTGATATAGTACTCCTCCCAAACCATCATGGCTGGCATCCACGTGTAATTCATAGGGCTTTTGGGTGTCCGCATAGGCCAAAACAGGGGCAGTGGTCAAACTCTCCTTCAGCTTAATGAAAGCCTCTTCACACTTTCCCCACCCCCTCTTCTGGGGCCTTCTGCTCCAAAGATCAATCACTGATAAGCCAATTGCAACATGGGGTGGATTCTGGCTGTCGAGGGGCCCTGCTCTTGTACTAGAGGGGCCAGTAGTCTCCTGACCAGGTCAGTGTTCGTTCCTATTATCAGGGAATTTTTGTTGGCCCCTGGTGGGCGGGGGCAGACTACTGCCAAGGTGTCAAAGACCTCTGCCTCTCCTGCCACCGAGGGGTCGAAAGCCAATCTGATCGGTCGGTAACCGTCATAAGGAAAGCTCTGGGTGCCAATTCCCCATATTTCCAAGTCTTCCAACTTCTGCAAGGGCAAATGTCTCAGATGCTTTTGATAGAAATCCCGATACAGGAGGGTTACTTGAGCCCCTGTGTCCAGAATGACCTTCGTGTAGACTCCCTCTACATGAATGGGGACCACTGGGGAGGGTTCCACTAACTTGGCTGGAAACTTCTTCGGGGAGGCCTCTTTCCTTGGACTCATGGTTTTGGCCTTTGGAGTTTTTTTCTTTTTCCATCGTTTCCTGGATCTCAATCCCTGTTGGGCCTGGTATGCATTGATTTCTTGTGACTTTTGGGGTTTTACCTCCAAGGGAGGGGTATTATGTGCTTTTGATGGGGAATTATTCCCCTCACTTCTTGATTTCCTTGCTTTTTTATTCCAATGGAGCTTGCTGGAGATGATGGGCACCCGGTTGACTCCTTCACCGGGGGGCCTCTGGAGTTTTCCGCCGGCTGGCAGTAGTTGCCTCGGGTCTTCCTTGGACTGGGGCACACTCGCCCAAAATGGCCAATTCCTCCACAGTTAAAGCAAACAGCTTCTCCTCTATCCCGCGGGGAGACTGGTTTTGAAACGCTCTGGTACAGCTCTTTCCTGACTTCTTCTTTTTCTCCAACTCCTGAGTTCTTGGCCATTAAAGAGGTCAGCATCTCTAATGCTTGGGTCATCTGTGACTTTAAGACCTCCACTTCCAAGTCCCGTTCAGTGGCCATAGCGGATCTGACCCCAACTGAGAGGGGAGTAGTGGGCTTCTCGGTCACCTGTTGGTCTTTCAGCAGAGCCTCTTCATCTCTTATTATTCGCACAAGGTCCGAGTAGTTCAAGGACATGACCCCTCCAGTGGTTTTCAGATGGAGCCAGACTGGATCAGAAACGCAACGCTCCCCTTAAAATCTGCTTCATCCTGGCCGCATCTATGGCTTGTGGCAGCATCCCCTTCTTAAGGACAATTTGACACAGCATCTTGTTTAATCTGCGAACATATTCCGACATTCTTTCTCCTGGAAGTTGAAGGGTATGCTCAAACTGGTAGACTAAATCGACCACTTTCTCCAATTGGCCGAACTCTTCCTGCAACATAGTTAAATAGTCATAGGCAGTACAAGCAGCATTGCTGAACCTGAGGTTCTTCACGGCTTCAGTAGCAGCACCCTTTAAACTTTCTCTTATGCGCTGCTTCTTTTGGGCCTCCGGTATTTCCCATCCTTCCACAGCCTGCATTGCCTGCTCCATCCAGGTGTCGAAATCCTCTTCTCCGAGTGGTTGAGTTGAGTTGAGTTGAGAGGTATCTTAATAAAATGCGGTCTTACCCCGAAGGGTCCCGACGCGCATAGCAGAGTTTCTGGGAGAAAAGGTCCCAGGAACCAGAAGCAGCACAGAGTGGCAGAAAGGGTGGAAGGGAGAGGCTACGTAGGGAAGGTTGTTTCCCTGAAAAGATCCTGAGCTTCCGGTACCCAGCTTCTACATGTACCGTATTACTCTTCTGGCACTTTCTGACAAGGTCCCCTAAAGCATTTAAAAGTTCAGGACCTATAGTGGTTAAAGGTGTCCCTGAAGCTGTAATGTCTTTGGAACTTTTGGGAATTGTGGGTGACTGCGGAGGTTCCCTCTTTATAGCCTTCGCGTGCGCCAAGCGGTATATCTTCTTATCTATGGACTGCACACTCAGGTATCTCCTCTCTCCATTCTACCAATGCATAGGTATAGGAGGTCTGTTCATCTGGCTTGAGATCAAGTAACCATGCCTTCTGGCTCGGGGATAGTAACTCCATGAGCCGCTCTACATCGCTTCCGGACCAGTCTTCCCCGGGAAGCTCAACAACTACAGCCTTGTCTGGAAAAGCGACGGCTGATGCGCACCACTGAGTCACTTCTAAAATATCCATGCCGGTACTTCTGGCAGGCTTGATTGCAGCATACAGGATCCTGGACTCTGAGCCCCCACGTGTAGCAATACCCTCAGCTAAGAGAGCCGCTGGAATTATATTTCGGGCCTGTAACACACCGCTGTCAACCCCCAGCAATTGGCTCTACCTTCCCTTGGCACAGTTAGTAGGGGATGATAGGATTGTGAGGCCTGTAGCTTTAGGCAACACAATCCAGCAACAAAAGCACACACAGTGATATAACTGACACTGACCGTTCTTCTGTACAGTAATAACACCCACACTGATCTGCTTAATCCTGGTAATTTTACTGAAGGAAATGATTAAACAGATAAACAGTATACTTTAGTATATGCAGAGCCCTGCAATAAAAGGTGTTCAGCAATAGACAGATATACAGTACTGTGCAAAGATAATTAACAGACTCCCCTTTGCAGCTCTCCTCCCACGTGGGCAAGATGGCGCCCAGCAATGTCTACACTGATAAGTCAGGCCTGACTGTAACTATGTGTAAGTTCTGCAGAGAAGAATCTTCGCTAGCAAATGGTGGTGCACTTTTGGAGATAATATTGTAATCCACAGGAATAAAGGTTGAACTTGGCGAACAAGAATAAAGCCACTACTGTTAATACATGCACTGTCCCTCCGATGTGCGTATGCAAACTCTAGCGGGTGAGTCCCGAACAGTAAACACTAGGCTTAGATGTCCTGCACTAATCTCTGAGCAGGTGCTCTCTCACCCAACCGGACCAGTCCACGTCCGTATCTTCCGTTGCTGTGTCTCACAGGTTCCAAGACACCCGGGCCTTCGGTCCTCCTGGCAGCAGCAGACGGATGGCAGGATGAGACGTCCCTCAGGCTCCTCGGGGGAAACGGAAGGCTCTTTGGTAACACAGGGCCTAGGCTTCAGGCCCTGTCCGGAACAGCAGACGCAGCAGAGAGTTCCACTTGCTGGGCGGGCGATGTCCAAAGAGACCGTACTACGGTCCACCTCCTTGTTAAATACCCCACCCCAGCAGTCCTTGCGCAGGGAAATGCATCCCGGGTATGGTAGTCTCTGGGCCTTAAAGCAAACACCCGCTACATATGTATATCGCCATAGTGTACTGTGACAAGGGTCACTTTGGGCACAGGGTGAGCAAGAAAATAATGGACATTAAGAATATGTCTTGGATTGCTTTAAAATGGGACAGTGATGTTTTTCCACAATATTCCCCAGGATATCTGTAAAGAACTATTTACTGTTTGATTATGAACTCAACAGGTTAACTGAAAAGTGACTCCTTCATGATGTTGGGACACATACTGTTAGATGCTAATGTCACCACATCCAGCCCCCACCTGTGTCTGCTAAGATGTCAGATGTGTATTGGGAGACAGTGAGGCTAGCCTAAAGGTCATGTGTCTGAGTCATCACTGTAGTTAATTAGCTCATGTAAATTAGGTCTGGTCAAAGTTGTATTGTCTGAGGAGAATGTAAGAACCTTCTCTCTGTGTGTATAAAACTGGGAGTTTGTCATTAAAGATTGTCAGTCCAGTTGGAAACTTCATACGGAGTGTTTGTCTCGTATGTTTGGAAGGATTAATCCTATGGGAAGCGGTCGCCTGACTGTGGAGGATCGGCAGTGGATGTGTCCAGAAAGGGAATATCCTAAACGGCGTTAACCCCTTTCATACTTGGGGTGCCGTTACATTGGTTGCCAGCGGTGGGATTTTGCCTCCAGTTACTGGGACACTCCAAACCACCACAGTGAATGACCAGCTATGCAGCCTGCAGGAAAGCCACGCTGAATGACTTACTTGAGAGCCGTGGAGGGACCGGTGGGTCAAAGAACAAGGCCACCTTGATCAGGGAGCTAGCCGAGATGGCAGCCCCCACCTGTGTCTGCTAAGATGTCAGATGTGTATTGGGAGACAGTGAGGCTAGCCTAAAGGTCATGTGTCTGAGTCATCACTGTAGTTAATTAGCTCATGTAAATTAGGTCTGGTCAAAGGTGTATTGTCTGAGGAGAATGTAAGAACCTCCTCTCTGTGTGTATAAAACTGGGAGTTTGTCATTAAAGATTGTCAGTCCAGTTGGAAACTTCATACAGAGTGTTTGTCTCGTATGTTTGGAAGGATTATTACTATGGGAAGCGGTCGCCTGACTGTGGAGGATCGGCAGTGGATGTGTCCAGAGAGGGAATATCCTAAACGGCGTTAACCCCTTTCATACTTGGGGTGCCGTTCCCCAGCAGTCCTTGCGCGTGGAAATGCATCCTGGGTATAGTAGTCTCTGGGCCTTAAAGCAAACACCCGCTACATATGTATATCGTCATAGTGTCCATATTCTGTTTTTGTACTTTTATACATGTTTCCCACCCAAGTTTTGTCCCTTTCCCTTCCCCCATCCAACCAATTGATATGGGATGCCTTTACTCATGGGCTCAGGAGGTATTTTGTAAATTTACAGCTGTGATTTTGGTGGGGGGTGAATGTAGCACCCTCTACCATAGGTAGGTGCTAGAATAGGATTTTTCTAGTTTAAAACTGTCAGTGCAGGCAAATTTAGGCAGGCCTGTGCTCTAGGCTAGGCCTGCTTGTTTTGATCGGGGGCTGGGAGTGTTTAGTGTAGCAGTGGGTGTGACCGCCTGTCCTCTGGTTCTGGGGCACCCCCCCCTGCTTCCAAGAAGATTGTTCTGGAATAGGGGCTGGGTCTGAAGCTGGTGGATTGGCAGGCAGCTCATGTGAGGAGCCCTGACCAATCCCCATTTGGTTTTGGCAGGGGGCAGGCCTCCCATATAAGCTGAGGTCACATGCTGCTGGGGAGGATTCTGTTGGGCCTTGAGAAGTGAGAATGGAGTTTTAGGCAGCTGCTGCAGGGCATCCCCATGTGGGGGGACGCGCCAAACGCGGAGGAGGGCCGGAGGAGCTGATAGGATGTGTGTTTCTACCATGGACTTGGGACAGGAGAAGGTCAGTGTGTCTACTACAGTGGAGAACTGGAGCAAGAGGAAGATTGTGGAGAGAAGTGCAAATTGCTGTGTCCGGGGAATGCAGGAATTACAGTTTGGACTGGCTGGGAGCAGTAGTCCATTTGTTGCCATGTGCTATTAAAACTGCTAGGACACCGGGGGGAGGTACTGTATGCCTCTGGCCTAGTAAAGCACTCAGGTAACATCATCCAAGAGACTGTGTAGCTTTTAAAATTGCTAGGCCGCTGGGGAGAGGTACTGTATACCTCTGGCTTAGTAATTTGCTTAGGCAACACCATTCAGGAGACTTTGTTACAGTAACTAAGTACAGCCAGCAAGCTGGGGTTATTCAGAGTGATCCCTTTTTGCCTTAATGGAAGTGATGAGACAGGAACCTAACAGTTTGCAGCAAAGGATTTGTTCAAGAGGAGAGGAATCTTGAGGATTGATACTCTGCAGGAGCTAGAGAAGAGAAGAAGGAGAAATAGTCTGCATGGAAATGTGCAGGGGAAGAGACTGTGAATGTTAGAAGTGCATCAGTTTTAGGGCTAAATTTACTAATCAATGTTCTATAAATATGATGGCAATTCAACAAGTGCTATGGGCATCTCATATTTTCCTTTACCCCAACCAAGTTATATCCCCCCAATAAATGCAACAAAACAATGCAAATGACTGCTCATTGTCTCAGAAGTGATATATGGGGGTCTGGCAGCAGGGTGATTTGGTGGATGTTTGTTACTAGTAGCAACCAAGCGCTACACTAATGACACTGGCTGGGAAGGGGTCAATATCAGGAGCGATCAAAGGGTTAACTGTATCCCTAGGGGGTGCATGCTAACTTTGTGGGGGAAGGATTCATTAGATGAACAGAGTGATCAGTGTTCCTGGTTAGCAGGAACACAAGATCACTCTGTTCATCTCTGACAGAACAGCGGTCTACCTTTTTTACATCGGCAGACCGCTGTTCTATCTCTGTGGGGAGTGATCGCGGGTGGCTGGACTGTATGATACGTTAAATACAGTTCTGTAAGCAACACCTTATTTTCTGGCAGTGCCCCTCCCGAGACTAGACTCTGGATCCGCCACTGGCTGGGGCTCCCTGACATCCGTAAGTGCCGCGTGATATCCCAGCTACAGGGCTGATCCTGATGTGGCCTGCACCTCCTGCTCTAGGATGGCGGGACGGCAAGCCCGGATTGCAGGTTCCCGATCCTCTATCCCGGAGCATCAGAGTGAAGAACGGAGCCTAGAAGAAGCAGAACCGACACTTCCTGTATAGCGCTAGCTTCTGTCACAGGAGGAGTGATACCAAATGTCCTCCTTCTGTGACAGTTGTAGGCATTATACAGGAAGCATTGGCTTTGCTCTCTACTACAGCCGTATGCTCCTGTCACACTGATGCTCAGAGATGGCAAGTCAGGAACCCGCAATCTGGGAAAGTACCCGCCAGCAGTACCAGCCAGTAGTACCAGTACCCACCAGCAGTACCAGCCAGCGGTAGCCACCAGCAGTACCATCCATCATTACCCATCGGCAGTACCAGCCCTGGAGGACAGCCAGCAGCAGCCACCAGCCATACCCGCCGGGGGGACAGCAGCAGCCAGCGATACCTGCAGGAATTCTGAGGAAGAAGTGAAGATTGAGGTGCAGGTAAACCGCAGTGCATCAGTGTGAAAGGAGCCTTAGGCTCTTTTCACACGATTGGGTCCGCCTGTCCGTTTTTCATGCAGACCCAAACGGGCTCTCCATTCATTTCTATAGAGCGGCAGATGTAAATGAACTCGCGTCTAGTCTATTTACACCCACCTATCTCCAATCCGATCTGCTTAAAAAAATCCAGGGTCCGGGATCGGGTCAGAGGGTCCTTAGAGTAGAGCGAACGGAGCGCCACCTTCCTGAAATGAGTTTGCCACCTCCCTGAAATGAGTTTACCACCTCCCTGAAATTAGTTTTTGCAGGTTGGGATGTCTGATTACAGAAGATAGCTAGGAAGGAAAATATTATTTTTACCGACGCTCACAGAAAGTGACAAAGACACTACATTTCGCTCAAGATCAACAGGTATTTGCTGAAAATGTTCTTAACTTGGGGGAAAAAAAAGAAAACAAATGCAACCACTACATTTAAAAACTATAAGCTACTCGCATTTTTGTTCTTGGGTTTAGTTATCCATTAAGAACAGCATTTGTAGTTATTTACATAGTGTTACCTCCATTTCCACATGGTCTGCCTCTTGGGATTTAGATGCTAGTGGGTGGGTTGTCTTTTTATGAGTGGTAGGTTGAGTTGTCTTCTTTATTATCTCCATTTCTTGTGGTTGAATGAATTTAGATGTTTCTGAATGGGTTGTCTTTTTATGAGTAGTAGGTTGAGTTGTCTTCTCTCTGAACTCTATTTCTTGTGGTTGAACAGAAGGAGTGTGATGCTCTTTTTCTTGCCACACATCTTCTACATCCTTCTCCTCCTTCTGTAGAAAATCTAAAATCTCATCTGCTGTGTCTGTAAGATCTGCAGGAACCCTCTTAGCATGTGTTGTTTCTGTCTTGGCTAAAGACAGGTCTCTGGGCTGTGAATGCTCAGTTGGGCCTCTCGTCTGTTTAGTATTTTTAGGTAACTCAGTAGGATGAGTTGATCCTGGTCCATGAGAAGGTACTCCTTGTTCAAGGTCAATATCATCAAAGTCATTTTCAGCAATGTCTTCATCTAGAAGGGTACAGTGTAAGATGTTAGAGTGTACAATGTAACGTCTATCTGCATAATGGTATAAAACGTAAACCAAATTTTATATAATGAGATTGTATACCATTTACTGAGTTTGGAATGGAAGGAACATGTTAGAAGACAAAGGTAGGGAAAAATGTATAACTATAATATTAATAATAATATCTGTATTTGCACCAGAAGTTTAAATGTAATTGGCGATGAAGCAGAGGGATTGAAATTTAGACTACCATAAATACGATCCCAGTGACCCTCTGAGGTGTTCTCTGGAATTATCTTGAAGTGGATTGCTTAAAGTGGTTGTACACCCTATACAACCACTTTTGCCTACAGGTAAGCCTATAATAAGGCTTACCTGTAGGTACTGGAAATATCTCTTAAACCTCTACGGTTTAGGAGATATTTACCATATACGCCCACGCCGACATAATCGGCGCATGCGCACTGAAGAAAGGGCATGATCCATGCCATTTCTATAGTGCTTGTGCCATGACCGTCGGCTCCCGCGCGCATGCCAATAGCAGAGCCGGAGTCCACGGCCCCGGAAGAAAGAGGGGTTGAAGATGGACGCGATTAGACAGCGGGGACAGCGCTGATATCGCAGGCTTCTTCTGCAGGTAAGTAGTACATAATGGGCTAGTATGCGATGCATACTAGCCCATTATGCTTTTACTTTGCAGGGAACAAAGAGGAAGTAAAATCCATCAGGGTTTACTTCCTCTTTAAAGTGGTTCTAAAGCCTTGCTTTTTATTTATTTATTTTTTTAATTTTATTTAACCACTTAAAGTGGTCGTTAAACCACTATAATTTATTTATGCCATCCCCTCTGATATAACAATATGCCTCCCAGTGTGTGGATATGGACTTGTCTCTGAAGCAAGACCACTCCAAGGGTCCCCCAGGCACACATCTCCCAAAGAGTCATGCTCCCTTAAAAGCCAGGGCCCATAGTCAGTAAGCAAGAGGCCACCCTGCAGTCCCCTCCAAAAGCCCCTGTCCTGTTTGGGTCTGTCACAATGGTCTACTCGTTTAAGGGGAAGATGTTGCCACCATTCCTGTGTATTAGCAATTTTATACTGAACAATCCTCTAATGGGGCTTTATGGGTAACCAAACCACAAATTATAATGCACAAATCTGTACAATCAATCTATTACAATCAATTAAAAACCATTAAAAATGTAAAACTGTCTAAGGCCTCAATATGTTTGACACCATTTGTTTACATAGGGTGTTTTACATCTACTAGGCGGTACTCCCAAGACCTCTCTGTCTGGTAAAGCAGTGATAATGCAACTTGTCTGCACATTTGCTTTATTTTGGGTAACAGGCCTCAGGCTGAGAATATGTGTGAGAGTAGGCTTCAGGCCAGGAGAAGATGACACAATAGGATAGTGGTTGCTCTAAAACAACAAAACAGTAACTTTCCTATGCAAGCAGAAGCAGGGCAGGTCCAGGGTCAACATGGCGCCAATAGCCAGGGAACAGAGGTAGGGTGGTTGGCATAAATCTTGTGTGAGAATTATGCCCTCTTCATATTGCTCCGGTTTTCATATTTTGCACCTTAACACACATTTTTTTAACGTAGAACTACAACTTTTATTTTTATTCCCTCACCCTACTATTGTGAATGAAAGTGTCCAAGATGTACGTGCCTTCTTAATGCTCCAGCTTTATCCACAGTTTCCTCCTCTGTCCAGTGCCACTGGTCCTCTTTGGGCAGAATGACTCTAGAGTCATTTTGCCCATTTCCTGAGAGTTCAACGTCTCGTTGACACCCATCTACCTCATCACACAGGGTGGGCTCACAGCAGTGGTATCTGGTGGTCAAAAATGTTTTGGCCGGCAAGCAGACCTGGCCCCCTCACTCGCACCTCAACATCCCCCCCCCCCTGTGGCTCACAATCGTTTGATCGATCAAAAGGGGGCGATCCACTGGCAGGAGAAGAAGCAGGAAGACATTAGCGAATATTAATTCTCTAATGTCACACGAGTGGTTTAACATACAAAACATGACCGGTATGGGCTTCAGGGGATGGAGATGGGTCTTGTGGCAAAAGCTGAGGGTCCCTGGTAAGACATTTATATTATTATTGACTGCCGACACAGCACAAGACATAAAAAAACACTCATGCCAGCACACCAAAATGCATAGATATAAAATCTTCCGAACGCCGTGTTTACTTTCACTTTGGCCCAAACAAATTTCCTTTACTAATCGATGCAGCCGCTGGTAGCGTTGTGTAAATTATATGCAGCAATAGCTACATACAGTATGCAGTGCTGTGTTCTAGCAGGGGGGATAGGACATCCCAACTGCTGTCGGAACAAAATCAGGTTGGCCTGAGTGCTGCTCAGCCATTCATATGAAGTCTTGTATTTTTATGAATGTATAAAGAATTCTGATTTGCAGTGCAAATGTCTATAAACGATCCACTTTTCCTGCTGATGTGTTTTCATGTAATAGGCATGTTATATTGCAGAGGTGTGAATTGATCTTTATGGCTCCTGGCAGTAAAGACATTGAATCAAGCAAATACACAATTTTACCAAAAGTATTGGGACGCCTGCACATGAACCTTAATGACATCCCAGTCTTATTCCGTAATGCCGCGTACACACGATCGGACATTCCGACAACAAAACCGTGGATTTTTTTCCGACGGATGTTGGCTCAAACTTGTCTTGCATACACACGGTCACACAAATGTTGCTCGGAAATTCCGATCGCCAAGAACGCGGTGACGTACAACACTACAATGAGCCGAGAAAAATGAAGTTCCATGATTCCGAGCATGTGTAGGATTTTTGTGCGTCGGAATTGCATACACACGATCAGAATTTCCGACAAGAACTTTTGTTGTCGGAAATATTGAGAACCAGCTCTTAAACATTTGTTGTCGGAAATTCCGACAGCAAATGTCCGATGGAGCATACACACAGTCGGAATATCCGACCAAAAGCTCACATCGAACATTTGTTGTCGGAAATTCCGATCGTGTGTACGCGGCATAAGTTCTCAATACTTTTGGTAACATAGTGTATGTAATGCATGGCTGTGGATCAAATGGCATCTCTGTTTACTTATTGATTGCAGACTATAGACAAGCTGAATGAAAACAAAGCCGTGTATACTCTGTCCTGGACTGGTGATGGCAGCTCTAAAAAAACTTAGCTTATATTTGCTTGGTATCCCTGCATCTATTAAAAAAAGTATAACGATTCTATAAATACACCCCACTATCTACTTTGCACAGTAGTAGTAAGTTATACTGTTCAGACTGCTCAGGTTGCCATTATCTTCTGCTCTATCTGTTTCCTCTTAGAAGGTGCAAGCATCTGTCAGGAGAGGAACATGTAAGGCAGGTTCTGTAAAGCCAGCCCAACACAACCTCTGTTTTCCATCTACCTCTGCCAAGTGCCATACATAACTTCTCACAGCAAACAGAGACCTACTGTATATAAGCGCTGCATCAGCCCGGTGGAGTGACCTACTACATCTAGGCAGGAAAGTTAATAGGCACTATCTATGATTTTTCAGTAGAAGATATAACTTTTGAAAGCTTATAAGGATATAAAACTTTGTTCTTTAACTCCCAAAAAATCATGCAATTAGACCGAGCTGGCCAAAAATTCAACTCTCCATTTTGACCCCTCAAGCTGCACTTTCAATAATGTATAAAGCAAATGAAATGGTCCATAAGGCGTTGCTTTGGTAATGGCCATTTTACTTGGGTGGAGTCAGAACAAAGATTTTGCCACATTAAAAATGTAAGAACCCAGGAGGTAATTCAGTCTCCATGCATCTTCCCAAGAATTAAATACCAACAACATGAGTGGTCTTCTTGAATGAACTTACACAAATAACATGACAAAGCTTCAGACAACCACTAAGAAATTATTTGTCAGCAGCTTAGAGTGGATAGACCAATGAAACATCTAATTTCTTGCATTAATTCCCATCACAAATATTTGTACAATGTTAGGAAATAATCCCAATGATGACAATTTTACACAATCCTGTGGAATATTGATCATTATCACAATGTATAATTCCTTCTCACTACCTGTATCCTCAATAGCTTGAGGTTTAGCTGTTGTGGTCTCCTTTTTAACGTTTCCACCAAATAACAGCCATTGTGCTTGCCGAGGTTGGATAAAGCCTTCCAGTATGAAAAAAAGTAATAGTAAAGTCCTACAGCCCATGCCTGCCATTGCAGGTGAGGTATGTATTCGTCTCAGCAGCTACACACAGTTCTGTCCTTTATTGTGTAAAAGACTTGCTTTCCAACAGTAGATGGTACAATATAACTCCATTGGTGACCTTTGGCGCCTGGGCTCTTATCTTTTAAGAGTACTAGTACACGCCCTGAGCTCACCCTTCATCAACCCAGGACAGGGGATGGAGGTAAAGCCTTTCCTTTAAACAGTTTTAACTGTATACATTTCTATATATAAATATAGGCTGGGAATGTTGCTGGGTGGCGGCAATATGACGAGGCCTATCTTAAAGGAAAACTTTAACATGGACATAATATCATAGTATTTGCAGTCACCTATAGGGATGAGCCCCCAGATTTGTTATAACTTTGCTTGTTCGGGTGTTTGTCAGAATGCCAGACTTTAGCCTAGGTTCACATTGCTGGGGTTAGAAATCGTGCGAGTTCAGCTGAACTTGCACGATTTCAACCCGGCAATGCAGTCCAACTCCAGGGCGATTTGACAGACATCTGTGCGGTTTGTTGCACAGATGTCTATACAAATCGCCCCCCGAAGTCGCCAAAAGTAGTACAGTAACTACTTTTGGGAAAGTCGGTGTTGCATCGATTCGGACGGTGCCTTTGCCGGCAATAGCCGCCGATTCGGCATGCGATTTGACATGTCAAATCGCATGCCAAATCGGACCAATGTGAACCTAGGCTCAAGCCCATATGGCAGAAGACAAACCTCATATATAACATCAGGTTTTCTCCCAATACAATATACACCGTATGACCACTTCCCTTTTCCCCTGTAAAGGTTGTTCTGAAAGTACCTGGAGGTACTCGCCATGTCCTTAGGAACCAGTGACGCCACCCAGCCCCATTCATTTACTGTAACATCTTTGACCAAATACAGTCATGATCATATTGCCCTCTTGTTTTTACTCACTGTTAGCCGCCAGAGTTTGGGGGGGGGGGGTTCCCCCTTAAATCCATATTTTATGGATTTTTATAGAATTTTTGGAGGGACCCCCTATTCCTTTTTTATCTTTTTTTTTGTGTGACCTCCACAAAATAACATCTCTACCAGACTCTTATCTAGGATTAAGCCTCGTACACACGGCCGAGATTCTCGTCGAAAAAAACATGTCGTTTTTTTCGACGAGATTCTTGGACAAGAAACTTGTCCCGGCCGAGTGTACACACGCTCCTTTCAAAGAACCCGCGGTTCTTTGAATGGAGCGAACGCGGTGACGTCATCGAATACGACAAGCATGCGCTCGTCACATTCGATGCCGTCGCCGCCATCTTGGTTCACCCTACCTATGCCTAGGAAGCTACCGCGCATGCGTCAAAGTCATTTCGAGCATGCGCAGGCTTCCCGGCGAAAAGGTAAGTGTACACACACACAATTTTTTAGTCGAGAAACAGGCTGACGAGAATCTCGACGAGAAAATAGAGAGCAGGTTCTCTATTTTCTCGTCGAGATTCTTGTCGCTTTTCTTGACGAGAAACCATACACACGAACAAATTTCTCGGCAAAAAATCTCTGCCAGCAAGTTTCTTGCTGGTTTTTGCCGAGAAATTCGTTCGTGTGTACGAGGCTTAAGGCTACATGCACATGGGCATAGTAAATTAATCCCATTTTCAGGATCTGGCAGAAAAATCCTGTGTTCAAAAAAATGCTAAGTCTGGTGCATGTTTATGCGTGTGTATGGTGTTTAGAAGCATATAAGCATAACTTAATTCTAGTAGCTGGAATATTTATTTGTTCTAGCCACTAGAAATAAAGTGCGTGCATTTTTGGCCATATGTGTGTTTATACGTAAATTATGCCAATATGTGTCTCTCTGAACACAGGTTTGGGGCAAATTTTTTATGCTCCTAAACGCTGCTCTAAAATACAAATCTAAATGTCACTATGTGCATCAACACATTAATTTAGTGTGTTCAGAGCAAAAAATATATAGAAAAATTGCTTCTATATGTAAAACCACCCCTGTAGGAGCTGCTGGTTAGTTTTGGGTTTTGCACGTTACCTCTTCAGCTTTGTTGTCCGGGTAGGAAAGTCTGTAGTAAATGCAATGTCCACACAGATGTAAAACCTTCAACAGTCAGGCTTTATTTTCTTCTGCATGTATAACTTTGAGAGAAAGTAGAAGGTAGAGGAAGAGCAGGGGAAGGTTCAGGCACTCAGCATTTAAATGCAAAACATCAGTTCAAAGTAATTTAAGGAATTTGGGGGCTCCAAGCAGAGTGGACAGCGGGGAGGGGGGGTGCTACTGAATTTTCTTTTTAACTGTCAAGAAAGTTGTTGAGGGGGGTGGACGCTGATCAAGGGGGGGGGGGGGCGCCAATCGCCCGACATTGGAGCGGATAAGCGAGGAGGGGGGCAGGGGTTTGTCTTACCTCCTCCCGTGCTGCCTCCTCTTGATCCTCTTCCTGCTTCCTGCTGTGTGGGAAAATTCACACTATCACAGAGAACTGCTGGGGCCCCAGGCCAGCTCGAACCGGCAACAGGGCAGTCTCTGCCACAGATTGCCCAAGATGAAGTGGGTCTCTGCCACAGACCTTTTAAAGTGAATAAAGTCTCTGCCACAGACCTTTTAAAGTTGAGTGAATGGATAGTCCAGGAATCCTCTGCCACAGGATTTCAAAGTCCCACACTTCCAACCGTGCAGCAAAAGAGACTTTAAGCCAATCCGGCAAATTGCAGGGCTTGTAGTATAGTGGATCCCTCCTCAAGGAAGTTACCAGGCCTCACCCAAGACATCAGCACTTTGCTGGTCTCCTCCAGGGCAGGTCCTCCCCTGGTTTCCTTCGTTAAGACAGCTTCCTTCCCATGTGGACGACGGAGAGCTTGGGATCCCCTCTCTGAATGTAGACTCCAGCCAGACTAGCTGGGCCTACTAGATAGTGATGCAGCCTCGGGCCAACGTGGCCCCGAAACCAGAACCACACACACATATCTCGCGCCCGGAGTGCCACGAGGCGAAGACGACCCCCGAACAATGGCGTCTGCCCCTTAAGTATCCCCTCCCAGCAGGCACAGTGGGGTCGACCACTCCCAGTGCACCGCTGCCGAGAAGGGGCACTCAATGCACCATGGTTTGCCTGTGTTCCAACAGGTGCCTACCGTGGTATCGCCACCTACAGGCAATAAGGGAAACTGCTATCGGGCAAACCACAACTTAGAACAGAGGCAATTTCAATATAATTCAACAATCTGGGCCCAGACATCCCTCTAAATTTGAGATAGCGTCCCAACCTTTTGGGGAGGGCGCTACATATATGAAGCAGCACCCCCGACCTCCAAAGGCCTAATGGTGACCTCTAGAGTCAGGGAGAGCTGACATACTTCCTTGTACAGTGGGTTACTAGGCATGGTGGGTGTAATGCAAGATAGAATATTTGGGCGCCAGTCACTTTTTGGATGCAAGAAAAATAGATTTATTGTCTCTTAACAGAACTGGTGGAGAGAGGGTTAGGGCCAGGACACCCTTAGACAGATGCAATAGCAATTGGCAGACTCCGAGACAAACTAATAAGCAGACAGCTATACAGATAGAGGGCCTTTAAGCTGTATGCAGCAACTGTATTTGTAGAACTGCTGTCTCCTATGGCTGAATTTTCAACAATCAATGGTGATCTATATTTGTAACTCACAGTAACCTGCTATAGATCTTCTTTCACATCTCACAGTATCCTACTGTAGGTCTTCACTCACTGAGCTCCTGGTCTCTTACTAGACTTCCAGATCTCAGTCGTCACTGGATCCCCTGAGCTCTTCCACAGCTAACCCGCTGTATACTCCTCAAGCTTCATCTACACTATCCCACTGGGTCCCAGACTTGGCACTCTGCTGAAGCTTTCCCACTTCACCGTCCCCGGCTGGTGAAAAGGCGCTCTGTTACACCTTCAGACTTCCATACACTGGCCTCTAATAACAGGAGTGGTTGTCCCATGTTGGCAACTGTTTCCCCTTTACCTCTGGACTTGATCCTCAATTGCCCCTGGCGACAGGAGTAGTCGTCCCTTATGGCAACTGCTTCTCCCTCACCTCTGGCAACAATTTGGTTCCCCCATCCGGCTGAACTTCTACAACTTGGTTAGGCTTCCGACATGAAGCCCCAACCCTGCGCTGCTTCTCTCAAACCTGGATAAGCCTCAAACCGCCTAGCAGCCAGGTGCTCCCGTGATAGGCCTCAGGCTTCTGGCCTAGCAACCCAGAGTCTTGTGACACACGCATAGCTCCCAACTGTCCCTGATTTCGAGGGACTGTCCCTGATTTGGAGCAATGTTCCTCTGTCCCTCTTTCCTCTCCATGTGTCCCTCATTTTGGTCTGATCTATATAGTTGTATATAAATTGCACTTTTTATCTTTCAAAAAGTGTTTCCCAGTGCTAAACCTTTCATCCAAATTCTAAATTGCTGCATCTGTAAATTTCAAAAGCCAGTAAAACGGAATAGTAGTGGTAAAAAAAAATCCCTTGTGGGTTTACTAATCTATTTTTTAGCTTAATGCTCCTTTTAAGGGGACGTGACAGGGGTTGTGACCTGTGCCTACATGCTTTTGCTAGTAGGTGTCACTCATTCCCATCTCAAAAAGTTGGGAGGTATGGACACACGTACACCCAGACAGTCCGGGTGGCACAGAACACCGATCACTTGACTCCTCCCGAATAAATAGACTCTTCCAGCAGACAAAGGGGCAAATAAATCCCTGCCAATTGGCTGAGACAGCCCATTCACTCCTAGTCTGGATTCACTATGCCCTTGTCAATCTAATGCCACAGGCAACGATGCCACCTAATGACAGTAGAGAGAGGTGCATCGAATCCAGATTTAGGGAAATTTCAGTGGATTCCCTAACAATCAGCCAGGCTAGTTACCACCTAGCAAACTAAATTTGTCAGCAACCCTGCCTAACACCAGGGTGCTACATATAAGTGGCAGTTTTTCTGCCCGTGTGCATGAGGTTCTGGCATAGATGAAGGGAAGCCTTGTTTTTTTTGTTTAAAAGAAGGTAACACAGATGAAGTTGTTAAAATGCAAGCAGTGTGCATCCTGGTTATTCATCCCTGTGCATATACTGCTCTAAACATAACTACTCATCAGTGCACCATCCAGCAGCAATAGCTGTCAGGTTCTCATAGACTTTTACAGGCTGCTAGCAGTGGGGCTGGATGGTGTGCAGCTGAACATGTCTCACCTAAATAGAGGAGCCTCATGCACCGTGGCTAAGCACCCGATGTGCATGAGGCCTAATTCTCACCTTCTGTTCTGTTGTCCCCAAGGAGTGAAGAGAAATTAAAAATTTTAATTTTTTTATCAATATAGTGTGGCTGATTTACTAAAAAGAAGTATAGCATGTTCATTTTGCAAGGGAATTTTTACTTGGCTTAGTGAATTACGTAAAACTGTGCTGACTCCTATTATCCAGCCATATGCAAGCAACAATTCTGATCTTTTAAAAAAAAAATCCTGCACATGATTGGGTAATAAAAAAAAAGAGCACATTTTTACAACCTCTACTAAGGTAAATGAAATTGCCCTTGCAAAATGAGAATTCACTATGCAAAGTAAACAAACTCTGCTGTTTTAGGCCTTGTTTACATGGGAGGATGGGAATGGAGAGCCCTTAAAACAGGCAATTGCTCCACGATTTAATCTCTCACCTAGAAGAAAACACGCAGCCGCTGTAGTGATCGGTGGGCAATATCAACGGTCTCGCGTTTGCAGTGTGGTTTTGTGCCCATTCGGCTATAAAAAAAAAAAAGCCCAAAAAAGCCATTCCGGAGGTGACAATTTTGCTTAAATCCCGGCCAGCCGCTGCTCTACCACCATCTGATAGGAGATCCACCGCTGAGGGGCCCAAGGGTTGCCATCCGTGTGAATGAGTCCATAGTAAATTAGCTACATTATGTGGGAGGAAATTACATTTCCAGGTGGGAACACCTGTTTTGATGACATCTTTCAGAGATGCGATTTCCCTTCAGATCTAAGTTCTAATCTTTCTCTACTCTATCCAAAATAAAAACAAAAAGTTTTGGCTGGATTTCTATTTTAAAGAGTAACTTCACTTTTGTTGAGAAAAAAAACATTCCCCTCTCTGCTATCTGTGTATATTGCAGGGATTTTAACAAGCTTTTGTTGCAGATTCCTACCTTTTGTTATTCTGAAGAAATAGCTGTTTGCTTTTCTGTTTCCATGTTGCGAGTGAATCTCTAGGGGAGTGTTTTTATAATTAACAATCAGCTGCTGCACCCGCAGGGCTCTAATGATGAAAGGTCTGCATCCCTTTAGAAGTGATTTCCCTTTGGGAAATTCTCACCAAAAATGAAATTTTGTTTGCAGGGAATGCTCAAAATCTGATTTGTATCTTAGTGCATACTTCTATGAAAATCATTGAGCCAATCACGCAAGCAAGAAATTACATTTCTAGGGGGTGTTCTGTACACCATCTGTGTACAGAATGCCTCCAGGTAGCCACATTGCATTGCGTTTTACAGAAAATTACAGCGCTGCAGATTGAAAAAGGAAATTACATTTTTAATAATATTCAAGTACAATATGACTTGTGTCGCAATTGTATACATCGGGGGGTCGGCAAGCCATCAATCCTGATCTACCAGTTGACCACTAGGGATGAGTCGAACACCCCACTGGTTCGGTTTGCATCACATGCGAACGGACCCGAAAGTTTGCGCAAACTTTCGACCTTTCGAACGGGAGAAATCAAAAGTGCATATTTTAAAGGCTAATATGCAAGTTATTGTCATAAAAAGTGTTTGGGGACCCGGGTCCTGCCCCAGGTGACATGTATCAATGAGAAAAAAAGTTTTAAAAACTCACGTTTTTTCGGGAACAGTGATTTGAAAAAATAAAAGTGAAATATTCCTTTAAATATCGTACCTGGGGGGTGTCTATAGTATGCCTGTAAAGTGGCGCTTGTTTCCCGTGTGTAGAACAGTCCCTGCACAAAATGACATTCTAAAGGAATAAAAGTAATTTAAAACTGCTTGCGGCTGTAATGTCGGGTCCCGGCAATATGGATGAAAATTATTGAGAAAAACGGCATGGGTAACCCCCCAGCCCATTACCAGGCCCTTTGGGTCTTGTATGGATTAAAAAAAAAAAAAAAAGGCGTTGGGGCCCCCAGGCCCTATATACTCTGAACAGCAGTATACAGGCGGTCCAAACAAGACAGGGACTGTAGGTTTGTTCTTAAGTTGAATCTGTTTGTAATTTGGAACAGGTACATTTTGTAAGTGTAGCTCCAGCCAAAAAAATCTATTTTTAAGCTTTTTGGATAACATAGGGAAGGGTTATCACCCCTGTATAGAGAGAAAAAATGTGTGTAGAGGACAAGGGAGTCCTCAGAATGCAAAGAAGGGGAAGGGTCAACAACGGCTTGTGGTACAAAAATAATAATAGGCTTTATTTAAATGTAGCGGGTATACACTTTTCTGTGTATTTAAAACTGGCAGAGACACCAGTGATGTGCAGTTCCCTGCAGCCCCACGGGTGGCGCTGTCGCCTTGGGCTGGGGTTGAACCATTGCTGTGTGCTGTGCTTCCTTTTTGTCCTCCCTCGGCAGCGGTATGGTGGGGCGGGGAACCCGTCATGCTTGCTGGGAGAGGGTATAAAGGGGCCGGCCATCTTTGTCATGGGGTCGAGTCCCAGGCACCTTCAGCCTGTGGGCATGTGGTTCGTGTCGGTCCTCTAGGCGGCCTAGGCCTAGAGGACTTTCGGAGGTCGTGTTCCATCCCTGGCACCTTTAGCCTGGGGTGAGGTACTCGGATGGAGGTCTGGAGCTCAGTGCCCAACACTGAGTTCCGCGAGGGAAGGAGATCCTAGGGGACCCTGGGAGAGGGTACCCAAATCCGGAGGGCCTAATGGACCGGTGGGAGACACTTGCTTGAAGACCCGGTGCAGCATATTGCCGGTGACAGGTGAGCCTTCCATCGGAGACCGCCTGGAAGGAAATCCCCCTTCGCTGGTAGACCGCAACCCACTTTCAGGAAGGAAAGTGGAGAGTTCATTGTGTCTGGGCCTACTCGCATCCACACCTCCTTGTCTGTTCTCTTCTCATTGAGAAGAATAAAGGAGTGTTGGACTTTAATGGTGTGGGGCTCGTTTTCTGGCAGACATTGTTCAAGGTAACTCTCTTTGGAGGTTCCAGGTGCAGAACACCGACCCGAAGGTAAAACAAGGACTTTGCTTACACCACACAAACATCTGCGGTGAAGGCTTGGCATGGTGACCCCGCACTCTCTCCTTGTAAGGTACCCCTAGACAAGAGAGAGACGAGCTGATGAGAAAGAGGGGAGAGTGGAGGCCGCTACATGTGGGGGCTCGGGTCCGGTATGGTGTTCGTGTTACTACGGAATTGAACGTGTCTGCCGGGAGGAGTTCCGAGTAGGTGGGCCAATTTATTGGCCAAAGTGCATCCCTGCTTGAAGTCGTGGACATGACCCAGTGAAGAGAAAGGCCCGCGCAGAAGAGCGAGGAAAGGGGGGAGCTCAGCCGTGTGAAGGACTACACGTGGGGGCTTCTATTTGCACTGCGCCACCAGGCACACCCCCACCGCTTAGTTCGTAGGCGTGACTCAGAAAGAAAAAAGAAGAAAAGCACGCGAACTGGAGCAAAGGTGAGAAGTCCAATACGTGTGAAGGAGTACATGTGGGACGGTGGCGCAAAACTTTGCAGTGCGCGATGGACCAACAGCAAGTCACCATGTTCGGACAAACAGCGTGGGTTCCATTTCATCCTTCTACCACGTCTTTGACTGTTGCTGCTCCGGTGACCGATACAGGGATTCGGCTAAAGCCAAGGGGACGATTAGCCCTCTATTCATGCATGGACGTTGAGGCCCTGGGTGTGATTTGTCCCGGCTGCTCGGGACTGGTGTGTCATCTAAAGCCATTCGGGCGATGCGAGGCCTGTGGGGAGTTTCTATTTGAAGTGGATCCTGCGGTTGAGAAGCCGAGAACCATTTACCCCGGCCGTACCACAGGCAGCACCACTCAGAGAGGAGGAATCACTGCTTTGACAGCCATTCCTGCGCGCACTGCAGCGACCGCGGAGGAGGTCGCGACTACTCAACGGGAGAAATTCGAGGATGCTGACTTGGTCACCACTGTCTCACAGCATCCACCGCCGAAGAGAAAGACCGGTATGGTAGCCCCGTCCAGCGGTTGCGGTGGACCATCTCGCCTGCCTACGCCCGGCCCGGATGAATCCGGTAAGAAGAGTTCCGGACATCCTGCCTCTAGAAAAGGCCGAGGTAAGCCAGGTGGAGGGACTTGGTGTGTGGGCGGAGGTGTCGGGGATCCACAACCCTGTGTGTCCGTGGGAGGTAGCAATTCAGTCTCCACTACAGACTACCTGCCCGCAGAGGAGTGTGACACCTCCGACCTAGAGTCGCTCTCTGATTTGGGAGACGATGTCGTCATAGACGAACTGTTTGCTCAGAAGGGCTGGGACAAAGTATCTCTCGCCTCGTCCCGTGGAACCAGGGACCCACCCATGTCTACAGGGGATAGTACACCCCGGGTGGAGGCACCAGCGCCTGAGGAGGGGTCCCGTCCCCAGCCTACTCTTGCTTTCCCGGTGCCACCTGCACCTAATGCCGGGGAAAAGAGACTGTTGTTGCGGGCACCTATGCCCAGACCAGATGTGATCAAGGTCCAGCGCCACCCTGACTCAATCGTTTTGCCTGGCGAAGGGGACAGAGCCACTATGCCTCCTCTGGCGAGACTACAACGCCTATTTGGCCAGAAGGTTGCTGCTGAGTACGGATGGGAGTATCCATACTTGTCCAAGGAATTGCTGTATGAGGTGGAAGTGTGCCGGGAGCGCTGGTACAATGACTTTGTGTGGACCCACCTTCAGGTTCCACACGCCCGCAGGTACCTGGCATGCTCCCCCAAGGCCTCTCAGCGTTTTAAAGATTGCAAGGCAGAATGGATGTTGGGACGGCACATCCACGCGGACAAAGTGCTGGTCCGGCGGAAGGAAGGGGAGGATGTTGAGTATCATCTGGAGACCATGGATCAGCACTTGAAGCCACTTGTTCTGCCGCATCCCCGCTTCTATCTGTAGGAGGAAAGAGACTCCGTTCTTGAAGAAGGAAAGTTCCATGAGTGCAGTTACCGTGACGTTGTCACCAGGTGGCAGTGTTGCGCATCGTTAACACTTTTCACACACTCACTCTTTGGAGAAAGGGGATTTCTTCACGAAGAAGTTTCTTTCCTCTTACACGAATACATGTGTCAGGGTTTATGTGTGTTAATTTTCTTTTTTTCCCTCTGCAGGAGAGCATCCCATCAAGACCACTGAGTATGGGGTGGGTCTTAGTCAGGATGGGTGGGAAAAAGTGTAATGTGAATATGTGATTCTAAAGTTATGGTTAAAATGTTGTTGTTTCCCTTCCCTTTCATGTAAGGCTCAGACACAATTGCTTCAGTTGACCAAGTTTTCAAAAGTTTTATTTTGTACAATTTGTAGTTGGTTTCTGGACTGGGCTATGCCAGCCGTTGAGGGCATAGTTTGCTCCAGACACTGGGAACCAGTGTCAAATTACCAGGGGGAGAGTGTAGCGGGTATACACTTTTCTGTGTATTTAAAACTGGCAGAGACACCAGTAATGTGCAGTTCCCTGCAGCCCCACAGGTGGCGCTGTCGCCTTGGGCTGGGGTTGAACCATTGCTGTGTGCTGTGCTTCCTTTTTGTCCTCCCTCTGCAGCGGTATGGTGGGGCGGGGAACCCGCCGTGCTTGCTGGGAGAGGGTATAAAGGGGCCGGCCATCTTTGTCACGGGGTCGAGTCCCAGGCACCTTCAGCCTGTGGGCGTGTGGTTCGTGTCGGGCCTCTAGGCGGCCTAGGCCTAGAGGACGTCCGGAGCTCGTGTTCCATCCCAGGCACCTTTAGCCTGGGGTGAGGTACTCGGATGGAGGTCTGGAGCTCAGTGCCCAACACTGAGTTCCGCGAGGGAAGGAGATCCTAGGGGACCCTGGGAGAGGGCACCCGAATCCGGAGGGCGTAATGGACCGGTGGGAGACATTTGCTTGAAGACCCGGTGCAGCATATTGCCGGTGACAGGTAAACCTTCCATCGGAGTTCGCCTTTAAGGAAATCCCCCTTCGCTGGGAGACCGCAACCCACTTTCAGGAAGGAAAGTGGAGAGTTCATTGTGTCTGGGCCTACTCGCATCCACACCTCCTTGTCTGTTCTGTTCTCTAAGGGGTCCAACTGATTGTGTTCACTTTTGCATTGAGAAGAATAAAGGAGTGTTGGACTTTAATGGTGTGGGGCTCGTTTTCTGGCAGACATTGTTCAAGGTAACTGTCTTTGGAGGTTCCAGGTGCAGAACACCGACCCGAAGGTAAAACAAGGACTTTGCTTACACCACACAAACATCTGCGGTGAAGGCTTGGCATGGTGACCCCGCACTCTCTCCTTGTAAGATACCCCTAGACAAGAGAGACGAGCTGATGAGAAAGAGGGGAGAGTGGAGGCCGCTACATAAATATGGGGGGTGAATACATACACTCAGATTGAAAGAATATGCAAGGAAGACAATGCAATCCTAATTAACAGTACATCTCGCTATACTCAACCAAGAATTATTAAAAACATGCTGCAGCTATTAGTAAAAACATTCAGGGCACTCCTAGAGACATAGCAAGATGTACTGTGTTAACTAGGATTGCATTGTCTTCCTTGCATATACTTTCAATCTGAGTGTATGTATTCACCCCCCATATTTAAATAAAGCCTATTATTATTTTTGTACCACAAGCTGTTGTTGACCCTTCCCCTTCTTTACACTCTGAGGACTCCCTGTCCTCTACACACATTTTTTCTCTCTATACCAGTTTTTGCTATATGGGGCAGGTATCCCGTCTATCACTGACAAACCGGCTGGTACTTGATTAATTAATAAATTTACTTGGTGAGAGTAGATTCTGGGAATCTTTTTATTTTCTTTGCCTTTATCACCACTGTAACATTTGTTTTGCTGTCTGTGCCCCTGTTCAGAAGATTTCAGCTCATTTTCTGTCCCAATGACAATTGGATTTTGAAAATTTGGGGTTATTAGGGAAACAAGGATTGGTGATAAAGCATCAGTGGAGACACCTTTTTCCCATATTAACTCTTACAGGAGAGAATTTCCATTCCTAGGGGTAGATTTCCTCTCACTTCCTGTTGTCTGAAAGTTGTCTGAAAGTAGGGGACTGCCTGTATATACTATACGGCCTTCCCTATATTCTCTGCAGAAAATTGGGCCTTAGGTGTTGGTAGTACCAGAACACTGTAAAGCCTTGTACACACGATATCCTATGGATTCTGATCCGATGGTTTTGTCCATCGGAAATCCGATGAAGCTGACTTCCATCAGTCTTGCCTACACACCATCAGTCAAAAAACCGACCTCACCAAAACGGCGCGACGTACACCACATACGACGGCACTATAAAGGGGAAGTTCAAATCGAATGGCGCCACCCTTTGGGCTGCTTTTGCTGATTTCATGTTACCGCATGTTAGTAAAAGTTTGGTGAGAGCCGATTCGTGCTTTTCAGTCTCCGTGCTTTGCAGATCGTTTCCTGGTGTTCAATTTGTGCTTGTGGGTTCGTATTTGTTATTCAGTGCGTGCAGTCAGGTCGTTACTGTTTTGCAGTGCCTTCTTGGCCGCTCGTTACTGTTTTTCAGGTCGTTCTTCTCAGGCCTTGCTGTTCCTCGTTGTGTTCTGTTTGAGTTCGTTCTGACCAGCCGACCGGTTTAAAACCATGTTTGCAGTACGTTCTCGTCGTAGAGCTCATGCTGGCTACGGACTTGGTGTTGCGGTTAACACTGTAACCCGAGTTCAGTCCATGAACAGGGTGAGGAGGAGTTCAAGGACCAAGAATTGGCTGCTCCAGCGGGACCATTTCTCTCATATGTCTCTGCTGCGGTAAATCCATGAGAATAATCCTGATGATTTCAGGAATTATCTCAGGATGACGGACCCCGTTTTTCACCGTCTGTTGGATTTGCTGTCCCCCTATATCACGAGGCAGGACACTGTGATGCGCCAGGCCATCAATGCCGAGCAGAGGCTTATTGCCACGTTGAGATACCTGGCGACTGAGAGAAGCTTGCAGGACCTCAAGTTCTCAACAGGCATCTCCCCCCAGGCTCTTGGGATCATTATCCCGAAAACGTGTTCTGCCATCATCCAGGTCCCGCAGAAGGACTATATGAAGGTAAGTTTTCTCCTTTAACATCACATTCTAGTTTGTGAATGTTTGCTAATGTATTGTTTTTCTTTTCTCCTTCCCAAATTACCCTGATTGTAATATGCTGGGAATGTCCCCTTTCTCCCCATGCATGTTTTTACTTATAATGGCTCTTTTTTTTTGCCTACATGCCTATTTCCCTTCACTAACCTCACCAGCATGCTATCCTGGGCCCAAACACACCTAGCCTAGTTTTTTCTTAACAATGTTTTTTGTCAGCGCCTTAAGCCCCGTACACACGATCGGTTTAACTGATGAAAACCGTCCGATGGATGGTTTTCATCAGACAAACCGATCGTGTATGGTACCCATCGGTCTTTTTTCCATCGGATTGAAAAAAATAGAACTTGTTTTAAAATTTTCCGATGGATCAAAAACCGATGGTAATTTCCGATCGTCTATGGGCAAGTCCATTGGTTAAAAAACCCACGCACGCTCAGAATCAAGTCGACGCATGCTCAGAAGCATTAAACTTCATTTTTCTTGGCTCATCGGAGTGTTTTACGTCACCACGTTTGGAACGGTTGGTTTTTTGACTGATGGTGTGTGGCCAAGACTGATGAAAAACAGTTTCATCGGATTTCCGATGGTCAAATCCATCGGACGAAAATCCATAGGTTATCCGACCGTGTGTACAGGGCTTTAGTATTTTTGAACCCCCCCCCCCCCCCAAAATGTGTCCAAATGTTTTAGTTCACATTCAAGTTCAGCAGAGTGGTAGAGCCTTTTTTTGGGGTGTACAAAATCAGCTATAACCCCCTCCCCCCCCTTAGAATATTTTCAAATGTCCCATCAGCGGGGGTGAGTCATCTGATAAGTGGGCCTTCTATTTTTGTGTTTAAATACTCCCTCAAAGAATATAAATGTTATACTGATGTTGGCCAAGAATGTCTTTGTGTAATCTGCTTGCAATGTAAAGTTCAAAAGTACTAATGTAATCTTTTTGTTTGACTCCACAGTTTCCTTCAACACCACAGGAATGGCAGACTGTGGCTGCCCAATTTGCCCAACTGTGGAGGGGCAATTGATGGTAAGCACGTTCACATAGTGCTGCCACCTTGTTCGGGGTCATTCTATTATAACTATAAAGGTTTTAATAGTCTTGTGTTAATGGTGTTCCTGTATGTGGACGTGGGGAAGAACAGCCGGATGTCCGATGGCGGAGTGTTCGCTCAGACAGAGTTCGCTCACCGTCTGCAGTCTGGGGGCCTGTCACTGCCTCCAGATGCAGACGACGTGGATGGACTTCCCTTTGTTTTTATCGCGGATGAAGCCTTTGGACTGGGACCACACCTGATGCGGCCGTTTCCCCAACGCACCCTCACCCCGGAGAAGATAGTTTTTAATTACCGGCTGGCCAGAGCCCGGAGGGTTGTGGAGAATGCCTTCGGGATAATGGCCAGCCGGTTCCACCTGTTTCAGACAGCTATCCACATGGCGGAATACAAACTCAACCACCTAATTTACTGCTGCTGCATATTGCACAATTTCTTAAGACGATACTCTGCAACATATATATCTTCAGTTGGGCCTGAGGCCGGTCTATCTGAGATGAACATTCTGACCGGCCTGGACACTGCCCATACTGGCTTGGCCCCCCAAAGTGCCGTGAAGTACGTGATAAATACGTTGAGTACTTCACGGGTAGGGGGGCCATCACAATGCCAGACCATATCTGACCTTTTTAAAAAAAAAATGAAAAATATATGTAGCGGCCTCCACTCTCCCCTCTTTCTCGTCAGCTCGTCTCTCTCTTGTCTAGGGGTACCTTAGAGGAGAGAGTGCGGGGTCACCACGCCAAGCCTCCACCACAGATGTCTGTGTAGTGTAAGCAAAGTTCTTGTTTTACCTTTGGGTCGGTGTTCTGCACCTGGAACCTCCAAAGAGAGTTACCTTGAACAATGTCTTCCAGAAAACGAGCCCCACACCATTAAAGTCCAACACTCCTTTATTCTTCTCAATGCAAAAGTGAACACAATCAGTTGGACCCCTTAGAGAACAGAACAGACAAGGAGGTGTGGATACGAGTAGGCCCAGACACAATGAACTCTCGACTTTCCTTCCTGAAAGTGGGTTGCGGTCTCCCAGCGAAGGGGGATTTCCTTCCAGGCGGTCTCCGATGGAAGGCTCACCTGTCACCGGCAATATGCTGCACCGGGTCTTCAAGCAAGTGTCTCCCACCGGTCCATTACGCCCTCCGGATTCGGGTACCCTCTCCCAGGGTCCCCTAGGATCTCCTTCCCTCGCGGAACTCAGTGTTGGGCACTGAGCTCCAGACCTCCATCCGAGTACCTCACCCCAGGCTACAGGTGCCTGGGATGGAACACGACCTCCGGACGTCCTCTAGGCCTAGGCCGCCTAGAGGCCCGACACGAACCACACGCCCACAGGCTGAAGGTGCCTGGGACTCGACCCCGTGACAAAGATGGCCGGCCCCTTTATGCCCTCTCCCAGCAAGCACGGCAGGTTCCCCGCCCCACCATACCGCTGCAGAGGGAGGACAAAAAGGGAGCACAGCACACAGCAATGGTTCAACCCCAGCCCAAGGCGACAGCACCACCCGTGGGGCTGCAGGGAACTGCACATCACTGGTGTCTCTGCCAGTTTTAAACACACAGAAAAGTGTATACCCGCTACACTCTCCCCCTGGTAATTTGACACTGGTCCCCAGTGTCTGGAGTAAACTATGCCCTCAACGGCTGGCATAGCCCAGTCCAGAAACCAACTACAAATTGTACAAAATAAACTTTTGAAAACTTGGTCAACTGAAGCAATTGTGTCTGAGCCTTACATGAAAGGGAAGGGAAACAACAACATTTTAACCATAACTTTAGAATCACATATTCACATTACACTTTTTCCCACCCATCCTGACTTAGACCCACCCCATACTCAGTGGTCTTGATGGGATGCTCTACTGCAGAGGGAAAAAAAGAAAATTAACACACATATACCCTGACACGTGTATTCGTGTAAGAGGAAAGAAACTTCTTTGTGAAGAAATCCCTTTTCTCCAAAGAGTGAGTGTGTGAAAAGTGTTAACGATGCGCAACACTGCCACCTGGTGACAGCGTCGCGGTAACTGCACTCGTGAAGGGGGCGTGTCCGGACGTGCAGCAGGGAAGACGTGCTGCTACAGAGCTCCTGGCATCCAGAGTTGATCTACCTCCATCCTTTGCCTAATTTGCACTATTTGGGCCCTGGTCTGCCTGCATCAATCCCTGGTCATTCCCTGCTGCTGCCCCGGAGGTTTTTTTTGTTTTTTTTTTACTCTGAGCACCTTACTCCGCTTTGGGCCTGTGACTGGCTCCACGCTCCCAGGGCCCTCCGCCATCTTGGGGCCTGTGGATCCCCTGCCACTACCAGCATCTGAAGGCCGCGACCTGTGAGGCACATACATCATCCAGCCTCGGTTGTCACCCACGCTGCAGCTGGAGGTCACAGACGAAAATCGCTTCTAGCGGTGTGACCTGACGACTTGCGGCCTACAATCGCGGATGCGGCCTGGCCTCCGGAGCGCAGTGAGTACCTAGCGGTCCGCATCGGAGTTCAGCCCACTAGCATCCAGGCTCTCTTACCACTAGCTAGACCCCAGTTCACCCGCCACACCACCCGAGGCCGTCAGCGCCGCACCCTGCCTCACCCTGTACTCGAGACCGTGGCTTCGGCCTATTCACGGAGGTGCGGCGGCCATCTTGCTACACCCGAGGACAGTGTCATATCCCCTCCGCGGCCCCTCCGGCCCCTCACCGCTCGGCTTCCTTGATTCATGGTGAGCCAGGAGTCCCCTGTCACTTGCTTGCTCTGCAGGGATCTGCTGGGGCCATATATAGATACTCTCTGCTTACACCCTCCCAGGTCCACTAGGTGCTACGGCGGCCATCTTGGTGCACCTCACCCCAAAGACTATACACAACAGGGATTTAACCGGCCTCCGCTAAGAGTGGCACTGAAGTCCGCTTTGCCTATGCCCACAAACTATTACTGACCTGCCTGAACCTGGGCTGCTGACGGTTATAGCTTATTTACGGCCATTATACCCCCCTGGTCTCTGTCTAGCACATCCTTAAGTCGCCTACACCTAAAATATTTGCTTCCCCTGCTGGTCTGGTGTCGCTGAACCACACATGGCACTGATGGCAAGCACTTAAATCGAGCCCCGTTCAGCTCTCGGCCTCATACACAACTAGCAATGCCTTCTAAGGGATCAAGTTCCCGTTCATCAATAATCAAACGTTCTGCAAAATCCTCAACCTTACATCAAGCTACTGTCGGATCTATCAAAAGATTCCTAGCTTCGGAGCGCGAAAGCCCCAGCACTCGGGTTAACAAGACCAGAGCCTCACGATCTCTTATATCCCCAGCCTCACACGCGGCCTCCACCCGTGAAAGCTCTCCGGCCTCATCCTGCGGCTCGGAGTTGATGGAGGACCCCGGCTCCCCCACAGGTTCTGACATGTCTTCTTTGTTGAGTGAACTCAAAAAAGAAATGGCGGGTATGTTTCACAATATGGAAAAATCAATCAAAAAGGAAATTTCCGCGGTTAGGGCGGACATGGCACATTTGCTCATCAGAGTTGAGGAGACAGAACAACGCCAAGACTCACAAGAGGTGGCCATTAAAGAACTGCAAGAGACTGTTACTCAATTAGCATATGCTCACAGAGCCTCATTATACAAGCTCGAGGACCTCGAAAATCGCAATCGTAGAAATAACCTACGTATAAGAGGACTGCCAGAAGCGACCAGAGATAACGACCTGGAACCCTCGATCCGTGGCACCCTTAATACCATATTAGGCAACTCAGTTACTGACCCTCTGCGTTTTGACAGAGTTCACCGCGCTCTGAGATCTCGTAACTTCTCCTCTGACCAACCCAGGGATGTGATTTGTCGCCTCCACTACTATGAAGACAAAAACGCCATCATGATCAAACTGCGGAACACTCCTAAAATTGACTTTGATGGAACTACCCTTAGCATCTTTCCTGACATAGCCAAGGAGACCCTTGATCGCCGCAGGGCTTTAAAACCTCTTTTGGAGCATCTGCGGGGTGACGGGACTACTTAAAGATGGGGTTTTCCTGCATGCTTAATTGCTACTAAAAACGGTCGCTCTTCAACTCTGCGGTTCCACGAAGACCTACCTACCTTCCTACAGGATCTCAATTTGCCACACACGGAGTTACCGGGCTGGCAGAATACTATACCCACCTTTTCCGCTTCCTGTTCCCCTCGTTGGCGGAAAACCCCAGCCAAGCAAGGGCGTGTCTCCAATCCTGGCTCATCTCAGAAAAATGGATGAGGCGTCTTACTGCCCACACTCACCTTCCTTGACTATACCTTGGTTATGATGATGTCATCTTTTAGGCCAAAGGTTTAATTAACCCTATTAATCATCCTCTGTTTTCGTTTTTTGTTGAGGACCTGTTGTTATGTCTATGTGCATATTTGTCCTGACCATTGCTGGTATCATAAATGTTTCTTACTATTTTACAGGCCGTTAGCTGACGGGGCTTTATGCTCCTAATCCATGCCTCCACAAAGGAGTCCGTTCTCTGCCCCTCTCCTCTTGGGGTTGGTGGGAGTTGGCAATTTATCTTTTCTTCTTGATCTTTGTCTGCAACCCTTCCTGGTTGCCTGCTCCCCTCATCCCCACTGGGACCACCGCAGACCGCTGCGTGATTTTGATACCATTCCCAATCGTTATAATGGTTGTTCTACTGTTCTTCATGTATGTCTTATTTCCTCTTTCTCTTTTTTTCTGACTTTTCTCCTTCCCCTTCTCTCCTTCCCGTCCCCCCTCCCTTCTCTGTTTTGTTGGCACGCTTGGCTATATGTTTTATTGATCCACTCTTTGCTGATGATATGGCTACTCTGAAGATTCTCTCGTACAATGTTAGAGGCCTCTGTGTCCCCGCAAAGAGACATACAGTGTTACGGGAATTGAAGAACTCTGCTTGCTCTATTGCCTTCCTCCAAGAAACCTATTTGACCCATACAACGTCAGTTAAATTATACTCACAGTATTTTCCATAATGGTATTATAGCCTGTCTGACACTAACAAAGCCAAGGGAGTGGCTATTGGACTCAGCAAGAGTGCTTCATTTCGGTTTTCAGACATGTTAGCGGATGATCATGGTCGCTTCCTTTTTGTAAAGGGGTTTATAGGCAATACTAGATGTACTCTAGCAAACATTTATTGCCCCAACCACAATCAACCTGTTTTCTTTAATCATATACTCACGAAACTATCCCATTTTGCTGAGGGTATGATAGTTTTGGCGGGAGATATAAATATACCTCTGGATCCCATTATGGATACCTCCCAAGGCCGCTCGGGTATCCCATTTAAAAGATTAGCTCAGGTCAAAAAAAAACTCCTAGATCTTCAGCTTATGGACGTTTGGCGTCTCATGCACCCTAAAGAAAAGGACTACTCCCACTTCTCTAAAACGCACAACTCTTACTCTAGAATTGATAACATCTTCCTTGATCACTTTCACCTGCCTTTTCTCCGCTCAGCCCACATTGGTGTTGCTACCCTTTCCGACCATGCCCCTGTTTCCATTTGCTTGGACGTGCCCGACTAGTGATGAGCCGAACACCCCCGGGTTCGGTTCGCACCAGAACCCGCGAACGGACCGAAAGTTCGTACGAACATTAGAACCCTATTAAATACAATGGATGCGAACGTTCGAATTCTAAAGTGCTAATTATAACAACTATTATGCATGTTATTGTCCTAAAAAGGGTTTGGGAAGCCGGGTTCTGCACCAGGGGACATGTATCAATGCAAAAAGAAGTTTTAAAAACGGTCGTTTTTCGGGAGCAGTCATTTTAATGATGCATAAAGTGAAAAAAAAAAAGTCAAATATTCCTTTAAATATCGTACCTGGGGGGTGTCTAAAGTATGCCTGTGAAGTGCCACGTGTTTCCCGTGTTTAGAACTGTCCCTGCACAAAATGACACTTCTAAAGGAAAAAAAAGCCATTTAAAACTGCTTGCGGCTTTAATGTAATGTCTGGTCCCGGTAATATGGATGAAAATCTTTAAGAAAAATGGCATAGCTACCCCATGACCCCCCCCCCTTACCCCAGCCCATTACCAGCCCCTTTGGGTCTTGTATGGATATTAAGGGGAACCCCGCACATAAAATAAAAAAGGCCCTATATACTCTGAACAGCCGTATACAGGCGGTGCATACAAGACAGGGACTGTAGGTTTGTTCTTATGTAGAATCTGTTTGTAATTTTGAACAGGTACATTGTTTAAGTGTAGCTCCAGCCCAAAAATCTATTTTTAAACTTTTTGGAAAACATAGGTAAGGGTTATCACCCCTGTAACATTTGTTTTGCTGTCTGTGCCCCTGTTCAGAACATTTCACCTCACTTTCCGTCCCAATGACAACTGTTTTTGAAATGTGGTGTTTTTCTTGAAACAAGGATTACTGATAAAGCATCAGTACAGAGGAGACACCTTTCTCCCATATTAATTCTTACAGGAGAGAATTTTCCTTCCTAGGGGTAGATTTCCTCTCACTTCCTGTTGTCTTCTTGCGTTTGCAAGTAGGAGTCGTTTGTAAGTTGGATGTTTGAAAGTAGGGACCTGCCGTAGATACTCTGCAGAAATAGGCCCCTTAGTTGTTGGTGTTGGCACAACACTGTAAGCACTCACAGTTACTCTTGGTTGGTGCTGGAACGCCCTGCTGTCAACTATTATATCAGGAATTGTAATTACATATAATTGTTGAACAGTGGTAGTAAAAATTGGGCCTTTGATGGTGGTGCTGGTGCCACAACACTGTAAGCCCTGACAGTTACTCTTGGTGGGTGCAGCAATGGGCCCTGCTGTGAATTATTAGATCAAGAATTGTAATTGCATGCCCCTGTTGAACAGGGGCTGAAAAATTGGGCCTTTGGTGGTGGTGGTGGTGTTGACACAACACTGTAAGCCCTCAGAGTTACTCTTGGTGGGTGCAGGAATGGGCCCTGCTGTGAATTATTAGATCAAGAATTGTAATTACATGCCCCTGTTGAACAGGGGCTGAAAAATTGGGCCTTAGGCACTGGTGGCACAACACTACAACCCCTCACAGATACTGTACTTGGAGCACAGCAATGAGCCCTGTTGCAAAGTATTGCTTCAAAAATTGTAATGACACGCCCCTGTTAAACAGGGGCTGAAAAATTGGGCCTTAGGCACTGGTGCCACAACACTCCAACCCCTCACAGATACTGTACTTGGAGCACAGCAATGAGCCCTATGGCAAATTATTGCTAAAAAAATTGTAATTACACGCCCCTGTAAAACAGGGGCTGAAAAATTGGGCCTTAGCCACTGGTGGCGGCACCCATAAACAAAAATGATCTTCCAAGCTATCATCATCAATCGTATCATTGAGGACTCGGAGGAGGAGGATAGCCAGTCAACATAACAGCACAGACACTCAGCATCAGCATCAGTCTTGAAGGGATGTGATATGTTAAAATCAATTAGTCTGTTATATCAGCATCAGGTGTGTGGTAGCTGGTGGTGATCCAAGACTGGTTCATCTTGATGAAAGTCAGTCGATCAACCGAGTCGGTGGACAGGCGCACCCTGTGATCCGTGACAAATCCTCCAGCAGCACTGAATGTGCGTTCCGAAAGAACGCTGGATGCAGGACAGGCCAGTAGCTCAATTGCATACTGTGCAAGCTCTGGCCAGTGATCCATCCTCAAGACCCAGTAAGCCAGAGGATTTTCGGTGGGGAAGGTGTCCAAGTCTGACCTTGCCCCTAGATATTCCTGCACCATGTTTATCAGACGCTGGCGATGGTTGCTGGAACCAATCATACTTTGGGGCTGCGGACTAAAGAATTGTCTGAACGCATCGGTCAGATGGCCACCTTCCCCACCGCTCCTTCTTTGACTGGCCGAAGCCTCAGCAACTCGTTGTCCTGGACCAGGAGTTTGTAACCTCCCAGTCTCTGGGAACGCGTTGCACAGACCTTTCTGCAAGGCCTCCCGGAGTTGTCTCATCCTCTGCTCCCTCTGCGACGGTAACATAAGGTCCGCAACCTTACCCTTGTACCGTGGATCAAGGAGAGTGGCCAGCCAGTAATGGTCCCTCTCCTTGATCTGAAGAATACGAGGATCCTTCCGCAGACTTTGCAGGATCAGGGAGGCCATGCAGCGTAGGTTTGCTGAGGCATTCGCTCCGGAGTCCTCTGGGTCACTAAGGACGACATGATCCGCAGTCACCTCCTCCCAGCCACGTACAAGTCCACTGGTTTCTTGGGACTGTAAATCATCCCTAAAAGACTGCTGCTGATGATGCTGAGTGCCAGCCTCCACCTCCATGCTGACACAATCCTCCTCCTCCTCCTCCTCCTCCTCCTCTTCCTCTTCCTGTGCGATGGGTGGGACAGAAGGAACACTGTCTGGGTAAAGGGGGCCTTGAGAGGCAAGGAAGTCCTCCTCTTCCTGCCTCTGTTCTGCCTCAAGTGCCCTGTCCATTATTCCACGCAGCGTGTGCTCCAACAGGTGGACAAGAGGTACAGTGTCACTGATGCATGCACTGTCACTGCTCACCATCCTCGTGGCCTCCTCAAATGGTGCCAGGACAGTGCATGCATCCCTGATCATGCCCCACTGGCGTGGAGAAAAAAAACCAAGCTCCCCTGACCCTGTCCTGGTGCCGTAGTCGCACAGGTACTCATTGATGGCCCTCTGCTGCGTGTGCAGCCGCTGCAGCATGGCCAACGTTGAGTTCCACCTGGTGGGCATGTCACATATAAGGCGGTTCTTGGGCAGGTTCAACTCCTTTTGCAGCTCAGCCAGGCGAGCACTGGCATTATAAGATCTGCGGAAATGCACACAGACTTTCCTGGCCTGCCTCAGGACATCCTGTAAGCCCGGGTACCTGCCCAAGAACCGCTGCACCACCAGGTTAAGGACGTGAGCCACACAGGGCACATGGGTCAGTTGTCCCTGTCGGAGGGCGGAGAGGAGGTTGGTGCCATTGTCGCAAACCACCATTCCTGGCTTAAGCTGGCGTGGCGTCAACCACCTCTCGGCCTGGCCCTGCAGAGCAGACAGGACCTCTGCCCCAGTGTGGCTTCTGTCCCCCAAACACACCAGCGCAAGCACGGCATGGCATCTTTTTGCCTGCGTACTTGCGTAGCCCCGTGAACGGCTACGGAGCACCGCTGGTTCATAGGACAAACCACAGGAAGAGGCCATGGAGGAAGAAGAAGAGGAGGGGGTGGAGGAGAGAGGTGTGTCACAACCAGTAGTAGCATTTTGGAGGCGTGGCGGTGGGACAACCTCCAACACTACTGCACCTTGTCCTGCATCCTTCCCAGCTGCCAAAAGAGTGACCCAATGGGCCGTGAAAGAAAGGTAACGTCCCTGTCCATGCCTGCTGGACCATGAGTCAGCGGTAATATGCACATTACCGCTGACCGCCCTGTCCAGCGAGGCCAAGACATTGCCTTCCACATGCCGGTAGAGAGCCGGAATAGCCTTCCGTGAGAAAAAGTGGCGTTTGGGAACCTGCCACTGAGGAACCGCACATTGCACAAACTCACGGAAGGGGGCCGAGTCTACCAACTGAAAAGGCAGCAGTTGAAGCGCTAGCAATTTAGCCAAGCTAGCATTCAACCGCTGGGCATGTGGATGGCTGGGAGTGAACTTCTTTCGACGGTCCAGCAGCTGGGGCAGGGAAATTTGCCTGCTAGAATCGGACGTCGGTGTACTGCTAGCAGAGTGGCCGCAACTACTTGGCTGTGACACACCTAATTCTACACCTTCATTCCTCTCAGTGCATGTTTCAGAGAGGACTGAAGTTATAGTGGGGTTGGAAATCCCAGCTGATGCGGTGCAAGGAGAGGTCCGCTTTGTTCTTTGGTGTGGGTCTTTGAGGTAGGCTTGCCAACGAGCTGCATGGCAGGTCAACATATGTCTGGTCAGGCATGTGGTACCCAAGCGGCTGATGTTTTGGCCACGCGATATACGCTTGAGACATATGTTGCAAACAGCAGCTGTGCGATCTGATGCACTAGCCTCAAAAAAGGCCCACACCAAGGAACTTTTTGAATGACGGGCAGAGGCAGCGCCCTGCACAGGCGGAGCTCTGCGGTGTGATTCCGTCGGTGTACTGCCCTTACGCTGGCCACCAAAGGGCATCCTGTCTCGTTGGAGATGTGCCTCCTCCTCATCCTCCTCCTCCTCTCTCCTATTAGGCACCCACGTGGAGTCAGTGACCTCATCATCCCCTCCCTCCTCATCACTGGAGCCAATCTGGCAGTATGCTGCAGCTGCTGGAACATGACTGCCAGATTGGTGTCCTTCTTGAGCATCCCCTCTGTCTGCTCTCACCCTACTGCCTTCCTGTAGCTGGGTTTCATCATCAGACCCTTCGAAACGCTGGGCATCCTCCTGGAGCATGTACCCAACACTGTGCTCAAACAGTTCGGGGGACTCCTCAGGAGGAGGACATGGTGGGTCTAGGGAAGGAGTGACTGATGATGAGTCTGACATTGATACCAGGGAAGAGGATGCTTTGGCAGCTGCTTTGCCAGTACCCTGAGCCTGGGTGAGAGAGGATGAGGAGGAGGAGGAGGGCTTGGTCATCCACTCTACCAAGTCTTCGGCATGATGTGGCTCAACATGTCCAGCTGCGGAAAAGAAGGACAAGCGTGTCCCATGACCATGTGCTGATGACAATGCACCGCGTCCACGACCAGCACTGTTGCCCCCAGACACAGAGCCTGCTTGCCCTCTTTTATTGCCTCCTGACTGTCTGCCTCTCCTTGTTTGCCTTCCAGACATTCTAATAGATGGCCTGCAGGGAGATGGGAAAAAAGCAATAAGGGCTACCTTCAGGTGTCCTTCTCTGTCCCTTGAAACAAGGACTTGCACAGTGAAAGAAACTGACACTCTCCCTACCTACAGTTTTCTGTCCCTAGAAAAAATGTTTTTTTTAAGCACAATATAGCACAAGGAGAATTCACTCACTGTCCTTCCAGGTCCCTGGAAACAAGGACTTGCACAGTGAAAGAAACTGACACTCTCCCTACCTACAGTTTTCTGTCCCTAGAAAAAATGTTTTTTTTAAGCACAATATAGCACAAGGAGAATTCACTCACTGTCCTTCCCAGTCCCTAGAAACAAGGACTTGCACAGTGAAAGAAACTGACACTCTCCCTACCTACAGTTTTCTGTCCCTAGAAAAAATGTTTTTTTTAAGCACAATATAGCACAAGGAGAATTCACTCACTGTCCTTCCAGGTCCCTGGAAACAAGGACTTGCACAGTGAAAGAAACTGACACTCTCCCTACCTACAGTTTTCTGTCCCTAGAAAAAATGTTTTTTTTAAGCACAATATAGCACAAGGAGAATTCACTCACTGTCCTTCCAGGTCCCTAGAAACAAGGACTTGCACAGTGAAAGAAACTGACACTCTCCCTACCTACAGTTTTCTGTCCCTAGAAAAAATGTTTTTTTTAAGCACAATATAGCACAAGGAGAATTCACTCACTGTCCTTCCAGGTCCCTGGTAACAAGGACTTACACAGTGAAAGAAACTGACACTCTCCCTACCTACAGTTTTCTGTCCCTAGAAAAAATGTTTTTTTTAAGCACAATATAGCACAAGGAGAATTCACTCACTGTCCTTCCAGGTCCCTAGAAACAAGGACTTACACAGTGAAAGAAACTGACACTCTCCCTACCTACAGTTTTCTGTCCCTAGAAAAAATGTTTTTTTTAAGCACAATATAGCACAAGGAGAATTCACTCACTGTCCTTCCAGGTCCCTAGAAACAAGGACTTGCACAGTGAAAGAAACTGACACTCTCCCTACCTACAGTTTTTTGTCCCTAGAAAAAATGTTTTTTTTAAGCACAATAAAGCACAAGGAGAATTCACTCACTGTCCTTCCAGGTCCCTAGAAACAAGGACTTACACAGTGAAAGAAACTGAGGCCTCGTACACACGACCGATTTTCTCGTCGTAAACAGTCAAGAAAAGTGCCGCGAGAGTTTTTTTGTCTAGAAAAACGTTCGTGTGTATGGTTTTACGACGAGAAACTTGACGAGAATCTCGACGAGAAAATAGAGAACCTGCTCTCTATTTTCTCGTCAGGAGTCCAGATTTCCTCGTCGTGTTTCTCGTCGGCCTGTTTTGTGACGAGAAAATGGTTCGTGTGTATGCTTTTACGACTCTTCCAAAAGCGCGCATGCTCACAAGCAACTATGAGACGGGAGCGCATCTTCTGGTAAAACAAGCCTTCATAATGGAGAGAGCACATTCGTCACGCTCATAAATATTTCATCGTTTAAATGTTCTGCATTGAATTCTTCGTTAGAATGTTACTTTAATCAAAACGAGAGACCTTCTTTTGCTGCTGATATTCACACAGAGTTATGCCTTATTTTTAACCTTTTTCATGCTGCTCTTTATAAGATTTATGTGTATTATATCGTGCAAGTTTTTAGGAATAATTTAAATGGTTAGATTTTTCAAAATGATGTTAATTATAATTTCTCAATGTTTTGATAGCGATCTCCCATTTAATTTTCTAATCTATATTTTAAAAATTTCACACCATGTTTTTGAGCTAATCAGATTTAGTTATTCTTTTGGGGGGGGTGATATCTGTGCCTTTTATTGTCAGTCAAATGTATCTGCTTACTCCAAAGCTTGTTTTTTTTTATTTAAAAATACACATAGTCAAGTATGAACTTAAACAAAAAACACATTTATTCATGTTTATAAATTAAATAAAGAGAAGGCAGCGCTGGAGAAGCTGCTGCCATTTGTGCATCCCAGGGACCCCAGAGCACACAGCAACCCTGTGTGGACACTAAAATTGGGAGCTTGAGAAGGCCCACATTTCAGAACACAATCTGATGCTGGCCTCCCAGAGGTCAGGAACAGCAGCAGGTGAGATATATGTCCCAAGTGTGTGGTACTACAACAGGCTGCCTTCTGTCCGACCAGTGCGACCACAATGAAGCAAGGCCATCACTTCCTCTTCTTCCTGGCAACCTTCCCTGCAGCCTTTACTGAAGCCTTCCTTCTTCGTTTAGCTGGAGGCTGGCCCACTGGAGGGGTACTCCTGTCAGGAGGAGGAGGTGGAGGTGTAGCAGAAGGGGGTGGGGCAGAAGAAGAAGGTGGAGGTGTAGCAGAAGGGGGTGGGGCAGAAGGTGGAGGTGTAGCAGAAGGGGGTGGGGCAGAAGGTGGAGGTGTAGCAGAAGGGGGTGGGGCAGAAGAAGAAGGTGGAGGTGTAGCAGAAGGGGGTGGGGCAGAAGGTGGAGGGGTAGCAGAAGGGGGTGGGGCAGAAGAGGAAGGTGGAGGTGGAGGTTGAGGTTGGGTCAGTTGGGCCACCTCACATATGGCGGTATTGGGGGTAATTTGCTCCATCACCCCCTTGTTGAGCAAGGTGATGAGCAGGGGTTCGCATAGGAGGCGTTGCTCCATGCTCATCACCTTGAACTTAGCCTCCACTAGGCCGGCAATGGCCTCTTCAGGGGATGTGGGCTCCTTGAGGGTGGCATGGGCCTCTTTAATAAGGGCCATTGCTGCCTCACTGGTGGTCCTGTCCCTCCTGCCTCTTTTGTGAAGCCTGATGGGAGGCACCTGGGATCTGGTGCTTCTCCTTTGCCCTGCCACCTCCTGTCTGCCACTGGGCCCTGCCACCTCCTGGCTGCCACTGGGCCCTGCCACCTCCTGTCTGCCACTGGGCCCTGCCACCTCCTGGCTGCCACTGGGCCCTGCCACCTCCTGGCTGCCACTGGGCCCTGCCACCTCCTGGCTGCCACTGGGCCCTGCCACCTCCTGGCTGCCACTGGGCCCTTCCTCCTCCTGCCTGACAGTTTCCAGACCCTCCTCCTGGCTGATTTCATCCTGTGTATGAAAAAGAAACATAGTTTAATATGTTGGTTTAATCTTTGCATCAAACTTTGTAATCCTGATGGAAGCAATTAGAATGTAAATGCATAAATCCTTGCTTTAAATTTACCACTACATCAGCTTGACTATTTACCACACAATTAAGTGCAGAATAATGTCTACAGATCATGATTTCACTTGTTGAATACAAAATAATGTATGTTTCTCATCCTGACATATTTGGGAAACATTAATTTTATCCCACTACATTTTCAGTTAATACTATACCTGGCTCCAGATGGCCAAATCAGGATCATCCAGGATGGCTGCCTCCTCTTGCTCCAGAGAAGGCTCAGGTTGGCTGCAGGGAAGTCTGGGGGGAAGAGTGGAGAGTGATGGCCTTGGCTCAATGTGGTCATCCAGGAAGGACATCCTGCTGTAGTACCACAAAACCGGGACATAAACATCATCTGCTGCTGCTCCTGACCTCTGAGAAGCCAGCACCTTAGAGCGTTCAGTCCTGTAGGTACCTCTCAAGCTCCCAATTTTAGTGTCCACTTGTTTTGCTGTGGCTGTGGGCACCTTGGTATGCACAAATGGGAGCAGCTTCTCCAGCGCTGCTTTTCTCACCCCTTTTTTTTTATGGATGGGGTTTTTGGTCTCCCACAGAGCCGGCAGCTCCCTTACCCGGTCAATAAATTCCGCCAGGAACTCTTTGTCGCTAATAAATACATTCATATTGTATCTGCAAGTAAAATAAATTATATTTAAATAATGTGAGGCAAACAGTCTAACCTCCTTCACATCCTAGTCACCATATATATCCTCCAACAATCTCAAGACAGTATAGGCCAACAATTTTAACAAGTCTCACAAAATCACATACCTTCGTTCGCACGTCCGTCACTTGAACTCCTCTCTCCGCACACCGAACGTACTATAGTCACATGTGTGTTTGCTATATACACACCACACATGCGTCCAAATTCGAACACGTCGCTCCGCACACGTCGCCCGCCCATGACGTTCTAACTAACATCTTTTCCCCGCCCCTTCTCTTTCGGCGCGCAGACAGATATGGCGGAGTTACAGCAGGTGTCTGATAATTCCGCAACTAGCGAGGAGACAAGCCCGGAGACCGAGGACACGTCACGATCAAGGAGGAGATTCAAGGCATCGAATATGTCTTTGGCGGAGATGGCGGAGATGGTGGACATCTTGGTCAAGGCTGATTATGATGCCAAGCATGGGCCGTATAGCAAACCAAATAGAAGGAAGGCCAAAATCCTCACTAAAGTTGTGAAGAGTCTGAGGGCGAAGTTCGGGGTGAAACGCTCAAATGAGCAGCTCAGAAAGAGGTGGTCAGACCTCAAACTGAGGGAGCCAGACCAGTTGAGGAGCATAAAGAGGATGCTCGCTAAAAGTAAGTAAAATGACGACCTTTCTGCTATTAATCTTTTTAGAAACTGACTTTTTTTTTTTTTAAAGCATATTGGACTCCCTTCCAAAATGTATTATTTTGAACTAGGTTGGGCACAGTAATCGTTCGTTACGTTACCGACACTTCGTTCGGCCACTATCCGTGGTTTTGGCTTATTTAAGACCCCCAAAAGTAATTAGACATCTGCCATTTTTGATCAAGTATTGTGGATAATTTTTAAGTCTAGATGATGTGTTTGTAAGGAGAATGAAATGCAAACTTTAATCAGTGTAAAGGAGAGGACACTCAGCAGCTGCTTCCACATCTGTACTTTGGAGCACTATAGTGTGGGCCACCAGACCCGCCTTTTTTGGGTGTCCCACACAGGTGCATCAGAGTTTATTTGTGGTGCCTCCATGTCCAAAAAATTACATCCAAATGTGAATAATAAACATATTTGGGGTCATAAAGAATGCATTTTTCTTTAAATTCCGCACAAACACACACTTGTACCCCACTTCCAAACAATTTAGCCTGTTTTAAGTTTAAAAATGAGATTTTTACAGTGTGATAAATAGACCTTTGGTTTTATTCTCATAGGGGAGAGAAGACTGGGAGGAGGACACTCCAGGGAGCACATGCACCCCACAACTTCCAAGCAACCCCAAACTCCCAAAGATCCACAACCGAAAGATGTGCAGGAAGTTGAGGTGGAGGAAGGAGAAGTGCAGGAAGGAGAGGTGGATGACGTTGTGGATCTGGTCACCACAACAGGTCAGTATCTGACACCACAGCTTAAGGTAAGCGAGGTAGGCCTGCAGAGTTTTATTAATTTTTTTTTATGGTTTTTAGGGGATGGAAATGTTGTGAAGGATAGCACACCGTTCTCTGCTGACAGTGCCCTCCGCCTCATCCAGCAAGTGATGGAATGTAGCACGGAACTGGACCTAATTAAACAAAGAATCCATGTGATGGAACAAACATTTAAAGACATTCTCGATGTTTTGGGGAGAATTCAATAAGCCATCCAAACACATTTGTTTTTACATGTTTGTTTTTATATTTTTACTAATTTTTTGAGTAACAAAGCAGCCAAAAATTGAATATGCACACAGTGTGTGAACATGTGCTATCTGCCATCAGGGGATATCCATGTACGTCTTTTGTGGGTGCAACCCCTTCCTCGTATCAAAAGTCGGTGAACTGAGGAAGGGGATGCACCCCCAAAACACATCCATTGATCACCCCTGATGGCAGATAGCACATGTTGACAATAGGGATCAGGATTGTAAACTTCCTATTTGCAAAAAAGTAAAAATGTGTGCATATTGAATTTTTGGCTGGGCAAGGGGTGGCAGGACCCCATATTAGGACGGGCACATAGAGACATAGTTTGTGTAACTGAATGTCTCAGATTGCTCAGAGGTATCCAATGTTGTCATTTTAGAAATGCAAGTGGTATTTTTGTATTTTCATAAGCCAAAATTTGACGGGTTGTGGTGAGGCCAACCCCAAAGTAAAACAAAAAAAAATGTGCAGAGAGTAAAATATTTGACCACAAACAACGTGTAGCTTCTTTTTATAATACACTCTAAGCTTATTTGGTTCTTTTGTAAGGTAACATAGTGAAATTGGTTGTTATTTACTAAAGTAAAATACACTTGCCACTACAAATGCACAAAGACAAACTAGGAGACAGGAAAGAACAAATAATTAAAGGTTTAAACAAGATTTTTATTGGGATACTTAGACATAGGCTGGCATAGGAATTGCCCCCCTACCCGTGAAATACTCCATGTATTTGTCCCGAACCACACGGGCATTTTGGGGGGGCAAGCCAAGACGGGCAGATTCCAGGCCCGGAAGGGGATTTGCAGGGGAAAGTCCAGCCTCTGGCAAAACTGAGGCCATATATGAATTCGCTTTGCGGCAAAGAAAATTGTGTAGCACACAGCAGCATAACACTACATAGTTTATTTTGTAGTCCGCCAAGTGGATGGAAGTCATAAAAAGGCGGAACCGGCTGGCCATTATGCCGAAGGCATTTTCAACGACTCTTCGGGCCCTGGCCAGCCGGTAATTGAACACACTCTTCTCTGGGGTCAGGGTCCTCTGTGGAAATGGCCTCATAAGATGCCGTCCGAGTCCGAAGGCTTCATCAGCCAAGAAAACAAAGGGGAGTCCTTCAATATTCCCTGCATCCGGTGGCAATGCAAGGTCGTCACTCTGGAGACGGAGGGCAAACTCCGTCTGGATGAAGGATCCCCCATCGGACATCCGGCCATTCTTCCCTACATCAACATAGAGGAATTCATACCGTGCTGACACCACCGCCATCAGCACAATGCTATGAAACCCCTTGTAGTTGTAGTAGTAGGATCCAGAACGGGGTGGCGGCACGATGCGGACGTGCTTCCCGTCTATGGCACCACCGCAGTTGGGGAAGTCCCACCGCGTGGCAAACTCCGATGCCACAGTCTGCCATTCCTGTGGCGTTGAAGGAAGCTGTGGAGTGAAACAAGATGAAATAATATTAGAAAAACAAAGGAATACATTACAAGCAAATTCAAGACCAAAAAATTAGAGACCAACATCAATCTAATTATACGTTTATTAAGGTGTGTAAAAAAAGTATAATGGAAGGCTCATTTATCATATTCATCACCCCCTCTGATGGGCCATTACTAAATTATTTTGGGGGGGGAGATGTGTTTGGCCACAGGATAGCATTGCAGTGGCGGTGCGTCCAGAGTGGGCGCTGGAGCACTGTCCCCTCTCTCCTGTGCCCATCACTCAGAACAATACATAGGTTCATGCGTTGCATGAACCTATGTATTGTCTATGCCGCACACTATTCAGGTGGATGGCCTCTTGTAAAGCGACCGACATATGATTAATTGCGTCATTTAGGGGGTTAAAATTGCAGAGCAGAAACAGGTATTAAAAAAGTCTTGCAAATTACAACCTGAGGGATGTAATTGGCTTCCTCAAAGAAAAATCGGGGACGCAAGGAGGGGGCATTCCTTGTGTAAACACTGACAGGCAGCTCTGGCAATCATGTTCACCAAGTCTGTTTAATGGTAACATGATTGGCTGATGCAACATGAAGGGAAGGAGAAGACATCAAGGACAGAAGAAGGATGGCGCTGACCACAAGAAGGTAAGTGCAGGGCTGGGGGGAAACTGGCTGCAATAGAGGGGACTAAATGGCTGCATTGGAGGGGACAACTGGGGGCGTTTATTAGGCAACAGAGCAAAAAAGGAGGAAGTTTATTTCCGAAATTGGGGTTGTAACCCCCCAACATTTGGAGCAACAGGCGCCCCTGCTGGAAAAGTTAGTGAGGGGAAATATTTAGGGAGGATAAAAAAGGGGCTTTTAAAAACTTCCAGCATGCATGGGGACAAAGGGGACATTCTCAGCATATTACAATCATGGTAATTAGGAAAGGATGAAAGAAATACAATACATTAGCATACATGTAATACATAAAATGTGATGTGAAGGGAGAAAACTTACCCTAATATAGTCCTCCTGCAGGACTTGTATAATAGCAGAACAGGTGTCTGGGATTATGAGGCCCAGAGCCTGGGGGGAGATGCCTGTGGTGAACTTCAAGTCCTGAAGACTTCTCCCTGTCGCCAGGTAACGCAACGTGGCGATGAGCCTCTGCTCAGCACTGATGGCTTCCCGCATAACGGTGTCCTTCCTGGTAATATAGGGGGACACCAAAGCCAACAGTTCCTGAAAAACGGGGTCAGACATCCTCAGAAAATTCCTGTAGTCCTCAGGATTATTCTCGACGATCTCCCGCAGCAGAGGCATGTGGCAGAATTGGTCCCGCTGGAGCAACCAATTCTTGGTCCATGAACTCCTCCTCACACCATTCATGGACTGGTCTTGGTCCAAAACAAGCAGACCAACACCAAGCGCACGCACAGCACGAACTCGACGACGAGAACGTCCAGGCGACATGGCTAGGAAACGGTCGTCTAATCAGAACGTACAGAACAGAACGCACTTTAGAACAGCAAGGCCTATGAATAACGAACTGAAATTCAGAAACGAACAGGCAAGAACGCACTGTAAAACAGATACGACCTGCCTAGACGCCCTGAAAGTCAAGATACGAACCCACAAGCACAAACTGAACGGCAGAAAACGATCTGAAAAGTACGAAGACTGAAAAGCGCGAATCGTCTCTTCCCAAACTTTTACTTCACACGCGGTAACACGAGATCAGCAAAAGCAGCCCAAGGGGTGGCGCCAAGAAAAAAGATCTTCCCCTTTATAGTGCCGTCGTACGTGCTGGACGTGAGCGCAGAGAACCACGAGGAAATTGGGAAATGACAGTGTGTACGCATAGAAAGCTTGACGAGAAAATCGACAAGCTTAACAAGAATCTCGTCGAAAAAAACGACGTGTTTTTTACGACGAGAAAATCGGTCGTGTGTACGAGGCCTCACACTCTCCCTACCTACAGTTTTCTGTCCCTAGAAAAAATGTTTTTTTTAAGCACAATAAAGCACAAGGAGAATTCACTCACTGTCCTTCCAGGTCCCTAGAAACAAGGACTTACACAGTGAAAGAAACTGACACTCTCCCTACCTACAGTTTTCTGTCCCTAGAAAAAATGTTTTTTTTAAGCACAATATAGCACAAGGAGAATTCACTCACTGTCCTTCCAGGTCCCTAGAAACAAGGACTTACACAGTGAAAGAAACTGACACTCTCCCTACCTACAGTTTTCTGTCCCTAGAAAAAATGTTTTTTTTAAGCACAATAAAGCACAAGGAGAATTCACTCACTGTCCTTCCAGGTCCCTAGAAACAAGGACTTACACAGTGAAAGAAACTGACACTCTCCCTACCTACAGTTTTCTGTCCCTAGAAAAAATGTTTTTTTTAAGCACAATATAGCACAAGGAGAATTCACTCACTGTCCTTCCAGGTCCCTAGAAACAAGGACTTACACAGTGAAAGAAACTGACACTCTCCCTACCTACAGTTTTCTCTCTCTAGAAAAAATGTGTTTTTTAAGCACAATATAGCACAAGGAGAATTCACTCACTGTCCTTCCAGGTCTCTGGAAACAAGGACTTGCACAGTGAAAGAAACTGACACTCTCCCTACCTACAGTTTTCTGTCCCTAGAAAAAATGTTTTTTTTAAGCACAATAAAGCACAAGGAGAATTCACTCACTGTCCTTCCAGGTCCCTGGAAACAAGGACTTGCACAGTGAAAGAAACTGACACTCTCCCTACCTACAGTTTTCTGTCCCTAGAAAAAATGTTTTTTTTAAGCACAATAAAGCACAAGGAGAATTCACTCACTGTCCTTCCAGGTCCCTAGAAACAAGGACTTACACAGTGAAAGAAACTGACACTCTCCCTACCTACAGTTTTCTGTCCCTAGAAAAAATGTTTTTTTTAAGCACAATATAGCACAAGGAGAATTCACTCACTGTCCTTCCAGGTCCCTAGAAACAAGGACTTACACAGTGAAAGAAACTGACACTCTCCCTACCTACAGTTTTCTGTCCCTAGAAAAAATGTTTTTTTTAAGCACAATAAAGCACAAGGAGAATTCACTCACTGTCCTTCCAGGTCCCTAGAAACAAGGACTTACACAGTGAAAGAAACTGACACTCTCCCTACCTACAGTTTTCTGTCCCTAGAAAAAATGTTTTTTTTAAGCACAATATAGCACAAGGAGAATTCACTCACTGTCCTTCCAGGTCCCTAGAAACAAGGACTTACACAGTGAAAGAAACTGACACTCTCCCTACCTACAGTTTTCTGTCCCTAGAAAAAATGTTTTTTTTAAGCACAATATAGCACAAGGAGAATTCACTCACTGTCCTTCCAGGTCCCTAGAAACAAGGACTTGCACAGTGAAAGAAACTGACACTCTCCCTACCTACAGTTTTCTGTCCCTAGAAAAAATGTTTTTTTTAAGCACAATATAGCACAAGGAGAATTCACTCACTGTCCTTCCAGGTCCCTAGAAACAAGGACTTACACAGTGAAAGAAACTGACACTCTCCCTACCTACAGTTTTCTGTCCCTAGAAAAAATGTTTTTTTTAAGCACACTATAGCACAAGCACAAAACACACTGACACTCTCCCTACCTATCCTTCTCTTTCCCTAAACTAAAGGAATCCAGGTTAAGCAAGAAAGAAATAAAAGTCACTGTCCCTGCCTATGCTGCTCTATCCCTGCTCCGGAACACACTACACTAGGCCGCCGTGCTGGTGGCCTTTTATAGTGTGGGGCGTGTACTAAACACCCTCAGCAATAATTGGCCACAGGCATCCTGCCTGTGGCCAATCATTGCTCTCCTCGCTGCCGGCGCTGTGATTGGCCAAGCATGCGGGGTCACAGTGCATGCTTGGCCAATCACAGCGCCTGGATGACACTGCGATGGCGTAGTGCATTGTGGGCCGTTCGCGTCACTCGAATTTGGCGCGAACGGCCCAAATCGTTCGATCTTCGTCGAACGATCGAACAGCCGATGTTCGAGTCGAACGTATGTTCGATTCGAACACGAAGCTCATCCCTATGCCCGACTTTCTCATTTCTAATCCAACAGAGGTCTCCATGTTATCTAATACCTTGGCTCAATATTTCAAAGAAAAGACAACCTCGGACACCTCCCCCTCTGTTTTGTGGGAGGCGCATAAGGCCTCCATGAGGGGTATTCTTATTGAATTGGGCGCGAGGAGAAAGAGAGAGCACGGGCAACAGCTTAAACAGGTCCTACAGCGGATTGCTGACCTAGAGAAAAAGCATAAACTTTCTTTACATATCTCACATCTCGAGGCCCTCGCCCTTCAGAGAGAGGAGCTTAAAACTCTCCTCAATCTTGAAACCAAGCGGAAATTTCATTCTGTTTCCCAGAAAATATACGAATGGGGTAATAAACCAGGTAGACAGTTGGCTAGATCCCTCACGGCCCGAAAAACTCTATCCTTCATTCCCAAAATAAAATTACCAACAGGAGAACTAGTCCACACCACCCCTCAAATTTCGAAAGCCTTCCGGGAGTTTTATGCTGACCTATACGGTGTGGAGGGTGGCCTGGCCTCTCTACCACTGTCGGAAAAACGTAAACGTATACTCTCTTATCTCAGAGAGGCCAGCCTCCCCAAGTTGTCGCAGTCAGCACTCGCTGGATTAGAAGCTGATTTTTCCACTGAGGAATTTCAACACGCTCTTAAATCCTCCCCCTCGGGTAAGGCCCCCGGCCCTGATGGTTTCACCGTTTTATACTACAAAACCTTTAGTGACATCCTTCTTCCTCATCTTACGGCATATGCAAATTCCATCTCCCTCAAATCTGGCCTTCGTCCGGAATCACTATCCGCTCATATTACTGTTATCCCCAAATCTGACAAAGATCCCACTCTGTGCAGTAGTTATAGACCTATTTCCCTCTTAAACATCGACACTAAACTCTATTCCAAGGTTTTGGCTAACAGGCTACTTCCCTTTCTATCCCAATGGGTTTCGGCTGATCAAACTGGATTTATCCCTAACAGAGAGGCCAGGGACAACTCGCTACGCGCTTTGTCCCTGATCCACTATGTGCGTAGGTGCTCCCGGTCCACCCTCCTCCTTTCTACGGACGCCGAAAAGGCGTTTGACAGGGTGGACTGGGACTACCTCAAAACCACTCTCCGCTATTTCGGTTTGGGCCCCAGAATGTTTCATTGTATTTCTTCTCTCTACTCTGACCCTACTGCGCAGATTCGGATTAATGGCTCCTTGAGCGACCCATTTACACTACATAATGGAACAAGACAAGGATGTCCTTTATCTCCTCTCCTTTTTGCTATCTCTCTGGAGCCCTTTCTGGCCACAATTAGACATAATAGAAATATACATGGCATTCAAGTTGGTTGTAGATCCCATAAATACGCAGCCTATGCTGACGACATCCTATTTTTTATTCAACAACCACGCATTTCATTACCTAACTTGATGTCGGAATTCTCTACCTTCCAAATGCTATCCAATTTTAAAATTAATCTGTCAAAATCTGAAATTCTGAATATTTCGGTACCTCAACCAGTAGTTGATCAGCTGAAGCCCCTATTTCCCTTTCGCTGGGAAACCTCACGCATGAAATACCTTGGCATATACTTAACTCCTCACCTCCACTCCCTTTTTAGATATAACTATATTCCTCTTCTTAATAACATAAGAGATGACCTCAGAAAATGGTCATCCCTCTCACATTCATGGCTAGGTAAGGTGAACATAGTTAAGATGAACATACTTCCCCGCGTTCTCTTTATCCTTCAAATGATTCCCTTAAAGATTCCTGTAGGCTTCTTTACTTTATTGCAGACCATGGTTACCCGCTTTATTTGGAGGGATGGTCACCCCAGAGTCTCTAGGAAGGTCCTATTTCGGACCAAGCGCTCTGGGGGACTATCCCTGCCCGATTTTAGGACTTATTATCATGCTGTCATTCTGTCACGTATAGCAGATTGGAAATATGCCTTTGCTTCTAAACTCTGGGTAGGGCTGGGCGATTTTCCCCCCAAAAAAAATCTGCGATTTTTTTATAAAAAACTCGATTTACGATTCGATTTTTTTTTTTTTTTTTATTATATTAATTAAAGTGCATCAACAAACAAAATTGCAAAGGCAAACCCTTTCTCTAACTGCAAAGTCAGTGTGCAACAAACACACAATATATTCCAGCGCTCATGGAACATACATTATTAACTATTGAAAACTCTTGAAACTCTGTGTGTGATTCCTTCTGTCCCAGCCTTGCTGCGATCCTGGCTCTGCATCCTTTTGGGTTGGAGGGCCCTCCACACGCTGGTCTGCCTGTTGTCCATCATTCAAGGTACTGTGCTCACACTGAGATCATGCCACAGGCTTTGTTTTGACTTTTTTAACCCCTCCTTGCTCCACGGATGTCACTGCAAGTTTAACAAGTTTGTCACCACTGGCAACTGGAGAGTTAAGATTCATTTGCCCTCTGCACATTTGGGATTGGATCCCTCTCTTTATTGTGATTAATAAATGGACTAAGCTTTTTTATCAATTCTTCAAGAGTTTTCAATAGTTAATAATGTATGTTCCATGAGCGCTGGATTATATTGTGTGCATGTTGTGTATTTTGTACTTCTGGGTACGGATTTTTTCTTGCTGCGCTGGATCCTGTTTTTTCCCCCTTTTTGGATACTTTGTACTTCCCAAAATATTTGGTATTTTTTTCTTGTTATTATTATCATCCATTATATTTTTTTCTTTATCCACCAATTTAGCGCTTGTGACCTTTTGTTGTTTTTTGCAGTGTGCAACAAAGATTGTTAAACATCCAAATTATTAATACTGTATTTGGATTTAGCTAATAAAACAAAAAATCCTGAGGTTACTCTTAGTTGAATTGAACTGTGTCCATGTCTCACTGTGCCCGTGTCTCACTGTGCCCGTGCTTCACTGTGCCCATGCTTCAATCACTGTGCCCGTACCTGATGCAGATTTTCATGGTATACGGATTTTACTGCTACACCGGTGGCCATTCCAGTATTCAAAAGCCGCGCCTCCTCCTCGTCTGTGATAGGCGGAACACTCAATTTCCCAGCATTCAGTGTTCTGCCTATCATGGTCATCCTCATAACACAGACGAGGATGAGAGGATGTCTGTGATAGGCTGAATACTGCCTGCTGTGAAATTGAGTGTTCCGCCTATCACAGACGACGAGGACTCGGGAGGCGCGGCTTTTGAACACTGCAATGGCCACCGTCTGTCTGCATGACACGCTGATCAGGTAGGCAGACGGTGGCTGCAGCGAGTAGATGTAATTGGGATAACGCTGCCCAGTGCCATTCCGGATACGCCCCCTGCAGTCCTGCTATGGAAACTTTGAAGGGAAAAAAATTTTTTTTTTTTTTTTTTTTTCCAAAAAAAATAAAAAATCTAAAAAAATCGATTTTCTTCAAAACTGAATCAATTTGAGCTCAAAACTCGATTCAAGATTAAAATCGATTTTTTTCCCAGCCCTAACTCTGGGTACAGCTGGAATATGCCCTATGTGACTCTGACCTTTCCTCTGCTCCGTGGATACCACGATCTTTTAGAACCCTCGGCCACAATACCTCACCTATTACCGTATCCTCTCTAGACGTCTGGGATGGCCTTCATAGGAAATTCTTATGGCCTTATAACTCCCCGCTAACTCCTCTCCTGAATCATAACTACTTTGTACCAGGATCCTTAGACCCGGGTTTCCAATCCTGGTCGCCTGGAGGCCCCCTCCTCTTGCACCATGTTTTAAACTCCAATACACTTAAACCTTTGTCTGAACTACTAGGCCATGGACCATCAAAGTTTATGGATAAGTGGAGATATAATCAACTGAGCTGCTTTCTTCAAACACTCCCCCAACCACTACGGGGAATCCAAGATCTGAATGGCATTGAACATGTGTTCCTTCATAAGGATACCCCTCTCCACGGTATTGCCCTATTTTACAAAGCGCTTATCAACTTACAAAATCCTACCCACCCACAGTATCTGACCAGTTGGGAGCGTGACCTGGGTGTTGTTCTCACAGATAAGACAAAGGATAAAGTTTTACTTCTTACGCATACCTCCTCTCTAGCTTCTTCCATGGCTGACTCTAACTTCAAACACATCACTAGATGGCATCATACACCTGTTAAATTAAACCGCATGTTCCCTTCCAACTCTCCGCTATGCTGGAGAAATTGCGGACAGGAGGCCACCCATGCTCACATCTGGTGGTTCTGCCCGATCATTCGCCCTTACTGGTCCGCGGTAATAGACCTTATTCACCAGATCACTGAGATCAAGTTACCTTTGGATCCTTGGACAGTGCTCTTCCATGCTACCTCAATGTCAATAGGTAGATATAAACGCTCGCTGATTCCACATCTTCTGAACACGGCTAAGGCTCTCATTCCTGTGCTTTGGGGTCAATCTACATATCCGTCCACTAAGTGTTGGCTGCAAAGAGTCTCTGACGTTTACCTCATGGAAGACCTCACCCACATTGCGAGAGACACTACCAAACAATTTACTCTAATCTGGGCCCCGTGGTCCTCCTTCCTATCTACCCAATGTTATAAGGACATCATTTCTTCTTCCCCCTGAACAACCCAGGTCCTTGATGTCTCACTCTTTTTTATGTAAATGCTGTGGATTTTATTTCTATATAAGGATTAAATTCAATGTTAGCACATGCCAAATATTAATTTTTTGCTGCCATGTGTGCCAACCCCCTTCCTTCTTCTCCCTCCCCCCCATCCCACCTTCCTCTCTTGCACTTCTCTCTTCCTCCCCCCTTTTGTTTCTCTTTTTATGCTTTTTGTATTGTTATTTTAATTTTGGTATGCTGGGTCACTCTTAATGTCTCTACTATACTCATGAGTGTTTATTTTCACACGTTCGCCCAGTGTACCCCTCTCTGTTCCAATGTACTTCATTTGATTGAGATGCTTATATATCTTTCTCAATAAAAATATATTGAACAAAAAAAAAACTGCACTCGTGAAACTTTCCTTCTTCTCTTGAGCCCTATCTACCCCAGAGTCCATGATCTCTTGTTGGAAAATTGAAGAACAAAACAGGAACAGTCCTTCATTCCTCTGGGTAACAGGGACAACAAACCCCAGAAAGTTCAGCAGCATAAGAAACAAGAACGGAGTCTCTTTCCTCCTACAGATAGAAGCGCGGGATGCGGCAGAACAAGTGGCTTCAAGTGTTGATCCATGGTCTCCAGATGATACTCAACATCCTCCCCTTCCTTCCGCCGGACCAGCACTTTGTCCGCGTGGATGTGCCGTCCGAACATCCATTCTGCCTTGCAATCTTTAAAATGCTGAGAGGCCTTGGGGGAGCATGCCAGGTACCTGCGGGCATGTGGAACATGAAGGTGGGTCCACACAAAGTCATTGTACCAGCGCTCCAGGCACACTTCCACCTCATACAGCAACTCCTTGGACAAGTATGGATACTCCCATCCGTACTCAGCAGCAACCTTCTGGCCAAATAGGCATTGTAGTCTCGCCAGAGGAGGCATAGTGGCTCTGTCCCCTTCGCCAGGCAACACTATTGAGTCCGGGTGGCGAGGGACCTTGATCACATCTGGTCTGGGCATAGGTGCCCGCAACAACAGTCTCTTTTCCCCGGCATTAGGTGCAGGTGGCACCGGGAAAGCAAGAGTAGGCTGGGGACGGGACCCCTCCTCAGGCGCTGGTGCCTCCACCCGGGGTGTACTATCCCCTGTAGACATGGGTGGGTCCCTGGTTCCACGGGACGAGGCGAGAGGTACTTTGTCCCAGCCCTTCTGAGCAAACAGTTCGTCTATGACGACATCGTCTCCCAAATCGGAGAGCGACTCTAGGTCGGAGGTGTCACACTCCTCTGCGGGCAGGTAGCCTGTAGTGGAGACTGAATTGCTACCTCCCACGGACACACAGGGTTGTGGATCCCCGACACCTCCGCCCACACACCAAGTCCCTCCGCCTGGCTTACCTCGGCCTTTTCTAGAGGCAGGGCGTCCGGAACTCTTCTTACCGGATTCATCCGGGCCGGGCGTAGGCAGGCGAGATGGTCCACCGCAACTGCTGGACGGGGCTACCATACCGGTCTTTCTCTTTGGCGGTGGACGCTGGGAGACAGTGGTGACCGAGTCAGCATCCTCGGATTTCTCCCGTTGAGTAGTCCCGACCTCCTCCGCGGTCACTGCAGTGCGCGCAGGGATGGCTGTCAAAGCAGTGATTCCTCCTCTCTGAGTGGTGCTGCCTGCAACACGGCCGGGGTAAATGGTTCTCGGCTTCTCAACCGCTGGATCCACTTCAAATAGAAACTCCCCACAGGCCTCGCATCTCCCGAATGGCTTCAGATGACACACCAGTCCCGAGCAGCTGAGACAAATCACACCCAGGGCCTCAACGTCCATGCATGAATACAGGGCGAATCGTCCCCTTGGCTTTAGCCGAATCCCTGTATCGGTCACCGGAGCAGCAGCAGTCAAAGACGTGGTAGAAGGATGAAGTGGAACCCGCGCTGTTTGTCCGAACATGGTGACTTGCTGTTGGTCCATCGCGTACTGCAAAGTTTTGCGCCAACTTCCCACGTGTAGTCCTTCACACGTATTGGACTCCTCCTCTTTGCTCCAGTTCGCGGGCTTTTCTTCTTTTTCTTCCTGAGTCACGCCCACGAACTAAGCGGTGGGGGTGTGCCTGGTGGCGCAGTGCAAATAGAAGCCCCCACGTGTAGTCCTTCACAAGGCTGAGCTCCCCCCTTTCCTCGCTCTTCTGCGCGGGCCTTTCCCTTCACTTGGTCATGTCCACGACTTCGAGCAGGGATGCACTTTGGCCAATAAATTGGCCCACCTACTCGGAACTCCTCCCGGCAGACACGTTCAATTCCGTAGTAACACGAACACCATACCGGACCCGAGCCCCCACGTGTAGCGCTACCCCCTGTTAAGAGAGCCGCTGGTTTGATTTTGGGCCCTGAGTACAGCTCCACCAACCCCCGGCAATCTTGTCTAGTCTCCTATGGCACAGTTAGTCTAGGGATTCTACTTGAATCACAAGCAAACAGTATTGCAAGGGTAACCTCTTTGGTCTGAAACAACACACTGATGCGAGAGATCAAATATAACTGTTTTACTTTTGTATTGGAAGGCATAAACAGAACATAACACATACAACTTGCTTACAGAGCCCTGCAGCATTGGGTATAGCACACAACAATGGCGCAGAGCGGTAATCCACCTCGAGCAGCTATTATGGTGTACGCGCCCTGTGGCGCACTAAGCAATGGTCTATCTCCCCTCCCTGGTCAGGCCTGACACAGAATAAATCTCAGTCTTTTCTGAAGGGGTTTCTTTGCATGCAAACTTTCGTTGGTGCACTTGATGAACCGTATTTTTGTAATCCACAAAGTAGGCAGTCACAAGGAACACTATACTGGAGACCCCTTTAACACTGTCCTGCTACTAGTCTCCAGTGGAACAGCAAACAAACGATCGATGGGCCAAGGCAGTCTATAGGCCTAAACACGATACAGTCTATTGGATTGAGCAAGTGCTCGCTCACCACTCCGGACGCGATCCCAGTCCGGGACTTCCACCTGCTGTGTCTCCGCACACAGCGTCTGCCACGATCGGGTCCCCGATCCAACTGATGTACTCCCTCGACAAGTTTGATACCACCCAGGCTCCGCAGTGGGGTGGAAGGCTCTATGGAAGTTGCGCAAGGCCCCAGGCTTCAGGCCTTGCACTGCAGCAGATCCGCACAGGAAGACTGTTGCTTGCAGCGCGGTGTCCCAAAGAGGCCGAGCTCCGCCTCGCCTCCTTCTTAAATAGCCCCTCCCATGAGTCTCTGCGGTGGCCAATTGCACTGGGTGCCGAACGGGGAGACCCCGCTACATATATATTTGAAAACGTGTTTTGTCATTATTGCTGTTTTACTTTTTTATTATGTGTCTCCCAGGTTCTTGTAGTGCCAAGTGTATTTGTCTTTAGTAAATAGCCACAATTGTCACAGTAAAAAACATGAATTTTGCAGTTTCGGAACTGAAATTGAGCATAGAAAGAACAAGCCACACATTTTTGAGTGTCCAAAATATTTTTTACTCGGTGCACCACAGGTGCGTTTTTTTTCTTGACTAAATACAATGTAGAAATGTTTTGCTCCACATTTTGGAGAATACTAATATTTTTTGCTTTCTTTTGGTTTTGCATAAACATGCATGGGTCAAAATAGCAAACATATAAAAACAATGGAACTTATAAAGTTCAACATGAAAACGCGAAACCTGAGATGGGGTGATGTCACCCCTGAACCATCCCAAATTTGAAGATGCACACAACAGTTTTGGGGTTGCCAAATGGGTCTTTTCTAAGTGAGCCCATGGCTAAAGTCAACATGTGTTATCTGCCATCATGGGGGATCAATGGATGTGCTTTGGGGGTGCAAACCCTTCCTCTCACCTACTTGAGTAGCGAGGAAGAGGTTGCACCCCCAAAACAGGGACATAGATCTCCTGTGACGGCAGATAGCACATGTTGACACACTGTGTGTGCATCTTCAAATTTTGGCTGGTGGGAAAACCAGTGCAAATGTTTGTTGCCAAAAAATACAAAATAACTTCAGACTATTCGCCCCAAAATATCTATAATGTTTTTATATTTTTGCTCAATCACATTCATCCTATTCCTCATAATGGCCATTTCGCTACTACATTCTATTATTTCTTGAATAAGTATTTTGGCACTAGCACTTGAGAATGGAGGAGTTGGAGTTTCGGACACACCACCACGTTCATCCCCTAAAAAAAAAAAGGTATTTAGAAATATGAAGGCCTACATCTGTTTTTACCTTGAAGTTGTGGTGACAGACACTGACCTGTTGTGGTGATAAGCTCCACCTCTCCTTCCTCCGCCTCTCCTTCCACCACCTCCGCTTCCTCCACCTCCGCTTCCTCCACATGCTGATCTTGGGGTGCTTTTGGATCTTGGTTTTCTTTATGTGGTCTGTGCTTCCTAGGCTCCTCACATTGGTGTCCTCCCAGCCTCCTCTCCCCTATGAGAATGAAACAAACAAAAGGTATCCTTTAGCAGACAGAGATTTGAGGGCATAAATTGTAAACATTGCTTGGAAGTGGGGTCCAATTGTTAGTTTTGACTGAGTTTCAAGATGAACACATGAGATTTTGTGAATTCAACAAAGCAGGAATAATTTTATTTTTGGACCAAAATAACACACATGGAGACACCCCAAGGTATCCACTGGAGCACCTGTGTGTGACACCCTAAAAAGGTTGTTCAGGTGGCCCACACTATAGTGCTCCTGAGTTAAAAGCTGTGTAACCAGCTGCTTGAGTGTCCTCTCCTTTACCCAGAATCCAGTTTATCATTTCACATTCTATTTAATTACAACACATCATCTAGCCCACAATGTTTATAAACGTTGTTTTCATTAAAATATGCATGTGATTTCTGTGTATATGTGCAAAACATGTTCTTTTGAAGACGATCGTTGTTTACTACGAAACATTACCAAAGAAGTGGACACTCAACTTAACATAAAAGTTGACATTTTACAATGTGAAACCAGACAATCCAAGCACATGTAGCAAAACATGCAAGAATAAATATTACAATTTGAAATAACACAGGAAATAAACTTACTTTTTTTCCATGCTTTTTTTTAAGCTTCCTATACTGCTCCGGCTCCCTCAGCTTCAGGTCAGACCACCTTTTACGGAGCTGCTCCTTGGATCTCCTGACCCCAAATTTCTGATAGAGACTCCTCGTCACTTTGTCCAGTATTTGAGACTTCCGGAGATTAGGGGTGTCGTATGGCCCATGCTTCCATCATAATCCTTCCTCCGCAGGATGTCCACCATCTCCGCCATCTCAGCAAATGACATATTAGTCGCCTTGTATCTTTTATTCCTGGATCGGGACGTTCCCGCCTCTGGGCTTTCCTCGTCGCTACTTAATAATAAAGCACGCACCTGTGTCACCGACATGTTGTCATCTCCCACTGTGCGCCGAACGAGAAGGGGTGGGGAAATGCAGAAAAAGAACGTCATGGGTGGGCGACACGGGCGGAGTTACACGCATGTGCAGGGTATATAAATGGGAAACGAGGTTATGGTTGCGCGGAGTAAGAACGACCGGAAGTGACGAAAAAAAAACAAGTAAGGTAAGAATGAAACTTGGGCCTGCAGTAGCCTATAATGGTTCCTGATTGTAAAGGCCTATATTGGGATAAGATTATGACAATTGAAGCTGACCTCTACTGCTTTTTTCTTGTGTTTTATCTTACAGAAATAAGTATGCATAAACTAAGGGAGCCCGACATTATGTTGTTATTCATTGAGAAATACAAAGAATAGCGCAACCTGTGGGAGCTCCAACATCCTTCTTACCACAAGAGTGGTGTACTTCGGGCAACAATTAACCAATTAGCGGAATATATGAAGACCTGGGTCCCAGAGGCTGACTACACTATGATGAATAGGGATGAGCTCGGTGTTCGAGTCGAACATACGTTTGACTCGAACATCGGCTGTTCGATCGTTCGACGAAGATCGAACGATTTGGGCCGTTCGCGCCTAATTCGAGTGACGCGAACGGCCCACAATGCACTACGCCATCGCAGTGTCATCCAGGCGCTGTGATTGGCCAAGCATGCACTGTGACCCCGCATGCTTGGCCAATCACAGCGCCGGCAGCGAGGAGAGCAATGATTGGCCACAGGCAGGATGCCTGTGGCCAATTATTGCTGAGGGTGTTTAGTACACGCCCCACACTATAAAAGGCCGCCAGCACGGCGGCCTAGTGTAGTGTGTTCCGGAGCAGGGAAAGAGAAGCATAGGCAGGGACAGTGACATTTTTTTTTTCTTGCTTAACCTGGATTCCTTTAGTTTAGGGAAAGAGAAGGATAGGTAGGGAGAGTGTCAGTGTGTTTTACTGTGCGAATCCTTGTTTCTAGGGACAGGGAAGGACAGTGAGGGAAATTCTCCTTGTGCTATAGTGTGCTAAAGCATTGATCATCAACCATCTTTAAAAAATCATTTTTTCTAGGGACAGAAAACTATAGGTAGGGAGAGTGTCAGTGTGTTTTACTGTGATAATCCTTGTTTCTAGGGACAGGGAAGGACAGTGAGGGAAATTCTCCTTGTGCTATAGTGTGCTAAAGCATTGATCATCAACCATCTTTAAAAAAACATTTTTTCTAGGGACAGAAAACTATAGGTAGGAAGAGTGTCAGTTTCTTTCACTGTGATAATCCTTGTTTCTAGGGACAGGGAAGGACAGTGAGGGAAATTCTCCTTGTGCTATAGTGTGCTAAAGCATTGATCATCAACCATCTTTAAAAAAACATTTTTTCTAGGGACAGAAAACTATAGGTAGGAAGAGTGTCAGTTTCTTTCACTGTGATAATCCTTGTTTCTAGGGACAGGGAAGGACAGTGAGGGAAATTCTACTTGTGCTATAGTGTGCTAAAGCATTGATCATCAATCAGCTTTAAAAAAACATTTTTTCTAGGGACAGAAAACTATAGGTAGGAAGAGTGTCAGTTTCTTTCACTGTGATAATCCTTGTTTCTAGGGACAGGGAAGGACAGTGAGGGAAATTCTCCTTGTGCTATAGTGTGCTAAATCATTGATCATCAACCGTCTTTAAAAAAACATTTTTTCTAGGGACAGAAAACTATAGGTAGGAAGAGTGTCAGTTTCTTTCACTGTGATAATCCTTGTTTCTAGGGACAGGGAAGGACAGTGAGGGAAATTCTCCTTGTGCTATAGTGTGCTAAAGCATTGATCATCAACCGTCTTTAAAAAAACATTTTTTCTAGGGACAGAAAACTATAGGTAGGAAGAGTGTCAGTTTCTTTCACTGTGATAATCCTTGTTTCTAGGGACAGGGAAGGACAGTGAGGGAAATTCTCCTTGTGCTATAGTGTGCTAAAGCATTGATCATCAACCATCTTTAAAAAAACATTTTTTCTAGGGACAGAAAACTATAGGTAGGAAGAGTGTCAGTTTCTTTCACTGTGATAATCCTTGTTTCTAGGGACAGGGAAGGACAGTGAGGGAAATTCTACTTGTGCTATAGTGTGCTAAAGCATTGATCATCAATCAGCTTTAAAAAAACATTTTTTCTAGGGACAGAAAACTATAGGTAGGAAGAGTGTCAGTTTCTTTCACTGTGATAATCCTTGTTTCTAGGGACAGGGAAGGACAGTGAGGGAAATTCTCCTTGTGCTATAGTGTGCTAAAGCATTGATCATCAACCGTCTTTAAAAAAACATTTTTTCTAGGGACAGAAAACTATAGGTAGGAAGAGTGTCAGTTTCTTTCACTGTGATAATCCTTGTTTCTAGGGACAGGGAAGGACAGTGAGGGAAATTCTCCTTGTGCTATAGTGTGCTAAAGCATTGATCATCAACCGTCTTTAAAAAAACATTTTTTCTAGGGACAGAAAACTATAGGTAGGAAGAGTGTCAGTTTCTTTCACTGTGATAATCCTTGTTTCTAGGGACAGGGAAGGACAGTGAGGGAAATTCTCCTTGTGCTATAGTGTGCTAAAGCATTGATCATCAACCGTCTTTAAAAAAACATTTTTTCTAGGGACAGAAAACTATAGGTAGGAAGAGTGTCAGTTTCTTTCACTGTGATAATCCTTGTTTCTAGGGACAGGGAAGGACAGTGAGGGAAATTCTCCTTGTGCTATAGTGTGCTAAAGCATTGATCATCAACCATCTTTAAAAAAACATTTTTTCTAGGGACAGAAAACTATAGGTAGGAAGAGTGTCAGTTTCTTTCACTGTGATAATCCTTGTTTCTAGGGACAGGGAAGGACAGTGAGGGAAATTCTACTTGTGCTATAGTGTGCTAAAGCATTGATCATCAATCAGCTTTAAAAAAACATTTTTTCTAGGGACAGAAAACTATAGGTAGGAAGAGTGTCAGTTTCTTTCACTGTGATAATCCTTGTTTCTAGGGACAGGGAAGGACAGTGAGGGAAATTCTCCTTGTGCTATAGTGTGCTAAAGCATTGATCATCAACCGTCTTTAAAAAAACATTTTTTCTAGGGACAGAAAACTATAGGTAGGAAGAGTGTCAGTTTCTTTCACTGTGATAATCCTTGTTTCTAGGGACAGGGAAGGACAGTGAGGGAAATTCTCCTTGTGCTATAGTGTGCTAAAGCATTGATCATCAACCGTCTTTAAAAAAACATTTTTTCTAGGGACAGAAAACTATAGGTAGGAAGAGTGTCAGTTTCTTTCACTGTGATAATCCTTGTTTCTAGGGACAGGGAAGGACAGTGAGGGAAATTCTCCTTGTGCTAAAGCATTGATCATCAACCGTCTTTAAAAAAACATTTTTTCTAGGGACAGAAAACTATAGGTAGGAAGAGTGTCAGTTTCTTTCACTGTGATAATTCTTGTTTCTAGGGACAGGGAAGGACAGTGAGGGAAATTCTCCTTGTGCTATAGTGTGCTAAAGCATTGATCATCAATCAGCTTTAAAAAAACATTTTTTCTAGGGACAGAAAACTATAGGTAGGAAGAGTGTCAGTTTCTTTCACTGTGATAATCCTTGTTTCTAGGGACAGGGAAGGACAGTGAGGGAAATTCTCCTTGTGCTATAGTGTGCTAAAGCATTGATCATCAACCGTCTTTAAAAAAACATTTTTTCTAGGGACAGAAAACTATAGGTAGGAAGAGTGTCAGTTTCTTTCACTGTGATAATCCTTGTTTCTAGGGACAGGGAAGGACAGTGAGGGAAATTCTCCTTGTGCTATAGTGTGCTAAAGCATTGATCATCAATCAGCTTTAAAAAAACATTTTTTCTAGGGACAGAAAACTATAGGTAGGAAGAGTGTCAGTTTCTTTCACTGTGATAATCCTTGTTTCTAGGGACAGGGAAGGACAGTGAGGGAAATTCTCCTTGTGCTATAGTGTGCTAAAGCATTGATCATCAACCGTCTTTAAAAAAACATTTTTTCTAGGGACAGAAAACTATAGGTAGGAAGAGTGTCAGTTTCTTTCACTGTGATAATCCTTGTTTCTAGGGACAGGGAAGGACAGTGAGGGAAATTCTTCTTGTGCTATAGTGTGCTAAAGCATTGATCATCAATCAGCTTTAAAAAAACATTTTTTCTAGGGACAGAAAACTATAGGTAGGAAGAGTGTCAGTTTCTTTCACTGTGATAATCCTTGTTTCTAGGGACAGGGAAGGACAGTGAGGGAAATTCTCCTTGTGCTATAGTGTGCTAAAGCATTGATCATCAATCAGCTTTAAAAAAACATTTTTTCTAGGGACAGAAAACTATAGGTAGGAAGAGTGTCAGTTTCTTTCACTGTGATAATCCTTGTTTCTAGGGACAGGGAAGGACAGTGAGGGAAATTCTCCTTGTGCTATAGTGTGCTAAAGCATTGATCATCAACCGTCTTTAAAAAAACATTTTTTCTAGGGACAGAAAACTATAGGTAGGAAGAGTGTCAGTTTCTTTCACTGTGATAATCCTTGTTTCTAGGGACAGGGAAGGACAGTGAGGGAAATTCTCCTTGTGCTATAGTGTGCTAAAGCATTGATCATCAACCGTCTTTAAAAAAACATTTTTTCTAGGGACAGAAAACTATAGGTAGGAAGAGTGTCAGTTTCTTTCACTGTGATAATCCTTGTTTCTAGGGACAGGAAAGGACAGTGAGGGAAATTCTCCTTGTGCTATACTGTGCTAAAGCATTCCTCATCAACCATCTTTGAAATCCTTGTTTTTTGGACAGTCAGGGAAATTGTCATTGTGCTATTCTGTGCGAAAGCAATCATCCTCAACCATATTTAGAAATCCTTAAGTAAAGGGACAGAGAAGGACACCTGAAGGTAGCCCTTATTGCTTTTTTCCCATCTCCCTGCAGGCCATCTATTAGAATGTCTGGAAGGCAAACAAGGAGAGGCAGACAGTCAGGAGGCAATAAAAGAGGGCAAGCAGGCTCTGTGTCTGGGGGCAACAGTGCTGGTCGTGGACGCGGTGCATTGTCATCAGCACATGGCCATGGGACACGCTTGTCCTTCTTTTCGGCAGCTGGACATGTTGAGCCACATCATGCAGAAGACTTGGTAGAGTGGATGACCAAGCCCTCCTCCTCCTCCTCATCCTCTCTCACCCAGGCTCAGGGTACTGGCAAAGCAGCTGCCAAAGCGTCCTCTTCCCTGGTATCAATGTCAGACTCATCATCAGTCACTCCTTCCCTAGACCCACCATGTCCTCCTCCTGAGGAGTCCCCCGAACTGTTTGAGCACAGTGTTGGGTACATGCTCCAGGAGGATGCCCAGCGTTTCGAAGGGTCTGATGATGAAACCCAGCTACAGGAAGGCAGTAGCGTGAGAGCAGACAGAGGGGATGCTCAAGAAGGACACCAATCTGGCAGTCATGTTCCAGCAGCTGCAGCATACTGCCAGATTGGCTCCAGTGATGAGGAGGGAGGGGATGATGAGGTCACTGACTCCACGTGGGTGCCTAATAGGAGAGAGGAGGAGGAGGAGGATGAGGAGGAGGCACATCTCCAACGAGGCAGGATGCCCTTTGGTGGCCAGCGTAAGGGCAGTACACAGACGGAATCACACCGCAGAGCTCCGCCTGTGCAGGGCGCTGCCTCTGCCCGTCATTCAAAAAGTTCTTTGGTGTGGGCCTTTTTTGAGGCTAGTGCACCAGATCGCACAGCTGCTGTTTGCAACATATGTCTGAAGCGTATATCGCGTGGCCAAAACATCAGCCGCTTGGGTACCACATGCCTGACCAGACATATGTTGACCTGCCATGCAGCTCGTTGGCAAGCCTACCTCAAAGACCCACACCAAAGAACAAAGCGGACCTCTCCTTGCACCGCATCAGATGGGATCTCCAACCCCACTATAACTTCAGTCCTGTCTGAAACATGCACTGAGAGGAATGAAGGTGTAGAATTAGGTGTGTCACAGCCAAGTAGTTGCGGCCACTCTGCTAGCAGTACACCGACGTCCGATTCTAGCAGGCAAATTTCCCTGCCCCAGCTGCTGGACCGTCGAAAGAAGTTCACTCCCAGCCATCCACATGCCCAGCGGTTGAATGCTAGCTTGGCTAAATTGCTAGCGCTTCAACTGCTGCCTTTTCAGTTGGTAGACTCGGCCCCCTTCCGTGAGTTTGTGCAATGTGCGGTTCCTCAGTGGCAGGTTCCCAAACGCCACTTTTTCTCACGGAAGGCTATTCCGGCTCTCTACCGGCATGTGGAAGGCAATGTCTTGGCCTCGCTGGACAGGGCGGTCAGCGGTAAGGTGCATATTACCGCTGACTCATGGTCCAGCAGGCATGGACAGGGACGTTACCTTTCTTTCACGGCCCATTGGGTCACTCTTTTGGCAGCTGGGAAGGATGCAGGACAAGGTGCAGTAGTGTTGGAGGTTGTTCCACCGCCACGCCTCCAAAATGCTACTACTGGTTGTGACACACCTCTCTCCTCCACCCCCTCCTCTTCTTCTTCCTCCATGGCCTCTTCCTGTGGTTTGTCCTCTGAACCAGCGGTGCTCCGTAGCCGTTCAAGGGGCTACGCAAGTACGCAGGCAAAAAGATGCCATGCCGTGCTTGCGCTGGTGTGTTTGGGGGACAGAAGCCACACTGGGGCAGAGGTCCTGTCTGCTCTGCAGGGCCAGGCCGAGAGGTGGTTGACGCCACGCCAGCTTAAGCCAGGAATGGTGGTTTGCGACAATGGCACCAACCTCCTCTCCGCCCTCCGACAGGGACAACTGACCCATGTGCCCTGTGTGGCTCACGTCCTTAACCTGGTGGTGCAGCGGTTCTTGGGCAGGTACCCGGGCTTACAGGATGTCCTGAGGCAGGCCAGGAAAGTCTGTGTGCATTTCCACAGATCTTATAATGCCAGTGCTCGCCTGGCTGAGCTGCAAAAGGAGTTGAACCTGCCCAAGAACCGCCTTATATGTGACATGCCCACCAGGTGGAACTCAACGTTGGCCATGCTGCAGCGGCTGCACACGCAGCAGAGGGCCATCAATGAGTACCTGTGTGACTACGGCACCAGGACAGGGTCAGGGGAGCTTGGTTTTTTTTCTCCACGCCAGTGGGGCATGATCAGGGATGCATGCACTGTCCTGGCACCATTTGAGGAGGCCACGAGGATGGTGAGCAGTGACAGTGCATGCATCAGTGACACTGTACCTCTTGTCCACCTGTTGGAGCACACGCTGCGTGGAATAATGGACAGGGCACTTGAGGCAGAACAGAGGCAGGAAGAGGAGGACTTCCTTGCCTCTCAAGGCCCCCTTTACCCAGACAGTGTTCCTTCTGTCCCACCCATCGCACAGGAAGAGGAGGAGGAGGAGGAGGAGGAGGAGGATTGTGTCAGCATGGAGGTGGAGGCTGGCACTCAGCATCATCAGCAGCAGTCTTTTAGGGATGATTTACAGTCCCAAGAAACCAGTGGACTTGTACGTGGCTGGGAGGAGGTGGCTGCGGATCATGTCGTCCTTAGTGACCCAGAGGACTCCGGACCGAATGCCTCAGCAAACCTACGCTGCATGGCCTCCCTGATCCTGCAAAGTCTGCGGAAGGATCCTCGTATTCTTCGGATCAAGGAGAGGGACCATTACTGGCTGGCCACTCTCCTTGATCCACGGTACAAGGGTAAGGTTGCGGACCTTATGTTACCGTCGCAGAGGGAGCAGAGGATGAGACAACTCCGGGAGGCCTTGCAGAAAGGTCTGTGCAACGCGTTCCCAGAGACTGGGAGGTTACAAACTCCTGGTCCTGGACAACGAGTTGCTGAGGCTTCGGCCAGTCAAAGAAGGAGCGGTGGGGAAGGTGGCCGTCTGACCGATGCGTTCAGACAATTCTTTAGTCCGCAGCCCCAAAGTATGATCGGTTCCAGCAACCATCGCCAGCGTCTGATAAACATGGTGCAGGAATATCTAGGGGCAAGGTCAGACTTGGACACCTTCCCCACCGAAAATCCTCTGGCTTACTGGGTCTTGAGGATGGATCACTGGCCAGAGCTTGCACAGTATGCAATTGAGCTACTGGCCTGTCCTGCATCCAGCGTTCTTTCGGAACGCACATTCAGTGCTGCTGGAGGATTTGTCACGGATCACAGGGTGCGCCTGTCCACCGACTCGGTTGATCGACTGACTTTCATCAAGATGAACCAGTCTTGGATCACCACCAGCTACCACACACCTGATGCTGATATAACAGACTAATTGATTTTAACATGTCACATCCCTTCAAGACTGATGCTGATGCTGAGTGCCTGTGCTGTTATGTTGACTGGCTATCCTCCTCCTCCGAGTCCTCAATGATACGATTGATGATGATAGCTTGGAAGATCATTTTTGTTTATGGGTGCCGCCACCAGTGGCTAAGGCCCAATTTTTCAGCCCCTGTTTTACAGGGGCGTGTAATTACAATTTTTTTAGCAATAATTTGCCATAGGGCTCATTGCTGTGCTCCAAGTACAGTATCTGTGAGGGGTTGGAGTGTTGTGCCACCAGTGCCTAAGGCCCAATTTTTCAGCCCCTGTTTAACAGGGGCGTGTCATTACAATTTTTGAAGCAATACTTTGCAACAGGGCTCATTGCTGTGCTCCAAGTACGGTATCTGTGAGGGGTTGTAGTGTTGTGCCACCAGTGCCTAAGGCCCAATTTTTCAGCCCCTGTTCAACAGGGGCATGTAATTACAATTCTTGATCTAATAATTCACAGCAGGGCCCATTGCTGCACCCACCAAGAGTAACTCTGAGGGCTTACAGTGTTGTGGCAACGCCACCACCACCACCACCACGAAAGGCCCAATTTTTCAGCCCCTGTTCAAAAGGGGCATGTAATTACAATTCTTGATCTAATAATTCACAGCAGGGCCCATTCCTGCACCCACCAAGAGTAACTCTGAGGGCTTACAGTGTTGTGGCAACACCACCACCACCACCACCACCACGAAAGGCCCAATTTTTCAGCCCCTGTTCAACAGGGGCATGCAATTACAATTCTTGATCTAATAATTCACAGCAGGGCCCATTGCTGCACCCACCAAGAGTAACTGTCAGGGCTTACAGTGTTGTGGCACCAGCACCACCATCAAAGGCCCAATTTTTACTACCACTGTTCAACAATTATATGTAATTAAAATTCCTGATATAATAGTTGACAGCAGGGCGTTCCAGCACCAACCAAGAGTAACTGTGAGTGCTTACAGTTTTGTGCCAACACCAACAACTAAGGGGCCTATTTCTGCAGAGTATATACGGCAGGTCCCTACTTTCAAACATCCAACTTACAAACGACTCCTACTTGCAAACGCAAGAAGACAACAGGAAGTGAGAGGAAATCTACCCCTTGGAAGGAAAATTCTCTCCTGTAAGAATTAATATGGGAGAAAGGTGTCTCCTCTGTACTGATGCTTTATCAGCAATCCTTGTTTCAAGAAAAACACCACATTTCAAAAACAGTTGTCATTGGGACGGAAAGTGAGGTGAAATGTTTTGAACAGGGGCACAGACAGCAAAACAAATGTTACAGGGGTGATAACCCTTACCTATGTTTTCCAAAAAGTTTAAAAATAGATTTTTGGGCTGGAGCTACACTTAAACAATGTACCTGTTCAAAATTACAAACAGATTCTACATAAGAACAAACCTACAGTCCCTGTCTTGTATGCACCGCCTGTATACGGCTGTTCAGAGTATATAGGGCCTTTTTTATTTTATGTGCGGGGTTCCCCTTAATATCCATACAAGACCCAAAGGGGCTGGTAATGGGCTGGGGTAGGGGGGGGGGGGGTCATGGGGTAGCTATGCCATTTTTCTTAAAGATTTTCATCCATATTACCGGGACCAGACATTACATTAAAGCCGCAAGCAGTTTTAAATGGCTTTTTTTTCCTTTAGAAGTGTCATTTTGTGCAGGGACAGTTCTAAACACGGGAAACACGTGGCACTTCACAGGCATACTTTAGACACCCCCCAGGTACGATATTTAAAGGAATATTTGACTTTTTTTTTTCAATTTATGCATCATTAAAATGACTGCTCCCGAAAAACAACAGTTTTTAAAACTTCTTTTTGCATTGATACATGTCCCCTGGTGCAGAACCCGGGTTCCCAAACCCTTTTTAGGACAATAACATGCATAATAGTCGTTATAATTAGCACTTTAGAATTCGAACGTTCGCATCCATTGTATTTAATAGGGTTCTAATGTTCGTACGAACTTTCGGTCCGTTCACGGGTTCTGGTGCGAACCGAACCCGGGGGTGTTCGGCTCATCACTAATGATGAACAATAAGATAAACAACATGCGGAATGCTTACAAAAAAAGCTACACAGCAGTCCGCGCTTCTATGAGATCAGGAGCAGCAGCAGACAAAGTACTTCAGCCCAAGCTGTGGTACTACACGCATCTGCAATTTCTGGAAGACCAGATTGAGGCCAGGGAATCACTTTCCAGCCTTCCCTCAACCCTTCCTTCCACCCTTCCCTCCAGCGTTCCTTCCACCCTTCCCTCCACCCCTGCAGAGGGGGAGGAGGAGCCACCTGAGCTGGAAGAGCCGGATCTGCGCATCTTCAGCCAGGTATAGTATTTTCAAACATATTTATTGCCCTCAATGTACTATTGTGAACTAGATTTATTCTTCACTAATGAAGTAATGAAAGTAATAAAAAATTAACCCCAAAAAAAAAAAGTTAAAAAAAAAAACGGGATCAGAATGAAAGTCTTTTCAATTTATTGAACATTCAAATTGCAACAGTCATGAGATAAAAATTGTGTGTGATTGATTCAACAAAATATCAAACTATGTCCCTTTTTTCTACACAGGATGAGGTCAGGCAGGAGGAAGAGGCACAGGAATGTGGCAGGCAGGAGGAGGCAGGGGTGAGTGGCAGCCTGGAGGAGGCAGGGCCAAGTGGTAGGCAGCAGGTCCCCAGGCCTAGTGGCAGCACACAGTCACAAGTGTCTCCCCTCCACGTCAGACCGAAAAAACATCGGTGGATGACACTGGTGGAGGAGGAGTCACTTCAGATGATACGTGACGCTGCTGCCATCATGAGGGCCCCCCTCAACCCTGTTGAGGGCTTTAGTGCCTACCTGGCCGAAAAGTTGTTCCGAATGGAGGCGGGACAACGTGCCCTCTGTGAGCATCTTATATACACGGCCATTCACACGGGGGGTAGGGGGCAGCTGACAGAGGCCACTCATCTCTGCCATCTGGCCCATCCTTCTCCTCCTTCTCCTCCTCCTCCTCCTCCTGCCACATTACCACCGACAGTGGCACAGCCTGCAAGGGTGCGTGGATGGGGCCGTGGAAGGAACGCTGCAGAGAAGCGTGGAGGGAAGGCTACAGGGAAGAGCAGAAGGTGATTCCCTGGCTTCAAGCTGCTCTTCCAGAAGTTGCAGTTTGTAGGAGTACCACAGCTTGGGATGATGTATGTCTTCGGCTGCTGCTCCTGATTTCCTTATGTTGTTTATTTTATTGTTCATCATAGTAATGTCTGCCTTTGGGGTCCAAAGTCTTCATATATTCCGCTAATTTTCCAATTGTTGCCCTTCCAATTGGTTTATTTTTTTGTTTTGCCAGACTAAATGGAGATTTGATTTCAGCCAAAATACTTGCCTGATGTGTTTTTATTGTGTGAGTAACAAGAACATTTCATAAATACAATGTGTAATTAACAAGGGACACCAACCTCCTTGAGGGAAAAATAAAATAAACATATGTTGTTAGGGGAACTTGACACCAAAAAAAAAAAGGCCACAAGGAAAAACAAATAAAATAAAAATAATATATGGATTCTAAATCATTTTTAAAATTAGTGAGGTCTGGCTTTAAGAATAGATCAAATTATTCATGAGCAGGGATGAGCCGAACACCCCCCTGTTCGGTTGGCACCAGAACCTGCGAACAGACAAAATGTTTGTGTGAACTTTAGAACCCTATTAAATACAATGGACTCGAACGTTCAAAATCTAAAGTGCTAATTATAAAGGCTTATATGCAAGTTATTGTCCTAAAAAGTGTTTGGGGACCCGGATCCTGCCCCAGGGGACATGTATCAATGCAAAAAGAAGTTTTAAAAACGGCCGTTTTTTCGGGAGCAGTGATTTTAATAACGCTTAAAATGAAAATGTGGTCTGAGCATGGCTGTGTGAGGACGCACAGAGTAGGAGCTCCAGGCAATCCATCCGACATACCTGAAATGGTATCTATGTAGCCGGAAATCTGGAGGCATGAGAACGACCCGTGAGCGGGTAACCAGGACCTCTCGCAAGGCAGAGGAGGGGAGGAAATTACAGCCGGACATTCAGTTGTTTTTTGCCGCAGCAGAAAAGCCGGAACGGAAGAAGGCAGTGGAAAGAGATCCGAGCGGAAGCAGCGGACGGTCAGGAGGGGAGGACACTAAAGGTATCTGGGTTGAAACTGTTGAAGCCGCTGTAGCTGTAGTCAGATTAGATACTGTGTCCCCCAGTGTATGCGCTCAAGGAGAGAGTGAGATGGAGAAAGATCTGCAGGCTCTAATTCAGGCATTGCCTACTAGAGTGGATCTAGAGGCACTGCCGACGAAAGCAGACATAGAGGCTCTTATATTTAAAGTGGAAGAAGCGCATATGGCGGATATGCAGCAGGTGCATGGGGAGATCCAGTTGGTAAAGGACCGCCTTATGTCAGGCGAGGAAAAAACAGCTGCCCTGGGGGAGAAGATGAAGGCATGGGAAAAGGAGAGAGAGGAACACATGGAAACAGTCTCAGATATGCAGCTTCAGATTGAGGAACTGGGAGACCGAAGTCGCCGCTGCAACCTAAGGTTGAGGGGGGTCCCAGAAGAGCTGGGTCAGGAGAATCAGGAAACCCTCCAGGACAAGGTAATGAAAATCTTTAATACATTATTGGAGGGTAAAGTACCAGCGAATTTGGAGATGGACAGAATACATAGAGCTCTGGGCCCCAAACCTACGGATCCTAAGAGACCTTGTGACATAATATGTCGCCTACATCGGTATACGCATAAAGAGACAATTGTGAGGAAAGCATGGGAAGCAGGTGCAATAGAGGTTGGAGAAGGGACTGTTAAGATTTTGCCCGACCTCTCCCGCGCTACATTACAGCGTAGGGCTGTGATGCGACCAATATTAGACAATGTTCGGCGGGAGGGGGGGACATATCGTTGGAGGTACCCCTTAGCAGTGGTGATAAAAAAGAATTCAGCCATGTTCGTACTTCAACAGCACAGTGACCTCCCTAAAATGTTTTCTTTTCTCGGGGTAGTACCGTTCTCAGTCCCAAATTGGAGGGTGCCATTATCACAGCTGAAAAATAAAATATAAAAAGTATAAAAGAAGCTCCAAATATATAAGGGAATAGATAGAAGAAAAGGGAGATGGTAGAAGTAAATGAGGCGCACTGGACCTTGGTCTGTCCCGGTGGGAGGATGAGGAAGGAGGGAAGCGGAGGGAAGAACGAGGAGAATGATGGAAAGCCTTAATCTCATTCCCCCCATCTAACTGGAACTTAAGTAGATCCCCCATTTTTTTTTCTCTCCTCCAAGTAATTTTTCTTTTCTTTTTTTTTCTCCACCACCTCTTCCTGGTAATTGAAATAATGAGAATATGGAATTTTATTTTTTTGTTGGGTCATTTTGCAACAATAGAGCGAGGCCCGGACATTATTTTTTACCTGTATGCAGGAATGAAGATATTTAACCAACCCAGACAGATGACGGAATAGGACAATTTCTATTTTTTACCTTTTTTTTGGGAATGGTTTAGATGAATAGATGTGAATAAATGTATACAAAAGGGAGTGGGAAAATACTGAAGAGAATTGCGGTAACAGGTGGGAGCTAATCTACTTGTTGCTCGCTATCTGATGCAAGCTGCAGTCCACCCCCCCCCTTCCCTCTCCCCCCCTTTTTTCCTTCCCTCCTTTTTTTTTTTTGGGAGGTGAAGTGGTATGATAAGGGTTTTTTTTTTTTTCTTCTCGGAGTGATATGGGGTTTTGGGGGAAGGGAGTGGGGGCTAGCACCCACAGGGGGGAGGGCACTATATAGAGGGGTTTTTTTTTCTCCCCCTTTTTTTTTTTCTTTCTTCTTTCTTTCCCCTTTTTTTTGAGGGGGAAGGGGATATCCCCTATTAGTATTTTTTTAGGGGGGTAGAAAAGAGGGTTGCATAGAAGAATGGAGAGCAGAGTGATTAGGCTCTCCCGTAGAACACGAGGGTAAGGGGAGTGTAGGGTAATAATATATGAGATATGGGAATGAGAGGGCACAGGAGGGGGGTTTTGGGGGGGGGTCGAGGGGGAGGAGGGAGGAATTTAAGGGGTCACGTAATGTAGGGGGGAGGGAAGGGAGGGGGGGAGGTATTTCCTGTTTAGGAATGATTTTTTGAGGGAGGTGGAGGGTAACCCCTTTTTTTTTTTCTTCCCAAGTCATTCTTCTGGGGGTGACGGGATGGATATAGGAGATAGTATATTAATTATCTCATAAAAGGTGGGAACAGAAGGGGGATGTCCCCATGTTGATGGGGACAAGGGCCTCATCCCCACAACCCTTGCCCGGTGGTTGTGGGGGTCTGCGGGCGGGGGGCTTATCGGAATCTGGAAGACCCCTTTAACAAAGGGGACCCCCAGATCCCGTCCCCCCCATGTGAATTGGTAAGGGGTACATTGTACCCCTACCATTTCACGAAGAAAGCGTAAAAAAATGTCAATAAAAACACACAAACACCTTGAAAAAGTCCTTTATTAAAAAAAAAAAAACATTCCAGCGGTGAAATCCAGTGTCCCGCGGCGATCCGATGTCCAGCGCTGTCCGTCACTGGTTTTGCCTGAGCGGACCTGATGGGGAACTTCCTCCTCAGTGTTTTAAATGTATAGACCCGCCCCTAAACAATTACATTCAGTAAGGGATTCCACTATTGGTCTGATTACTTGGTCTGACCATGCACCGATCTTCCTGAGATATGATTTGGCAGAGAGAAACCGGAAAGCTTCTATGATGTGGAAACTTAATGAAAGTCTGTTGCAGGACCCGAAGGTAATGGAGGATATAAGAAAGGAGATGGGATGGTTCTTTCTGGCAAATGATAACTCAGAGAGTTCATTAGGAGTAATTTGGGAAACTCACAAGGCTCTAATAAGAGGGGTATTGATTAAACATGGAGCAAGGATTAAGAAAGAGAGGGAAGCTAAATTAAAAGGTTTACTAGAAAAAATTCAAAGATTAGAGGCGCAACATAAACATGCTCAGACTATAGAAGTAGAACGGGAATTACTGAAAACACGCGGACAAACGAACAAACTATTACAGTATAGAGCAAAAATGGCATTACAGATCGGATGTAAAACTAGCTATGAATCAGGCAATAAGTGCGGAAGACAGCTAGCAAGGGCCCTACGTGAAATACAAACAAAGACATACATACCTTTGGTTAAAAAAAAAGATGGAACAGAAGTGCAGTTACCACGACAAATAGCGGAGGTATTTGGCGACTACTACTCCTCATTGTACAACTTAAGACTGAGTGAATCAGATCAGGCCGAGATGGAGGAATATGTAACATCGAGTGGCATGCCGAGTATGGCGATAGAGGATAGTGAGAAGTTGCAGTCACCAATAACATTGGAAGAAGTCCAAAATGCAATAAGAAAATCAAAGATAGGTAAAGCACCAGGGCCAGACGGATATACGGCCCAGTACTATAAGACATTTTTTTCTGAGTTAGGACCCTTTATGGTCAGAATGTTCAATGAATTAGGAGAAACAACCCCCTTCCATCCAGAGACTGTTAAAGCCATGATATCAGTATTACCAAAAGAAGGAAAGGACCCAAAGCAATGCAGCAGTTATAGGCCAATATCTTTGCTTAATGCCGATTTAAAAGTATTTAGCAAGATAATAGCCTTGAGATTACAACAACAACTTCCCTTTTTGATTCATCAAGATCAAGTTGGCTTTATACCAACACGAGAAGCAAGGGACAATACCATCAAGGCAATGAATCTGATACACATAGCAAACTCGACTAAGACCCCCTGCGTCTTTCTTGGAACAGACGCAGAGAAGGCCTTTGATCGAGTGGGATGGGGGTTTATGTTTGCGGTCCTACGACATATAAAAATTGGAGAGAAAATGACAAACTGGATAGCCAGCATGTATAAAGGACCTACAGCTCAAGTGAAAGTCAACGGAGAAGTGTCCCCACTTTTCGAGATATCAAATGGGACAAGACAGGGTTGTCCACTGTCCCCTTTGATATTCGTACTGACTTTGGAGCCTTTTTTGTGCAGAATACGGGCAAATAAGGATATCAGGGGAATTGAAATAGGGGGATCACAGCATAAAGTCGCAGCATATGCAGACGATATGCTATTCTCAATGATAAACCCAATTGTGTCCCTCCCTAATCTGTTTAAGGAAATTGAGCTGTATGGCAAACTCTCATATTTCAAGATAAACTGTGCAAAATCAGAAGCCTTGATGGTAGCAATCCCGAAGAAGCAGATGGAATCAATGAGGTTAAGTTATAAATTTAGATGGCCAGATCAGGGGCTGAAATATTTAGGAACTGTAATTGCGGCAGACACGGCTAAAAGTTTTGAATTAAATTTCTTACCAATATTGAGTAAAATACGGGGATTATTGGAGAAATGGCATAAGGGAATGTTTTCATGGTTCGGAAGGGCTAATATAATTAAAATGAACGTCTTACCAAAGATACTGTATCTTCTCCAGGCAATCCCGATTGCAATTCCAAGATCGTTCTTTAGTCGTATTCAAACATTATTTATGAAATTTATTTGGGCCGGAAAACAACCAAGAGTTAGGAGGACATTACTTTTTTTACCAAAGCAATATGGGGGGATGGCGGTCCCAAATGTATATAAGTATTACCAAGCAGTACACTTGGGAAGGGTATTAGACTGGTGCCGACATTGGGACATGAAAATATGGCCTAATTTAGAACAGGCGCAATGCAGAGAACTACTAAGTAGAGCACCTTGGTGTTATAAAAATACTATAATCAGTACCAAGACACACCCAACAATAGGGCCAACACTCCGAGTATGTAATAGTCTCTTTACAAGGGAGGAGTTATCGACATGTAGATCACCATTGATGCCTATACTAGGAAACCCCCAATTTTTACTGGGTATACAAAAAGGTCCCTTTGCGATGTTAATTGAACGTGGCCAGTTTCAGGCCTCGCATTTTCTGGCTTTGGGTAATTGCCCAACAATGCAGGAACTGATGCAAAAAAATGGGCCCTTTCAATTAGATTTCTGGCAAGCAGCACAACTAAGAAATTTTTTGAGTACGAAGGTAGCACCAGGCTATGTAGACCGGGATTTAACAGTATTTGAGAAGTTATGTACAGAAAAAGAACCAATAATGCATACAGCGTCTAGAATGTATGGGCTGCTGACTAAACCATCCGAGAATTTCCAGCTGCCCTTCTTTCATAGATGGGAGCTAGATCTGTGGAGGACTTTCCAGGAGTCTCAAAAAACTAAAATGATTCATGCAATATTCAAGACAGCAACATGCACAAAAATGCAGGAAACAAATTACAAAATTATCTCACAGTGGTATAGAACCCCGGAGAGACTTCACAAATGGTTCCCAAATGTGGGGGAAGAGTGCTGGATATGTCAGTCAGAACAGGGCAATATGTTACACATATTCTGGGAATGCCCCAAAATAAAGGAATTTTGGAAGGAGGTCCGTGAGACTATCCAACGATTTGGTGGAATACCAATACCGGATGACCCAGCATTTTTCTTATTGCATTTAGTAGAGATATCAGGAGATAGATATAGGAATTCAATCTTGGGGCATTTAGTTAATGCTGCTAAAACCGGTATACCATTAAAATGGAAACAGACACAGCGCCCAATATAAGTATGTGGCTACAAAAAGTAGAAGAAATAAATAGGATGGAAGACTTAATCTGGACAAGTAGGAAAAAAAGAGATATATACTTAAAAAACTGGTCAACATGGAACGATTTTTTCCATGCTACGGAAGGCGGGAGATAGGCGGCGGGGGGGGGGTAGTGGGGGGGAGAGAGAGGAGAGGGAACAGGGGAGGGAGGCCGGGAGAAACGGGGGGAGGGTGTAGTAATAAATCTCTTCTTTTTTTTTTTTTTTTTGGGGGGGGGGACTCTATAGACTCTATACATGTATTACGCAGCGAAGGAAGTTCCCCATCAGGTCCGCCCCCTCGGTATGTCGGACCCCGCCTAAGTCATTGGCCTGAGCGGGAAACTTCCTTCACTGTGTAAATTTAAATTACACAGTGAAGGAAGTTCCCCGCTCAGGCCAATGACGTAGGCGGGTCCGTCATACCGAGGGGGCGGACCTGATGGGGAACTTCTCTCACTGTGGTAATACATGTATAGACCCGCCCCTTGTCATGTTCCGCATCTGGTCCGCTGAGCGGACCTGATGGGGAACTTTAGAAGGGGCGGGTCTATACATTTAAAACAATGAGGAGGAAGTTCCCCATCAGGTCCGCTCAGGCAAAACCAGTGACGGACAGCGCTGGACATCGGATCGCCGCGGGACACTGGATTTCACCGCTGGAATGTTTTTTTTTATTTATTATTTTTTTAATAAAGGACTTTTTCAAGGTGTTTGTGTGCTTTTTTTGAATTTTTTTTACGCTTTCTTCGTGAAATGGTAGGGGTACAATGTACCCCTTACCAATTCACATGGGGGGGCGGGATCTGGGGGTCCCCTTTGTTAAAGGGGTCTTCCAGATTCCGATAAGCCCCCCGACCGCAGACCCCCACAACCACGGGGCAAGGGTTGTGGGGATGAGGCCCTTGTCCCCATCAACATGGGGACATCCTCCCCATGTTGAGGGCATGTGGCCTGGTACGGTTCAGGAGGGAGGGGGGGCCGCTCTCTCGTCCCCCCCTCTTCCCCTGCGGCCGGCCAGGTTGTGTGCTCGGATAAGGGTCTGGTATGGATTTTTGGGGGGACTCCACGCCATTATTTTTTAAATTTGGGGTGGAGTTCCCCTTAAAATCCATGCCAGATTTGAAGGGCCTGGTATGGATATTTGGGGGAACCCCACGCCATTTTTTAAAAAAAATTTGCGGCGGGGTTCCCCTTAATATCCATTCCAGACCTGAAGGGCCTGGTAATTGAATTCTGGGGGACCCCCACGTTTTTTTTTTTTATCAATGACTTTTCTATGTATTGATAAAAGCCGACAATTCATTATTAGCCGCGAGTGAGTTTTAAATGACTTTTTTTCCTTCAAAAATGACATTTTTTGCAGGGACAGTTCTAAGCACGGGAAACATGCGCCACTTTACATGCATATCATACACACCCCCTAGGTACGAAATTTAAAGGAATATTTCACTTTTATTGTTTCACTTTAAGCTTTATTAAAATCACTGCTCCCGAAAAAACGGCCGTTTTAAAAAAAAAAAATTGCATTGATACATGTCCCCTGGGGCAGGACCCGGGTCCCCAAACACTTTTTAGGACAATAACTTGCATATAAGCCTTTATAATTAGCACTTTAGATTTCTCCCATAGACTTTTCGAATTTGCCGCGAACACCCCAATTTGTTCGCTGTTCGGCGAACGGGCGAACAGGCAATGTTCGAGTCGAACATGAGTTCGACTCGAACTCGAAGCTCATCCCTATTCATGAGATCACAAGAAACAATAAAGAAATAAGTTTGTCAGAACTCGGGATAAAGATCTGCAGCAAAAAAAACATTTAAAACACCATTCTAAAGAAGAAAACAATGCGCTGCATTAAACGAGGCAATAATTTGCAGAAGGACGAATGTGCTCTCTCCATTAGGAACGCTAGTTTTACCAGAACGAGCGCTCCCGTCTCCTAATTCAGTCTGAGCATGCGTGGGTTTTTTATCCGATGGATTTGCCCATAGACGATCGGAATTTGCTATCGGTGTTTGATCCATCGGAAAAATTTAAAACAGGTTCTATTTTTTAAAACCGATGGAAAAAAGACCGATGGGTCCCATACACGATCGGTTTGTCCGATGAAAAAAATCCATCGGACTGTTTTCATCGGTAAAACCGATCGTGTGTACAGGGCTTAAGCCCTCACAGTTACTCTTGGTGGGCGCTGGAACGGGCCCTGCTGTGAAATATTATATCAAAAATTGTAATTACATGCAGAAAACAGGGGCAGAAAAATTGGGCCTTAGGCACTGGTTCTGGTGCCACAACACTGCAACCCCTCACAGATACTCTAGTTGAGCGCAGGAACAAGCTCTGCTGCAAAATATTACAGCAAAATTTTTAATTACACGCCCCTGTTAAACAGGGGCAGAAAAATTGGGCTTTAGGCACTGGTGCTGGTGCCACAACACTGCAACCCTTCACAGATACTCTAGTTGAGCGCAGGAACAATCCCGGCTACAAAATATTACAGAAAAAATTGTAATTACACGCCCCTGTTAAACAGGGGCAGAAAAATTGGGCCTTAGCCACTGGTGGTGGTGCCCAGAACCAAAAATGTTCTTAGAAGCTATCAACATGAACATTGAGGAGGAATAGGATAGTCACTCAGCATAACAGGATAGTCACTCAGCATCAGCATAGGCAGTCTTGAAGAGATCTCACATTCATAAAAAAAAATATCGGTTATATCAGCATCAGGTGCTTGGTAGCTGGTGATCCAAGACTGATTCATTTTTATGAAGATGAGTCGATTAACCGAGTCGGTGGACAGGCGCACTCTGTGATCGGTTACAAAGCCTCCAGCAGCACTGAATTTGCGTTCCGAAAGAACGCTGGATGCAGGACAGGCCAGTAGCTCAATTGCATACTGTGCAAGCTCTGGCCAGTGATCCATCCTCAAGACCCAGTAACCCAGTGGATAAATCAGACGCTGGCGATGGTTACTGGAACCGATCAGACCTCGGAGCTGCGGACTAAAAATTAGTCTGAATGCATCGGTCAGACGGCCACCTTCTCCACCGCTCCTTCTGTGACTGACCGAAGCCTCAGCAACACGTTGTCCAGGACCAGGAAATTGTAACCTCCCAGGCTCTGGAAACGCATTGCACAAACCTTTCTGCAAGGCCTCCCGAAGATGTTTCCTCCTCTGCTCCCTTTGCGACGGCTGTATAAGTTCTGCAACCTTACCCTTGTAACGTGGATCAAGAAGGGTTGCCAGCCAGTAATGATCCCTCTCCTTGATACCACGAATCCGAGGGTCCTGTCGCAGGCTTTGCAGGATCAGGGAGGCCATGCAGCGTTGGTTTGCTGAGGCATTCGGTCCAGAGTCCTCTGGGTCACTAAAGACGAAATGATCCGCAGCCACCTCCTCCCAGCCACGTAAAAGTCCATGGGTTCCTGGGGACTGAAAATGATCCCTTGAAGACTGCCGCTGATGCTGAGTGCTAGGCTCCACCTCCATGCTGACACAATCCTCCTCCTCCTCCTCTTCCTGTGTGATCGGCGGGCCTGCAGGAACACTGTCTGGATAAAGGGGGCCTTGAGAGGTAAAGAAGTCCTCCTCTTCCTCCCTCTGTTCTGCCTCAAGTGCCCTGTCCATTATTCCAACAGGTATACAAGAGGGACAGTATCACTGATGCATGCACTGTCACTGCTCACCATCCTCGTGGCCTCCTCAAATGGTGACAGGACAGTGCATGCATCCTTGATCATCACCCACTGGCGTGGCGAAAAAAAAACAAGCTCCCCTGACCCTGTCCTGGTGCTATAGTCACACAGGTACTGATTGATGGCCCTCTGCTGCGTGTGCAGCCACTGTAGCCACTGTAGCATGGCCAACGTTGAGTTCCCTGGTGGGCATGTCACAGATTAGGCGGTTCTTGGGCAGGTTGTATTCCTTTTGGAGGTCAGCCAGCCGAGCACTGGCTTTATATGACCAGCAGAAATGCACACAGACTTTCCTGGCCTGCCTCAGGAGAACCACCAAATTAAGGATGTAAACCAAACATGGCACATGGGTCAAGTGTCCCTGTCGGAGGTTGGTGCCATTGTCGCAAACCACCATTCCTGGCTGAAGCTGGCGTGGCGTCAACCACCTCTGAGCCTGCCCCTGCAGAGCTGACAGAATCTCTGCCCCAGTGTGGCTCCTGTCCCCTAAGCACACCAGCTCAAGCACCGCATGGCATCTTTTTGCCTGAGTGCTTGCGTAGCCCCTTGAATGCCTACAAAGCACCGCTGGTTCCGAGGACAAATCTATAGAGGAAGAGGCCATAGAAGAAGAAGAACAGGAGGGGGTGGAGGAGAGAGGTGTGTCAGAATCACCACTAGTAGCATTTTGGAGGCATGGTGGTGGAACAAGCTCCAACAATACTGCACCCTGTCCTGCATCCTTCCCAGCTGCCAGCAGAGTCACCCAGTGCGCCGTGAAAGATAGGCAACGTCCCTGTCCATGCCTGCTGGACCATGAGTCAGCGATAATATGCACCTTACTGTATATACAAAACCGGGATGCATATATATACTAAATACACTGTGACTGCAGCTAACTGAATCGCCTGCCTGCTCAAAGTAAATGAAATGAAATGACACTCTCTCTGTGACACTCTCTCTCTCTATCTCCGCCGGAACACACTACATAAGGCCGACGTGCAGGCGGCATTAAATAGTGTGGGGTGTGGACTTAACCCCCTGAGCCCTAATTGGCCAAAGGCACCCTGGGGTGAGCAGAGGACACTATAGTGTGGGGGGTTATATGAAGGGGACAGGACATCGGTATGTGCAGGAAGAAGACATTACTTATTATTACCTTTTATTGGCCAGTTACCTTATGGGACGCTAATATGTCTGCCTTTATCTAATACTTACTGGCAATCCACTTCTTGCTGCTAGTCCCCTCCATATCTTGTACGCCCAAAATACTTTTAAAGTTTAACTTACTTTTTCAGTAAAATGTGCTACCAATTTATACATTGAAACTCATTTTCTCATACATGGCTGACAGTTGGGTGCTCATTGCAGGCATCGGCTCCCCCATCCTTTGGAGGGCATATACAGTGTGCCTCCTTGCAAGACCCTCGGGTGGACTCCCTCCCCCTTTGGGTGATGGGCGGCGCTCAGGATGCCTCCCTTTGGATCTTCCAAACGCCTTGGTTCATTTCTGGTCATTAGTATATTTTTTTCAACTCCCCAATGATAAATATCCCTTCTTGGTTTATGTGATATATAGTAATATGTTTTTCTAATTTTAATGTATGTAATGTATATTATTTTTTAGAATCCATTATCCCCCTGAAGAGACCGTACACAGGTCAAAACGCGTTGGGGCACGCACATCATGTAGCATTATGTAATGTAATGTTGTGTATTAACTGTTTTTATATATTCATCCATTGTGGAACCCACCATATTACCAGACCAGAAATATGTTTTTATAATGTTTTTTGTACTCAAACTCTATGACCTTTGACCATTATCTAATTAAATTGTGTTTTATACCATCATCATTCCATTTTTCTTTCGACCTCTACACAGGTCGAAACGTGTCGGGTACGCACATCATGTAGCATTATGTAATGTAATGTTGTGTATTAACTGTTTTTATATATTCATCCATTGTGGAACCCACCATATTACCAGACCAGAAATATGTTTTATAATGTTTTTTGTACTCAAACTCTATGACCTTTGACCATTATCTAATTAAATTGTGTTTTATACCATCATCATTCCATTTTCCTTTCGACCTCTACACTTTGCTGTCCAAAGCCCCATGGGGAATCTTTCCTACATCCAACCTCTGAAAGGTTGATTACCCCTGGTATACACTATATATTTGTTTTCATTTGCTCATCTTTTCTCACGAAAGTGGAGTTACCCTTTAATAAAAACAGGCAATTAAAAAAATAATTTACTAAGTATCACTGACAGCTTATTTCATTGTATCAAAAACAATAGACACAGTGACCGGTTCTCTTGAATCCCCACCCACCTCTATATATCTCTAATATTTCTATAATCTGTCACTTTGCCTTAATGGCCAAAATGTCATATTACCATTAAATAGCAATGATGATGAATTATTAAATGTTAAATAAATGAGTGAACTGCTAATTCTACAAGGCTGCAGAGTGACCTGATTTTATGCAGTGTTATATTCCATGGTAACCAAGCAGATTTCAGTTTACTATAATCGCCGTTTTCTTCCCAGTTGATATGGATTACTGCACCCTGCCTGTAGTCATTGCACTTTGCCCTGCCTTCAAAGAAAAATTGCCAACGTCTTTGTGAAGACACTGATAATACTAGAATTCCTGAAAGCCGTGTCTGGGTAATGAGCAGTATGTGCTTCGCCCCAGGCGGTCACGTCACAATCTGATTGCACAATCTCCTTTAGAGTTCCCAACAACTATGTAGAACCGCAAGAGCCTGCCTTACTGGCTCTAACTTGAGTACATTTTTTTAGCTAGCCCGTCATGCTACACAGTTGTTGACAGATCTACAGCACAGACTTTGTACAATCAGATTGTAATGTGTGTGGCCACCTTTTTGTTTTTTTATTGCTAGGGCAAGTTAAAAAATGTAACTAAATAGGAGAGAAATACAAACGTCTCTTTGATTAGAGTAATAAAGCATCAATCCGGATAGCTGCATTCTTACTCAGCATTATTGTTAAATCACAAATAAGGCCATCATATGTGGGGAAACAGTAGTAACTGACGCGTTTTATGCTAGACAGGTGCTTAGTCTAGCACGAAACACACCAATTTGTTGCTGTTTCCCCACTGTGTGATGATCTTATCTGTAATTTAACAATAAAAGTCATAGGGCAACTATCCAGATTGATACTTTATTACTGTGATGTGCGGCAGACAAGACCTTTTGCGGAGCAACAAAGCAATGAAAGAGTTCTCACCTGGAGTGGTGTGTATGTTGCACTTCGATTAGAAACATATGCAACCAAAATTGTTGTTTTAACACTTAAAATAATGCAACCAATATTTACTCAAGAAATATATCATTTTAATTAAAAAAATTATTAAATATATAAACAAAATTTCTTAAACAATTGACACATATTTTGTACATGTGAAAAGAAAATAACCCACTTTCTGTCTATTCAATAAGACCCTTTCCTATTAAATTCATCAGTTCATTTCTACATTGTTAGCTACAGTCATTTTTAGCTTTTGCAACCAGTCCTTTAAAAAAAATTTACTTGACAGTCACAAACCCTTTCCCTTGATGGTCCTTGATGGTGGGGAGAACCACCTTGCACAGTTCCTCCACTCTTTGGCTTGTGAAGAGCAAGCTGATACTATACAGTCTTTGTGCTGTATATACTTTATCGGCTCCTTAGAAGGAAAAATTAGAGATAGCATGGATAAACATGGCTTTAGTCCTCTCAGAATGTCCTGTTCTTCTGAAACTGCTTCACCAAGTTGGTAAGGACCTCAAGCCCCTCCACCAGTCCTTCTCCGTTGGCGGCACAGCACCCCTGGACATGCCACTGGTGTCCTTTTAGCTTTGTTAGTCCCAGTTCTTCCGCCAGCTCCATGGGTTTTCTGGCACCTGGGAGATCTTGCTTGTTGGCCATCACCAGGAATGGCACACCTCTCATTTCATCATGCTCCAATATAGCCTTGAGCTCTTCCCTGGCTTCCAGAAACCTCTCTGGGTCTGCACTGTCCACCACAAAGACCAAGCCATCGGTGTTGACATAGTAGTGCTTCCACAGGGCTCGAATCTTGTCCTGACCGCCCACATCCCAGACAGTAAATGTCACATTACGGATGGGCTCCACAGTCTCAACGTTGAATCCGATGGTAGGGATTGTACAGACCGTCTCATTCAGCTTCAGCTTGTAGAGGACCGTGGTCTTTCCAGCAGCATCCAGACCCAGCATCAGGATCCGAGCTTTGGTACCAGAGAAGCCCATAAGAGTTTGGTAAAGGCTGCTGAGGAGGGCACCCATGCTTGCAGATGTGGATCTTCCTTGTCCGTTCAGGAATATGCTTGCTCTGATGTCTGTAGCTCTGCATACTCTTACTAAGCTCCATTGCTGTTTATATACGCAAGTTCCCTTCACTGACCAAACCCTGATCGCCTAGCAACCTGAGATGCAAGACAGGAATTTCCTGGTTACTCTGTAGTTCTGTGCTGTGTTGGAGGATTCCTCCATAACCTGTTGTGACAATGAGGAAGTGACTGCAGCACAGGAAGTGACTACAGCACAGGAAGTGACCTTGTCGGTACAGCATTCAAAACAGAAAAAAAACTTTATTGCAACAATACACTTCAAGTAAAACCAACACATACCTCATTAGAATGACATAAAACAACATTTTAATGTGATATTTGATTGCAAAGACCTGGTACTGGTACTTGCAGTTACAAATAAAAAACACACATTATACAATTGTTTAGGTAAAACTGAGTTTAATAGTGTTATGAATAAAAATATTAGGAGCTTTTCAGAACTTAAAGTGTAACTCCAACCAAAACATATTTTTTTCCATTTCTTGTACATTGCTGAATTCTTTTTACATTGAAACAATCGTAATTGAAACAGTGACTTACCCTTCTACTTTGTAAAGTAATATTTGTTCTACAGCAGGGGACTCCAAGCTTTCCAGTACATGGGCCACATTGCAAATTTTACAAATGTTCAGGGGCCAGAAAAAAAATCATAGTCCCCCCTTACATCAGATCTCCCCCTAAATTACAGACCCTATTAGAGCCCCTCTTACATAAGACCCCCCCCCCCGCCCCAGAGTCCCCCTTACATAACAGTCCCAATTAGAACCAGACCACCCAACCTGCAAAAACGAATTACAGGGAGGTTTCAAACTCATTTCAGGGAGGTGACACTTCACGCTAGTTCCGACCCCCCCCCCCGCCCAATCAAATGCAGCCTTACCAGTGCCAATTAAATGCAGCCTGATCAGTGCCAAATAAATGCAGCCTTGCCAGTGCCCATTAAATGCAGCCTTACCAGTGCCCATGAAATCCAGCCTGATCACACAGCTGCTGGGACTGGGCTGGTGGTCCTGGGGTCTGACTGCTAGGGTCTGGCTGCTGGGGCCAAGCATCTGGCTGCTGGGGCCAAGGGTCTGGCTACTAGGGTCTGGCTGCTAGGGTCTGGCTGCTGGGGCCTGGGGTCTGGCTGCTGGGGCCTGGGGTCTGGCTGCTGGAGCTGGGCTGCTGGTCCTGGGGTATGGCTGCTGGGGCCAAGGGTCCGGTTGCTGGGGCCAAGGGTCCAACTGCTGGGGTCAAGGGTCTGGCTGTTGGGGTCTGGCTGCTGGAGCTGAGCTGCTGGTTCTGGGGTCTGGCTGCTGGGGCCAAGGGTGTGGCTGCTGGGGCCTGGGGTCTGGCTGCTAGAGTTGGGCTGCTGGTCCTGGTGTCTGGCTACTGGGGCCTGGAGTCCTGCTGCTGGGGCCTGGGGTCCCGCTGCTGTGGCCAAGGGTCTGGCTGCTTGGGCCAAGGGTCTGGCTGCTAGGGTCTGGCTGCTGGAGCTGGGCTGCTGGTCCTGGGGTCCGGCTGCTGGGGCCAAGGGTCTGGCTGCTGGGGCCAAGGGTCTGGCTGCTGGGCTGCTTGTCCTGGGGTCTGGCTGCTGGGGCCTGGGGTCTGGCTGCTGGGGCCAAGGGTCCGGCTGCTGGGGCCACGGGTCCGGCTGCTGGGGCCAAGGGTCTGGCTGATGGTCCTGGAGCCTGGTGTCTGGCTGCAATGGGGTTGGTGAGCTGGTGACTCTTTCTTTACTTTCGGGTGTGCAGTGATCTCCTGTGCGACAACTACATGACAGTCCTGGTCTGCCCGGTGGATTAATATAGAAGAGACCGGTACTTGTCGCACAGGAGATCACTGCGCACCTGAAAGTAAAGAAAGAGTCCGCTTGACTGGGGAAAGTTTTTTTCTTTCTTTCAATTGCTACAGCCTGCAGTTCACGGGCGGCGCACAGTCTTCTCTCTGCCTCCACCCATCCCCTTCCTTCTGGGGAATTCGCTGACTAGGATGGCTCACCAGCCCCATAGCAGCCAGACCCTTGGCCCCAGCAGCCGGACCCTTGGCCCCAGCAGCCGGACCCCAGGCCCCAGCAGCCGGACCCCAGGCCCCAGCAGCCAGACCCCAGGGACCAGCAGCCCAGCTCCAGCAGCCAGATCCTTGGCCCCAGAAGCCAGACCCTTGGCCCCAGCAGCCAGACCCTTGGCCCCAGCAGTCGGACCCCATGCCCCAGCAGCCAGACCCCATGTCCCAGCAGCCAGACCCCAGGACCAGCAGCCCAGCTTCTCTCTGCCTCCGCCCACCCCCTTCCTTTCCTGCTAAACTGGCCGGACCGAACTGGAAAAAAAAGTACACATGCAGCAACCAAAGCAGGCTGGGGACAGAAGTATGGGCTCCCCCCCCCCCCCCCCTCTGCCTCAGCTTGCAGCACCTTACATCCGCCTGTCACAGACATAGCAGCCGTACTCCATTCGGCCGCTCGGGCTGCTCTGTCTGTCTGTGGCTGAGTGACAGGCCCAGCCGGGAGATCGCCCTGCACTTGCAGGTGTCCGGGAGCCCGCAGCCAAACGTGGGAGACTCCAGCGGCTCGCTGGTGACTTGAGATATCTGTAATGTAAAACAGACACATATCTCATTAGAATGACATAAAACAACATTTTAATGTGATATTTGATTGCAAAGACTAATGTGCTTGCGGTTAGAAATAAAAAACGCAAATTGTACAATTGTTTAGGTAAAACAGAGTTTAATCGTGTTATGAATAAAATAATTTTAGGAGCTTTTTAGAACTTAACCATTTCAATACTGGGCACTTTCGCCCTCTCCCTTCCCAGACCAATTTTCAGCTTTCAGCGCTCTCGCACTTTCAATGACAATTGCGCGGTCATGCTACGCTGTACCCAAATTAAATTTTTATCATTTTGTTCACACAAATAAAGCTTTCTTTTGGTGGTATTTATTCATGAAAAAATAGCGGAAATTTGGAAAAAAAACTATATTTTCTTCTTTCCATTTTAAAAGAAATAAAATAAAATCGAATTTTGTCATAAATTTAAGCCAAAATGTATTCTGCTTTGGTAAAAAAAAATCCTGTTAAGTGTATAATTATTGGTTTGTGTGATCACGTGTGCGCAGGTGATCACAGACATATGTGTGCAGATGATCATTGGGACATGTTATTTTATTGTTACATATGTGGGGGACAGGTGTTTTTACTGTGTGGGGACATGTGTGTGGTGACACTATTTTGGTGACGTGTGTATTTACTTTGTGTGGGAACACTGGGCCATTGATCAGTGTGTAAAAAGCTGTAAAAAACAGCTCATACTCACTGATCACAGTCTGGCTGCATTGATCAGCTCTCCTTTCCTCACTGACAACTTCCGTGTGAGGAGAGCCGATCGCCTAGCAACCGGCTTTCTATTTACACCACATGACGGCTGTGATTGGACACAGCCGGCCTGTGATCAGGAGAACCAATCACAGAGCCCTCCTGCCGATCGGAGATGTGCCGTGTCCGGGTAACACGAGCGCAACGGGATTGCGCCGCTGTGCGGGCACACGGGTGCGATCCCCCTCCTTCTGAGGGACATTCCTGAATGTCCACTCAGAAGGGGAAGCTCCCACCCGGCCGTATACAGTATGTGCAGTGGCCAGGTGGGAAGTAGTTAAAGTGTTTGTAAGAGAGGAGAGACAGCGGGATGACGGAGGCACATAAACTGACCACGGTGTCAAGGCTCAGCAGCCATGATAAACGTGGTCAGTTTACAGAGGGGAGGGCAGAACGAGGCAGGATAAGCCAGGTATTTTAGGTGATAGAAAATTACACAGCACAAGCACTGTGCTGTATAACATTCTTTAAAGGAACGGGATCAATAACATTTTTTGGGTTACAACTGCTTTAACCACTTCCATACAGGGCACTTATACACCTTCCTGCCCAGACAATTTTTCAGCTTTCAGCGCTGTTGCACTTTGAATGACAATTGCGCGGTCATGCTAAACTGTACCCAAACTAAATTTTTATCACTTTGTTCCCACAAATAGAGCTTTCTTTTGGTGGTATTTGATCACATCTGGGATTTTTATTTTCTGCAAAAAAATAAAAATAAAAGACCAAAAACTTTGAAAAAAAGTTTTTTTTTTGTTGCAGTTACACAACTTTGTAAATAAGTACGTTTTCTCCTTCACTGATGGGCATTGATGGGGCTGCACTGACGGGCACTCATAAGGCTTCACTGATGGGCGCCAATGAGGTGGCACTGATGGGCACTGATTATGGGCACTAATGGGCACTGATAGGTGGCACTGATATGCAGCACAGATGGGCACTGATAGGCAGCACGGATGGGCACAGATAGGCGGCATGGATGGGCACAGATATGCAGCATGGATGGGCATGGACAGGCGGCACGGATAGGCGACACGGATGGGCACTGATAGGCGGCATGGATGGGCACTGATAGGTGGCATAGATGGGCACCGATAGGTGGCACGGATGGGCATGGATGGGCACTGATAGATGGCACTGATGTACTGTAATGTGTTGTACTAATGGATTCCAATCAGTGCCAAACAATAATGCCTGCCAATCAGTGGTGCCCATTGTGGGCACTGATTGGCATCCATTGTGGGCACTGATTGGCATCCATTAGGCATTTCTGATTTGCATCCCTGGTGGTCTAGGGTGGCATACCTTATGGTGGGCATCCCTGGTGGTCTGGTGGCATCCCTGGTGGTCCAGTATGGGCATCCTCGGGGGGGGGGGGCTGCGCTGATAATTGATCAGCACAAACCCCCCCTGTCAGAGGAGCAGCCGATCACCGCCTTTTCCTGTTTATATCGTGATCAGCCGTGATTGGACACGGCTGATCACGTGGTAAAGAGTCTCCGTCAGAGACTCTTTACCTAGATCGGTGTTGCAGGGTGTCAGACTGACACACCGCAACAACGATCGCCGCGTTGCGCGCCCCCGGGGGCCGCAGCGGCTCAATATCCTGAAGACATCATATGACGTCCAGTCAGGATATTGAAACCACTTTGCCGCCGTCATTTTGCTATAGGGCGGGCGGCAAGTGGTTAAAGTGTAACCAAAAAATATTGTTTCCATTTCTTGTACATTGCTGAAATCTTTTTACATTGAAACTGTCCTAATTGAAACAGCAGCTTACCCTTCTACTTGTAAAGTCCCCTTGAGAGTCCTCCTTACATCAGGGTCCCCATCAGATCCCCTCCTAAATTACAACCCCTATCAGAACTCCCCTTACATCAGGATCTCCCTCAGAGTCTCTCTTACATCAAAGTCCCTATCACTGCCCCCAGTACACCAAGGTCTCCATCAAAAGCCCCCTTACATCAGGGCTCCCTCAGAATCCCCCCTAAATTATAGTCCCCTCCTTACATCAGGGTCCCGATCAGAGCCCTTATTACATCAGAGTCCCTATCAGAGCCCCCCTTACTTAAGGGTCTCCCTCTGAGTCCCCCTTACATCAGAGTCACCCCTACATTGAGAGTCCCCCATCAGACCCTCCCTTTACATCAGGGTCCCCATCAGAGTCCCCCTTACACCAGAGTCCCCATCAGAGTCTCTCTTACATCAGAATTCCTATCAGAGCCCCCATTACATCAGGGTCACTATCAGAGTACCCCTGACAAAGTCCCCATTAGAATCCCGTTAAATTAGAGCCCCCTCCCTTGCATCAGGGTCCCCATCAGAGTCTCTCCTACATCAAATTCCCTATGCAGTATGCACTGAGAACCCTGATTTAGGGGGGAAACCTGAGCACTCTGATGCTCGGAGAGGACTCTAATGTAAGGGGGAACACTGTGGCCTCTGATGTAAAGGGGAACAGTGATATAAGGGGTGCTCTGAGAACCCTGATTTACCTTAGTGTATTCACTCAGAGGCAGGAGAGAGAAGGGGGGAGACTTCAGTCTTAGACAGGGTTGGATGGTGAGCTCACTCATCCCTTGGCAGTCAGCACCTCTCAACCATATGTATCTGAGGCTGCTGGGCTTCAAATTTCCAGCTCCACTTTCCTTTTCTGAGGCACAGTGCTGGGGATTGGAGTGTGGGCAGACACAGAGGGGTAGGGGCAGGAGGAAGAGGTGCAGATCGAGCCCTCTCTCCTCTCCCATCTGTATGTGGGGGGATTGTTAGTGCTGGCTTTTGGCACTGTGAAAGAGAGTGTTAAGCCTCGTACACACGGTCGTACTTCCATCAGACTTTTCCGTGGATTTTAGTCCGAACGGAGTTGGCCGGGCACACCCATAGCATACACACCACAGGACTTTTCTGCAAACGTTCCCAAAACTTTTTCCAACATCACGTGGTTTTTCTGCTCTTTACTACCACCCTTTGGTCAACTTCTGCTATTGTTGGTTGATTTTAACATTATTTGTTTTGTCCATCGGACAAAAGTCCGATGGTTTTCTGTACACACGGTCGGACTTTGCTCCATCGGACTTTTGTTGGCCAAAAGTTTGTTCGTTTGCAGACCAAACTTTTGTCTGATGAAAACCAAAAAAGTTTGTCCGATGGAGTGTACACACGGTCGGATTTTTTGGCAAACTTGCTCTAAATGAAGTTTGTTGGCAAAAAGTCCGACCGTGTGTACGGGGCTTAACAGACACCCTCCGCTTAGACAGCCGGAGCCACAACCCTGCTGGGAAGCCATAGTCTGGTCTGAATAATGTGTCTGGGTTTTAGGCAGTTAGAAACCCGGACACATGATTCCAAACCCAAACTGTCCGGGTGAATCAGACAGGTGGCAACCTTAATCTGTCCCCCAGTGTCTCTAACACTGACAACCGAGCGATCAAACACTGCAGATTGCTTGGTTCTCACAGCTCCCTAAACAGGAGCTGCTGTCAGTCAGCAACTCTCTGCTCTGCCCCCTCCTAGCTCACAGGAGCGCTGGGCTGTGGAGGAGGCGAGAGCAGTCAGCTCAGGCTCTTAGCGGCTCGCTGAGAGGCTGAACCAGGTGCCGGTCCAGACATGTGGGCAGATCCCGACTTCATTGGCACAATCCTTCCTGAGGAAGGACCAGCTCTGTGACGTCAGCTGACAGTGGGCTTCAGCCTGCTGTCTGCTGAAAATGGGTCACAGGAGTGCAGAATGAACTGCAATCCTGTGATCTACAGAAGAAGTACAGCCAATAGATTATATTACTATGCGTCTTGTCATATTGGCCTCTAGGGGCAATATTGCCCATATGTCTATTGCTCTTTAGATCTTTGTCATCAATTATCTTGGCAGCCATAGCGCTCTTTGAAGCTTGCTTGCAGAGTGGTTAATCAATGATTCCCATAGTCAGATTGGAGCCGGTTTTGTCATGCAAAGAGGCGTAATTGGTTACATTCCAACTTGGGGGCCATATGCCTGTCCTCCAGGGAGTGAGAATACAAGAAATTATATTAACTCATGTTGCCTTCCAACACCCCCTTACACTAAGCTGACCAGATTTTTAAAATGAAATCCGGGGACATATTTATTTTTTTCATTAGTAATGGCGACAATCAGCGACTCTCTGCCCGTCGCCGCCGCCTCACAGCCTGTCAAGTCTTACTCTCTGGGCCCCGGCTACTACTGGGTGGGGAGCGGAGGAAGGTCACTTCACCAGGGAAGGTAAGGAGATAAGCAGGCAGGTGGTTGGCCTGGAACTTGAGCCAAGGCAGAAGAACATGAGAGCGGAGCTGAATGGGCATGCACCCGAAACTGAAGAAATATTCCCTCCGCTCCGACCAGCTCATGATCATTAGAAAGGGGCACAGATAATGGAAAAAAATAAACCTCCCTATGCTAGTAGGAGCGGCGGAGCGTGGGTGTGTAATTCAGATTTTTTTTTTTAATTCTGCACTGACTGTCTTTGAAATTGCCCCAGCCCCTGTTCAAATCCAATCCGGGGACAAAACCGATCCGGGGACTGTCCCCGGAAACTGGGGATGTCTGGTCACCCTACCTTACACTAAAGTCCCCTACAGTGTCCCTATCAGAACCCTCCATAACATCAAGGTCTTCTGTCAGAGTCCCCTTTACATCAGGTTCTCCAACAGAGTCTCTATTAAATTAGAACTCACTCCTTCCTTCAGGGTCCCCATCAGAGTCTTCCTTACATCAGAGTGCCTATAAGAGCCCTCCTTACATTAAGGTCTCCCACAGAGTCCCCCTTACATTAAAGTTCCCCTGACACACGAGTCCCCATCAAAGTCTCCCATTACATAGAGGGATTGAAGAAGAGACCAAAGGCAGCCTCTGCTGACTTAATGCTCAGTCTGTTCACATTAAGGACACCCTCTTACCCTAGCTGTGAACACGATAAAATCCTGTAGAAGGCTGCAAGTGGTGATCCTGTGATATACTTACTTGTTCAGACATTTCCTGTAATAGCTTACAGCTTTCTGAACCTGTCTCCTAATTATGCTCTATTGTCACCCTGTAACTCAGATTTTTGATAGAGAGTACAAATTACATTTTCAACGTACATTACACAGACATGGTCCACTGTTGCCATCATCAGGAAACCCATGCTGAGAAATGAGATTCACTGAAATAGACAGGAAGTGGCTACAAAGAGGTTGCAGGAGACCAGCAGCACTAATATAAACCAAATAGTAAAAACAAGTGTTTTTTTTTAACAAAACATGGTGGTTGCTAATGATGCACAGTGAATGCAAACTGAATTTCACTCAGGTGGGGTTTAAATCTTCTTAACTGCTTTGATTCTTTCACTAGGGAGACAGTAATTTGTGCCTAGTAAGATAACACAGGAACTTCCAGTCTGCTCTGTCACTTTGCTCTGTGCTGGAGGATTCCGTGACCTTTGCTGTCAATAGCGCAGGAAGTGACCTCACAAAAGAGACAATAACTTCAGGGTCACTGGAGGAAATCTTCCAATGTAGCCTGATGTGACAGAACAGACAGGAAATGCCTTTCTCTAATCCATTCCAATACTGACAGATCACGTCACATATAAAGAGTGTTATAGAAAAAGAGTGTCTATAGCAGGCAGCCAGTACACCTGTTTTATAAAATTACATTTGACAATAATTAAATAAAAATTAAATGAATATATTATATAATTACCTGCAGTAAAATAAGCAAATGTATAATAGATATTACAATTTTTAGAGGAACTCTGACCAATTTGTTCTGAGGTTTGTAACAGAGTGGGCAGGGTTAGAACCTTTGTCAGGCGTTTGTTATCACTTACTGTCTCTTTGGCTTTTTCCTTCTACCAGTGCTTAGCACCAGGTAATATCTTCTATTATTGCTAAAGTGTTCCAAAACCTAAGAAGTTCTTAGATGTTGTGACTATGTTTTTTTTCTTTCATCAGGCTTTTTCCCCCTACATTTTCACCCAGAAATCCTGGAAATAACACACTTTCTGTACTAGGGTGACAACGTTCACTCATCCTACTGTATTTATGGAGGAGCAGTGTTGTCACCCAAGGACACAAAGGGGCTGATTTACTAATAACAGTGCGCTGCTTCTAACCTTAATTGGTGCGCCTGATAACTCCTTCACTGGGCGCAGGAAGCAGCGGCGCACTGTTATAGTAAATAGAAATGTCAGCGGCGCTCTATTGAAAATGAATGGTTCCCTATGGGAGCCCATTGATTTGAATAGAGGTCGCCCGGGAAGTCGGATCCGACTTGCGGGCGACTCGTGTGCCGGCTGACACAGGGACAGCGCGACTCTGCCAGGCGACCTGGACACGACCTGAGTGCGTGAAGCAGCCGCTCAAGTCGTGTCCTAGAGGAGACTAGCCGGCCGAGAATGTGTCCAGCGCGATGTCATCGCACTGGTCCTCGGCAGCCTCGCTGTCCCATGTTTGGTATGAATCATGAAGGGGAACTCCACGCCGAATTTTAATGAAAAAACCGGCATGGGTTCCCCTCCAGGAGCATACCAGGCCCTTAGGTCTGGTCTGGATTTTAAGGTGAACCCCCTAAGCCAAAAAACTGCGTGGGGGTCCCCCCCAAAATCCGAACCAGACCCTTAGGCCTGGTCTGGATTTTAAGGTGAACCCCTTAAGCCGAAAAACGGCGTGGGGGTCCCCCCAAAATCCAAACCAGACCCTTATCCGAGCACGCAACCTGGCAGGCCGCAGGGGAAAAGAGGGGGATGAGAGCGGCCCCCCCTCCCTCCTGAACCGTACCAGGCTGCATGCCCTCAACATGGGGGGTTTGGTGCTTCGGGGCAGTGGGGCGACCTTCGGCCCCCCCACCCCAAAGCACCCTGTCCCCATGATGATGGGGACAAGGGCCTCTTCCCGACAACCCTGGCCATTGGTTTTTGGGGTCTGCGGGTGGGGGCTTTTCGGAATCTGGGCGCCCCCTTTAAAAAGCGGGCCCCCAGATGCTGGCCCCCCACCCTATGTGAATGAGTATGGGGTACATCGTACCCCTACCCATTCACCTGGTGGCAAAATAAGTCAATAAAAAAAAGACAACACAGGTTTGAAAAGTAATTTATTGGGCAGCTCCGGGGGTCTTTCTGCCGGGCCCCCGCTATTTTCTTCCAGCTCTTTTGCTAGCGGGGGTCCCGGGCTTCCTCGCCGTCTTCTTCCGACTTCGGGGGTCTTTCTGCCAGGCCCCCGCTATTTTCTGCTAGCTCTTTTGCTAGCGGGGGTCCCGGGCTTCGTCGCCGTCTTCTTCCGACTTCGGGGGTCTCTTGTTCTGTTCGCCATTTTTTTTTCTTTTTTTTGGGGGGGGGGGGGGGGTCCCCTTTGAATCCATACTAGACCCAAGGGCCTGGTACGGACCTGGGGGGGGGACCCCACGCTGTTTTTTTTTTTTGGTTTGGTTTTTTGAACCGTTTTTTTTACATTTCCTTTAACAACCAGCTATAAACAGGTCAAACTAAAAATCGCCGCAAAATTGCGGTACTTGCGTTTTGGATGCGGGTCCATTGAATTCTATTACATCCAAAACACTGTTTTTGTCCTGGCCAAAAAAATCTGCAGTTCCGTTTAAAATCGTTTTTCACAAACCCTCAAAATGCCTTCAGACGCCAAAGATTTCCACGTTTCAGACGCGGTACCAGCGTTTACCCGCATTTTAGTTTAGAAGCGTTTTTAAAGGTGACCTATTTTTTTACATTGATAAACTCCAAATTTATGGCAAATGAGGAAAAAACATAATATATATATATATATATATATATATATATATATATATATATATAAAAGAAATTGCTTCCATTGCATTGTGGACAATCCACAACTTGGGGCAGCTGACGTGGCAAGTGGACAATCTACAACTTGTGGCAAGTGACACGCTAAATACAACTACACTGCTGCTCTCAGCTGCTGATATCACTCTGGTCTCACTAAATAGCTAAAATCGTAAATAATACTGTTTTTGGAGCTTAGGGCGGCTCCTTATCATATACACGCAAATGTGGTAAAACACGGCATGCAAACGCCACAAAGCGCGCCTTTCTAAACGCCACTTTCAACCTTAGTTCTGAACACTTTGCACCAGCGTCCCGTCTACATGGGGCCTAAAAACGTGTATGCCATTTACAGCTCAAAAACGCCATGGTGGCCATGAGGCCATAGGCTAACATGGAGAGATGTTTTTAAGCTGCAAAAAACGCTCAAACAAGCGGCTTGAAAAACGTCCGTGTGCATGTAGCCTTATATTAACCACTTGCGCACTGCCCAGACCAAGTTTCACATTTCAGCGCTGATGCACTTTTAATGACAATTGCGCGCTCATACAACACTGTAACCCAATGAAAATGTTTTATTTGTTGGCACACAAATAGAGCTTGCTTTTGGTGCTATTTGATCACCTTTGTGTTTTAGTTTTATTTTTTTTCTATAAATACAAAAGACCGAGTTTAAAAAAAAAAAAAATGGATATTTTACCCACTTCAGCACCGGGCCTATTCTGGCACTTCTCTCCTTCATGTAAAAATCATAAATTTATGGCTATAAAATTACTTCAATAAATTACAAGGAGACTGGGAGACTGGCAGCTGGGAGACTGCTGGATCCCTTTGAGGCATTTTCCAGTGGAACTCTGGTTAGAAGCAATGTTTCCAACACCCAGTTGATTGGTAACTATTTACTCTCTACCTCTTACCATTGTATACATATCCAGGTCAAGAATTGAAATTAACTCTATAAACTTTTTTACAGCAAATTACATATCCTCTGAAGAAGATCCTCTTTGGATCGAAACGCGTCAGGAACATATACAGATATATCCAACATGTATAACTGTATAGCAATTCTGTGTTTAAAATTCTGTGTATGAATTGTGTACATTCCCTTTGCCAGAGTTTCTATTTTTGTTATGATTGTATTCAATGTATATATTTAATAAATCTTTTAACCTATACCTTGTAATTTGTTGGAATATCGCTGCTTAAAAACCCCACTGGGGGAACTTCCCATGCTACTATCATTTCGGGGTGTGCAGCACCACATACTCTCACTATATGTGTCTTCCCATTTCATGCATTTTTTTGGGTGGTTAAACACCCTATCCCCCTTTGACACATGAGAGCGAATACTAGAGCGATGTAGGATTGATGGTTCCTTGTTATCCTTTCTGGGGATTGTTTTACGCTTTGCACGCCATGAGTAATTCTGAAGGCGACCTATATGCTGTGATAGTTTACCAATTTCTTATAGGGGGACCGGAGTACAACCCCAACCCATTCCCCCTTTGAAAACTAAGCACTGTCTTAGAAGAAAATCGTACATACACATACGCTTTTCAATATAACTATCTGACTGTTTACAAGATTAGTGTTTAGCATTGAATTTATAACCACCATCCCTCAAGCTCTAGGTAATATATCAGATATTCCTCAACGCATATTGTTACTACTTTAATGAATATATGTAATTATTTGGTTTACATTGGGGTGGTTGTGCATTTGCACTTTCATGTACAATGTGATAACATAGTAGTTTCCTACACGGGCTTTCCACTGTTCTGTGTTTCTTTTAGGGTTCCTTTGTTGCCTCCTAAGTTGCCCTTCACCTAGAGGCGGGCGCCGCCGGCTTGCGTGACTTCCTGGCAAGGGGGGGGAGCAGGGCCCTGCTCTCCCCTTACGCTCATTAGGCGGCGGTTCCTTCCGGTCGCCTGATGTGAGTGTCCTGCCTTGCCAGCGGCGTCCCCGATCTCCTCCGGACGTCTCTATGCTGTCCGCGCATGCGCGGTTTACCGCGCACTCATGTGACGTCAGGGCATCACGCATTTGCGGCGGAGGAGACGCCAGTGGTCGGGGACGGACGTCTTTCCGGGACGCCGAGGGAGCCATTTAGGGAGGGCCGCTATTGCGGTTTGGATACCCCGGGAAGGCTATGCATGGATGGAGGCGGGGCGCTTGCGGACCACCCCCAGGGCATCACTTCCCTCAATTAAGGGCAATATATAAACACCACCAGTGAGCTGTGTGGACCTCAACAGATCCCCAGCTCCCCCTATGGAAGACCAGATAGTCCGCTAAATGTAAGTAGACCAACCCCACATAGGTTTGGTGCTCTCTGTGTCCTTCCAGTTTAATCTGATACAATACCTAACACTCTACTAACAACCTATATATTAAAGGGCTGTTTTCCCTAGACTTATTTATTTAGCCTGGGATTTCTCAATTATTTAATGAGAATATCCTGTTTACCCTCTGTTGCGGTTTGGATACTTTCGTATCAACCCACACATAAGATTCTTAATTAATTTTCTCACACCCCTACACTCTCACAATTAATTTCTATCACTTCAACAACATCACACTTCACATCACTATCACCTCTTTCTTTGTGCTCACCCTCCCTCTTTTTTTCACTTTAAATTTGGTTTTCATTTTCATTTTGGATTTGATTTCCTTCCCAATTTTTTAAGCAACATACACCCACTTAGCACTGTCTCACCACTACCATCGCACGTCACCTCATTACTTTATCACCATTCACCAACTCTAGTCACTAAGCCTCAGAGCTAAAATTAATCCATCTAATTATAAATAAATAACAAATAACAATAAAAAATATATATCAGTGGAAGGGCAGTGTTGCGAAGTTCTGGTCGGTCCATATACTATCATAGAAATGACAAATGTGGAAGCATACTTATGCATTCTATATTGATGCCCTTGGTGTTCTACTGTAGGTGCTGGCTATCCGTCCATGCGAGCCCAAAGGGTTTTCTGTCCTCCAACATGACCCCCTGTAGGTCGCGCTCGATCTGGTGGCGCAATGTCCCGGGATGTTGGGCAGCTGGGAGACTGCTGGATCCCTTTGAGGCATTTTCCAGTGGAACTCTGGTTAGAAGCAATGTTTCCAACACACAGTTGATTGGTAACTATTTACTCTCTACCTCTTACCATTGGATACATATCCAGGTCAAGAATTGAAATTAACTCTATAAACTTTTTTACAGCAAATTACATATCCTCTGAAGAAGATCCTCTTTGGATCAAAACGCGTCAGGCACATATACAGATATATCCAACATGTATAACTGTATAGCAATGCTGTGTTTAAAATTCTGTGTATGAATTGTGTACATTCCCTTTGCCAGAGTTTCTATTTTTGTTATGATTGTATTCAATGTATATATTTAATAAATCTTTTAACCTATACCTTGTAATTTGTTGGAATATCGCTGCTTAAAAACCCCACTGGGGGAACTTCCCATGCTACTATCATTTCGGGGTGTGCAGCACCACATACTCTCACTATATGTGTCTTCCCATTTCATAAAATTACTTCAAAACACCAAACATTATATATGTTTTTGGAGCAGACACCCTAGGGAATAAGATGGCGGTCATTGCAAATTTTTATCTCGCTCGGTATTTGCACAATAAATTTTCAAACGCCTTTTGTTTGCTAAAAATATTACAAAACAGTAAAGTTACGGCCAATTTTTTGGTATAATGTGAAAGATGTTGTTATGCTGAGTAAATAGATACCTAACACGTCACGCTTTAAAATTGCGCACACACATGGCATGACACCAAACTTCAGTAATTAAAAATCTCCCTAGGCGATGCTTTCAATTTTTTTACACGTTACTATTTTGGCATTACAGAGGAGGTCTAGTGCTAGAATTGTTGCACTCGTTCTAACGCACGCAGCAATAACTCACATGTGTGGTTTGAACGGCGTTTACATATGAGGGCAGGACTTACGTGTGTGTTCGCTTCTGAGCGCGAGCTACCGGGGACATGGGCGTTTTTTCTTATTTTATTTATTTTTTACTTTTTTGTATTTCTTACTCTTTTTTTATTTTTTTAAATTTTTGGGGATCACTTTTATTCCTATTACAAGGAATGTAAACATCCCTTGTAATAGGAATGTGTGTGACAGGTCCTCTTTATGGAGAGATGTAGGGTCAAAAAGACCCCGCATCTCTCCTCCAGGCTGGAAAGCATGATATTGTTCCAAAAAAATCACCAATCTCATGCTGACAGCAGAGATCATGGCTTGGTTAACATACGGGAACACGGCGTGATGTCATAACATCGTGCCCGCGCCTCCGACGGTCATAGAGATGACTGATGACCATCTTGTCACCAGTCATCTCCAAATCGTTCTCCGAGCCCCAGATGGCACGGGAGAGCCCGGAGAAGCACCGGATGGCGGCAAGAGGGGGGGGGACGTCCCCTCCCCCCGCCTATAAGAACAAACAAGCGGCGGAACTGCCACTATGATAGTTTTTATTGTGCACAGAATCGCCGGCTGAAAAGAATGATATCTGAATGATGCCTGCAACTGCACCCAACATTCAGATGTCACCGCACAAAGCCAAGGATGTCATTTGACGGTGGGCAGTAGGAAACTGGTTAATATTTTTAAAAAAGGTAATTTTTCTTCTTCATTGATGTACACTGAGACTGCACTGATGGGCACCGATAAGGTGGCAAGGGTGGGCACTGAGAGGTGGCATTGCTATTTGGCACTGGTGGGCAGTGAGAAGTGGCACTGCTAGGTGGCAATGATAGTTGGCAGTGATGGGCACTGATAGGCAGCACTGCTAGGTGCCACTGATTGGCACCAGTGGTGGGCATTGATAGGTGGCACTGGCAGGGGCTACTAATTGTCACAGATGATGCAGAATTGCCTCTTCCTCTTCGGGCCCCATGTCCCTTGCACATAAGCCGGTGATTGCCTTTTTTTTATGCTCACACTGTCAGCAGAAGGAGAAAACAAAAACCATTACCCAGATTTTGTTTACATCACGTGATCAGCTGTCATTTGCTGACAGCTGATCACATGGTAAAGGGCAGGGATCGGCCCCTTACTCGGATCTGTCATCACCTGAGTCTCAGTGACTCTGTGACCACAGCGCGCGCAAAGGGGAGGACGTTTATTGACGGACTCCCGGCAATTGAGGACCATGCTGTGGCCGTCGATCAGTTATAGCGCTGATCTCAAGTGATTAAAGAGGGTCTAAATGGGCCATTGACATGCATCACAATTCAACTTAGGAATGAGTCTTTGAAAAGTTAAACTAAATAATTTGGCCACTTTATCCTTCCAAATAATTCACTTCCTGTCACATAGCCACACAGGAAGTGAGGGAAAATCCCTAACAATGTCTTTCCTTGGGGACACACGGGTCAGTCTAAATACTTTCCCCATTATGCACATTGCACTCCAGCATATTGCAGGGTACACCACAATTTATTAGGTAGTTTGGACTGTGGGGTTTATTTACTAAAGGCAAATCTACTTTGCACTACAAGTGCACTTGCTGTATATCTGAGGGGGACATTCAAGCCAAAAAAAAACATCTTTGCTTTTACATGATTGTAACATCCAATCACCAGTACTTTCCCTCAGATTTTCAGCAGCTACACTTTTACTGCAGAGTGGATTTGTCTTTACTAAACCCCAAACTACCCAATGATTTGGGGTGTACACAACAAAGTGCTAGAGTGCAATTTGCTTAATGGGGACACTAGTTAGATTGATCTGTGTGTCCCCAAGAAAAGCCATTGGTAGGGTTTTACCTTCACTTCCTGTTTAGCTGTGTGACAGGAAGTGAAGCCAATGTTAACCACTTAAGCCCCGGACCATTTGGTAGCTAAAGGACCAGAGGTGAATTCAGAATTTTGCACTGCACTGCTTTAACTGTAAATTGTGCGGACATGCAATGTTGTACCCAAACGAAATTTGCGTCCTTTTCTTCCCACAAATAGAGCTTTCTTTTAATGGTATTTGATTGCCTCTGCGATTTTTATTTTTTGCGATATAAACGGAAAAAGACTGAAAATTTTGAAAAAAAATGATATTTTCTACTTTTTGTTATAAGAACAATCAAATAAACTCAATTTTAGTCATACATTTAGGCCAAAATGTATTCAGCCACATGTCTTTAGTAAAAAAAAATGTCAATAAGCGTATATTTATTGGTTTGCGCAAAAGTTATAGCGTTTACAAACTAGGGTACATTTTCTGGAATTTACACAGCTTTAAATTTATGACTGCCTATCTCATTTCTTGAGGTGCTAAAATAGCAGGGCAGTACAAAACCCCCCCAAATGACCCCATTTTAGAAAGTAGACACCCCAAGGAAATTGCTGAGAGGCATGTTGAGCCCATTGAATATTTTTTTTTTGTCCCAAGTGATTGAATAATGACAAAAAAAAAAAAAAAATACAAAAAGTTGTCACTAAATGATATATTGCTCACACATGCCATGGTTATATGTGGAATTGCACCCCAAAATAAATTTTGCTGCTTCTCCTGAGTACGGGGATACCACATGTGTGGGACTTTTTAGGAGCCTAGCCGCGTACGGGACCCCGAAAACCAATCACCGCCTTCAGGATCTCTAGGCACAAATTTTGGATTTGACTCCTCACTACCTATCACAGTTTCGAAGGCCATAAAATGCCAAAATAGCACAAAACCCCCCCAAATGACCCCATTTTGGAACGTAGACACCCCAAGCTGTTTGCTGAGAGGCATGGTGAGTATTTTACAGCTCTCATTTGTTTTTGAAAATGAAGAAAGAACATTTTTTTTTTTTTTTTTTTTTTTCAATTTTCAAAACTTTGTGACAAAAAGCGAGATCTGCAAAATACTCACAATACCTCTCAGCAAATAGCTTGGGGTGTCTACTTTCCAAAATGGGGTCATTTGGGGGGTTTTTGTGCCATCTGGGCATTCCATGGCCTCCGAAACTGTGATAGGCAGTGAGAAGTGAAATCAAAAATTTACACCCTTAGAAAGCCTGAAGGCGGTGATTGGTTTTTGGGGTCCCGTACGCGGCTAGGCTCCCAAAAAGTCTCACACATGTGGTATCCCCGTACTCAGGAGAAGCAACAGAATGTATTTTGGGGTGTAATTCCACATATGCCCATGGCATGTTTGAGCAATATATCATTTAGTGACAACTTTGTGCAAAAAAAAAAAAAAATTGTATTTTTTCCGCAACTTGTGTCAACATATAAAATATTCCATGGACTCAACATGCCTCTCAGTATATAGCTTGGGGTGTCTACTTTCCAAAATGGGGTCATTTGGGGGGGTTTTGAACTGTTCTGGCATTTTATACACAACATTAGGAAGCTTACATCCACTCTTCTAACCACTTGAAGACAAAGCCCTTTTTGACACTTTTTGTTTACATGAAAACATATTTTTTTTGCAAGAAAATTATGTTGAACCCCCAAACATTATATATATTTTTAAAGCAAGGGCCCTACAGAATAAAATGGTGGGTGTTGCATTTTTTTTTCCTACACAGTATTTGCGCAGCGATTTTTCAAACGCATTTTTTGGGGAAAAAATACACTTTTTATAATTTTAATGCACTAAAACACACTATATTGCCCAAATGTTTGATGAAATAAAAAAGATGATCTTAGGCCGAGTACATAGATACCAAACACGACATGCTTTAAAATTTCGCACAAACGCGCATTGGCGACAAACTACATACATTTTTAAAAGCCTTTAAAAGCCTTTACAGGTTACCCCGTTAGATTTACAGAGGAGGTCTACTGCTAAAATTACTGCCCTCGATCTGACCTTCGCGGTGATACCTCACATGCATGGTGCAATTGCTGTTTACATATGACGCCAGACCGACGCTTGCGTTCGCCATTGGGCAAGAGCAGGGCAGGACAGGGGTGCTTTTTTTTTTTTTTTTTTTTTTTTCAATTTTCAAAACTTTGTGACAAAAAGCGAGATCTGCAAAATACTCACAATACCTCTCAGCAAATAGCTTGGGGTGTCTACTTTCCAAAATGGGGTCATTTGGGGGGTTTTTGTGCCATCTGGGCATTCCATGGCCTCCGAAACTGTGATAGGCAGTGAGAAGTGAAATCAAAAATTTACACCCTTAGAAAGCCTGAAGGCGGTGATTGGTTTTTGGGGTCCTGTACGCGGCTAGGCTCCCAAAAAGTCTCACACATGTGGTATCCCCGTACTCAGGAGAAGCAACAGAATGTATTTTGGGGTGTAATTCCAACGCTTGCGTTCGCCATTGGGCAAGAGCAGGGCAGGACAGGGGTGCTTTTTTTTTTTTTTTTTTTTTATTATTAATTTTGCTTTTTTTCTTTTTTTTTTTAAACTGTTGCTTCCATATATATTTTTTTTTTTTTATCATTTTTATTGTTATCTCAGGGAATGTAAATATCCCCTATGATAGCAATAGGTAATGACAGGTACTCTTTTTTGAAAAAAACTGGGGTCTATTGGACCCTAGATCTTTCCTCTGCCCTCAAAGCATCTGACCACACCAAGATCAGTGTGATAAAATGCTTTCCCAATTTCCCAATGGCGCTTTTTATATCCGGGGGGGGGACATTCCCTCCCACTGCTTGTAAAAGCAGTCCAGAGGCTAATTAGCCACTAGGATTGCTTTTACATGAAAGCCGGCCGCTGGCTGAAAAGAATGATACCAAGATGATACCTAAACCCGCAGGCATCATTCTGGTATAAACATTCAAAGTCCAGCAACATACCAGTACGTTGCTGGTCCTTGTTGGACATGTATTGTAATCTTTTTTTTCATGCAGCCTGTTGGCTGAACGAAAAAAAAAGATTGATCGGTGGGTATGCCCACCATTAGAATACCGCCCTTCATCCACCCACTTCTAATGATGGGCATACATGCACCATTTATATATGCCGAAGCATGGGGGCATCTTCCCGCAAAAGTTATGCCGCGTACACATGGTCAGACTTTTCCACGGGCAAGCCTCCGTCGGAATTTTGACCGTATGTACGCGGCATTAGGAGCAAAATCGCTCCTCCGCCCCTTCTGCCCCAATGCTTCGGCATATATGCTTTTTTTTTTTTTTAACTGTGGTGGTGAAATCACCTCCTACAGCACTGGAGTCGCAGGGATCAGGCCTGTCTCTGCGAACGCTGCAGTTATGTGTGTTGTGTTTTGTAAGTGACAGTGATCGATCGATACTGCACTTGGGTGGCCTGGGCTGGACGGAGGGGCAAAACGCAGGTGCCAGCAGGTATCTGGGCTGATCCCGCTAACACTGCGTTTTTGGGAACCCTAAACTGCTGGGGACGCTAGTATAGATCTGATCAGATCAGATATTGATCTGTTCAGATACTATACCACTAAGGGGGGTGTTTGCTTAACGCGTGGGTATTAGCGCTACTGGCACTAACCTGACGCTGCCTGGGGTGTGACGCAGACCCTCTCTGACGCTAAAACCTAATTGATATCACCCGCCGGGCGATCAGGGGGTTAAACCTTTATTGGGTTATATATACGGCGGGTGCCCTGACACTATAAAAAGCAAACTAACTAACCAGCGTCACCCGTAACACTTATATGATGATCACTGGTGAAAGGGTTAACTAGGGGCAATTAGGGGGTTAAAACCTTTATTAGGTAATATATGGGGGTACCTGACGCTATATAAAAACCTGACGGCAAACCTAAAAAAAAATTACTGGCTACCTATCGGCATCACCGACGCTAAGACATCGATCAGAAAAATGATCGCATAGCGACGGCGGTGCTAGGGGGTGAAAGGGTTACCTGGGGGGCGATCAAGGGGGTTAAACCTTTATTAGATAATATATGGGGGTACCTGACGCTATAAAAACCTGCGGCGAACCTAAAAAAAATTACTGGCTACCGATCAGCATCACCGACGCTAAGACATCGATCAGAAAAATGATCGCATAGCGACGGCGGTGCTAGGGGGTGAAAGGGTTACCTGGGGGGTGATCAAGGGGGTTAAACCTTTATTAGGTAATATATGGGGGTACCCGACGCTATAAAAACCTGCGGCGAACCTAAAAAAAATTACTGGCTACCGATCAGCATCGCCGACGCTAAGACATCGATCAGAAAAATTATCGCTTAGTGACAGTGGTGATAGGGGGTGAAAGGGTTACCTGGGGGGCGATCAAGGGGGTTAAACCTTTATTAGGTAATATATGGGGGTACCCGACGCTATAAAAACCTGCGGCGAACCTAAAAAAATTACTGGTTACCGATCAGCATCACCGACGCTAAGACATCGATCAGAAAAATGATCGCTTAGCGACGGCGGTGCTAGGGGGTGAAAGGGTTATCTGGGGGGTGATCAGGGGGTTAAACCTTTATTAGGGGGGGTTAGGGGGCTACACTGGACCTAAAACTAAATGTAGTGACACTTTTACAGTCACAAATGTCACTGATTGCAGTGATCACTAAATAAATGGTCACTGCAATCAGTGACACTGTGACTGGGGGCTGGGGGGTGATCTGGGGCGTGATCTGGGGGTGTCTGGGGCGGCCTGGGGGGGCGATTTATGTGCCTGTGTCCTGGTGTCAGTGTGCTGTTTTGTGTACTAACCTGCATCTTCTCCTGTACGGCGCTCGGTATATGTGAGCGCCGCAGGAGAGATGACATCACTTCCTCCTGCCTGGCAGGCAGGGTAAGCTCTCTCATTCGCCGGGAGCGATCGAGAGGGGGGGGCCGGAATCGAACGGCCGTCCCCTCATGCCAGATCGCTCCCGAAGGTAAAACGACCACCCACCGTAAAGAAGGGGGGTCCGATCGGACCCCCAACTATACAAAGGCAATCACGTATATGTACGTGATTCTGCCTGTCGGTGCCATTCTGCCAACGTATATTTACAGTGGGCGGTCGTTAAGTGGTTAAGAAAAGGAGACCAAGGCCAAACTACAAAAAAAAAAAAAATCGGGGAAAAAAAAAAACACACACACGCAGGGGTTCTAACACTTACTTTGTTTCCCTCAAAATGCCCACAATTAGAATTGTATGGCCTTGAGCTATTTTTAAGTGCAGTGCTCTAAATCAGTGCTTCTCAAGTACCCCCAACAGGCCATGTTTGCAAGTTTTCCTTCATCTTGCACATGTGCTTTAAATCACAGTCAATGGTTTTGATTTTTGGACAGCAATTCTCGATAAGATAAATTCACAAAACATGTCCTGTTGGGGGTACTTGAGGACTGAGGCTGAGAACCACTGCAGTAAAAAAAGGAAAATTGAATACTTACTGCTCTGCATTTTTAATTTCCTGGTGACGCTCCATGGCAGCACACAATACATGCATATACTACCATGAAGGCACCAGGGTAGACAAATTACACCTGTTTTGTTTTGACATGCCAATCAGCTGTCACATTTGTTGCAAAGAAAACACAAAACAAACATCAAAATTTTGCATCTAATTTTATTGTTCAACAAAACAAAAGGGAAGGCAAAGTAAAAAAACATGGTCAATTTGAAACAGTTACAGACTCACAACATCTTGAGCAATTTTTGGCCAAAAAAATGCAGCAGACAATTAAATCAAAGTGAACAAACAACACACATTAACAACATCAGAATTATTTCAGGGGAACATTTCCCCCACACAAAAAATATACAATCCACAAAATAAACCAAACACCTGTTTTGCAAAGACATAACAAATAAAATACCAGGGGTTACAAACTCGATAAGGACACCAACATGTACATTTTACCCCCCACACACACTTGCCTCTTCTCAAGGCAAGCGACCAAATGCTCTGCGAGCTTTATATAACATATGTTTGTGTGCTAATGAGGCAATTGAAAACACATGCACAGTACATGAAACACCCAAAATGCAAGTTCTCCCAATGAAGAGACTGAAATTCAAAGTGGGCACACCTGTTAAGGATGTCCTTCAATTTCTAACCCATAAAAACACTCTCTGAGTGAGCATGCCCAGAAATATCCAAGCGCTGTTCACACACAAAAAGCACGCCAAAAAAAAACTAACTGGCTGGGCATGTGCAGAACAACACCAATGCAGCTAGAAAAAAATATCCCCCCCTCTCCCCGTCCAAAATTAAGCACATCATCCAGCATGCTACAAAATTAGAGATGGGACAATCACCCCTCCCCCCCACCAACAAATCCCATTGCAGTCTATGGGAACTGACTTGTTAATTTTGCTAGTCCCCACTTGGCTGGCTTATCTTCTAGTTATTGGCCTTAAAAAGGGGGCCCAGGTTCCACCCTAAGGGACATATATCAATGTCACCAATTTGGAAAACACCAAAAACAAAACAAGGAGAAGTGCCTTTAAATATGCCAAATTGCTTAAGGGCCATTTCACACCACATGCAGTGCATTGCGTTTTTTATGCATCCAAAATGCATGGAAAGTTGGTTATATGGTTCTAAATGGCAGTGTTTGTTCCAGTGCGTTCCAGTTCCACCAAAAAAGTAGAACATGCTGCATTTTACCTGCACTGAACTGTACTGGAACGCATCAAAACGCATCATAAATGCACTGGAACGCACAGGAACACACCTAAATGCACCAAAAACGCACTGGAACACACTTGTCCTTATCTATGGTTAATAAAAAAGAGGGGTGAAAAAAAAGCACTGGACTGCATCAAAAACTTACCAAAAATGCACTGGAACGCATCAAAAACCTGCATGCAGAAAAGCACCTGGAACGCATCCGGATTGTGTTTCTATGGTGTGAACTGGCCCTAGTTCACACTATAGAAACGCAGTCTGGGTGCGTTCCAGGTGCTTTTCTGCATGCGCGTTTTTGACACATTCCAGTGCATTTTTGAGGCGTTTTTGATGCAGTCCAGTGCTTTTTTCCCCCTCTTTTCACTTAGGACAAGTGTGTTGCAGTGCGTCTTTGGTGCATTTAGGTGCGTTGCGGTGCATTCCAGTGCATTTTTGGTACGTTCCGTTGCGTTTTTGATGTGTTTTACTGGGGTCCAGTACAGTTTTGTACCTAAAAAATGCAGCATGACCAATTATTTTTTGGCTTTCTGAAATGCACTGGAACGGACTGCAGTGGTGTGAACTATGCCATTGGCATTAATGTGATCAACTTTCTTTGCGTTTTTCAGGCATCAAAAAAACGCACTGCACTGCATCCGGTGTGAACTGGCCCTAAATATCATCCCCGGGGGTGTCTATAGTATGCCTGTAAAGTAGCACATGTTTTCCATGTTTATAACAGTTGGAGAGCAAAATGACATTTCTAAAGTAAAATAATAGTAATTTAAAAGTCCTTGCGGCTGTAATGAATTGCTGGTTCCCGTCAATACAGATAAAAGTCATTGAAAGTCTTTGCTAACCAAAAAAAAAATGCGTGGGGGTCCCCCAAATTCCATAACCAGGCTCTTCAGGTCTGGAATGGATATTAAGGGGAACCCCGCTGCAATTATTTTTTTAAAATGACGTGGGGTTCCCCCCAAATATCCATACCAGGCCCTTCAGATCTGGCATAGATTTTAAGGGGAACTCCACCCCAAATGTAAAAAAAAAATGGCGTGGAGTCCCCCTAAAAATCCACACCAGACCCTTATCCGAGCACATAACCTGGCAGGCCGCAGGAAAAGAGGGGGGGACGAGAGCGGCCCCCCTCCCTCCTGAACCGCACCAGGCCACATGCCCTCAACATGGGGAGGATGTCCACATGTTGATGGGGACAAGGGCCTCATCCCCACAACCCTTGCCCGGTGGTTGTGGGGGTCTGCGGGCGGGGGGCTTATCGGAATCTGGAAGACCCCTTTAACAAAGGGGACCCCCAGATCCCGCCCCCCCTATGTGAAATGGTAATGGAGTACAAATGTACCCCTACCATTTCACAAAGAAAGTGTCAAAAATGTAAAAAATGACAAGAGCCGGTTTTTGACAATTCCTTTACTAATGTCTTTTCTTTTCTTCCTTCTTCTTCCATCTTCTTCTTCCATCTTCTTCTTTTCTCCATTCGGGTTTCTTCCACCATCTTCCTCTTCATCTTTATCTTCATCTTCATCTTCCTTCTTCCTTCGGTCTTCTCGTCCGCATCTTGCTCCGGCGTCTTCCCTTCTTCTTTCTTCTCCGCCGCTCCGTTTGAATTGGAGGTTCCCGCTGTGCGACGCTTCAGTTCTTCAGTTCCCCATCGGGTCCGCTTACACCCGGTGACCCCGCCCCCCTCTGACGCACATGGATTTCACGGGGACTTTCCCCGTGGTGACAGAGGGGGGCGGCGCCACTGGGTGGTTAGCGGACCAAGTGGAGAACTGAAGCGTCGCACAGCGGGAACCTCCAATTCAAACGGAGCGACCGGAGAAGAAAGAAGAAGGGAAGACGCCGGAGCAAGATGCGGACGAGAAGACCGAAGGAAGAAGGAAGATGAAGATAAAGACGAAGAGGAAGATGGAGGAAGAAACCCGAATGGAGAAAAGAAGAAGATGGAAGAAGTTGGAAGAAGAAGATGGAAGAAAGGAGAAGACATTAATAAAGGAATTGTCTAAAACCGGCTCTTGTCATTTTTTACATTTTTTACACTTTCCTTGTGAAATGGTAGGGGTACATTTGTACCCCATTACCATTTCACACAGGGGGGGCGGGATCTGGGGGTCCCCTTTGTTAAAGGGGTCTTCCAGATTCCGATAAGCCCCCTGCCCGCAGACCCCCACAACCACCGGGCAAGGGTTGTGGGGATGAGGCCCTTGTCCCCATCAACATGGGGACATCCTCCCCATGTTGAGGGCATGTGGCCTGGTACGGTTCAGGAGGGAGGGGGGCCGCTCTCGCCCCCCCTTTTCCCCTGCGGCCGGCCAGGTTATGTGCTCGGATAAGGGTCTGGTGTGGATTTTTAGGGGGACTTCACGCCATTTTTTTTTTAATTTGGGGTGGAGTTCCCCTTAAAATCCATGCCAGATCTAAAGGGCCTGGTTTGGATATTTGGGGGGAACCCGCACGTCATTTTTAAAAAAAATTTGCAGCGGGGTTCCCCTTAATATCCATTCCAGACCTGAAGGGCCTGTTATGGAATTTGGGGGGACCCCCACGCTTTTTTTTTTGGTTAGCAATGACTTTCTATAACTTTTCTCTATATTGCAGGGAGCCGACAATTCATTACAGCCGCGGCTGCTTTTAAATGCCTTTTTTTTTCCTTTAGAAATGACATTTTGCAGGCGCAATGGGAAGTTCAGGGCTGCGCCTGTTCAACTTATGCAAATTAGTTTACGTGACTTGACATTTACTAAGATTTTGCCGGCGCAGGGTCTTGGCGCATTTAAACCATTGAAATTCCCGCGCTGAGCTCAAAAAAACCTCCCGCAGCTCGAATCGTACTTGCCGGCGCAGCGGGCTGGTTTTGAAAAAGTTACTTTCCCACTCTATTTTGGGCATGTTAGTTATTTGGGCAGGTGTCACTACACTTCCTCACATCACCCCACATCACCCCCATTATATTCTCACTTCCAGCTTCTTTATATTTAGATTTTAACATGCCCTGCGCCAGGTCCATAGTAGCGCACTGAGCGCTTCCTCCCGGGCGCAGAGAACACTATAGTAAATGGGAAATAGGGCTGCGATACCGGCGCTAATGTTTTGTAAATACCAAAACAGCCATTGCGCACGCAGATGCGCCAATACTCATGGCGCAAACGTTTGGTAAATCAGCCCCAAAGTGAAATACAGAGCATCTCCCTCTCTGCTCAACTCCATATGACTGGGGGTTCTGAAGTACAGAAGTTGAACTGGATAGGGCTGATAAGACATCTTGAGATGTTGTCTGTTTGCTACATAGATTTTACTACAATCAACGGGTAATTTTTTTGCAGTTATGGAACAGGTATAACAAAAACATTCAATGGTATTTAAGCAGGTGCTTAGTGAGCCATTACTGTGTGGTTTGTGTTCATTAGGTCTATGGTTATGTGTATTTTCTGCTGTGTACATTGCACTATTTAGTATTTAGTTAATTCTGCCCAGCAGAAGAGGTGATGCTGGATAGATATGGGTTAACCCTGCTGTTTGGGCTTTCCCAGGCTTTTCTGAGAAGCACTGCCCTCTGCTGGACATGCTGCCTCTCAAGCTCCAGCTGATCCGATGTTCAGGTCTCAAACAGACCCCATCATGATCCTTTGCCCCCCGAAAAGCGTTGGCTCTATTCTATTACCTGTACTCTCAATAAAGCGTTTTTTATTTACATCAACTGTACATCGGGCGCTCCTTCCTTTGATAGCATATAAAAAGGGAAACAGTATCTAGGCAAAAGGTCTTGTTATGTGTTTCTCACATAGCAAAAGAAGGAGAGTGCTTCTGAGGATATAATCTTTACTTTGCTGCCTTGACTACCCCAAGTTTTGTATTGCACCAAACCTTTTGTTTAACCCCTGAATTTATTGCCTTTGTTATTTTGAAAAATTATTTGGTTTAACCAATTATTCTTGGCATATTAATTCTTCATGGTGTATATAACTGGTGGCGGTATGTTCTTTGTCTACATACTTTGTGCTGAAAAGTATTTCTTTTTCTAATTTTTCTTACTGTGACAATGTGTGCATATCCTCAGTTCATCCATCTAAATGCAGCTGCTTTTTTTTAGTATTCCCACATGTTAATACCAGCCAGCAGAGTGATACATTAGCTCCTGCTGATTGCAAACATGAAAGAACACATCCCTGGGCACCCATTAGACGTGCATATTCCAGGGAGGAAGCTCATGATGGTATAGAGTAGACTTTAGTTATGCAGCCTGCCCATCAGTTGCTTGATTACATTCTGGAACAGTAATCAAACAACTAATCAGAGGATGCTGGGGATGTGTTCTTTCACTCTGCCTCATTGCCCATCATCAGTGCATGTGAATGGGTGGCTACAAAGGGAAATATTGCAAGATTAGAATGAACTGTAGATACAGGCATAACAGAAACTATTTTTTTTTTAATAATTCTAAGGTATTTATGAGGGACAAAATGTACACAAAATTTTAAAGAAACAGGATGAAACTATTGAGAATTGAAACTTGAAGTATATACAGTATGTAATTTCTGTTTTTTTACTGTAGCGGGGTCTCCTTTAAGGCCCCGGGACTACGTTACCCAGAACCCCGTTCGGCACCCAGGGTGCATTTAGCCACCGCAGAGACTCTTGGGAGGGGCTATATAAGAGAAGGGCGAGGCCGAGCTCGGCCTCTTTGGACACTGCGCTGCAATCAACAGGTCTTCCTGTGCGGATCTGCTGCAGTGCAGGGCCTGAAGCCTGGGGCCTTGCACAAACTTCCAGAGAGCCTTCCACCCCACTGTGGAGCCTGGGTGGCACCTGACTTGTCGAGTTTGGGACATCAGTTGGACCGGCGACCCGGCCGGTGCGGACACTGTGTGCGGAAACACAGTAGGTGGAAGTCCCGGACTGGGATCGCGTCCGGAGTGGTGAGCGAGCACCTGCTCATTCATATAGACTGTAATTTGTTAGGCCTAGAGACTGCCTTGGCCCTCTGGGTTCTATTTGCTTTCCCACAGGAGACTGGTGGCGGGACTGAGATGAGTGGTCTCCTGTGAGTGTTTCATTCCACGTTTATTGCATACCCCTTGGATTACAATTTACTGTTCCTGTTGTGCACCACCAGTACAGTTGAATGCGAAGAAGTTGAGCTCCATAAAGACTGAGTCTAAAAGCTGGGTCAGGCCTGATCCGTAGGTAGAACTTTATTGCTGCGCCATAAGGGCGCATAGATAGAAATAGCTGAAGTTGGCGGGCAATCGCCTGTATTGTATTTGCTGCTGCAGGGCTCTGCAGACATATATGTGGTGTGTGTTAACATTGTGCCTTTTTCCTAAAGTAAAGAAACGTTATCTTCCATCATTTGCTGCCAGTGTGTTATCTTTATGCATAGAGGTTATCATTGCACTACTGTTAGGTTGTGATACCAGAACACTCCCTAGACTAGCTGTGCCAGAGTGTGTAGAGTAGATTGCCGGGGGTTGGCGGTGCTGTACGCAGGGCCCGAAACAAATCCAGCGGCTCTCTTAATTGGGGGTAGCGCTACACGTGGGGGCTCCGAGTCTGGGATCCTGTTACAGCAAGTAACGCGCCAAAAGTACCAGCATGGACCCACTAGAAGTAGAACAGTGGTGCAAGGCAGCCTACACAGATTCAGCCACGGCAGTAGTTATAGAACTCCCAGGGACCTGGCAAGAATAAGCGGTGAAGCGGTTGGTGACTTCGCTGTCCCCGGAACAGAAGGTATGGGTGATGGATGTCAGGATGAATTCCTCACTGACCCACGCACTAATAGCTGGGATGAAGGAAATCCCAGAACATTTCAAGGGCCCAAGTATAAAAGCAATGGATGATCAGACCTATAGCATAATACATGCGCTGCCACTCATACCAGGAGAATGGGTTCAGACACCTAAGCCATCACCTCCACAGATACCTCCACCACAGTCCCCAAAAGCAGAAAACTGGAAGGCTAAAGAGAGCCCCGGGTCACCACCGGCCACCCTCAGTGCAGAGCTGTGCGCGGTCCTGGGGGAGATTATAGCCCAGTGTAAGAAAGATCATACAGACTATCAAATGTCGGGACACAGAAAACTCAGAATATTCTCTGGAAGGAAACCTGTACCTTCGGGTGAAGAGGGGTTTGAGGAGTGGTTAGACTGTGCCACTCAGGCCTTAGAGGAATGGGAAGTCCCAGACCACAGAAAGAAGCAGAGAATCGCTGAGAGTTTGAAGGGGCCTGCTCTAGAGGCCATACGCAACCTTAAGATGAGCAAGACAAACTGTGATGCGCAGGATTATCTGGACATTCTGCAGAATGTGTTCGGCGGAACAGAGAAAATGACTGAGCTCACTTACCAGCTGGAGCACTGCTACCAAAAGACAGGAGAGAAACTGTCAGAGTTTATGAGGCGCCTGGATAAGATCCTACATAAGATGATCCTGAAGAAGGGGATTGACCCGAAGAAGGTGGATGAGGCCCGTGTTCAGCAGGTGATGAGAGGATCTCAGCCCCTGGACCCCATCGCATTGGCGCTATGCACAAGACAGGATGGGAAGAGCCTGGAGTACCCTGACTTGATCCGAGTGGTCAGAGAGGAAGAAGCTATGCTGGAAGAGAAGAAGAGGAACCAACCAGTCGAGTCAGTTAACCCTCCTCCGGTGATGGTCAGGACGGCCATGACCCTGGAAAGAGAAGGCCGAAGTGTTCGATACCTTGGCTGTGGTATGCCCCCGACCGCCTGGAGCTAACAAGAGTTCCCTAATAATAGGGACCAACACGGATCTGGTCCGAAGACTCTTGGCCCCTCTAACAAAAGGCAAAGACCTAAAAGCCACTGAGATCCACCCAATGTTGAAGACAGCCTACCAACGCTTGATCTTAGAACAAAAGGCCCCAGAAGAGGGGGTAGGGAAGGACTGGAGGCTGGGAAGAAGAGGAATAGTGCTGCAGCCCGGTGGAGTAGCCTGTCTAAAAGCCACTGTGAAACTCACTTGGGAGCAGCCTGGTCCCTTCGTTATGTTGGAACCCGACCCAAAGGGAGAACAATCGGGCTTAGAAGTAGTCCCAGAAGTAGTCCCGTTGAGGGCCCTGAGGAAGGCCCACTGTAAAGTACCCGTGAGTGTCAGGAATACTACGGATGGCCCCATGGAAATCCCAGCCAGGATGTTGCTGGGCCAGGTGAGCCCTGCTACCACAGTTGCTTTGTCGGGTGTGGAGAAGACAGATGGAGAAAGTACTGTGTGGGAGAAAATTTCCATGGAGAACCCAAACCTGCCCAGGGCTTGGAAAGAGAGAGCCAAGGCCCAGCTGATCAGGTGGGAAAAGATCTTCTCCCAAGATGAATTCGATGTGGGGTGTGCAAGTAGTGCCACCCATCGGATCCGCCTCCAGGAAGACAAGCCCTTCAGGGAGAGGGTTAGGCGAGTTCCTTTAGCAGACCTCGAAGACTTGAGGGAACAGCTCGCCGAGCTCAAGCTTACAGGTGTGATTCGAGAATCCAGAAGTCCCTATGTCTCCCCGATAGTGGTGGTCCGAAAGAAGAATGGGTCGTTTAGGCTGTGCATAGACTACAGGACCCTCAACAGGAGAACCATACCCGACCAGTATACCACTCCAAGGATAGAGGATGCCCTACAGAGCTTGTCTGGAGCCAAGTGGTTCAGTGTCATGGACCTCAAGAGCGGGTATTATCAAATCCCTATGCATCCAGAAGACAAAGAAAAGACGGCTTTCATAACCCCAGTAGGGTTCTTTGAATTTGACTGGATGCCCCAAGGTCTGTCTGGAGCCCCAGCCACCTTCCAACGTCTCATGGAGAAGACTGTAGGAGACATGAATCTCATTGAAGTCCTTGTATACTTGGATGACATCATTGTCTTCGGGAGAACCTTGGAAGAACATGAGGAGAGGCTGGAGAAAGGGTTGAGAAGACTAAGCGAGGAAGGACTCAAGCTCTCACCTGAAAAATGCCAATTTTTCCAGTCATCAGTCAATTATCTGGGACACATAGTGTCTGAGGATGGGGTAGCCACAGATCCCGAGAAGTTGGAGGCAGTCACCTCCTGGCCAAGGCCCACCACTGTGACAGAACTCAGATCCTTCTTGGGGTTCTGCTCCTATTATAGGAGGTTCGTGGAGGGGTTTGCTCGGATAGCCAGGCCTCTGAATGAGCTGCTCAAAACGGAGGGGGAAGAGGATGTCTCGGGCCCAAGGAAGCCAGGGGAGTCAATCAAGGACCAGTGGAACAAGAAGTGTGAAGATGCCTTCCAGATGCTGAAGAAAAACTTGACCACTGCCCCTGTCCTGGCCTACGCAGACCCAAAGAAGCCTTATGAACTTCACGTGGATGCCAGTCATGACGGTTTGGGAGGAGTGCTCTACCAGGAGCATGAAGGGCAACTGAGACCCATTGCATATGTGAGCAGAAGTCTGACTTCCTCTGAAAAAAACTATCCCACCCATAAGTTGGAGTTCCTGGCCCTTAAGTGGGCGGTAGTAGACAAACTCAGAGACTATCTGTATGGGGCAGAATTCACCGTGAGGACCGATAACAACCCCCTTACCTATCTTTTCACCACAGCCAAGCTGGATGCCACAGGACATAGATGGCTGGCGGCACTGTCTGCTTTCAATTTCAGCCTAAAATACAGGCCTGGGGCTGGAAATCGAGATGCGGACGCCTTGTCTAGAAGATCTCATGTCCCTACATGCAGTACAAAGGATTGGACCCAAGTGGAACCCGACGGGGTGCGGGCCCTTTGCCAAGGGGCTGAACTCCAAGCCAGTGGCGGCACAAAAGCAGAAGAGATAGGGGTTACCACAGTAGTAGTTCCCAAGCAGTACTGTGGAGTAACCCAACTGGGGGAAGATAACCTGCCAAAACTGTCCAAGAAGGAGTTGAGATCGGACCAATTGGAAGACCCCATGGGGAGATTGGTTCTAGAGGCCCTGGAGGATCAGGACCCGAACAAGCTCCTACGTCACCCTTCAAAGGAAGCTCACCTGTTGAGGAAGGAGTGGGACAGGTTGCAGGTGCATCAGGGAGTGGTCTACCGAAGGGGCCCCTCTGATGACCTGGAAGACAGATGGCAATTGTTCCTGCCTGAAAAACACAGTGAGACTGTTTTAGTTGCTCTGTACGACAACCATGGTCACCTAGGGGCGGAAAGGACTTTCCAACTCGTTAGGAGCCGCTTCTATTGGCCCTGCATGAGGGCTGAAGTTGAAGAATACTGCCACTCATGTGCATGATGCATCCAGAGAAAGAATTTACCCCATCAAGCTGCCCCAATGGGCCATCTACAAAGTCAAAGCCCACTTGATATGGTATGCATTGATTTTCTCTGCCTTGAACCCGACCTGAGTGGATTAGGAAATGTTCTGGTAGTAACCGACCATTTCACCCGGTATGCCCAGGCCTTTCCAACCAAAGACCAGAAGGCCTCCACTGTAGCTAAAGTACTGGTGGAGAAATACTTCGTACACTATGGTCTACCGCAACGGCTCCATTCAGATCAGAGAAGGGACTTTGAGAGTCGGCTGATCCGGAAGCTTTTGGATTCCTTGGGGATCAAGAAGACAAGAACTACCCCATATCATCCACAAGGTGATGCTCCACCGGAGAGGTTCAACCGAACCCTGCTCAACATGCTGGGAACCTTAAGCAGTGAAAAGAAGCAGCATTGGAGCAACCACATAGCGGCAGTTGTGCATGCATACAACAGCACCACCAGTGACGCCACAGGGTACTCACCCTATTGACTGATGTTCGGAAGAGAAGCAAGACTGCCAGTAGATCTGGCCTTTGGCACTTCCATAGACCATTGTTCTGCCGCTTCTCACAAAGGATATGTTGACAGACTTAGATACAATTTGAAATTGGCCTATGAACAAGCCCAGGCGGCCTCGGAGCAAAGGGGGGCCTGCAACAAGAAAAACTTTGATCTGAAGGTTCGGATTCACGATTTACAACCTGGAGACAGAGTGTTGCTACGGAATTTGGGGGTCCCTGGAAAACACAAGCTTGCAGACAGATGGAGACCCGAACCCTATGTTATATGCAAGAAACTACCGGGCCTACCCGTTTACAGACTTAAGCCAGAAGGGAGGGTGGGACCCTTGAAGACCTGGCATCGGAACCACTTGCTCCCACTAGCTGAGGCGGTTCGGATACCCCCTGTGGTGGATTCCCCCGAGCCAACTTCCATCCTGGATACACCTAGACCAAACACTCGGTCCCAGACCCCTCAGATTGGGGATACAGAGACCTCGGAGTTAAGCGAAGAAGAGGGAAAAGAACTTGATTGGCTTTGGCCTTCCCAGGCCTCAGCAACTTCTGCTATTGATCTTTCACCTGAAGAAGACACCATAGACAGAACACTGAATGCAGAAGCTACTGAGTTCATCCTGTCCAGCCCTTTGTCAGATTCTTGGGAAAATGCCTGTGACTTACTCCCAGGAGAGGATCCAAGAGAGTCCATGTAACTCCCTGTTCCGGAGTCAAGTGCTCCCGAATCAATGGAAACTCCTAAGTCGGTTCCAGAAGAGGAACCTGTTTTAACAGAAACAGAAAGCCCAAGAGGACAAAGAAAGCGAAGGGCCATAAAGCCTCCCAGAAGATTAACTTACCCATAGATGGGGAGGAGTGCGGAAGACACTGTGGTTACTGCCAGAAGGAGTATGGAAGACCCTAATCCCTCCACTGTTCATTTGGTGGGGGGCAACCCCAACTCACTCTCTGGCACAGTTAGGCAGGACACTGATGATAGTGTGACCTGTGGGCAGGGGAGTTCACTGCCTTGTTTTTGGTGGGAATTTCCTCTGCCAACATCATACGCAACTTTGGTTGATGTCGTACGTACTATTATGTGATGTTATCTTTGGGGACCAAAGAGTTTAAGTGGGGGGAGTGTGTAGCGGGGTCTCCTTTAAGGCCCCGGGACTACGTTACCCAGAACCCCGTTCGGCACCCAGGGTGCATTTAGCCACCGCAGAGACTCTTGGGAGGGGCTATATAAGAGAAGGGCGAGGCCGAGCTCGGCCTCTTTGGACACTGCGCTGCAATCAACAGGTTTACCTGTGCGGATATGCTGCAGTGCAGGGCCTGAAGCCTGGGGCCTTGCACAAACTTGAAGGGAGAGCCTTCCACCCCACTGCGGAGCCTGGGTGGCACCTGACTTGACGAGTTTGGGACATCAGTTGGACCGGGGACCCGGCCGGTGCGGACACTGTGTGCGGAAACACAGTAGGTGGAAGTCCCGGACTGGGATAGCGTCCGGAGTGGTGAGCGAGCACCTGCTCATTCATATAGACTGTATTTTGTTAGGCCTAGAGACTGCCTTGGCCCTCCGGGTTCTATTTGCTTTCCCACGGGAGACTGGTGGCGGGACTGAGATGAGTGGTCTCCTGTGTTTCATTTCACGTTTATTGCATACCCCTTGGATTACAATGTACTGTTCCTGTTGTGCACCACCAGTACAGTTGCATGCAAAGAAGTTGAGCTCCATAAAGACTGAGTCTAAAAGCTGGGTCAGGCCTTGACTATTGTATAACCGATGTATTACAGGTCTGCCCACCACATTCTACCCCCATACCTTACTTATACTTAATCAAAGAGACCACACATTGATGTTTGGAGTAAAACATGGCCGTAGCAGCCTCCTTTATTTTAACTGTTCCATTAGTTATCAAAAACTTTAACCATCAAAACACATAAACCCAGAACATATCAGAAATATTGCCTCCTAGTGTTGGTCTTTGCAGGAACCTCAAAATTACCATAATCATATTAACCCAATATTACTCATCATACTAATATTCTTATTACCACGTGACACTGCGGTACCTTAAAAATGGTCATAGGCCTCAAGCCGATCAGCTACTCAGAGACGACCACTGACCGCAGTGCCCCCATTATCCAACTCATCCAGCTAAACTCCTGTTAGCTGGAATCCACCCTCAGAACCCATACCACCGATAGGTCCTGACCACTTTTTTGAGGTACTTCCTTCTCCCGCAAAGACCAAACACCCGCCACTGCCACGACAATCCGTCCACCTGTAAAGAAAAATTGACAACAGAAAACCATACTTTGACCAAAATTTAAATTCATCCTTCCAACCATTCCACATTAGGGAGGGTGGGTGGGAAACTTTCCCCCGCGCTGTGTTAACTCAGAGGGGCGGGGACTCCCTTTTATCTAGCCTTCTCCCCTCCCCTTCATATTTCCTTTAGCCAATCATTAATCCCCTCTCATTTCATACCCTGTTCACTCAGTCATGCCCAGCCCTTCGCCTATGGCATTCTGTCTTTTTGCTCCGGGCTTTTCTGATCCGTAGGTAGAACTTTATTTCTGCGCCATAAGGGCGCATAGATAGAAATAGCTGAAGTTGGCGGGCAATCGCCTGTATTGTATTTGCTGCTGCAGGGCTCTGCAGACATATATGTGGTGTGTGTTAACATTGTGCCTTTTTCCTAAAGTAAAGAAACGTTATCTTTCATCATATGCATAGAGGTTATCATTGCACTACTATTAGGTTGTGATACCAGAACACTCCCTAGACTAGCTGTGCCAGAGTGGGTTGAGTAGATTGCCGGGGGTTGGCGGTGCTGTACGCAGGGCCCGAAACAAATCCAGCGGCTCTCTTAATTAGGGGTAGCGCTACATTACTTTAGTTATGCTTTGATTCTTTTCAATTCTGATGAAGTATCTTTGTGTTATTACATTCATAATATACCTAACATAAGTAAAACATAGTTGTGTAAGTAATTGCAAGATTACCGTATGTTCATTGCAATAAAGTTATTTTTGTTTTGATCCTAAAGGGCCTTTTCTGTGCTGCTCTCATTCCTGGCATTGTCAAAACAGGTTGTAGAATAATCTTCCAACACGACACTGTGTGACAGTGCAACCAGGAAATGTTTTCAGGGTTTCTCTGGTTGCTGAGTTACAGGAGGTTTGGCAGATGAAGTACTGTGAATATATAAAAGTCTGCTTTTCAGAAAGCATGTACAGCCACAGAGATAAGAGAAAGCAAATCGTTACTGACTTTGGAAAGAAAAACTGCATCAATGGGTATCCTCCTAAGCAGGCTTCACCAAGCAATAATGAACTTCTCTGGCACTAATGCTCGGATCATAATGCTGGGTCTGGACGCTGCTGGAAAGACTACAATTTTATATAATCTGAAGTTGAACGAGGCCGTCTGTACAATCCCCACTATTGGGTTCAATGTTGAGACTGTTGAACCCATTCAGAACGTGACCTTCACTGTTTGGGATGTGGGTGGCCAGGACAAGATTCGAGTCCTGTGGAAGCACTATTTTCAAAACACAGATGGCCTTGTTTTTGTGGTGGATAGCGCTGACCCTGAGCGATTCAAAGATGCCCAGTCAGAACTAGAATCCATCTTGGAAGCTGATGAAATGAAAGGAGTACCCTTCTTAGTGCTTGCTAATAAGCAGGATGTTTTTGGTGCCAGGAGTAGTGATGGATGAACATCTGCCGGGACCAGGGATGAGCCGAACACCCCCCTGTTCGGTTCGCACCAGAACCTGCGAACAGACAAAATGTTCGTGTAAACTTTAGAACCCTAATAAATACAATGGACTCGAACGTTCAAAATCTAAAGTGCTAATTATAAAGGCTAATATGCAAGTTATTGTCCTAAAAAGTGTTTGGGGACCCGGGTCCTGCCCCAGGGGACATGTATCAATGCAAAAAGAAGTTTTAAAAACGGCCGTTTTTTTGGGAGCAGTGATTTTAATAATGCTTAAAATGAAAAAATAAAAGTGAAATATTCCTTTACATTTCGTACCTGGGGGGTGTGTATGATATGCATGTGAAGTGGCGCATGTTTCCCGTGCTTAGAACTGTCCCTGCAAAAAATGTCATTTTTGAAAGAAAAAAATGCATTTAAAACTGACTCGCGGCTATTAATGAATTGTCGGCTCCCGGCAATACATACAAAAGTCATTGATAAAAAAAAAAAAAAAAGCGTGGGTGTTCCCCAGAATTCAATTACCAGGCCCTTCAGGTCTGGAATGGATATTAAGGGGAACCTTGCCGCAAATTTAAAAAAAAATTGACGTGGGGTTCCCCCAAATATCCATTCCAGGCCCTTCAGATCTGGCATGGATTTTAAGGGGAACTCCACCCCAAATTTTTTAAAAAAATGGCGTGGAGTCCCCCTAAAAATCCATACCAGACCCCTTATCCGAGCACGCAACCTGGCCGGCCGCAGGGGAAAAGGGGGGGACGAGAGAGCGGCCCCCCTCCGTCCTGAACCGTACCAGGCCACATGCCCTCAACATGGGGAGGATGTCCCCATGTTGATGGGGACAAGGGCCTCATCCCCACAACCCTTGCCCGGTGGTTGTGGGGGTCTGCGGGCGGGGGGCTTATCGGAATCTGGAAGACCCCTTTAACAAAGGGGACCCCCAGATCCCGGCCCCCCCTATGTGAATTGGTAAGGGGTACATTGTACCCCTACCATTTCACGAAGAAAGCGTAAAAAAATGTTTAAAAAAACACACAAACACCTTGAAAAAGTCCTTTATTTAAAAAAAAAAAAAAAAAAAAAAAAAACATTCCAGCGGTGAAATCCAGTGTCCCGCGGCGATCCCGATGTCCAGCGCTGTCCTTCATTGGTTGTGCCTGAGCGGACCTGATGGGGAACTCCCTCTCAGTATTTTAAATGTATAGACCCGCCCCTTCTAAAGTTCCCCATCAGGTCCGCTCAGCGGACCAGATGCGGAACATGAGAAGGGGCGGGTCTATACATGTATTACCAAAGTGAGAGCAGTCCCCCATCAGGTCCGCCCCCTCAGTATGTCAGACCCGCCTACGTCATTGGCTTGAGCGGGGAACTTCCTTCACTATGTAAATTTAAATTACACAGTGAAGGAAGTTCCCCGCTCAAGCCAATGACGTAGGCGGGTCCGACATACCGAGGGAGCGGACCTGATGGGGAACTTTAGAAGGGGCGGGTCTATACATTTAAAATACTGAGAGGGAGTTCCCCATCAGGTCCGCTCAGGCATAACCAATGAAGGACAGCGCTGGACATCGGGATCGCCGCGGGACACTGGATTTCACCGCTGGAATGTTTTTTTTTTAATAAAGGACTTTTTCAAGGTGTTTGTGTGTTTTTTTAAACATTTTTTTACGCTTTCTTCGTGAAATGGTAGGGGTACAACGTACCCCTTACCAATTCACATAGGGGGGGCCGGGATCTGGGGGTCCCCTTTGTTAAAGGGGTCTTCCAGATTCCGATAAGCCCCCCGCCCGCAGACCCCCACAACCACCGGGCAAGGGTTGTGGGGATGAGGCCCTTGTCCCCATCAACATGGGGACATCCTCCCCATGTTGAGGGCATGTGGCTTGGTACGGTTCAGGAGGGAGGGGGGGCCGCTCTCTCGTCCCCCCCTTTTCCCCTGCGGCCGGCCAGGTTGCGTGCTCGGATAAGGGGTCTGGTATGGATTTTTAGGGGGACTCCACGCCATATTTTTTTTTAATTTGGGGTGGAGTTCCCCTTAAAATCCATGCCAGATCTGAAGGGCCTGGAATGGATATTTGGGGGAACCCCACGTCAATTTTTTTTTAAATTTGCGGCGGGGTTCCCCTTAATATCCATTCCAGACCTGAAGGGCCTGGTAATTGAATTCTGGGGAACCCCCACGCTTTTTTTTTTTATCAATGACTTTTGTATGTATTGCCGGGAGCCGACAATTCATTAATAGCCGCGAGTCAGTTTTAAAAAACTTTTTTTCTTTCAAAAATGACATTTTTTGCAGGGACAGTTCTAAGCACGGGAAACATGCGCCACTTCACATGCATATCATACACACCCCCCAGGTACGAAATTTAAAGAAATATTTCACTTTTATTTTTTCATTTTAAGCATTATTAAAAATCACTGCTCCCGAAAAAACGTCCGTTTTTAAAACTTCTTTTTGCATTGATACATGTCCCCTGGGGCAGGACCCCGGTCCCCAAACACTTTTTAGGACAATAACTTGCATATTAGCCTTTATAATTAACACTTTAGATTTCTCCCATAGATTTTTCGAATTTGCCGCGAACACCCCAATTTGTTCGCTGTTCGGCGAACGGGCGAACAGGCAATGTTCGAGTCGAACATGAGTTCGACTCGAACTCGAAGCTCATCCCTAGCCGGGACGGTTCGCGAACGCGGGCAAATGTTCGCGAACCGCAGATTCGCGGCGGGCCCCATTGATTTTAATTGGAGGCGAACAATAAAAACCTCCAGGTCATATTTGCAGCCACAAAAGACTTACTAGCTGTGCACACATAGTCCCACAACATGGACAATGACATACCAGAAGTATTAAGCAAATTTGAGATCGACAACGACAAGCATAGTTACATAGTTACATAGTCAGGTTGAAAAAAGACAAAGTCCATCCAGTTCAACCATAAAAAAAAAAAATATCGTACAATCCCATATACCCAATTCTATACCCACAGTTGATCCAGAGGAAGGCAAAAAACCCCAGCAGAGCATGATCCAATTTGCTACAGCAGGGGAAAAAAATTCCTTCCTGATCCCCCGAGAGGCAATCGGATTTACCCTGGATCAACTTTACCTATAAATGTTAGTACTCCGTTATATTATGTACATTTAGGAAAGTATCCAGGCCTTTCTTAAAGCAATCTACTGAGCTGGCCAGAACCACCTCTGCAGGGAGTCTGTTCCACATTTTCACAGCTCTTACTGTGAAGAAACCTTTCCGTATTTGGAGATGAAATCTTTTTTCCTCTAGACGTAAAGAGTGCCCCCTTGTTCTCTGTGTTGACCGTAAAGTGAATAACTCAACACCAAGTTCACTAAATGGACCCCTTATATATTTGTACATGTTAATCATATCCCCCCTTATTCTCCTCTTCTCAAGAGTGAATAAATTCAGTTCCTCTAATCTTTCTTCATAGCTGAGCTCCTCCATGCCTCTTATCAGTTTGGTTGCCCTTCTCTGCACTTTCTCCAGTTCCCCGATATGCTTTTTGAGAACTGGGGCCCAAAACTGAACTGCATATTCCAGATGAGGTCTTACTAATGATTTGTACAGGGGCAAAATGATATCTCTCTATCTGGAGACCATACGTCTCTTAATACAAGAAAGGACTTTGCTCGCTTTGGAAACCGCAGCTTGGCATTGCATGCTATTATTGAGCTTATGATCTACCAAAACCCCCAGATCCTTCTCCACTACGGATCCCCCCAGTTGTACTCCCCCTAGTATGTATGATGCATTCATATTCTTAGCCCCCAAGTGCATAACTTTACATTTATCAACATTAAACCTCATCTGCCACATAGTCGCCCAATTAGATAGAGCATTGAGGTCGGCTTGTAAATTGGCGACATCCTGTAAGGACGTTATTCCACTGCATAGCTTAGTGTCATCTGCAAAGACAGAAATGTTACTTTTGATCCCAGACCCAATATCATTTATAAAGATATTAAAAAGTAAGGGTCCCAGCACTGAACCTTGGGGTACACCACTGATAACATTAGACCGTTCCGAGTAAGAATCATTAACCACTACTCTCTGAATTCTGTCTTTTAGCCAGTTTTCTATCCATTTACAAACTGATATTTCCAATCCTGTAGACTTTACCTTACACATGAGCCGTGTGTGCGGAACTGTATCGAATGCTTTTGCAAAATCCAAGTATACCACGTCCACAGCCACGCCTCTGTCCAATGTTTTACTTACCTCTTCATAAAAAGAAATCAGGTTTGTCTGACAACTTCTGCCTTTCATGAATCCATGCTGTCTGTTGCTTAAATCCTTTTATTTTTCAGCAAGAACTCATCTATGTGGTCTTTTATTAATCTCTCCAGTATTTTCCCAACTATAGAAGTTAAACTAACAGGTCTATGGTTACTTGGTAAAGACTTTGTTCCCTTTTTAAATATAGGCACCACATTGGCCCTGCGCCAATCCAGTGGTACTATTCCTGTCATTAATGACTAATGAGTCTCTAAAAATTAGATACAATGGCTTTGAAATTACAGAGCTCAATTCTTTTAGGATCCGTGGGTGGATGCCATCTGGTCCAGGTGCTTTATCCACCTTTATTCTGTCTAAATATTTTTGGACCATATCACTTTTGAGCCATTGTGGATTTGGGGCTGTGTCACTACCATACAAGCATTCTTTTTTTATCTGCAAAATTTTGTCAATTCAGGAGCGCATGAAGGCCATGGAAGAGACGCAAGGCCAGGCTATGAAGGGGGTGCAGGAGATGATCCTGCTATTGGAAAAGTTGCCATAATTTTTTTTTTATAAGTTATTGTAGCGGGTATCCCAAATTTAGGGGTGACCGTCACCTGAGCAATAGTTGGCTGGGGTCTTTTAATTGTTTGGACTCTGCCTTGCTGCTGCTTCACCTGGCGTGCAGTACCCCTTAGGTGTATAGGTGGTGCTGACACTTGTATCCGGGGTTGAACCACAGGTGATGGAGTGGCTATTGGGTGTCCTCTCTCGGCAGCCATGCAGTGGGTGTAGTCTACCCGCTGTGCATGCCGGAAGAGGGTACAAAAGGGGCAGATGCCATTGTTCTGGGCGCGAATACCAGGGGACCTGTACCCGGAGGAGTGTATCCCCTCGAGGGGGGATACGAGCATGGACTGTGGGGTCTCGGCCGGGCACCTTCAGCCAGAGGCTGCGGAGTTCCAGGTAGGCCCAGTACCTTTAGCTGGGTCTACAAAGCCAGAAAGGAAACCCAGGGAGCCCAGGTGAGGGCGACCGCTCTGACTAAGAGGAAGCCAGGGGAGGATCGGTCCCATAACAGGAGGCAAGTGATAAAGATTGCTGTCTCGGGAGAGGCCTGGTGACCTGTCGGAGGGAAGGATTCCTTGCTCCGCAGACTGCCTTTGCGGAGTGCTGCTAGCCTGCTACCTAAGGAGGGATCTCCTTGACTTTGTCCTTGGAGGGGACTAAGTCACTGTTCGAGCTACATGCCAGCTGCTAGTGCCATTGGGTGACTATCCGGGTGAGCTGTACCCACTCGGGACCGAGTGGCGATGAAGCCAAGAGTGTGCCTGAATCAGTTCTATCTGCTAACCCCTTCTCTTTTCAACTCTCCGGTTACTGAAGCATAAAAGCAAAATAAACTTGTGTTGGAGTTGAAGTGTGGTGTGGACATTGGCCTTCTTTGGGAAAGGTAAAGACTTGCCTCTAAACTCTAGAGGGGAGAAGCAGTGGAAGGAAGCAACTTGCTGCGGGACCCAAAAATATGACACCGCTCAACCTCTTCAAACAGAAGGGGTACGGGCATATAGTACGGTGTGCTTTTTTTTTACAAGTGAGCCAAAGGTAGAAAAAAAGGTCCGTGTGCTACATTATATAAATCGTTTAGACAGTTATGCATATACATGGTCTACTGGTCACATGTGTTGAATTCCTCAGAGATCCATGCCTCATTAATTTTTATAAATGTGAGGTAGTCAACACTGTCGTGAGCTAGGCGAGTGCGCTTATCGGTAACGATCCCCCCTGCTGCGCTGAACGTCCTTTTGGACAGGACACTGGACGAGGGGCAAGCCAACAGTTCCATTGCAAATTGTGCAAGCTCTGGCCAGAGGTCAAGCCTGCCCACCCAGTAGTCCAGGGGTTCATCACTTCTCAGAGCGTCCACATCGGCCGCTAACCCGATGTAGTCGGACACCTGCCGGTCTAGGCGCTCCCTGATGCTGGGTCCGGATGACACCTGTCGATGGATCGGCTGAAAGAATGATCTCATATCAAAAGTGACCAACACATCTTCAAACCGCCCTCTTCTTGCAGGCACTGTTGGTTTGGTACCCGCAACTGTTTCTCTGGGAGTGGAAATTCCTCTGCCAGCGCACGCAAAAGCAGAATGCAGCATTTCTCTAAGCAAGGCCTGGAAGTGCTCCATTCTGACAGCCCTCTGTGGTGGTGGTAACATTTCTGCCATTTTTTGTTGGTACCAGGGGTCCAAGTACGTTGCCACCCAGTAATGGTCCTTGCCCTTTATGCTTTTTATATGGGGGTCCCTCTTAAAACACTGGAGCATGAAGGCCCCCATTTGCACTAAACTGGAAGTGGTGTGGTGGCCTGGCTCCTGCTCATCATCCAGGATAATGTCATCCTCGTTCTCCTAGCCCCCATCCACGGACAACAACAGGGATCCCAGAAAGGTTTAAAGCATGCTCTTCTTGCTCCTCCTCATCCACCCCGGCACCATCCTCCTCTGACTCCTCTTCAGACTCCTGTTGTTGACTTGTCTCAGATAGAGTAGCCCCCCCTGGGAACTCATCCAGCATTGCGACTTCCTCATCTTCCTGCTCCTGCTCCTCGACGGCTTGATCAATGACACGACGCAATGCATGCTCCATAAAGAAGGCGTAAGGTACGATGTCACTGATGGCGCCATGGCTGTGACTGACCAGTTTGGTGATCTCATCAAATGGCCGCAAAAGTCCGCATGCGGCGCGCATGAGCAGCCACTGACGCGGTGAAAAAAACTCAAGCTCCCCAGAACCTGTTCTGCCGCAGAGTTCGTACAGGTGGTCGTTAACTGCACGTTTCTGCTGGAGCAGCCTATCAAGCATATACAAGGTTGAGTTCCATTGCGTCGGGCTGTCACAAATACGTCTGACCGGCAGATTGTGTCACCGCTGAATGTCAGCAAGGCGAGCCATGGCCGTGTAAGATCTTCTGAAATGGGCCGAGGCGAGATGGGCAAGACGTCCTGGACCCCAGGGTATTTGACAACGAATCGCTGCACGACCAAGTTCAAGACGTGTGCCATGCATGGCACGTGTGTAATTTTGCCCTGTTTCAACGCGCTCAGCAGATTGGCACCGTTGTCGCACACCACTTTACCAACTGTCAAATTGAGCGGTGTTAGTCACTGATCTACCTGTGAACGCAAAGCTGAAAGGAGTGCAGGGCCAGTGTGGCTCTTGGCTTCCAGGCACAACAGACGCAGCACAGCATGGCAACGTCTCACCTGGCATGTCGAATAGGTTCTGGGGATCTTGGGCTGTGCAGCGGAAGAGACAGTAGCAGCGGAAAAGGAGGAGTCAGCCGAGGAGGACAGGGAGGATGGAGTAGGAGGAGGAGGAGAAGAAAAGGCAGGCCTGCATGCAATCCGTGGCGGTAAAACCAAATCTACACGGGTGCCACGGGTTACATGCTTGACGGCCGTCAGAAGGTTCACCCAGTGGGCAGTAAAAGTAATATACCTTCCCTGCCCGTGTTTGCTAGACCACGTGTCTGTGGTCAGATGTATCTTGGCACCGACACTGTGTGCCAGAGATACATTCACTTGCCGCTGAACATGGCCATATAGCTCTGGGATGTCCTTCTGGGAGAAATATTTCCTTCCTGGGACCTTCCATTGTGGTGTTCCAATGGCCACAAATTTTCGAAAGGCCGTAGTTGGCGGGCTATCAGTTCTGACAAGCCAGCGGTCAACCGTTGGGCAAGAGGGTTATCCGGCGTCATCATTCTTTTACGCTCGAACATTTGGCCCACGGAAGCCTGTCTTTTTCCAGAAAAACTTGGGGACAGGATGATGGAAGGTGGAGTGGAGGACAATTGTGAGGAGAGAGGAGAAGGAGAAGTAGAAGAGGCTGGACGGTGAGAGCCTGGAGTGTGGCTGTGTGGGTTCTGACGGCATTGCTCCCACTGGGCTCGGTGATGGGAGTTCATGTGCCTTCTTAAGCGGTCGTCCCTAGGTGAGTGTTGGGCTTACCGCGACTTATGCGTTGACTGCAAAGGCTGCATATGGCAACACTATTGTCAGCAGCGGACACGTTAAAAAAATCCCACACTGCGCAGCCATGTGCCGGCGCCCTGGGAGCGCCAGATGTGACCGTACATGGTTGATGGCTCGCTCTGAGTCCTGATACATTAGCAGTCTGGTTTGTCCCTCCTGTGCAATGTAAGTTCCGCCTGCCTCTCCTCCCTATCTGCTGGTCCATCTCTCCCTCTGAACTCCACACCTGGTCCTCTCTTGTGGGCACCCACGTGACGTCCATAGACACGTCATCATCAACGTCACCTTCCCCACCACTAACATTAGAGATCTCGGAGTAGGCAGCAACAGCGGGGACCAACCTCCTTGGGCTGATCTGGGTACTGTCGTCAGACTGCTGAGTGGCGGTTGTTGCTACCTCCTCTTCCTGATCCAATGTCAAGAATGCCTGCGCATCGGAAATGTCTTGTGATGGATCGGAAAATAATTCCTGTGACTTAAGCGGAGGGTATATGGTGGTGGTGGTGTTGGTGGCAGTGTCTTTGGGGGTGCACACAGCAGAGAGTGAAGAGGGTGCAGATAGAGAGGATGAGGAGGGTGCAGAAGAGTAAGGCTGAGAGAGCCACTCAACCAAGTCTGGTTCGTCCTTTGACGTAATCGAACGCGCCTTCTGCAACTTCCCACTTTGGCTCCCGCCTGGTACTCCTGCCCTACCCCTACCACCCCTGCGGAAGGGCCTGCGTCTTCCTCTGCCTGTCTTTTTTTTAAATGACCCTGTGACAAAAGTCTCTAGAGAAGTGCAGTATATGTGGAAGAAGGTATATAACACCCCGCTTCAATCTGTCATTTTGGGGGGCCACTGGTCTATCACACCAGTTATAATACTTTTTTATAATTGTGTTTGTCACTCTTTGTAGTATCGCTGCAGAACCGTTCAGCAGTCACAATGCTGCACAGTAGAAATGCACTATAATATGCTTTCTATATTTGAAGATACCCCTATATACTGCACACCAAATAGTACACCTATACCAGTCGTTAAAAGGACTTTTGTGGACCTTTATAAGTTAGCGATTTTAGTCGCTAGTCTGTCCCTGTGACACAATGCAACCTCTCCCTACACTGACAAAAGATATACTGCACACCAAATAGTACACCTATACCAGTCCTTAAAAAAACTTTTGTGGAGCTTTATTGGTTAGCGATTTTAGTCGCTAGTCTGTGCCTGCAACACACAGCAGCAACTTCTCCCTACACTGACAAAAGAGCTGCAGAACCGCTCAGAAGCTGCACAGTAGAAATGCACTATACTATGCTTTCTATATTTGAAAGTATTTTATGCGTGTATTACACCCCTATATACTGCACACCAAATAGTACACCTATACCAGTCCTTAAAATAACTTTTGTGGAGCTTTATTAGTTAGCGATTTTAGTCGCTAGTCTGTGCCTGCGACACACAGCAGCAACTTCTCCCTACACTGACAAAAGAGCTGCAGAACCGCTCAGAAGCTGCACAGTAGAAATGCACTATACTATGCTTTCTATATTTGAAAGTATTTTATGCGTGTATTACACCCCTATTTACTGCACACCAAATAGTACACCTATACCAGTCCTTAAAATAACTTTTGTGGAGCATTATTGGTTAGCGATTTTAGTCGCTAGTCTGTGCCTGCGACACACAGCAGCAACTTCTCCCTACACTGACAAAAGAGCTGCAGAACCGCTCAGATGCTGCACAGTAGAAATGCTGCACAGTAGAAATGCACTATAATATGCTTTCTATATTTGAAAGTATATTATAAGTGTATTACACCCCTATATACTGTACACACCTATACTAGTCCTTAAAAGGACTTTTGTGGACCTAATAGCTAGTGATTAGTAGAGTCTGTCCCTGCTAGTACACACACAGCAACCTCCCTACACTGACTAAAGACAGCTGCAGAATCGCTCAGCACTGCAGTCCCAATGCTGCACAATTGAAATGAACTATAATATGCTTTCTATATTTGAAAGTATATTATAAGTGTATTACACCCCTATATACTGCACAGCAAACAATAGTACACCTATACCAGTCCTTAAAAGGACTTTTATGGACCTAATAGCTAGTGATTACAGTCTGTCCCTTCTCCACACAGCAACCTTTCCCTACGCTGACAAAAGACAGAATGTAAAATGGCAGCCAGATCAGTTCTATTTATAAGGTAGGGGGTATGTCTATCTGCTGAAATGTCTCAATTGGCTGTCCTGTACCACATGATGGTTTTGTCATGGGTCAAAGTTCTCCACAATGTAAAAGAATATGGCGGCCGCGAACAGCGCCATATGTCCGCCGGTTTGGCGAATAGCGAACGCGCAAAGTTCGCCGCGTACCGACCGCGGGGCAAACCGCAAGGCCATCTCTAGCCAGGAGACCTGGTGAAGGAGTTGGGGCTGAGGAGCCTAAGAAGACACCAATGGCATGTCCAGGGATGCTGTGCCACCACTGGGGATGGGTTTGTGGAGGGTCTGGAGATCCTCACCAACTTTGTGAAAGAGTTCAAGAAAAGAAAGCCCTACTGAGATGAAAAAGACATCTTCGTCTATGGCCTCCAAACAACACTGGAATACCTTCAACAACTCTGCAACTATGACTCTGTGGGGCTGATTTACTAATAACAGTGCGCTGCGCTGCTTCTAACCTTAATTGGTGCGCCTGATAACTCCTTCACTGGGCGCAGGAAGCAGCGGCGCACTGTTATAGTAAATAGAAATGTCAGCGGCGCTCTATTGAAAATGAATGGTTCCCTATGGGAGCCCATTGATTTGAATAGAGGTCGCCTGGGAAGTCGGATCCGACTTGCGGGCGACTCGTGTGCCGGCTGACACAGGGACAGCGCGACTCTGCCAGGCGACCTGGACACGACCTGAGCGCGTGAAGCAGCCGCTCAAGTCGTGTCCTAGAGGAGACTAGCCGGCCGAGAATGTGTCCAGCGCGATGTCATCGCGCTGGTCCTCGGCAGCCTCGCTGTCCCATGTTTGGTATGAATCGTGAAGGGGAACTACACGCCAAATTTTAATGAAAAAACCGGCATGGGTTCCCCTCCAGGAGCATACCAGGCCCTTAGGTCTGGTCTGGATTTTAAGGTGAACCCCCTAAGCCGAAAAACGGCGTGGGGGTCCCCCCAAAATCCAAACCAGACCCTTATCCGAGCACGCAAACCAAAAAAAATGCGTGGGGTCCCCTTAGAATACACACCAGACCCTTTATCCGAGCACTCAACCTGGCAGGCCGCAGGGGAAAAGGGGGGATGAGAGAGCGGCCCCCCCTCCCTCCTGAACCGTACCAGGCCGCGTGCCCTCAACATGGGGGGTTTGGTGCTTCGGGGCAGGGGGGCGACCTGCGGCCCCCCCACCCCAAAGCACCCTGCCCCCATGTTGATGGGGACAAGGGCCTCTTCCCGACAACCCTGGCCGTTGGTTGTCGGGGTCTGCGGGCGGGGGGCTTTTCGGAATCAGGGCGCCCCCTTTAAAAAGGGGGCCCCCAGATGCCCGCCCCCCACCCTATGTGAATGAGTATGGGGTACATCGTACCCCTATCCATTCACCTGGTGGCAAAATAAGTCAATAAAAAAAAGACAACACAGGTTTGAAAAGTAATTTATTGGGTAGCTCCGGGGGTCTTTCTGCCGGGCCCCCGCTATTTTCTTCCAGCTCTTTTGCTAGCGGGGGTCCCGGGCTTCCTCGCCGTCTTCTTCCGACTTCGGGGGTCTTTCTGCCGGGCCCCCGCTATTTTCTGCTAGCTCATTTGCTAGCGGGGGTCCCGGGCTTCGTTGCCGTCTTCTTCCGACTTCGGGGGTCTTTCTGCCAGGCCCCCGCTATTTTCTTCCAGCTCTTTTGCTAGCGGGGGTCCCGGGCATCCTCGCCGTCTTCTTCCGACTTCGGGGGTCTTTCTGCCGGGCCCGCGCTATTTTCTTCCAGCTCTTTTGCTAGCGGGGGTCCCGGGCTTCGTCGCCATCTTCTTCCGACTTCGGGGGTCTCTTCTTCTGTTCTCCGGTTCTTCTCCCGCTCTCCGATGCCTTCTCCTCGATCTCCAGTTCTTTCTGCCAGACACCCCGCTATCTTGTGCCAGCTCTTTTGCTAGCGGGGGCCGGTATTCTACGTCGCCTTCTTCCTTCTTCTCTTCGCCCGATGTTGACTCGTCGCTCTCCACCGCCGCAATGATCTTTCCAAGCAGCGGTGCCACTTTTATTGGCATGGGGCGTGGTCACCGGATGATGCCACCGCTGACCCCGCCCCCATTTCACGTCACAGTCCCATCATTCCCCGGGACTGTGACATCATACGGGGGCGGGGTCAGCGGTGGCATAAGCCGGTGACCATGCCCATGCCAATAAAAGTGGCACCGCTGCTCGGACAATCATTGCGGCGGTGGAGAGCGACGAGTCAACATCGGGCGAAGAGAAGAAGGAAGAAGGCGACGTAGAAGACCGGCCCCCGCTAGCAAAAGAGCTGCGAGAAGATAGCGGGGGCCCGGCAGAAGGCAGAAAGAACCGGAGATCGTGGAGAAGACACCGGATTACTTTTCAAACCTGTGTTGTCTTTTTTTATTGACTTATTTTGCCACCAGGTGAATGGATAGGGGTACGATGTACCCCATACTCATTCACATAGGGTGGGGGGCAGGTATCTGGGGTCCCCCTTATTAAAGGGGGCTCCCGGATTCCGATAAGCCCCCCGCCCGCAGACCCCGACAACCAACGGCCAGGGTTGTCGGGAAGAGGCCCTTGTCCCCATCAACATGGGGGCAGGGTGCTTTGGGGTGGGGGGGCCGCAGGTCGCCCCCCTGCCCCGAAGCACCAAACCCCCCATGTTGAGGGCACGCGGCCTGGTACGGTTCAGGAGGGAGGGGGCCACTCTCTCGTCCACCCTTTTCCCCTGCGGCCTGCCAGGTTGAGTGCTCGGATAAAGGGTCTGGTGTGTATTCTAAGGGGACCCCACGCAATTTTTTTTTGTTTTTGGCGCGGGGTTCCCCTTAAAATACATGCCAGACCTGAAGGGCCTGGTATGGATTCTGGGGGGACCCCCACGCCATTTTTTTTTCATTTTTTGGGGGGGCCCCTTTGAATCCATACTAGACCCAAGGGCCTGGTATGGACCTGGGGGGGGGGGGGCCCACGCTGTTTTTGTTTACATTTCCTTTAACAACCAGCTATAAACAGGTCAAACTAAAAATTGCCGCAAAATTGCGGTACTTGCATTTTGGATGCGGGTCCATTGAATTCTATTACATCCAAAACACTGTTTTTGTCCTGGCCAAAAAAAATCTGCAGTTGCGTTTAAAATCGTTTTTCACAAACCCTCAAAATGCCTTCAGACGCCAAAGATTTCCACGTTTCAGACGCGGTACCAGCGTTTACCCGCATTTTAGTTTAGAAGCGTTTTTAAAGGTGACCTATTTTTTTACATTGATAAACTCCAAATTTATGGCAAATGAGGAAAAACCATAATATATATATATAAAAGAAATTGCTTCCATTGCATTGTGGACAATCCCCAACTTGGGGCAGCTGACGTGGCAAGTGGACAATCCACAGCTTGTGGCAAGTGATGTGGCAAGTGACACGCTAAATACAACTACACTGCTGCTCTCAGCTGCTGATATCACTCTGGTCTCACTAAATAGCTAAAATCGTAAATAATACTGTTTTTGGAGCTTAGGGCGGCTCCTTATCATATACACGCAAATGTGGTAAAACACGGCATGCAAACGCCACAAAGCGCGCCTTTCTAAACGCCACTTTCAACCTTAGTTCTGAACACTTTGCACCAGCGTCCCGTCTACATGGGGCCTAAAAACGCCTATGCCATTTACAGCTCAAAAACGCCATGGTGGCCATAGGCTAACATGGAGAGATGTTTTTAAGCTGCAAAAAACGCTCAAACAAGCGGCTTGAAAAACGTCCGTGTGCATGTAGCTTTATATTAACCACTTGTGCACTGCCCAGACCAAGTTTCACATTTCAGCGCTGATGCACTTTTAATGACAATTGCGCGCTCATACAACACTGTAACCCACTGAAAATGTTTTATTTGTTGGCACACAAATAGAGCTTGCTTTTGGTGCTATTTGATCACCTTTGTGTTTTAGTTTTAGTTTTATTCTATAAATACAAAAGACCGAGTTTAAAAAAAAAAAAATGGATATTTTACCCACTTCAGCACCTGGCCTATTCTGGCACTTCTCTCCTTCATGTAAAAATCATAAATTTATGGCTATAAAATTACTTCAAAACACCAAACATTATATATGTTTTTGGAGCAGACACCCTAGGAAATAAGATGGCGGTCATTGCAAATTTTTATCTCGCTCGTTATTTGCGCAATAAATTTTCAAACGCCTTTTGTTTGCTAAAAATATTACAAAATAGTAAAGTTACGGCCAATTTTTTGGTATAATGTGAAAGATGTTGTTATGCTGAGTAAATAGATACCTAACACGTCACGCTTTAAATTTTGCGCACACACATGGCATGACACCAAACTTCAGTAATTAAAAATCTCCCTAGGCGATGCTTTAAAAATTTTTACACGTTACCATTTTGGCATTACAGAGGAGGTCTAGTGCTAGAATTGTTGCACTCGTTCTAACGCACGCAGCAATAACTCACATGTGTGGTTTGAAGGGCGTTTACATATGAGGGCGGGATTTACGTGTGTTTTCGCTTCTGAGCGCGAGCTACCGGGGACATGGGCGTTTTTTCTTAATTTTTTTTTTTTTTTACTTTTTTGTATTTCTTACTCTTTTTTTATTTTTTTACATTTTTGGGGATCACTTTTATTACTATTACAAGGAATGTAAACATCCCTTGTAATAGGAATGTGTGTGACAGGTCCTCTTTATGGAGAGATGCAGGGTCAATAAGACCCCGCATCTCTCCTCCAGGCTGGAAAGCATGATATTGTTCCAAAAAAATCACCAATCTCATGCTGACAGCCGAGATCACGGCTTGGTTAACATACGGGAACACGGCGTGATGTCATAACATCGTGCCCGCGCCTCCGACGGTCATAGAGATGACTGATGACCATCTGGTCACCAGTCATCTCCAAATCGTTCTCCGAGCCCCAGATGGCACAGGAGAGCCCGGAGAAGCACCGGATGGCAGCAAGAGGGGGGGGGGGACGTCCCCTCCCCCCGCCTATAAGAACAAACAAGCGGCGGAACTGCCACTATGATCATTTTTATTGTGCACAGAATCGCCGGCTGAAAAGAATGATATCTGAATGATGCCTGCAACTGCACCCAACATTCAGATGTCACCGCACAAAGCCAAGGATGTCATTTGACGGTGGGCGGTAGGAAACTGGTTAATATTTTTAAAAAAGGTAATTTTTCTTCTTCATTAATGTACACTGAGACTGCACTGATGGGCACCGATAAGGTGGCAAGGGTGGGCACTGAGAGGTGGAATTGCTATTTGGCACTGGTGGGCAGTGAAAAGTGGCACTGCTAGGTGGCAATGATAGTTGGCAGTGATGGGCACTGATAGGCAGCACTGCTAGGTGCCACTGATTGGCACCAGTGGTGGGCATTGATAGGTGGCACTGGCAGGGGCTACTAATTGTCACAGATGATGCAGAATTGCCTCTTCCTCTTCGGGCCCCATGTCCCTTGCACATAAGCCGGTTGTTGTGTTACACTATGTGATTATTCTTGCTCTGTGTCTAAACATCTTACATGTGGCTTACAACTGCAACGTTTTTTTACCTATGAATATCCATCGTTAAACGGAACATTCGAAAGGATTCATCGTCTGTCGTCCTAACTGTGAGTTTATTCATTGAGTTAAACTGCCTGTATCGATGCAAGGGATGAATATCAAACCAGCTTGAGTAAGGCCTACTTAAACCTGGAGATGAACTTTATCGCTTTGTAGTTGAGACAGAACAGTAGAAAAACGGCGTTTCACAGCCTAATTACAAGATTTCTGCATGTCAGTACTGAAACAGACAAGATTTACTGCCCTCATAGCAAGACAGAAGGGACAGAGCAGCACATGGCAGCCTTATAGCCTGAGACAATCTGCACAGTGTCATATTTCAGCACACAGATCCTGCCTGCTTTCACAGTCAGTCTGCTATCATGAGTGACCAAGCTTCTGCATGTGAACTCACATCTACCTCCCCACAAGTTCCTGAAGAAACTGAGTTACCCAAACGCTCAGTTAAACCCACTTGGAAAGTAATGGAGAATTATGAAGCTTCAAGGACTGAATTGTCAAATAGCTTGGAATTAGTCTGGGAGAAAATCCTTGCTGAAGCCAATACAGTGTCTGTTGAATGTGAACTACTGACACTAGAGGGCGCCATTAAACAACTTTCTGCCTCATATGAGCTTTATCAGCTTACCAGCAGCAAATTCACTAATGTCTTACAAAACATGAATACAGAAAGTGCGATGATGCAATTAAAGCGTGTCAATGCTCTCAATATTGAAAGAGACAGTTTTATCCAGCAAACCAGATTAAAGGCAGAAGCAAAAATAAAGCTGTTACAGGACACTGCATCTCACAGATCTGTTTCCACCAGACGTTCTAAAAACTCGTCAAGATCCCATAGTTCAAGATACTCAACACTCAGTGAGCGACTTATTAATGCCCGCACTGAAGTGGAAGCCAGCAAAGTGCAGGTGGCATATGCAGAAAAAAGAGCAGAGTTGGAAGCGCAGTCAGCACGTCAAAGGGCAGAGTTGGAAGCGCAGTCAGCACAACAAAGAGCAACAATGGAAACCTTAAATGAACAGTGTAAACATGACACAGCTATGGCAAAGCTAAGGGTCCTACAGCAAGCTATCAGTGCAGACGAAGGTGCAAGTGAGAAAGACAGCATTAACGTAAACATAGCAGATATGGAAGACCCCCTCAAACGCACTAAAGACTATGTCCTAAGCCACTGCAGTGCACACTCCATTGTCTCCAATGCTCCCGACTACATAGAGACTCCTTCACAGCTTCAAGTTAAAGAGGTTCCAGCAACTTCCTGCACTCAAAATCACTCCACTGCATTTCCTACCTGCCTACCTTGCCTGCCTTCATACGTCACAGAGCATCAGCGCAAGCTTCAGGCAAGTCATCAATCTCCAGTCATCGGTACAGCCTTGAATCAACGTACCATTGGAACAACTGACTTCAAGCAAGCAACTCACCTGGATGCATCTGCTGCACCATATTTCCCTGTGTCCTTTAACAACAATGTCAAAAAAAACGCAATCAGCACCATACAGCCAACAGCATCTCACATAAAGGCGGAGACAACTGAGACAGAAGAGTTTGTGAGGTACATGCTTCGCAGAGAGCTCACAAAGACTGGTCTTACAAGTTTTGATGACCAACCTGAGAACTACAGAAGTTGGAAATGTGCCTTCAGAACTACAATCAGCAATATTGGCATTACAGCTGATCAAGAATTGAATCTGCTGATCAAATGGCTTGGTCCTCTATCTGCTGCACGTGTTAAGCCATTAAGATCGGTTTTCATGGACAATCCTACTGCAGGCCTCACAGCTGCATGGGAGCGACTAGAGCAAAGTTATGGCAGTCCAGAAGCTATAGAAAATGCTTTGTTCATGCGTCTGGAAACTTTCCCAAAGATATCCGGTAAGGACAACAAGGAGTTCCAGAGACTCAATGACCTTCTCCTGGAGCTTCAGCTAGCCAAGACAGACCCAAAACTACCTGGACTCAGTTACCTTGACACTCCAAGAGGGGTAAACCCAATTGTCTCCAAGCTCCCGTATGGTTTGCAAGAGAAATGGACTGCACTAGGGTCATCATACAAAAGAGAGAACAAGGTTTCCTTCCCTCCATTCTCTTTCTTCTGTGAATTCATCAGGGAAATTGCAGAGACCAAGAACGATCCAAGTTTTTCCTACGGTGAGTACAGTCTCTTCTCACCCTTTCCTAAGAGTACCAGTCTTCAGGGCAACTATAGAAACCATAGAGGCCCAGTGTCCGTGAAAAAGACTGACATGCTTCCCACTCCTACCACAGTTCTGGCCACGAGTAGGAAGATTGAAAACCCTAACAGAGAGTGTCCCATACACAAGAAGCCACACCCCCTCAATAAATGTATCGGCTTTAGAAAAAAGCCTCTGGAAGAGCGCAAGGAGCTTTTAAAGACATTTAGGGTATGTTTCAGGTGCTGTGCTTCCACAGAACATTTTGCAAGGGACTGTAATGTGTCCATCAAGTGCATAGAGTGTGGCTCTGAAGAACATGTGCAAGCCCTCCATCCTCTTGAGCCCAGCTCTGCACAACCTGCCAACACTCCTCCCAGGTTAACGCATGGTGGGGAGAATACAGACCAAGTGCCTAATTCTACCATCATTTCTTCATCCTGCACTGAAGTTTGTGGAGAAGACCGCTGTGGTAAGTCCTGTGCTAAGATATGCTTGGTGAACATATACCACAAGTATCAACCAGAAAAGTCTCTAAAGGCATATGCTATCTTAGACGATCAGAGCAATCGATCACTTGCAAAATCGGAATTGTTCAATCTATTTGAAATAAAAGGCGAAGCTCATCCTTACACCTTGGGTACCTATAGTGGAACTATAGAGGTTTCTGGAAGAAGGGCTCATGGACTCATGGTATCTTCTCTCAAAGGTAACTTGCAATTACCCTTACCTACACTTGTTGAGTGCAATCAGATACCTGCTAACAGGGAAGAAATCCCTACTCCAGCTGCTGCTTTCCATCACCCTCACCTCAAGGTAATAGCAAATGAGATACCGCCGCTTGACAAAGATGCTCAGATCCTTCTTCTGTTAGGAAGAGACATTCTAAGAGTTCACAAGGTACACAGACAAGTCAGTGGACCCCCAGATGCCCCATTTGCCCAGCGCATGGATCTAGGGTGGGTCATCATAGGCAATGTCTGCATAGGCAAAATGAAAAGACCTACCAACATTTCATCATTCAAGACAAATGTTCTGCCAAATGGCCGAAACACTTACTTTGAGCCATGCCCACATCACTACTGGGTGAAAGAGAAGATAGCCAGCCACGAATGGCAACATGGTATCTCAGGTGACACAAGCCCTTTCTCCTGCCATGATGGCGACTTCGGCTCTACAGTGTTTAAAGCAACCAGTGAAGATGACATACTGGCTCCTTCAATGGAAGACAAAGAATTCATCATGGTAATGGACAATGAGTTCTTTCAAGATGACTCCAATAACTGGGTAGCACCCCTACCCTTTCGTCTCCCAAGAGAGAGATTGCCCAACAACTTACAGCAGGCCATCAGTAGATTCTCCTCCTTAAAGTGAAACTTAAGCAGGAAACCAGAGATGCAAAAGTACTTTGTGGACTTTATGCAAAATGTATTTGACAGAGATCATGCAGAGCCTGCTCCCCCACTAAAGGAGGGAGAAGAATGCTGGTACCTTCCATCCTTTGGCGTGTATCACCCACGCAAACCAGACCAAATCAGAGTTGTCTTTGATTCCAGTGCTCAGCACGAAGGTGTTTCTCTTAACAACATGCTCCTTACGGGACCCAACTTGAACAACAGTCTAATAGGAGTCTTGATTCGTTTCAGACAAGAGCCTGTAGCAGTAATGGCCGACATTCAACAGATGTTTCACTGCTTCATCGTCAGAGAAGACAACAGAAACTACCTCAGGTTTCTATGGCACAAGGACAATGACCTCAACAAGGAAGTTATAGATTATCGCATGAAGGTACATGTCTTCGGTAACAGTCCTTTCCCAGCAGTGGCAACTTATGGGCTAAGGAGAACAGCTCAGACTGGAGAAGTTGAATATGGATCTGATGCCCGTCAATTTGTTGAAAGAAACTTCTACGTTGACGACGCACTTAAGTCCTTTCCAACTGCTAAAGAAGCAATTGATCTTCTCACCAGAACAAAGGAGATGCTGTCTGTAGCAAACCTTAGACTGCACAAGATTATATCCGACAGCCAGGAACTTATGAATGCCTTTCACTCTGAGGACTATGCCACTAGTCTAAATAACCTTGACTTAGGTACAGATGTGCCTCCTGTACAGCGAAGTCTGGGTTTGTTGTGGAACATCAAACAAGACAAATTCACCTTCCAAGTGTCAACTTGTGACAAACCCTTCACTAAGAGAGGAGTCCTGTCTGTGGTGAATAGCATCTATGACCCACTGGGTTTCCTTGCTCCAGTTACCATTCAAGGTAAGATTTTACTAAGACAGTTGTCTACTGAGAACATAGACTGGGATACTCCCTTGCCTAGTGAGAATCAACACAAGTGGGAAAGGTGGAGATACTCTTTGAAGTCACTAGAAAAACTTCAGATTCCCGTTGCTATGTTCCAGGTTCCACTTCAACTGCTAACCGGAGAGAGATTCATATTTTCTCTGATGCATCAGTTGAAGCTATTGCTGCAGTAGCCTATTTGAAGACCTCTGAACTGAATGGAGAATCACACTGTAGTTTTGTCCTAGGCAAGGTAAAACTCACTCCCAAGCCTGCACATACCATACCAAGACTTGAACTTTGTGCAGCCGTGCTAGCAGTAGAAATTGCAGAGGTCATACAAAGTGAAATGGACACTAAAATTGATTCTTTCACCTTCTATACAGACAGTAAGGTAGTATCTGGTTACATAAACAACCAAACAAAACAATTTTATGTGTTTGTCAGCAACAGGGTTGAACGTATCAAGAGATTCTCTCTACCAAGTCAATGGCATCACGTTCCCACTGAACTAAACCCAGCTGACTGTGGGACCAGAGCCGTGTTACCTGCCGCTCTTCAGGACAGCTTATGGCTGTCACCTCCAAGGTTTCTGTGTGAGGACTCTGACTTACTCCCTATTGACACCACCTATGGGCTAGTAAACCCTGAAGATGATAAGGAAATAAGAACTGTGAACACCTCACTCTTCACTTCTGTAAGTACAAAACAGAAGCTGCGGTCACACCATTACAGGCATCAATGGAAGCAGGTGCAGCATCTAGCCAATGTGTTCTGGCATCGCTGGAAGAAAAAGTATCTTCACCACCTTCAAGGTCGTAACAAATGGCAAGCATCTAAGCCGAATCTTAAGGTTGGAGACCTCATCCTTCTAAAAGACAAGGAAGTTTGTCGGAATGAGTGGCCTATGGGACTTATTACTAAAGTTATGGCCAGCGACGATAACAAAGTCCGGAAGGTAGAAGTCAAGGTAACCAAGGGAGGATCGACACGAACCTTTAGTCGACCAATTACAGAGTTAGTACTCCTTTTGCCAGGTGAGTGACTTGTGCAAGGACTAGCCATGCTGTTGGCACGGCGGGGAGTACATTGCTGCCATCTACAGGTTCTACTCAGAACTTTGGAATTATTTGAAGACATCATACTGTGACTTTATGTTCTTCATCCTGTTGAACTTTCGTTTATTATTTGCTTGTTGCATGTTTTTCATTACAGGTTCCAGGACATTCGTCAGTATTGGGCTTTTTGAAAATATATATATTAGTTTAAGGTTATGAAATCTAAAGATTTCAGACGGGGAGTGTTGTGTTACACTATGTGATTATTCTTGCTCTGTGTCTTTAAGATCTGTCCCCTTCTTTCTAGCTGAACTCTCTCTCTCACCGTAGTTCTTTATATATCTCCTCCACTTCCTGATTCTGGTCATTACTCCTATTATCTTCCATGCTAAACATCTTACATGTGGCTTACAACTGCAACGTTTTTCTACCTATGAATATCCATCATTAAACGGAACATTCGAAAGGATTCATCGTCTGTCGTCCTAACTGTGAGTTTATTCATTGAGTTAAACTGCCTGTATCGATGCAAGGGGTGAATATCAAACCAGCTTGAGTAAGGCCTACTTAAACCTGGAGATGAACTTTATCGCTTTGTAGTTGAGACAGAACACCGGTGATTGCCTTTTTTTTATGCTCACGCTGTCAGCACAAGGAGAAAACAAAAACCATTACCCAGAATTTGTTTACATCACGTGATCAGCTGTCATTTGCTGACAGCTGATCACATGGTAAAGGGCAGGGATCAGCCCCTTACTCGGATCTGTCATCACCTGAGTCTCAGTGACTCTGTGACCACAGCGCGCGCAAAGGGGAGGACGTTTATTGACGGACTCCTGGCAATTGAGGACCATGCTGTGGCCGTCGATCAGTTATAGCGCTGATCTCAAGTGATTAAAGAGGGTCTAAATGGGCCATTGACATGCATCACAATTCAACTTAGGAATGAGTCTTTGATAAGTTAAACTAAATAATTTGGCCACTTTATCCTTCCAAATAATTCACTTCCTGTCACATAGCCACACAGGAAGTGAGGGAAAATCCCTAACAATGTCTTTCCTTGGGGACACACAGGTCAGTCTAAATACTTTCCCCATTATGCACATTGCACTCCAGCATATTGCAGGGTACACCACAATTTATTAGGTAGTTTGGACTGTGGGGTTTATTTACTAAAGGCAAATCTACTTTGCACTACAAGTGCACTTGCTGTATATCTGAGGGGGACATGCAAGCCAAAAAAAACATCTTTGCTTTTACATGATTGTAACATCCAATCACCAGTACTTTCCCTCAGATTTTCAGCAGCTACACTTTTACTGCAGAGTGGATTTGTCTTTACTAAATCCCAAACTATCCAATGATTTGGGGTGTACACAACAAAGTGCTAGAGTGCAATTTGCTTAATGGGGACACTAGTTAGATTGATCTGTGTGTCCCCAAGAAAAGCCATTGGTAGGGTTTTACCTTCACTTCCTGTTTAGCTGTGTGACAGGAAGTGAAGCCAATGTTAAGAAAAGGAGACCAAGGCTAAACTACAAAAAAAAAAAAAAATTCTAAAAAAACAAAAACAAAAAAAACACACACACGCAGGGGTTCTAACACTTACTTTGTTTCCCTCAAAATGCCCACAATTAGAATTGTATGGCCTTGAGCTATTTTTAAGTGCAGTGCTCTAAATCAGTGCTTCTCAAGTACCCCCAACAGGCCATGTTTGCAGGTTTTCCTTCATCTTGCACATGTGCTTTAAATCACAGTCAATGGTTTTGATTTTTGGACAGCAATTCTCGATAAGATAAATTCACAAAACATGTCCTGTTGGGGGTACTGAGGACTGAGGTTGAGAACCACTGCAGTAAAAAAAAAGGAAAATTGAATACTTACCGCTCTGCATTTTTCATTTCCTGGTGACGCTCCATGGCAGCACACAATACATGCATATACTACCATGAAGGCACCAGGGTAGACAAATTACACCTGTTTTGTTTTGACATGCCAATCAGCTGTCACATTTGTTGCAAAGAAAACACAAAACAAACATCAAAATTTTGCATCTAATTTTATTGTTCAACAAAACAAAAGGGAAGGCAAAATAAAAAACATGGTCAATTTGAAACAGTTACAGACTCACAACATCTTGAGCAATTTTTGGCCAAAAAAATGCAGCAGACAATTAAATCAAAGTGAACAAACAACACACATTAACAAGATCAGAATTATTTCAGGGGAACATTTCCCCCACACAAAAATATACAATCCACAAAATAAAACAAACACCTGTTTTGCAAAGACATAACAAATAAAATACATGTGTTACAAATTCGATAAGACACACACGCCTCTTCTTAAGGCAAGCGACCAAATGCTCTGTGAGCTTTATATAACATAGGTTTGTGTGCTAATGAGGCAATTGAAAACACATGCACAGTCCATGAAACACCCAAAATGCAAGTTCTCCCAATGTAGAGACTGAAATTCAAAGTGGGCACACCTGTTAAGGATGTCCTTCAATTTCTAACCCATAAAAACACTCTCTGAGTGAGCATGCCCAGAAATATCCAAGCGCTGTTCACACACAAAAAGCACGCCAAAAAAAAACTAACTGGCTGGGCATGTGCAGAACAACACCAATGCAGCTAGCAAAAAATAACCCCCCCCTCCCCCCGTCCAAAATTAAGCACATCATCCAGCATGCTACAAAATTAGAGATGGGACAATCACCCCTCCCCCCCACCAACAAATCCCATTGCAGTCTATGGGAACTGACTTGTTAATTTTGCTAGTCCCCACTTGGCTGGCTTATCTTCTAGTTATTGGCCTTAAAATGGGGGCCCAGGTCCCTCCCTAAGGGACATATATCAATGTCACCAATTTGGAAAACACCAAAAACATGGAAAGTTGGTTATATGGTTCTAAATGGCAGTGTTTGTTCCAGTGCGTTCCAGTTCCACCAAAAAAGTAGAACATGCTGCATTTTACCTGCGCTGGACTGTACTGGAACGCATCAAAACGCATCATAAACGCACTGGAACGCACAGGAACACACCTAAATGCACCAAAAACGCACTGGAACACACTTGTCCTTATCTATGGTTAATAAAAAAGAGGGGTAAAAAAAAGCAATGGACTGCATCAAAAACTTACCAAAAATGCACTGGAACGCATGAAAAACGTGCATGCAGAAAAGCACCTGGAACGCATCCGGATTGTGTTTCTATGGTGTGAACTGGCTCTAGTTTACACTATAGAAATGCAGTCTGGGTGCGTTGCAGGTGCTTTTCTGCATGCGCGTTTTTGACACATTCCAGTGCATTTTTGAGGCGTTTTTGATGCAGTCCAGAGTTTTTTTCCCCCTCTTTTCACTTAGGACAAGTGTGTTGCAGTGTGTCTTTGGTGCATTTAGGTGCGTTGCGGTGCATTCCAGTGCATTTTTGGTACGTTCCGTTGCGTTTTTGATGTGTTTTACTGGGGTCCAGTACAGTTTTGTACCTAAAAAATGCAGCATGACCAATTATTTTTTGGCTTTCTGAAATGCACTGGAACGGACTGCAGTGGTGTGAAATATGCCATTGGCATTAATGTGATCAACTTTCTTTGCGTTTTTCAGGCATCAAAAAAACGCACTGCACTGCATCCGGTGTGAACTGGCCCTAAATATCATCCCCGGGGGTGTCTATAGTATGCCTGTAAAGTAGCACATGTTTTCCATGTTTATAACAGTTGGAGAGCAAAATGACATTTCTAAAGTAAAATAATAGTAATTTAAAAGTCCTTGCGGCTGTAATGAATTGCTGGTTCCCGCCAATACAGATAAAAGTCATTGAAAGTCTTTGCTAACCAAAAAAAAATGCGTAGGGGTCCCCCAAATTCCATAACCACGCCCTTCAGGTCTGGAATGGATATTAAGGGGAACCCCGCTGCAAATTTTTAAAAAAAATGACGTGGGGTTCCCCCCAAATATCCATACCAGGCCCTTCAGATCTGGCATGGATTTTAAGGGGAACTCCACCCCAAATTTAAAAAACAAATGGCGTGGAGTCCCCCTAAAAATCCACACCAGACCCTTATCCGAGCACATAACCTGGCCGGCCGCAGGGGAAAGGGGGGATGAGAGCGGCCCCCCCTCCCTCCTGAACCGTACCAGGCCACATGCCCTCAACATGGGGAGGATGTCCCCATGTTGATGGGGACAAGGGCCTCATCCCCACAACCCTTGCCCGGTGGTTGTGGGGGTCTGCGGGCGGGGGGCTTACAATGTACCCCATTACCATTTCACACAGGGGGGCCGGGATCTGGGGGTCCCCTTTGTTAAAGGGGGCTTCCAGATTCCGATAAGCCCCCCGCCCGCAGACCCCCACAACCACCGGGCAAGGGTTGTGGGGATGAGGCCCTTGTCCCCATCAACATGGGGACATCCTCCCCATGTTGAGGGCATGTGGCTTGGTACGGTTCAGGAGGGAGGGGGAGCCGCTCTCGTCCCCCCCTTTTCCCCTGCGGCCGGCCAGGTTATGTGCTCGGATAAGGGTCTGGTATGGATTTTTGGGGGGACTCCATGCCATATTTTTTTAAAATTTGGGGTGGAGTTCCCCTTAAAATCCATGCCAGATCTAAAGGGCCTGGTTTGGATATTTGGGGGGAACCCGCACGTCATTTTTTTAAAAAATTTGCAGCGGGGTTCCCCTTAATATCCATTCCAGACCTGAAGGGCCTGGTTTTGGAATTTGGGGGACCCCCACGCATTTTTTTTTGGTTAGCAATGACTTTCTATAACTTTTCTCTATATTGCCGGGAGCCGACAATTCATTATAGCCGCGGCTGCTTTCAAATGCCTTTTTTTTCCTTTAGAAATGACATTTTGCTGGCGCAATGGGAAGTTCAGGGCTGCGCCTGTTCAACTTATGCAAATTAGTTTACGTGACTTGACATTTACTAAGATTTTGCCGGCGCAGTGTCTTGGCGCATTTAAACCATTGAAATTCCCGCGCTGAGATCAAAAAAATCCCGCAGCTCGAATCGGAATTGCCGGCGCAGCGGGCTGGTTTTGAAAAAGTTACTTTCCCAATCTTTTTTGGGCATGTTTGTTATTTGGGCAGGTGTCACTACACTTCCTCACATCACCCCACATCACCCCCATTATATTCTCACTTCCAGCTTCTTTATATTTAGATTTTAACATGCCCTGCGCCAGGTCCATAGTAGCGCACTGAGCTCCTCCTCCCGGGCGCAGAGAACACTATAGTAAATGGGAAATAGGGCTGCGATACCGGCGCTAATATTTTGTAAATACCAAAACAGCCATTGCGCACGCAGATGCGCCAATACTCATGGCGCAAACGTTTGGTAAATCAGCCCCAAAGGACGAGAGCGCCCCCCCCTCCTGAACCGTACCAGGCCACATGCCCTCAACATGGGGAGGATGTGCCCATGTTGATGGGGACAAGGGCCTCATCCCCACAACCCTTGCCCGGTGGTTGTGGGGGTCTGCGGGTGGGGGGCTTATCGGAATCTGGAAGCCCCCTTTAACAAAGGGGACCCCCAGATCCTGGCCCCTCCCCTGTGTGAAATGGTAATGGGGTACATTGTACCCCTACCATTTCACAAGGAAAGTGTCAAAAATGTAAAAAATGACAAGAGCCGGTTTTAGACAATTCCTTTATTAATGTATTTTCTTTTCTTCCATCTTCTTCTTCCTTCTTCTTCCATCTTCTTCTTCCATCTTCTTCTTCCATCTTCTTCTTTTCTCCATTTGGGTTTCTTCCTCCATCTTCATCTTCCTCTTCATCTTCCTTCTTCCTTCGGTCTTCTCATCCGCATCTTGCCGTCTTCCCTTCTTCTTTCTTCTCTGGCCGCTCCGTTTGAATTGGAGGTCACTGACTCCATGTGGGTGCCTAATAGGAGAGAGGAGGAGGAGGAGGAGGAGGATGAGGAGGAGGCACATCTCCAATGAGGCAGGATGCCCTCGGGGGGCCAGCGTAAGGGCAGCACACCGAAGGAATCACACCGCAGAGCTCCGCCTGTGCAGGGCGCTGCCTCTGCCCGTTATTCAAAAAGTTCTTTGGTGTGGGCTTTTTTTGAGTCGAGTGCATCAGATCGCACAGCTGCTGTTTGCAACATATGTCTCAAGCGTATATCGCGTGGCCAAAACATCACCCGCTTGGGCACCACATGCTTGACCAGACATATGTTGACCTGCCATGCAGCTCGTTGGCAAGCCTACCTTAAAGACCCACACCAAAGAACAAAGCTGACCTTTTCTTGCACCACATCAGCTGGGATCTCCAACCCCACTATACCTTCAGTCCTCTCTGAAACCTGCTCTGAGAGGAATGAAGGTGTAGAATTAGGTGTGTCACAGCCAAGTACTTGCGGGCACTCTGCTAGCAGTACACCAACGTCCGATTCTAGCAGGCAAATTTCCCTGCCCCAGCTGCTGGACCGTCGAAAGAAGTTCACTTCCAGCCATCCACATGCCCAGCGGTTGAATGCTAGCTTGGCTAAATTGCTAGCGCTTCAACTGCTGCCTTTTCAGTTGGTAGACTCGGCCCCCTTCCGTGAGTTTGTGCAATGTGCGGTTCCTCAGTGGCAGGTTCCCAAACGCCACTTTTTCTCACGGAAGGCGATTCCGGCTCTCTACCGGCATGTGGAAGGCAATGTCTTGGCCTCGCTGGACATGGCGGTCAGCGGTAAGGTGCATATTACCGCTGACTCATGGTCCAGCAGGCATGGACAGGGACGTTACCTTTCTTTCACGGCCCATTGGGTCACTCTTTTGGCAGCTGGGAAGGATGCAGGACAAGGTGCAGTAGTGTTGGAGGTTGTTCCACCACCACGCCTCCAAAATGCTACTACTGGTTGTGACACACCTCTGTCCTCCACCCCCTCCTCTTCTTCTTCCTCCGTGGCCTCTTCCTGTGCTTTGTCCTCGGAACCAGCGGTGCTCCGTAGGCGTTCAAGGGGCTACGCAAGTACGCAGGCAAAAAGATGCCATGCCGTGCTTGCGCTGGTGTGTTTGGGGGACAGGAGCCACACTGGGGCAGAGGTTCTGTCTGCTCTGCAGGGGCAGGCCGAGAGGTGGTTGACGCCACGCCAGCTTAAGCCAGGAATGGTAGTTTGCGACAATGGCACCAACCTCCTCTCCGCTCTCCGACAGGGACAACTGACCCATGTGCCCTGTGTCGCTCACGTCCTTAACCTGGTGGTGCAGCGGTTCTTGGGCAGGTACCCGGGCTTACAGGATGTCCTGAGGCAGGCCAGGAAAGTCTGTGTGCATTTCCGCAGATCTTATAATGCCAGTGCTCGCCTGGCTGAGCTGCAAAAGGAGTTGAACCTGCCCAAGAACCGCCTTATATGTGACATGCCCACCAGGTGGAACTCAACGTTGGCCATGCTGCAGCGGCTGCACACGCAGCAGAGGGCCATCAATGAGTACCTGTGCAACTACGGCACCAGGACAGGGTCTGGGGAGCTCAGGTTTTTTTCACCACGCCAGTGGGGCATGATCAGGGATGCATGCACTGTCCTGGAACCATTTGAGGAGGCCACGAGGATGGTGAGCAGTGACAGTGCATGCATCAGTGACACTGTACCTCTTGTCCACCTGTTGGAACATACGCTGCGTGGAATAATGGACAGGGCACTTGAGGCAGAACAGAGGCAGGAAGAGGAGGACTTCCTTGCCTCTCAAGGCCCCCTTTACCCAGACAGTGTTCCTTCTGTCCCACCAATCGCACAGGAAGAAGAGGAGGAGGAGGAGGAGGAGGAGGATTGTGTCAGCATGGAGGTGGAGCCTGGCACTCAGCATCATCAGCAGCAGTCTTTTAGGGATGATTTACAGTCCCAAGAAACCAGTGGACTTGTACGTGGCTGGGAGGAGGTGGCTGCGGATCATGTCGTCCTTAGTGACCCAGAGGACTCCGGACTGAATGCCTCAGCTAACCTACGCTGCATGGCCTCCCTGATCCTGCAAAGTCTGCGGAAGGATCCTCGTATTCTTCGGATCAAGGAGAGGGACCATTACTGGCTGGCCACTCTCCTTGATCCACGGTACAAGGGTAAGGTTGCGGACCTTATCTTACCGTCGCAAAGGGAGCAGAGGATGAGACAACTCCGGGAGGCCTTGCAGAAAGGTCTGTGCAACGCGTTCCCAGAGACTGGGAGGTTACAAACTCCTGGTCCTGGACAACGAGTTGCTGAGGCTTTGGTCAGACAAAGAAGGAGCGGTGGGGAAGGTGGCCGTCTGACCGAAGCGTTCAGACAATTCTTTAGTCCGCAGCCCCAAGGTATGATCGGTTCCAGCAACCATCGCCAGTGTCTGATATACATGGTGCAGGAATACCTAGGGGCAAGGTCAGACTTGGACACCTTCCCCACCGAAAATCCTCTGGCTTACTGGGTCTTGAGGATGGATCACTGGCCAGAGCTTGCACATTATGCAATTGAGCTACTGGCCTGTCCTGCATCCAGCGTTCTTTCAGAACGCACATTCAGTGCTGCTGGAGGATTTGTCACGGATCACAGGGTGCGCCTGTCCACCCACTCTGTTGATCGACTGACCTTCATAAAGATGAACCAGTCTTGGATCACCACCAGTTACCAAACACCTGAAGCTGATATAACAGACTAATTTATTTTCAAATGTCACATCCCTTCAAGACTGATGCTGATGCTGAGAGACTGTCCTGTTATGTTGACTGACTATCCTCCTCCTCCTCAATGATCCGATTGACGATGATAGCTTGGAAGAACATTTTTGTTTCTGGGTGCCGCCACCAGTGGCTAAGGCCCAATTTTTCAGCCCCTGTTTAACAGGGGTGTGTTATTACAATTTTTTATGCAATGCTTTGCAGCAGGGCTCATTCCTGCACTCCAACTAGAGTATCTGGGAGTGGGTGCAGTGTCGTGGCACCAGCACCAGTGGCTAAGGCCCAATTTTTCAGCCCCTGTTTAACAGGGGCGTGTAATTACAATTTTTGATGCAATACTTTGCAACAGGGCTCATTGCTGTGCTCCAAGTACAGTATCTGTGAGGGGTTGCAGTGTTGTGGCACCAGTGCCTAAGGCTCAATTTTTCTGCCCCTGTTTAACAGGGGCATGTAATTACAATTCTTGATTTAATAATTCACAGCAGGGCCCATTCCTGCGCCCACCAAGACTAACTGTGATGCCGTGTACACACGATCATTATTCACGGCGGTTTAAAAACCGCCGTGAATAATGACATTTTAAACGAGGGAACAGCTTGTTCCCCACACACGGTCATTTTTCTCGTCATTTTTTAAAATGACGAAAAAAACGATCGTCTATGGGCTCCGCGGCAGTGTTTCCCTATGGGAAACACTGCCGCGGAAGAAATGTCAGGAAAAACGACAAGAAAAATTAGAACATAATTTTTCTCATCGTGAATAATGTCGTTTTTCCCGTCGGGAAAAACTGCAAAAAAGCCCACAGACGATCGTTTTTCTCGTCCAAAGGAAAAAATGAAATTTTTCCCGACGGGAAAAATGATCGTGTGTACGCGGCATGAGGCTTTACAGTGTTGTGTCAACACCACCACCACCACCAAAGGCCCAATTTTTCAGCCCCTGTTCAGCAGGGGCATGCAATTACAATTCTTGATCTAATAATTCACAGCAGGGCCCATTCATGCGCCCACCAAGAGTAACTGTGAGGGCTCACAGTGTTGTGGCAACACCAACATGTAAGGGGCAAATTTCAGCTGAGTATATACGGCAGGCCCCTACTTTCAAACATCCAACTTACAAACGACTCCTCCTTGCAAACGGAAGGATACAACAGGAAGTGAGAGGAAATCTACCCCTAGGAAGGCAAATTCTCTCCTGTAAGAGTTAATATGGGAAAAAAAGTGTCTCCTCTCCACTGATTCTTTATCACCAATTCTTGTTTCAATAAAAACCCCAAATTTTCAAAAAACATTTGTCATTAGGACGGAAAGTGAGGTGAACTGTTCTGAACAGGTGCACACTGCACAGACAGCAAAACAAATGTTACAGGGGTGATAACCCTTCCCTATGTTTTCCAAAAAGCTTAAAAATATATTTTTTGGCTGGAGCTACACTTAAACAATGTACCTGTTCAAAATTACAAACAGATTCTACATAAGAACAAACCTACAGTCCCTGTCTTGTATGCACCGCCTGTATACGGCTGTTCAGAGTATATAGGGCCTTTTTTATTTTGTGTGCGGGGTTCCCCTTAATATCCATACAAGACCTAAAGGGGCTGGTAATGGGCAGGGGTAGGGGGGGGGGGGGGTGTGATGGGGTAGCTATGCCATTTTTCTTAAAGATTTTCATCCATATTACCGGGACCAGACATTACATTAAAGCCGCAAGCAGTTTTAAATGGCTTTTTTTCCTTTAGAAATGTAATTTTGTGCAGGGACAGTTCTAAACACGAGAAACACGTGGCACTTCACAGGCATACTTTAGACACCCCCCAGGTACGATATTTAAAGGAATATTTGACTTTTTTTTTCACTTTATGCATCATTAAAATGACTGCTCCAGAAAAACGGCCGTTTTTAAAACTTCTTTTTGCATTGATACATGTCCCCTGGTGCAGAACCCGGGTTCCCAAACCCTTTTTAGGACAATAACATGCATAATAGTCGTTATAATTAGCACTTTAGATTTCGAACGTTCGCATCCATTGTATTTAATAGGGTTCTAAAGTTCGTGCGAACTTTCGGTCCGTTCGCGGGTTCTGGTGCGAACTGAACCCGGGGGTGTTCGGCTCATCACTACTGGGGACCAGATGGTCATCAGTCATCTCTATGACCGTCGGAGGCGCGGGCACGATGTTATGACATCACGCCGTGTTCCCGTATGTTAACCAAGCCGTGATCTCGGCTGTCAGCATGAGATTGGTGATTTTTTTGGAACAATATCATGCCTTCCAGCCTGGAGGAGAGATGCGGGGTCTTATTGACCCTGCATCTCTCCTTAAAGAGGACCTGTCACACACATTCCTATTACAAGGGATGTTTACATTCCTTGTAATAGGAATAAAAGTGATCCCCAAAAATTTTAAAAAATGTAAAAAGAGTAAGAAATATAAAAAAGTAAAAAAATAAATAAATAAGAAAAAACGCCCATGTACCCGGTAGCTCGCGCTCAGAAGCGAACACACACGTAAGTCCCGCCCTCATATGTAAACGCCATTCAAACCACACATGTGAGTTATTGCTGCGTGCGTTAGAACGAGTGCAACAATTCTAGCACTAGACCTCCTCTGTAATGCCAAAATGGTAACGTGTAAAAAAATTTAAAGCATCGCCTAGGGAGATTTTTAATTACTGAAGTTTGGTGTCATGCCATGTGTGTGCGCAATTTTAAAGCGTGACGTGTTAGGTATCTATTTACTCAGCATAACAACATCTTTCACATTATACCAAAAAATTGGCCGTAACTTTACTGTTTTGTAATATTTTTAGCAAACAAAAGGCGTTTGAAAATTTATTGCGCAAATACCGAGCGAGATAAAAATTTGCAATGACCGCCATCTTATTCCCTAGGGTGTCTGCTCCAAAAACATATATAATGTTTGGTGTTTTGAAGTAATTTTATAGCCATAAATTTATGATTTTTACATAAAGGAGAGAAGTGCCAGAATAGGCCCAGTGCTGAAGTGGGTAAAATATCAATTTTTTTTTTTTTAAACTCGGTCTTTTGTATTTTTAGAAAAAAAATAAAACTAAAACACAAAGGTGATCAAATAGCACCAAAAGCAAGCTCTATTTGTGTGCCAACAAATAAAACATTTTCATTGGGTTACAGTGTTGTATGAGCGCGCAATTGTCATTAAAAGTGCATCAGCGCTGAAATGTGAAACTTGGTCTGGGCAGTGCGCAAGTGGTTAATATAAGGCTACTTGCACACGGACGTTTTTCAAGCCGCTTGTTTGAGTGTTTTTTGCAGCTTAAAAACATCTCTCCATGTTAGCCTGCCGTGTTTTACCACATTTGCGTGTATATGATAAGGAGCCGCCCTAAGCTCCAAAAACAGTATTATTTACGATTTTAGCTATTTAGTGAGACCAGAGTGATATCAGCAGCTGAGAGCAGCAGTGTAGTTGTATTTAGCGTGTCACTTGCCACATCACTTGCCACAAGTTGTGGATTGTCCACTTGCCAAGTCAGCTGCCCCAAGTTGTGGATTGTCCACAATGCAATGGAAGCAATTTCTTTTATATATATATATATATATATATATATATATATAATCATTTCTAATATTAATTTGATCTAAACATATAAACGTTTTGTACCACTATTTGAAAAAAAGAAAGGTAACAATTACCGTATTTATCGGCGTATAACACGCACTTTTTTCCCCTTAAAATCAGGGGAAAATCGTGGGTGCGTGTTATACGCCGATACCCACTGATCCCGGCGATCTCCGCTGACTGAGCGGAGCGCAGCGATCGCCGCCGAGATACACATAGCCGAGTGTACTCGGCTATGTGTATCTCCGCTCCGCCCAGTCCCTGCGTTCTCGGCGGCGTTCGCCCCGCTCCGCCCAGTCTCTGCGGCGATCTCGGCGGCGCCAATTTTGAAAACTGGGGCAAGGCTGCACTGGACACTTGGCAATGGCTGCACTTAGCAAAGGCTGCACTGGACACTGGGCAAAGCTGCACTGGACACTGGGCAAAGGCTGCACTGGACAAAGGCTGCACTGGACACTTGGTAAAGCTGCACTAGGCAAAGGCTGCACTGGACACTGGGCAGAGGCTGCACTGGACACTGGGCAGAGGCTGCACTGGACACTGGGCAAAGGCTGCACTGGACACTGCTGGCAAGGCTGCACTGGCAAGGCTGCACTGGACACTGGGCAAAGGCTGCACTGGGCAAAGGCTGCACTGGACACTGGGTAAAGCTGCACTGGACACTGGGCAAAGCTACACTGGGCAAAGGCTGCACTGGGCAAAGGCTGCACTGGACACTGGGTAAAGCTGCACTGGACACTGGGCAAAGCTACACTGGGCAAAGGCTGCACTGGGCAAAGGCTGCACTGGACACTTGGTAAAGCTGCACTAGGCAAAGGCTGCACTGGACACTGGGCAGAGGCTGCACTGGACACTGGGCAAAGGCTGCACTGGACACTGCTGGCAAGGCTGCACTGACAAGGCTGCAACGGACACTGGTAAGGCTGCATTTAAATGTAAGTTTTTTTTTTTTCCTTAAACTTCCCTCCTAAAAGTTTTTTTCCCTAAAATTCCCTCCTAAACTTGGGGTGCGTGTTATACGCCGGTGCGTGTTATACGCCGATAAATACGGTAATTCAATTTTGTTGTGCAGACTACTATGGCCACATGCAGTCTTTTGATACTTGTGTGGCCCTTGGTCCCCAGCAGTCTATAGTGTGACTGACAGCATTGATTTGTAAAGGGATAATAATAGTGATCTCTTCTAGTCTCACAAATATTGCCCTGGTCTATTATGGACTTCTATATCATGTCTGCAGTCTGTGACCATTATTCCCTCTAGTGTAGTGGTCTCCAAACTTCGGCCCAGGAAACAGATGGGGCCCTTTGCTTGCCTTTATCTGGCCCTTGGAGCACTATTCCTCCCATCCTCCCACTGACCCAACAATGGGGCCCAATTCCACCCACTGATACAAATGATGGGGCAATATTTCTCCCACTGACACCAATAATGGGGCACTATTACCCCCACTAATGCCAATGATAAGACATTGTTTACTTCCAATCATGCCAGGGCATTTTCTACTCACACTGGCCCTAGTCCGGCCCCCTTAAACCTGAAGGAATGTAAACTGGCCCTTTATTTTGAAAGTTTAGAGACCCCTGCTTTAGTGCGTGTGCGTTACAGACAGTCCTCTCTAGCATTTCATTAAAACAAAAATGTGTGTTCCTTTTAGGTCAATTCATACAAGGCGCTTGACTGCATGCCCCAATGCTGGTCCCTGTTGTCTCACTATGGGAATGCACAGGTGTTGCGTGCATCCCCTTATCAGCAGTCCATTGAAGTCTATTTAGACATGCGGCTCCACGGACAGAGTCACAGTGTCCCAATATGATATGTGGGTGTGTGTGCACCTGCACACATGCACATGTCATATTGGGAGTGGGACACAGTAAACAAAAATACAAAGGCAGCGCTCAATGGAAATTAGTATTAAAACTTTATAGTCTTGACGTAAAAATAACATGAATTGGATTGAGTATTGCACTGAGAATAAAAATGATAATAATAATGCTGTTGCTACATAAAGGTTAAAAACAGACAGTCATTGTAGCTGATAGATAACGGGTAAAATGATTAAAACAATACCACTGCTGAGCCCCGGGAGGAAGGGGTTAACATCAGTCCATCATTATGTAAGGGTCCCTTAAATGGAACTGCCACGACTCCAGATGGATGGTCATGTGGCCACAGATGGATTGATTGAGGGAAGTGCGGTGTGACGATTCTAGCCTGTACTAGGTGGTAGGACCGGCCGGTAGACACAAGTATGGGCACAGTTGTAGAGCCCCAGAGATGAATACAACAGGCGGCGTGCGGCACCGTAAGGTGCAGACAAACCACTCAGTAATCCGGGCAGTGCTTGAGCCAGGGAGTGTAACCGCGCCGCGCAGGGGCCTCCGTGATGGCAGCACAGCAAGGATTGAAACAACCAATAGGGAGCCGGGCGTGCTTGAATGACATCAGCCTTGCCTTGACGATGGGGACAAACCAGGAAGGAGACAAACAGGAGGCAGGAGACAGGACTCATAGGCAGTGGTGAATCGTTAGCTCAAGGGGGAAGCCGTGACTAACATGTTTCACGCCACGGCGCTTTGTCAAAGTCACGGAAAGCACGGCTAACCCATCAATTTAAGCACAATGGCAGTGGGAGGAGAGGGGAGGGGCCAAAATTAATAACAACTGGATCTGATGTTAACCCCTCACTCGACCAAAAAACAAGCAAATATGAAGTCACATACATAATACATTGCAATGCAAGACTACTATGTAAAAGTTGCAAACACCTATAATGAAAGAAATAATGTGTAAATAGTAATGATAAAAAAGGTAATGATAAAAAAGGTGCATATAGAATTAAGAAGAAATGATAAATTGATAATAAAAACAGGAAGAAATTTCAAATACTCACATAAATGAGAAACCACAATCATTATACATACAGACAGAACTAAACAAACAACCGGGAGTAATGGCAAATAGGTAATAAGATAATGACACTGTATACCAAAAATTAAAGGGAATCAGGATAACTATAATAACCATGAATGCATGAACGCACATACATGGATGTATATACATGTGTACATGCAGACACACAACCAATTGTACAAAACCATACGTACATATATGTACCTATGACGATCATTAAGATTGTATGGTGTCAGGGTGAGTGGATCATACCTTGATGCACCTAGATGTAAGGACAGCATTCGGTTGCCCATAGAAGCACCAGAATAATTCTACAAAATGCTGACAATGCTACAGGGATTAAGAGAAGGGAAAATTAAGAAATATATATATATATAAGCAGCTATTTTGTTAGTTACCTGACATAACGTGAACTATAATGTCAAATGATACTGAGGATATCCAGTTCTTCGTTCAAACCCTCGGGCGAAAGTGAACCGAACTGGTAGATCCAGAAGGTTTCTTTCCTACATAAGAGTGAAAACCTCTTGTTATCTGTAAGTGTCCCTTTAGGGATGGCCTCAATCGCCAGGACCTCAAGACCTCTAAAATCTTTTTTATGTGCCTGGAGTAAGTGGCGCGGGACACTGTGTTTGTCACAGCCCTTTTTGATAAGTCTGCAGTGTTCACCCACCCTCGTATGGAGGGTGCGAATCGTGCGTCCTACATACAAGAGTTTGCATGGGCACCGCAGAACATAAATGACAAATTCAGTTGAACAAGTAATAAACTGTTTAATCTGAAAACTTGAACCTTTACTGGTAACAATCTCTGGGCATCCATGGGTGATAGATTGACATGTTAAGCACTCTCTTTTGCGACACTGGAAGATACCAGTCTTATTGTCAAAGTAAGCTTGGATATCTAGTGGACGTAAGGGTCTGGTTTGGATTTTGGGGGGGCCCCCCCGCGGTTTTTCGGCTTAGGGGGTTCACCTTAAAATCCAGACCAGACCTAAGGGCCTGGTATGCTCCTGGAGGGGAACCCATGCCGGTTTTTTCATTAAAATTCGGCGTGGAGTTCCCCTTCATGATTCATACCAAACATGGGACAGCGAGGCTGCCGAGGACCAGCGCGATGACATCGCGCTGGACACATTCTTTGCCGGCTATTCTCCTCTAGGACACGACTTGACCAAAAAACAAGCAAATATGAAGTCACATACATAATACATTGCAATGCAAGACTACTATGTAAAAGTTGCAAACACCTATAATGAAAGAAATAATGTGTAAATAGTAATGATAAAAAAGGTAATGATAAAAAAGGTGCATATAGAATTAAGAAGAAATGATAAATTGATAATAAAAACAAGAAGAAATTTCAAATACTCACATAAATGAGAAACCACAATCATTATACATACAGACAGAACTAAACAAACAACCGGGAGTAATGGCAAATAGGTAATAAGATAATGACACTGTATACCAAAAATTAAAGGGAATCAGGATAACTATAATAACCATGAATGCATGAACGCACATACATGGATGTATATACATGTGTACATGCAGACACACAACCATTTGTACAAAACCATACGTACATATATGTACCTATGACGATCATTAAGATTGTATGGTGTCAGGGTGAGTGGATCATACCTTGATGCACCTAGATGTAAGGACAGCATTCGGTTGCCCATAGAAGCACCAGAATAATTCTACAAAATGCTGACAATGCTACAGGGATTAAGAGAAGGGAAAATTAAGAAATATATATATATATAAGCAGCTATTTTGTTAGTTACCTGACATAACGTGAACTATAATGTCAAATGATACTGAGGATATCCAGTTCTTCGTTCAAACCCTCGGGCGAAAGTGAACCGAACTGGTAGATCCAGAAGGTTTCTTTCCTACATAAGAGTGAAAACCTCTTGTTATCTGTAAGTGTCCCTTTAGGGATGGCCTCAATCGCCAGGACCTCAAGACCTCTAAAATCTTTTTTATGTGCCTGGAGTAAGTGGCGCGGGACACTGTGTTTGTCACAGCCCTTTTTGATAAGTCTGCAGTGTTCACCCACCCTCGTATGGAGGGTGCGAATCGTGCGTCCTACATACAAGAGTTTGCATGGGCACCGCAGAACATAAATGACAAATTCAGTTGAACAAGTAATAAACTGTTTAATCTGAAAACTTGAACCTTTACTGGTAACAATCTCTGGGCATCCATGGGTGATAGATTGACATGTTAAGCACCCTCTTTTGCGACACTGGAAGATACCAGTCTTATTGTCAAAGTAAGCTTGGATATCTAGTGGACGTAAGGGTCTGGTTTGGATTTTGGGGGGCCCCCCCGCGGTTTTTCGGCTTAGGGGGTTCACCTTAAAATCCAGACCAGACCTAAGGGCCTGGTATGCTCCTGGAGGGGAACCCATGCCGGTTTTTTCATTAAAATTCGGCGTGGAGTTCCCCTTCATGATTCATACCAAACATGGGACAGCGAGGCTGCCGAGGACCAGAGCGATGACATCGCGCTGGACACATTCTTTGCCGGCTATTCTCCTCTAGGACACGACTTGACCAAAAAACAAGCAAATATGAAGTCACATACATAATACATTGCAATGCAAGACTACTATGTAAAAGTTGCAAACACCTATAATGAAAGAAATAATGTGTAAATAGTAATGATAAAAAAGGTAATGATAAAAAAGGTGCATATAGAATTAAGAAGAAATGATAAATTGATAATAAAAACAAGAATACATTTCAAATACTCACATAAATGAGAAACCACAATCATTATACATACAGACAGAACTAAACAAACAACCGGGAGTAATGGCAAATAGGTAATAAGATAATGACACTGTATACCAAAAATTAAAGGGAATCAGGATAACTATAATAACCATGAATGCATGAACGCACATACATGGATGTATATACATGTGTACATGCAGACACACAACCATTTGTACAAAACCATACGTACATATATGTACCTATGACGATCATTAAGATTGTATGGTGTCAGGGTGAGTGGATCATACCTTGATGCACCTAGATGTAAGGACAGCATTCGGTTGCCCATAGAAGCACCAGAATAATTCTACAAAATGCTGACAATGCTACAGGGATTAAGAGAAGGGAAAATTAAGAAATATATATATATATATAAGCAGCTATTTTGTTAGTTACCTGACATAACGTGAACTATAATGTCAAATGATACTGAGGATATCCAGTTCTTCGTTCAAACCCTCGGGCGAAAGTGAACCGAACTGGTAGATCCAGAAGGTTTCTTTCGTACATAAGAGTGAAAACCTCTTGTTATCTGTAAGTGTCCCTTTAGGGATGGCCTCAATCGCCAGGACCTCAAGACCTCTAAAATCTTTTTTATGTGCCTGGAGTAAGTGGCGCGGGACACTGTGTTTGTCACAGCCCTTTTTGATAAGTCTGCAGTGTTCACCCACCCTCGTATGGAGGGTGCGAATTGTGCGTCCTACATACAAGAGTTTGCATGGGCACCGCAGAACATAAATGACAAATTCAGTTGAACAAGTAATAAACTGTTTAATCTGAAAACTTGAACCTTTACTGGTAACAATCTCTGGGCATCCATGGATGATAGATTGACATGTTAAGCACCCTCTTTTGCGACACTGGAAGATACCAGTCTTATTGTCAAAGTAAGCTTGGATATCTAGTGGACGTAAGGGTCTGGTTTGGATTTTGGGGGGGCCCCCCCGCGGTTTTTCGGCTTAGGGGGTTCACCTTAAAATCCAGACCAGACCTAAGGGCCTGGTATGCTCCTGGAGGGGAACCCATGCCGGTTTTTTCATTAAAATTCGGCGTGGAGTTCCCCTTCATGATTCATACCAAACATGGGACAGCGAGGCTGCCGAGGACCAGCGCGATGACATCGCGCTGGACACATTCTTTGCCGGCTATTCTCCTCTAGGACACGACTTGACCAAAAAACAAGCAAATATGAAGTCACATACATAATACATTGCAATGCAAGACTACTATGTAAAAGTTGCAAACACCTATAATGAAAGAAATAATGTGTAAATAGTAATGATAAAAAAGGTAATGATAAAAAAGGTGCATATAGAATTAAGAAGAAATGATAAATTGATAATAAAAACAAGAAGAAATTTCAAATACTCACATAAATGAGAAACCACAATCATTATACATACAGACAGAACTAAACAAACAACCAGGAGTAATGGCAAATAGGTAATAAGATAATGACACTGTATACCAAAAATTAAAGGGAATCAGGATAACTATAATAACCATGAATGCATGAACGCACATACATGGATGTATATACATGTGTACATGCAGACACACAACCATTTGTACAAAACCATACGTACATATATGTACCTATGACGATCATTAAGATTGTATGGTGTCAGGGTGAGTGGATCATACCTTGATGCACCTAGATGTAAGGACAGCATTCGGTTGCCCATAGAAGCACCAGAATAATTCTACAAAATGCTGACAATGCTACAGGGATTAAGAGAAGGGAAAATTAAGAAATATATATATATATATAAGCAGCTATTTTGTTAGTTACCTGACATAACGTGAACTATAATGTCAAATGATACTGAGGATATCCAGTTCTTCGTTCAAACCCTCGGGCGAAAGTGAACCGAACTGGTAGATCCAGAAGGTTTCTTTCCTACATAAGAGTGAAAACCTCTTGTTATCTGTAAGTGTCCCTTTAGGGATGGCCTCAATCGCCAGGACCTCAAGACCTCTAAAATCTTTTTTATGTGCCTGGAGTAAGTGGCGCGGGACACTGTGTTTGTCACAGCCCTTTTTGATAAGTCTGCAGTGTTCACCCACCCTCGTATGGAGGGTGCGAATCGTGCGTCCTACATACAAGAGTTTGCATGGGCACCGCAGAACATACATGACAAATTCAGTTGAACAAGTAATAAACTGTTTAATCTGAAAACTTGAACCTTTACTGGTAACAATCTCTGGGCATCCATGGGTGATAGATTGACATGTTAAGCACCCTCTTTTGCGACACTGGAAGATACCAGTCTTATTGTCAAAGTAAGCTTGGATATCTAGTGGACGTCTGTTATTAGGATTTACTAGGAGAAATGGTGTTTCTAATGGTGCGTGATCTTCTAAAAGTTACAGTATTTGGGGTTTGGAGGGGAGCAATGGAGCCAAAAATTGGTCTAGTTTAAGAATGTTAAAATGCTTATAGATAATTTTAGAGATGGCCCTATATTTGGTATTAAAAGTTGATATAAACCTAGCTGTATTTTGCATATTATCTTTATCTCTGTTTTTATCTTTCTTCTTCGGTTGTTTATTGATGTTTGACAGGAAAGCATTAGACACCAGATCTTGAGGGTACCCCTTTTCCTCAAATTTCTTTTGAATGAGTGAGCCTTGTGTGGAGTAATCTTCTACTTTCGTACAGTTTCTTCACAGTCTATGAAATTGGCCATTAGGAATATTTTCCTTCCAAGTCGGGTGATTGCAGTTATCGAAGTGTAAGTACGAATTACCAGCTGTAGGCTTAGTATGGTTATTATGTATTATGAATGTGACTTCTAGGGATGAGCTTCGTGTTCGAGTCGAACATACGTTCGACTCGAACATCGGCTGTTCGATCGTTCGACGAAGATCGAACGATTTGGGCCGTTCGCGCCAAATTCGAGTGACGCGAACGGCCCACAATGCACTACGCCATCGCAGTGTCATCCAGGCGCTGTGATTGGCCAAGCATGCACTGTGACCCCGCATGCTTGGCCAATCACAGCGCCGGCAGCGAGGAGAGCAATGATTGGCCACAGGCAGGATGCCTGTGGCCAATTATTGCTGAGGGTGTTTAGTACACGCCCCACACTATAAAAGGCCGCCAGCACGGCGGCCTAGTGTAGTGTGTTCCGGAGCAGGGATAGAGCAGCATAGGCAGGGACAGTGACTTTTATTTCTTTTTTGCTTAACCTGGATTCCTTTAGTTTAGGGAAAGAGAAGGATAGGTAGGGAGAGTGTCAGTGTGTTTTGTGCTTGTGCTATATTGTGCTTAAAAAAAAACATTTTTTCTAGGGACAGAAAACTGTAGGTAGGGAGAGTGTCAGTTTCTTTCACTGTCAAAGTCCTTGTTTCCAGGGACCTGGAAGGACAGTGAGTGAATTCTCCTTGTGCTAAATTGTGCTTAAAAAAAACATTTTTTCTAGGGACAGAAAACTGTAGGTAGGGAGAGTGTCAGTTTCTTTCACTGTGAAAGTCCTTGTTTCCAGGGACCTGGAAGGACAGTGAGTGAATTCTCCTTGTGCTAAATTGTGCTTAAAAAAAACATTTTTTCTAGGGACAGAAAACTGTAGGTAGGGAGAGTGTCAGTTTCTTTCACTGTCAAAGTCCTTGTTTCCAGGGACCTGGAAGGACAGTGAGTGAATTCTCCTTGTGCTAAATTGTGCTTAAAAAAAACATTTTTTCTAGGGACAGAAAACTGTAGGTAGGGAGAGTGTCAGTTTCTTTCACTGTCAAAGTCCTTGTTTCCAGGGACCTGGAAGGACAGTGAGTGAATTCTCCTTGTGCTAAATTGTGCTTAAAAATGTTTTTTTTAAGCACAATTTAGCACAAGGAGAATTCACTCACTGTCCTTCCAGGTCCCTGGAAACAAGGACTTTGACAGTGAAAGAAACTGACACTCTCCCTACCTACAGTTTTCTGTCCCTAGAAAAAATGTTTTTTTTAAGCACAATTTAGCACAAGGAGAATTCACTCACTGTCCTTCCAGGTCCCTGGAAACAAGGACTTTCACAGTGAAAGAAACTGACACTCTCCCTACCTACAGTTTTCTGTCCCTAGAAAAAATGTTTTTTTTAAGCACAATTTAGCACAAGGAGAATTCACTCACTGTCCTTCCAGGTCCCTGGAAACAAGGACTTTGACAGTGAAAGAAACTGACACTCTCCCTACCTACAGTTTTCTGTCCCTAGAAAAAATGTTTTTTTTAAGCACAATTTAGCACAAGGAGAATTCACTCACTGTCCTTCCAGGTCCCTGGAAACAAGGACTTTGACAGTGAAAGAAACTGACACTCTCCCTACCTACAGTTTTCTGTCCCTAGAAAAAATGTTTTTTTTAAGCACAATTTAGCACAAGGAGAATTCACTCACTGTCCTTCCAGGTCCCTGGAAACAAGGACTTTGACAGTGAAAGAAACTGACACTCTCCCTACCTACAGTTTTCTGTCCCTAGAAAAAATGTTTTTTTTAAGCACAATTTAGCACAAGGAGAATTCACTCACTGTCCTTCCAGGTCCCTGGAAACAAGGACTTTGACAGTGAAAGAAACTGACACTCTCCCTACCTACAGTTTTCTGTCCCTAGAAAAAATGTTTTTTTTAAGCACAATTTAGCACAAGGAGAATTCACTCACTGTCCTTCCAGGTCCCTGGAAACAAGGACTTTGACAGTGAAAGAAACTGACACTCTCCCTACCTACAGTTTTCTGTCCCTAGAAAAAATGTTTTTTTTAAGCACAATTTAGCACAAGGAGAATTCACTCACTGTCCTTCCAGGTCCCTGGAAACAAGGACTTTGACAGTGAAAGAAACTGACACTCTCCCTACCTACAGTTTTCTGTCCCTAGAAAAAATGTTTTTTTTAAGCACAATTTAGCACAAGGAGAATTCACTCACTGTCCTTCCAGGTCCCTGGAAACAAGGACTTTGACAGTGAAAGAAACTGACACTCTCCCTACCTACAGTTTTCTGTCCCTAGAAAAAATGTTTTTTTTTAAGCACAATTTAGCACAAGGAGAATTCACTCACTGTCCTTCCAGGTCCCTGGAAACAAGGACTTTCACAGTGAAAGAAACTGACACTCTCCCTACCTACAGTTTTCTGTCCCTAGAAAAAATGTTTTTTTTTCTAGGGACAGAAAACTGTAGGTAGGGAGAGTGTCAGTTTCTTTCACTGTCAAAGTCCTTGTTTCCAGGGACCTGGAAGGACAGTGAGTGAATTCTCCTTGTGCTAAATTGTGCTTAAAAAAAACATTTTTTCTAGGGACAGAAAACTGTAGGTAGGGAGAGTGTCAGTTTCTTTCACTGTCAAAGTCCTTGTTTCAAGGGACAGAGAAGGACACCTGAAGGTAGCCCTTATTGCTTTTTTCCCATCTCCCTGCAGGCCATCTATTAGAATGTCTGGAAGGCAAACAAGGAGAGGCAGACAGTCAGGAGGCAATAAAAGAGGGCAAGCAGGCTCTGTGTCTGGGGGCAACAGTGCTGGTCGTGGACGCGGTGCATTGTCATCAGCACATTGCCATGGGACACGCTTGTCCTTCTTTTCGGCAGCTGGACATGTTGAGCCACATCATGCCGAAGACTTGGTAGAGTGGATGACCAAGCCCTCCTCCTCCTCCTCATCCTCTCTCACCCAGGCTCAGGGTACTGGCAAAGCAGCTGCCAAAGCGTCCTCTTCCCTGGTATCAATGTCAGACTCATCATCAGTCACTCCTTCCCTAGACCCACCATGTCCTCCTCCTGAGGAGTCCCCCGAACTGTTTCAGCACAGTGTTGGGTACATGCTCCAGGAGGATGCCCAGCGTTTCGAAGGGTCTGATGATGAAACCCAGCTAGAGGAAGGCAGTAGCGTGAGAGCAGACAGAGGGGATGCTCAAGAAGGACACCAATCTGGCAGTCATGTTCCAGCAGCTGCAGCATACTGCCAGATTGGCTCCAGTGATGAGGAGGGAGGTGATGATGAGGTCACTGACTCCACGTGGGTGCCTAATAGGAGAGAGGAGGAGGAGGAGGATGAGGAGGAGGCACATCTCCAACGAGGCAGGATGCCCTTTGGTGGCCTGCGTAAGGGCAGTACACCGACGGAATCACACCGCAGAGCTCCGCCTGTGCAGGGCGCTGCCTCTGCCCGTCATTCAAAAAGTTCTTTGGTGTGGGCCTTTTTTGAGGCTAGTGCATCAGATCGCACAGCTGCTGTTTGCAACATATGTCTCAAGCGTATATCGCGTGGCCAAAACATCAGCCGCTTGGGTACCACATGCCTGACCAGACATATGTTGACCTGCCATGCAGCTCGTTGGCAAGCCTACCTCAAAGACCCACACCAAAGAACAAAGCGGACCTCTCCTTGCACCGCATCAGCTGGGATCTCCAACCCCACTATAACTTCAGTCCTCTCTGAAACATGCACTGAGAGGAATGAAGGTGTAGAATTAGGTGTGTCACAGCCAAGTACTTGCGGCCACTCTGCTAGCAGTACACCGACGTCCGATTCTAGCAGGCAAATTTCCCTGCCCCAGCTGCTGGACCGTCGAAAGAAGTTCACTCCCAGCCATCCACATGCCCAGCGGTTGAATGCTAGCTTGGCTAAATTGCTAGCGCTTCAACTGCTGCCTTTTCAGTTGGTAGACTCGGCCCCCTTCCGTGAGTTTGTGCAATGTGCGGTTCCTCAGTGGCAGGTTCCCAAACGCCACTTTTTCTCACGGAAGGCTATTCCGGCTCTCTACCGGCATGTGGAAGGCAATGTCTTGGCCTCGCTGGACAGGGCGGTCAGCGGTAAGGTGCATATTACCGCTGACTCATGGTCCAGCAGGCATGGACAGGGACGTTACCTTTCTTTCACGGCCCATTGGGTCACTCTTTTGGCAGCTGGGAAGGATGCAGGACAAGGTGCAGTAGTGTTGGAGGTTGTCCCACCGCCACGCCTCCAAAATGCTACTACTGGTTGTGACACACCTCTCTCCTCCACCCCCTCCTCTTCTTCTTCCTCCATGGCCTCTTCCTGTGGTTTGTCCTATGAACCAGCGGTGCTCCGTAGCCGTTCATGGGGCTACGCAAGTACGCAGGCAAAAAGATGCCATGCCGTGCTTGCGCTGGTGTGTTTGGGGGACAGAAGCCACACTGGGGCAGAGGTCCTGTCTGCTCTGCAGGGCCAGGCCGAGAGGTGGTTGACGCCACGCCAGCTTAAGCCAGGAATGGTGGTTTGCGACAATGGCACCAACCTCCTCTCCGCCCTCCGACAGGGACAACTGACCCATGTGCCCTGTGTGGCTCACGTCCTTAACCTGGTGGTGCAGCGGTTCTTGGGCAGGTACCCGGGCTTACAGGATGTCCTGAGGCAGGCCAGGAAAGTCTGTGTGCATTTCCGCAGATCTTATAATGCCAGTGCTCGCCTGGCTGAGCTGCAAAAGGAGTTGAACCTGCCCAAGAACCGCCTTATATGTGACATGCCCACCAGGTGGAACTCAACGTTGGCCATGCTGCAGCGGCTGCACACGCAGCAGAGGGCCATCAATGAGTACCTGTGCGACTACGGCACCAGGACAGGGTCAGGGGAGCTTGGTTTTTTTTCTCCACGCCAGTGGGGCATGATCAGGGATGCATGCACTGTCCTGGCACCATTTGAGGAGGCCACGAGGATGGTGAGCAGTGACAGTGCATGCATCAGTGACACTGTACCTCTTGTCCACCTGTTGGAGCACACGCTGCGTGGAATAATGGACAGGGCACTTGAGGCAGAACAGAGGCAGGAAGAGGAGGACTTCCTTGCCTCTCAAGGCCCCCTTTACCCAGACAGTGTTCCTTCTGTCCCACCCATCGCACAGGAAGAGGAGGAGGAGGAGGAGGAGGAGGATTGTGTCAGCATGGAGGTGGAGGCTGGCACTCAGCATCATCAGCAGCAGTCTTTTAGGGATGATTTACAGTCCCAAGAAACCAGTGGACTTGTACGTGGCTGGGAGGAGGTGGCTGCGGATCATGTCGTCCTTAGTGACCCAGAGGACTCCGGAGCGAATGCCTCAGCAAACCTACGCTGCATGGCCTCCCTGATCCTGCAAAGTCTGCGGAAGGATCCTCGTATTCTTCGGATCAAGGAGAGGGACCATTACTGGCTGGCCACTCTCCTTGATCCACGGTACAAGGGTAAGGTTGCGGACCTTATGTTACCGTCGCAGAGGGAGCAGAGGATGAGACAACTCCGGGAGGCCTTGCAGAAAGGTCTGTGCAACGCGTTCCCAGAGACTGGGAGGTTACAAACTCCTGGTCCTGGACAACGAGTTGCTGAGGCTTCGGCCAGTCAAAGAAGGAGCGGTGGGGAAGGTGGCCGTCTGACCGATGCGTTCAGACAATTCTTTAGTCCGCAGCCCCAAAGTATGATCGGTTCCAGCAACCATCGCCAGCGTCTGATAAACATGGTGCAGGAATATCTAGGGGCAAGGTCAGACTTGGACACCTTCCCCACCGAAAATCCTCTGGCTTACTGGGTCTTGAGGATGGATCACTGGCCAGAGCTTGCACAGTATGCAATTGAGCTACTGGCCTGTCCTGCATCCAGCGTTCTTTCGGAACGCACATTCAGTGCTGCTGGAGGATTTGTCACGGATCACAGGGTGCGCCTGTCCACCGACTCGGTTGATCGACTGACTTTCATCAAGATGAACCAGTCTTGGATCACCACCAGCTACCACACACCTGATGCTGATATAACAGACTAATTGATTTTAACATGTCACATCCCTTCAAGACTGATGCTGATGCTGAGTGCCTGTGCTGTTATGTTGACTGGCTATCCTCCTCCTCCGAGTCCTCAATGATACGATTGATGATGATAGCTTGGAAGATCATTTTTGTTTATGGGTGCCGCCACCAGTGGCTAAGGCCCAATTTTTCAGCCCCTGTTTAACAGGGGCGTGTCATTACAATTTTTGAAGCAATACTTTGCAACAGGGCTCATTGCTGTGCTCCAAGTACAGTATCTGTGAGGGGTTGTAGTGTTGTGCCACCAGTGCCTAAGGCCCAATTTTTCAGCCCCTGTTCAACAGGGGCATGCAATTACAATTCTTGATCTAATAATTCACAGCAGGGTCCATTGCTGCACCCACCAAGAGTAACTCTGAGGGCTTAGAGTCTTGTGGCAACGCCACCACCACCACCACCACGAAAGGCCCAATTTTTCAGCCCCTGTTCAAAAGGGGCATGTAATTACAATTCTTGATCTAATAATTCACAGCAGGGCCCATTGCTGCACCCACCAAGAGTAACTGTCAGGGCTTACAGTGTTGTGGCACCAGCACCACCATCAAAGCCCCAATTTTTACTACCACTGTTCAACAATTATATGTAATTAAAATTCCTGATATAATAGTTGACAGCAGGGCGTTCCAGCACCAACCAAGAGTAACTGAGTGCTTACAGTGTTGTGCCAACACCAACAACTAAGGGGCCTATTTCTGCAGAGTATATACGGCAGGTCCCTACTTTCAAACATCCAACTTACAAACGACTCCTACTTGCAAACGAAAGAAGACAACAGGAAGTGAGAGGAAATCTACCCCTAGAAAGGAAAATTCTCTCCTGTAAGAATAAATATGGGAGAAAGGGGTCTCATCTGTACTGATGCTTTATCAGCAATCCTTGTTTCAAGAAAAACACCACATTTCAAAAACAGTTGTCATTGGGACGGAAAGTGAGGTGAAATGTTCTGAACAGGGGCACAGACAGCAAAACAAATGTTACAGGGGTGATAACCCTTACCTATGTTTCCCAAAAAGTTTAAAAATAGATTTTTGGGCTGGAGCTACACTTCAACAATGTACCTGTTCAAAATTACAAACACATTCTACATAAGAACAAACCTACAGTCCCTGTCTTGTATGCACCGCCTGTATACGGCTGTTCAGAGTATATAGGGCCTTTTTTATTTTATGTGCGGGGTTCCCCTTAATATCCATACAAGACCCAAAGGGGCTGGTAATGGGCTGGGGTAGGGGGGGGGGTGTTGATGGGGTAGCTATGCCATTTTTCCTAAAGATTTTCATCCATATTACCGGGACCAGACATTGCATTAAAGCCGCAAGCAGTTTTAAATGACTTTTTTCCCTTTAGAAATGTTATTTTGTGCAGGGACAGTTCTAAACACGGGAAACACGTGGCACTTCACAGGCATACTTTAGACACCCCCCAGGTACGATATTTAAAGGAATATTTGACTTTTTTTTTTCACTTTATGCATCATTAAAATGACTGCTCCCGAAAAACGACCGTTTTTAAAACTTCTTTTTGCATTGATACATGTCCCCTGGTGCAGAACCCGGGTTCCCAAACCCTTTTTAGGACAATAACATGCATAATAGTTGTTATAATTAGCACTTTAGAATTCGAACGTTCGCATCCATTGTATTTAATAGGGTTCTAATGTTCGTTCGAACTTTCGGTCCGTTCGCGGGTTCTGGTGCGAACCGAACCCGGGGGTGTTCGGCTCATCACTAGTGACTTCATATGTGCTTGTTTTTTGGTCGAGTGAGGGGATAACATCAGATCCAGTTGTTATTAATTTTGGGCCCTCCCCTCTCCTCCCACTGCCATTGTGCTTAAATTGATGGGTTAACCATTCTTTCCGTGACTTTGACAAAGCGCTGTGGCGTGAAACATGTTAGTCACGGCTTCCCCCTTGAGCTAACGATTCACCACTGCCTATGAGTCCTGTCTCCTGCCTCCTGTTTGTCTCCTTCCTGGTTTGTCCACATCGTCAAGGCAACACTGATGTCATTCAAGCACGCCCGGCTCCCTATTGGTTGTTTCAATCCTTGCTGTGCTGCCATCATGGAGGCCCCTGCACGGCGCGGTTATACTCCCTGGCTCACGCACTGCCCGGATTACTGAGCGGTTTGTCTGCACCTTACGGCGCCGCCTGCCGTATTCATCTCTGGGGCTCTACAACTGTGCCCATACTTGTGTCTACCGGCCGGTCCTACCACCTAGTACAGGCTAGAATCGTCACACCGTACTTCCATCAATCAATCCATCTGGAGTCGTGGCAGTTCCATTCAAGGGACCCTTACATACCATTGGACTGATGTTAACCCCTTCCTCCCTGGGCTCAGCAGTGGTATAGTTTTAATCATTTTACCTGTTATCTATCAGCTACAATGACAGTCTGTTTTTAACCTTTATGTAGCTACAGCATTATTATTATCATTTTTATTCTCAGTGCAATACTCAATCCAATTCATGTTATTTTTACGTCAAGACTTTAAAGTTTTAATACTGCCTTTGTATTTTTGTTTTCTGTTATCCATTTTCCAGTGGTTGGTAGCTGCACTGGTTATTAGCCCTCTTGAACTGTTCCAGGTTGCATACTGTATATCCACGCAAAAGTCTGGAAGTTTGTAGGGCTAATAGGAATTTTGTGTATATGCTTTTTACTTGTTTGGACTTTATCTGAGCAGCTCACTGACAACTGCGTGATTGCACCTGTATTGCACTTGTGATATACATTCATGTGCATTTATATTTTATATATTGTGGTATTCAGCTCTTTATAATTTCTGGACCATTGCACGCTTATTTTATATGATTTATTTATTGTCATTTGCAGTTAACCTTTTTTCTGCCTTTTTTATTGTTATTTTTTTGCTTTTTTGTCTTTTGCATATGTAGCAGGGTGTACAATTTAGGGGAGTGTCTGAGTGCTAGTTGGGCTCAGACACACTATTGTTAGGGTTAAGGGACCATTTGTGTGCCATGGGAGTTGGTATTGGTAGTTCCCTGGGACCTACAGGTGGCGCTGTCCCTCTGGGTCCGGGTTGAACCGCAATACAGGGTTGCGCCTTTTATTGTCCCCTTTCGGCAGCAGTAAGGCGGGGTGGGGAACCTGCTGTGCCTGTCGGGAGAGGGTATAAAAAGGGGCGGCCATCTTCCATGGTGGTTCTTCTTCGTCCACGCCCAAGCACCTTCAGCCTGGGTGTGGGGGGTTCGTCTTCGTCCACGCCCAGGCACCTTCGGCCTGGGTGTGTGGGTTTGTTATCTCCGGGTGCCCTAGGCCCGGAGGCCGAGTTCCTGTTCCATCCCAGACACCTTCAGTCTGGGGTGAGGTACTAATTTGGAGGCCTGGGGCTCAGCACCTTCGGCTGGGTTCCGCCGGGGATCGAGGACTCCCAGGGTGCCGCCTTGCGAGGGGACCCAGATCTGGGATGAGGAGGCCAGGGAGGTTACCTGTACCGAAGACCCAGCGCAGAGTCGTGGTGACGGTGAGAACCTCTGGTAACTCTCCGGAGGGATGTCTTCTCCTCTACACGGGCCAAGTACTCTCTAGAAGGAAGTTCTCTAAAAGGTCAGTGGCAGTGGCCTAATAGGGCCGTGCCCTATTCACTCGGTCAGTGGCAGTGACCCGTTCTCCAAGTCAGTGGCAGTGACTTTCTATTCACCTGGTCTGTGGCAGGGACCAACCTCACGGTCTGTGGCAGAGATCGTGCACCATAACTGTTTGTAAAATCTAAACAGTAAAAGAACATGATTCAAGTTTGTGCCTGGACCTCCTCCCACCTAAGCTGTCCTGTGTCTTGTCCCAACCTTTCTGCTTTCAAAGAGGCATATTTATTATCCGTGTGAAATAAATATAGAAGTTGGACTTTCAGTTGGTGTGGACAGTTATATTCCTGGGGAAACATAAGGACTTGCATCTATCTAAGGTAGAGGTGAGAATCATCCTCGGGAGGATTCAACTCCAGCCGCAGGCATGCCCCAAAAGTAACACCGCTCAACCTCCTTACTCAGGAGGGTACGGGCTTGTGGTGCGGTGTGCCTCTCCCCTCCCTGCGAGGAGCCGAAAACACATACAAAAGGGCAGGTAGGAGGAGAGGTGAGGGCGCTACACATATATTTTTATTTTTTTCATACTGTATAAATGTTTTTGAGTGCGTGTGCCAGTTTGTTGTCCTCATCCCCTCATGGCTACAGTTAGGTCCCATAGGTTACAGTCTATTTTTGATAGAATCGATCCGTGCAGTTTTTCTGATACCAACCCTGACATTACCAATATTCCCCCTTCAGATAATAACTCAGACCCACACACTGAGGCCTTTGAGATCCATATGAGAAAGGCCTTTCTCAGATTGCAGGATGCCAAGCAATATGAGAATGCCCAATGGTGGGACCTTGCCTTCTTACAGAAATATCTTGAATTAGGAATTACCCCTAGGGGTCTCTATATCAAAAAGCAATGCAGTTTTTTGGACGAGGACCTCACTAAAGAGTGGCAAATGATCTCAGAGTTCTGCACCACTAAGTGGATAAAAATTCTAGTTCAACAAAGAGAGAGGAATCTGAGGGCTCCAGAACAGCAGGTGCTCGATAGGAGCCAGGCTGTTCACGCCTTCAGTTCATCGTGTCTTTTTTCTAAATGGTTACAGGTCCAAGAATCTAATATCAAAAAAGAGGAGGACGATATGATTAATAAAAAATCTAAAAAGCTTGGACGAGACGTAAAGGACTACAAAACAGGACATGTCTTTGAGTGGAAGCATACAGCATTAGAACCAACGCCCAACACCACACAGTCTGCTCATGGGGTGACCATGTTTCCTTGTTGCCCCAAGCACAATACTACCACTAATAACAAAAATAGGAGTGTAAATAGAAATAGTAATAAAAAAGGGAAAGATAAAAATGGAAAATACCAAGCAAAGAGTGCACAGTCGCATGGCTATAATTCGGGCCCTTTACCGTCATTGGAGGTAGTGCCAGCAATGAGCCACATCTCAAACCCTTCCGTTACCTGTGTACCATCAAAACCAATTTCAGTACATACTATATCTCCTACTATTTCGGATAACGGATCTCCCAATATGGAGCTCTTGACAGTGGATCCTACAGTCACTATAGAGCCTACCAAGGGGGATTTCCCAACTACCTCTTAGCTTTGCAATATCCACATCTAATAAATATAGTCCGTTTACATCAAAGAAGGGGCTCACCCTAGACACAATGGGCCATCTGTACCCCCTGGTAATACTTCCGATGTTCCTCAAGATTATTATAATTATGATAGATCACAGATCGTTGATGATAATTTTTTAGACCAATCTCCAAAGGGAGTCTCGCAACCAAACAAAAAAAGAAAACTCGACGAGCTAGAAGAGGAGGAGTACAATCCAAGATTAAACAAAAAGGAGAGGACGGATACCAATTAGCAGATAGCACTATCAAGATTTAGAATCTATCTTCACACACCCTTATGCCGCATACACATGATCGGGTTTTCTGATGAAAAAAGACCGATGGACTTTTTTCATCGGACAAACCGATCGTGTGGGGGCCCCATAGGTCTTTTTTCCCATCGGTATAAAAAAAAATAGAACCTGTTTTAAATTTTACCAATGGGAAAAAAAAACGATAGCAAATTCCGATTGTCTGTGGGGAACTCCATCAGAGAAAAATCCACGCATGCTCAGACTAAATTACAAGACGGGAGCGCTCGTTCTGGTAAAACTACTGTTCGTAATGGACATAGCACATTCGTCATGCTGCAAATTTTTGCATCGTTAAATGTAGCGCATTCTTTTCTTCTTTCTAAACGGTTTTCCCTCAAAAAAAATTGTTGCGGATATTCACACAGAGTTCAGACAAAATTATTTCTTTGAGATCTCATGAATCTTCGTATTTTATTTTAAAGGCAGGATTCCAAAAATGTTTTGTTTGTTTTTGTTGTTTTGAATCAAGATCTCCTAATTTTTTCCTGGCCTTTTAATATTTTTTAGTGATGTCCATATTTTTTTATGGTCAAGTTATCACAACAATATTATTATCGCTGATTTTTTTTTTTCCCTCAAGGAGGTTGGTGTTGGTGTCCCTTGTTAATTACACATTGGGGCTGATTTACCAAACGTTTGCGCCATGAGTATTGGCGCATCTGCGTGCGCAATGGCTGTTTTGGTATTTACAAAACATTAGCTCCGGTAGCGCAGCCCTATTTCCCATTTACTATAGTGTTCTCTGCGCCCGGGAGGAGGCGCTCAGTGCGCTACTATGGACATGGCGCACAGCATGTTAAAATCTAAATATAAATAAGCTGGAAGTGAGAATATAATGGGGGTGATGTGGGGTGATGTGAGGAAGTGTAGTGACACCTGTCCAAATAACAAACATGGCCAAAATAGAGTGGGAAAGTAACTTTTTCAAAACCAGCCCGCTGCGCCGGCAATTCCGATTCGAGCTGCGGGAGGTTTTTTTGAGCTCAGCGTGGGAATTTCAATGGTTTAAATGCGCCAAGACACTGCGCCGGCAAAATCTTAGTAAATGTCAAGTCACGTAAACTAATTTGCATAAGTTGAACAGGCGCAGCCCTGAACTTCCCAGTGCGCCAGCAAAATGACATTTATAAAGGAAAAAAAAAGGCATTTAAAAGCAGCCGCGGCTATAATGAATTGTCGGCTCCCGGCAATATAGAGAAAAGTTATAGAAAGTCATTGCTAACCAAAAAAAAAAAGCGTGAGGGTCCCCCCAAATTCCATAACCAGGCCCTTCAGGTCTGGAATGGATATTAAGGGGAACCCCGCTGCAAATTTTTTAAAAAAATGACGTGCGGGTTCCCCCCAAATATACAAACCAGGCCCTTTAGATCTGGCATGGATTTTAAGGGGAACTCCACCCCAAATTTTTTTAAAAAATGGCGTGGAGTCCCCCTAAAAATCCACACCAGACCCTTTATCCGAGCACGCAACCTGGCCAGCCGCAGGGGAAAAGGGGGGGACGAGAGCGGCCCCCCTCCCTCCTGAACCGTACCAGGCCACATGCCCTCAACATGGGGAGGATGTCCCCATGTTGATGGGGACAAGGGCCTCATCCCCACAACCCTTGCCCGGTGGTTGTGGGGGTCTGTGGGCGGGGGGCTTATCGGAATCTGGAAGACCCCTTTAACAAAGGGGACCCCCAGATCCCGGCCCCCCCCCCCTGTGTGAAATGGTAATGGGGTACATTGTACCCCTACCATTTCACAAGGAAAGTGTCAAAAATGTAAAAAATGACAAGAGCCGGTATTAGACAATTCCTTTAATAATGTCTTTTCTTTTCTTCCATCTTCTTCCTTCTTCTTCCATCTTCTTCTTCCATCTTCTTATTTTCTCCATTCGGGTTTCTTCCTCCATCTTCATCTTCCTCTTCATCTTTATCTTCATCTTCATCTTCCTTCTTCCTTCGGTCTTCTCGTCCGCATCTTGCTCCGGCGTCTTCCCTTCTTCTTTCTTCTCCGGCCGCTCCGTTTGAATTGGAAGTTCCCGCTGTGCGACGCTTCAGTTCTCCACTTGGTCCGCTAACCACCCGGTGGCTCCGCCCCCCTCTGTCACCACGGGGAAAGTCCCCGTGAAATCCATGTGCGTCAGAGGGGGGCGGGGTCACTGAGTGTAAGCGGACCCGATGGGGAACTGAAGAACTGAAGCGTCGCACAGTGGGAACCTCCAATTCAAATGGAGCGGCGGAGAAGAAAGAAGAAGGGAAGACGCCGGAGCAAGATGCGGACGAGAAGACCGAAGGAAGAAGGAAGATGAAGATGAAGATAAAGATGGAGGAAGAAACCCGAATGGAGAAAAGAAGAAGATGGAAGAAGAAGATGGAAGAAGAAGATGGAAGAAAAGAAAAGACATTAATAAAGGAATTGTCAAAAACCGGCTCTTGTCATTTTTTACATTTTTTACACTTTCTTTGTGAAATGGTAGGGGTACATTTGTACCCCATTACCATTTCACACAGGGGGACGGGATCTGGGGGTCCCCTGTGTTAAAGGGGTCTTCCAGATTCCGATAAGCCCCCCGCCCGTAGACACCCACAACCACCGGGCAAGGGTTGTGGGGATGAGGCCCTTGTCACCATCAACATGGGGACATCCTCCCCATGTTGAGGGCATGTGGCCTGGTGCGGTTCAGAAGGGAGGGGGGCCGCTCTCGTCCCCCTCCTCTTTTCCTGCGGCCTGCCAGGTTATGTGCTTGGATAAGGGTCTGGTGTGGATTTTTAGGGGGACTCCACGCCATTTTTTTTTTACATTTGGGGTGGAGTTTCCCTTAAAATCCATGCCAGATCTGAAGGGCCTGGTATGGATATTTGGGGGGAACCCCACGTCATTTAAAAAAAAAAAATTGCAGCGGGGTTCCCCTTAATATCCATTCCAGACCTGAAGGGCCTGGTTATGGAATTTGGGGGACCCCCACGCATTTTTTTTTTGGTTAGCAAAGACTTTCAATGACTTTTATCTGTATTGACGGGAACCAGCAATTCATTACAGCCGCAAGGACTTTTAAATTACTATTATTTTACTTTAGAAATGTCATTTTGCTCTCCAACTGTTATAAACATGGAAAACATGTGCTACCTTACAGGCATACTATAGACACCCCCGGGGATGATATTTAGGGCCAGTTCACACCGGATGCAGTGCAGTGCGTTTTTTTGATGCCTGAAAAATGCAAAGAAAGTTGATCGCATTAATGCCAATGGCATAGTTCACACCACTGCAGTCCGTTCCAGTGCATTTCAGAAAGCCAAAAAATAATTGGTCATGCTGCATTTTTTAGGTACAAAACTGTACTGAACCCCAGTAAAACACATCAAAAACGCAACGGAACGTACCAAAAATGCACTGGAATGCACCGCAACGCACCTAAATGCACCAAAGACGCACTGCAACACACTTGTCCTAAGTGAGAAGAGGGGGAAAAAAACACTGGACTGCATCAAAAATGCCTCAAAAATGCACTGGAATGTGTCAAAAACGCGCATGCAGAAAAGCACCTGGAACGCACCCAGACTGCGTTTCTATAGTGTGAACTAGGGCCAGTTCACGCCATAGAAACACAATCCGGATGCGTTCCAGGTGCTTTTCTGCATGCACGTTTTTCATGCGTTCCAGTGCATTTTTGGTAAGTTTTTGATGCAGTCCAGTGCTTTTTTTTCACCCCTCTTTTTTATTATCTATAGATAAGGACAAGTGTGTTCCAGTGCGTTTTTGGTGCATTTAGGTGTGTTCCTGTGCGTTCCAGTGCGTTTATGATGCGTTTTGATGCGTTCCAGTACAGTTCAGTGCAGGTAAAATGCAGCATGTTCTACTTTTTTGGTGGAACTGGAACGCACTGGAACAAACACTGCCATTTAGAACCATATAACCAACTTTCCATGCATTTTGAATGCATAAAAAACGCAATGCACTGCATGTGGTGTGAAATGGCCCTTAAGCAATTTGGCATATTTAAAGGCACTTCTCCTTGTTTTGTTTTTGGTGTTTTCCAAATTGGTGACATTGATATATGTCCCTTAGGGTGGGACCTGGGCCCCCACTTTAAGGCCAATAACTAGAGGATAAGCCAGCCAAGTGGGGACTAGCAAAATTAACAAGTCAGTTCCCATAGACTGCAATGGGATTTGTTGGTGGGGGGGAGGGGTGATTGTCCCATCTCTAATTTTGTAGCATGCTGGATGATGTGCTTAATTTTGGACGGGGGGAGGTGGGGTTATTTTTTGCTAGCTGCATTGGTGTTGTTCTGCACATGCCCAGCCAGTTATTTTTTTTTTGGCGTGCTTTTTGTGTGTGAACAGCGCTTGGATATTTCTGGGCATGCTCACTCAGAGAGTGTTTTTATGGGTTAGAAATTGAAGGACATCCTTAACAGGTGTGCCCACTTAGAATTTCAGTCTCTACGTTGGGAGAACTTGCATTTTGGGTGTTTCATGGACTGTGCATGTGTTTTCAATTGCCTCATTAGCACACAAACCTATGTTATATAAAGCTCACAGAGCATTTGGTCGCTTGCCTTGAGAAGAGGCAAGTGTGTGTGGGGGGTAAAATGTACATGTTGGTGGCCTTATCGAGTTTGTAACACATGTATTTTATTTGTTATGTCTTTGCAAAACAGGTGTTTGGTTTATTTTATGGATTGTATATTTTTTGTGTGGGGGAAATGTTCCCCTGAAATAATTCTGATCTTGTTAATGTGTGTTGTTTGTTCACTTTGATTTAATTGTCTGCTGCATTTTTTTGGCCAAAAATTGCTCAAGATGTGAGTCTGTAACTGTTTCAAATTGACCATGTTTTTTATTTTGCCTTCCCTTTTGTTTTGTTGAACAATAAAATTAGATGCAAAATTTTGATGTTTGTTTTGTGTTTTCTTTGCAACAAACGTGACAGCTGATTGGCATGTCAAAACAAAACAGGTGTAATTTGTCTACCCTGGTGCCTTCATGGTAGTATATGCATGTATTGTGTGCTGCCATGGAGCGTCACCAGGAAATGAAAAATGCAGAGCAGTAAGTATTCAATTTTCCTTTTTTTACTGCAGTGGTTCTCAGCCTCAGTCCTCAAGTACCCCCAACAGGACATGTTTTGTGAATTTATCTTATCGAGAATTGCTGTCCAAAAATCAAAACCATTGACTGTGATTTAAAGCACATGTGCAAGATGAAGGAAAACTTGCAAACATGGCCTGTTGGGGGTACTTGAGAAGCACTGATTTAGAGCACTGCACTTAAAAATAGCTCAAGGCCAGGGATGAGCCGAACACCCCCCTGTTCGGTTTGCACCAGAACCTGCGAACAGACAAAATGTTCGTGTGAACTTTAGAACCCTATTAAATACAATGGACTCGAACGTTCGAAATCTAAAGTGCTAATTATAAAGGCTAATATGCAAGTTATTGTCCTAAAAAGTGTTTGGGGACCCGGGTCCTGCCCCAGGGGACATGTATCAATGCAAAAAGAAGTTTTAAAAACGGCTGTTTTTTCGGGAGCAGTGATTTTAATAATGCTTAAAATGAAAAAATAAAAGTGAAATATTCCTTTACATTTCGTACCTGGGGGGTGTGTATGATATACATGTAAAGTGGTGCATGTTTCCCGTGCTTAGAACTGTCCCTGCAAAAAATGTCATTTTTGAAAGAAAAAAAGTCATTTAAAACTCACTCGCGGCTATTAATGAATTGTCGGCTCCCGGCAATACATACAAAAGTCATTGATAAAAAAAGAAAAAAAAAAAAAAGCGTGGGGGTTCCCCAGAATTCAATTACCAGGCCCTTCAGGTCTGGAATGGATATTAAGGGGAACCCCGCCGCAAATTTAAAAAAAAATTGACGTGGGGTTCCCCCAAATATCCATTCCAGGCCCTTCAGATCTGGCATGGATTTTAAGGGGAACTCCACCCCAATTTTTTTTTAAAAATGGCGTGGAGTCCCCCTAAAAATCCATACCAGACCCTTATCCGAGCACGCAACCTGGCCGGCCGCAGGGGAAAAGGGGGGGACGAGAGAGTGTACCAGGCCACATGCCCTCAACATGGGGAGGATGTCCCCATGTTGATGGGGACAAGGGCCTCATCCCCACAACCCTTGCCCGGTGGTTGTGGGGGTCTGCGGGCGGGGGGCTTATCGGAATCTGGAAGACCCCTTTAACAAAGGGGACCCCCAGATCCCGGCCCCCCCCTATGTGAATTGGTAAGGGATACATTGTACCCCTACCATTTCACGAAGAAAGCGTAATTTAAAAAAAAAAAAACACACAAACACCTTGAAAAAGTCCTTTATTTAAAAAAAAAAAAAAACATTCCAGCGGTGAAATCCAGTGTCCCGCGGCGATCCCGATGTCCAGCGCTGTCCTTCATTGGTTGTGCCTGAGCGGACCTGATGGGGAACTCCCTCTCAGTGTTTTAAATGTATAGACCCGCCCCTTCTAAAGTTCCCCATCAGTTCTCCCATAGATTTTTCAAATTTTCGAATTTGCCGCGAACACCCCAATTTGTTCGCTGTTCGGCGAACGGGCGAACAGGCAATGTTCGAGTCGAACATGAGTTCGACTCGAACTCGAAGCTCATCCCTACTCAAGGCCATACAATTCTAATTGTGGGCATTTTGAGGGAAACGAAGTAAGTGTTAGAACCCCTGCGTGTGTGTTTTTTTTTTTTTTTAGAATTTTTTTTTTTTTTTTGTAGTTTGGCCTTGGTCTCCTTTTCTTAACATTGGCTTCACTTCCTGTCACACAGCTAAATAGGAAGTGAAGGTAAAACCCTACCAATGTCTTTTCTTGGGGACACACAGATCAATCTAACTAGTGTCCCCATTAAGCAAATTGCACTCTAGCACTTTGTTGTGTACACCCCAAATCATTGGGTAGTTTGGGGTTTAGTAAAGACAAATCCACTCTGCAGTAAAAGTGTAGCTGCTGAAAATCTGAGGGAAAGTACTGGTGATTGGATGTTACAATCATGTAAAAGCAAAGATGTTTTTTTTTTGGCTTGCATGTCCCCCTCAGATATACAGCAAGTGCACTTGTAGTGCAAAGTAGATTTGCCTTTAGTAAATAAACCCCACAGTCCAAACTACTTAATAAATTGTGGTGTACCCCGCAATATGCTGGAGTGCAATGTGCATAATGGGGAAAGTATTTAGACTGACCTGTGTGTCCCCAAGGAAAGACATTGTTAGGAATTTTCCCTCACTTCCTGTGTGGCTATGTGACAGGAAGTGAATTATTTGGAAGGATAAAGTGGCCAAATTATTTAGTTTAACTTTTCAAAGACTCATTCCTAAGTTGAATTGTGATGCATGTCAATGGCCCATTTAGACCCTCTTTAATCACTTGAGATCAGCGCTATAACTGATCGACGGCCACAGCATGGTCCTCAATTGCCGGGAGTCCGTCAATAAACGTCCTCCCCTTTGCGCGCGCTGTGGTCACAGAGTCACTGAGACTCAGGTGATGACAGATCCGAGTAAGGGGCCGATCCCTGCCCTTTACCATGTGATCAGCTGTCAGCAAATGACAGCTGATCACGTGATGTAAACAAAATCTGGGTAATGGTTTTTGTTTTCTCCTTGTGGCGTTTGCATGCCGTGTTTTACCACATTTGCGTGTATATGATAAGGAGCCGCCCTAAGCTCCAAAAACAGTATTATTTACGATTTTAGCTATTTAGTGAGACCAGAGTGATATCAGCAGCTGAGAGCAGCAGTGTAGTTGTATTTAGCGTGTCACTTGCCACATCACTTGCCACAAGTTGTGGATTGTCCACTTGCCACGTCAGCTGCCCCAAGTTGTGGATTGTCCACAATGCAATGGAAGCAATTTCATTTATATATATATATTATGGTTTTTCCTCATTTGCCATAAATTTGGAGTTTATCAATGTAAAAAAATAGGTCACCATTAAAAACGCTTCTAAACTAAAATGCGGGTAAACGCTGGTACCGCGTCTGAAACGTGGAAATCTTTGGCGTCTGAAGGCATTTTGAGGGTTTGTGAAAAACGATTTTAAACGCAACTGCAGATTTTTTTGGCCAGGACAAAAACAGTGTTTTGGATGTAATAGAATTCAATGGACCCGCATCCAAAACGCAAGTACCGCAATTTTGCGGCGATTTTTAGTTTGACCTGTTTATAGCTGGTTGTTAAAGGAAGTGTAAAAAAAAAAAAATGGTTAAAAAAACCAAACCAAAAAAAAAACAGCATGGGGTCCCCCCCAGGTCCATACCAGGCCCTTGGGTCTAGTATGGATTCAAAGGGGACCCCCCCAAAAAAAAAAAAAAAAGCGTGGGGGTCCCCCCAGAATCCATACCAGGCCCATCAGGTCTGGCATGTATTTTAAGGGGAACCCCGCACCAAAAACAAAAAAAAATTGTGTGGGGTCCCCTTAGAATACACACCAGACCCTTTATCCGAGCACTCAACCTGGCAGGCCGCAGGGGAAAAGGGGGGGACGAGAGAGCGGCCCCCTCCCTCCTGAACCGTACCAGGCCGCGTGCCCTCAACATGGGGGGTTTGGTGCTTCGTGGCAGGGGGGGCGACCTGCGGCCCCCCCACCCCAAAGCACCCTGCCCCCATGTTGATGGGGACAAGGGCCTCTTCCCGACAACCCTGGCCGTTGGTTGTCGGGATCTGCGGGCGGGGGGCTTATCGGAATCCGGGAGCCCCCTTTAATAAGGGGGACCCCAGATACCAGCCCCCACCCTATGTGAATGAGTATGGCGTACATCGTAACCCTACCCATTCACCTGGTGGCAAAATAAGTCAATAAAAAAAGACAACACAGGTTTGAAAATAAATTTATTGGGCAGCTCCGGGGGTCTTTCTGCCGGGCCCCGCTATCTTCTGCTAGCTCTTTTGATAGCGGGGTCCCGGGCTTCGTCGCCATCTTCTTCCGACTTCGGGGGTCTCTTGTTCTGTTCTCCGGTTCTTCTCCACGATCTCCGGTTCTTTCTGCCTTCTGCCGGGCCCCCGCTATCTTCTCGCAGCTCTTTTGCTAGCAGGGGCCGGTCTTCTACGTCGCCTTCTTCCTTCTTCTCTTCGCCCGATGTTGACTCGTCGCTCTCCACCGCCGCAATGATCGTCCGAGCAGCGGTGCCACTTTTATTGGCATGGGCGTGGTCACCGGCTTATGCCACCGCTGACCCCGCCCCCGTATGATGTCACAGTCCCGGGGAATGATGGGACTGTGACGTGAAACGGGGGCGGGGTCAGCGGTGGCATCATCCGGTGACCACGCCCCATGCCAATAAAAGTGGCACCGCTGCTTGGAAAGATCATTGCGGCGGTGGAGAGCGACGAGTCAACATCGGGCGAAGAGAAGAAGGAAGAAGGCGACGTAGAAGACCGGCCCCGCTAGCAAAAGAGCTGCGAGAAGATAGCGGGGCGTCCGGCAGAAAGAACCGGAGATCGAGGAGAAGGCATCGGAGAGCGGGAGAAGAACCGGAGAACAGAACACGAGACCCCCGTCGGAAGAAGACGGCGACGAAGCCCGGGACCCCCGCTATTTTCTGCTAGCTCTTTTGCTAGCGGGGGTCCCGGGCTTCGTCGCCATCTTCTTCCGACTTCGGGGGTCTCTTGTTCTGTTCTCCGGTTCTTCTCCACGATCTCCGGTTCTTTCTGCCTTCTGCCGGGCCCCCGCTATCTTCTCGCAGCTCTTTTGCTAGCAGGGGCCGGTCTTCTACGTCGCCTTCTTCCTTCTTCTCTTCGCCCGATGTTGACTCGTCGCTCTCCACCGCCGCAATGATCGTCCGAGCAGCGGTGCCACTTTTATTGGCATGGGCGTGGTCACCGGCTTATGCCACCGCTGACCCCGCCCCCGTATGATGTCACAGTCCCGGGGAATGATGGGACTGTGACGTGAAACGGGGGCGGGGTCAGCGGTGGCATCATCCGGTGACCACGCCCCATGCCAATAAAAGTGGCACCGCTGCTTGGAAAGATCATTGCGGCGGTGGAGAGCGACGAGTCAACATCGGGCGAAGAGAAGAAGGAAGAAGGCGACGTAGAAGACCGGCCCCCGCTAGCAAAAGAGCTGCGAGAAGATAGCGGGGCGTCCGGCAGAAAGAACCGGAGATCGAGGAGAAGGCATCGGAGAGCGGGAGAAGAACCGGAGAACAGAACACGAGACCCCCGTCGGAAGAAGACGGCGACGAAGCCCGGGACCCCCGCTAGCAAAAGAGCTAGCAGAAAATAGCGGGGGCCCGGCAGAAAGACTCCCGAAGTCGGAAGAAGACAGCGGGGAAGCCTGGGACCCCCGCTAGCAAAAGAGCTGGAAGAAAATAGCGGGGGCCCGGCAGAAAGACCCCCGGAGCTGCCCAATAAATTACTTTTCAAACCTGTGTTGTCTTTTTTTTATTGACTTATTTTGCCACCAGGTGAATGGGTAGGGGTATGATGTACCCCATACTCATTCACATAGGGTGGGGGGCCGGCATCTGGGGGCCCCCTTTTTAAAGGGGGCGTCCTGATTCCGAAAAGCCCCCCGCCCGCAGACCCCGACAACCAACGGCCAGGGTTGTTGGGAAGAGGCCCTTGTCCCCATCAACATGGGGGCAGGGTGCTTTGGGGTGGGGGGGCCGCAGGTCGCCCCCCTGCCCCGAAGCACCAAACCCCCCATGTTGAGGGCATGCAGCCTGGTACGGTTCAGAAGGAAGGGGGGCGCTCTCGTCCCCCCTTTTCCCCTGCGGCCTGCCAGGTTGCGTGCTCGGATAAGGGTCTGGTTTGGATTTTGGGGGGAGCCCCACGCCGTTTTTCGGCTTAAGGGGTTCACCTTAAAATCCAGACCAGACCTAAGGGTCTGGTTTGGATTTTGGGGGGACCCCCACGCCGTTTTTCGGCTTAGGGGGTTCACCTTAAAATCCAGACCAGACCTAAGGGCCTGGTATGCTCCTGGAGGGGAACCCATGCCGGTTTTTTCATTAAAATTCGGCGTGGAGTTCCCCTTCATGATTCATACCAAACATGGGACAGCGAGGCTGCCGAGGACCAGCGCGATGACATCGCGCTGGACACATTCTCGGCCGGCTAGTCTCCTCTAGGACACGACTTGAGCGGCTGCTTCACGCGCTCAGGTCATGTCCAGGTCGCCTGGCAGAGTCGCGCTGTCCCTGTGTCAGCCGGCACACGAGTCGCCCGCAAGTCGGATCCGACTTCCCGGGCGACCTCTATTCAAATCAATGGGCTCTCATAGGGAACCATTCATTTTCAATAGAGCGCCGCTGACATTTCTATTTACTATAACAGTGTGCCGCTGCTTCCTGCGCCCAGTGAAGGAGTTATCAGGCGCACCAATTAAAGTTAGAAGCAGCGCAGCGCACTGTTATTAGTAAATCAGCCCCATTGTATTGATGAAATGTACCTTCCTACTCACAAGAAAAACACATAGGCAACTATTTTAATTAAATCAAATATCCATTTATTCTGGAAAACAAATAAAGATGAAGGGCAACAATTGAGAAATTAGTGGAATATATGCAGACTTTGGACCATGAAGGCAAATAAAATCAATAACATGAGGAGTCCCTCGAATTGGGATCACAATCTGGTCCCCGAATCGCAGAAATCAGGAGCAGCAGCAGATGTCATACATGTCCCCGAGCTGTGGTACTCCAAAAAACTGCATCTTCTGGCAGAGCAGCTTGAAGCCAGGGAATCACTTTCTGGTCTTCCTTGTAGCCTTCCCTCCACGCTTCCCTGCAGTGTTCCCTCCACGCTTCCCTGCAGCATTCCTTCCACGGCTCCCTCCACGCCCCCTTGCAGGCTTTGGCTCTGGTGGTGGGAATGTGGCAGGAGGAGGAGGAGAAGGATGGGCCAGATTGCAAAGGTGTGTGGCCTCTGTCAGCTGGCCCCTCCCCGCCCTGTGAAGGGCCGTAGATATAAGCTTGGCCACATAGCACCCATAGAACTTGACTGGGTTGAGGGGGGCCCTCATGATCTCTGCTGCTTCCCTTATTATTTTCAGGGATTCCTCCTACACCCGAGTCATCCTCCTGGGCCTTTTCGGTCTCACCTGGAGGGGAAGCACCTGTGACTGTGTGCTGCCACTTGGCCTGGGCACCCACTGCCCGCCACTTGGCCCTGCCTCCTCTTGGCTGCCACTCACCCCTGCCTCCTCCTGGCTGCCACTCACCCCTGCCTCCTCCTGGGTGCCACACTCCAGAGCCTCATCCTCCTGGCTGACCTCATCCTGTGTATAAAAAAGGGACATAGTTTGAGTTTTTGGTTCATCAATCACACACAATTTCCAGCTCATGACTGTTGCAAATTAAATGTTAATAAATAGAAAAGACTATCATTCTGATCCCAGCATTTTTCATTCTTGTCCCAAACAATTCTGCCCACTATATATATATTTTTTTTTGGTTTATTTATTTTCTTTTTGAATAATAACATCTAGTTCCCAACAATTATTCTAGGACAATAAATATGTTGAAAAATACTATTCCTGACTATAGATGTGATGATCAGGCTCTTCGAGGTCAGCTAGCTCCTCGGCACCCTCTGCAGGGGTGGAGGGAAGGGTGGAGGGAACGCTGGAGGGAAGGGTGGAGGGAAGGCAGCAGGGAAGGCTGGAAAGTGATTCCCTGGCTTCAATCTGGTCGTCCAGAAATCGCAGGTGTTTGTAATACCACAGCTTGGGGACCTCTTTGTATTGTTTTTTGTAGCTGTTCCTCATATTATTGATTTTATTGTTCATCATGTTATAGTCTGGCTCTGGGATCCAGGTCTTCATATATTCCACAAATTTTTTAAATGTTGCCCTCTTAACATCACGATTGTGGTATAATGGGTTTTTAAGCTCCCATAAATTGGTGAGCTCTCTATATTTATCTATGAAAGCTCTGAAGATGACAGGATCTTTGAAACTCTGCATATTTTCTGCAAGATAAAACACAAGACAAAAACACTAGGTCAGCCTAAACTGTCCTAATATTATCCCAATCTAGCCCTTTAAAATCATGAATCAGTATAGGCCACTGATGCCCCAACTTAAATTTTTACCTTCGTCAGTGACGTTCGGAACTTCCAGTCCTCCTTACTCCGCGCACACAACGTCGTTATGACACATGCGTGTTATCATTATATTCCCTGCGCATGCGTGAAACTCTGCCCACGTCGGCCGCCCCTGACGTTCTTCCTTGGATATTCCCCACCCCTTCTCGTTCGACGCCCAGTGGGAGACGGCATGGCGGTGACACAGCAGGTGCGGGTTGTTTTAACTTCCGACGAGGAAAGCCCGGAGCCGGAAACGTCCCAATCCAGGACAAGATACAAGGCCAGTAATATGTCCTTTGCTGAGATGGCGGAGATGGCGGACATCTTGCGGAGGAGAGATTATGATGGGAAGCATGAGCCATACAACACCCCTAATCTCAGGAAGGCCAAAATAATGGGCAAAGTGGTGAGGAGTCTGTACCATAAATTTGGGGTCCGGAGATCCAAGGAGCAGCTCCGTAAAAGGTGGTCTGACCTGAAGCTGAGGGAGCCAGAGCAGTACAGGAAGATCAAAAGAATGCTAGTAAAAGGTACGTTTTTCTCCTGTGTTATTAATAATTTGATTATTATACTTGCATGTTTTGCTCCATGTGCTTTGATTGACTGGTTGGATATTTGAAAATGGCCACTTTCAGGGTAGTGGCCAAAGTATAATCGTTCGTAGTAAACATCAATCCTCCTCAAAATTTGATATAAACCACATTTGGTCATGCCTATTTCTATTAAAACAAAGTTTAGAAACATTGTTGTCTAGATGATATGTTTTGAACTAGAATGTGAAATGCAAACTTGATTCAGTGTAAAGGAGAGGACACTCAGCAGCTGTTTCCACAGCTGTACTCTGGAGCACCTGTGTGGGACGCCAGAACAATCTTTTTAGGGTGTCCCACACAGGTGCTAGAGTGGATACTTTGGGGGTGTCTCCATGTGTGTAACTTGGTCAAAAAAGGTCAGGATTCCAGTTTAGAAATACATTTTAAAACATGTCTTCAGCTTGTAACTCTGCCAAAAAAGACAATTGTACCCCACTTCCAAGCAATGTTTATATTCCTATTTCTGACCTCAAATATCTGTGTGATAAGTATACATTTTGTTTCATTCTCATAGGGGAGCGGAGACTTGGAGAACACCACTCTGAGGAGCCGAGGAACCCCACACCTCGGAAAGAACATAGGGAACCCCAACCTCAGAAATAAGGGGCCCAGAGAGAACCCCAACCTCAGGATGTGTAGGAAGGAGAGGTGGAGGAAGGAGAGGTGGAGGAAGTGTACGAGATTGTCACCACAACAGGTCAGTGCCATGCACCACAGATTCATGGAATAGATGCATGTAAATATTTTTAAGACATGCGGTTTTTTTTTTTTTTTTTAGGTGATGTGCTGCTTGTGGAAGATCAATCTCCTCCTTTCTCCAGTGGGAGCGCACAAATCATAATACAGGATCTCATGGTTATGAGCCGAGAAATCGACATTATAACACACAAACTGTATCGTTTTGACCAACAAATTAAAAACATGATTGATGTTTTGGGGAAAGTATAAAGATGTTTTTCTTGCCACCATTTCAAGTTTTTTTGGCCTAAAAGTTTCTAAATTTTTGTCTGATTTAACAAGCCAAATTTGGTAGATGCACACAGTGGGGCTGATTTACCAAACGTTTGCGCCATGAGTATTGGCGCATCTGCGTGCGCAATGGCTGTTTTGGTATTTACAAAACATTAGAGCCGGTATCGCAGCCCTATTTCCCATTTACTATAGTGTTCTCTGCGCCCGGGAGGAGGCGCTCAGTGCGCTACAATGGACCTGGCACAGGGCATGTTAAAATCTAAATATAAAGAAGCTGGAAGTGAGAATATATTGGGGGTGATGTGGGGTGATGTGAGGAAGTGTAGTGACACCTGCCCAAATAACTAATATGCCCAAAATAGAGTGGGAAAGTAACTTTTTCAAAACCAGCCCGCTGCGCCGGCAATTCCGATTCGAGCTGCGGGAGGTTTTTTTGAGCTCAGCGCGGGAATTTCAATGGTTTAAATGCGCCGGTTCACTGCGCCGGCAAAATCTTAGTAAATGTCAAGTCATGTAAACTAATTTGCATAAGTTGAACAGGCGCAGCTCTGAAATTGCCAGTGCGCCTGCAAAATGTCATTTCTAAAGGAAAAAAAAGCCATTTAAAACAGCCGTGGCTGTAATGAATTTTCGGCTCCCGGCAATATAGAGAAAAGTTATAGAAAGTCATTGCTAACCAAAAAAAAAAACCGTGGGGGTCCCCCCAAATTCCATAACCAGGCCCTTCAGGTCTGGAATGGATATTAAGGGGAACCCTGCTGCAAATTTTTAAAAAAAATGACGTGCGGGTTCCCCCCAAATATCCAAACCAGGCCCTTCAGATCTGGCATGGATTTTAAGGGGAACTCCACCCCAAATTTTCTTAAAAAATGGCGTGGAGTACCCCCAAAAATCCACACCAGACCCTTATCCGAGCACATAACCTGGCCGGCCGCAGGGGAAAAGGGGGGGACGAGAGAGCGCCCCCCTCCCTCCTGAACCGTACCAGACCACATGCCCTCAACATAGGGAGGATGTCCCCATGTTGATAGGGACAAGGGCCTCATCCCCACAACCCTTGCCCTGTGGTTGTGGGGGTCTGCGGACAGGAGGCTTATCGGAATCTGGAAGACCCCTTTAACAAAGGGGACCCCCAGATCCCGGCCCCCCCCCCCTGTGTGAAATGGTAATGGGGTACAAATGTACCCCTACCATTTCACAAAGAAAGTGTCAAAAATGTAAGAAATTACAAGAGCCGGTTTTTGACAATTCCTTTATTAATGTCTTTTCTTTTCTTCCTTCTTCTTCTTCCTTCTTCCATCTTCTTCTTCCATCTTCTTCTTCTTCCATCTTCTTCTTCTTCCATCTTCTTCTTTTCTCCATTCGGGTTTCTTCCTCCATCTTCATCTTCCTCTTCATCTTTATCTTCATCTTCCTTCTTCCTTCGGTGTTCTCGTCCGCATCTTGCTCCGGCGTCTTCCCTTCTTCTTTCTTCTCCGCCGCTCCGTTTGAATTGGAGGTTCCCGCTGGGTGACGCTTCAGTTCTCCACTTGGTCCGCTAACCACCCGGTGGCTCCGCCCCCCTCTGTCACCACAGGGAAAGTCCCCGTGAAATCCATGTGCGTCAGAGGGGGGCGGGGTCACCGGGTGTAAGCGGACCCGATGGGGAACTGAAGAACTGAAGCGTCGCACAGCGGGAACCTCCAATTCAAACGGAGCGGCCGGAGAAGAAAGAAGAAGGGAAGACGCCGGAGCAAGATGCGGACGAGAAGACCGAAGGAAGAAGGAAGATGAAGATGAAGATAAAGATGAAGAGGAAGATGAAGATGGAGGAAGAAACCCGAATGGAGAAAAGAAGAAGATGGAAGAAGAAGAAGATGGAAGAAGATGGAAAAAAAGAAAAGACATTAATAAAGGAATTGTCAAAAACCGGCTCTTGTCATTTTTTACATTTTGACACTTTCTTTGTGAAATGGTAGCGGTACATTTGTACCCCATTACCATTTCACACAGGGGGGGGCGGGATCTGGGGGTCCCCTTTGTTAAAGGGTTCTTCCAGATTCCGATAAGCCAGCCACCCGCAGACCCCCACAACCACCGGGCAAGGGTTGTGGGGATGAGGCCCTTGTCCCCATCAACATGGGGACATCCTCCCCATGTTGAGGGCATGTGGCCTGGTACGGTTCAGGAGGGAGGGGGGGCGCTCTCGTCCCCCCTTCTTTTCCTGCGGCCTGTCAGGTTATGTGCTCGGATAAGGGTCTGGTGTGGATTTTTAGGGGGACTCCATGCCATTTCTTTTTTAAATTTGGGGTGGAGTTCCCCTTAAAATCCATGCCAGATCTGAAGGGCCTGGTATGGATATTTGGGGGGAACCCCACGTCATTTTTTTTTAAATTTTGCAGCGGGGTTCCCCTTAATATCCATTCCAGACCTGAAGGGCCTGGTTATGGAATTTGGGGGACCCCCACGCATTTTTTTTTTGGTTAGCAAAGACTTTCAATGACTTTTATCTGTATTGACGGGAACCAGCAATTCATTACAGCCGCAAGGACTTTTAAATTACTATTATTTTACTTTAGAAATGTCATTTTGCTCTCCAACTGTTATAAACATGGAAAATGTGCTACTTTACAGGCATACTATAGACACCCCCGGGGATGATATTTAGGGCCAGTTCACACCGGATGCAGTGCAGTGCGTTTTTTTGATGCCTGAAAAACGCAAAGAAAGTTGATCGCATTAATGCCAATGGCATAGTTCACACCACTGCAGTCCGTTCCAGTGCATTTCAGAAAGCCAAAAAATAATTGGTCATGCTGCATTTTTTAGGTACAAAACTGTACTGGACCCCAGTAAAACACATCAAAAACGCAACGGAACGTACCAAAAATGCACTGGAATGCACCGCAATGCACCTAAATGCACCAAAGACGCACTGCAACACACTTGTCCTAAGTGAAAAGAGGGGGAAAAAAACACTGGACTGCATCAAAAACGCCTCAAAAATGCACTGAAATGTGTCAAAAACGCGCATGCAGAAAAGCACCTGGAACGCACCCAGACTGCGTTTCTATAGTGTGAACTAGGGCCAGTTCACACCATAGAAACACAATCCGGATGCGTTCCAGGTGCTTTTCTGCATGCACAATTTTCATGCGTTCCAGTGCATTTTTGGTAAGTTTTTGATGCAATCCAGTGCTTTTTTTTCACCCCTCTTTTTTATTAACCATAGATAAGGACAAGTGTGTTCCAGTGCGTTTTTGGTGCATTTAGGTGTGTTCCTGTGCCTTTATGATGCGTTTTGATGCGTTCCAGTACAGTCCAGTGCAGGTAAAATGCAGCATGTTCTACTTTTTTGGTGGAACTGGAACGCACTGGAAAAAACACTGCCATTTTGAACCATATAACCAACTCTCCATGCATTTTGGATGCATAAAAAACGCAATGCACTGCATGTGGTGTGAAATGGCCCTTAAGCAATTTGGCATATTTAAAGGCACTTCTCCTTGTTTTGTTTTTGATGTTTTCCAAATTGGTGACATTGATATATGTCCCTTAGGATGGGACCTGGGCCCCCATTTTAAGGCCAATAACTAGAAGATAAGCCAGCCAAGTGGGGACTAGCAAAATTAACAAGTCAGTTCCCATAGACTGCAATGGTATTTGTTGGTGGGGGAGGGGTGATTGTCCCATCTCTAATTTTGTAGCATGCTGGATGATGTGCTTAATTTTGGACAGGGGGAGGGGGGGGGGTTATTTTTTGCTAGCTGCATTGGTGTTGTTAGGCACATGCCCAGCCAGTTAGTTTTTTTTTGGCGTGCTTTTTGTGTGTGAACAGCGCTTGGATATTTCTGGGCATGCTCACTCAGGCCTGGTTCACACTGGGGCGACAAACGCTCCGACATTGGGAGCTCATGTCGCATGACGTGTGAAAATCAATGTTTCCCTATGGGAGCCGTCTTAACTGGTCCGACACATGTCGGTCCGACTTTGAGAATGCTCCCTGTACTACTTTGGTCCGACTTTGATCCGACTTCAGCCCATTGACTATCATTGAAGTCGGATCAAAGTCGGACCGCAGTCTTGCATGACTTTGGCATGCGACTTGTGCTGTACTGCTCTTGAGAGGGAACTCCAGGCCAAATTTTAAATAAAAAACCGGCATGGGTTCCCCCTCCAGAGGCATATTAGGCCCTTGGGTCTGGTCTGGATTTGAAGGGGCGCCCCTACGCCGAAAAAACGGCGTGGGGGTCCCCCCAAAATCCAAACCAGACCCTTATCCGAGCACACAACCTGGCTGGCCGCAGGGGAAGAGGGGGGGACGAGAGAGTGGCCCCCCCTCCCTCCTGAACCATACCAGGCCGCATGCCCTCAACATGGGGGGTTTGGTGCTCTGGGGCAGGGGGGCGACCTGCGGCCCCCCACCCCAGAGCACCCTGCCCCCATGTTGATGAGGACAGGGCCTCTTCCCGACAACCCTGGCCGTTGGTTGTCGGGGTCTGCGGGTGGGAGGCTTATCGGAAATCCGGGAGCCCCCTTTAATAAAGGGGCCCCTGGATCCCGGCCCCCCCACCCTATGTGAATGAGTATGGGGTACATCGTACCCCTACCCATTCACCTGGTGGAAAAAAATTGCAATAAAAAAACCACACAGCTTTTTAAAGTATTTTATTGCACAGCTCCGGGGGTCTTCTTCCGACTTCGGGGGTCTCCGGTGTCGTCGCCGCGCTCTCCGGTTCTTTCTTCTGCCGGACCTCCGCTAACTTCTTTTTAGCTCTTTTGCTAATGGAGGCCCGGTCTTCTCCGTCGCCTTCTTCTTCTCCCGCTCTCCGGTTCTTTCTTCCACCGGGCCTCCGCTAACTTCTTTTTAGCTCTTTTGCTAATGGAGGCCCGGTCTTCTCCGTCGTCTCGTCCGGCTCTCCGTTGTCCTTCTGCCGGCCCCTCCACTAACTTCTTTAGCTCTTTTGCTAGTGGAGGGGCCGGTCTTCCCGTCGTCGTCGTCGCCGTCTTCTTCCCTCTTCTCCTTCTCGGATGTTGACGCATCGCTTCCTCCCGCTGTAATACTGGCTCTCCGCTCCGCTCCGCATTAATATAGGCTTCCCATGACGTCACAGTCACATGTTCCCATGATGTCACAGTCACATGCTCCGGGGCCATGTGACTGTGACGTCATGAGAAGCCTATATTAATGCGGAGCGGAGAGCCAGTATTACAGCGGGAGGAAGCGGCGCGTCAACATCGAGGAGGAGAAGAGGGAAGAAGACGCAGACGGCGACGGGAAGACCGGCTCCTCCACTAGCAAAAGAGCTAAAGAAGTTAGTGGAGGGGCCGGCAGAAGGACAACGGAGACGACGGAGAAGACCGGGCCTCCGTTAGCAAAAGAGCTAAAAAGAAGTTAGCGGAGGCCCGGCAGAAGAAAGAACCGGAGAGCGCGGCGACGACACCGGAGACCCCCGAAGTCGGAAGAAGACCCCCGGAGCTGTGCAATAAAATACTTTAAAAAGCTGTGTGGTTTTTTTTATTGCAATTTTTTCCACCAGGTGAATAGGTAGGGGTACGATGTACCCCATACTCATTCACATAGGGTGGGGGAGCCGGGATCCAGGGGCCCCTTTATTAAAGGGGGCTCCCGGATTCCGATAAGCCCCCCACCCGCAGACCCCGACAACCAATGGCCAGGGTTGTCGGGAAGAGGCCCTGTCCTCATCAACATGGGGGCAGGGTGCTCTGGGGTGGGGGGGCCGCAGGTCGCCCCCCTGCCCCAGAGCACCAAACCCCCCATGTTGAGGGCATGCGGCCTGGTACGGTTCAGGAGGGAGGGGGGCCGCTCTCTCGTCCCCCCTCTTCCCCTGCAGCCGGCCAGGTTGTGTGCTCGGATAAGGGTCTGGTTTGGATTTTGGGGGGGACCCCCACGCCGTTTTTTCGGCGTAGGGGCGCCCCTTCAAATCCAAACCAGACCCAAGGGCCTGGTATGCCTCTGGAGGGGAAACCCATGCCGTTTTTTTATTTAAAATTTGGCCTGGAGTTCCCCCTCAAGATTCATACCAAACACAGTGCCTGATTTTGGCTGGGATCCAAGTCGGATCCCCGTTCATTGAAAGTCGGACATATGTCGGCTTCATGTCGCAGGGCAAAGTCGGATCCAAAGTAGGACAGATATTTGAAAATGGCCACTTTCAGGGTAGTGGCCAAAGTATAATCGTTCGTAGTAAACATCAATCCTCCTCAAAATTTGATATAAACCACATTTGGTCATGCCTATTTCTATTAAAACAAAGTTTAGAAACATTGTTGTCTAGATGATATGTTTTGAACTAGAATGTGAAATGCAAACTTGATTCAGTGTAAAGGAGAGGACACTCAGCAGCTGTTTCCACAGCTGTACTCTGGAGCACCTGTGTGGGACGCCAGAACAATCTTTTTAGGGTGTCCCACACAGGTGCTAGAGTGGATACTTTGGGGGTGTCTCCATGTGTGTAACTTGGTCAAAAAAGGTCAGGATTCCAGTTTAGAAATACATTTTAAAACATGTCTTCAGCTTGTAACTCTGCCAAAAAAGACAATTGTACCCCACTTCCAAGCAATGTTTATATTCCTATTTCTGACCTCAAATATCTGTGTGATAAGTATACATTTTGTTTCATTCTCATAGGGGAGCGGAGACTTGGAGAACACCACTCTGAGGAGCCGAGGAACCCCACACCTCGGAAAGAACATAGGGAACCCCAACCTCAGAAATAAGGGGCCCAGAGAGAACCCCAACCTCAGGATGTGTAGGAAGGAGAGGTGGAGGAAGGAGAGGTGGAGGAAGTGTACGAGATTGTCACCACAACAGGTCAGTGCCATGCACCACAGATTCAGGGAATAGATGCATGTAAATATTTTTAAGACATGCGGTTTTTTTTTTTTTTTTTAGGTGATGTGCTGCTTGTGGAAGATCAATCTCCTCCTTTCTCCAGTGGGAGCGCACAAATCATAATACAGGATCTCATGGTTATGAGCCGAGAAATCGACATTATAACACACAAACTGTATCGTTTTGACCAACAAATTAAAAACATGATTGATGTTTTGGGGAAAGTATAAAGATGTTTTTCTTGCCACCATTTCAAGTTTTTTTGGCCTAAAAGTTTCTAAATTTTTGTCTGATTTAACAAGCCAAATTTGGTAGATGCACACAGTGGGGCTGATTTACCAAACGTTTGCGCCATGAGTATTGGCGCATCTGCGTGCGCAATGGCTGTTTTGGTATTTACAAAACATTAGAGCCGGTATCGCAGCCCTATTTCCCATTTACTATAGTGTTCTCTGCGCCCGGGAGGAGGCGCTCAGTGCGCTACTATGGACCTGGCACAGGGCATGTTAAAATCTAAATATAAAGAAGCTGGAAGTGAGAATATATTGGGGGTGATGTGGGGTGATGTGAGGAAGTGTAGTGACACCTGCCCAAATAACTAATATGCCCAAAATAGAGTGGGAAAGTAACTTTTTCAAAACCAGCCCGCTGCGCCGGCAATTCCGATTCGAGCTGCGGGAGGTTTTTTTGAGCTCAGCGCGGGAATTTCAATGGTTTAAATGTGCCGGTTCACTGCGCCGGCAAAATCTTAGTAAATGTCAAGTCATGTAAACTAATTTGCATAAGTTGAACAGGCGCAGCTCTGAAATTGCCAGTGCGCCTGCAAAATGTCATTTCTAAAGGAAAAAAAAGCCATGTTCTACTTTTTTGGTGGAACTGTAACGCACTGGAAAAAACACTGCCATTTTGAACCATATAACCAACTCTCCATGCATTTTGGATGCATAAAAAACGCAATGCACTGCATGTGGTGTGAAATGGCCCTTAAGCAATTTGGCATATTTAAAGGCACTTCTCCTTGTTTTGTTTTTGATGTTTTCCAAATTGGTGACATTGATATATGTCCCTTAGGATGGGACCTGGGCCCCCATTTTAAGGCCAATAACTAGAAGATAAGCCAGCCAAGTGGGGACTAGCAAAATTAACAAGTCAGTTCCCATAGACTGCAATGGTATTTGTTGGTGGGGGAGGGGTGATTGTCCCATCTCTAATTTTGTAGCATGCTGGATGATGTGCTTAATTTTGGACAGGGGGAGGGGGGGGGTTATTTTTTGCTAGCTGCATTGGTGTTGTTAGGCACATGCCCAGCCAGTTAGTTTTTTTTTGGCGTGCTTTTTGTGTGTGAACAGCGCTTGGATATTTCTGGGCATGCTCACTCAGGCCTGGTTCACACTGGGGCGACAAACGCTCCGACATTGGGAGCTCATGTCGCATGACGTGTGAAAATCAATGTTTCCCTATGGGAGCCGTCTTAACTGGTCCGACACATGTCGGTCCGACTTTGAGAATGCTCCCTGTACTACTTTGGTCCGACTTTGATCCGACTTCAGCCCATTGACTATCATTGAAGTCGGATCAAAGTCGGACCGCAGTCTTGCATGACTTTGGCATGCGACTTGTGCTGTACTGCTCTTGAGAGGGAACTCCAGGCCAAATTTTAAATAAAAAACCGGCATGGGTTCCCCCTCCAGAGGCATACCAGGCCCTTGGGTCTGGTCTGGATTTGAAGGGGCGCCCCTACGCCGAAAAAACGGCGTGGGGGTCCCCCAAAATCCAAACCAGACCCTTATCCGAGCACACAACCTGGCTGGCCGCAGGGGAAGAGGGGGGGAAGAGAGAGCGGCCCCCCTCCCTCCTGAACCATACCAGGCCGCATGCCCTCAACCTGGGGGGTTTGGTGCTCTGGGGCAGGGGGGCGACCTGCGGCCCCCCACCCCAGAGCACCCTGCCCCCATGTTGATGAGGACAGGGCCTCTTCCCGACAACCCTGGCCGTTGGTTGTCGGGGTCTGCGGGTGGGAGGCTTATCGGAAATCCGGGAGCCCCCTTTAATAAAGGGGCCCCTGGATCCCGGCCCCCCCACCCTATGTGAATGAGTATGGGGTACATCGTACCCCTACCCATTCACCTGGTGGAAAAAAATTGCAATAAAAAAACCACACAGCTTTTTAAAGTATTTTATTGCACAGCTCCGGGGGTCTTCTTCCGACTTCGGGGGTCTCCGGTGTCGTCGCCGCGCTCTCCGGTCGTGTCGCACTAGTGTGAACCCAGCCTCAGAGAGTGTTTTTATGGGTTAGAAATTGAAGGACATCCTTAACAGGTGTACCCACTTTGAAGTTCAGTCTCTACATTGAGTGAACTTGCATTTTGGGTGTTTCATGGACTGTGCATGTGTTTTCAATTGCCTCATTAGCACACAAACATATGTTATATAAAGCTCGCAGAGCATTCGGTCGCTTGCCTTGAGAAGAGGCAAGTGTGGGGGGGGGGGCAAAATGTACATGTTGGTGTCCTTATCGAGTTTGTAACCCCTGGTATTTTATTTGTTATGTCTTTGCAAAACAGGTGTTTGGTTTATTTTGTGGATTGTATATTTTTTGTGTGGGGGAAATGTTCCCCTGAAATAATTCTGATGTTGTTAATGTGTGTTGTTTGTTCACTTTGATTTAATTGTCTGCTGCATTTTTTTGGCCAAAAATTGCTCAAGATGTTGTGAGTCTGTAACTGTTTCAAATTGACCATGTTTTTTATTTTGCCTTCCCTTTTTGTTTTGTTGAACAATAAAATTAGATGCAAAATTTTGATGTTTGTTTTGTGTTTTCTTTGCAACAAATGTGACAGCTGATTGGCATGTCAAAACAAAACTGGTGTGATTTGTCTACCCTGGTGCCTTCATGGTAGTATATGCATGGATTGTGTGCTGCCATGGAAAGTCACCAGGAAATGAAAAATACAGGAGCGGTAAGTATTCAATTTTCCTTTTTTTTTACTGCAGTGGTTCTCAGCCTCAGTCCTCAAGTACCCCCAACAGGACATGTTTTGTGAATTTATATTATCGAGAATTGCTGTCCAAAAATCAAAACCATTGACTGTGATTTAAAGCACATGTGCAAGATGAAGGAAAACCTGCAAACATGGCCTGTTGGGGGTACTTGAGAAGCACTGATTTAGAGCACTGCACTTAAAAATAGCTCAAGGCCATACAATTCTAATTGTGGGCATTTTGAGGGAAACAAAGTAAGTGTTAGAACCCCTGCGTGTGTGTTTTTTTTTTTTTTTAGAATTTTTTTTTGTAGTTTGGCCTTGGTCTCCTTTTCTTAACATTGGCTTCACTTCCTGTCACACAGCTAAACAGGAAGTGAAGGTAAAACCCTACCAATGGCTTTTCTTGGGGACACACAGATCAATCTAACTAGTGTCCCCATTAAGCAAATTGCACTCTAGCACTTTGTTGTGTACACCCCAAATCATTGGGTAGTTTGGGGTTTAGTAAAGACAAATCCACTCTGCAGTAAAAGTGTAGCTGCTGAAAATCTCCAGGGAAAGTACTGGTGATTGGATGTTACAATCATGTAAAAGCAAAGATGTTTTTTTTTGGATTGCATGTCCCCTTCAGATATACAGCAAGTGCACTTGTAGTGCGAAGTAGATTTGCCTTTAGTAAATAAACCCCACAGTCCAAACTACCTAATAAATTGTGGTGTACCCTGCAATATGCTGGAGTGCAATGTGCATAATGGGGAAAGTATTTAGACTGACCTGTGTGTCCCCAAGGAAAGACATTGTTAGGGATTTTCCCTCACTTCCTGTGTGGCTATGTGACAGGAAGTGAATTATTTGGAAGGATAAAGTGGCCAAATTATTTAGTTTAACTTTTCAAAGACTCATTCCTAAGATCAATTGTGATGCATGTCAATGGCCCATTTAGACCCTCTTTAATCACTTGAGATCAGCGCTATAACTGATCGACGGCCACAGCAATGTCCTCATTTGCCGGGAGTCCGTCAATAAACGTCCTCCCCTTTGCGCGTGCTGTGGTCACAGAGTCACTGAGACTCAGGTGATGACAGATCCGAGTAAGGGGCCGATCCCTGCCCTTTACCATGTGATCAGCTGTCAGCAAATGACAGCTGATCACGTGATGTAAACAAAATCTGGGTAATGGTTTTTGTTTTCTCCTTGTGCTGACAGCGTGAGCATAAAAAAAAGGCAATCACCGGCTTATGGGGCCCGAAGAGGAAGAGGCAATTCTGCATCATCTGTGACAATTAGTAGCCCCTGCCAGTGCCACCTATCAATGCCCACCACTGGTGCCAATCAGTGGCACCTAGCAGTGCTGCCTATCAGTGCCCATCACTGCCAACTATCATTGCCACCTAGCAGTGCCACTTCTCACTGCCCACCAGTGCCAAATAGCAATGCCACCTCTCAGTGCCCACCCTTGCCACCTTATCGGTGCCCATCAGTGCAGTCTCAGTGTACATCAATGAAGAAGAAAAATTACCTTTTTTAAAAATATTAACCAGTTTCCTACCGCCCACCGTCAAATGACATCCTTGGCTTTGTGCGGTGACATCTGAATGTTGGGTGCAGTTGCAGGCATCATTCAGATATCATTCTTTTCAGCCGGCGATTCTGTGCGCAATAAAAACGATCATAGTGGCAGTTCCGCCGCTTGTTTGTTCTTATAGGCGGGGGGAGGGGACGTTCCCCCACCCCCTCTTGCCGCCATCCGGTGCTTCTCCGGGCTCTCCCATGCCATCTGGGGCTTGGAGAACGATTTGGAGATGACTGGTGACCAGATGGTCATCAGTCATCTCTATGACCGTCGGAGGCGCGGGCACGATGTTATGACATCACGCCGTGTTCCCGTATGTTAACCAAGTAGTGATCTCGGCTGTCAGCATGAGATTGGTGATTTTTTTGGAACAATATCATGCTTTCCAGCCTGGAGGAGAGATGCGGGGTCTTATTGACCCTGCATCTCTCCATAAAGAGGACCTGTCACACACATTCCTATTACAAGGGATGTTTACATTCCTTGTAATAGGAATAAAAGTGATCCCCAAAAATTTAAAAAAATAAAAAAAGAGTAAGAAATACAAAAAAGTAAAAAAAATAAAATAAGAAAAAACGCCCATGTCCCCGGTAGCTCGCGCTCAGAAGCGAACACACACGCAAGTCCCGCCCACATATGTAAACGCCGTTCAAACCACACATGTGAGTTATTGCTGCGTGCGTTAGAACGAGTGCAACAATTCTAGCACTAGACCTCCTCTGTAATGCCAAAATGGTAGCGTGTAAAAATTTTAAAGCATCGCCTAGGGAGATTTTTAATTACTGAAGTTTGGTGTCATGCCATGTGTGTGCGCAATTTTAAAGCGTGACGTGTTAGGTATCTATTTACTCAGCATAACAACATCTTTCACATTATACCAAAAAATTGGCCGTAACTTTAATGTTTTGTAATATTTTTAGCAAACAAAAGGCGTTTGAAAATGTATTGCGCAAATACAGAGCGAGATAAAAATTTGCAATGACCGCCATCTTATTCCCTAGGGTGTCTGCTCCAAAAAAATATATAATGTTCGGTGTTTTGAAGTAATTTTATAGCCATAAATTTATGATTTTTACATGAAGGAGAGAAGTGCCAGAATAGGCCCAGTGCTGAAGTGGGTAAAATATCAATTTTTTTTTTTTTTAAACTCGGTCTTTTGTATTTATAGAAAAAAAAATAAAACTAAAACACAAAGGTGATCAAATAGCACCAAAAGCAAGCTCTATTTGTGTGCCAACAAATAAAACATTTTCAGTGGGTTACAGTGTTGTATAAGCGCGCAATTGTCATTAAAAGTGCATCAGCGCTGAAATGTGAAACTTGGTCTGGGCAGTGCACAAGTGGTTAATATAAAGCTACATGCACACGGACGTTTTTCAAGCTGCTTGTTTGAGCGTTTTTTGCAGCTTAAAAACATCTCTCCATGTTAGCCTATGGCCTCATGGCAACCATGGCGTTTTTGAGCTGTAAATGGCATAGGCGTTTTTAGGCCCCATGTAGACGGGACGCTGGTGCAAAGTGTTCAGAAGTAAGGTTGAAAGTGGCGTTTAGAAAGGTGTGCTTTGTGGCATTTGCATGCCGTGTTTTACCACATTTGCGTGTATATGATAAGGAGCCGCCCTAAGCTCCAAAAACAGTATTATTTACGATTTTAGCTATTTAGTGAGACCAGAGTGATATGAGCAGCTGAGAGCAGCAGTGTAGTTGTATTTAGCGTGTCACTTGCCACGTCAGCTGCCCCAAGTTGTGGATTGTCCACAATGCAATGGAAGCAATTGCATTTATATATATATATATATATATATATATATATATATATATATATATATTATGGTTTTTCCTCATTTGCCATAAATTTGGAGTTTATCAATGTAAAAAAATAGGTCAGCTTTAAAAACGCTTCTAAACTAAAATGCGGCTAAACGCTGGTACCGCGTCTGAAACGTGGAAATCTTTGGCGTCTGAAGGCATTTTGAGGGTTTGTGAAAAACGATTTTAAAACGCAACTGCAGATTTTTTTTGCCAGGACAAAAACAGTGTTTTGGATGTAATAGAATTCAATGGACCCGCATCCAAAACGCAAGTACCGCAATTTTGCGGCGATTTTTTGTTTTGACCTGTTTATAGCTGGTTGTAAAAGGAAATGTAAAAAAAAAAAATGGTTCAAAAAACAAAACCAAAAAAAAAGCAGCGTGGGGTCCCCCCCCAGGTCCATACCAGGCCCTTAGGTCTAGTATGGATTCAAAGGGGACCCCCCAAAAAAAAATGAAAAAAAATGGCGTGGGGGTCCCCCCAGAATCCATACCAGGCCCTTTAGGTCTGGCATGTATTTTAAGGGGAACCCCGCGCCCAAAAAAAAAAAAATTGCGTGGGGTCCCCTTAGAATACACACCAGACCCTTTATCCGAGCACTCAACCTGGCAGGCCGCAGGGGAAAAGGGGGGACGAGAGAGCGGCCCCCCTCCCTCCTGAACGTACCAGGCCGCGTGCCCTCAACATGGGGGGTTTGGTGCTTCGGGGCAGGGGGGGCGACCTGCGCCCCCCCCACCCCAAAGCACCCTGCCCCCATGTTGATGGGGACAAGGGCCTCTTCCCAACAACCCTGGCCGTTGGTTGTCGGGGTCTGCGGGCGGGGGGCTTATCGGAATCCGGGAGCCCCATTTAATAAGGGGGACCCCAGATACCTGCCCCCCACCCTGTGTGAATGAGTATGGGGTACATCGTACCCCTACCCATTCACCTGGTGGCAAAATAAGTCAATAAAAAAGACAACACAGGTTTGAAAAGTAATTTATTGGGCAGCTCCGGGGGTCTTTCTGCCGGGCCCCCGCTATCTTCTGCTAGCTCTTTTGCTAGCGGGGGTCCCGGGCTTCCTCGCCGTCTTCTTCCGACTTCGGGGGTCTCTTGTTCTGTTCTCTGGTTCTTCTCCCGCTCTCCGACGCCTTCTCCACGATCTTCGGTTCTTTCTTCCGGACGCCCCGCTATCTTGTGCCAGCTCTTTTGCTAGCGGGGCCGGTCTTCTACGTCGCCTTCTTCCTTCTTCTCTTCGCCCGATGTTGCCTCGTCGCTGACCACCGCCGCAATGATCAGGCCGAGCAGCGGTGCCACTTTTATTGGCATGGGCGTGGTCACCGGCTTATGCCACCGCTGACCCCGCCCCCGTATGATGTCACAGTCCCGGGGAATGATGGGACTGTGACGTGAAATGGGGGCGGGGTCAGCGGTGGCATCATCCGGTGACCACGCCCCATGCCAATAAAAGTGGCACCGCTGTTTGGAAAGATCATTGCGGCGGTGGAGAGCGACGAGTCAACATCGGGCGAAGAGAAGAAGGAAGAAGGCGACGTAGAAGACCGGCCCCCACTAGCAAAAGAGCTGCGAGAAGATAGCGGGGCGTCCGGCAGAAAGAACCAGAGATCGAGGAGAAGGCATCGGAGAGCGGGAGAAGAACCGGAGAACAGAACACGAGACCCCCGAAGTCGGAAGAAGACGGCGACGAAGCCCGGGACCCCCGCTAGCAAAAGAGCTAGCAGAAAATAGCGGGGGCCCGGCAGAAAGACCCCCGAAGTCGGAAGAAGATGGCGAGGAAGCCCGGGACCCCCGCTAGCAAAAGAGCTAGCAGAAAATAGCGGGAGCCCGGCAGAAAGACCCCGGAGCTGCCCAATAAATTACTTTTCAAACCTGTGTTGTCTTTTTTTTATTGACTTATTTTGCCACCAGGTGAATGGGTAGGGGTACGATGTACCCCATACTCATTCACATAGGGTGGGGGGCCGGCATCTGGGCGCCCTGATTCCGAAAAGCCCCCCGCCCGCATACCCCGACAACCAACGGCCAGGGTTGTCGGGAAGAGGCCCTTGTCCCCATCAACATGGGGGCAGGGTGCTTTGGGGTGGGGGTGCTGCAGGTCACCCCCCTGCCCCGAAGCACCAAACCCCCCATGTTGAGGGCATGCGGCCTGGTACGGTTCAGGAGGGAGGGGGGGCCGCCCTCGTCCCCCCCTTTTCCCCTGCGGCCTGCCAGGTTGCGTGCTCAGATAAGGGTCTGGATTTTGGGGGGACCCCCACGCCGTTTTTCGGCTTAAGGGGGTTCACCCTAAAATCCAGACCAGACCTAAGGGTCTGGTTTGGATTTTGGGGGGACCCCCACGCCGTTTTTCAGCTTAGGGGGTTCACCTTAGAATCCAGACCAGACCTAAGGGCCTGGTATGCTCTTGAAGGGGAACCCATGCCGGTTTTTTCATTAAAATTTGGCCTGGAGTTCCCCTTCATGATTCATACCAAACATGGGACAGCGTGGCTGCCGAGGACCAGCGCGATCACATCGCGCTGGACACATTCTCGGCCGGCTAGTCTCCTCTAGGACACGACTTGAGCGGCTGCTTCACGCGCTCAGGTCGTGTCCAGGTCGCCTGGCAGAGTCGCGCTGTCCCTGTGTCAGCCGGCACACGAGTCGCCCGCAAGTCGGATCCGACTTCCCAGGTGACCTCTATTCAAATCAATGGGCTCCCTTAGGGAACCATTCATTTTCAATAGAACGCCGCTGACATTTTTATTTACTATAACAGTGTGCCGCTGCTTCCTGCGCCCAGTGAAGGAATTATCAGGCGCACCAATTAAGGTTAGAAGCAGCACAGCACACTGTTATTAGTAAATCAGCCCCAGTGTGTCAACATGTGCTATCAATGGAAGTGTTTGGAGGGTGCAACCCCTTCCTCGCAACTCAAGTAGGTGAGGAAGGGTTTGCACCCCCAAAACACGTCCATTGATCCCCCATGATGGGAGATAGCACATGTTGACATTTGGCATGGGATCAGGAGGAAAATCCCCATTCTGACGCACAATTTGTGTGCATCTTCCAAATTTACATTGTTCAGGGGTGACATCACCCCATCTCATGAAGGCAACAGCAACACATTTTTGAAATACTACATAATGTCTGATATTGCCTTCATTTTTTCTATAAGGTTGAACTTTGTAAGTTCCATTGTTTTTATTATTTTTTTATTTTTTTTTACATGCGTGTTTATGCAAAACCAAAACTTTTTTTTTTTGGGGGGGGGGAAACACTGTTTAGAATGTCCCCAAAAAACTTAGAACGCACAAGTTGTGCACAGAGTAAAAATATTTTTCTACTCAAAAATGTGTGGCTTCTTCTTTCTATGCTCAATACCATTTTGAAAAATATGTTCTTGTTTGATGTGAAAATTGTGGTTATTTACTAAAGACAAAGCCACTTGGCACTACAATGTACTAGGAGAACCTGGGAGACAGATTCAAGAAACACAAGCAATAATGAGAAATCAAGTTTTTTAAAGATTTTACTTTTTTTTATTTTTAAAAGTTATAAAATCAGAGATTGTCTGGCATAGCAATGGCCCCCCTACCCGTAAAGTAATCAACATATTTATCCCGCACTTCACAGGCAATTTGGGGGGCCAATACGGCCAGTATCCAGGCCCGTCAGGGCATTGTCTGCCAGTCCGGCCTCTGGCCTAACAGAACTCAGATAAGTGGGTGCATTTCTGCGTAAATAGTTGTGCAGTATGCAGCAGGTAAAAACAATATGATTGATCTTGTATTCCGCCATATCGATAGAGGTAAGAAACAGGCAGAACCGGCTGGCCATTATCCCAAAGGCATTCTCAACAACCCTCCGGGCTCTGGCCACCTGGTAATTAAAAACCCTCCTCTCTGGGGTGAGGGTCTTCTGGGGGAATGGCCTCATCGCAATAAAAACAAACGGAAGGCCCTCAACGTTCTTCTCATCATGTGGTAGTGCCAGGCCACCACTCTGGAGACGTCTGGCAAATTCCGTCTGTGCGAAGACTCCCCCATCCGACATCCGGCCATTCTTCCCCACGTCCACATACATAAATAGTGATGAGCCGAACACCCCCGGGTTCGGTTCGCACCAGAACCCGCGAACGGACCGAACGTTCGTACGAACATTAGAACCCTATTAAATACAATGGATGCGAACGTTCGAATTCTAAAGTGCTAATTATAACGACTATTATGCATGTTATTGTCCTAAAAAGGGTTTGGGAACCCGGGTTCTGCACCAGGGGACATGTATCAATGCAAAAAGAAGTTTTAAAAACGGTCGTTTTTCGGGAGCAGTCATTTTAATGATGCATAAAGTGAAAAAAAAAAAGTCAAATATTCCTTTAAATATCGTACCTGGGGGGTGTCTAAAGTATGCCTGTGAAGTGCCACGTGTTTCCCGTGTTTAGAACTGTCCCTGCACAAAATGACACTTCTAAAGGAAAAAAAAACCATTTAAAACTGCTTGCGGCTTTAATGTAATGTCTGGTCCCGGTAATATGGATGAAAATCTTTAAGAAAAATGGCATAGCTACCCCATGACCCCCCCCCCCCCCCTACCCCAGCCCATTACCAGCCCCTTTGGGTCTTGTATTGATATTAAGGGGAACACCGCACACAAAATAAAAAAGGCCCTATATACTCTGAACAGCCGTATACAGGCGGTGCATACAAGACAGGGACTGTAGGTTTGTTCTTATGTAGAATGTGTTTGTAATTTTGAACAGGTACATTGTTTAAGTGTAGCTCCAGCCCAAAAATCTATTTTTAAACTTTTTGGAAAACATAGGTAAGGGTTATCACCCCTGTAACATTTGTTTTGCTGTCTGTGCCCCTGTTCAGAATATTTCACCTCACTTTCCGTCCCAATGACAACTGTTTTTGAAATGTGGTGTTTTTCTTGAAACAAGGATTGGTGATAAAGCATCAGTACAGAGGAGACACCTTTCTCCCATATTAATTCTTACAGGAGAGAATTTTCCTTCCTAGGGGTAGATTTCCTCTCACTTCCTGTTGTCTTCTTGCGTTTGCAAGTAGGAGTCGTTTGTAAGTTGGATGTTTGAAAGTAGGGACCTGCCGTATATACTCTGCAGAAATAGGCCCCTTAGTTGTTGGTGTTGGCACAACACTGTAAGCACTCACAGTTACTCTTGGTTGGTGCTGGAACGCCCTGCTGTCAACTATTATATCAGGAATTGTAATTACATATAATTGTTGAACAGTGGTAGTAAAAATTGGGCCTTTGATGGTGGTGCTGGTGCCACAACACTGTAAGCCCTGACAGTTACTCTTGGTGGGTGCAGCAATGGGCCCTGCTGTGAATTATTAGATCAAGAATTGTAATTGCATGCCCCTGTTGAACAGGGGCTGAAAAATTGGGCCTTTCGTGGTGGTGGTGGTGGTGGCATTGCCACAACACTGTAAGCCCTCAGAGTTACTCTTGGTGGGTGCAGCAATGGGCCCTGCTGTGAATTATTAGATCAAGAATTGTAATTACATGCCCCTGTTGAACAGGGGCTGAAAAATTGGGCCTTAGGCACTGGTGGCACAACACTGCAACCCCTCACAGATGCTGTACTTGGAGCACAGCAATGAGCCCTGTTGCAAAGTATTGCTTCAAAAATTGTAATGACACGCCCCTGTTAAACAGGGGCTGAAAAATTGGGCCTTAGGCACTGGTGGCACAACACTCCAACCCCTCACAGATACTGTACTTGGAGCACAGCAATGAGCCCTGTTGCAAAGTATTGCTTCAAAAATTGTAATTACACGCCCCTGTTAAACAGGGGCTGAAAAATTGGGCCTTAGCCACTGGTGGCGGCACCCATAAACAAAAATGATCTTCCAAGCTATCATCATCAATCGTATCATTGAGGACTCGGAGGAGGAGGATAGCCAGTCAACATAACAGCACAGGCACTCAGCATCAGCATCAGTCTTGAAGGGATGTGACATGTTAAAATCAATTAGTCTGTTATATCAGCATCAGGTGTGTGGTAGCTGGTGGTGATCCAAGACTGGTTCATCTTGATGAAAGTCAGTCGATCAACCGAGTCGGTGGACAGGCGCACCCTGTGATCCGTGACAAATCCTCCAGCAGCACTGAATGTGCGTTCCGAAACAACGCTGGATGCAGGACAGGCCAGTAGCTCAATTGCATACTGTGCAAGCTCTGGCCAGTGATCCATCCTCAAGACCCAGTAAGCCAGAGGATTTTCGGTGGGGAAGGTGTCCAAGTCTGACCTTGCCCCTAGATATTCCTGCACCATGTTTATCAGACGCTGGCGATGGTTGCTGGAACCGATCATACTTTGGGGCTGCGGACTAAAGAATTGTCTGAACGCATCGGTCAGACGGCCACCTTCCCCACCGCTCCTTCTTTGACTGGCCGAAGCCTCAGCAACTCGTTGTCCAGGACCAGGAGTTTGTAACCTCCCAGTCTCTGGGAACGCGTTGCACAGACCTTTCTGCAAGGCCTCCCGGAGTTGTCTCATCCTCTGCTCCCTCTGCGACGGTAACATAAGGTCCGCAACCTTACCCTTGTACCGTGGATCAAGGAGAGTGGCCAGCCAGTAATGGTCCCTCTCCTTGATCCGAAGAATACGAGGATCCTTCCGCAGACTTTGCAGGATCAGGGAGGCCATGCAGCGTAGGTTAGCTGAGGCATTCGGTCCGGAGTCCTCTGGGTCACTAAGGACGACATGATCCGCAGCCACCTCCTCCCAGCCACGTACAAGTCCACTGGTTTCTTGGGACTGTAAATCATCCCTAAAAGACTGCTGCTGATGATGCTGAGTGCCAGCCTCCACCTCCATGCTGACACAATCCTCCTCCTCCTCCTCCTCTTCCTGTGCGATGGGTGGGACAGAAGGAACACTGTCTGGGTAAAGGGGGCCTTGAGAGGCAAGGAAGTCCTCCTCTTCCTGCCTCTGTTCTGCCTCAAGTGCCCTGTCCATTATTCCATGCAGCGTGTGCTCCAACAGGTGGACAAGAGGTACAGTGTCACTGATGCATGCACTGTCACTGCTCACCATCCTCGTGGCCTCCTCAAATGGTGCCAGGACAGTGCATGCATCCCTGATCATGCCCCACTGGCGTGGAGAAAAAAAACAAGCTCCCCTGACCCTGTCCTGGTGCCGTAGTCGCACAGGTACTCATTGATGGCCCTCTGCTGCGTGTGCAGCCGCTGCAGCATGGCCAACGTTGAGTTCCACCTGGTGGGCATGTCACATATAAGGCGGTTCTTGGGCAGGTTCAACTCCTTTTGCAGCTCAGCCAGGCGAGCACTGGCATTATAAGATCTGCGGAAATGCACACAGACTTTCCTGGCCTGCCTCAGGACATCCTGTAAGCCCGGGTACCTGCCCAAGAACCGCTGCACCACCAGGTTAAGGACGTGAGCCACACAGGGCACATGGGTCAGTTGTCCCTGTCGGAGGGCGGAGAGGAGGTTGGTGCCATTGTCGCAAACCACCATTCCTGGCTTAAGCTGGCGTGGCGTCAACCACCTCTTGGCCTGGCCCTGCAGAGCAGACAGGACCTCTGCCCCAGTGTGGCTTCTGTCCCCCAAACACACCAGCGCAAGCACGGCATGGCATCTTTTTGCCTGCGTACTTGCGTAGCCCCTTGAACGGCTACGGAGCACCGCTGGTTCAGAGGACAAAGCACAGGAAGAGGCCATGGAGGAAGAAGAAGAGGAGGGGGTGGAGGAGAGAGGTGTGTCACAACCAGTAGTAGCATTTTGGAGGCGTGGCGGTGGAACAACCTCCAACACTACTGCACCTTGTCCTGCATCCTTCCCAGCTGCCAAAAGAGTGACCCAATGGGCCGTGAAAGAAAGGTAACGTCCCTGTCCATGCCTGCTGGACCATGAGTCAGCGGTAATATGCACCTTACCGCTGACCGCCCTGTCCAGCGAGGCCAAGACATTGCCTTCCACATGCCGGTAGAGAGCCGGAATAGCCTTCCGTGAGAAAAAGTGGCGTTTGGGAACCTGCCACTGAGGAACCGCACATTGCACAAACTCACGGAAGGGGGCCGAGTCTACCAACTGAAAAGGCAGCAGTTGAAGCGCTAGCAATTTAGCCAAGCTAGCATTCAACCGCTGGGCATGTGGATGGCTGGGAGTGAACTTCTTTCGACGGTCCAGCAGCTGGGGCAGGGAAATTTGCCTGCTAGAATCGGACGTCGGTGTACTGCAAGCAGAGTGGCCGCAAGTACTTGGCTGTGACACACCTAATTCTACACCTTCATTCCTCTCAGTGCATGTTTCAGAGAGGACTGAAGTTATAGTGGGGTTGGAGATCCCAGCTGATGCGGTGCAAGGAGAGGTCCGCTTTGTTCTTTGGTGTGGGTCTTTGAGGTAGGCTTGCCAACGAGCTGCATGGCAGGTCAACATATGTCTGGTCAGGCATGTGGTACCCAAGCGGCTGATGTTTTGGCCACGCGATATACGCTTGAGACATATGTTGCAAACAGCAGCTGTGCGATCTGATGCACTAGCCTCAAAAAAGGCCCACACCAAAGAACTTTTTGAATAACAGGCAGAGGCAGCGCCCTGCACAGGCGGAGCTCTGCGGTGTGATTCCGTCGGTGTACTGCCCTTACGCTGGCCACCAAAGGGCATCCTGCCTCGTTGGAGATGTGCCTCCTCCTCATCCTCCTCCTCCTCCTCTCTCCTATTAGGCACCCACGTGGAGTCAGTGACCTCATCATCCCCTCCCTCCTCATCACTGGAGCCAATCTGGCAGTATGCTGCAGCTGCTGGAACATGACTGCCAGATTGGTGTCCTTCTTGAGCATCCCCTCTGTCTGCTCTCACGCTACTGCCTTCCTGTAGCTGGGTTTCATCATCAGACCCTTCGAAACGCTGGGCATCCTCCTGGAGCATGTACCCAACACTGTGCTCAAACAGTTCGGGGGACTCCTCAGGAGGAGGACATGGTGGGTCTAGGGAAGGAGTGACTGATGATGAGTCTGACATTGATACCAGGGAAGAGGACGCTTTGGCAGCTGCTTTGCCAGTACCCTGAGCCTGGGTGAGAGAGGATGAGGAGGAGGAGGAGGGCTTGGTCATCCACTCTACCAAGTCTTCGGCATGATGTGGCTCAACATGTCCAGCTGCCGAAAAGAAGGACAAGCGTGTCCCATGGCCATGTGCTGATGACAATGCACCGCGTCCACGACCAGCACTGTTGCCCCCAGACACAGAGCCTGCTTGCCCTCTTTTATTGCCTCCTGACTGTCTGCCTTTCCTTGTTTGCCTTCCAGACATTCTAATGGATGGCCTGCAGGGAGATGGGAAAAAAGCAATGAGGGCTACCTTCAGGTGTCCTTCTCTGTCCCTTTACTTAAGGATTTCTAAATATGGTTGAGGATGATTGCTTTCGCACAGAATAGCACAACGACAATTTCCCTCACTGTCCAAAAAACAAGGATTTCAAAGATGGTTGAGGAGGAATGCTTTAGCACAGTATAGCACAAGGAGAATTTCCCTCACTGTCCTTCCCTGTCCCTACAAACAAGGATTAGCACAGTAAAACACACTGACACTCTCCCTACCTATAGTTTTCTGTCCCTATAAAAAATTTTTGGGGCCTCAGCATCTGGTCCATTTTCCGCTGGAATGTGGCCGGCGCATTCTGTAACCCGAACGGCATTCTTTTATATTGGAACGCCCCGTCTGGGGTTACAAATGCGGTTTTCTCTTTGGCCAATTTGGCCAGGGGGATTTGCCAATACCCTTTTGTGAGGTCAAGAGTCGTCATGTATCGGGCTGTTCCCAGCCGGTCGATCAACTCATCTATACGTGGCATGGGGTAGGTGTCAAATTTTGTAACTTTGTTCAACTGACGAAAATCGTTAAAAAATCGCCAGCTCCCATCCGGTTTAGGCACCAACACAATGGGACTAGACCAATCACTTTGGGACTCCTCTATCACCCCTAAGTTCAGCATTTTCTGTACTTCCTCCCGTATTGCCTCCCGTCGGGCCTCTGGGATCCGATAGGGTTTTAACTTCACCCTTTCACCGGGCGGGGTAATGATGTCATGCTCTACCCCAGATGTTTGTCCCGGCAGCTCAGAGAATACCTCCTTGTTGCGAAGCACAAACTCCTTAACCTCCTGTTGTTGGGGTTGTGACAAGGTGGCTGCTATTCCAACCTCAGGAATCACGCAACCAGTTTGAGCTGGTGACCAAGTGTCTGCGACTAGGGACTCTCTATCCCTCCAGGCTTTCAACAGATTAACGTGATAGATCTGTTCGGGCTTTCGCCTTCCTGGTTGTCTGACCTTGTAATTCACTTCGCTCACTTTTTCCATTATCGCGTAGGGGCCTTGCCATTTGGCAAGGAATTTACTTTCAACCGTAGGGACAAGTACCAGTATCCTATCCCCCGGGGAAAAGGTACGGGTCTTGGCTCCACGGTTGTACACTCTCTGCTGTGCTAACTGCGCTTGGGCCAAATGTTCCTTCACGATGGGCATTACCTGTGCAATTCGGTCTTGCATCAGGGCGACATGCTCAATCACACTCCTGTGGGGAGAACTCTCACTTTCCCAAGTTTCCTTGGCAATATCCAACAGCCCTCTTGGGTGTCTCCCATACAGTAACTCAAAGGGGGAGAATCCCGTAGAGGATTGGGGCACCTCCCTAATAGCAAACATCAGATAAGGAAGTAGACAGTCCCAATCCTTTCCATCTCTATCCACCACTTTCTTCAACATTTGTTTTAGGGTTTTGTTGAATCTTTCAACCAGCCCATCGGTTTGGGGGTGATACACAGATGTACGTAATTGCGTCACTTTGAACAATTTACACAGCTCCTTCATAACCCGGGACATAAAGGGTGTACCTTGGTCCGTAAGCAGTTCTTTACAAATACCCACCCGGCTAAACACAAGAGATAGCTCTTTGGCTATGGTTTTGGCCGAGGTATTTCGGAGAGGGATCGCTTCTGGATAACGGGTGGCATAGTCCATTATAACTAATATGTACTGGTGCCCCCTAGCGGACTTGATTATAGGACCTACCAAATCCATGGCGATCCTCTCAAACGGGACCTCAATGATGGGTAGAGGGACCAGCGGGCTACGGAAATGTGGCATCGGGGCCGACCTCTGACACACAGGGCAGGAGGAACAATAATTTTCTATGTCCTTCATCACCCCCGGCCAATAGAATCTCTGTAATACCCTCTCTCAGGTTTTCTCTGTCCCCAGATGACCTCCAAGAATGTGCCCATGGGCCAACTCCAACACCAACTTCCTGTAAGGTTTGGGCACCACAAGCTGCTCAACGGTTTCTTCTGCCCTTTTTGCCACCCGATACAGTAGGTCCTTCTCTATGCTGAAGTATGGGTAAGTGCAGGTATTATCTGGGTTCACTAACTCGCCATCTATTTTCACTACGTTTTCCCGTGCCTTTGTTAGGGCGGGGTCTTTCAACTGTTCTGTGGCAAAGTTTTCCCTGTGAACCTCAAGATCAGAAAACTCCACAGACGGTAGGTTTTCGTCTGAGGAGGTGGGCTCCTCTCCAGTTTCTTGAGTCTCCCCTGCCAATACTGATAAGGGACATTCCGGAGAGTCCTCACCACTCTCAGGGGAGTTCTGGCTATCACATTCCTGGTACATAGGGGCACCAGTGGGGGGCTCAGGATCATCCCACAGTTCCCAGAACTTCAGAAAATCCCTTCCCACAATGGCGTCATGCGGTAACTGAGATACTAAGCCCACTGGATGAGAGAGGGTACCTTTGGGGGTCTTGAAACACACTGTAGTCACTGGATACTCTCGGGTGTCCCCATGCACACAAAGAACAGCTACCTTGCTATTCCCAGAGACCTCTGTTTTAACTAACTCAGCCTTTATCAGGGTCACAAGGCTACCTGAATCCAGCAATACCACAACATTTCTACCATTAACACACATTTTGCATAAATGTTTCTCAGTTCCTCGAATGGCAGTGCATGCGACTGTCGCACACAGCGACTGACGTCTGCCCGTCAGAAAGTCACACTGCATGGGTTCCTCCACAACCGGGCAATTGGCTGCAATATGTCCCGCTTGCCGGCAGCGGTAGCAAACGATCCTTCTTGCCGCCTCTTGAGCCGCTGATTTCCCAGGCTGTTCTCGCCAAACTTGGGGTAGAGCTCCCACCCTCTCACTCTCTCCACCCTCACCCCTTGGAATCCTCTTATCCGCCCCTGGGGATGGTCTGGTCTTAGGGTGGAAAGTCCGAGTGTCTCTGGAAGAGGCCGTCAGGTTCTCTGTAGCCAAGTATTTCTCCACACGATCCACAAGACCATCGGCCGTCTCTGGGTCTCCATGGCTTAACCACTTTTGGATGGCAGTAGGAAGAGCTCTCAAAAACCGATCCATTACAACACGTTCCACACTCTTTGGTGCGAACAAAGTCTCTGGCTGTAGCCACTTTCTGCTCAGGTGAATGAGATCATACATTTGAGACCGGGGGGGTTTTCCAAGCTGGAAAGTCCAGTTATGCACACGCTGAGCCCGGACAGCCTGGGTGACACCCAGCCTTGCCAATATTTCAGCTTTTAGCATCACATAGTCTTTTGCTTGGTCAGGCTCTAGGTCATGGTAAGCCTTCTGCGATTCACCAGTTAACAGAGGAGCCACCAGTCCAGCCCACTGCTCCTCAGGCCACTTTTCTCTTTCAGCAGTCCTTTCAAATGTGGTCAAAAATACCTCTGGATCATCCTCTCCAGTCATTTTTGTCAATAAACGACTCACCCCAAAGGACGCGGTATTAGTGGGACGGCTTTCCTCACTGGTCTGCGGACATTGCTGCATTACTGCTTCCATTTGTTGTAGTCTCTGCTCTTGCTTCTGTAACAGGTCTATGAAGCGGGCCTCAGATTGCTGCTGGGCTTGTTGCTGAGCTTCCAGACTCTGTTGGTGAGCTTGCTGCTGGGCTGCAAGGCTCTGTTGATGAGCTTGCTGCTGGGCTGCGAAGTTCTGTTGTTGAGCTGCAAGGCTCTGTTGATGAGCTGCAAGGCTCTTTTGCAAACCTGCATTTGTCTGCTGTTGATTGGCATTTGCTAGAGCCAGCTGCTTCAGTATCTCCTCCATGCTGGCTTAAAAAAAAACTGCCACTGGTTCTCCACCAACTGTGAGGGGGTTAGCTCGGCAGCGGGTGTGTGTGACCCCCGGGATGGGCTCCCCACACAAAAACAGGACCAGCAAACGGAGGTTGTGGTTTTCAAAATCAAAAAAGGTGCGGTTTATTTTCTATTTACAGTGACAAAACACAGCAAAGCCAAAAGAAACATAAACAAAATAAATCCTGGTCAACTTGACCTCTGACTAGGGATGGGCCCGGTGCTCGATTCGAACCCATGTTCGAATCGAGCATCGGGCGTTCGCTCGCTCGTCGAGCCCAGAACTATTTGGGCCGTTCGCATCACATTCGTGTGATGCGAGCGGCCCCGCAATGCATTGCGGCCGGCGCGGCCGGCGCAGTGCATTGCTGGCTGATGATTGGCCAAGCATGCACTGTGACCCCGCTTGCTTGGCCAATCACAGCGCCCGAAACTCGGAGAGCAATAATTGGCTACAGGCAGGACGCCTGTAGCCAATTACAGCTCAGGGGCTTTAGTACACGCCCCACCATTTAAAAGGCCGCCACGCCATCGGCCCCGGTCACATGAGTTCCGGCTTTAGTAGAGATTAGTCTGCTGATTCTGTCTTTGCTTGATACTGAAAGATTTGCTCTTCTTTGCTAAACCATTGGCTATTTCTTTGCTAAACCATTGCTACCTAAGTCATTGATCGTTCATTGCTGCTGATTGCACAGTTAGTGTGTTATTAGCTGCTGCTGGGGATTAGTCTGGTGCGTGCTTACTGTTAGTACAGTATTGCAGTAGTACCAACCGCAGTGCTGTTAGCACAGCATTGCACCCCAACAGCACCCATAGGACTTCTAGTGTGTTAGTGGCAGCAAACAGAGCTCCTATATTTTCTTCTCAGCAGCACCCATAGGACTTCTAGTGTGTTAGTGGCAGCAAACAGAGCTCCTATATTTTCTTCTCAGCACCACCCATAGGATTTCTAGTGTGTTAGTGGCATCACACAGAGCTCCTATATTTTCTTCTCAGCAGCACCCATAGGACTTCTAGTGTGTTAGTGGCAGCAAACAGAGCTCCTATATTTTCTTCTCAGCAGCACCCATAGGACTTCTAGTGTGTTAGTGGCAGCAAACAGAGCTCCTATATTTTCTTCTCAGCAGCACCCATAGGACTTCTAGTGTGTTAGTGGCAGCAAACAGAGCTCCTATATTTTCTTCTCAGCAGCACCCATAGGACTTCTAGTGTGTTAGTGGCATCACACAGAGCTCCTATATTTTCTTCTCAGCAGCACCCATAGGACTTCTAGTGTGTTAGTGGCAGCAAACAGAGCTCCTATATTTTCTTCTCAGCAGCACCCATAGGACTTCTAGTGTGTTAGTGGCAGCAAACAGAGCTCCTATATTTTCTTCTCAGCAGCACCCATAGGACTTCTAGTGTGTTAGTGGCATCACACAGAGCTCCTATATTTTCTTCTCAGCAGCACCCATAGGACTTCTAGTGTGTTAGTGGCAGCAAACAGAGCTCCTATATTTTCTTCTCAGCAGCACCCATAGGACTTCTAGTGTGTTAGTGGCATCACACAGAGCTCCTATATTTTCTTCTCAGCAGCACCCATAGGACTTCTAGTGTGTTAGTGGCAGCAAACAGAGCTCCTATATTTTCTTCTCAGCACCACCCATAGGATTTCTAGTGTGTTAGTGGCATCACACAGAGCTCCTATATTTTCTTCTCAGCAGCACCCATAGGACTTCTAGTGTGTTAGTGGCAGCAAACAGAGCTCCTATATTTTCTTCTCAGCAGCACCCATAGGACTTCTAGTGTGTTAGTGGCAGCAAACAGAGCTCCTATATTTTCTTCTCAGCAGCACCCATAGGACTTCTAGTGTGTTAGTGGCAGCAAACAGAGCTCCTATATTTTCTTCTCAGCAGCACCCATAGGACTTCTAGTGTGTTAGTGGCAGCAAACAGAGCTCCTATATTTTCTTCTCAGCAGCACCCATAGGACTTCTAGTGTGTTAGTGGCATCACACAGAGCTCCTATATTTTCTTCTCAGCAGCACCCATAGGACTTCTAGTGTGTTAGTGGCAGCAAACAGAGCTCCTATATTTTCTTCTCAGCAGCACCCATAGGACTTCTAGTGTGTTAGTGGCAGCAAACAGAGCTCCTATATTTTCTTCTCAGCAGCACCCATAGGACTTCTAGTGTGTTAGTGGCAGCAAACAGAGCTCCTATATTTTCTTCTCAGCAGCACCCATAGGACTTCTAGTGTGTTAGTGGCAGCAAACAGAGCTCCTATATTTTCTTCTCAGCAGCACCCATAGGACTTCTAGTGTGTTAGTGGCATCACACAGAGCTCCTATATTTTCTTCTCAGCAGCACCCATAGGACTTCTAGTGTGTTAGTGGCAGCAAACAGAGCTCCTATATTTTCTTCTCAGCAGCACCCATAGGACTTCTAGTGTGTTAGTGGCATCACACAGAGCTCCTATATTTTCTTCTCAGCAGCACCCATAGGACTTCTAGTGTGTTAGTGGCAGCAAACAGAGCTCCTATATTTTCTTCTCAGCAGCACCCATAGGACTTCTAGTGTGTTAGTGGCATCACACAGAGCTCCTATATTTTCTTCTCAGCAGCACCCATAGGACTTCTAGTGTGTTAGTGGCAGCAAACAGAGCTCCTATATTTTCTTCTCAGCAGCACCCATAGGACTTCTAGTGTGTTAGTGGCATCACACAGAGCTCCTATATTTTCTTCTCAGCAGCACCCATAGGACTTCTAGTGTGTTAGTGGCAGCAAACAGAGCTCCTATATTTTCTTCTCAGCAGCACCCATAGGACTTCTAGTGTGTTAGTGGCAGCAAACAGAGCTCCTATATTTTCTTCTCAGCAGCACCCATAGGACTTCTAGTGTGTTAGTGGCATCACACAGAGCTCCTATATTTTCTTCTCAGCAGCACCCATAGGACTTCTAGTGTGTTAGTGGCAGCAAACAGAGCTCCTATATTTTCTTCTCAGCAGCACCCATAGGACTTCTAGTGTGTTAGTGGCAGCAAACAGAGCTCCTATATTTTCTTCTCAGCAGCACCCATAGGACTTCTAGTGTGTTAGTGGCAGCAAACAGAGCTCCTATATTTTCTTCTCAGCAGCACCCATAGGACTTCTAGTGTGTTAGTGGCATCACACAGAGCTCCTATATTTTCTTCTCAGCAGCACCCATAGGACTTCTAGTGTGTTAGTGGCAGCAAACAGAGCTCCTATATTTTCTTCTCAGCAGCACCCATAGGACTTCTAGTGTGTTAGTGGCATCACACAGAGCTCCTATATTTTCTTCTCAGCAGCACCCATAGGACTTCTAGTGTGTTAGTGGCAGCAAACAGAGCTCCTATATTTTCTTCTCAGCACCACCCATAGGATTTCTAGTGTGTTAGTGGCATCACACAGAGCTCCTATATTTTCTTCTCAGCAGCACCCATAGGACTTCTAGTGTGTTAGTGGCAGCAAACAGAGCTCCTATATTTTCTTCTCAGCAGCACCCATAGGACTTCTAGTGTGTTAGTGGCAGCAAACAGAGCTCCTATATTTTCTTCTCAGCAGCACCCATAGGACTTCTAGTGTGTTAGTGGCAGCAAACAGAGCTCCTATATTTTCTTCTCAGCAGCACCCATAGGACTTCTAGTGTGTTAGTGGCAGCAAACAGAGCTCCTATATTTTCTTCTCAGCAGCACCCATAGGACTTCTAGTGTGTTAGTGGCATCACACAGAGCTCCTATATTTTCTTCTCAGCAGCACCCATAGGACTTCTAGTGTGTTAGTGGCAGCAAACAGAGCTCCTATATTTTCTTCTCAGCAGCACCCATAGGACTTCTAGTGTGTTAGTGGCAGCAAACAGAGCTCCTATATTTTCTTCTCAGCAGCACCCATAGGACTTCTAGTGTGTTAGTGGCAGCAAACAGAGCTCCTATATTTTCTTCTCAGCAGCACCCATAGGACTTCTAGTGTGTTAGTGGCATCACACAGAGCTCCTATATTTTCTTCTCAGCAGCACCCATAGGACTTCTAGTGTGTTAGTGGCAGCAAACAGAGCTCCTATATTTTCTTCTCAGCAGCACCCATAGGACTTCTAGTGTGTTAGTGGCAGCAAACAGAGCTCCTATATTTTCTTCTCAGCAGCACCCATAGGACTTCTAGTGTGTTAGTGGCAGCAAACAGAGCTCCTATATTTTCTTCTCAGCAGCACCCATAGGACTTCTAGTGTGTTAGTGGCATCACACAGAGCTCCTATATTTTCTTCTCAGCAGCACCCATAGGACTTCTAGTGTGTTAGTGGCAGCAAACAGAGCTCCTATATTTTCTTCTCAGCAGCACCCATAGGACTTCTAGTGTGTTAGTGGCATCACACAGAGCTCCTATATTTTCTTCTCAGCAGCACCCATAGGACTTCTAGTGTGTTAGTGGCAGCAAACAGAGCTCCTATATTTTCTTCTCAGCAGCACCCATAGGACTTCTAGTGTGTTAGTGGCATCACACAGAGCTCCTATATTTTCTTCTCAGCAGCACCCATAGGACTTCTAGTGTGTTAGTGGCAGCAAACAGAGCTCCTATATTTTCTTCTCAGCAGCACCCATAGGACTTCTAGTGTGTTAGTGGCATCACACAGAGCTCCTATATTTTCTTCTCAGCAGCACCCATAGGACTTCTAGTGTGTTAGTGGCAGCAAACAGAGCTCCTATATTTTCTTCTCAGCAGCACCCATAGGACTTCTAGTGTGTTAGTGGCAGCAAACAGAGCTCCTATATTTTCTTCTCAGCAGCACCCATAGGACTTCTAGTGTGTTAGTGGCATCACACAGAGCTCCTATATTTTCTTCTCAGCAGCACCCATAGGACTTCTAGTGTGTTAGTGGCAGCAAACAGAGCTCCTATATTTTCTTCTCAGCAGCACCCACAGGACTTCTAGTGTGTTAGTGGCAGCAAACAGAGCTCCTATATTTTCTTCTCAGCAGCACCCATAGGACTTCTAGTGTGTTAGTGGCAGCAAACAGAGCTCCTATATTTTCTTCTCAGCAGCACCCATAGGACTTCTAGTGTGTTAGTGGCAGTAAACAGAGCTCCTATATTTTCTTCTCAGCAGCACCCATAGGACTTCTAGTGTGTTAGTGGCATCACACAGAGCTCCTATATTTTCTTCTCAGCAGCACCCATAGGACTTCTAGTGTGTTAGTGGCAGCAAACAGAGCTCCTATATTTTCTTCTCAGCAGCACCCATAGGACTTCTAGTGTGTTAGTGGCATCACACAGAGCTCCTATATTTTCTTCTCAGCAGCACCCATAGGACTTGTAGTGTGTTAGTGGCAGCAAACAGAGCTCCTATATTTTCTTCTCAGCAGCACCCATAGGACTTCTAGTGTGTTAGTGGCATCACACAGAGCTCCTATATTTTCTTCTCAGCAGCACCCATAGGACTTCTAGTGTGTTAGTGGCAGCAAACAGAGCTCCTATATTTTCTTCTCAGCAGCACCCATAGGACTTCTAATGTGTTAGTGGCATCACACAGAGTTCCTATATTTTCATCTCAGCAGCACCCATAGGACTTCTAGTGTGTTAGTGGCAGCAAACAGAGCTCCTATATTTTCTTGTCAGCAGCACACATAGTACCTATAGTGTGTTAGTGTCAGCACCCATAGGACCTACAGTGTGTTGTGAGCACACATAGGAGTTCTATTTTTTATACTATATACACTACCGACTACAATGGCTGGAAGACCGCCAAGGAGAGGCAGAGCGTGCCGAGGCAAGAACACAGGGCAGGCAGGCTCTGTTTCTAGAGACAACAGTGCTGGCCGTGGACGTGGTCGTGCATCGTCATCAGCACGTGGCCATGGGACACGCTTGTCTTTGTTTTCGGCAGCTGGACATGTGGAGCCGCATCATGCCGAAGGCTTGGTAGAATGGATGACCAAGCCCTCCTCATCCTCCTCATCCTCTCTCACCCAGGCTCAGGGTACTGGCAGAGCAGCTGCCAATGCGTACTCAATGGCATCATCAGCCACCCCTTCCCTAGACCCACCATGTCCTCCTGAGGAGTCCCCCGAACTTTTTGAGCACAGTGTTGGGTACATGCTCCAGGAGGATGCCCAACGATTCGAAGGCTCGGATGATGATACCCAGCTTGAGGAAGTCAGTAGTGTGCGCGCAGAGAGAGGGGATGCTGAAAGACAGCAATCTGGCAGTAGTGTTCCACCAGCTGCAGCTTACTGCCAGGTTTGCTCTAGTGGTGAAGAGGGAGGGGATGATGAGGTCACTGACTCCACGTGGGTGCCTGAAGGGAGAGAGGAGGAGGAGGAGGAGGATGCAGCGTCACATGTCCAACGAGGCAGGATGCCCCTTGGAGGCCAGCTAGAGGCCAGCACAGCAACTGTACCACACCGCAGAGCTCCGCCTGTGCAGGGCGCTGCCTCTGCACGTTATCACAAAAGTTCTTTGGTGTGGGCCTTTTTTGAGACGAGTGCATCAGATCGCACCACTGCTATTTGCAATATTTGTCTCAAGCGTATCTCGCGTGGCCAAAACATCAGCCGCTTGGGCACCACAAGCATGAGCAGACATATGTCGACCTGCCATGCAGCTCGTTGGCAAGCACACATAAAAGACCCACACCAAAGAACAAAGCGGACCTCTCCTTGCTCCTCATCAGCTGGGATCTCCATCCCCACTATATCTTCAGTCCTCTCTGAAAGCTGCTCTGAGAGGACTGAAGGTGTAGAATTAGGTGTGTCACAACCAAGTACTTGCAGTACACCGACGTCCGATTGTAGCAGGCAAATTTCCCTGCCCCAGCTGCTGGACCGTCGAAAGAAGTATACTCCCAGCCATCCACATGCCCAGCGGTTGAATGCTAGCTTGGCTAAATTGCTAGCACTTCAACTGCTGCCTTTTCAGTTGATAGACTCGGCCCCCTTCCGTGAGTTTGTTCAATGTGCGGTTCCTCAGTGGCAGGTTCCCAAACGCCACTTTTTCTCACGGAAGGCGATTCCGTCTCTCTACTGGCATGTGGAAGGCAATGTCCATGCCTCGCTGGACAGGGCGGTCAGCGGTAAGGTGCATATTACCGCTGACTCATGGTCCAGCGGGCATGGACAGGGACGTTATCTTTCTTTCACGGCCCATTGGGTCACTCTATTGGCAGCTGGGAGGGATGCAGGACAAGGTGCAGTAGTGTTGGAGGTTGTTCCGCCACCACGCCTCCAAAATGCTACTACTGGTTGTGACACACCTCTCTCCTCCACCCCCTCCTCTTCTTCTTCCTCCATGTCCTCTTCGAGTGCTCTGTCCTCGGAACCAGCGGTGCTCCGTAGGCGTACAAGGGGCTACGCGAGTACGCAGGCAAAAAGATGCCATGCCGTGCTTGCGCTGGTGTGTTTGGGGGACAGGAGCCACACTGGGCCAGAGGTTCTGGCAGCTCTGCAGGGGCAGGCCGAGAGGTGGTTGACGCCACGCCAGCTTAAGCCAGGAATGGTCGTTTCTGATAATGGCACCAACCTCCTCTCCGCCCTGCGACAGGGGCAGCTCACCCATGTGCCCTGTATGGCTCACGTCCTCAACCTGGTGGTGCAGCGGTTCTTGGGCAGGTTCCCAGGCTTACAGGATGTCCTGAGGCAGGCCAGGAAAGTCTGTGTGCATTTCCGCCGATCTTATAATGCCAGTGCTCGGCTGACTGAGCTGCAAAAGGAGCTGAACCTGCCCAAGAACCGCCTAATATGTGACATGCCCACCAGGTGGAACTCAACGTTGGCCATGCTGCAGCGACTGCACACGCAGCAGAGGGCCATCAATGAGTACCTTTGCGACTACGGCACCAGGACAGGGTCAGGGGAGCTTGGCTTTTTTTCCCCACGCCAGTGGAGCATGATCAGGGATGCATGCACTGTCCTCTCACCATTTGAGGAGGCCACGAGGATGGTGAGCAGTGACAGTGCATGCATCAGTGACACTGTACCTCTTGTCCACCTGTTGGAGCATACGCTGCGTGGGATAATGGACAGGGCACTTGAGGCAGAACAGAGGCAGGAAGAGGAGGACTTCCTTGTCTCTCAAGGCCCCCTTTATCCAGACAATGTTCCTTCTGTCCCACCCATCACACAGGAAGAGGAGGAGGAGGAGGAGGAGGAGGATTGTGTGAGCATGGAGGTGGAGCCTGGCACTCAGCATCAGCAGCAGCAGTCTTTTAGGGATGATGTACAGTCCCAACAAACCAGTGGACTTGTACGTGGCTGGGAGGAGGTGGCTGGCGATCATGTCATCCTCAGTGACCCAGAAGACTCCGGACCGAATGCCTCAGCTAACCTACGCTGCATGGCCTCCCTGATCCTGCAAAGCCTGCGGAAGGATCCTCGTGTTCTTCGGATCAAGGAGAGTGACCATTACTGGCTGGCCACTCTCCTTGATCCACGGTACAAGGGTAAGGTTGCGGACCTTATCTTGCCGTCGCAGAGGGAGCAGAGGATGAGACATCTCAGGGAGGCCTTGCAGAAAGGTCTGTGCAACGCGTTCCCAGAAACTGGGAGGTTACAAACTCCTGGTCCTGGACGACGAGTTGCTGAGGCTTCGGTCAGTAGCAGAAGGAGCGGTGGGGAAGGTGGACGTCTGACCGATGCGTTCAGACAATTTTTTAGTCCGCAGCCCCAAGGTATGATCGGTTCCAGCAACCATCGCCAGCGTCTGATATACATGGTGCAGGAATACCTAGGGGCAAGGTCAGACTTGGACACCTTTCCCACCGAAAATCCTCTGGCTTACTGGGTCCTGAGGATGGATCACTGGCCAGAGCTTGCACAGTATGCAATTGAGCTACTGGCCTGTCCTGCATCCAGCGTTCTTTCCGAACGCACATTCAGTGCTGCTGGAGGATTTGTCACCGATCATAGGGTGCGCCTGTCCACCGACTCGGTTGATCGACTGACCTTCATAAAAATGAATCAGTCTTGGATCACCACCAGCTACCAGACACCTGAAGCGGATATAACGGAATAATTTATAATGTCACATCCCTTCAAGACTGCCTATGCTGATGCTGAGTGACTGTCCTGTTATGTTCACTGACTATCCTCTTCCTCCTCCTCAATGATCCATGCCACCACACCAGTGCCTAAGGCACAATTTTTCAGCCCCTGTATAACAGGGGCGTGTAATTACAGTTTTTTAAAAAGATGCTTCGCAACAGGTGTGACTGCTGTGCTCAGAGTACAGTATCTGTGAGGGGTTGCAGTGTTGTGGCACCAGCACCAGTGCCTAAGGCACAATTTTTCAGCCCCTGTTGGGGCGTGTAATTACAATTTTTAGGCAATGCTTTGCAACAGGTCTCATTGCTGTGCTCAGAGTACAGTATCTGTGAGGGGTTGCAGTGTTGTGGCACCAGCACCAGTGCCTAAGGCACAATTTTTCAGCCCCTGTATAACAGGGGCGTGTAATTACAATTTTTTAAAAAGATGCTTCGCAACAGGTGTGACTGCTGTGCTCCAAGTACAGTATCTGTGAGGGGTTGCAGTGTTGTGGCACCAGCACCAATGCCTAAGGCACAATTTTTCAGCCCCTGTTTAACAGGGGCGTGTAATTACAAATCTTGATCTAATAGTTCACAGCAGGGCCCATTCCTGCGCCCACCAAGAGTAACTATGAGGGCCTACAGTCTTGTGGCAACACCGTCCACCACCACCACCACCACCAAAGGCCCAATTTTTCTGCCCTGTTCAACAGGTGCATGCAATTACAAATCTTGATCTAATAACTCACAGCAGGGCCCATTCCTGCACCCACCAAGAGTAACTGTGAGGGCTTACAGTCTTGTGGCAACACCGTCCACCACCACCACCACCACCACCAAAGGCCCAATTTTTCTGCCCGGTTCAACAGGTGCATGCAAGTACAAATCTTGATCTATTAACTCACAGCAGGGCCCATTCCTGTGCCCACCAGTCTTGTGGCTACACCAACATCTAATAGGGCAAATTTCTGCAGAGTATATACGGCAGGCCCCTACTTTCAAACATCCAACTTACAAACGACTCCTACTTGCAAACGGCAAGAGAAAACAGGAAGTGAGAGGAAATCTACCCCTAGGAAGGAAAATTCTATCCTGTTAGATTTAATTTGGGAAAAAGGTATCTCCTCTCTACTGATGCTTTATCACCAATCCTTGTTTCAATTAAAACCCCACTTTTCCAAAAACATTTGTCATTGGGACGGAAAGTGAGGTGACATGTTCTGAACAGATGTGCAAAGACAGCAAATGTTACAGGGGTGATAACCCCTCCCTATGTTCTCCAAAAAGCTTAAAAATTTATTTTTTTGGGATGTAGCTACACTTCATAATGTACCTGTTCAGATTCTACTTAAGAACAAACCTACAGTCCATGTCTTGTTTGCACCACCTATATACTGCTGTTCAGAGTATATAGGGTTGTAGGTATAGGGTTTTATTTTGGGTGCGGGGTCCCCCTTAGTATCCATACAAGACCCAAAGGGGCTGGGGTGGGGGGGGGGGGTGATGGGGTAGCCATGCCATTTTTCTCAAGGATTTTCAGCCATATGGCGGCCAGGACAAGACATGACATTAAAGCCGCAAGTGGTTTTAAATGGCTTCTTTTTTTCCTTTACAAATGTCATTTTGTGCAAGGACAGTTCTAAACACGGGAAACACATGCCACTTCACAGGCATACTTTAGACACCCCCCAGGTACCATATTTAAAGGAAAATTTCACTTTTTTTTTTTCACTTCATGCATCATTAAAATGACTGCTCCCGAAAAAACTTTAGTTTTTAAAATTTCTTTTTGCATTGATATATGTCCCCTGGGGCAGGACCCGGGTCCCCAAACCTGTTTTATGACATTAACATGCATATTGGCCGTTGTAATTAGCAATTTTGAATTCGAACGTTCGCGTCCATTATAACGAATAGGGTTCGAAAATTCGCGCGAACTTTCGGTCCGTTCGAAGGTTCTGGTGCGAACCGAACCCGGGGGTGTTCGGCTCATCCCTACCTCTGACTAAACATACAGGTTTCCTAACTAACAACTGGGATCAGCCTAGTGCTGTCCTAGTCCCTAAGTCCCTGGTTTTAAATGTCCAAGCAAATAGCCACACAGGCTTTGTCTCACCGCACAGGGGTTCACTCTCCCTAGACAGTCCACACAGGTCTGGGTCCAGGCATGAGCAAACACCTAATGAATCTGGGAGTTTTTATAGAGGCCTTAAACGAGCTGACAAGCTTCAGCTGGTCTCATCAACTCCCTGTCTGCACGACGCCCCACACTCTCCCTAGAGGTATGAGTCATCCATGAGCCCACTAGCCTCAGCTGGGCTTATACAACTCTCCACCTAGTTGTATAAGTCGGCGTAAAGCCTGAATCTGGGCGAAATATATCTACCCCCCTGGATGCAACCAGGTGACTTTACCTTCCTGCTGTCACAATATATATAGATTATATATTACAGCCTATAGTCTGCCAGTTGTCTTCATATATCAGAGATTCTGGACATATTATTGATACTCTACAAAACTACTCTTTTTTTTTTTATTTAAATGATTTTTATTAGTTTTTTTCCCCATCAAGTATCAAAACAGGTTATAACATTGTGAAAATTTTATATGACAGCATACAGCACTTGAAACACTCCTTGATTTACCTTCCCTCACCCACCCTCCCACCCCTACCTCCCTCCCACACACCAGACCTTTATTTGTTTGTTCTTGTATTACTAGTAATTGCAAGGTCGTAAGAAAAAAAAAAAAAGAAGTAGGAGATCACCTCTGGGGGTAACAACAGAGGTAGAAGAAATAGAGAAATTAATATATGGTGTAAGCAATGATAAACAGAAAATAAAAAAATGCAGCGCCAAGATACTATGTGAAAACCCAGATATAAAAGTAAATCTGGGCTTGTGATAATTGAACTAACTATTCAATACAAAAGGAGGGAGTGACCCCAAAATATATATAAATACCAAGCAATTGTGAAAAATGCAAACTCATATATAAAAGTTCTATAAAGTAAAGTGGCTAACAGCCAAGTCCAATGAAATGCTCAGTAGATGAACTGAGAAAAATTGCAGTCAATCAAAAAACGGTATATCCATTGCGACTTCAAATTCGTGTAGAATATATGTATACATAAAACTGCAACACCCGGGGACGTGATTCCAACACCAGGAATGGGGAAAAAGCAATGGATACTCTTACCCCTATGTGTGGACACACACACCAGCGGTGGTGGGTCAATCAGGCAAAGGTGTAGATGTGAAATCCTCAGGAACCGTCCTCACCAATCGATAGATGCAGGGACACCGAATCTCCGGCCGGATCTTTCCACGGTGGTGATATGAAGCGCCAAGGATAATAGTGCATCAAGGATTGTGGTAATGACCATAGAAAAAAAGAGGGAAGCTCCACATAGTGCAGGATCAGATGATAATTAAAAAAGACTTTGTTTATTGAAACAAAAAGTCACAAAACACACATGGGTGTATGAAAAACGAAATATAAAAAAAAGGGAAACAGGCTTCCATGCAGAGGCTTGTACAAGCAAAGTTTAGAATCAAATAAAAAGCGTAGCTATAGGCAAGTCCATGTACCCGACATGTTTCGCATGAGAAATGCATCTACTGGGGCATGGACTTGCAGGAAACAGCCACGCTATATAATACAAACAACGACATTAACTGGATTCACCTCAGCTGGTGTGTGCATTCCCATTCAATAGGATGAACCAATCAAAGTACCAAGAAATGCCGCTCCCATATACGTCATCTGCAGGGCTGGGTAAATAAGCCAATAAGAATGGATAGATGCGACGTACAAATGTGCGTCATTGCGTCTCCGTTGAGGATCGTCATCACGGTACCCTCTCTGACGGCGCATGCGTTCCATGCCAGAACCACGGATACGTGCATCGCGAGAACCTATGCCGAATCAGTACGCGACTACGTAGTCGCGTACTGATTCGGCATAGGTTCTCGCGATGCACGTATCCGTGGTTCTGGCATGGAACGCATGCGCCGTCAGAGAGGGTACCGTGATGACGATCCTCAACGGAGACGCAATGACGCACATTTGTACGTCGCATCTATCCATTCTTATTGGCTTATTTACCCAGCCCTGCAGATGACGTATATGGGAGCGGCATTTCTTGGTACTTTGATTGGTTCATCCTATTGAATGGGAATGCACACACCAGCTGAGGTGAATCCAGTTAATGTCGTTGTTTGTATTATATAGCGTGGCTGTTTCCTGCAAGTCCATGCCCCAGTAGATGCATTTCTCATGCGAAACATGTCGGGTACATGGACTTGCCTATAGCTACGCTTTTTATTTGATTCTAAACTTTGCTTGTACAAGCCTCTGCATGGAAGCCTGTTTCCCTTTTTTTTATATTTCGTTTTTCATACACCCATGTGTGTTTTGTGACTTTTTGTTTCAATAAACAAAGTCTTTTTTAATTATCATCTGATCCTGCACTATGTGGAGCTTCCCTCTTTTTTTCTATGGTCATTACCACAATCCTTGATGCACTATTATCCTTGGCGCTTCATATCACCACCGTGGAAAGATCCGGCCGGAGATTCGGTGTCCCTGCATCTATCGATTGGTGAGGATGGTTCCTGAGGATTTCACATCTACACCTTTGCCTGATTGACCCACCACCGCTGGTGTGTGTGTCCACACATAGGGGTAAGAGTATCCATTGCTTTTTCCCCATTCCTGGTGTTGGAATCACGTCCCCGGGTGTTGCAGTTTTATGTATACATATATTCTACACAAATTTGAAGTCGCCATGGATATACCGTTTTTTGATTGACTGCAATTTTTCTCAGTTCATCTACTGAGCATTTCATTGGACTTGGCTGTTAGCCACTTTACTTTATAGAACTTTTATATATGAGTTTGCATTTTTCACAATTGCTTGGTATTTATATATATTTTGGGGTCACTCCCTCCTTTTGTATTGAATAGTTAGTTCAATTATCACAAGCCCAGATTTACTTTTATATCTGGGTTTTCACATAGTATCTTGGCGCTGCATTTTTTTATTTTCTGTTAATTATTCTGCGATTTGTCTATTTGCTGATGCTAGCAGCCACTTATTCATTTGTTCACCCAGTAGCGCTACTTTGTTTATTTTATGTAAGCAATGATAAGACTTCCCGGATCTCATAAGTATGGGAAGGACAGAGGTGGAGGGGGTGACGGGGAGAAGATTCCCTTACGTTCTGCACCGTCCCCCTATAAAGGGCACCCCGTCTTATTCAGCCAAGGCCTCCACATTCTTTCAAATTTCCCAAAAGTACCTTGCTTGATGAATGTCACTCTTTCGCTCCAGACCATTGAGTTAATGGTCTCAACCCAACTTTCCACTGTCGGGGGAATTTGTGCCTGCCACTTCCATGCGATTAGCTTTCGCGATTGAAATAGGCATCTCAGCACTACTTCAATAGTGTTAGTCGGGACTCTACTTTCCTCCATGCTCCCTAATAGACAAGTCTTAGCCACTGGTTCTAGTGTGGTCCCGAAGATTTTATTTACCCTATTTATTATCTCCTCCCAATATCTAAATATCTTCGGACACTTCCAAACCATGTGTATAAAATCTCCTGTCGCCTTACACCTGGGGCATTCATCATTTTGTCTCCACCCGAGTTTGAACATTTTTTTAGGGGTATGATAGACTCTATGTATTAAAAACAGGTGGGATATTTTCTGCGCAGGAGAGATCGAGACCAGTGCTCCTCATTCTAAGATCTTGTCCCATTGTTCAGTGGTTATTAAACCCACATCTCTTCCCCATCCTGCTCTGCTCTTGGAGAGTCCAGCTCTGATTATTACTCCAGCCCCTAATCTAGTATACATCTTGGAGATTAGACCTTTGGATGTGTTTGTCGTAATTATTTTTAAGAGGGTGGGGATCTGAATCCATTTAATTATTTGTGACCTAAACTGTGCTTGGATAGCGTGTCTAATCTGGAGATATTTATAAAACGTCTTATTTGATATGTTAAATTTGCATCTTAAATCTGAAAATGTTTTCATAAGATTACCCTTATACAGATGAATTAGTCAATTGATACCCTGTCTCTCCCAATCCCTGGGCTTCTCTATACCCCTAACTTCCGCTAAGTTTTTATTGTTCCATAAGGGGGTATACTCTGTTACCCCACTGCACCCCATTAATGCCTTTGTTACCTGCCATACTTTGCTGACTAGTTCTATGGTCAGGCATCTATGGATAAATGAGTCTGCCTCTAGTGCCTCCACTAATACGTTGTGTGGGGCCCCCCGTTAACATCATACTACCACTAGAGTTTCCCCTTACTGAGGATCCGCAGCCCGCTAGATGTTGTAGCTGGGATGCCAAAAAGTATGATTTTGGGTGCGGGACCGCCATTCCCTCCTCCTTAATCGGGAGTTGCATGGTTTGCAAACTAATCCTGGATTGGCCCCCCTTCCACATCAGTTCCCTAAAAAGAGATTCTAATCTCTTAAACCACTTTTGGCCTATCCAAATCAGTGAGTTGCGGAACAAGTATAATATATTAGGTTGCAATGCCCCGCTACAGATAGGGGGAGTCGTTTCCAAATGTCTCCTTTATGTTTTAATTTAAGTAGTAATGGCGCTATATTGTTGTTAACATACTGGTTTATGTCGCTCGTAATCCAGACCCCCAAATATTTCAGTTTTGTGACTACTTTTAGCCGGGAAGTTCCAGACGGAGTCTGGCCATCAAGTGAATCAACCAGTGGCAAGGCCGATTTTTCCCAATTGAAGACCAGGCCGGAAAATCGTCCGAACTCCTCAACCATCTGAATCACTGTATTCAGTGAGGACTCAACATCTCCTAAGAAGAACAGGACATCATCTGCAAACAGTGCTATCCTTTCCTCCTCTGTTTGCCTTTGGAACCCCTTTATACCTGGTATTAGTCTAGTCCTAATTGCCAGTGGCTCCATTGCAAGGGCAAACAGTAAAGGAGAGAGGGGACCTCCCTGTCTCGTCCCTCTCTCTAACTGGAACAGTTCTGAAAATTCATTATTTATTTTCGCTCGGGGTTCACTATATAGTAGTTTGAATCCAAACCTCAGTCTTTCTTGTGGTGGCCATTCTATAAACTTGTTGCTTGTCCAGCCATTCCCTCTGCCTAATCAGAGTAGGGTCCTCAATGTATCGCTTCTCTGCCTGCACCGCCTTAATTCTAATATCTCTTTCCCACTTTCTAGATTCCCCCTTCACCCTTGCCACCTGTTGGATCAGAAGACCCCTTAAGTAGGCTTTCAAAGAGTTCCAGACCACTCCAGCTGGCGCCGAGCCTGTATTAATTTGTACAAAATCATTCAGTCTATTCACCAGTTCTCCAGAATTACCAATCAATTCAAGCCAGCACAGGCTCATTTTCCATTCTCTTTGATGGATTTTGTCCCCTGTCTTTATTGTAAGCACCAGCGGGGAGTGGTCTGAGACTCCTCTTGGGCCATACTCTACCTTCTTCACTGATGCTATTGTTTCCTCATTGCCCAGGGCCATATCTATTCTGGAAAGAATGAGATAAGAACTGGAGAAGCAGGAATATTGCCATTCCTGTGAATAGCGCATTCGCCATATATCACACAACCCCATTTCCACCAGGAACCAAGCCAACCGACCCTCATTTGTTATATTGGGCCTACTCCCCGAAGAGAATCTGTCCAAGCTCCTATCTAGGACTTCATTATAGTCTCCTACTGCTATTACTGGGGTGCCTGCTTTATCCAGTGTAAATTCTAACAATTTATATAAAACTTCAAAGTTAAATGGGGGGGGGGGGGGATATAGATATTGGCCAACACATATGGTTTGTTCTCAATGGAACAGAACAAGAAGATATACTGGCCCTGTTCGTCAATACAGCTCTCTCTGCAGGAAAATGCCAGTCCTCTCCAAACCATTATGCTCACTCCTCTTGAGTAGGAGGAGTGGACCGAGTGGTATTGGGATTGGAACTTCTGGTTACGCAGTTGTGCCGCAGTGTCCCTGGTCAAATGCATCTCCTGCAAACAGAGCAACCCAAACCCCCTCCCCTCCAATGCCGACATAACTGTGGCTCTTTTAACTAGATCCCCTAGGCCTCGGACGTTCCAAGATATAATACTAAATGTCTTATCCTGCATAGAAAAATATAGAAATAGTAAAAAAAAAAAAAAAAAATTAAAAGTATAGAAGCAACCAATCCACCAGTTTCGCTCTCTTCCCTCCACCTCAAGTACTTCCTCCAACCTGTGTCTCCCTCCCTTCCTTCATCATCACCCTCCCTATTCTCGATTTGTGGCAACTGTAGTGCTAATTTTTGTGGTGTGTACTCTTTACCCCTCACCCTAATCCCACCCCTTCCTCCCTCCCATCCCTACCCAACTGGGCTTCCCCATAGGGCTTCACCTGTGATCTCCCCGTACCCCCCTCGCCATTGGCACCTCACATTCCAAATCAATAACAATGACCATTTTAGTGCATAATATAAGTGATATGAGAGCCCCATATGCTCCCCATTTCTCGCTCCTACATACATCAATCTCTCCCAATCAGAGCGAGTGTCCCCCCCCCCCCCCGCTCCATTAGTTTAAGTCAAACAACATTATTTTAGTGCAATTACAGTGGTATTTTAGAAAAGAGAAAAAAAAAAAAAAAAAGGGAAAAATATTAAAAAATTCAAGAAAAATATTATTATATATAATACCCCCCCCCCCCCCCCCCCAAAAAAAAAAGATTTCAAGAAATATTATTATTTATAATAACCCATAAAAATTAAGAAGAAAACGCAAGGAAAGCCCCCAGCTCCATACCCCTTGCAATCTACAGTATTGTGCAATCTACAGTCCTACGGTCCTATGAGTCCTACAGTCCTATAGGTCTTTTGTTTTTCTCCAACCACTGCTCCACCTCCGCCGGTGAACTGAAAAAGAAAGTTCCACCCAATGCCGTCACCCGCAGGTGGGCTGGATACAGCAAAGCATACACAACTTTATATTTCTGTAAGGCACGTTTAGATGGTATAAAATTCATTCCTGCGCCTCTGGAGGTCTGGGGAAAAATCTGGATACAAGGAAACCCTGGCCCCATTATACATAATGTTCCCCATCAGTCTGATATCAAGGAACGAGAAAAGTGGGACTATAGCGGTGCTTTGTAAGAAAATGTCACATAAACAAAATAAATTTTCAATTTTTATTAAAATATCTCATAGATATTATACAAAATATATGAAAGAGCAAAAATGATAAAATCACAACTTGAACAACTGAAATTCTTTTTTTTGGGGCTGCTGGTTTACCCAGGTACAGTATGGCGGGGGTCAGGTACGATGTTATGTCCCTATATATTTCGCCAGGTTTGGCTTCTTCAGGGGAGTACACTGTAGCCGCCCAAATTTTTTTGTGTATACCCAGCTCTGACAAAAAATCATCCAGCTCTGACAAAAAATCAAAAACAAAGTCAATACATATACAATAAACAAATAAATGAATATCCTAACTTTTTATGCTGTTACATCATTATGATCCACATCACTATAGTTACCAGATATGGAGCCCAGCCCTCACTCGACCCAGGCAGAGAAAGCCACGCATGTGAATCCCGCATAGGATGTAGATAGTACACCCTCCAGACCACGGTTGTCATGTATCCGCCTTAGTGCCGCCCATCAGCTCCGGTTAACATCAATGACACTGGCATACACTATTCTCGCCGCCATCACTACGGCGCATGCGCGTGCCGCGGAGCATTTTGGGAATTGTAGTCAGAGGCTGGCTTCATCGACAATGACACTGGCATACACTATTCTCGCCGCCATCACCACGGCGCATGCGCGCGCCGCGGAGCATTCTGGGGATTGTAGTCAGAGGCTGGCTTCATCTCCTATGCATAGGGACAGGCACGCAATTTGTCCGCTCTCGCTCAGTGACGTCAGCACGCCTGAGCGAGTGGGGGGTTTAAAATGCCAGCACAATCGCCTTTCCACTCCAGGCGGCTGTATGGAGGCGATCTCACTTGAACCTCTCCAGACTCAGGTAAATTTCAAAATTGTATACCACTCTCCCAGGCTACTATATGCCGGTATACTGCATCCTTATGATGATATGCAAACTAGCAGCCTAATAAATGCATCTGCATGTGTTTCTACTTTAACACATGCAGCCGCACACTATGCTTCTATACACAATTTGGTTATCTATCTACATGTATGTATATCACATATATTACCAGGTTATACTATCTATGCCTGGAACAATATTCTCTTTAGAATCTTATTACTATCTTTTATTATATTTTAGGTTTTACTACACTACTAGATAGATCCTTCTGATATCCCCTTGAGTCATAGTATGGATACTGTTCTCTTGGTCGCCTCCGCCAGCATATCTCTCTTCAATATATATTGAACACAAGTAAGCAGTTTATTTCTTTCTTCTGAGCCCGCTGGCCCTTTATACATTTTTTATATAAACTATATACTTATTTAAAATAATCAATATATTGGAAGGAATCAGTCATTAGGACCTGTCTTCCTTCCCAGCTAGGTCCTCTCAACCCCCTACGGCTGAACTTAGCCCCCGTCGTGGTCTGGAGGGTGTACTATCTACATCCTATGCGGGATTCGCATGCGTGGCTTTCTCTGCCTGGGTCGAGTGAGGGCTGGGCTCCATATCTGGTAACTATAGTGATGTGGGTCATAATGATGTAACAGCATAAAAAGTTAGGATATTCATTTATTTGTTTATTGTATATGTATTGACTTTGTTTTTGATTTTTTGTCAGAGCTGGGTATACACAACAAAAATTTGGGCGGCTACAGTGTACTCCCCTGAAGAAGCCAAACCTGGCGAAATATATAGGGACATAACATCGTACCTGACCCCCGCCATACTGTACCTGGGTAAACCAGCAGCCCCAAAAAAAAGAATTTCAATTGTTCAAGTTGTGATTTTATCATTTTTGCTCTTTCATATATTTTGTATAATATCTATGAGATATTTTAATAAAAATTGTAAATTTATTTTGTTTATGTGACATTTTCTTACAAAGCACCGCTATAGTCCCACTTTTCTCGTTCCTTGATATTTTCATTACCGGGATGAGGTGCATTTAATCCCCCTTTTTTTTGAGGAATTACTCGGATCCCCCTTTCTCTCTGTATTTTCGCCTAGGTGTTTCAATACACCACCTAGTGATCCGACTAATTCTTCCACATACCAAACTAGTATTGCTTGCCTTATTTACTATTGAAGTTGTATTATATATTTATGCAAAATCATTTTTCTATATCTTGTCATACATATATATGTATGTCACATTTTGTGGCTACATTTACCAGCAATCTATACTTTTCCTCTCCTCTTCGTCCCACTTCTACAATATCTCTATTAGACTGTTGTTAGGACACGGTCTCAGTTATGGCTGGCTTCTGTGGAGAAGCATGGGAAGGCTTTATGTTTAAGATCCAATCCACCAAAAATACCACTGAAATATCCGAACCCGATTTGGACAAGGCATTTCTAAGATTACAACGATTACTTGAGAAAAAAGTCAGAGTATTTTGGCACAAACAATACTTTGTAAAATACTCCGAACATAAAATTACCCCTTGGGGTTTGCGTATACAAATCTTTCCCAATCTCAAAAAAATCGATGACTCATTAAAATTGAGATGGGAACACAACCTACAAAGCTGTTCCTTTGAAATGATGACCATCCTCTGTTACCAATATGATAGTGAAATTAAAGAATTGGACTTACTGATTGGTGCATGGTATGATGAAATGATACTTGCAGTCTCCACCTCTCTCTTTACACAGAAAGAAAAAGCTTTACGTGAACATCTAGAGGAATACACCTCGGACCTTATCAGTGTCAAAGAAGGCAAATTTTTGAAAGACAAATCTGCTTATGATAATAACTATGCATATAAGTGGAATCAATCAACGTTTAACAGACCATCCTCCTATCCACCTACTCATATAGTAACTGAAAATGTCTCTAATATGCCTAACACATCTTCTGTTTCAGTTTCTTCTGCAGTGTCAAGCCAGTCCACGGTTTATCGAGATCTATCCCATGACCGACTTCCCAAAAAACGGAAGGGTAACCTAGACTCAAGATCATCGGAATCACTTTCACGCACTAGCTCCACCATCACTCGGTAATCTCCAGCAAGCTCCTCCACATTTGAAACTGTCCGCCCTTCCTCACTTATGCGACTTTCTCGCTCTGACACGCCCTTCGCACCGGTTAAACTATCTGCACAACCAGCTCGGGCTCTGGCCCCACCTTTTTCTTTATCACCTAGAACCACTCCCACCAGAAGGGTAAGTGAACCTAACCTCTCCCCTTTATTCCCACACAGCACAGCGTCTTTTGACCCCAAACTAGCACCTATTTTTTTAGTCAAAACCCCGGATCACTCCGGTATCACAACGCTACCAACGACACAGCCCTAATATCTGACAATACAACCCAATTGGAGGTTGTTAACCTTTCATCTAGTCCCTTAAGTCAAGATGAAATTGATGTCCTCAAATTGGGTCTCACTTTCTGCCCGCTAGCTAATAGCGACAAATTCCAAATGATAAAAGACGTGCACCTATTTGCACGCAAATTGATGTTCAAAGTAATTTACGATAAACCGTCTACTGACTATACAACTTCCTCTGATCCTCTCTCCTTTGAACAACGTAAACTAGACCTTGACGAAATTCAAGCTATTGAGGACTTGATGGAACTTTGGGAGGAGGGACACAATGACCACGAGGGCTCCATGCCCTCCCCCTTGGAGGGCATTTGCGCCCCCGGTGTCACGTTCCCCCTCCCCCATCTTATAAGCCAAAATCTACAAATTTTCCTCTCTTAAGTAAGAATGCCAGTATCTGGTCTTTTGTCGAGCAAACTACTAGAGAAATAGACAAGCTAGATTTAGGCAAGGACTATTCCAATAACAATTTGTCTTTGAAGCACAAGAAAGCGCTCCAATCCCTTCAGAACAACAGGCTGATCACAATTAAGCCAGCCGATAAAGACGGCAACGTAGTGGTCATGAACACAACAGACTACGAAACTATGTGCCTCAAGATCCTTCACAATAAAGAATGGTACCGTCCAATTTCCAAAACTGTGATCACTAGCTTTAACTCAGAGTACTATTCTCTAATTACCAGAGCATTTCGTAGTGGACTTATTGACAAAGACACGTGGAACTACCTGAACATTCAGGAACCTAGAATACCCACCATGTACGCATTGCCTAAACTGCATAAATCTTTGTCCAATCCCCCTGGTCGACCCATCGTATCAGGATGTCAAAGTCTCACAGAACACGCAAGTGCTCTGGTGGGCCGTTATCTTTATCCACATGTGACATCATTGACTTCTTTCATTAAGGACACAATCGACCTACTTCAAACAATTGAGGGTACATGTGTTCCCCCCAACACTTGGTTAGTGGCAATTGATATAGAAAGTCTCTACAACACAATCCCCCATACCAAGGGGATTGAGGTTGTGGAACACCTTCTGAAAGACAGAGGTCATTCTGCACATGCATACAATGCATTTATTTTGGATCTTTTAAAATTTATTCTGACTCGCAACGTGTTTCTTTTCGGACTCTCCCACTACCTCCAGGTGCAGGGGGTTGCCATGGGAACCAAGTGTGCTCCCTCCTATGCCAACCTGTACCTGGGGGGTGGGAGAGGGAGCTTTTTGGACGTGATGACATATCGATGTGCCTGTCCCACGTCATTTCGTGGTACAGGTACATCGACGATGTCCTGCTTCTCTGGTTTGGTACCAAGACTGAATTGACACAATTCATGACCATTTTGGCCACAAACACGTACAGCCTTAAATTTACTATGGAATGCAGTCAGAACCAAATTAATTTTCTCGATTTAACAATTTCTATAGATAAAGATGGCCTTCTATACTCTTCCCTGTATCGCAAGCCATCATCTGGTAACACCATTTTACATGCATCAAGTGGACACCCCCAGTCTTTAGTTAGAAGCATTCCTTATAGCCAATACGTCAGATTAAAAAGAAACTGTGCTCACAACGACGATTTTGAAAAGGCAGCAAAAAATTTATATTACAGACTTAAAGATAGAGGCTACAGCCACAGAACTTTAAAACATGCATATAATAGAGCCTCCAAATGCAATCGCAACGAGCTACTGTTTTCTACTCTAACCAAATCCTCTTTACAACCAATCAGACTAATTACGCAATATTCCAAACATCATGCATTTTTTAGAAACATCTTGACACAATATTGGCCCTTACTATTAGCTGATAGTTTCGCTGCTAAACACATTAATAACTATCCTGACATTACCTATAGACGTGCTCCCTCTTTGAGGGACAAACTAGTTCGTAGCCACTTTGACCCCATAGATCCTAGATGTAATATACAGACTGGCACTTTTCCCTGTAACAAATGTGACATATGTCCATTTATCCTAACTGGCCAAACTGTGATCCTTCCCAACGGCCTCACACACTCCATCGGTTATCGAGTATCTTGTCAAACTATCGGTGTTGTCTATTTAGCCAAATGTCTCTGTGGCTGCTACTATGTGGGGAAAACAAAAAGACCCTTTTTCAAACGTATTAAGGACCACATTGGCCCCATTCGCAAACGACTTATGACCACTGCCATTAGCCGGCCTGTAGGTAGCGAACATAACTTTGAAGTAAATATGATTACTTTTTCAGCTTTGGAACACTCATGCAAGAGGAGGCGGCATCGACCGCAAACTCCTGCAACTTGAAACCAAATGGATTCACCAATTAAAAGCCACACGTTACCCTGGCTTAAATGAGTTCATTAGTTTCAAGTCCTTCCTATAAAATACCAATACATAAATCATTGTTCAATAATATTGTTTTGTAACTGCACTTGGTTACCTTCCATATTCACACTACTTCATCCGTGTTTCCTACCCCTATGTTTCTCGTAGGGGCATATATCATGCTCTCTCCGTGTCCTACAATTTTCTCAATTCCCCACACTTCTTTTCCCCCTTTTTTTTTCTCCCCTTTCCCCCCCTCCCTTTCTTCCTTTTTGATTGCTGACCCCATAAATAATCTTTTGAATAATCATGATACTCTAGAAATGTACAAAAAAACACATGTGACTATGTATTTAAATGTACTTATATTATAATTTGTTCAAACTGTTGTCAGCTTTAATCTGTTTATATGTGTATTCTCCGCATCACTGTTTTATGATCCAGCTATGTGAGCCCACATTCCATTCCTCTGTCCGGCGCTGAATGTCGCGCATGCAACTTTTTGTTTTCCCCCCTTCTTTCTGGATGTGGTTCTCCCCTGCTGCCGTACTGCGCTTTGGGGCTATACTGTTCTAGCCGCATGGACACCCAAGGGCTTCTGCCTTTTAGAAGCCCGCCCCTGTGCCATTCCTATGCTATAGAGGCTACCATTTCGATGGACCAGCTCTTTTCTTCTCCCCGGCCTCCTCCTCTTTGGGTTGTCATGTATCCGCCTTAGTGCCGCCCATCAGCTCCGGTTAACATCAATGACACTGGCATACACTATTATCGCCGCCATCACCACGGCGCATGCGCGTGCCGCGGAGCATTTTGGGAATTGTAGTCAGAGGCTGGCTTCATCGACAATGACACTGGCATACACTATTCTCGCCGCCATCACCACGGCGCATGCGCGCGCCGCGGAGCATTCTGGGGATTGTAGTCAGAGGCTGGCTTCATCTCCTATGCATAGGGACAGGCACGCAATTTGTCCGCTCTCGCTCAGTGACGTCAGCACGCCTGAGCGAGTGGGGGGTTTAAAATGCCAGCACAATCGCCTTTCCACTCCAGGCGGTTGTATGGAGGCGATCTCACTTGAACCTCTCCAGACTCAGGTAAATTTCAAAATTGTATACCACTCTCCCAGGCTACTATATGCCGGTATACTGCATCCTTATGATGATATGCAAACTAGCAGCCTAATAAATGCATCTGCATGTGTTTCTACTTTAACACATGCAGCCGCACACTATGCTTCTATACACAATTTGGTTATCTATCTACATGTATGTATATCACATATATTACCAGGTTATACTATCTATGCCTGGAACAATATTCTCTTTAGAATCTTATTACTATCTTTTATTATATTTTAGGTTTTACTACACTACTAGATAGATCCTTCCGATATCCCCTTGAGTCATAGTATGGATACTGTTCTCTTGGTCGCCTCCGCCAGCATATCTCTCTTCAATATATATTGAACACAAGTAAGCAGTTTATTTCTTTCTTCTGAGCCCGCTGGCCCTTTATACATTTTTTATATAAACTATATACTTATTTAAAATAATCAATATATTGGAAGGAATCAGTCATTAGGACCTGTCTTCCTTCCCAGCTAGGTCCTCTTAACCCCCTACGGCTGAACTTAGCCCCCGTCGTGGTCTGGAGGGTGTACTATCTACATCCTATGCGGGATTCACATGTGTGGCTTTCTCTGCCTGGGTCGAGTGAGGGCTGGGCTCCATATCTGGTAACTATAGTGATGTGGATCATAATGATGTAACAGCATAAAAAGTTAGGATATTCATTTATTTGTTTATTGTATATGTATTGACTTTGTTTTTGATTTTTTGTCAGAGCTGGATGATTTTTTGTCAGAGCTGGGTATACACAAAAAAATTTGGGCGGCTACAGTGTACTCCCCTGAAGAAGCCAAACCTGGCGAAATATATAGGGACATAACATCGTACCTGACCCCCGCCATACTGTACCTGGGTAAACCAGCAGCCCCAAAAAAAAGAATTTCAATTGTTCAAGTTGTGATTTTATCATTTTTGCTCTTTCATATATTTTGTATAATATCTATGAGATATTTTAATAAAAATTGTAAATTTATTTTGTTTATGTGACATTTTCTTACAAAGCACCGCTATAGTCCCACTTTTCTCGTTCCTTGATATCTTCATTACCGGGATGAGGTGCATTTAATCCCCCTTTTTTTTGAGGAATTACTCGGATCCCCCTTTCTCTCTGTATCCCCATCAGTCTGGTTTTCTGAAGGAGAATTACCTTGTTGTTGTAATTGAGGAGTTAAGAGAAGCGGCCTGGGATAGTCGCCCTCCTGACAGGCTTTGAAAGGGACACGATGGGCTCTTTCAATCAAAAAAAAGTGGTGTAAAAATATTAGGCCCAAAAATTTCCCTAAACCACCCCTCCAAGAATGTTATGGGGTTAGGACTAGGGTTGTCCCGATACCACTTTTTTAAGACCGAGTACAAGTACCGATACTTTTTTCCAAGTACTCGCCGATACCGATTACCGATACTTTTTTTTCAATGTCATGTGACAGTTTGAAAGATGGGGACTGATAGGTGGCACTGACAGGTGGCTGGCACTGATAGGTGGCACTGACAGGTGGCTGGCACTGATAGGCGGCACTTATGGGCACTGACTGGTGACTGGCGCTGATGGGCACTAATAGGTGGATGGCACTGATAGATGGCACTAATAGGTGGCACTTATGGGCACTGATAGATGGCACTGATAGGTGGCACTTATGGGCACTGGTAGCACTAATAGGTGGCACTTGTGGGCACTGATAGGTGGCACTGATTGCACCGATAGGTGGCACTTGTGGGCACTGATAGATGGCACTTGTGGGCACTGATAGATGGCACTTGTGGGCACTGATAGATGGCACTGATATGTGGCACTTATAGCACTGAAAGGTGGCACTTATAGCACTGAAAGGTGGCACTTGTGGGCACTGATAGATGGCACTGATTGCACTGATAGATGGCACTGATTGCACCATTAGTGCAATCAGTGCCATCTATCAGTGCCCAAAAGTGCCACCTTTCAGTGCAATCAGTGCCACCTATCAGTACACATAAGTGCCACCTATTAGTGCAATTAGTGCCATCTACCAGTGCCACCTGATAGGCACTGATTGCACTGATAGGTAGCACTTGTGGGCACTGATAGGTGGCTGGCACTGAAATGCTGCAAAAAATGACACAGGATTTATAAAAAAAAAACTGCTGCAACGTCCATCTTGGTTCACTCTGCACTCGGCTGCAGTAAGCAGCAGCAGACATCTTGTTACACCCAGCCCATATAGCTCGGGCTGGGTGTAACAAGATGTCTGCTGCTGCTTACTGCAGCCGAGTGCAGGGTGTACCAAGATGGACGTTCAGCCGCTGACGGTGACCGAATGTGACAGCACCGGTCACCGATCCTGAGGTGACAACGCCCTGCACCCCTGCCAGCTTACCACGTTCAACTTCAGGTGAGGGACTCGCTCTCCGCCCGCCGACTCTGTCCACTGACTGTGCCCGCCCTCCCCAGCCAGACTCCGCCCACATTTCCTTCAAAGACTCTGCCCGCCCCATCTCCAGCCAAACTCCGCCTGCACTCTCCATCCACAGGCTCTGTCCGCCCTCTCCAGCCAGACTCCGCCCGTACTCCCCATCCCTCCCCAGCCACTGACTCCTCCCACCCTCTCCGGCCACTCTACACTGAAAGAAGAAAAAAAAGTATCGGGTGAAGCATCGGGAGCATTTGCGCGAGTACAAGTACTCACGCAAATGCTCGGTATCGGTCCCGATACCGATACTAGTATCGGTATCGGGACAACCCTAGTTAGGACCCTCACTTCGCTCTGGCAGTCTCACGTTGTTCCTGCGACTTCTATTCTCCATTTCATTGAGTTTAGCCGCCTGTATGTCCATTTGTTCCTTCAACCCCTTAATTTCTTGTTTTAAACGGACATAAATCATCCTCGACTGTACTTAGTCGCTCCTCCAGAGCGCTAGTCCTTTCCACAGTTTTACGCAGTTCATGGCCCATCAGGAGTAATTCCTCCTTAATGCTTTCTAGCTGATTATTCAGACTGGTAATTGACTCTCTTCAGGCATTAACAGCATACAGTACATCTCTTAATGTAGGTTCCTCCTCCTCCAATATGGGCCCAGCTGCAGTGGCCGCCCCTAGTAACACAGCAGGCATTGCAGATACAGTTCCTGTTTTTTTTTCCCCCTGGCCCTTTGGTACTCACTGTTTTGGCGCCAGTTGAGGTGGTTGAGTTTGAAGATGCCTGACCGTGGCCCTGGCTTTTTCTGTCCGATGAGGATCCCGTCTGGGCTTTCACTTGTGCTGTTGCCTGTTGGTGGCCTCCCTTAGCAGGTGAGACGGAAGATGTATGGGAAAAGCGCTCCAGCTTGGATGCTGCTACTGCTGCCACTTGGCTCCCCTTCTCCTTCGCAGAGTGCGTTATCTGGGACCCATCCTGTGGTGGCTGCTCCTCAGCTCCTCTTCTCCTGGCCATGTTGTGTTCAGGGTTTATAATTGTAGTTAGGAGTTAGGGGGAGGGGGAGAAATTGGAGCCTCCTGCAAGTCTCCCCGCTCCTCCCGCAGTTCTCCCACTTTACCCCCCTCTCTCTCCGGGCACTCGAACACTGCTCCAGCAAGTCTGTAAGTCTGTAGCGTGATCTCGTGGCCCCACAGGATCTCGCGAGATCTCAAGCGGGTCTCTGTCCAGTATGGCTGCGGCTCTCTGCAGCTCCAGCCTGAGCTCCAACGCCCCTCACCACATGTGGGTCTCCAGAGGGTACTAGGGGTAAGTCAAACGGACCCTGTAGTAGCCGCCAGACCCATTCAATACGCTGGGCGCTTTCAGTAAAGGAGAGGTAAGGAGCGGAGGAGGAAAACCTCACACTCACTCTCCCACACTCGCTCACTCCTGCATCCGGTCACGCCCCCACACACCCTTGGGATCTGGTGTCTAATACTTTCCTTTCAAACATCAATAAACAAAAATGCTGTGTCCACATTCATCTGTGACATTCCACCACCAAAAAGCAGGATTTCTCCTTACCAGCTGTACACGACCCCCTATTACAGAGGGTCAATATATGCATTGAGTAGTTTCTCCCACAGGTCACCGCAGCACACAGCACATGAGGTTCCTAAAACACCGACCTCCGGTTCTCATCAATGGGCACATATGTATAGAAAGAATGGAACACACTCCACATAGTGCATTATATCTTTTTAAAATTTATTCCATAAAAAGCAAGTTTGCACTTACATGTATGCAGTTAAAAAATCGCCTGATTACGATTTTTTTTTGATGGACTATTATTTATAAATTTATATTTGATGTTCATATATTTATAGTTTGTTTTATATACACACCTCTTTTTCACTTATCAGTTCATTTGATCTGTGGTTTATGGGGTAACTGTTAATTTTCAATATACTTTATCACTGTCACAGTGATTGGTCACGGGGTAGCGCGATTTCCACCAATTTTTTTCTTAATTATTACCATGTATGGTAGTTCACATTTTTAATCGCAGCTCCCCATAGCTATAAAGCTACCAGTTAAACGTCTGGAGTTTTTTCCTTTTTTTCTCACTTTAGTTTATTTAGCGCAGTTTCTCTTTCTTTTCCATCAATAAACAACCGAAGAAGAAAGATAAAAACAGAGATAAAGATAATATGGAAAATACAGCTAGGTTTATATCAACTTTTAATACCAAATATAGGGCCATCTCTAAAATTATCTATAAGCATTTTAACATTCTTAAACTAGACCAATTTTTGGCTCCATTGCTCCCCTCCAAATAACTTTTAGAAGATCATGCACCATTAGAAACTCCATTCACCCTAGTAAATCCTAATAACAGACGTCCACTAGATATCCCAGCTTACTTTGACAATAAGACTAGTATCTTACAGTGTCGCAAAAGAGGATGCTTAACATGTCAATCTATCACCCATGGATGCCCAGAGATTGTTACCAGTAAAGGTTCAAGTTTTCAGATTAAACAGTTCATTACTTGTTCAACTGAATTTGTCGTTTATGTTCTGCGGTGCCCATGCAAACTCTTGTATGTAGGACGCGCGATTCGCACCCTCCGTACGAGGGTGGGTGAACACCGCAGACTTATCAAAAAGAGCTGTGACAAACACAGTGTCCTGCGCCACTTCCTCCAGGCACATAAAAAAGATTTTACAGGTCTTGAGGTCCTGGCGATTGAGGCCATCCCTAAAGGGACACTTACAGATAACGAGAGGTTTTCACTCTTATGTAGGAGAGAAACCTTCTGGATCTACCAGTTTGGTTCACTTTCGCCCGAGGGTAGGGAAGACCTGGATATTCTCAGTATCATTTGACAATGTAGTTCACGTTATGTCAGGTAACTAACAAAATAGCTGCTTATATATAATATATATATATATATATATATATATATATATATATATATATACACACACACACATTTTGTATAATTATTCTGGTGCTTCTACGGGCAACCGAATGCTGTCCTTACATCTAGGTGCATCAAGGTATGTTACCGTATGATCCACTCACCCTGACACCATACAATCTTAATGATCGTCATAGGTACATATATGTACATATAGTTTTGTACAAATGGTTGTGTGTCTGCATGTACACGTGTATATACATCCATGTATGTGCATTCATGCATTCATGGTTATTATAGTTCTCCTGATTCCCTTTAATTGTTTGTTTAGTTCTGTCTGTATGTATAATGGATTGTGGTTTTTCATTCATGTGAGGGTTTGAATTTTCTTCTTGTTTTTATTATCAATTCATCATTTCTTCCTTATTCTATATGCACCTTTTTTATCATTACCTTTTTTATCATTACCATTTACACATTATTTCTTTCATTATAGGTGTTCTGCAACTTTTACATAGTAGTCTTGCATTGCTATGTATTATGTATGTGACTTCATATGTGCTTGTTTTTTGGTCGAGTGAGGGGTTAACATCAGATCCAGTTGTTATAAATTTTGGCCCCTCCCCTCTCCTCCCACTGCCATTGTGCTTAAATTGATGGGTTAGCCGTTCTTTCCGTGACTTTGACAAAGTGGCGTGAAAAATGTTAGTCACAGCTTCCCCCTTGAGCGCGCCCGGCTCCCTATTGGTTGTTTCAATCCTTGCTGTGCTGCCATCACGGAGGCCCCTGCACGGCGCAGTTACACTCCCTGGCTCCCGCACTGCCCGGATTGCTGAGCGGTTTGTCTGCACCTTATGGCGCTGTGCTCCGCCTGCTGTATTCATCTCTGGGGCTCTACAACTGTGCCCATACTTCTGTCTACCAGCCAGGTCCTACCACCTAGTACAGGCTAGAATCGTCACATCGCACTTCCCTCAATCAATCCATCTGAGACCACATAACCATCCATCTGGAGTCGTGGCAGTTCCATTCAAGGGACCCTTACATACCGATGGACTGATGTTGTTAACCCCTTCCTCCCTGGGCTCAGCAGTGGTATAGTTTTAATCATTTTACCCATTATCTATCAGCTACGACTGTCTGTTTTTAACCTTTACGTAGCTACAGCATTATTATTATCATTTTTATTCTCAGTGCAATACTCAATCCAATTCATGTTATTTTTACGTCAAGACTATAAAGTTTTAATACTAATTCCATTGAGCGCTGCCTTTGTATTTTTGTTTTCTGTTATCCATTTTTCAGTGGTTGGTAGCTGCACTGGTTATTAGCCCTCTTGAACTGTTCCAGGTTGCATATGTCCACGCAAAAGTCTGGAAGTTTGTGGCGCTAATAGGAATTTTGTGTATATGCTATTGGGACACATTGGCTCTGTCCAATAGACTTCTATGGATTGCCAGCACAGGGATGCAGGTAACCTTTAATAATTTGAGGGGGCACAGCTAAGGACCCCTTTACTCGTAAGTTGCCAACCACTTTTTTAGTGGCTAGTAATACTATTTGTTTATAAGATTCCACATTATTATTCAAGTGTAATTAATGCTCAGTGGTCTTTTGAATACTCTACCCCAGTGGTTGTCAAATTAGGTTAGATGGGGCCTCAAATGCAGACCCTGACATAGCTAAAGGGCCACACAAAATGTTCAATATATGGAATAGTTGAGAGGACTGTCAGAAACTGCAGATCTAATAAAGGGTCAGAGTGTGTGGAAATGCTACATTTTTGGCTGGGGATATGCTGCTGATGACACTACGAAACCAGGAACATGTTACATGAGGCAAGTGAAATCAATGCTATTACCCTAATCATGTTCCCACTAAAGATGCCTTGAAGTCCGAGGGGCCACACATCATATGCCAAAATGCCACAGGTTGGACACCAGCAAAGATCCCAGGCAGGAAGCACTGCAAGGGGACGGAGCCAATTTAAACGGAATACACTGGTTGGTGGGTGGGCCGCTACCTCCTGCTTTGCTCTCGATGCTGCTGCCCCTGTCCTGGAAGCTGTGGCTGGCTTTGCATGGACAAGTCAAGACTCTGGAGAGGTGCCGAGGCAGAGCAGCGTGACCGAGCACTATCAGCCAGAGCCTCCCTCAGCCTAAGCCAAGCCCAAAGCCCGGGCCAGCGCGTCCAGAGGTCAGGAGGTGTAATAGCAGGCATAAGCAGCAAAAATTACAGTGACGCCACTAATTAAACAGTGCAGCAGAGCACAACACGCGCCTGCGCAGTATCAGCCCTGCAGCCGGGATATCGCGTGGCACTTGCGGTTGACAGGGAGCCGCAGCAGAGATGCGGGAGACTTGGGATGTCTACACCAGGGCCCTACTCTCTACTTTCTATCAATTCTACCACAGAGATTTTAACTACACCTGTATTCAGCCCCATTCACACCCAAACATTTTATAGCGCAAAGCTGGAGGGTCCAAAACGCTCAGTAAATGCCATGTTTTCCAATTGTCTATGTTAACATTTGACCTGTAGGTGAATGCCTGAAGCTTGAAAAGGTTGAGCTACTTTTGAATCAGAGTGGGGTGTCTTTGGCCCCACTAACTTCAATGGAGCGTGTAAAAAAAAAAAAAAAATCATGTGTTATGAGTGTTTTCTGGCCATTCCAAAGAAACTCCTGTATGGCATGTCACATGCAAAAAAAAAACAAAAAAAAAAAAACACAACATGCAAGAATGCACAAATAAAAATGCTTCAAAATTGCACCAGGTTATTGGTTTAGGCAATAAAAAAGGCAACAAGTTTACTGTTTCAAACAAAGGAACAAATATAAAAAATCATACAGAATAGCAATGAATTATTAAAATATTTATAGAAGTATTTCAAACAGCATCCAGTAAGTGGCAGAAAACCATTAAGCCCCGTACACACAGTCGGACTTCCATCTGACTTTTCCGTGTTTTTTTGTCCGAACGGAGTTGGTCAGAAACACCCATAGCATACACACGCTCTGACTTTTCTGCAAACTTTCCCAAAACTTCTTCCAACATCGCGTGGTTTTTCTGCTCTTTTCTGCTCTTTACCGCCACCCTTTGGTCAACTTCTGATATTGTTGGTTGATTTTAACATGATTTGTTTTGTCCATCGGACAAAAGTCCGATGGTTTTCTGTACACACGGTCGGACTTTGCTCCATCTGACTTTTTTTGGGCAAAAGTTTGTCCGTTTGCAGACCCAACTTTTGTCCGATGAAAACAAGAAAAAAGCAAAAAAAGTTTGTCCGATGGAGCGTACACACGGTCGGATTGTTGGTCCAACTTGCTCGAAATGAAGTTTGTTGGCCAAAAGTCCGACCGTGTGTACGGGGCTTTAAGCCTCGTACACACGGTCGGACTTCCATCGGACTTTTCCATGGTTTTTTGTCCGAACTGAGTTGGTCGGGAACACCCATAGCATACACACGCTCGGACTTTTCTGCAAACTTTCTCAAAACTTTTTGCAACATCACGTGGTTTTTCTGCTCTTTTCTGCTCTTTACCGCCACCCTTTGGTCAACTTCTGCTATTGTTGGTTGATTTTAACACTATTTGTTTTGTCCATCAGACAAAAGACCTAACTTTTGTCCGATGAAAACAAGAAAAAAAGCAAAAAAAGTTTGTGCGATGGAGCGTACACACGGTCAGATTGTTGGTCCAACTTGCTCAAAATGAAATTTGTTGGCCAAAAGTCCGACCTGGTGTACGGGGCTTTATACTCATTTTAGTTTAGTGCATTACACCTGGTTAGTATCTCCATTTTGGTTATTTAGTGGTATACAGGTGTCTTTAATGCAAACTTTCCAGCATTCTAGGAGATGACACACTCACTTGCAGTTTTGGGGAGTAATCAAAAGCCATGTGGTCTTAACAAGTGTGATTTTAAAATTACATATCTATTAAGGGTTGCACCGATAACGAATATTTTTACTCGTTCTCGTCAGTGTTAATTTTGTCGACTAAAACATTTTAGTCGAGTAACTTAATACCATTTTAATGACTAAAATACGACTTAAAACTAAAACAATTGCGATGACTAAAAATACGACTAAAACTAAAATGGCATTTTAGTCAAAAGACTAAGAATCAAACTAAATTGAAAGTTGACGTCAAATAACATAAATAAAAACATACTAGATTTTTCACTCCAGCAGTATATGAGTTTGGAAAATGTAGAGAAATGCTTAAATGATGCATTAAAATTTAACTACACCTATTCGATTTTAGATGACTAAAATGAGTTTTAGTAGACTAAAATGATTTAGTCGACTAAAAAAAGGTACTAGAGATATAAGTCGATTAAAATTAAGGACATTTTAGTCGACTAAAATTAAGGACATTTTAGTCGACTAAAATGTCCTGGAGATTTAGTCGAATAAAACTAAAACAATTGCAGAAGAATAAAATGGTACTAAAACTAAAATGCCATTTTAGTCCTAAGACTAATACTAAAACTAAATCGAAATTTGCTGCCAAAATTAACACTGGCCAGTACTTGACTGAATGTATTGGTACTTGTACTCGCCGGCAAAAAAACGGTATAAGTGCAACGTAGCTAAACACGACATTTAAAATTAGGTGCATTACATGCAGTACAATGTACTGTAACGTTAAAGAAGAATTCCAGGTACAGCATTTTTACATACTTATATTGGTCCAGCTTGGACCAATGTAACTATGCATATACTATACCTGTGGAGTCCCTCTAGAAGCTGGAAATCACCTCCACTAGGCTCCAGGTTCCGTACATTTCTAATAAAGTCCAAAATGATAGTTACAGGGATCTTATCATATGTATTATAGTTAGAGTTGAGCGGACACCTAGATCAGTGTTTTTTAACCTTTTTTTAACCAAGGCACCCTTTAAAATCTGTCAGAATCTCAAGGCACACCAAACCAAAAATGTGGAAAAAATTGAATTGTTACTTACATCAATGGGATACTTGAGCCTGGGACGATTCACACAACCGCTCTATTCTGGCAGGAAAGGATGAGAGACAGACACGGAGCTCCTGGTCCACGACCCTCTCTCTGTACTTGTTTTTGATATAGGTTAGGCTTGAAAAGCTCAGTTCACACAAGTATGTAGTAGAGAAGGGTAGTAGAATTGCCATGGCGGTACTTGAAACTACTGGGTACTCACTAGTCAATGATACCCAAAACGTATCCAAAGCCACATCTTGAAATTTTATTTTTAATGTACTATCTTCCCTGATCTCTGCCAGTTGCTCTTGTGCCGCTAGTGGCAAGACTTTTGAGCTATCCAATGCACATGAACTCCAAGGGTTACGGACCCAGTCAAACTCTGCAAAAGCTTCAGATGGAAAATAGTGACTAAATCTTTTGTCAAGAATTTGTAGGTGTTCAGAGATAAGATCAGAAAGTGTGCTGCCATTTGAATGTGCATTGCACAGGGGAAACATCTCAAGGCTGCCCTGTTCTACAAAGGAGCGCCAGAGTGTCAGCTTGGATCTGAAGCCACGTAATTTGTCAGACGAGGTGAGAAGATTTTCTTCTTTACCTTGCATTTTAGCACTCAGTTCATTCAGATGTCTAAAAATGTCGGCCAGGTATGCAAGTTTCGCACACCATTGCGTGTCTTCCATTAATTCTGCATATGCAGACTTCTGTCCTATTAGAAATGTTCTAATTTCTTCTCTCAACTCGTATACTCGATCCAAGACTTTTCCCCGTGAAAGCCAGCGGACTGCGGTGTGTAACAACAAGGTATGATGCTCTGCTCCCATTTCTGCGCACAGAATTGAAAACATACGTGTCTTTAAGGGCCGCATTTTTATATAATTCACAATGTTCACTGCTCCATCCAGTACATCTGACAGTTCTTGTGGCAGGGTCTTTGCAACTAGTGCCTCCCTGTGAAGAAAGCAGTGAGTGTTTCGCACACTTGGGTTCTGAACTCTGACTCTGCTGATGAAGCCCTTGACACTACCCATCATGGCAGCAGCGCCATCAGTGCAGACACTGATACAGTTCTTCCAGCTTAATCCGCCCTGTTCAAGATACTCCGTTGTCACACGATAAATCTCCTCTCCACTTGTTTTTTCAGGTATCGGTTTGCAAAAAAAAAAAGTCTCCTTGATATGGTCCTCATCTATGAATCGAACATTTGCCAAGAGCTGAGCATGCCCACTTATGTCAGTGGATTCATCAACTTGTAAGGAAAATTTCCCAGTAGATCTGATTTTTTCAAAAAACAGGTTTTCAATATCTGCAGACATGTCATTGATTCGCCTTCCAATGGTACTGTCAGATAGTGGAACTTTTGCTATTTCTTTGGCTGCTTGTGGGCCTAGCATTTTGTTGACAATAGCTGTGCATGCTGGCAAAATGACTGTTTCTGCAATTGTGTGTGGCTTCTTAGCTTTAGCTACTATCTCGGCCACTAAATAGCTAGCCTCCAGTGCTTTCTCTGACACTTTTGCACTCTTCATCATAACTTGCTCTTGTCGTTTGTGTTGACTTTTCAAACGAATGAAATATTCTGGTCCTTTGCTGGCTAGTGATGGATGATTTGTTGTCAGGTGTCTTTTAAGTTTGCTTGGAACCATTGCTTCATTTGATAAATTCATACCACATATCAGACACATAGGGAAAGGGCATGATGAAACCCCTGTACAGATGAAACCATATGACAGGTATCTATCATCATACTGTATTTTCCTTGTCTTGATGCTGGCCTCCACTATCCTCTCTCCTGAGGTACTTGTGGATGATGAAGTTGATGGCTCCGAATCAGAGCTGGGTACTGGAGCCTTTCTTTGTAAAAAACGATCCATGCTAGACCTTTCAGTAGTTTGTAGCCGCTGAATTCTGTATTCTGTAATGCAGAGTACAGAGTTCAGTAAGTTGTACCACACTAGGGGGTGATCGTTGCAATTTTTTATGCCACATGGTATTTGCACAGTGGTTTTGCAAACGCATTTATTTTTGTAAAAAAGTCACTTCAATTAATTAAAACAAAACACAATATATACCCCAAATTTGGGGTATACAGGTGGTCCCCTACTTGCAAACATCCGACTTACAAACAGAATGAGACAACAGGAAGTGAGAGGAAATCTACCCCTGGGAAGGGAAATTCTCTCCTGTAAGAGTTAATATGGGAAAAAGGTGTCTCCTCTCTACTGATGCTTTATCACCAATCCTTGTTTCACTAAAAACCCCAAATTTTCAAAATACAATTGTCATTGGGACAGATAGTGAGGTGAAATCTTCTGAACAGGTGCACAGACAGCAAAACAAACGCTACAGGGGTGATAATAAGCCTTCCCTATGCTATCCAAATAGCTTAAAAATAGATTTTTTGGCTGATATCCAAAAAGCTTAAAAATAGATTTTTTGGCTGAAGATACACTTAAAAAATGTTCCTGTTCCGACTTACAAACAGATTCAAATTAATAACAAGCCTACAGTCCCTGTCTTGTTTGTAACCCGGGACCACCTGTAGTGTGAAATATGATGTTATGGCGGGTAAATAGATACCTAACATGTCATACTTTAAAATTGCGCACACTCGTTGAATGGTGACAAACTATGCCGGTAAAAATCTCCATAAGCAACACTTTTAAAAACCTTTACAGGTTACATGTTTAGAGCTAAAGAGGAGGTCTAGCACTAGAATTATTGCACTCGCTCTAACGTGCCTCACATGTGTGGTGCGAATACTGTTTACATATGCGTGTGCGACTTGCGTATCCACTTGCGTAGGGATGGGGAGGTGCTTAAAAAAAAATGTTGTCTTATTTATTAAACTTTTTTTTTCTTTTCACTGTCCCTTTTACATTTTTTTTATATAATATACATGGGCTATGTGGGTTAATATTGATAATGATAACTGTATACTTCAGTACTGCAGTTTGGCCGCAGCGCAGGTGTAGGGCAGTGTACCTGCGGTTTTCATGTGGTTTCTCATAAATTTCTATTATGTAGTACATTTTTGGTACATTTTCTGAAAGCACACCAAAAATGGGACATAATAGAAGTCTGAGAAACCACATGCGCTACACCTGCGGCCAAACTGCAGTATTGAAGTATACAGTTATCATTATCAATATTAACCCACATAGCCCATGTATATTATATAAAAAAAAATGTAAAAGGGACAGTGAAAAGAAAAAAAAGTTTAATAAATAAGACAACATTTTTTTTAAGCACCTCCCCATCCCTACGCAAGTGGATACGCAAGTCGCACACGCATATGTAAACAGTATTCGCACCGCACAGGTATACAGTTATCATTATCAATAATAACCCACATAGCCCATGTATAATATATTACATTTAAAAAAAAATCACCATGCCTGCAATGAAGTGAGGCAATGTGAAAGTGCCAAGTGTTATGTAGTTTCTTTTTTTTTTAAACACCATGCCTGCAGCCTGCAATAAAACTATTGCACATGTATCACATTGAAAATGGCAGGTACAAATACTGTACCCGTGTCTCTTCACTGTTCCACCTCTACTATACTCTTCTTCTTCTTCTCCTCATCGAAAAGCGCGCCAGCCAGAGTCCTCTGGCACCCGCGGCAAACACGTCACAGATAGCAGTGCGTGTGCCCGACCCTCCCATAGCAACCGATGACGTATTCGGTTGGCATGACGCTTTCGGGAGGCCCGCACAGCCAGCACAGCTTCCCGAGTGCCTGTGGCAGCGGGAAGTGAGTTTTACACAGCGGATCGGCACCGCTGTAATAACTAATATAAACCAAGTGGCCAGCAGCGCTTGTGACATCAGATAGCTGCCATAGCTGACATATTGGGGGTCATTTTGCCACGGCACACCTGAGGACTCTTCACGGCACACCAGTGTGCCGCGGCACACTGGTTGAGAAACGTTGACCTAGATGTTTGGGTTCGACGGGTTCGGCCGAACTTCGGAAAAAAGTTCGGGTTCGGGACCGAACTTTAACCCGAACCCGAACCCCATTAAAGTCAATGGGGACCCGGACTTCTAAGGACTAAAAAGGCTCTAAAAAAGTAATGGAAAAGGCTAGAGGGCTGCAAATGGCAGCAAAGTGTTGTTAAGAGCATGGCAAGTGCTCTGGAAACAAATGTGGATAGGGAAATAACTTAAAATAACATAAAAAAAATATGCTGGAGGCCCCCTTTTCAGCAGAAGAGGTACAGGAAGTCATTAAGAACCTCAGAAACTCAACGGCACGATGCCACACATATGGTGGGAATGCCCCAGAATAAGCCCTTTCTGGAATACATTATTCAATTTAATGGATAAGCTAGTGGGAAAATAAAATACTTTGAAATAAAAATGTAGCGGGGTGCTAAATTTAAGGGAAGTGTTTGAGTGGTAAATAGGCTCAAACACCCTAATTCTGTAGGATTCATGGACCATTTTGTCCTCGGGGGACAGTATTGGTGTGCAGTTCCCTGCGGCCTACAGGTGGCGCTGCCATGGTAGGCTAGGGTTGAACCGCCGATACAGTGCTGTGCCTTTTGTGTCCCCTCTTGGCAGTAGTACAGCGGGGCGGGGAACCTGCTGTGCATGCCGGGAGAGCATATAAAAGGGGCAGACCTTTGGCCTGGGGGCTGATGTCCAGTGGGGTCCGCGCCCAGGTGCCTTCGGCCTGGGTGCATGTGTTCCTCTTCCATCTCGGGCACCTTTAGCCTGGGGTGAGGTACTATCCTGGAGTTCCTGCTGCCCTGGGTATGGAGGCCTAGGGGCGGGAGTAAAGCCTGGAGTCCAGAGCCTTCGTCTGGAGTCCGCTAAGGGTCGAGGAGTCTTAGGGTGCTGCCTCCTGTAGGGGACCCTGTTCCAGGGAAGGGAGGATCATTCTGATGGACCGATGCGGGATTCACGGTAAAGGAAGGGTCTGTTGACTCCCTGGAGAGATGTCTTCCCCTTGATATTGGCTAGGTTCGTAGAAGGAGAAGCTCAAGGTCATCTTGACTGTATCAGAGGCCTTATTCACCCGGCCCGTGGCAGGGGCCTTATACACCCTGGTCTGTGGCAGAGACCAAAGTTCTCCAGGTCTGTGGCAGGGGCCTTGTACACCCGGTCTGTGGCAGAGACCAACCTCAAGGTCTGTGGCAGAGACCGTGCACCTAAAACTGTTTGAGAAACCTAAGCTGTGAAGTGAATGTGCTACGTTTGTGCCTGGACCTCCTCCACACCTTAAGCTGTCCTGTTTCTTTGCTCTAACCTTTTCTATCCGAGTAGAGTTTATTTTGCCATGAGAGAATAAGAGTTGTAGTTTCAGCTGGTGTGGACATTGACTTTACTGGGAATTAAAGGACTTGCCTCTACCTACAGTAGAGGTGAGAATCATCCTCTGGAGGAGTTTGGACTCCGGCTGTGGACACGTCCCGTCAAGTACACCGCTCAACCTCTTTATATAGGAGGATACGGGCTGGTAGTGCGGTGTGCCTTTCTCCCTCCTGCTAGGAGCCAACAACAAAGGCAGGTAAGGGGGAAAGGATCTGTGCGCTACAAAAAAATAAAATAAAAATTATAATCTTGACCTAGGAGGACGAGGTCCATATGGAGTAGGAGGTTGAGGTGGTGGTGGATGTGGCTGTGTAGGTGGAAGCGGCGGTGGAGGAGGACGAGGTAGCCAACACTGGTTCAAAAATACAACAATGGCTGGGTAAGGCCGGTGATGTGTCGAATTCTGTCCCCCGTCGAATAGTGTCCACCCTGTACTGCGCTTGCTCAGTATGTAGGACAAGGGGATTTCGAAAATCTCCCAAGACGAACGGCGCCTGTGTGGTGAGTTCAGGTGAAGGCCACACCATCCGTGGTTCAAGCCGAGCCAAGTGAGGCCGTGCCTGAAGCGTGGCGATCGAAGCGAGCCCGTGAGGGGCCCTGTTACTATGTGCTACCGTATGTCCACTTGGATGGTGGGGCTTGAACCTGCACTCACGGCGCAGGCGCCGTTCATCTTCGGAGATTTTGTGAATCTCCTTGTCCTCTGTACTGTGCAAGCACTGCGCCTTCGCAGTACGGGCCGGACACAATCCGATAGCCGGACGGTTTTTGTCACAACACCGGTATACATGTCTATTCTGCAGAAGGTACGGACAAGTCCTGTGGGATCCATGCCTGGTTCATTTTAATGAACGTGAGCTTGTCCACATTGGCTCTGGACAGGCGGCTGCGCTTGTCTGTGATAACGCCCCCTGCCGTGCTAAATACACGTTCAGATAATACACTGGCTGCAGGGCAGGCCAGCACCTCCAAGGCATAAAGGGCAAGCTCAGGCCATGTGCCCAATTTGGAGACCCAGAAGTTAAAGGGGGCAGACCCGTCATCCAGTACGTGTAGGCCTGTGGACACATACTGCTCAACCATGTTGGTGAAATGCTGCCTCCTGCTAAGACGTTCCATCTCAGCTGGTGGTGCTGGTTGTTGTGGCGTGCTGACAAAGCTTTTCCACATTTCAGCCATGCTAACCCTGCCTTCTGAGGTGCTGCCAGTGCCCCGGCTGTGTTGGCGACCTCTTCCTCCTCCTCTGCCTTCGCCTTGTGCTTCCACCGTACGCCCGCTGTCAGGTGGGAATGCCACCAGCATGCGCTTGCAGTCGCGCATCTTACGATCCCGCTCCAGTGAGGGAATTAAGGACAGTACGTTGTCCTTGTAACGGGGATCCAGCAGAGTGGCCACCCAGTAATCAGCACCAGTTAAAATGTGGGCAACTCGGCGGTCATTGCGGAAACACTGCAGCATGTAATCGCTCATGTGTGCCAGGCTGCCCAGAGGCAAAGAAAAGCTGTCCTCTGTGGGAGGTGTATCGTCTGTGTCCTCTGTATCCCCCCAGCCATGCACCAGTCATGGCCACGAGCTGGTCTGGGTGCCACCCTGCTGTGAACATGGCTCCTCCTCTTCCTCTTCCTCCTCCTCCTCCTCCTCCTCCTCCTCCATCTCCTCCTCCACCTCGTCATCCTCCAGAACTGTGCCCTTTCTGCTGGACAATTGTGTACCTGGCATTTGTTGGTGCAGGAACCCACCCTCGGAGCCACTTGTGAAAGACTGCCCTGAAAGCCTTTGAAATGATCCCGCTTCCTCCTCCTCCTCCTCCTCATCCTCCTGTGCCACATCCTCTTCCATCATCGCCCGAAGCGTTTTTTCAAGGAGGCATAGAACTGGGATAGTAACACTGAGAACGGCGTCATTGGCACTGGCCATGTTGGTGGAGTACTCGAAACAGCGCAACAAGGCACACAGGTCTCGCATGGAGGCCCAGTTATTGGTGGTGAAGTGGTGCTGTTCCGCAGAGCGACTCACGCGTGATTGCTGCAGCTGAAACTCCACTATCGCCTGCTGCTGCTCGCACAGTCTGGCCAGCATGTGCAAGGTGGAGTTCCACCTTGTGGGCACGTCACATATGAGGCGGTGAGCGGGAAGGACGAAGTTACGCTGCAGCGCTGACAGGCGAGCAGCAGCAGGGTGAGAACGCCGAAAGTGCGCACAGACAGCCCGCACTTTCTGCAGCAGCTCTGGCATATTGGGGTAATTTTTAAGGAACCTCTGGACCACCAAGTTCAGCACATGCGCCAGGCAAGGGATGTGCGTCAAACCGGCTAGGCCCAGAGCTGCTACGAGATTTCGCCCATTATCGCACACCACCAGGCCGGGCTTGAGGCTCACTGACAGCAACCACTCATTGGTCTGTTGTTCCATGTCCCTCCACAACTCCTGCGCGGTGTGGGGTTTTACCCCCAAACAGGAAAGTTTTAAAACTGCCTGCTGTCGTTTACCCCTGGCTGTGCTGAAGTTGGTGATGAAGGTGTTACGCTGACTGGATGAGGAGGCGGTAGAGGATGAGGAAGCGGAGTAGGAGGAGTTAGCAACAGGAGGCAAACTGAAGCGCCCTGCAATCCTTGGTGGTGGAAGGACATGCGCCAAACTGCTATCTGCCTCAGGCCCAGCCGCCACTGCATTTACCCAGTGTGCTGTTAGGGAGATATAACGTCCCTGACAGTGCTTACTGGTCCACGCATCCGTAGTTAGGTGGACCTTGCCACAGATGGCGTTGCGCAGTGCACACCTGATTTTGTCCCCCACTTGGTTGTGCAGGGAAGGGATGGCTCGCCTGGAAAAGTAGTGGCGGCTGGGCACGATGTACTGTGGGACAGCCAATGCCATCAGGCTTTTAAAACTCTGCGTCTCCACCAGACGGAATGACAGCATTTCAAAGGCCAGGAGTTTTGAAATGCTGGCATTCAGGGCCAGGGATCGCGGATGGCTAGGGGGGTACTTCCTCTTCCGCTCCAATGTTTGGGAGATAGAGAGCTGAACGCTTCCATGGGACATTGTGGAGATGGTTGGTGACCCAGGTGGTAGTGTTGCTGGCAGATCCTCTCTTTGTGGGGTGGTAGGTGCCACTGTCACTACAGAGGTGGATGAAGAGGCAGAGACTGCAGCAGAAGAGGAAGCAGGAGGAGCCAGAGACCTTTCTTGGTTTTTGAGGTGTCTACTCCACTGCAGCTCGTGCTTTGCACTTAGATGCCTGGTCATGCAGGTTGTGCTCAGGTTGAGAACGTTTATGCCTCGCTTCAGGCTCTGATTGCACAGCGTGCAAACCACTCGTGTCTTGTCATCAGCACATTGTGTGAAGAACTGCCACGCTAGGGAACTCCTTGGACCTGGCTTTGGTGTGCTCGGTCCCTTGCTGCGTTGGGCAGTAGCAGACGTACTGTCTAGGGGACGGACGCTCCGCTTTTGCACCCTGCTCCCTCTTCTGCTGTGCTGGTGGCTCTGTGCGACCACCGCCTCTTCCTCCAAGCTACACTGGTCACCTGCATAACGTTGATTCCATGTGGGGTCGAGGACCTCATCGTCCTCCACATCATCTTCCACCCAGTCTTCACCCCTGCCCTCCTTGTCTGTCTGCACAATTGCGAAAGCAGCAGCAGTTGGCACCTGTGTTTCATCATCATCCGAGACGTGCTGCGATGGTCCTCCCATGTACTCATCATGAAACATAAGTGGATGGGCATCGGTGCACTCAATCTCTTCTACTTCTGGGGCAGGGCTAGGTGGATGGCCCTGGGAAACCCTGCTAACAGAGTCATCGAAAAGCAGAAGAGACTGCTGCATGATTTGGGGCTCAGACTGCTTGGCTGATTTGCAAGGGGGTGAGGTGAAAGACTGATGGACATGAGTTTCAGGTGCCAACTCTGATCTTTCATCAGAAGAGTGGGTGGGAGACAATGTGAAGGAACCCGAGGCACTGTCAGCAACCCAATCTACTATCGCCTATACTTGTCCTGGCCTAAACATTCGTAAAGCCTCATTAGGTGCGACAAAATACCGCCGCAGGCTCGGTCGCCTACTCGCACCTGAGGAAGGTGTTTCACTTGTGCGTGTAGTTGGCACAGATCCACCACGTCCTCTCCCTGCAACAGGAGCTCCACCAGTAGCACCACGACCGGGGCCACCACGTCCCTTTGACCTTCTCCTCATATTTTCCAAATTTAGGATCTTGCCCTAAATGGGTGTTTTTGGAAGAGCAGAACACACCCACAGTATGTAACCGCTGAATCGCACAGCTACAGAACTGTAGAAAATGCTATTCAAAAAAAAATTGTTTTTTTAGTATAGCACAGTAGAAGAAAAATATATAGAAATTGTTTATTTCACACACCTCCACATATGTATAACACACTGCAAAATAATTTTTGTGGCCCTAAATGGCGTTTTTTGGAAGACCACAACACACCCACAGTACGTAACCGCTGAATCGCAGAGCTACAGAACTGCAGAAAATGCTATTCAAAAAAAATGTTGTTTTTTTAGTATAGCACAGTAGAAGACAAATATATAGAAATTGTTTATTTCACACACCTCCACATATGTATAACACACTGCAAAATATTTTTTGTGGCCCTAAATGGCGTTTTTTGGAAGACCACAACACACCCACAGTACGTAACCGCTGAATCGCAGAGCTGCAGAACTGCAGAAAATGCTATTCAAAAAAAATGTTGTTTTTTTAGCATAGCACAGTAGAAGACAAATATATAGAAATGGTTTATTTCACACGCCTTCACATATGTATAACACACTGCAAAATATTTTTTGTGGCCCTAAATGGGTCTTTTTGCAAGAGTACATTAAAGTGCAAATTTTTATTTATTTTTTTGCCCTAAATGGGTCTTTTTTGCACGAGCAAAATAAAATGCAATTTTTTTTTTTTTGCCCTAAATGGGTCTTTTGGAAAAGAGCACAATAAAGTGCCTTTTTTTTTGCCCTAAATGGGTCTTTTTCCAAGAGCAGAATACACCCACAGTATGGAAACGGTGTATCTCTCAATGTAATATATGCAGTGCTGGTGCACTGAGCTTGCAGATAAAAGTTAGATTTTCTCTGACGCTGGGCTCATGGCAGTGTAAAAAGACTGTGCACTGCAACACAAACGGGTAAACCTATGCAGATCGCTGAGTTATATCTCTGAATCTGGACTCCTATTCCTATATAATAAATCTCTCTCCCTGAAAGCACCAACAGGAACCTGGCCCTACACTACACTGTCTCTCTATCTTTTTCCCTCAGATTCCAGAATCAGGACTAACTCATGTATTTTCAATCTCTCCCAATAAGCAACAGCAGCAGACAAGATCCTCTCCCTATCTATTCTGAAGCAGAGTGACGTGTGTGCTGTGTGCCTCTAGCTTATATAGAAGCTGGGTCACATGTTGCACTGACCAATCACAGCCATGCCATTAGTAGGCATGGCTATGATGGCTTCTAAGGGCACACTAGCTAATCAAAAGGTGATTGGCTGGCCCCTGAAGCATTTCTAACTGCGCCATTAGATTGCCGAACCCGAACTCGAACACAGACTTTCACGCAAAGTCCGGGTTCGGGAAAAAGCTAAAGTTCGGTACGGACCCGAACTTTACAGTTCGGGTTCGCTCAACCCTAATTATAGTATTATAGGCTATATATATATGCAGCGGCAGAAGGACCCCATACCCTTAGCGCCGGCTCTGTGGTCTCCCCCCCACTGGTTGCTGTGGGTGTGTATGAACAGACTTCTACCCTCCCCACCAACCTGTTGGCAGATGGAGAAAGTGGGCTACTGCTGCTGGAGTGGGCTCTCCTCTCTATAGACTGAGAAATTGTGTGTGTCTGCAGGGTTGTTGTGAATACAGAGAAGGATCTGTGTAAACCTGTTCACTTTCTGCTTCGCCCCCTCCCTTCCAGCAGTGCAGAGTGGGTTCAATCAGAGAAAGAGCCAATGGAAGCTTAAGAGAGAACTTGCCGAGCAGAAGCAGTGGATTCTGTGGAGTGTAGTTCTAAAAAGGTGCATGGCACCAAATGTTATAGAGGCTACTGACTACTGGACTTCATTTCCCACAAATCCCTACTGCTAGAGGAGGTTAATTGATCGCTTTTCCTGATTAAACTGAGTGAGATGGGGTCAGTTCTGGTGAGAGAGCAACAGGGACAGATCTGCAGCCAGGGTCTGTGCCCCACAGCCAATGAACCGGAACTATTAAAAAGGAGCGAAGAGGACTTGTTGCTGTGACTCTTCCCCCACGTCCCTGAGACAAGATGGACCTACACCTGAGCTTGCTGGAGCTTCCTTCGGAAACTGAGTGAGAGAGGGAGAAGATTGCTGTGTCTTCACGGTCAGAGCTGAGAGACTACTGTCTGTGCAAGCATCTGAGACCTGATCGCTGGGAATTGCAAGTTGACAATCATTGAAACTTGAAAGGAGTGGTCAGAGGAGAATACACAGTTAACCCTTGCTACAATCTGCTCAGCTTAAACTGCCCTTTACCTAGTAGCCTGCAGCTACACATCCACATTTTCTTAAAGGGAAGGCACTTTTTGTTGAAAAGGGCCACTGCAAGCCGTCACAGCCCTGGGGAATGATGGGACTGTGACGTTGTCAAGTGTGTACTTACCGAGGCCGAGATGCCGAGAGCGGTTCACCCTTGCGACTTGACGCACTCCGCCCCCTGGAGGTGAGACAGGGAGAGAATGGCGCGAAGAGGCACTGGCTACCAGCAGGTGGGGTAGTCCTGCTAGACGGTCTGGTAGAGCTGGGAGACCAAGAACAGGCTGAGGGTCAAACACCAGACGGGTGTGAGTTCTCTGCAGGATCCAGCTGGAGACACAAGTCCAGAGCAAGCGGGGATCAGAGCAAGTAGACGGGAGACTGAGTCCGGGTGCGGGCTGCTGGTGCAGGAAGTGCAGGCCGAGGGTCTAGCATAGGAGACAAGCAACAAGTCCGGAGAGGTATAAGCAGCAGGTCAGGGCTGAAGATAGTATCAAGTCCAGGATACAGGCAGAAGGTCTGGGGCTGAAGACAAGTAGCAGGTCCGGGTCACAGGCCAGGGGTCAAACACAGACAGAAGGAGAAATCCGGGAAACAAGCCGAGGGTCAGGTCCAGGAGAGAGGAGAAGAGTAGTCAAGCCGATCCTGGTCACAACAGGAGTTCAGATGCAGGTACAGGAAACCAGGTACAACAGGAAGCTGACAACAAACCAGCAACCTGTCAGTGCAGCTAGGCCTCTTTATACAGGCCCACCAGCATTCCTATTGGCGCACTAGCGTAACCGCCGGCTAGCGCATGCGACGAATCGCCGTCCTCCGCGCAGGGCGCTGGCTGGCGCGACTGGATTGAGGATTTCTCTGACAGACATCATACAGGGGCAGGGTCATCAAGTGGCATCACCCGGTGACCACGCCCCATGCCTATATAAATCATTGTGCGCCGCGCACACGGAATTACAGCGGGAGAGATCGTCGCGTCAACATCTTAAGAAGAGAAGAGGGAAGAAGGCGACGAAGAAGACCGGGCCGCCGCTAGCAAAAGAGCTGGAAGAAGATAGCGGAGGCGCCCGGCAGAAGGAAGAAAGCACCGGAGAGCGGGAGGAGAACCGGAGAGCGTGGAGTAGAGGCCGGAGAGTCGGAAGAGACCCCCGGAGCTGCCTAATAAATTACTTTAAAAACCTGTGTGTAGTGTTTTTTTATTGACATTTTTCTTCCACCAGGTGAATGGGTAGGGGTACGATGTACCCCATACTCATTCACATAGGGTGGGGGAGCCCGGGATCTGGGGGCCCCCTTATTAAAGGGGGCTCCCAGATTCCAATAAGCCCCCGCCCGCAGACCCCGACAACCAAGGGCCAGGGTTGTCGGGTAGAGGACCTTGTCCTCATCAACATGGGGGCAGGTTGCTTTGGGGTGGAGGGGGCCGCAGGGCGCCCCCTGCCCCAAAGCACCCACCCCTCCCATGTTGAGGGCATGCGGCCTGTACGGTTCAGGGGGGGGGGCGCTCGCTCGTCCCCACCCCCTTTCCTGACCGGCCGGGCTGCGTGCTCGGATACGGGTGTGGTATGGATTTTGGGGGGACCCCCACGCTGTTTTTTTCAGCGTAGGAGGTTCCCCTTAAAATCCATACCAGACCTAAGGGCTTGGTATGCTCCTGGAGGGGAACCCATGCCGTTTTTTTATTAAAAATTTGGCGTGGAGTTCCCCCCTCATGATTCATACATACTGTGTTCAGAACGCAACACATCTGCGAATCAGATGCGTTCCCATAGAACATAATGGGCAGACAATTCGCACACTTTTTTTCGGCAATGCACAGTGTGAAGGCATCGCACATATGTGAACCAGCCTCATTGAAATCAATGTATTTTAAAATGTTATGCGAATTGGATGCGGCGTAAGCCGCAACTAATTCGCATAGGTGTGAACCCGGCCTTAAAGGCTAACCCACTCAAACACTTGCAGATCTGACAGTGCAACTGTTCGTTAGCATGGAACACAATTTTATTTTCACAAGGGGTTTAGCGGAAGACGAGCTTGAGAACATTATTTTTTTTTTTTTTTAAATAGCCAAAAACGAGAAACACCTGTAAACGAAACGCCAGTTAAACTCAGCGTATGAACTAATTTTTTTGCTTTCCAAAAAAAGCCTCTAAACTCAACTACCTAGAAACAACCCTGTGTACATGTACTGATAAGATAACATAGCACTGCTCCTAAACGTCCGTTTACCAGCAGCAGTGTACACGAGGCCTTATGCACTGTTCTTTCAACGCAGAAATAGAAAGGGAGTGTTTCTAGTAGATATTGCCTAATTCAAGATCTCTGAAAAGTCAAGTCATCCTAACGTTTTGATTGCATAGTCTAGAGCCCTACAACTCCTGCACTAGAGGTGCTGAAGAACATGAACGCAAGCAAAGAAAAGCTGTGAGATGTGGGATTTGAACTTACCTCCCCAAGGTTGACTGTGACCTGAATGCAGTGCCTTAGACCGCTTGGCCATTCTGACATGTGAAGCTTGGTGTTTGTTGAGACTGATGATGATTATTGTGTTGTGGGGTGCACAATTTAGGGGAGTGTCTGAGTGGTAGTTGGGCTCAGATACACTATTGTTAGGGTTAATGGACCATTTGTGTGCCATGGGAGTTGGTATTGGTGTGTAGTTCCCTGGGACCTACAGGTGGCGCTGTCGCCCTGGGTCCGGGTTGAACCGCAATACAGGGTTACGCCTTTTCTTGTCCCCTTTCGGCAGCAGTATGGCGGGGTGGGGACCTGCTGTGCCTGTCGGGAGAGGGTATAAAAAGGGGCAGCCATCTTCCATGGCGGTTCTTCTTCGTCCACGCCCAGGCACCTTCGGCCTGGGTGTGGGGGGGTACGTCTTCGTCCACGCCCAGGCACCTTCGGCCTGGGTGTGTGGGTTGTTATTTCCGGGTACACCCTACGCCCGGAGGCCGAGTTCCTGTTCCATCCCAGACACCTTCAGTCTGGGGTGAGGTACTATTTTGAAGGCCCGGGACCCAGCGACCTTCAGCTGGGGTCCGCTAGGGATCAAGAGCTCCCAGGGTGCCGCCTTGCGAGGGGACCCGTATCTGAGATGAGGAGGCCAGGGAGGTAACCCTTTCCGAAGACCCAGCGCAGAGTCGTGGTGACGGTGAGGGCCTCTGGTAACTCTCCAGAGGGATGGTTTTCTCCTTGACATGGGCCAATACTTTAAGTAGGAAGTTCACCAGGTCAGTGGCAGTGACCTTACTCGCTTCAAGTCAGTGGCAGTGACTTCATAGGGCAAGGCCCTATTCACCCGGTCAGTGGCAGTGACCCATTCTCCAAGTCAGTGGCAGTGACTTTCTATTCACCTGGTCTGTGGCAGGGACCAACCTCACGGTCTGTGGCAGAGATTGTGCGCCATAACTGTTTGTAAAATCTAAACAGTAAAAGAACATGATTCAAGTTTGTGCCTGGACCTCCTCCCACCTAAGCTGTCCTGTGTCTTGTCCCAACCTGTCTGCTTTCAAAGAGGCATATTTATTATCCGTGTGAAATAAATATAGAAGTTGGACTTTCAGTTGGAGTGGACAGTTATATCACAGACACACAAATAGTCTCCTGCACTTGGAAGTTTGGTCTCTTAGTGACACAACCAGAGTGTTCCGTAGAAAAGGAAATGACCAGGAATCTTGCTGCCCTCCTCAGAATAATTGGTATTCTTTAAGACTAAAATGTAAAAGGAAAAAGGAGGGCGCACCGACCTAGTGCATTACCAATGGCTAGTTTTATTAAGAATAAGTTAAAAGATTACAAATACTCACAAAGCAAGTATAGTAGTAGGCATATAACCCATAGTTGCCAACATTGCAAAAAAAACATCTGGGACACTTTTTTTGTATTGAGGCGGAGCCTTGCTATAATCAGGGGGCGGGGCATTCGTTTGTAGGCGTGTCATGCCGGAGTGAAAAATGCGGCGAGCGAAGCGCGCCGAAAAATGGGCGTGGTTTACGCACGATAGTGGGTGTGGTTTAAATGGGCGTGGTTCAAAGGGGTGTGGCTAGAGTCCGAGGTGAGAGAAAGAGAGAGAAAGAAATAGAAAGAAAGAAGCCAGATCCTACACCACAATAGTAATGTGTAACAAAATTGGCAGATAAGGATACTCCAAAACATCTGTTGGCGCTTCAATCATCCCGGCACCATGGTTGTTACGGTGTCAGGATGATTGAAGTGCATTATTTCTATTTTTACATTGTAATATAAAATGAAATCATTCAACTCACCATAATGCCGAATCAGTGGAAGCCCTGAGCGTGTTACCTGCCACGTCGCCTGCCACCAGATGGCCTCCCCAGCAGTCCGTCCTTGCATCAGGTGCCTCCCCAGCAGTCCGTCCTTGCATCAGGTGCCTCCCCAGCAGTCCGTCCTTGCATCAGGTGCCTCCCCAGCAGAGCCCCCTCCACACTTGTGGACAAGGGTCCAAAAATCATGATTGTCCCGGGAAATTCGGGACTGTTTGGCAACTATGCACTACACTGATTACCCCGCCACCCACTACACTGATTACCCCGCCACCCACTACACTGATTACCCCGCCACCCACTACACTGATTACCCCGCCACCCACTACACTACACTGATTACCCTGCCACCCACTACACTGATTAACCCGCCACCCACTACACTACACTGATTACCCTGCCACCCACTACACTGATTATCCCACCACCCACTACACTACACAGATTACCCTGCCACCCACTACACTGATTACCCCACACTGATTACCCCACCACCCACTACACTACACAGATTACCCTGCCACCCACTACACTAATTACCCCGCCACCCACTACACTACACTGATTACCCCGCCACCCACTACACTAATTACCCCGCCACCCACTACACTAATTACCCCGCCACCCACTACACTAATTACCCCGCCACCCACTACACTGATTACCCCGCCACCCACTACACTGATTACCCCGCCACCCACTACACTAATTACCCCGCCACCCACTACACTAATTACCCCGCCACCCACTACACTGATTACCCCGCCACCCACTACACTGATTACCCCGCCACCCACTACACTGATTACCCCGCCACCCACTACACTACACTGTGATTACCCCGCCACCCACTACACTACACTGTGATTACCCCACCACCCACTACACTAAATTACCCCGCCACCCACTACACTACACTAATTACCCCACCACCCACTACACTACAATTACCCCACCACCCACTACACTACAGTGCAATAGTACGGTACCTGCGGTGCGTGAGGATGTGCTGGTGGTCCGAGGGGTCTGCCAAATGGAGTGAGCCAGGACCATCACAGTGTCCCCAGCCAGCGGTGCCCCGGTCCTTCCATCAGTGTCCCCACTCGTCGGACACACGGGGACGGGGCAGAGGGTTGTTGGCAGCGGCGGCGCCGGGTGCTGATAGGCGTCAGTGTCCCCAGCCAGTGGAGCCCCGGTCCTTACATCCATGTCCCCGCTCCTTGTCGGACACACGGGGGCTGGGCAGAGGGTCGTTAGCGGCGGCGGGTGAAGCATGCTGCTTCCTTGTGCCTCTCCTTGCATTCAGTGGAGAGCGGGGAGGAGTCGCCAATCCAAAGCCGATTGGCTGCCCCAGGCTCTGCACTGAACACAAGGGGAAAACGTAAACAAATATGGTGGCGGCAGCGGCCATTTTTGTGTAGCCGCTGCCGTTTTTAGCTAAAGCATTCCCGAATTTACCGGGACAAAACGGGACAAAAAGAACTGGGCTTGTCCCGAATCGGGACAAGCCCAATTCGGGACAAGGGTCCAAAAATCGTGCTTGTCCCGGGAAATTCGGGACTGTTGGTAACTATACTATGATAACCTGTTCTGTCTCAACTACAAAGCGATAAAGTTCATCTCCAGGTTTAAGTAGGCCTTACTCAAGCTGGTTTGATATTCATCCCTTGCATCGATACAGGCAGTTTAACTCAATGAATAAACTCACAGTTAGGACGACAGACGATGAATCCTTTCGAATGTTCTGTTTAATGATGGATATTCATAGGTAGAAAAATGTTGCAGTTGTAAGCCACATGTAAGATGTTAGCATGGAAGAAATACAGGAGTAATGACCGAGAGTCAGGAAGTGGAGCAGAAATATAAAGAACTACGGTGAGAGAGAGAGTTCAGCTAGAAAGAAGGGGACAGATCTTAAAGACACAGAGCAAGAATAATCACATAGGGGCTGATTTACTAATAACAGTGCGCTGCGCTGGTTCTAACCTTAATTGGTGCGCCTGATAACTCCTTCACTGGGCGCAGGAAGCAGCGGCGCACTGTTATAGTAAATAGAAATGTCAGCGGCACTCTATTGAAAATGAATGGTTCCCTATGGGAGCCCATTGATTTGAATAGAGGTCGCCCGGGAAGTCGGATCCGACTTGCAGGCGACTCGTGTGCCGGCTGACACAGGGACAGCGCGACTTTGCGAGGCGATCTGGACACAACCTGAGCATGCAGCAGCCGCGCAAGTCGTGTCCTAGAGGCGACTAGCCGGCCGAGAATGTGTCCAGGGTGATGTCATCGCGCTGGTCCTCGGCAGCCTCGCTGTCCCATGTTTTGGTATGAATCATGAAGGGGAACTCCAGGCCAAATTTTAATGAAAAAACCGGCATGGGTTCCCCTTCAGGAGCATACCAGGCCCTTAGGTCTGGTCTGGATTCTAAGGTGAACCCCCTAAGCTGAAAAACGGCGTGGGGGTCCCCCCAAAATCCAAACCAGACCCTTAGGTCTGGTCTGGATTTTAAGGTGAACCCCTCAAGCTGAAAAACGGCGTGGGGGTCCCCCCAAAATCCAAACCAGACCCTTATCCGAGCACGCAACCTGGCAGGCCGCAGGGGAAAAGGGGGGGACGAGAGCGCCCCCCTCCCTCCTGAACCGTACTAGGCCGCATGCCCTCAACATGGGGGGTTTGGTGCTTCGGGGCAGGGGGGCGACCTGCGGCCCCCCCACCCCAAAGCACCCTGCCCCCATGTTGATGGGGACAAGGGCCTCTTCCCGACAACCCTGGCCGTTGGTTGTCGGGGTATGCGGGCGGGGGGCTTTCGGAATCAGGACGCCCCCTTTAAAAAGGGGCCCCCAGATGCCGGCCCCCCACCCTATGTGAATGAGTATGGGGTACATCGTACCCCTACCCATTCACCTGGTGGAAAAAATTGCAATAAAAAAAACACACAGCTTTTTAAAGTATTTTATTGCACAGCTCCGGGGGTCTTCTTCCGACTTCGGGGGTCTCCGGTGTCGTCGCCGCCGCTCTCCGGTTTTCTTCTGCCGGGCCACCGCTAACTTCTTTTGCTAGCGGAGGCTCCGGTCTTCTCCGTCGCCTTCTCCCCTCTTCTCCTCTCCGGTTCTTCCTTTCTTCTTCCGGGCCTCCGCTAACTTCTTTTAGCTCTTTTGCTAGTGGAGGGCCCGGTCTTCTCCGTAGCCTTCTTCTCCCGCTATCCGGTTCTTCTCCCGGTTCTTCTCCCGCTTCTTTCTTCTGCCGGCCCCTCCACTAACTTCTTTAGCTCTTTTGCTAGTGGAGGGGTCGGTCTTCTCCGTCGTCGCCGTCGGCGTCTTCTTCTCTCTTCTCCTCCTCGATGTTGACTCGTCGCTTCCTCTCGCAGTAATGCTAAATTTTCAGTCCGCAGAGATTAATATAGGCTTCTCATGACGTCACAGTCACATGTTTCGGGGCACATGGCCCCGGAGCATGTGAGTGTGACGTCATGAGAACATGTGACTGTGACGTCATGAGAAGCCTATATTAATCTCTGCGGACCGAAAATTTTGCATTACTGCGAGAGGAAGCGACGAGTCAACATCGAGGAGGAGAAGAGAGAAGAAGACGCCGACAGTGATGATGGAGAAGCCTGGCCCCTCCACTAGCAAAAGAGCTAAAGAAGTTAGTGGAGGGGCCGGCAGAAGAAAGAAGCGGTAGAAGAACCGGGAGAAGAACCGGATAGCGGGAGAAGAAGAAGGCGACGGAGAAGACCGGAGCCTCCGCTAGCAAAAGAGCTAAAGAAGTTAGCGGTGGCCCGGCAGAAGAAAGAAGCGGGAGAAGAACCGGAGAGCGGGATAAGAAGAAGGCGACGGAGAAGACCGGAGCCTCCGCTAGCAAAAGAGCTAAAGAAGTTAGCGGTGGCCCGGCAGAAGAAAACCGGAGAGCGCGGCGATGACACCGGAGACCCCCGAAGTCGGAAGAAGACCCCCGGAGCTGTGCAATAAAATACTTTAAAAAGCTGTGTGTTTTTTTATTGCAATTTTTTTCCACCAGGTGAATGGGTAGGGGTACGATGTACCCCATACTCATTCACATAGGGTGGGGGGGCGGGATCCGGGGGCCCCTTTATTAAAGGGGGCTCCCGGATTCCGATAAGCCCCCCCCGCAGACCCCGACAACCACACACACACACACACACTTACACTTGCCTCTTCTTAAGGCAATCGACCGAATGCTCTGTGAGCTTTATATAACATATGTTTGTGTGCTAATGAGGCAATTGAAAACACATGCACAGTCCATGAAACACCCAGAATGCAAGTTATCCCAATGTAGAGGCTGAAATTCAAAGTGGGCACACCTGTTAAGATGTCCTTCAATTTCTAACCCATAAAAACACTCTCTGAGTGAACATGCCCAGAAATATCCAGGCGCTGTTCACACACAAAAAGCACGCCAAAAAAAATAACTGGCTGGGCATGTGCAGAACAACACCAATGCAGCTAGCAAAAAATAACCCCCCCCCCCCTCCCCCCGTCCAAAATTAAGCACATCATCCAGCATGCTACAAAGTTAGAGATGGGACAATCACCCCTCCCCCCCCCCCACCAACAAATACTATTGCAGTCTATGGGAACTGACTTGTTAATTTTGCTAGTCCCCACTTGGCTGGCTTATCTTCTGGTAATAAATCTAGTTATTGGCCTTAAAATGGGGGCCCAGGTCCCACCCTAAGAGACATATATCAATGTCACCAATTTGGAAAACACCAAAAACAAAACAAGGAGAGGTGCCTTTAAATATGCCAAATTGCTTAAGGGCCATTTCACACCACATACAGTCCATTGCGTTTTTTATGCATCCAAAATGCATGGAAAGTTGGTTATATGGTTCTAAATGGCAGTGTTTGTTCCAGTGCGTTCCAGTTCCACCAAAAAAGTAGAACATGCTGCATTTTACCTGCACTGGACTGTACTGGAACGAATCAAAACGCATCATAAACACACTGGAATGCACAGGAACACACCTAAATGCACCAAAAACGCACTGGAACACACTTGTCCTTATCTATGGTTAATAAAAAAGAGGGGTGAAAAAAAAGCACTGGACTGCATCAAAAACTTACCAAAAATGCACCGGAACGCATGAAAAAAGTGCATGCAGAAAAGCACCTGGAACGCATCCGGATTGTGTTTCTATGGTGTGAACTGGTCCTAGTTCACACTATAGAAACGCAGTCTGGGTGCGTTCCAGGTGCTTTTCTGCATGCACATTTTTGACACATTCCAGTGCATTTTTGAGGCGTTTTTGATGCAGTCCAGTGTTTTTTTCCGCCTCTTTTCACTTAGGACAAGTGTGTTGCAGTGCGTCTTTGGTGCATTTAGGTGCGTTGCGGTGCATTCCAGTGCATTTTTGGTACGTTCCGTTGCGTTTTTGATGTGTTTTACTGGGGTCCAGTACAGTTTTGTACCTAAAAAATGCAGCATGACCAATTATTTTTTGGCTTTCTGAAATGCACTGGAACGGACTGCAGTGGTGTGACCTATGCCATTGGCATTAATGTGATCAACTTTCTTTGCGTTTTTCAGGCATCAAAAAAACGCACTGCACTGCATCCGGTGTGAACTGGCCCTAAATATCATCCCCGGGGGGTGTCTATAGTATGCCTGTAAAGTAGCACATGTTTTCCATGTTTATAACAGTTGGAGAGCAAAATGACATTTCTAAAGTAAAATAATAGTCATTTAAAAGTCATTGCGGCTGTAATGAATTGTTGGTTCCTGTCAATATAGAGAAAAGTATTTGAAAGTCTTTGCTAACCAAAAAAAAAATGCGTGGGGGTTCCCCCAAATTCCATAACCAGGCCCTTCAGGTCTGGAATGGATATTAAGGGGAACCCCGCTGCAAATTTTAAAAAAAATGACGTGGGGTCCCCCCCAAATATCCAAACCAGGCCCTTCAGATCTGGCATGGATTTTAAGGGGAACTCCACCCCAATTTTTTTTTAAAAATGCCGTGGAGTCCCCCTAAAAATCCACACCAGACCCTTTATCCGAGCACATAACCTGGCCGGCCGCAGGGGAAGAGGGGGGGACGAGAGAGCGGCCCCCCTCCCTCCTGAACCGTACCAGGCCACATGCCCTCAACATGGGGAGGATGTCCCCATGTTGATGGGGACAAGGGCCTCATCCCCACAACCCTTGCCCGGTGGTTGTGGGGGTCTGCGGGCAGGGGGCTTATCGGAATCTGGAAGACCCCTTTAACAAAGGGGACCCCCAGATCCCGCCCCCCCCTGTGTGAAATGGTAATGGGGTACAAATGTACCCCTACCATTTCACAAAGAAAGTGTCAAAAAATTAAAAAATGACAAGAGCCGGTTTTAGACAATTCCTTTATTAATGTCTTTTCTTTTCTTCCATCTTCTTCCTTCTTCTTCCATCTTCTTCTTCTATCTTCTTCTTTTCTCCATTCGGGTTTCTTCCTCCATCTTCATCTTCCTCTTCATCTTTATCTTTATCTTCATCTTCCTTCTTCCTTCGGTCTTCTCGTCCAGCATCTTGCTCCGGCGTCTTCCCTTCTTCTTTCTTCTCCGGCCGCTCCTTTTGAATTGGAGGTTCCCGCTGTGCGACGCTTCAGTTCGCCTCTGGGTCCGCTCACACCCGTGACCCCGGCCCCCTCTGACGCACATGGATTTCACGGGACTTTCCCCGTGGTGACAGAGGGGGGCGAGAAGACCGAAGGAAGATGAAGATGAAGATAAAGATGAAGAGGAAGATGAAGATGGAGGAAGAAACCCGAATGGAGAAAAGAAGAAGATGGAAGAAGAAGATGGAAGAAGAAGAAGGAAGAAGAAGGAAGAAGATGGAAGAAAAGAGAAGACATTAATAAAGGAATTGTCAAAAAACCGGCTCTTGTCATTTTTTACATTTTGACACTTTCTTCGTGAAATGGTAGGGATACAATGTACCCCGTTACCAATTCACATAGGGGGGGGCCGGGATCTGGGGGTCCCCTTTGTTAAAGGGGTCTTCCAGATTCCGATAAGCCCCCCGCCCCGCAGACCCCCACAACCACCGGGCAAGGGTTGTGGGGATGAGGCCCTTGTCCCCATCAACATGGGGACATCCTCCCCATGTTGAGGGCATGTGGCCTGGTACGGTTCAGGAGGGAGGGGGGCCACTCTCGTCCCCCCCTTTTCCCCTGCGGCCGGCCAGGTTATGTGCTCGGATAAGGGTCTGGTGTGGATTTTTGGGGGGACTCCACGCCATTTTTTTAGAAAATTTGGGGTGGAGTTCCCCTTAAAATCCATACCAGATCTGAAGGGCCTGGTTTGGATATTTGGGGGGAACCCGCACGTCATTTTTTTTAAAAAATTGCAGCGGGGTTCCCCTTAATATCCATTCCAGACCTGAAGGGCCTGGTTATGGAATTTGGGGGGACCCCCACGCTTTTTTTTTTTGGTTAGCAAAGACTTTCAATGACTTTTCTCTATATTGCCGGGAGCCGACAATTCATTACAGCCGCGGCTGCTTTTAAATGGGTTTTTTTTCCTTTAGAAATGACATTTTGCAGGTGCAATGGGAAGTTCAGGGCTGCGCCTGTTCAACTTATGCAAATTGACTTAGGTGACTTGACATTTACTAAGATTTTGCCGGCGCAGTGTCCCGGCGCATTTAAACCATTGAAATTCCCGCGCTGAGCTCAAAAAAACCTCCCTCAGCTCGAATCGGAATTGCCGGCGCAGCGGGCTGGTTTTGAAAAATGTACTTTCCCTCTCTATTTTGGCCATGTTTGTTATTTGGGCAGGTGTCCCTACACTTGCTCACATCACCCCATGTCACCCCCATTATATTCTCACTTCCAGCTTCTTTATATTTAGATTTTAACATGCTGTGCGCCAGGTCCATAGTAGCGCACTGAGCGCCTCCTCCCGGGCACAGAGAACACTATAGTAAATGGGAAATAGGGCTGCGCTACAGGCGCTAATGTTTTGTAAATACCAAAACAGCCATTGCGCACGCAGATGCGCCAATACTCATGGCGCAAACGTTTGGTAAATCAGCCCCATAGTGTAACACAACACTCCCCGTCTGAAATTTTTAGATTTCATAACCTTAAACTAATAAAGGGATTTTTATAACAGCTTACCTGTAAAATCCTTTTCTTGGAGTACATCACGGGACACAGAGCGACTTAGTCATTACTAATGGGTTATATAGATTACCTTCAGGTGTTGGCACTGGCCAATTCCAAACCGGAAGTACCCTCCCCTATATAAGCCCCTCCCACCCGGGAGCACCTCAGTTTTGTAGCCAAGCAATAAGTGTCCCAAAAAGAGGGGTGGGAGCTCTGTGTCCCGTGATGTACTCCAAGAAAAGGATTTTACAGGTAAGCTGTTATAAAAATCCCTTTTTCTTTTTCGTACATCACGGGACACAGAGCGACTTAGTCATTACTAATGGGACGTCCCAAAGCAATGCCAAATGAGGGGAGGGATACATAAGCTGGGCGCCATCAGGCATGAGGATCTTTTGCGGCCTGCAACACACTGCGCCCAAAGGCAACATCCTCCTGACTTCTAACGTCTACCTGGTAGAATCTAGTAAACGTGTGTACTGAAGACCATGTTGCGGCCTTACATACTTGAGCCAGGGAGGCCTGGTGATGCACTGCCCATGAAGTTCCAACTGCTCTTGTGGAGTGCGCCCTAACTTTGAACGGAGGCGGTCTCTTTCTCAAGCCATAGGCTTGTATTATGACCTGTCGAATCCACTTGGCTAAAGTAGATTTTGATGCTGCCTGACCCTTTCTAGGGCCTTCCGGCAGAATAAACAATGTATCCGTTCTGCGAATCTGAGCAGTGGCTTTTAGATAAGCTTTAACTGCTCTTACTACATCCAAAGAATGTAATAACTTTTCCTCTACCGAGCTAGGTTTGGGGAAAAAAGAAGGAAGAACCACATCTTGGTTCAAATGAAACCTCGATACCACCTTGGGAAGAAAGGCTGGATGAGGACGTAATACTACTCTGTCCTTATGGACAACCAGATATGGCTCCTTACAGGACAAGGCGGCTAATTCCGATACTCTTTTAGCCGAACAAACGGCTACTAAGAAAATCAATTTCCTGGTGAGAAGAACCAAGGAAATGTGTTGCAATGGTTCAAACGGTTGTTTCTGTAGAACCGACAGAACCAGGTTTAAGTCCCAAGGACATATGGGAATACTAACCGGAGGGCTAATACGCATCACTCCTTGTATAAAGGCTTTGACTAGTGAATGCGAAGCCAAGGGCCTTTGAAAAAATATTGACAAGGCCGAAATCTGACCCTTGATAGTACTCAAGGCCAGCTTCCTATCTACAGCCCACTGTAGGAAGTCCAAAATCCTCCCTATCACGTACTTACGTGGATGCCATTTCTTGGCCTCACACCACGTAATGTACGCTTTCCAGATCCTATAATAGATCTGCCTGGATACCGGCTTCCTGGCATTGATCATGGTAGACACCACAGAATTAGAGAGCCCTCTCTTTTTCAGAATGTGGGCTTCAATAGCCAGGCCGTCAAACCTAGGGCTGGTAAGGAAGGGTGGTATATCGGTCCCTGCGACAGCAGGTCCGGACGATGTGGGAGGGTCCAAGGACTCCTCACTGACATTTTTACAATCTCCGCGTACCATGCCCTTCGGGGCCACGCTGGAGCCACCAGAATCACTGGTTTCTTTTCTACCCTGATTCTGCGGAGTAATCGCGGTAACAATTGTGGCGGTGGGAATGCATATATCAGTTTGAACTGATCCCAAGGGAACACTAGGGCATCCGAGCCGCAAGCTAGGGGATCCCTTGTGCGAGACACAAATCTGTCCACCTTTGCGTTGAATCTGGATGCTAGCAGATCTACATCCGGTGTTCCCCACCGCTGGCATATTGCCTGGAAAACCTCGGGGTGAAGAGACCATTCCCCCGGACATAATTGTTGGCGACTTAGAAAGTCCGCTCTCCAATTTTCCACTCCTGGGATGAAAACCGCGGATATGGCTGGAACATATCTTTCTGCCCACTCCAGGATGCAATTTGCTTCCCTCTGGGCTGCACGACTCCTGGTGCCACCCTGGTGATTGATATATGCCACTGCCGTGGCATTGTCTGATTGAATTCTGACAGGGGACCCTTGGAGTTTGGATGTCCATGCTACTAGGGCATACCGGGCTGCTCGTATCTCTAAGAGATTGATGGGCAGGGCCTTTTCTGCTTCTGACCACCTGCCCTGGAGAGACCATTGCTCCAGTACTGCCCCCCAGCCTATGAGGCTGGCATCCGTAGTGACCACCTTCCAAGAAACCGGACTGAAGGGTTTCCCTCTTTCCAGATTCTGGGGCACCAACCACCAATGGAGGCTCTTGCGAACGGAAGGGGACAGGGACATTGGTAAGTCTAAAGCCTGAACTTTTTTGTTCCAGGCTGACAGTATGGCCCTTTGCAAATTCCTTGAATGGAATTGACCGTAGGGTACCGCTTCGAATGAAGCCACCATCTTTCCCAGCAGCCTCATGCACAGGCGTATGGATGGTTTTCTTTTTGTACCCACTAAGTGGGTCAAATTTTTTAAAGACGACACCTTCTCTGGAGGTAAGAAAATCTTTCTCTGATTTGAATCCAGCCTTAGCCCTAAGTATTCCAGACTTTTGACTGGTCTTAGAGCTGACTTGTCCCGGTTGATAATCCAACCGTGATATTCCAGATACTTGATTGTCTTGTGAATAGCTACCTCCAGCTTTTCCACTGAGTGGTCTATTAGTAGCAGGTCGTCTAGATATGCCATTATCGTTACACCTTGTGTTCTTAGATTGGCCAATAATGGGGCCAGAATTTTTGTGAACACTCGAGGTGCTGTGGCCAGACCGAAAGGTAAGGCTCTGAACTGAAAATGGCGCCCTTCTACTGCAAAGCGTAGAAATTTCTGGTGGGCCGGAAAGATGGGAATATGCAGATAAGCATCCCTTATGTCGATCGAGGCTAACCATTCCTGCCCTTGTAGGGCGGTGGCCACCGATCGGATCGACTCCATCCGAAAAGTCCTGATATTTAGGAACTTGTTTAGCCCTTTTAGATTTAATATGGGCCTCACGTCCCCATTTAGTTTGGGGACCGTGAAAAGGTTCGAGTAAAACCCGAATCCGCTTTCTTCCAGGGGAACCTTCATGATTACACCTTGGAGCAATAGTTGTTCTAGTGCCAGAAGGAGGGATCCTCTCTTCTGGGGATCTCTTGGCACGTTTGACCTCATAAATTGGGCAGGAGGAGTGCCTTTTAACTCCAGCTTGTATCCCAGACTTACTGCGGAGAGCACCCATCTGTCTCTGATGGTGTCCCGCCAGGTCTTTGTGAACAACTGAAGCCTTCCCCCCACCCGATTGAGTGGGGGCACCGCTTCATAACTTGGGGGGAGGTTTTGTACCTCTCTTGATCCAGGGCTTCTTGTTACCCTGTGATTGTCCCTGATTTCTGCCCCCTGAATTTGACCGCGGAGGCCGTCGGAACTGCTTCACAGCCGATGTGCCCGGGACTGGAGAAGTAGGCCTCTTAAAAGAAGGACTTCTACCCTTGTTCTTAACCGGTAAGAGTGAACTTTTACCGGCAGAAATTTTCTGGATATATTTGTCCAGATCTTCTCCAAATAAGCGTTCTCCATGAAATGGGAAGCTAACCAGCAGTTTTTTACAGGGAGCTTCAGCAGACCAGTTTTTGAGCCACAGAAGCCTACGCATATGTACTATAGACAGCGTAAAGCGGGAGGCCTGTTGGATTGTATCCTTTATGGCGTCCACCGCAAAACACAAGGCTCTAGGCAGGTCAGCTAGGGCAAGAGCCTGCTGATCTGGTAAGTCCCTTAAGACTTGTTTCAACTGATCTTTCACTGCTTGGCAGACTCCAATCGCTGCTACCGCAGGTTGTGTCACCATGCTTGCTGTAGAGAAAGCAGATTTTAGTAAAGACTCCAATTTTTTATCTATTGGGTCTTTGAACATTGGAACATTATCTACTGGACATGTCAGTGATTTGTTCACAGAAGAGATGGCTGCGTCCACTGTAGGGACCCTCCATTTTTTTATGAACTTATCCTCCATGGGATAGATCACCGGAAATCTCTTGGGGGGAGCAAATATTTTATCAGGATGCTCCCAATCCTGGTAAATAAGCCCTTCTAATAAAGGGTGAATTGGGAAGGAACAGACAGCCTGGGGAGCTTTTAGCGACCCCAGCGAGGAAACCGTAGTGGATGGTGGTTCCGCCAGAGGCATTTTAAATGCTGATCGGACCATGTTAGTCAGAGACTGAACCCATAATCTTTCAGCCTGAGATGCTGAGAAAGGTTCTTCCACTGTTGATTCCTCCATAACTGAATCAACCTCATCCTGATCCCCTTCAGGTAGGTCGATCTCTGTGTGGGGCTGTTCCTCCACTAACAGGCACTCTGAAGGAGGAGACAGAGATCGGACGCGCTTTTCCTGTGACAGGGAAGCAGCGATCAATGCTGTTAATCTCTCTTCCAATCCTCCCAGAGTTGAGGATAAAACCTCCTCTGTTATATATACAGGAGCAGGTGGACTGGGGACAGCCGCAGCACCAGGCATTCCTGCGGGGTTTCTACGGCTATTGACCTCTGAATTTTCAGGGGAGATTGGTGCAGTACAAGCATGCCCAATATCCTCAGAGCCCGATGGAGACCCCTTTGGCTTCCTGGAAGATCTATTTCCGGAGCGTCTGGACGACATATCCTTTAAGCACAAAGCTGAGGTATTCCCGTCGTCATACACCAATATTGCTGGTAATAGTCTAACAAAGTTGCTGCTATATACCAGCTGGTGTCCACTAAAGTGCCTTTCTATGGGGATGCCTGCATCAACCGCCTCTGTGTGCCACTGTTTGTTGCTAGCTCTGTTTGCATCCAGCTGACACTTGTACTGTGTCTTTTAACCATGCTGGGACGCCCGCACATGCGCAGAAGCGCCGCGGCGCGCATCGAGCGTCATCCACCCGCCCCGCCCCTTTTTTTCATAGGAGGCGCGTGCACGCGCCCGCGCGCGCGCCCGTGCGCCATTGGCGCCCTTTTCGAAATCAAACAGGGGACTAGGAGCCAGGGCCCTTTTTGCCGGAGGGCCTGTGCGGTGGATGAGCGCAGCAACAGGGCAGAGGAAGTGGATTCCCACAGAGAAACTTACCAGCTGCCTGGATCTTTTGACTTGAGAAAACCAAAGATCCACATGACAAGAAAAATGGACTACAGCGGCCTCTAGTGGTTTAACCCAGGTACCGCGGTCCCTTTTTTTTTTTTTTTCTTGACTACTATTAAAATTTTACATTTTCAGTAGTTACAGGCAAACACAGATATTTAGCGGGAATACCGTTAGGTAACAGACAGAAAGACAAATTAGGCTTGGGGGTCCCCCAATAGAACCAAGTTCCTGGGGGCCCCCACTTACCTGATCCCCGCCGCAGGACTTTGTTTGGTCCACAGAAGCCCAAACTTCACCTATCACGGCAGGCATTGTAATTAAACCTTCAGGGACCGGGTTCCCAAGGATTCCACTCCCCTGGACCTGTATAGCACCCTGCACAGACAACATCTTGGTCGTGGGTATGACCAGAGCTCTGGATCCCAGGGTCCAGCCCTCCTAAGAGAGGCATTACAGGCAAAACCTTGCTCTTCTGCTGCAAGGCCCGGGTACCGACCGTTTAGCTATGAAGCTTTTTTGGTGGGATCCGGAACAGCTTACTAAGGCCCAAAAGAACCTGTACGCAAGCCCAGTGAAAACACATGTTACTCTTTGGCCAACACCTTAGACACTGGCAAAAAACTGAGGTGCTCCCGGGTGGGAGGGGCTTATATAGGGGAGGGTACTTCCGGTTTGGAATTGGCCAGTGCCAACACCTGAAGGTAATCTATATAACCCATTAGTAATGACTAAGTCGCTCTGTGTCCCGTGATGTACGAAAAAGAAATATATATTTTCAATAAGTCCAATACTGATAAATGTCCTGGAACCTGTAATGAAAAACATGCAACAAGCAAATAACAAACGTAAGTTCAACAGGATGAAGAACATAAAGTCACAGTATGATGTCTTCAAAGAATTCCAAAGTTCTGAGTAGAACCTGTAGATGGCAGCAATGTACTCCCCGCCGTGCCAACAGCATGGCTAGTCCTTGCACAAGTCACTCACCTGGCAAAAGGAGTACTAACTCTGTAATTGGTCGACTAAAGGTTTGTGTCAATCCTCCCTTGGTTACCTTGACTTCTTTCTTCCGGACTTTGTTATCGTCACTGGGCATAACTTTAGTAATAAGACCCATAGGCCACTCATTCCGACAAACTTCCTTGTCTTTTAGAAGGATGAGGTCTCCAACCTTAAGATTCGGCTAAGATGCTTGCCATTTGTTACGACCTTGAAGGTGGTGAAGATACTTTTTCTTCCAGCGATGCCAGAACACATTGGCTAGATGCTGCACCTGCTTCCATCGATGCTCGTAACGGTGTGACCGCAGATTCTGTTTTGTACTTACAGAAGTGTGTAGTGAGATGTTCACAGTTCTTATTTCCTTATTATCTTCAGGGTTTACTAGCCCATAGGTGGTGTCAATAGGGAGTAAGTAGTGATGAGCCGAACACCCCCGGGTTCGGTTCGCACCAGAACCCGCGAACGGACCGAAAGTTCGTACGAACATTAGAACCCTATTAAATACAATGGATGCGAACGTTCGAATTCTAAAGTGCTAATTATAACAACTATTATGCATGTTATTGTCCTAAAAAGGGTTTGGGAACCCGGGTTGTGCACCAGGGGACATGTATCAATGCAAAAAGAAGTTTTAAAAACGGTCGTTTTTCGGGAGCAGTCATTTTAATGATGCATAAAGTGAAAAAAAAAAGTCAAATATTCCTTTAAATATCGTACCTGGGGGGTGTCTAAAGTATGCCTGTGAAGTGCCACGTGTTTCCCGTGTTTGGAACTGTCCCTGCACAAAATGACACTTCTAAAGGAAAAAAAAGCCATTTAAAACTGCTTGCGGCTTTAATGTAATGTCTGGTCCCGGTAATATGGATGAAAATCTTTAAGAAAAATGGCATAGCTACCCCATGACCCCCCCCCCCTACCCCAGCCCATTACCAGCCCCTTTGGGTCTTGTATGGATATTAAGGGGAACCCCGCACATAAAATAAAAAAGGCCCTATATACTCTGAACAGCCGTATACAGGCGGTGCATACAAGACAGGGACTGTAGGTTTGTTCTTATGTAGAATCTGTTTGTAATTTTGAACAGGTACATTGTTGAAGTGTAGCTCCAGCCCAAAAATCTATTTTTAAACTTTTTGGAAAACATAGGTAAGGGTTATCACCCCTGTAACATTTGTTTTGCTGTCTGTGCCCCTGTTCAGAACATTTCACCTCACTTTCCGTCCCAATGACAACTGTTTTTGAAATGTGGTGTTTTTCTTGAAACAAGGATTGCTGATAAAGCATCAGTACAGAGGAGACACCTTTCTCCCATATTTATTCTTACAGGAGAGAATTTTCCTTCCTAGTGGTAGATTTCCTCTCACTTCCTGTTGTCTTCTTGCGTTTGCAAGTAGGAGTCGTTTGTAAGTTGGATGTTTGAAAGTAGGGACCTGCCGTATATACTCTGCAGAAATAGGCCCCTTAGTTGTTGGTGTTGGCACAACACTGTAAGCACTCACAGTTACTCTTGGTTGGTGCTGGAACGCCCTGCTGTCAACTATTATATCAGGAATTTTAATTACATATAATTGTTGAACAGTGGTAGTAAAAATTGGGCCTTTGATGGTGGTGCTGGTGCCACAACACTGTAAGCCCTGACAGTTACTCTTGGTGGGTGCAGCAATGGGCCCTGCTGTGAATTATTAGATCAAGAATTGTAATTGCATGCCCCTGTTGAACAGGGGCTGAAAAATTGGGCCTTTCGTGGTGGTGGTGGTGGTGGTGGTGTTGCCACAACACTGTAAGCCCTCAGAGTTACTCTTGGTGGGTGCAGGAATGGGCCCTGCTGTGAATTATTAGATCAAGAATTGTAATTACATGCCCCTTTTGAACAGGGGCTGAAAAATTGGGCCTTTCGTGGTGGTGGTGGTGGTGGCGTTGCCACAACACTGTAAGCCCTCAGAGTTACTCTTGGTGGGTGCAGCAATGGGCCCTGCTGTGAATTATTAGATCAAGAATTGTAATTGCATGCCCCTGTTGAACAGGGGCTGAAAAATTGGGCCTTTCGTGGTGGTGGTGGTGGTGGTGGCGTTGCCACAACACTGTAAGCCCTCAGAGTTACTCTTGGTGGGTGCAGGAATGGGCCCTGCTGTGAATTATTAGATCAAGAATTGTAATTACATGCCCCTTTTGAACAGGGGCTGAAAAATTGGGCCTTTCGTGGTGGTGGTGGTGGTGGCGTTGCCACAACACTGTAAGCCCTCAGAGTTACTCTTGGTGGGTGCAGCAATGGGCCCTGCTGTGAATTATTAGATCAAGAATTGTAATTGCATGCCCCTGTTGAACAGGGGCTGAAAAATTGGGCCTTTCGTGGTGGTGGTGGTGGTGGTGGTGTTGCCACAACACTGTAAGCCCTCAGAGTTACTCTTGGTGGGTGCAGCAATGGGCCCTGCTGTGAATTATTAGATCAAGAATTGTAATTGCATGCCCCTGTTGAACAGGGGCTGAAAAATTGGGCCTTTCGTGGTGGTGGTGGTGGTGGTGGTGGTGTTGCCACAACACTGTAAGCCCTCAGAGTTACTCTTGGTGGGTGCAGCAATGGGCCCTGCTGTGAATTATTAGATCAAGAATTGTAATTGCATGCCCCTGTTGAACAGGGGCTGAAAAATTGGGCCTTAGGCACTGGTGGCACAACACTACAACCCCTCACAGATACTGTACTTGGAGCACAGCAATGAGCCCTGTTGCAAAGTATTGCTTCAAAAATTGTAATGACACGCCCCTGTTAAACAGGGGCTGAAAAATTGGGCCTTAGGCACTGGTGCCACAACACTCCAACCCCTCACAGATACTGTACTTGGAGCACAGCAATGAGCCCTATGGCAAATTATTGCTAAAAAAATTGTAATTACACGCCCCTGTAAAACAGGGGCTGAAAAATTGGGCCTTAGCCACTGGTGGCGGCACCCATAAACAAAAATGATCTTCCAAGCTATCATCATCAATCGTATCATTGAGGACTCGGAGGAGGAGGATAGCCAGTCAACATAACAGCACAGGCACTCAGCATCAGCATCAGTCTTGAAGGGATGTGACATGTTAAAATCAATTAGTCTGTTATATCAGCATCAGGTGTGTGGTAGCTGGTGGTGATCCAAGACTGGTTCATCTTGATGAAAGTCAGTCGATCAACCGAGTCGGTGGACAGGCGCACCCTGTGATCCGTGACAAATCCTCCAGCAGCACTGAATGTGCGTTCCGAAAGAACGCTGGATGCAGGACAGGCCAGTAGCTCAATTGCATACTGTGCAAGCTCTGGCCAGTGATCCATCCTCAAGACCCAGTAAGCCAGAGGATTTTCGGTGGGGAAGGTGTCCAAGTCTGACCTTGCCCCTAGATATTCCTGCACCATGTTTATCAGACGCTGGCGATGGTTGCTGGAACCGATCATACTTTGGGGCTGCGGACTAAAGAATTGTCTGAACGCATCGGTCAGACGGCCACCTTCCCCACCGCTCCTTCTTTGACTGGCCGAAGCCTCAGCAACTCGTTGTCCAGGACCAGGAGTTTGTAACCTCCCAGTCTCTGGGAACGCGTTGCACAGACCTTTCTGCAAGGCCTCCCGGAGTTGTCTCATCCTCTGCTCCCTCTGCGACGGTAACATAAGGTCCGCAACCTTACCCTTGTACCGTGGATCAAGGAGAGTGGCCAGCCAGTAATGGTCCCTCTCCTTGATCCGAAGAATACGAGGATCCTTCCGCAGACTTTGCAGGATCAGGGAGGCCATGCAGCGTAGGTTTGCTGAGGCATTCGCTCCGGAGTCCTCTGGGTCACTAAGGACGACATGATCCGCAGCCACCTCCTCCCAGCCATGTACAAGTCCACTGGTTTCTTGGGACTGTAAATCATCCCTAAAAGACTGCTGCTGATGATGCTGAGTGCCAGCCTCCACCTCCATGCTGACACAATCCTCCTCCTCCTCCTCCTCCTCCTCCTCCTCTTCCTGTGCGATGGGTGGGACAGAAGGAACACTGTCTGGGTAAAGGGGGCCTTGAGAGGCAAGGAAGTCCTCCTCTTCCTGCCTCTGTTCTGCCTCAAGTGCCCTGTCCATTATTCCACGCAGCGTGTGCTCCAACAGGTGGACAAGAGGTACAGTGTCACTGATGCATGCACTGTCACTGCTCACCATCCTCGTGGCCTCCTCAAATGGTGCCAGGACAGTGCATGCATCCCTGATCATGCCCCACTGGCGTGGAGAAAAAAAACCAAGCTCCCCTGACCCTGTCCTGGTGCCGTAGTCGCACAGGTACTCATTGATGGCCCTCTGCTGCGTGTGCAGCCGCTGCAGCATGGCCAAAGTTGAGTTCCACCTGGTGGGCATGTCACATATAAGGCGGTTCTTGGGCAGGTTCAACTCCTTTTGCAGCTCAGCCAGGCGAGCACTGGCATTATAAGATCTGCGGAAATACACACAGACTTTCCTGGCCTGCCTCAGGACATCCTGTAAGCCTGGGTACCTGCCCAAGAACCGCTGCACCACCAGGTTAAGGACGTGAGCCACACAGGGCACATGGGTCAGTTGTCCCTGTCGGAGGGCGGAGAGGAGGTTGGTGCCATTGTCGCAAACCACCATTCCTGGCTTAAGCTGGCGTGGCGTCAACCACCTCTCGGCCTGGCCCTGCAGAGCAGACAGGACCTCTGCCCCAGTGTGGCTTCTGTCCCCCAAACACACCAGCGCAAGCACGGCATGGCATCTTTTTGCCTGCGTACTTGCGTAGCCCCGTGAACGGCTACGGAGCACCGCTGGTTCATAGGACAAACCACAGGAAGAGGCCATGGAGGAAGAAGAAGAGGAGGGGTGGAGGAGAGAGGTGTGTCACAACCAGTAGTAGCATTTTGGAGGCGTGGCGGTGGAACAACCTCCAACACTACTGCACCTTGTCCTGCATCCTTCCCAGCTGCCAAAAGAGTGACCCAATGGGCCGTGAAAGAAAGGTAACGTCCCTGTCCATGCCTGCTGGACCATGAGTCAGCGGTAATATGCACCTTACCGCTGACCGCCCTGTCCAGCGAGGCCAAGACATTGCCTTCCACATGCCGGTAGAGAGCCGGAATAGCCTTCCGTGAGAAAAAGTGGCGTTTGGGAACCTGCCACTGAGGAACCGCACATTGCACAAACTCACGGAAGGGGGCCGAGTCTACCAACTGAAAAGGCAGCAGTTGAAGTGCTAGCAATTTAGCCAAGCTAGCATTCAACCGCTGGGCATGTGGATGGCTGGGAGTGAACTTCTTTCGACGGTCCAGCAGCTGGGGCAGGGAAATTTGCCTGCTAGAATCGGACGTCGGTGTAATGCTAGCAGAGTGGCCGCAAGTACTTGGCTGTGACACACCTAATTCTACACCTTCATTCCTCTCAGTGCATGTTTCAGAGAGGACTGAAGTTATAGTGGGGTTGGAGATCCCAGCTGATGCGGTGCAAGGAGAGGTCCGCTTTGTTCTTTGGTGTGGGTCTTTGAGGTAGGCTTGCCAACGAGCTGCATGGCAGGTCAACATATGTCTGGTCAGGCATGTGGTACCCAAGCGGCTGATGTTTTGGCCACGCGATATACGCTTCAGACATATGTTGCAAACAGCAGCTGTGCGATCTGATGCACTAGCCTCAAAAAAGGCCCACACCAAAGAACTTTTTGAATGACGGGCAGAGGCAGCGCCCTGCACATGTGGAGCTCTGCGGTGTGATTCCGTCGGTGTACTGCCCTTACGCTGGCCACCAAAGGGCATCCTGCCTCGTTGGAGATGTGCCTCCTCCTCATCCTCCTCCTCCTCCTCTCTCCTATTAGGCACCCACGTGGAGTCAGTGACCTCATCATCCCCTCCCTCCTCATCACTGGAGCCAATCTGGCAGTATGCTGCAGCTGCTGGAACATGACTGCCAGATTGGTGTCCTTCTTGAGCATCCCCTCTGTCTGCTCTCACGCTACTGCCTTCCTGTAGCTGGGTTTCATCATCAGACCCTTCGAAACGCTGGGCATCCTCCTGGAGCATGTACCCAACACTGTGCTCAAACAGTTCGGGGGACTCCTCAGGAGGAGGACATGGTGGGTCTAGGGAAGGAGTGACTGATGATGAGTCTGACATTGATACCAGGGAAGAGGACGCTTTGGCAGCTGCTTTTCCAGTACCCTGAGCCTGGGTGAGAGAGGATGAGGAGGAGGAGGAGGGCTTGGTCATCCACTCTACCAAGTCTTCGGCATGATGTGGCTCAACATGTCCAGCTGCCGAAAAGAAGGACAAGCGTGTCCCATGGCCATGTGCTGATGACAATGCACCGCGTCCACGACCAGCACTGTTGCCCCCAGACACAGAGCCTGCTTGCCCTCTTTTATTGCCTCCTGACTGTCTGCCTCTCCTTGTTTGCCTTCCAGACATTCTAATAGATGGCCTGCAGGGAGATGGGAAAAAAGCAATAAGGGCTACCTTCAGGTGTCCTTCTCTGTCCCTTTACTTAAGGATTTCTAAAGATGGTTGAGGATGATTGCTTTTGCACAGAATAGCACAACGACAATTTCCCTGACTGTCCAAAAAAACAAGGATTTCAAAGATGGTTGATGAGGAATGCTTTAGCACACTATAGCACAAGGAGAATTTCCCTCACTTTCCTTCTTTGTCCCTAGAAACAAGGATTATCACAGTGAAAGAAACTGACACTCTTCCTACCTATAGTTTTCTGTCCCTAGAAAAAATGTTTTTTTAAAGCACACTATAGCACAAGGAGAATTTCCCTCACTTTCCTTCTTTGTCCCTAGAAACAAGGATTATCACAGTGAAAGAAACTGACACTCTCCCTACCTATAGTTTTCTGTCCCTAGAAAAAATGTTTTTTTAAAGCACACTATAGCACAAGGAGAATTCCCTCACTGTCCTTCCCTGTCCCTAGAAACAAGGATTCGCATAGTAAAACACACTGACACTCTCCCTACCTATAGTTTTCTGTCCCTAGAAAAAATGTTTTTTTAAAGCACACTATAGCACAAGGAGAATTTCCCTCACTTTCCTTCTTTGTCCCTAGAAACAAGGATTATCACAGTGAAAGAAACTGACACTCTTCCTACCTATAGTTTTCTGTCCCTAGAAAAAATGTTTTTTTAAAGCACACTATAGCACAAGGAGAATTTCCCTCACTTTCCTTCTTTGTCCCTAGAAACAAGGATTATCACAGTGAAAGAAACTGACACTCTCCCTATCTATAGTTTTCTGTCCCTAGAAAAAATGTTTTTTTAAAGCACACTATAGCACAAGGAGAATTTCCCTCACTTTCCTTCTTTGTCCCTAGAAACAAGGATTATCACAGTGAAAGAAACTGACACTCTTCCTACCTATAGTTTTCTGTCCCTAGAAAAAATGTTTTTTTAAAGCACACTATAGCACAAGGAGAATTTCCCTCACTTTCCTTCTTTGTCCCTAGAAACAAGGATTATCACAGTGAAAGAAACTGACACTCTTCCTACCTATAGTTTTCTGTCCCTAGAAAAAATGTTTTTTTAAAGCACACTATAGCACAAGGAGAATTTCCCTCACTTTCCTTCTTTGTCCCTAGAAACAAGGATTATCACAGTGAAAGAAACTGACACTCTTCCTACCTATAGTTTTCTGTCCCTAGAAAAAATGTTTTTTTAAAGCACACTATAGCACAAGGAGAATTTCCCTCACTTTCCTTCTTTGTCCCTAGAAACAAGGATTATCACAGTGAAAGAAACTGACACTCTTCCTACCTATAGTTTTCTGTCCCTAGAAAAAATGTTTTTTTTTAAAGCACACTATAGCACAAGGAGAATTTCCCTCACTTTCCTTCTTTGTCCCTAGAAACAAGGATTATCACAGTGAAAGAAACTGACACTCTTCCTACCTATAGTTTTCTGTCCCTAGAAAAAATGTTTTTTTAAAGCACACTATAGCACAAGGAGAATTTCCCTCACTTTCCTTCTTTGTCCCTAGAAACAAGGATTATCACAGTGAAAGAAACTGACACTCTTCCTACCTATAGTTTTCTGTCCCTAGAAAAAATGTTTTTTTAAAGCACACTATAGCACAAGGAGAATTTCCCTCACTTTCCTTCTTTGTCCCTAGAAACAAGGATTATCACAGTGAAAGAAACTGACACTCTTCCTACCTATAGTTTTCTGTCCCTAGAAAAAATGTTTTTTTAAAGCACACTATAGCACAAGGAGAATTTCCCTCACTTTCCTTCTTTGTCCCTAGAAACAAGGATTATCACAGTGAAAGAAACTGACACTCTTCCTACCTATAGTTTTCTGTCCCTAGAAAAAATGTTTTTTTAAAGCACACTATAGCACAAGGAGAATTTCCCTCACTTTCCTTCTTTGTCCCTAGAAACAAGGATTATCACAGTGAAAGAAACTGACACTCTTCCTACCTATAGTTTTCTGTCCCTAGAAAAAATGTTTTTTTAAAGCACACTATAGCACAAGGAGAATTCCCTCACTGTCCTTCCCTGTCCCTAGAAACAAGGATTCGCACAGTAAAACACACTGACACTCTCCCTACCTATAGTTTTCTGTCCCTAGAAAAAATGTTTTTTTAAAGCACACTATAGCACAAGGAGAATTTCCCTCACTTTCCTTCTTTGTCCCTAGAAACAAGGATTATCACAGTGAAAGAAACTGACACTCTCCCTACCTATAGTTTTCTGTCCCTAGAAAAAATGTTTTTTAAAAGCACACTATAGCACAAGGAGAATTCCCTCACTGTCCTTCCCTGTCTCTAGAAACAAGGATTCGCACAGTAAAACACACTGACACTCTCCCTACCTATAGTTTTCTGTCCCTAGAATTTTTTTTTTTTAAAGCACACTATAGCACAAGGAGAATTTCCCTCACTTTCCTTCTTTGTCCCTAGAAACAAGGATTATCACAGTGAAAGAAACTGACACTCTCCCTACCTATAGTTTTCTGTCCCTAGAAATTTTTTTTTTTAAAGCACACTATAGCACAAGGAGAATTCCCTCACTGTCCTTCCCTGTCCCTAGAAACAAGGATTCGCACAGTAAAACACACTGACACTCTCCCTACCTATCCTTCTCTTTCCCTAAACTAAAGGAATCCAGGTTAAGCAAGAAAGAAATAAATGTCACTGTCCCTGCCTATGCTTCTCTTTCCCTGCTCCGGAACACACTACACTAGGCCGCCGTGCTGGCGGCCTTTTATAGTGTGGGGCGTGTACTAAACACCCTCAGCAATAATTGGCCACAGGCATCCTGCCTGTGGCCAATCATTGCTCTCCTCGCTGCCGGCGCTGTGATTGGCCAAGCATGCGGGGTCACAGTGCATGCTTGGCCAATCACAGCGCCTGGATGACACTGCGATGGCGTAGTGCATTGTGGGGCGTTCGCGTCACTCGAATTTGGCGCGAACGGCCCAAATCGTTCGATCTTCATCGAACGATCGAACAGCCGATGTTCGAGTCGAACGTATGTTCGACTCGAACACGAAGCTCATCCCTAGGAGTAAGTAAGAGTCCTCACACAGAAACCTTGGAGGTGACAGCCATAAGCTGTCCTGAAGAGCGGCAGGTGACACGGCTCTGGTCCCACAGTCAGCTGGGTTGAGTTCAGTGGGAACGTGATGCCATTGACTTGGTAGAGAGAATCTCTTGATACGTTCAACCCTGTTGCTGACGTACACATAAAATTGTTTTGTTTGGTTGTTTATGTAACCAGATACTACCTTACTGTCTGTATAGAAGGTGAAAGAATCAATTCTAGTGTCCATTTCACTTCGTATGACCTCGGCAATTTCTACTGCTAGCACGGCTGCACAAAGTTCAAGTCTTGGTATGGTATGTGCAGGCTTGGGAGTGAGTTTTGCCTTGCCTAGGACAAAACTACAGTGTGATTCTCCATTCAGTTCAGAGGTCTTTAAATAGGCTACTGCAGCAATAGCTTCAACTGATGCATCAGAGAAAATATGAATCTCTCTCCGGTTAGCAGTTGAAGTGGAACCTGGAACATAGCAAGGGGGAATCTGAAGTTTTTCTAGTGACTTCAAAGAATATCTCCACCTTTCCCACTTGTGTTGATTCTCACTAGGCAAGGGAGTATCCCAGTCTATGTTCTCAGTAGACAACTGTCTTAGTAAAATCTTACCTTGAATGGTAGCTGGGGCAAGGAAACCCAGTGGGTCATAGATGCTATTCACCACGGACAGGACTCCTCTCTTAGTGAAGGGTTTGTCACAAGTTGACACTTGGAAGGTGAATTTGTCTTGTTTGATGTTCCACAACAAACCCAGACTTCGCTGTACAGGAGGCACATCTGTACCTAAGTCAAGGTTTTTTAGACTAGTGGCATAGTCCTCAGAGTGAAAGGCATTCATAAGTTCCTGGCTGTTGGATATAATCTTGTATATATTGGTGATCTCGCGCCTTAAAAAAATGTATATATGAAAATATATTAAAAATAAGCTGCTAACCCCAGAATTCCAAAATGTTTTGGAATAGTACTGTGGATGATTATATGTGCAAATTAGCAAATATATTGGGGGCGCTAAAATACTAATAGATCATTAACAAAAATAATAAATATATTGGTAAACTAATATTGATTATATATACACACCAGCAGAAAGGAATGAGCCACAATGATCAGTCTATGGCTAACCAGCCAACATAGACAACGACATATGCAATCTCCTTGTTGAGATAGCAATGATGACCCATCAAGTGAAAATCAAATACATGTATAAATGTGACACTGAGTGCAACAAAAATACAAAAATTACAGTGCCAATAGTGATAATTGAATATCCCAAAAAATGAAACAAATATCAACAATGGAACATGTGATACAATGTGCAGTACCAATGGTGACAACTAAATGTCCCAGAAATTGTGCAAATATCAATATTTAGACAAATAAAAGTCCATGGATAAAAAACAGTGAAATAAATCCTTGTGCAAAAACTTGATCCAACAGAAATATTGCTTGAACTGATAGCCTTCACCAACTTATTATAGGACACCCGATAGTGCTCATGATAAATAAAGCAGCTTACCAGATTGTATTGACTCTTTTAATTAAAAAGGAGTCATATGCGCTTTAAGCAAGTTCCACTTGCTAACATGGATAGTGATGTCAAACCTGGGCATAGGAGATTCCTGCCTCCCGGAGGCTCAGATGGAGATGTACAAACCACAAGAAAGAGAAATGGAGCGGAAATAGTGTAATTCCGTTTTAATAATAAAGGATAAGTAACAACATGGCAGCCAAATGCCCTCTTACTTGGATAGTGCCTTGAGCCCGGCACTGAGGCTGGAGAGCGAGGACTAGTAGGGCTAGTGACCCGAGTGGAGAAGAACCGGCGTGCGTTCCACCTTGTTTAGAGGAAGAGCCAGCAGGACCGGAAGTGTCGTCAGAACGTAGTCTAGCATCGCCTCGACAGCTGTTTCGTAATGCACGTCGTCAGGAAGCGTGCTAGGCTAATCTTGTGCAGTCTAAGGTTTGCTACAGACAGCATCTCCTTTGTTATGGTGAGAAGATCAATTGCTTCTTTAGCAGTTGGAAAGGACTTAAGTGAGTTGTCAACGCAGAAGTTTCTTTCAACAAATTGACGGGCATCAGATCCATATTCAACTTCTCCAGTCTGAGCTGTTCTCCTTAGCCCATAAGTTGCCACTGCTGGGGAAGGACTGTTACCGAAGACATGTACCTTCATGCGATAATCTATAACTTCCTTGTTGAGGTCATTGTCCTTGTGCCATAGAAACCTGAGGTTACATAGTTACATAGTTACATAGTTAGTCAGGTTGAAAAAAGACACAAGTCCATCCAGTTCAACCATAAAAAAAAAAAAAAAAAAAAGAAAATATATCGTACAATCCCATATACCCAATTCTATACCCACAGTTGATCCAGAGGAAGGCAAAAAACCCCAGCAGAGCATGATCCAATTTGCTACAGCAGGGGAAAAAAATTCCTTCCTGATCCCCCGAGAGGCAATCGGATATTCCCTGGATCAACTTTACCTATAAACGTCAGTACCCAGTTATATTATGCACATTTAAGAAAGAATCCAGGCCCTTCTTAAAGCAATCTACTGAGCTGGCCAGAACCACCTCTGCAGGGAGTCTATTCCACATTTTCACAGCTCTTACTGTGAAAAAACCTTTCCGTATTTGGAGGTGAAATCTCTTTTCCTCTAGATGCAAAGAGTGCCCCCTTGTCCTCTGTGTTGACCGTAAAGTGAATAACTGAACACCAAGTTCACTATATGGACCCCTTATATATTTGTACATGTTGATCATATCCCCCCTTAATCTCCTCTTCTCAAGAGTGAATAAATTCAGTTCCTCTAATCTTTCCTCATAGCTGAGCTCCTCCATCCCTCTTATCAGTTTGGTTGCCCTTCTCTGCACTTTCTCCAGTTCCCCAATATCCTTTTTGAGAACTGGGGCCCAAAACTGAACTGCATATTCCAGATGAGGTCTTACTAATGATTTGAACAGGGGCAAAATGATATCTCTCTCTCTGGAGACCATACCTCTCTTAATACAAGAAAGGACTTTGCTCGCTTTGGAAACCGCAGCTTGGCATTGCATGCCATTATTGAGCTTATGATCTACCAAAACCCCCAGATCCTTCTCCACTACGGATCCCCCCAGTTGTACTCCCCCTAGTATGTATGATGCATTCATATTCTTAGCCCCCAAGTGCATAACTTTACATTTATCAACATTAAACCTCATCTGCCACATAGTCGCCCAATTAGACAGAGCATTGAGGTCGGCTTGTAAATTGGCGACATCCTGTAAGGACGTTATTCCACTGCATAGCTTGGTGTCATCTGCAAAGACAGAAATGTTACTTTTGATCTCAGACCCAATATCATTTATAAACATATTAAAAAGTAAGGGTCCCAGCACTGAATCTTGGGGTACACCACTGATAACCTTAGACCATTCAGAGTAAGAATCATTAACCACTACTCTCTGAATTCTGTCTTTTAGCCAGTTTTCTATCCATTTACAAACTGATATTTCCAATCCTGTAGACTTTACCTTGCACATGAGCCGTGTGTGGGGAACTGTATCGAACGCTTTTGCAAAATCCAAGTATACCACGTCCACAGCCACCCCTCTATCCAAGGTATTACTTACCTCTTCATAAAAAGAAATCAGGTTTGTTTGACAACTTCTGTCTTTCATGAATCCATGCTGTCTGTTGCTTAACCACTTGACCACTGGGCACTTAAACCCCCTTAATAACCAGACCAATTTTCAGCTTTCGGTGCTCTCACATTTTGAATGACAATTACTCAGTCATACAACACTGTACCCATATGAAATTTTTGTCCTTTTTTTCACACAAATAGAGCTTTCTTTTGGTGGTATTTAATCACTGTTGGGATTTTTATTTTTTGCGCTATAAGAGAAAAAAGACTGAAAATTTTGTAAAAAAATGATTTTTTTTTCGTTTCTGTTATAAAATTTTGCAAATTACTATTTTTTCTTCATAAATTTTGGCCAAAATTTATACTGCTACATATCTTTGGTAAAAATAAGTACAAATTGGTGGATATTATTTGGTCTTTGTGAAACTTATAGAGTCCACAAGCTATGGTGCCAATATCTGAAAATTGATCACACCTGAAGTACTGACGGCCTATCTCAATTCTTGAGACCCTAACATGCCAGAAAAGTACAAATACCCCCCAAATGACCCCTTTTTTGGAAAGAAGACATTCCAAGGTATTCAGAAAGAGGCATTGTGAGTTTTTTGAAGTTGTCATTTTTTCCCACAATTCTTTGCAAAATCAAGATTTTTTTTTTCTCTTTTTTTTTTCTCACAAAATTGTCATATTAGCAGGTTATTTCTCACACACAGCATATGCATTCCACAAATTACACCCCAAAACACATTCTGCTATTACTCCCGAGTATGGCGATACCACATGTGTGAGACTTTTACACAGCGTGGCCACATACAGAGGCCCGACATGCAGGAAGCACCTTCAGGCGTTCTGGAGCACCCAGGCCAATTCTGACATTTCTCTCCTACATGTAAAAATCATCATTTGTTTGCTAGAAAATTACATAGAACCCCAAAACATTATATATGTTTTTTTAGCAAAGACCTTAGAGAATATAATGGTGGTTGTTGCAACTTTTTATCTCGCACGATATTTGCGCAGCAATTTTTTTAACGCGTTTTTTACGGAAAAAAAATGTTTTGTGCTTAAAAAAAAAAAAAAACAGTAAAGTTAGCCCAATGTTTTTGCATAATGTGAAAGATGAAGTTACGCCGAGTAAATAGATACCTAACATGTCGCCCTTAAAAATTGCACACACTCGTGGAATGGCGCCAAACTTCGCTACTTAAAAAATCCCCATAGGCGACGCTTTAAATATTTTTACTGGTTACATGTTTTGAGTTACAGAGGAGGTCTAGGGCCAAAATGATTGCTCTCGCTCTAACGTTCGCAGAGATACCTCACATGTGTGGTTTGAAAACCGTTTTCATATGTGGGCGGGACTTACGTATGCGTTCGCTTCTGTATGCGAGCTCACGGGGACAGGGGCGCTTTAAAAAAAAATACAATTTTATTCTTCATTTTACTTTATTTATTTTAGTTTGACATGTTTTTCCGCCCTAAACATTTTTTTGATCACTTTTATACCTATTACAAGGAACGTAAACATCCCTTGTAATAGGAATATGGCATGACAGGTCCTCTTTACAGTGATATATGGGGGGGGGGGTGTCAATAAGACCCCACATCTCACCTCTAGGCTGGGAAGCCTGAAAAAAAAAAAAAAAAAAAAAAAACAACAATCCTGGCTTTGATCGTAGCGGTGAGTCGGTAGAAGCACCGGAGGGCGGCGGGGGGGGGGGGAAATCCCCTCTCGCCTCCCGTAAGAATGATCAAGCGGCGGAACAGCCGCTATGATTGTTCTTATGGTGTAGGGAATCGCCGGCTGAAAAAGCTAATATCTGAATGATGCCTGTAGCTGCTCCCATCATTCAGATATCCCCGCACAAAGTCAAGGACGTCATATGACGGCTGGAGGGCGGGAAGTGGTTATTGCAGAGTATTGCCGGGCATTGCGGCATATTGCCGGGCATTGCGGAGTATTGCCGGGCATTGCGGAGTATTGCCGGGCATTGCAGAGTATTGCAGGGCATTGCGGAGTATTGCGGACTATGGCAGGGTATTGCGGTGTATGGAAGGGTATTGCGGTGTATGGCAGGGTATTGCACGGGTATTGCACAGGGTATTGTGGAGGGTATTGCACAGGGTATTGTGGAGGGTATTGCAGAGTATTTTGGAGGGTATTGCAGAGTATTGTGGAGGGTATTGCAGAGTATTGTGGAGGGTATTGCAGAGTATTGTGCAGGGTATTGCAGAGTATTGTGCAGGGTATTGCAGAGTATTTTGCAGAGTATTTTGCAGGGTATTGCAGAGTATTTTGCAGGGTATTGCAGAGTATTTTGCAGGGTATTGCAGAGTATTGTGCAGGGTATTGCAGAGTATTGCACCAGGGTATTGCAGAGTATTGCACCAGGGTATTGCAGAGTATTGCACCAGGGTATTGCAGAGTATTTCGCAGGGTATTGCAGAGTATTTCGCAGGGTATTGCAGAGTATTTCGCAGGGTATTGCAGAGTATTGCACCAGGGTATTGCAGAGTATTGCACCAGGGTATTGCAGAGTATTGCACCAGGGTATTGCAGAGTATTGGCAGGGTATTTTGCAGAGTATTGGCAGGGTGTATTGCAGAGTATTGGCAGGGTATAGCACAGGGATGGCTGAGCAGGGATGGATGGATGGATGGATCTGTGACTGCAATTGTCACAGATCCAGCCCACAGTGCTGCTGCTGCCATCCGCTCCCTCCCCCTCCCCTCTCACACTGTACCGATCGGTACAGAGAGAGGAGGGAGGAACCGGCGTCATCAAATGACGCCGGTCTGTTTACAAGTGATTGCTCTGTCATTTGACGGAGCGATCACGTGGTAAACGGCCGCTATCAGCGGCGATTTACCGCGATTCGTGATCCGCCGGGTCCTCTGGACCCGGCGGTCACGGAGTTTCCCGTGTGCGCGCCCCAGGGGGCGCGCGGGAGCGCGATTCTGGGAGGACGTTATATAACGTCCTCCCAGAGTTAAGCAACCACCTTGTCGACGTTATTTGTCGGCAGGTGGTTGTTAAGTGGTTAAATAGTTTTTTTCTAGCAAGAACTCATCTATGTGGTCTTTTATTAGAGGTAGTTTCTGTTGTCTTCTCTGACGATGAAGCAGTGAAACATCTGTTGAATGTCGGCCATTACTGCTACAGGCTCTTGTCTGAAAAGAATCAAGACTCCTATTAGACTGTTGTTCAAGTTGGGTCCAGTAAGGAGCATGTTGTTAAGAGAAACACCTTCGTGCTGAGCACTGGAATCAAAGACAACTCTGATTTGGTCTGGTTTGCATGGGTGATACACGCCAAAGGATGGAAGGTACCAGCATTCTTCTCCCTCCTTTAGTGGGGGAGCAGTGTCAGTGAACCTGGGACCTCGTCTGTGTCTGGCATTGACTCTTCCCACTGAGCTATCTGGGATGCTGGACAGCTCCCTGCCTGATCTGCTGGATAACCTATCTAATGGATTAGACTACTCTGCTTGGTGTCTTGATTGATGTTGAACCCTGAACCCCTTGCTCCTCCCATGAACTTCCTATAAAAGACGTTCCAGAGATGTTGCCCCTTGCGGTTTGATCTGCTTCTGTTCCTGACTCTGTGCCTGTATCGTGTTCCTGTGTATGACCCGGCTTCCTGACCTCCCTCCTATCTCCAGTCCTGACTCTGGCTTGTTTGACCCTGCTAAGTTACCTGTCTGATCATCTGTTGCCAAGACCCAGCCTGGACTCTGACTACTCTCTGCCTGCCGTTTATGCTGTTTACCCTGATGTGAAAGACCTGGCTTGTCTGACTGCGCTGCTCTGCATACCTACACCTGCTGACCTGCATCCGCGGTCCTACACACCTGCACCTGCTGACCTGCATCCGCTGCTCTGCATACCTGCACCTGCTGACCTGCATCCGCTGCTCTGCATACCTGCACCTGCTGACCTGCATCCGCTGCTCCCAGTTCCAGCTGTTCCAGCTTTCGCTTGGCTTTACTACACCCAGCCAAGAGGACCAAGCAGGCACCCTTACCTCACCGCGCTCTTACCACCACTGTCCCCACTCCAGTGGTCTCCGAGCCGGGGTTGTACGGGAGGTCTTCCTCTGCACGTCAGGCTCACACCAAAGGTACGTGACAGTATCAAACCGCCATGTCTGAGCCTGCAAGAGGGACCTCGCCTATGGATGACGTCAGTCAGCACCTCGCAGCCCTCAACCGGGTCGTGAAGTCTCTACAAGGCAGTTACGTTCAAGTGGATAGGCAGACGCAAACCCAGACCATCACTGCAGATGCACCTTCAGTCCCAACTTCCTCCTCTGGAATGCCACCACCTCCTGAGCCTAGGGTCCCCGTTCCCGATAAGTTTTCTGGGGATCGAAGCAAATTCCGGGCGTTTCGCAACGCATGTGAACTATACTTTTCCTTACTACCTCTGACTTTTTCATTAGAGGTCACCAAAGTAGGGTTTGTTATCGCTCTACTACAGGGGGAACCTCAGGCTTGGGCCCACCATCTGCTGGAAGTCCGCCATGAAGCTCTGGACTCTCTCTCATCTTTTCTTGATGCCATGGCTCGACTCTATGATGACCCTCAACGGACTTCCACCGCCGAGGCTGCCCTCCACGCGCTCCAGCAAGGCCGCAGAGCGGTCGAGGACTATGTGACTGATTTCAGACGCTGGAGCGCGGATGCCCAGTGGAATGATGCAGCCCTACGGCACCAGTTCCGTCTCGGTCTCTCTGAGGGACTGAAAGACGAGTTAGCCCGGGTCGGTGTTCCTGATGCCCTAGAGACTTTAATCACCCTGTCTATTCAGATAGACCGACGACTCCGGGAGTGCAGAACAGAGAGGGCTACCCAGCATCTCCGTCCAGCCTGGATGCTACCCCAGGTATCTCCTGCTGTTGCCAGTTCAGTTCCAGTTAACTCCTTACCTGCCAATCAGACTTCTGTTACCATAAAGCCGAGACAGCTTGGACTGATGAGACCTTCCCTGTCGGCCGAAGAACGACTTCGCCGGCGACAGAATGATCTTTGTTTATATTGTGGAGGAGCCGGCCATTACGTTTCCTCATGTCCTGCTAAGCTGCGCAAGGTCCCAGCTACCCCTTCTCTAAGTGGTCCACCTCCCTCTGCCAACACCACCCACCTGGCCCTACCTATCTCGTTCCAATTGCCAGGAAGGACAATACCAGTCACCGCGATAATTGACTCAGGAGCATGTAATTGTTTCATCGATCTTAACTTTGCAGCACAACAGCACATCCCACTCCAGCCAAAGACTCAGGGACTTTCCATCTTTTTAGCAGACGGGTCCCGTATTAAGTCAGGAGTAGTGACTCAAGAAACCCCTCCTTTGCTTGTAACCACCTCTACAGATCATAAGGAACTATTAAGCCTGAATGCCATTGCATCCCCTCTGTTTCCAGTCATCTTGGGTCTACCCTGGCTTCAGGCCCATAACCCACAGATCGATTGGGGGTCCGGGAGTATTAGGTTCCAGTCGCCTTATTGCCAACACCACTGCATGCCTCCATGTCTCAGCACTTCTGGTCCTCTGTTATGCCTGCAGCCGGATTCAGAGGTACGCGCAGCTGTGCCCAAACAATACCATGGATTCCTGGACGTTTTCAGCAAATGGGGAGCTGAGACCCTTCCGCCTCATCGTCCATACGATTGTCCAATTGAGCTTCTCCCTGGGGCTGAAATTCCCTTTGGACGGATCTTCCCCTTATCTGAACGGGAGCTAGAGGTTCTGAAAGAGTATGTTGACGAAAACCTAAAGAGGGGGTTCATCCGTCCTTCCACTTCTCCAGCAGGGGCGGGAATCTTTTTTGTGGAGAAAAAGGACCATTCTCTCCGGCCCTGTGTTGACTACCGGGAATTAAATAAAATTACGGTCAAGAATCGGTACCCTCTGCCCCTGGTACCCGAACTCTTTCAGAGGCTCAGGACCTCTTCTGTGTTTACCAAGCTAGACCTGCGGGGGGCGTACAACCTGGTCCGCATCCGCGCAGGGGATGAATGGAAGACTGCTTTTCGGACCAGGTTTGGCCATTACGAATACCTAGTAATGCCCTTTGGCCTATGTAACGCCCCTGCTACTTTTCAGCATCTAGTCAATGACATTTTTAGGGACTGCCTGGACATTTACGTAATTGTCTATTGTGACAGCAGGAAGGTAAAGTCACCTGGTTGCATCCAGGGGGGTAGATATATTTCGCCCAGATTCAGGCTTTACGCTGACTTGTACAGCTAGGTGGAGAGTTGTATAAGCCCAGCTGAGACTAGTGGGCTCATTGATGACTCATACCTCTAGGGAGAGGGCTGGGCGTCGTGCAGACAGGGAGTTGATGAGGCCAGCTGAAGCTTGTCAGCTCATTTAGGCCTCTATAAAAAACTCCCAGATTCATTAGATGTTAGCTCATGCCTGGAAGCAGACCTGTGTGGACTGTCTAGGGAGAGTGAACCCCTGTGCGGTGAGAGAAAGCCTGTGTGGCTATATTTTGCTTGGACATTTAAAACCAGGGACTAGGACAGCACTAGGCTGATCCCAGTCGTTAGTTAGGAAACCTGTAAGTTTAGTCAGAGGTCAAGTTGACCAGGATTTATTTTGTTTATGTTTTTTTTGCCTTGCTGTGTTTTTGTCACTGTAAATAGAAAATAAACCGCACCTTTTTGATTTTGAAAACCACAACCTCCGTCTGCTGGGCCTGTTTTGGGTGGGGAGCCCATCCCGGGGGTCACACATACCCGCTGCCGAGCTAGCCCCCTCACAGTTGGTGGAGAACCAGTGGCAGTTTTTTTTAAGCCAGCATGGAGGAGATACTGAAGCAGCTGGCTCTAGCAAATGCCAATCAACAGCAGACAAATGCAGGTTTGCAAAAGAGCCTTGCAGCTCATCAACAGAGCCTTGCAGCTCAACAACAGAACTTCGCAGCCCAGCAGCAAGCTCATCAACAGAGCCTTGCAGCCCAGCAGCAAGCTCACCAACAGAGTCTGGAAGCTCAGCAACAAGCCCAGCAGCAATCTGAGGCCCGCTTCATAGACCTGTTACAGAAGCAAGAGCAGAGACTACAACAAATGGAAGCAGTAATGCAGCAACGTCCGCAGACCAGTGAGGAAAGCCGTCCCACTAATACCGCGTCCTTTGGGGTGAGTCGTTTATTGACAAAAATGACTGGAGAGGATGATCCAGAGGTATTTTTGACCACATTTGAAAGGACTGCTGAAAGAGAAAAGTGGCCTGAGGAGCAGTGGGCTGGACTGGTGGCTCCTCTGTTAACTGGTGAATCGCAGAAGGCTTACTATGACCTGGAGCCTGACCAAGCAAAAGACTATGTGATGCTAAAAGCTGAGATATTGGCAAGGCTGGGTGTCACCCAGGCTGTCCGGGCTCAGCGTGTGCATAACTGGACTTTCCAGCTTGGAAAACCCCCCAGGTCTCAAATGTATGATCTCATTCACCTGAGCAGAAAGTGGCTACAGCCAGAGACTTTGTCCGCACCAAAGATTGTGGAACGTGTTGTAATGGATCGGTTTTTGAGAGCTCTTCCTACTGCCATCCAAAAGTGGGTAAGCCATGGAGACCCAGAGACGGCCGATGGTCTTGTGGATCGTGTGGAGAAATACTTGGCTACAGAGAACCTGACGGCCTCTTCCAGAGACACTCGGACTTTCCACCCTAAGACCAGACCATCCCCAGGGGCGGATAAGATGATTCCAAGGGGTAAGGGTGGAGAGAGTGAGAGGGTGGGAGCTCTACCCCAAGTTTGGCGAGAACAGCCTGGGAAATCAGCGGCTCAAGAGGCGGCAAGAAGGATCATTTGCTACCGCTGCCGGCAAGCGGGACATATTGCAGCAAATTGCCCGGTTTTGGAGGAACCCATGCAGTGTGACTTTCTGACGGGCAGACGTCAGTCGCTGTGTGCGACAGTCGCATGCACTGCCATTCGGGGAACTGAGAAACATTTATGCAAAATGTGTATTAATGGTAGAAATGTTGTGGTATTGCTGGATTCAGGTAGCCTTGTGACCCTGATAAAGGCTGAGTTAGTTAAAACAGAGGTCTCTGGGAATAGCAAGGTAGCCGTTATTTGTGTGCATGGGGACACCCGAGAGTATCCAGTGACTACGGTGTGTTTCGAGACCCCCAAAGGTACCCTCTCTCATCCAGTGGGCTTAGTATCTCAGTTACCGCATGACGCCATTGTGGGAAGGGATTTTCCGAAGTTCTGGGAACTGTGGGATGATCCTGAGCCCCCCACTGGTGCCCCTATGTACCAGGAATGTGATAGCCAGAACTCCCCTGAGAGTGGTGAGGACTCTCCGGAATTTCCCTTGTCAGTATTGGCAGGGGAGACTCAAGAAACTGGAGAGGAGCCCACCTCCTCAGACGAAAACCTACCGTCTGTGGAGTTTTCTGATCTTGAGGTTCACAGGGAAAACTTTGCCACAGAACAGTTGAAAGACCCCGCCCTAATAAAGGCACGGGAAAACGTAGTGAAAATAGATGGCGAGTTAGTGAACCCAGATAATACTGGCACTTACCCATACTTCAGCGTAGAGAAGGACCTACTGTATCGGGTGGCAAAAAGGGCAGAAGAAACCGTTGAGCAGCTTGTGGTGCCCAAACCTTACAGGAAGTTGGTGTTGGAGTTGGCCCATGGGCACATTCTTGGAGGTCATCTGGGGACAGAGAAAACCCGAGAGAGGGTATTACAGAGATTCTATTGGCCTGGGGTGATGAAGGACATAGAAAATTATTGTTCCTCCTGCCCTGTGTGTCAGAGGTCGGCCCCGATGCCACATTTCCGTAGCCCGCTGGTCCCTCTACCCATCATTGAGGTCCCGTTTGAGAGAATCGCAATGGATTTGGTAGGTCCTATAATCAAGTCCGCTAGGGGGCACCAGTACATATTGGTTATAATGGACTATGCCACCCGTTATCCAGAAGCGATCCCTCTCAGAAATACCTCGGCCAAAACCATAGCCAAAGAGCTATCTCTTGTTTTTAGCCGGGTGGGTATTTGTAAAGAACTGCTTACGGACCAAGGTACACCCTTTATGTCCCGGGTTATGAAAGAGCTGTGTAAATTGTTCAAAGTGACGCAATTGCGTACATCTGTGTATCACCCCCAAACCGATGGGCTGGTTGAAAGATTCAACAAAACCCTAAAACAAATGTTGAAGAAAGTGGTGGATAGAGATGGAAGGGATTGGGACTGTCTACTTCCTTATTTGATGTTTGCTATTAGGGAGGTGCCCCAATCCTCTACGGGATTCTCCCCCTTTGAGTTACTGTATGGGAGACACCCAAGAGGGCTGTTGGATATTGCCAAGGAAACTTGGGAAAGTGAGAGTTCTCCCCACAGGAGTGTGATTGAGCATGTCGCCCTGATGCAAGATCGAATTGCACAGGTAATGCCCATCGTGAAGGAACATTTGGCCCAAGCGCAGTTGGCACAGCAGAGAGTGTACAACCGTGGAGCCAAGACCCGTACCTTTTCCCCGGGGGATAGGATATTGGTACTTGTCCCTACGGTTGAAAGTAAATTCCTTGCCAAATGGCAAGGCCCCTACGAGATAATGGAAAAAGTGAGCGAAGTGAATTACAAGGTCAGACAACCAGGAAGGCGAAAGCCCGAACAGATCTATCACGTTAATCTGTTGAAAGCCTGGAGGGATAGAGAGTCCCTAGTCGCAGACACTTGGTCACCAGCTCAAACTGGTTGCGTGATTCCTGAGGTTGGAATCGCAGCCACCTTGTCACAACCCCAACAACAGGAGGTTAAGGAGTTTGTACTTCGCAACAAGGAGGTATTCTCTGAGCTGCCGGGACAAACATCTGGGGTAGAGCATGACATTATTACCCCGCCCGGTGAAAGGGTGAAGTTAAAACCCTATCGGATCCCAGAGGCCCGACGGGAGGCAATACAGGAGGAAGTACAGAGAATGCTGAACTTAGGGGTGATAGAGGAGTCCCAAAGTGATTGGTCTAGTCCCATTGTGTTGGTGCCTAAACCGGATGGGAGCTGGCGATTTTGTAACGATTTTCGTCAGTTGAACAAAGTTACAAAATTTGACACCTACCCCATGCCACGTATAGATGAGTTGATCGACCGGCTGGGAACAGCCCGATACATGACGACTCTTGACCTCACAAAAGGGTATTGGCAAATCCCCCTGGCCAAGTCGGCCAAAGAGAAAACCGCATTTGTAACCCCAGATGGGGCGTTCCAATATAAAAGAATGCCGTTCGGGTTACAGAATGCGCCGGCCACATTCCAGCGGAAAATGGACCAGATGCTGAGGCCCCATCGGAAGTATGCTGCGGCTTACCTGGATGACATAATTGTCCATAGCACAGATTGGGCCTCACATCTGCCAAAAGTGCAAGCAGTCCTGGACTCTGTTCGGGAAGCAGGGTTTACGGCTAACCCCAAGAAGTGTACCATTGGGCAGGAGGAGGCCAAATATCTTGGGTACACCATTGGGAGGGGAGTAATAAAACCCCAACTCAACAAAGTCGAGGCCATCCAGAGTTGGCCACGTCCCAACAGCAAGAAGCAGGTACGAGCCTTTCTGGGAATCGCTGGGTATTATCGGCGATTCATTCCCCACTTTGCTTCTAAGGCTGTGCCCCTAACCAACCTGACGAAGGGGAAAGGGTCGGTCATGATTAAATGGACCCCCGAGGCTGAGGCAGCATTCCAATTCTTGAAACAAGCCTTATGTAGCCAGCCAGTGTTGTACTCACCCGACTTCTCTAGAGACTTTGTCGTACAAAGTGATGCGTCAGATGTGGGGTTAGGAGCAGTATTGTCCCAGGTCTGGAACGGGGAAGAGCACCCAGTCATTTACCTCAGCAGGAAGTTGAAGTCCCATGAGGTAAATTACGCCACCGTTGAAAAGGAGTGTTTAGCGGTGAAGTGGGCTCTAGATTCCCTTCGGTACTACCTGCTAGGTAGGCACTTTGACATGGTTACGGATCACGCTCCGTTAAAGTGGATGGCTCAAAACAAGGAAACAAATAGAAGAGTGAATAGGTGGTTCCTGGCCCTCCAGGAATTCAACTTCACAGTAAAGCATCGCCCTGGCGTTCAAATGGGGAATGTGGATGCTTTGTCTCGAGTACATGAATGCCTGATTGCTGGTGTTCCAACCCCGAGGTTAAAACAAGAGGGGGGGGTATGTGACAGCAGGAAGGTAAAGTCACCTGGTTGCATCCAGGGGGGTAGATATATTTCGCCCAGATTCAGGCTTTACGCTGACTTGTACAGCTAGGTGGAGAGTTGTATAAGCCCAGCTGAGACTAGTGGGCTCATTGATGACTCATACCTCTAGGGAGAGGGCTGGGCGTCGTGCAGACAGGGAGTTGATGAGGCCAGCTGAAGCTTGTCAGCTCATTTAGGCCTCTATAAAAAACTCCCAGATTCATTAGATGTTAGCTCATGCCTGGAAGCAGACCTGTGTGGACTGTCTAGGGAGAGTGAACCCCTGTGCGGTGAGAGAAAGCCTGTGTGGCTATATTTTGCTTGGACATTTAAAACCAGGGACTAGGACAGCACTAGGCTGATCCCAGTCGTTAGTTAGGAAACCTGTAAGTTTAGTCAGAGGTCAAGTTGACCAGGATTTATTTTGTTTATGTTTTTTTTGCCTTGCTGTGTTTTTGTCACTGTAAATAGAAAATAAACCGCACCTTTTTGATTTTGAAAACCACAACCTCCGTCTGCTGGGCCTGTTTTGGGTGGGGAGCCCATCCCGGGGGTCACACATACCCGCTGCCGAGCTAGCCCCCTCACACTATCTAGACGATATTTTGATTTTTTCCACTTCAATTGAGCAGCACCGGGAACATGTCAAGATCGTACTCTGTCTACTCCGTCAACATGGACTGTACGCAAAACCAGAAAAATGCGAATTCGAGCGACAGAGTATTCAGTTCCTCGGCTTGGTAATTTCAACAGAGGGATTCAAAATGGATCCGCAAAAAGTTTCAGCTATTCTGGATTGGCCTGCACCTTCAGACAAGAAGGGGGTGCAGCGCTTTGTTGGCTTCGCCAACTTCTACCGGAGGTTCATCAAGGGATTCTCCGCTATTATTTCCCCGATTACGCAGCTGACCAAGCAGAATGTCCGGTTTTGTTGGAATCCCGAGGCACAGGCTGCCTTCACAAATTTAAAAGGACTGTTCACGTCAGCTCCTATTCTGAGTCACCCTGACCCTGCTGTACCTTATCTACTCGAGGTAGATGCCTCAGAGACAGCGTTAGGAGCCGTTATCTCTCAACGCCAGGGTCTCAAGGACTTGATGCACCCAATAGCCTTCTTCTCTCGTAAGCTTACTCCGGCCGAGAAGAACTATGACGTGGGGGACCGGGAGCTCCTGGCCATCAAGTCCGCCCTTGAAGAATGGAGGTATCTGTTGGAAGGAGCGGCGCATCCCATACTCATTTATACAGACCACAAAAACCTGGAGTATTTGAGAGCTGCCAAGCGTCTGAGACCACGCCAGGCACGATGGGCCTTATTCTTCTCTAGGTTTTCATTTCACATAACTTACCGGCCCGGCTCAAAGAACACCAAACCAGACGCCCTTTCTCGCATGTTCGATGATCCGAAAGAAGTGTCAGCTCCTGATACCATCCTATCGGAAGGTAACTTTCTACTCTTGCAAACAAATCTAATGTCCGGCTTGAAACAAGCTTCAGCAAATATGTCAGGGCCTCCTGGGATTACCCTGTTACCCAAGGATGGGTTACTATGGAAAGACAACAAGATCTTTGTACCAGAAGATGTCAGAGTAACCGTATTAAATCTGTGCCATGATCATCCCCTGGCCGGCCACTTCGGAATGCATAAAACCCAGGAACTAATTCAACGCACATTTTGGTGGCCGGATCTTGAAAGGAACTGCAGGGAGTATGTAAATTCATGTGCCACCTGTACCCGTAGTAAGACCACTAGAAGCAAGGCCTGGGGTCTTCTCAGACCCTTACCAGTTCCTGATCGACCCTGGCAAAGGATTGCTATGGACTTCATAGTGGAACTTCCCCCGTCAGAAGGTTGCTCAGCCATTTTTGTAGTGGTCGACCGTCTACCTAAAATGGCCCACTTCGTGCCACTGAAGAGCACGCCATCTGCCATGGAAACTGCCCAGGTCTTCATAAAAGAGATAGTAAGGTTACATGGGGTTCCAACAGACATTGTTTCAGACAGAGGGGTGCAGTTCACCTCTCGCTTCTGGAAGGCTTTGTGCAAGGTCCTGAAGATCGAGCTGTCCATGTCCTCTGCCTATCACCCTCAGACCAATGGGCAAACCGAGAGGACGAACCAAACGCTCGAGCAATATCTCCGATGCTTTACCACCTTTGTTCAAGATGACTGGGTAACACTACTACCCCTGGCGGAGTTTGCCTTTAATAATGCCAGTCACTCGGCTACAGGTCAGTCTCCGTTTTTCTCCAACCATGGGTTCCACCCGACCTTCCTACCTGATCTCATTTCTGATTCAACAGTCCCAGCAGTCCAGAGTACCGTTGATTTCCTGACCCGTAACAACAAAATATTACAGGAAGCCTTGATCAAGGCGCAGGCAACCAATAAAAGGATGTTTGACAGAAAGAGGAGAGGGGAGTTATGCCTTCAACAAGGCGATCAAGTATGGCTGTCTACCGCCAACCTTAGGATGACCTGCCCCGCAAGGAAACTGGCACCCAAGTTCATCGGCCCCTTCCCAGTAAAACGGAGATTAAATGAAGTCTCCTATGAACTTTCTTTACCAGATTCACCCAGTGTTTCACGTGTCACTACTGAAACCTACAGTGCCGGATCCCTTCCCAAACAGGGGATCAGGACCGCCTGAACCTGTAATGGTTGACGGGGATGAGGAGTTTGAGGTGGAGGCCGTCTTGGACTGTAGAAGAAGGGGGAACCAACTTCAATTCCTGATTAAGTGGAAGGGGTATGGTCTGGAGGAGAACTCCTGGGAACCCCAACGGAACATTCATGCCCGAGAGTTAATCCAGGCATTTTTTCGCAGTCACCCCCAGAAAAGAGCTCTCTTGGGCACCCGGAGGTTGCCCTTAAGGGGGGGCACTGTCAGGGACATACTGGGCTTGAACCTGGGACCTCGTCTGTGTCTGGCATTGACTCTTCCCACTGAGCTATCTGGGATGCTGGACAGCTCCCTGCCTGATCTGCTGGATAACCTATCTAATGGATTAGACTACTCTGCTTGGTGTCTTGATTGATGTTGAACCCTGAACCCCTTGCTCCTCCCATGAACTTCCTATAAAAGACGTTCCAGAGATGTTGCCCCTTGCGGTTTGATCTGCTTCTGTTCCTGACTCTGTGCCTGTATCGTGTTCCTGTGTATGACCCGGCTTCCTGACCTCCCTCCTATCTCCAGTCCTGACTCTGGCTTGTTTGACCCTGCTAAGTTACCTGTCTGATCATCTGTTGCCAAGACCCAGCCTGGACTCTGACTACTCTCTGCCTGCCGTTTATGCTGTTTACCCTGATGTGAAAGACCTGGCTTGTCTGACTGCGCTGCTCTGCATACCTACACCTGCTGACCTGCATCCGTGGTCCTGCGCACCTGCTGACCTGCATCCGCTGCTCTGCTGACCTGCATCCGCTGCTCTGCTGACCTGCATCCGCTGCTCTGCTGACCTGCATCCGCTGCTCCCAGTTCCAGCTGTTCCAGCTTTCGCTTGGCTTTACTACACCCAGCCAAGAGGACCAAGCAGGCACCCTTACCTCACCGCGCTCTTACCACCAATGTCCCCACTCCAGTGGTCTCCGAGCCGGGGTTGTACGGGAGGTCTCCCTCTGCACGTCAGGCTCACACCAAAGGTACGTGACAAGCAGGCTCTGCATGATCTCTGTCAAATACATTTTGCATAAAGTCCACAAAGTGCCTTTGAATCTCTGGTTTCCTGCTTAAGTTTCGCTTTAAGGAGGAGAATCTACTAATAGCCTGCTGTAAGTTGTTGGGCAATCTCTCTCTTGGGAGACGAAAGGGTAGGGGTGCTGCCCAGTTATTGGAGTCATCTTGAAAGAACTCATTATCCATTACCTTGATGAATTCTTTATCTTCCATTGAAGGAGCCAGTATGTCATCTTCACTGGTTGCATTAAACACTGTAGACCCGAAGTCGCCATCATGGCAGGAGAAAGGGCTTGTGTCACCTGAGATACCATGTTGCCATTCGTGGCTGGCTATCTTCTCTTTCACCCAGTAGTGATGTGGGCATGGCTCAAAGTAAGTGTTTCGGCCATTTGGCAGAACATTTGTCTTGAATGACGAAATGTTGGTAGGTCTTTTCATTTTGCCTATACAGACATTGCCTATGATGACCCAACCTAGATCCGTGCGCTGGGCGAATGGGGCATCTGGGGGTCCACTGACTTGTCTGTGTACCTTGTGAACTCTTAGAATGTCTCTTCCTAACAGAAGAAGGATCTGAGCATCTTTGTCAAGCGGCGGTATCTCATTTGCTATTACCTTGAGGTGAGGGTGATGGAAAGCAGCAGCTGGAGTAGGGATTTCTTCCCTGTTAGCAGGTATATGATTGCACTCAACAAGTGTAGGTAAGGGTAATTGCAAGTTACCTTTGAGAGAAGATACCATGAGTCCATGAGCCCTTCTTCCAGAAACCTCTATAGTTCCACTACAGGTACCCAAGGTGTAAGGATGAGCTTTGCCTTTTATTTCAAATAGATTGAACAATTCTGATTTTGCAAGTGATCGATTGCTCTGATCGTCTAAGATAGCATATGCCTTTAGAGATTTTTCTGGTTGATCCTTGTGGTATATGTTCACCAAGCATATCTTAGCACAGGACTTACCACAGCGGTCTTCTCCACAAACTTCAGTGCAGGATGAAGAAATTATGGTAGAATTAGGCACTTGGTCTGTATTCTCCTTGCCATGCGTTAACCTGGGAGGAGCGTTGGCAGGTTGTGCAGAGCTGGGCTCAAGAGGATGGAGGGCTCGCACATGTTCTTCAGAGCTACACTCTATGCACTTGATGGACACATTACAGTCCCTTGCAAGATGTTCTGTAGAAGCACAGCACCTGAAACATACCCTAAATGTCTTTAAAAGCTCCTTGCGCTCTTCCAGAGGCTTTTTCCTAAAGCCGATACATTTATTGAGGGGGTGTGGCTTCTTGTGTATGGGACACTCTCTGTTAGGGTTTTGAATCTTCCTACTCTGTTTGTTCGTGGCCAGAACTGTGGTAGGAGTGGGAAGGATGTCAGTCTTTTTCACGGACACTGGGCCTCTATGGTTTCTATAGTTGCCCTGAAGACTGGTACTCTTAGGAAAGGGTGAGAAGAGACTGTACTCACCATAGAAAAAACTTGGATCGTTCTTGGTCTCTGCAATTTTCCTGATGAATTCACAGAAGAAAGAGAATGGAGGGAAGGAAACCTTGTTCTCTCTTTTGTATGATGACCCTAGTGCAGTCCATTTCTCTTGCAAACCATACGGGAGCTTGGAGACAATTGGGTTTACCCCTCTTGGAGTGTCAAGGTAACTGAGTCCAGGTAGTTTTGGGTCTGTCTTGGCTAGCTGAAGCTCAAGGAAAAGGTCACTCAGTCTCTGGAACTCCTTGTTGTCCTTACCGGATATCTTTGGGAAAGTTTCCAGACGTATGAACTAGACATGTGCATTCGTTTTCGTCCGAATGCATTTTCGTCCGAATTTCAGCTATTTTCGTTATCGTTTTAACAAACGAAAACGAAAGCACAGAATCCGAAAACCGAAAGATCCGACATAAACAAATGCTTTATTTTCGTTTTCGTTGCTACAACAGTTCGATATAGATAGGAGATTCGACGTGACGCTGACAATAACAATCTGTGTCTATCGAACCTGTGGTCGAATGTGCCTAACCTTAACTCTATTAGTCCAAGATTATTCTACATAGGAGAGAAAAGATTCGACATTATAGAGAGAAAAGATTCGACATAGGAGAGAAAGATTCGACATAGGAGAGAAAGATTCGACATAGGAGAGAAAAGATTCGACATAGGAGAGAAAAGATTTTTTATTATAGAGAGAAAAGATTCGACATAGAGAGAAAAGATCACTGCTGGAATTGGGTGGGGGAAGTAAAATAAAAATAAAGTTGATGATGAATGTTATTGGCTGATTGTAACCAAAGAGGAGGAGCAGTAAAATAGCTAGAATGACGAAGATTCGACAAAGCATCGAAAGTTAGAAGATTTGACGGTGCAGCAAAACTGTACGACGCTGCAATCGTACATTTCCGGTCAAATGCATCCGCCCATAGGCTATAGAAGAATTCTAATGTTGGTTGACTAGTAATAGTAATGAATAAATATAATTACTAGTCATACAACATTAGAATTCTTCTATAGCTTGTGGGCGGAACATTCGACCGGAAATGTATGATTGCAGCGTCGTACAGTTTCACTGCTCCGTCAAATCTTCTTTGAACATTCGACAGACACCATAAGCCTTCAATGACAGATTCGACCTTAATTAATTCAGATTTTCGGACGAATGCAATTTCTAACGAAAAACGAAATAAATAAAAACAAATTTCGGGAGTAACTAAATAAATTTATTTTTCAGACGAAAACGAAATTCCGAAACGAAATATTTCAGTGTGCACATGTCTAGTATGAACAAAGCATTTTCTATAGCTTCTGGACTGCCATAACTTTGCTCTAGTCGCTCCCATGCAGCTGTGAGGCCTGCAGTAGGATTGTCCATGAAAACCGATCTTAATGGCTTAACACGTGCAGCAGATAGAGGACCAAGCCATTTGATCAGCAGATTCAATTCTTGATCAGCTGTAATGCCAAGATTGCTGATTGTAGTTCTGAAGGCACATTTCCAACTTCCATAGTTCTTAGGTTGGTCATCAAAACTTGTAAGACCAGTCTTTGTGAGCTCTCTGTGAAGCATGTACCTCACAAACTCTTCTGTCTCAGTTGTCTCCGCCTTTATGTGAGATGCTGTTGGCTGAATGGTGCTGATTGCGTTATCTTTGACATTGTTGTTAAAGGACACAGGGAAATATGGTGCAGCAGATGCATCCAGGTGAGTTGCTTGCTTGAAGTCAGTTGTTACAATGGTACGTTGATTCAAGGCTGTACTGATGACTGGAGATTGATGACTTGCTTGAAGCTTGCGCTGATGCTCTGTGACGTATGAAGGCAGGCAAGGTAGGCAGGTAGGAAATGCAGTGGAGTGATTTTGTGTGCAGGAAGTTGCTGGAACCTCTTTAACTTGAAGCTGTGAAGGAGTCTCTATGTAGTCGGGAGCATTGAAGACGATGGAGTGTGCACTGCAGTGGCTTAGGACATAGTCTTTAGTGCGTTTGAGGGGGTCTTCCATATCTGCTATGTTTATGTTAATGCTGTCTTTCTCACTTGCACCTTCGTCTGCACTGATAGCTTGCTGTAGGACCCTTAGCTTTGCCATAGCTGCGTCATGTTTACACTGTTCATTTAAGGTTTCCATTGTTGCTCTTTGACGTGCTGACTGAGCTTCCGACTATGCTCTTTGATGTGCTGCCTGAGCTTCCAACTCTGCTCTTTGACGTGCTGACTGCGCTTAAAACTCTGCTCTTTTTTCTGCATATGCCACCTGCACTTTGCTGGCTTCCACTTCAGCGCGGGCATTAATAAGTCGCTCACTGAGTGTTGAGTATCTTGAACTATGGGATCTTGACGAGTTTTTAGAACGTCTGGTGGAAACAGATCTGTGAGATGCAGTGTCCTGTAACAGCTTTATTTTTGCTTCTGCCTTTAATCTGGTTTGCTGGATAAAACTGTCTCTTTCAATATTGAGAGCATTGACGCGCTTTAATTGCGCCATCGCATTTTCTGACTTCATGTTTTGTAAGACATTAGTGAATTTGATGCTGGTATGCTGATAAAGCTCATATGAGGCAGAAAGTTGTTTAATGGCGCCCTCTAGTGTCAGTAGTTCATGTTCAACAGACACTGTATTAGCTTCAGCGAGAATTTTCTCCCAGACTAATTCCAAGCTATTTGACAATTCAGTCCTTGAAGATTCATAATTCTCCATTACTTTCCAAGTGGGTTTAACTGGGCGTTTGGGTAACTCAGTTTCTTCAAGAACTTGTGGGGAGGTAGATGTGAGTTCACATATAGAAGCTTGGTCACTCATGATAGCAGACTGACTGTGAAAACAGGCAGCATCTGTGTGCTGAAATATGACACCAAGCAGACAAACTCAAGCTATAAGGCTGCCATGTGCTGCTCCCTTCTTCTTTCTTGCTATGAGGGCAGTAAATCTTGTCTGTATCAGTACTGACAAGCAGAAATATTGTAATTAGGCTGTGAAACTCAGTTTTTCTACTGTTCTGTCTCAACTACAAAGCGATAAAGTTCATCTCCAGGTTTAAGTAGGCCTTACTCAAGCTGGTTTGATATTCATCCCTTGCATCGATACAGGCAGTTTATCTCAATGAATAAACTCAGTTAGGACGACAGACGATGAATCCTTTCGAATGTTCCGTTTAATGATGGATATTCATAGGTAGAAAAACGTTGCAGTTGTAAGCCACATGTAAGGTGTTAGCATGGAAGAAATACAGGAGTAATGACCGAGAGTCAGGAAGTGGAGCAGAAATATAAAGAACTACGGTGAGAGAGAGAGTTCAGCTAGAAAGAAGGGGACAGATCTTAAAGACACAGAGCAAGAATAATCACATGGTGTAACACAACATAACCATTCCATCAAAGGGGATTGCCTCCTGCTGGAACCAGATGACCAGAGTGCAGACGACAGATATTATAGCCGTAGCTGTAATATCTGTCGTCTGCACTCTCTGGTCATCTGGTTCCAGCAGGAGGCAATCCCCTTTGATGGAATGGTTATGTGCCTACTACTATACTTGCTTTGTGAGTATTTGTAATCTTTAACTTATTCTTAATAAAACTAGCCATTGGTAATGCACTAGGTCGGTGCGCCCTCCTTTTTCCTTTTACATTGTGGACAGTTATATTCCTGGGGAAACATAAGGACTTGCATCTATCTAAGGTAGAGGTGAGAATCATCCTCGGGAGGAGAGTAACACCGCTCATCCTCCTTACTCAGGAGGGTACGGGCTTGTGGTGCGGTGTGCCTCTCCCCTCCCTGCGAGGAGCCGAAAACACATACAAAAGGGCAGGTAGGGGGAGAGGTGAAGGGCGCTACAATAGATTGATCTAATGTGCCTGTAACTCTGAGGCCTACATGTCAACATTTTTGGTTCTTGTCGCTGTTCTGACAATTGTTCAATGAAAAAATAAATCTGCTGAAGGTTACTTGATGGAGGAATTGCGATAGAAGCAGCTTTACCCTTGTCACCATTCCTTGCTACCTTCATCATTCCCAATGCGTTGAAAGGAAAGTGCAAAGCCGGATGTTAAAAGTGCAAAGTAGTGATTTAATACAAGGACACGTGGAAAGCAAGCGTCTTGCTGTTAACAAGAAATGGTAGAGAAAAAGGAAGCGCCACCTAAGTGCAGTATTAAAAGATTCTTTTAACCACTTCCCTACTGTGCACGAAAACCCCCTTCCTGCCCAAGCCATTTTTCAGCTTTCAGCTTTCAGCGCTGTCACACTTTGAATGACAATCACGCGGTCGTGCGACGTGGCTCCCAAACGAAATTTGCGTCCTTTTTTTCCCACAAATAGAGCTTTCTTTTGGTGGTATTTGATGACCTCTGTGGTTTTTATTTTTTGCGCTATAAACAAAAGAAGAGCGTCCAGTTTGGAAAAAAAAAAACACAATATTTTTAACTTTTTGCTATAATAAATACCCATTTTTTTTTTTTCAATTAAAATTTTCCTCAGTTTAGGCCGATACGTATTCTTCTACATATTTTTGGTAAAAAAAAAAAATATAAAAAATCACAATAAGCGTGTATTTATTGGTTTGCGCAAAAGTTATAGCGTCTACAAAATAGGGGATAGATTTATAGCATTTTTTTTTTTTTATTAGTAATGGCGGCGATCTGCGATTTTTATTGTGACACTTTTGACACATTTTTGGGACCATTCACATTTATACAGCGATCCCTGCTATAAAAATGCATTGATTACTGTATAAATGTGACTGGCAGGGAAGGGGTTAACCACTAGGGGGGGAAGGGGTTAAATATGTTCCCTCAATGTGTTCTAACTGTGGGGGGAGGGGACTGACTGGGGGAGGTGACCGATGGTTGTCCCTATGTACAAGGGACACACCATCGGTCCCCTCTCCCTCACAGGACGTGGATCTGTGTGTTTACATACACAGATCCACTTTCCTGCTCGGTTCCCGGGCAATCGCGGGTGCCCGGCGGCAATCGCGCATCGGGTCCCTAGCAACGCGGCGGGCGCGCATCCCGGGTCCCAGCTTCTTCCTGATGGCCACAGGATCTGCTCCAGGCTGAGCAGCAACAACGACTGCAGCTTTCCATCTCTGCATAGAAAAACGGATCCGGATCTAAGGCTTCCCTACGGACCACTGACACACAGATGAGCCTTTGTATTTCCTGTTTCCTACTCTGCATCTTCTACATCTGTGCAGCCCATGGACCTGGGACGAGGACTACAGGATCTTTACAGATGAGCCTTCCTTTCCTGTAAGTGTGATTGATATTTGTGTCATTAAAATAATCTTTTAATACTGCACTTAGGTGGCGCTTCCTTTTTCTCTACTCTTTTTTGTCTACCACAGAGTCAGCTCTCTGAGGGCAGCAGCTGCCATCCACCAGCCATATTATCTGCCTTTTAACCCTTGAACTACCTGTTACCATTATTATTATTTTAAACAGACTCATTGCTATATCCCCATTGCACTTTGTGTTTGCGCTAACAGTTACCTTTTCCATTGTACGCCTGTTATCTCGCTTTTAACTGAGCTGCATTACTGTGCATTTATTTTCATATTTATTATCACCTATTGATGAATAGTGTATTATCGCCTACTTCTATGGATCTGCTAACTACCATTGAAAAGAACAAACATGTCATCTTGGAAGAATTCTTTGCTTTATTTCCTAGCAGTTTTTAAAAAATCAATTACCTTATGTCGGGTTCCAAGGTCCCTATCCCAATCTATGTACTTACTTTCGCAAACTTGAAGATCTTATCTCGTCCGCTAGCCAACAGTGGTGGGATAAGTTCTTTCTCCAGTCATATGTTTCCCATAAAATTTCTCCCAGAGGCCTCATGCCGCGTACACACGATCGTTTTTCATGCCATTTTTTAAACCAACGTTTTTCGTGTTTCCTCTCAAGCCTGTCTTGCATCCACACGATCATTAAAAAAAATGCTTGAGCAAAGCGCAGTGACGTACAACACGTACGACGGCACTATAAAGGGGAAGTTCCGTTCTAATGACGCCACCCTTTGGGACGCTTTTGCTGATTAGGTGTTACCGCGTGTTAGTAAAAGTTTGGGAGACGATTCGCGCTTTTCAGTCTTCGTGCTTTGAAGATCGTTTTGTGGAGTTCAGTTTGTGCCTGTGGGTTCGTATCTGTCTTGCAGTGTTTGTAGTCAGTTCGTATCTGTTTATTCAGTGCGTTCTTGTCTGCTCGTTCCTGTTTTTCAGCTTGTTCTTCATAGGCCTTGCTGTTCTTCTGTGCGTTCTTCTAGTTCGTTCTGAGCAGCCGACCGTTATCTAGCCATGTTGCGGCTACTTACTCGTCGTAGAGTTTGTGCTGTAGTTGGTGCAGGGGTTCATGCTGTATCCCGACTCCAGGCCATGAACAGGGTGAGGAGGAGTTCATGGACCAATAATTGGTTGCTCCAGCGGCACCAGTTCTGTCACATGCCTTTGTTGCGGGAGATCAGGGAGAATAATCCTGTGGATTACAGGAATTTTCTCAGGATGTCTGACCCTGTATTTCAGCATCTGTTGGCTTTGGTGTCCCCCTACATTACCAGGCAGGACACCGTTATGCGGGAAGCCATCAGTGCTGAGCAGAGGCTCATCGCCACGTTGCGATACCTGGCGACTGGGAGAAGCCTGCAGGACCTCAAGTTCTCAACAGGCATCTCCCCCCAGGCTCTGGGGATCATTATACCAGAGACTTGTTCTGCCATCCTTCAAGTTTTGCAGGAGGACTATATTAAGGTAAGTGTTCAAATTTAAAACATCACATTGTATGTATTTATTTATTAATATGTGTATTTTTTATTTTTATCAGTCCCTATTTTCCATGATTCTTAGCTGCAGGGAATGTCCCCTTTCTCCACATGCATGTTAATTATTTTGGATGTTTTTTTTAGGCCTACATTTAAATTTTCCTTAGCTAACCTCTCCAGCATGCTATCCTGGGTCCATACCCCCCTAGCCTAGTCATTTCCATTTCTTTTTTTCTCTGCTCCATTGTGGTGCTTTACCGTAAACGCCCCCTAAAGATTGCATAGGAATGTTGCATTTTGTTAAACTTCATACAGAGTGCTACAGCCTTGATTTGTGATCTCCCCAACTCATCTTCAACCCCCCCAAGTATTTTTTTGGGGTTTGTTTTTGTTTTTTTGTTGCTTACTAATAATGTTTTCATTTGTCTTTTTATCCTAATGTTGGCCATGAATGGTTTTCTAAAATCTGCTTGCAATGTTTCTGTCTCAAAATATTAATATATTTTTTTAATTAACTCCACAGTTCCCTTCTACGCCGCATGAATGGCAGAATTTGGCATCTGAGTTTGCCCAACGATGGAACTTTCCAAACTGTGGAGGGGCCATCGACGGCAAGCATGTTCGGGTCGTACCACCACCCCATTCGGGATCCTTTTATTACAATTATAAGGGGTTCCACAGCATCGTCATGATGGCAGTGGTGTCGGCCACCTACGAATTCATGTATGTGGACGTTGGCAAAAATGGAAGAATGTCAGATGGAGGAGTGTTTTCACAGACCGAGTTTGGGGAACGGCTCCTATCGGATCAGCTGGCCTTGCCACCAGCGGAGCAGAATGTGGAGGGACTCCCATTTGTTTTTGTTGCGGATGAGGCGTTTGGCCTGGGTCCCCATTTAATGAGGCCATTTCCCCAACGCACCCTCATCCCTGAGAGGAGGGTGTTTAACTTTCGGCTGGCCAGAGCAAGAAGGGTATTGGAAAATGCCTTTGGCATCATGGCCAGCCGATTCCGCCTGTTCCTCACCTCCATCCACCTTGCCCCCTATAAATGGAACCATGTAGTAATGACTTGTTGCGTGCTCCATAATTTTTTGAGGGTGCATTCTTCCAATTACCTCACTTTGAGTGGGCCTGAGGCCTCATTAGTTGACAATGTTAATTTAGTGGCCCTGGAATATGGCCGTCCAGGCTTGGCCCCCCAATCCGGACGTGATGTTAGACAAAAATATGTCGATTATTTTGTGGGTAGGGGGGCCATTGATATGCCTGAGGATGCTTAAAAGTATTTTGTAAAATAAAACCTTTCTTTGAGAAAATATTTGTATTGTGTTTTAGATTTGTATTCTTTTATGTTTCTCGTAGGTTTACCTAGTGCACTTGTAGTGCCATGTGTATTTAGCATTCTTAAATAGCCTTGATTGTCAGTGTAAACACAAAACATTGATTCTTTCACTTTGCACAACATTTACATAATGAAGACACAAATTGTTGGTAATAAAATACATTATTTTATTTTTTTTTAAAGAAAAATCCTTTTAAATGTAGATGTATCAAAAATATTTTTGGTGGTAAAACGCATGAACAGCCATGCATAAAAACAAACTAAAAAACTTTAATGTAAATTTAAACATGTACTATTAATTAAAGCTGAAAAGAAACAAAAACCTGCCAAAACACAGCAAGTTCAAAGTTCTTTTGTGTTCAAAAATTAAACACGCCCAAGCACAGCCATGATCTTTTGTAGCCTTTCCTCCACCCGCTTGGTATTTTGCCTGATCTCTATCAAGTCTCCCTTTATTTTTTCAAGGTCACGACAGCAGACCATTAGGTATTGGATCAGGATCTGGGCACTTTGCCTTGTAAACTTTTCGGGGTCTTCAGCCCGAACAACGCCTAAATTTTTTTAAAAACATGTACTATAGAATATGTAGGCCTACATCTATTACCTGCATCTGTCTGGTTTGACACTGACCTGTTGTGGTGCCACTTTCCACTTCCTCAACTTCACGTTCCTCTCCATCATGTGGTTCTGGGGGTCTTGTTGAAGGTGTTGGTTTTATAGGCTCATCTGACGTAGCTTTTTGAAGCCCTATGGAGATTGCAATCAAAGGTATAGTTTAATTCCAAAATAATAATTATATACAACTAAAAACCCTGAAAGGGAATTTTGAAAGATTATTTGGAAGTGTGGTCCAATTTTAAATGTACCCCCAGTGACAACCTGAACACATGATTGGATACATAGCCAAAACAAGAACATATACTTTTTAAAATAAAGTTTGTCACATTAAAACACCCCCAAGTATATACACTGGATCACCTGTGTGTGACACCCTAAAAATTTATTGGTTTTGGCCCACACTTGTACTACTGCGTTCAGATGTTTAATCAGCTGCTGAGCATTCTCTCCCTTTAACATTACAATGCATACCCTTTTAATTAGTCAAAAATCTAAGGCCTCGTACACATGACCGATTTTCTCGGCAAGAACCAGCAAGAAACTTGCTGGCAGAGAGGTCTTGCCGAGTAAATCGGTCGTGTGTACGCGGCTATCGGGTTTCTCGTCGAGAAAACCGACAAGTAACCTCGACGAGAAAATAGAGAACCTGCTCTCTATTTTCTCGTCGAGATTCTCCTCGGCATGTTTCTCGACGAGAAAAGTGAGTGTGTGTACACTTACCTGTCCTCCCGGAAGCCCGCGCATGTTCGAAATGAATTCAACGCATGCGCGGTAGCTTCCTAGGCATACGTAGGGTATACCAAGATGGCGGCGACGGCATCGAATGTGACGAGCGCATGCTCGTCGTCAATGACGTCACCGCGTACGCTCCATTCAAAGAACCGCGGGTTCTTTGAAACGAGCGTGTGTACACTCGGCCGGGACAAGTTTCTTGTCCAAGAATCTCGTCGAAAAAAACGACATGTTTTTTTCAACGAGAATCTCGGCCGTGTGTACAAGGCCTAAAAGTTGTATTCTAAAAAGAATTCAACTTCTTTCAAAAATTATCTGCTCCCAAAAAAAAAAAAAAATGTGGGTGTTCACACTGGATGATCCAAAAACATCGTATTAAGAAGTGTACGGAGAAAGAGCTTTACTACGTCCGTTTACTGTGCGGACGAACATGAAAATTGTTATCTTTCACGGTACTATCTCAAAGTCAAAAATTCACGACTTTTAATACAAGTAATAATCTTTACCTAGAAAAATTTATGAAAATTACTTACTTTTACCTAAAACTTTCTTGATTCTTTTGTATTGGTCGGGCTCCCGCATCTTGAGATCAGACCACCGTTTTCGGAGATGTTCCTTCGTTCTGCACACCCCGAATTTTTGGTGAAGAGTTTTGACCACTTTGCCCATAATTTTAGACTTGACAAGATTAGGCCTTTTATACGGCCCATGCTTGACATCATAATCCTCCCTCCTCAAAATGGCGACCATCTCCACCATTTCCTCGAATGACATGTTGGATGCCTTATATCTCCGGGACCGGGATTTGGGTTCCTCAGGAATTTCCTCCTCTGTCGAGGTAATGTCAGCCACCTGTGTCTCCGCCATTTTGTTTAGCACTACGACGAGTGAGAAGGGGCGGGGAAAGTACAAGATTGAACGTCATGGGCGGGGAAAGCGTGCGGAGTTTCACGCATGCGCAGTGTATAGAAAGCGAAGATCCATGTGTCGAAAATACGTTCATTTGCCGGGAGAGGGAGTTAGCAACGAACGTGTTCACCAAGGTACCTAACATTTTAAGGATTTGTGTTTCTTCAGAGGATGAGATTTGGGGCCTATATCTGTCCAAAATGATTATTTGATAATTGTTGACTGAAACATTTTTTTTTAATTGGTTCTTGATTTTACAGACAAAATGAATAGTTTCAAAAATCCAGATTTCATGGGGGAGTTCATCGATAGATGGAAGGAACTCCCTGTCCTGTGGCAGACTAAAAATGCCTCAAATAAAAATAAAGCGGCCAGGACAGCAGCACTGGAGAGCCTGCTTACATTTGTCCAAACCCAGATCCCCACTACAACTATCCAAGATGTTAAAACCAAACTAGCTACCATCAGGGGCACATACGAGACCCAGAGGAATATGGTCCTGAAGTCCCAGAGGTCAGGTGCTGCAGCAGATAAGGTTTATAAATCCAGTCTGTGGTACTACAGCAAGTTATCTTTTCTGGATGACCAGCTGGAAGTGAGGGAATCTCTGTCAACCCTTCCCCCCAGTGGTCTATCCAGCCTTCCTTGTAGCCAACCCTCCAGCCTTCCTTGTAGCCAACCCTCCAGCCTTCCTTGTAGCCAACCCTCCAGCCTTCCTTGTAGCCAACCCTCCAGCCTTCCTTGTAGCCAACCCTCCAGCCTTCCTTGTAGCCAACCCTCCAGCCTTCCTTGTAGCCAACCCTCCAGCCTTCCTTGTAGCCAACCCTCCAGCCTTCCTTGTAGCCAACCCTCCAGCCTTCCTTTCAGCCAGCCCTCCAGCCTTCCTTGCAACCCTGCTCTGGCTTCCTCAGAGGATCAAGCAGAGGTCCTTGAGGAAGCCGATTTGGATATATGAAGCCAGGTATAGTATTGATATCTACATTTATATGTTACAAAAGTGATGATTTAAAATTGATGTTAGTATTGTTATGTATTTAATGTCAGCAAAAAAAATGGCTTTACAGAGCAATAGACAGTAGTGGTCAAATTTGATGGGGACAAGCCAAAAATATCAGGAGTATGAATCTGGGGGAATTTAATCACTTTGGCCATTCAATTTAAAAATGTCTGGAGGTGAACAATGTGTGTGATTGATGATGGCAAAAACGAAGGAATGTCCCTTTTTTATTTTACAGCCAGAGCAGAGCCAGGAAGAGTGTGATGTTGGGGACCAGGAGGAGGCAGGGCCCAGTGGCACACAGGAGGAGGCTGGGCCCAGCACAAGAGCCCAGATGCCTCCCCTGAAACTAATACAACAAGGGCCAAGGAGAGTTAGGCAGGTGGAGGAGGAAACCAGAGCCTTCCTAAGAGAGGCTACTGCGGCCCTCAGAGAGGCACCCTCTGCTGAAGAGGGCTATGCCGCAGTCCTGGCCCATAAATTAAGCCAGATGGACTTGAGGCAACGCCTATACAGCGAGAACCTCATGCTGAAGGTCATAAACAGGGGGTTGCTAGGTGAGCTGACACAGTTCTCCGACATAACTGAGGTTGTCCCTCCTCCTCCACCTCCTCCTCTTCCTCCTACTCCTCCTCTTGCCACAACCTCTCCTCCTGAGCCCCAGCCTCAGAGGAAGCAAGCAACAAAGGCTGCAGGGAAGGCTGCAGAGAAGGCTGGAGAGAAGGCTACAAGGAAGAGGAAAAAATAAGGACTGCTGTAGTACCACAGACTGGGGACATATCTGACTTATCTGCTGCTGTTCCTGACCTCTGGGAGTTCAAGCCAAGATTGGGCTCCTTTTTTGTGATAATTCAAGATTTTGGTTTTCTCTTCTTGGATGGTTGTTGTGGGGTCCAAAGGATGCACAAATGCAAGCAGGCTCTCCAGTGCTGCCTTCCCCTTTAATTTGTTATCTCCCTAAATAAAGGATTATTTTGTTTTGCTTACAATACTTGACTATGTGATTTCTATTCTAAAAGAGAGTTTGCTAGGGAGTAGGCAGGGACATTTCTAAATAATATTATTGTTAGTAACAAGGGACACAAACCTCCTTGAGGCAAAATTAGACAAATTTCGAAGGTTGGTGTGGTAACTTGACACACAAATAATATTTATGTCAAAATACAATCGGAAATCTACAGGGAAAAAATAAGCCAAAATATATAAAAGAAGCCAAAAAAAATATAATAAATCTAACTTAAAGAAAACAAAAAATAAATAAAAAACCAAAAAAAAAAAATAATTAAGGGAGATCTTTACATTTATTTATGAATTTAGGAGGGAGATCTGGCTTAACAAGAATATTTTAAAATCATTAGATCAATTAGGAATTAGTTAAGAAACAAGTTTGCCATAACTCGGAATATCATTAGCAAAAGAAGCTGATTATTTAAGCATTATGAAAAGAAGAAAGGAATGCGCAGCATTAAAACGATGCTATTATTTCCAGCGTGACGAATGTGCCATCTTCATTTCAAACACTAGCTTTACCAAAACGTGCGCTCCCGTCTCATACTTGATTCTGAGCATGCGCGTTTTTTTTTCACCTCGTAAAAGCATACACACTATCGTTTTTCACGTCGTTAAAAAAAAATGACATGAAAAACGACGTGAAAAAATAGAGCATGTTCGAAATTTTTAATGGCCGTTTTTCACGCCGTTAAAAATGCTCTGGAGCATACACACGATCGGTTTTAATGGCCATTTTTAAAAATGGCATTTTTAACGGCATGAAAAACGATCGTGTGTACGCGGCATTAGAATCCTAAAGCAGTGTGCCTTCCTTGACTCAGATCTCCAGAAAGAATGGATGCACATATCTGAGTTTTGCACTGCTAAATGGAGTATCATCACTCAACAGAGGAATAGGAAATACATGGCTCTTAAAGATAGGATTATCACTCTTTGCAAAACCATTTGTGATAGCATTCCACATCTACCTTCCACCTGGCTTAGCATGCTTAAACGGAACACCATCCGTAATGAAGATAACATCATTGCCAATAATCTTGGCAAATTTAGGAGGGACCTATTTCATTATAACACCAATAGAGTTTTTAGCTGGAAACAGATTCACCATTCTCATCATGATAATTACTCTGGTGCCCGTCCACTTATGTATATCTTACCATATGAGAACCATTCCAAATCTAGTCATACATCTAGACCTATGACCCCACGCCCATCTGAGGATACAGGTAAGTCGTGGTTATTGCCCTGGCACACCTCTCAGCCTTTGATACGATCCAAGCCCTTCACACCCAAACCCAAACACACTAGGAACAGACCTAGGCCAGCATCCACTGGCCCTATTAAGGTACCTTCTTCCTCCATAGAGGACAATTCTATCCAACCCTCTACATCTGCCCAGGGAATAGATCCAATAGATACATCATTATGTATCACAGTGCCTGTTTCCACTCCAGATATAGCTAATTCAGAGGACCTACCCAGTACCTCAGTATCCACATATGCACAGCCATCTCTTGACTGGACAGATAATTTGCCCTTAACACAATTGCATAAACCTAAATCCCCAAGGAAAGTAGTGTTTTCCAGCCATACCCTGACCACCAGTTTAGACAGTGATTTTTTTAGGAGCTACCCCCCCCCCCCCCGCTGATCCTCACATTGCCTGTTCGCCCGTTCGCCGAACAGCGAACAATTTGGGGTGTTCGCGGCAAATTCGAAAAGTCTATGGGAGAAATCTAAAATGCTAATTTTAAAGGCTTATATGCAAGTTATTGTCCTAAAAAGTGTTTGGGGACCCGGGTCCTGCCCCAGGGGACATGTATCAATTAAAAAAAAAGTTTTAAAAACGGCCGTTTTTTCGGGAGCAGTGATTTTAATAATGCTTAAAGTGAAACAATAAAAGTGAAATATTCCTTTAAATTTCGTACCTAGGGTGTGTGTATAGTATGCCTGTAAAGTGGCGCTTGTTTCCCGTGCTCAGAACTGTTCCTGCACAAAGTGTAATTTCTGAAGGAAAAAAAGTCATTTAAAACTCACTCGCGGCTATTAATGAATTGTCGGCTCCCGGCAATACATAGAAAAGTCATTGATAAAAAAAAATAAATAAAGTGTGGGGGTCCCCACAAATTCAATTACCAGGCCCTTCAGGTCTGGAATGGATATTAAGGGGAACCCTGCCTCGAATTAAAAAAAAAATACGTGCGGTTCCCCCCAAATATCCATACCAGGCCCTTCAGGTCTGGAAAGGATTTTAAGGGGAACTCCACCCCAAATTTAAAAAAAAATGGCGTGGAGTTCCCCCAAAAATCCAGACCAGACCCTTATCCGAGCACGCAACCTGGCAGGCCGCAGGAAAAGACGGGGGAGGAGAGAGCGCCCCCCCTCCCTCCTGAACCGTACCAGGCCACATGCCCTCAACATGGGGAGGATGTCAAGGGCTTCATCCCCACAACCCTTGCCCGGTGGTTGTGAGACATTAATAAAGGAATTGTCAAATTCCATGCTCGGATAAAGGGTCTGGTCTGGATTTTTGGGGGAACTCCACACCATTTTTTTTTTAAATTTGGGGTGGAGTTCCCCTTAAAATCCTTTCCAGACCTAAAGGGCCTGCTATGGATATTTGGGGGGAGCCGCACGCATTTTTTTTTTTTAATTTGCGGCAGGGTTCCCCTTAATATCCATTCCAGACCTGAAGGGCCGGGTAATTGAATTTGGGGGGACCCCCACGCTTTTTTTTATCAATGACTTTTCTATGTATTGCCGGGAGCCGACAATTCATTAATAGCCAGCCGCGAGTGAGTTTTAAATTACTTTTTTCCTTCAGAAATGACACTTTGTGCAGGGACAGTTCTAAGCACTCATAGAAAAGTCATTGATAAAAAAAAAAGCGTGGGGGTCCCCCCAAATTCAATTACCAGGCCCTTCAGGTCTGGAATGGATATTAAGGGGAACCCTGCCGCAAATTTTAAAAAAATGCGTGCGGTTCCCCCCAAATATCCATACCAGGCCCTTCAGATCTGGAAAGGAATTTAAGGAGAACTCCACCCCAAATTTAAAACAAAAATGGCGTGGAGTCCCCCCAAAAATCCAGACCAGACCCTTTATCCGAGCATGCAACCTGGCAGGCCGCAGGAAAAGAGGGGGGATGAGAGAGCGCCCCCCCTCCTGAACCGTACCAGGCCGGTGGTTGTGGGGGTCTGTGGGCAGGGGGGCTTATCAGAATCTGGAAGACCCCTTTAACAAAGGGGACCCCCCAGATCCCCGCCCCCCCTGTGTGAAATGGTAATCTACCATTTCACAAAGAAAGTGTAAAAAATAAAAAAAATGACAATAGCCGGTTTTTGACAATTCCTTTATTAATGTCTTCTCTTTTCTTCCATCTTCTTCTTCTTCTTTTCTCCATTCGGGTTTCTTCCTCCATCTTGTTCTTCATCTTCATCTTCCTTCTTCCTTCGGTGTTCTCGTCTGCATCTTGCTCCGGCTTCTTGTTCCCCTTCTTCTTTCTTCGGCCGCTCCTTTTGAATTGGAGGTTCCCGCTATGTGACGCTTCAGTTCTTCAGTTCTCCTGGGTCTGCTGGCACCCGGTGGCCCCGCCCCCCTCTGACACCACGGGGAAAGTCCCAGTGAAATCCATGTGCGTCAGAGGGGGGCGGGGTCACCGGGTGGCAGCGGACCAAGAGGAGAACTGAAGAACTGAAGCGTCACACAGCGGGAACCTCCAATTCAAACAGAGCGGCCGAGGAAAGAAGAAGGGGAAGAAGAAGCCGGAGCAAGATGCGGACGAGAACACCGAAGGAAGAGGAAGAGGAAGAGGAAGATGGAGGAAGAAACCCGAATGGAGAAAAGAAGAAGAAGAAGGTGGAAGAAGAAGATGGAAGAAAAGAGAAGACATTAATAAAGGAATTGTCAAAAAACGTCTATTGTAATTTTTAACAATTTTGACACTTTCTTTGTGAAATGGTAGGGGTACATTTGTATCCCATTACCATTTCACATGGGGGGGCCGTATCTGGGGGTCCCTTTTGTTAAAGGGGTCTTCCAGATTCCGATAAGCCCCCCGCCCGCAGACCCCCACAACTACCGGCAAGGGTTGTGGGGATGAGGCCCTTGTCCCCATCAACATGGGGACATCCTCCCCATGTTGAGGGCATGTGGCCTGGTACGGTTCAGGAGGGAGGGGGGGCGCTCTCTCGTCCCCCCTCTTTTCCTGCGGCCTGCCAGGTTGCGTGCTCGGATAAAGGGTCTGGTCTGGATTTTTGGGGGGACTCCACGCCATTTTTTTTTTATTTGGGGTGGAGTTCCCATTAAAATCCATACCAGATCTGAAGGGCCTGGTATGGATATTTCGGGGAACCGCACGCATTTTTTTTTTTAATTTGCGGCAGGGTTCCCCTTAATATCCATATCCATAATATCCATATCCACAAATTGTTTCCCGTGCTTAGAAGGAAGAAGATGGAAGAAAAGAGAAGACATTAATAAAGGAATTGTCAAAAACCCGCTATTGTCATTTTTTTAATTTTTGACACTTTCTTTGTGAAATGGTAGGGGTACATTTGTACCCCATTACCATTTCACATAGGGGGGGCCGGGATCTGGGGGTCCCCTTTGTTAAAGGGGTTTTCCAGATTCCAATAAGCCCCCCGCCCGCAGACCCCCACAACCACCGGGCAAGGGTTGTGGGGATGGAAGAAGATGGAAGAAAAGAGAAGACATTAATAAAGGAATTGTCAAAAACCGTCTATTGTCATTTTTACAATTTTTGACACTTTCTTTGTGAAATGGTAGGGGTACATTTGTACCCCATTACCATTTCACATAGGGGGGGCCGTATCTGGGGGTCCCCTTTGTTAACCACTTCCCTACCCAGCCATAGACAAATGACGTCCACAGATGGGATCTCCCATCCTGGGTGGACGTCATATGACGTCCTCGGCTTTGTAGGGGGATATCTGAATGATGCCTGCAGCTAGAGGCATCATTCAGATATCCTTTTGAAGTGCCGGCGATTCTGTGCACCATAAGAATGATCATAGCGGCGGTTCCGCCGCTTGATCGTTCTTATAGGCGGCGGGAGGGGACACCCCCCTCCCGCCGCCATCCGGTGCTTCTCCGGCCCCCCCGTGCGATCGGGGACCCGGAGCGAATCTTCCGGCATCGTTGGTGGAGTCACGTGATGAGCATAGAGATGACTGGTGACCAGGTGGTCACCAGTCATCTCTATGATCGTCGGAGGCCCGGGCGCGATGTGATGACGTCACGCCCGGGTCTCAAATGTAAACAAAGCCGCCATTGCGGCTGTAAGTATGAGATCAGTGAAAAATGTTTCCAGCCTGGAGGAGAGATGTGGGGTCTTATTGACCCCGCATCTCTCAATAAAGAGAACCTGTCACACACATTCCTATTACAAGGGATGTTTACATTCCTTGTAATAGGAATAAAAGTGATCAAAAAAAAAAAAAGTAAAATCATTGTAAAAAAATAAATAAATAAAAAAAGAAAAAAAAGAAAACGCCCCTGTCCCCGGTAGCTCGCGATCAGAAGCGAATGCACACGTAAGTCGCCCACATATGTAAACGCCGTTCAAACCACGCATGTGAGGTATTGCCGCGTGCGTTAGAGCGCGTGCAACAATTCTAGAACTAGACCTCCTCTGTAATTCTAACCTGGTAACCTGTAAAAAAAATTAAAGCGTCGCCTATGGAGATTTTTAAGTACCGAAGTTTGGCGCCATTCCATGAGTGTGCGCAATTTTAAAGCGTGACATGTTAGGTATCTATTTACTCGGCGTAACATTATCTTTCATATTTTCCCAAAAAATTGGGCTAACTTTACTGTTTTGTTATTTTTTAATTCATGAAACCATTTTTTTTTTTTAAAAAGGCGTTTGAAAAATTATTGCGCAAATATTGTTCAAGAAAAAATGTTGCAATGACTGTCATTTTATTCCCTAGGGTGTCTGCTAAAAAAACATGTATAATGTTTGGGGGTTCTGAGTAATTTTCTAGCAAAAGAATGATGATTTGTACATGTAGGAGAGAAGTGCCAAAATAGGCCCGGTATTGAATAGGTACAAAAAGCCCTGTATTGAAGTGGTTAAAGGGGTCTTCCAGATTCCAATCAGACCCCCACAACCACCGGCAAGGGTTGTGGGGATGAGGCCCTTGTCCCCATCAACATGGGGACATCCTCCCCATTTTGAGGGCATTTGGCCTGGTACGGTTCAGGAGGGAGGGGGGGCGCTCTCTCATCCCCCCTCTTTTCCTGCGGCCTGCCAGGTTGTGTACTCGGATAAAGGGTCTGGCCTGGATTTTTGGGGGGACTCCACGCCATTTTTTTTTAAATTTGGGGTGGCGTTCCCCTTAAAATCCATACCAGATCTGAAGGGCCTGGTATGGATATTTGGGGGGAACCGCACGCATTTTTTTTTTAAATTTGCGGCAGGGTTCCCCTTAATATCCATTCCAGACCTGAAGGGCCTGGTAATTGAATTTGGGGGGACCCCCACGCTTTTTTTTTTTATCAATGACTTTTCTATGTATTGCCGGGAGCCGACAATTCATTATAGCCGCGAGTGAGTTTTAAATGACTTTTTTTCCTTCAGAAATGACTCTTTGTGCAGGGGCAGTTCTAAGCATGGGAAACATGCGCGACTTTACAGGCATACTATACACCCCCACTAGGTACGAAATTTAAAGGAATATTTCACTTTTATTGTTTCACTTTAAGCATTATTAAAATCACTGCTCCCGAAAAAATTGCAGTTTTTAAAACTTTTTTTTGCATTGATATATGTCCCCTGGGGCAGGACCCGGGTCCCCAAACACTTTTTAGGACAATAACTTGCATATTAGCCTTTATAATTAGCACTTTTGATTTCGAACGTTCGAGTCCATTGTATTTAATAGGGTTCTAAAGTTCACACGAACATTCTGGCTGTTCGCAGGTTCTGGTGCGAACGGAACAGGGGGGTGTTTGGTAGACATGTGCAAAAGGAAAAAATTTGTTTCGTTTCGTTTTAATTCGTTAATTAATTAATTTCGTTTAGTTAGATTCGTTAAATTTGTTAAATTCGTTTTCGGATTTCGTTTTGTTTTCGACCGAATTCGAAAATCAGTCGCATTCGAAAATATTTCAACCGAATTCGAAAATATTTCTACCGGATTCGAAATTATTTCAACATGATTCGAAATTATTTCAACCGCATTTGAAACTATTTCAACCGGATTCGAAAATATTTTGCGACCCGACTTTGGGTCCACGTATCTCAGGGTCACTTAGTAATAGAAACCCCAAATTTGGAGATGTTATAGTGCTAGTTCTACTGTGTTTGCATACCAAATGGGGTTTCTAGCTACAAGTGGCCCCGAGATATGTGGACCCAAAGTCGGGTCGCAAAATGTCAAGCACTTTACTGGAGCAGAGAATGACATTTTGCGACCCGATTTTGGGGCCACATATCTCGGGGCCACTTGTAGCTAGAAACCCCAAATTTGGTATGCAAACACAGTAGAACTAGCACTACAACATCTCCAAATTTTGGGTTTCTATCACCAAGTAACCCCAAAATACATGGACCCAAAGTCGGGTCGCAAAATATTTTCGAATCCGGTTGAAATAGTATCAACATGATTCGAAATTATTTCAACTGCATTTGAAACTATTTCAACCGGATTCGGAAATATTTTGTGACCCGAATTTGGGTCCATGTATCTCGGGGTTACTTGGTGATAGAAACCCCAAATTTGGGGTTATTGTTTTTCTAGTCTATTTTCTATTTTATTATAATCTTTTCTATCCAAAGTTAAAATTAATTAAATAATTAAAAAATTTGAATTCATACTATTCGAAATTCAAATTTATTCTATTCGAAATTCGAATTTCAGAAGATGGTTGTATATTCTTTCTATTTTATTCTTCTAAATTATATTTTTTTTCTGTTCTGTTCTAATCTTTTCTATTTGAATTATACATTTTGGAAGAAGGTTATTTACTTACTTATATACATCTGTCACATAAAAAAAAAGATGTGAAATGGCTGTCACGGATGTCGATCGCAAGGCAAGTACATATGCTGTATGTCATTGTCCACTTACCACAACACCTGCCATGAGTGCCACGTGACCAAGTTGTGGATTGTCCACTTGCCACGTCACCTGCCACAAGTTATGGGGTTCCTAGCACCAAGTGACCCCCAGATAGGGGCGATCTGTCAAGTGCTTTTCTGCAGCAGAGAATTTTGCGACCCGACTTTGGGTCCATGTATTTTGGGGTTACTTGGTGATAGAAACCCAAAATTTGGAGATGTTGTAGTGCTAGTTCTACTGTGTTTGCATACCAAATTTGGGGTTTCTAGCTACAAGTGGCCCCGAGATATGTGGCCCCAAAATCGGGTCGCAAAATGTCATTCTCTGCTCCAGTAAAGTGCTTGACATTTTGCGACCCGACTTTGGGTCCACGTATCTCGGGGTCACTTAGTGATAGAAACACCAAATTTGGTATGCAAACACAGAAGAACTAGCCCTACAACATCTCCAAATTTGGGGTTTCTATCACCAAGGAACCCCGAGATACATGGACCCAAAGTCGGGTCAAAAATATTTTTAGATTCGAAAAAATTCGGATTCGGTTAAATTCGTTAGTATTGTAATTCGGTAATTCGGATGCATCCGAATGTCCGAATAATGAAAAATTCGTCCGAATTTCGATTCGGAACGAAACGAAATGCACATGTCTAGTGTTTGGCTCATCCCTGGCTCCCACTATGCAGCCTAATCCATTTACATTATTTAAAGACCGTAATAAGTTCATTAGGAATCTTACTGTCCAGAGACATTTTAATATACAAGCCTCTAAACATGTACCACTTTTGGAAGCAGCTAATGTGATGTCATCTATCATTGATGATAGTACCCTCGAAGATATAGACCTGCCTGCACTTTCTCTACTAGTGGAATTATATGCTGAAAACTACAATGCAGACCTTGAGTGGCTTACTCAGCATTGTCCTACCTCACCCCCAGTTAGACATACTACATTGCGGGCCAAATCAATTTTCAATCCCACTTATCATAAAGGCCCCTATTTACAAACCTTTTACCAGGTTGTATATGCAGATCTTATCAAAATGTGCAAAGCCGATTCAAAACACACTTATTCAAAGTCCAATCTCTCACCATTAGAACTTAAGGCCCTAGACAAACTGACTCAAAATGAAGCAATTGTTATTAAATCCACTGATAAAGGGGGCAGCATAGTAATTCAGGATAGAACCGACTATGCCCGTGAATCGCGCAGACTACTGTCTGACAGTAAAACTTACCTAGCACTTCCAAGTGACCCGACTTCACAGTTTGCTTTCGAAGCTACCCAACTTGCCGATCAAGCCCTCAAGGACAATATTATCTCCAAATCTGAAGCCTCATTTTTAATTAAGAATTTTTATAAAGTGCCCTATTTTTACCATCTACCGAAAGTCCATAAAGATCTTAATAATCCCCCGGGCCGCGCTATAGTAGCGGCCATGGAAAGTGTCACTAGTGGCTTTTCTATTTATATTGATCAATTTCTCCAGCCCTTGGCACGGGATCTTCCCTCCTATATACGTGATGGACCACATTTGCTCAATATGCTTAAACATTATACATGTGAGAAAAATTATTGGTGGCTTTCTCTTGATGTGTCATCATTATACTCATCGATTCCACACGATATAGGTCTGAGGGCCGCTGAACACTTTTTAGCTAAAGACCCCCTTCTTAATTCTTGCCAAATTAATTTTGTATTGGAAGTCTATTCCCTAGTTTTCTGTTTGAAACACAACTATTTTGAGTCAGAGGGTACTCATTATCTACAAGTCCATGGCACAGCTATGGGGGCCAATTTCGCCCCCAGCTACGCCAACCTCACGATGGGGTTTTGGGAGAGCATGCACCTTGCAGCTGACCATCCCTTTGCCGCCCAGGTAATATACTATGGTCGATATATTGACGACATAGTGATTATCTGGGATGGCACTGCCGACGATATTGATGGTTTTGTACAGTACTGTAATCGCAACACTTTGGGCCTATCCTTTACTCATGTGGCTGATCCACATACTCTAGCATTTTTAGATCTTGAGCTTTGTCACGAGATTGGCACTATTTATGCAAAAAAAATTAATAAACCTACTGCAGGGAACCCATTTATCCATTATAATAGTTGTAATCACCCTAGATGGGTCAATAACATTCCCCGAAGCCAGTTCTGTCGTCTACGTAGGAACTGTACCAGAGACTCTGATTATGAGGCCCACGGCCAATAGCTCTCCCAGAAGTTCCTAGAGAATGGCTATCCTGATGCACTGATTAATGATGCTTTTAACGACTATTGCAACCCACCCACAGGCCCACGTATTTTACCATCCGTTACTAAGACACCTACACGTTTTATCACGCAGTTCCATGATAAGTACAAAAACATGGAAAAGATTTTAGCTGCACACTGGCCCATTTTAGTCGAGGACCCCCATCTAAAAACCACTATTGATACTAAACCCAATGTGGCATATAGGAAATGTAGAAATATTAAGAGTAAATTCGCACCCAGTAAAAGTAAGCCAGCCCAACCCACTCCATCACGATTAGTCCTCGTACCCCTTAGAGGGATGTACCAGTGTAAGAAACCCCTCTGTCTGACTTGTCAGTTCGTACACCATGGACAGAAAACTTTTACTGTGAAGGGGAAAAATTACACCCTGAAATAATTTTATAACTGTTCCACAGAGTATGTTGTGTACTGCCTTACTTGTCCGTGCAGACTTTTCTATGTCGGCCGGACTATTAGGGCACGTTTTGGCGAGCACAGGCGGTTTATCGAAAAGGGTCGTGACCATCACAGTGTTCCCAAAGACTTTCTCACCCACCACGGCCAATCAACAGCTGGCCTCAGGGTGTAGGTGGTTGAGTCCATCCCTGCCACCTACACCGCCGCTGAGCGGAATAAACGCCTGTGTCAGCAAGAAACATATTGGATATATTCCTTGGGCACTTTGGCCCCTGGGGGGTTAAACGAGGAGATTGAGGTTCATACACTTCTATGAATCTAACTCCTATCCTGCTCTCCTCTGTATAGATGCTTTTTCTTCTCCCTCCTTATACATCGTATTCATGTGATTTTTACAGATAATATGTGTGTGCATTTATGCACACACATATATATATATAGTAGGGCTGTTACTGATTAAAATTTTCGTGTTCGATTAATCGATTTTTTTTTAAATCGATTAATCAACTAATTTCGATTAATTATAACGCACATAGATATCCAACTACTTTTAGCTGATCTCCTTGCAGGTGGATTCCCAGTGCAGCTACCAACCACTGGAAAAATGGATAGCAGGATACAAAAAACACACAAAGGCAGCGCTCGATGGGAATAGCATTAAAACTTTTATAGTCTTCAAGTAGGTAACAAAATAAATATTGCACTGGAGATAAAATCTATGGTAGCAAAAGCAGTCATAAAAACATGTATCTAAGTATGATACTGGTATAAAAATGTGTACAACGATACCACTGCTGAATCCAGATGAGAAGGGGCTAACATCAGTCCGTCGGCATGTAGATGTCCTGTGAAGGGAACTATCACAACTCCCAGTGGATGGCTGTAGAATCCCAGGTTGATAGAGGGAAATGTAACAGCCCTTGCGTGTGGCAGATAGTAAGGTCCTGCCGGCATGCAGATATGAAGGCACAGCAAAGGAGCCATTCAGATGGACACAGCAAGCCCAAAGAATTTTGATCGAATTTTGATCGATCAAAATAATTTTGATAGATCAAAGCAATTAATCGATTAATCGAGGAATTAATAGTTAATTTCCACAGCCCTAATATATATATATATATATATATATATATATATATATATATATATATATATATCATACGTACCTTTGCACATTTCATATTAATATGTGTGATATATAGTTTATCTATTATTATTATTATTATTATTATCAAATATTTATACATACATATGTTTTTATATATATTTTAATATATGTATGTGTGTTTGTATGGACATACACATATTCAGGAGTGGCGAATCATCCAGATATCTTTATGTTCCCCATCTCTTCTCCCTATGGAGACTTTCTGTCTGATCTGCTACCATGGTTAGTACTAGCTGCGAAATTGTGACTATGGTTATAGTATTTCCTCACACATTTTGGCCCATTTCCAATATTATATTTTGCTGCTTTTTTACTATATTGACATTTTATGCCACTTAGTTTCCCTCTTATGTGTGTTGTAAACTCTTTTGAATAGGCTTCCTATAATATTGGCTCACTGCTTTATGTAAGCATACCGTTCCTATTGTGTCCTCCATAATAGTCTAATGATGGTGTTTTTAAACTTTTTTTTTAATGTAGCGGGGTGTTAAATTTAGGGGAAGTTTCTGAGTGGTAATTGGGCTCAGACACACTGATTGCTCGGGTATATGGACCATTTCTGTCCATGGGAGATGGTGTTGGTGTTTAGTTCCCTGTGGCCTACAGGTGGCGCTGTTGCCGTAAGCCAGGGTTGAACCGCTGATACAGGGCTGTGCTCTTTTTGTCCCCTCTCTGCAGTAGTACGGCAGGGCGGGGAACCTGCTGTGCCTGTCGGAAGAGGGTATAAAAGGGGGCGGACATCTTCCATTGGGGTCTTCGTCCATGCCCAGGCACCTTCAGCCTGGGTGCGTGTGTTATCTCCGGGTGCCCTAGGCCCGGTTCCTGTTCCATCCCAGACACCTTCAGTCTGGGGTGAGGTACTATTTTAAAGGCCCGGGCCCAGCAACCTTCGGCTGGGGTCCGCTAGGGATCGAGAGCTACCAGGGTGCCGCCTTGTGAGGGGACCCGTATCTGAGATGAGGAGGCCAGGGAGGTGACCCTTTTACGAAGACCCAGCGCAAAGTCGTGGTGACGGTGAGGGCCTCTGGTAACTCTCCGGAGGGATGGTTTTCTCCTTTTACATGGGCCAAATACTTCGAAAAGGTAGTTCACCAAGTCAGTGGCAGTGACTTTTATTCACCAGGTCTGTGGCAGAGACCAAACTCACGGTCTGTGGCAGAGATTGCGTGCCAAAACTGTTTGTGAAACCTGAACAGTCCGAGGAAATCATTAGAGTTTGTGCCTGGACCTCCTCCCACCTAAGCTGTCCTGTGTCTTGTTCCAACCTGTCTGCTGTTAAAGAGACTATTTGTTATCCAGTGTGAAATAAATATAGAAGTTTGACTTTTAGTTGGTGTGGACAGTTACATTACTGGGGAGAAATAAAGACTTGCCTCTATTCAAGGTAGAGGTGAGAATCATCCTTCGGAGGATTCAACTCCAGCTGCAGGCAGGCCCGAAACTAACACCGCTCAACCTCCTCACAGAGGAGGGTACGGGCTTGTGGTGCGGTGTGCCTCTCTCTGCCTGCGAGGAGCCTAATTAAATGCAGGTAAAGACAGAGGGGTCTGTGCACTACATTTATATATTTTATGCATACGTCTAGTCCTTTTATATCCCAGTGTTTTTACCAATATGCCCCTTCATATTATTGTACTTAGTTTATATTCCTGATCAGTCCACTTATTTAAAGCCTATGGCCATATTACCCTGAAAGCCCCCGATCTCGCCTGATCCTGGGAAGCTAAGCAGTGTCAGACCTGGTTAGTACCTGGATGGGAGACCGCCTGGGAATACCAGGTGCTGTAGCCTTTTTTTATTTAGTTAGTCTCTTGCTGCTTTTTGGTCCACGCTGGGATCTGTAGTCCCACAGCTCCAGCACAGGCTTAAAAGCACCAGTCCTTTCAGCTTCCTATTAGGCCAATAGAAGGAGCAGTGGCTCCGAGTGCGTAGCCTGCCTATCCAACCCTTCTCACTCTGTGGAGTCCTTCCCCGGAAGTGATCCCGTGACCCGTGACCTCAGCCCCAGCTTCTTCCTGATGGCCACAGGATCTGTTCCAGGCTGAGCAGCAACAACGACTGCAGCTTTCCATCTCTGCATAGAAAAACGGATCCGGATCTGAGGCTTCCCTACGGACCACTGACACACAGATGAGCCTTTGTATTTCCTGTTTCCTACTCTGCATCTTCTACATCTGTGCAGCCCATGGACCTGGGACGAGGACTACAGGATCTTTACAAATGAGCCTTCCTTTGCTTCCTTTCCTGTAAGTGTGATTGATATTTGTGTCATTAAAAGAATCTTTTAATACTGCACTTAGCAGCCGACATCCACCAGCCATATTATCTGCCTTTTAACCCTTGAACTGCCTGTTCTTATTATTATTTTAAACAGACTCATTGCTATATCCCCATTTACTTATGCACTTTGTGTTTGCGCTAACAGTTACCTTTTCCATTGTTGCTGTTAACAAGAGATGGCCATTTGCTTCAAGTGCACTTTTTCTTGGATGCAGAATTAGAAAGTTGGTGTTTCTAGTAGATATTGCCTAATTCAAGATCTCTGGAAAGTCAAGTCATCCTAACGGTTTGAGTTCATAATCTAGAGCCCTTCAAACATTTCCACCCTTATGTTTTCTTGGGACTTTGGGGAAAAATTCTGATTACGTTGCGATGTGAGATACAGTCGCCAACACTTGCAGGAAGGCCCCAGCAAAATTTGAACTTGCGACCCCTGGTTTACAAGACCAGTGCTCTAACCCCTGAGCTATGAAGCCCTTTTTGTCAGCATTAAACACAAATTATTTTTTGTGCTAGAGGTTCAGCGGTAGACGAGCTGGAGATAGTGAACGCAAGCAAAGAAAAGCTTAAAAGCTGTCAAAAGTGGGATTCGAACCCACGCCTCCAGGGGAGACTGCGACCTGAACGCAGCGCCTTAGACTGCTCGGCCATCCTGACATGTATGACTTGGCTTTGGGTGAGACCGATGACGCTCAAAAGGTTGATCTAATGTGCCCGTAACTCTGCTGAGGTCTACATGTCAACATTGTTGGTTCATGTCGCTGTTCTGCCAGGAATTTAATGAAAAAATAAATCCGCTGAAGGTTACTTGATGGAGAAATTGCGATAGAAGCAGCTTTACCCTTGTCACAATTCCATGCTATCTTCATCATTTCCAATGCGTTGGAAGGAAAGAACAAAGCCGGATGTTAAAAGTGCAAAGTAGTGATTTAATACAAGGACACGCGGAAAGAAAGCGTCTTGCTGTTAACAAGAGTTGGCCATTTGCTTCAAGTGCACTTGGATGCAGAATTAGAAAGTGGATGTTTCTAGTAGAAATTGCCTAATTCAAGATCTCTGGAAAGTCAAGTCGTCCTAACGGTTTCAGTTCATAATCTAGAGCCCTTTAAAGATTTCCACCCTTATGTTTCCTTGGGGAAAAATTCTAATTACACTACGATGTGAGATACAGTCACCAACACTTGCAAGAAATCCTCAGCGAGATTTGAACTCTCGACCCATGGTTTACAAGACCAGTGCTCTAACCCCTGAGCTTTGGAGCCCTTTTTGTCAACATGGAACAAAAGTTGTTTTTTGTGCTGGATGTTCAGCAATAGACGAGCTGGAGAACGTGAACACAAGCAAAGAAAAGCTTTAAAGCTGTCAGAAGTGGAATTCAAACCCACGGCTCCAGGAGAGACTGCGACCTGAACACAGCGCCTTAGACCGCTCGGCCATCCTGACTTGTGAAGTTTGGTGTCGGGTGAGACTGACGACGCTCACATTTCGATCTAATGTGTTCGTAACTCTGCTGAGGCCTACATGTCAACATTGTTGTTTCATGTTGCTGCTCTGCCAGGAATTTAATGAAAAAATAAATGCGCTGAAGGTTACTTGATGGAGAAATTGCGATAAAAGCTTTACCCTTGTCACCATTCAATGCTATCTTCATCATTTCCAATGCGCTGGAAGGAAAGAACAAAGCCGGATGTTAAAAGTGCAAAGTAGTGATTTAATACAAGGACACGCGGAAAGAAAGCGTCTTGCTGTTAACAAGAGTTGGCCGTTTGCTTCAAGTGCACTTTTTCTTGGATGCAGAATTAGAAAGTGGGTGTTTCTAGTAGATATTACCTAATTCAAGATCTCTGGAAAGTCAAGTCGTCCTAACGGTTTGAGTTCATAATCTAGAGCCCTTTAAAGGTTTCCACCCTTATGTTTCCTTGGGACTTTGGGGAAAAACTCAGATTACGCTGCTATGTGAGGTACAGTCGCCAACACTTGCAAGAAATCCTTGGCGAGATTTGAACTCTCAACCCATGGTTGACAAGAATGCAAGCAGATTAGAGTGCTCTAACCCCTGAGCTATGGAGACCTTTTTGACTGCACAGAACAAAAGTTATTTTTTGTGCTAGAGGTTCAGCGGTAGACGAGCTGGAGAATGGGAATGCAAGCAGATAAAAGCTTAAAAGCTGTCAGAAGTGGGATTCAAACCCACGCCTCCAGGTGAGACTGCAACCTGAACACAGCGCATTAGACTGCTCGGCCTTCCTGACTTGTGAAGCTTGGCATCAGGTGAGACTGACGACGCTCACAGGTCGATCTAATGTGCCCGTAACTCTGCTGAGGCCTACATGTCAACATTGTTGGTTCATGTTGCTGTTCTGCCAGGAATTTTATGAAAAAATAAATCCGCTGAAGGTTACTTGATGGAGAAATTGCGATAGAAGCAGCTTTACCCTTGTCACCATTCCATGCTATCTTCATCATTTCCAATGCGTTGGAAGGAAAGAACAAAGCCGGATGTTAAAAGTACAAAGTAATAGGCTTGTGCAATTCGTTTCGTAACGAATCGAAATTCGTCTGAATTTAGCAACTTTCTGACATTCGGAAGCATTCGAATTTCCGAACAAAGCAATTACGAATAAAACCGAATCCGGACTAAAATTATCATAAGTAGCGAATGCTTTCGGCATAATTCATGAATGCGTTATCACGGCCTAATGCAAGTCGACTTGTGATCGTAATCGCATAACAAATAATTTAATTATATTCGAATCGATTCGTTTTACTCCCTAGTGAGCTACTAACAATTGGAAACAAATTGATTCATCAGAATGATTGTCCGCTAAATATAACGAATAGTGAAATTAAATCATTCGTTATGCAAAACCACGAGTCGACTTGGTGTTGCATTAGGCCGTGTTAAAGCATCAACAAATTACACCAAAGCCATTCGTTATTTGAGATAATTTTTGTCGGATTCGGTTTTATTCGTAATTGCTTTGAACGGAAATTCGAATGCATCCAAATGTCCGAAAGTTGCAAAATTCAGACGAATTTCAATGCAAATGCATTAGTTATTCTGGATATTAGAGAATTACAATTTTTTTAGCCAACCAGTTGATTCCTTGGGGGCTGGATTACTGGCATGGAGTAATTTACAGGCCAATCAGTTGATTTATTTTGTGCTGGAGGTTGGATTAGGGGCAAAAGGTCACTGCATTGTGCATTCCACCAGTGGTAACTGAGTGAGAAAGGGAGTTTGAGCAGAGGAGGGTAGACAATATTTGAGAAGTAGCAGAAGAGAGTCCAGCCTAGTCAATTTTTTTGTCAAGATGGATTCAAGCTCTCAACATGAGGTTCCTCCTCCTGGTACCAGCAGCAGCAGTGACACAGCAACAACAACCACTACCAGCACCTGTGAGTTTGTACCACCATTGTCATGTATGTCAGCATTTGTATTGCCAGGCCCAGACAGTCATACTTCCACCACCAATACTACACGTTCCAGTAGTCGTGTTAAGTCTAAAAGGAATGACTTTTCAATGGGGAGGCAAATGAAGCAGCAGAAGCAGCTTGCTAGTCCTGTTTCAGTGCCTCAGCCAAAGCTCTCAGGCAGATCTAGCTGCAAAAGGCATAGCTCTGATACTTTGACTATCAGTAGTAGTGCTATGCTAAGGCCACCTTCCAAACAGAAAAGGTCAGAGAGGGAAACTGTTGGTTCAAAATCCCCTACTAGCAGGGCTGAGAGGTCCTGCTCTGAGACCAGGAAGCAGTCGGCATCTATTGCATGTCGTTGCCTTTTTCAGGATCTTCCCCCAAGAACAACCTGCACAATAACTACTAGTGCCAGTTGTGTCACCACCACCTCTGCTATGGGCACTTTGAGAAATGTGGTGACACCAAGTATTTTTTACAGGAAAGGCCTGACACTACCACCTACACTGGCTTTTGATTCTGAGCATCCATTTAAGCAGCCTAAAAGTGAAATATTAGAATATGAGCAAGACATTTTGTGCGCTCATAGTTCCACCACCACCACTATTGCTACTCCCATTGGCACCACCATCACCACTGAAAAAATTACATCTGCAGGTCATAGAAGTAATGACGGAGATTTTTTAGTCACATTTCCCTTTAGCCATCCGAGAGAAAAGGTAATTCAGCAGGACCCCCCAACATCTGATGGTGCTAAATCCTCCTTCGCAAACATGGAATATTCAGATTATACCTTACCTTTTAATCTCGATCAGAAACCAAATGTTTATGAGACAGAATATTCTCCTTCCAATATTACATTTGATTCCCCACTGTTGTATTCCCCTGAAAGAACGGCACCAGTGGCACCTGCCTCTCCTGTTCCGGTTGAGTCTCCCATAAACATTAGAGCCGCCAGCACAACTGTTAATCAAGTAACCTCCTTCATTATCCCTGACATGAGGCCACCTCCCATTTTATCACAAAAACACTGCAGCATAGCAGAGTGCATAGGCCAGGCTACAACCAAAATTAAGCAACTTGCTCTAGCATCTGCGGCTGAAGAGGAAACTCTCGCTAAAAATTCTTCACCACACAGTGGCAGCACCCGTCGTTCTAAAATTTGGCAACATTTTGTGACAGTTGGTGATGGCCGCACAGCTACATGTAAAATATGCAGCAGAGAAGTCAGCCGTGGGAGACTGTTGGGTCATCTCACGAACGCTGGGATGAAGCAACACATGCTTAGCCACCATAGGCCAGTGGTGCTGAGGGAAGAAATGGGTGTGGCTCCCCCATCTACCACCACTATTACCAGCAGCAGTGTCAAAGTCACAGCCACTTCTGGAGCTGCAGGTCGTAAAATGCTAAATAAATCCATACAGCCCACTATTGAACATTTTGGAGGGGTACATTACCGGGGTATGTCAAAACAGCAGTCCCGTAAACTTACGCGCCTCATTGGACAACTTATAGCTGTTGGAGGGGCTTCTTTCAGTTTTGTGGAAGGGGAGCCCTTCAAGCAGATGATGCAGGCTGTGGCACCACAATACCAGGTCCCTTCACGCACCACGTTCAGTAGAACTGTACAGTAGTGCCCTCGCTGTACCGGTCATGTGTTGGGGTTTTAAAGGATTTGCTGGGGAAGGCTGCTGGCCAATCAGTTCACTTTACAACTGATTTATGGAGTGGTACTAGTGGCCAGCATGCCTTCCTGTCCTTGACTGCCCATTGGTGGCAGCCCAATGAGTCGCAAGATATACAACCACCACCACAAACAATTGCAAGGTCAAGAAAAACCTCAAGTGCTGTGGCCGCTGCCACAGTGCACAAGACAGGATTGCACTCCTTCCTCCTCCATGCTGAGGTGATGGATCAGCAGCACACATCACAGAATATTTTAAATGCACTTCAGAAAATGATAGGGAGGTGGCTAGGGGAACAGGCAGGCACTAATGTCAAAATGGGATTTGTTGTCAGTGATGGTGGAGCGAACATGACAAAGGCTATCCGTGATGGAAGATTTTTTGGTGTGCGCTGCTGTGCACACATCCTTCATCTAGTTGTTAGGTCTGCTCTCGATGATAACACTAACAGTGGAAGGTTAGCAGCACTTTTAGAGTCGTGCCGCAAAATTGCTGGTCACTTCCACCGTAGTGTGAAGGATAGCCACCTTCTCAGGCAGGAACAGAGAAAGGCAGGCCTCGTGGAGCACTGCCTTAAACAGGATGTGGGAACAAGGTGGAACTCAACTTTACATATGCTAGAGCGTATCCTTGAGCAACAGAGGGCAATTCACGCAATGGCATGTGAACATTTTATTGGTATTGCCAGACCACTAGGCAGGGAGGACTGGGTCATGATTTACCAAGTTGTCACAATGCTCAGGCCTTTTGAGGATGTCACTGACAATTTAAGCCAAGAGAGTGCTAGCCTGGCACAAGTGGTTCCCCTCTTTGCACACCTTACAAATAAAATAGATTTGTTCCTTTCCAATAGGGAACGATTGCCTGGTGGCAATATACTTGCTGAAGTTGATGCCCTTCTGAGGAGGCTGAAGGAGCAACTCAGTTGGCGCATAAAAGAGCTCATCGACTCTCGCACCGAGTTCATGTTAGCCACAATTTGTGACCCCAGAGTCAAAGGCAAGATAGCACTCCACAAAAATACTCTCACCACCTGGAGGGATAGATTAATAGAGAGGGTACGTGAGAGGGAAAGGCAAATGGGAGTACATTTAGAGGAGGGAGAAGAAGAGGAGCTGGAGATGTCTGATGATACTCTGTTAGCTGGTACTAGCAGCACTGCTGCCAGTGCTCACTCCACCAGAGCATCAGCTTTTTGGGCTGAGGCACTTGACAGTTTGGTGGGACCCACTGAACAGCCCCCTAGAAAAGAAAAAAATGCTGGTGACATAGTTAGGGCTTACCTAGCGGAACCTCCTTTGCCCCCCAGTACAGATCCCTTGAGTTTTTGGGATGAGAAGAAGGATGTGTGGCCTGCTTTGTCCTCGGTAGCCCAGGAGCTTCTTTCCTGTCCCTCAACCACAGTCCAGAGTGAGCGGGTGTTTTCTGTAACAGGAAATATATTTTGCCCTCAGCGCTCACAACTGCTCCCCCAGCTCTTAGAGCAAATGGCTTTTTTAAAAATCAACATGCCAAAGCTTGGTTACCCTGCTCTTGACTTTGATGCTGCATAAAAAAATAATACTCATCCATGATGATAACATAATCTCCAGATCTCCACCTGACCCAGTCCCATGTCTCCCCTAAGGCCCTCATTCCATGCCAGAAATCATCACATGTCCCATCCTGACCATTTCCGTGAGGGCTTAAATGTTGGATATGGTAGTTACTCCATGTCTGACCCTATACCATCCTATCAAATTTAATGAACATCTGAGATGGTCAGGTTGAAAACAAAGTTCCATTTGGTTTGTGATGATTTGGCATGGAATGATCCCCTACTAAGTCCCACCTCATAACTCCTGCCCTGCTATTTTACTGCCCAAGGTTTTAGCTACTGATCTGGTATTATAACTTAAATAGTTGTCCTTTTGAGACAACTGTGTCATTTAGTACTAGCATAATAAATAAACGGGACAGCTGTATCATTTGTACATTTAAATTAAAACTTTAAACCATTCAGTTTGTGAAACTTTCCTGCTGCAATAGTCCTGCTATTTCCATTCCACCTGCCTTCTTCTCAAATCTCAAATACCTAGGACACTGGAATACAAACGCAGTCCCTTTAAGTTCGGTATAATCAAGCAGCGCCATGGAGGTGAAAGGCAAACCGTTTGTCAGTGCGACTGCGCACATGGTCATGCAATATATCAGGAAAGCACAGACCACGCATGAGTGCAAACAGCACCTTGGAGGATTGCCTCCTGTCAGGGTTTCACTACCTGGACAGGTGTCAAAACTGTCTCAAGCTGCTGTATTTATGTACTTAATGTTATAAAATTATTCCAGTTATTTTCATAATTTAAACAGTGCACTTTAAACATAATATAATACCATTGGATTTTCTCCTAGTTAGTAGTTACTTACTTAAACCATTATTTGTATTTTATAAGTTAAATCTGTTGTTGTTTTCGTTTAGTTATGCAGCTTGCCAACTAGGCTGCTTGCTTGCTTATACTTGTAGTACTGGTGGTGGAAATAGTGGTGATACTGAGTCTGCTGCTAATATACATACAGACACAGGAAAATGAAGGCCTACAATGGTACTACGATTCTCCTATACTCCCACCACCAAAATGTTTTTTCTTTCCACCCTCTGATGGCACCTACATCGTGGCAAGGAGATTTTGCTGCTAATGCTAATATATCCAGTCCACCAAGATATTCATGTAATCTCCAGGCCACGGTGTTGGCAACATGGCACTTGTAAGTTGGCACTATGGAAAGTCATCACCCACGACAAGGAAGGAAAGACTGTAATTGTGTTGCCGTAAGTCAGAAGGTGAGTACCTGCTCACCTGCCCACTTACTCCCCTATCCATCATTGATTTCCATTCATTTATGTAACTCTTGTTTTATTTGCCAATTTAGTGAAAGTACCACCACTGGAATGAGTGGATGAGGCTTCTTCATGACAGACACATACAAGTCCAAGACTTCACAGGTATGTACAGTGCCTTGCGAAAGTATTCGGCCCCCTTGAACTTTTCATCCTTTTACCACATTTCAGGCTTCAAACATAAAGATATAAAATTTTAATTTTTTGTGAAGAATCACCAACAAGTGGGACACAATTGTGAAGTGGAACGAAATCTATTGGATATTTTAAACTTTTTTAGCAAATAAAAAACTGAAAAGTGGTGCGTGCAAAATTATTCGGCCCCTTTACTTTCAGTGCAGCAAACTCACTCCAGAAGTTCAGTGAGGATCTCTTAATGATCCAATGTTGTCCTAAATGACTGATGGTGATAAATAGAATCCACCTGTGTGTAATCAAGTCTCTGTATAAATGCACCTGCTCTGTGATAGTCTCAGGGTTCTGTTGAAAGTGCAGAGAGCATCATGAAGACCAAGGAACACACCAGGCAGGTCCGTAATACTGTTGTGGAGAAGTTTAAAGCCGGATTTGGATACAAAAAGATTTCCCAAGCTTTAAACATCCCAAGGAGCACTGTGCAAGCGATCATTTTGAAATGGAAGGAGTATCAGACCACTGCAAATCTACCAAGACCTGGCTGACCCTCTAAACTTTCAGCTCAGACAAGGAGAAGACTGATCAGAGATGCAGCCAAGAGGCCCATGATCACTCTGGATGAACTGCAGAGAACTACAGCTGAGGTGGGAGAGTCTGTCCACAGGACAACAATCAGTCGTACACTGCACAAATCTGGCCTTTATGGAAGAGTGGCAAGAAGAAAGCCATTTCTCAAAGATATCCATAAAAAGTCTTGTCTAAAGTTTGCCACAAGCCACCTGGGAGACACACCAAACATGTGAAAGAAGGTGCTCTGGTCCGATGAAACCAAAATCAAACTTTTTGGCCACAATGCAAAACGATATGTTTGGCGTAAAAGCAACACAGCTCATCACCCTCAACACACCATCCCCACTGTCAAACATGGTGGTGGCAGCATCATGGTTTGGGCCTGCTTTTCTTCAGCAGGGACAGGGAAGATGGTTAAAATTGAGGGGAAGATGGATGCAGCCAAATACAGGACCATTCTGGATGAAAACCTGTTGGAGTCTGCAAAAGACCTGAGACTAGGACGGAGATTTATCTTCCAACAAGACAATGATCCCAAACATACAGCAAAATCTACAAAGGAATGGTTCACAAATAAACGTATCCAGGTGTTAGAATGGCCAAGTCAAAGTCCAGACCTGAATCCAATCGAGAATCTGTGGAAAGAGCTGAAAACTGCTGTTCACAAACGCTCTCCATCCAACCTCACTGAGCTCGAGCTGTTTTGCAAGGAAGAATAGGCAAGAATTTCAGTCTCTCGATGTGCAAAACTGATAGAGACATACCCCAAGCGACTTGCAGCTGTAATCGCAGCAAAAGGTGGCTCTACAAAGTATTAACGCAAGGGGGCCGAATAATTTTGCACGCCCCACTTTTCATTTTTTTCTTAGTTAAAAAAGTTTCAAAAATCCAATAGATTTCGTTCCACTTCACAATTGTGTCCCACTTGTTGGTGATTCTTCACAAAAAAATAAAATTTTATATCTTTATGTTTGAAGCATGAAATGTGGCAAAAGGATGAAAAGTTCAAGGGGGCCGAATACTTTCGCAAGGCACTGTATTAACCATACACATCTTTTAGGATGTATGAATAACGGCAAACTTGTATGTAGGGATGCACGATAGCAGTATTGGATACAAGTTATTTTTTATCTGTACTTGTCGTCAATACCAAAGACCTTTCAGGTGCATCCAGGTGCTGTTAGAGAGCGTGACGCCGGCTTCACAGCTTATCAGGAAGCCAGGCCTCCAGGTTTCTTGATTGGCAGGGAAGCCGGCGCCAAGCTCCCTCACGGCACCTGGACGCAGGTAATGGTATTTGGTATTGACGAGTACAGATAAAAGATTACTCGTATCCATTCAATACCGGTATCAGACGTATCCATACGTAGAGGGAATCTCAAATGATGCATGTTCCTTTCAAACATAAAATCAAGACAGCTGTATAGAACACTTATACACTTTTCCAGATCATTATATGTTGTAGTTCAAAGTTGCAGTAACAGAAATGGAAATAGTATTAGCCATCATCATCACGACTCGACTAATGCCCCATACACACGATCATTTTTAATGTCATTTTTAAAACTGACGTTTTTCACGTCATTTTTTTTCTTGTTTCCTCTCAAGCCTGTCTTGCGTACACACCATCATTTTAAAAAATGTTCAAGAAAAGCGCAGTGACGTACACCACGTACGACGGCACTATAAAGGGGAAGTTCCGTTCGAATGGCGCCACCCTTCATGTTAGTAAAGTTTGTTGAGAGACGATTCGCTCTTTTCAGTCTAGTGCTTTTCAGTCCGTTACAGCATGACGAATGTGCTATCTCCATTACGAACGCTAGTTTTACCAGAACGAGCGCTCCCGTCTCATACTTGATTCTGAGCATGCACATTTTTTTTCACGTCGTTAAAGCATACACACTATCGTTTTTCACGTCGTTAAAAAAAACGACATGAAAAACGACATGAAAAAAGAGAGCATGTTCGAAATTTTTAATGCCCGTTTTTCACGTCGTTAAAAATGCTCTGGAGCATACACACGATCATTTTTAATGGCCATTTTTTTTAATGGCATTTTTAACGGCATGAAAAATGATCGTGCGTATGGGGCATAATACTATTTCCATTTCTGTTACTGCTACTTTGAACTACAACATATAATGATGCGAAAAAAGAAAGAGAATACTAAGGTCAGCGAGGCAGTATAATACCTAGCTAAACCTAAATGAAGTTGTTGGTGACAACTGGCAAGGATGTTCTTTTAACTGTTTAGGTTGATTACCATGTGTGATAGCATGTGAGTTTTTATATTAAGCAACCAGATATGTAATAAAGTGTACAATGTCACATAATAATCATCAATATATAAGCACTAAAGTATGCTTTTATTAGGCAAAAATTATTTGCATTTATTTATTTGCACAAACGTAGAAAAAAAAACATGTATGTTAACACGTATACATATATACAACTATTAACAAAAAGGTGAGCTGAGCTGCCTTGGGTCCTGGAGCAGAGGAAGAACTAGCCCTCAGATTTCCTAAGGAGAGGGTTCTCTGCTGCTCTGAGTACTACTAGCAGACGAGCTCCCAGGCAATGGAGCATTGTGCCTGGAAATTGCTCCCATCAAAGAGAGTCTTAAATGCTCCATTGCCTGGTTATGCTGTTGGTTTACCCGGGCCAACATACGCTCCATATGGTCAGTCTGTTGCCTGGCTACAAGTTCAATGATCCGGGTTAATCTCCTGATGTCCCGCCGTGACATCCTTCTATTGTCACTTGCCTGCCTCTGAAGTCCTGTGACGACCCTCTGATGCTCTGCATCATGGACAGTTGCTGGTCCAGGCGGTACAGCAGTAGGTGCCAGTGCCATCTGGGTAGGAGGAGGCAACAGCTGTGGCTGCTCCTGTAGAGGCACACCAGGGGCAGCATCAGATGGAGGCAGGATGTGTGAAACATGGCCTGTGACCTCCTCCTCTGGCCATGGGGAGAAGTCCGGAGTATCGGTAATCACAGGGGTCAGCTCTGGCTCATTCTGGAGCTCAATGCCCTCGCAAATAAGGACAGGTGAGCGAGGCGAGCTGCACTGCGCTCTCCCCTCTGACTGGTCTTGTTTCCCAGACGACGCCTCTTACGGGGAAACGCTGCGTAGGGTGGAGCTCAGGACCCTGACGTCACCATGCCCCCAGCTGACTGGCTGCCGCCACAGCGGGGTTTTAGTGCTCTTTTGAAAAGTCTTTGTTTTTTCTCCATATGGATGTCAGTTTACCCGTTTTAAGAATAAAGGGTACTTCGTTTTTTACATGCTGCACCATGAAGTCTTCTTATTTTCTCTCCTAAATTGGTATCCTTTACACTGTATGAGCGTGCCTGCAGCCACAAGGCAAACCAGGAGCCGGAGTTTCAACGAGTGGAGTGAGGACACAGAGGACTGCATCGTTGACATCTTATTCGGTGTAGTTGCTGAGCCCTTTTGGTCCCTGTAATTGGGACCCACCTGGTCTGGTAAGCCTCCCATCTATACATCTTGATTGAAGTATATTCCAACTTTTTGAAGATCTGTCATCATTTTGATATACGCTGGCTGGCTCTGCATTATTTATGGACTTTTTCTTTTGTTTGTTTGTTTATGTTTTACTGCTTCTCCTACTGCCGTGAGAGTCAGGCAGTTGAAGCTTATGGACTTCCTTGGTGTGTTTATATACTTACCTAGTAGGGAATATATATTAATTATATAATTTTTTTTTGTTTAAATATTTTTTGTTTTTGTTTAATATCAAAAACCTTTTTTGTGTGTTAGTTCATACATATATCACTTTTTGGCACATTGGTTGCCACATATACGGTTGCGCATTTATTATTTATTTTTGCACATTTTTCTAGCTGCATATTCCAGCTTTTTTTGTATTTGCAGCACCATCACTTTTTTACTTCATTGCACAATTATATCATTTAATTTTCTTGGCGTAGTGTGTTAACACTTGGGTATTGATACCGCCTAGGGAGATAGTGCAGATTTTTCACATACAATTGGTCTTTAGAAGTGCCTATCCGAGCCGCTGGCTCTGATAGGCTTCCCGACTACAGCCTGAGGGCTGTAATCGGCTTCTAAATAGCTAACGAGAGGACACACGGGGGGTGCGTTCCCTGGTTGCGTTTCAGCCAATCAGGTTCACCGGGTCTGTTTACCGGTAACCTGATTGGCTGAAGCTACATCGAGGGCGGGAGAAGACATCGAGGATGGAAGAAGGACAGCGCTGACCCAAGGAAGGTAAGTGCAGGGCTGGGGGGGACAAGCTGGCTGCATTTGGGGGACAAACTGGCTTTATATGGGGGACAAACTGGCTGTATTTTGGGGGGAAACTGGCTGTATTTTGGGGGGAAACTGGCTGTATTTTGGGGGGAAACTGGCTGTATATAGGGGACAAACTGGCTGTATATGGGGGACAAACTGGCTGTATTATGGGGATAAACTGGCTGTATTTTGGGGAGAAACTGGCTGTATTATGGGGGGAAACTGGCTGTATATGGGGGACAAACTGGCTGTATATGGGGGACAAACTGGCTGTATATGGGGGACAAACTGGCTGTATATATGGGGGACAAACTGGCTGTATTATGGGGGGACAAACTGGCTGTATTATGGGGGGACAAACTGGCTGTATTTTGGGGGGAAACTGGCTGTATATGGGGGACAAACTGGCTGTATTATGGGGACAAACTGGCTGTATTATGGGGACAAACTGGCTGTATTATGGGGGGAAACTGGCTGTATATGGGGGACAAACTGGCTGTATATGGGAGACAAACTGGCTGTATATGGGGGACAAACTGGCTGTATATGGGGGACAAACTGGCTGTATATATGGGGGACAAACTGGTTGTATATATGGGGGACAAACTGGCTGTATATATGGGGACAAACTGGCTGTATATATGGGGGACAAACTGGCTGTATATATGGGGGACAAACTGGCTGTATATATGGGGACAAACTGGCTGTATATATGGGGACACACTGGCTGTATATGGGGGACAAACTGGCTGTATATGGGGGACAAACTGGCTGTATATATGGGGGACAAACTGGCTGTATATATGGGGGACAAACTGGCTGTATATATGGGGGACAAACTGGCTGTATATATGGGGGACAAACTGGCTGTATATATGGGGGACAAACTGGCTGTATATATGGGGGACAAACTGGCTGTATATATAGGGACAAACTGGCTTTATATATGGGGACAAACTGGCTGTATATATGGGGACAAACTGGCTGTATATATGGGGACAACCTGGCTGTATATGGGGGACAAACTGGCTGTATTATGGGGGACAAACTGGCTGTATTTTGGGGGGAAACTGGCTGTATTTTGGGGGGAAACTGACTGTATTTTGGGGGGAAACTGGCTGAACTGGCTGTATTATGTGGGGAAACTGGCTGTATTATGGGGGCAAACTGGCTGTATTATGGGGACAAACGGGCTGTATATGGGGGACAAACTGGCTGTATATGGGGGACAAACTGGCTGTATTTTGGGGGACAAACTGGCTGTATTTTGGGGGACAAACTGGCTGTATTTTGGGGGGAAACTGGCTGCATTTGGGGACAAACTGGCTGCATTTGGGGACAAACTAGTTTGGGCACAGTGGCTGCGTTTAATGGGCACAGTGGCGACAATTGATATTTTTTTTTTTCAGTTTGTTTGCGCCCCCCCAAAAAATTTGAGCACCAGCCGCCACTGGGCTTTCTGTTAAAGATAGAGTAAAAGAGTTAAGGTAACCACTTCTGGACCAAGCCTATTTCTGACAGTTATAGTTTACAATTTAAAATCATTATTTTTGCTCAAAAATTACTGAGAACCACAAACATTATATATATATATATATATATATATATATATATATAATATATGTATTTGCACAGCGGCCTTTCAAAAGCAATTTTTGGGGAAATATTTACTGAATTAAAAAAATTAATTTACATTACAAAAATTTATTTACATTAAATTTATTTAGCCCAATTTTTTGGGATATTGCGATAGACGATGTTACTCCAAGTAAATAGATATCGAACATGTTATGGTTTAAAATTGCAAACGCTCTTGGAATGGCGAGAAACTACGGTACTTAAGAATCACTATAGATGAGCATGTAATTTTTGTTTTACGATTACCAGTTTAGAGTTACAGATCTTTTGCTATAATTATTTCTCTCGATGTGAGGATTGCGGCGATACCTCACATGTGATTTGAACGCCATTTACATTTGTGGGCGCCACATATGTGTTTTCTTTGGTAAGCGAGCATGCGGGGCACTTTCAAATAATTTTTTTTTGTTCTTTTTTGTTAATTTTTTCAAGTTTTACTTTAAAAAAAATCCCAATCCCCAAATCCCTCCTTTGCATGTACAAGTATTCAAAAAGCAAAAATCTGCATATTTGAATACTGTGGATTTTTTCATGTCGTCTCCATTTGCAGCCAAGTAAATGAGTACGTAACTTCATTGGAGTTACTACATTGGAGACTCGATTGAAGCCGATTCCAGCTTTGTTTGCAACTCTGGTCGCTCCGGACAGGAGACCCGGGCAAAGCGGTGTAAGGCGGCGGGCGGGGGGCTTGTCGTGTCCTCTCCCACTCCTTATGATGACAGCTGAGCAGCTTCTGAGCCGCATCAGTTGTTATCATAACAAAGCCGACCACCAGATCTAAAAAGCGGTACCGGGGAGACGGCTGCAGCTGCTTATCACCCCGGTACAACCACTTCCTCAAAGAACTGGACAGATACATTGTTTTGCGGGAAGTGGTATGCTACAGGACTTATTTGAGCTTTAATTTTTTTTTATTTCCTTGCACAGTGTGCCATTTATTGGCCGAGTACAATCAGCTAATCTCTCAGCCAGAGAATGGACGGCAGAGGATTGTCACCCGGCTTCGGCAGCACAGCAGAAGCCAGATGTCGTAAACCTGACTTCATAACAAAAAAGGATCCTAGCAAGTCCCAAGTAAGAGGACAAATCATTGCTAAATGATTTGTGCTTTGACAGCCCCTCCTCTTTTATTTCTCCATCCCATTCTTACATCAGTTTCCTCAGTCCCCTGGCATATCACAATCCCCCTTCACATCACAGTTTACAGTAGTGTTCTGAACCTCCGTTCACAATGGTATCTTAATCTTCTCCGCCACCTTCACAGCACCACCCCACAGCTTTGTCCACTGCCCTCCTTCACATCACAGCCCCCTGCAACTCTGGCCCCTTCACATTACACAGTCCCCTGCATCTCTGGGCCCCTTCACATTACACAGCACCCTGCATCTCTGGGCCCCTTCACATTACACAGCACCCTGCATCTCTGCCATTTTCCCATCTTAACCTCCCAGCTCTGCCCCCATCAGAATACAGCCTCCACAGCTCTGCCCCTTGCATTATTTGGGCTCACAGAGCTGGAGACACAATGGGAGACACAGCAGCACTGAATAGTGGGCAGGAGCGGGAGGTGCTAAAGTTAACCAGCAGGTGATTGGTTGCTAGGGCTGCCTAGCAACCAATCACCTACTGGTTAACTTGGAAAGTTATCTTCAGAAGCTCCGTTCTTGCCCAATATTCAGAGCTGCTGTGTCTCCGACTCTGTGTGCAGAACGGCACATAAATGGCTGGACTGTGGCGGTCTGGATGGCACAGTGTCTCGTATGCATTTAGCCCACAGTCCGCTATTTAGTGATGTCTGCTTTAAATGTTAAATAGATGTTTGTTATTATGTTTATTATTATGTTTGCTTTGAGTTTATGTTAGGTAGGTACTACTCACCACCACCACTGCCAGAATCTTGAGGGCAGGAACTTGGAGCTGTTCCCTCCACAGATGACGTTGCTCGATCTGGAAAACATGAATGTAAAGCAAAACGTAAGTCTCACATGCGTAGTCATCAAAAAAATAGTGAGCTGGAAACAACCATATAACTGCAATATATAATGATATATTTTATTTTACTCACCAGCTCTCTGATGCTCGGCTGGACCCTTTCTGCTGACACCAGGGACATCCTCATCTGCAAGCAGGCCATCTCTCAGCTCTGCCTCCCACTGTCTGAAGACCACAGCCTTTCCTCCAGTAGACTGGGCCAGAAGATGCTTCTCTATCTTTTTATGAACTGACGGCCGACAATCATAAAACCTGCAACAAATGAAAAAAAGATACAGTATAGTTAATACACGTTACAACAATATTATTTTTATTTTACATGTTACTTTTCTGTGTCTGTGCCCAATAAATATTTGTGTTACGTTCAAATCAGTTTATTGACTATTGACTAACTACTATACTGTGTATTTTTCACATATATGTGGTGTGTTCTAAGAGTGAAATAATATTTGAATAATTACCTGTGCTTGACACCATCGGTGGCCCTGCGAACCTTGGAGACTGCATTCACTGAGTCCCGGACTCGTTCCCAGGCTGCTCTCTTTGCAGAGGTTGAGATATTTAGGCTGAAGAGTCTCACTTTTTCTATGTTCACTGCAGCCTTGATCTTCTCTGTCTCTTGGTTCGCTGCTGCTGCTGCAGGTCGGCGTCAGAATTCTCTTCTGATGTAGGGGTGGACACTTGCCTCTTTTTTTTGCCATGCTCCCGCTCCACTCCACTTCCATGGGCATGCTCTCTTCCATGCCTTGGCTCCACTCCCCGCCTCCGTTCACCTCCACTCTTCCTCTCCCCTTCACGCCTCTCCTCCCCTCCACGCTTACTCTTCTCTACCCTCCCCTTCACACCTCCTCTTCCCTCCTCTCCCCTCCATGCCTCCTCTTCTCTCCTCAACCCCCCACTGATCCTCCTCGCACCTCCACTCCTCTCGCCTCCACGCCTCCACTCCCCTCCACGCCCCTCCTCCCCTACACTCCTCCTCTCCCCTTAATGCCTCTCCTCCACTACACTCCTCTCCCCTCCATGCCTCTCCTCCACTACACTCCTCCTCTTCCCTGAGTCCCCTCCACTCCTCCCCTTCCCTCCACGCCCCCTCCCCTACACTCCTCCTCTCCCCTCCATGCCTCTCCTCAACTACACTCCTCTCCCCTCCATGCCTCTCCTCCACTACACTCCTCTCCCCTCCGTGCCTCTCCTCCACTACACTCCTCCTCTTCCCTGAGTCCCCTCCACTCCTCCCCTCCCCTACACTCCTCCTCTCCCCTCCATGCCTCTCCTCAACTACACTCCTCCTCTCCCCTGAGTCCCCCCCCTCCTCTACTCCTCCGCTCCCCTCCACTCCTCTTCTCCCCTGAGTCCCCCCCCCTCCTCTACTCCTCCGCTCCCCTCCACTTCTCTGCTCCCCTCCACTCTCACCAACAACTCTCATACCAACACCAACATTCTCACTCACAAGACTCACACGTCCATTCTCACTCCCAGACATTCTAATTCACCAAAACAAACAAAAACAATCACAAATCTAACACAATAACACTCTCTGCTCTGCTCTCTGCTCTGCTCTCTGCTCCTCCCTCACTTCACCACTATACAACCTCTCAAAATGACATACAGGGGCAGAGACTATAGGCATTAGGCACATGTCAAAAACGAAAGTAAAAAATCGAGATTTAGAATAGTTACGAATAACCGCGATGTATTAGAAAAGTACGAATCCATTCGAAGCACGCAGCGCCACTGTCAGACATGTAAATTTACGAATCAACGACCAAAAAAAGTTACGAATGTAAGAATCCATTCGAAGCACAATAACACTCTGCTCTGCTCTCTGCTTCTCCCTCACCATGCTGAACTCCCTCTCAAAATGGTGTACAGGGGCGGAGGCTAATGCTATAGCCGCATGTCAAAAACGAAAGAGATTTCGAATCGTTACAAATAACCGCTATGTATTTAGAAAAGTACAAATCCAATCGAAGCACATTTGGCATAATAGGGCAGCGTCATTGTGAGAGAGACACGGAAAATTACGAATCAACGAACCCAAAAAAAGTTACAAAAGTAGGAGTTGTTTCCAGAATCAACGAAAAACAATGTACTCTACCGAAAGTACGAATTGGTGTACAGGGGCGGAGGCTATAGGCGCATGTACAAAAACGAAAGTAAAATACGAGATTACGAATCGTTGCAAATAACCGCTATGTATGTATGAAAAGTACAAATCCATTCGAAACACATTAGGCATAATAGGGCAGCGTCGTTGTGAGAGAGACACGGAAAATTACGAATCAACAAACCCCAAAAAAGTTACGAAAGTAGGAGTTGTGTCCAGAATCAACGAAAAAACAATGTACTCTACCGAAAGTACGAATTATAAATCAACTAAATATAAGGCTTTCAGTAATACAAATCATTCCGATTCAACGAAAAAATGTCGCTTTCGAAAATACGAATTTGTCCGAACACGAAAAATCCCGGCTAGCAAAATTACGAACGATTACGAATCAACAGGACCGAAAAGAAACAAACCGAAACTAAACAAATTTTTCCGTTGTGCACAAGCCTACAAAGTAGTGATTTAATACAAGGACAAGCGGAAAGAAAGCGTCTTGCTGTTAACAAGAGTTGGCCGTTTGCTTCAAGTGCACTTTTTCTTGGATGCAGAATTAGAAAGTGGGTGTTTCTAGTAGATATTGCCAAGTCGTCCTAATGGTTTGAGTTCATAATCTAGAGCCCTTCGAAAGTTTCCACCCTTATGTTTCCTTGGGACAAAGTCTGATTATGCTGCGATGTGAGATACAGTTAGGGATGAGCTTCGAGTTCGAGTCGAACTCATGTTCGAATCGAACATTGCCTGTTCGCCCGTTCGCCGAACAGCGAACAAATTGGGGTGTTCGCGGCAAATTCGAAAAATCTATGGGAGAAATCTAAAGTGCTAATTATAAAGGCTTATATGCAAGTTATTGTCCTAAAAAGTGTTTGGGGACCCGGGTCCTGCCCCAGGGGACATGTATCAATACAAAAAGAAGTTTTAAAAACGGACGTTTTTTCGGGAGCAGTGATTTTAATAATGCTTAAAATGAAAAAATAAAAGTGAAATATTCCTTTAAATTTCATACCTGGGGGGTGTGTATGATATGCATGTGAAGTGGCGCATGTTTCCCGTGCTTAGAACTGTCCCTGCAAAAAATGTCATTTTTGAAAGAAAAAAATGCATTTAAAACTGACTCGCGGCTATTAATGAATTGTCGGCTCCCGGCAATACATACAAAAGTCATTGATAAAAAAAAAAAAAAAGCGTGGGGGTTCCCCAGAATTCAATTACCAGGCCCTTCAGGTCTGGAATGGATATTAAGGGGAACCCCGCCGCAAATTAAAAAAAAATTGACTTGGGGTTCCCCCAAATATCCATTCCAGGCCCTTCAGATCTGGCATGGATTTTAAGGGGAACTCCACCCCAAATTTAAAAAAAAAATGGCGTGGAGTCCCCCTAAAAATCCATACCAGACCCCTTATCCGAGCACGCAACCTGGCCGGCCGCAGGGGAAAAGGGGGGGACGAGAGAGCGCTCCCCCCTCCCTCCTGAACCGTACCAAGCCACATGCCCTCAACATGGGGAGGATGTCCCCATGTTGATGGGGACAAGGGCCTCATCCCCACAACCCTTGCCCGGTGGTTGTGGGGGTCTGCGGGCGGGGGGCTTATCAGAATCTGGAAGACCCCTTTAACAAAGGGGACCCCCAGATCCCGGCCCCCCCTATGTGAATTGGTAAGGGGTACATTGTACCCCTACCATTTCACAAAGAAAGCGTAATTTTTTTTTTTTTAAAAACACACAAACACCTTGAAAAAGTCCTTTATTTAAAAAAAAAAAAAAAAAAAAAAAAACACATTCCAGCGGTGAAATCCAGTGTCCCGCGGCGATCCCGATGTCCAGCGCTGTCCTTCATTGGTTGTGCCTGAGTGGACCTGATGGGGAACTCCCTCTCAGTATTTTAAATGTATAGACCCGCCCCTTCTAAAGTTCCCCATCAGGTCCGCTCAGCGGACCAGATGCGGAACATGAGAAGGGGCGGGTCTATACATGTATTACCAAAGTGAGAGCAGTTCCCCATCAGGTCCGCCCCCTCGGTATGTCGGACCCGCCTATGTCATTGGCTTGAGCGGGGAACTTCCTTCACTGTGTAATTTAAATTTACATAGTGAAGGAAGTTCCCCGCTCAAGCCAATGACATAGGCGGGTCCGACATACCGAGGGGGCGGACCTGATGGGGAACTGCTCTCACTTTGGTAATACATGTATAGACCCGCCCCTTCTCATGTTCCGCATCTGGTCCGCTGAGCTGACCTGATGGGGAACTTTAGAAGGGGCGGGTCTATACATTTAAAATACTGAGAGGGAGTTCCCCATCAGGTCCGCTCAGGCACAACCAATGAAGGACAGCGCTGGACATCGGGATCGCCGCGGGACACTGGATTTCATCGCTGGAATGTTTTTTTTTTTTAATAAAGGACTTTTTCAAGGTGTTTGTGTGTTTTTTTTAAACATTTTTTTTACCCTTTCTTCGTGAAATGGTAGGGGTACAATGTATCCCTTACCAATTCACATAGGGGGGCCGGGATCTGGGGGTCCCCTTTGTTAAAGGGGTCTTCCAGATTCCGATAAGCCCCCCGCCCGCAGACCCCCACAACCACCGGGCAAGGGTTGTGGGGATGAGGCCCTTGTCCCCATCAACATGGGGACATCCTCCCCATGTTGAGGGCATGTGGCCTGGTACGGTTCAGGAGGGAGGGGGGCGCTCTCTCGTCCCCCCCTTTTCCCCTGCGGCCGGCCAGGTTGCGTGCTCGGATAAGGGGTCTGGTATGGATTTTTAGGGGGACTCCACGCCATTTTTTTAAATTTGCAGCAGGGTTCCCCTTAATATCCACACCAGACCTGAAGGGCCTGGTAATTGAATTCTGGGGAACCCCCACGCTTTTTTTTTTTTTTTTTTATCAATGACTTTTGAATGTACAGGTCCTTCTCAAAAAATTAGCATATTGTGATAAAGTTCATTATTTTCTGTAATGTACTGATAAACATTAGACTTTCATATATTTTAGATTCATTACACACAACTGAAGTAGTTCAAGCCTTTTCTTGTTTTAATATTGATGATTTTGGCATACAGCTCATGACAACCCAAAAATCCTATCTCAAAAAATTTGCATATCATGAAAAGGTTCTCTAAACGAGCTATTAACCTAATCATCTGAATCAACTAATTAACTCTAAACACCTGCAAAAGATTCCTGAGGCTTTTAAAAACTCCCAGCCTGGTTCATTACTCAAAACCGCAATCATGGGTAAGACTGCCGACCTGACTGCTGTCCAGAAGGCCATCATTGACACCCTCAAGCAAGAGGGTAAGACACAGAAAGAAATTTCTGAACGAATAGGCTGTTCCCAGAGTGCTGTATCAAGGCACCTCAGTGGGTAGTCTGTGGGAAGGAAAAAGTGTGGCAGAAAACGCTGCACAACGAGAAGAGGTGACCGGACCCTGAAGAAGATTGTGGAGAATGACCGATTCCAGACCTTGGAGGACCTGCGGAAGCAGTGGACTGAGTCTGGAGTAGAAACATCCAGAGCCACTGTGAACAGGCGTGTGCAGGAAATGGGCTACAGGTGCCGCATTCCCCAGGTCAAGCCACTTTTGAACCAGAAACAGCGGCAGAAGCGCCTGACCTGGGCTACAGAGAAGCAGCACTGGACTGTTGCTCAGTGGTCCAAAGTACTTTTTTCGGATGAAAGCAAATTTTGCATGTCATTCGGAAATCAAGGTGCCAGAGTCTGGAGGAAGACTGGGGAGAGGGAAATGCCAAAATGCCTGAAGTCCAGTGTCAAGTACCCACAGTCAGTGATGGTCTGGGGTGCCATGTCAGCTGCTGGTGTTGGTCCACTGTGTTTTATCAAGGGCAGGGTCAATGCAGCTAGCTATCAGGAGATTTTGGAGCACTTCATGCTTCCATCTGCTGAAAAGCTTTATGGAGATGAAGATTTCATTTTTCAGCACGACCTGGCACCTGCTCACAGTGCCAAAACCACTGGTAAATGGTTTACTGACCATGGTATTACTGTGCTCAATTGGCCTGCCAACTCTCCTGACCTGAACCCCATAGAGAATCTGTGGGATATTGGGAAGAGAAAGTTGAGAGACGCAAGACCCAACACTCTGGATGAGCTTAAGGCCGCTATCGAAGCATCCTGGGCCTCCATAACACCTCAGCAGTGCCACAGGCTGGTTGCCTCCATGCCACGCCGCATTGAAGCAGTCATTTCTGTAAAAGGATTCCCGACCAAGTATTGAGTGCATAACTGAACATAATTATTTGAAGGTTGACTTTTTTTGTATTAAAAACACTTTTCTTTTATTGGTCGGATGAAATATGCTAATTTTTTGAGATAGGATTTTTGGGTTTTCATGAGCTGTATGCCAAAATCATCAATATTAAAACAAGAAAAGGCTTGAACTACTTCAGTTGTGTGTAATGAATCTAAAATATATGAAAGTCTAATGTTTATCAGTACATTACAGAAAATAATGAACTTTATCACAATATGCTAATTTTTTGAGAAGGACCTGTATTGCCGGGAGCCGACAATTCATTAATAGCCGCGAGTCAGTTTTAAATGCATTTTTTTCTTTCAAAAATGTCATTTTTTGCAGGGACAGTTCTAAGCACGGGAAACATGCGCCACTTCACATGCATATCATACACACCCCCCAGGTACGAAATTTAAAGGAATATTTCACTTTTATTTTTTCATTTTAAGCATTATTAAAATCACTGCTCCCGAAAAAACGGCCGTTTTTAAAACTTCTTTTTGCATTGATACATGTCCCCTGGGGCAGGACCCAGGTCCCCAAACACTTTTTAGGACAATAACTTGCATATTAGCCTTTATAATTAACACCTTAGATTTCGAACGTTCGAGTCCATTGTATTTAATAGGGTTCTAAAGTTTACACAAACATTTTGTCTGTTCGCAGGTTCTGGTGCGAACCGAACAGGGGGGTGTTCGGCTCATCCCTGGATACAGTCGCTAACACTTGTAGGAAGGCCCCAGCGAGACTTGAACTTGCGACCCCTGGTTTACAAAACCAGTGCTCTAACCCCTGAGCTATGGAGCCCTTTTTGCCTGCACAGAGCAAAAGTAATTTTTTGTGCTAGAGGTTCAGCGGTAGACGAGATGGAGAATGTGAATGCTAGCAAAGAAAAGCTTAAAAGCTGTCAGAAGTGGGATTTGAACCCACGCCTCCAGGGGAGACTGCGACCTGAACTCAGCACCTTAGACCGCTCTGCCATACTGACCTGTGAAGATTGGCGTCGGGTTAGACCGATCACGCTCACAGGTCGATCTAATGTGCCTGTAACTCTGCTGAGGCCTACATGTCAACATTGTTGGTTCATGTCGCTGTTCTGCCAGGAATTTAATGAAAAAATAATTCCGCTGAAGGTTAATTGATGGAGAAATTGCGATAGAAGCAGCTTTACCCTTGTCACCATTCCATGCTATCTTCATCATCAACAAGAGTTGGTCGTTTGCTTCAAGTGCACTTTTTATTGGATGCAGAATAAGAAAGTGGGTGTTTCTAGTAGATATTGCCTAATTCAAGATCTCTGGAAAGTCAAGTCGTCCTAACGGTTAGAATTCATAATCCAGAGCCCTTCAAAGGTTTCCACCCTTATGTTTCCTTGGGACTTTGGGGAACAACTCAGATTACCCTGCTATGTGAGATACAGTCACCAACACTTGCAGGAAGGCCCCAGTGAGGTTTGAACTCGCGACCCCTGGTTCACAAGACCAGTGCTCTAACCCCTGAGCTATGGAGCCCTTTTTGTCTGCACAGAATGGAAATGCTAGCAAAGAAAAGCTTAAAAGCTGACAGAAGTCGGATTCGAACCCATGCCTCCAGGGGAAACTGCAACCTGAACGCAGCGCTTTAGAACGCTCGGCCATCCTGACCTGTGAAGCTTGGCATCAGGTGAGACCGACGACGCTCACAGGCCGATCTAATGTGCCTTTAACTCTGCTGAGGCCTACATGTCAACATTGTTGGTTCAGGCTGGGTTCACACTGGGGCGACAAACGCTCCGACATTAGGAGCTTATGTCGCATGACGTGTGAAAATCAATGAATCCCTATGAGAGCCATCTTAACTGGTCCAACACAAGTCGGTCCGACATTAAAAATGCTCCCTGTACTACTTCTGTCCGACTTTGATCCTGCTTCAGCCCACTGACTATCATTGAAGTAGGATCAAAGTAGTATCCTGTTCATGAAAGTCGGACCGATGTCGGACCGATGTCGGACCGATGTCGGACCGATGTCGGACCGATGTCGGACCAATGTCGGACCAATGTCGCAGAGCAAAGTAGGATGAAAGTCGTGTCGTATAGTGTGAACCCAGCCTTATGTCGCTGTTCTGCCAGGAATTTAATGAAAAAATAAATCCGCTGAAGGTTACTAGATGGAGAAATTGCGATAGAAGCAGCTTTAACCTTGTCACCATTCCATGCTATCTTCATCATTTCCAATGCGTTGGAAGGAAAGAACAAAGCCGTATGTTAAAAGTGCAAAGTAGTGATTTAATACAAGGACATGTGGAAAGAAAGCATCTTGCTGTTAACAAGAGTTGGTCGTTTGCTTCAAGTGCACTTTTTCTTGGATGCAGAATTAGAAAGGTGGTGTTTCTAGTAGATATTGCCTAATTCAAGATCTCTGGAAAGTCAAGTCGTCCTAACGGTTTGAGTTCATAATCTAGAGCCCTTCAAAGGTTTCCACCCTTATGTTTCCTTGGGACTTTGGGGAAAAATTCAGATTACACTGCGATGTGAGATACAGTCGCCAAAACTTGCAGAAAGGCCCCAGCGAGATTTGAACTCGCGACCCCTGGTTTACAAGACCAGTGCTCTAACCCCTGAGCTATGGAGCCCTTTTTGTCTTCATGGACCAAAAGTTTTCGGGTGTTTCCAGTAGATATTGCCTAATTCAAGATCTCTAGAAAGTCAATCCGTCCTAACGGTTTGAGTTCATAATCTAGAGCCCTTCAAAGGTTTCCACCCTTATGTTTCCTTGGGACTTTGGGGAAAAATTCAGATTACACTGCGATGTGAGATACAGTCGCCCAAACGTGCAGGAAAGCCCGAGCGAGATTTGAACTCGCGACCCCTGGTTTACAAGACCAGTGCTCTAACCCCTGAGCTATAGAGCCCTTTTTGTCTTCACAGAACAAAAGTTATTTTTTGTACTAGAGTTTCAGCGGTAGACGAGCTGGAGAATGGTAATGTAAGCAAAGAAAAGCTTAAAAGCTGTCAGAAGTGGGTTTTGAACCAACGCAGCGCATTAGACTGCTCGGCCATCCTGACCTGGGAAGCTTGGCATCAGGTGAGACCGACGACGCTCACAGGCCGATCTAATGTGCCTGTAACTCTGCTGAGGCCTACATGTCAACATTGCTGGTTCATGTCGCTGTTCTGCCAGGAATTTAATGAAAAAATAAATCCGCTGAATGTTACTAGATGGAGAAATTGCGATGGAAGCAGCTTTACCCTTGTCACCATTCCATGCTATCTTCATAATTTCCAATGCGTTGGAAGGAAAGAACAAAGCCGGATGTTAAAAGTGCAAAGTAGTGATTCAATACAAGGACACGCGGAAAGAAAGCGTCTTGCTGTTAACAAGAGTTGGTCGTTTGCTTCAAGTGCACTTTTTCTTGGATGCAGAATTAGAAAGTAGTTGTTTCTAGTAGATATTTCCGAATTCAAGATCTCTGGAAAGTCAACCCATTCTTACGGTTTGAGTTCATAATCTAGAGCCCTTCAAAGGTTTCCTTTAGATTAACTTTTTTTATTGTTTTGTTTTGAAACAAACAGAAAGCAACAACAGATATCATAAGGTACATTCTATATACTTCTTGTGTCACCGATGGACATTTGTCTTCTACTATATATATCATACATCCTAATATACAATATCCACCATTCTATGTATGTTAAATCCTCACCTCTCGCCCGGGCCTTACTCATATTACTCATAAACCTTTAAGTCATTCGTATCCCTACCATTGGGCATCCGATCCCCCTCCCAAGGCCCTGCTTTGTCCTCAGGCTGGCCGGGGATTTCTGCCCCATTTTTTCCTCTATCTCATTGACACTCTCTTTATTTCAACTTAACCCCTCCCCCCCCCAAAAAAAAATATAACAAAGAAAGGAAAAAAAAAACCCTAATGGGGGGTTAAAGCTCCCACTCTCTCTCCTCTACGTCCCCCTGTCCCCCAACAGCCATTCAGTTATGGTCTATTAGAGTTTTCCCCTCCTCTGAGTATTTAAAAACATTCCATTCTGACCATGTTTCAAAATAAACTCCCCTTTTCTGCCGGGAGGTCCAGACCAGGTCCTCCATCATATTCAAGTCTTCTACTCGCTTAAGCCACATCCCTACTGATGGTGCTTGGGTCTGCTTCCACATTGCTGGAATACAGGCTCTTGCCGCATTCATGAGGTGACAGAGGATCGATCTCCTATACTGTTTCACCGCAGTGTCCAAATCCTGTAACAGGAAGAAAGTCAGATCCTCCGGCAGCTCCTCCTCTCTGAACTTTTGCGCAATTTCTCGAACCTCCTTCCAGAAACTCTGTATTCTGGGACAAGTCCAGAAGATGTGTATTAACGTCCCTCCGTTTCCCCCGCACCGCCAGCACTTATCTGCTATATCTAAGTAACATCTGCTTAATACAGCTGGGGTACGGTACCATTGCGATTGGATCTTAAAGTTCATCTCCTGCATTTTTATACAGACTGAGGATTCAAACATGTTACGTAGTATTTTATTCTTTTGCTCCTCCGAAAAAACCCTATCCAACTCCATCTCCCACCTCCTAAAGAAGGGCAGCTGAAACTCTTCGCCAGGGGTATTCAGCAATTCACTAATTTTAGAGAGAGTATGCCGCAATATGCCACTCCCATTACAGTACTCCTCAAACTTTGATAGCTTTCGTTCATATTTACTCGGTAAGCTCAGGGTATCAACAAAGTGTCTTAATTGCATTGCCCTTCAAAAGTCCAATTAACATGATTTTTGTCCCGTTATCATCTCCTGAATCGTGGGCCAAGCCCCCGCCCTCAGAAAGTGAGATGCTTGAAACAACCCCTGTTCAACCAGTTTGCTAAAGGGTCCCTTCTTCAGTCCCGGTCCGAACTGTGGATTCCCCAGAATGGGGAAAAGGGGTGAGTCTAGTGTTGATAATTTCCCCTTCACAAATAGCCCATATCCCATCCGCAGTGTGGGACCTATCAAGGGTGCGTCTTCACACCCCCCGGGAGGTCCTTATAACACCATGCCGCTCGGTGAAGTAATCCACTACACTGAGCTTGTTCTAGCTCTGGCCAAATTTTCCCCTCACTATGTCGACTGCAATCAATCAGGCGGCTCAATAAGGCCGCTTGGTAATATTTGTATATATCTGGCATTGACACACCTCCATATCGTTTAGGTAACGACATCAGCGATCCCCTAATTCTTTGGTGTTTATTTTCCCATATAAATCTTCCAAACAGGGACTGTGTCTGTTTAAAAAATTGTTTAGGTAACGCAATAGGGAGCGTCTGGAAGAGGTACAAAAATTTTGGCAAGATGTTCATTTTGATGATATTGCACCTCCCAAACCACGAGTGAAACCCTTTCTGCCATCCATACAGAAGGATCTGCACTCTAGCTAGTAATGGTAAAAAATTAAGCTTATATATTTGTGAAAGATCCCCTGGGATGGAGGTCCCTAAGTACGTCAATGCTTGATCTGTCCATTTAAATTTGTAGTTAGCTTTCAAAGTGTTCAGTTCTTCCTTAGGGATCGCAATTCCCATTGCTTCAGATTTTACGTAATTAATCTTAAAATTTGATAAGTCTCCATATGCCTCCAATTCTTGGAGCAGGTTAGGGAGGGAAACCATCGGATTAGTCAGGTTAAACATCATATCATCCGCATACACCGATATCTTATGCTCTATACCTCCCACAGGCACCCCCTTAATATCTGGGTTCATTCGGATCCTACTTAATAGTGGCTATACCAACAGGGCAAATAAAAGAGGTGATAACGGGCACCCTTGTCTTGTCCCGTTAGATAACTTAAAAAGTGGGGACATTACTCCATTCACTCTAACCTGAGCTGTGGGCTGAGTATAATTACTTGAAATCCATTGCAGCATCTTATTCCCGAACCCCATGTGTCTCAATACCGCGAGCATAAATTGCCAGTCAATACGATCGAAAGCCTTTTCCGCATATGTTCCCAGGAAGACACATGGGGTTCGGGATGTGCCTACCAAATGGATCAAGTTCAGAGTCTTGATCGTGTTGTCCCGGGCTTCTCGCGTTTGCACAAACCCCACCTGATCTCTATGGACCAGGCAGGGTATGTGCTGCTCTAGTCGCATTGCCAGGATCTTGGAAAAGAGCTTCAGATCTGTATTTAATAGCGAGATCGGCCTATAGCTCCCACAATGGGAGGGATCCTTACCTTCCTTTGGTATGACCGCAATCAACGCTTTCAGGGATTCTGTGTGAAAGGAACTTGTGTCTCCTAGCCCATTAAACATTTTTAGCAGGAATGGTCCTAAAATAGGGAAGAGAAGTCTATAATATTTAATTGTAAAGCCATCCGGACCTGGAGCTTTACCTCTCTTCCCCCTTTTCACTGCCTCCTGAATTTCTTCTATAGTAATGGGCCTCTCCAATTCCTGACTTACTGCTGGTGTTAAACTCGGAATGCCTGAGGTTGCTATATACTCTTCTATTGTAGTTTGGTTCTGAGAACTTGATTGCAAGTTATACAAAGCTGTATAAAAATTTCCAAACCGCTGAGCTATCTCTCTAGGTAGCCTAAGTTTTTCACCTCCCGTCCCTCTAATCATTGATACATAAGTCTTTGATTGTTGCTCCCTCAAAGAGCTAGCCATTTGCTTCCCACACTTGTTCCCAAATTCGTAATTTTGTCTCCTACCTGTCTGTATTGCCCTCTTTGCTTTGTACAAAAGTAACTCTGTAGTCTGTCTACACACCCCCAGCAGGAGCCTTTCCAGGTCTGGATTAGGGCTCCGTTTATGTAGAAGTTCTAACTGTGCGACCTCTGCCAGGAGCGCAGTCAACTTTGCTTCCCTTTCCCTCTTAATCCTTGCCCCATGTTTCATTAAGACTCCCCTTATCACTGCCTTGTGTGCCTCCCAGATCACCCCTGGATCACAGTCAGGCGTGTCATTAATCTGGAAATACCACCTTGCTTCTCTCTGTACATCTTCCAATACTGCAGCATCCTGCAGAAGACTTTCATTCAGCCTCCAGGTCACCGATCCAGGAAGCTGAAAATCTGCAAGGTTGTATTTCAGAGTAGTTGGTGCATGATCTGACCAGGTGATTTTCCCTATTCCAGCTTCTTTAACTGCATGTAACTGGTTATGTGGAATAAAAAAGTAATCTATACGGGAGTATATCTTATGGGGAATGGAGTAAAAGGAGTAAACTCTCTCTCCTGAATGTGTCAATCGCCATACATCTACTAGTCTCTCTTTCTGTATCAGCCGCAAGATCCGTTTCCGGGTACCCGCCGATGCTGCCGAGGTCACGGAAGAGGTGACCACACTGGGCACCAAGGGGATATTCAGATCGCCCCCCAAAATCAACTGCCCTTCCTGAAATACCCCCAGTTTATCCAGGAATTTCCCAAAAAATATGTCCTGTTGTATATTGGGAGCGTAGAAAGAGGCCAGCGTTACCACTGACCTCCCAATCGTCCCTTTCAGGGCCAGGTATTGTCCCCCGACATCCACCAGGGTGTCTGTGCATGACCATGGAATCTTATTCGAGATCAGAATAGATACCCCCCCTTCTTTGCCACCGGATTGGTGGCATGATATCCAATTGGGTAAGCTCTATTTCTAAGAAAGGGGAGACCTCCCTCTCTAAAGTGTGTCTCCTGGATAAAAGCTATCTCACTCCCCGCCCGCTTCAGCTCCCGCAAGAGTATCTGTCTCTTTTCTGGGGTATTTAACCCTTTTGCATTGATCGACATTATCGATAGTACATCCATTTTTTAATGATCAATGCAAGGCTATACTGTAAAGCCGAAAATAGCGACGGCGGCGGGCCGGGGTACATCCAGTGAGAGAGAGCGGGAGACAGACAAAAAACAAAAAAAACTCCTCCCCTCAAAAAATAAAAAAGGAGAGAAAAAAAAATTAAAAAAAGGAAAACCCCCCCCTTCCCTACTCTAATATCAAATGGGAAGAAAGCGCCCCTGCCCTTCCTCCCCAGCGATATGCAAAGCAATTTGCTTTAAACACTCCTACCCTAACTGAGTGTTGACCTACTAGGGGGGTGTTAGTTGCGCATGCTCCCGAGTGAGGGGTCCCTGGCCCCCCCCACCCGCTCCTCCTGTCCCTATATGATGCCCACTTATACCACCTATCTAATGGGTTATCTTATCTTCCATTAGACCGTTGCCCCGTCCGACCCTTTGTTCTGACTCTTATAATCCTACTCCTGCTGACTCCTATAATCCTCAGAGAGGGAAAAAAAAAAACGACCCGAAATGCAAACCCTTCCAACGCCCCCAAAAAAAAAAAAAGGGAACTCGAGAGTGCATTGTGGTAGGACCTACCTCCCTCCCCCGCTCCCTCCCCCCCCCTTCCTTACCTATGTTCCAACCATTCTTATATTCCTATTTCTACCAGGAATATTGACCTTATCAAAAAGGGGGTAATGATAAAAAAAAAGAAAAATAAATTAAATAAACTGCCCCATAACAATATCCCATGGTTACCCAATATCCCTCTGTATATATATATGTTTCAGCAGACCTCAATTCTGACACTCCTGTCCTCTACCTCTTTCTGCTATCTGTACCCTGCACCCTCTCCCTTCTCTTATTCTTCCTATTCACATTGTTATCGTCACTTAACAGTTATCATTTGCAAGGTATGAGATCTATTTATACCACAGTATGCTTTTAGTTCTCCATAAACTCAAAAATAAATTAAAATAATAATACAGGAGATATCATCAAAACAATACTTTACATATTATTTCTATCCAACAATGCATTACAGATATCGCCTATATTACATATTGCCACCTGCTTTGGCCATTTCCCCTCAAAAAAAAAAAAAAAAAAATTTAGAGAGAGGGAAATAAAGAAAAAATCTCCTCTGTATTATTTCTTGAGGTAACCGCATATTATCCCCACTAAACACATACCTCCTCTGCTCCCCCTCTTAACCCACCCATCCCCCCCGGCGGGGCCCCACTTGTGCATATCTCAATTGACCCCCAGTGACTATGTATATATTACTTGCCCAAATCTAATTTGGGAGTTTTTTTTTTTGTTTTGTTGTTTGTTTTGTTTTTTAATTATCCCTGTGGTGTTTATAGTGTATGTTTGTGTATATTTGTGTATGTAACCCTACTTTATATCTCTCACACAAAAAAGAAAAAAAAGAAAAAAAAGGGGCCAGAAAAAAAAAGGGGGGCCCTATTTCCCTATATTTATCTATACCAACAACTTGGAACATTCTCCTGTATATGAACATGTACATCTATATATAAGTTTGAGTGAGTGTATGTGAGTAAAAGTGTATTCATATGTGTGTGTGTGTCAGTGTGTGCCTCTGTGTGCTTTATAATGCACCCGTCGGGGGCAGGATGAGCGGCCATCGAGGCCATTACCAAGGAGCCCCCTATTTAACCTTTTTGGGGGTATTTGCCTATTGCGTATACTGTCCCCGTCTCCCACATTGCCTCATACCTACCTCTTGTACCCCTTCGACCCCTCAATCCCCCTCCCCCTAATCTCCCACCCATCCTCCCCCCCCTACCCCTTCCCCTCCAAAATACCACATAGATTCAAATCCTCCTTACATTGTACTCATTATCCAAAGAATGTGAAGAAAAAAAGAAAAAAACAAACCCCAACCCATAAAAAGAAAAAAAAAAAGGAAAGTTTGAATGCACCTACCCAGACAAATTTTGTGGGCCACCTTTTGATCCGTAACCTCCTCCCTTTTACCCATCATGTGCAAAACTAAACAACCCCGCCATTGCTGAGTGAGGAGGCCAGGAACCAAAAGCTAAAAAAAAAAAAAAAAAAGAGAAGGGAGCGGGGTCACCCCCCACCTTAACACCCCCCACCCCACCCGACTGCCCCCTTCCCCCTATTCATATACCCCATACCCCCTATCCCCCCCTACCACCCCATACCCCTCGATCTTCCCTCTCCTCCCTCTCTTCCTCTGAGTCATACATATACCAATCCAACAGCTTTAGGCCCTAGAAAAAATAAATAAAAAGTCAGCCAAAAAAAAAAACGGTCAAATAACTAGTCTTTGAAAATAGGAGAGAAAGGGCCAGCACCAAATGTTAATCCCTTTGTTAACCTTATTCATGCCTCTAGTCCGCTGCCTCTATAGTCTATAGCCTCTATAGTCTATATATTCTTGGGTTTAGTTGCATCCAGTCCAGCACCTCAAATGGTTTGGTTCCCAGAAAGGAAGAAAGTCCTGTCAGATCAGCTCTGGAACGCAACCAAAACGTAAGCGAGCCCTTTTTAATTAACACTGAGATTGGGAATCTCCACCGATAAGTTCCTCCCCATTCCCTCACTCGATCTAATACTGGGCAAAGCAGAGCTCTATGCTGCAAAGTGGCACTTGACAAGTCTGGTAAAATCTTCAGCTGTGCCCCACTATATTCTATTGTTCCTGCCTCCCATGCTTGCCTTAGGATTATCTCCCTATGCGCAAAGTAGTGCAACCGACACACCACATCCCGGGGGCGATTTCTGTCTTTAGATTTAGGGCCCAACGCCCTATGGAATCTATCAAGTTCACAGTTTACAGGCATAGCATCCTTCAGTATTTTTGGAAAAATGCACTTTACCATCTCTTGTAAATCTTCCTGGTCCGTCGCCTCTGGAACACCTCATATACGTACATTGTTGCGGCGACTACGGTCCTCGAGGTCCTCTAGGCGTAACTGTAGGGCCACTGTAGTTTCTGCTTGGACCTGGCTGGATCCCTCCAACACCTTCACCCGTTGTTCCAGGAGATGGGACGCATTCTCGCCATCTGTTACCACCTGCAGATCCCCTCGGATCATTTCTAGTTCCATACAGTGTGCTTCCTCCACTTTAGCAATAAGAGCTCCTATATCTGCTCTTGTGGGAAGTGCCTGAATAAGCGCTTTCAAATCCTCCATTTCCTTCTTCCACCCCCCTATCTCAACGTCTCCTCGTGTGGGGGGAAGGTGTATAGTCCCGGCAACAACCGCCGTCATTCTAGGGCTCTGTGGAGGAATCTGAAGAGCTTCCACCACAACTCTCACAGCCATCTGGCTCTGGTGCATCTGTGTGAGCTGATCTCCACTCGGCTGCAGCTCGTCTGTCTCCCCACTCTTACCTCCGAACTCCGCTCCTTCCCCCTGTTTGGGGGTGAAGTAGCGGTGGATCTCAGGCTGCTGCTCCCCCGGCTTTGCTGACTGTGCCTTGCGTGAGGTTCGAGTTTCCCGCTGCCTCCACGCACACATACCGCTGCACTGCTACTGCTTATACTCCCATAGCAGCGTGTGCGTCCGCCGAGTGTCTCCCGCTCTATCACGTGCTGGAATGCACTGCTTCTACTACTGCCGTTCTCCGTCAGTCTCTCATGGAGCGGCTGGAGGAGGAACTGTCATGGAAGTTCCACTCAGTCTCTCATGGAACTGTCTCTCATGGAGCGGCTGGAGGAGCCAGGAACTCTCACCTCTCAGCCCTCACCTGAACATGCGCAGACCACGCCCCCCTCCCCTTCAAAGGTTTCCACCCTCATGTTTCCTTGGAACTTTGGGGAAAAATTCAGATTACACTACGATGTGAGATACAGTTGCCAAAACTTGGGGAAAGACGCCAGCGAGATTCGAACCCGCGACCCATGGTTTACAAGACCAGTGCTTTAACCCCTGAGCTATGGAGCCCTTTATGTCTGCACAGATCAAAAGTAATTTTTTGTGCTAGAGTTTCAGCGGTAGACGAGCTGGAGAATGGGAATATAAGCAAAGAAAAGCTTAAAAGCTGTGAGAAGTGGGATTTGAACCGACGCCTCCAGGTGAGACTGCGACCTGAACGCAGCCCCTTAGACTGCTCGGCCACCCTGCCCTGGGAAGCTTGGCATCACATGAGACCGATGATGCTCACAGGTTGATCTAATGTGCCCGTAACTCTGCTGAGGCCTACATGTCAACATTGTTGGTTCATGTCGCTGTTCTGCCAGGAATTTAATGAAAAAATAAATCCGCTGAAGGTTACTTGATGGAGAACTTGCGATAGAAGCAGCTTTACCATTGTCACCATTCCATGCTATCTTCATCATTTCCAATGCGTTGGAAGGAAAGAACAAAGCCGGATGTTAAAAGTGCAAAGTAATGATGTAATACAGGGACACGCGGAAAGAAAGCGTCTTGCTGCTAACAAGAGTTGGTTGTTTGCTTCAAGTGCACTTTTTCTTGGATGCAGAATTAGAAAGTGGGTGTTTCTAGTAGATATTGCCTAATTCAAGATCTCTGGAAAGTCAAGCCGTCCTAACGGTTTGAGTTCATAATCTAGAGCCCTTCAAAGGTTTCCTCCCTTATGTTTCCTTGGGACTTTGGGGAAAAATACAGATTACGTTGCTATGTTAGATACAGTCGCTAACATTTGCAGAAAGGCCCCAGCGAGATTTGAACTCACGACCCCTGGTTTACAAGACCAGTGCTCTAACCCCTGAGCTATAGAGCCCTTTTGGTCTTCACTGAACAAAAGTTATTTTTGTGCTAGAGGTTCAGCGGTAGACGAGCTGGAGAATGGGAATGCAAACAAGGAAAAGCTTAAAAGCTGTCAGATTTGAACCCACGCCTCCAGGGGAGACTGCAACCTGAACGCAGCGCGTTAGACCGCTCAGCCATCCAGACCTGTGAAGTTAGGCGTCGGGTGAGACCGACGACGCTCACAGGTCGATCTAATGTGCCCGTAACTCTGCTGATGCCTACATGTCAACATTGTTGGTTCATGTCGCTGTTCTGCCAGGAATTAAATGAAAAAATAAATCCGCTGAAGGTTACTTGATGGAGAAATTGCGATAGAAGCAGCTTTACCCTTGTCACCATTCCATGCTATCTTCGTCATTTCCAATGCGCTGGAAGGAAAGAACAAAGCCGGATGTTAAAAGTGCAAAGTAGTGATTTAATACAAGGACACGCGGAAAGAAAGCGTCTTGCTGTTAACAAGAGTTGGCCGTTTGCTTCAAGTGCACTTTTTCTTGGATGCAGAATTAGAAAGTGGGTGTTTCTAGTAGATATTGCCTAATTCAAGATCTCTGGAAAGTCAAGTCGTCCTAACGCTTTGAGTTCATAATATAGAGCCCTTCAAAGGTTTCCACCCTTATGTTTCCTTGGGACTTTGGGGAAAAAATTCAGATTACACTGCGATGTGAGATACAGTCGCCAAAACTTGCAAGAAGGCCCCAGCGAGATTTCAACTCGCGACCGATAGTTTAAAAGACCAGTGCTCTAACCCATGAGATATGGAGCCCTTTTTGTCAGAACAGAACAGAAGCTATTTTTTGTGCTAGAGTTTCAGCGGTAGACGAGCTGAAGAATGGGAATGCAAGCAAAGAAAAGCTTAAAAGCTGTCAGAAGTGGGATTCGAACCGACGCCTCCAGGGGAGACTGCAATCTGTACGCAGCGCCTTAGACCGCTTGGCCATCCTGACCGGGGAAGCTTGGCATCAAGTGAGACCGATGATTGTCACAGGTCGATCTAATGTGCCCGTAACTCTGCTGAGGCCTACATGTCAACATTGTTGGTTCATGTCGCTGTTCTGCCAGGAATTTAATGAAAAAATAAATCCGCTGAAGGTTACTTGATGGAGAAATTGCGATAGAAGCAGCTTTACCCTTGTCACCATTCCATGCTATCTTAATAATTTCCAAAGCGTTGGAAGGAAAGAACAAAGCCGGATGTTAAAAGTGCAAAGTAGTGATTTAATACAAGGACACGCGGAAAGAAAGCGTCTTGCAGTTAACAAGAGTTGGCCGTTTGCTTCAAGTGCACTTTTTCTTGGATGCAGAATTAGAAAGTGGGTGTTTCTAGTAGATATTGCCTAATTCAAGATCTCTGGAAAGTCAAGTTGTCCTAACGGTTTGAGTTCATAATCTAGAGCCCTTCATAGGTTTCCACCCTTATGTTTCCTTCAGACTTTGGGGAAAAATTCAGATTACGCTGCTATGTGAGATACGGTCGCCAACACTTGCAGAAAGGCCCCAGCGAGATTGGAACTCGCAACCCCTGGTTTACAAAAACAGTGCTCTAACCCCTGAGCTATAGAGCCCTTTTTGTCTGCATGGAACAAAAGTTATTTTTTTGCTAGAGGTTCAGCGGTAGATGAGCTGGAGAATGGTAATGCAAGCTAAGAAAAGCTTAAAAGCTGTCAGAAGTGGGATTTGTACCCACGCCTCCAAGGGAGATTACGACCTGAATGCAGCGCCTTAGACTGCTCTGCCATCCTGACCTATGAAGGTTGGCATCGGGTGAGACCGACGACGCTCACAGGTCAATCTAATGTGCCCTTAACTCTGCTGAGGCCTACATGTCAACATTGTTGGTTCATGTCGCTGTTCTGCTAGGAATTTAATGAAAAAATAAATCCGCTGAAGGTTACTTGATGGAGAAATTGCGATAGAAGCAGCTTTACCCTTGTCACCATTCCATGCTATCTTAATAATTTCCAAAGTGTTGGAAGGAAAGAACAAAGCCGGATGTTAAAAGTGCAAAGTAGTGATTTAATACAAGGACACGCGGAAAGAAATCGTTTTGCTGTTAACAAGAGTTGGCCGTTTGCTTCAAGAGCACTTTTTCTTGGATGCAAAATTAGAAAGTGGGTGTTTCTAGTAGATATTGGCTAATTCAAGATCTCTGGAAAGTCAAGTCACCCTAACAGTTTGAGTTCATAATCTAGAGCCCTTCAAAGATTTCCACCCTTATGTTTCCTTGTGACTTTGGGGAAAGATTCAGATCACGCTGCTATGTGAGATACAGTCACAGACACTTGCAGAAATGCCCCAGTGAGATTTGAACTCGCGACCCCTGGTTTACAAGACCAGTTCTCTAAACCCTGAGCTATAGAGCCCTTGCTGTCTGCAAAGAACAAAAGTTATTTTTTGTGCTAGAGGTTCTGCGGTAGACGAGCTGGAGAATGGGAATGCTAGCAAAGAAAAGCTTAAAAGCTGTCAGAAGTGAGATTTGAACCCACGCCTCCAGGGGAGACTGCGATCTGAATGCAGCGCCTTAGACCGCTCAGCCATCCTGACCTGTAAAGTTTGGCGTCGGGTGAGACTGACGACGCTCACAGGTCGATCTAATGTGCCCGTAACTCTGCTGAGGCCTACATGTTAACATTGTTGGTTCATGTCGCTGTTCTGCCAGGAATTTAATGAAAAAATAAATCCGCTGAAGGTTACTAGATGGAGAAATTGCGATAGAAGCAGCTTTACCCTTGTCACCATTCCATGCTATCTTCATCATTTCCAATGCATTGGAAGGAAAGAACAAAGCCGGATGTCAAAAGTGAAAAGTAGTGATTTCATACAAGGACACGCGGAAAGAAAGCGTCTTGTTGTTAACAAGAGTTGGCAGTTTGCTTCAAGTGTACTTTTTCTTGGATGCAGAATTAGAAAATGGGTGTTTCTAGTAGATATTGCCTAATTCAAGATCTCTGGAAAGTCAAGTCGTCCTAACGGTTTGAGTTCATAGTCTTTTTGTCTGCACAGAACAAAAGTTATTTTTTGTGCTAGAGGTTCAGCGGTAGACGAGCTGGAGAATGGGAATGCAAGCAAAGAAAAGCTTAAATGCTGTCAGAAGTGAGATTCGAACCCACGCCTCCAGAAGAGACTGCGACCTGAACGCAGCGCCTTAGACCGCTCGGCCATCCTGACCTGGGAAGTTTGGCATCGGGTGAGACTGGCGACGCTCACAGGTCGATCTAATGTGCCCGTAACTCTGCTGAGGCCTACATGTCAACATTGTTGCTTCATGTCGCTGTTCTGCCAGGAATTTAATGAAAAAATAAGTCCGCTGAAGGTTACTAGATGGAGAAATTGCAATAGAAGCAGCTTTACCCTTGTCACCATTCCATGCTATCTTCATCATTTCCAATGCGTTGGAAGGAAAGAACAAAGACGGATGTTAAAAGTGCAAAGTAGTGATTTAATACAAGGACACGCGGAAAGAAAGCGTCTTGCTGTTAACAAGAGTTGGCCGTTTGCTTCAAGTGCACTTTTTCTTGGATGCAGAATTAGAAAGTGGGTGTTTCTAGTTGATATTGCCTAATTCAAGATCTCTGGAAAGTCAAGTCGTCCTAACGGTTTGAGTTCATAATCTAGAGCCCTTCATAGGTTTCCACCCTTATGTTTCCTTCAGACTTTGGGGAAAAATTCAGATTACGCTGCTATGTGAGATACGGTCGCCAACACTTGCAGAAAGGCCCCAGCGAGATTGGAACTCGCAACCCCTGGTTTACAAAACAGTGCTCTAACCCCTGAGCTATAGAGCCCTTTTTGTCTGCATGGAACAAAAGTTATTTTTTTGCTAGAGGTTCAGCGGTAGATGAGCTGGAGAATGGGAATGCAAGCTAAGAAAAGCTGTCAGAAGTGGGATTTGAACCCACGCCTCCATGGGAGATTGCTACCTGAACGCAGTGCCTTAGACCGCTCGGCCATCCCGACCTGTGAAGCTTGGCGTCAGGTGAGACCGACAATGCTCACAGGTCGATCTAATGTGCCAGTAACTCTGCTGAGGCCTTCATGTCAACATTGTTGGTTCATGTCGCTGTTCTGCCAGGAATTGAATGAAAAAATAAATCCGCTGAAGGTTTCTAGATGGAGAAATTGCAATAAAAGCAGCTTTACCCTTGTCACCATTCCATGCTATCTTCATCATTTCCAATGCGTTGGAAGGAAAGAACAAAGCCGGATGTTAAAAGTGCAAAGTAGTGATTTAATACAAGGACACGTGGAAAGAAAGCGTCTTGCTGTTAACAAGAGTTGGCCGTTTGCTTCAAGTGCACTTTTTCTTGGATGCAGAATTAGAAAGTGGGTGTTTCTAGTAGATATTGCCTAATTCAAGATCTCTGGAAAGTCAAGTCGCCTAACGGTTTGAGTTCATAATCCAGAGCCCTTCAAAGGTTTCCCCTCTTATGTTTCCTTGGGACTTTGGGGAAAAACTCAGATTACGCTGCTATGTGAAATACAGTCACCAACACTTGCAGGAATGCCCCAGCAAGATTTGAGCTCACGACCCCTGGTTTACAAGACCAGTGCTCTAACCCCTGAGCTATGGAGCCCTTTATATCTGCACAGAACAAAAGTTATTTTTTGTGACAGAGGTTGGAGAATGGGAATGCAAGCAAAGAAAAGCTTTCAGAAGTGGGATTTGAACCCACGCATCCAGGGGAGACTGCTGCCTGAACGCAGCGCCTTAGACCGCTCGGCCATCCTGACCTGTGAAGATTGGTGTCAGGTGAGACCGACGACGCTCACAGGTCGATCTAATGTGCCCGTAACTCTGCTGAGGCCTACATGTCAACATTGTTGGTTCATGTCACTGTTCTGCCAGGAATTTAATGAAAAAATAAATCCACTGAAGGTTACTTGATGGAGTAATTGCGATAGAAGCAGCTTTACCCTTGTCACCATTCCATGCTATCTTTATCATTTCCAATGCGTTGGAAGGAAAGAACAAAGCTAGTTGTTAAAAATGCAAAGTAGTGATTTAATACAAGGACACGCGGAAAGAAAGCGTCTTGTTGTTAACAAGAGTTGGCCGTTTGCTTCAAGTGCACTTTTTCTTGGATGCAGAATTAAAAAGTGGGTGTTTCTAGTAGATATTGCCTAATTCAAGATCTCTGGAAAGTCAAGTCGTCCTAACGGTTTGAGTTCAAAATCCAGAACCCTTCAAAGGTTTCCACCCTTATGTTTCCTTGGGACTTTGGGGAAAAAATCAGATTATACTGCTATGTGAGATACAGTCGCCAACACTTGCAGGAATGCCCCAGCGAGATTTGAGCTCGTGACCCCTGGTTGACAAGACCAGTGCTCTAACCCCTGAGCTATGGAGCCCTTTTTGCTTGCACAGAACAAAAGTTATCTTTTGTGCTAGAGGTTCAGCGATAGACGAGCTGAAGAATGGGAATGCAAGCAAAGAAAAGCTTAAAAGCTGTGAGAAGTGGGATTCGAAATCACGCCTCCAGAGGAAACTGCAACCTGAACGCAGCACCTTAGATCGCTCGGCCATCCTGACATGTGAAGTTTGTCATCAGGTGAGACCGACGACGCTCACAGGTCGATCTAATGTGCCCGTAACTCTGCTGAGGCCTACATTTCAACATTGTTGGTTCATGTTGCTGTTCTGCCTGGAATTTAATGAAAAAATAAATCCGCTGAAGGTTACTAGATGGAGAAATTGCGATAGAAGCAGCTTTGCCCTTGTCACCATTCCATGCTATTTTCATCATTTCCAATGCGTTGGAAGGAAAGAACAAAGCCAGTTGTTAAAAATGCAAAGTAGTGATTTAATACAAGGACACACGGAAAGAAAGCGTCTTGTTGTTAACAAGAGTTGGCCGTTTGCTTCAATTGCACTTTTTCTTGGATGCAGAATTAGAAAGTGGGTGTTTCTAGTAGATATTGCCTAATTCAAGATCTCTGGAAAGTCAAGTCGTCCTAACGGTTTGAGTTCATAATCTAGAGCCCTTCAAAGGTTTCCACACTTATGTTTCCTTGGGACTTTGGGGAAAAACTCAGATTACGCTGTTATGTGAGATACAGTCACCAACACTTGCAGGAAGGCCCCAGCGAGATTTGAACTCGCAACCCCTGGTTTAAAAGACCAGTGCTCTAACCCCTGGGCTATGGAACCCTTTTTGTTTGCACAGAACAAAAGTTATTTTTTGTGCTAGAGGTTCAGCGGTAGACGAGCTGGAGAATGGGAATGCAAGCAAAGAAAAGCTTAAAAGCTGTCAAAAGTGGGATTTGAACACGCGCCTCCAGAGGAGACTGCGACCTGAACGCTGCGCCTTAGACCGCTCGGCCATCCTGACATGTGAAGCTTGGCGTCAGGTGAGACCGACGACGCTCACAGGTCGATCTAATGTGCCCATAACTCTGCTGAGGCCTACATGTCAACATTGTTGGTTCATGTCGCTGTTCTGCCAGGAATTTAATGAAAAAATAAATCCGCTGAAGGTTACTAGATGGAGAAATTGCGATAGAAGCAGCTTTGCCCTTGTCACCATTCCATGCTATTTTCATAATTTCCAATGCGTTGGAAGGAAAGAACAAAGCCAGTTGTTAAAAATGCAAAGTAGTGATTTAATACAAGGACACGCGGAAAGAAAGCGTCTTGCTGTTAACAAGAGTTGGCCGTTTGCTTCAAGTGCACTTTTTCTTGGATGCAGAATTAGAAAGTGGGTGTTTCTAGTAGATATTGCCTAATTCAAGATCTCTGGAAAGTCAAGTCGCCCTAACGGTTTGAGTTCAAAATCCAGAACCCTTCAAAGCTTTCCACCCTTATGTTTCCTTGGGACTTTGGGGAAAAACTCAGATTAAGCTGCTATGTGAGATGCAGTCGCTAACACTTGCAGGAAGGCCCCAGCGAGATTTAAACTCGCGACCCCTGGTTGACAAGACCAGTGCTCTAACCCCTGAGCTATGGAGCCCTTTTTGTCTGCACAGAACAAAAGTTATCTTTTGTGCTAGAGGTTCAGCGATAGACGAGCTGGAGAATGGGAATGCAAGCAAAGAAAAGCTTAAAAGCTGTGAGAAGTGGGATTCGAAATCACGTCTCCAGAGGAAACTGCAACCTGAACGCAGCACCTTAGATCGCTCGGCCATCCTGACATGTGAAGTTTGTCATCAGGTGAGACCGACGACGCTCACAGGTCGATCTAATGTGCCCGTAACTCTGCTGAGGCCTACATTTCAACATTGTTGGTTCATGTTGCTGTTCTGCCAGGAATTTAATGAAAAAATAAATCTGCTGAAGGTTACTAGATGGAGAAATTGCGATAGAAGCAGCTTTGCCCTTGTCACAATTCCATGCTATCTTCATAATTTCCAATGCGTTGGAAGGAAAGAACAAAGCTGGATGTTAAAAGTGCAAAGTAGTGATTTAATACAAGGACACGCGGAAAGAAAGCGTCTTGCTGTTAACAAGAGTTGGCCGTTTGCTTCAAGTACACTTTTTCTTGGATGCAGAATTAGAAAATGGGTGTTTCTAGAAAATATTGCCTAATTCAAGATCTCTGGAAAGTCAAGTCGTCCTAACGGTTTGAGTTCAAAATCCAGAGCTCTTCAAAGGTTTCCACCCTTATGTTTCCTTGGGACTTTAGGGAAAAATTTAGATTACGCTGCTATGTGAGATACAGTCACCAACACTTGCAGGAAGGCCCCAGCGAAATTTGAACTCACGACTCCTGGTTTATAAGACCAGTGCTCTAACCCCTGGGCTATGAAGCCCTTTTTGTCTGCACAGAACAAAGGTTATTTTTTGTGCTAGAGGTTCAGCGGTAGACGAGCTAGAGAACGGGAATGCAAGCAAAGAAAAGCTTAAAAGCTGTCAGAAGTGGGATTTGAGCCCACGCCTCCAGAGGAGACTGCGGCCTGAACGCAGCGCCTTAGACTGCTCGGCCATCCTGACCGGTGAAGTTTGGCGTCGGGTGAGACTGACGACGCTCACAGGTTGATCTAATGTGCCCGTAACTCTGCAGAGGCCTACATGTCAACATTGTTGGTTCATGTCGCTGTTCTGCCAGGAATTTAATGAAAAAATAAATCCACTGAAGGTTACTTGATGGAGAAATTGCGATAGAAGCAGCTTTGCCCTTGTCACCATTCCATGCTATCTTCATCATTTCCAATGCGTTGGAAGGAATGAACAAAGCCGGATGTTAAAAGTGCAAAGTAGTGATTTAATACAAGGACACGCGGAAAGAAAGCGTCTTGCTGTTAACAAGAGTTAGCTGTTTGCTTCAAGTGCATTTTTTCTTGGATGCAGAATTAGAAAGTGGGTATTTCTAGTAGATATTGCCTAATTCAAGATCTCTGGAAAGTCAAGTCGTCCTAACGGTTTGAATTCATAATATTGAGCCCTTCAAAGGTTTCCACCCTCAAGTTTCCTTGGGACTTTGGGGAAAAACTCAGATAACACCGCTATGTGAGGTACAGTCGCCAACACTTGCAGGAAGGCCCCAGCGAGATTTGAACTTGCGACCACTGGTTTATAAGACCAGTGCTCTAACCCCTGGGCTATGGAGCCCTTTTTGTCCGCACAGAACAAAAGTTATTTTTTGTGCTAGAGGTTCAGCGGTAGACGAGCTGGAGAATGGGAATGCAAGCAAAGAAAAGCTTAAAAGCTGTCAGAAGTGGGATTCGAAATCACGCCTCCAGAGGAGACTGTGACCTGAACGCAGCGCCTTAGATCACTCGGCCATCCAGACCTGTGAAGATTGTCATCAGGTGAGACAGACGACGCTCACAGGTCGATCTAATGTGCCCGTAACTCTGCTGAGGCCTACATTTCAACATTGTTGGTTCATGTCGCTGTTCTGCCAGGAATTTTATGAAAAAATAAATCCGCTGAAGGTTACTAGATGGAGAAATTGCGATAGAAGCAGCTTTGCCCTTGTCACCATTCCATGCTATTTTCATCATTTCCAATGCGTTGGAAGGAAAGAACAAAGCCAGTTGTTAAAAATGCAAAGTAGTGATTTAATACAAGGACACACGGAAAGAAAGCGTCTTGTTGTTAACAAGAGTTGGCCGTTTGCTTCAATTGCACTTTTTCTTGGATGCAGAATTAGAAAGTGGGTGTTTCTAGTAGATATTGCCTAATTCAAGATCTCTGGAAAGTCAAGTCGTCCTAACGGTTTGAGTTCATAATCTAGAGCCCTTCAAAGGTTTCCACACTTATGTTTCCTTGGGACTTTGGGGAAAAACTCAGATTACGCTGTTATGTGAGATACAGTCACCAACACTTGCAGGAAGGCCCCAGCGAGATTTGAACTCGCAACCCCTGGTTTAAAAGACCAGTGCTCTAACCCCTGGGCTATGGAACCCTTTTTGTTTGCACAGAACAAAAGTTATTTTTTGTGCTAGAGGTTCAGCGGTAGACGAGCTGGAGAATGGGAATGCAAGCAAAGAAAAGCTTAAAAGCTGTCAAAAGTGGGATTTGAACACGCGCCTCCAGAGGAGACTGCGACCTGAACGCTGCGCCTTAGACCGCTCGGCCATCCTGACATGTGAAGCTTGGCGTCAGGTGAGACCGACGACGCTCACAGGTCGATCTAATGTGCCCATAACTCTGCTGAGGCCTACATGTCAACATTGTTGGTTCATGTCGCTGTTCTGCCAGGAATTTAATGAAAAAATAAATCCGCTGAAGGTTACTAGATGGAGAAATTGCGATAGAAGCAGCTTTGCCCTTGTCACCATTCCATGCTATTTTCATAATTTCCAATGCGTTGGAAGGAAAGAACAAAGCCAGTTGTTAAAAATGCAAAGTAGTGATTTAATACAAGGACACGCGGAAAGAAAGCGTCTTGCTGTTAACAAGAGTTGGCCGTTTGCTTCAAGTGCACTTTTTCTTGGATGCAGAATTAGAAAGTGGGTGTTTCTAGTAGATATTGCCTAATTCAAGATCTCTGGAAAGTCAAGTCGCCCTAACGGTTTGAGTTCAAAATCCAGAACCCTTCAAAGCTTTCCACCCTTATGTTTCCTTGGGACTTTGGGGAAAAACTCAGATTAAGCTGCTATGTGAGATGCAGTCGCTAACACTTGCAGGAAGGCCCCAGCGAGATTTAAACTCGCGACCCCTGGTTGACAAGACCAGTGCTCTAACCCCTGAGCTATGGAGCCCTTTTTGTCTGCACAGAACAAAAGTTATCTTTTGTGCTAGAGGTTCAGCGATAGACGAGCTGGAGAATGGGAATGCAAGCAAAGAAAAGCTTAAAAGCTGTGAGAAGTGGGATTCGAAATCACGTCTCCAGAGGAAACTGCAACCTGAACGCAGCACCTTAGATCGCTCGGCCATCCTGACATGTGAAGTTTGTCATCAGGTGAGACCGACGACGCTCACAGGTCGATCTAATGTGCCCGTAACTCTGCTGAGGCCTACATTTCAACATTGTTGGTTCATGTTGCTGTTCTGCCAGGAATTTAATGAAAAAATAAATCTGCTGAAGGTTACTAGATGGAGAAATTGCGATAGAAGCAGCTTTGCCCTTGTCACAATTCCATGCTATCTTCATAATTTCCAATGCGTTGGAAGGAAAGAACAAAGCTGGATGTTAAAAGTGCAAAGTAGTGATTTAATACAAGGACACGCGGAAAGAAAGCGTCTTGCTGTTAACAAGAGTTGGCCGTTTGCTTCAAGTACACTTTTTCTTGGATGCAGAATTAGAAAATGGGTGTTTCTAGAAAATATTGCCTAATTCAAGATCTCTGGAAAGTCAAGTCGTCCTAACGGTTTGAGTTCAAAATCCAGAGCTCTTCAAAGGTTTCCACCCTTATGTTTCCTTGGGACTTTAGGGAAAAATTTAGATTACGCTGCTATGTGAGATACAGTCACCAACACTTGCAGGAAGGCCCCAGCGAAATTTGAACTCACGACTCCTGGTTTATAAGACCAGTGCTCTAACCCCTGGGCTATGAAGCCCTTTTTGTCTGCACAGAACAAAGGTTATTTTTTGTGCTAGAGGTTCAGCGGTAGACGAGCTAGAGAACGGGAATGCAAGCAAAGAAAAGCTTAAAAGCTGTCAGAAGTGGGATTTGAGCCCACGCCTCCAGAGGAGACTGCGGCCTGAACGCAGCGCCTTAGACTGCTCGGCCATCCTGACCGGTGAAGTTTGGCGTCGGGTGAGACTGACGACGCTCACAGGTTGATCTAATGTGCCCGTAACTCTGCAGAGGCCTACATGTCAACATTGTTGGTTCATGTCGCTGTTCTGCCAGGAATTTAATGAAAAAATAAATCCACTGAAGGTTACTTGATGGAGAAATTGCGATAGAAGCAGCTTTGCCCTTGTCACCATTCCATGCTATCTTCATCATTTCCAATGCGTTGGAAGGAATGAACAAAGCCGGATGTTAAAAGTGCAAAGTAGTGATTTAATACAAGGACACGCGGAAAGAAAGCGTCTTGCTGTTAACAAGAGTTAGCTGTTTGCTTCAAGTGCATTTTTTCTTGGATGCAGAATTAGAAAGTGGGTATTTCTAGTAGATATTGCCTAATTCAAGATCTCTGGAAAGTCAAGTCGTCCTAACGGTTTGAATTCATAATATTGAGCCCTTCAAAGGTTTCCACCCTCAAGTTTCCTTGGGACTTTGGGGAAAAACTCAGATAACACCGCTATGTGAGGTACAGTCGCCAACACTTGCAGGAAGGCCCCAGCGAGATTTGAACTTGCGACCACTGGTTTATAAGACCAGTGCTCTAACCCCTGGGCTATGGAGCCCTTTTTGTCCGCACAGAACAAAAGTTATTTTTTGTGCTAGAGGTTCAGCGGTAGACGAGCTGGAGAATGGGAATGCAAGCAAAGAAAAGCTTAAAAGCTGTCAGAAGTGGGATTCGAAATCACGCCTCCAGAGGAGACTGTGACCTGAACGCAGCGCCTTAGATCACTCGGCCATCCAGACCTGTGAAGATTGTCATCAGGTGAGACAGACGACGCTCACAGGTCGATCTAATGTGCCCGTAACTCTGCTGAGGCCTACATTTCAACATTGTTGGTTCATGTCGCTGTTCTGCCAGGAATTTTATGAAAAAATAAATCCGCTGAAGGTTACTAGATGGAGAAATTGCGATAGAAGCAGCTTTACCCTTGTCACCATTCCATGCTATCTTCATCATTTCCAATGCGTTGGAAGGAAAGAACAAAGCCGGATGTTAAAAGTGCAGAGTAGTGATTTAATACAAGGACACGCGGAAAGAAAGCGTCTTGCTGTTAACAAGAGTTGGCCGTTTGCTTCAAGTGCACTTTTTCTTGGATGTAGAATTAGAAAGTGGGTGTTTCTAGTAGATATTGCCTAATTCAAGATTTCTGGAAAGTCAAGTCGTCCTAACGGTTTGAGTTCATAATCTAGAGCCCTTCAAAGGTTTCCACCCCCTTATGTTTCCACCCTTATGTTTCCTTGGGACTTTGGGGAAAAACTCAGATTACGCTGCTATGTGAGGTACAGTCGCCAACACTTGCAGGAAGGCCCCAGCGAGATTTGAACTCGCGACCCCTGGTTGACAAGACCAGTGCTCTAACCCCTGAGGTATGGAGCCCTTCTTGTCTGCATTGAACAAATGTTATTTTTTGTGCTAGAGTTTCAGCGGTAGACGAGCTGGAGAATGGGAATGCAAGCAAAGAAAAGCTTAAAAGCTGACAGAAGTGGGATTCGAACCCTCGACTCCAGCGGAGACTGTTAACTGAACGCAGCGCCTTAGACGGCTCGGCCATCCTAACCTGTGAAGATTGTCATCAGGTGAGACCGACTACGCTCACAGGTCGATCTAATGTGCCCGTAACTCTGCTGAGGCCTACATTTCAACATTGTTGGTTCATGTCGCTGTTCTGCCAGGAATTTAATGAAAAAATAAATCCGCTGAAGGTTACTAGATGGAGAAATTGCGATAGAAGCAGCTTTGCCCTTGTCACCATTCCATGCTATCTTCATCATTTCCAATGCGTTGGAAGGAAAGAACAAAGCCGGATGTTAAAAGTGCAAAGTAGTGATTTAATACAAGGACACGCGGAAAGAAAGCGTCTTGCTGTTAACAATAGTTGGCCGTTGCTTCATTTGCACTTTTTCTTGGATTAGAAAGTGGGTGTTTCTAGTAGATATTGCCTAATTCAAGATCTCTGGAAAGTCAAGTCGTCCTAACGGTTTGAGTTCAAAATCCAGAGCCCTTCAAAGGTTTCCACCCTTATGTTTCCTTGGGACTTTGGGGGAAAATTCTGATTACGCTGCTATGTGAGATACAGTCACCAACACTTGCAGGAATGCCCCCACGAGATATTTGAGCTCACGACCCCTGGTTTACAAGACCAGTGCTCTAACCCCTGAGCTATGGAGCCCATTATGTCTGCACAGAGCAAAAGTTATTTTTTGTGACAGAGGTTCAGCGGTAGACGAGCTGGAGAATGGGAATGCAAGCAAAGAAAAGCTTAAAAGCTGTCAGAAGTGGGATTGATTCGAACCCACGCCTCCAGAGGAGACTTCGACCTGAACGCAGCGCCTTAGACCGCTCGGCCATCCTGACCTGTGAAGCTTGGCGTCAGGTGAGACTGACGACGCTCACAGGTCGATCTAATGTGCCCGTCACTCTGCTGAGGCCTACATGTCAACATTGTTGGTTCATGTCGCTGTTCTGCCAGGAATTTAATGAAAAAATAAATCCGCTGAAGGTTACTTGATGGAGAAATTGCGATAGAAGCAGCTTTACCCTTTTCACCATTCCATGCTATCTTCATCATTTCAAATGCGTTGGAAGGAAAGAACAAAGGCAGTTGTTAAAAATGCAAAGTAGTGATTTAATACAAGGACACCTGGAAAGAAAGCGTCTTGTTGTTAACAAGAGCTGGCCGTTTGCTTCAAGTGCACTTTTTCTTGGATGCAGAATTAGAAAGTGGGTGTTTCTAGTAGATATTGCCTAATTCAAGATCTCTGGAAAGTCAAGTCGTCCTAATGGTTTGAGTTCATAATCCAGAGCCCTTCAAAGATTTCCACCCTTATGTTTCCTTGGGACTTTGGGGAAAAACTCAGATTACGCTGCTTTGTGAGATACAGTCACACTTGCAGGAATGCCCCAGGAAGATTTGAGCTCACGACTCCTGGTTGACAAGACCAGTGCGCTAACCCCTGAACTATGGAGGACTTTATGTCTGCACAGAACAAAAGTTATTTTTTGTGACAGAGGTTCAGCGGTAGACGAGCTGGAGAATGGGAATGCAAGCAAAGAAAAGCTTAAAAGCTGTCAGAAGTGGGATTTGAGCCCACGCCTCCAGAGGAGACTGCGACCTGAACGCAGCGCATTAGACCGCTCAGCCATCCTGACCTGTGAAGCTTGGCGTCAGGTGAGAGCGACGACGCTCACAGGTCGATCTAATGTGCCCGTACCTCTGCTGAGGCCTACATGTCAAAATTGTTGGTTCATGTCGCTGTTCTGCCAGGAATTTTATGAAAAAATAAATCCGCTGAAGGTTACTAGATGGAGAAATTGCGATAGAAGCAGCTTTACCCTTGTCACCATTCCATGCTATCTTCATCATTTCCAATGCATTGGAAGGAAAGAACAAAGCCAGTTTTTAAAAATTCAAAGTAGCGATTTAATACAAGGACACACAGAAAGAAAGCGTCTTGTTGTTAACAAGAGTTGGCCGTTTGCTTCAAGTGCACTTTTTCTTGGATGCAGAATTAGAAAGTGGGTGTTTCTGTAGATATTGCCTAATTCAAGATCTCTGGAAAGTCAAGTCGTCCTAACGGTTTGAGTTCATAATCTAGAGCCATTCAAAGGTTTCCACCCTTATGTTTCCTTGGGACTTTGGGGAAAAACTCAGATTACACTGCTATGTGAGATACAGTCGCCAACACTTGCAGGAAGGCCCCAGCGAGAATTTGAACTCACAACCCCTGGTTTCCAAGACCAGTGCTCTAACCCCTGGGCTATGGAGCCCTTTTTGTCTGCACAGAACAAAAGTTATTTTTTGTGCTAGAGGTTCAGCGGTAGACGAGCTGGAGAATGGGAATGCAAGCAAAGAAAAGCTTAAAAGCTGTCAGAAGTGGGATTTGAACCCACGCATTCAGAGGAGACTGTGACCTGAACGCAGCGCCTTAGACCGCTCGGCCATCCTGACCTGTGAAGATTTGTGTCAGGTGAGACTGACGATGCTCACAGGTCGATCTAATGTGGCCGTAACTCTGCTGAGGCCTACATTTCAACATTGTTGGTTCATGTCGCTGTTCTGCCAGGAATTTAATGAAAAAATAAATCCGCTGAAGGTTACTAGATGGAGAAATTGTGATAGAAGCAGCTTTACCCTTGTCACCATTCCATGCTATCTTCATCATTTCCAATGCATTGGAAGGAAAGAACAAAGCCGGATGTTAAAAATGCAAAGTAGTGATTTAATACAAGGACACGCGGAAAGAAAGCGTCTTGCTGTTAACAAGAGTTGGCCGTTTGCTTCAAGTGCATTTTTTCTTGGTTGCAGAATTAGAAAGTGGGTATTTCTAATAGATATTGCCTAATTCAAGATCTTTGGAAAGTCAAGTCGTCCTAATGGTTTGAGTTCATAACATAAAGCCCTTCAAAGGTTTCCACCCTCATGTTTTCTTGGGACTTTGGGGAAAAACTCAGATTACGCTGCTATGTGAGATACAGTTGCCAACACTTGCAGGAAGACCCCAGTGAGAATTTGAACTCACAACTCCTGGTTTACAAGACCAGTGCTCTAACCCCTGAGCTATGGAGCCCTGATAATACAAGGACACGCGGAAAGAAAGCGTCTTGCTGTTAACAAGAGCTGGCCGTTTGCTTCAAGCGCACTTTTTCTTGGATGCAGAATTAGAAAGTGGGTATTTCTAGTAGATATTGCCTAATTCAAGATCTCTGGAAAGTCAAGTCGTCCTAATGGTTTGAGTTCATAATCCAGAGCCCTTCAAAGATTTCCACCCTTATGTTTCCTTGGGACTTTGGGGAAAAACTCAGATTACTCTGCTATGTGAGATACAGTTGCCAACACTTGCAGGAAGGCCCCAGCGAGATTTGAACATGCGACCCCTGGTTTACAAGACCAGTGCTCTAACCCCTGAGCTATGGAGCTCTTTTTGTCTGCACAGAACAAAAGTTATTTTTTGTGCTAGAGGTTCAGCGGTAGACGAGCTGGAGAATGGGAATGCAAGCAAAGAAAAGCTTAAAAGCTGTCAGAAGTGGGATTCGAACCCACGCCTCCAGAGGAGACTGCGACGTGAACGCGGCGTCTTAGACCGCTCGGACATCCTGACCTGGGAAGCTTGGCGTCAGGTGAGACCGACGACGCTCACAGGTCGATCTAATGTGCCCGTAACGCTGCTGAGGCATACATGTCAACATTGTTGGTTCATGCCGCTGTTCTGCCAGGAATTTAATGAAAAAATAAATCCGCTGAAGGTTACTAGATGGAGAAATTGCGATAGAAGCAGCTTTACCCTTGTCACCATTCCATGCTATCTTCATCATTTTCAATGCGTTGGAAGGAAAGAACAAAGCCGGATGTTAAAAGTGCAAAGTAGTGATTTAATACAAGGACACGCGGAAAGAAAGCGTCTTGCTATTAACAAGAGTTGGCCGTTTGCTTCAAGTGTACTTTTTCTTGGATGCAGAATTAGAAAGTGGGTGTTTCTAGTAGATATTGCCTAATTCAAGATCTCTGGAGAGTCAAGTCATCCTAACGGTTTGAGTTCATAATCTAGAGCCCTTCAAAGGTTTCCACCCTTATGTTTCCTTGGGACTTTGGGGAAAAACTCAGACTGCGCTGGTATGTGAGATACAGTCACCAAAACTTGCAGGAAGGCTCCAGCAAGATTTGAACTCGCGACCCCTGGTTTTCAAGACCAGTGCTCTAACCCCTGAGCTATGGAGCCCTTTTTGTCGGCACAGAACAAAAGTTATTTTTTTGTGCTAGAGATTCAGCGGTAGACGAGCTGGAGAATGGGAATGCAAGCAAAGAAAAGCTTAAAAGCTGTGAGAAGTGGGACTCGAAATCACGCCTCCAGAGGAGACTACGACCTGAACGCAGCACCTTAGATTGCTCGGCCATCCTGACCTGTGAAGATTGTCATCAGGTGAGACCGACGACGCTCACAGGTCGATCTAATGTGCCTGTAACTCTGCTGAGGCCTACATTTCAACATTGTTGGTTCATGTCGCTGTTCTGCCAGGAATTTAATGAAAAAATAAATCCACTGAAGGTTACTAGATGGAGAAATTGCAATAGAAGCAGCTTTACCCTTGTCACCATTCCATGCTATCTTCATCATTTCCAATGCGTTGGAAGGAAAGAACAAAGCCGGATGTTAAAAGTGCAAAGTAGTGATTTAATAAAAGGACACGTGGAAAGAAAGCGTCTTGCTATTAACAAGAGTTGGCCGTTTGCTTCAAGTGTACTTTTTCTTGGATGCAGAATTAGAAAGTGGGTGTTTGTAGTAGATATTGCCTAATTCAAGATCTCTGGAGAGTCAAGTCGTCCTAACATTTTGAGTTCATAATCCAGAGCCCTTCAAAGGTTTCCACCCTTATGTTTCCTTGGGACTTTGGGGAAACTCGGACTGCGCTGGTATGTGAGATACAGTTACCAACACTTGCAGGAAGGCCCCAGCGAGATTTGAACTCACGACCCCTGGTTGACAAGACCAGTGCTCTAACCCCTGAGCTATGGAGCCCTGTTTGTCTGCACAGAACAAAAGTTATTTTTTGTGCTAGAGGTTCAGCGGTAGACGAGCTGGAGAATGGGAATGCAAGCAAAGAAACGCTTAAAAGCTGTGTGATGTGGGATTCGAACCCACGCATCCAGAGAAGGCTGCAACCTGAACGCAGAGCCTTAGACCACTCGGCCATCCTGACCTGTGAAGCTTGGTGTCAGTTGAAACCGACGACGCTCACAGGTCGATCTAATGTGCCCGTAACTCTGCTGAGGCCTACATGTCAACATTGTTGGTTCATGTCGCTGTTCTGCCAGGAATTTAATGAAAAAATAAATCCGCTGAAGGTTACTAGATGGAGAAATTGCGATAGAAGCAGCTTTACCCTTGTCACCATTCCATGCTATCTTCATCATTTCCAATGCGTTGGAAGGAAAGAACAAAGCCGGATGTTAAAAGTGCAAAGTAGTGATTTAATACAAGGACACGCGGAAAGAAAGCGTCTTGTTAACAAGAGTTGGCTGTTTGCTTCAAGTGCACTATTTCTTGGATGCAGAATTAGAAAGTGGGTATTTCTAGTAGATATTGCCTAATTCAAGATCTCTGGAAAGTCAAATCGTCCTAACGGTTTGAGTTCATAATCTAGAGCACTTCAAAGGTTTCCACCCTTTTGTTTCCTTGGGACTTTGGGGAAAAACTCAGATTACACTGCTATGTGAGATGCAGTCGCCAACACTTGCAGGAAGGCCCCAGCGAGATTTGAACTCACGACCCCTGGTTGACAAGACCAGTGCTCTAGCCCCTGAGCTATGGAGCCCTTTTTGTCTGTCCAGAACAAAAGTTATTTTTTGTGCTAGAGGTTCAGCGGTAGACGAGGTGGAGAATGGGAATGCAAGCAAAGAAAAGCTTAAAAGCTGTCAGAAGTAGGATTCGAACCCATGACTCCAGAGGAGACTGCGACCTGAACGCGGCGCCTTAGACCGCTCGGACATCCTGACATGTGAAGCTTGGCATCAGGTGAGACTGATGACGCTCACAGGTCGATCTAATGTGCCCGTAACTCTGCTGAGGCATACATGTCAACATTGTTGGTTCATGCCGCTGTTCTGCCAGGAATTTAATGAAAAAATAAATCCGCTGAAGGTTACTAGATGGAGAAATTGCGATAGAAGCAGCTTTACCCTTGTCACCATTCCATGCTATCTTCATCATTTCCAATGCGTTGGAAGGAAAGAACAAAGCTGGATGTTAAAAGTACAAAGCAGTGATTTAATACAAGGACACGCGGAAAGAAAGCGTCTTGCTGTTAACAAGAGTTAGTCGTTTGCTTCAAGTGTACTTTTTCTTGGATGCAGAATTAGAAAGTGGGTGTTTCTAGTAGATATTGCCGAATTCAAGATCTCTGGAAAGTCAAGTCGTCCTAACGGTTTGAGTTCATAATCTAGAACCCTTCAAAGGTTTCCACCCTTATGTTTCCTTGGGACTTTGGGAAAAAACTCAGATTACGCTGCTATGTGAGATACAGTCACCAACACTTGCAGGAAGGCCCCAGCAAGATTTGAACTCGAGACTCCTGGTTGATAAGACCAGTGCTCTAACCCCAGGGCTATGGAGCTCCTTTTGTCTGCACAGAACAAAAGTTATTTTTTGTGCTAGAGGTTCAGCGGTAGACGAGCTGGAGAATCGGAATGCAAGCAAAGAAAAGCTTAAAAGCAGTCATAAGTGGGATTTGAACCCACGCCTCGAGAGGAGACTGCGACCTGAACGCAGCGCCTTAGACTGCTCGGCCATCCTGACCTGTGAAGTTTGGCGTCGGGTGAGACTGACGACGCTCACAGGTTGATCTAATGTGCCCGTAACTCTGCTGAGGCCTACATGTCAACATTGTTGGTTCATGTCGCTGTTCTGCCAGGAATTTAATTAAAAAATAAATCCACTGAAGGTTACTTGATGGAGAAATTGCGATAGAAGCAACTTTACCCTTGTCACCATTCCATGCTATCTTCATCATTTCCAATGCGTTGGAAGGAAAGAACAAAGCCAGATGTTAAAAATGCAAAGTAGTGATTAAATACAAGGACACGCGGAAAGAAAGCGTCTTGCTGTTAACAAGAGTTGGCCGTTTGCTTCAAGTGTACTTTTTTTTGGATGCAGAATTAGAAAGTGGGTGTTTCTAGTAGATATTGCCGAATTCAAGATCTCTGGAAAGTCAAGTCGTCCTGAATGGACCTAAAAATTTGGGGCCCAGTTTTTTAGAAGGGCATGCCATTCTTAGGTTTGTGGTAGATAGCCATACTTGGTCGCCGGGTACCAACACTAATTCACCCCGCCTCTTCTTGTCATAGATTGTCTTGTTGCGTTTATGAGTCTTGGTCATGGTCTCTTGTAGAAGCTGGTTATTGACCGAGAAAAAATTTAACTTTTCCTGGACTGCAGGTACAGGACACTCAGGAAGGGAATTAGGCAGAAAAGTAGGATGAAAACCATAGTTTGCAAAGAAAGGAGTCTGGCAGGTAGCGGAGTGGATGGAATTGTTATACGCAAACTCGGCCAACGGAAGTAGGGAAACCCAGTTGTCCTGAGCAAAAGAGGAGAAGCATCGCAGGTATTGCTCGAGCGTCTGATTCGTTCTCTCCGTCTGTCCGTTGGTCTGTGGATGGTAAGCAGAGGAAAACGATAATTCGATTTTCAAGGTTTTGCAAAGGGATCTCCAGAATCGAGAGGTAAATTGAACCCCGCGATCGGAAACAATATTGGCTGGTACCCCGTGGAGTCTGACTATTTCTCTGATGAATACCTGTGCGGTTTCAGGAGCGGAGGGAGTCCCTTTCATAGGGATGAAGTGTGCCATCTTGGACAGACGGTCCACAATAACGAAGATGGTGGAATGGTTCTCAGCCGGGGGTAACTCGACAATGAAGTCGATGGACAACATTCTCCAGGGCCTATCTGGAACGGGTAAGGGTTTTAGTAGTCCCCAGGCCTTGGATCTGGAACCCTTGTTTCGGGTGCAAGTTGTACAAGAATCTACAAACCTCCTACAGTCTTCACGTACTCGAGGCCACCAGAAGGTGCGCTGTACCAGGTCAGTGGTCTTGGCAACGCCAAAATGCCCAGCCAGGGCGTGGTCGTGGCAGAGTTCTAATGCGGTTACTCTTAGTTTCTCAGGTACGTAGATTCTGTCTTGGTACCACAATAGTCCATCCTTAACTTGCAATTCCGGCTCGGAGAACTGTCTCTGCCCGATGGAAGCTTGTTTGATTTGAGTGAACAGGTTCTCCTGTAGAAGAAGGAAATTTCCGGGGGCAAGGATGGTATCAGGCGGAGAAGTCTCCTTGGACTTATGGAACATCCGAGACAGGGCGTCAGGCTTAATATTCTTGGCCCCAGGACGATAAGTAACATGAAAAGAGAACCGGGAGAAGAAGAGTGCCCACCTGGCTTGCCGTGGATTCAATCTTCTCGCGGCTTTCAGGTACTCCAGGTTCTTGTGGTCAGTGAATATCAGAATCGGATGAGCCGCGCCCTCCAGCAGGTACCGCCATTCCTCTAGTGCAGACTTGATCGCTAGTAGCTCCCGATCCCCCACGTCGTAGTTCCTCTCTGCTGCAGAAAGCTTGCGGGAGAAGAAGGCTACTGGGTGGAGCAAGGCTTTGACTCCCTGTCTTTGGGACAGTATTGCTCCTACCGCTATTTCGGAGGCATCTACCTCAAGTACGAATGGTAGTGAGGAGCCTGGGTGTTTCAAGATAGAGGCTGAGGTAAATAGGGCCTTCAGGCGTTCAAAAGCTTCTTGGGCTTCAGGAGACCAGTGAAAACGTGTTCCTTGCTTAGTGAGTTGAGTAATGGGTGCGATAATAGCTGAAAACCCCCTGATGAACTTGCGGTAGAAGTTGGCGAATCCAACGAAACGTTGGATTCCCTTCTTGTCCACCGGTTCTGGCCAGTCCAGGATTGCGGTAATCTTTTGAGGATCCATCTTGATGCCCTCGCTGGAAATGATTAACCCCAGAAATGATATACTCTCTTGCTCGAACTCGCATTTTTCGGCCTTCGCATACAGGCCATGCTGGCGGAGTCGACCCAACACATTTTTGACATGTCTGCGATGAGAATCAAGGGAGGAAGAAAAAATTAAGATATCATCAAGATAAACAATAACAAAGAGGTCTAGGAAGTCCCGTAGAACATCGTTGATAAAGTACTGGAAAGTGGCAGGGGCGTTACACAACCCGAATGGCATTACCAAGTACTCAAAATGTCCATACCGGGTACGGAAGGCAGTCTTCCATTCGTCCCCTTCTTTGATACGGATCAAGTTGTAGGCTCCGCGGAGGTCAAGTTTGGTAAAGATGGTGGCAGTTCCTAGTCTCTGAAATAACTCTGGTACCAGGGGGAGAGGGTAGCGATTTTTTACTGTAATTTTATTCAATTCCCGGTAATCCACACAAGGTCGAAGGGTGTGGTCCTTTTTCTCTACAAAAAAGATGCCTGCGCCTGCTGGGGATGTGGAAGGGCGGATGAACCCCTTTTGCAAGTTCTCATCAACATAATTTTTTAAAGCCCCTTGTTCTACCTCCGTTAAAGGGAAGACTCTACCGAACGGAATCTTTGCTCCAGGAAGTAGGTCGATGGGGCGGTAGAGTCTCTGCCTTTTGTTTACTAAATACGTCAAGAAAGTCGTGGTAAACTTCTGGGATGGATTGACGGGTGCCATCTTCTGTGTCAATGCATAGTAACGAGGCTGGCCCAGGAGGTTTATATGAGCCACAGGACTGCTGGCAATAGGAAGAAGGAAAGGCAACTATTCCCATAGTCCAGTTGATAGTGGGATTGTGGGCTTGTAACCAAGGCATACCTAGGATCAAGGGAAACAACGGAGAAGAGATGATGTCCAGACATAAGCATTCTTGGTGGGTTCCAGAGGTGGTAAAGATGGTAGCGGGTATAGGAGTGGTCTCCTGGGTCACAGGTCCGGACTTAATGACGGAACCATCAGCCAGATGGACACGAAGTCCGTGGGTCTTGGTACGAAGGGGAATTTGGTGTTTAATGGCAAAGGTTGAGTCCATAAAGCAGCTGCATGCTCCGGAATCAATAATGGCGGGTACTTGCAAAGTCCTTCCTGGGAGCTGTAATGAAACAGAGAGGGCAAGGTGAGAGGTGGTTTTGGCTTGTAGGTTAGTCATGTTAGAAGAAACTGAAAGAAACTTACGAAGCTTCAGGGGACAGGTTCTAACGAAATGTCCGGGGTCCCCGCAGTACAGGCACAGATTATTTATTCGGCGGCGCTGGTGTTCCTCAGGAGCGAGGGATGGACGAAGGAGCCCGAGCTGCATTGGTTCAGGCGTGTCAGATGTGGGAGTTGGAGGTGTAGCAGGAGCCGAGTACAGGTGACTAGGAGCCCGAGGAAGCATCCAGGTTGGGCGGGAGAAGCCAGTGGTCCTCTCAGCCCTCCGTTCCCTCAGACGTCGGTCAATCTGGATGGTTAGGTCAATCAACAGGTTGAGTGTCTGTGGTACACCGACTCTAGCTAGCTCGTCCTTCAAGGAATCGGAAAGTCCTAAGCGAAACTGATGGCGGAGGGCGGCATCATTCCAATTGGTATCCGCACTCCACCGCCTGAATTCTGCCACATAGTCCTCTGCTGGTCTGCGTCCTTGTTGAAGGGAACGCAAGGCGGCTTCTGCGGTTACTGAGAGTTGAGGATCTTCGTATAGCTGGGCCATGGCATCGAAAAAAGCAGCGAGGTTGTTTAGTGATACATCCTTCTGTTCAAAGAGACGGTGGGCCCAGCTCTGAGGGTCTCCGGCGAGCAAAGAGACCACAAAGCCCACCTTGGTGGCCTCTAGAGAAAAGGTACGGGGCTGTAGGGCAAAATACAGTTCACACGAATTCCGGAAGGCCCTGAACTTGCTCCGATCCCCGGAAAATCTTTCGGGTGTAGGAACCTTAGGTTCAGGAGGAAGCATGACCACTGTGGGTGAGGAACTTGTTCCGGCTGTGGAAGCAGAGGCGTGGGGCCCCTCTTGGATGGCAGAAGGATTGGAGAGGGCCCGCACTTGTTCTTCCAAGCGGGTGTATCCTTGTTGAAGACTCTTGACTGCTTCAGACAAACCTGCCAGGTGCCGACAGAGTTCCTCCATAGGTGAGGCTCCCTGCCCGGGCTCAGACATGGCTGTCTGCTACTGTCACGTACCTGACGGTGACGAGCCCGGATCTGCAGAGGGAGGCCTCTCTTACGGCTTCCACCGGCGGCCCCTGGTACTGAAGACAGGGGGCACGGAGGTAGAAGGGGTACGAGTGCCTGGCAGGATGGATCAAGGTAGAGTAGAGTCTGAAGACTGGGATGGATCCAGGCACCCAGGAAGTACGGCAGGCTGAACCGGAACCAGGAACACAGCAACTGGACTGGAACTGATGAGACTGACTGGAACCAGGATACAGCAACTGGACTGGAACTGAAGAGGCAGACTGGACTGGAACCAGGATACAGCAACTGGACTGGAACTGAAGAGGCAGACTGGACTGGAACCAGGATACAGCAACTGGACTGGAACTGAAGAGGCAGACTGGACTGGAACCAGGACACAGCAACTGGAGAGATTGGTCGGACAGGCCGGGTCGGTAGAATTGGCTGGCGGCAAGGTACTGGAGGATCAGGCAGAAGATTGGTCAAACAAAGCCGGAGGTCAGAGGCAGGCAGGAAACTGGAAGGGTCAAGGTAAGCCGGGTCGGATACAGGTAAATTCACGAATCAGGTCTCTTTGGGTACTACACGCTGTAGAGCAGACAGCAGGGACTGTCTGTCACAGGCATGTTTAAATAGCTCTTCTGGCGCGCTTTGTGGAGCGTGCACGCGCCCCCGCTAAGCGCATGCGTGCGCACGTGCTCGCCATCGCGCGTGCACGTGCCCGCGCGCGTGGACGTGCCCGAAATTCAGAATCAGGAAGTCCAGGAATCCTGTAGCTGACAGGATTTCTATGACAGGTGGTATTTTTAATTTGAGCACGGCGACACTTTCTGAGGGTGAACGAGTTTTAAGTCATGGTTTGAAATTCGCTCCTCCACGGAAGCTGAATAAATTTGAGACATTCATTGATGTTCACAAATTTATTAGAAAAATGAACATCAAGAGGCATTTTATGCTGAACCCCATTGATAATCGGAGTCAGATTGCCCAGAGAGCTCTCACTTGTTCTAATAATAATCAGACGATCAGCATATCAGATAACCCCTCCATTCAGCATACTGACCTGAGGAATGCCTCACTTTTTAATCCACCTGGTTTTATAGCGCCCTCAGTACAAGTTTTTAAAGAATTAGTTCTTCATGACCTTTTAGCATTAAAGGTTCCCAAGAAGAGAGGTAGGGATGTACATCAACAGTACATTAAACATATTTGTGAACGTAAAGATATTCTGATACGTCCAGCAGATAAAGGAGGGGGTATAGTGGTTTTAGATAAATCCCATTATGCTGTAGAGATGCGTAGATTATTGTCAGATGAATCCACATACACTCCCCTGCCTTCCAATCCCACTGTCAAATATAGAAAAGAGTTATCCACCCTTATCAAATATGGATTTGAAAGGGAGATCCTTAACAAAAAGGAACGTATGCATCTGATTCCTATCACTCCCAGAGTGCCAGTAATTTATTACTTACCCAAGTTGCATAAAAATTCCATTAATCCACCTGGCCGCCTTATTATAAGCGGCATAGACTCTGTCACGTCTAGGATTAGTAGGTATGTGGACCATTTTTTACAGCCTTTGGTGGTTACTACTCCAGCATATTTGCGAGACACCACACAAGTTCTCAATTTATTGGGCGATTTTCAATGGAAGGAAGGTTGCGTCCTGGCCACGGCAGATGTAGCCTCCCTTTATACTATCATCGCTCACCAACATGGTTTTGAAGCTGTGGAATTTTATCTTCAACGTGATCCCTCTCTTCCCTGCTTACAGAGAGATTTCATTATGGAGTTAATACGGTTTGCCACGAGCCACAATTATTTCTGGTTCGGTGGAAATTTCTTTTTACAAACCAGGGGTGTTGCGATGGGGGCAAAGTTTGCCCCCAGTTTGGCAAACCTTTTTATGGCCCATTGGGAACTAGAAGCCATTTATGCCAATCCCCCTAAAGAACTGTTGTTCTGGAAAAGATACATCGATGATGTGATCCTTATCTGGGAGGGTGACATTCCATCTCTAGATAATTTCTTTTTGCAATTGAATGAAAACAATAGAGGCATTTTTTTGGAACATACAGTGAGTGATACTCAGATACACTTTTTAGACCTTAACATTGTTGTTAAAGAGGGGCGTCTCACTACTAGCACGTTTTTCAAAGATACAGATCGGAATGCTTTCATTCCCACCCACAGTTGCCATCATAAATCCTGGCTTGCGGCTGTTCCCAAAGGTCAATTCCAAAGAATTAGACGTAACTGTACAGATATTTCTGAGTTTCATGTACAGGCTGATGTACTGAAGCAAAGATTTATAAGTAAGGGTTATCAGGCTTCTGTAATTGACGAAACTATCAGTAATGTTGCTGGGATGGATAGAGATTCTTTGTTATTAAGGAAAATTAAAGAAGATTCTTCTGTGGAAAGATTTGGGTGGTCAATGATTACGAGATTTTCTGATCAACATTTTTCTATTAAAAAAATCTTTAAAAAACATTGGGACGTGTTGCGGAGTGACGGGATTCTGGGTCCTGTCATTCCGGAACAACCAGTGATGATCTATAGAGGTGCACCACCTCTTAGATTGACTCTGGCTCCTAATGTTATTGATCCACCCAAGAGATTGTCCTTTTTTCAAAATATGAAGGGTTACTTTCCCTGCCGTAAATGTAGCATATGTAAGATCAATTCATCTATAGGCCGTAAACAGGAAAGTTTTTCATCTACTGTGACCAATAAAACCTATGAGATTGATTCATTCATTACCTGTTCTACCAAGTATGTAGTGTACTTGATTCAATGCCCTTGCTCCAAACAATATATAGGACGTACGAAAAGAGAGTTGCACATACGCTTAAATGAACATGTAGGCAATATCTTGAGAGGTTTTCCTAAACATAATCTATCTAAACATTATGATAAACATCACAATCGTCAGATTAAGGGAACCAAATTTTTAGCTATCCAGTCTCTCAGTCCACATTGGAGAGGGACCAATATGGTGAGAGCTATTTCTAGATCTGAGACGAGATGGATATTTCTCATGAAATCTTTTAGACCCTTTGGCCTCAATGTGGATTGGGATATTAATTGTTTTATTAATAATTCTTAACAATTTTTTTATATATATTTTTATATATATATTTTTTTATTCGTTTTTAACTATTAAACATACATTTTTTATTTCAATATTGGATGTCTGTAGGATTTATGTATTTTGATTTATATTTATCCTATATTTGATTACCAGCGTTTTAACTATTTAGTTTATTTATTTTATATGTCATGTTCAGCTGTGAGCGTGGGTCTGTGTTCATCTCTCATTTCTGTTATGCACTGCTGCACTTTTCTAATTAGCCACAAGATGGCGATATTAATTCCTGTCTATAATCTTTCGTTTCCTGTGTATTATTAGCCATTCAATGGTTTGCCCTTTTTCTCCGCTGTATTTTAACGGCTTGCCAATTTTCAAAATGGCGCTGTTATGTATATATATCTTCAGCGTGCTGACGTTCACTTCGGCCAATCCCCAGTTGATGTCCTATCGTGACAAAACGCGTAGGGGGCCAGTGACGTCATCACGCATTTTTTGAATACGAGGAAGTGCCGCGGAACATACAGGAACGAGAGACACAGACGAACGCCGGAGCTGTTACTGCTATATCGTTGTATTGTGATTACTGCTTTTAACGATCTTCGACATTGTAAGTGCAATACTTTTTAATAAACTAAGCTGGTTTGACATACTACCCTGTGGAATTCTTCTTTTATGCCTGAGTTTAAGGTTGGACGAGGAATCTACACCATTGAATTTTAAGGCTGTGGGGGAAGCCTAATTTCCCTATGCTGGGTGAGACTGTTGGATGCAGTCATGAGCATCTGGTAAGCAGGATATATATCTTTCTCACCCGGGTGAATCCATTATTTCACGTTTGGGAGCAAGCTTTCTTCTTTTCTTTGGAACACTTCACTTCACATTGGATTGTTGTTTATTTTTGATGGACTTTGTTTATGAATTTCTTCACGGATTAGTTATTAACATTATTTATATTGTCAACATTTATTTATTTAATAATTTTTTGTGGTTCACTACTGCACTTATTTATAATATATTTTATATTTTGTGTTTAACTATTTAGTTGATTACAACCTATTTTATGTTCTCCTAACTTCATTTTGGAGATCTTATTTCAGCGCTGCATACCTTTGTTTTTTATGTTTTGTATAGTTTTAGTATTTAGCTATTTATGCTAGCTGCTGTCTTTGGATCACTGATCACTTTATTAATTTTAATTGCTTCTCCAGCGCAACGTTAGCCCTAGGGCTTTTTTTCTTTTTATCTTTGTTTACATACTTATACGTTGCTGCTTTCGTGTCAATATGGATATTTTTGAGTTCAGATCCCAGCATAATATTAATCTTGATGGTGTGTTTGATGGGAATGGGGACGAGCCTGATGAATTAGGTGGTCTCTTTTTGAGGCTTAAAAACCTCTTAGTCTCAGAACTACACACCAGCTGGGATATTGGATATTTGGAGCACTATGTTTCTAAGAAAATGGTGCCCCGTAGCCTTAGATGGGAAGTCAGTCCCCAGAAAGGCGAAACAGACCTTGAAGGCTGGTTTGTTTATTTTAATGATATAGGGGTTAAGTTTTTGCAATTTCTCCTGGGTAAAAAACAGGTTAAATTGCGAACCTTAAATGAGGAGATCTCATTGATCAAAGAAAGGCTAACCCCCTTTAAAAGCCAAGAAGCCTATAAATTGAGGTCTGACCAGTTGAAGTTATTTTTAGAAAAAGAGGAATCTGAACAAAAGAATAAAAAGAAGAAAAAGTTTAATCGTGACTTTTCCGATTATAACAATAAGGTCGTTTTTAAATGACAGACCAAATTAGAAGGAATGGGAGGTAGTGAGGTGGTGGGTGTAGCTGATATTCAACAGTCAGATGCTTTACCCTCCACCCCATCTACCAGAGTTATATCCTCCCAACCACTAAATAAAGGTCCTGATAGGAAAGGTAGTAAAAAAGCATTAACTGTCCCTAATACAGGTGGATATAAGGGAGGTTACCAACAACCTTCCCACCACCCTAATCATCACCATTATAGCCCCCTGTCCACAGGCTGCCTCGTATCAGCCATGGCCTAAGGGTAATCCACACCAGCCACGCCCCAGAGATCCCTACTATGGTAATTATGCTCAATCTAATTACCCTCCCACTAGAGTTCCCTACTATGATAAGAACTATTCCCAAGGACCATGGGAATATAGGGATAATTTGAGAAACCATGGTTATTCAAAACCTTCCCCTCAGGTAACAAGGGAATATAGGAATGATAGGAGTGATACTTGGTTCCAAAAACCGAAACATCATAAACCTGTGGATCTGAGGAGAGATCCAAGGGATGAGATTCGCTATCGTAGTTCTGGACCTGGTAATCAAACACCCCAGGGAAGACCTATAGCTTTAGAAAACCGATTTGCCCCTCTTCCAGATTATCAGGATGAGATGTATGAGGAGAATTATGTGATCACACAACATTCAAATCAAATGAATGATTTTACCATACCCCATAGAGAATATTATCAGGAGTCCCCCCATGACTCTGGGGACAATTCTCAACGTTTTTTTCCCATGGCCAATCACAGGGGCAAACGTGGATACGAAGACAGAGAGGTACCAGAGGGGGGAGGAGAATCAGGGCCAAAAAAAAAGGAAAAATTAGATATTGGTGGTATTTTTAATTTGAGCACGGCGACACTTTCTGAGGGTGAACAACGAGTTTTAAGTCATGGTTTGAAATTCGCTCCTCCACGGAAGCTGAATAAATTTGAGACATTCATTGATGTTCACAAATTTATTAGAAAAATGAACATCAAGAGGCATTTTATGCTGAACCCCATTGATAATCGGAGTCAGATTGCCCAGAGAGCTCTCACTTGTTCTAATAATAATCAGACGATCAGCATATCAGATAACCCCTCCATTCAGCATACTGACCTGAGGAATGCCTCACTTTTTAATCCACCTGGTTTTATAGCGCCCTCAGTACAAGTTTTTAAAGAATTAGTTCTTCATGACCTTTTAGCATTAAAGGTTCCCAAGAAGAGAGGTAGGGATGTACATCAACAGTACATTAAACATATTTGTGAACGTAAAGATATTCTGATACGTCCAGCAGATAAAGGAGGGGGTATAGTGGTTTTAGATAAATCCCATTATGCTGTAGAGATGCGTAGATTATTGTCAGATGAATCCACATACACTCCCCTGCCTTCCAATCCCACTGTCAAATATAGAAAAGAGTTATCCACCCTTATCGAATATGGATTTGAAAGGGAGATCCTTAACAAAAAGGAACGTATGCATCTGATTCCTATCACTCCCAGAGTGCCGGTAATTTATTACTTACCCAAGTTGCATAAAAATTCCATTAATCCACCTGGCCGCCCTATTATAAGCGGCATAGACTCTGTCACGTCTAGGATTAGTAGGTATGTGGACCATTTTTTACAGCCTTTGGTGGTTACTACTCCAGCATATTTGCGAGACACCACACAAGTTCTCAATTTATTGGGCGATTTTCAATGGAAGGAAGGTTGCGTCCTGGCCACGGCACACGTAGCCTCCCTTTATACTATCATCTCTCACCAACATGGTTTTGAAGCTGTGGAATTTTATCTTCAACGTGATCCCTCTCTTCCCTGCTTACAGAGAGATTTCATTATGGAGTTAATACGGTTTGCCACGAGCCACAATTATTTCTGGTTCGGTGGAAATTTCTTTTTACAAACCAGGGGTGTTGCGATGGGGGCAAAGTTTGCCCCCAGTTTGGCAAACCTTTTTATGGCCCATTGGGAAGTAGAAGCCATTTATGCCAATCCCCCTAAAGAACTGTTGTTCTGGAAAAGATACATCGATGATGTGATCCTTATCTGGGAGGGTGACATTCCATCTGTCATGGATATGCAGTAGTGTTTGTCTGTCAGCTTACCTTCCTTCCCATGTGTTCATCTTAGAGGCCTGAGCCCTTTCACCTGGCTTCCTTATAATCTCCTCCCAGCCAGACTCCACCCCAGGCCCTATCACAGAACACTATATTAACCTGTGCACTGCAAGCCTGCTTTGCTGATCAACGTGTTTGTTAGGCATTGTGTGTTTGGGTTCCTGCCTGCCGTGTGCTACGTCTGTCTCTCTGTTACGTTATTGGCTTGTCCCCAACTATCCCTGTCTGCTCGTGACCCTTGACCTTCGGCTCGTTCTTCGTTATCCTTGTCTGCTTGTGGCCCCTGACCTTCAGCTTGTTATTCGGTTCTCTCTTATCGTGTGCTGCTGCTTCCCCTCTTTTCCCCTTATCCTACGGGGCGTGAGCTAGGAAACTCCAGGGGCCGCGACCTGGTCCCAGCCTGCAGCGTAACATCCTCACCACTAGAGGCCCTGGAGAAGACCAGCTGGGTCTTAGACTCCGCGCCCTGGGGAATCTTGGCTCTCGCTTCCGTTGGGATCCCGGTTGTGCTCCTCTGGTCCCGCTTTCCACAACCACCCAGTTTCCTATCCGCAGAAGCCAGCCATAGGGTTCACTACCTCGCGGTGCACTCCTGTCCCCCTACGGTGTGCATCTGTCACCTGGCCATAGGTGACCCTGACAGTTTGATCAGCCATGAACCCGGCTGACATCCCGCTACCCGCGGATGATCCATTGCAGGGCATAGTTTGCAGACTTGAAACCCAGGAATCGAATCAGACTCAGGTGATGCGATTCCTCCAGGATCTGGCTTCTCGCTTCGAGCAGCTTCAGGCCTCCTTGGGAACCCTGAATCCACAACCTCAAATACAATCAGCGGCTGCACCTATTGCACCAGTCGCAGCCACACACTCGCTACAACTGCCAGCTCCGTCCCGTTTCTCTGGGGACTCCAAGGCTTGCAGGGGGTTCCTTAGCCAATGCACGATTCATTTTGAGCTCCAGCCCCAAAACTTCCTGTCTGATCGGGCTAAGGTAGCCTATATCATTTCCCTCCTCTCTGGTGAAGCTTTAGCCTGGGCAGCCCCTCTGTGGGAACTGAATGATCCAGTGGTTTCTAGCCTGTCTGGCTTCTTGAAACTTTTTCGGAATATCTTCGAAGAACCGGCTCGTGTCTCTTCAGCGGCCAGCGCCCTTTTACGTCTCCGCCAAGAGTCTGCTTCTGTGGGACAGTATGCCCTTCATTTCCGCATACTGTCGGCTGAGTTGAGCTGGAACAATGAGGCCTTAGTCGCAACCTTTTTGCATGGCCTGTCTGATAGAGTGAAGGATGAATTAGCTGGAAGAACCATCCCCACTGATCTGGCCGGCGTTATCTCCTTGTGTAACCAGATCGATATTCGCTTTCAGGAGAGGACCTTAGAAAAGCAACGCCAGCACTCCTTGGTCCTTAGTCAGCCTGAGCTCCCCTCTCTTTGATCCGTAGAGCATCTCCTACCAGCTGAGGAACCCAGGCAGCTCGGTCGGACCAGGCTATCCCCCGAGGAACGTGCTAGGCACAGAACTCTTGGTCTGTGTCTTTACTGTGGGGGCAAAGGTCATTTTCGTGACACTTGCTCTCTTTGTCCAGAAAAACGTTCGGGTCCACTTCATCTGGAAAGTGGAGTATTGGACCCAGAAATATCACCTTCCCCTTCTCGTCTTCTGCTTTCTGTGTTCCTTCATGTTGGAGCTTCTTCTCATTCGGTCTCAGCATATCTGGATTCCGGAGCCGCTGGTAATTTCATGGACTGGGAAATCGCATCGTCCATGAGACTTACTCTTTTGCCCCTCACCACGCCATTGGTGGTCTTGGCGATTGATGGTACTGTTCTCCCAGGGGGACCTATCCGCTTCCAGACCCTCCCTGTTAAAATGTCGGTAGGGACACTCCACCAGGAGTGGATATCCTTCCTTATCTTACCCAAGGCCTCAACGCCTATAATTTTGGGTCTCCCATGGTTACAGCTCCATTCTCCTCATGTGGACTGGACTACTGGACAGATCCTGGCTTGGGGTCCCTCCTGTTCCTCGTCCTGCCTACCCAAGGTTGCCCCCTGTGAATCTGAGCCGGTCATTCATTCCAGGTTGCATAACCATTTACATTTCTCTGTCCCTAACCACCCTTGGACGCACAGCCAGGCTAGCTTGTCTACAAGTCCTGCAGTCGCTACGGCTTGCGATGCGATTCAGGTAGTCGCTACACCTGACTCAGCTATTCACTCTGCCTCTGTACTAGTTATGCCAGTCCAGCCCATGCCCAGTGAGCCTCCTACTTTTTCTTGTTCGGGACGTTCTGCTTGTCCTTCAGCTATTCAGCTTGACTCCGGCGACATGTCACCTTCTAACCAACCTGACTTCAGGGTTCCACTGACATCTGCCCAGTCTGATGGTCCTGTGCAAGATGACCAGTTCCCCTTTAAGGGTCTAGGGGACCCTCCTCAGATTCCTGTTGATCCTCTCATGCCCTTGCTTATTCCTAGAGAGCCTTTGGTCCTCAATAGATCTTCTTGTCATCTCCCTACCTCGTTTTCGGTCTCTGAGGATAATCTTAAGTACGAGGTTAGACAAGTTCTGGATTCTCGGCTCTGCAGAGGCATTCTTCAGTACCTTGTGCATTGGAGAGGTTTTGGTCCTGAGGAGGCGTCTTGGATCGCTGCATCTGATGTCGCTGCACCTCATCTGTTGAGAAGGTTTCATCAGAGATTTCCCTTTAAGCCTGGGTCCAGGCGGGGGAGGGCCCATAAGAGGGAGGGTACTGTCATGGATATGCAGTAGTGTTTGTCTGTCAGCTTACCTTCCTTCCCATGTGTTCATCTTAGAGGCCTGAGCCCTTTCACCTGGCTTCCTTATAATCTCCTCCCAGCCAGACTCCACCCCAGGCCCTATCACAGAACACTATATTAACCTGTGCACTGCAAGCCTGCTTTGCTGATCAACGTGTTTGTTAGGCATTGTGTGTTTGGGTTCCTGCCTGCCGTGTGCTACGTCTGTCTCTCTGTTACGTTATTGGCTTGTCCCCGACTATCCCTGTCTGCTCGTGACCCTTGACCTTCGGCTCGTTCTTCGTTATCCTTGTCTGCTTGTGGCCCCTGACCTTCAGCTTGTTATTCGGTTCTCTCTTATCGTGTGCTGCTGCTTCCCCTCTTTTCCCCTTATCCTACGGGGCGTGAGCTAGGAAACTCCAGGGTCCGCGACCTGGTCCCAGCCTGCAGCGTAACATCCTCACCACTAGAGGCCCTGGAGAAGACCAGCTGGGTCTTAGACTCCGCGCCCTGGGGAATCTTGGCTCTCGCTTCCGTTGGGATCCCGGTTGTGCTCCTCTGGTCCCGCTTTCCACAACCACCCAGTTTCCTATCCGCAGAAGCCAGCCATAGGGTTCACTACCTCGCGGTGCACTCCTGTCCCCCTATGGTGTGCATCTGTCACCTGGCCACAGGTGACCCTGACACCATCTCTAGATAATTTCTTTTTGCAATTGAATGAAAACAATAGAGGCATTTTTTTGGAACATACAGTGAGTGATACTCAGATACACTTTTTAGACCTTAACATTGTTGTTAAAGAGGGGCGTCTCACTACTAGCACGTTTTTCAAAGATACAGATCGGAATGCTTTCATTCCCACCCACAGTTGCCATCATAAATCCTGGCTTGCGGCTGTTCCCAAAGGTCAATTCCAAAGAATTAGACGTAACTGTACAGATATTTCTGAGTTTCATGTACAGGCTGATGTACTGAAGCAAAGATTTATAAGTAAGGGTTATCAGGCTTCTGTAATTGACGAAACTATCAGTAATGTTGCTGGGATGGATAGAGATTCTTTGTTATTAAGGAAAATTAAAGAAGATTCTTCTGTGGAAAGATTTGGGTGGTCAATGATTACGAGATTTTCTGATCAACATTTTTCTATTAAAAAAATCTTTAAAAAACATTGGGACGTGTTGCGGAGTGACGGGATTCTGGGTCCTGTCATTCCGGAACAACCAGTGATGATCTATAGAGGTGCACCACCTCTTAGATTGACTCTGGCTCCTAATGTTATTGATCCACCCAAGAGATTGTCCTTTTTTCAAAATATGAAGGGTTACTTTCCCTGCCGTAAATGTAGCATATGTAAGATCAATTCATCTATAGGCCGTAAACAGGAAAGTTTTTCATCTACTGTGACCAATAAAACCTATGAGATTGATTCATTCATTACCTGTTCTACCAAGTATGTAGTGTACTTGATTCAATGCCCTTGCTCCAAACAATATATAGGACGTACGAAAAGAGAGTTGCACATACGCTTAAATGAACATGTAGGCAATATCTTGAGAGGTTTTCCTAAACATAATCTATCTAAACATTATGATAAACATCACAATCGTCAGATTAAGGGAACCAAATTTTTAGCTATCCAGTCTCTCAGTCCACATTGGAGAGGGACCAATATGGTGAGAGCTATTTCTAGATCTGAGACGAGATGGATATTTCTCATGAAATCTTTTAGACCCTTTGGCCTCAATGTGGATTGGGATATTAATTGTTTTATTAATAATTCTTAACAATTTTTTTATATATATTTTTATATATATATTTTTTTATTCGCTTTTAACTATTAAACATACATTTTTTATTTCAATATTGGATGTCTGTAGGATTTATGTATTTTGATTTATATTTATCCTATATTTGATTACCAGCGTTTTAACTATTTAGTTTATTTATTTTATATGTCATGTTCAGCTGTGAGCGTGGATCTGTGTTCATCTCTCATTTCTGTTATGCACTGCTGCACTTTTCTAATTAGCCACAAGATGGTGCTATTAATTCCTGTCTATAATCTTTCGTTTCCTGTGTATTATTAGCCATTCAATGGTTTGCCCTTTTTCTCCGCTGTATTTTAACAGCTTGCCAATTTTCAAAATGGCGCTGTTATGTATGTATATCTTCAGCGTGCTGACGTTCACTTCGGCCAATCCCCAGTTGAAGTCCTATCGTGACGAAATGCGTAGGGGGCCAGTGACGTCATCACACATTTTTTGAATACGAGGAAGTGCCGCGGAACATACAGGAACGAGAGACACAGACGAACGCCGGAGCTGTTACTGCTATATCGTTGTATTGTGATTACTGCTTTCAACGATCTTCGACATTGTAAGTGCAATACTTTTTAATAAACTAAGCTGGTTTGACATACTACCCTATGGAATTCTTCTTTTATGCCTGAGTTTAAGGTTGGACGAGGAATCTACACCATTGAATTTTAAGGCTGTGGGGAAGCCTAATTTCCCTATGCTGGGTGAGACTGTTGGATGCAGTCATGAGCATCTGGTAAGCAGGATATATATCTTTCTCACCCGGGTGTCACCATTGTATCCATTACTTCACGTTTGGGAGCAAGCTTTCTTCTTTTCTTTGGAACACTTCACTTCACATTGGATTGTTGTTTATTTTTGATGGACTTTGTTTATGAATTTCTTCACGGATTAGTTATTAACATTATTTATATTGTCAACATTTATTTATTTAATAATTTTTTGTGGTTCACTACTGCACTTATTTATAATATATTTTATATTTTGTGTTTAACTATTTAGTTGATTATCAACCTATTTTATGTTCTCCTAACTTCATTTTGGAGATCTTATTTCAGCGCTGCATACCTTTGTTTTCTACATTTCAACATTGTTGGTTCATGTCGCTGTTCTGCCAGGAATTTAATGAAAAAATAAATCCGCTGAAGGTTACTAGATGGAGAAATTGCGATAGAAGCAGCTTTGCCCTTGTCACCATTCCATGCTATCTTCATCATTTCCAATGCGTTGGAAGGAAAGAACAAAGCCGGATGTTAAAAGTGCAAAGTAGTGATTTAATACAAGGACACGCGGAAAGAAAGTGTCTTGCTGTTAACAAGAGTTGGCCGTTTGCTTCAAGTGCACTTTTTCTTCCATGCAGAATTAAAAAGTGGGTGTTTCTAGTAGATATTGCCTATATCAAGATCTCTGGAAAGTCAAGTCGTCCTAACGGTTTGAGTTCAAAATCCAGAACCCTTCAAAGGTTTCCACCCTTATGTTTCCTTGGGACTTTGGGGAAAAACTCAGATTACGCTGCTATGTGAGATACAGTCACCAACACTTGCAAGAATGCCCCAGTGAAATTTGAGCTCATGACCCCTGGTTGACAAGACCAGTGCTCTAACCCCTGAGCTATGGAGCCCTTTATGTCTGCACTGAGCAAAAGTTATTTTTTGTGACAGAGGTTCAGCGGTAGACGAGCTGGAGAATGGGAATGCAAGCAAAGAAAAGCTTAAAAGCTGTCAGAAGTGGGATTCGAACCCACGCCGCCAGAGAAGACTGGGACCTGAACGCAGCGCCTTAGACCACTCGGCCATCCTGACCTGTGAAGCTTGGCATCAGGTGAGACCGACGACACTCACAGATCGATCTAATGTGCCCGTAACTCTGCTGAGGCCTACATGTCAACATTGTTGGTTCATGTCGCTGTTCTGCCAGGAATTTAATGAAAAAATAAATCCGCTGAAGGTTACTAGATGGAGAAATTGCGATAGAAGCAGCTTTACTCTTGTCACCATTCCATGCTATCTTCATCATTTCCAATGCGTTGGAAGGAAAGAACAAAGCCGGATGTTAAAAGTGCAAAGTAGTGATTTAATACAAGGACACGTGGAAAGAAAGCGTCTTGTTGTTAACAAGAGTTGGCCGTTTGCTTCAAGTGTACTTTTTCTTGGATGCAGAATTAGAAAATGGGTGTTTCTAGTAGATATTGCCTAATTCAAGATCTCTGGAAAGTCAAGTCGTCCTAACGGTTTGAGTTCATAATCTAGAGCCCTTCAAAGGTTTCCACCTCCTTATGTTTCCACCCTTATGTTTCCTTGGGACTTTGGGGAAAAACTCAGACTACACTGCTATGTGAGATACAGTCACCAACACTTGCAGGAAGGCCCCAGCAAGATTTGAGCTCCCAACCACTGGTTTACAAGACCAGCGCTCTAACCCCTGAGCTATGGAGCCCTTTATGTCTGCACGGAACAAAAGTTATTTTTTGTGACAGAGGTTCAGCGGTAGACGAGCTGGAGAATGGGAATGCAAGCAAAGAAAAGCTTAACAGCTGTCAGAAGTGGGATTCGAACCCACGCCTCCAGACGAATCTGCGACCTGATTGCAGCGCCTTAGACCGCTCGGTCATCCTGGACTGTGAAGCTTGGCGTCAGGTGAGACTGACGACGCTCACAGGTCGATCTAATGTGCCCGTAACTCTGCTGAGGCCTACATGTCAACATTGTTGGTTCATGTCGCTGTTCTGCCAGGAATTTAATGAAAAAATAAATCCGCTGAAGGTTACTAGATGGAGAAATTGTGATAGAAGCAGCTTTACCCTTGTCACCATTCCATGCTATCTTCATCATTTCCAATGCGTTGGAAGGAAAGAACAAAGCCAGATGTTAAAAGTGCAAAGTAGTGATTTAATACAAGGACACGCGGAAAGAAAGCGTCTTGCTGTTAACAAGAGTTGGCCGTTTGCTTCAAGTGCACTTTTTCTTGGATGCAGAATTAGAAAGTGGGTGTTTCTAGTAGATATTGCCTAATTCAAGATCTCTGGAAAGTAAAGTCGTCCTAACGGTTTGAGTTCAAAATCCAGAGCCCTTCAAACGTTTCCACCCTTATGTTTCCTTGGGACTTTGGGGAAAAACTCAGATTACGCTGCTATGTGAGATACAGTCAAAAACACTTGCAGGAAGGCCCCAGCAAGATTTGAGCTCCCAACCCCTGGTTTACAAGACCAGTGCTCTAACCCCTGAGCTATGGAGCCCTTTATGTCTGCACGGAACAAAAGTTATTTTTTGTTACAGAGGTTCAGCGGTAGACGAGCTGGAGAATGGGAATGCAAGCAAAGAAAAGCTTAAAAGCTGTCAGAAGTGAGTTTTGAACCTACTCCTCCAGGGTACACTGCGACCTGAACAAAGCACCTTAGACAGCTCAGCCATCCTGACCTGTGAAGCTTGGCGTCAGGTGAGACTGACGACACTCACAGGTCGATCTAATGTGCCCGTAACTCTGCTGAGGCCTACATGTCAACATTGTTGGTTCATGTCGCTGTTCTGCCAGGAATTTAATGAAAAAATAAATCCGCTGAAGGTTACTAGATGGAGAAATTGCGATAGAAGCAGCTTTACCCTTGTCACCATTCCATGCTATCTTCATCATTTCCAATGCGTTGGAAGGAAAGAACAAAGCCAGATGTTAAAAGTGCAAAGTAGTGATTTAATACAAGGACACGCGGAAAGAAAGCGTCTTGCTGTTAACAAGAGTTGGCCGTTTGCTTCAAGTGCACTTTTTCTTGGATGCAGAATTAGAAAGTGGGTGTTTCTAGTAGATATTGCCTAATTCAAGATCTCTGGAAAGTCAAGTTGTCCTAACGGTTTGAGTTCATAATCCAGAGCCCTTCAAAGGTTTCCACCCTTATGTTTCCTTGGGACTTTGGGGAAAAACTCACATTACGTTTCTATGTGAGATACAGTCGCCAACATTTGCAGGAAGGCCCGAGCGAGAACTTTGAACTCGCGACCCCTCGTTTACAAGACCAGGGCTCTAACCCCTGAGCTATAGAGCCCTCTTTGCCTGCACGGAACAAAAGTAATTTTTTTGTGCTAGAGGTTCAGCGGTAGACGAGCTGGAGAATAGGAATGCAAGCAAAGAAAAGCTTAAAAGCTGTCAGAAGTGAGTTTTGAACCTACTCCTCCAGGGTACACTGCGACCTGAACAAAGCACCTTAGACAGCTCAGCCATACTGACCTGTGAAGCTTGGCGTCAGGTGAGACTAACGATGCTCACAGGTTGATCTAATGTGCCCGTAACTCTGCTGAGGCCTACATGTCAACATTGTTGGTTCATGTCGCTGTTCTGCCAGGAATTTTATGAAAAAATAAATCCGCTGAAGGTTACTAGATGGAGAAATTGCGATAGAAGCAGCTTTACCCTTGTCACCATTCCATGCTATATTTATCATTTCCAATGCGTTGGAAGGAAAGAACAAAGCCAGTTGTTAAAAATGCAAAGTAGTGATTTAATACAAGGACACGCGGAAAGAAAGCGTCTTGTTGTTAACAAGAGTTGTCCGTTTGCTTCAAGTGCACTTTTTCTTGGATGCAGAATTAGAAAGTGTGTGTTTCTAGTAGATATTGCCTAATTCAAGATCTCTGGAAAGTAAAGTCGTCCTAACGGTTTGAGTTCAAAATCCAGAGCCCTTCAAACGTTTCCACCCTTATGTTTCCTTGGGACTTTGGGGAAAAACTCAGATTACACTGCTATGTGAGATACAGTCAACAACTCTTGCAGGAAAGCCCCAGCGAGATTTGAACTCGCGACCCCTGGTTTACAAGACCAGTGCTCTAACCCCTGAGCTATGGAGCCCTTTTTGTCTACACAGGACAAAAGTTATTTTTTGTGCTAGAGGTTCAGTGGTAGACGAGCTGGAGAATAGGAACGCAAGCAAAGAAAAGCTTAAAAGCTGTCAAAAGTGGGATTCGAACCCACGCCTACCAGAGGAGACTGCGACCTGAACGCATCACCTTAGACCGCTCCGCCATCCTGACATGTGAAGCTTGGTGTCAGGTGAGACCGACGACGCTCACAGGTCGATCTAATGTGCCCGTAACTCTGCTGAGGCCTACATGTCAACATTGTTGGTTCATGTCGCTGTTCTGCCAGGAATTTAATGAAAAAATAAATCCGCTGAAGGTTACTAGATGGAGAAATTGCGATAGAAGCAGCTTTACCCTTGTCACCATTCCATGCTATCTTCATCATTTCCAATGCGTTGGAAGGAAAGAACAAAGCCGGATGTTAAAATTGCAAAGTAGTGATTTAATACAAGGACACGCGGAAAGAAAGCGTCTTGCTGTTAACATGAGTTGGCCGTTTGCTTCAAGTGTACTTTTTCTTGGATGCAGAATTAGAAAGTGGGTGTTTCTAGTAGATATTGCCTAATTCAAGATCTCTAGAAAGTCAAGTCGTCCTAACGGTTTGAGTTCATAATCTAGAGCCCTTCAAAGGTTTCCACCCTTATGTTTCCTTGGGACTTTGGGGAAAAATGCAGATTCTGCTGCTATGTGAGATACAGTCACGAACACTTGCAGGAAGGCCCCAGCGAGATTTGAACTCGCGACCCCTGGTCTACAGGACCAGTGCTCTAACCCCTGAGCTATGGAGCCCTTTTTGTCTACACGGAACAAAAGTAATTTTTTGTGCTAGAGGTTCAGCGGTAGACGAGCTGGAGAATGGGAATGCAAGCAAAGGAACGCTCAAAAGCTGAGAGAAGTGAGATTCGAACCCACGCCTCCAGAGAAGACTGCAACCTGAACGCAGCGCCTTAGACCACTCGGCCTTCCTGACATGTGAAGCTTGGCGTCAGGTGAGACTGACGACGCTCACAGGTCGATCCAATGTGCCCGTAACTCTGCTGAGGCCTACATGTCAACATTGTTGGTTCATGTCGCTGTTCTGCCAGGAATTTAATGAAAAAATAAATCCGCTGAAGGTTACTAGATGGAGAAATTGCAATAGAAGCAGCTTTACCCCTGTCACCATTCCATGCTATCTTCATCATTTCCAATGCATTGGAAGGAAAAGAACAAAGCCAGTTGTTAAAAATGCAAAGTAGTGATTTAATACAAGGACACGCGGAAAGAAAGCGTCTTGTTGTTAACAAGAGTTGGCCGTTTGCTTCAAGCGCACTTTTTCTTGGATACAGAATTAGAAAGTGGGTGCTTCTAGTAGATATTGCCTAATTCAAGATCTCTGGAAAGTCAAGTCGTCCTAACGGTTTGAGTTCATAATCTAGAGCCATTCAAATGTTTCCAACCTTATGTTTCCTGGGGACTTTCCGGAAAAACTCAGATTACACTGCTATGTGAGATGCAGTCACCAACACTTGCAGGAAGGCCCCAGCGAGATTTGATCTCGCGACCCCTGGTTTACAAGACCAGTGCTCTAACCCCTGAGCTATGGAGCCCTTTTTGTCTGCACAGAACAAAAGTTATTTTTTGTGCTAGAGGTTCAGCCGTAGACGAGCTGGAGAATGGGAATGCAAGCAAAGAAAAGCTTAAAAGCTGTGAGAAGTGGGATTCGAAATCACGCCTCCAGAGGAGACTGCGACCTGAACGCAGCACCTTAGATCGCTCCGCCATCCTGACCTGTGAAAATTGTCATCAGGTGAGACCGACGACGCTCACAAGTCGATCTAATGTGCCCGTAACTCTGCTGAGGCCTGCATTTCAACATTGTTGGTTCATGTCGCTGTTCTGCCAGGAATTTAATGAAAAAATAAATCCGCTGAAGGTTACTAGATGGAGAAATTGCGATAGAAGCAGCTTTACCCTTGTCACCATTCCATGCTATCTTCATCATTTCCAATGCGTTGGAAGGAAAGAACAAAGCCGGATGTTAAAAGTGCAAAGTAGTGATTTAATACAAGGACATGCGGAAAGAAAGCGTCTTGCTGTTAACAAGAGTTGGCCGTTTGCTTCAAGTGCACTTTTTCTTGGATGCAGAATTAGAAAGTGGGTGTTTCTAGTAGATATTGCCTTATTCAAGATCTCTGGAAAGTCAAGTCGTCCTAACGCTTTGAGTTCATAATCTTGAGCACTTCAAGGGTTTCCACCCTTATGTTTCCTTTTTACTTTGGGGAAAAACTCAGATCACACTGCTATGTGAGATACAGTCACCAACACTTGCAGGAAGGCCCCAGCAAGATTTGAACTCGTAACCCCTGGTTTACAAGACCAGTGCTCTAACCCCTGAGGTATGGAGCCCTTTTTGTCTACACAGAACAAAAGTTATTTTTTGTGCTAGAGGTTCAGCGGTAGACGAGCTGAAGAACGGGAATGCAAGCAAAGAAAAGCTTAAAAGCTGTCAAAAGTGGGATTTGAACCCACGCCTACCAGAGGAGACTGCGACCTGAACGCAGCACCTTAGACCGCTCGGCCATCCTGACATGTGAAGCTTGGTGTCAGATGAGACCGACAACGCTCACAGGTCGATCTAATGTGCCCGTAACTCTGCTGAGGCCTACATGTCAACATTGTTGGTTCATGTCGCTGTTCTGCCAGGAATTTAATGAAAAAATAAATCCGCTGAAGGTTACTAGATGGAGAAATTGCGATAGAAGCAGCTTTACCCTTGTCACCATTCCATGCTATCTTCATCATTTCCAATGCGTTGGAAGGAAAGAACAAAGCCGGATGTTAAAATTGCAAAGTAGTGATTTAATACAAGGACACGCGGAAAGAAAGCGTCTTGCTGTTAACAAGAGTTGGCCGTTTGCTTCAAGTGTACTTTTTTTTGGATGCAGAATTAGAAGGTGGGTGTTTCTAGTAGATATTGCCTAATTCAAGATCTCTAGAAAGTCAAGTCGTCCTAACAGTTTGAGTTCATAATCTAGAGCCCTTCAAAGGTTTCCACCCTTATGTTTCCTTGGGACTTTGGGGAAAAACTCAGATTACGCTGCTATGTGAGATACAGTCACCAACACTTGCAGGAAGGCCCCAGCGAGATTTGAACTCGCGACCCCTGGTCTACAGGACCAGTGCTCTAACCCCTGAGCTATGGAGCCCTTTTAGTCTACACAGAACAAAAGTAATTTTTTGTGCTAGAGGTTCAGCGGTAGACGAGCTGGAGAATGGGAATGCAAGCAAAGAAACGCTTAAAAGCTGTGAGAAGTGAGATTCGAACCCACGCCTCCAGAGAAGACTGCAACCTGAACGCAGCGCCTTAGACAACTCGGCCTTCCTGACCTGTGAAGTTTGGCATCAGGTGAAACCGATGACGCTCACAGGTCGATCTAATGTGCCCGTAACTCTGCTGAGGCCTACATGTCAACATTGTTGGTTCATGTCGCTGTACTGCCAAGAATTTAATGAAAAAATAAATCCGCTGAAGGTTACTAGATGGAGAAATTGCAATAGAAGCAGCTTTACCCCTGTCACCATTCCATGCTATCTTCATCATTTCCAATGCATTGGAAGGAAAAGAACAAAGCCGGATGTTAAAAATGCAAAGTAGTGATTTAATACAAGGAAACGCGGAAAGAAAGCGTCTTGCTGTTAACAAGAGTTGGCTGTTTGATTCAAGTGTACTTTTTCTTGGATGCAGAATTAGAAAATGGGTGTTTCTAGTAGATATTGCCTAATTCAAGATCTCTGGAAAGTCAAGTCGTCCTAACGATTTGAGTTCATAATCTAGAGCCCTTCAAAGGTTTCCACCCCCTTATGTTTCCACCCTTATGTTTCCTTGGGACTTTGGGGAAAAACTCAGATTACGCTGCTATGTGAGATACAGTCACCAACACTTGCAGGAATGCCCCAGCAAGATTTGAACTCGCGACCCCTCGTTGACAAGACCAGTGCTCTAACCCCTGAGCTATGGAGCCCTTTTTGTCTACACAGAACAAAAGTTATTTTTTGTGCTAGAGGTTCAGTGGTAGACGAGCTGGAGAATGGGAATGCAAGCAAAGAAAAGCTTAAAAGCTGTCAGAACTGGGATTTGAACCCACGCCTCCAGAGGAGACTGCAACCTGAGCACAGCGCCTTAGACCGCTCGGCCATCCTGACATGTGAAGCTTGGCGTCAGGTGAAACCGACGATGCTCACAGGTCGATCTAATGTGCCCGTAACTCTGCTGAGGCCTACATGTCAACATTGTTGGTTCATGTCGCTGTTCTGCCAGGAATTTAATGAAAAAATAAATCCGCTG